>JAIOJX010000026.1:160214399-163001899 GCA_022376925.1 Tragulus kanchil | reverse complement strand
CATTATGTAAATATTAATTAATGATGAAGTGAGGTTTTCTTTTCATTTTAAAAACATTTCCCTTTTTTATTTTACTTGTGTTAACCATCTGCCAATTTTATTGAAACAGGAAACTTTACATGCTCAGTACAGTAGAGCCATTTTAAAATATTTATTGTATAATAGAATTTATCATTGAAAAAAATCAGGTTATATTTTTTAAAGATATATTTTGATACAAATGTAATATTTTACCATAAACCAAAACTATAAATATGAACTAATAATAGAGTTCAATCTTAGAAATCTAGCCTCAGAAAATTTTAAGTTAAAACAATGGAAAACCTAGCTTTAGAATAAAGAGATTCTAACCATAAACCTTTTGAGCATATTTAATATTCCTTCAGTTGAGGAACGAAAATTCGATTGCTTTAAATATTTTAAAGGTTATTGAATAAATAATAGACCATAGGGAAACATGGCCTACATTGGTATGTTAAGAAGAAAAAATCTTATGAGTTATTCACTTTTATATTTCTATGCTATAAAATGGCTTCCAAGCAATTCTGGTGGGAGAAACAGATCCCAAGGTATAAGAAAGAAAATCAGAATTTCTTGATGCCCTTAGGATGCAATTCATCAACTAGAAAAGTCTTAAATTAAGTTATTCCCCAAAGAGAAAGAGTCATGTCATTTTTAAAGTACTACTTTATAAGCAAATTCTAAATATACATGAGGAAGATTTGATTAAATGTTATAATCTTGTCATACTGATGTCAGGTATTTTCATGAGCATTGAAAGACTGGATTTATAATCTAGCCAGTTTGCTAAATGTAATATGGTAATAAAATTAGATTAAAATAAATAATCTAATAAAAGAATGTCAACTTATTTTCTGGTGATATACCATAAAAACTTAATATTTTTGATTCATTACTCAATAAGAAAGTTAAACTTATCTGTATCATATTTTGAAAAATTTGTCTTACTGCTACTCCATCTCAGTAAGAACCCTCTCTCCCCTATTCCAGTTTTTACTAAATCCAGGTTTATACAGCTCCCACACAATAAGTCTATAAGTTGAGAGACAAGGTGCTAGGGCAAAGAAGAATGATTTTATGCAGAACCTCAGCAAACCGAGAAATTGGCAGAACCAACTGTCAATATAATTCAGGCTTATTTTATTGTGTTAACCATCTGCCAATTTTATTGAAACAGGAAACTTTACATGCTCAGTACAGTAGAGCCATTTTAAAATATTTATTGTATAATAGAATTTATCATTGAAAAATCAGGTTATATTTTTAAAGATATATTTTGATACAAATGTAATATTTTACCATAAACCAAAACTATAAATATGAACTAATAATAGAGTTCAATCTTAGAAATCTAGCCTCAGAAAATTTTAAGTTAAAACAATGGAAAACCTAGCTTTAGAATAAAGAGATTCTAACCATAAACCTTTTGAGCATATTTAATATTCCTTCAGTTGAGGAACGAAAATTCGATTGCTTTAAATATTTTAAAGGTTATTGAATAAATAATAGACCATAGGGAAACATGGCCTACATTGGTATGTTAAGAAGAAAAAATCTTATGAGTTATTCACTTTTATATTTCTATGCTATAAAATGGCTTCCAAGCAATTCTGGTGGGAGAAACAGATCCCAAGGTATAAGAAAGAAAATCAGAATTTCTTGATGCCCTTAGGATGCAATTCATCAACTAGAAAAGTCTTAAATTAAGTTATTCCCCAAAGAGAAAGAGTCATGTCATTTTTAAAGTACTACTTTATAAGCAAATTCTAAATATACATGAGGAAGATTTGATTAAATGTTATAATCTTGTCATACTGATGTCAGGTATTTTCATGAGCATTGAAAGACTGGATTTATAATCTAGCCAGTTTGCTAAATGTAATATGGTAATAAAATTAGATTAAAATAAATAATCTAATAAAAGAATGTCAACTTATTTTCTGGTGATATACCATAAAAACTTAATATTTTTGATTCATTACTCAATAAGAAAGTTAAACTTATCTGTATCATATTTTGAAAAATTTGTCTTACTGCTACTCCATCTCAGTAAGAACCCTCTCTCCCCTATTCCAGTTTTTACTAAATCCAGGTTTATACAGCTCCCACACAATAAGTCTATAAGTTGAGAGACAAGGTGCTAGGGCAAAGAAGAATGATTTTATGCAGAACCTCAGCAAACCGAGAAATTGGCAGAACCATTTTAACTGTCAATATAATTCAGGCTTATTTTATGTTATAGGAAAGGGAAGCTGGAAAGTTCAAGATTAATACATAGAAATGATGTTCATACGTCTTAGAGACACCTGGCCTATCGAGGAAATCATATTTTTTGTTCTCCTTCTTACTCTTGTAAGCTGGTTACCAAATCAACAAAAACTCAAAATTGTTAGCAATTTCCTTTACTCTGCCACTAATCTTCACTTATTAATTATCAAGCTTTCTGGACTAAAAGCAAACTTATCTATAACAAGTAGTAGCTATAATAAGCCTGGGACCCTAAGATGGTAACTTTATTCAGGGAACTTAATGAGCTATTTGGGCACAAGCAACATTTCTCTAATATCTGACTCTTTATGTGAGGGCCAAAGTAATAGACTACATAAGTTAAAGAATGAGGGAGACAAGATGATATTTCTGTTCTTGTTCATGATGTAATTTATACCATGGTCCAACTCTCACAACAATACATGACTACTGGAAAAACCATAGCTTTGACTAGATGTACCTCTGTTGGCAAAGTGATGCCTCTGCTTTTTAATACACTGTACAGGTTTGTCACAACTTTTTTCCAAGGATCAAGCATCTTTTAGTTTCATGGTTGCAGTCACCATCTGCAATGATTTTGGAGCCCAAGAAAATAGTCTGTCACTTTTTCCATTGTTTCCCCATCTATTTGCTATGAAGCAATAGAACTGGTTACCATGATCTTAGTTTTCTGCTATGAAGCTTTTACCCAGACATAAAGATTGGATTATATGGTATCCCGTTTCCATAATAAATTAATTTTTTTTCTAATAAAAGAATGTCAACTTATTTTCTGGTGATATACCATAAAAACTTAATATTTTTGATTCATTACTCAATAAGAAAGTTAAACTTATCTGTATCATATTTTGAAAAATTTGTCTTACTGCTACTCCATCTCAGTAAGAACCCTCTCTCCCCTATTCCAGTTTTTACTAAATCCAGGTTTATACAGCTCCCACACAATAAGTCTATAAGTTGAGAGACAAGGTGCTAGGGCAAAGAAGAATGATTTTATGCAGAACCTCAGCAAACCGAGAAATTGGCAGAACCATTTTAACTGTCAATATAATTCAGGCTTATTTTATGTTATAGGAAAGGGAAGCTGGAAAGTTCAAGATTAATACATAGAAATGATGTTCATACGTCTTAGAGACACCTGGCCTATCGAGGAAATCATATTTTTTGTTCTCCTTCTTACTCTTGTAAGCTGGTTACCAAATCAACAAAAACTCAAAATTGTTAGCAATTTCCTTTACTCTGCCACTAATCTTCACTTATTAATTATCAAGCTTTCTGGACTAAAAGCAAACTTATCTATAACAAGTAGTAGCTATAATAAGCCTGGGACCCTAAGATGGTAACTTTATTCAGGGAACTTAATGAGCTATTTGGGCACAAGCAACATTTCTCTAATATCTGACTCTTTATGTGAGGGCCAAAGTAATAGACTACATAAGTTAAAGAATGAGGGAGACAAGATGATATTTCTGTTCTTGTTCATGATGTAATTTATACCATGGTCCAACTCTCACAACAATACATGACTACTGGAAAAACCATAGCTTTGACTAGATGTACCTCTGTTGGCAAAGTGATGCCTCTGCTTTTTAATACACTGTACAGGTTTGTCACAACTTTTTTCCAAGGATCAAGCATCTTTTAGTTTCATGGTTGCAGTCACCATCTGCAATGATTTTGGAGCCCAAGAAAATAGTCTGTCACTTTTTCCATTGTTTCCCCATCTATTTGCTATGAAGCAATAGAACTGGTTACCATGATCTTAGTTTTCTGAAACCTGAGTTGTAAGCCAGCTTTTACCCAGACATAAAGATTGGATTATATGGTAGTTCTATTTTTTAAAAAAACTCCCATGCTATTTTCCATAATAAATTAATTTTTTGATTGGTAATAGTATTTAACTATATTTTATATTGAATAAAATATTAGAAAACTATAATTGATTTCATATTAGGTGCATATAGAAAGTCTAATGCATCCCTCAAATGTATCACATTAATATATTAACAATCCCTAAGCATAATTTAATTACATTAATATAAAAAAATGGTGACAACTTAATTTACTTTTAAGAAATTCTTATCACTTACATAATATTTAACTATTCCTTTGATAAAATATAACAACAGCGAGTAAAGCTAACTAAGAATTGTTTCTATATTTCTATCGAGAATAACATTTTATCATTTTTATACATCAGCTATGAATTTAAACTCAGAAATATCTTAATAGACTAAAGTTTTTCCACTTACCCTTGCAAAAAAAAAAGTCAGACACAACTGAGCAACTGAGCTGAACTGAACATCTACCCAGTAGATGTACTTTTAGATCTCAAAAGACAGTAGAATCCTGTGTATTCCACAAGAAATGAACCACAAATGTTAAGGCTAGGCTTAAGGTGGGAAGTTTTAGCCATCTTTCTCTTGAAAAAAAAATTCTAAAGGAATAAATAAAATGCATAAATAAAATAAAATATAAGAAAGACTCCCAAATGATGTTCTTCAATCAAGTGGTTCCCATCTGGGGACCAACTCACTAAATAAAATATAGACAAGTAGAAATTCTCACAGACCATCATCCATTGTTATTTTCATAACATCCTCAGAACTGCAAAAAAAAAAAAAAAAAGTCAAAAGTTCTGAGATTGACTTTTATTACTTTAGTTTGTAGTGGTTTATCTGATTGCATCTGTTCCAAGATGAGAGATCAATGATGTTTCCTCACTCAGTTCCTAGACAATAATATTTAATAATATTCTATAACAATAACAGTAAGTAGGAGTATTTTTCAGCACCATGCTAATTAATCTTACAGCAACACTGTGCAAGTAGATGTCATGACAAGTTTATAGGTAAAGTATAGCAAAATTAAGGTCACATATAGTAGTTAACAAAGTAGCAACAGGAGGATTCTGAGTCAGTTACATTTGATACAATATTTATGCTCATAATTACAATTATGTACTTATCACACAATTGAAATACACTACTTAGAATGATCCTGATATGTGAGGTTATGTCTGTGCATTGTGAGCAACAACAACAACAACAATAAAATAACTAACCACATCTTCTAAACCCCTAAGAATGTTGAATCCAATTCTCCAAGAGAAGAATTATTTTGCGGGGCTTCCCCTGGTGGATCAGTGGGTAAGGACACCGCCTTGCAGTGCAAAAGGCGCCGGTTTGATCCCTGGCCTGGGAAGATCCCACGTGCCGCGGAGCGGCTGGACTGATGTGTCCAATTACCGAGTTGGAGCTCTGGAGTGCATGCGCCCAGAGCCGGCGCTCTGCAACGATAGACGCAGGAGCCAAAGAACAAACGTGGATGAAAATAGAGAAATGAAAGACCAATAGAAGTGGCCCGCCAGCTCTCCTCTCTCCCCAACCCGACCCCCGCCCAAAATAAATAAATAAATAAATCTTTAAAAAAAAAAAAAAGAATTATTGTGAAGGAGTCTATTATTAACAATATTTTTAAATGACAAGTTTATTTGCACTATAAATTTTTACTAGAAATGAGTACTGCTATATATAATATAATATAGGCACAGTACACAAAATTTAAAAGAAAAGGTATGGTAGTTTTTAAAATATTTTTGTCATCCTGAAATTATACAAAAATTCATTGTGTAACTGATTGGGTCTATAAAGTCAAATTTGGGTTTAGTAATTATCTAATGACTAATGAAATTTATGTCTGCAATCTAACTTTTCAAAACAAAATAATGGGTTTTCATTGTATTTATAGTGAACTACTCAAGAAAAATTAATTCAATGTAATTACAGTGGATCAATGCAGCAGAAACAAGGGCATATCTAGAACAATAACAGTAAGTAGGAGTATTTTTCAGCACCATGCTAATTAATCTTACAGCAACACTGTGCAAGTAGATGTCATGACAAGTTTATAGGTAAAGTATAGCAAAATTAAGGTCACATATAGTAGTTAACAAAGTAGCAACAGGAGGATTCTGAGTCAGTTACATTTGATACAATATTTATGCTCATAATTACAATTATGTACTTATCACACAATTGAAATACACTACTTAGAATGATCCTGATATGTGAGGTTATGTCTGTGCATTGTGAGCAACAACAACAACAACAATAAAATAACTAACCACATCTTCTAAACCCCTAAGAATGTTGAATCCAATTCTCCAAGAGAAGAATTATTTTGCGGGGCTTCCCCTGGTGGATCAGTGGGTAAGGACACCGCCTTGCAGTGCAAAAGGCGCCGGTTTGATCCCTGGCCTGGGAAGATCCCACGTGCCGCGGAGCGGCTGGACTGATGTGTCCAATTACCGAGTTGGAGCTCTGGAGTGCATGCGCCCAGAGCCGGCGCTCTGCAACGATAGACGCAGGAGCCAAAGAACAAACGTGGATGAAAATAGAGAAATGAAAGACCAATAGAAGTGGCCCGCCAGCTCTCCTCTCTCCCCAACCCGACCCCCGCCCAAAATAAATAAATAAATAAATCTTTAAAAAAAAAAAAAAGAATTATTGTGAAGGAGTCTATTATTAACAATATTTTTAAATGACAAGTTTATTTGCACTATAAATTTTTACTAGAAATGAGTACTGCTATATATAATATAATATAGGCACAGTACACAAAATTTAAAAGAAAAGGTATGGTAGTTTTTAAAATATTTTTGTCATCCTGAAATTATACAAAAATTCATTGTGTAACTGATTGGGTCTATAAAGTCAAATTTGGGTTTAGTAATTATCTAATGACTAATGAAATTTATGTCTGCAATCTAACTTTTCAAAACAAAATAATGGGTTTTCATTGTATTTATAGTGAACTACTCAAGAAAAATTAATTCAATGTAATTACAGTGGATCAATGCAGCAGAAACAAGGGCATATCTAGAAAAACATAGCAAAATGTTTTTAATTACAAGATGTTAATCATCAAGACTAATGACAGTATTTTGTTCTGAATAGAATTAGAATTGATATGATCTCAGAAGGAGATAAATCAACCCTGGTACCCTGTCTCTGTTTCTTACTATTAAAGTACAGATTACAGTTTGCCATGAAACTGAAGCTTCTGCTAGTTGCTTTGGGTTTACACATAAAATGCAGATGTATGTATTACACGTAGAGACTCAACCATTAAAGAGAAATCACAAAGTGGTCTATAAGGAAACAAAATAATAGAATTTCAGTTCTTTTGTGCCATATATATCCATAGAAATTCTACAGAAAGGTGAAGTATTCTAGTTCTTATAATATTTGCTTGATAAACTGCAGACATATAAGTTGTTATTGCATAATATATATATATATATCTTATTAGACACAATAAACTGTTTATTACATAAAAATATTCAGGGAGTGACTCACTGTAGAATAGGCCACATTGTTGCATGTCTTTTATTTATACAAAACACTCAAATTTATTTCCTAAGGAAAATGGCAACTGATAGAAATTTTTCTATATCCACAAGCTTCGAACTAACATATATAGTCACTTTATCCCATTTCATCAGCACCAACTACCCTTATGCAAAGGAGTATATGCAGAATTAGCCACCAATTGAAATGCTAACCTTAAAAGCTTCTGAATTTAGGTCTTCAGATACAAGGAAATTATGTGACAGGTTTTCCACATCAACATTAAGTTTGATGAAAATTTGTCCTCCTTCCTTGTTCTGATAAGCCAGTTCTCAATCTTTACTACAGTCTGAGGTTTACTTTGATGAGAGATTGGATAAAAAAAATGGGAACTCATTCTTGTATCATCAACTTAGAATTTCTTTTGACTAGGGCTATTTCACAAGAGCTAAATCATCAGGTTATATTTTTTTCTCCTCCTTGATAACAGTAATGTGGGATCACATAACATGAGGTGTCAGGCAGATAGCCTCCAAACTGCAATTTCCCTCATGAAGATATTTTCACATTTACAGTCTCCAAGAACATGCTAGCTAAGTGTGTTTCTTTTCTGTAAAAGAAAACCTGCAGATGTACTAGAAACAGAAAAGCACTATCAGGTAACAAAAGAGAGAATTCTTGAATTTGACTATAGTGATCAAAAGAACTGTTAGAGTAAGCCTAGGACGATCATTGATACAAGTAAATTAATCACTAATCCAAAAATGATATTACTGAGAAATTTAATTATTTACTTGATTCTAAAATACTTCAAGGCAAAGTAATAATTTAGAGCATAAAATGGAGTTTAAGATAATTTAAATTATACATGAATGAAGTAAGTGAAAGAATGAGGCTTAGTTAAAAGCTCTGCATTTGGTTCCCTCATTTCTAAAATTACAAATAAAGTTGTATTAATATTATAGTCAGTCATAATAAAATAATGAGGTTCTGTCACTTGTGGAAATATTGATGGACATAGACGATTTTATAAAATGTCAGATAGAGAAATATAAACACTGTATTATATCACTTATGTGTAGAATCTAAAGAATAATACAAGCAAATATATATAGCAAAACAGAAATAGACTCAGAGACACAGAAACAAACTGGTGGTTACCAGAGGGGGAAAAGTGGGGAAATAGAGCAAGAGATAAGAGATACAGACAAGAATATCATACCACACAGGAGAATATACCCATTAATTTGCAATATAGAAATTTTTCTATATCCACAAGCTTCGAACTAACATATATAGTCACTTTATCCCATTTCATCAGCACCAACTACCCTTATGCAAAGGAGTATATGCAGAATTAGCCACCAATTGAAATGCTAACCTTAAAAGCTTCTGAATTTAGGTCTTCAGATACAAGGAAATTATGTGACAGGTTTTCCACATCAACATTAAGTTTGATGAAAATTTGTCCTCCTTCCTTGTTCTGATAAGCCAGTTCTCAATCTTTACTACAGTCTGAGGTTTACTTTGATGAGAGATTGGATAAAAAAAATGGGAACTCATTCTTGTATCATCAACTTAGAATTTCTTTTGACTAGGGCTATTTCACAAGAGCTAAATCATCAGGTTATATTTTTTTCTCCTCCTTGATAACAGTAATGTGGGATCACATAACATGAGGTGTCAGGCAGATAGCCTCCAAACTGCAATTTCCCTCATGAAGATATTTTCACATTTACAGTCTCCAAGAACATGCTAGCTAAGTGTGTTTCTTTTCTGTAAAAGAAAACCTGCAGATGTACTAGAAACAGAAAAGCACTATCAGGTAACAAAAGAGAGAATTCTTGAATTTGACTATAGTGATCAAAAGAACTGTTAGAGTAAGCCTAGGACGATCATTGATACAAGTAAATTAATCACTAATCCAAAAATGATATTACTGAGAAATTTAATTATTTACTTGATTCTAAAATACTTCAAGGCAAAGTAATAATTTAGAGCATAAAATGGAGTTTAAGATAATTTAAATTATACATGAATGAAGTAAGTGAAAGAATGAGGCTTAGTTAAAAGCTCTGCATTTGGTTCCCTCATTTCTAAAATTACAAATAAAGTTGTATTAATATTATAGTCAGTCATAATAAAATAATGAGGTTCTGTCACTTGTGGAAATATTGATGGACATAGACGATTTTATAAAATGTCAGATAGAGAAATATAAACACTGTATTATATCACTTATGTGTAGAATCTAAAGAATAATACAAGCAAATATATATAGCAAAACAGAAATAGACTCAGAGACACAGAAACAAACTGGTGGTTACCAGAGGGGGAAAAGTGGGGAAATAGAGCAAGAGATAAGAGATACAGACAAGAATATCATACCACACAGGAGAATATACCCATTAATTTGCAATAACTTTAAATGGAGCATAATCTGTAAAAATACAAGGGTTAGAATCATAACCCTTGTATATCTGAAATTGCTACAATAATGTAAATCAACTATACTTTAATAAAAAATAAATATAAAACATTAAAAATTGGACCAATATTCAATTTGTCTAATGTGGATTTGAATTAGCTTTAATTCTAATATGTCTCACTGTGTGACAGAATTAGCAATTAAGTATATGATTTCACAGATCATTCAATCACTCATTCAGAAATCAGGAAGTGCTATACATTTCTGTCTGCTGCAAAAGTAAAAGATAAAATCTTTGATTTTCAAGGGAAAAATAGATTAGTGAAAGACCTAGACAACAAAACTGAGAAAGAGAGAGAAAAGGGGAAAGGAGAGAGAAAAAAGAAAGAATTAAAGGAAGGCTGTCAGATGTAGAACCAGACATAGTAAATCCTAAACAGACATACATGCCTTTAACTTGTCCTTTTTAAAAGAAGTCTACAAGAGCAGATCCAAAGCAAAATCCTAAACTATGCTATACTTGCAAAACACATGTAAAGCTAAACGACACAGGAACACTAAAAAGGAAAACACTAAGCAACGATGCACCAATCATTTTGAACTAAAGCAAGAACAAGTAACAGTAATGGCCTGTGGAAATCAGTGTGTTTTGGGGAAAGAGATTTGTTATATATGAAAGACATGAAAACATCCATTCTATATTTTAATTGAAGAGTCTTTTTTTGTTAAAAAAGAAAAGCAATAAATGTGAAAGGTAGAAATAGAAAAATAAAAGAAAATTATCATAAAGGTAAGATTACAAAGTATCCACCATCAGAAAGTAAGTTGTATAGATCTGTATTATTATATGAATAGCATTTAAGTTAGTTTCTGCATGATTTGTATCATCTTCACACTCATGGTACTCTGAAATTCTTCCCAAAGTTGCCTTTTAATTCTCAGACCCATTATTGTGTTGATTAACGACTATGTTAGTGACTGTTAAGAAGAGCCTTTACCATGCACAAATATTATGCAAATTTTTCTCATATCATTGCATTACCCCAACAGCCACAGCTGACCACATGGGTGGCTCTTTCCCATTCCTGTTAAGTATGCATTTCCAGTTCTCTCAAATTCTGATCAACCTGGAAATAACAGTACCTTCCTAGGATTGTGATGGAACTGGTTTATGTTGGCTCAATGAGTGCAGAATATTAATGTTTTATGAATTTGTAAGCTGTGGTTGACATAATTCTGGCATATTGATATCCAAAAAAAAAAAAAAAAAAAGACACTATGTGTGCCAGGAAAATTAGATGGTATTCTAAATAAGTCCTCTCCCTCAATCTGTTTTCTCCCACAAGACACTTGTTAAACACCTACTGGCAAGTTACTGTATCTTTACACCTTTAAGCTCTCTTGAATCCTACAGAACACATTGGGCCACACATTTTAAATCAGAAGACATCTTTTCAAAGCTTGCTTTCATGGTATATTGAAGTAGGACACAGTCACTCAGCAAGGCACCTCTCAGTATGTCTCATCTCTCTCCTGTGGATAATATTGACTTGACAGCTTGGTTAAAGGGTAAATCAAATGAACCCATAGCAAATCCATTTGCAAATCATTAAGTCCAATATGAATGGAAGTACTATAATTACTACTTAACCTTTCACTTTAACTTGATTTTAAAATTAAATATTTTAAAGGCATATAATTGTTTTTAAAATAGTACTTCAGAACAAGTATGTCTTACTAAATTATGAATGAGCATGAAGCTTATAAGCCATTGCCTATACCTTTTATACAAAGAATACTCTATGCCATTGCTTTAAGGATTAAAACAAGCACTTAGAATAAAGTTCTGAACATTGGAGTATTAAGCCTGAAAACACCAAGGTCATTGGATGTTTTCAACCATGGATCTTAAGCTCATGATGACACTGACTTAGTTTTAAAGTGTGTTGCCTATTTAAGTAAATTGTGGAATTAGACGTTTAGAAAACAATAGAAATTGTATTATTTAGATTTTCCTTCTTTTTTCAATGCATCTTGGTATTAAGAATAAAACTAGAATGGATTTACTATGAGGCTAACAAAGTTAACCTTTAGCACACCATTTATTAATAGTGGTTTTTCTAAGATCTTAGGTATAATTTTATATTTATAATTTACTGTTCTTTTTCATATCCCCAAATCAGAAAGTTCCAGGTATTTTGTCAGCTCTGACAGGAACATTTATTTTCCACCCTAAGTGTTATGGTTCAGAATTCAGGCTGAGTGGCTAGTCTCTGTGCCTTGTTATACCAAAGTGTCTCCTGATGTGTTCTATTGACTCATTGGATCTAAATAAGTCTTCATGTTGCAAAGTGTCTGCACACAACCCAGAGAGTGGTAGATAAACAAAATCTTTAAATTTAATCACGGCACTATATTTAGAGTCCATTCAATTAAAAAATTTAAAGAAAACTAGTTTTTCATTGATCTCTAGATTCTTGGTGAAGTTGTCAGAAATGAGAGAAACACATATTGCAAAATGCCACACATTTTGTTCAAAGCCCCAGGACTCTGTAAAATGCCTCTGTCAACTCCCAGTCACAAAACTGTAGCCCTTTAATCTTACCATTTTTTAATTACTTAAAAAGATTTCAAGTGTTTAACATGTATCAGTATAATTTGAACTACTACTAATAAAGATTGTTCCTTTTTTGACTGGTAGTAACTGCAAAAATTTATAATCTAGTAAAAGTAAAAACTATCTAAATCTGGCTTCTAATATGAGATACTTTAAAATTATTTGCTACAGGTATCCTCAGAAGTGACAATAAAATTATGTAATGATTGGTTGAAATAAGCAGACCCTTATACTCCATGTACATATCACCTTTTACTTGCTGAAAGTGAAATCTGGACAGTCACAGGAGAGAGGACAGGTCAGCCAGGACAGCTAAGAATACTCAGTGGCTAGTTATGTGCCCATTATCAACACTAAATTTAATTGTTATGTATTCAAAATTTAGGCATATCAAATCATTTAGTAAATATGAATGCAAGTAGCCTAAAATAAAATTCTTCTCAACTGTAGTTTTAAAGTGTGTTGCCTATTAGTAAAGGAATTAGACGTTTAAAAAATGGTATTATTTAGATTTTCCTTCTTTTTTCAATGCATCTTGGTATTAAGAATAAAACTAGAATGGATTTACTATGAGGCTAACAAAGTTAACCTTTAGCACACCATTTATTAATAGTGGTTTTTCTAAGATCTTAGGTATAATTTTATATTTATAATTTACTGTTCTTTTTCATATCCCCAAATCAGAAAGTTCCAGGTATTTTGTCAGCTCTGACAGGAACATTTATTTTCCACCCTAAGTGTTATGGTTCAGAATTCAGGCTGAGTGGCTAGTCTCTGTGCCTTGTTATACCAAAGTGTCTCCTGATGTGTTCTATTGACTCATTGGATCTAAATAAGTCTTCATGTTGCAAAGTGTCTGCACACAACCCAGAGAGTGGTAGATAAACAAAATCTTTAAATTTAATCACGGCACTATATTTAGAGTCCATTCAATTAAAAAATTTAAAGAAAACTAGTTTTTCATTGATCTCTAGATTCTTGGTGAAGTTGTCAGAAATGAGAGAAACACATATTGCAAAATGCCACACATTTTGTTCAAAGCCCCAGGACTCTGTAAAATGCCTCTGTCAACTCCCAGTCACAAAACTGTAGCCCTTTAATCTTACCATTTTTTAATTACTTAAAAAGATTTCAAGTGTTTAACATGTATCAGTATAATTTGAACTACTACTAATAAAGATTGTTCCTTTTTTGACTGGTAGTAACTGCAAAAATTTATAATCTAGTAAAAGTAAAAACTATCTAAATCTGGCTTCTCTAATATGAGATACTTTAAAAATTATTTGCTACAGGTATCCTCAGAAGTGACAATAAAATTATGTAATGATTGGTTGAAATAAGCAGACCCTTATACTCCATGTACATATCACCTTTTACTTGCTGAAAGTGAAATCTGGACAGTCACAGGAGAGAGGACAGGTCAGCCAGGACAGCTAAGAATACTCAGTGGCTAGTTATGTGCCCATTATCAACACTAAATTTAATTGTTATGTATTCAAAATTTAGGCATATCAAATCATTTAGTAAATATGAATGCAAGTAGCCTAAAATAAAATTCTTCTCAAAAATGTTTCTAATAATACTGATGTTCTAAGCTATTTGCAAGCTGTATTAAGATGAGTGACATGTCTGAGAGTGGAAAGTATACCCATCTTTAATGCATAAACTGTTTAAAACACTGCTAATAAAGTGGATTCTAAGAGTGCTACATGCACTGAAAATATTGTCACATATGACTTGTGTTATAGAAAATAATGTTATGGGTACCTGTAGCAATAAATGAAAGTTTCACTAATTCTTTAATTCATGTAGAGCAAGAAAAAATTGATTTGCATTAAGATGAAATAATATCATTCTTGTGAGGAAAAATGATTAAGGTGTACTCAGTCAAAAAGCAGCATTCTATGCATTCATCTTTATATGCCTAAGCCATGAAATAAAACCTAATGGCGTCACTTCTCAGACTTTGAGTTAAAAGGTGGCGTGCAACAGTCTGACATCTGGAAGTGCACCAGGGTTTGAGGCTGTTTCATTCAGATGAGCTTAGATGTTCATTCCTGAAGTGTTTTCTTTAAAGTGTTCAGAAGGAAGTGACTCTGTGTAGGAATACAACTCTCAATTGATCTATGATGCATGAAGTAAAAATTATCATTTTAAATAGTATTAACATGATTAGTAAAAGTATGTTTGTTGTAACTCTAGAAAAATCTGTTAGGTGAGCAATGCTTCAAAGAATTAGTTATTTTCTGCATGACGTGAGAAGGGTTGAATAATTTGTTCAAAAGAAAATTCCCTTCATTTATTTGAAGTAAAATGTAACTACTACTAATAAAGATTGTTTAACATGTATCAGTATAATTTGAACTACTACTAATAAAGATTGTTCCTTTTTTGACTGGTAGTAACTGCAAAAATTTATAATCTAGTAAAAGTAAAAACTATCTAAATCTGGCTTCTCTAATATGAGATACTTTAAAAATTATTTGCTACAGGTATCCTCAGAAGTGACAATAAAATTATGTAATGATTGGTTGAAATAAGCAGACCCTTATACTCCATGTACATATCACCTTTTACTTGCTGAAAGTGAAATCTGGACAGTCACAGGAGAGAGGACAGGTCAGCCAGGACAGCTAAGAATACTCAGTGGCTAGTTATGTGCCCATTATCAACACTAAATTTAATTGTTATGTATTCAAAATTTAGGCATATCAAATCATTTAGTAAATATGAATGCAAGTAGCCTAAAATAAAATTCTTCTCAAAAATGTTTCTAATAATACTGATGTTCTAAGCTATTTGCAAGCTGTATTAAGATGAGTGACATGTCTGAGAGTGGAAAGTATACCCATCTTTAATGCATAAACTGTTTAAAACACTGCTAATAAAGTGGATTCTAAGAGTGCTACATGCACTGAAAATATTGTCACATATGACTTGTGTTATAGAAAATAATGTTATGGGTACCTGTAGCAATAAATGAAAGTTTCACTAATTCTTTAATTCATGTAGAGCAAGAAAAAATTGATTTGCATTAAGATGAAATAATATCATTCTTGTGAGGAAAAATGATTAAGGTGTACTCAGTCAAAAAGCAGCATTCTATGCATTCATCTTTATATGCCTAAGCCATGAAATAAAACCTAATGGCGTCACTTCTCAGACTTTGAGTTAAAAGGTGGCGTGCAACAGTCTGACATCTGGAAGTGCACCAGGGTTTGAGGCTGTTTCATTCAGATGAGCTTAGATGTTCATTCCTGAAGTGTTTTCTTTAAAGTGTTCAGAAGGAAGTGACTCTGTGTAGGAATACAACTCTCAATTGATCTATGATGCATGAAGTAAAAATTATCATTTTAAATAGTATTAACATGATTAGTAAAAGTATGTTTGTTGTAACTCTAGAAAAATCTGTTAGGTGAGCAATGCTTCAAAGAATTAGTTATTTTCTGCATGACGTGAGAAGGGTTGAATAATTTGTTCAAAAGAAAATTCCCTTCATTTATTTGAAGTAAAATGGACAAATTTTAAGATTTGCATTTTTAGGTATGTGTGAATTTCATAAACTCTGACAATACTTTGGCATGTTAGTTATAGTCAACACAAAGAGCTCTGAAATGATCAGTATCTGAGCATTAGAACAGGCTCTGACTCATCTAGAAGCTCTGTTAGAGACACTAATACCTTCTGTTTGATATCCTCCACTTGTTATCTATCTTCACATATCTGTCTGCACTTATATACATACTGCGTACCTTTACCCTGAACAAGTTTTTATTTGTCCAAAGTTCTCAGCATAGTTGCTTAATTGAACACATGCCTCATTTCACATGTCTTTCTTGATTTAGTCATTTAGTGTGACTTAAAAATAATGAGGGAGCAACATACACGAACTGGAATATTGTTTGGCCTGTCCTAGCAATTTTGTCAAGGGTATGTTCAACCTTCTCTTCAAAAGTTCCTTCTAATGGCATAGTAATTGTTTTTATGACTTTTCCAATGAACTATGAAGTGCTCCCTTGTCAGGCCCCGTTTTTGTAAGGGACTGCCTTATTCAATCCAGAGCTGGTAAGGGACTGCCTTATTCAATCCAGAGCTGATATAGAAGTGCTGCCCCCATCCTTTTTGTTCAGGAGATATGGAAAGGTGAGGACAGACAAGATTCAGATGAGCATCATTGCTACCTTTATTATTTTTATCATTAAATATTTCTGATACTTGTCCTTTGACCAAAGCTCTCAGGACTGTTGTAATTTTAAAAAAAGCCCTTATCCAATCTTGGAATATTTATAGGCAGACAAATAGAGTCAGTCAAAGTTCCTTGGAGAGCTGTTGAAAATAGACATACACTATGCAATAGCCCCATAAAATCTTTCAAACAATGAGAAAATGGTTATTAATTGAATGCCTAATCCATTCTCATTTAATCCAGTTCTTGATACATTCCATACTTATCAACTGCTAATCCAGCATTTGGTTACATAGGGTGCCTATAGAGATCAGTATATAATCTAATTATACTTGTTTTATGTCATTTGAAATATAAATTCAAACTTTACTTCAGTAATTTTATTTTGTATTTTATAGTATTGTATTTTTAAAAATATTTTCTTTCTCTCTTTTGATATTCATATGTCCTATCGTTTCACTCTTTTTACATATCTGTTATATTTTTAAATTCTCTCTATGATAACTTCAAACACTGTGTAATGTTTAGGTCTCATTCCTTTGATGATGGATTAGCTGTTAAATATTGTTACTATTTTTCTTAGGGAGTATCAGTGGAAAATATTAAATAGACTAGAATTTTGGTAGGAACTAATTTATAAAAAAAAAGATGAGACATAACATTCAGTCAGAACTGTCAAGGATAAACAAGGATATGTTAAAATACAGTAATTCATTCTAACCCAGTTTTACAAAAAAAAAAAGTAGTCCTTAAACTACCTGTGCTTTAGAAACATCTAGAAATAATTTTTAATGTAGTTTGTCTGGCCTACTTCTCAGTCATCTCAGTCATGTCTGATTCTTTAGGACCTCGTGGACTGTAGCACACCAAGTTTCCCTGTCCTTCACCATCTCCCAGAGCTTGCTCAAGCTCATGTCCATTGAGTTGGTGATGCCATCCAACCATTTCATTTACTGTCATCCCCTTCTCCTTCTACCTTCTATTTTCACCAGCATCAGAGTTTTTTGCAATGAGTCAGCTCTTCTTATCCAGTGACCAAAATAATGGAGCCTCAACCTCAGCATCGGTGCTTCCAGTGAATATTCAGGGTTGATTACATTTAAGACAGATACTCTTCTATTTATTATTTATCATTAAATATTTCTGATACTTGTCCTTTGACCAAAGCTCTCAGGACTGTTGTAATTTTAAAAAAAGCCCTTATCCAATCTTGGAATATTTATAGGCAGACAAATAGAGTCAGTCAAAGTTCCTTGGAGAGCTGTTGAAAATAGACATACACTATGCAATAGCCCCATAAAATCTTTCAAACAATGAGAAAATGGTTATTAATTGAATGCCTAATCCATTCTCATTTAATCCAGTTCTTGATACATTCCATACTTATCAACTGCTAATCCAGCATTTGGTTACATAGGGTGCCTATAGAGATCAGTATATAATCTAATTATACTTGTTTTATGTCATTTGAAATATAAATTCAAACTTTACTTCAGTAATTTTATTTTGTATTTTATAGTATTGTATTTTTAAAAATATTTTCTTTCTCTCTTTTGATATTCATATGTCCTATCGTTTCACTCTTTTTACATATCTGTTATATTTTTAAATTCTCTCTATGATAACTTCAAACACTGTGTAATGTTTAGGTCTCATTCCTTTGATGATGGATTAGCTGTTAAATATTGTTACTATTTTTCTTAGGGAGTATCAGTGGAAAATATTAAATAGACTAGAATTTTGGTAGGAACTAATTTATAAAAAAAAAGATGAGACATAACATTCAGTCAGAACTGTCAAGGATAAACAAGGATATGTTAAAATACAGTAATTCATTCTAACCCAGTTTTACAAAAAAAAAAAGTAGTCCTTAAACTACCTGTGCTTTAGAAACATCTAGAAATAATTTTTAATGTAGTTTGTCTGGCCTACTTCTCAGTCATCTCAGTCATGTCTGATTCTTTAGGACCTCGTGGACTGTAGCACACCAAGTTTCCCTGTCCTTCACCATCTCCCAGAGCTTGCTCAAGCTCATGTCCATTGAGTTGGTGATGCCATCCAACCATTTCATTTACTGTCATCCCCTTCTCCTTCTACCTTCTATTTTCACCAGCATCAGAGTTTTTTGCAATGAGTCAGCTCTTCTTATCCAGTGACCAAAATAATGGAGCCTCAACCTCAGCATCGGTGCTTCCAGTGAATATTCAGGGTTGATTACATTTAAGACTGACTGGTTTAAACTCCTTGTAATCCAAGGGACTTTCAAGAGTCTTGTCAGAAGTCACAATGCAAAAGCATCACTTCTTCAGCCTCAGCTTTCTTTATGGTCCAACTCTCACATCCATAAATGACTAGTGGAAAACCATAGCTTTGACTGTATGGAACTTTTTGGCAAAGTGATGTCTCTGCTTTTGAATATGCTGTCTAGGTTTGTCATAGCTTTTCTTCCAAGGAGCAAGCATCTTTTAATTTCATGGTTGATGTCACCATCTGCAGTGATTTTGGAGCCCAAGAAAATAAAGTCTGTCAGAGTTTCCATTGTTTTCTCATCTGTTGGCCATGAGGTGATGGGAATGGATACTGTGATCTTCATTTTGTGTATGCTGAGTTTTAAACGAACTTTTTCAGTCCCCTTTCACCTTCACCAATGACTCGTTAATTCCTCTTCACTTTCTGCCATAAGGGTGGTGTCATCTGCATACCTGAGGTTATTTGATATTTCTCCCGGCATTCTTGATTCCAGCTGTGCTTCACCCTGACCCACCATTTAGCATGATGTACACTGCATATAAGTGAAATAAGTAGGGTGACGAGATACAGCATTGATACACTCCTTTCCCAATTTGGAACCAGTCCATTGTTTCATGTCCAGTTCTAACTTTGCTTCTTGACCTACATACAGTTTTTTCAGTAAGCAGGTAAAATACAGTAATTCATTCTAACCCAGTTTTACAAAAAAAAAAAGTAGTCCTTAAACTACCTGTGCTTTAGAAACATCTAGAAATAATTTTTAATGTAGTTTGTCTGGCCTACTTCTCAGTCATCTCAGTCATGTCTGATTCTTTAGGACCTCGTGGACTGTAGCACACCAAGTTTCCCTGTCCTTCACCATCTCCCAGAGCTTGCTCAAGCTCATGTCCATTGAGTTGGTGATGCCATCCAACCATTTCATTTACTGTCATCCCCTTCTCCTTCTACCTTCTATTTTCACCAGCATCAGAGTTTTTTGCAATGAGTCAGCTCTTCTTATCCAGTGACCAAAATAATGGAGCCTCAACCTCAGCATCGGTGCTTCCAGTGAATATTCAGGGTTGATTACATTTAAGACTGACTGGTTTAAACTCCTTGTAATCCAAGGGACTTTCAAGAGTCTTGTCAGAAGTCACAATGCAAAAGCATCACTTCTTCAGCCTCAGCTTTCTTTATGGTCCAACTCTCACATCCATAAATGACTAGTGGAAAACCATAGCTTTGACTGTATGGAACTTTTTGGCAAAGTGATGTCTCTGCTTTTGAATATGCTGTCTAGGTTTGTCATAGCTTTTCTTCCAAGGAGCAAGCATCTTTTAATTTCATGGTTGATGTCACCATCTGCAGTGATTTTGGAGCCCAAGAAAATAAAGTCTGTCAGAGTTTCCATTGTTTTCTCATCTGTTGGCCATGAGGTGATGGGAATGGATACTGTGATCTTCATTTTGTGTATGCTGAGTTTTAAACGAACTTTTTCAGTCCCCTTTCACCTTCACCAATGACTCGTTAATTCCTCTTCACTTTCTGCCATAAGGGTGGTGTCATCTGCATACCTGAGGTTATTTGATATTTCTCCCGGCATTCTTGATTCCAGCTGTGCTTCACCCTGACCCACCATTTAGCATGATGTACACTGCATATAAGTGAAATAAGTAGGGTGACGAGATACAGCATTGATACACTCCTTTCCCAATTTGGAACCAGTCCATTGTTTCATGTCCAGTTCTAACTTTGCTTCTTGACCTACATACAGTTTTTTCAGTAAGCAGGTAAGATGGTTTGGTATTCCCACCTCTTTAAGAATTTTCCACAGTTTGTTGTGATCCACACAGTCAAAGGCTTTAGCATAGCCCATGAAGCAGAAGTACATGCTTTTTCTAGAATTACCTTGTTTTTGATCTAACAGATGTTGGTAATTTGATCTCTGATTCCTCTGCCTTTTCCAAATTCAGCTTGCACATCTGGAAGTTCTTGGTTCACATAGTGTTGAAGCCTAACTTGGAGGATTTTGAGCATGACCCTGATAACATATGAAGTGAAAGCAACTGTGCAGTAGATTCTTTTACCTTTCTTTTCTTTGGTATTGGAATGAAAACTGACATTTTCGAGTCCTGTGACCATTGTTGAGCTTTCCAAATTTGGTGTCATATTATGTATAGCATTTTAACAGCATCATATTTTAATGTTTAAAATAGTTCAGCTGGAATTCCATCAGCTCCCCTTATTTTGCGTATAATATTCCTTCATAAGAGTCACTTGACTTCATATGCCAGAGTGTCTGATGCTAAGTTGAGTAACCACACAGTCATGGTTATCTGGGTCATTAAGATCTTTGTTGTATAGTCTGTGTATTATTTCCACCTTTTCTTAATATCTTTTGCTTCTGTTAGGTCTATACCTTTTTTGTTCTTTATTGTGCCTATATTTGCAGAAAATGTTCCCTTGGTATCTCTAATTTTCCTGAAGAGATGTCTAGTTGTTCCTATTCCATTGTTTTCTCTATTTCTTTCCATTTCTTAGGAAGGCTTTCTTATCTCTTCTTTGGACCTTTACTTTCCTACAGGTATTTTTCATCTTTGCCTTTTGCTTCTCCTGTTTTCTCAGTTACTTGTAAGGCTTCTTTAGACAACCATTTTGCTTTTTTCACATTTCTCTTTCTTGGTACTGTCATTTGCATATAGAGGTTATTTGATATTTCTCCCGGCATTCTTGATTCCAGCTGTGCTTCACCCTGACCCACCATTTAGCATGATGTACACTGCATATAAGTGAAATAAGTAGGGTGACGAGATACAGCATTGATACACTCCTTTCCCAATTTGGAACCAGTCCATTGTTTCATGTCCAGTTCTAACTTTGCTTCTTGACCTACATACAGTTTTTTCAGTAAGCAGGTAAGATGGTTTGGTATTCCCACCTCTTTAAGAATTTTCCACAGTTTGTTGTGATCCACACAGTCAAAGGCTTTAGCATAGCCCATGAAGCAGAAGTACATGCTTTTTCTAGAATTACCTTGTTTTTGATCTAACAGATGTTGGTAATTTGATCTCTGATTCCTCTGCCTTTTCCAAATTCAGCTTGCACATCTGGAAGTTCTTGGTTCACATAGTGTTGAAGCCTAACTTGGAGGATTTTGAGCATGACCCTGATAACATATGAAGTGAAAGCAACTGTGCAGTAGATTCTTTTACCTTTCTTTTCTTTGGTATTGGAATGAAAACTGACATTTTCGAGTCCTGTGACCATTGTTGAGCTTTCCAAATTTGGTGTCATATTATGTATAGCATTTTAACAGCATCATATTTTAATGTTTAAAATAGTTCAGCTGGAATTCCATCAGCTCCCCTTATTTTGCGTATAATATTCCTTCATAAGAGTCACTTGACTTCATATGCCAGAGTGTCTGATGCTAAGTTGAGTAACCACACAGTCATGGTTATCTGGGTCATTAAGATCTTTGTTGTATAGTCTGTGTATTATTTCCACCTTTTCTTAATATCTTTTGCTTCTGTTAGGTCTATACCTTTTTTGTTCTTTATTGTGCCTATATTTGCAGAAAATGTTCCCTTGGTATCTCTAATTTTCCTGAAGAGATGTCTAGTTGTTCCTATTCCATTGTTTTCTCTATTTCTTTCCATTTCTTAGGAAGGCTTTCTTATCTCTTCTTTGGACCTTTACTTTCCTACAGGTATTTTTCATCTTTGCCTTTTGCTTCTCCTGTTTTCTCAGTTACTTGTAAGGCTTCTTTAGACAACCATTTTGCTTTTTTCACATTTCTCTTTCTTGGGGAAATTTTTGATCACAGCCTCCTGTATGATGTTTGAATATCACTCCATAGTTCTTCAGGCACTCTGTCTATCACATCTACTCCCTTGAATACATTTGTCACATCCATTGTATAATTGTAAGGGATTTATTTAGGTCATACCTGAATGGCCTAATGGCTTTCCTTACTTTCTTCACTTTAAGAAGCAGCCCACAAGAGAATGAGCCAAATCAGCTTTTGGGTGTGTTACAGACCCGAAATTAAGAAACTGGATTTTCAAAAACTCCACAGATGATTCTATTATTCAGTCAGGTTTGTAAACTTTCAAACTAGAGTGTTTGAAAATATCACAGCAATGGTAAGAAAGGCAATGTTGACATAGAGGTGAAGAAGACAACATTTATTTAAGAAGGTGGTAAAGACTCTACAAAGAATTTTGTTAGTATAATAAATGCAAAACTAGGAATCAGAAAATTTATTTTGGAAAAATTCCCACATATAAGACTAACCAGTCAGGAGGAGTTGAGTGAAGAAATCTTGTATAGAAAGTAAGGTAAGGAGAAAAGCTTGAAGAAAAATTAGACAGAGACAGAAATGATACATACAGATACAGATCTATTTATTTACATATATTCTTTGTGGCATAGCAATGTAGTCACCTGTACATGCCTTTCGGATCAGGCTTCTCAAAAATTATGCTTTTTTGGCTTATTTCTGAAAGGGATTCTTTCACTTCTGATGTGAAAATCTTCAGTAGAGAGGACAGCATTGAGTTAGTCTGGTAAAGAGAATTTTGACCCAGGCAGGAAACTTTCCAAATTCTATAGATAATTATCTATTCTGCTTTGAAATGGAGTTGATTATGTCATTAGTAAAATTGATAACTATCATTTTAGAACAGAAAATTGAAAATTATTCCAAACATAAGTTACTGTAGTCAGAAAGAAATTCTCGGCACTGAAAGCATGGAGTCTTGACCACTGGACTGCCAGGAAATTACTAGGAGCTAACAAAATTGATATCAAACATAAAACATAAACACACACACACACACACACACACACACAACAATGTTGAATTTACCTAACAAATTTGTAATGAATGCTATATTGAGCCAGACACAAAACCCATACCCTCATGGAGGGCTTATAATGGGGAAGAAAAGCAAAAAGAAAAGAAAAATTCGTGAATCTTACAGAATACTAGAAAGAGATTGCTTGCTATGGTGACAAAATAAACATAAAACAGGATAACAGGGACTATGGGTGAAGAAGGAGATACAATTTTAAATTAGCATGGTCTCCTTGAGAAAATGACATTTGAATAAATACCTGAAATAAATAAAGGAATGATTCATAAATATCCATGATAAGAGAGTTCTAGAAAGAGGAACAACATGTTTGAGGCAACACAAGGAAGTTATTGTAACTATATCAGTGAAGCCAAAGGTGGAAAAAGGTAAAATAAGACTAAGTTAAAATGTGAAAGAGTCTACAAAGAATTTTGTTAGTATAATAAATGCAAAACTAGGAATCAGAAAATTTATTTTGGAAAAATTCCCACATATAAGACTAACCAGTCAGGAGGAGTTGAGTGAAGAAATCTTGTATAGAAAGTAAGGTAAGGAGAAAAGCTTGAAGAAAAATTAGACAGAGACAGAAATGATACATACAGATACAGATCTATTTATTTACATATATTCTTTGTGGCATAGCAATGTAGTCACCTGTACATGCCTTTCGGATCAGGCTTCTCAAAAATTATGCTTTTTTGGCTTATTTCTGAAAGGGATTCTTTCACTTCTGATGTGAAAATCTTCAGTAGAGAGGACAGCATTGAGTTAGTCTGGTAAAGAGAATTTTGACCCAGGCAGGAAACTTTCCAAATTCTATAGATAATTATCTATTCTGCTTTGAAATGGAGTTGATTATGTCATTAGTAAAATTGATAACTATCATTTTAGAACAGAAAATTGAAAATTATTCCAAACATAAGTTACTGTAGTCAGAAAGAAATTCTCGGCACTGAAAGCATGGAGTCTTGACCACTGGACTGCCAGGAAATTACTAGGAGCTAACAAAATTGATATCAAACATAAAACATAAACACACACACACACACACACACACACAACAATGTTGAATTTACCTAACAAATTTGTAATGAATGCTATATTGAGCCAGACACAAAACCCATACCCTCATGGAGGGCTTATAATGGGGAAGAAAAGCAAAAAGAAAAGAAAAATTCGTGAATCTTACAGAATACTAGAAAGAGATTGCTTGCTATGGTGACAAAATAAACATAAAACAGGATAACAGGGACTATGGGTGAAGAAGGAGATACAATTTTAAATTAGCATGGTCTCCTTGAGAAAATGACATTTGAATAAATACCTGAAATAAATAAAGGAATGATTCATAAATATCCATGATAAGAGAGTTCTAGAAAGAGGAACAACATGTTTGAGGCAACACAAGGAAGTTATTGTAACTATATCAGTGAAGCCAAAGGTGAGGGTAAAATAAGACTAAGTTAAAATGTGAAAAAGGGAGCTGACTTGTATGATGCTGAAAGACTATGGTTTTAAAAATGAAAAAAGGTAGGAGTTTGCAGAGTCCAAAATGTTCAGGTCAGTCAATCATTACACTCTTATCTTATCTGGAAGCTACTTGGGATGTCAAAACACAACCACAACTTAATTAATGAATAAAGCATTAGGCAAAAAATGTTCCTAAGGCAATGTTGGTGATGTATCCATCAGCTGATTGAGATATACTTTCCCTACACAGAGAAGAGCCTCCTGTGTCCAAACAGTACTTGATGCATCTGCACAATTCTCTGTTAACACTGCTCTCCTCACCCACAAGTTTGTGCAAAATCACATCATCTCTTTTATTATGATTATTATTATTATGACTTCTTTCACTGGTTTATTTATTTATTTATTTTCATTTCAGACATCTTTACTCCTTGACATGTGTGGGCCTCCCATTGCAGTGACCTCTCTTGTTTCAGAGCACTGACTCTGGGTGCATGCGCTCCAGAGCGCTGGCTCATAATTGGACATACTGGTCCAGCCGCTTCATGACATGTGGGATCTTTCCGGGCCAGGGATCAAACAGGTGCCCCTTGCACTGCAAGGCGAACTCTTTACCCACTGGACCACCAGATAAACCCCCATATCATCTATTCTTAGCTAACATTATCATCATTGATTTTGTCAGCATTGTACATATTCCTACAGGGAACTTTTCACTTATCTTCTTAATTGGAATAATGTGTTTCTGAAAACACCTACATAAATTATTTATTATAGCGTAGTTGTACAACTTTTCTCAGGAAAATGATAGAAATCAAATGTTAAATGTTTACAAGGTCCTGGACTAGTTGTTTTAAATACATTATTTTACTTTGTGTCTGTGCATACTAAGTACTTTCGTAAATATCCATGATAAGAAGAGGTTCTAAAGAGAAAATGACATTTGAATAAATACCTGAAATAAATAAAGGAATGATTCATAAATATCCATGATAAGAGAGTTCTAGAAAGAGGAACAACATGTTTGAGGCAACACAAGGAAGTTATTGTAACTATATCAGTGAAGCCAAAGGTGAGGGTAAAATAAGACTAAGTTAAAATGTGAAAAAGGGAGCTGACTTGTATGATGCTGAAAGACTATGGTTTTAAAAATGAAAAAAGGTAGGAGTTTGCAGAGTCCAAAATGTTCAGGTCAGTCAATCATTACACTCTTATCTTATCTGGAAGCTACTTGGGATGTCAAAACACAACCACAACTTAATTAATGAATAAAGCATTAGGCAAAAAATGTTCCTAAGGCAATGTTGGTGATGTATCCATCAGCTGATTGAGATATACTTTCCCTACACAGAGAAGAGCCTCCTGTGTCCAAACAGTACTTGATGCATCTGCACAATTCTCTGTTAACACTGCTCTCCTCACCCACAAGTTTGTGCAAAATCACATCATCTCTTTTATTATGATTATTATTATTATGACTTCTTTCACTGGTTTATTTATTTATTTATTTTCATTTCAGACATCTTTACTCCTTGACATGTGTGGGCCTCCCATTGCAGTGACCTCTCTTGTTTCAGAGCACTGACTCTGGGTGCATGCGCTCCAGAGCGCTGGCTCATAATTGGACATACTGGTCCAGCCGCTTCATGACATGTGGGATCTTTCCGGGCCAGGGATCAAACAGGTGCCCCTTGCACTGCAAGGCGAACTCTTTACCCACTGGACCACCAGATAAACCCCCATATCATCTATTCTTAGCTAACATTATCATCATTGATTTTGTCAGCATTGTACATATTCCTACAGGGAACTTTTCACTTATCTTCTTAATTGGAATAATGTGTTTCTGAAAACACCTACATAAATTATTTATTATAGCGTAGTTGTACAACTTTTCTCAGGAAAATGATAGAAATCAAATGTTAAATGTTTACAAGGTCCTGGACTAGTTGTTTTAAATACATTATTTTACTTTGTGTCTGTGCATACTAAGTTACTTCAGTCGTGTCCAACTCTTTGTGACTCTATGGACTGTAGCCTGTCAGGTTCCTCTGTCTGTGGAATTCTTCAGGCAAGAATACTGGAGTGAGTTTCCATGCCCCCTTCCAGGGGATCTTCCTGACCCAGAAATTTAGCCCTAATTTCTGGCATTTTTTACATTGACAAGCAGATTCTATACTACTAGTGTGACCTAGGAAGCCTGGTTTTACCTTATTATCCCAGTAAACCTATGATATACTAATAAATAGTCCTCATTTACAAGTGAGACATTTCAATGACTGTGCTTGCTCTAGACTTTAATGTTGTTAAAAATGTCTACTGTTGAAAGACCATTAATTTCCATCTCATTATTTTGGGCATGGTCATGTGACTTGGATTTGGAAATGCATATATGTAGTGGATTTAAGGGACTTCCCAGTGGCTTAGAAGGTGAAGAATCTGCCTGCAATGCAGGAGACCCAGGTTCAATCCCTGGTTTGGGAAGATCCCCTAAGGAAGGGAATGGCCATCCATTCTAATATTCTTGCCTGGAGAATTTCATGGACAGAAGAGCCTGATGGTCTACAGTGCATGGATTTGACAAGAGTAGAACATGACTGAATGACTAACACACATGCATATGCACACACACATGCACTGAATTTAAGAGCCAGTGTTGTACCTTTTACCTTCAACGATGATAGCTATCTACCAGATAAAGGTTGCTCCATTAACCTGAGTTCCACTCTGAAGATAGCATAAACTGGGTCAGTACCTCCCCTTGGTTATGGAATATGACTAAAATAAACCTGTGTGTCATGAGCCATTGAGACTTAGAGAAGCAGTTTCCTTTTTTAAATTATTACTGCAACCTAATGTAAACAGTTATGCCGTTTTAAACCACATCCTGAATCTAAATCTTGATGGCCCTTTTAAGTATTGGTGCATATTTGATCAATTTACATATATTACTTTATAGTATCATTACTATTCAAAGTGATGTATAGGTAGTGACACATATATATTTTAAAAAGATATAACCATTAAATAGCAGGATTTTGACTTAAAAGCTACCTATAAAGAGAATTTCCAAAAATTATCTTTCTGCATTGGAAGTTTCATTTGCAGTAAATCACAGATTCTCCTGGTGTGAATACTGTAAATAATAGTCACTTAAATACAACTTCTGATGTGGTATATGAATTAATAAAGTTACAATGTCACCTTGCGAAAGGGCTATCATTCTTCCAATAACACTGTCTCCAACCTTTTACCTGATATCTAAACAATACTGAGGTAGGCTTTCAAACCATTTATTTGAAGCTATTTGTGTGAATATTGTAACAAAAAAATTTGGTCTTCAAAAACACTGCTTAGTCAAAAATTAATATTTAGAAATCTTGGCTCATCATCAATTGATTTTAAAACCAATCATAGATTCAGACTCTTAATATCTGTAGATAAAAAAATTATCAAGGGTAACTACTAAAATAAAAGGCATGAACTAGTATCCACAGTGACAATTTGATGAAATTCAATCTATCATAAACTTGGATTTGGAAATGCATATATGTAGTGGATTTAAGGGACTTCCCAGTGGCTTAGAAGGTGAAGAATCTGCCTGCAATGCAGGAGACCCAGGTTCAATCCCTGGTTTGGGAAGATCCCCTAAGGAAGGGAATGGCCATCCATTCTAATATTCTTGCCTGGAGAATTTCATGGACAGAAGAGCCTGATGGTCTACAGTGCATGGATTTGACAAGAGTAGAACATGACTGAATGACTAACACACATGCATATGCACACACACATGCACTGAATTTAAGAGCCAGTGTTGTACCTTTTACCTTCAACGATGATAGCTATCTACCAGATAAAGGTTGCTCCATTAACCTGAGTTCCACTCTGAAGATAGCATAAACTGGGTCAGTACCTCCCCTTGGTTATGGAATATGACTAAAATAAACCTGTGTGTCATGAGCCATTGAGACTTAGAGAAGCAGTTTCCTTTTTTAAATTATTACTGCAACCTAATGTAAACAGTTATGCCGTTTTAAACCACATCCTGAATCTAAATCTTGATGGCCCTTTTAAGTATTGGTGCATATTTGATCAATTTACATATATTACTTTATAGTATCATTACTATTCAAAGTGATGTATAGGTAGTGACACATATATATTTTAAAAAGATATAACCATTAAATAGCAGGATTTTGACTTAAAAGCTACCTATAAAGAGAATTTCCAAAAATTATCTTTCTGCATTGGAAGTTTCATTTGCAGTAAATCACAGATTCTCCTGGTGTGAATACTGTAAATAATAGTCACTTAAATACAACTTCTGATGTGGTATATGAATTAATAAAGTTACAATGTCACCTTGCGAAAGGGCTATCATTCTTCCAATAACACTGTCTCCAACCTTTTACCTGATATCTAAACAATACTGAGGTAGGCTTTCAAACCATTTATTTGAAGCTATTTGTGTGAATATTGTAACAAAAAAATTTGGTCTTCAAAAACACTGCTTAGTCAAAAATTAATATTTAGAAATCTTGGCTCATCATCAATTGATTTTAAAACCAATCATAGATTCAGACTCTTAATATCTGTAGATAAAAAAATTATCAAGGGTAACTACTAAAATAAAAAGGCATGAACTAGTATCCACAGTGACAATTTGATGAAATTCATTCCTTCATCCATATTCTTAATAAAGAACTCTTTGCTTTAAAAGCAAATCACTTAACATAGATTAAGCTTGTTTAGTTTTTCTCATTCACTTTAGTCTGAGAGTTAATGGAATTATGCACGTTAAGCATGTCTGACCTTGGAAAAATGTTTGTCAAATTATCTTTAATGGACGGAATCTTGATTTCTTGGGGAACAACTTCGGAGTTTTGCATTTAAATAGTCTGGCATTTTTATCTTGTGTCTTCTAATGTAGGCGTCGACTGTGAAGTAAATATAGATAAATGTCTGTCAAAGCTCTGCCTCCATGATGGAACTTGTGTTGATGGCATAAGTCATTATGCCTGTGACTGCAAGAGTTGGTTTTTCAGAATGCACTGTGAAGAGAAGGCAAATGATAACCTCTTACAGCCTTGTCTACATGGCAGGTAGTTATTTTTATTTTTCTATTATTAAATATAAGAAGGCAAATATTTGAAACAGAATGTCAAAGAAAGTTTGGTAAAGGTAATTTTAATTATGCTTTTTCATAAAACAAGAGCTAAGTACAGTTAAGATGACAGTCACTGCCTGTTTAACTTAATGCAATGCTCTGATACATTTTTCCTTCCCTTTTTTAATTTCTACTCATTAGCATAAAGTAATTTTCAATAAATGTGGATTAATTGGGCTTTAGTAATCTTAAAGGTAATGTTCCTAGTAATAGAAGTAGCAGGTAAGATGATGAGAAATTCTATTATTTGCTCTGTAAAGGGATAATGCTACTCACGTAATATTTAAAATGTTCCTAAGTAGACCAGTTCTTTCAACCTTATATTCATGTAAGGCATTTTGTGATTATTTTCATGGAATTATAAGATAAGTATTCTGCTCATGGATAGCATATTTAGCTTATGAAACTCTAGAATGAGGATATTTCTAGGAGATGCAGTGGCAGGGAAGACTGGCTCATGGAGCACCCAGCTGCTTTTGCAACGTTATTTTTCTGTCTCAGTCCTGCTACAGACTCTGTAAGTCAGGGAGCAAGGATGAAGATGGATAGTTCATTGCACTGCAGTTTGGCCCTAGCTGACTTCAGTTTCCTACATAAACCCTGGTCATATTTTTTTTTATCTTTTAAAACATTTTTTTCCCTTTCCATCACCATGGGGAAGATGGTAAAAATGAAAATTGATTTGCTCTTTCAATTCAGTCACCTTGAAGGATAAGAAAACAGAAATAGACTCTGCCTTCTATTGCTCCTGGGAATGTGGTTTGTTTTTTTTTTTTTTTAACCTGAATTAGGAAAAAAAAAAAAAGGTGAACTCTGTCAAAAATTGTACTTTAATTGCTTTACTCATTTAAAAATTTATTTGTATGTTTCAGATGCATATATATCATTGATAAGTGTCAATGTTCATGTAACACAGAAAGGACTATCTCAAGATGTAAGATCAAGATTAATGTAAGTTTTATAATTTTTATTAAATGTAAATTAATTTACAAGAAATATAAAATAGTTAGCAGATATCTGGTCCTCTTCAAAAGTCCATAGTCACAAGTTTTGTCCTTTCCAAAAGTCTTTGACATTGGGTTCTGATCAAAACACTGAGTAATGGGCACAATATGCCCTTGGTCCTTTTGAATAGGACCAAATGTCCTGCAGGAGCCAAATTATTTGCTGTAGATTTCAAAATTTTTATTTCAACAGTTACTGATGATTTCAGTGCTCTCACTTTTTCTTTGGAATTTCTCTTTGGAATCTTTTCTGGCTCCAAACAAAACTAAAAATCACAGCTTTCATTTCCCTCTACCCTCTCTCTTGTGATCATAAACTTCTACAATCAGGAATCCCCATTCAACTAAATCTTGGAAATGATCATTGTCTGAAGAGCTCAGGAGGTTATAATCAGCCACTTGCCTCACCCTTTCTTAGGACACACAAGTGTCTGTGGAGGTGGGAGGAGATTAAACTGATTCATATATCACTGAGAAAATAAGTCCTGGATGAATGGGCCAAGAGATGGGTACTTATAGAGAGCCTCAATGCCTATAAATGTTCTCAGAATCTGTCTTCATATCTTAAGAATAGTCTGATACAATGGACACATTATGTTTTATGTGAAATGCCTCACCTGCTGAGATGTTCTTGTTACTTAAAGTTTAAGATCATTCTTTGTGGTTGAGAATCTCATGAGCTTTCCTGGATAATGGGAAGTTCTTCGAAACCTTTCTTGGCTGACAGTGATGTGGTAAAGGAAAGAAGCACAGGTGTTAAAACAACGTTCTAGGACTTCCCTGGTGTTCCAGTGGATAAAGAGTCCACCTTGCAGTGCAAGGGGCACCAGTTCCATCCCTGGCTTGGGAAGATCCCACATGCCCTGGAGTGGCTGGACTTTTATGTTTAATTATGAGCCAGAGCTCTGGAATGCATGTTCCTGGAGCTGGTGCTTTGCTACAGAAGAGGCCACAGTGATGGGAGGCCGACACAGGCCAAAGAACAAAGAAGGATGAAAAGAAATAAATGAAAGACCAATAATAGAGGCCAAAATTTTAAAAAAAGCATTCTAGTAATTATAATAGTGTGGAGAAGAAAATGAAAATGCACTCCAGTATTCTTGACAGGGAAATCCTATTTTCAGAAGAACCTGATAGATTACAGTCCACAGGGTCACAAGAGTTAGACAAGACTTAGACTAGACCACCACCATCAATTATTTATTGACACTATATTGACTGGATTCTCAATAGGAAAAACCATACTTGATATGGAAAAATAGATACTGTAATTAATAAATTCCCTGGCAGAGGATGGATGAGGGATATGCATTGCCTGCTTGTTGTAAAATTTTTCAACAGTTACTGATGATTTCAGTGCTCTCACTTTCTTTGGAATTTCTCTTTGGAATCTTTTCTGGCTCCAAACAAAACTAAAAATCACAGCTTTCATTTCCTCTACCCTCTCTGTGATCATAAACTTCTACAATCAGGAATCCCCATTCAACTAAATCTTGAAATGATCATTGTCTGAAGAGCTCAGGAGGTTATAATCAGCCACTTGCCTCACCCTTTCTTAGGACACACAAGTGTCTGTGGAGGTGGGAGGAGATTAAACTGATTCATATATCACTGAGAAAATAAGTCCTGGATGAATGGGCCAAGAGATGGGTACTTATAGAGAGCCTCAATGCCTATAAATGTTCTCAGAATCTGTCTTCATATCTTAAGAATAGTCTGATACAATGGACACATTATGTTTTATGTGAAATGCCTCACCTGCTGAGATGTTCTTGTTACTTAAAGTTTAAGATCATTCTTTGTGGTTGAGAATCTCATGAGCTTTCCTGGATAATGGGAAGTTCTTCGAAACCTTTCTTGGCTGACAGTGATGTGGTAAAGGAAAGAAGCACAGGTGTTAAAACAACGTTCTAGGACTTCCCTGGGGTTCCAGTGGATAAAGAGTCCACCTTGCAGTGCAAGGGGCACCAGTTCCATCCCTGGCTTGGGAAGATCCCACATGCCCTGGAGTGGCTGGACTTTTATGTTTAATTATGAGCCAGAGCTCTGGAATGCATGTTCCTGGAGCTGGTGCTTTGCTACAGAAGAGGCCACAGTGATGGGAGGCCGACACAGGCCAAAGAACAAAGAAGGATGAAAAGAAATAAATGAAAGACCAATAATAGAGGCCAAAATTTTAAAAAAAGCATTCTAGTAATTATAATAGTGTGGAGAAGAAAATGAAAATGCACTCCAGTATTCTTGACAGGGAAATCCTATTTTCAGAAGAACCTGATAGATTACAGTCCACAGGGTCACAAGAGTTAGACAAGACTTAGACTAGACCACCACCATCAATTATTTATTGACACTATATTGACTGGATTCTCAATAGGAAAAACCATACTTGATATGGAAAAATAGATACTGTAATTAATAAATTCCCTGGCAGAGGATGGATGAGGGATATGCATTGCCTGCTTGTTGCATATATTGCTGGCAATAATCTCTAAGTCTATGTCTCTTGGGAGTATAAATGTAGTATACTTCTTCTGAAATAAATACATAAATAAATATTTTCTTTCACATTCAAATTTGTAAATATTCATACATATAACCCAATATGGAAGCAATTGTTAAAATGCTACCTGTATGCTTCTCTATAATTTTTCTTACATTTTTATTTTAACATAAAGTTGAACTCATTATGCTCCTGTTCAGTGACTCTGAGTTCCACTAAAGGTATATTAAGGACCATTCCATTATAATACAGAGTCCTAATTCATTCTGTGGACTAGCTCCAAAGTGTTCAGATTCAGTGTTTTGAGAAATCACATTTATTTAATGAGAGTATGGGCATGTTCACTTCCCTAGATCCTATAACATAACTTTTTTATAGTGTTGACTAATTTCATGAGGAAAATATAGTATGTAATTATTTTGATTTATATTTTTCCAGATTATTACTAAACACACCCAGGTGATTATTTGCTACCTGTGATTCTTAGTTTGGACCTTTTTACAGATAGCTTTTGAGTGCTGGTATTTTTCTTTTAGATTTTATATATTACTTAACATTATGAATAAAACCCACTAGATTTTCAAAAATTGCAAACTGAAGCTAGCGTTTAGCCTTTCTTTTTTATAAAGCTTGTAAGTTATGAGATTTTCATATTTTTCTTTGCCTTTTTCTTTACGAGACTAGGCTCTGCTTCTCTTTTTTAGGTATTTTAACATAGTAAAATTTAAGTTATTTTATTATATTTTCACCTAATACAATTTATGATTAACAGCACTTTTAGTATTTTAACCCATAGTAAATACCATTTAAAACTTATAAAAGTTATTTAACTTATTTTTTAAAAAATTTTAGTCAATTTTCAAAAAAAATTTACTATAGTAGCTATCATTTCTATATTGTTTTAGGATGCCTCATTCTTTATGCACTAACTTCCTATAAATGGATCCATTTTAGGACTACTTACTTCGTTTCTGTTCTTTTTAATATATTATCCTGCCATCCATGCTTATTATTATTGTGTTTTTCTACTAGCACAGTAATTACATCCCTTTGGCCATTTATTCTTAAACTAAAAAGCATATTGATATGGAAAATAGCAAAAACCGGGGTAGGGGCATTGCCTGCTTGTTGCATATATTGCTGGCAATAATCTCTAAGTCTATGTCTCTTGGGAGTATAAATGTAGTATACTTCTTCTGAAATAAATACATAAATAAATATTTTCTTTCACATTCAAATTTGTAAATATTCATACATATAACCCAATATGGAAGCAATTGTTAAAATGCTACCTGTATGCTTCTCTATAATTTTTCTTACATTTTTATTTTAACATAAAGTTGAACTCATTATGCTCCTGTTCAGTGACTCTGAGTTCCACTAAAGGTATATTAAGGACCATTCCATTATAATACAGAGTCCTAATTCATTCTGTGGACTAGCTCCAAAGTGTTCAGATTCAGTGTTTTGAGAAATCACATTTATTTAATGAGAGTATGGGCATGTTCACTTCCCTAGATCCTATAACATAACTTTTTTATAGTGTTGACTAATTTCATGAGGAAAATATAGTATGTAATTATTTTGATTTATATTTTTCCAGATTATTACTAAACACACCCAGGTGATTATTTGCTACCTGTGATTCTTAGTTTGGACCTTTTTACAGATAGCTTTTGAGTGCTGGTATTTTTCTTTTAGATTTTATATATTACTTAACATTATGAATAAAACCCACTAGATTTTCAAAAATTGCAAACTGAAGCTAGCGTTTAGCCTTTCTTTTTTATAAAGCTTGTAAGTTATGAGATTTTCATATTTTTCTTTGCCTTTTTCTTTACGAGACTAGGCTCTGCTTCTCTTTTTTAGGTATTTTAACATAGTAAAATTTAAGTTATTTTATTATATTTTCACCTAATACAATTTATGATTAACAGCACTTTTAGTATTTTAACCCATAGTAAATACCATTTAAAACTTATAAAAGTTATTTAACTTATTTTTTAAAAAATTTTAGTCAATTTTCAAAAAAAATTTACTATAGTAGCTATCATTTCTATATTGTTTTAGGATGCCTCATTCTTTATGCACTAACTTCCTATAAATGGATCCATTTTAGGACTACTTACTTCGTTTCTGTTCTTTTTAATATATTATCCTGCCATCCATGCTTATTATTATTGTGTTTTTCTACTAGCACAGTAATTACATCCCAAATGTAATTGAGGCCATTTATTCTGTAAATACTAAATATGTATTATTTATGAAAAAACAAGTACAGGTACACTTTCTGCCTCACCAGCTCCATCTAGAGAAATGGATTATGGGTATAGATATGTATCTTACTTAGCTCACCTATTTTTTGTAGCTTTCTCTATATTGCAATGACCATATAGTAGCTTCTGAAAGTCATTCAAGGATTGATGATTGAATCTTTCTAGTTTAGAAAGACAAGAGCAGTGGTGAAACACAGGCAGTACTGATTGAAGGAATTCTCATATCAATATATATCTGAAACTCCTGGGGAAATGTAAAAGCAAAGTTTATGCTAGGGCTTCAAATGGGAAACATGATGTTTCTTGTCAGTCTAACAATTTTGGACACTCTTGAAAATACTTGAAATAATCCTAGAGAAAAGAAAATTCATGACTGGCTATGGAATGGGTGCCGTGGTTAGTTAAAACATTGTACTACAATTCTGAATACACACACAAACACAGAAAAGCAAAGAGTATTTAGTAACATAGAAAGCAAATATTTTCTACTTTGTTGGGCTTGAAAAGGATAGTGTTGGGCAGTGTTTTGTTTTGAATATAAAATTTTAAGTATACAAGTACTAACATCTCACAATTCTAGAATTTCTTCTCAGATGAAGAAAGACTAAGATCTTATCATTAACTAAGGGACTAAAGGAAATTGTCTAAAAGACAATGACCAAAAGAATGACCAAAGAAAAGAACTGTGTGTGTATGTGTGTGTGTGAGCTGAAATTTACAGAGGGCTTTGTATGTGATGGTGACAATAATTGCTGCACAAATAGATTTCACTTTATAATTACAGATTATTCTACATTTATATATATATATATATATATATATATATATACACACACACACACACACACACATATAGTTCTACTTTGCTCATGAATATTCTATTGTATGGGGGCACTGTATTTATTTCATCAGTACATTCTTGATGAAAATTTAAGATATTTTAAAGTTATCACCCTTAAAAGTTATGGGTCCTAGACGCAGAAGTTTGTTTTTCATATTTTATTTAATGATAGGAAAGAATTGTTTGTCCTTTCAAAACTCTCTTCAAGCTTATTTTTTTGTTGTTGCTTTTTTCCTTTCCACTTCACAGCCAATATGTTTCCCACCATATTTGTCTGTTTATTAAGAATCCTCTTCTATATTTTTTTTTCTACCAATTCCATTGCTTGTCCTAGTCTATAAATATTGAATCTCCAAGACAGAGGCAGATTTCTATCACTACTGATGTAAAATGAGCTTTAAAAAAATCAGAGCTAAAAGAAAACATGATTTGATGAGAGAAATTCATCAAATTAGATAATAGCTTTTTATTCTTCAGAGAGGTTCAAAGATTACCGAACAAATTTTTGGACCTAAACCATCTGTTGACTAAAAAAGATGAACAACCTGAGAGTTGTGGGTTAAGTTTTATTTGGGGCATAATTAGGACTGCAGCCCAGGAGGCAGCACCCCAGATAGCTCTGAAAGACTGTTCCAAAGAGGCAGCAGGAGGAGGATCAATATTTAAGGATTTTGGTGAGGGGGGATTTCATATCATTAAACAGTCATTTTACAAAGGGTCCTCAGTTAGTCACAAGGCTCTGATGTCACCATGAGGAGACTTAGTGATTTTCTAAATATCAGGAGATGCAAGGATTGAGATAATAAAATCTGTTCCTAAAAGCATCCACCTATCTAAAGACCTGCCCTACCAGATTCCCTGGAGCAGAGAGTGCCTCTACCCTACCCTGATCTCCATCAGCAGGTATTGAAGGTCAGCAGTTCTCAACAGCACAGGGTCTGGTCCCTGCAGAGGCAGATGGCAATGTCCTTGACCAGGCACTGGCAATATAATTGGTAAATGCCAGTTTGTAGTTGACACATCTGTATCTCAGGATACAAAATAATTGTCAGAGAGCTAACTTGCACAATTAATAGCAGAAGCTGTCCACAATGAATATATCACTGCTTTATCACTCTTATACTCCTGTATATGTACTGACTAGGGTGTCTGAATAGCAGTAATATCTATTGATGATTTTACATAGTTTTGATGAAAATTTAAGATATTTTAAAGTTATCACCCTTAAAAGTTATGGGTCCTAGACGCAGAAGTTTGTTTTTCATATTTTATTTAATGATAGGAAAGAATTGTTTGTCCTTTCAAAACTCTCTTCAAGCTTATTTTTTTGTTGTTGCTTTTTTCCTTTCCACTTCACAGCCAATATGTTTCCCACCATATTTGTCTGTTTATTAAGAATCCTCTTCTATATTTTTTTTTCTACCAATTCCATTGCTTGTCCTAGTCTATAAATATTGAATCTCCAAGACAGAGGCAGATTTCTATCACTACTGATGTAAAAATGAGCTTTAAAAATATCAGAGCTAAAAAAGAAAACATGATTTGATGAGAGAAATTCATCAAATTAGATAATAGCTTTTTATTCTTCAGAGAGGTTCAAAGATTACCGAACAAATTTTTGGACCTAAACCATCTGTTGACTAAAAAAGATGAACAACCTGAGAGTTGTGGGTTAAGTTTTATTTGGGGCATAATTAGGACTGCAGCCCAGGAGGCAGCACCCCAGATAGCTCTGAAAGACTGTTCCAAAGAGGCAGCAGGAGGAGGATCAATATTTAAGGATTTTGGTGAGGGGGGATTTCATATCATTAAACAGTCATTTTACAAAGGGTCCTCAGTTAGTCACAAGGCTCTGATGTCACCATGAGGAGACTTAGTGATTTTCTAAATATCAGGAGATGCAAGGATTGAGATAATAAAATCTGTTCCTAAAAGCATCCACCTATCTAAAGACCTGCCCTACCAGATTCCCTGGAGCAGAGAGTGCCTCTACCCTACCCTGATCTCCATCAGCAGGTATTGAAGGTCAGCAGTTCTCAACAGCACAGGGTCTGGTCCCTGCAGAGGCAGATGGCAATGTCCTTGACCAGGCACTGGCAATATAATTGGTAAATGCCAGTTTGTAGTTGACACATCTGTATCTCAGGATACAAAATAATTGTCAGAGAGCTAACTTGCACAATTAATAGCAGAAGCTGTCCACAATGAATATATCACTGCTTTATCACTCTTATACTCCTGTATATGTACTGACTAGGGTGTCTGAATACCAGTTGAGTGAACATTAGAGTCTAGCTCAATTGTCTAGATTACCCTGCTCTGCAACATGTCTCCCAGCTTCCTTTCCTTTCTCTAAATATGCCAGCCTTTTGTTCCTGTCATATTCTCTATTAAATTTTAGTGGATTTTTCTTGGGAAACATTTTATTATATTAAATATAGTATAGAAGGCAATGTAAATAATGATGAACAAAAGAAAAGGCTTCCTTAATTTCTGAATGAGTAAAGATCAAGAACTTTAAATGATAATTTGATTTTTTTCTAAAAAGAAATTGCTTTGTATTTCCCATTATGTCTTCTAAGCAATTTAGTAAAAGATTCTTGTAAACCCTAGAGACAGAACTGTTGTCCCTGTAAAAACTCTTTCTTCCCATTGGAGATATAACTCAATTAATTTATATAATGCTTTCTAATAAATCATTCTAAATATACCTTGCCATAGGGCTAAGTGGGAAACATGTTTCCATATCATTCTCTGTGGAATCCTGTATTTACATTCCACAAAAATAGCGACAGTACCTGCCTCAAGTCTAAGTGCCCTTGGTTATCCTTAAAGACTTCACATTTTCAGCAAAAGTAGAACAAATATCAGGATGGTATTCAATTATAAAAACATATATTTGACTCTATCACTTGGATAAATGTAAAAAATCACCATCTGAGTCCAAACATGACTTGAGTTTTATATTCAAATGCACAGTCAATTTCTTATTGAAAACCACACTAATTAAACTCTTGTTGATTTTGACAAACCTTTAATTTTTCCACTTGATACATAATATGAATATAACAGTTCTCACATTATGCTCATCAGTTTTGAGTTTTTATGGTTGTGTTAACAATTGGTAAAAATCACTAAAAGTTTATAAGTGTGTGTATCAACTAATGACAATGTTAGAAAAATATTACTTTTTAGGATAAAATGTTAAAAAGCAGTCTCATGCTTGTATCAGCAATTATCTTTGAAGATGTAGAAACTTGAGAACCAAGAGTGTAAATGAATCATATTTGTGTATGTTTACCAGGAAATTGCGTGTAGACAACATAGTCAGAATACATTTTTGAAGTTTTAGTAATGATGTCATAAAGCCCCATAAATTATTTCTCAGAATTATATGTACAAATGTTTTCATAGTTATCATTGCATCAGAAAGAGGTACTATACCATGTTCAAGGCAACCTGTTCTGTGTTTTTGAGGATAGCAGAGCATATACAATATCTTAAACATGAAGTTAAGGTGTATATAGTATGATTTGGTAGATTTTAAATGTACTGAAAAACTCATTTTCTATTTTGAGCAAGAACCACGTCACAGAAATAGAGGCTGACAAAGCCTTTGGCCATCAGCATATAAAGACGATAACACTTATTAACAAATTACTATGTCCCAGGAACAGAGCTAATTGCTTTATATTCATTATTTTATTTAATTTGCATAGGAACCTATATGAAGTGAATGAGATTATTGCCATTCTATCTAGACATAGACAAGCCTACAATAAATTGAATTCCTTTATTGATTGAGTGAAAGTAGAAGTATACAGTTATGCTAATGCTTGAAAAGAAAGAGATAGAAATCATCCAGGTTTATTTGATTCTCCAATCCTCTATCTTCTGAGATGATAGGCTTCAGAAATGCTGGACATAAATTTGGACACATGCATAGGAACAGTGATACACTAAAAGATTGTGAATGTATGCACATTTAGCCTCTGGACACAGATGATGATGTATGAGGTCCTGAATTTCCCTCCTGCCACAGATGCACAGTGATGAACAGAACATTTCCTCCCCAGAGAAATCCAGAAACTAGATAGATAATTACTTCACATTGGCAACTGAGAAAACACACACACTGAAATTGGGAGGAAAGGCTGAGACACACTCTTGCTATAAACCCCAGACCTAGCACAATAACATATCATAGGAAGGAACTCCTAACTCCCAACTTATTCCTGAAGTGTGGTGGGTTTGAATCCCATACCTAGCATCCCAAATGTTTAAATGTAAAAATATAGAGATATAAAATGCATTCCAAGTTAAGTTGTTAACATCTTAAAATAGACAAAACATGTGTTTCTATACACTAACACTAAAGTACCATAAAGAGAAATTAAGGAAGCAGCCCCATTTACCATAGAATCAAAAAGAAAATATACTTAAGAACATATTTAACCATGTTAATAAAAAAGATATACACTGAAAACTGTAAAACACTGATGTAAGAGATTGAAAAGGAAACAGAATGGAAAGATATTTCCTGTTTATATATTGTAATAATTGGTATTATAGGCAACCTGTTCTGTGTTTTTGAGGATAGCAGAGCATATACAATATCTTAAACATGAAGTTAAGGTGTATATAGTATGATTTGGTAGATTTTAAATGTACTGAAAAACTCATTTTCTATTTTGAGCAAGAACCACGTCACAGAAATAGAGGCTGACAAAGCCTTTGGCCATCAGCATATAAAGACGATAACACTTATTAACAAATTACTATGTCCCAGGAACAGAGCTAATTGCTTTATATTCATTATTTTATTTAATTTGCATAGGAACCTATATGAAGTGAATGAGATTATTGCCATTCTATCTAGACATAGACAAGCCTACAATAAATTGAATTCCTTTATTGATTGAGTGAAAGTAGAAGTATACAGTTATGCTAATGCTTGAAAAGAAAGAGATAGAAATCATCCAGGTTTATTTGATTCTCCAATCCTCTATCTTCTGAGATGATAGGCTTCAGAAATGCTGGACATAAATTTGGACACATGCATAGGAACAGTGATACACTAAAAGATTGTGAATGTATGCACATTTAGCCTCTGGACACAGATGATGATGTATGAGGTCCTGAATTTCCCTCCTGCCACAGATGCACAGTGATGAACAGAACATTTCCTCCCCAGAGAAATCCAGAAACTAGATAGATAATTACTTCACATTGGCAACTGAGAAAACACACACACTGAAATTGGGAGGAAAGGCTGAGACACACTCTTGCTATAAACCCCAGACCTAGCACAATAACATATCATAGGAAGGAACTCCTAACTCCCAACTTATTCCTGAAGTGTGGTGGGTTTGAATCCCATACCTAGCATCCCAAATGTTTAAATGTAAAAATATAGAGATATAAAATGCATTCCAAGTTAAGTTGTTAACATCTTAAAATAGACAAAACATGTGTTTCTATACACTAACACTAAAGTACCATAAAGAGAAATTAAGGAAGCAGCCCCATTTACCATAGAATCAAAAAGAAAATATACTTAAGAACATATTTAACCATGTTAATAAAAAAGATATACACTGAAAACTGTAAAACACTGATGTAAGAGATTGAAAAGGAAACAGAATGGAAAGATATTTCCTGTTTATATATTGTAATAATTGGTATTATTAAGATATTCATACTACCAAAATCACTCTATAAATTCTATGCAACTATTATCAAAATTCCCAATGCATTTTTCCATAGAACAGTACAAATAATCCTAATATTCATATAGCATCACAAAAGACCCCAGATAGCGAAAGCAAACTTGAGAAGGGAGAACAAAGCTAGAAATACCTCATAACCTGATTTAAAACTGCATTGCGATGGTATAGTAATCAAAGCAGTATTATATTAGTGTAGATCTGATACAGAAACCAACAGAACAAAATAGAAAGCCAAGAAAGAAATCCACACATATATATTCAATTAAAAAAAAAAATCTTTGGAGTAAAGTTCAAAGTGCCCTTCTAAATATTTTAGTAGTTTTTAAAAGTGTATTCTATTAATTTTTGACAAAGGAGCCAAAAATTACAATGCAGAAAGTATTGTCTCTTCCATATAAAGTTTTAGGAAAACTAGATCATGACATGAAAAATAATGATGCTGTAACTCTATTTTGTACCATCACACAAATCAACTCAAAATAGATTAAATACTTGAATAAAATCTGAAACCATAGAAAACATAGTAGATAAGATCCTTGATGTTAGTCTTGACAATCATTTTTTTTTTAATTTGACTCAAAGGCAATAAAAGCAAAAATAACTAAGTGAGATGACATTAAACTAAAACATTTCTGTACCCCAAAATAAAATGAAATGGCAAAATGTATCAATGAAATGAAAAAGCTATAGGAGAAAATATTTCTGGATCACATATCCCACAAGAGATTAATATCCAAAATATGTAAGAAGCTCATATAACTTTATAGAAAAAAAAATAATCCAGTTAAACGTAGGCAAATAACTTAATAGACATTTTTCCAAAAAAACATTACAAATGGCTTTATTTATTAAAGCATAGTAAATACTTTTATTTATTTATGAAAATAAAAATACTTATTAAAATGTGGTCAACATTCCTAATCAGCAGGGAAATGCAAGTGAAAATCATAATTACTGAGCTCTTGCCTCGTACCTGTTAGGATGTCTATTAACAAAGAAATGAGAAATGACAAATCTAAGAAGGACGTGGAGAAAAGGGAGTCCCTGTGCACTGTTGGGGGGGAATATACACTGGCACAGACACTTTAGAAAATAGTATGGAAATTTTTCAAGAAATTAAGATAATACTACAATATGGTCTAGCAATCACCTTCTGGGTAAATAGTCAAAGGAAATGAAATCATTATTTTGCAAAGATAACTGGACTCTAATGTTCATTTTAGCATTATATACATTTGGCAAGATATGAAAACAGTGTAAGTGTCCATCAGTTGATGGTTGGATAAAGAAAATATGGAATAATATTCAATCTTTAAAAAGAAAGAAATCCTGTCATTGTCAACACTGTCAAACCTAGAAGGCATTATGCTAAGTGAAATAAACCAGCTGTTGCTGTTTAGATTCCCAGTGATGTCTGACTCTTTTGTGACCCCATGGACTGTAGTCCACCAAACTTGTCCATGGGATTTCCCTGGTGAGAATACGGGAGTGGGTTATCTTCTGGAGCCAGAGATGGAACCCATGTGTACTACATGCTGGCAGATTTGTTACCACTGAGCCACCAAGGAATCCCAGAAATAAGCCACACTGAAAGACAAATGTACATGGTATCACTTATATGTACATTCTGGAAAAAAAAAAAAAAAACACATAAACAAAAAACAAAGAAAGCAAAAAAAGACTTGGGCAGAGAGCAACATTTTGTTTGCCAGGGCCCTGGAGAGCAAGGTAAAGGAATGTGGGAAGGAAATAGAGAGAGGCTAAAAAATGGTACCAACTTTCAATTTGAGTAAGTTACGGGAATGTAATATATCATATGCTGCATAATGAAATTTACTAAAAGAAACACTTGTGTTTGAATAAACCCATCCCAACAAATAAGTATGTAAGGTGATGAATGTATTCATTAATTCCATGGTGGGAATATTTTCATAATGTATATATATATCAAATAATCACAGTTGCACTCTGAATATATTACAGAGTTATTTTGTCAATTATATCTCAATAAAGCTGAAAAAATATATACACATTATTTCTTATATGAAAAAGACTGTGAGTAGAGTAAAAACTCAGATATTATGTCAATAAATGCTTTTTAAGAAATAGAAATGACTAAACAATATGGATCACTGGCACAGACACTTTAGAAAATTGTATGGAAATTTTTCAAGAAATTAAGATAATACTACAATATGGTCTAGCAATCACCTTCTGGGTAAATAGTCAAAGGAAATGAAATCATTATTTTGCAAAGATAACTGGACTCTAATGTTCATTTTAGCATTATATACATTTGGCAAGATATGAAAACAGTGTAAGTGTCCATCAGTTGATGGTTGGATAAAGAAAATATGGAATAATATTCAATCTTTAAAAGAAAGAAATCCTGTCATTGTCAACACTGTCAAACCTAGAAGGCATTATGCTAAGTGAAATAAACCAGCTGTTGCTGTTTAGATTCCCAGTGATGTCTGACTCTTTTGTGACCCCATGGACTGTAGTCCACCAAACTTGTCCATGGGATTTCCCTGGTGAGAATACGGGAGTGGGTTATCTTCTGGAGCCAGAGATGGAACCCATGTGTACTACATGCTGGCAGATTTGTTACCACTGAGCCACCAAGGAATCCCAGAAATAAGCCACACTGAAAGACAAATGTACATGGTATCACTTATATGTACATTCTGGAAAAAAAAAAAAAAAACACATAAACAAAAAACAAAGAAAGCAAAAAAAGACTTGGGCAGAGAGCAACATTTTGTTTGCCAGGGCCCTGGAGAGCAAGGTAAAGGAATGTGGGAAGGAAATAGAGAGAGGCTAAAAAATGGTACCAACTTTCAATTTGAGTAAGTTACGGGAATGTAATATATCATATGCTGCATAATGAAATTTACTAAAAGAAACACTTGTGTTTGAATAAACCCATCCCAACAAATAAGTATGTAAGGTGATGAATGTATTCATTAATTCCATGGTGGGAATATTTTCATAATGTATATATATATCAAATAATCACAGTTGCACTCTGAATATATTACAGAGTTATTTTGTCAATTATATCTCAATAAAGCTGAAAAAATATATACACATTATTTCTTATATAAAAAAGACTGTGAGTAGAGTAAAAACTCAGATATTATGTCAATAAATGCTTTTTTTAAAAGGAATATATATTGATTGTTCTAAATATGTGATCAAACCCAAAATTCCTTCAAAAGTTAAGGAGACATTGTTAAGCCTTACCTTAAGAGAGCAGAGGTAAGTTGAGGGTGCCCAGACAAGTGAATATGTATGGTGGCTACGAAGGGTCAGTAAATTCCTGGTACTAAGTACATAATACATAAGTTATTAAAGTCTAAAGTTTCTTTTCTTGGAAAAATCAGCAATGAGCCATTTGACAAGAAATTTTGGTAATGAAAGTTAAAAATCATTTATTACTAGAAATGTGTATTTTAGAGTAAGTGAATATCAGATAATCTATTTTTTAAACATTTGCATAAAATATAATTTTAATGTGATTTTTAGTCTTAACACTAATAATCATATTTGATTTTTATTTCATGATTTAGAACTGCACATCCAATCCTTGTATGAATGAAGGCTTTTGCCAAAAGACAGTCCTTGGCTTTGCTTGCATTTACCCAAATGGCACATACTGTGAAGCAAATATTAGCAGTTGCTCTGAGCCTGAACTGAGTGTAGCTCTCTGCCTTAATGGAGATATTTGTGTTGACGGACCTGGACGTGCTCTTTACTGCAGGTCAGTATTTATTTATTCACAAAAAACTACATATGAAAGTTTATAAACATCTGACTAGTAATGTACTCTGAAGTACAGAAACTAAGATTATAAGTAAGTTTTCATCTTTAGAAATATAATCCCAAGTTTGAAATCAACAATTCTAAAAAAAAAACATCGCTTACATATTTTACTAAATGCCATGTATTCATATCAGCCACAAATCAAACTCTCAAATTTATTCATCCTTCATTTTACAGTTGTTTCATATCTCTATGATATCCCAAAGATGTGTTCTTTCTTTTTTCTTGAATATTTCACCACATGAATGATTTACAAATGCTTCATATTTATAGCATGCTTTTCAAGAGGTTCATTTACTTGCTAGGATCAACAATGATAAAAAAAAAAGTTTGATTTAAGATTTATAAAAGCACATTACCCTCATTATATTTTTAATCACATTATTATTTAAGGTATCATTTTAAAATTCTTAGGAGATTAATTCTCATTATCTTCTGTTATGATTATGTAACACACATATAATTGGATGTTCATTTGATAATTTAGTCATTATCCCTTAAAATTGTTTTTTCTTTTTTCATTTCAATGAGAACTCTTAGGATCTACTCTCTCTCTCTCTCTCTCTCTCTCTCTTTTTAAAATACATTTATTTATTTGGCTGTACCAGGTCTTGGTTGCAGCATATGGGATCTAGCTCCCTGACCAGTGATCAAACCAAGGTCCCTGCATTGGGAGATCAGCATCTTAGTCACTGAACCACCAAGGAATACCTTAAACTTTTAAAATATAAATTGAAGCCATATTTTTTTTGAAAAACTCACTTTACCTCTTTTCTCTGTGTTAATTTGGTTTATAAGAAGATGAGGTTAAGTTAACATCTGTGAGCAACTATGTTTCTGTCAAAATACCTTAAATCGTTGAAACGTTAACCATGTATATTTTGGTACATAATTATTTAATTGTAAAGTTTATGTATTATTCTTATATTTTGTCAGCTATTTGTCCTTAATTCATTACTATGATCTATCTTGTATTCAATAACAACACGATAATTTTTTTGGTCAGTATCTGTGTCATGTTCTTGACTGGCCCTTCATTTATTTTGAACTCTGTTGTATCATTTAATTTGGGATATATATATATATATATATATATCCTAAATAAATATATATCCCTATATATATATATATATATCCTAAATAAATATATATCCCTATATATATATATCACATAATTTTATATATATAGATACATATATATATTTAATGCATAAAGGAAATGGCAACCCACTTAAATATTCTTGCCTGGGAAATCACATCAACAAAGGAGCCTAACAGGGTACAGTCCATGAGGTTGCAAAAGAGTCAGATATGACTTAGTGACTAAACAATAACACATATATATATGCTTTGGTCACTTTGTGAGAAATGTATCGTCTTAGTTCCCGGACCAAAAATCAAACCGACATCCCCTGGAGTGAAAGCAGAGTCTTAAGCACTGGGCAATATTTCTATTAAGGCACATATAGATCTTAATTTCACATAAACCAAAGGTTATTATCTTTCATTTGGCATATGCAGACTGTATGTATGCTGTGTAGACTGTCTTTGTTACATTGATTCTGAATAGTAATTGTGCATGTGTGTTTTTGTGTGTGTTAGTTACCTTATATTTTGTGTTTCGAAGTATGGATTTTGCTTATTTTATTCTGGTGGTTTACAAATATAGAGTAAAAAAAAATTTATTTATTTGGCTGTACCAGGTCTTGGTTGCAGCATATGGGATCTAGCTCCCTGACCAGTGATCAAACCAAGGTCCCTGCATTGGGAGATCAGCATCTTAGTCACTGAACCACCAAGGAATACCTTAAACTTTTAAAATATAAATTGAAGCCATATTTTTTTTGAAAAACTCACTTTACCTCTTTTCTCTGTGTTAATTTGGTTTATAAGAAGATGAGGTTAAGTTAACATCTGTGAGCAACTATGTTTCTGTCAAAATACCTTAAATCGTTGAAACGTTAACCATGTATATTTTGGTACATAATTATTTAATTGTAAAGTTTATGTATTATTCTTATATTTTGTCAGCTATTTGTCCTTAATTCATTACTATGATCTATCTTGTATTCAATAACAACACGATAATTTTTTTGGTCAGTATCTGTGTCATGTTCTTGACTGGCCCTTCATTTATTTTGAACTCTGTTGTATCATTTAATTTGGGATATATATATATATATATATATATCCTAAATAAATATATATCCCTATATATATATATATATATCCTAAATAAATATATATCCCTATATATATATATCACATAATTTTATATATATAGATACATATATATATTTAATGCATAAAGGAAATGGCAACCCACTTAAATATTCTTGCCTGGGAAATCACATCAACAAAGGAGCCTAACAGGGTACAGTCCATGAGGTTGCAAAAGAGTCAGATATGACTTAGTGACTAAACAATAACACATATATATATGCTTTGGTCACTTTGTGAGAAATGTATCGTCTTAGTTCCCGGACCAAAAATCAAACCGACATCCCCTGGAGTGAAAGCAGAGTCTTAAGCACTGGGCAATATTTCTATTAAGGCACATATAGATCTTAATTTCACATAAACCAAAGGTTATTATCTTTCATTTGGCATATGCAGACTGTATGTATGCTGTGTAGACTGTCTTTGTTACATTGATTCTGAATAGTAATTGTGCATGTGTGTTTTTGTGTGTGTTAGTTACCTTATATTTTGTGTTTCGAAGTATGGATTTTGCTTATTTTATTCTGGTGGTTTACAAATATAGAGAGTAAACATGTTTCTACTATCAATACAAACTTCATATAATAAAACTATAAAAATGATCTCGTGGCCATAGGAAGTAACCTGCAGGTTATAACCTAATAGGCATCTGGATTAAGTTAATAACAGTACATTGAACTTTTATTCTCAATGGATACAATGTTATAAATCAAAACTCCTTTCATGGAGACACATTATATTATATCACATTCTATGAAATTAGAGATCAATGAACCCAAAACTAAACTGCATGTTTTTACCACATATATTTGCATATTATTTTTAAATCAAGCTCTATAAGTACTACTCTATCAGTGTTCCTTTTGGGGAATGTTATCCATGGTCAGTTAGGCTAACCTTTCTTATGGTGTGAAGCTGACCAGATCCAGAATGAAGACAATTACTTTGCTCCTGGGCGTTTCCCAGGGGCAAGCATAGGCATTCCATATTGCTACAGGATTATTCAAATACATTTAAATAGGAGTATTGTTTTTTAAATTTTCATTGCTGAACCGAGCTGCCTGAAAGTCCTTGAAAGTCTGTGAAGAGTAAAAACCCGGGGACATCCGGATTCTGAGGAACTTGCAGGGTGACTGAAAAGCAGAGCTGGTGCCAGTTTAGCACAGTCCTCAGACAGTCTAATTTCAAACGAAAGTTTATATTACAGAAGGGAGAGTTTTGCAAGTTGTCATTAGATTTCTATGTGGGTTAAGGGTTAGCCCATGACCTATTTAATTAAAACATAATAAAATAATCATTTTAATTAAAAATGGATTGAACATTGTTTTGATCCCTATTTGACTTTCTTCAAATTTAATGTTTAAAGATCAACATTTTCTCTTATCTCCGTGAAAGCAGAGTCTTAAGCACTGGGCAATATTTCTATTAAGGCACATATAGATCTTAATTTCACATAAACCAAAGGTTATTATCTTTCATTTGGCATATGCAGACTGTATGTATGCTGTGTAGACTGTCTTTGTTACATTGATTCTGAATAGTAATTGTGCATGTGTGTTTTTGTGTGTGTTAGTTACCTTATATTTTGTGTTTCGAAGTATGGATTTTGCTTATTTTATTCTGGTGGTTTACAAATATAGAGAGTAAACATGTTTCTACTATCAATACAAACTTCATATAATAAAACTATAAAAATGATCTCGTGGCCATAGGAAGTAACCTGCAGGTTATAACCTAATAGGCATCTGGATTAAGTTAATAACAGTACATTGAACTTTTATTCTCAATGGATACAATGTTATAAATCAAAACTCCTTTCATGGAGACACATTATATTATATCACATTCTATGAAATTAGAGATCAATGAACCCAAAACTAAACTGCATGTTTTTACCACATATATTTGCATATTATTTTTAAATCAAGCTCTATAAGTACTACTCTATCAGTGTTCCTTTTGGGGAATGTTATCCATGGTCAGTTAGGCTAACCTTTCTTATGGTGTGAAGCTGACCAGATCCAGAATGAAGACAATTACTTTGCTCCTGGGCGTTTCCCAGGGGCAAGCATAGGCATTCCATATTGCTACAGGATTATTCAAATACATTTAAATAGGAGTATTGTTTTTTAAATTTTCATTGCTGAACCGAGCTGCCTGAAAGTCCTTGAAAGTCTGTGAAGAGTAAAAACCCGGGGACATCCGGATTCTGAGGAACTTGCAGGGTGACTGAAAAGCAGAGCTGGTGCCAGTTTAGCACAGTCCTCAGACAGTCTAATTTCAAACGAAAGTTTATATTACAGAAGGGAGAGTTTTGCAAGTTGTCATTAGATTTCTATGTGGGTTAAGGGTTAGCCCATGACCTATTTAATTAAAACATAATAAAATAATCATTTTAATTAAAAATGGATTGAACATTGTTTTGATCCCTATTTGACTTTCTTCAAATTTAATTTGAAAAATTTTACTCAAAATTGATCAACATTTTTCTCTTATCTCCTTTATGCTCATTTTCCTTCATCATTTATATAAGGCAGTTAATGTCCTGTTTCTTACTCATGGCCTGTTATCAGCTTTGAAATTGTGTTTGATATTCATTGGGAAAATAATTATTCAAACCTACATAATATTTCTATCACAAGAATGTTTATCCTGAAGTCTTATTTTGAATGTAAACTTCCCTATTAAAAGATTTTAATCCTCACTAATCTGTAGAATACTCTATACTATTGGTTCTCCTAGTGATTGTAGAGAATTACTTTTTTTCCCATTGAAATTTTATGTGGCAATCTCATTTGAAAAAATAAAAAGAGTATATTACTGTTCCAAATTTCCTGGATTATTTGGAGCTGTCAACCAGTGTTGCTTTTTTGACTTCACATTTGAATCTGGATTAACAAAGTCACATTTCTTAGATCTTATGTTGCCTGAAGAGTATACAGTTGGCGTTATTATTTTTCTTTCATCTCTGTCATTGCAGAAAGCAGAGAATGGCCTGCTTTCATGAACATTATGTTTTATGAATTCAATTGATTCATTTCCTTAGTGGAAGCTGACACGGTTTGTAATTTATTTAATTAAAAAAGGTATATGAAATATTTATTGCAATGGCTAGCATGTTGAGAACTTATAATTTAATTAATTTCCCTTTTATCTTTGAAATTCAAGCATTTAATCATAATATGTGATATTATAGAATTATCATATTTTCATGTCTTACAAGTTTTCTTGTATTATACCTCTATCATACTTTTGTGAATGTATATCGGCTTACTAATTCTTCTTTGGGTACTATTTTTGTACTATTGCTTACATATTGCAAAGCACAAATTTAAAGCTCTGGTTTTCATGCATTTCATTCTTTTTCTACTTATGCCCCTTTAAAGTTGTTCTTTGTCCGGGACATCCGGATTCTGAGGAACTTGCAGGGGGGAAAAATTGCCAGTTTAGCACAGTCCTCAGACAGTCTAATTTCAAACGAAAGTTTATATTACAGAAGGGAGAGTTTTGCAAGTTGTCATTAGATTTCTATGTGGGTTAAGGGTTAGCCCATGACCTATTTAATTAAAACATAATAAAATAATCATTTTAATTAAAAATGGATTGAACATTGTTTTGATCCCTATTTGACTTTCTTCAAATTTAATTTGAAAATTTTACTCAAAATTGATCAACATTTTTCTCTTATCTCCTTTATGCTCATTTTCCTTCATCATTTATATAAGGCAGTTAATGTCCTGTTTCTTACTCATGGCCTGTTATCAGCTTTGAAATTGTGTTTGATATTCATTGGGAAAATAATTATTCAAACCTACATAATATTTCTATCACAAGAATGTTTATCCTGAAGTCTTATTTTGAATGTAAACTTCCCTATTAAAAGATTTTAATCCTCACTAATCTGTAGAATACTCTATACTATTGGTTCTCCTAGTGATTGTAGAGAATTACTTTTTTTCCCATTGAAATTTTATGTGGCAATCTCATTTGAAAAAATAAAAAGAGTATATTACTGTTCCAAATTTCCTGGATTATTTGGAGCTGTCAACCAGTGTTGCTTTTTTGACTTCACATTTGAATCTGGATTAACAAAGTCACATTTCTTAGATCTTATGTTGCCTGAAGAGTATACAGTTGGCGTTATTATTTTTCTTTCATCTCTGTCATTGCAGAAAGCAGAGAATGGCCTGCTTTCATGAACATTATGTTTTATGAATTCAATTGATTCATTTCCTTAGTGGAAGCTGACACGGTTTGTAATTTATTTAATTAAAAAAGGTATATGAAATATTTATTGCAATGGCTAGCATGTTGAGAACTTATAATTTAATTAATTTCCCTTTTATCTTTGAAATTCAAGCATTTAATCATAATATGTGATATTATAGAATTATCATATTTTCATGTCTTACAAGTTTTCTTGTATTATACCTCTATCATACTTTTGTGAATGTATATCGGCTTACTAATTCTTCTTTGGGTACTATTTTTGTACTATTGCTTACATATTGCAAAGCACAAATTTAAAGCTCTGGTTTTCATGCATTTCATTCTTTTTCTACTTATGCCCCTTTAAAGTTGTTCTTTGTGACTGTCTAATGCTCAGCCTTGCATCTGTCTTTCTGATATTTTTTCTTATAAAAATATCATTTATTTTTCTACTTTTCAATGCATGTCATTTCTTAGATATTTTTCCATTGCAAATGTAATTCCCACTTAACAAAGCATCTTATTATTTTCTGTTTACAAAGTAATTGACTTCAAGTGTTCAATTTTTCAGTCAGTTATAGAACTTTTTAAGTTGACTCACAGTCACAGTTACTAATATTTTTATGCCTCCTTTATCACTTTTATACAGATGTCTTGAAAAACTATTTTTATATCCCAGCTGTAATGGACAGATTCTTCCTTATTGAATACCTTCTGTGTCTACCAGAGAGTTATTAGTGGAAGGCCTGACCAGTTAAGGCCTAGAGAGCAAGCATTGAGCAAAGGCACACCTGAGGAAGACTATTCCAGGGTGAAATTGCTGAGCATGTGGGATCCACTTAAACATCTCCACTTTGCATTCAGATTTTAATTACTGGTTTCTCTAGGTCTGCTGAGAAAATGAATGAACCAGTAATATGATGCTAGTTTTCCCAGCAGTGTGAACAAATAACATAGGTGATAGTGCTTTGAATACTGGTATAAACAAGTTAATCATTTCAAGCAAACCAAGTTAGCATTAGTTTTAAATAAACAGCTATGAGGCTATTAAGTGCATAGTAACATAAACTATCCATTACATTTTTCTAATGATGTATCAGATCACTTCTGGAGAAGTGAAGGGACATTTCAAACATCAAATATTTATTGCAATGGCTAGCATGTTGAGAACTTATAATTTAATTAATTTCCCTTTTATCTTTGAAATTCAAGCATTTAATCATAATATGTGATATTATAGAATTATCATATTTTCATGTCTTACAAGTTTTCTTGTATTATACCTCTATCATACTTTTGTGAATGTATATCGGCTTACTAATTCTTCTTTGGGTACTATTTTTGTACTATTGCTTACATATTGCAAAGCACAAATTTAAAGCTCTGGTTTTCATGCATTTCATTCTTTTTCTACTTATGCCCCTTTAAAGTTGTTCTTTGTGACTGTCTAATGCTCAGCCTTGCATCTGTCTTTCTGATATTTTTTCTTATAAAAATATCATTTATTTTTCTACTTTTCAATGCATGTCATTTCTTAGATATTTTTCCATTGCAAATGTAATTCCCACTTAACAAAGCATCTTATTATTTTCTGTTTACAAAGTAATTGACTTCAAGTGTTCAATTTTTCAGTCAGTTATAGAACTTTTTAAGTTGACTCACAGTCACAGTTACTAATATTTTTATGCCTCCTTTATCACTTTTATACAGATGTCTTGAAAAACTATTTTTATATCCCAGCTGTAATGGACAGATTCTTCCTTATTGAATACCTTCTGTGTCTACCAGAGAGTTATTAGTGGAAGGCCTGACCAGTTAAGGCCTAGAGAGCAAGCATTGAGCAAAGGCACACCTGAGGAAGACTATTCCAGGGTGAAATTGCTGAGCATGTGGGATCCACTTAAACATCTCCACTTTGCATTCAGATTTTAATTACTGGTTTCTCTAGGTCTGCTGAGAAAATGAATGAACCAGTAATATGATGCTAGTTTTCCCAGCAGTGTGAACAAATAACATAGGTGATAGTGCTTTGAATACTGGTATAAACAAGTTAATCATTTCAAGCAAACCAAGTTAGCATTAGTTTTAAATAAACAGCTATGAGGCTATTAAGTGCATAGTAACATAAACTATCCATTACATTTTTCTAATGATGTATCAGATCACTTCTGGAGAAGTGAAGGGACATTTCAAACATCTAAAATTATTGTTTACTAATCTGAATGTTAGGCAGCTCAGATTCATTTATTTTTCTTTATCTTTTTAAATTTTACTTAACTTGTTTTTATTGGAGTAGAGTTGCTTTACAATGTTGTATTAGTTCCTGTTCTACAAGGAAGTAACTCAGCTATATGTTTACATGTATCTGCTCCCACTTGATCCTCTCTCCTGCCTCATCCCCCGTCCTACCTTTCTTCGTCAAAACAGAGCACCAGCTGAACTCCTTGCACTATACAATAGTTTCCCTCTAGCTATCGTTTTTACACGATAGTGTAAATATGCGTATATATGTCAATCACAGTCTTCCGATTCATCCCATCCTTCCCTTCTCCACGCCCCCACCAGGTGTCCATGCATCATTTCTGTAGGTCTGTATCTCTATTCCTGCCCTCCAAATAGACTCTTAAGTGAGTAAATTTATATTACTCAAAGAAGAAATCTAATTAACAAAACGAATGTTTAAAATACAGAAAAAAACAACTTGATTGATAACTGATGAGATTTTTCAAAATCTCATCACTGTTATTTCCGACTTAAAATAAATAACTATATTTGTGTTCAAAAAATACCATATCATATGATTACATTTCTAGTATGAAATGCAAATGGACTTTCTATTGAGTCATTGAATTTTAGGGTTAAAGAAAATTATAATTACCTCTAGCAATCTAGTTATTGCCTACATGAATATGCAAAGGCCTGAGGAGGTTTCTACTTTGTCCACTGCCTACAAAGTCAGGCTCACTGGGAACAATAATACTAGAATCAAATACTTTGCTCCTTTATTTTTTTTTATTAGAGTACTTTTTAATTTAAAATGCAAAATACTGAAGATGCAGTAAAAATAGGTTGTAAAAATAGAAGAAACATGTACAGTCCGATACCATGACTATTTTCTAGAGGCAGCTAGGCATCTGCTTTGTATTTTATAACGTGGTGCAAAGTTTAAAGACATTAATGACTTTGTTCAGTTTAATAATAGCTGCTTTCAGAAGTCCATAAGTATTATTAACCATGCATAACAGTTTAATAGCATTTTAATGTGTTCAAGTTTTATTAAACCATAAAAACTATGTTGAAATTACACTAAAATCCAAATTAGAATCACACAGCAGAGGACTACAGAAAGAAGTAAAAATGTTACACACGACAGTTTTTCTGGCACCACGTGGATTGTGAAGAACATACCACGTTATTCATAAAACAAAACACCAAGACATAAAAATACTTGGTTCTGCTTTTAGTATGTGAAATCGTATTGCAGGCAGTTTTCCCCTTGGAGCGCTCTGTCTCTGGCTGAAAGACCCCTCCATCCCCAGTCACCTCTCACCCTTCAACTGGATCTGTGCCTTGCTTCTGATGCTTTCTTCCAAATCCAGCTCTCCCCGGTCAGAGTCCCCACAGTCTTGAAGTGTTTCACATTATGACCCTCCACAGTCACCTCAGCTTCATTAATATTTTTTGCCATAAACTGAGCATACTCAGTTTATATTACGGACTATACTATATTAAAGGAATGGTGTGTTTGATTTCTTGCATTAGTATCTTTCCTTTTATAGTAATATCAATAAAATCAGTAAAAACAAATGAAAATTTGATTATAAGGCCTCACCAAATACAACATACTGTTAAATAAAGGCAACCAAGCCCTCCTGAGTGCCCTTGTATCATCCTTGAGGAAGGATAGGTGCTACTTCTTTACATGGTGGGGTAGAAAAATTAGGAACGAAGACTTAGAGAGGGTAGGTAACTTATGAAGGTTAATAGGTAATAGTATTGGTTCTATAATAACCTGTTGTCAACAATTATCAATCACTTGCTGCAAGTTAGTTGAATTTATCACTTGGAATAAAATACTTGTGTTTTAACAGCCACAGTTTGGTGATTTACCATTATATAGATATTGTGGTTTCATAAGTATTAAAAGGGCCATGATAGTGAAAAAATGAAAGTGATAGTTGTTCAGTTGTAGCTGACTTTTGTGATCCCTTGGACTGATGTTCGCCAGCTGGATTCTCCAGGCAAGAATACTGGAGTAAGTAGCCACTCCCTTCTTCACCAGATCTTCTCACTCCAGAGATCGAACCTTGTTCTCTTGCACTGCCATCAGGTTCTTTACCATCTGAGGCTTCTAATGCTTTAAATTTAAACTTATTTTAGTCTCACATTCCAAAAAAATAAGGGACGGCCCAGGGGGCACTGGTGGTAAATAACCTGCAAAAAATGAATCTTTGATCAAGAATCAAAAATAAATTAATAACAGGAGAAATCTATTTATGAGAAAAATAGATTATATGTTTTGCCTTTTATAAAGTATTATAAGGACTAGGGAAATAAGCAGGACCCTCATTAGTTAATATTATTAATAGGACTTTATATTCTTTAATACCCACATTGTTTAATGGACATTATATTTGCTATTTTAGCACATGACTTCAGAACATGAAAAACAGTTTTGAAAATTTGAATTTTTGATTGTTATATATAAAGGATTTTAATAATTGCAATATAATTTTACTTTTAAATATATGTTTTATCCATAAAATTAGTAGACCTTTTGCTATATTGAAATGTAGGTTATATTTCCTCAACATTTATTTTCCGTTTTATTTGATAACGTGAAGTTGGCTCCTTTTGATTACCATGTGAACCATCAAAACACTTACAGTAATCATAAATGCTTTTCTATGCCTATGCTTTGAAGACACTGGAATTAGCAATTTCTTTGGGATAATTGTCAAATTATAAATTTTACAATTTTTTCTCTAAATGAAGTGAACCACTATTCTTTAATATCAAATTGTATTTTTCAACTATTATTAATAAATCACTAAAATAAAATTTTATAAAAAACAGATCATAACAAAACATTAAAGTAGAATTACTTTGAAATATGCATAACCTAGAATAAAAGAAGCATCACTATGAACAAATCCAGTGAAGGTGACAGAATTCCAGTTGAGCTATTCCAAATCCTAAAAGATGATGCTGTTAAAGTGCTGCATTCACTAGGACAGCAAATTTGGAAAACTCAGCAGTGAACACAGGACTGGAAAAGGTCAATTTTCATTTCAATCACAAAGAAAGGCAATGCTAAAGAATCTTTAAATTACAACACAGGAAAATGAAAGTGATAGTTGTTCAGTTGTAGCTGACTTTTGTGATCCCTTGGACTGATGTTCGCCAGCTGGATTCTCCAGGCAAGAATACTGGAGTAAGTAGCCACTCCCTTCTTCACCAGATCTTCTCACTCCAGAGATCGAACCTTGTTTCTTGCACTGCCATCAGGTTCTTTACCATCTGAGGCTTCTAATGCTTTAAATTTAAACTTATTTTAGTCTCACATTCCAAAAATAAGGGACGGCCCAGGGGGCACTGGTGGTAAATAACCTGCAAAAAATGAATCTTTGATCAAGAATCAAAAATAAATTAATAACAGGAGAAATCTATTTATGAGAAAAATAGATTATATGTTTTGCCTTTTATAAAGTATTATAAGGACTAGGGAAATAAGCAGGACCCTCATTAGTTAATATTATTAATAGGACTTTATATTCTTTAATACCCACATTGTTTAATGGACATTATATTTGCTATTTTAGCACATGACTTCAGAACATGAAAAACAGTTTTGAAAATTTGAATTTTTGATTGTTATATATAAAGGATTTTAATAATTGCAATATAATTTTACTTTTAAATATATGTTTTATCCATAAAATTAGTAGACCTTTTGCTATATTGAAATGTAGGTTATATTTCCTCAACATTTATTTTCCGTTTTATTTGATAACGTGAAGTTGGCTCCTTTTGATTACCATGTGAACCATCAAAACACTTACAGTAATCATAAATGCTTTTCTATGCCTATGCTTTGAAGACACTGGAATTAGCAATTTCTTTGGGATAATTGTCAAATTATAAATTTTACAATTTTTTCTCTAAATGAAGTGAACCACTATTCTTTAATATCAAATTGTATTTTTCAACTATTATTAATAAATCACTAAAATAAAATTTTATAAAAAACAGATCATAACAAAACATTAAAGTAGAATTACTTTGAAATATGCATAACCTAGAATAAAAGAAGCATCACTATGAACAAATCCAGTGAAGGTGACAGAATTCCAGTTGAGCTATTCCAAATCCTAAAAGATGATGCTGTTAAAGTGCTGCATTCACTAGGACAGCAAATTTGGAAAACTCAGCAGTGAACACAGGACTGGAAAAGGTCAATTTTCATTTCAATCACAAAGAAAGGCAATGCTAAAGAATCTTTAAATTACAACACAGGGCTTCCCTGGTAGTCCAGTGGTAAGGACACCACCTTGCAGTGCAAGGGGCGTCGGTTGTATCCCTGGCCTGGGAAGATCCCACATGCGGTGGAGCGGCTGGACTGATGTGTCCAATTGCCGAGCCGGAGCTCTGGAGTGCATGCGCCCAGAGCCGGTGCTCTGCGACAACAGAGTCCACTGCGATGGGAGGCCTACACGGGCCAGAGAACAAAGATGGATGAAAAATGGATAAATGAAAGACGAATAGAAGTGGGCCGCCCCTCCCACCCCACCCTCCCCCAAAAAATTACAACACAATTGCACTCATTTCATATGCTAGCAAAGCCAATGTCAAAATTATGCAAGCTAGGCTTCAACAGTATATGACCCAAGAACATCCAGTTGTATAAGCTGAATTTTGAAAATGCAAAGGAACCAGAGATCAAATTACTAGCATCTGTTGGATTATAGAAAAAGCGAGAGAATCCTAGAAAAAAACATCTACTTCTGCTTCATTGATTATGCTAAAACCTTTTACCATATGGATCACAACAAACTGTGGAAAATTCATAAAGAAATGGGAATACCAGACCACTTAACCTGCCTCCTGAGATACCTGTATGCAGGTCAAGAAGCAACAGCTAATACTGGACATGGAACAACAGACTGGCTCTGCAACAGATGCCACCTCGATGGGAGGCCCACGGGAGCCAAAGAACAAAGACAGATGAAAATGGAGAGATGAAAGACCAATAGAAGTGGCCCGCCCACTCCCCTCCCCCCCCAACCCGACCCCCGCCCAAAATAAATAAGTAAATAAATCTTTAAAAAAAAAAAAACACAAAGATCACAGCATTCGGTTCTACCACTTCATGCAAATAGATGGGGAAACAATGGAAACAGTGACAGACTTTACTTTCTTGAGGTGCAAAATCATTGCACATGGTGACTGCAGCCATGAAATTAAGAGACACTTGCTCCTTGAAGAAAAGCTGTGACAAACCTAGATAGCATATTAAAAAACAGTGACATTGTTAACAAATGTCTGCATAGTCAAGGCTATTTTTTCCCGTAGTCATTTATGGATTTGAAAAATGAGCAGTGAACACAGGACTGGAAAAGGTCAATTTTCATTTCAATCACAAAGAAAGGCAATGCTAAAGAATCTTTAAATTACAACACAGGGCTTCCCTGGTAGTCCAGTGGTAAGGACACCACCTTGCAGTGCAAGGGGCGTCGGTTGTATCCCTGGCCTGGGAAGATCCCACATGCGGTGGAGCGGCTGGACTGATGTGTCCAATTGCCGAGCCGGAGCTCTGGAGTGCATGCGCCCAGAGCCGGTGCTCTGCGACAACAGAGTCCACTGCGATGGGAGGCCTACACGGGCCAGAGAACAAAGACGGATAAAAAATGGATAAATGAAAGACCAATAGAAGTGGCCCGCCCGCTCCCCACCCTCCCCCAAAAAATTACAACACAATTGCACTCATTTCATATGCTAGCAAAGCCAATGTCAAAATTATGCAAGCTAGGCTTCAACAGTATATGACCCAAGAACATCCAGTTGTATAAGCTGAATTTTGAAAATGCAAAGGAACCAGAGATCAAATTACTAGCATCTGTTGGATTATAGAAAAAGCGAGAGAATCCTAGAAAAAAACATCTACTTCTGCTTCATTGATTATGCTAAAACCTTTTACCATATGGATCACAACAAACTGTGGAAAATTCATAAAGAAATGGGAATACCAGACCACTTAACCTGCCTCCTGAGATACCTGTATGCAGGTCAAGAAGCAACAGCTAATACTGGACATGGAACAACAGACTGGCTCTGCAACAGATGCCACCTCGATGGGAGGCCCACGGGAGCCAAAGAACAAAGACAGATGAAAATGGAGAGATGAAAGACCAATAGAAGTGGCCCGCCCACTCCCCTCCCTCCCCAACCCGACCCCCGCCCAAAATAAATAAGTAAATAAATCTTTAAAAAAAAAAAAACACAAAGATCACAGCATTCGGTTCTACCACTTCATGCAAATAGATGGGGAAACAATGGAAACAGTGACAGACTTTACTTTCTTGAGGTGCAAAATCATTGCACATGGTGACTGCAGCCATGAAATTAAGAGACACTTGCTCCTTGAAGAAAAGCTGTGACAAACCTAGATAGCATATTAAAAAACAGTGACATTGTTAACAAATGTCTGCATAGTCAAGGCTATTTTTTTCCAGTAGTCATTTATGGATGTGAAAGTTGAACCATAAATAAGGCTGAGAGCTAAAGAACCGATGAACTGTGGTGTTGAAGAAGACTCCTGAGAGTCCCTTGGACAAGAAGATCACCCCAGTCAATCTTAATGGTAATCAATCCTGAATATTCACTGGAAGGACTGGTGCTGAAGCTGAAACTCCAGTACTTTGGCACCTGATGAGAAAAGCTGACCTATTGGAAAAGACTGTGATGCTGTGAAAGATTGAAGGCAGGAGGAGAAGGGGATAGCAGAGGACAAGATGTTTTGATGGTGTTACCAGCTCTGAATATGAGTTTGACCAAACCCTGGGAGATGGTGAAGTACAGGAGTACTGGAGTACTGCCGTCTATGGGGTCCAAAGACTTGGACGCAACAGAGCAACTCAACAGCAACAATGCATAACCTTTGCAGTTGAATTTAATCATAATACATTGCATTTTCTTCTTTTTAAAATTTTTTTTTTAACTTCTTTTTTTATGGGCCACTTCTATTGGTCTTTCTTTTTTTTTTTTTTTAAAGATTTATTTATTTATTTATTTTGGGCGGGAGTCGGGTTGGGGAGGGAGGGGAGCGGGCGGGCCACTTCCGTTGGTCTTTCATTTCTCTATTTTCATCCATCTTTGTTCTTTGGCTCCCGTGGGCCTCCCATCGTGGTGGCGTCTGTTGTCGCAGAGCACCGGCTCTGGGCGCATGCACTCCAGAGCTCCAGCTTGGTAATTGGACACATCGGTCCAGCCGCTCCGCGGCACGTGGGATCTTCCCAGGCCAGGTATCAAACCGGTGCCCCTTGCACTGCAAGGCGGTGTCCTTACCCACTGGACCACCAGGGGAAGCCCTGGTCTTTCATTTATTTGTTTTCATCCATCTTTGTTCTCTGGCCTGTGTGGGCCTCCCATCGCAGTGGCCTCTCTTGTCCCAGAGCACCGGCTCTGGGCACATGAGCTCCAGAGCTCCAGCTTGATAGTTGGACACATCGTTCCAGCAGCTCTGTGGCACGTGGGATCCTTCCAGGCCAGGGATCGAACCTGTGCCCTTTGCACTGCAAAGTGGTGTCTGTACCCAGGGAACCACCAGGGAAGCCCCCCTTTTTTAATCTTATTATAAAATATATTTTTCTTTGTCATTACACAGGTAAATAAGCAAATGTCTATTATCAGTGGTGAGGGTTTGTACTGTAGTTTGCCTTTCAATGTTCCTGGCAATAATTAAATGCCAAATCATAACTTTATAAAAAAAATAAGCATGAATCATTTTAAACACAAATCAATGTCAAATCCAAGTATGGTGGTAAAAATCCAAAGAAAAATGAAATTTATATGTTAAACATATTTTAAATTAGTGACAGTGAAAGCCTATTTATTCAAAATGATAGATATGATTCTATAAAATGAACAAAGAGTTTTCTCTATTTCACTATGTTAAGATTTAAATACATGAATTTTTATTTCACTCGGGGATGCAAGCAATACCACTTTAGTTTATTAACACATTAAAAAAATAAGATCACTCTTATTTAATTTACTGAGTATTAAAGAGCAATAATTTGCTATTCTCAAAAGTACTAAATTTGGCCATGGCTAAATTTTAGGTAAATATTCAGTTAATTAACAATAATATTACAGTCAGTAATAATAATAATAATAATAATAATAATAATAGTAGTCATGAGTATATTATCCAAAAAATCCCAATAATATTAAAATGATTATATAATTTAATTCAACAAATATATCTTTGAAAATCACTGTGTATAAAACAGTATCATTGAAGTTGCAATTTCCAAGTTTAAAAGTCAAAGCCTTATTCGTATTTCCTTATAGAAATTCCTGTAAATTATAAATAATAAAGAAGTTAATATCTATGTGATAAATTTTTGAAGGATGATTGTACCATTTCAAAATTGAAAATTAATTTTAATCTCAAGTCACAGACATGTGAATTCTTTACTCATCTTGAAATATCTTTAAAAATATTCAGCAGACTAGACAAAGCATATAAGTGAATCTCCTTGAGGTAGTTATTAATAGTCTTAAATTACACACACACACACACACACACACACACACATATATATATATATCTTTGACATCACTAGGAAGTTCAGAAAAGCTGGAGAGGAGCATATATGATCAGAACATATGTAATTCAGGTTATTACAGAGATTCAGATTAGGGAGATCCAGTATTTCTTGGAACCAGAAGAGAAAAGGAAGAAATATAAAAGCTAATTGATTTAAAGAAATTTGTGACACTAATACTTCTGCATTGATTATGGTCAGTTAGTCATTATGCATAGATATTTAATGAGTTTGGTGATTTTCTGCTGGAGATAAGATGTGAGAATAGAAGTGGCCAAAAAATAATAATAATAATAATAATATAAAACCAAGTTTCTCGTCTCTTTTTCATCATGATAGCAAGTAGTAAGACATCTTATAGGGCTTATAAAAGATCTGCTTCATCTTATAAAAAAGTATTACCCAGAGCAAAAACAAGGGCTACAAGGTCAAAGACTTACTCTTGGATCCCATATTGCTCAATTGTTTGCATAACTTAGAACAAGTCAGTAAATCTCTCTGAAGTTTAGCTTCTTCATTTATTATATAGTTTAGAAAAATGAACCTAATCAGACTATGGCAAGGGCTTCAAGAGATAAGTATAATTTGTACTGAAAGCTTCTATTTAACAACTAGTTAAACAAAGTCAGGTATGTTTCTTTCTACTCCTTCCATTTCATGCAACTCCCTTTTCCAGTATGTGTTGTAAAATAATTAGAAAATTTGTAGTTATAAAACAATTAAAATAAAAATAATGTATCACACTCACTCTTGTATGTGTCCATTTCAATCTTTGGTGTTAGTTATTAGTCATTACATTTTTAGATAAAAATAATTTTGATATATGTGAACAAGGAATTGAAATAAATAATAACCATAGATAAATTGCTTAAAAATATTTCATTATTCCACAAAGGAAGAAATTAAAATTCAGTTGCAACCCAGCTATGCAGCCATTTCAGCAGGTCTTTCTTTTTAAAATTAAATACACATAAAAATATTCGGATGTATGTAAGCCATTTGGACTTGAGGCACTTTCTTCCTTTCACAAGTAAGAAAGAATATTGTTTGAATGAAAAGTACATTTTTAATGTACTTTTAGCAGTTATATGTATTTTTAATTTCTTTGGGTTATCAACAGAGAGATTATAGTTTAATGCTTCTTTTTTGACAAAAGTATAATATTATTAAATTACTTGTAATTCTTAATGATTTCTTTGTGTAAAATATAATTGTGTGAAAATATGTAATTATTCAATCATTTCTATTAATTATTGATCCTAAATCATTAATTTTTAAAAAACAAAATGTAGTACAAATATATTGACTCCACTGAATCTTAGTTGAGATTTAAGCAAAGGAAACAGACAATTGGATTCAAAGGAGTGATGTCTTAACATAAGATAGAATCCTATTTTACTATGAATTTTCAGCCCAAGAAAGCTTATTCCTAAATAAAATTGAACGATGATTTCTCTGCTGAAGTATATGACAACAAAATTCAGTTATAAAACATATGTTTTTCTTTTAGCAATAAGCATTTATTCAATGAAAACTTTGAAACAGTCTTTTTATTACCTTTTACAAATTAGTATTAACTAAGTACTACTTTGTGGAAAATCTGAGCAGCACAACTTAATGACCAAACGATACTGAATTCAATGTTTTTGAAGATTTAGAGTAAAATACTTTGGTTCCCAAATGACTGCCTCTAAACGGATTTTTTTTGAAACCTGATACTGATTGATCTTTTTCTCCTCGAGAATCTAAGCACAGACCATGAGTATTTTTCAGTCATTTGACAACAGTGCCCTGTTGCACACACCAGGAAACACACCAAAAATTATGCAAATGCCAGACTCCTAAAAGTGCTTAAGACACAAGAGAAGAGACTATGTCTGAAACTTTAAAAAGAAAAACAGTGCTAAAGAACTGATTAAAGAGTATGTGCTAGAATTATGAAAATCAATAGTGTCTTTCACTATCATTACGGAAAAAACATCAAAGAGACATCAGAAATTGATAAACTGGCTCTGAATATTCCATTATTAATTAGTATAATTTATAAAGTAACCTGTTACAAATGAAATGTAATTTATTTTTTGCAGTAAAAAAATGAAAATAATTTTACTTCCTAAAGTTTCAGATTATGGTTGCACACACACATGTGCACCCACTCACACATAGAAACAAAGGAAACAAAGGTTGACTTGGACCAATTCATTCCTGCCCCTCACTAATTTGAGCAAAGAATTGGCCTGAAGAACCCTCTTTTATTCACTGAAAAGCACACTTTTTATCTGGTTTCCTTTTCTACATGGGTGTTGTGTGTGGATCAGATGATCACTAATTAAGTGCTGAGGCATATTTTTAAGAGAAGGCTGTGATGATCTTTTTCCAAAAAGAAAATCAGGAATCATATCAAGCTCCCTACAGATGCAGACATCACTGTTGAATTGTTAGTTGTATATGTTCACAAAGTTATACACATATTAACCATAACCATTTATAAAGCTTAATATTCTCTTAGTTCTTTAAATAGTTTTACTATAAAATATGTACAGGATTTGTTACCTCTGTCACTTACTTTGAAAAAATACATTTTTTTGTGGTATTCCTCCCTCCTCCCAAATGAAGAAAATAACCCAATAACAATTTTTCAGATTAAAAAGGAATATATTAAAACATCTGAGAGTCTCCACAATTGCATAAAGAAGCAGGCATCTGAATACATTCAAAGGAATAAGGAGCTTTCAACATTTTCAAAAATTAATTGCAATCGAGAAAAAAACTTTTTTAAAGAATGTCTTTAATAGCCAACACATTTCAGAATGAAAAGACCAATTTTTCTTATACCAAGTATTTGCCCAGGATTTTTGAAACCTGATACTGATTGATCTTTTCTCCTCGAGAATCTAAGCACAGACCATGAGTATTTTTCAGTCATTTGACAACAGTGCCCTGTTGCACACACCAGGAAACACACCAAAATTATGCAAATGCCAGACTCCTAAAAGTGCTTAAGACACAAGAGAAGAGACTATGTCTGAAACTTTAAAAAGAAAAACAGTGCTAAAGAACTGATTAAAGAGTATGTGCTAGAATTATGAAAATCAATAGTGTCTTTCACTATCATTACGGAAAAAACATCAAAGAGACATCAGAAATTGATAAACTGGCTCTGAATATTCCATTATTAATTAGTATAATTTATAAAGTAACCTGTTACAAATGAAATGTAATTTATTTTTTGCAGTAAAAAAATGAAAATAATTTTACTTCCTAAAGTTTCAGATTATGGTTGCACACACACATGTGCACCCACTCACACATAGAAACAAAGGAAACAAAGGTTGACTTGGACCAATTCATTCCTGCCCCTCACTAATTTGAGCAAAGAATTGGCCTGAAGAACCCTCTTTTATTCACTGAAAAGCACACTTTTTATCTGGTTTCCTTTTCTACATGGGTGTTGTGTGTGGATCAGATGATCACTAATTAAGTGCTGAGGCATATTTTTAAGAGAAGGCTGTGATGATCTTTTTCCAAAAAGAAAATCAGGAATCATATCAAGCTCCCTACAGATGCAGACATCACTGTTGAATTGTTAGTTGTATATGTTCACAAAGTTATACACATATTAACCATAACCATTTATAAAGCTTAATATTCTCTTAGTTCTTTAAATAGTTTTACTATAAAATATGTACAGGATTTGTTACCTCTGTCACTTACTTTGAAAAAATACATTTTTTTGTGGTATTCCTCCCTCCTCCCAAATGAAGAAAATAACCCAATAACAATTTTTCAGATTAAAAAGGAATATATTAAAACATCTGAGAGTCTCCACAATTGCATAAAGAAGCAGGCATCTGAATACATTCAAAGGAATAAGGAGCTTTCAACATTTTCAAAAATTAATTGCAATCGAGAAAAAAACTTTTTTAAAGAATGTCTTTAATAGCCAACACATTTCAGAATGAAAAGACCAATTTTTCTTATACCAAGTATTTGCCCAGTGGCTGAGTCAAATATTCTTAAAAAAATACTTTACTCAATAAAGCAATTTAACTGTCATTCATTATTTTACATCTTAACATTGAAAATAGTCAAATGAGAGGAAGCCTACTTTTTGATTACCAAAATAAATTCTTTCAAACCTAATGCTTTTTAGGTACAGTGTAAAAAGTAATAGAAAAACCAGAACAACCTTATAAATGTTTATGGTTCAGAATTTTATTTGAAATCTTATGCTCCTTGCATAGACAAAAATGTGCACAAAACATTGGCAATTTTTAAAATCTAACAGATATGCAGAGCCTATATTTAGAACAAAAATATATTTTTACTAATAATGCTATTAAAAAAAAAAAACTTCAAAGATGTGCATAAAAGTTCACATCTTAGGATACTAAATTTACAATGCCAAGACCCCATGTATTGGTGAATTATTCACCCAACCTCCAGAATCCATAAGTAACCATTTCTGTGAAGAAAACTGTCTGCTTTTGAGGTGACAGCTATGAGGATCTTCAGAATAACACATCATGCAGGGAATGAATTCAATGAACAGTAAATAAAATGTATTTTAATATTTTACAGAAAACCACATGCTCTTGCCTGTCTTTAAAATGAATCTGTTTCTTTAAGAAAATATACAGATGGCAATAATCAATAATGGCAACCTCATTTTATTTTGTTTTTCCATCAAATTAAAGAACAGAAATAGAAAATAACTGTATTTTGGGACTTATGATAGTTTCCAAGTGAAAGAATAAAAAGCAAAATTTCGTATGCAGTTCCTACAGTGTATAAAGTCATTAGAACTTTATAAGAATGCTTGCATTTCAATAGAAAAGTAAGAATCTCTTTTTGACTTCTGGTTTGGAATATGGCTTATGAGACTGATGTGCAGCCTTTTACCAGATCACCAGTTTAAGTACTCAGCAGTTTATTTCTTAGTCACAGTAGTTGATTTTCTTATCTGAAATAAATAAATAAGTAAATAAATAACTTGGAGGCTTCATCCATCATTACCTTGAAGGAATTCAGGGGTATTCCTACTTCTATGTATTTCACTTGCCCACCCTGGCCAACAAAATAAAATTCTTTTCCTTTTTAAAAAGCCCAATGAACTTTGAACTATACCTACTCAAGTGCTTTAAATGACAACTTATACAGAATAGAAAAGCAACAACAAAAAAAGAAGTTCAAGTCCTATGAACCAAAACAAGTAGGAGAAACTAATTTTGGACCCTTGATAGTACTAACATAAATATTTAGGAAACATTCAGCAGTGACTCAAAGCAGAATAGTTTATATGTATTTTAATGTTTTCTTAAAGTAATACCCTTCTAAAAATAAGGATATGTTTTCCAGAGCTTTAAAGTTATAACAATTGATTTACATTTTTTTAGTAATTTATTCAGCAGATAGAAAATCACAGAAATATTGATCTTGAACAGTGTTGAGCCCGCTGTGTATCTCTGCTGTAACAGACTAATCTGGCTTTTGCAACAGACAAATCTGGCTTTTGCAGTTGCTGAAATTGTTTTAACTTTGGATAATTTGCTATTGTTTTTAAAAGTATAATCTGTTTTACAGCTAGGTTTTTTAATTTGAGCTGCACTTAATTGATAAATTCTGTTGAATTGGAAGAAAAAAATTTTATCAATATTACTTAAATGAAAAAGAAAAACTTTTAAAATTCTAATGTTCTAATACCAATTATTTGGCATTACATTTTGTTCAATTAATACACATTCCTTGATCCAATTATATAACTGTACTAATGCAAAAAAAAAAAAAAAGAAAGAAAAGAAACTGGCCAGGGGTCTAAAAGATTAAAAAGAGGGAAAGGTTTAACTTCAAAAGAAAGTGAATAAAATGCTTGCTCTGAAAATGCAGAACAAACTGTTCAATTATACTTTATAGTGTTCTTATCCTTACATTTTCTGCACTGGCAAGTAGGTTTTTTTACCATTAGTGCCACCTGGGAAGCCTCATGTTTAAGTATATAAAGTAGAAAAGCAAAATAAAACAAACAAACAAACCAAAGAAGCTCAAGCCCTATGAGTCAAAACAAGGAGGAAAAACTAATTTTGGACTCCCAAACTCAATGGAGATGAGTCACAAACAGTCAGATATGCCTTAGCCACTGATAAAAAAACAATGCTTATATGTATATTTAAGTAGTAAAGTAAAATTAAAAATGGGAATGGTTCCTTTTGACTCTAATAATATTTTTGCTTCCTGTAATGGCTTATTCAAATTTTTGTAAAGTTCCAAGTCTCACCAAAAACAAAAAGGTCAGAGTTTTTATCTCTGCCCACCTGATTGGATGGAATTAAACTTTAATGTTATACTCTTCCATCTAGGTTGACAGTACTTTTCCATCAGAGACATTGGGCAGTGGGGAGAGAATAAAGTGATCATATTTATTAATGTCAGTGGAATTACTGTATCTGCACAGGTTAGGGAGCCAGCACCTAACAGTATACTTTAGTTATTCAGCAGTATTTTTGTAGACCTATTTATGTAGCTGAAAATTCTTCTTGCTGTACAATTTTAAAAGCATGATTTTGATTTTTCCTTATCTTTAAAAATTTCACAAACTTCTTCCAAAGTTGTTAGGTCTGACAGAAATATAAACCTGATAATGAAAAATGTTAAGACCATCTTGAAAGTAGTTTACACTGAATTATGAGTGTGTATGTGTGTTTGAGACAGAATAAGAATAAGAGAGAGTTATTAATATCTCCCATTTCATAGAAACAAAAAGCATTAACTATATATATATATATATGCATATATAGACACATATCTTATATGAAAAAGCTGACAGTTTAGTTAAATCTGTAGAAAAATTGAAACATAATTTGTATTTTACACATAAATTGTTATTTTCTCATTTGATTCTCTTTTCTCCCATGCATCCAAACCTCCTTAGGAGATAACATTCATTCTCTATTTCATGAAGGGTCACAACTCCTATGAACTAACTTCTCTTATTAATTTTGTAAGCAGCCATGATAACCAGTGACCCAGCTCACTAGTTTTTCTGTGTCTAGAATTGAATTGTGTAATCTGTCAATAATATGCCTTTTAATGTGTAGTCCTGTATTTCAAAAACTGTATATAACTGTACTTTGACATCTAATGGGTTGAAAATTCCTCAGAACTTTGTAAGAAGCTATCCCTAGGTTATAAACCTCAGTTTAACTGAAACAATATTTTCTATTTCTTTCTTCAATGGACTGGTTAATATTTCCATCAACAAAATGTAGCACAGCACATAAGGGCTACATGCTGCAAATAAAAAACGCTTCAGTGGAGGAATAAAGTAGAAAGTAACCTATTCTGTTTTGAAGGGTACAATGAGGCTTCAAAAGAAAATGTCCTTGACTTCAGTCTTAAAAAGTGAACCCATGACCCTAATATATTTAATAGTAAAGGAAAAATAAAAGAGTGAGGCCAGGAAAGGGGAGACTAAGGAATGAGTCCTTCTAGAGACTTGCACAAAATACTTCCTGGATTTTGTACTTAATCATGTAAATGATGACACCAGATGGCTTAGGGCATGTAAGAAGGAGAGTTAAATAATTGAATTTGTGTTTAAAAAATAACTACTAGAACAATTTATCTGGAAATAAAGGAGATAGTATATGAAATACTGTGATGACCTTGATGGGAAGGCACAAGGGTGAATCCAGTAGAAACAGTGAAAAGGGAGATGATGGGTAGGGTTGAGGAAGACTTGGGAGGTAAAAATGACAGATTTTAACATTGACTGAATAGGGGGGAGAGTGAAAGCCAGGGATGGTGCTCTTTAGGAGCATCAAATGTATAAAATATTGAAATAGACACTATTATGATTTGAAAAGCTGACAGTTTAGTTAAATCTGTAGAAAAATTGAAATCCCATTTTGAATTTAACATTAACTTATATTTATTTCATTTGATTCTCTTTTCATCCTGAAAAAATTTTTGTATTCTTTTTCTCATTTGATTCTCTTTTCTCCCATGCATCCAAACCTCCTTAGGAGATAACATTCATTCTCTATTTCATGAAGGGTCACAACTCCTATGAACTAACTTCTCTTATTAATTTTGTAAGCAGCCATGATAACCAGTGACCCAGCTCACTAGTTTTTCTGTGTCTAGAATTGAATTGTGTAATCTGTCAATAATATGCCTTTTAATGTGTAGTCCTGTATTTCAAAAACTGTATATAACTGTACTTTGACATCTAATGGGTTGAAAATTCCTCAGAACTTTGTAAGAAGCTATCCCTAGGTTATAAACCTCAGTTTAACTGAAACAATATTTTCTATTTCTTTCTTCAATGGACTGGTTAATATTTCCATCAACAAAATGTAGCACAGCACATAAGGGCTACATGCTGCAAATAAAAAACGCTTCAGTGGAGGAATAAAGTAGAAAGTAACCTATTCTGTTTTGAAGGGTACAATGAGGCTTCAAAAGAAAATGTCCTTGACTTCAGTCTTAAAAAGTGAACCCATGACCCTAATATATTTAATAGTAAAGGAAAAATAAAAGAGTGAGGCCAGGAAAGGGGAGACTAAGGAATGAGTCCTTCTAGAGACTTGCACAAAATACTTCCTGGATTTTGTACTTAATCATGTAAATGATGACACCAGATGGCTTAGGGCATGTAAGAAGGAGAGTTAAATAATTGAATTTGTGTTTAAAAAATAACTACTAGAACAATTTATCTGGAAATAAAGGAGATAGTATATGAAATACTGTGATGACCTTGATGGGAAGGCACAAGGGTGAATCCAGTAGAAACAGTGAAAAGGGAGATGATGGGTAGGGTTGAGGAAGACTTGGGAGGTAAAAATGACAGATTTTAACATTGACTGAATAGGGGGGAGAGTGAAAGCCAGGGATGGTGCTCCCTTTTAGACTTTGTTGATGATGCACTCAAATGTATAAAATATCCTGACTGTGTATTTAAGGACCACTGTCTCCAATTCAAGGTGGGACAAGTTCCAGGTTGCCGAGCTTTATGTAAACTGTATAGTTCAGTCAGAATTAAATTATTAAGTCCAAAGTCTCATAACTTAAAAGATGCTGAAGAGCCAACCAGAGTGAATCTTCCAACCAGTCCTGATGGCTCAGGGACATAAGAAATTTTAGTTAGGATGTACAGAATTATATAGCTAAGATACCTTCTTTCACATATATTTTCTTCTCCTATTAATTAGAAAAATCAATCATTATTTAAGAAACAAAATAAAAAATTTATGTAACAAGACATAAAGAAAGGACTTGATCAGTAAATAATTTATTATTTGTTTCTCAAACCTTTCTCATATCTCTATGGCATAGAACTTATAATTTGACCATTGTTGTTGACGTTCAGTCACTCAGTCATATCTGACTGTTTGTCACCCAATAGACCACAGTACACCAGGCTTCCCTATCCTTCACCGTCTCTAACTGATCTAACTGTTGCTTCTTGACCTGCATACAGGTTTTTCAGGAAGCAGGAAGAGGTAGGTAAAGTAGTCTGGTATTCCCACTTCTTTAAGAATTTTCTAGTTTGTTGTGATCTACACAGTTAAAGACTTTAGCATACTCAGTGAAACAAAAGTAAATATTTTCCTGGATTTCTCTAACCTTTTCTATAATCCAATGGATGTTGGCAATTTGATCCCTGATTCCTCTACCTTTTCTAAATCCAGCTTGCACATCTGTAAGTTCTCAGTGCACATACCCTGATTCCTCTACTTTGGCTTAGGGCATGTAAGAAGGAGAGTTAAATAATTGAATTTGTGTTTAAAAAATAACTACTAGAACAATTTATCTGGAAATAAAGGAGATAGTATATGAAATACTGTGATGACCTTGATGGGAAGGCACAAGGGTGAATCCAGTAGAAACAGTGAAAAGGGAGATGATGGGTAGGGTTGAGGAAGACTTGGGAGGTAAAAATGACAGATTTTAACATTGACTGAATAGGGGGGAGAGTGAAAGCCAGGGATGGTGCTCCCTTTTAGACTTTGTTGATGATGCACTCAAATGTATAAAATATCCTGACTGTGTATTTAAGGACCACTGTCTCCAATTCAAGGTGGGACAAGTTCCAGGTTGCCGAGCTTTATGTAAACTGTATAGTTCAGTCAGAATTAAATTATTAAGTCCAAAGTCTCATAACTTAAAAGATGCTGAAGAGCCAACCAGAGTGAATCTTCCAACCAGTCCTGATGGCTCAGGGACATAAGAAATTTTAGTTAGGATGTACAGAATTATATAGCTAAGATACCTTCTTTCACATATATTTTCTTCTCCTATTAATTAGAAAAATCAATCATTATTTAAGAAACAAAATAAAAATTCATGTAACAAGACATAAAGAAAGGACTTGATCAGTAAATAATTTATTATTTGTTTCTCAAACCTTTCTCATATCTCTATGGCATAGAACTTATAATTTGACCATTGTTGTTGACGTTCAGTCACTCAGTCATATCTGACTGTTTGTCACCCAATAGACCACAGTACACCAGGCTTCCCTATCCTTCACCGTCTCTAACTGATCTAACTGTTGCTTCTTGACCTGCATACAGGTTTTTCAGGAAGCAGGAAGAGGTAGGTAAAGTAGTCTGGTATTCCCACTTCTTTAAGAATTTTCTAGTTTGTTGTGATCTACACAGTTAAAGACTTTAGCATACTCAGTGAAACAAAAGTAAATATTTTCCTGGATTTCTCTAACCTTTTCTATAATCCAATGGATGTTGGCAATTTGATCCCTGATTCCTCTACCTTTTCTAAATCCAGCTTGCACATCTGTAAGTTCTCAGTGCACATACTATTGAGGCCTAGTTTGAAGGATTTTGAGCATTACATCGCTGGTGTCTGAAATTAATGCATTTTTTCAGTGGTTTGAATACTGTTTGGTATTGTCTTTCTTTAAGACTGGAATAAAAACTGATCTTATCCAGTCCTGTGGCTACTGCTGAGACTTCCATTTTTGCTGGCATACCAAAAGCAGCACTTTAGCAGCATTGCCTTTTAAGATTTTAAATAGTTCAGTTGCAATTCCATCACCTGCACTAGCTTTGTTCCTAAGGCCCCTTCCTAAGGCCCACTTGACTTTACATTCCAGGATATCAGGTCTAGGTGAGTGATCACACCATTGTTGTTATTTAGGTCATTAAGATTTTTTTGGTATAGTTCTTCTGAGTATTCTTGTCACATCTTAATATCTTCTCCTTGTGTTAGGTCCATACCATTTCTGTCCTTTTTGAGCCCATATTTGAATAAAATATTCCCTTGGTATCTTCAACTTTCTTGAGGAGACCTCTAGTCTTTTCCATTCTATTGTTTTCTTCTATTTCTTTGCATAGTTCTCCTAAAAAGTCTTTCTTATCCCTCCCTTCTATTCTCTGGTACTCTGCATTCAGGTGTGTATATCTTTCCTTTTGTCCTTTGCCTTTTGCTTTTCTTCTTTTCTCAGCTATTTGTAAGGCCTTCTCAGACAACCATTTTGAATTTTGGCATTTCTTTTTCTTGGGGATTGTTTTTATTCACTGCCTCTGTCTCATATCTCTATGGCATAGAACTTATAATTTGACCATTGTTGTTGACGTTCAGTCACTCAGTCATATCTGACTGTTTGTCACCCAATAGACCACAGTACACCAGGCTTCCCTATCCTTCACCGTCTCTAACTGATCTAACTGTTGCTTCTTGACCTGCATACAGGTTTTTCAGGAAGCAGGAAGAGGTAGGTAAAGTAGTCTGGTATTCCCACTTCTTTAAGAATTTTCTAGTTTGTTGTGATCTACACAGTTAAAGACTTTAGCATACTCAGTGAAACAAAAGTAAATATTTTCCTGGATTTCTCTAACCTTTTCTATAATCCAATGGATGTTGGCAATTTGATCCCTGATTCCTCTACCTTTTCTAAATCCAGCTTGCACATCTGTAAGTTCTCAGTGCACATACTATTGAGGCCTAGTTTGAAGGATTTTGAGCATTACATCGCTGGTGTCTGAAATTAATGCATTTTTTCAGTGGTTTGAATACTGTTTGGTATTGTCTTTCTTTAAGACTGGAATAAAAACTGATCTTATCCAGTCCTGTGGCTACTGCTGAGACTTCCATTTTTGCTGGCATACCAAAAGCAGCACTTTAGCAGCATTGCCTTTTAAGATTTTAAATAGTTCAGTTGCAATTCCATCACCTGCACTAGCTTTGTTCCTAAGGCCCCTTCCTAAGGCCCACTTGACTTTACATTCCAGGATATCAGGTCTAGGTGAGTGATCACACCATTGTTGTTATTTAGGTCATTAAGATTTTTTTGGTATAGTTCTTCTGAGTATTCTTGTCACATCTTAATATCTTCTCCTTGTGTTAGGTCCATACCATTTCTGTCCTTTTTGAGCCCATATTTGAATAAAATATTCCCTTGGTATCTTCAACTTTCTTGAGGAGACCTCTAGTCTTTTCCATTCTATTGTTTTCTTCTATTTCTTTGCATAGTTCTCCTAAAAAGTCTTTCTTATCCCTCCCTTCTATTCTCTGGTACTCTGCATTCAGGTGTGTATATCTTTCCTTTTGTCCTTTGCCTTTTGCTTTTCTTCTTTTCTCAGCTATTTGTAAGGCCTTCTCAGACAACCATTTTGAATTTTGGCATTTCTTTTTCTTGGGGATTGTTTTTATCACTGCCTCCTGTACAATGTTACAAGCCTCTGTCCATAGTTCTTTATGCACTCTGTCTATAAGATCTAACCCTTTGATTAGATTGTCACTTTCACTGTGCAATCATAAGCAATTTGGTTTAGATCATACCTGAATGTTATAGTACTTTTGTCTTGGGCAGACTCTGGAAATTCTTAAGAATATGCTGGGTCTTAGGGTATAGCGCAATCCTCAAACCCCAGATAAACTCTTGAAACCTAGAATCCGACCTCTAGAAAGTGATGTTAGCTCAGATAGGGCCAAAGAGTGGGTGAATATGATGATACCTAAAGGGGACGTATATACTAAAGGAAAAAAGTTTGTCTCTAAGAGAAATTACAGCCAGGAGAGCCAAAACTCGTCCTCCAGAGATTAGGAATTTGTAACTCACCATCAGCCGCTTCCGCAGAGTTCTACCCGCAAGCGAAGCTTGAAAGCCGCTACTAAATAAGAAAAGCCCTAATGGCAGCATTCCAACCTTATCTGCTTACTTTACTAAGAACAAGTTAGCTTAATCCTTGACCTGAGTAACCTGCGTCGGTCTAGCTCAAGTTGTAAACTCGCATAGAAGCCAGGAGCAGCGTTTTTCCTTTAATTTCTTAGGATTGTAAGTAGAAGCGGAAGTAAAGTATACGCAGCTGTGTCTGAGGTTTTTCCTTTAAAAGGGGGAGAGTAAATTGGGCGGAAGTTCCCTCACAGAACTTAATTGCATCTGAGGTGAGGTTGAAGCTCCCAGCTCTGGGGTAAGCTCTTTCTCTTTTTTGCATTTTTTGAGGAGACCTCTAGTCTTTTCCATTCTATTGTTTTCTTCTATTTCTTTGCATAGTTCTCCTAAAAAGTCTTTCTTATCCCTCCCTTCTATTCTCTGGTACTCTGCATTCAGGTGTGTATATCTTTCCTTTTTTCCTTTGCCTTTTGCTTTTTTTCTTTTCTCAGCTATTTGTAAGACCTCCTCTGACAACGATTTTGCTTTTTGGATTTCTTTTTCTTGGGGATTGTTTTGATCACAGCCTCCTGTACAATGTTACAAGCCTCTGTCCATAGTTCTTTATGCACTCTGTCTATAAGATCTAACCCTTTGATTAGATTGTCACTTTCACTGTGCAATCATAAGCAATTTGGTTTAGATCATACCTGAATGTTATAGTACTTTTGTCTTGGGCAGACTCTGGAAATTCTTAAGAATATGCTGGGTCTTAGGGTATAGCGCAATCCTCAAACCCCAGATAAACTCTTGAAACCTAGAATCCGACCTCTAGAAAGTGATGTTAGCTCAGATAGGGCCAAAGAGTGGGTGAATATGATGATACCTAAAGGGGACGTATATACTAAAGGAAAAAAGTTTGTCTCTAAGAGAAATTACAGCCAGGAGAGCCAAAACTCGTCCTCCAGAGATTAGGAATTTGTAACTCACCATCAGCCGCTTCCGCAGAGTTCTACCCGCAAGCGAAGCTTGAAAGCCGCTACTAAATAAGAAAAGCCCTAATGGCAGCATTCCAACCTTATCTGCTTACTTTACTAAGAACAAGTTAGCTTAATCCTTGACCTGAGTAACCTGCGTCGGTCTAGCTCAAGTTGTAAACTCGCATAGAAGCCAGGAGCAGCGTTTTTCCTTTAATTTCTTAGGATTGTAAGTAGAAGCGGAAGTAAAGTATACGCAGCTGTGTCTGAGGTTTTTCCTTTAAAAGGGGGAGAGTAAATTGGGCGGAAGTTCCCTCACAGAACTTAATTGCATCTGAGGTGAGGTTGAAGCTCCCAGCTCTGGGGTAAGCTCTTTCTCTTCGCATTTTGATTGAGTTCTGATTAATTCTGATTATTTGTGCTTGCCTAATAAACCCACTCTCGGTTTAACAATCCTTGAGACCTCGATACTCTATTGTCAAGGTCCGAGGCTCACACCCTGAGGGGACCACGCCGTGTGCGCCAAAATGTCTCTGAGCTATTCAACATAGTTTCTCTTAGTGAGAGCTAGTGAGACTAGTAATCAGAGTAAGCTCCAACACAGCGCCCGCGACACTTTCCCTTATGTTCTTCGGTTTAAGTTTGAATTCTGCAATAAGGAGTTCATGAACTCAGTAGCAAGCCACTGTAGGTCTTATTGTTTGCTGACTGAATAGAGCTTTCCATATTCCATTACAAAGAATATAATCTATGTGATTTAGGTATTGACCATTTGGTGATGTTTACATATAGTCGTCTGTTGAGCTGTTGAAAGAGAGTGCTGTGACTCGTACATTCTCTCAGCAAACGTCTGTGATGCTTTTCCTGCTTCATTTTCTTCTCCAAGGGCAAATTTGCCTGTTATTCCAAGTATCTTTTGACTTCCTACTTTTACATTCCAGGCTCCTATGATGAAAAGGACATGTTTTTTCCCCCTCTTTTGGTTTTAATTCTAAAAGGTCTTGTAGGTCTTTTAATTCTAAAAGGTCTTGTAGGTCAAATTCGCCATTCACTGCTTCCTAAAATGCCAATGTTCACTCTTACCTTCTCCTGTTTGGCCATGTCCAATTTACCTTGGTTCATGGACCTATCATTCCGGGTTCCTATGCAATGTAGTTATCTGTAGCATTGGACTTTAATTTCACCACTAGACACAGTCGCAACTGGGTGTTGTTTCTACTTTGGCTCAGCGTTTTCATTCCTTCTGGAGTTATTTCTCAGCTCTTCTTTAATAGCATATTGGATACCTTCTGACCTGGGGTGAGGGTCGGGGTTCGCCTTTCACTGTCATGTATTTTTGCCTTTTCGTACTGTCATGGAGTTTTCAAGGCTAGAATACTGAAGTGGTTTGCCGTTCCCTTCTCAGAAGACCATGCTTTGTCAGGACCATGAGTGTGCCATTGTTTACGTCTTAACATTTCTGTGAACAATAATGTAAGGATATTTACAGATCCTTAGGGATATCTAAGTTCGTAACTTCAGAAATCTTAAAATTAATGAAGTAATTATTGAGTTAAAGTTTTTTGTCCTATTTCAAGTTAAATATTCATCGTATATCACCATGAAGGCACATGTACTGTGGCAAGATTTCTTTGCCACTTTTAAGGAAATTAATGTAGAAGGAGTGATCTACTTTTTAATATGGGAATTTTGTAATGTTTATTGCATCATATAAAATATTATGAGAAAGATAAAGAGTGAATGAATAGTCTAAATGATATGCATATATTATTGATTTCTTAATAGTTATTGCTTAATGTATAAAATATTGAAGCAACCCTTTATTTAGTCTTTTGTCTGAGTATTCCAAATTTGGAGCAAGCAGAGGTTATATGAATATTGGAATAACTCTGTAATTTTTACAATTTTGTTTAAGTGTCATCTGGGTCTTTGGCAATATTAACAAACATTTTATGTAAGATTAGAGATCTCATGGATCTATTGCTTATTTAAGTTTCATAAGGAGGATTAAGAAATGCAAACACTTACATCTGGTCACTATACATGAAATTCTTTCAAAATATATTTTCAGAATAATAATAGAAATTAAATACACATTTCATGATTTATATTTTTATGATTTGCTGTATTCACATTCATTTTTTAAATTTGGCTTCTTTTTATTGATTTATTTTTCATTCATCTTTTATTCTTCGGCATGTATGAGCCTCTCATTGCAGTGGCCTCTCCCATTGCAAAGCACCGGCTCTGGGTTCATGCCACTCCAGAGCTCTGGTTCCTCATTGGGCACACTGATAAAGCTGCTCCACGGCACATGGGATCCTCCTGGGCCACAGATAGAACTGGTGCCTCCTGCACTGCCAGATGGACTCTTTACCCACTGGACCACCAGGGAAGCCCCACATTCATTTTTTAACATAAACTTATGTTCAGAAAACTTAACCAACCAGGTAAGATGTTAGTATTAATGTGTAATATGTTAAATATGCCATTTTAAACACCTTTTACTATTAGGGGAGTAGTATTATGCTTTGGTAAAACAGTAATACCAATAGATGTCACTGACAATTATATTCCCCTTTTCTTCTCCTGTCATAATTTTTCTGAAAAATAATTCATTTAATTCCAAACCCATAAGATCATAAACATGTGCTTAGATAAATGTTGGAGCATGAAGCATCTTTGAATGTTAATTTAAGCTCTTTCTGGGTTTTAAGGAAATTAATGTAGAAGGAGTGATCTACTTTTTAATATGGGAATTTTGTAATGTTTATTGCATCATATAAAATATTATGAGAAAGATAAAGAGTGAATGAATAGTCTAAATGATATGCATATATTATTGATTTCTTAATAGTTATTGCTTAATGTATAAAATATTGAAGCAACCCTTTATTTAGTCTTTTGTCTGAGTATTCCAAATTTGGAGCAAGCAGAGGTTATATGAATATTGGAATAACTCTGTAATTTTTACAATTTTGTTTAAGTGTCATCTGGGTCTTTGGCAATATTAACAAACATTTTATGTAAGATTAGAGATCTCATGGATCTATTGCTTATTTAAGTTTCATAAGGAGGATTAAGAAATGCAAACACTTACATCTGGTCACTATACATGAAATTCTTTCAAAATATATTTTCAGAATAATAATAGAAATTAAATACACATTTCATGATTTATATTTTTATGATTTGCTGTATTCACATTCATTTTTTAAATTTGGCTTCTTTTTATTGATTTATTTTTCATTCATCTTTTATTCTTCGGCATGTATGAGCCTCTCATTGCAGTGGCCTCTCCCATTGCAAAGCACCGGCTCTGGGTTCATGCCACTCCAGAGCTCTGGTTCCTCATTGGGCACACTGATAAAGCTGCTCCACGGCACATGGGATCCTCCTGGGCCACAGATAGAACTGGTGCCTCCTGCACTGCCAGATGGACTCTTTACCCACTGGACCACCAGGGAAGCCCCACATTCATTTTTTAACATAAACTTATGTTCAGAAAACTTAACCAACCAGGTAAGATGTTAGTATTAATGTGTAATATGTTAAATATGCCATTTTAAACACCTTTTACTATTAGGGGAGTAGTATTATGCTTTGGTAAAACAGTAATACCAATAGATGTCACTGACAATTATATTCCCCTTTTCTTCTCCTGTCATAATTTTTCTGAAAAATAATTCATTTAATTCCAAACCCATAAGATCATAAACATGTGCTTAGATAAATGTTGGAGCATGAAGCATCTTTGAATGTTAATTTAAGCTCTTTCAACTGGGAACCATCTAGGCAGAGTAACTTTTTGTCTTTCTTTTTTTTTGGGCGGGGGGGGGCGGGCAGAGTAATTTTCTGACCCATTCTGGGTGTAACTTCAATGCTCCATCCATTAATGTAATTACCAGTACTACTCTGAACCGTTAAAGATCAAGGCTGTTGTTACTATCATGTTCACTTTGCTTTCTTGCACCCGATTCTCATGCTTCTTTTTTTTTTTTTAACCATTTCTTAGCTTCCAGACCTTGTTTAGAATACATTACAACATTTGGTATTTAGATGATACAACTCATTGATATCTACTGACCTAATTAGAATTTGCTGGGTAGGAAGGAAACACCATCAGATTTATCTTCTTGTTTGAAATTCTACAGTGCTTTAGAGAAGCAGTTATGTTTGTGACTCTCATAGAAAGCATTGACAATACAAGTGTAAATGATACCTCAGGACAAGAAATGCTAAGGACTTAATCTCTAAATCAAAACCAATGGACACCAAGCTTCAAGTTACAATAATGGTATAAGATTGAGTTTCATTTATACATTTTGGCATCTCTAGAATAACCATGGGGTCACACAAAAATATCTGGGAATTAAATGGTATCTAGGATATGCAAGTAAAGAGTCTCATTTTTAGTACAAATGCTCAGAATCAAGTCTGCATCATTAATTTGAGAAGAGACAGTTCTCCTTCTGGCTCAACTGGACTGTGCAAACTTGACCAGTCCTGGAAGCTTGGACAGTTCAGAACACAGCCTCCGTATGTAGCATGATGGTCTGCTATTTCTCAACAGGGTCAACTTAACTTATGTTCAGAAAACTTAACCAACCAGGTAAGATGTTAGTATTAATGTGTAATATGTTAAATATGCCATTTTAAACACCTTTTACTATTAGGGGAGTAGTATTATGCTTTGGTAAAACAGTAATACCAATAGATGTCACTGACAATTATATTCCCCTTTTCTTCTCCTGTCATAATTTTTCTGAAAAATAATTCATTTAATTCCAAACCCATAAGATCATAAACATGTGCTTAGATAAATGTTGGAGCATGAAGCATCTTTGAATGTTAATTTAAGCTCTTTCAACTGGGAACCATCTAGGCAGAGTAACTTTTTGTCTTTCTTTTTTTTTGGGCGGGGGGGGGCGGGCAGAGTAATTTTCTGACCCATTCTGGGTGTAACTTCAATGCTCCATCCATTAATGTAATTACCAGTACTACTCTGAACCGTTAAAGATCAAGGCTGTTGTTACTATCATGTTCACTTTGCTTTCTTGCACCCGATTCTCATGCTTCTTTTTTTTTTTTTAACCATTTCTTAGCTTCCAGACCTTGTTTAGAATACATTACAACATTTGGTATTTAGATGATACAACTCATTGATATCTACTGACCTAATTAGAATTTGCTGGGTAGGAAGGAAACACCATCAGATTTATCTTCTTGTTTGAAATTCTACAGTGCTTTAGAGAAGCAGTTATGTTTGTGACTCTCATAGAAAGCATTGACAATACAAGTGTAAATGATACCTCAGGACAAGAAATGCTAAGGACTTAATCTCTAAATCAAAACCAATGGACACCAAGCTTCAAGTTACAATAATGGTATAAGATTGAGTTTCATTTATACATTTTGGCATCTCTAGAATAACCATGGGGTCACACAAAAATATCTGGGAATTAAATGGTATCTAGGATATGCAAGTAAAGAGTCTCATTTTTAGTACAAATGCTCAGAATCAAGTCTGCATCATTAATTTGAGAAGAGACAGTTCTCCTTCTGGCTCAACTGGACTGTGCAAACTTGACCAGTCCTGGAAGCTTGGACAGTTCAGAACACAGCCTCCGTATGTAGCATGATGGTCTGCTATTTCTCCAGGGAACTTGCCAGTGGGTCCTTATTATTTTCAGAACCTGAAAATCAAGTTTGTATCCAATAACTTGAGTGTGCTCAATCACTTCAGTCATGTCTGATTCTTTGCAACTCCATGGACAGTAGCCCACCAACCTTCTCTGTCAATGGGATTCTTCAGGCAAACACACTGGAGTGGGCTGTCATTTCCTCCAGGGGATCTTTCCAACCAGGGATGAAACCTTTGTCTGCTGCATCTCCCTGATTGCAAGCAGATTCTTTACCCACTGAGGCACCTAGGAAGCCCCAATGACTTGAGGGTCACACTAGATGTCTTCTTAAATGGTAAATTATCCCATCAAATCTCTAACTTCTATCTCCTACTCCTGCTGGATCTGTATCACACTATCTCCCCTCAATGGTGTTTTAGAAACAGACTGCTAGCCTGTCCTTCCTGAGAGTAATGATGGGCAAACAACCAGTCATTTGGTTCTTTCCTCACTATTTAATCTATAATCCCTTCCATCAGTAAACCTAGGTATCCTTAATGAACATTCCATCCCAGTACTCTTACATAAATTTGAGGTACTAAATGGATTCCTGGGATAATTGCTTCCACATAAAAAGCATAATTCTTCATTATGGGGTCAACTTTAATAACCAATGATGTGACTGGGGTATAGAATGGATTTGTCAGGAGTATATTTTAGTCTTCTTTATTTAGTACTGATTCCCTACCATCCAGGTGTGTGACTGTTTGCTTTTATGTTTCATTTTGTTTATTATGTAATCAGTTTTAAAATCAGCCTTATTTTCAGCCAGACTACTGGACTGAGAGTGTGCATGAGTACTATGTCACCTCAGTCATTTCTGACTCTTTGCAACCCCATGGACAGTAGCCCACCAACCTTCTCTGTCAATGGGATTCTTCAGGCAAACACACTGGAGTGGGCTGTCATTTCCTCCAGGGGATCTTTCCAACCAGGGATGAAACCTTTGTCTGCTGCATCTCCCTGATTGCAAGCAGATTCTTTACCCACTGAGGCACCTAGGAAGCCCCAATGACTTGAGGGTCACACTAGATGTCTTCTTAAATGGTAAATTATCCCATCAAATCTCTAACTTCTATCTCCTACTCCTGCTGGATCTGTATCACACTATCTCCCCTCAATGGTGTTTTAGAAACAGACTGCTAGCCTGTCCTTCCTGAGAGTAATGATGGGCAAACAACCAGTCATTTGGTTCTTTCCTCACTATTTAATCTATAATCCCTTCCATCAGTAAACCTAGGTATCCTTAATGAACATTCCATCCCAGTACTCTTACATAAATTTGAGGTACTAAATGGATTCCTGGGATAATTGCTTCCACATAAAAAGCATAATTCTTCATTATGGGGTCAACTTTAATAACCAATGATGTGACTGGGGTATAGAATGGATTTGTCAGGAGTATATTTTAGTCTTCTTTATTTAGTACTGATTCCCTACCATCCAGGTGTGTGACTGTTTGCTTTTATGTTTCATTTTGTTTATTATGTAATCAGTTTTAAAATCAGCCTTATTTTCAGCCAGACTACTGGACTGAGAGTGTGCATGAGTACTATGTCACCTCAGTCATTTCTGACTCTTTGCAACCCCATGGACTATAGCCTGCAAGGTTCCTCTATCCATGGAATTTTCCATGCCAGAATACTAGAGTGGGTTCCTATTCCCTTTGCCAGAGGATCTTCCTGACTCAGGGATCAAACCTAGGTCTCCTGCATTGCAGTTGGATTCTTTACCATCTAAGTCGCCAGGAAAGTCCATAGGCTAGTGGTATATTATCAATTAGCAGTTATTTCTAAGAATCCAGGCTGACCCTCATTTGCCAGTCCTGCGCCTAGGTCAAACTTTTCTCCTAACAGAATTTGTTTCATGTCTATAGATTGCTATCATTCTGTAGTATACAGATTGATGTCTCTTAACAATCCTGGAGGAAATGTTCACATTTAGCATATCTAGACATGTGCCTTTGTGAGAAATGCCACAGCCTCTCTTTTTCTTTGAATCAAATCAGTTATACTTGAGGGACTTCGCTGATGGTCCAGTGATTAAGACTTCACCTTCCAATGTACGGTGCGTTTGAACCTTGGTCAGAGAAATAAGATCTTATAGACCTCATGGACAAAAAACCAAACTTAAAACAGAAACAATAAATTCAATAAAGATTAAAATGGTCTACATCAAAAAAATATTATTATTATTTTTTACATCATCTGTGTTCCAAAACCCCAGCACTGTAGAACAATGTATCCATGAAAGATGTGTTCCCCTACCAAGAGTCTTGTTCCTTCTTTTATACTTGAAAATAATTACTTCCTCTCTATCCTCAATCTCCTCTTTTATTTTGCTTTTCCTTAAACATAGTCTCCTGATTTATGTTTCTCAAGGAAACCCAAATATCATTCTGTGTATACTTTTCAAAAGTCTACTTCTGCTTCTCACCCTGTAGTACAAAAGCCCAATGTGCAGAGAGAATAGATACTTAGGTTGGTTTGTGACGGGGTTGGGCAGGAGTATATTTTAGTCTTCTTTATTTAGTACTGATTCCTACCATCCAGGTGTGTGACTGTTTGCTTTTATGTTTCATTTTGTTTATTATGTAATCAGTTTTAAAATCAGCCTTATTTTCAGCCAGACTACTGGACTGAGAGTGTGCATGAGTACTATGTCACCTCAGTCATTTCTGACTCTTTGCAACCCCATGGACTATAGCCTGCAAGGTTCCTCTATCCATGGAATTTTCCATGCCAGAATACTAGAGTGGGTTCCTATTCCCTTTGCCAGAGGATCTTCCTGACTCAGGGATCAAACCTAGGTCTCCTGCATTGCAGTTGGATTCTTTACCATCTAAGTCGCCAGGAAAGTCCATAGGCTAGTGGTATATTATCAATTAGCAGTTATTTCTAAGAATCCAGGCTGACCCTCATTTGCCAGTCCTGCGCCTAGGTCAAACTTTTCTCCTAACAGAATTTGTTTCATGTCTATAGATTGCTATCATTCTGTAGTATACAGATTGATGTCTCTTAACAATCCTGGAGGAAATGTTCACATTTAGCATATCTAGACATGTGCCTTTGTGAGAAATGCCACAGCCTCTCTTTTTCTTTGAATCAAATCAGTTATACTTGAGGGACTTCGCTGATGGTCCAGTGATTAAGACTTCACCTTCCAATGTACGGTGCGTTTGAACCTTGGTCAGAGAAATAAGATCTTATAGACCTCATGGACAAAAAACCAAACTTAAAACAGAAACAATAAATTCAATAAAGATTAAAATGGTCTACATCAAAAAAATATTATTATTATTTTTTACATCATCTGTGTTCCAAAACCCCAGCACTGTAGAACAATGTATCCATGAAAGATGTGTTCCCCTACCAAGAGTCTTGTTCCTTCTTTTATACTTGAAAATAATTACTTCCTCTCTATCCTCAATCTCCTCTTTTATTTTGCTTTTCCTTAAACATAGTCTCCTGATTTATGTTTCTCAAGGAAACCCAAATATCATTCTGTGTATACTTTTCAAAAGTCTACTTCTGCTTCTCACCCTGTAGTACAAAAGCCCAATGTGCAGAGAGAATAGATACTTAGGTTGGGTTATATGGAATTGTGTGTCAGGTGAACCAAAGAAGGCAAGTCTACATCTCGATTATTAATTCTGCAATACACTTTCAAAATATCAGAGGAATGGGTGTTGATTATTTGGGCTGTCCCACTGTAAGAAATAAAAAGATTTGCAACTTATATAACTAAAAGATGAGGCACAGAATATTATTTTAGTGATTGGATGCCAACTATGGGCAAAAACAGAGAATAATTTCTTTCTCAGGCTCTTCATATACAGTGCATTTCATAACTAGTAAGTACAAGGAGGTAGCTAATTGAATAATGGAAGCTACCAATTCATTGAGTAAAACTACAAAAAAAAAAAAAAAAATTAGATGATCCAAATCAGATAATTCTTAGTACTGTCAGAGATAACAAAGAAGAAATTACCAAAGAAAATTCTTAATAATTTCTCACTACTGAAGTTCATGTATTTATAGATTAGAAATGCTCATTGAGGATCTAGAAAAATTAAGTTAAACATTAGAATTTTTTGAAATTTCAAAAATTAGAATAATTTGATTATAAGGAAATATTTTTCCAAACTCTCAAAAAGGTAAGAAAAAGCAAAAACAAAAACCTCTGTTATAAATTGAAATCCCATTCTGTATGAAAAGACTATATTATGATATATTTATAGGAACACAAAAAAGAGAAATGAATAATGTAAAAATTGACCTAAGGAAGCTGATAACTCTAGAACCCAAATCATTTATTAAGCAAGTAATTAGTAAGATTTATTATATGCCAAACTTTCTTCAGATTCAGAGACCATCAAAATGAACAGAGCAGACAGAATGTCCTGCTATCGGGGACTTAAGTTCTAGTGATAGATAAAATAATCACCATGACAAGTCATTGAAGCAGACCACAGTCTCTAATACAGAGTAACATTAGAATCTATGACTAAAGAAAAGGAAGCTTACATATATTATATATATTAATACTTACATAGAAATTAGATAGAATTTCTATTCTTTAATTCACACATTGGAAAATATGGAGTATATACAACTAGAAAACTAAGCATTAATACAATAATGAGGAAAAATAGTGACTTTAAAGAAACTGTAAGGAAGGAAATACAAATAATAAGCAGCATAGAAATCAGTTATATAGAAATCAAAGAACTGAAAGAAAATGCAATAAGCAAATTGTTGATTAAGAAGTCATAACAGGGCTTCCCCTGGTGGTCCAGTGGGTAAGGACACCGTCTTGCAGTGCAAGGGGCGCCGGTTCAATCCCTGGCCTGGGAAGATCCCACGTGCCTGTGGAGTGGCTGGACTGATGTGTCCTATTGCCGAGCCGGAGCTCTGGGGCACATGCGCCCAGAGCCGGTGCTCTGCGATGACAGAGGCCACCGCGATGGGAGGCCCACAGGAGCCAAAGAACAAAGATGTATGAAAATAGAGAAATGAAAGACCAGTTGAAGTGGCCCGCTCATCCCCCTCCCTCCCCACCCCACCCACCAAAAGATAAAAAAAAAAAAAAAGAAGTCATAACAAATAAACATTAAAAATGTTAAGGGAAACTTTAATATTGATGTAATTAATATTAGATATAAATTTAAAAGTCACTAAATAAAATAAATCTTAATGGAAGTATCAAAATATGTACCTCAACTCAATAAGCTAATAAACATATCATCTTGCAGAGAATATTTTCTTTACTCATATGTTTAAATTTATGTCTCAAAGCAGTCTATTTCTTCATTTAATTATTTTTCTTTAACACGGCTGTCAAGGTTGGGAAATATTGGCTGAACTTGGGCTCCTAAAATGAAAGGCAAAAGATTTATATGATCGGAAGAGAAACCTAAAGTAAAGGAGATATAGAAAACTCAAACCCATTTTTGGAATATTAAAAAACTTTCAATTCTTAAGTATTGAAAAATTGCTGACAGCTTTTGATGGCTCCAATGCAAACAAAGAGATCTTGGCCAGCTGGCAAATTATACAATTTATTTTTCTGCAATAGATCTTGATTATACACATGTTCTAAGTGGGAGAGCCATTAAAATGATGCTGAACTCTTGATCTTCATCCACATAGGACATATCTCACAATTTGTATTTATATATCAGCACAGTTTTAGATATACAATGAACACATGAAGATAGTTTTGTATAACTTTAAAATTTGAGTTTTCAGTGCATAGTGAAGAGATAAATTGAAAAATCTACTTAAGTCATAAATACTAAAAATACTAGTGGATTATACTGAACTTACTAGTTTCTTACATTACTGAATGATGAACATAAAACTAAAAATTGACAATTGTCCTATTCTCATCCTTTATAACTATTTTTTTATATACAGTGTTTAATGACTCACTCATTTTATCTTGAGAATTAGTATATTCAGATGCATTTGACAAAATATACTTGTAAATTCTGAGACAGATCCAAAAATTAAGGGCAATAATCATCCATCACTCTTTGATAGCAAAGTTAAAAATGAGGCAAAAATTTAAATGTGTAATGGAAATATCCCAGGGCAGGAATAGAGGAAAAAACAATGTTTATTAATACATTATATTTAAAAGAAGTACTTTACTTTACTCACTTAAGAATACAGTGCTATTTCCTAACAGATGGGTAGTATTTGAAAGACACTTCTGTGTCCATGAGGCAAGATAAATCTTAATTAAAATTCATGAGTGTATTGTTGTTTCTACTCCAAGATTCTAAATAGGCCATTGATTATTTTACAAGTGAGCTGAAAGCAAGACACATTTATTTCTTCTAAAACAGAGTTTCAATTTTCTGAAAGGTTCATAGCATTACTATAAATGTAGACTGCAAATTTGCCATCTACATTTAATTGTATCTAATAGCTCTCCTAAATAACAAGTATGGAGCATAGGTATGTATTATATTCTATTTTATCTCTACAACATTTTACTTAAAATATATGCCTCTTATAACAATATCCTGAAGATATTAATTACATAATAATTTACATATGCCAATCTTAGGTTTGCTTCAAGAATTTAAAAACTAAACCTTGTAGATTCATAACACCAGTTTTACCAAGGAAGAAACTGAGTTACGCTCAAAGAAGTTAATGGCATACTCAGGAAACAGATGACTAGGCTTTCTGATATAATCTATTTCCTATCTGCTCTACCATTTTTAGCAGCCTCAACCATCTCATATGTTTTACAAGATGAAACATAGTACCCATTGGTATTACGAGATAAAACATAGTACCTATTGGTAATTCAGTTTTCACACATCACTTAGACAGTTTTATAACACACATTCTGTCTTTCTGTACCCATTCTCTGACGACCTTGCACATGAGAAAATCAAGTGAGTGGTGGAACTTGTTCTCCAAAGTAGGAAAAAGGAAGCCAGAATAGAGGCCAAGGTCAGGTCGAAGACCTGATGTTGATTCTCAAACAAGAGAGAGCATCATGATGCACAGAAGGCAGAAGGGATGCAGCTAGTCTGTTCCTGGATTTTGTGGGTGGCTGTGGTTGACATTGTATGTATCAGATAGGTGGTTTCACTACAAATAATCATTAAGCTCAGCAATTCTCAACATTGATTTCGCATTAAATCACTGAGGAATTTTAACCAAACAGAGGCCTTAGTCCCCTTCTCCCTCAGCTGTGATTTGATATGTTTGGATTAGGACTGGGATATTAATAGACAAGTTCAGGCCTATAACACAATTTATCAATTATTACTAAAATTCTAACTTAGGTAGACATCCTATATTTTAATTTGTTAAATCTGGTACCTTGGAAGGGTTTACATGTTTTCCTTGAAAGCACTTGTCATTATTTTACAAACATTCCACCACCTTGAGACTTCAGTATCACTTCTATCTTAAAATCAATATATTAGGTTAATGGAGCACATATTAGTTTTACAGAACATCTACAGACTAAAGAAATGCAAACTGAAAAATATTTTATTCCCTTACTTTCTTTTTTTGATTTAGCAAGCTAGACCATTATTTGAGAAGTAAATACATGCTCATTTCTTTGCCCATGAATTCATCCTTGGAAGGTAGCTCCAAAACATTGGTGAAAGAAGAACTAAAGAAGTTAATTGCTCTCTTTATAATTTTTTTTTATAAAGGAACATTTTTGATAAGAACTTTTTGTGATATATTTCATAGTCTTCATGTGAGTGACATAATTGCAAATATCTGTTTATCTGTTGCTCTAAAATATAGAAAAAATATAAAATTTAACATTCAGTTTCATTTTAGTTGTATAGATTGAATTATGAGCCTTTCATATCATTCACTTAGAGGTATTAAAATTATTTTTAGTTTTATTAATTTCTTCCCATTAATTTTTTGAATGTTTGAAATTTTCCTAATTTCAATGAGCAGGATATTTTATTCATCTTGATTTTCACTTATACACTTACTTGTGAGGTTGTGAACATATTTTGTGCAACATCTTGTTCATTATGATGTTTATGTTAAATACTTACATTAATGAAGACCATTTTAAGGGACTCTCATTGCATTCTGTGATTAAAGTTTAACTACCAGTGGATATAAATCATAATAATGTGAACAAAAACAGCATAAAAACACTTTGTCCTAAACTACTATGACAAGCAATTATCCTGGATCATGAAATCAGACTTTACTGAGTATGAAAACTAGAATAATTTTTATGATTGTAGGAATGCAGCTCTCAGAAAACATATAAGCAGTATTGCTCAAAATTAACCACTGTTTTCAGTAAGATGTGAGCATTGCCACATAAGCTTTGCCAGGGCTAAGGAGTACATTATGTCTGATGTGAACTGGGGGAAGCCTGGGTGACCATAGCTGACTTCACATTAGAATCTTAAATAAATAGTAACAAAAGCTCCAAGAAGACAAGATTCAGAAGAGGTGGCAGGAATACACAGGGAAAAAACTATACCAAAAAAAAAAAAAGATCTTGATGATCCAGATAACCATGATAGTATGGTCATTCACCTAGTGTCAGAAATCCTGGAGTATGAAGGCAAGTGAATGTTAGGAAGCATTAGTATGAACAAATTTACTATAAGTGAGGGAATTACCAGCTTAGCTATTTTAAATGCTAAAGGATGATGCTGTTGAAGTGCTACTCTCAATGCACCAGCAAATTTGGAAACTTCAGCAGTGGCCACAGGACTGGAAAAGGTCAGTTTGCATTCCAATAGCAAAAAAACAGAATGTCAATTAATGTACAAATTACCGTACGATTGCACTCCTTTCACATGCTAGCAAGATTATGCTCAAAATCCTTCAAGCTAGGCTTCAGCAGTATGTGAACCAAGAACTTCCAGATGTACGATATAGATTTAGAAAAGAATCAGAGATCAAATTGTCAGCATCCATGGGATCATGGAAAATACAAGAGAATCCCCCCCAAAAAATCTACTTCTACTTTACTGACTACATTAAACCTTTGACCTGTGTCAATCAAAGCAAACTGTGGGAAAGTCTTAAAGAGACAAGAATGCCAGAAAATTTTACCAACCTCCTGAGAAACATGTATGCAAGACAAGATGCAAGTTACAATCTTACATGGAACAAAGGACAGATTCAAAATTGGGAAAGGAGTATGTCAAGGCTATATCTTGTCATCTTTCTTATTTAACTTACATACAGAGTACATCAAGGGAAATGCCAGACTGGAAGACTCTCAGTTGGTATCAATATTGCCAGGGGAAATATTAACAGGCTCATATATGCATATGATACCACTTTAATGGTAGAAAGCAAAGAGGAACTAAAGAACCTCTTGATGAAGGTGAAAGAGGAGAGTGAAAAAACTGACAAATTCATCATCCAAAACACGAAGATCATGGCATCTAGTCTCATCACTTTGAAACAAATTGATGAGGAAAAAGAATTACTGCAGCCTTAATATTAAAAGAGGCTTGGAAGAAAAACTATGACAAAATTAGACAACATATAGAAAAATGAGACATTACTTTGCCGACAAAATGTGTATAATTAAAGATATGATTTTTCCAGTAGCCATGTACTGACCTGAGAACTGAACCATAGAAATGACAGAGTGCTTAAAACTTGGTGCTTTGTAAATGTGGTGCTGGAGAATACTCTTGAGAGTCCTTTGGACACCAAGGAGATCAAACCAGTCAATCCTAAAGGCAATCAACCCTAAATACTCAATGGAAAGACAGATGGTGAAGCTGATGTTCTAATACTTTGACCACCTGATGAGAAGAGCCAACTCATTGGAAAAGATTCTGATGGGGGAAGAGACCAGACTTTTCACTCTCAATGCACCAGCAAATTTGGAAACTTCAGCAGTGGCCACAGGACTGGAAAAGGTCAGTTTGCATTCCAATAGCAAAAAAACAGAATGTCAATTAATGTACAAATTACCGTACGATTGCACTCCTTTCACATGCTAGCAAGATTATGCTCAAAATCCTTCAAGCTAGGCTTCAGCAGTATGTGAACCAAGAACTTCCAGATGTACGATATAGATTTAGAAAAGAATCAGAGATCAAATTGTCAGCATCCATGGGATCATGGAAAATACAAGAGAATCCCCCCCAAAAAATCTACTTCTACTTTACTGACTACATTAAACCTTTGACCTGTGTCAATCAAAGCAAACTGTGGGAAAGTCTTAAAGAGACAAGAATGCCAGAAAATTTTACCAACCTCCTGAGAAACATGTATGCAAGACAAGATGCAAGTTACAATCTTACATGGAACAAAGGACAGATTCAAAATTGGGAAAGGAGTATGTCAAGGCTATATCTTGTCATCTTTCTTATTTAACTTACATACAGAGTACATCAAGGGAAATGCCAGACTGGAAGACTCTCAGTTGGTATCAATATTGCCAGGGGAAATATTAACAGGCTCATATATGCATATGATACCACTTTAATGGTAGAAAGCAAAGAGGAACTAAAGAACCTCTTGATGAAGGTGAAAGAGGAGAGTGAAAAAACTGACAAATTCATCATCCAAAACACGAAGATCATGGCATCTAGTCTCATCACTTTGAAACAAATTGATGAGGAAAAAGAATTACTGCAGCCTTAATATTAAAAGAGGCTTGGAAGAAAAACTATGACAAAATTAGACAACATATAGAAAAATGAGACATTACTTTGCCGACAAAATGTGTATAATTAAAGATATGATTTTTCCAGTAGCCATGTACTGACCTGAGAACTGAACCATAGAAATGACAGAGTGCTTAAAACTTGGTGCTTTGTAAATGTGGTGCTGGAGAATACTCTTGAGAGTCCTTTGGACACCAAGGAGATCAAACCAGTCAATCCTAAAGGCAATCAACCCTAAATACTCAATGGAAAGACAGATGGTGAAGCTGATGTTCTAATACTTTGACCACCTGATGAGAAGAGCCAACTCATTGGAAAAGATTCTGATGCTGGGAAAGACTGAGGGCAGTAGGACAAGAGGGCAACAGAGGATGAGATGGTTTGATGGCATCACTGACTGAATGGACATGAGTTTGAGCAAACTCTTGAAGATAGGCTATGGATGCCTGATGTGCTACAATTCATGGGTTTACAAAGATCCAGACACTCAGTATGGTGAATATACTGAGAATTTTTTGAGGTTTATTTGCAGTCTGTATATTTTCTTCTGTGAGGTAACTGTTGAAATATTTTGCCCTCATTGTCACTGAGTTCTTTATTTTTGAATTTTAAGAGTTCTCTCTTTGTTTAATATACAAGTCCTTTAATAAATATATATTTCAGAAATATTTTCTCTCCAGTCAGTGGCTTGTTTTTTCATTCTTCTGAAGAAATATATAATATATGAATAAGTTTTAAATTCTTAAAGGGAAGCAGTCATAGACGAGGAAGTTGATTTGATTGTAATCTATCTGAATGGGTGGATCTGCATGGCTAAGTATGAGAAGAACATGCCTAAGGATATGGTCTTTGTCCTCTTGTACATATATCCCTGAAAATAATTTGGATTGCTTTCATATAACTCCATTAACACTTCGAGCCAAAGTTTTTGCAGATTTATTTTAACATGATATTCTTACCTGGAAAATTCCATGGACATAGGAGCCTGGTGAGCTATAGTCCATGGAACTGCAAAGAGTTAGACAGGACTGAGCACACACACACACACACACACACACACACACACACACATAAGCCATATTTTAGTTTAACTGACAGTTCAAAAATGGCCTCGCCTCTTTCCTTCTCATGATTATTATCACTTTCAGCTTCAAGTCAAGAAATAAGACCACTCTTAGAAAATCCAAACATGTCTCAGAGAAAGCAAGATAAATTCTTTAGCAGCTCTAAAGGCAACATCTCCCATCCAGGTTCTTCTGGTGTCTGATATATGTGTGAACATACTGTATTCTCAGCAGCAACCAATTTATGAGTTATTTATTACTGTGGGGTTACTTCTAGCAGTCTTTTTCTAAAAAAATTTTCAACTAGTTAATTAAAAAGGGAAGCATATTATCAGCTGTTTAATTGGGTTTGAATCTTACTTAATCATACATGTCATCCTGAGACATTCATAAAGAATTAACATTCCTGTAGAATTAGTTTCTCTGTATGTGAATGTTTTCTACTGACATTGGAGAAAGACAGGATTCATTTTCTTTCAAGGTCTTGAAATTATTTTTAATTTATGGGAGTTTGTTCAGATTAAAATGGTTTTTGCTGTTAGAGTTTAAGTTTATAGAATAAGGGCATTTTTCTATAAGTTAGAGCATGAAGGTTTTTAATTACCCCAACATACATTAAATTTGGACCAAAAGCAGAACATTCTATATTTAAGACAAAATAGAAAAAATTACAAGCATTTTTGTACTTATAGGGAATAGCGTTCATTAGTTGCAACTTTTAGCAAAGCTTTTATTTATAGCTAAGAGCTTTTCTGTAATCTCATTAGGAAAAGTGATCAATATATTAATGATAAAACCAGTGCAAACACATTTAAGGAAAGCCCAGGGCCTATGCTTTTTCTTCGTGTTCAGAGTGTGATAGTTAAAATGCTATAAACAAGGTAAAATAAGAAGGGCATACTAAGTGTGCCTTTCTTTTTTTGCTTTACTGAAGGTCTGACAGGACTTTCATATAACTCCATTAACACTTCGAGCCAAAGTTTTTGCAGATTTATTTTAACATGATATTCTTACCTGGAAAATTCCATGGACATAGGAGCCTGGTGAGCTATAGTCCATGGAACTGCAAAGAGTTAGACAGGACTGAGCACACACACACACACACACACACACACACACACACAAAATAAGCCATATTTTAGTTTAACTGACAGTTCAAAAATGGCCTCGCCTCTTTCCTTCTCATGATTATTATCACTTTCAGCTTCAAGTCAAGAAATAAGACCACTCTTAGAAAATCCAAACATGTCTCAGAGAAAGCAAGATAAATTCTTTAGCAGCTCTAAAGGCAACATCTCCCATCCAGGTTCTTCTGGTGTCTGATATATGTGTGAACATACTGTATTCTCAGCAGCAACCAATTTATGAGTTATTTATTACTGTGGGGTTACTTCTAGCAGTCTTTTTCTAAAAAAATTTTCAACTAGTTAATTAAAAAGGGAAGCATATTATCAGCTGTTTAATTGGGTTTGAATCTTACTTAATCATACATGTCATCCTGAGACATTCATAAAGAATTAACATTCCTGTAGAATTAGTTTCTCTGTATGTGAATGTTTTCTACTGACATTGGAGAAAGACAGGATTCATTTTCTTTCAAGGTCTTGAAATTATTTTTAATTTATGGGAGTTTGTTCAGATTAAAATGGTTTTTGCTGTTAGAGTTTAAGTTTATAGAATAAGGGCATTTTTCTATAAGTTAGAGCATGAAGGTTTTTAATTACCCCAACATACATTAAATTTGGACCAAAAGCAGAACATTCTATATTTAAGACAAAATAGAAAAAATTACAAGCATTTTTGTACTTATAGGGAATAGCGTTCATTAGTTGCAACTTTTAGCAAAGCTTTTATTTATAGCTAAGAGCTTTTCTGTAATCTCATTAGGAAAAGTGATCAATATATTAATGATAAAACCAGTGCAAACACATTTAAGGAAAGCCCAGGGCCTATGCTTTTTCTTCGTGTTCAGAGTGTGATAGTTAAAATGCTATAAACAAGGTAAAATAAGAAGGGCATATCCTTAAGTGCCTCATGTTTCTTCATTCTTTAGATGTCACTTATTTCTTTTAGTTATTTAACTGCACTGAATTCAACATTCCAACTGCACATTCATGACCAAATTAGGGCCATGGACTGTCAAGTGCTTTGAGGGTACAAGATATAAAGAATAATTACTAAAATCATGTTGTTATCTAGAAACCAGAGTTCCACTTAATACACTAGTCTTCCTTGCCTATTTTATGTCACAGTCTTCTCTATAATTAGATAACATCTGAAATCTAGCAGGGCTCCTAATGACATGAATGTTCCACCTGACTTCTTCATCTAGCTAATGAAGCATGGGAAGGATTTTAGGCATGTCAGCCACTCCAGCTTGTGTTAGCAACTAGACAGTATGGCAAGTGGTATTTGTTTGCTAAGCCCCATGAGAAATGACTCTTACTTAAGTGTTTATATTTTGATTTGAAAATAAAGGCTAATGGTGATATGCATGGTGGTAGCTTAGAGCAATCTCACTTTATACATACACAACCTTAAATTTATATAATTACATAGAAACAGATGTAGACAGCAAAAAAACTGAATAGAATTACTCTCCTAAAGAATGGACAGTCTTCCAGAGTCAAATATATATATACTTAACTACAAATATAAACGGTTAGTTTTTTTTTTCTTATATGTGTTCAAGAAATGGCTCCTTATATATGCTGCATCACAATGGAAAATCTTTGTATAGTACAACAAATTGGCACAAACCCTGTGGTTCAGTCAGTATGTCTTTTTTGATATAAATAGGATACCCTGTAGCTATTTCTAGAATAATTTGAAACTCATCCTATGAAACTTCATAATCCAAGGAAATAAGAAAAGCATTTCTGGTGAGAAAAACATATTTGCCAGACCTGCTGAAGCAATGAATTTTTAAAAGGTTTGCTTAAAACAACAGAGTATGTCAACTGGCAATATCAGTCCACATATGAGCTTTCAAATGCTCTCTTCCTAAGCCCAGGCAGCTGGCTGATTTGTACAATATTTGATTTTTAGTTTTTCAGCAGCCTACTTTGATATAGTGCCATTTGCATTTTTATAGACAACAGTAATCCTTCAGCAGGTTCTATTCTGCTGATAAACTTTGCATGTTGTTAATAGTAAAGGTTGTATAGAACTTGAAACTGATATGCATCTGTTGTTTGAAAACAGCGCCACTGAGAGATTAGCCTCAAAGGAAACAAAACGAAATAACTAGCAATTATATTTTATTATTTTCTCATTTTTTTGCAAATTTAGATATTGCCTTTGTGTTTACCTGTTTTCTATATACTCATAATGCTTTAGGTTTTCAACAAGAATTCATAAGAAGTTTCCATATAAAAATACTAAGATAGCTATTGGGAAATTTTATAGTAGATAAAAATATTTCTCTTTAATAAATTCTATGGTCCTCAATTCCAACTGCTGAGGGCAGGATTGTTTCTAAGAAGGTTTTGTGGCATAAAAAAAAAAAATGGAAAAAAAAAGAAAGAAATAAAACAGTACATGTAGAAAGCATGTGTGAGAATGTGGGGAGGATTAACAACAAAAAAATGCATTTTTTTGTCCTAGAATCTCTTCTAGTTTATATTTAACCTTCTCCACAGTCTTATTTATACTATCTTATTCCTTTTATGAAAAGGAATGCAGAAGCTCAGAAAGGCTAATCATGGGCTTCAGATGGGTGAAACAAATTCTCCTGTTAAAAAAACTGAGATAAAAACTTGCTAAAAATGGACCATGTGAGTCATGTTGATGGGTAATAATACTAAACGGTTAGTGTTTTTTTTCTTATATGTGTTCAAGAAATGGCTCCTTATATATGCTGCATCACAATGGAAAATCTTTGTATAGTACAACAAATTGGCACAAACCCTGTGGTTCAGTCAGTATGTCTTTTTTGATATAAATAGGATACCCTGTAGCTATTTCTAGAATAATTTGAAACTCATCCTATGAAACTTCATAATCCAAGGAAATAAGAAAAGCATTTCTGGTGAGAAAAACATATTTGCCAGACCTGCTGAAGCAATGAATTTTTAAAAGGTTTGCTTAAAACAACAGAGTATGTCAACTGGCAATATCAGTCCACATATGAGCTTTCAAATGCTCTCTTCCTAAGCCCAGGCAGCTGGCTGATTTGTACAATATTTGATTTTTAGTTTTTCAGCAGCCTACTTTGATATAGTGCCATTTGCATTTTTATAGACAACAGTAATCCTTCAGCAGGTTCTATTCTGCTGATAAACTTTGCATGTTGTTAATAGTAAAGGTTGTATAGAACTTGAAACTGATATGCATCTGTTGTTTGAAAACAGCGCCACTGAGAGATTAGCCTCAAAGGAAACAAAACGAAATAACTAGCAATTATATTTTATTATTTTCTCATTTTTTTGCAAATTTAGATATTGCCTTTGTGTTTACCTGTTTTCTATATACTCATAATGCTTTAGGTTTTCAACAAGAATTCATAAGAAGTTTCCATATAAAAATACTAAGATAGCTATTGGGAAATTTTATAGTAGATAAAAATATTTCTCTTTAATAAATTCTATGGTCCTCAATTCCAACTGCTGAGGGCAGGATTGTTTCTAAGAAGGTTTTGTGGCATAAAAAAAAAAAATGGAAAAAAAAAGAAAGAAATAAAACAGTACATGTAGAAAGCATGTGTGAGAATGTGGGGAGGATTAACAACAAAAAAATGCATTTTTTTGTCCTAGAATCTCTTCTAGTTTATATTTAACCTTCTCCACAGTCTTATTTATACTATCTTATTCCTTTTTATGAAAAAGGAATGCAGAAGCTCAGAAAGGCTAATCATGGGCTTCAGATGGGTGAAACAAATTCTCCTGTTGCCACAGGAAAATTTAACTGAGATAAAAACTTGCTAAAAAATGGACCATGTGAGTCATGTTGATGTAAGGAAAGCCAGAGCCACAAAATGATGGGCTGTAGTCCTTGGGGTTGAAGAAGTCTGTTTGGACCAGAGAGAAATGTCTCAATAATAGGGCACAATTGTCCATTCCAGATCAGGCTCATTTTGTTTGTGTATTAACTTGGCCTCTATAGACTTTCAGGTTTGATTGTGAATGTCTTGGGTAGTCATGAGCTCTAAGCCCTATTGCTGCCTGCTGTCTTACCTGGAGAGATTCTCTCACCTGCTTTCTCTGTCATGACCATGTTCAGGGGTCCAAGTTTATTCTTCCTAATTCAAAGGCTATCTACTCACCTGATAGACACATAAATGCCTTCCCAAGGGTAAAAACAGTAGTCTATGAGAAAAAGTGAATAGTTGTAAATGTGATATTATTTGCAGCATTCTAATTTAGTGAAACAAATGCAAGAAGTAGATGTCAGAGCAGGTATCAGTTAAAGTTGAGGAATCAGAAGAACAGTTATAAAGTTAGCAAAGCAGATAGTTGCCAGGATACATGGAAATGAAATCTAGTTCGGGGCTTCACAGGGGAAAGTCTCAAGTGAAGGTGAAATATTTGAGACTCTAATCTTGGAGACACCACATGAGGTCTGTCTGAGAACTAAGGGCAGGTCCTAAACTTTATTCCTAAAGTCATAGGAAGTGCATTGTATACATGAAAGACTGGCTCAGCAACAGAAGGTAAAGTCGTTACAGTGGCATATGCCAAACACCCAGCTGGAAAGCCAGTTATTATAAAATAGTGCATGAAAGTTAATGGAAATCTAGTACTATAATTACCATGTTAAATATAATCAAAATGCTGAATTAATACCATGTTAAGGAGATACATAAATGGATTGAGGTGTACTTATCCTTTTCCTTCTTCATGTGATCCTAAGGGTGATATCAGATTGGAGATAGACTTGCAGTTTAATATTAAATAATCCCAATTATAAATCTTCACAGTTATGACCATGGACTTTTGTTAAACTTTTCCTATGGATTCTCTTCTCTTTTACTATAAGGGAAAGATGAATTATAAGGAAATATACAAGGAGATGTGAGTCATGTTGATGTAAGGAAAGCCAGAGCCACAAAATGATGGGCTGTAGTCCTTGGGGTTGAAGAAGTCTGTTTGGACCAGAGAGAAATGTCTCAATAATAGGGCACAATTGTCCATTCCAGATCAGGCTCATTTTGTTTGTGTATTAACTTGGCCTCTATAGACTTTCAGGTTTGATTGTGAATGTCTTGGGTAGTCATGAGCTCTAAGCCCTATTGCTGCCTGCTGTCTTACCTGGAGAGATTCTCTCACCTGCTTTCTCTGTCATGACCATGTTCAGGGGTCCAAGTTTATTCTTCCTAATTCAAAGGCTATCTACTCACCTGATAGACACATAAATGCCTTCCCAAGGGTAAAAACAGTAGTCTATGAGAAAAAGTGAATAGTTGTAAATGTGATATTATTTGCAGCATTCTAATTTAGTGAAACAAATGCAAGAAGTAGATGTCAGAGCAGGTATCAGTTAAAGTTGAGGAATCAGAAGAACAGTTATAAAGTTAGCAAAGCAGATAGTTGCCAGGATACATGGAAATGAAATCTAGTTCGGGGCTTCACAGGGGAAAGTCTCAAGTGAAGGTGAAATATTTGAGACTCTAATCTTGGAGACACCACATGAGGTCTGTCTGAGAACTAAGGGCAGGTCCTAAACTTTATTCCTAAAGTCATAGGAAGTGCATTGTATACATGAAAGACTGGCTCAGCAACAGAAGGTAAAGTCGTTACAGTGGCATATGCCAAACACCCAGCTGGAAAGCCAGTTATTATAAAAATAGTGCATGAAAGTTAATGGAAATCTAGTACTATAATTACCATGTTAAATATAATCAAAATGCTGAATTAATACCATGTTAAGGAGATACATAAATGGATTGAGGTGTACTTATCCTTTTCCTTCTTCATGTGATCCTAAGGGTGATATCAGATTGGAGATAGACTTGCAGTTTAATATTAAATAATCCCAATTATAAATCTTCACAGTTATGACCATGGACTTTTGTTAAACTTTTCCTATGGATTCTCTTCTCTTTTACTATAAGGGAAAGATGAATTATAAGGAAATATACAAGGAGATGACTTGGAAATTCACCTTCTGTCTCTTGAATCTCTCCTGCAAAATTAAACCTGAAGGAACCTTGACCGTACACATAGAAGTCTGAGGAATTGACTTGAGATTTGTGATACTCCTGAAGAAATTCAGGGCACCTTTACAACTGGACTGGGGCTGGTGAAATGTGGGCCACAGGGAGATCGGCAGCTGAGGGAGATCCACAGCTAAGATGGACAGGGAGATAGCTCTCATGTTCCACTTTTCTGATTCCTCATCTTTGCTTTTGGCTTTTGCTACTATTTATTTAAGATTCTAATGTGAAGCCAGCTATGGTCACCCAGGCTGCCCCCAGCTCACATCAGACATAATGTACTCCTTAGCCCTGGCAAAGCTTATGTGGCAATGCTCACATCTTACTGAAAACAGTGGTTAATTTTGAGCAATACTGCTTATATGTTTTCTGAGAGCTGCATTCCTACAATCATAAAAATTATTCTAGTTTTCATACTCAGTAAAGTCTGATTTCATGATCCAGGATAATTGCTTGTCATAGTAGTTTAGGACAAAGTGTTTTTATGCTGTTTTGTTCACATTATGATTTATATTCACTGGTAGTTAAACTTTAATCACAGAATGCAATGAGAGTCCCTTAAAATGGTCTACATTGATGTAAATATTTAAATATCTTTAATTCAGTATAGGTGTATATGTTTGACTTTGAGTGTGATGCTTTCTTAAATATTATAAATGGATCACTGTTTTTGAAATACTTAAGCTTTTAGAATAGTTTTAGGTACACAGAAAAATGGGAAAACTTCAGATATTTCTTATATACCCTCTGCCTTTATGGATGCAGAGCCTTCACCATTATCAACAATCCCAACCAGACTAGTATATTTATTGCAGTTGATGAATCTACATTAACTCATCATAGTCACTAAATTTTTATGTTTTCTCGCAGTTCATTGTTGATGTTGTACATTCTAGTTGTTTGCACACATGGATTGAGGTGTACTTATCCTTTTCCTTCTTCATGTGATCCTAAGGGTGATATCAGATTGGAGATAGACTTGCAGTTTAATATTAAATAATCCCAATTATAAATCTTCACAGTTATGACCATGGACTTTTGTTAAACTTTTCCTATGGATTCTCTTCTCTTTTACTATAAGGGAAAGATGAATTATAAGGAAATATACAAGGAGATGACTTGGAAATTCACCTTCTGTCTCTTGAATCTCTCCTGCAAAATTAAACCTGAAGGAACCTTGACCGTACACATAGAAGTCTGAGGAATTGACTTGAGATTTGTGATACTCCTGAAGAAATTCAGGGCACCTTTACAACTGGACTGGGGCTGGTGAAATGTGGGCCACAGGGAGATCGGCAGCTGAGGGAGATCCACAGCTAAGATGGACAGGGAGATAGCTCTCATGTTCCACTTTTCTGATTCCTCATCTTTGCTTTTGGCTTTTGCTACTATTTATTTAAGATTCTAATGTGAAGCCAGCTATGGTCACCCAGGCTGCCCCCAGCTCACATCAGACATAATGTACTCCTTAGCCCTGGCAAAGCTTATGTGGCAATGCTCACATCTTACTGAAAACAGTGGTTAATTTTGAGCAATACTGCTTATATGTTTTCTGAGAGCTGCATTCCTACAATCATAAAAATTATTCTAGTTTTCATACTCAGTAAAGTCTGATTTCATGATCCAGGATAATTGCTTGTCATAGTAGTTTAGGACAAAGTGTTTTTATGCTGTTTTGTTCACATTATGATTTATATTCACTGGTAGTTAAACTTTAATCACAGAATGCAATGAGAGTCCCTTAAAATGGTCTACATTGATGTAAATATTTAAATATCTTTAATTCAGTATAGGTGTATATGTTTGACTTTGAGTGTGATGCTTTCTTAAATATTATAAATGGATCACTGTTTTTGAAATACTTAAGCTTTTAGAATAGTTTTAGGTACACAGAAAAATGGGAAAACTTCAGATATTTCTTATATACCCTCTGCCTTTATGGATGCAGAGCCTTCACCATTATCAACAATCCCAACCAGACTAGTATATTTATTGCAGTTGATGAATCTACATTAACTCATCATAGTCACTAAATTTTTATGTTTTCTCGCAGTTCATTGTTGATGTTGTACATTCTAGTTGTTTGCACAAAGGTATATTGCATGTATCTACAATTTCAGTATTATATACAGTATTTCACTACATTAAAAATCCTGTTTTCCCACCTATTCATCACCTCCTTTCTCTGCCAACACCTGGATCCTTCTACCTCTTCCTTAGTATTGATTTTTCAGAACATGAAATCACATACAGTGTAAGTTTTTCAGATAGGCTTTTTTTCACTTTGCTCTTCTATAGTGACTATCATTTTGCATTTTCAATAGCAATGAAATGAGAATTCCTATTTCTCCACATTCTTGACAGTATTTGTGTTCTCAGTGTTTTTTAGCTATTATACTAGGCAAATAAGGTATTTCACTGTCATTTAATTTGTGCTCCCCTATTGGCATATGTTGGAGAATATCTTTTCATGTTCTTATTTGGCATCTGAACATCTCTTTGGTAAAGAGAGACTGTTAGCCTTTGGCCCATTTTTAAATCATGTTTTTTTTCTTCTTCTTATTGTGGTGTTTTAGAGTTTCTTGTGTAGTTTGAGTAACAGTTCTTATCATATATGTATTTTGAAAATGCTACTTCAGTATATGCCTAGTCATTAGAGTATATTGTCAGTGTATTTTGAAAAGCAGAAATCTTTAATTGTAATAATGTATAAGTAGCTTATTATTTCTTTCAAGAATTGTACACATGCTATTGTATTTAAAAAATTTAAATTTATGAACTCAAGGTCCTCTAGATTTTCTACTGTCTTTTCTTCTGTGAGTTTTAAAGTTTTCTGTTTTACATTTAAGTTTATGTCTAACTTTGAGTTAATTTTGAAAAGAGTGTAAGGACTAGGTCAAGAGTCATTTTTAATTTTCTTTTAAATTTCACTTATTTATTTTGCTTGGAGAATATATGTGTCTCCTTTCTCCTGGACTTTCTTCCCTCTGCACTCCACTCCTCTATGATGTCACAGAGTACTGGTTTTAGGTTCCCTATGTCATACATTAAGTTTCCACTGGCTATCTATTTTACATATGGTAATATATATGTTTCTGTCCTATTCTCTCAAGTCATTCCACCCTCTCCTTCCCTACTGTCTCCAAAATCTGTTCTTTATGTCTGTGATTCCTTCGTTGCCCCCCTCAGGTCTACATTTTTTTCCCAAAAAATTCCGTATTATATACAGTATTTCACTACATTAAAAATCCTGTTTTCCCACCTATTCATCACCTCCTTTCTCTGCCAACACCTGGATCCTTCTACCTCTTCCTTAGTATTGATTTTTCAGAACATGAAATCACATACAGTGTAAGTTTTTCAGATAGGCTTTTTTTCACTTTGCTCTTCTATAGTGACTATCATTTTGCATTTTCAATAGCAATGAAATGAGAATTCCTATTTCTCCACATTCTTGACAGTATTTGTGTTCTCAGTGTTTTTTAGCTATTATACTAGGCAAATAAGGTATTTCACTGTCATTTAATTTGTGCTCCCCTATTGGCATATGTTGGAGAATATCTTTTCATGTTCTTATTTGGCATCTGAACATCTCTTTGGTAAAGAGAGACTGTTAGCCTTTGGCCCATTTTTAAATCATGTTTTTTTTCTTCTTCTTCTTATTGTGGTGTTTTAGAGTTTCTTGTGTAGTTTGAGTAACAGTTCTTATCATATATGTATTTTGAAAATGCTACTTCAGTATATGCCTAGTCATTAGAGTATATTGTCAGTGTATTTTGAAAAGCAGAAATCTTTAATTGTAATAATGTATAAGTAGCTTATTATTTCTTTCAAGAATTGTACACATGCTATTGTATTTAAAAATTAATTGATGAACTCAAGGTCCTCTAGATTTTCTACTGTCTTTTCTTCTGTGAGTTTTAAAGTTTTCTGTTTTACATTTAAGTTTATGTCTAACTTTGAGTTAATTTTGAAAAGAGTGTAAGGACTAGGTCAAGAGTCATTTTTAATTTTCTTTTAAATTTCACTTATTTATTTTGCTTGGAGAATATATGTGTCTCCTTTCTCCTGGACTTTCTTCCCTCTGCACTCCACTCCTCTATGATGTCACAGAGTACTGGTTTTAGGTTCCCTATGTCATACATTAAGTTTCCACTGGCTATCTATTTTACATATGGTAATATATATGTTTCTGTCCTATTCTCTCAAGTCATTCCACCCTCTCCTTCCCCTACTGTCTCCAAAATCTGTTCTTTATGTCTGTGATTCCTTCGTTGCCCTGCATGTAGGATCATCAGTACCATCTTTCTAGATTCCATGATATTTGTCTTTCACTTTCTGAATAATTTCACCCTATATAATAGGCTCTATGTTCATGCACCTCCTTAGAACTGACTCAGATGTGTTTCTTTTTTATAGTTGAATAATATTCCATTGTGAGTATGTACCACAACTTCCTTATCCATTTATCTGCCAGTGGACATCTAGGTTGCTTCCATGTCTTAGTTATTGTAAATAGTGTTGCAATAAATATTGGGGTACATGTGTATCATTCAATTATGGTTTCCTCAAGGCATCTGCCCAGTAGTGGGATTAGTGTATCAAGTGGTAGTTTTATTTCTAGTTTTTGTTTTGTTTTGCTTTGTTTTAAATTTGGGCCTCTTTTATTGGTTCTTATTTGTTTATTTTCATCCATCTTTGTTCTTTGGCCTGTGTGGGCCTCCATCACAGTGGCCCCTCTGGTTGAAGGCCACCGGCTCTGGGCACATGCACTCCATAGCACTGGCTCATAATTGGACACACTGGTCTGGCCACTCTGTGGCATGTGGGGTCGCCTCAGGCCAGGGATCAAACTGGTGCCCCTTGCACTGCAAGGCTGACTCTTTACCCACTGGACCACCAGGGAAGACCGATTTCTAGTTTTCTTAAGCAATCTCCATACTGTTCTCCATAGTGTTTCTTTGCATTCCCACCAACAGTGCAAGATAGTTTCCTTTTCTCCATTTTTCTCCTTCTCTAGCATTCACTGTTTGTAGTTTTTTTGATGATAGCCATTGTGATTGATGTAAGATGGTTTTGATATGCATTTCGCTAATAATGAACTATGTTTACCGTCTTTTCATGTGTTTATTAGCCATCTGCATGTCATCTTTGGAAAAATGTCTGTTCAGATCTTCTGTACACTTTGATTGGTTTGTTTGTTTTATGGTATTGAGCAGTATGAGTTCCTTGTATATTTAGGAGGTTAATTTTTTGTTAGTTGTTTCATTTGCTATAATTTAGTCCCATACAGATGGTTGTCTTTTCTCCTTACTTATAGTTTCATTGTACAAAAGTTTTTAATTTTTTTCCTTGCCCCTTACCCCCCAAAAGCTTTTAAATTTAATTGTGTTCCATTCGTTTATTTTTGTTTTTACTTCCATTACTATAGGAGGTTTGTCATAGAGGATATTGCTATGATATATGTCAGAGAGTGTTCTGCCTATGTTTTCGTCAAACAGTTTTACAGTTTCTTGTCTTATGTTTAAGACTTTACTACATTTGTTCCAACATCATCTGTGAAGTGTGTCTCTCTTCATGGAATTCCTTTTGTTCTTTCTCATTTTCAAATTATGTAAGTAAGATAACACATTTACAGGAGACACAGAAAATACAAAACAAAGTTACATGTAGTTTCTTTTGCTCTTCTGTCGAATGTCTGTTGATTATATTTGTATGACTATTTCTGGGATGTCTATCCAGCCCTGAATCTATTCATATATACTCTTTTTAACAAAAATAACTTTGTCTAAGTTACTGGGGGCTTTAGAGGGGAGTCTTTTCAATTTTGTTCCCTTTCAGTATTGTATTGCTACTCTAAGTCTTTTGCTTCCACATGTAAAATTTAAGGCCACCGGCTCTGGGCACATGCACTCCATAGCACTGGCTCATAATTGGACACACTGGTCTGGCCACTCTGTGGCATGTGGGGTCGCCTCAGGCCAGGGATCAAACTGGTGCCCCTTGCACTGCAAGGCTGACTCTTTACCCACTGGACCACCAGGGAAGACCGATTTCTAGTTTTCTTAAGCAATCTCCATACTGTTCTCCATAGTGTTTCTTTGCATTCCCACCAACAGTGCAAGATAGTTTCCTTTTCTCCATTTTTCTCCTTCTCTAGCATTCACTGTTTGTAGTTTTTTTGATGATAGCCATTGTGATTGATGTAAGATGGTTTTGATATGCATTTCGCTAATAATGAACTATGTTTACCGTCTTTTCATGTGTTTATTAGCCATCTGCATGTCATCTTTGGAAAAATGTCTGTTCAGATCTTCTGTACACTTTGATTGGTTTGTTTGTTTTATGGTATTGAGCAGTATGAGTTCCTTGTATATTTAGGAGGTTAATTTTTTGTTAGTTGTTTCATTTGCTATAATTTAGTCCCATACAGATGGTTGTCTTTTCTCCTTACTTATAGTTTCATTGTACAAAAGTTTTTAATTTTTTTCCTTGCCCCTTACCCCCCAAAAGCTTTTAAATTTAATTGTGTTCCATTCGTTTATTTTTGTTTTTACTTCCATTACTATAGGAGGTTTGTCATAGAGGATATTGCTATGATATATGTCAGAGAGTGTTCTGCCTATGTTTTCGTCAAACAGTTTTACAGTTTCTTGTCTTATGTTTAAGACTTTACTACATTTGTTCCAACATCATCTGTGAAGTGTGTCTCTCTTCATGGAATTCCTTTTGTTCTTTCTCATTTTCAAATTATGTAAGTAAGATAACACATTTACAGGAGACACAGAAAATACAAAACAAAGTTACATGTAGTTTCTTTTGCTCTTCTGTCGAATGTCTGTTGATTATATTTGTATGACTATTTCTGGGATGTCTATCCAGCCCTGAATCTATTCATATATACTCTTTTTTAAAAAAAATAACTTTGTCTAAGTTACTGGGGCTTTAGAGCAAATCTTGTAGTTAGTTTGGCAGTCTTTTCAATTTTGTTCCCTTTCAGTATTGTATTGCTACTCTAAGTCTTTTGCTTCCACATGTAAAATTTAGAACCAGTTTGTCAATGTCTTTACAATATTTTGCTAGCATTTTGATTGAAATTTTATTTAATCTACAGACCAAGTCACTAGTAGTAACACAAACACGATATTCAGTCTTTCAATCAATGACCATGAAGTATCTATCCATTTATTTAGTTCTCCATTGATTCATTTAATCTGAATTTTACAGTTTTCCTCATATAATCATGTGCTTGTTTTTTCAGATTTATACTTATGCATCCCACATTTTTGTTGCTAATGTAAAATGTTGCCATTTTAATGTTAATTTTTTACATTTCCTATATTTCTGAAATTCCTACATTTCTGAAATTTTTAGTCTTTACTATTTAGAATGTTAAGTACTTTTTTAAATAGCATTTTAGTTAACTTTGTATTAGAGATTGCTAGCCAGGTGATATTTGTAAACTTATGAGTATGTAGTTTTTAGTTTCTAATCTATTCATTGGAATTATAATTCATAATTAGAATGATAATTGGAGTAAATAGATCCTCAAAGGAGATAAATGGCCCAAACACATAAATATAATATGTAACATTTATTATACATCAGAGATTATATAAAATAAATGCAGAAATGTGGATCATTTAATAAAATATGTCAGGATGAAACGTTATATATGTTGGAAAGATGATGATGTCTATACTATGAAAAACAGCTTAAACTGCCTATGTTTTCGTCAAACAGTTTTACAGTTTCTTGTCTTATGTTTAAGACTTTACTACATTTGTTCCAACATCATCTGTGAAGTGTGTCTCTCTTCATGGAATTCCTTTTGTTCTTTCTCATTTTCAAATTATGTAAGTAAGATAACACATTTACAGGAGACACAGAAAATACAAAACAAAGTTACATGTAGTTTCTTTTGCTCTTCTGTCGAATGTCTGTTGATTATATTTGTATGACTATTTCTGGGATGTCTATCCAGCCCTGAATCTATTCATATATACTCTTTTTAACAAAAATAACTTTGTCTAAGTTACTGGGGCTTTAGAGCAAATCTTGTAGTTAGTTTGGCAGTCTTTTCAATTTTGTTCCCTTTCAGTATTGTATTGCTACTCTAAGTCTTTTGCTTCCACATGTAAAATTTAGAACCAGTTTGTCAATGTCTTTACAATATTTTGCTAGCATTTTGATTGAAATTTTATTTAATCTACAGACCAAGTCACTAGTAGTAACACAAACACGATATTCAGTCTTTCAATCAATGACCATGAAGTATCTATCCATTTATTTAGTTCTCCATTGATTCATTTAATCTGAATTTTACAGTTTTCCTCATATAATCATGTGCTTGTTTTTTCAGATTTATACTTATGCATCCCACATTTTTGTTGCTAATGTAAAATGTTGCCATTTTAATGTTAATTTTTTACATTTCCTATATTTCTGAAATTCCTACATTTCTGAAATTTTTAGTCTTTACTATTTAGAATGTTAAGTACTTTTTTAAATAGCATTTTAGTTAACTTTGTATTAGAGATTGCTAGCCAGGTGATATTTGTAAACTTATGAGTATGTAGTTTTTAGTTTCTAATCTATTCATTGGAATTATAATTCATAATTAGAATGATAATTGGAGTAAATAGATCCTCAAAGGAGATAAATGGCCCAAACACATAAATATAATATGTAACATTTATTATACATCAGAGATTATATAAAATAAATGCAGAAATGTGGATCATTTAATAAAATATGTCAGGATGAAACGTTATATATGTTGGAAAGATGATGATGTCTATACTATGCACTTTCAATAAAATTAATTTCTAGTGGCTTAAAATGTTTTCATCTAATATTTAAAAGTAAAAATATTGGAAGAATATATAGGTGGTATTGATATAGTTGAGAATGGGAATGCCTTTAGCAATATGACATAAGGAAAAATAGAAAATGTTCAGTAATCTGACTACATAAATTTATGAATATTCTGTGCATCAAGAAACAAAGCTTAAAGACAAAAGAAAAATTAAAAATAATATGACAAATTTTCATAAATCAGCATAAATAAGAAAATTGATAAAGAAACAATGATAAAACACAAGTAATAACAAAAATGAGCAAAATGTAATTGTTTAAATGCTGGAAAAATTAGGGAATGCACTGAAACACTGAAAATATATCCAACAATAAGTGATTGGATACATATCATATGCATACTGTGCTCAGTCACTCAGTTGTGTCTGAGTCTTTGCAGTCCCACGGACTAGAGCCCACCAGGCTCCTCTGTCCATAGATTTTTCCAGGGAAGAATACTGGAGTGGATTCCCATTTCCTACTCCAGTAGACTTTTCCAACCCAGAGATCTAACCTACATCTCTCACATCTCCTGTGTTGGCAGCTAGGTTCTTTATCCTCCTGGGAAACACATACAGCATATGTGAAGCCCATAAGCATATATGTGCACCTACATGCTTAACATTGTGTTATACATTTAAGTTATGGTCAGGTGATATTGAATTACTGAATTTTTGTTTTCTTTCTTAATAATTCCCCTCACTTGGAGAATTAGAATATTTCTTCTATATTTTAATATGAAATATCATATATGACCATAAATATAGTGCTATAGATTAATTTTACTATAACAAAAATGTGTTAAAAATACATATTTATATGGACATGTCAATGTCAAGGCATCATAGCATAGGAGACCATATTTTACATTTGGGCACTTACAAGCCAAGAAAGAAACACATTAAAACACAAACACAACATTGTAAATACATTTATCTCCTGTGGGTAGAATTCTTGAGTTTTTTTTTAATTTTACTTCTTGATTCTCTGTATTTCTATAAAAATAAAATGTATACTTGTTTATAAGAATATAAGATAATTTTAGAATTGATTTGACTAGAAGATGAATTGAGATGACAAATTACACATATGCCCTTTGAATTAAATTATTTGAAAATGATTGTTTTTTTTTTTTATACTACCATTTTAACAGTGCTAACAATTAAACAGAATAGTTTTTGTGGCCAACATATTTTGAAGGATTCCTGGGCAGTAAACTCATGGTTGCCAAAGAAGCAAGAATGAAATTAACCTTAGGAAGAAAAACACAAATGGTTGCAATCTAGTGCAAGGCTCAGATGCAATTTCAGTGATAATCAATGCTTGATGCTCAAATGAAGAGAGAAGGACCCAGACCTAGAGGAATCCAAGTTATAAAGAGACAGTACTGTAAAATTCAGACAGTCTAGTCCAACTTGCTGATTTTCTGAATTAGATAACAGCAGTTACAGTCCCAGAAAAAACCTCAGGACTGCTCTGCGCAAACAGAATGATGGAAAGGCGTTTTAAATGGGTAATGGAGCCTGAGATCCATAGATTTTCCAGGGAAGAATACTGGAGTGGATTCCCATTTCCTACTCCAGTAGACTTTTCCAACCCAGAGATCTAACCTACATCTCTCACATCTCCTGTGTTGGCAGCTAGGTTCTTTATCCTCCTGGGAAACACATACAGCATATGTGAAGCCCATAAGCATATATGTGCACCTACATGCTTAACATTGTGTTATACATTTAAGTTATGGTCAGGTGATATTGAATTACTGAATTTTTGTTTTCTTTCTTAATAATTCCCCTCACTTGGAGAATTAGAATATTTCTTCTATATTTTAATATGAAATATCATATATGACCATAAATATAGTGCTATAGATTAATTTTACTATAACAAAAATGTGTTAAAAATACATATTTATATGGACATGTCAATGTCAAGGCATCATAGCATAGGAGACCATATTTTACATTTGGGCACTTACAAGCCAAGAAAGAAACACATTAAAACACAAACACAACATTGTAAATACATTTATCTCCTGTGGGTAGAATTCTTGAGTTTTTGTTTAATTTTACTTCTTGATTCTCTGTATTTCTATAAAAATAAAATGTATACTTGTTTATAAGAATATAAGATAATTTTAGAATTGATTTGACTAGAAGATGAATTGAGATGACAAATTACACATATGCCCTTTGAATTAAATTATTTGAAAATGATTGTTTTTTTTTTTTATACTACCATTTTAACAGTGCTAACAATTAAACAGAATAGTTTTTGTGGCCAACATATTTTGAAGGATTCCTGGGCAGTAAACTCATGGTTGCCAAAGAAGCAAGAATGAAATTAACCTTAGGAAGAAAAACACAAATGGTTGCAATCTAGTGCAAGGCTCAGATGCAATTTCAGTGATAATCAATGCTTGATGCTCAAATGAAGAGAGAAGGACCCAGACCTAGAGGAATCCAAGTTATAAAGAGACAGTACTGTAAAATTCAGACAGTCTAGTCCAACTTGCTGATTTTCTGAATTAGATAACAGCAGTTACAGTCCCAGAAAAAACCTCAGGACTGCTCTGCGCAAACAGAATGATGGAAAGGCGTTTTAAATGGGTAATGGAGCCTGAGATTTAAACCACACTTTAAGAAAACTCTAGATTTACAAAATAGAGACTTAAAGAACAGGAAAGAAAAGACAAGGAGAGAAATAAACATCTTACAGTAAACTATTTATAATTTTAATAGTTGGTAAAATGAATAGCCCTCCACCTATTTTTCTATATCCAACGATCCTAAAGGAACTGTACCAAACAGTCTCAGAAGGAGTTTGATGAAACCTTCCTTTTCAAGCCTTTCCTGGCTTGAGGTATAGTAAACAAGTTACCAGTTGATTTGAGGAGGCAACTGGACAAACTTAGTTCAACTCAAAAGCAGTTGACAACCCTCTTTTCCTGGCATCATCAAGCCTCTTACAGTGTTCTCCTTCCTTTAATGTTACTAGGCAAACTCAGAGAAACAGAAAGTAGAATGGTGGTTACCAGGAGCTGGAGGGAGGAGGAATTAGGGAGTTTTCTGTTCAACAGAAAATAAATATGTATAAATATTATGTAAGATGAATAGGCTCTAGAGACCTTCTGTACAACATTATGCCTCTAGTTAACAGTGCTGTATTGCATATTTAAAATTTTGGCAAAAGGTTGCATCTCAAGTATTTTTACTGCATCTTTAAAAATAAAAAATAAAATAAATGTTATTTTAATCATATTTCACAAACATGAATTGCCAGAGGAGACACAGCTTTGATCCCTGGGTTGGGGAGATACCCCAGAGAATGGAATGTCAATTCACTCCAGTATTCTTACCTGGACAATCACAGAGACTGAGGAGTTTGATGGACTACAGTCCAGAGGGTCACAACGAGTTGGACATGACTCAGGTGGCTGAGCACAATTTGCCTCAAATTTCAAGACACCTCAGAGAGAAAGTTTTACTCATGAACCTTTACCACCGAAGGGAATATTTTATAGTTAAATGTTCTTTTAAAAATATTTTTATCAATTTATTAACTTTGAAGTTATAATAAAACTTTCTGATATGACCTAGGACACACTTACGGAAAATGGTTATGCCTATAGAAAAAATGCACAGAATTAATAAGAAGTGAATATCTTGGATTTCAAATCTGAGGAGATGTTAGCCTTGGAAGTTTGGTTTTAATTTGCATAGTTAACATATTTCTCATACATTTTTATGGGCTTAAAATGTCTTGAGTTATTTTGCCACAGCTACAAGCTGGTATGATGGGTAGCATATCTTTAGTGCAGTTGCCTTAGAGTCATCCAACCTAGTTAGACCGAGAAGAATTTCTTCTGCTAGCTTTCCTTCTGAACGCCTTGTTTCCTCTCCTCCCAGTCTCCAAATGGCCTGGTCAGCCTTTAGTAACACTCTTGTTCATCTTCCATCTAGCCTGAGAAAGATGTTCCCCATATAGAGATAAGTGAGTGCCTAATCCCTCTTTTTGTAAAATGTTCCCTCATCTTTGAGGAACAGCTTCATCATCAACTATTTTTGTTTTGATTTTACAGTTCAGTAGATGTCAACCTAGAAGAGTTAGTGTGTTCTTATCCTGTTATCCAAGCTGTTTTTAATAGCAGATGAAAAACTGCCTCTTTTATAGCAAGATTGAAATCGGGAATGTCCTTTTGAATCGGAAAAAAAATAGGTCATAGACTCATTCCCCAGCATGAATTGGCATTGGGTGAAATGGTACTGGCCCCAGGAGGATATCTTCATCTGCTCCTCTACTCTTGGCCTTGAACTTACCTCTGGGTTGGATCTTCCTCTTGTAGCTACTCACGGCATCCTCCTGAATGCTTAGAGTAATGCTTTGGAAGAACGTTGGTAAAACACAGTATTTATTTTTTCACCTCCTCTCACAGGACTTGGAGGTAAGTTGCATTCATTCATTGAAGCTCCCCCCTTGCTTTCTGATGATAAAAGCTGGCACTTCATTACGTCAGCATTTGTTACAGCCAATATTTAAGGATAGAGCTTAGAAAACCTGTCATGACTCATCATCCAACTATGGCTTAACCTTGCAGCATATCAGCTCTTGTTTCAAGCTAGATGTCTTTATTTGATAGCTCTAGTTCAAGATCAACAACATATCAAGAGATCTTTAGACAAAAAGGCAACACTGTTGTGTTTTTTTTTTTTTCCATCCAAACACCTCAATTTATTTTATACATTTGTTGATTTTTCCTGTTATATTTTAATAATATATGGAGCTAACTACAAAATAAAATAACTAATAAAATAACAAAAGAGGTTGCTACTTCCTCTTGTGTGTCTCTTTTCCTTGTCTAGAATTTCCTCCTTTTGTCTTTCCTCTCTGCTTATCACCCTGAAATAAATTTCAATCTAGTCATATTTTGATATAATTCTTCGTGCATTCTTAGTTCAGTAGGTCTATATGGTCTCTGTAGTGCAGAATACTCTTAAGGGTACATTATGAGGCAGAGAGAGTTAAAGGGACTTCTGTGCTTAAGGACACAGAAGAGATAGATAGCATAGCAAATGGTGAAGAGTGGGGAGGGAAAGCACTTATCTGAAATTCAGGAGAATTAGGTCCTAATCCAAACTCTGGCATGAATCATATGACCTTGGGCAGGTTCCCTAACATTTTGAAGTTGATTATCACTAGGATAAGCTGTTTGTAAATCAATATTTTTTGCATTCCATATGTCTGTGAGTCATTTCTGAAAATCCTCAAGTAGGGGTTTTATCATCTTTTCTGAGATGTCTTTGCATCAATTCCCATACAGGTTTTTTTGGTGTATATACTCCCGCTTTTACATTTTGATCACACTGTAACTACTCACTCAGAGGAGCTCTGGTCAGTATTTCCTTTCATGCTGTTGACCGCAGCTCTTAATGGTTGGCCTTTCTTGTGTGTCATTGGCCAATATTTTTTTTTGTTTTATGTTTTCATACCTTCATTTTTCCTAGACAAAGCATATTGAGATCCTGACTCAACCCAAAGAAATATCTCTGCCTTCAGCCTTCAGAGTGAGTAGGTATAGGTAAGAATGTGTATGAAACTTCTGTAAATTGTACTGTTCTTGGAAAAAATCTGAATTGTATAGTTTTTTTAAATATATGAAGTAGGTACTCAATATTTATTTTTTACTAAGTTTATGTATTTATTGCCAAGATAACTAAAGAAGAATTTTCTGGGGAAATTCACCTTAAAATTTTGGGATAATTCAAGAAATGTCTGCAGAATGTCTATCAGTTTAATTGATAATTTTAGTTTTTGTGGTTAATCCTTTCAGATTTTATAAATGTCCTCATTTATCTGTTTTGGGGAAGCCCAGAGTAAGTAGTTGAAACCTTATATTTGTTTTACCCCTATTTTTCCTGTTAAGTAATGGCTTAAGTATAGATCAAGCATCTTGATTTGTTGTTAAGTAACTAGTGTTTACGGATTCCTTATTTTAATAATCTAGTCATATTTTGATATAATTCTTCGTGCATTCTTAGTTCAGTAGGTCTATATGGTCTCTGTAGTGCAGAATACTCTTAAGGGTACATTATGAGGCAGAGAGAGTTAAAGGGACTTCTGTGCTTAAGGACACAGAAGAGATAGATAGCATAGCAAATGGTGAAGAGTGGGGAGGGAAAGCACTTATCTGAAATTCAGGAGAATTAGGTCCTAATCCAAACTCTGGCATGAATCATATGACCTTGGGCAGGTTCCCTAACATTTTGAAGTTGATTATCACTAGGATAAGCTGTTTGTAAATCAATATTTTTTGCATTCCATATGTCTGTGAGTCATTTCTGAAAATCCTCAAGTAGGGGTTTTATCATCTTTTCTGAGATGTCTTTGCATCAATTCCCATACAGGTTTTTTTGGTGTATATACTCCCGCTTTTACATTTTGATCACACTGTAACTACTCACTCAGAGGAGCTCTGGTCAGTATTTCCTTTCATGCTGTTGACCGCAGCTCTTAATGGTTGGCCTTTCTTGTGTGTCATTGGCCAATATTTTTTTTTGTTTTATGTTTTCATACCTTCATTTTTCCTAGACAAAGCATATTGAGATCCTGACTCAACCCAAAGAAATATCTCTGCCTTCAGCCTTCAGAGTGAGTAGGTATAGGTAAGAATGTGTATGAAACTTCTGTAAATTGTACTGTTCTTGGAAAAAATCTGAATTGTATAGTTTTTTTAAATATATGAAGTAGGTACTCAATATTTATTTTTTACTAAGTTTATGTATTTATTGCCAAGATAACTAAAGAAGAATTTTCTGGGGAAATTCACCTTAAAATTTTGGGATAATTCAAGAAATGTCTGCAGAATGTCTATCAGTTTAATTGATAATTTTAGTTTTTGTGGTTAATCCTTTCAGATTTTATAAATGTCCTCATTTATCTGTTTTGGGGAAGCCCAGAGTAAGTAGTTGAAACCTTATATTTGTTTTACCCCTATTTTTCCTGTTAAGTAATGGCTTAAGTATAGATCAAGCATCTTGATTTGTTGTTAAGTAACTAGTGTTTACGGGATTCCATTAAATTAATTTTAATAATCCTACCAGGTTCTTGTGAAAATTCACACTGAGGTGCTTGATTTGTTTCTGTTTTAATTCAGTGTTTAATCCCAAGTGTGCTGTATACTCATAAATAAAACATGATAAGACACTAAAAAAAATTCAATGTTCACACCCCTGTCTGTTTCATGTGGGTATCCCTTTTGCTAAATTTATACATGAAAGCATTATTAAAACTCATTATCAGCATCATCACTTTTCCATATTTTCTATTTTAAAAATATGACTTTTCTGAAATGGCCATATTTTATCTTTAAGAAATATTTTATATAATCTTAATGTGAGATAATAACAACATATTTTAAATGATAGTCTGCTCTGGTTTTTCTGAGATGTTCATATTGGCATATATGAATCAAACATAATACATTGCTGTTTGATATTTTTTCATTTCTCTATATTTCATCAGATTTTATTCTGCCTTAATAATGGAAAATCACAATGCTTCAACTGTCACTTTACCCATAAAAGAATTTTACCTTTACCTGATTTAGCAATAAAAAAATATTTGCAGTTCATATGAACATAAAATGTTTCTTTGATTACTGTAATGATCATCTTACAGCAATTTGAACTTTTCTCCCATTTCTACTCATATCTTTCAGCAATCTATAGACTAAAACAACTCTGATTACATTTTAATGTTCCTTTTACTTGTTGTTCAGTAACTCAGATGTGTCTGACTCTTTGTGACTCCATGGACTGCAGCATGCCAGGCTTCTGTGTCCTTCACCATCTCCCAGCACTTCCTCAAACTCATGTTTGTTGAGTCAATGATGTCATTCAACCATCTCAGCCTCTGTCATCACCTTCTCCTCCTGCCTCCAATCTTTCCCAGCATCAAGGTCTTTTCCAATGAGTCAGCTCTTCGCATCAGGTGGAGTATTGGAGGTTCAGCTTCAACATCCTTAAAATTTTGTTCAGAATGTCTATCAGTTTAATTGATAATTTTAGTTTTTGTGGTTAATCCTTTCAGATTTTATAAATGTCCTCATTTATCTGTTTTGGGAAGCCCAGAGTAAGTAGTTGAAACCTTATATTTGTTTTACCCCTATTTTTCCTGTTAAGTAATGGCTTAAGTATAGATCAAGCATCTTGATTTGTTGTTAAGTAACTAGTGTTTACGGGATTCCATTAAATTAATTTTAATAATCCTACCAGGTTCTTGTGAAAATTCACACTGAGGTGCTTGATTTGTTTCTGTTTTAATTCAGTGTTTAATCCCAAGTGTGCTGTATACTCATAAATAAAACATGATAAGACACTAAAAAAAATTCAATGTTCACACCCCTGTCTGTTTCATGTGGGTATCCCTTTTGCTAAATTTATACATGAAAGCATTATTAAAACTCATTATCAGCATCATCACTTTTCCATATTTTCTATTTTAAAAATATGACTTTTCTGAAATGGCCATATTTTATCTTTAAGAAATATTTTATATAATCTTAATGTGAGATAATAACAACATATTTTAAATGATAGTCTGCTCTGGTTTTTCTGAGATGTTCATATTGGCATATATGAATCAAACATAATACATTGCTGTTTGATATTTTTTCATTTCTCTATATTTCATCAGATTTTATTCTGCCTTAATAATGGAAAATCACAATGCTTCAACTGTCACTTTACCCATAAAAGAATTTTACCTTTACCTGATTTAGCAATAAAAAAATATTTGCAGTTCATATGAACATAAAATGTTTCTTTGATTACTGTAATGATCATCTTACAGCAATTTGAACTTTTCTCCCATTTCTACTCATATCTTTCAGCAATCTATAGACTAAAACAACTCTGATTACATTTTAATGTTCCTTTTACTTGTTGTTCAGTAACTCAGATGTGTCTGACTCTTTGTGACTCCATGGACTGCAGCATGCCAGGCTTCTGTGTCCTTCACCATCTCCCAGCACTTCCTCAAACTCATGTTTGTTGAGTCAATGATGTCATTCAACCATCTCAGCCTCTGTCATCACCTTCTCCTCCTGCCTCCAATCTTTCCCAGCATCAAGGTCTTTTCCAATGAGTCAGCTCTTCGCATCAGGTGGAGTATTGGAGGTTCAGTTTCAACATCAGTCCTTCCAATGAACACAACTTCTTTTACTTAGCTGGAGGCATTCTTTTTCTCTAGGAATAAATTCTTCCCCTGCTTTACTCGCCATTAACAAAAAAAAAAAAAAAAACAGTGAAGTAACTCAAATGAATAAATGTTACAAAAATAATAAAAAACTCAATTTGTGTTTAAAGGGTCAAGCTCTAAGCCTTTATTAGACTAGAAAACAATAAATATATTTAAATTTGTTTTTCTGTGAAACATTCTCATTTATTTTTCAGTAAAATGGAAATATAAAAGTACTGACGGGGTAAGAACAAAGAGTAGTTACTTGAATATCTTTTCATGAAAAAAAAAAAGAAAAAGAAAGATAGGGAAGAAAGAAGGGAGGGAGGAAGGAAAATATAGCATGAAACCGCATAGTATCTCAAGTACTAAGATTGGGCAGCAATGATAGCATACTTCTACCCTTCCTAGAAAGGCTAATTGTGTACAAGGCATTTGTATTATTTTTTACAAAATATTTTTTACAGAAAGTTAGAGTTTCTCATCTTTTTACTTAGCCTAGTTAATATTTTCTAATTATTTGAAAATAGTGCCAACAACTTAGAGAAGTACCACTGAAGCTATGGTGATAAATGTTTTCAGAATTTATTAAATTTTAAATGAATCCACAAAGATATTTCTTTAAAATCAAATTTCATTTCTTTAAAATTTATATCTGTGTTAGATTTTTTTTTCTTCAAAATAAATGAAGTATTGAAATTTGTTAAAGAATGACTATGGCAAACAATTCAGTGTTTATTTCATAATGTGTTCTTAATCTCTTTTTAGAGTCAATCTTTATAGTAGGTTGTTTTAAATAATTTTATTAATATTATTCTCCCAGGAATTTATTTTTGATGTGATATTGTATAACTAATTTTCTGAAATAAATTCTATTTCAAAGCTAGAGCAATCAAACACAAAGTAGTCTGCAGATATACTTGCCAAAAACAGTACACTATAAATGCATGTTTTCTTTAAAGACAATAAAGCAGTAATGTATAAAACAGTACATTCATTCTTGAAAAGAGAAGAACTTAAGGCACCCAATAAATTTTAAGCATTTTCCATCTAAGGAAAGGCATATGTGTTTCTGTGTATGCATAGACGTATATATCTGTGCATGTGTACATGTGTCTATGTGTATATGTGTATATACATATGTGTATTGCATGTGTACACTAAATGTATGAAAATAGTAGTGTATTTACCTTTGAACCACACCCATGCATATATCTGCTTTCTGTGAAGAAAGAGTAAGAAATATAAGAAAAAGAAAGGAAGAACCTTTTGGAGAAATTAATCATGCCTCAACAGAGGCAGCAGAATTGACCTCAATTCCCTATCACATCACTCTATCACATCACTCTCATTCTGCCCTTCAGAGGAACATTACGAACAGTGAAGTCTTCTAGAATGACTGGGCTTTCAGGGACCTCATGATTTCGGTTTAGTCTTTTCTCAGCATAGTATGCATTGCAGAAACAAGTTAGCATTTGCCTCTGGAAATTACTCAGTGAGGACTTTCATGAATTTTTTTCTTTAAACAAATTCATCAGCTACCACAGTAAAATATACATTTTCATATATATATGGTTTTTTTATAAATCAAATCAGAAATAAGAAAGATACAAATATCCAGTATTAACAGTATGTTTGATCTGTGGTGGGTTTTATTATCTACTTTTAAGTCCTTAAATAAAGCAATACTGCAACGAATTTTGTTGGACACAATATATGCCAGAAATATATTCTGTCTTTTCCAATTCTCATACAAAGCTGGTGAGAATCTAGGTATTATTATTCTCCTCTATTCAACTATGGAGAAACAAATGTGAAAAAACTGAGTTTCTGGGGCAAGGAAAGTTATAGACTTTTTTAATTAATAACCTGACTTTGCATTATCTTTAAGCAGGTTGATTCTTTCTACCTGATTCAAAAAGTAACCATCTAATCATTCCTTACTGCTCTGTCTGAATCTTTCTTTCTGAGCCTTAGATTTCCAACTTCATGAATAAAATTACAGTGGCTTGAAATGTGATGGTCTTAATTCACTTGTGTAGAAAATCCTAACTGAATTCAAGTAGAGTCAAGAAACCTCCAGATCTACTGATAGCAGGAAAATATGACAGAAAATTGTTTACTCATTTCCTCCTCATTACAGCTTTCTTTAGCAAAATATCTCAAAAATACTCTTCCTTTCTCTTTCCTTTCCTCATAATGTGCGTCAAAGAGTTAGGGATGACTGGTCTGAGGAGTCCCCTACCTTCATTGGAACTGCCCTTCTTTGACAGGTCTGATCTCACCAGCTACCTGAGTGTCAACGTTTGGATTCACAGGATTTCAACTGAAACACCAGAGACTGCTGTAACTTGTAGCATTTCTTTCGGTCCTGTGAATGCACCACAGTCTGTGACTGTCAGTCCCCAAAGAAAGGCTCCGTTGAGTCACTGAGATTTAAGACTGCTCCACACAACAGCTTCTTGTTTCTAGTCTACAGCCCCTGCAGGACACACTGGCATTTGTTTCTGTTTTGCTGTGAATACAGGATATATAGATGTAGACTGGTTTTCTCTCCCTTTTTGCCTGAACCTTCCCTGACAATATTCTCATTCTAAGACAGCCTCAAGCTGGAGGATATAATATAGACAGCACATAAGTTGGAAGACAAACTATCCTTATTTTAGCATCTTCATTTTCCTGGAAATGTGGACTGAGGGAGTTCCATGGTACAGGACATTCAGGCTAAAATCTGTATGGTTTTNATAAATCAAATCAGAAATAAGAAAGATACAAATATCCAGTATTAACAGTATGTTTGATCTGTGGTGGGTTTTATTATCTACTTTTAAGTCCTTAAATAAAGCAATACTGCAACGAATTTTGTTGGACACAATATATGCCAGAAATATATTCTGTCTTTTCCAATTCTTATAAAAAGCTTGTGAGAATCTAGGTATTATTATTCTCCTCTATTCAACTATGGAGAAACAAATGTGAAAAAACTGAGTTTCTGGGGCAAGGAAAGTTATAGACTTTTTTAATTAATAACCTGACTTTGCATTATCTTTAAGCAGGTTGATTCTTTCTACCTGATTCAAAAAGTAACCATCTAATCATTCCTTACTGCTCTGTCTGAATCTTTCTTTCTGAGCCTTAGATTTCCAACTTCATGAATAAAATTACAGTGGCTTGAAATGTGATGGTCTTAATTCACTTGTGTAGAAAATCCTAACTGAATTCAAGTAGAGTCAAGAAACCTCCAGATCTACTGATAGCAGGAAAATATGACAGAAAATTGTTTACTCATTTCCTCCTCATTACAGCTTTCTTTAGCAAAATATCTCAAAAATACTCTTCCTTTCTCTTTCCTTTCCTCATAATGTGCGTCAAAGAGTTAGGGATGACTGGTCTGAGGAGTCCCCTACCTTCATTGGAACTGCCCTTCTTTGACAGGTCTGATCTCACCAGCTACCTGAGTGTCAACGTTTGGATTCACAGGATTTCAACTGAAACACCAGAGACTGCTGTAACTTGTAGCATTTCTTTCGGTCCTGTGAATGCACCACAGTCTGTGACTGTCAGTCCCCAAAGAAAGGCTCCGTTGAGTCACTGAGATTTAAGACTGCTCCACACAACAGCTTCTTGTTTCTAGTCTACAGCCCCTGCAGGACACACTGGCATTTGTTTCTGTTTTGCTGTGAATACAGGATATATAGATGTAGACTGGTTTTCTCTCCCTTTTTGCCTGAACCTTCCCTGACAATATTCTCATTCTAAGACAGCCTCAAGCTGGAGGATATAATATAGACAGCACATAAGTTGGAAGACAAACTATCCTTATTTTAGCATCTTCATTTTCCTGGAAATGTGGACTGAGGGAGTTCCATGGTACAGGACATTCAGGCTAAAATCTGTATGGTTGGTCACCTTATATACAAGATCATATCTAAAAATCCTCATCAGCCTTGAATGTGCAGGGGAGGGCAGGGCATATAGTGGGCAATGATGGAGAGAAAATGTTCAGAAGGTTTGGACTCTTCATTCTGACAAGCATGGGGAATTTTGATACACTATCTCCTTGGCACCCTCCGTAAGAGTATGCAAACATAGGTTAGTGTGGAAAAATTAACTCCAATACGATGTTCTGTGCTGCAATGAACATTGGGGTACAGGTGCCTCTTTCAGTTTTGATTTCATCAGGATATAAGCCTAATAGTGGGATTGCTGGGTCATAGGGTGCTTCTATTTTTAGTTTTTTAAGAAATCTCCAGACTGTCTTCCATAGAGGCTATATCAGTTTACATTCCCACCAGCAATGCAAGAGGGTTCCCTTTTCTCCGCACCCTCTCCAGCATTTAGTGTCTGCAGATTTTTTGAAGATGGCCATTCTGACGGGTGTGAGGTGGTATCTCATTGTGGTTTTAATTTGGATCTCTCTAATGATAAGCGAGGTTGAGCATCGTTTCATGTATTTTTGGGCCATCTGTATGTCCTCTTTGGAGAAGCGTCTCTTTAGATCTTTTTCCCATTTTTTGAATGGGCTGTTCGTTTACCCTGTGCTGAGTTCGAGTTGCTTGTAGCATTTCTTTCGGTCCTGTGAATGCACCACAGTCTGTGACTGTCAGTCCCCAAAGAAAGGCTCCGTTGAGTCACTGAGATTTAAGACTGCTCCACACAACAGCTTCTTGTTTCTAGTCTACAGCCCCTGCAGGACACACTGGCATTTGTTTCTGTTTTGCTGTGAATACAGGATATATAGATGTAGACTGGTTTTCTCTCCCTTTTTGCCTGAACCTTCCCTGACAATATTCTCATTCTAAGACAGCCTCAAGCTGGAGGATATAATATAGACAGCACATAAGTTGGAAGACAAACTATCCTTATTTTAGCATCTTCATTTTCCTGGAAATGTGGACTGAGGGAGTTCCATGGTACAGGACATTCAGGCTAAAATCTGTATGGTTGGTCACCTTATATACAAGATCATATCTAAAAATCCTCATCAGCCTTGAATGTGCAGGGGAGGGCAGGGCATATAGTGGGCAATGATGGAGAGAAAATGTTCAGAAGGTTTGGACTCTTCATTCTGACAAGCATGGGGAATTTTGATACACTATCTCCTTGGCACCCTCCGTAAGAGTATGCAAACATAGGTTAGTGTGGAAAAATTAACTCCAATACGATGTTCTGTGCTGCAATGAACATTGGGGTACAGGTGCCTCTTTCAGTTTTGATTTCATCAGGATATAAGCCTAATAGTGGGATTGCTGGGTCATAGGGTGCTTCTATTTTTAGTTTTTTAAGAAATCTCCAGACTGTCTTCCATAGAGGCTATATCAGTTTACATTCCCACCAGCAATGCAAGAGGGTTCCCTTTTCTCCGCACCCTCTCCAGCATTTAGTGTCTGCAGATTTTTTGAAGATGGCCATTCTGACGGGTGTGAGGTGGTATCTCATTGTGGTTTTAATTTGGATCTCTCTAATGATAAGCGAGGTTGAGCATCGTTTCATGTATTTTTGGGCCATCTGTATGTCCTCTTTGGAGAAGCGTCTCTTTAGATCTTTTTCCCATTTTTTGAATGGGCTGTTCGTTTACCCTGTGCTGAGTTGTCTGAGTTGCTTGTAGATTTTGGAGATTAATTCTTTGTCTGTTGTTCCATTTGCTATGGTTTTCTCCCACTCTGTGGGGTGTCTGTTCAGCTTTTTTGTAATTTCCTTTGCTGTAAAAAAGCTTTTAAGTTTCATGAGGTCCCACGTGTTCACTTTTCTTTTCAGTTCCGCTATTCTAGTAGGTGGGTCAGAGATCTTGCTTTGATTGATGTCCTTGAGGGTTTTGCCTATATTCTCCTCTAAGAGTTTGATGGTTTCTGGTCTTGCATTTAGGTCTTTAATCCATTTTGAGTTGATCTTAGTGTATGGTGTCAGGGAATGTTCCAACTTCATTTTTTTGCATGTAGCTGTCCAATTTTCCCAGCACCACTTGTTGAAGAGGCTGTCTTTGTCCCATTTTAGAGTTTCTCCTCCTTTGTCAAAAATAAGGTACCCATAGCTGCATGGGTTTATCTCTGGGTTCTCTATCTTGTTCCATTGGTCTATAGTTCTGTTTTTGTGCCAGTACCATACTGTCTTGATGACTGTTGCTTTGTAGTAGAGTCTGAAGTTAGGGAGGCTGATCCCTCCAGCTCCGTTTTTCTTTCTCAGGATTGCTTTGGCTATTCGAGGTCTTTTGTGTTTCCATATGAACTGTGTGATTGTTTGGTCTAGTTCTGTGAAAAATGTCAATGGTAGTTGGATAGGTATTGCATGATATTTGGTAGTATGGACATTTTCACAATATTGATTCTTCCGACCCAGGAACATGGAATATCTCTCCATCTGTTTAAGTCTTCTTTAATATCTCTCATGAGTGTCTTGTAATTTTGTGTGTACAGTTCTTTTGTTTCTTTGGGTAGGTTTATTCCTAGATATTTGATTCTTTTGGTTGCAGTGGTGAAGGGGACTGCAAAGGATTTCATTTTCTGATTTTTCATTGTTTGTGTATAGGAATGCCAGTGATTTCTGTGTGTTGACTTTGTATCCTGCGACTTTACTGAATTCCTTGATTAGCTCTAGTAGCTTTGTAATAGAGTCTTTGGGATTTTCTATGTATAATATCATGTCATCTGCAAAAAGAGATAGCTTGATTTTTAGATCTTTTTCCCATTTTTTGAATGGGCTGTTCGTTTACCCTGTGCTGAGTTGTCTGAGTTGCTTGTAGATTTTGGAGATTAATTCTTTGTCTGTTGTTCCATTTGCTATGGTTTTCTCCCACTCTGTGGGGTGTCTGTTCAGCTTTTTTGTAATTTCCTTTGCTGTAAAAAAGCTTTTAAGTTTCATGAGGTCCCACGTGTTCACTTTTCTTTTCAGTTCCGCTATTCTAGTAGGTGGGTCAGAGATCTTGCTTTGATTGATGTCCTTGAGGGTTTTGCCTATATTCTCCTCTAAGAGTTTGATGGTTTCTGGTCTTGCATTTAGGTCTTTAATCCATTTTGAGTTGATCTTAGTGTATGGTGTCAGGGAATGTTCCAACTTCATTTTTTTGCATGTAGCTGTCCAATTTTCCCAGCACCACTTGTTGAAGAGGCTGTCTTTGTCCCATTTTAGAGTTTCTCCTCCTTTGTCAAAAATAAGGTACCCATAGCTGCATGGGTTTATCTCTGGGTTCTCTATCTTGTTCCATTGGTCTATAGTTCTGTTTTTGTGCCAGTACCATACTGTCTTGATGACTGTTGCTTTGTAGTAGAGTCTGAAGTTAGGGAGGCTGATCCCTCCAGCTCCGTTTTTCTTTCTCAGGATTGCTTTGGCTATTCGAGGTCTTTTGTGTTTCCATATGAACTGTGTGATTGTTTGGTCTAGTTCTGTGAAAAATGTCAATGGTAGTTGGATAGGTATTGCATGATATTTGGTAGTATGGACATTTTCACAATATTGATTCTTCCGACCCAGGAACATGGAATATCTCTCCATCTGTTTAAGTCTTCTTTAATATCTCTCATGAGTGTCTTGTAATTTTGTGTGTACAGTTCTTTTGTTTCTTTGGGTAGGTTTATTCCTAGATATTTGATTCTTTTGGTTGCAGTGGTGAAGGGGACTGCAAAGGATTTCATTTTCTGATTTTTCATTGTTTGTGTATAGGAATGCCAGTGATTTCTGTGTGTTGACTTTGTATCCTGCGACTTTACTGAATTCCTTGATTAGCTCTAGTAGCTTTGTAATAGAGTCTTTGGGATTTTCTATGTATAATATCATGTCATCTGCAAAAAGAGATAGCTTGACTTCTTCCTTTCCAGTCTGCATTCCTTTGATTTCTTTCTCTTCTCTTATTGCTGTTGCTAGGACTTCCAGGACTATGTTGAATAGTAGTGGTGAAAGTGGACACCCCTGTCTGGTTCCTGATCTTAGAGGGAATGCTTTCAGTTTTTCACCGTTGAGGATAATGTTCGCTGTAGGTTTCTCATATATGGCTTTTATTATGTTGAGATAGGTTCCTTCTATGCCCATTTTCTGAAGAGTTTTTATCATAAATGGATGTTGTACATTGTCGAAGGCTTTTTCTGCATCCATTTGGATGATCATGTGTTTTTTGTCTTTCAATTTGTTGATATGGTGTATCACATTGATTGATTTGTGGATATTGAAGAATCCTTGCATGCCTGGGATGAACCCGACTTGATCATGATGTATGAATTTTTTGATGTGTCGTTGAATTCTGTCTGCTAGGATTTTGTTGAGGATCTTGGCATCTAATTCATCAGGGAAATTGGTCTGTAATTTTCCTTTTTTGTGTTGTCTTTGCCTGGTTTGGGTATCAGGGTGATGGTGGCCTCGTACAATGTGTTTGGAAGTTTTCCTTCCTGTGTAATTTTTTGGAAGAGTTTTAGAAGGACAGACATTAGCTCTTCTTTAAATGTTTGGTAGAATTCGGCTGTGAAGGGCCCTGGGCTTTTATTTTTGGGTAGATTTTTAATCACAAATTCGATTTCTGAGCTTGTGATTGGGTTGTTCAAAGTTTCGGTTTCTTCCTGGCTCAGTCTTGGGAGTTAATCTTCCCCAATAGAAACTGTCTATTTCTTCCAGGTTGCCCCGTTTGTTTCCATATAGCTGTTCATAATAGTCTTTTAGAATCCTTTGGATTTCTGCATTATCTGTTGTAATCTCCCCTTTTTCGTTTTTGATTTTGTTGATCTGGTTCTTCACTCTTTCTCTTGATGAGTCTGGCCAGTTGCTTGTCAATTTTTTTTACCTTTTCGAATAACCAGCTTTTTGTTTTATTTATCTTTAGTATTGTTTCTTTCGTTTCTTTCTCATTCATTTCTGCTCTGATCCTTATGATTTTCCTTCTTCTGCTGGCTTTGGGGTGCTTTTGTTCTTCTTTCTCCAATTGTTTTAAGCGGAGGGTTAGGTCATCTGCTTCATATTTTCCTAGTTTCTTGAGGCGGGATTGTATAGCTATAAATCTCCCTCTTAGAACTGCTTTTGCAGTATCCCATAGGTTTTGCACTGTCGTGTGTTTATTGTCATTTTCTTCTAGGAACTGTTTAATTTCTCCTTTGATTTCCTCAATGATCAGTTGGTTTTTTAAGTATATTGTTTAATCTCCATGTGTTTGTGTTTTTAGTGTTTTTTTTTTCCTGTAGTTGATCTCCTTGCATTGTACTCCGAGAAAATGGTTGATATAATTTCGCTTTTTTTGAACTGACTAAGGTTTGATTTGTGGCCCAAGATGTGGTCTATCCTGGAGAATGCTCTGTGAGCACTTGAGAAGAAAGTGTATTCTTCTGCTTTTGGATGTAAAGTCCTAAAGATATCGATGAGGTCCATCTTTTCAAGTGTGGCATTTAAGGCTTGTGCTTCTTTATTAATTTTCTGTTTGGATAATCTGTCCATTGATGTGAGAGGAGTGTTAAAGTCTCCTACTATTACTGTGTTATTGTTGATTTCTTCTTTTATGTCTGAAAGTATCTGTCTTATATATTGAGGTGCCTCTGTGTTGGGTGTGTAGATATTCATGACTGTTATGTCTTCTTCTTAGATAGATCCCTTAATCATGATGTAGTGACCTGCCTTGTCTCTTAGAATCTTCTTTACCTTAAAGTTTATTTTGTGTGATATGAGGATTGCTACTCCAGCTTTCTTTTGATTTCCATTTGCATGGAATATCTTTTTCCAGCCTTTCACTTTCAGTCTATGAGTGTCTCTGGGTCTGAAGTCGGTCTCTTGTAAACAGCACATATATGGGTCTTGCTTCTGGATCCATTCAGCCAGCCTGTGTCGTTTGGTTGGAGCATTTAGTCCATTTACGTTCAAAGTAATTATTGATATGAATGTTCCTATTGTCATCTTCTTAGAAATTTGGGGTTTGATTTGTAAGGCTTCTCCTACTGTATTTATTGGCTATATCAGGCCCTTTAACACTTGTTGTAGGGCTGGTTTTGTGGTACAGAATTCTTTTAGTTTTTGCTTGTCTGTGAAGATTTTGACTTCACCATCAATTCTGAATGAGATTCTTGCTTGGTAGAGAAATCTTGCTTGGAGGTTATTCTCTTTTAGCCGTTTAAATGTGTCTTTCCATTCTCTTCTGGTCTGCAGGGTTTATATTGAAAGATCCACAGTTAAATATATGGGGTTTCCTTTATATGTTATTTGTTGTTTGCTCCTAGCTGCTTTTAGTAATCTGTCTTTACATTTAGTCTGTGTTCATTTGATTAGAATGTGCCTTGGTGTGTTTCTTCTGGGGTTTACCCTGTATGGAACTCTGTGCTTCTTGGACTTGGTTGACTATTTCCTTTCCCATGCTGGGGAAGTTTTCAACTGTAACCTCTTCAAGAATTTTTTCATAGCCTTTCTTCCCCTCTTCTTCTTCTGGAACTCCTATAATTCTAACGTTGGTATGTTTGATATTGTCCCATATGTCCTTGATGCTATCCTCAGTTCTTTTAATTCTTTCAGTTTTGTTCTGTTCTTCAGCACTTATCTCCACCATTCTGTCTTCCAGCTCACTTATTCATTCTTCAGCCTCTGATACTCTACTGTTGAGACCTTCTATAGTATTTTTGAGTTCAGCAATTGAGTTGGTTGTCTCCATTTGCTTATTTTTCATTTCTTGCATGTCTCTTCAATGCACTAATTTCCTCTAATATTCTGTTTTCAGTGTTTTGCATCCTCATTAGTATAGCTTTTCTGAATTCTCTTTCAGATAGTTTGTCTATCTCCTCCTCTGTCATTTGAAGCAGTGTTTCTCTAGCTTGGTCCTTCATTTGTACAGTGTTTCTCTGATGTTTCATTATTAGGTTAATTTTTGTTTCTTTGTGTGTGTCTGTGTGTGTGGAATTTTTTCTCCCCCACCAGGCTTCTTGATTGAATTCTCCCTTCCTTTGGGTTTCTGTCCTTCTAGAAGGGTTCAGTGGTTTGTGACTTGGGTGGTGGTGGGTCTTGTTTACAGATGAATAATCTCTAGTGTTGTATGTTCTTTGATAGTGTGGCATCTTGGAATCAGGGCTTCCACTCCGAGGATCCTTGGTTTGATGATTGGTCAGGGAGTGTAGGCTCTATGTCTGGTTTCCTATGATGTTCTGTGATATTAGTTCACATACTAAAGCATCTGATGGGTGACAGTCATAAAAGCATGCAGATGTTTTCTAACATAATCATAAGCCGTGTTAGAATGTGTCTTTCCATTCTCTTCTGGTCTGCAGGGTTTATATTGAAAGATCCACAGTTAAATATATGGGGTTTCCTTTATATGTTATTTGTTGTTTGCTCCTAGCTGCTTTTAGTAATCTGTCTTTACATTTAGTCTGTGTTCATTTGATTAGAATGTGCCTTGGTGTGTTTCTTCTGGGGTTTACCCTGTATGGAACTCTGTGCTTCTTGGACTTGGTTGACTATTTCCTTTCCCATGCTGGGGAAGTTTTCAACTGTAACCTCTTCAAGAATTTTTTCATAGCCTTTCTTCCCCTCTTCTTCTTCTGGAACTCCTATAATTCTAACGTTGGTATGTTTGATATTGTCCCATATGTCCTTGATGCTATCCTCAGTTCTTTTAATTCTTTCAGTTTTGTTCTGTTCTTCAGCACTTATCTCCACCATTCTGTCTTCCAGCTCACTTATTCATTCTTCAGCCTCTGATACTCTACTGTTGAGACCTTCTATAGTATTTTTGAGTTCAGCAATTGAGTTGGTTGTCTCCATTTGCTTATTTTTCATTTCTTGCATGTCTCTTCAATGCACTAATTTCCTCTAATATTCTGTTTTCAGTGTTTTGCATCCTCATTAGTATAGCTTTTCTGAATTCTCTTTCAGATAGTTTGTCTATCTCCTCCTCTGTCATTTGAAGCAGTGTTTCTCTAGCTTGGTCCTTCATTTGTACAGTGTTTCTCTGATGTTTCATTATTAGGTTAATTTTTGTTTCTTTGTGTGTGTCTGTGTGTGTGGAATTTTTTCTCCCCCACCAGGCTTCTTGATTGAATTCTCCCTTCCTTTGGGTTTCTGTCCTTCTAGAAGGGTTCAGTGGTTTGTGACTTGGGTGGTGGTGGGTCTTGTTTACAGATGAATAATCTCTAGTGTTGTATGTTCTTTGATAGTGTGGCATCTTGGAATCAGGGCTTCCACTCCGAGGATCCTTGGTTTGATGATTGGTCAGGGAGTGTAGGCTCTATGTCTGGTTTCCTATGATGTTCTGTGATATTAGTTCACATACTAGCATCTGAGGAACAAGAGGTGCATCCCTGATGGGTGACAGTCATAAAAGCATGCAGATGTTTTCTAACATAATCATAAGATATACATACATACACAGCAATCCCCACAACTGACCAGTTTTGCAGAGATAAGGCACAGGAAATCTTTCTGGCAAATCACACAATCATAGATGATACTTGCCTGTTAAGCTTTGAATTAATTAAAATAGTGCCTGAATAAATAGATCCAGCACAAGGTCCTGGCTTGGATAATTACAATGAGAGCAATTTTTAACTAGGACATGTGTTAGGGGTGACAAGGAGGAGAGTGTATAGGAAATGAGAAGCAATAGATTCCTCTTGGAAGGATTTTATAGGGCTAGGTAGCAAAGCTTAGTGTGTATATTGTTTAGTGTATTTGGAAGTGAATAGTGGAGACAGGAAGATAGGAAATAATTTATCTAGAGGATATTGGTAGATAGGAAAATGTTTTACATTTAGAACATAGAAGGAGAAAGCAGTGAGAAAGAGGAAAGAGAATTAGAGGTTTCCAAGAATTAAAATTAAAATTAAAAAAAAACAATAAAATAAAAGTCAAAAAAAGAAATTAAAAATTAAAAAGGGCAGAAAGAATTAATAAGAAACCGAAAAACAAACAAAAAACACAAAAAACAAAAAAATGAAAACCAAAAAAAAAACACACAGAATAAACAAACAAACTAATAAACCCCAAACCAGACCAATCAATTGAGTAAGCAAAATAGTCCACCACAAATAAACAAGCAAAAAAAAAAAATTAAAAAAAAAGCGAAATACTGTCCCTGGTTTTTATCTACTCATCTGCCTGTTGGAAACCAATCTGCTCTTGATGGTGGTGTCTTGATGGCGTAGTCTTTACCTTATAGCGCCGGTTGCTATGATTTCTGTTTTTGTGTTCAGCAACATGAGGGCTTTGCTGCCATACTGGGTGCTGGTCGGGACGGTGAGCTGATTCCAGTCCGTTGGTCGGGGCCGCGGTGCGCGCAGTCCCGTGTTGGACGGGGGTGCTCCGGCTCTACCGCGCACCCGCCAGTAGGCTCCAATTCCTGCTCTTTCCCTGGCTTCCTCCGCTGCTGCTGCAGCTCTAGGGGTGCGCGGGCTCCTCTGCTACTGGCACACTCGCACTGCCGGTTACGTGTCTAAGTCCCATGACAGGGGGAGGGCGGGGAGCTTTCCCATCCAGCTCGTGCCTGGTCCCTGGTCAGCAACCCGTGGGTGACTTCCCCTCCCCGTTCAGCAAGCCCTCCAGTTGGAGTGGTTGAACTTACCCACGATGCGGGGCTTCTCGCAGCGCCGCGGCTTCTCGCTCCGGGTTCCAGCGGCTTCACGCTCTGGGTTCCCAGTATTTTTTTAATATTGAGTTTCAAACCATCTTTTTCATTCTCCTACAACCTCATAGGGAGGCTTTACAGCTCCTCCTCACTTTCTGCCACTGGAGCAATGTAGTCTGCCTATCTGAAGCTGTGGATATTTCTCCAGGTAATCTTGACTCCACTCTTTTTCTTTTCTTTTTTTTTTTTAATTTTGGCCTCTTTTATTTGTTCTTCCTTTTTGTTTATTTTCGTCCATTGTAATTCTTTGGTCTCTGTGAGCCTCCTGTTGCAGTGGCCTCTCTCCTTGCAGAGCACCAGCACTGGCTCAGGGCGCATGTGCTCCAGAGCTCTGGCTGGTAATTGGACACGCCACTCCAGCCACTCTGTGGCATGTGGGATCTTCCTGTGCCAGGGATCGAACCTGTGCCCCTTGCACTGCAAGGTGGAATCTTTACCGGATGGACCACCAGAGAATCCCCCAATCTTGATTCCAGCTTGTAACTCATCCCGCCAGACATTTCACATGATGTGCTCTGCATATAAAGCAAATAAACAGCCTTGACGTATTCTTTTTTTAATCCTGAACCAGTCAGTTGTTCCATACAGGGTTCTAACTGTTGCTTCTTGATGCACATGCAGTTTTCTTAGCGGACAGGTAAGATGGTCTGGTGTTACCATCTCTTTAAGAATTGTCCACATTTTGTTATGATCCAGTAAAGTATAACAGACAAAGGCTTTAATGCAGTCAAGAAACAGATGTGGATGCATTTCTGGAATGTCCTTACTTTCTCTATGATCCAATAAATGTTGGCAATATGATCTGTGGTTTCTCTGTCTTTTCTAAATCCAACTTGAACATTTGAAAGTTCCCATCTCATGTAATGCTGAAGCCTAGCTTGGTGGATTTTGAGCACAACCTTACTAGCATGGGAGATGAGTGCAATTGTCTGGTATTGAGAATGTTCTTTGCTACAGCCCTTCTTGGGAACTGGGGTAAAGATTAACCTTTTCCCAGTCCTTTGCTCACTGCTGCGTTTTCCAAATTTGCTGACATAATGATTGCAGCAATTTAGTGTTATTGTCTTTAGGATTTTAAAGCCTCTGCTGGAATTACATCATCCCCACTAGCTTTAATGTAGCAACACTTTCTAAGACCCACTCAACTTCACAGTCCAGAATGTCTGGCTCATTGTGGTTGTCCAGATCATTAAGATCTTTTTTGTACAGTTGTTTTGTATAGTCTTCTCATCTCTTCTTGATCTCTTCTGCTTCTTTTAGGTCTTTACCATTTCAGTCTTTTATTGTGTCCATCTTTGGGTGACATGTTCCTCTGATATTTCCAATTTTCTTGAAGAGATCTCTAGTCTTACCCTTACTGTATCCTCTATTTATTTGTATTATTCATTGAAGAAAGCCTTATTGTGCCTCCTTGCTACTCTCTGGAAATCTGCATTTAGTTGAGTATATCTTTCCCTTTCTCCCTTGCTTCTCGCTTCTCTTCTTTCCTCAGTTATTGGTAAAACCTCCTCAGACAAGCACTTTGCCTTCTTCCATTTGTTTTTCTTTGGGATTCTTTTGTTGGCTGTCTCCTACACAATGTTATGAACATCTGTCCATAGTTTTTTTAGGAATTCTTTGAACTAGATCTAATCCTTTGAATCTATTCAGAGCTTCCACTGTATACTCATAGGAGATTTGATTTGAATCATACCTGTCCTGCCTGGTGGTTTCACCACTTTATTTAGTTTAAGCCTGAATTTTGCTATAAGTGGATGTTCTGAGTCACAGTCAGTGCCAGGTCTTATTTTGCTGACTATATACCCTTTGTCGATCTTTGGCTACAAAAAATGTAATCCATCTGATTTCGGTATTAATCATTTAGTAATGCCCATTTGAAAAATTGTCACTTCTGTTATTAAAAAAGGGTGTTTGCTATGACCAGTGCATTCTCTTGGCAGAATTCTGTCAGCTTGCCCAGCTTCATTTTGTACTCCAAGACCAAACTTGCCTCTCCAATTCGCTATGATGAATAGGATATCTTTTTCTGGTGTTAGTTCTAGGAGGTCTTCTTGGTCTTCATAGAAATGATCAACTTCTGCTTCTTAAACTTGATAGAAGTGGAATTTACACAGTCTTATGAATGTACTAAATGCCATTGCAATGCACACTTTAAAATAGTTCATTTTATGTTCAGATAGATTTTACCTTAAAAAAAACAAAAAAAAAATTAAACACTATTGCTTAACAAAATAAATGCATTAAGTTTTGTTTTGTATACTTTAAATCTCTATCCCCCTACTAACCTCATAAGTAGCTGATGTTGCATATATTGACATATATTTACCTAATATTTAAATCCTTGTTTCTCCATAATTTCACTAATATCATGCATATTTGTTACTTCTCTCATACCAGTCATTGTAAGAGTTAAATAATTTGTCCTAAACTTTTTAGAAAATTCAGATTATCTTTGAGAGATAATATATAAGAAAGGATGAGATATCAATTTCCTTTATAAAACTGTGTGGGTCTACTATCAAATATGATGAGTATATATAGTCTTTCCAAAAGGATAATGAAGGGCAATAGAATGATGCATGGCCTTCTGTTTCCTCTTATATTGCATGTGAAAATATGATTTTATAAAAATAAGAAAACATAGAAATTTTCTCATATCTATTTTGAATATTTGAAAACAAACATATCTATCCCCAATGATTTGATAATATTAAATAGAAAAATCTTTCTGAAAACACAAAGATCCTCTAAAATGCAACTTATAGTCAAATACAAATTTTTAACAATTCAAATTATTAAAATAACATCTATTATTTCTCTTGTTGTTCTTCTTCAGTCACTAAGTTGTACCTGACTCTTTGTGACCTCCAAGATTGTAACCTGCGAGGCTGCTCTGTCCATAGAATTGTTCAGGCAAGAATAATGGAGTGGGTTGCCATTTCCTTCTCCAGAGGATCTTTCCCATACAGAGATTAAACCCATGTCTCCTTCTTGACAGGCAATTCTTTACCCCTGAGCTACCTGGGAAGTCCCAATTCTTTATTATTTTTTTAAAATTTATAATACATATTTCCCGATATAAAAATTTATTGTTCATAATTCTTTTCTTCCTCAAAGAACAGTTTATTTATTCATTTACATTGTAATATTAATATACTTTTAGTCTTTATATGTAGTGTTAGTCACTCAGTTGTGTCAAACTCTGTGACTCCATGAACTGTAGCCAACCAGACTCCTTTGTCCATGGAATTCTCTAGGCAAGAATACTGGAGTGGGTAGTCATTGCTTTCTCCAGGGGATCTTCCCAGTCCAGGGATCAAATCTGGGTCTCCTTCATTGCAGGCAGATTCTTTGCCATTTGAACCACCAGGGAAGCCCTCTTTATATATAATGTAAATGTATTTTATGCACATGGACATTTCACAACTGCTGTCTTATTTTTAGGTCATTTTAATAAGTTATTTTGTAATATCTAATTTATTAATGTGCATGGTTGATTGGTTAACTTTTAATCTACTTTCATAAATTCTGATACTGGTCTCATGCAGGCAGTGAATCTGTTTCTTATAAATAGTGTAATGTTGACTGTGAGTACTATTAAGTGTTATCCTAATAAACATACAGAATAGTCCACAGTAAGTAGGTAACAAGAAGCCTTGATTGTGTCACCTGTATGTGGTCTTTAAGGATCTGATAGCTGATGAGAAGTATAAAACTAGTAGCAGGTGTTCCTCAATCCAAGTTACAGATAATTTGGGATTTAGATCTCTTTTAACTAGGAAATTCAATTTATGGATTAGTATGTGTGACCCTGATTGTTTTCAGCTCATTTCATGATTTCTTTCCCAACTGTAAAAATAGTCCAGTGATGCTGCCAGATGGTATGCTTAAGATATTGTTGTATCTGAAGCTCATTGAATATCATTGAAAGATATTGTTGTGTCTGAAGCTCTGTTTTGTTTCTCTAAATGTTAGAAAATAAGATTCTTCATAACAGTTCAATTTGATCAAAGATGATTAAGCAACATTTCTCATCAATGTTTTCAGTCTATAAAGATATAAATATGTGTCAACACTTAGGAAGAGAACCATCTATGAACTATAAAATTGTCTTAGAGTAGAAATAGAAATTGATTTAATAGTATTTTTATTAGTTAGCATGACATAACAATAACTAAATATGATGGTAACTACAAGGGAGCAATATTTTGTTATCTTCTTTCCTTTTTTGTCAGTTTATATTGTGCTTGGTTTACTTTATTTTAAAGTGAGAATGATTCATCACATATTTCTTGATTCTTCTTTGTGATGATTCTAAATATTTCAGTCCTTATATTGCAGATAGACTTTTCTGACCATATTTCTGGATTTAAAAAGCAAATAAATTCTTTAGAAAACTTGTTACTTAAACAATTACCAGGTTAGCACACATTTTCCACAAATACTCCAAGCCATATACCATATGATCTCAAGATTAAAATCTTTTTTTACTATAAAAAAAGATTCCTCTGAAAAACAGAACAATAAAAATAAATAATTTGGTTATGAGAGCATTCTAAAATATCAGTAGTTAAGAATGGCATACACTATTTGAGAAAAAATTGAAGATTGTCAGTAAGTTTATCAAAGTCTACGGTACATAAAATGAGAAGTTTATGTGGAATGTTTTTACTTATGCAATTGTAGTTATTACGTACTTTGGTCAGAAGTAATCAAATCAAAAAACATTTGTGTTGAACCTGATGAATTTCGTTTTTGGTCAGTTCAATTCAGTTCAGTTGCTCAGTCATGCCTGATTTTTTAGACATCATGGACTGTAGCACATCAGGCTTCCCTGTCCTTCACCATCTCCCAGAATTTGTTCAAACTCATGTGCGTTGAATCAATGACATCATGCAACCATTTCACCCTCTGTCATCCCCTTCTTCTCCTGCCTTCACTCTTTCCCAGCATGAGGGTTTTTTTCCGGTGGATCAGCTCTTCATATCCAGTGGCCAAAGTCTTGGAGCTTCTGCTTCAGCATCAGTCCTTATAAATATTCAGGGTTGATTTCCTTTTGGATTGACTGGTTTAACCTTATTTTTTGTCACTGATGGTTTTGTAACTTTCATACTCAACCTAGAGTACGGGAAGTTTTGACAGAACTGAAGAACTGCATGCATGTGATCTGCCTCTCTGTGTGTGAATGAAGTTATACTCTCTGAGATACTATAACTCGCGGGAGGTGGTTTCAAGGGAGAGGTAGTTCTCTCATAGCTCACTGACTCCCCTTCTTGATGAGTTACTGTCTCTTCATACACTCAACCCTTTCTTTTTCCTCCTCATGTGAATCCCTAACTTAACGTCTTCTGGTAAGTTTAGACCATTCAAAAAGAGGACTAGATGACAGCATTTTATAGATTCCAACCTTAGCCCCAAGCTATTGGTTGCAAAATATTTCTAATTACACCATGGATAATGAATGCTCTCAAGCTAAATCCACGTCACTTAAAAAAGTAGTGTTTCCCTATTTGAAAACCATGTGTAACCCGAAATTAAGCATTTTGCACAGTGAATGTCACTAAATAGAACCATTGGCATACAGTTTTTCCCTCCAAAGCAGAAAAAACTAATCACAGAGCATGTGGATTCTCTTCCTTACAAAATTTACGCTACAATTGACTATCTTGGTTGTAAGTAAAACCAAAATTGAAGATTGTCAGTAAGTTTATCAAAGTCTACGGTACATAAAATGAGAAGTTTATGTGGAATGTTTTTACTTATGCAATTGTAGTTATTACGTACTTTGGTCAGAAGTAATCAAATCAAAAAACATTTGTGTTGAACCTGATGAATTTCGTTTTTGGTCAGTTCAATTCAGTTCAGTTGCTCAGTCATGCCTGATTTTTTAGACATCATGGACTGTAGCACATCAGGCTTCCCTGTCCTTCACCATCTCCCAGAATTTGTTCAAACTCATGTGCGTTGAATCAATGACATCATGCAACCATTTCACCCTCTGTCATCCCCTTCTTCTCCTGCCTTCACTCTTTCCCAGCATGAGGGTTTTTTTCCGGTGGATCAGCTCTTCATATCCAGTGGCCAAAGTCTTGGAGCTTCTGCTTCAGCATCAGTCCTTATAAATATTCAGGGTTGATTTCCTTTTGGATTGACTGGTTTAACCTTATTTTTTGTCACTGATGGTTTTGTAACTTTCATACTCAACCTAGAGTACGGGAAGTTTTGACAGAACTGAAGAACTGCATGCATGTGATCTGCCTCTCTGTGTGTGAATGAAGTTATACTCTCTGAGATACTATAACTCGCGGGAGGTGGTTTCAAGGGAGAGGTAGTTCTCTCATAGCTCACTGACTCCCCTTCTTGATGAGTTACTGTCTCTTCATACACTCAACCCTTTCTTTTTCCTCCTCATGTGAATCCCTAACTTAACGTCTTCTGGTAAGTTTAGACCATTCAAAAAGAGGACTAGATGACAGCATTTTATAGATTCCAACCTTAGCCCCAAGCTATTGGTTGCAAAATATTTCTAATTACACCATGGATAATGAATGCTCTCAAGCTAAATCCACGTCACTTAAAAAAGTAGTGTTTCCCTATTTGAAAACCATGTGTAACCCGAAATTAAGCATTTTGCACAGTGAATGTCACTAAATAGAACCATTGGCATACAGTTTTTCCCTCCAAAGCAGAAAAAACTAATCACAGAGCATGTGGATTCTCTTCCTTACAAAATTTACGCTACAATTGACTATCTTGGTTGTAAGTCAATAACAACAACAAAATGGTTGTGATATCAGAAGTTCTTGACAGTTTCTGAATATTTGGCTTTTATCTGGGTCTGCAAAATTATTGTGTATAACAGATATAAAAGGACTCCCTTGGCAGCTCAAGAGTAAAGAATCTGCCTCCAATGCAGGAGACTTCGAGACCAGGATTCTATCCCTGGGCCTGGGAGATTCCCTGGAGGAGGATATGCCAACTCCCTTCAGTATTCTTGCTTACAAATCCCATGGACAGAGAAAGAGAAAGTTCCCCCAGCCAGGTGAATGGTGCCAACCAGAGTAAAGGCACAAACTCGCTGTTGCAGAGGTACCCTGTCTCCTCTGCTTAATTATTCTGGAATGCAGATTTAATTAAGTCCTTAAGTAAGACTAAATAAAAAGTAGCACTGAAAATAACAGGCACAAAAAGTATTTTGCTCTGCTTTCATAGATCACCTGTTCTTCAAGATGAGTAGAATTTTAAAGATTTAATGAATGTTAAAAATACCAACAAACTTCGTCTTATAGCTTTCATGAATCTAGGCAAAGTCGGAGTCTAAATGACTAAGTAAAGGGAAAGGGCAAATTGAGCCAAGATGGCGTGGTCAGGCTCCCTCACCCCACATGCTCAAGCCCTCTTAACCCACATTCTGTAAACAATGACTCTGCAAAGTTGTGTAGCACCTGAGATAACTTATAACATTTCACATATGCTTCACAAGGTACTCACTTGGTCATGGGCTGCTGAGTGCCATTTACTTGTATGAATTTCACCATGATGCCCTGGCTGCTGCTGCATTGGACTCTATATTGGAGCAGCAGGATGGTTATGTAATATGAGGTTATGTTATGACTCTTTTATGGCTACAGTATGGTCATGTTATACCTGCTTCTGTGGTTGAAGCGATAACCAAAAGAAAGGCTGCGTTATGGCTGTTGTGCCAACTAGGAGAGAATGAAAATGGAAATACTTGCATTTCCTATGGCTTCTCCAGTCTTCTTCCAGCCTCTCAGCTTGCACCTTGCCTACTCTGAGTTCAGTGAACAGTGCAAACAGTATGAACAGGATCCACAAGCCACCGAGTTATTTATTTATTTTTTTAATTTTCATTCTCGTAACTTGAAAATATCATCTGACACATAGTGTAAACTTTGTAGAAGCAAAACAGCAATGCATTCCAAGATGGAAAATTCACTTTTAGACTGCCTCATGAATGTATTTCACTTAGATTTATTGTAGTAGTCTCAGTAGCTTGATGTAGTTTGCTGCATTCATTCCCTCCGCACTGTTTTCATAGTTTTCATTAGTATAAAATGAGACAAGAAAACATTATTTCTCATTTGCTGCTTTTCTTTTCATAAGATTAACATCACTTCCATTTTTTTCACTCCAAAATAGATTATGGTGCCTTAACAGAAACCCTAACATTTGTAATAAGCTACAGTTTGGAACTTCTGAGAATTTGGAGGGATGGTGATATATTTTATCAGGGTTTCAGGTACATAGCAATTGCTTATTTTCTTCAGGACAGTTATCAAGGATTCTGTTAGAGAGCAAGTTGCAAATCCTTCTGGGTATAGAAAAGTAGTTATTCTTCATGGAAGCTTCTGGCAAAGAACATTAGGTTCAACTAGGATGTGAAGAAGACAACTTTGAACACCTTGGTAGATCAAATATCTGGAAAATACTATTCAGCCTGTAAGATGTTTAGCCAATATGAAAATGGAATCTAGAAAGATGGCACCGTTGATCCTATATTCAATAAAGCAATAGAGACTCAGGCATAGACAACAGACATGGACACAGTGGGGAAAGAGAGGGTGGGATGGATTTAGAGAATAATTGAAACATACAAATTACCATATGCAAAACAGATACCAAGTGGGAATTTGCTGTGTAACACAGGGAGCTCAATGCAGTACTCTGTGATAACCTAGAGGTGTGGGATGCAAAGGGAGATCAGAGAGGGGTTCAGAAGAGAGACGACAGATGTATACCTGTGGCTGATTCATGTTGATGTATGGCAAAAGCCAACACAATATTATAAAGCAATTATCTTCCAATTAAAAAATTAAAGAGCCAAAAATATAAATAAATAAATAAATAAATAAAAGGAGAACATGAAATTTTCTTTCAAAAAATAATAAATAACTGTGGTGAAATTAAAACCAGGAGATAAAATTTCAAAATTAAAACCAGGGAAAAAATAAAAGATGCCTGGCCAGATCTTTTAGGTAATAATACCTTTTGGTATTAGCACCACATACATTTTTATGTGTTGTCATGATAAGTATGTTCATCTTTGACCTTTATAGGAAAATCTGAGTCTCACCCCATTAAGTAATTATCTCTCTGCTTTGGTTGAAATATGTGAACACTTGCTCTTATGTTTGACCTTTTCTTCTTTTAGATTTCTAAAGGTTTAGGTTTTAAATTTCTGCATTAAAAGTTCCTCTAAGAAATTATATCACAGAATGGTTTTAATCTCATAATTTATATTAATAGCTTTAGTCTTCAAAAACCAAACATTGATTATTATACGGCTATTTAGATGTTACTGAAGTGATTGTTTTATAACTCACCCCTTCCACTTGAATTATAAGAAAGACTATTTGATTATTTGTGACTATTGTGGGCCACCATTTCAAAATGAATTTGTAAGTCCCAGGTTCAAGAGTAGGAAAAATAGTGATTTTAAATTAACATAATAAACCAATTTTTCTTTTTTCCTTGGCCTCTCTCTCTAGCTTTGTCATAACGTTTTTCACTTATTATTATTAGTGTTTAAAATAAAGACAAATATAAAATATTTAATAATATTTAATATTAATATTTAATACTTAAATATTGCCATAGATTTTACTGTTGATCTTCATATTGTGTGCAAAGTTGATTTTAAATGTATGTATAATCACATTTAAGAATCATCAAAACTTCTCAGTAAATATTTCATTCTTACCAGAATAGTGAAAAGACTATATGAGTAACTACTGTTTATTTCATGTCTTGATGGTGCACATGCTACCAACCTCTCTACTTTGGCATAATAAGTTCAGGAAGAAACAAAGGAAGTAAAGTATGACTTTTGGCATTGGTTGGGTAATATAGGGAAATAACACAGATAAGAAAAGATGTGGCAAAACTCCTTGATGATTCATGTTTTGTAAACGTGTAGGTCTGCAAAAATTTTGCACTCATAGGGAACTTGGCATGCTATACATCAGTGGAGCAACCTGGCACAAGATCACACCCCCATTGTCTGGTCCGAACTCAGGCAAACCACAAGTAACAAGATATTAATAAAACTATTGATAATTCCAAGACAGCAACATCAGAAGATTAAACCAAATGCTGGGCTTGTAAGAGGTAACGATCAGGGCTTCCTGGTGGTCCAGTGGGTAAGGACACCACCTTGCAGTGCAAGGGAAGTCGTTCGATCCCTGGCCTGGAAAGATCCCAAGTGCCGCGGAGCGACTGGACCAATGTGTCCAATTACCGAGCTGGATCTCTGGAGTGCATGAGCCCAAAACTGGTGCTCTGTGACAACAAAGGCCACCGCAATGGGAGGCCCACATGGGCCAAAGAACAAAGATGGATGAAAATAGACAAATGAAAGACCAATAGAAGTGGCTCCCCCGCCCCCTCCCTCCCTAGCCCCCCCCCCAAATAAATGTTTGTTGTTTTTTTTTTTTTTAAAAGAGGTAATGATCATAATTTTTTTTAAAGGAATTTTTCCCCATGAGCATCATGTTATAGATACAATGATTATTTCCCTCTACTAGATCAAAGAATGGTTGCTACTTTGCTTAACATTGACTGTTGAGTAACTTTATATATTGTATTTTAACCATTAAAATTTGATCCTATACCAGAGTAGAATACAAAGTGAAAATATTGAAAAATCATCCAAAATAAATTCATAAGAATAAGAAGTGCCAGACAATCAAACATCATAAGGAAACACTTTTTTTTCACTCTTTGTCATCCTAGTCACCTTCACTTGTATGATGGGGCTCATTTGAACCTCCCATCCTTGGCTTGGTGTTTGGCATGGTGGTAAGACCCAGAATATACGCTTATAACTGTCAGGAATCATTTCACACATAGGTAACATATTAAAATCAGTTAGAAAGTTATGTTTGACTTACTAGAAAAGCCTTTACAGAAAAAGTGAAATAGTAAGATAATAATGAACTAAAGGATGCAAAGAGTTCAAAACAGACTTTTTAGTTCATACTTCTAAGTATTCTAAGAAAATACTTTAAAGAAATTGTGTTTTTTGTTTGTTTCTTTTGTTGGAGTATAGTTGATTTGAGTTTCCCTGGTGGCTCAGTGCTAAAGAATCCTCCTGCCAATGCAGGAAATGTGGGTTTGACCCCTGGGTCTAGAAGATCTCCTGGAGAAGCAAATGGCAAAACCAATTTCCTGGCAGGTTACAGAACTGTGGAAAGACAACATCAGAAGATTAAACCAAATGCTGGGCTTGTAAGAGGTAACGATCAGGGCTTCCTGGTGGTCCAGTGGGTAAGGACACCACCTTGCAGTGCAAGGGAAGTCGTTCGATCCCTGGCCTGGAAAGATCCCAAGTGCAGGAGCGACTGGACCAATGTGTCCAATTACCGAGCTGGATCTCTGGAGTGCATGAGCCCAAAACTGGTGCTCTGTGACAACAAAGGCCACGCAATGGGAGGCCCACATGGGCCAAAGAACAAAGATGGATGAAAATAGACAAATGAAAGACCAATAGAAGTGGCTCCCTGCCCCTCCCTCCCTAGCCCCCCCCCTAAATAAATCTTTGTTGTTTTTTTTTTTTTTAAAAGAGGTAATGATCATAATTTTTTTTAAAGGAATTTTTCCCCATGAGCATCATGTTATAGATACAATGATTATTTCCCTCTACTAGATCAAAGAATGGTTGCTACTTTGCTTAACATTGACTGTTGAGTAACTTTATATATTGTATTTTAACCATTAAAATTTGATCCTATACCAGAGTAGAATACAAAGTGAAAATATTGAAAAATCATCCAAAATAAATTCATAAGAATAAGAAGTGCCAGACAATCAAACATCATAAGGAAACACTTTTTTTTCACTCTTTGTCATCCTAGTCACCTTCACTTGTATGATGGGGCTCATTTGAACCTCCCATCCTTGGCTTGGTGTTTGGCATGGTGGTAAGACCCAGAATATACGCTTATAACTGTCAGGAATCATTTCACACATAGGTAACATATTAAAATCAGTTAGAAAGTTATGTTTGACTTACTAGAAAAGCCTTTACAGAAAAAGTGAAATAGTAAGATAATAATGAACTAAAGGATGCAAAGAGTTCAAAACAGACTTTTTAGTTCATACTTCTAAGTATTCTAAGAAAATACTTTAAAGAAATTGTGTTTTTTGTTTGTTTCTTTTGTTGGAGTATAGTTGATTTGAGTTTCCCTGGTGGCTCAGTGCTAAAGAATCCTCCTGCCAATGCAGGAAATGTGGGTTTGACCCCTGGGTCTAGAAGATCTCCTGGAGAAGCAAATGGCAACCAACTTCCAATATTTTTCCAATTAAATGCCATGGACAGAGGAGCCTGGCAGGTTACAGAACTGTGGAAAATTTTCAGAGGCTTTATTGAGCATATTCATTAATTAGTAGTATAAGCTGTCAGAAGAAAAATTTTGAAATTAAATAAGACAAACTTGAGAAGTTCAGTAGCTAATTTTTGAGTATATAGTTAATTAGAACTACTAAATTTAATTTATTTTATAGAACCAAGCTAGAAGTTTTATCATAACTGAAACATAAAGCTCTCTTCAAGTCTTAAGTTAATCTAATAATAAGCCTCTATTTTAAGACTTTGCATCATGAACCATGATTCTTCTGTATCTTTTTAATTTCCATCCTAACATGGAATAGAACATTTTATCTTTGTGAGGTCTGTCAATGTAAGTTACATGTAGCTAAAGTGATACTTACAAATTCATAAGAGCCAAAGGTAATGAACAACAAAACTCTGTAAAATCTTTAAAATAAAAAAAAAAGTAAATAAATAAATTTAAAAAAAAGAAAAGAAATATAGAAATGCGAAAAAAAAAGAGCCAAAGGTAAATAATTTCTCATACTCTACCCATGATTTATAATAGTTATACATCTTTCTATTTTACTTTTCCTAAGATTATTGAGATTTTGATAATATGAAATAATTAAAATGTATTGAATCATAACCAATAAATCATTTAATTGCTATGGACTAGAAATTGTTCAGTAGAACAAAATATAAGATACATAGCTGTTATATTTATAGTTTTTAAATTCTGTAGCTTTCATACTAATCAATTCATATAAATATTATAGCCATATACTTTAAATATATTTTTTAAAGATTTATTTATTTATTTATTTTGGTGGGGTGGGATGGGGAGGGAGGGGAGCAGGCGGGCCACTTCTATTGCTCTTTCATTTATCTATTTTCATCCATCTTTGTTCTTTGGCCCGTGTGCGCCTCCCATCATGGTGGCCTTGGTTGTCACAGAGCACTGGCTCCGGGTGCATGCGCTCCAGAGCTCCGGCTCGTTAATTGGACACATCAGTTCAGCCGCTCCGAGGCACGTGGGATCTTCCCAGGCCAGGGATCGAACCGGCGCCCCTTGCACTGCAAGGCACTGTCCTTACCCACTGGACCACCAGGGAAGCCCCTACTTTAAATATTTTTATATTTTTATCCTAATTTGAATGCTAGAAAAAAAGAAAATCTAACTTGTCCTGTATCAAAATTTAAATGATTTAGACTTTGTAAAGTATTATATATTCTATAAACACATGTGTTAACCACCCATTAATATATTTAAGTTCTTTTAAATAATATGTGCAATGTCAGTACTATTAGAGTAAAATATAGAAATAATGAAAAGCAATAGATTAATATTCAATATATAAGCCAAACATATTCTCCTTATGTCATAATTAATGAGAGTACTACCACATGTGAATACTCAAAGATATATTAAAGTTAAGAAAAATATGTTTCTCTTGATTTTACTCTATGGATCTAAAATGGTATTAGTTATACCCATTCCTATCTGTGTGTACCTCATCTCCAAAATCCACTCACTTGTAAACATGCACATATGAGAGAAAATTTGGAAACATTGAAGTTCACTGACTTACGTATCTTTCAAAAATTTTTAAATGATCAATAAAAACACCTCACAAGAGAAAAAGTCACAAATAGTGAAAAACAATTAGCAATATGTTATCTATGCAAATCTTCAAATTTTTCAGCAGATCATTTGAATTTACTCTGATCTCTGAAAATACAGTAGTATTTCCAGAAAAGAAACTACAGTCGAACACATGAGAATGAGTGAGAATTGTGTCTATTATATTCATGAGACATCTACTTTTTCTCTGCAAACAAAAATCTCTAAGAAATACTTCAACTAAACTTCAGAGAATGTATCAGAACCAAATTTTTCTAGATATAACTCACAGGGTATGTTCTTGAGAGTGAAGGTCACAAAAAAGTCTTCCTAAATCGTGTTACTTTATTGAGAAGAGAAATTCTTAATACCTGTTTTTCCTTTCTCATAAATTATTTTTAATGTGGCAGATGTTTAAAGATCAGATAAGAGCTAAAATGTATCATTTTTACTAGACCATGTGCTTTTCACCTCGTTTTATTTGCTTTATTTTTGTGTTAAATGCCTCTATCCTGAGAATATAATATTCTGCTTAAAAATGTATTTTCTCATTTCCTTTAAAAATTAATCAGGATAATCCATGTAATTTACATTCTTGTCATCTTTTTGTATTTTTTGAAAAGAAAACAAGTGTTGTTATCTTGTTCTTGAAGATTAGATTATTTGACTAAATCTTTTGAATCTCTACCTCCAAGGTAAATTTTTAGTAGCTCTACATTGAAAACAAGAAAGCAGGAGTAAATAGGCACTAAATATTAGAATGTCTGCTCCAAAGGAAGTTTAGTTCTAAGTTGATATCAGATTTAAAATAAACTTTAACAAGAAGAGGATAGATAAGAATATTAATAACATGAATACTACCAACCCATTTGAGGTGTTCTAATCTTGTCATTATTATTTTTGTTATTGACACAAATATGTACTGATATTCACAGAATTATAGAACTGACTTCCAAGCACAGGTGTCCTTAATACTCCTATCACCTTATCCCTGGGTATATTGAACCCAATAAATGTCAATAGAACACAAGTTATTTGTGTTCTATTTGAGGAGAAAAGAAAGCTAAGTAGGTAAATTCATGGGGAGTGAAATAATTTCTTTTAAAATGATATTATGTCAAACATTTCTGCAAACTAAGAAATTAACAGGAGATAATCAAAGAATATTTGATAAGTAATAATCTAACCTACCACCCTTGAGTTTCATGATACTACATAGGCTTGGTATGTTGCCGTGACTCTTCCATTTTTCACACAAGCTGCCTGTTCTTTTGACTCATGTCATAACATCTGTGCCTCACACTTATTCCAATGGACATAAATACATGATTTTCTCCAGGATCAGGTCATTGTGTCAGCATAATTTGATGAGATTCTTGGCTAAAACATTGCTGAGCTAAGCTCATGGAAACTTTATAAACCAAAATAAGCCTTACCTACACTTTTTCCCATTTTTATTGTGGCAAAATATACATAACATAAAAATGGACTACCTTAATTAGGCAGAGTATTTAGATCAATGTTATTTAATACAGTGTTATTGCTGTGGCAACCATTTTCAACATCCATTTTCAGATCTCTTTTCATCTTGTGAAACCGAACCTCTCGATACTGAATACACAATGGCTCTCCACTCATCTTTTCTTCTAGCCCTTGGTAATCACCATTTTACCTTCTATCTTCATGAATTTGTCTACTGGAGATATGTCAACTAAGTCTGATATGAACTTTTGTGACTGGCTTATTTCATTTAGCATAATTTACTCAAGATTTTTCCATGTTAAGACGTATGTCAGAGATTTTTTTTTGAAGGTTAAACAGTATTTCAATATAGATATATACCATATGCAGCTTATGTATTCATCAGTCAATGGACACCTGGGTTGCTTTTGCACTTTTGTTTTTATGAATAATGCTATCAATATTATGAGCATGAATGTACAAATATCTTTTTGAGATTTTTCTCTCCATTTTGTTGAATATATACTCAGAAGTGAAATTAGTGGTGACTGAGATGGTAAAGAATCTATCTGCAATGAGAGAAACCAGACACATTCCCTGGTTCAGGAGGATCCCCTTGGAGAAAGGAATGGCAACCCACTCTAGTATTCTTTCCTGAAAAACCCCATGGACAGAGGAGCCTGTCAGGCTACAGTCCATGGGATGGCAAAGAGTCAAACACAACTCAGTAACTACCCTACTACTACAGTACTACTACTATTGTAGCTCTATTTTTATTTTAGTTTTTTAGGAAATGTTATACTGTTTTCCAAATGTTAAGTCACTTCATTCCTGTCTGATTGTAGCCTGACAGGGTCCTCTGTCCACAGTATTTTCCAGGCAAGAATGGGTTGCCATTTTCTTCTTCAGTGACTTATTTACTTTTCTACAAATATCCTTCCATTTTATATTTCTAACTGCTTTCAGAAATGTTTTGTATTTTTTATTGTATAAAATTTTGCCACACTATTAAGTTGTATTGATTCCTAGGTATTTATATAACTTTTGATGATTTTATAAATGAATTGTTTTCATATTTTATTTTTGTTACTGTATAGGCATGCAATTGAGTTTGTGTATTGACTTTGTAGTCTGCTATCTTACTGAATTTATTAATTTCAGAAATTTTTTAAATGAAATTTTAAGGATTTCTCTATATAAGATCATATCATTCATAAAGAGAGATTGCTTTTTCCTTTCTAATTTGGATGGCTTTCATTATTTCTTTTTTGCTTGCTTGGTTGCTCTGGCTAGGGCTTCCAGCACTGTGTTGAAGAGCAGTGAAAAATAGACATCTAGTCTTGTTCTTAGTTGAGAGGAAATACTTTGAGTCTTTCACTGAGCATAATATTCACCATGAGCTTTCCATAGTCAGCAGTTATGTTGAGGCCGTTTCTGTCTATTTCTAGTTTGTACTGATCTTTTATCATGAAGGTCTATTGAATTTTTCAAATGTTTTCCCCATTTCTATTGAGATAGTCTTTTATGGCTTTTTCTTTTGTATTTTTAATATATTAGATCATCTTAATCAATCTCTGCATGTTGAACCATCTTTACATTTGAAAGATACATTTCAATTGGTCATGATATATGGTCTTTTAATATGTTGCTGAAGTTGGTCTTAGTACTTTGCTGAGGATGCTGCATAAAAATTCAGCTGGGATATCCATCCACTTTTTTTTTTTCATGAATTGTGTTTGCCTTGCTTTGGTGTCAAGGTAATTTCAGAGCACTGAATAAATTAGAGACTATTCCCTCATATTCATTACTTGGTAAAAAGAAACTTGAGATTGATTGGTTTTCCTCAAATGTTTGTTAGAGTTAATTGGTGAAATCATCAGATCAAGGGTATTTCCTTTTTGGGGACATTTTTGATTACTGATATAATATCATTACTATATATTCATATTTTCTACTACTTCATGATTTAGCCTTAGGAAGTTTGATGTTTCTAGAAAATTGTCCATTTTGCCTAGGCATTCCAATTTGTTGGTGCACAATTCATCATAATAGTCTATTATAATCCTTCTTACTTACACAGGATTGGCAATAAAGGTCTAATTTTTATTTTTGATTTTAGTACTTTGAGTCTTTCTATTTTTCTTAGTCCAGCTAGCTAATGTTTTGCCAATCCTCTGTTAGCTTTGATTTGGTTATTTTATCTTTCTAGTTCATGAAGTTGTAAATTTCAGAAATTTTTTAAATGAAATTTTAAGGATTTCTCTATATAAGATCATATCATTCATAAAGAGAGATTGCTTTTTCCTTTCTAATTTGGATGGCTTTCATTATTTCTTTTTTGCTTGCTTGGTTGCTCTGGCTAGGGCTTCCAGCACTGTGTTGAAGAGCAGTGAAAAATAGACATCTAGTCTTGTTCTTAGTTGAGAGGAAATACTTTGAGTCTTTCACTGAGCATAATATTCACCATGAGCTTTCCATAGTCAGCAGTTATGTTGAGGCCGTTTCTGTCTATTTCTAGTTTGTACTGATCTTTTATCATGAAGGTCTATTGAATTTTTCAAATGTTTTCCCCATTTCTATTGAGATAGTCTTTTATGGCTTTTTCTTTTGTATTTTTAATATATTAGATCATCTTAATCAATCTCTGCATGTTGAACCATCTTTACATTTGAAAGATACATTTCAATTGGTCATGATATATGGTCTTTTTAATATGTTGCTGAAGTTGGTCTTAGTACTTTGCTGAGGATGCTGCATAAAAATTCAGCTGGGATATCCATCCACTTTTTTTTTTTCATGAATTGTGTTTGCCTTGCTTTGGTGTCAAGGTAATTTCAGAGCACTGAATAAATTAGAGACTATTCCCTCATATTCATTACTTGGTAAAAAGAAACTTGAGATTGATTGGTTTTCCTCAAATGTTTGTTAGAGTTAATTGGTGAAATCATCAGATCAAGGGTATTTCCTTTTTGGGGACATTTTTGATTACTGATATAATATCATTACTATATATTCATATTTTCTACTACTTCATGATTTAGCCTTAGGAAGTTTGATGTTTCTAGAAAATTGTCCATTTTGCCTAGGCATTCCAATTTGTTGGTGCACAATTCATCATAATAGTCTATTATAATCCTTCTTACTTACACAGGATTGGCAATAAAGGTCTAATTTTTATTTTTGATTTTAGTACTTTGAGTCTTTCTATTTTTCTTAGTCCAGCTAGCTAATGTTTTGCCAATCCTCTGTTAGCTTTGATTTGGTTATTTTATCTTTCTAGTTCATGAAGTTGTAAATTTTCCTGTGATTTCTTCTTTAATAAAGTGGTTGCTTAAGAGTGTGTTCTTTAATCTCCAAAACTGTATGAATTTTCCAATTTTCCTCCTGTTACTGATTTCTAACTTTATGTTACTGTGCTCAGAGAAGATACTTTACATAGCCTGTATCTTTTATAATTCATTGAATTTAATTTGTGGTAGTATAACTATGGCCTGTCCTGAAGAATCCATTTGCACCTTGAGAGAAATGTGTCCCTGTTTTGTTGTATAAAATGATCTGCATATGTCTGTTAGATCTAGTCCATGTAGTGTGCTGTTCAACTTTAGCTTTAATTTTCACTATCATGAAACTGATATTTTCATCTTTGTTCCTGAGAATTCTGAGGTTTCTTTTTCCACCTTAATAAATAATTATGTAGTTGACATCTCTAACACATTTAGGAAGGGAGCAAGTATCACCAATACAAGCCATAGGTGATAAATCTGCAGTTTAATGATAGACTGATGAAGGAAAGCTGAGATTCATGAGAAAAACTGTGATCTGCTGGATGACTTGTGGTATATATATATATATATATATATATATATATATATACATATACATATACATATACATATATATATATGTAAGATATCTAATAAAATTTTAAGAGCCAGAATTTCATGCTTTGAGGAAAGTAGTCAAACTGGAAATAATGGTATCCATAAAAAAGTATAATTATGCAATGCAAAAATATGTGTCCCTCAGAACAAATGCAGTATTTAATATATTTAATTATTCAATTTGAGTGACCTAGTCTTCTAAGATGCATATAAATACCTTGATACAAAAACAAGCTTCAAACTGTTCTTGAAAATTGTTGTCAGTTAAGAATTAAACTAACAATACACAACATAATTATTTTTTTATCTCCTTATCCCTTTAGAGAGAATTTAAGTAACATTAGCATGCATCCCATCTCTTTGTGTCTGCTTGCCTTTTGGTGACAGAATTCATTGTTTTTTCTTGAAAATAAGATTAGTGTAGTGCAAATTATGCATGCTCAGCTGCATATTTCCTCAGTGTGAGGTTCTTTAAGTGCATGTTATTCATTGTTTATGAAATGTTTCATTTGTATATCTGTTTGAAAGCCTAAAAGGGAACATTATGCTTCTATGGCATCCTCTCTTTTAGGTTTTATTTTCCTTCTATAGGAATTACATTTTAAGTATTATATCTATTTTCTGTTGTGTTATCTCCACACCCTTCTTTAAGTTGAAATACATCATTATCACTCATGTGAAACAACCATTTATTTCATTGAATAGAATTACAGGATTAGATTCTGTAGAAGAATTTTGCTATGACTGAATTAGTCAGGAATGTATTCTTACATTTATCATAGAAGAAAAGTCTCCTTCCCAAAGGCATTTCCAGCATGTATCTGTTATCTCCCTAATTCAACATTTTTGTACAAGCTGTTTTTATAAAATGATCTGCATATGTCTGTTAGATCTAGTCCATGTAGTGTGCTGTTCAACTTTAGCTTTAATTTTCACTATCATGAAACTGATATTTTCATCTTTGTTCCTGAGAATTCTGAGGTTTCTTTTTCCACCTTAATAAATAATTATGTAGTTGACATCTCTAACACATTTAGGAAGGGAGCAAGTATCACCAATACAAGCCATAGGTGATAAATCTGCAGTTTAATGATAGACTGATGAAGGAAAGCTGAGATTCATGAGAAAAACTGTGATCTGCTGGATGACTTGTGGTATATATATATATATATATATATATATATATATATATATACATATACATATACATATACATATATATATATGTAAGATATCTAATAAAATTTTAAGAGCCAGAATTTCATGCTTTGAGGAAAGTAGTCAAACTGGAAATAATGGTATCCATAAAAAAGTATAATTATGCAATGCAAAAATATGTGTCCCTCAGAACAAATGCAGTATTTAATATATTTAATTATTCAATTTGAGTGACCTAGTCTTCTAAGATGCATATAAATACCTTGATACAAAAACAAGCTTCAAACTGTTCTTGAAAATTGTTGTCAGTTAAGAATTAAACTAACAATACACAACATAATTATTTTTTTATCTCCTTATCCCTTTAGAGAGAATTTAAGTAACATTAGCATGCATCCCATCTCTTTGTGTCTGCTTGCCTTTTGGTGACAGAATTCATTGTTTTTTCTTGAAAATAAGATTAGTGTAGTGCAAATTATGCATGCTCAGCTGCATATTTCCTCAGTGTGAGGTTCTTTAAGTGCATGTTATTCATTGTTTATGAAATGTTTCATTTGTATATCTGTTTGAAAGCCTAAAAGGGAACATTATGCTTCTATGGCATCCTCTCTTTTAGGTTTTATTTTCCTTCTATAGGAATTACATTTTAAGTATTATATCTATTTTCTGTTGTGTTATCTCCACACCCTTCTTTAAGTTGAAATACATCATTATCACTCATGTGAAACAACCATTTATTTCATTGAATAGAATTACAGGATTAGATTCTGTAGAAGAATTTTGCTATGACTGAATTAGTCAGGAATGTATTCTTACATTTATCATAGAAGAAAAGTCTCCTTCCCAAAGGCATTTCCAGCATGTATCTGTTATCTCCCTAATTCAACATTTTTGTACAAGTTCAGCATGGCTGTCCTTAAACAAAATAGCTATATAATGTCTATCTAAAATTAGGTAGTAACTCAAAGGCGTGTATTGTTAAATAAGGTACACAGACAATGTTTGCATATTTAAAAGAGAATGTTATTTGAGTCAATAAATATTTATGAACTCTAATCCTAGGCAATATGTGAAACACTATGTATTCAAGGGTGAAGTAGATATTCTATGCCCTCCATAAGCTCATTTATAAGCAGCCACATAAACTGTTAGTAGGTGTTCATCCCACATCACAATTACCAAATAATTTGTAAATCATTAAATTTGATTTGATGGTGATATGATATGTGGAAAGAAGTCCTTTGGAGCAAGGTTCAAAAATAAGAGGTGAGATTTGAATCGAGCCCTAGAGGATCAGTTGAAATTTGTATGGCAGATAAAAAGTTACAAAGTAAGTTATAAAGAAGGAATGGAATGAGAGAAAGTCATAGAAATTGCTAAGTCAAAATATACTACAAAATGTAAGAGGCTCACCCAAAGTGTAACATTGATCACAAATGGACTTTGTTGAAATGGTTTGGTTTATACTGCATCATGACAGAAGAATTAACTTTTGTAGGCATTAGAGAGCCAACTGAAGTGCATAATAAGCAAGTTGACAGCATAATTCTTTTCATGTTTTATGAGGATATTTCTTAGGAAATTATAGAATATAAAAGCTAGAAGAGAAAATGGTGTAGTGATTGAAGCAATTCAAAGGTGAAACCAATTACAACATAAGATGGATGTTTATAATAACATGCACTCAATGACATCTTCAACATCTTCTGGGCTGAGGGTCCTGATGGATATGGTGCCCTCAGTTGTAAAATAAGGCTTTAAGTAATAGGTCATAGACAAGATTATAATTTGTAATATGTTCAGATGTTCATATAATACTCATTAGAGGTACAAAGGAAATTTAAAATATTCAGAATTATTTATAGTTTGGAATAAAGGTACATACAATATTAGAAATAAGTAATTATTAATACCAAAATGACAGATAATTTTTTCAGGGATAACAATCTGAAGGAAAATCTGATGCACCTTAACAACTGATGGGACCAAAGGAGGGTACAGAGAAGAAGTAAAACTACCACTCAGTACACAAAGAGATAGCATTAAAGACACCATTTGTTAAAATGTGATTAAAATCAGTTTTTAAAAGCAACATTTGGATTTGAAAGTTAAGGTTCTGGTCAGTAGGTCAAATCCAAGATACTGCTAAGATATCAAGCTGCAGACCAACTGGTAACTTAAAATCCACTTCTGTACTCTGGGGAGTGGATTCCTAGGCAGAGATGCACCCTTTAAACTTTCCTTCCTAGAACTAATAAAGAATTTCTTGAGAATGAATGATGTTTTGTTGGGGATGATATGTGGAAAGAAGTCCTTTGGAGCAAGGTTCAAAAATAAGAGGTGAGATTTGAATCGAGCCCTAGAGGATCAGTTGAAATTTGTATGGCAGATAAAAAGTTACAAAGTAAGTTATAAAGAAGGAATGGAATGAGAGAAAGTCATAGAAATTGCTAAGTCAAAATATACTACAAAATGTAAGAGGCTCACCCAAAGTGTAACATTGATCACAAATGGACTTTGTTGAAATGGTTTGGTTTATACTGCATCATGACAGAAGAATTAACTTTTGTAGGCATTAGAGAGCCAACTGAAGTGCATAATAAGCAAGTTGACAGCATAATTCTTTTCATGTTTTATGAGGATATTTCTTAGGAAATTATAGAATATAAAAGCTAGAAGAGAAAATGGTGTAGTGATTGAAGCAATTCAAAGGTGAAACCAATTACAACATAAGATGGATGTTTATAATAACATGCACTCAATGACATCTTCAACATCTTCTGGGCTGAGGGTCCTGATGGATATGGTGCCCTCAGTTGTAAAATAAGGCTTTAAGTAATAGGTCATAGACAAGATTATAATTTGTAATATGTTCAGATGTTCATATAATACTCATTAGAGGTACAAAGGAAATTTAAAATATTCAGAATTATTTATAGTTTGGAATAAAGGTACATACAATATTAGAAATAAGTAATTATTAATACCAAAATGACAGATAATTTTTTTTCAGGGGATAACAATCTGAAGTAAAATCTGATGCACCTTAACAACTGATGGGACCAAAGGAGGGTACAGAGAAGAAGTAAAACTACCACTCAGTACACAAAGAGATAGCATTAAAGACACCATTTGTTAAAATGTGATTAAAATCAGTTTTTAAAAGCAACATTTGGATTTGAAAGTTAAGGTTCTGGTCAGTAGGTCAAATCCAAGATACTGCTAAGATATCAAGCTGCAGACCAACTGGTAACTTAAAATCCACTTCTGTACTCTGGGGAGTGGATTCCTAGGCAGAGATGCACCCTTTAAACTTTCCTTCCTAGAACTAATAAAGAATTTCTTGAGAATGAATGATGTTTCAATACAAGACATACAAAGAAAGAAGAGATACAAAAAAATGAGAAAAAATAATTCAGGTTTTGCCACAATAAAAGTGTCTGCAGAAAGAAAAAGGAGAAATGAAAGAACTGAGAGACCATTCTGCTAAAAAAAAAAAAAAAAAAAAAAAAAAGTTAAAGGGAGAAAAGTCTTAGAGGCAAAGAGATGGTTATGAGAAGGAAGTTTTCCAGAGACAAGAAAAAGTTCATAAGGTTGCAGTTGAAGTATATTGTTAATGAAAAACAGCTTTAGTGGACTGGTGAAATCAAAAATCAGATTGCATGGAAACAAAATGTAAGTGTGTGTATATTAGGGCTGAAAGTGATGGTGAGTAGAGTCGAGGGTAAGGAGAAGGTTCCTTTCATTCCTAAGTGGCCATTGTGTAGAGTGGCTAGTTGGTCATTTTCCCATTTTAACGATGGGAAGGGACAGACAGTGTCAAAATTCAAGCAAGAACATCTGAATTGATAAAGAGAAGACATGTAAAATTCTTTAAATAATTTTAAAATAAGGAATATAAATCAATTCCTCATATAATATTAATATTACAAGTGTATTTTTTCAAATTGTGTGAAAGAGATATAAAAATCACTATAACTTGAGTTACTTTTAGGAATGTATTTGTCAAAGATATGAGTCAGATTTAACACTGTGCTGATAAAAAGGGCAAGGACATGAAACTGTTTTGATTCTTTTTTTAGGTGCAGTGTTTTCTCTCTAGGATGATAAAAGGACAGAATCTATAATGATTCAAAGTGTTATTTCTCTAAGTGAGTCAGAAATAAATAAGGCAATGAGATATAAAGCTTTGAGGGACTGGATCCTCTTCTGATAGATGAAAGATGGTCAGGCTGGCAGAAAAGTGGAGATGCTTGATGGCTTCTCGTTGGTGTGTGGGATGCACTGCATTAATCAGAGGACAGCACTTGATTACCCAGCTGGACCACAGTGACATTACACTTGGATATAAGCCACTGCAAAGGAGACCTTAATGTCAGTAAATCCTGGACTAAGAGGGAACTGACTAATAATAGCTCACTTATCATAAGTCATTTTCATATCAGAAAGGATCTTGTGTGTACAATTTTCTCATGTGGGATGAGGAAGACAAGAAAGAAGCTTATCATGCTATTGTCTTCTACATTCTTTATTATTTATTGCATCTAATAAATATATCATTTTCTTTCTTACGTTTTCGGTTTGGTGGATATGTTTTATTTTGTTTTGGTTATAAGCCTGGTATTAAGATTCTTAATTTAGTCAGCTTGTTGTGTGTACTACCAAAGATTTTGTCATAAATTGCTTTCTCAATAATTTCTCAAGGAAAATTTGAAGGCATCTCTTAAAAATGCCTTGACTTGAAAGTGTTTAATTGTGTATATTATTTGTATTCATTTCAACTTAACTTTTGTAAAATGGTCCCATGTCATAAATGTTTGTCAGATGATATAACCATAATATTTATATGTTAAATTTACTGTGAAGTTTTCTAACATATAGCTAAGCAATTTGCATTTTTCCCATTCATTATTAATACTTTGTGCTAGCACAAAGAGCTTCAAACGAAACCTGATTTTAAGATACAAATTGCTGAATTGAAGAACAGGATTGTATGTCTTATTATTTTTTAGTACCACATGGACTTCAGTGGTTTAAAGTGATATATGAAACATATATTAGACCTTGTCTTTAAGTAGGAAAGCAGACATATGTCCACTTATACTCTGGACTTTTTGCTTAAAATTAAAAATCTGTACTTAGGACAGAAAATCAAAGGGAATCTAAATGCTCCTTGCCCAGCAATGGATTGTCACCAACCTGTGCTACAGTTTAAGGGGACAGAAATGGCATGCAATGCTGAGATGCTGACAGATGAAAGAAAGAGAGCACAAAATCCTGAAGAACTCTCAATCTGGGTAGATTAGAGAACTGGCTTCTGCCTACGTTCACTTCCATTCTCATAAATCAATTCTTCAAATTCACTGTTAGAACAGCACTTAATACATCCTTCAAAAAGACTATTTGCACTAAACATTTCAAACAAAAAATAACAAGAACACTATGAGGGTCAAATAAATCCTCAGTGATTGATTGCTAAGCGGATGGGGCCTAAGAGAAGCAGAACTACCATAACGTGATAAGAAAGAGGAGTGTCACTGTAGCAGGGCAGAGCTAGAGTGAACAAAATTACTGTCCACAGTCCCAGAGCAGTGATGGGAATGAAATGGCAAAGTTTCATCAGGACCAGAATGCTCACAAGGCAAGACTATGACAAAATCTGTAAAAGGTTCAGAAGGGGTCACCTCAGCATACAGAAAGGATAGCAATCCACCCCCACATCCAAACGGTCTATGCTTGGACAAGCATATAGTATTCCATGCAGGGCCATCTTCAAGGAGGAAGGCTGCTGATTTATAGGAAATGATATTAGATATAAAGGATAATGGTACATAGATTACAGATGCTCCATCAACATATGGAAGACTTCTTGCCTCAGCAAATAAAAGGGGTCAATAATGTGAAGAGAGTGCACATCAGATTTATAGAGGTTTTATTGCTCTGTGATTTATGAAACATACAGATGGCAGTGATATTGGATAATATTCACAAATAGGCTGCAATAAAGATTATTAAAGCATCTAGCAGTGCCACAGTTAGCTTCAGCTATTAACAGAAAATGCCTGTAGGCATTGGGTACTTTACAAAGAAGATGTACAGACCTCTTTGATTTTTACAGGTGGCCATCCTGGTCTGTTCCTACACTTGGGTTTCTTCTGAAGGTGTTTTGATATCTGTCTTCTTTTTCTGTTTTAAATACAGATTTGCCTGAAAAGAGTAATGAGTGGATGAAGTTTAGCAAGTGAGGCTCACAAGTCCAATGTCAAGGATATTGTGGCACCAGGCCTGAATGCTTGATTTCTTCTGAGGATAGAGATTTCTCTTTTGAAATCTTCAACTGTGGATCCCTTACACTTTACCTAAATTTTACCAGATTTTAATATAAAGAATATCTTCTACAGATATACTGACCTGAAATTTATTTAGAATTTGAAGGACATGTGTATTTTCAAAGTAAAACTGAGACCTGTTTCAATGATAATTCAGAACACTGGATGAATAATATCAGCTACTGAAGGGAAAATTCATGTATTTTCTTAAAAAAAACACTCATCAATTTCACATTTGCCTAAAACAGAGTAGTATCTTAAAATATCAGTTATCAAGGTTGATTTAAGTGGCCAGAGAAACTAATTTAAATATGTGGTCAAAAAGAGCCACTAATGCTACTGGAATTACCTCATTTCCTGGGATCATTTTGGGAAACAGTATTATTAAATTTGCTTTCTCTCCCTGGATATGAGAAAAATGTGGTTTTATAGTAAGAGATTATGTTATATTAAGAGATTTTATACTGTATACTCTACATGTATTTAAATCTAGCCCTGTCTTCCTCAAAATGGTAACTATGAATACAGTCAGAATTGCAAGGTTCAGTTTGTTTTTGCAAGTTAGTAAAAATATTTTTTTGTGGGATAGAATGCTGCCTTTTTTCTCTTTTTACCATCTTTACCCCTACTCTGCCTCTTTAATTTGTCAAACCTGGTACCATCCTGTCCATCTCCCATACTCTGCTGACTTGGGATGTGAAAAATTAACTATGCATCAGGTTAGCACACATTCAGTCATATTTTCTCACCTATGTAGTCTGAGATTCTGATTTGTGCACTGTCAGATTTATCCCCTTTCTCCATAAAACTATCTTTTGACTTTATTATATACAGTCCAACCATCTGTCACACTGACAATCCTAATACATACCGCTTCTTTTAGACCATCTCCATTGCTGAAAATGAACCTTAGGCTCCATTTTCTTTCCTATCTAAAGCAGATTTGTTTCCCCTCCATCAGGAACTAAAATCTTCAGCTTCATTTCTATTCCAGTATATTGTTTATCACGTTGAAACACTTACAGCTCGGTTGACAGCACTTTAGCTTCTCCCTAAATCCATGATTTATTTTATTTGTGCAACATGCATTACTGCAGAAACTGTCTAACATTTGAATAGACTGCATTTATTGGGTATAAGACTCTGGGAAGTCATCTTCATAAAATCAATTTTATTCTGAGTCTTATCTGTTTCCAACTTAGAAACAAATGTAAGACCTACATACAATAGAACCAAAGCTCAAACAAGCAATCAGAAAACAAAAGCAGGATGGTGATCATCGTAGAGCCAAATTTATTTCTATAAAAATTATTGCTTAAGTATGTTATATTTTGAGCTAAATAATCTCTAAAAGCTAATCTCTTTTGAGAGTTTAGCATGGTATATAATTTTTCCTCATTTATAAAAAGAGTATGACTAAAGTAGAATGAATTAATTTGAAAGAAAGCAATCTTCCCCTGCAGCTTCCCAGTGTGTATAAACCATCTGGTCTACTAGGGCATCAATCAACATTGGTCAAAAGATGGAATGAAAGTTCTCAGAGAATGTCCTATTTTTCTACTCTGAGGCTTTGCCCCTCCTCCTCCTAGGTTGTTTTTTTTTTTTTAACATTTTTTTAATTTATTTTGGTGGGGGAGGGGGAGGGAGGGGAGTGGGCGGGTCACTTCTATTGGTCTCTCACTTGTCTAGTTTCATCCATCTTTGTTCTTTTGGCTCCTGTGGGCCTCCCATCGCGGTGGCCTCTGTTGTCGCAGAGCACCGGCTCTGGACGCATGCGCTCTAGAGCTCCGGCTCGGCAATTGGACACATCGGTCCAACCGCTCCGCGGCACGTGGGATCTTCCCAGACCAGGGATCGAACCGGCGCCCCTTGCACTGCAAGGCGGTGTCCTTACCCACTGGACCACCAGAGGAAGCCCCTCCTAGGACTTTTTAATTCAGAAATTTAAATCAGTATTTGATCCCCCCCCAAGTCCTTTTTTCTTTATTCAGGCCTTTCCCAGCAAGGCCTTTTATAACCACCCTATTTAAAAGTGCAGTTTTTCCTGCAACTTATCTTTCTCTAGAACCTACCTCCCCATCATCCAGACCCCGTTTTTCCCCATTCTGCTTTACCATTTATAGTTAAGATAAAAGTAAAAGGTAAGTCACTTCAGTCGTGTCTGACTCTCTGAGACTGTCTGGACCTGTACCTCACCAGCCTCCTCCATCCATGGGATTCGCCAGGCAAGACTACTAGAGTGATGGCCTTTCTGACTGGTGTGAGGTGATATCTCATTGTACTTTTGATTCATTTCTCTATTATTAAGTGAGGTTGAGCATCATTTCATGTTTTTTTGGCCATCTGTATGTCTTCTTTGGAGAGATGTCTCTTTATATCTGTTTCCCATTTTTTGATTGGGTTGTTCATTTTTCCAGTGTTCAGTTGCCGCAGTTGCTTGTAGATTTTAGAGATTAATTCTTTGTCTGTTGTTTCATTTGCTATTATTTTCTCCCATTCTGTGGGCTGTCTGTTCAACTTTTTGTAGTTTCTTTTGCTATACAAAAGCTTTTAAGTTTAATTAGGTCTCATATGTTAATTTTTTGTTTTAGTTCCACTATTCTAGTAGGTGAGTCATGGAAGATTTTGCTTTAATTCATATCATTGATTGTTTTGCCTATATTCTCCTCTAAGAGTTTTATGGTCTCTGGTCTTACATTTAGGTTTTTAATCCATTTTGAGTTTATCTTTGTGTATGGTGTCAAAGAATGTTCCAACATCATCAAAAAATCTATTGACAGTAAATTCTGGAGAGGGTGAAGAGAAAAGGGAACACTCTTGCATTACTGGTGGGAATGTAAATTGATGCAGCCACTATGGAAGACAGTATGGAGATTCCTTAAAAAACTAAAAATAGAAGCACCATACGACCCAGCAATCCCACTCTTAGGCTTATACCCTGATGAAATCAAAACTAGAAGAGGCACCTGTACCCCAATATTCATTATAGCTCTATACAATAGCTGGCACATGGAAGCAACCTAGATGTCCATTGAAGAATGAATGGATAAGAGAGCTCTGGTACATATATACAATGGATTACTTCTCTGCTGTAAAAAGAAATACAGAAGAATCAGTCCTAATGAGGTAGATGAATCTAGAACCTATTATAAAAAGTGAAATAAGTCAAATAGAGAAAGACAAGTACAGTATACTAACATATGTATATGGAATCTAGTAAGAGGGTAATGATAACACACACAGAGAAGCCATGGAAAAACAGATATAGAGAACAGCCAGATGGGTGTTGTGGGGAATAAACAGTGGGTGGGAGGCATAGAAGGAGTAACATGGAAACCTATACTATCATATGTGAAAAAGATAGCTCTTATCATTGCACTATGGGAATAGGGGATCCTGCAGGGGTGCTGTATGATGGCCTGGAGGGATGGGGTGGGGGGGACTGGGAGGTGAGTGGAGGAGGGAAGGGGCCAAGGATATGCATATGACTAATCTGGAATTATACATACCTGTAAACAACAAAACTCTGTAAAAGCCAAAAGTGAAATAAAAATAAAAAAGAATACAAGAGTGGATTGCTATGCCCTTCTCCAGGGTATCTTCCTGACCCAGGGATCAAACCTGGGTCTCCCACACTGCAGGCCATTTCTTTACCATCTGAGCCACCAGGGGAGAGACTTTACTTATTTGGTTGATTGTACAGCCACTTCACTGGAATGTAAACTGCTTAAGAACAGATGTTTTGTCTGTTTTGTTCTTGTTATTATCTATGGTACTAAATCAAGCATGCCAAGGGAAGTGCCTGCCACTCAGTAGGCAGTTGATAAGTAGTTGTAGAAGGAAAGGATAAATTGGAATATTTGATTTACAGAATATTAGAATGGTTTATTACATTTTCTTTAGTTTACAGAATTTGCTGACTGGGTTTAGAACTCAAAAAATGTGCTTAATGATATGGAATAAGCTCATCATACATGTTTAGGTGCTCATAAAACAAGCAAGTATTTACATATTTAGACACATATGAAATACAAAGAGCGGCAGCAAAAATAATTTAAAAAATTATTTTCATAGACAAAAAATGGGTTGATCAATAGACTGACAGAAATAAAGATAGGCTGTGAGTGTGGGGGGTAAGCTAGCCTTATATAAGACCAAAATCACTGTGAAAGTTGGTTGGGATGTGGCAGCAGCAGCCTCTTCCAACTCAGAAGCAGAATCCAAGTCCTTACAGTTGTCTGGCTGAGCTTTCTACTTCCTTGCTGGCTGTTAGTCTGGGGCCTCCCCTTCATCCCTGTTCACACCCTCCACCCATTGTCCAATCATCCAGGATGTGCCAGGTCTTTCTGTTAAACCTGTCTGAATTCTCCTTCTGCTGCATCTTTCTGGCTTCAGTCTGAGAAAGTTCTCTGCTTTTAAGGGTTCAAGTGGTTACACTGGGCCCACCTGTAAAATCCAGGATACTCTCCCGATTTGAAGCCCAAGAGCTTAATTATCAATATATCTACAAAGTCCATTTTTCTATGCAACAAAAGATATTCCAGCGAAAATGTGTGAATACCTTTGGAGGCTGTTATTCCACCTCCCACAACATGTAATATGCATTAAGTGCTGTCATGCACCATGGTGTATGCTTAAGGCTCAGTGTACATCATTTCTTTAATTCTTCAATAGGCCTGAGAGACGGATACCACACTTTTTCCCACTTACAGAGAAGAAGAAACAATATTGGTGAGGTTTATTTTATTTGTCAAGTTCAGGGGTAGAGCCAATTCTGCTGTGAAGTGCATGGCTTCCCAAAAGTATTCTACTAGGCAAAATCACACAATAAAACCAGAGGTCTGATGTGAAAGGTGTGGGCATGGTACTAAATCAAGCATGCCAGGAAGTGACTGCCACTCAGTAGGCAGTTGATAAGTAGTTGTAGAAGGAAAGGATAAATTGGAATATTTGATTTACAGAATATTAGAATGGTTTATTACATTTTCTTTAGTTTACAGAATTTGCTGACTGGGTTTAGAACTCAAAAAATGTGCTTAATGATATGGAATAAGCTCATCATACATGTTTAGGTGCTCATAAAACAAGCAAGTATTTACATATTTAGACACATATGAAATACAAAGAGCGGCAGCAAAAATAATTTAAAAAATTATTTTCATAGACAAAAAATGGGTTGATCAATAGACTGACAGAAATAAAGATAGGCTGTGAGTGTGGGGGGTAAGCTAGCCTTATATAAGACCAAAATCACTGTGAAAGTTGGTTGGGATGTGGCAGCAGCAGCCTCTTCCAACTCAGAAGCAGAATCCAAGTCCTTACAGTTGTCTGGCTGAGCTTTCTACTTCCTTGCTGGCTGTTAGTCTGGGGCCTCCCCTTCATCCCTGTTCACACCCTCCACCCATTGTCCAATCATCCAGGATGTGCCAGGTCTTTCTGTTAAACCTGTCTGAATTCTCCTTCTGCTGCATCTTTCTGGCTTCAGTCTGAGAAAGTTCTCTGCTTTTAAGGGTTCAAGTGGTTACACTGGGCCCACCTGTAAAATCCAGGATACTCTCCCGATTTGAAGCCCAAGAGCTTAATTATCAATATATCTACAAAGTCCATTTTTCTATGCAACAAAAGATATTCCAGCGAAAATGTGTGAATACCTTTGGAGGCTGTTATTCCACCTCCCACAACATGTAATATGCATTAAGTGCTGTCATGCACCATGGTGTATGCTTAAGGCTCAGTGTACATCATTTCTTTAATTCTTCAATAGGCCTGAGAGACGGATACCACACTTTTTCCCACTTACAGAGAAGAAGAAACAATATTGGTGAGGTTTATTTTATTTGTCAAGTTCAGGGGTAGAGCCAATTCTGCTGTGAAGTGCATGGCTTCCCAAAAGTATTCTACTAGGCAAAATCACACAATAAAACCAGAGGTCTGATGTGAAAGGTGTGGCAAAGGCACAGTATTCAAAGCAGAGCATGGAGAAATGTTAAAAAGTAAGACACTGATAAAAGTGGTAGCAGAGTGATAGGCACATTAAATAATTAATAAAATGTACAAAGTTACTGAAAATATGATCTTGACCATGAAAAAGCCCTTTAGTTTGCTCTTGGAAGGGAACATCGGAAGAGCTCTTGTGGCTCACTGGCAGGAGGATTACCTGAAATCAGGTGGATGGTTGTGACTACAAAAGTGCTTGGATGGACTGAGATCCTGGTGAACATTTGAGAGGTGTGTGTGTTTTCGGATTCCTGGGTGGCTGTGTTAAGCCCAATGCAGTTTTCTGCATTCACCTAGGATTTCTCGGAGAAGAATTCTTGCATAAGTAAACACAAAACTCACATTATGCTCAAATTGTTCTCTAATATGACAGGTATTGCTGTTGTTGTTTACTTGCTAAGTCATAGCCAACTCTTTTGCAGCCCCATATACTGTAACCTGCCAGGCTTTACTGTCTTTTGGATTTCCCAGGTGAGAATACTGCAGTAGGTTGCCATTTCTTTCTCCAGGGGATGTTCCCAATCGAGGAATCAAACCCACCTCTCCTGGACTGTCAGTCAGATTCTTCACCGCTGAACCACCTGGGAAGCCCCAATATGTCTATTACATTGGAAGAGCTTTGTGTTTACCAAGCAAGTGTGATAGCAAAACTGCCTGTATGAGACAGACTGGCAGGAACCTTCCTGAGCTTGTGAAATATGTACACATACTGAGCATGCATCAGAGACGACAACATAAAAGATAAATACAAAAAAAAAGTTTAGGAATTTCCACTTTGAAAGGAAGTTTGATGTATTTTATAATCCTTTCTCGAGATCTTTTGAGGTAGTAGCTCTCACAGTACAGCCAATAAATCACTACCCTACTGCAATTGCTGGCCTCACTCTTCTTTAAAACAAAGTGTAAACACCCATAGCAAGCGAATAATGGAATTTTGGTAAGAGCTTCATAGCATTTAAAGTTTTAAAGGTAAAAAAGAGCCAAACATTCTGCTGTGAAGTGCATGGCTTCCCAAAAGTATTCTACTAGGCAAAATCACACAATAAAACCAGAGGTCTGATGTGAAAGGTGTGGCAAAGGCACAGTATTCAAAGCAGAGCATGGAGAAATGTTAAAAAGTAAGACACTGATAAAAGTGGTAGCAGAGTGATAGGCACATTAAATAATTAATAAAATGTACAAAGTTACTGAAAATATGATCTTGACCATGAAAAAGCCCTTTAGTTTGCTCTTGGAAGGGAACATCGGAAGAGCTCTTGTGGCTCACTGGCAGGAGGATTACCTGAAATCAGGTGGATGGTTGTGACTACAAAAGTGCTTGGATGGACTGAGATCCTGGTGAACATTTGAGAGGTGTGTGTGTTTTCGGATTCCTGGGTGGCTGTGTTAAGCCCAATGCAGTTTTCTGCATTCACCTAGGATTTCTCGGAGAAGAATTCTTGCATAAGTAAACACAAAACTCACATTATGCTCAAATTGTTCTCTAATATGACAGGTATTGCTGTTGTTGTTTACTTGCTAAGTCATAGCCAACTCTTTTGCAGCCCCATATACTGTAACCTGCCAGGCTTTACTGTCTTTTGGATTTCCCAGGTGAGAATACTGCAGTAGGTTGCCATTTCTTTCTCCAGGGGATGTTCCCAATCGAGGAATCAAACCCACCTCTCCTGGACTGTCAGTCAGATTCTTCACCGCTGAACCACCTGGGAAGCCCCAATATGTCTATTACATTGGAAGAGCTTTGTGTTTACCAAGCAAGTGTGATAGCAAAACTGCCTGTATGAGACAGACTGGCAGGAACCTTCCTGAGCTTGTGAAATATGTACACATACTGAGCATGCATCAGAGACGACAACATAAAAGATAAATACAAAAAAAAAGTTTAGGAATTTCCACTTTGAAAGGAAGTTTGATGTATTTTATAATCCTTTCTCGAGATCTTTTGAGGTAGTAGCTCTCACAGTACAGCCAATAAATCACTACCCTACTGCAATTGCTGGCCTCACTCTTCTTTAAAACAAAGTGTAAACACCCATAGCAAGCGAATAATGGAATTTTGGTAAGAGCTTCATAGCATAGTTTTAAAGGACATGGACTTCACTTGGTAATACTCTTTTTGAAGTAAACAGAAATAGCTCTATATTCCTTAAGCTCAAGTCTGTTTCGGGTGCCTGCATTTTAACACAGATATAAAGAAAAGGAGTGGGATTGATGAATATTTTCAGGGGCTTAATGTGTTCTAGATATTAAATACACAATCTATGTTTGTTCCCTCAACAACTACAGGGTGACTTAATAAACTATTCATTTTATAAATTATTAAAACAAATTCCGTGTCAGTCAAATAAACTTCCTCACATCACACATCAGTCAACCACAGGATGAGGATTTTAAAGCATATCTGTCTATTGACAATGAAAGCCATTTACTCCACATTAAAGGCCTAACCTAGCCAAAAACTAAAGAAAATTTTCACCCTGGTTGTTCCTTATCTGGATTTGTACCCTAAGTTCAATAAATTTAAAAATAAATTTGTTATCATATCTTACAAAGTAGTTTTCCTCTTTTATCTCTCAATATTATTAATATGCTCAGGAAGTTACTTAAGTCTATTATTTTCACTCACCATGAAGAGCAGTAATTTGCCAGGTTTCATTGATTTATTAAAGCATTTCTAGAATCAATCTGAGGTTTTCTATCTTTTTTAACCATCAATCTAATGCAGACTCTATATCTTCAAAACTCTATTACTGGGCTTCCCCTGGTGGTCCAGTGGGTAAGGACACTGCCTTGCAGTGCAAGGGGCGCCGGTTCGATCCCTGGCCTGGGAAGATCGCACGTGCCGCAGAGCGGCTGGACTGATGTGTCCAATCACCGAGCCGGAGCTCTGGAGCGCATTCACCCAGAGCCGGCGCTGTGCAACGACAGACGCCCCTGCGATGGGAGGTCCACAGGAGTCAAAGAACAAAGACGGATGAAAATAGAGAAATGAAAGACCAATAGAAGCGGCCCGCCCGCTCCCCTCCCTCCCCAACCCGACCCCTGCCCCAAATAAATAAATAAATAAATCTTTAAAATAATATTTAAAAAAGCTATATTACTGAAATAACACCAACTTTTCTGGTTTAGAAATAAAAGAATCTCCAGGTTCTATTTTTTCAAACTCATCTTCCAAAATATCAATATATTTAACTTGCAATCATGAAAATCTGAGATAAATGAATACCAGTAGACCTCTGGAAGAAAGCCTTTAAAACACAGAAAGTAGAGAATCTTACATTTGGAACGTGATGCCTGTATTAGTGAATTTTGTGCACATTCCCCCCCCATTCTCTTATTATATTCATAAAGCTTTTCCAAAGTAGGGCAGTCTCCTTCCAAGATTCTCTGGAAAAAGGAGAGGAAGGCCATTCTCAGCATAGAAAGAAATCTCACAGAAAACATCATTTGGCATACATTGTACGTGGCTAAGACATGAATCTCATGGAGTCTCCCAGAAATCTGAAGGGCTTTGGTTTTGCACGCTAACTCATCTCATCCATGAACATAACTAACCATGTGTACATAAACTGTAAGTTCATATTTATTTCTTCTGCTCCTATATTCCCTGAACTTCCTGTTGCAAGCTGCTGGATCATGTGTATTCAGAAATATGTACTAAGTGAATAAAAATGAACACCTAGGCTTTTATAAACATATGAAGAAACTCTTTTTTTGAACAAGTGGAGAGAATAGTAATTCTTTTACTTAAGATTCCATTCAAAAAATTAAGGCCATTTAAAGATCAAGCTTAGAACACAATTTCACTTTCATGCACACAGTGTCATAAAGAGAATTTTGAAAGCAGTCACAGCCCATGGGACTACTCTAGGTGACCACTGCTCCAGTCCAGACTTGGGCTGAAAATAAGTCAGGTTTGGTGAGGGATCAAGTTCAGAGTGAGTGCTTTTCCCACTGCAGTTGTGGAAAGCATGTTATGAAACCCAAAAGGGAATTCTCCTCAATGTTTCAGTTTGTTTGAAGGAACATTTGCTTTTTTTATTTTATATTCATTGCCCATAATACTGGCATTTTAGGACATAAAGTTACTTTACAAAGTCATATTAGATGCCCTCATTTTCAAAATGCATTCCCCTTGACTGTTTTACACATCAAAAGATAAATGGGGACAATGTGAGTGCTTGAACCTCATTTGGTTTGGTTTATGAATATTTCCAACATGTCAGTGGTGTTGCAGATGCATTCAAAATGCCTTGTTCTAACAGTTGTTTTGATGTGTGGTTTTATGAATCTGACCCTTTGAAACACACTGTGCTGCACTGCATTGCCTTTCAGGATTTGGCTCTGGTGTTACATAGTTACCTTCTGTTTCACCTTAGAGGCTATTCATTTCTTTTCCAGGGCATTGGTCCTGAAACATCCTAACCCTCCCAGTCATTGAAATGGATTACAAGAAAGATGAATAAATTGTTTGTTCAGAAAATAACTGTAATGACACTGGTAGCACTAGTTATGAAGGAGCTGCTCTTGTAATTTGTCATTTTTGATGTAAGAACACCTGAAGAGCTGGTGCTGTTTTTGGATAAGAACACACAGGACCTAGAAATTTCACTGCGCTCATACCTTGTTTCTGAAATATTAATTCATGAATATCTATATTTCTCTCTTATAGAAAGTTTCATCCTAAAACTGGCATTTTTCATGTTATCTTTCCTAATTTTTTCTAAATGTGAAATCCCCATGCCCCTGCACCACATCTCCACCACCACCAGCTTTCCTCCATCAGATTATTCTCTCATTGCTACTAACAGTATATTTCTGGAATAGATGCACATATTATCACCAACCCCCTTCTTTTCTTAATCACGGTGTGCTAAGATATGTGTTTCACCTGCCCTGTGTACTTTGCATTGTCCCTAGAAACTCTTTACTTAAGATTCCATTCAAAAATTAAGGCCATTTAAAGATCAAGCTTAGAACACAATTTCACTTTCATGCACACAGTGTCATAAAGAGAATTTTGAAAGCAGTCACAGCCCATGGGACTACTCTAGGTGACCACTGCTCCAGTCCAGACTTGGGCTGAAAATAAGTCAGGTTTGGTGAGGGATCAAGTTCAGAGTGAGTGCTTTTCCCACTGCAGTTGTGGAAAGCATGTTATGAAACCCAAAAGGGAATTCTCCTCAATGTTTCAGTTTGTTTGAAGGAACATTTGCTTTTTTTATTTTATATTCATTGCCCATAATACTGGCATTTTAGGACATAAAGTTACTTTACAAAGTCATATTAGATGCCCTCATTTTCAAAATGCATTCCCCTTGACTGTTTTAAAATCAAAAGATAAATGGGGACAATGTGAGTGCTTGAACCTCATTTGGTTTGGTTTATGAATATTTCCAACATGTCAGTGGTGTTGCAGATGCATTCAAAATGCCTTGTTCTAACAGTTGTTTTGATGTGTGGTTTTATGAATCTGACCCTTTGAAACACACTGTGCTGCACTGCATTGCCTTTCAGGATTTGGCTCTGGTGTTACATAGTTACCTTCTGTTTCACCTTAGAGGCTATTCATTTCTTTTCCAGGGCATTGGTCCTGAAACATCCTAACCCTCCCAGTCATTGAAATGGATTACAAGAAAGATGAATAAATTGTTTGTTCAGAAAATAACTGTAATGACACTGGTAGCACTAGTTATGAAGGAGCTGCTCTTGTAATTTGTCATTTTTGATGTAAGAACACCTGAAGAGCTGGTGCTGTTTTTGGATAAGAACACACAGGACCTAGAAATTTCACTGCGCTCATACCTTGTTTCTGAAATATTAATTCATGAATATCTATATTTCTCTCTTATAGAAAGTTTCATCCTAAAACTGGCATTTTTCATGTTATCTTTCCTAATTTTTTCTAAATGTGAAATCCCCATGCCCCTGCACCACATCTCCACCACCACCAGCTTTCCCCTCCATCAGATTATTCTCTCATTGCTACTAACAGTATATTTCTGGAATAGATGCACATATTATCACCAACCCCCTTCTTTTCTTAATCACGGTGTGCTAAGATATGTGTTTCACCTGCCCTGTGTACCTTGTATGCTATTGTTCCCATAGAAACTCTAGTTGAACCAAATTAAGATTGTGGGGGTTTTGTATCACATCTGCACACATCTTTCTTTTTTGCCTGCATGCATTTACACAAGATTTTTTTTTTTCATGTTATGCAGTAACATATGCAGAATAATAGTTAAATTTTTTACCGAGACCATAACCTAAGGATTGTGCACCAAACTAAGGGTATAAAAGTGAATAAGGCACAGTCAAGTCTTTAAGCACCTCCATAAGACTTCTATGAGAATCATCTCCCTGCCCTAACCATCTACTCCCAGACTCAAAGGAAACAATGCCAGCCTCTTCTTCCAATTTACTTTATTATTCTTATATTATTGTACACATGGTACAGTTTTGTGTGCCATAACACGTCTTTCATTAATTCCTATACCTTTGGATAAATATGTAGTATTTATCATATTTCTAAATGATGAAACAGATAAAATGAACTGATATTTAAAAAGCATTTTCAGCATCACCTAGCTCTATGCCAAAACAAATGTTTCTTGGTTAATGGTCATGGTCACAATAGACTCTTGACAAATTTAATAAATTTCTATTTTGACAAATACATTATACATAAACCCATGGAGTGCAATTCTCCGATTTTTTTTTCTCAAGTTGTATCAATGACAAATTTTGACCTTGTGTAAATAACTATGTGTACACATGCACGTGTAATAATGTATAACATTGGGAGTTTAAGACAGAATATTTTTTTAAAGATTTCACTGTCTTAATGACAAAATGTTTTTCTCATTTTGGAAAATAGCAGTTCCTGAGTTGGACTATTAAAATGCAATATTTTTTTCTGCCAAAGTAGCTGTCTTAGAGCTTTTATTTTCATGTAAATGAAAGAAGGGTACAATTAAGTGTTGAAGTAGACAGTCTTTTTAATTACTAGTAATGGAGTACTTACTACAAAGTGAACACCTAGTTCATATATTGCAGAGAAAAGATAAACTTGCCAGAAAATTGTATTTTCTATAGAAATCCCTGTATCTCCATCTTATAGTACAATATTTTTCAAGGCCATATTTTTTTTTCTGTTCTTGGACATCAGGTCCACAAAATCCCTGTGTCACTTTCAGGTTTATTCGTGGTGGCAACAGCTATATTGCTTCATAAAATGAAAACCAGGCTGCTGCTTTTGAACTGTAAAGTTGTCCCAACCATAACTCAAACTAGCACCTGCGTAAATGTTCCACAAAAACATGGACAGCATGAAGTCATAGACAATGTCCCCAGCCATGCCTTGGAGGGAGAATCTTGAAAGCAAGTGAAATGTGGTATCCTTTTATGTAAATATCAATTTTCCTGTATTTCTGATGATATACAGAAGGTGATGTTGCTAAGTTACATCCCTTAATTTGAAATTTAGAAATATCACATTTCCTTGATCGATATTTTGAACATTATTTATAAATTATATATAAATTTCTTCATAAATTTCATGGTCAGTGTATCAAATTATATAAATTTTTACTATTGGGTTCTAAAAGTGGCAAAATAAGAGATATCACATCTTGAAATTCAGCGATTACATGAAAGCTGTTCATTGCTACGTATTTTTATTCAAATTTTTCAAAACATCTATTTTTATTGTCTCACAGACCTCATGATCTCTTTCCTTTTGTATTTAAATTAGTCTTTACTAATTTGCCTTTACTAATTCATTTTGCTTTTCTTAAGTCTTTATTAATTTAAATGAATCTTGAGTTTTATAACTTCTTAAATTAAACACCTCTGCCCATTATTATCATTAAAATAATGAAATATACTATGTCAAGTATATTTGTTTTTTTAAAGGAAAAAGCAATCTAATTTTTATTTGTTTTTCTTTGGAAAATAGCAGTTCCTGAGTTGGACTAGTAAAATGCAATATTTTTTTCTGCCAAAGTAGCTGTCTTAGAGCTTTTATTTTCATGTGAATGAAAGAAGGGTACAATTAAGTGTTGAAGTAGACAGTTTTTTTAATTACTAGTAATGGAGTACTTACTACAAAGTGAACACCTAGTTCATATATTGCAGAGAAAAGATAAACTTGCCAGAAAATTGTATTTTCTATAGAAATCCCTGTATCTCCATCTTATAGTACAATATTTTTCAAGGCCATATTTTTTTTTCTGTTCTTGGACATCAGGTCCACAAAATCCCTGTGTCACTTTCAGGTTTATTCGTGGTGGCAACAGCTATATTGCTTCATAAAATGAAAACCAGGCTGCTGCTTTTGAACTGTAAAGTTGTCCCAACCATAACTCAAACTAGCACCTGCGTAAATGTTCCACAAAAACATGGACAGCATGAAGTCATAGACAATGTCCCCAGCCATGCCTTGGAGGAGAATCTTGAAAGCAAGTGAAATGTGGTATCCTTTTATGTAAATATCAATTTTCCTGTATTTCTGATGATATACAGAAGGTGATGTTGCTAAGTTACATCCCTTAATTTGAAATTTAGAAATATCACATTTCCTTGATCGATATTTTGAACATTATTTATAAATTATATATAAATTTCTTCATAAATTTCATGGTCAGTGTATCAAATTATATAAATTTTTACTATTGGGTTCTAAAAGTGGCAAAATAAGAGATATCACATCTTGAAATTCAGCGATTACATGAAAGCTGTTCATTGCTACGTATTTTTATTCAAATTTTTCAAAACATCTATTTTTATTGTCTCACAGACCTCATGATCTCTTTCCTTTTGTATTTAAATTAGTCTTTACTAATTTGCCTTTACTAATTCATTTTGCTTTTCTTAAGTCTTTATTAATTTAAATGAATCTTGAGTTTTATAACTTCTTAAATTAAACACCTCTGCCCATTATTATCATTAAAATAATGAAATATACTATGTCAAGTATATTTGTTTTTTTAAAGGAAAAAAGCAAACTACATTGAAATTCCTGTAGAAGAAGTTAAATAGAAGACAGTAAATTTAAGGTTATTTCATAAGTTTTGATTAAAGACAATGGCAAGTTGTGAGTACTCACAAATTTTTATCTAATTTAACCTAGCTTTGTTTAATTACCTAAATTTTACCTAAAGCTGGATTTTTATTCAGCTTTATTGAGTTGTAATTTACAACATTATCTGACAGACATTCATTGACAGATGAGTGGATGAAGAAGTGTGGTACATATATACAATAGAATATTATTTCACTCCATAAGAAAGAACAATTTTGAGTGAATTGTAATGAGGTGGATAAACTTAGGGCCTGTTATATAAAGCTAAGTCAGAAAGAGGAAAACAAGTATCAGATATTGACACAGAAATATCTAGAATCTAGAAAAATAGTACTGATGAATCTATTTATAGGGAAAAAATGGAAACACAGATATAGAGAGTGGACAGATGGACACAACAGGGGAAGGAGAGGATAGGACAAATTAGAGAATAGCATCGACAGACACACAGTATCATGTGTAAAATAGATAAGCAGCAGGAAGCTTTTGTATAACACAGGAAGCCATCCCGGCATTCTGTAAGGCCTGAGGAGGTGGAATGGGGAAGGAGGAGGGAGGCACACAAAGAGATGTAACTATGCCTGATTCACATTGATATATGGCAGAGACCACTGCAACATCGTAAAGCAATTATCCTCCAAATAAAAAAAATTAGTTTCCCACTGAACCTTAAAGTAGAATTTAATTCTTGATAGTGTCATTTTTGTGTATGTATAAGAAAATTTATTCAAATAGGCTAATGAAAGATCAGTAAGGTTTTAGAAGAAATGTACAATGTGATGATTTGATATGCATTATCCTTATGGAACACATCCATTACCTTTCGTATATACATATTTTGGTCAAAACATATATTAACAAGTTCTACTCTCTTAGCAAATGTCAATTATGTAATACAGCTCCACAGTAGTGACCATGTCACAAATTAGACCTTTTGGGTATCAACACCTTATCAGATACTTAGCTTGTAAATATTTTCTCCCATTTGATAGTCTGTCTTCTCATTTTTTGATAGTTTCCTGTGCCTAGCATAAGTGCTTTATTTCTTGTAGTCCCATTTACTTTTGCTTTTGCTACCTTTGCTTTTAGTATTAGTCAAATCCAAAACATCATGTCCAAGACAAATGTGAAATATCTCATCACCTATAGTTTCTTGTTTATGATATTAGTTGATTTGACTTGACTCCTGGGTATGGTGTAAGATAATGGATTTTATTTTTGACTCACTTACTTGTTAAACTGACCAAAACTAGGTTAATTACTTATCTTTCTGTATGTAAGATTTCCCACATGTAAAATGAGAATATAATCAGTAGATGAAGCAAACAATTTGCCCCCTTTTATAAGATGTATTTGTTATCATATTTTCTTTCTCCTCATTTTCAAAAGGAAATGTTAGCTCTTGAAAGTTAAGGTCCTAAAATATATTCATATTTTATTAGTTCTTCTTATTTTAGAAAACTTTAACTCCTCATACTGGATATAACAGTGTGAAAAAATGGAAACACAGATATAGAGAGTGGACAGATGGACACAACAGGGGAAGGAGAGGATAGGACAAATTAGAGAATAGCATCGACAGACACACAGTATCATGTGTAAAATAGATAAGCAGCAGGAAGCTTTTGTATAACACAGGAAGCCATCCCGGCATTCTGTAAGGCCTGAGGAGGTGGAATGGGGAAGGAGGAGGGAGGCACACAAAGAGATGTAACTATGCCTGATTCACATTGATATATGGCAGAGACCACTGCAACATCGTAAAGCAATTATCCTCCAAATAAAAAAAATTAGTTTCCCACTGAACCTTAAAGTAGAATTTAATTCTTGATAGTGTCATTTTTGTGTATGTATAAGAAAATTTATTCAAATAGGCTAATGAAAGATCAGTAAGGTTTTAGAAGAAATGTACAATGTGATGATTTGATATGCATTATCCTTATGGAACACATCCATTACCTTTCGTATATACATATTTTGGTCAAAACATATATTAACAAGTTCTACTCTCTTAGCAAATGTCAATTATGTAATACAGCTCCACAGTAGTGACCATGTCACAAATTAGACCTTTTGGGTATCAACACCTTATCAGATACTTAGCTTGTAAATATTTTCTCCCATTTGATAGTCTGTCTTCTCATTTTTTGATAGTTTCCTGTGCCTAGCATAAGTGCTTTATTTCTTGTAGTCCCATTTACTTTTGCTTTTGCTACCTTTGCTTTTAGTATTAGTCAAATCCAAAACATCATGTCCAAGACAAATGTGAAATATCTCATCACCTATAGTTTCTTGTTTATGATATTAGTTGATTTGACTTGACTCCTGGGTATGGTGTAAGATAATGGATTTTATTTTTGACTCACTTACTTGTTAAACTGACCAAAACTAGGTTAATTACTTATCTTTCTGTATGTAAGATTTCCCACATGTAAAATGAGAATATAATCAGTAGATGAAGCAAACAATTTGCCCCCTTTTATAAGATGTATTTGTTATCATATTTTCTTTCTCCTCATTTTCAAAAGGAAATGTTAGCTCTTGAAAGTTAAGGTCCTAAAATATATTCATATTTTATTAGTTCTTCTTATTTTAGAAAACTAATTGAACAGTCCGTCTAATACTGGATATAACAAGTAAGAAAAAAAGTTATAAACCACAAAATACATTCCTAGATTGTTAGCTGAAAAGCACAGACACACACAAGGTTAAAAACACCTTTTGAACCTAAGCCTAAAGAAAATGCCATGAGCAAGATTACCAGTTTGCAGTAGCTCATGATTTATTGATTTTCTTAGTGTGAAATTAAAACAAATCATCTATCATATTAATGAATACATCACATTTTAATAAGAACAATGTGCTGCTCCATACTTCCCCTCTAGGACAAATTTTCATACTTGACATTTGGCTTATTCGCACAATATAGCTTCTTCTTCTTTTTTTTTTTATGTCAGTGGTCTACATGATTTATATCTAATGCTGATATTTATCCTTCCATTGTTTCAGGAACACCTAGAGGTGATTTATGGTAAATGACCAGATTTTCCTAACAGAGGTATACGTATGGGCAAAGATATTGTGTTTAAAATAATAGATAGTTTACTGACCATAAAGTATCTATATTAAAATTTTTTTAATGTGGATAAATGTATAGATATGGCAAATGGGAAGAGTGAAACAAGAAGAAAATATTTATATGAAGAAGACAGAAATGTGTTCTAACTGGATATTGATAAAAAGCTGAGAATGAATTTCTCCAAATATTATTTTTAAGCTTAGGAAGTAACTGATCTTTAAGAGGCTACAAGTTATTTTTAAAAGCACATATATAAGGAAGTAAACATCTCATCACCTATAGTTTCTTGTTTATGATATTAGTTGATTTGACTTGACTCCTGGGTATGGTGTAAGATAATGGATTTTATTTTTGACTCACTTACTTGTTAAACTGACCAAAACTAGGTTAATTACTTATCTTTCTGTATGTAAGATTTCCCACATGTAAAATGAGAATATAATCAGTAGATGAAGCAAACAATTTGCCCCCTTTTATAAGATGTATTTGTTATCATATTTTCTTTCTCCTCATTTTCAAAAGGAAATGTTAGCTCTTGAAAGTTAAGGTCCTAAAATATATTCATATTTTATTAGTTCTTCTTATTTTAGAAAACTAATTGAACAGTCCGTCTAATACTGGATATAACAAGTAAGAAAAAAGTTATAAACCACAAAATACATTCCTAGATTGTTAGCTGAAAAGCACAGACACACACAAGGTTAAAAACACCTTTTGAACCTAAGCCTAAAGAAAATGCCATGAGCAAGATTACCAGTTTGCAGTAGCTCATGATTTATTGATTTTCTTAGTGTGAAATTAAAACAAATCATCTATCATATTAATGAATACATCACATTTTAATAAGAACAATGTGCTGCTCCATACTTCCCCTCTAGGACAAATTTTCATACTTGACATTTGGCTTATTCGCACAATATAGCTTCTTCTTCTTTTTTTTTTTATGTCAGTGGTCTACATGATTTATATCTAATGCTGATATTTATCCTTCCATTGTTTCAGGAACACCTAGAGGTGATTTATGGTAAATGACCAGATTTTCCTAACAGAGGTATACGTATGGGCAAAGATATTGTGTTTAAAATAATAGATAGTTTACTGACCATAAAGTATCTATATTAAAATTTTTTTAATGTGGATAAATGTATAGATATGGCAAATGGGAAGAGTGAAACAAGAAGAAAATATTTATATGAAGAAGACAGAAATGTGTTCTAACTGGATATTGATAAAAAGCTGAGAATGAATTTCTCCAAATATTATTTTTAAGCTTAGGAAGTAACTGATCTTTAAGAGGCTACAAGTTATTTTTAAAATATGTGCACATATTAATCAAGAAAAGCCCTTTTCAGAGTTTCATTTCTGAAAACACTCTGACTATTAAAATTAATTTTATGATGAATAATTATAAAGTGAGTTTCATATTTTTATTTGCAAATATATGTTATCAAAGGATATACACTCATTAGGAAAGACAAATAAGGAAAAGAAACATAATAAAGAAAAAAATCTAGCATTCAAACATAAACTTAGTTGATATTTGGTCATTACTTTTCCAGATACATGTTTAAGTACTATATTTTTGTCTATATAATTCTCAGATTGCAAATAGAAAGTCAACCTGTTGCATAGATTATTGCTCTGTGTCTGAATAATCTTTACCCTCTGCATGAGTTAATTAATTAAACATTTAAAATAAGCATGAGAAATCAACAACCCTGAAGAGCCTGTGATTTCACCTTTCTCACAAGCTTGCAAGTTGTGAAAGTGAAAGTCCCTCAGTCATGTCCAACTCTGTGACCCATAGACGAGCCATACTCCAGGCAAGAATACTGGAGTGAGTAGTCCTTCCGTTCTCCAAGGGATCTATCCAGTCCAGAGATAGAACCCAGGTCTTCTGCATTGCAGGCAGATTCCTTACCTTTTGAGCTACCAGGGGAAGCTTGCGAGTTAGATATTCACAGTCTCATAAATGCCGGTAGAATACTCTCTAGGGAAACTGCTTAGCAGGTTTACTAGCAACTTCTTTATAAAAGGTTCTTCATAAGCTTGAATTTTTTTCAGCTGTGACAAAAACTTACTACATGCCCATTACTCATCCAGAATATTCTTCACTGGGTCATAGAATTGAGAGACTGGGAGTCAGAACAAGCACGAAGCTCATAATTCCTGCTGTGCCAGGAGTAACCAAGCCCACTGGCTGTGACTCAGATGTCCATGGCATTCACCTCCTACTTCCTGCCATTCCATAGAAAACAGATCTGTCCTTTATCCTGGAGAAAGACAAACATCCTTGTAAAGATAGTTCAGGACAGAAATCATCAGTTCTTCTGTGCACATGCATGGAAGAGTGTCTACCAGCACAGTGATATAGTTGCAACAAAATGGGGCAGAGTACTGTTTCTGGGAAGTTACAAACTGGGAATAAAAGGATTAAGTTATTGTTAAGTTATTGTTTAATAAAAGACATAAACAGAATAGGGGGATTTAGTTATCTATACTTTTCAGTATATGTTAAAATAAGCCTAATATCTGAATAAGCTGTTTGGGGTATAGACAATCTTTGCAGTTAATGTAGTGTATATGTAACACTTCACCATTAAATATAATACTGCCATTTGCCGGTACATTTTTCCACATGTCTTTTTATCTTTCAAATCAAATTTCAAGGGGGATTTCTGAGTTTACAAGATCCGAGACCCCTGTATCTTCAGGCCAGCATTTTCTATGCTCAGAATTTCTGCTTGATATGTGTTGACTCAATCTGATGAGAAGTAAAGATTTCTTAAATAGAACCTCCTCAGTTATGCTTCTGTGGAGTCATTCTGGTTTTCCCGGGGTTTTTTGCTTTGCATATTTCCTTTTTTTTTTTTTTTTTGTCATGCTGTACTTTAAAGTCCTTGAGAAGACTCCCTATGTTTTATATTCTACTTTACTGTAATAGTTAATTTGACTTCACTTTCTATTTGGTAGAGGAAATGTAAGCTTCTTTAACAAAAATATTTCAAAATAATTTGACCTAAAGAATGTAAATATTTCTCTCTCTCTCTTTCTCTCTCTCTCTCTCTCTCTCTCTCTCATAACCATCCCTTGGTGTCAGATCTTCCTGCCCTGAAGAGTATCTGTGCTTTATGAGGTCATCCAATCATTGCTCTCCCACACTTTCTTTTTTTTAAAAAAAAAAACTCTCATAGGACATTTCCCATAGAGTTACAATAGATATTTCACTTGCTAGCATCAGAAGTAAGACCATATCCCATTGAATCACATCCTCATCTATGCAAGCCTATCTGCATTGAAGGCTGGTAAACTAGAATTTATATTATTAAAATTAAACTCCTATTACAATTGAACAATGTACAGGCATACATGGGTTTATAATAAACATAAATTTTCAACTTCTTCCCAACATATTTTGTCAATGTTTTCTACAAAATTTCAGATACTTCATAGTTCCTGAAAGCATGAAGGAATAGTTTAAGCACAAGATTATTTAATTCTGTGTTTCATACTAAGAAATAATGAGTCATTTTCTTCTTCTTCCTGTTCTATCAGTAAAATATTTCTCATTGAAGACTTGTTTAAAGCATTGCTTAAGTCATTAAGGATTTTCCTACATCTAAAACAATTTATTTCCTATAGAACTGATTAGTAATCCTTCAAATATTTCTTTACAGAAATACTTGAACTTATCTTTTTCAATATTTATGTCCATATTTATAATGTATAGTACACTACAGTATAGAGCATTAAACATTTAGTAAACATTTGCCAAATGAAGAATTGAATAACAAATGCCCTTTCTGGCATGTTTGTATGACCCTTAATAGTATAAACTTGAATGAACTCAGAGTCTAAGAGAAAGGTCTTTGGGAAGGGTTATGGCACGGGAGTGCATGCAGGCGTTCCTGGAGGTGATACATTTTTCAAGATCTGTGCAAATAACTCACTTAAATAACTCACTATCTTGGCAGCTCTCTGAACTGATTACCTAAATTGATAAATTTAAGTAAATGTGGGTATGTGCATGTATACATATGTTATACATATATATGTATACACATATGTAGTCGCAATATAAATTTACACTTTGTTAAGTTTTCATTCTGCAATTTTGAAATTATCTTAAGTAACTATACATGCTTGTGCTTATATTTTCTCCTGTCTTTACCACACAGTGAGCATATTTCAACATAGCTGTGTCTTTAGAGTTCAACTGCATCTCTTTATCAGACTATACTTAGGTCTTATTTTTAGCCATCTTGACAATTCTCTCCACACTTTCTTTTAAAAAAACTCTCATAGGACATTTCCCATAGAGTTACAATAGATATTTCACTTGCTAGCATCAGAAGTAAGACCATATCCCATTGAATCACATCCTCATCTATGCAAGCCTATCTGCATTGAAGGCTGGTAAACTAGAATTTATATTATTAAAATTAAACTCCTATTACAATTGAACAATGTACAGGCATACATGGGTTTATAATAAACATAAATTTTCAACTTCTTCCCAACATATTTTGTCAATGTTTTCTACAAAATTTCAGATACTTCATAGTTCCTGAAAGCATGAAGGAATAGTTTAAGCACAAGATTATTTAATTCTGTGTTTCATACTAAGAAATAATGAGTCATTTTCTTCTTCTTCCTGTTCTATCAGTAAAATATTTCTCATTGAAGACTTGTTTAAAGCATTGCTTAAGTCATTAAGGATTTTCCTACATCTAAAACAATTTATTTCCTATAGAACTGATTAGTAATCCTTCAAATATTTCTTTACAGAAATACTTGAACTTATCTTTTTCAATATTTATGTCCATATTTATAATGTATAGTACACTACAGTATAGAGCATTAAACATTTAGTAAACATTTGCCAAATGAAGAATTGAATAACAAATGCCCTTTCTGGCATGTTTGTATGACCCTTAATAGTATAAACTTGAATGAACTCAGAGTCTAAGAGAAAGGTCTTTGGGAAGGGTTATGGCACGGGAGTGCATGCAGGCGTTCCTGGAGGTGATACATTTTTCAAGATCTGTGCAAATAACTCACTTAAATAACTCACTATCTTGGCAGCTCTCTGAACTGATTACCTAAATTGATAAATTTAAGTAAATGTGGGTATGTGCATGTATACATATGTTATACATATATATGTATACACATATGTAGTCGCAATATAAATTTACACTTTGTTAAGTTTTCATTCTGCAATTTTGAAATTATCTTAAGTAACTATACATGCTTGTGCTTATATTTTCTCCTGTCTTTACCACACAGTGAGCATATTTCAACATAGCTGTGTCTTTAGAGTTCAACTGCATCTCTTTATCAGACTATACTTAGGTCTTATTTTTAGCCATCTTGACAATTTTCTGCCTTTAGGTTGGGTTTCAGTCTACTATTTTATTGGATTTTTAAAAATTTATTCAGTCTTGTTTGATCTCTTTTCATCCTCTTCTGTCTTCTCTTCTGTTAGTAGATGTTTTTAATATATCAGTTTAATTTTGTATCAACTGCATCTCTGCATTGCATTTTTATCATTTCTGTAATGAGTGAATTCTAATGTATCCCAATTAATATTGTAACACTTTACATAAAAATGTAAAGATCTTGTCATACTATATTTCCATATCCCTGTCAGATCTCTGTGCTATTGCTCTTACATAGATATAATATGTATATATATATATATATATATATATATATATATATGTGTGTGTGTGTGTGTGTGTGTGTGTGTGTGTGTGTGTGTGTGTGTGTGTGTGTGTGTGTATGCCCAAGACCAAATTTGTATAACTTCCGCCCTGAAGAATCACGTATTTTAAGAAAAATATAGTTTTTATATTTGCATGCACATTTGCCTCAGATGATGCTTTTTGTTCTTAATCATATTAAACTTCTGAAAAATTATTTATCTTCATCTGATATATGTTTTAACCATTTATTACACTGTAGTTCTCCTGGAAATGTTATGTCATATTTTATTCAAAATGGCTTACTTGACAGTTGTTTTTGAAGAATATTTTTTGCAGGTACATAGAAGTATATGGGACTTTACCCTTAGGAGGTAGAAATTTTTCATTGTAATTATCTTCTTTCAAAGCTGAATCTCCTCTATTTTCTGTATGTTTTTGATCATCTCTAGTCCCTTCAAAGAGCTATTTTATATTTTACCCATATTTAAAAATTTTACCTTCAAGTGAATTTCTGGTATAAACCATTGTGTATACCTCAAGCAGTTACATTTGAGTTTGCTCTGAGCCCTGTGCCTTGAGGTCTTCTCATTCTAGCTGCCTCCTTTTCTGGTTCTCTCCAGTGAGTGAAGGGCTCACAGTTGATCTGTTTCTCTCATATATGTATTGAAGGTTCCCTCTTTTTCAAGTGCCTACTTACTCCATGTTTCGTGAGCATATTTCAACATAGCTGTGTCTTTAGAGTTCAACTGCATCTCTTTATCAGACTATACTTAGGTCTTATTTTTAGCCATCTTGACAATTTTCTGCCTTTAGGTTGGGTTTCAGTCTACTATTTTATTGGATTTTTAAAAATTTATTCAGTCTTGTTTGATCTCTTTTCATCCTCTTCTGTCTTCTCTTCTGTTAGTAGATGTTTTTAATATATCAGTTTAATTTTGTATCAACTGCATCTCTGCATTGCATTTTTATCATTTCTGTAATGAGTGAATTCTAATGTATCCCAATTAATATTGTAACACTTTACATAAAAATGTAAAGATCTTGTCATACTATATTTCCATATCCCTGTCAGATCTCTGTGCTATTGCTCTTACATAGATATAATATGTATATATATATATATATATATATATATATATATATATGTGTGTGTGTGTGTGTGTGTGTGTGTGTGTGTGTGTGTGTGTGTGTGTGTATGCCCAAGACCAAATTTGTATAACTTCCGCCCTGAAGAATCACGTATTTTAAGAAAAATATAGTTTTTATATTTGCATGCACATTTGCCTCAGATGATGCTTTTTGTTCTTAATCATATTAAACTTCTGAAAAATTATTTATCTTCATCTGATATATGTTTTAACCATTTATTACACTGTAGTTCTCCTGGAAATGTTATGTCATATTTTATTCAAAATGGCTTACTTGACAGTTGTTTTTGAAGAATATTTTTTGCAGGTACATAGAAGTATATGGGACTTTACCCTTAGGAGGTAGAAATTTTTCATTGTAATTATCTTCTTTCAAAGCTGAATCTCCTCTATTTTCTGTATGTTTTTGATCATCTCTAGTCCCTTCAAAGAGCTATTTTATATTTTACCCATATTTAAAAATTTTACCTTCAAGTGAATTTCTGGTATAAACCATTGTGTATACCTCAAGCAGTTACATTTGAGTTTGCTCTGAGCCCTGTGCCTTGAGGTCTTCTCATTCTAGCTGCCTCCTTTTCTGGTTCTCTCCAGTGAGTGAAGGGGCTCACAGTTGATCTGTTGCTCTCATATATATGTATTCCCCAGCCATCTCTTAAGGGTTTACCTCCAAAATGACCATAGTTTTCAAGATCGCCCTTAGGCTTGAACTTTTCCCACATCCTGTTTCAAATAAAACCAGTTCACTAAAGAAAGAACTACCTCTAGGGTAAAATCCCCGAGTCATTTCTCTGGGTTTTAGTTGAAGATAATGACCTGTGGTACGCAAACATTTGAAGCCCTTTAAGCAAATTGGGACTAGAGTGAATTGCATCCCCATATGCTTAGCCTGCTACAGTAAGTGTGAAATTTCTCCCTTGAGAGAGACATAAATCAAACAGATATTTTTTTTTTTTTAATGTGAAATCAGAAACAAACTAAACAAATAAACCTAACTTGCATCAAGTTTATAAGAATTCTGAATAAATGAAGTAATTATTTCATGTAAGAATCCCTATCTCATGTATGATTATGTTTTAAACACAAAGAAACAGATTCTCAAGGGTCATATGTATTGAAAGGGCACAGTGGCCAATGAATGAAGCCAGTCATTAAATACAGTATACTGTGTGCATCAAAGAGAATAATGACTATAAGTTAGAAAAATCCATGAGTTTCTAGTGTCACTAAAAAAAAAAAAAAAAAATGAAACAAAAAACCCACACATTACCATTGAGAATGATTATTACTTCAACTTCTTTTTTAAACAAGTTTTTTTTAAAAATTTTGGTCTCTGGGGCTTCCCTGGTGGTCCAGTGGGTAAGGACACCACCTTGCAGTACAAGGGGCGCTGGTTCGATCCCTGGCCTGGGAAGATCCCACGTGCCGCTGGAGCAGCTGGACCTATGTGTCCAATTACCCAGCCGGAGCTCTGGAGCGCATGCGCTCAGAGCCGGCACTCTGCGACAACAGAGACCACCGCGATGGGAGGCCCACAAGGACCAAAGAACAAAAAAGATGGATGAAAATAGATAAATGAAAGACCAATAGAAGTGGCCCGCCTGCTCCCCTCCCTCCCCACCCCAGCCCCACCAATAATAAATAAATAAATAAATCTTTTAAAAAAATGTTTTAAAAAAATTTTTTTGGTCTCTTTTATTGGTTTTTTATTAACTTATTTCCATCCATCTTTATTCTTTGGCCTGTTTGAGCGGGCCTCCTGTCACAGTGGCCCCTCTCACTGCAGAGCACCGGCTCTGGTCACATGTGCTCCAGCCCAGCCCCTCCGCAACACATGGGACCTTCTCGGGCCAGGGATCAAACCGGTGCCCCTTTGCATTGCAAGGCGGACTCTTTGCTCCCGGACCACCAGAGAAGTTCACTAAAGAAAGAACTACCTCTAGGGTAAAATCCCCGAGTCATTTCTCTGGGTTTTAGTTGAAGATAATGACCTGTGGTACGCAAACATTTGAAGCCCTTTAAGCAAATTGGGACTAGAGTGAATTGCATCCCCATATGCTTAGCCTGCTACAGTAAGTGTGAAATTTCTCCCTTGAGAGAGACATAAATCAAACAGATATTTTTTTTTTTTTAATGTGAAATCAGAAACAAACTAAACAAATAAACCTAACTTGCATCAAGTTTATAAGAATTCTGAATAAATGAAGTAATTATTTCATGTAAGAATCCCTATCTCATGTATGATTATGTTTTAAACACAAAGAAACAGATTCTCAAGGGTCATATGTATTGAAAGGGCACAGTGGCCAATGAATGAAGCCAGTCATTAAATACAGTATACTGTGTGCATCAAAGAGAATAATGACTATAAGTTAGAAAAATCCATGAGTTTCTAGTGTCACTAAAAAAAAAAAAAAAAAATGAAACAAAAAACCCACACATTACCATTGAGAATGATTATTACTTCAACTTCTTTTTTAAACAAGTTTTTTTTAAAAATTTTGGTCTCTGGGGCTTCCCTGGTGGTCCAGTGGGTAAGGACACCACCTTGCAGTACAAGGGGCGCTGGTTCGATCCCTGGCCTGGGAAGATCCCACGTGCCGCGGAGCAGCTGGACCTATGTGTCCAATTACCCAGCCGGAGCTCTGGAGCGCATGCGCTCAGAGCCGGCACTCTGCGACAACAGAGACCACCGCGATGGGAGGCCCACAAGGACCAAAGAACAAAAAAGATGGATGAAAATAGATAAATGAAAGACCAATAGAAGTGGCCCGCCTGCTCCCCTCCCTCCCCACCCCAGCCCCACCAATAATAAATAAATAAATAAATCTTTTAAAAAAATGTTTTAAAAAAATTTTTTTGGTCTCTTTTATTGGTTTTTTATTAACTTATTTCCATCCATCTTTATTCTTTGGCCTGTTTGAGCGGGCCTCCTGTCACAGTGGCCCCTCTCACTGCAGAGCACCGGCTCTGGTCACATGTGCTCCAGCCCAGCCCCTCCGCAACACATGGGACCTTCTCGGGCCAGGGATCAAACCGGTGCCCCTTTGCATTGCAAGGCGGACTCTTTGCTCCCGGACCACCAGAGAAGCCTTTAATTCAACTTCTTATTCTTAATATTGCCAATGAAAAGGAAGACATTAATCATTAACTTTCCCTTTTTAGAGAAATAGTAGCTCACCCCCAATTGGTAAGAGAAAAAATAAATCATTTCATTATGACAAAATTTGAATGGAGCTGAATACAGAGACCAGAAATAAACAGATGTACTTGTGGTCAATTAATGTATGACTTATGGAGACAGAAACATGCATTGATAAAAGGGCAGTTTGTACATAGGAAACTAAATTCAATGTCCTGTGAAAAATAATGGAAAAGAATATGAAAATAATGCATGTATATGTATAGTGGAATATTTTTCTGTACAGCAGAAATTAACACAACATTGGAAATCAGCTGCTCTGCAATAAAACAATAGAAATTGTGAAAAGGAAAAGAAAAGACAGCTTCAACAAGTTATGTTAAAAAAGCTGGGCAGCTTAATATAAATCAGAGAAACTAGAATACTTCCTCTCAGCATATAAAAAATAAGACAAAAATTATTTAAAGAGCTAAATATAAGTCATGAAGCCATAAAACTCCAAGAAGAGAGCACAGGTAAAATATCCTCTGACAGGGCTTCCTCTGGTGGTCCAGTGGGTAAGGACAGCACCTTGCAGTGCAAGGGGCGCCGGTTCGATCCCTGGCCTGGGAAGATCCCACGTGCTGCAGAGCGGCTGGACTGATGTGTCCAATCACCGAGCTGGAGCTCTGGAGCGCATGCGCCCAGAGCTGGCGCTCTGCGACAACAGATGCCACCGCGATGGGAGGCCCACAGGAGCCAAAGAACAAAGACGGATGAAAATAGAGAAATGAAAAACCAATAGAAGTGGCTCGCCCGCCCCCCTCCCTCCCCAACCCGACCCCCGGCCAAATAAATAAGTAAATAAATCTTAAAAAAAAAAAAATCCTCTGACAAAAATAATGTAACAATAATTTCTTAAACCAGTCTCCCAAGGCAAAATAAATAAAAGCAAAAATAAGCAAGTTAGACCTAGTCAAACTTAAAAGCTTTTTCACAGCAAAGGAAATTATAAGTAAAACAAAAAGACAACCTAGATAATGGGAGAAATTATTTGCAAATGATATAATAGACAAAGGGTTAATGTCCAAAATACGTAAATTGCTCATACCACTCAGTATTGAAAAAACAATTCAGTCAAAAAACAAGCAAAAGACCTTTAGATATTTCTCTAAAGAAGACACACAGATGACCAACAGGCACATGAAAAGATGCTCAACGTTGCTAGTATTAGAGAAATGTAAATCAAAGCCAGAATGAGGTATCTCTTCATGCAAGTCAGAATTGTTTCATCAAATTGTCTACAAATAAATAAATGCTGGAGAGCATTTGGAGAAGATGAAATCTTCCTATACTTTTGATAGGAGTAGAAATTGGTGCAGCCACTATGAAGAACAGTATGGAGGTTCTCAAAACAGAGAAAAAATAGAGCTATCATATGATTCAGAAATTCCACTGGAAAAGATGAAATTGTAATTCAAAAAGAGACATGCATCTCAATGTTCAGAACAGCAATATCTACAATAGCCAAGATACCACCCAAGTGCCCATCAACAGAAGATTGGCTTCAGAAGGTGGTGTACGTATGTATGAGTGTGTGTGTCTGTGTGTGTGTGTAGTCATTTGTAGCACATAAGTGGGCCTAGAGAATATTATACCTAGTGAAGTGAGTCAGACAAAGGACATTTTATGATCATACCTACATTGGTCTCTAAAACATAATACAAACAAATCTATATACAAAACATAAATAGACTCACAGACATTAAAAACAAATTTATGGCTATCAAAGGGAGGAAAAGGTGGGGAGGGAAAAATTAAGAGTATTGGAGTAGCAGATATAAACTACACAAAATAAATGAGCAATGAGGATTTACCGTATACCACAGGGGATGGTATCCAATCACTTGTGATAACTTATAATGGAAAAGAATCTGAAAATATGTAATTAATTTTGCTGCATATTTGAAACTAAAGCAATATTATAGATCAACTATACTTTAATTTTAAGAATTATTAATTTACAACTTCTGATTAAATAATTGATCTCTGAAGACCCCTCAGTGGTTTCAGAAACCTTTAGAAGTGACTTTCCCCACTGTCTTACCCATCATATATTTTATAATTTTAAGAGGATTTAGCAAACTAATTTACAAGAAAGACGGAGAGGTTTGCAATACGAAATTGTCATACATCAAAAGCACCTTTAGATATTTCTCTAAAGAAGACACACAGATGACCAACAGGCACATGAAAAGATGCTCAACGTTGCTAGTATTAGAGAAATGTAAATCAAAGCCAGAATGAGGTATCTCTTCATGCAAGTCAGAATTGTTTCATCAAATTGTCTACAAATAAATAAATGCTGGAGAGCATTTGGAGAAGATGAAATCTTCCTATACTTTTGATAGGAGTAGAAATTGGTGCAGCCACTATGAAGAACAGTATGGAGGTTCTCAAAACAGAGAAAAAATAGAGCTATCATATGATTCAGAAATTCCACTGGAAAAGATGAAATTGTAATTCAAAAAGAGACATGCATCTCAATGTTCAGAACAGCAATATCTACAATAGCCAAGATACCACCCAAGTGCCCATCAACAGAAGATTGGCTTCAGAAGGTGGTGTACGTATGTATGAGTGTGTGTGTCTGTGTGTGTGTGTAGTCATTTGTAGCACATAAGTGGGCCTAGAGAATATTATACCTAGTGAAGTGAGTCAGACAAAGGACATTTTATGATCATACCTACATTGGTCTCTAAAACATAATACAAACAAATCTATATACAAAACATAAATAGACTCACAGACATTAAAAACAAATTTATGGCTATCAAAGGGAGGAAAAGGTGGGGAGGGAAAAATTAAGAGTATTGGAGTAGCAGATATAAACTACACAAAATAAATGAGCAATGAGGATTTACCGTATACCACAGGGGATGGTATCCAATCACTTGTGATAACTTATAATGGAAAAGAATCTGAAAATATGTAATTAATTTTGCTGCATATTTGAAACTAAAGCAATATTATAGATCAACTATACTTTAATTTTAAGAATTATTAATTTACAACTTCTGATTAAATAATTGATCTCTGAAGACCCCTCAGTGGTTTCAGAAACCTTTAGAAGTGACTTTCCCCACTGTCTTACCCATCATATATTTTATAATTTTAAGAGGATTTAGCAAACTAATTTACAAGAAAGACTGAGAGGTCACCAACTTAAGCAATCAATCAAGTGTGGCTTTAATATTTGTAAAACATCTGATACATATGTGAAGAACTGCTAAATATTTCTCTTCCAAACTGACTAACATGATTTAATCAGGTTTTTAAAACTGATTATAATTTAGTGGAAATACAGTGTTTATAAAAGCTAAGTTAGCAACAAGTAAATAATGTTGGACATTTTATAAAGCAATTTGTGATTAAAAAACTGAAACTCTGGGCTTCCCTGGTGGTCCAGTGGGTAAAGAGTTCACCTTGCAGTGCAGGGGGCATCGGTTGGATCACTGGCCCAGGAAGATCCCATGTGCCTCGGAACGGCTGGACTGGTGTGCCCAATTATGAGTCAATGCTTTGGAGCACATGCACCCAGAGCTGGTGCTCTACAACAGGAGAGGCCACTGCATCGGAGGGCCCACACTGACCAAAGAATACGGATGGATGAAAATAGATAGATGAAGGGCCAATGAAAGAGGCCAAAATTAAAAAGAAAAAAAATACTGAAGCTCTTTTATTTTAAAGGAGAAAGAACATTTCTAATAATACAATGCAGGGAAATTTATTGCATCTAAATGGCAACCTACTGCACTATTCTTTTCTGGAGAATTCCATGGACATAGAAGCCTAGCAGGCTACAGTCCTCGGGTTGCAAAGGGGCAGACACCACTGAGCATAATTTTTTTTTTTTTTTTGCAAGAAACTAAACTAAAACAAAAAGCAGTTAGGGAATATAGTAGAGAAATAATTGGAGCAATTTGAATAAATATGTGAGTTTTTTATGATTAATTTTCTTAGTTATGTTAATGGTCCAGATAATATGGAGAGTTTCTTGGGATTTTTAAGAGATATGTGTTGAGAGTATTTAAGAATAACTTCTCAAATTTTTTCTAACTTATTTTGAAAGTGTTCAGAAAGTGCATATTTGGACATTAACATATGAATGCAAAAGATACATAGCAAAATGCTAGCAATAATTGAATGTTGTGGTGGGCTTATTGGCATATATTGGTGTTATTTTTTCAACTTTCAATATACTGGAAATTACTCATAAACAATTATTAAAATTTTAAGACGTAAATTATTGTAATCATTTAAAAAGTGAACTCAGAAATATAGATATAAATAAACTTTGTTCCTTAAGTACATATAAGGGGTGATACATATAGCTTAGTTATTTAAATATGACTCCTATATGAGTAAAATTCCCATTTTATAAGTAAGGAGACTGATGCATTAAGCAATTTATAAACTTTCCAAATAAATATTAGAAAATAAAAATATTGTAGATAAGGATCTAAGTAGAGTAAGTTGAAGAATTTGTAACTAATCCCATAAACTCCTCTAGAAAAGATTCCAGTTGTGAAACTATGATCAGCACCTCAATTTAGAAAGATATTTTGTTACAGCATTTAGTTAGAATTGATGCTGAGGAGAGAACATTATAAAATATAGATAATATTCTAGTGAATGTGTCCAGATAATTCATAATTAGAAGTACCAGGAGTGGGAGTACTTCTAAGAGAAGGGATAGAAGTTAATGATATTTTGCCTGCAGACTATACATGACTTGGAATCTGATAGAAATTTAAGATTAGAGGAAATGAGTCCAAAAGGCTTAAAATTTAAATCCACATTACTATAAAAAATGATGCTGTCATTCATTAAAACTCTTCTGTAAGATCGAAGGATTTTCTTGGGAAGAAAATAATGAATTTATCTGTAGCTGTGTTGATTTTGACATGTGTGGAGGTAAGCATGCTATTGAGAACTGGAGCATATGTCAGATACCAGGGCAGGGCTGGGAAGTGTAATTCATCACTACAGTAAATAATAGAGACAAAGAATGGAGACATTCTCATGGTACAGTTTATGGAGAAATAACCTTTGGGGAAATGCTTAGTGCTAAACTTTGGAAATTTTCTTTTTAAGAAAAAAATACATATATTGTAATGAATTATACAGCATATTCATTGTATATATGTGTGTATTTGTGTATGACTATTTGCCAGAAATGGTAGAGAGAGAACAGACACAAAGAAAAGACTTTGGAAAGAGGTTTCTGTGCAGAAGAGGGAGAACAAGATTAACCAAGAACTGTCTGTTCCTTAGAAAACTAAGAATTTTCTTTTTTATATTGAAAATAATTGTAGATATGAAAAGGTGAACTTGGGATAAAGAGCATCCTCAATCCCTAAAATGTTTTAGAATATCTTCTGTATCTAAAAATTCCATGAGCTGACAATTTAGTTTTTAGCTGAGCATAGAGGACTTTCATTTTACTGACAGTAATTGTGCTTTCTCTGTATAAGCAGAGGGTTCAAACTTATTAAATAAAGTCCTTAAATTTCTTCCCATTCACCTAATAAAAAAATGAACACACAATGCCAAAATAAAATATTACTGACTGATGTCTAAAATAGGGTGTTTTGTCTTCTCCAAATACCTACTGAACAATTATCTGCATGATGCATCACTGCCCTTTGTTAAAAAGGTCAGAGGCCCAAAGATATTTGTAGCACAGTTTCTCTCTGCCAATAAAATACATAAATTCATGATACCACTCTGAATAGATTTTAAATATTTATTGAAGTTCATAGGCTTCTATGTAACTTTTATACAAGATTATCACTTGTGAAAAATAGCACCAGTTTGTGTGTGTGTGTGTGTGTGTGTGTGTGTGTGTGTGTGTGTGTGTCTGTCTGAATTTTGGTCTTTGACAAGTATAGGTTATTGTATTTTATTAGTAATATCTCAATACATTTAACTTATTAAATTGTACTTAAGATTCAGAATGTATATTTTTATTTACTTTACGGGCTAATTTCATTTAAAACAAATAAATAGGTCTCTCACTATTTTCTAATGCTAATCGCATTAGAAATATTTTGCAGCATTGTACCAATGTGATTTTAGGGACTGGCAGAAAGATACATTCTTGCTACTGAAAAGCAAAGACATCACTTTGTCGACAAAGGTCTGTATAATCAAAGATACAGTTTTCCCAGTAGCCATGTAAGGACGTGAGAGTTGCACCATGAAGTAGGTTAAGCAGTGAGGAATTGATAGTTTCTAACTGTGGTGCTGGAGAAGACACTTGAGAGTCCCTTGAACTGTAAATAATTCAAACCAGTCAATCCTAAAGGAAAACAACCCTAAATGTTCATTGGAAAGACTGCTGCTGAAGTCAAAGCTCCAATACTTTGGCCACCTAATGTGAAGAGCTGACCCAGTGGAAAAGACCCTGATACAGGGAAAGACTGAAGGCAAAAGGAGAAGAGGTTGGCAGAGGATGAGATGATTAGGTAGCATCACCAACTCAATGGACCTGAATTTGAGCAAACTCCAGAAGATAGTGGAGGACAGAAAAGTCTTGCATGCTAGAGTCCACAGAATCACAGAGAGTCAGTGATGACTTTGCAACTGAACAACAACAAATCAGGCATCGTTAAAACTAGTTTTGAGATTAATGTCATAAAACAAAATTGTTACTTCTTATTATTTCTGAACTGATCAACAAATGTCACACCAAGGAGATATCAATTTATTTTTGAAGATCTTGAGGGGGGGATTTTATTGTTAGTAGTGTGAATAAGTATAAGGTTAATTCACTCTAATTATCAACAAAATTATTTCCTTGTTATAGGCATTTCCTTGTTTAAGGCAAAAGATTCAATCAGTGACTTTACAAACTTCTATTGCTCCTGGCAGGAGTACAGCAAAGTTTCAAATCATTTTGCAGTCATGGTACCAGATATTTCATTAGGGACAGAGAATCAGAAAATGTATTCAAATACTAGTTGAGCATGTTGCTTCTTAGCATCTGTTCACATGATGAAGGAGTTAGGATTATCATTAATCAATTATACTGTGCTGCCCTATGATCAACATAAATAATCTGTATGTTTCATCTCAAATACATCCCATCAAAATCATTGTTTCAGTAATTTCTTTGTCTGGGTACTTCTTGTGAAAATTTACCAGCTTAGTTGTTGAGAAAGGCCTGAAGGAATCTCTCAGTATAATGATATATATAATAATGATATCCTAAATCTGAAATCCTGTCATTAAAGTTTGGTTTTGCAGAAATGATTGAAACACATATTCCATGTTCCTGATTTGTAAAAAGAGTGAAAATAATTCTTAAGTTAAAATACTATTCCCAATATATCTCTAAGAGGAGCAAGATTAAATATAAGGATATAAGACTTGTGGAAGTTGAAAATTAATATTTCTTTTAAGTTTAATGTTTTTTATATATCTGTAACCTTTTGGGCCCACTTAACTGGAAAACAACAGTCAATCCTAAAGGAAAACAACCCTAAATGTTCATTGGAAAGACTGCTGCTGAAGTCAAAGCTCCAATACTTTGGCCACCTAATGTGAAGAGCTGACCCAGTGGAAAAGACCCTGATACAGGGAAAGACTGAAGGCAAAAGGAGAAGAGGTTGGCAGAGGATGAGATGATTAGGTAGCATCACCAACTCAATGGACCTGAATTTGAGCAAACTCAGAAGATAGTGGAGGACAGAAAAGTCTTGCATGCTAGAGTCCACAGAATCACAGAGAGTCAGTGATGACTTTGCAACTGAACAACAACAAATCAGGCATCGTTAAAACTAGTTTTGAGATTAATGTCATAAAACAAAATTGTTACTTCTTATTATTTCTGAACTGATCAACAAATGTCACACCAAGGAGATATCAATTTATTTTTGAAGATCTTGAGGGGGGGATTTTATTGTTAGTAGTGTGAATAAGTATAAGGTTAATTCACTCTAATTATCAACAAAATTATTTCCTTGTTATAGGCATTTCCTTGTTTAAGGCAAAAGATTCAATCAGTGACTTTACAAACTTCTATTGCTCCTGGCAGGAGTACAGCAAAGTTTCAAATCATTTTGCAGTCATGGTACCAGATATTTCATTAGGGACAGAGAATCAGAAAATGTATTCAAATACTAGTTGAGCATGTTGCTTCTTAGCATCTGTTCACATGATGAAGGAGTTAGGATTATCATTAATCAATTATACTGTGCTGCCCTATGATCAACATAAATAATCTGTATGTTTCATCTCAAATACATCCCATCAAAATCATTGTTTCAGTAATTTCTTTGTCTGGGTACTTCTTGTGAAAATTTACCAGCTTAGTTGTTGAGAAAGGCCTGAAGGAATCTCTCAGTATAATGATATATATAATAATGATATCCTAAATCTGAAATCCTGTCATTAAAGTTTGGTTTTGCAGAAATGATTGAAACACATATTCCATGTTCCTGATTTGTAAAAAGAGTGAAAATAATTCTTAAGTTAAAATACTATTCCCAATATATCTCTAAGAGGAGCAAGATTAAATATAAGGATATAAGACTTGTGGAAGTTGAAAATTAATATTTCTCAAGTTTAATGTCATATATCTGTAACTTTTCCCAAATATGAAAGTCTTTCTTTGAACTAACTTCAGTGTACTGGTAATTTTTTATTTCCCTGTGAGAGTTACTGGGCAGGAGGAGCCAAGTAAATAATTTTTAGTCATTTATTTGCTTTTTACACCTTGGTTCAGGTTCAACCAGAGAAGTTAATGTTTTTTTTCTTTTTGTCAGGAAGGGTCACAAGGAGAAATTTATTGCTTATAGCTTCTATCTACTGTGCAGTTACTAAATTCAAAAGTCCAAGGCACATAAGTTTCAGAAAAGCTATTTAATTTAGTTGTGTAAGTTCTTGGGAATCCAAGTTGATTGTGGAAAGATAACAATGAGAGAATAAAAGGATGTAAATTATATATTTTAGAGGAATTTACATTAGTATGTATGTCATACAATATCCTCATCATACAGAGTAATAAAAAGTGAATGTCTCTCTGCTATTTCTTTTATACCTCCCTTGAATATTTGAAAAGGCTTGAGGGAGGTTCAGATTCCATTATGCCTAAATTAGAATCCGACTTTAGAAGAGGAAGGAAGTTTAGTATTCAAAGTCATCATGGCATACAGAGTGGATTGCAGGGGAGAAAAGCAAAGGCCTCAGTATATGTGTTGTTGTTCTTGTTGTTTAGTTGTTAAGTTGTGTCTGACTCTTTTGTGACCTATGGGCTGTAGCCTGCTAGGCTCTTCTGTCTATGGAATTTCTCAGACAAGAAGCATTAGAGTGGGTTACCATTTCCTGCTCCAGGGGATGTTCCCTAACCAAGGATTGAACCCATGTCTCCTGCACTGGCAGATGGATTCTTTACCACTGAGTCACCAGAGAAGCCCCTAGACTGTGTGCACTCCTACCCAAAAAAAGATGTGGGCCTTCCTGTAGGACAGTTGGTATTGTTCAGTTGCTAAGTCATGTCAGACTCTTCATGACCCCATGGACTGCAGCACTCCAGGCTTCCTTGTTTTCCACTGCCTCCCAGAGTTTTCTCAAACTCATGTCCATTGAGTCAGTGATGCCATGCAACCATGTCATCCTCTGTCACCCCCTTCTCCTTTTGCCCTTAATATTTCCTCTTGCTCTCAATACCTCTCAGAATCAGAGTCTTTTACAATAAGTAGGCTCTTTGCATGAGGTAGCCAAACTATTGTGACCACGAACTTAGCAGAAACAGCAGCTTTTGAGAAAAATATTTTAGACCTGAATTCTGAGAATGGAAATGTTACATCACATCTGAAAAGTATTTATGTCTGTGTCCAGTTTTCTGGCCTCACCGAGTCCAAGTTTCTTAGATGAGCTTATGAAAGTGAATGAGGGATAGTGCCTAGAACAAGCAAGATTGAATTTCCTACTGAATAAATGGTCAGCTGTGGGCTCAGAAGACACTAATGTTATAGAAAAATAAAGGAATATGGAATTTTTAATGCCCTATATGTTGAAGTTAAATAACTAAAGCTATGTGCATACAAAATGCCAAAAAGGTCAAATTTAATAGTACTGCCAGTACTATTATTCTGTTGTTATTATTACCTTTTTACTTCTATTTGCTTATTTACTTACTAGTCACTTTGTACTATCAAAGCAAGAACATCACTGGGCAAAGTGGAACAGGCAGAGAAAGCCATTCACGGTTATTGCAATAGGGGAGAGAGACTAGAGCTCAGCCTTTGCTCAACTCCTCTGAAATTAAGAGTAGAAAAGTTCTACACAGGTAGGGTAGGAAAAATCCTGGGGTTTCCTCAGATGGAAATTAAGTTTTCTTCCAGATAGGAGATAGCTGACTGTGTGGGACAAAACACCCCTGCAGTTAAGGCTCCTGTTCTTGTAGAGACCAAGAGGTGAGTCTCTACCTTACTTGATAATTGCATTTCATTTTCTTTTCATTTTTCGTCTTTATTTTCTTTGATAATTCCATTTGCACTGGCAGATGGATTCTTTACCACTGAGTCACCAGAGAAGCCCCTAGACTGTGTGCACTCCTACCCAAAAAAAGATGTGGGCCTTCCTGTAGGACAGTTGGTATTGTTCAGTTGCTAAGTCATGTCAGACTCTTCATGACCCCATGGACTGCAGCACTCCAGGCTTCCTTGTTTTCCACTGCCTCCCAGAGTTTTCTCAAACTCATGTCCATTGAGTCAGTGATGCCATGCAACCATGTCATCCTCTGTCACCCCCTTCTCCTTTTGCCCTTAATATTTCCTCTTGCTCTCAATACCTCTCAGAATCAGAGTCTTTTACAATAAGTAGGCTCTTTGCATGAGGTAGCCAAACTATTGTGACCACGAACTTAGCAGAAACAGCAGCTTTTGAGAAAAATATTTTAGACCTGAATTCTGAGAATGGAAATGTTACATCACATCTGAAAAGTATTTATGTCTGTGTCCAGTTTTCTGGCCTCACCGAGTCCAAGTTTCTTAGATGAGCTTATGAAAGTGAATGAGGGATAGTGCCTAGAACAAGCAAGATTGAATTTCCTACTGAATAAATGGTCAGCTGTGGGCTCAGAAGACACTAATGTTATAGAAAAATAAAGGAATATGGAATTTTTAATGCCCTATATGTTGAAGTTAAATAACTAAAGCTATGTGCATACAAAATGCCAAAAAGGTCAAATTTAATAGTACTGCCAGTACTATTATTCTGTTGTTATTATTACCTTTTTACTTCTATTTGCTTATTTACTTACTAGTCACTTTGTACTATCAAAGCAAGAACATCACTGGGCAAAGTGGAACAGGCAGAGAAAGCCATTCACGGTTATTGCAATAGGGGAGAGAGACTAGAGCTCAGCCTTTGCTCAACTCCTCTGAAATTAAGAGTAGAAAAGTTCTACACAGGTAGGGTAGGAAAAATCCTGGGGTTTCCTCAGATGGAAATTAAGTTTTCTTCCAGATAGGAGATAGCTGACTGTGTGGGACAAAACACCCCTGCAGTTAAGGCTCCTGTTCTTGTAGAGACCAAGAGGTGAGTCTCTACCTTACTTGATAATTGCATTTCATTTTCTTTTCATTTTTCGTCTTTATTTTCTTTGATAATTCCATTTCAAGGAATGGTTCCCAGGTTTAAACATTTTATATCCCTAATAGGCAAAAAAAAAAAAAAAGTTTTTTTCAAAGACAAGTTTTCTAAAATTAGCAAGGAAGGAAGCTCTCTGTGAAAAGGAAGAAGGAAGGTCAAGGTCCCAGACTGAGAAGGAGGTCTGTCAGCGGTTTAGGCCAGGTACAGAGAAGGCTGAGGTGTCTTGGTCAGTGTGCAGAGTTAAATATCACAAAATTAAATAACATTATGTGGATCTATTTCAACATTCATGTTGTGTGTTAGTTGCTCCGTCATGTCTGACTCTCTGTGATTCCGTGGACTGTATAGCCCATCAGGCTCCTCTGCCCATGGAATTCCCTAGACAAGAATATCGGCATGGGTTGCCATTCCCTTCTCCAGCGTATTTTCCGAACCCAGGGGTCAAAGCCAAGTCTCCTGCATTACAGGCAAGCTTTTTACCACCTGTGCCAACATTTCAGCGTAAGTCTCACTTGTTCTTATTAGTGTGCCATCCTGATTTTGAAGGTGTTCCTCATTCCTACCCTCAACATTCTGAAAAGGGTTGAAGCCAAGCTAAAAGGTATATTTTAAAAAAAGTTATATATACCCTTAGAAATCCCTAGGCCAAAATGACCAAGTTTCTTCAGAGAACTGCATTTATTTAAGCATGGACCAAGGCTCATACTTAATTAAAAAGGAATTACAATCCTTAACTGTGTCTCTTAAAGAACATTAGCAGAGACGGATTTCAATCACCTCTCAGAATTTTTTGTCCTGCTTCCCAGTTCTCCCTCTCACCATATTGGTCCAGAACACTTCAGTCTATGAATTCCACAGAACTCCTGCACATACCCCTGGGCTTTCTCTATCTTTCTCATATTTTTGCCTCTGAAACCTTGTCTTTCTTTCACATCGAATGATGAATTTCATGCTTTTCAGATACAGAAAATATTCTGTATAGATTTTACCTATTCAAGCTTCTTAAGTCCCTTTACAACTCCTAGAACCTCAGACTAATCTGTTAAATAAAATCAGATTCCTATATAGGCAATACCTGTATTTCTATTACAGCTGATATTATTTTTAATCCCATTTGGGAAGGCACAATCATATATGCGTCAAACTGAAATAAGCCCATTCCCTTCATTTCGTTTTCTAAGAAATAAAATAAAATAAGGAAGACTTTGTTAAAATGAGACTTTGCATTTTGCTCCTAACTAAAGGTAAATGGCGAGTTTCTCCTCTAATTTATCTGAAGGAAAGGGACATAAGTTTACTAATTTTGATATCCCCAGAGTCTAGAATGATGTATGATAAAATAGTAGTGTTAATTGAATGAAAGGAAGGATTTTAATAACATTATGGCTTTATTTTCTTAGTTCATTTATTTATTCATTTATTCAACAATTTTATAAGAAGATTATATGTGAAAAAATTGACCAGGAACAGGTGCTGTGAAGAATATTAAATATGAAACAATTTCACCCACAGAGACATTACAATCCAGTGTGTGGTGTAAAAAAGGAAAAATAGCTTTCCATTTAGTCTTCTAAATTCTTGGTAGAGATACTGACTATGACAAAATACAGATTAAAGTAAGAAAAACAAGTTTCATAGTATGTACACTGCTTCTATTGGACTTCCCAGGTGGCTCAGTGGTAAAGAATCCTCCTGCCAAGCAGACAACATGGGTTGGACCCCTGTGTCAGGAAAACCCTCTGGAAGAGGAAATGGCGACCCACTCCAGTATTTTTGCCTGTGTATTCCTATGTACAGAGGATCCTAGTGGCCTGCAGTCCATGGGATCATAGAAGATTTGGACAGTTAATAACTAAACAAAGACTTAGCCACTAAACAACAATGTATTTGCTGTATACATGGGAGAGACCCAGGAAAACTTGGTAAATTCCCTGTATGGCCCACACCACTCCCATATATACCACCTTAATCTAAAGGCAAAAGACAGATGTTGGGGGTAAGTCTATTAATGAAGAATATTTAGGGAAACAAAGCAAACACATAACAGGGTGAGGTTGTTATGCAAATCTAAGTCATCACTTCACTTTCTCAAGTGTTTCTAGAGACATAGTCATCCTTTTCTTTCTGGTACAGAGTGGGAGACACCTTTACAAATGAAGATTTCCATTATGAATGTAAATGACTCTTAAAAAAAGAAAATTTCTACTCAATTCTCATAGCTTTCCCTTTGTCAGTTGTGTCTTAAACAGAATCAGCCTACAATAATGTTTATGCTAACAGGTTATATTTTGGGGTGGGAAATTTTGCTCGTGTCATTGAGGAGAGGGTCATAAAAAAGCACAAACAAGAATTATAGGAAAGAGACAACTGTGTGTGTGTGTGTGTGTGTGTGTGTGTGTGCACGCACACACCAAGTGGCTTCAGCCATGTATGGCTTCTTGCACCCTATAAACTGTAACCCATCAGGCTCCTCTTTCAATGGGATTCTCGTGGCAAGAGTACTGGAGTGTTGGAGTGGGTTGCCATGCCCTCCTTCAGGGTGTTTTCTGACCCAGGGATGCAATCTAAGGATCTAATGTCTCCTGCATCGCCAGATAGATTCTCTATCACTAGTGCCATTTGGGAAGCATATATATATATATATATATATATATATAAAACCAATTATAATAGGCAAAAGAAGTGATAAATAAGTGATTTCTTTCAACAGTATAAATTGGGGATAGCAGCTGTCAGACAGAGTTCAAAATAATTAGGGTTTAACTGAAAGGCTGGATAGGATGTGGTAGGGCTGTAAAGAAGGAGTGAAAGAGGGAGCATTGTATCTCATAAATGTGGTTTAAAAGAACAAATATAAGCATTTAGAATAAATATTTATTTTCCTACCTTTATGCTCTAGGGGACCTATTAAGAAGTCTATTTCTATTTTGAAGGTAATTAGCAGTTTTCTGTACTTTTAGAGCAAACTAAATAATTTTATTGTGACAGATTCCACCATGGATGGGCTTTTAATCTACAGTTTTCACAAAATATATTTTATTTGGACCATTTAATACCTATTGTTTTCTTTTATTCTTTTCCTGTAGTAGCATTAAAATAATTGCTATTCTAATGTACAGTTTATTAACAATGCTGTCCTTATGAACCATGTTTGCTGAATCCAGATTGTCTTAGGAAAGATCTCTCTAGACATTCTATGTAAATTTTTTACTTTAAAAAGTAGTTCTCAAAATATGGCCCCTAGAGCAGCAATAACAGTCTTACTTGAGAACTTGTTATAAATGCAAATTATTGTATGCAACCCTAGAGCTACTCAGTAAAAACGTATAGAGGAACAGCAAGATGTATATTAATAATCCCTCCAAGTGTTGTGATCATGCTAAACTTTGAGATCCATTGACTTAAAGTATTTACCTACAAGAAGGAAGTTCAATCTATTAGTTGAATATATGGAATATATTATTCCCTTAGCCCTCTTTTAGGATATTTTTCATTATCAAATCTTTATATCCGTATTTACTCATTCATGTATAAATAATACAATAACCATAAAACTTATTCAGTATGAGTAAAAATCTTAAAATAACATTTAAATTAACTTTTAGTTTCAGTGTTTCTGCAAAGCATATTTTGAGGTTCCTGAGTCTGCACTTAATATATCCATAGTACATGAAACAACAAATGAAGGAAGTTAATGTCACTCAGGCAAACTAAAAATAAAAATATTAATCACATGTAAGCTAGTTTCAAAATATTATAAGAAAATTGCAAAAAAAGTTGTTAGTTGAGCTTTTGAATAACTGCTGAGTTATTGAGTCATGATTTCTTAGGTTACTTTTTAAATAAATCCTGCACAGAATATCCTTCACAGAAATCCATCCATGATTTGAAAGAGATAATGGTCCATCTGCATTGAATTGGGTTTAACTGAAAGGCTGGATAGGATGTGGTAGGGCTGTAAAGAAGGAGTGAAAGAGGGAGCATTGTATCTCATAAATGTGGTTTAAAAGAACAAATATAAGCATTTAGAATAAATATTTATTTTCCTACCTTTATGCTCTAGGGGACCTATTAAGAAGTCTATTTCTATTTTGAAGGTAATTAGCAGTTTTCTGTACTTTTAGAGCAAACTAAATAATTTTATTGTGACAGATTCCACCATGGATGGGCTTTTAATCTACAGTTTTCACAAAATATATTTTATTTGGACCATTTAATACCTATTGTTTTCTTTTATTCTTTTCCTGTAGTAGCATTAAAATAATTGCTATTCTAATGTACAGTTTATTAACAATGCTGTCCTTATGAACCATGTTTGCTGAATCCAGATTGTCTTAGGAAAGATCTCTCTAGACATTCTATGTAAATTTCTTACTTTAAAACGTAGTTCTCAAAATATGGCCCCTAGAGCAGCAATAACAGTCTTACTTGAGAACTTGTTATAAATGCAAATTATTGTATGCAACCCTAGAGCTACTCAGTAAAAACGTATAGAGGAACAGCAAGATGTATATTAATAATCCCTCCAAGTGTTGTGATCATGCTAAACTTTGAGATCCATTGACTTAAAGTATTTACCTACAAGAAGGAAGTTCAATCTATTAGTTGAATATATGGAATATATTATTCCCTTAGCCCTCTTTTAGGATATTTTTCATTATCAAATCTTTATATCCGTATTTACTCATTCATGTATAAATAATACAATAACCATAAAACTTATTCAGTATGAGTAAAAATCTTAAAATAACATTTAAATTAACTTTTAGTTTCAGTGTTTCTGCAAAGCATATTTTGAGGTTCCTGAGTCTGCACTTAATATATCCATAGTACATGAAACAACAAATGAAGGAAGTTAATGTCACTCAGGCAAACTAAAAATAAAAATATTAATCACATGTAAGCTAGTTTCAAAATATTATAAGAAAATTGCAAAAAAAGTTGTTAGTTGAGCTTTTGAATAACTGCTGAGTTATTGAGTCATGATTTCTTAGGTTACTTTTTAAATAAATCCTGCACAGAATATCCTTCACAGAAATCCATCCATGATTTGAAAGAGATAATGGTCCATCTGCAAGTTGCCTCCAAATCTGGAAGGAGACCTGGGTGGCATCTGCATCATCCACCCACAAAGGCACCAGATAGAATGCTGTCATTTCCACTCCATAGGAAGTATATCTGGTGCCTTCAGTAACCAGGAATGCTGGTAAAGAAATCAAATTTTAAAGTCAAAACTTAGGTACTAATAAATGATATTCATTATTGGGGGTGAGTATTTATTAAATTCTCTGTGCCTTTCCACATTCTGGGATTCCCATGTGGTGCTAGTGGTAAACAACCTGCCTGCCTATGCAGGAGACATAAGAGACGTGGGCTTGTTCCCTGGGTTGGAAAGATCCCCTGGAGGATGGCATAGAAATGCACTCCAGTATGCTGACCTGGAGAATGCCATAGACAGAGGAGCTTGGTAGACTACAGCCTATTTTCAAAAATTTAATTTCAAATAATTAAATTCTTTAATTCTTTCAAAGAATATTCCATATCACATTGTCAATTTGCTTAAGGTATATGGAAGATTTGGGTCAATGTGTGGCAGTAAACAACAAAACCCTAATAATAATAAATAAAATTTGTATAAAAAAGATTTTTTCCTTATGATAAGTCAGTATTGACTCTTTTAGCGAATTTCATATATAGCACATAAGTTGAATTAATTATATTAAGTATGTTGTACATTACATCCCTAGTAGTTCTTTACCTGGAATTTCGTACCTTTTGAAAAATTTCAGCACCATAGGAAGATGTTGCCATACTATGACAATATTCCCTATGCTATAAATTTCATCCATTTGTCTCATTTATTTTATAACTGGATATTCGTACATCAATATTCCCCCCCAATCTCATTTTTCTCAGTCACCTCTCCTCCTTCTGGTAGCCACATGTTTATTTTCTGCATCTATGACTCTGTTTTATTATGTTTGTTGATTTTTTAAATTATTTGTTTTGATTTTTAGGTTCCATATATAAGAAAATTGCAAAAAAAGTTGTTAGTTGAGCTTTTGAATAACTGCTGAGTTATTGAGTCATGATTTCTTAGGTTACTTTTTAAATAAATCCTGCACAGAATATCCTTCACAGAAATCCATCCATGATTTGAAAGAGATAATGGTCCATCTGCAAGTTGCCTCCAAATCTGGAAGGAGACCTGGGTGGCATCTGCATCATCCACCCACAAAGGCACCAGATAGAATGCTGTCATTTCCACTCCATAGGAAGTATATCTGGTGCCTTCAGTAACCAGGAATGCTGGTAAAGAAATCAAATTTTAAAGTCAAAACTTAGGTACTAATAAATGATATTCATTATTGGGGGTGAGTATTTATTAAATTCTCTGTGCCTTTCCACATTCTGGGATTCCCATGTGGTGCTAGTGGTAAACAACCTGCCTGCCTATGCAGGAGACATAAGAGACGTGGGCTTGTTCCCTGGGTTGGAAAGATCCCCTGGAGGATGGCATAGAAATGCACTCCAGTATGCTGACCTGGAGAATGCCATAGACAGAGGAGCTTGGTAGACTACAGCCTATTTTCAAAAATTTAATTTCAAATAATTAAATTCTTTAATTCTTTCAAAGAATATTCCATATCACATTGTCAATTTGCTTAAGGTATATGGAAGATTTGGGTCAATGTGTGGCAGTAAACAACAAAACCCTAATAATAATAAATAAAATTTGTATAAAAAAGATTTTTTCCTTATGATAAGTCAGTATTGACTCTTTTAGCGAATTTCATATATAGCACATAAGTTGAATTAATTATATTAAGTATGTTGTACATTACATCCCTAGTAGTTCTTTACCTGGAATTTCGTACCTTTTGAAAAATTTCAGCACCATAGGAAGATGTTGCCATACTATGACAATATTCCCTATGCTATAAATTTCATCCATTTGTCTCATTTATTTTATAACTGGATATTCGTACATCAATATTCCCCCCCAATCTCATTTTTCTCAGTCACCTCTCCTCCTTCTGGTAGCCACATGTTTATTTTCTGCATCTATGACTCTGTTTTATTATGTTTGTTGATTTTTTAAATTATTTGTTTTGATTTTTAGGTTCCATATATAAGTGAAATTATACATTTTTTAACTTTTTATGTTTGACTTCTTTCACTTAGCATAATACATAGAGCTAACCATGTCTGTTGTAGCAAGTGGCACAATTTAATTCATCTGTATGTCAGAGTAATATTTAGTTATTTTTTATGTATTCATCTTAGATGAGTCCTTAGGATACTTCCATATCTTAACCACTGCAAATAGTGCTGTCCTAATAAATACTGCATATGTCTGTTCTAATTACTGTTTGTTTTCTTTTAGAAAACATCCAGAAATAGAATTAGTAGATCATACAGTTGTTCCAGTTTCAATTCCTTGGGAAACTCCCCTACTGTTTTCCATTGTGCTTGTATTAATTTAGATTTCCACCAACAGTATGCAAGGGTTCCTTTTTCTCCACATCTTCTCCAAAACTTGTTATTTTTCATCTTTTTGGTAATAACCATTTTGACAGCTATAAAGTGCTATCTCAATGATGTTTCAATTTGCATTTCCCTGATAGCTAGTGATGTTGGTTGTGTGTGTGTGTTCACATTTAGTCATTTCCAACTGTTTGAGAGCCCATGGCTGGTAGCCCATCAGGCTCCTCTGTCCATGGGGGACAAGACTCCAGACAAGACTACTGGAGTAGGTTGCCGTGTTCACCTCCAGGATCTTCCCAAGGGAAGACCAGGGATTAAACCCAGGTATCCTGCATTGTAGACAGCATCTTTATCATCAGATCCACCAGGAAAGGCCCTTATTTGTATAAAAAAAAAATGTATGTTTTCCTTATGATAAGTCAGTATTGACTCTTTTAGCGAATTTCATATATAGCACATAAGTTGAATTAATTATATTAAGTATGTTGTACATTACATCCCTAGTAGTTCTTTACCTGGAATTTCGTACCTTTTGAAAAATTTCAGCACCATAGGAAGATGTTGCCATACTATGACAATATTCCCTATGCTATAAATTTCATCCATTTGTCTCATTTATTTTATAACTGGATATTCGTACATCAATATTCCCCCCCAATCTCATTTTTCTCAGTCACCTCTCCTCCTTCTGGTAGCCACATGTTTATTTTCTGCATCTATGACTCTGTTTTATTATGTTTGTTGATTTTTTAAATTATTTGTTTTGATTTTTAGGTTCCATATATAAGTGAAATTATACATTTTTTAACTTTTTATGTTTGACTTCTTTCACTTAGCATAATACATAGAGCTAACCATGTCTGTTGTAGCAAGTGGCACAATTTAATTCATCTGTATGTCAGAGTAATATTTAGTTATTTTTTATGTATTCATCTTAGATGAGTCCTTAGGATACTTCCATATCTTAACCACTGCAAATAGTGCTGTCCTAATAAATACTGCATATGTCTGTTCTAATTACTGTTTGTTTTCTTTTAGAAAACATCCAGAAATAGAATTAGTAGATCATACAGTTGTTCCAGTTTCAATGCCTTGGGAAACTTCCCTACGCTTTTCCATTGTGCTTGTATTAATTTAGATTTCCACCAACAGTATGCAAGGGTTCCTTTTTCTCCACATCTTCTCCAAAACTTGTTATTTTTCATCTTTTTGGTAATAACCATTTTGACAGCTATAAAGTGCTATCTCAATGATGTTTCAATTTGCATTTCCCTGATAGCTAGTGATGTTGGTTGTGTGTGTGTGTTCACATTTAGTCATTTCCAACTGTTTGAGAGCCCATGGCTGGTAGCCCATCAGGCTCCTCTGTCCATGGGGGACAAGACTCCAGACAAGACTACTGGAGTAGGTTGCCGTGTTCACCTCCAGGGGATCTTCCCAAGGGAAGACCAGGGATTAAACCCAGGTATCCTGCATTGTAGACAGCATCTTTATCATCAGATCCACCAGGAAAGGCCCTTAGGACAGGTAGTTATACTCAAGAGGTTTCTCAAGCCAGATTGCAGTGGGTCTGAATTTAAATTCATTATTTATCAAACATGTGACCCTAGGGAAATTACTCAACCTTATTTATCAAACATGTGACCCTAGGGAAATTACTCAACCTTATTAACAAGCAATTGTTCTCATTTATAAAATAAAAATAAGAATAGTACCTTTTTCCCTGTACTATTCTGAGAATTAAATTTGATAGCATATACAGAGTACTAAATATGTACCACTGACTAATTCAATCATATTTTTAAAAGTATAAGTGGACTGGTCATCCAGATGAAATAAAGTGCACATTATTCCATTAAGTTCACTAATTAATGAGAAGACCTATCGCAAAATGTTAAGTACTTCATAGAACATTTGAAAAAATATATATCTATAGGAAACTTAACAAAGGCATTTGCGAATAAAATTACTAGCTTAGATATAAATTCAGCTACTGCCCTATAGAATAATAAATAATAAAAATTTGAAGTTATTTGTTTTCACTAAACAGAAATTATTTGCATCTCTACTGGACAAAATTTTATATACCACTTGGATCTGTGCTTTTTAGTTAATACTCTTAACTGATACAAGTAATTATAACTTCTATAGGATGCTGTTGGGATCCCCCTCCCACTAGTATGATTCTATCATTTCAACTTGCCATAGCATCTTCTAGCTGTCTGCATTTGTATATACGAGCATGAGAGCTTTCAGAAAACTTTTTCCTGCAAGGCAGACCAGAAATTCCGGAGAATTAACATTCTTCCCCTTCTCAACATCTCCCCAGTCCAGCAGGCAGCTCACAACAATTAGGACACCATGTTCTCCAAAACTTGTTATTTTTCATCTTTTTGGTAATAACCATTTTGACAGCTATAAAGTGCTATCTCAATGATGTTTCAATTTGCATTTCCCTGATAGCTAGTGATGTTGGTTGTGTGTGTGTGTTCACATTTAGTCATTTCCAACTGTTTGAGAGCCCATGGCTGGTAGCCCATCAGGCTCCTCTGTCCATGGGGGACAAGACTCCAGACAAGACTACTGGAGTAGGTTGCCGTGTTCACCTCCAGGGGATCTTCCCAAGGGAAGACCAGGGATTAAACCCAGGTATCCTGCATTGTAGACAGCATCTTTATCATCAGATCCACCAGGAAAGGCCCTTAGGACAGGTAGTTATACTCAAGAGGTTTCTCAAGCCAGATTGCAGTGGGTCTGAATTTAAATTCATTATTTATCAAACATGTGACCCTAGGGAAATTACTCAACCTTATTTATCAAACATGTGACCCTAGGGAAATTACTCAACCTTATTAACAAGCAATTGTTCTCATTTATAAAATAAAAATAAGAATAGTACCTTTTTCCCTGTACTATTCTGAGAATTAAATTTGATAGCATATACAGAGTACTAAATATGTACCACTGACTAATTCAATCATATTTTTAAAAGTATAAGTGGACTGGTCATCCAGATGAAATAAAGTGCACATTATTCCATTAAGTTCACTAATTAATGAGAAGACCTATCGCAAAATGTTAAGTACTTCATAGAACATTTGAAAAAATATATATCTATAGGAAACTTAACAAAGGCATTTGCGAATAAAATTACTAGCTTAGATATAAATTCAGCTACTGCCCTATAGAATAATAAATAATAAAAATTTGAAGTTATTTGTTTTCACTAAACAGAAATTATTTGCATCTCTACTGGACAAAATTTTATATACCACTTGGATCTGTGCTTTTTAGTTAATACTCTTAACTGATACAAGTAATTATAACTTCTATAGGATGCTGTTGGGATCCCCCTCCCACTAGTATGATTCTATCATTTCAACTTGCCATAGCATCTTCTAGCTGTCTGCATTTGTATATACGAGCATGAGAGCTTTCAGAAAACTTTTTCCTGCAAGGCAGACCAGAAATTCCGGAGAATTAACATTCTTCCCCTTCTCAACATCTCCCCAGTCCAGCAGGCAGCTCACAACAATAAGGGGTAGGACATGAGGTGAAAGACCCTGTCTTTCTCACCTTGTCATGTAGGATAATTTTGAAATGTATTTTTCATAGTTCACTAGAGCTTTACCAGGAATAAACCCCACTCCCTACTTCAATCATTGATCTAATAACGAAAAATTTATTTCCTGTATTCTCTCCCCTTTACCAACTTAACTCAGTTTTAGGTATTTTCTACAATGCCCTCAAAAATACTTCCATTGAAACTTTTCTCAGGATCAGTTTCCAGAGAATCCCAACTGAGAACTCCAAATCCTGCAGAAATTCCCAGGGGCTATTGTATCTTCCATCAACCAGTCCAACCTACAAAAACAGATGATTAAGTATTGAATGTGCTTGAGCAAAACTTGCTATTCCAGGATAATTGTGCCCCAGTTCACTCTCAAAAGAACAGGTGTAGGGAACCCCCCACACCTGCCATACCATGTCCCACCACACACATACTAGGTCTGATTTTCCATTAGATACCTTCACAGATTGTGGCAGCAATTATTTGTGGGAGTTCTGCTTTTCTCTTCCTATTTAATTACAGACTCTACAAGGATCATGTCTTGTTTGTTCATCATTGTAGAGAATCTAGTTACAGTGTCTCATATAAAACAAGTAATTAACAACTATTATTTGGATGTTGTTCAGTAAATAAGGAAGAGGAAATAGAAACAAGCATAAAAGGTATAGTCTCAACATGTCGGGAGCTGAAGACAACCTTAGGTTCTGACCACAGAATTTTATGTACTACCATCTGATTTCATTTCCACATGCAAATTTATTATAAAAGTACAAATTTATTATACAAATTACAAATTTTATCAATTTATATGATGCCAGATAGCATTCTTCCCTTCTGATACAAGTAATTATAACTTCTATAGGATGCTGTTGGGATCCCTCCCACTAGTATGATTCTATCATTTCAACTTGCCATAGCATCTTCTAGCTGTCTGCATTTGTATATACGAGCATGAGAGCTTTCAGAAAACTTTTTCCTGCAAGGCAGACCAGAAATTCCGGAGAATTAACATTCTTCCCCTTCTCAACATCTCCCCAGTCCAGCAGGCAGCTCACAACAATAAGGGGTAGGACATGAGGTGAAAGACCCTGTCTTTCTCACCTTGTCATGTAGGATAATTTTGAAATGTATTTTTCATAGTTCACTAGAGCTTTACCAGGAATAAACCCCACTCCCTACTTCAATCATTGATCTAATAACGAAAAATTTATTTCCTGTATTCTCTCCCCTTTACCAACTTAACTCAGTTTTAGGTATTTTCTACAATGCCCTCAAAAATACTTCCATTGAAACTTTTCTCAGGATCAGTTTCCAGAGAATCCCAACTGAGAACTCCAAATCCTGCAGAAATTCCCAGGGGCTATTGTATCTTCCATCAACCAGTCCAACCTACAAAAACAGATGATTAAGTATTGAATGTGCTTGAGCAAAACTTGCTATTCCAGGATAATTGTGCCCCAGTTCACTCTCAAAAGAACAGGTGTAGGGAACCCCCCACACCTGCCATACCATGTCCCACCACACACATACTAGGTCTGATTTTCCATTAGATACCTTCACAGATTGTGGCAGCAATTATTTGTGGGAGTTCTGCTTTTCTCTTCCTATTTAATTACAGACTCTACAAGGATCATGTCTTGTTTGTTCATCATTGTAGAGAATCTAGTTACAGTGTCTCATATAAAACAAGTAATTAACAACTATTATTTGGATGTTGTTCAGTAAATAAGGAAGAGGAAATAGAAACAAGCATAAAAGGTATAGTCTCAACATGTCGGGAGCTGAAGACAACCTTAGGTTCTGACCACAGAATTTTATGTACTACCATCTGATTTCATTTCCACATGCAAATTTATTATAAAAGTACAAATTTATTATACAAATTACAAATTTTATCATATATATTTTTAAAATAAAATAGAAGACAACATACAGAGACTTTTAAGAAACTAATTAATTTTACCATTAGCCTTGCTTGCTTTCAGTTTAAGTTGTGAAAAATAGAACAGATAATCCAGGGCATTGGAATGGCAAACTATATTAATAGAAACTCTATGCAGAAGACATCTTGAATTGAGCCCACAATCCAGGTAGTTTCAAGGTGTCAAGTCCGTAATTTTTATTTTCTATTGCATGTTTAAATTTTATAAACAAACTACAGTTATTTATGTGTTGCTTTCTTAAAGTAAAAGGAAACTTCACAAGAAGGAATTTAAGTTCATATATAAATGTATCTCTGTCCTGATAATTTGGAAACTGGGGATTAAAAGAATTGTTTCTAATTGTTCATCCATAGCTTAATTCCCTTTACACATAATAAAAGTATAAAATACTTAGGCCCACATATTTTCTCACAAATTGTACAGGTTAAGTTTGATACAATTTTGTTGGCGACTATTTTCTATATTAATATGTCTGTTTTGTGATTTTTCCTGATGATTACTAGTTTACTAGTTTAAAAATTACATCTTTCTTTATATTGCTGTTGGCACTCATTCACGGAAAAAACTAAATTTGTATATATATCAATAAAATTTAAATTAAAAATACCATGTAGTGGATATTGTCAGTAAAATATTGCTAATAATTTTGTGGACACTGTAGACATTTTGTGGACACTGTAGATTGATGTCCTGTAAATATTATTAGATCCTGAGCAGAAAAAAATAATCAAATGCATATCTTAAAACTATGAAATCTGTTTATTTTATCAAAATAATAAAAATATAGTAAAATGGATCATCTATCCTAAGTGGTTCAGCAAGGTCATTTATCACAGGTATTAACAGAAAGGCAGTTAGCTCAGAGTATTTCTGGCAGTTCTAAAGATGCTTGGATTTTATAGCTGCTCTTATTCACTTATTTTTGGGGGGAGGGGATGAGAAGACTGCAACTGAGCATTGATTAAATGAATGAAAAGGTCTTTGATGGATTGGGGTTTTTTTCACCATTTTAATTTAGAAGGTAAAACTTTCTATCACAGTTTAAGCTGAAAATTATGTCAGAGATAATAGAGGTCTGATTCCAGTGCAAGTTAAAGAGGGAAAAGTCACTACTCAAATGTCAAGACATCTTGTGGTCCAAGATGATTAAAACCAAACTGTTTGCTATATGAATCCCAAGGTGCAACTATATCTCAGCTTCGGTGACATTTAGTCAGTGACTTTTCATAGCTTGTTAATAATGTATAGCTGTCCCTATATAAATTTGCAGTGACAGAAGTGGCCGTTTGGAGAAGAGCAGTTAATGAGATTTATTCTTGGCGGAAAATGCAGATTTGAAAAGTATTTCTACCAAATCAAGATTGATGTCAAAAGAAACTATGTATTTGACAATGGCATCATAGCCACTTTTGAATGTTTCAACCAAGATCACAGGATTTTGTCCAATGATGTATGTTCTATTTTTAATCCACCTTCTCTATAGCCCAAACCTCTAGACCTCTCCCACTGGTTTCTACTTCTCCTGCATAAACTAGAAGACTTCACCTTACAAATCACTTCCTCAGAGGGTATTATCTCACCTTTGACTTGGTTAATTCCACATCATTCATGCACATTTCCCATCAGAAGACTATACCATACATTTATGTATCAATAATTACTTCTTTCATGCCACTATACACCACTAAAAGGTTTCCTGGCATATTTCTAGTTTTCATGAAACTCTGAAATGATTACTCAACCATTGAAAAAAAACTTTAATATGTGTTGATATGACTGTACTTTGCCAAAGGAAGAGCTATCTTTTTTAGACAATGAGGTGAAGTTTTATAAGAAAATTTTGATGTATATTCTAACTTTTTGATATTGCATGTGTGTGCTAATTGGCTTCAGTCATGTCCTGGTATAGATGTGACCCCACAAACTATACCAGGTCAGGTTTCCTTATCCATGGGATTCTCTAGGCAAGCATACTGGAGTAGGTTGCCATGCCCTCTTCCAGGAGATCTTACAAACCCAGATGTAAAACCCACATCTCTTGTGTCTCCTGCATTGGCAGGCAGGTTCTTTACCACTAACACCACCTGGAAATCCTATTCAACACTAATCTTCCATTAATTAAAAAAATAATAATAATACCCATATTTATTAGAGAAATATCTAGCTGATTGTCAATATACTAACACCAAAAAGAAAGTAAATAGAAACAACAAATGATACATTATCAAATTGGATTTTGACCAACATCCAGACTTAAACAGTGCTGGGAAGTCCAGTGTCATAGCACAACTGGAGTCCCAATTGGGAAAAGGTCCCAGGTGGTAAATCTGCTCTGTTGTTGAGACTTCAAAAATTACAATTAGGTTTTGTAATTATAATCCCAGAATGCAAATTGATATCACCATCAATCTGTGAGCAAATAAGAGCTCTGGTTTCATGTTAATGATGTTGTTTTGTTTTGCAAATTTTGGATTGCTAACTTGAGGCTTGGTTTGCCAGGGTCTCTCCAAGGGCTCAACAGTTTCAAGATTTGTCCTCTGAATGGCATCATAGCCACTTTTGAATGTTTCAACCAAGATCACAGGATTTTGTCCAATGATGTATGTTCTATTTTTAATCCACCTTCTCTATAGCCCAAACCTCTAGACCTCTCCCACTGGTTTCTACTTCTCCTGCATAAACTAGAAGACTTCACCTTACAAATCACTTCCTCAGAGGGTATTATCTCACCTTTGACTTGGTTAATTCCACATCATTCATGCACATTTCCCATCAGAAGACTATACCATACATTTATGTATCAATAATTACTTCTTTCATGCCACTATACACCACTAAAAGGTTTCCTGGCATATTTCTAGTTTTCATGAAACTCTGAAATGATTACTCAACCATTGAAAAAAAACTTTAATATGTGTTGATATGACTGTACTTTGCCAAAGGAAGAGCTATCTTTTTTAGACAATGAGGTGAAGTTTTATAAGAAAATTTTGATGTATATTCTAACTTTTTGATATTGCATGTGTGTGCTAATTGGCTTAGTCATGTCCTGGTATAGATGTGACCCCACAAACTATACCAGGTCAGGTTTCCTTATCCATGGGATTCTCTAGGCAAGCATACTGGAGTAGGTTGCCATGCCCTCTTCCAGGAGATCTTACAAACCCAGATGTAAAACCCACATCTCTTGTGTCTCCTGCATTGGCAGGCAGGTTCTTTACCACTAACACCACCTGGAAATCCTATTCAACACTAATCTTCCATTAATTAAAAAAATAATAATACCCATATTTATTAGAGAAATATCTAGCTGATTGTCAATATACTAACACCAAAAAGAAAGTAAATAGAAACAACAAATGATACATTATCAAATTGGATTTTGACCAACATCCAGACTTAAACAGTGCTGGGAAGTCCAGTGTCATAGCACAACTGGAGTCCCAATTGGGAAAAGGTCCCAGGTGGTAAATCTGCTCTGTTGTTGAGACTTCAAAAATTACAATTAGGTTTTGTAATTATAATCCCAGAATGCAAATTGATATCACCATCAATCTGTGAGCAAATAAGAGCTCTGGTTTCATGTTAATGATGTTGTTTTGTTTTGCAAATTTTGGATTGCTAACTTGAGGCTTGGTTTGCCAGGGTCTCTCCAAGGGCTCAACAGTTTCAAGATTTGTCCTCTGTCTTATCTGTGGATTTTATGAAACAGATGACATAGAAAATAATATAGGTATCAGTTATTACTAAAGGCACAAGCAAGAATTTTAAGTTAAGAACTTCCATTTACGTATAGTCCAGTATATCCTAGGTAATCTGCTTAGTTAAATGATTATAGCCAGGTGTTAATCTCTTGGTTGTACATCATGGAGCATCTGACCTTTATCCAAAGACTGACTACTGTTATAAGCTTTGAAAAAGTTACAGTGTCCTTTTAACAAATTAATTAAAACTTTAACAATACAACATAACAACAAGGAATTATCTCAGAAGTGAGTAACAAATGGGCATAGAAGGAACCTGTCTCAACATAGTGAAAGCCATATATGAGAAGCCCACAGCGAACATTATCCTCAACGGTGAAAAAATGAAAGCATTCCCTCTAAGATCAGGAACAAGACAGGGGTGTCCACTTTCACCACTACTATTCAACATAGTCCTGGAAGTTCTAGCAACGGCAATAAGAGAAGAGAAAGAAATCAAAGGAATCCAGATTGGAAAGGAAGAAGTCAAGCTCTCTCTTTTTGCAGACGACATGATATTATACATAGAAAATCCCAAAGACTCTATTACAAAGCTACTAGAGCTAATCAAGGAATTCAGCAAAGTCGCAGGATACAAAGTCAACACACAGAAATCACTGGCATTCCTATACACAAACAATGAAAAACCAGAAAACGAAATCAAAGAGGCAGTCCCCTTCAACATTGCAACCAAAAGAATCAAATATCTAGGAATAAACCTACCCAAAGAAACAAAAGAACTGTACACACAAAATTACAAGACACTCATGAAAGAAATTAAAGAAGACTTAAACAGATGGAGAGATATTCTATGTTCCTGGGTCGGAAGAATCAATATTGTAAAAATGTTCATACTACCAAATATCATCTACAGATTCAATGCAATACCTATTCAACTACCATTGACATTTTTCACAGAACTAGACCAAACAATCACACAGTTCATATGGAAACACAAAAGACCTCGAATAGCCAAAGCAATCCTGAGAAAGAAAAACGGAGCTGGAGGGATCAGCCTCCCCAACTTCAGACTCTACTACAAAGCAACAGTCATCAAGACAGTATGGTACTGGCACAAAAACAGAACTATAGACCAATGGGACAAGATAGAGAACCCAGAGATAAACCTATGCACCTATGGGTACCTTATTTTTGAGAAAGGAGGTGAAACTATAAAATGGGACAAAGACAGCCTCTTCAACAAGTGGTGCTGGGAAAGTTGGATGGCTAAATGCAAAAAAATGAAGTTGGAACATTCCCTGACACCATACACTAAGATCAACTCAAAATGGATTAAAGACCTAAATGCAAGACCAGAAACCATCAAACTCTTAGAGGAGAATATAGGCAAAACCCTCAAGGACATCAATCAAAGCAAGATCTTCTCTGACCCACCTACTAGAATAGTGGAACTGAAAAGAAAAGTGAACACGTGGGACCTCATGAAACTTAAAAGTTTTTGTACAGCAAAGGAAATCACAAAAAAGCTGAACAGACACCCCACAGAGTGGGAGAAAACCATAGCAAATGGAACAACAGACAAAGAATTAATCTCCAAAATCTACAAGCAACTCAGACAACTCAGCACAGGAAAAACGAACAGTCCAATCAAAAAATGGGAAAAAGACCTAAAGAGACGCCTCTCCAAAGAGGACATACAGATGGCCCAAAAGCACATGAAATGATGCTCAACCTCGCTTATCATTAGAGAAATGCAAATTAAAACTACAATGAGATACCACCTCACACCCATCAGAATGGCCATCATCAAAAAATCTGCAGACACTAAATGCTGGAGAGGGTGTGGAGAAAAGGGAACCCTCTTGCATTGCTGGTGGGAATGCAAATTGATACAGCCTCTATGGAAGACAGTCTGGAGATTCCTTAAAAAACTAAAAATAGAAGCACCCTATGACCCAGCAATCCCACTATTAGGCTTATATCCTGATGAAATCAAAACTGAAAGAGGCACCTGTACCCCAATGTTCATTGCAGCTCTCTATACAATAGCCAGAACATGGAAGCAACCTAGATGTCCATCGATGAATGAATGGATCCAGAAGCTCTGGTACATATATACAATGGAATACAACTCAGCTGTTAAAAGAAATGCAGAAGACTCAGTCCTAATGAAGTGGCTGGCTCTAGAACCTATCATAAAAAGTGAAGTAAATCAAAAAGAGAAAGACAAACACAGTATACTAACACACATATATGGAATCTAGTAGGATGGTCTTGATAACACACGCAGGGAACTCATGGAAAAACAGATGGAGCATAGACATAGGGACATTGTGGGGAAGAGATAGGGAGGGGGAAGCATGGAGGGAGTATCATGGAAACCTATACTGTCATGTGTGGAAAAGATAGCTAGTGTCATTGTGCTAAGGGAATAGGAGTGCTTACAATGGCTTGGGGCTAAGGTCTGGAGGGGTGGGATGGGGGGAACTGGGGGGGTGGGGACCATGGATATGCGTATGACTGATCTGGGAACATACATGTCTGTGAACAAGGGAATAGGAGTGCTTACAATGGCTAGGGGAAAAGGTCTGGAGGGGTAGGATTGGGGGGAACTGGGGGGGGTGGGGACCATGGATATGCATATGACTGATCTGGGAACATACATGTCTGTGAACAACAAAACTCTGTAAAACCTTTAAAATAAAGAATAAAAAAAAAAGTTTATTCTCAGAAATTGAATCCAATAAAGAATAAGATTAAAGATAAAAAAAAAAAAAAAAGATGTGAGTAACAAGAATTTAATGTTCAGTGAAACAGAAACATTTGTCATTGTGAGAGCATCCCATCAAATGAAAATGAGGATTCCAGGAAACCAGGAAAAGTGAAAGGGCTATCTTGGATTTTCCATAGTTCTGATTGTTTGATTTACAGCTATTACTTACCTATTTTAAATTCCCCAGTTTAGGAATAGACTAGTGCCATGTTTTAAGGACATCAGGAGAGTAATAGTCTGACAGTGAGAGGTTAATTTTTTAGAAGCAGAATGAGCTTTATCTACATGCACCTTAGTCTTCATATATCATTGTGAAATAATAGTTATTTACTTTACCAAAGTAGCAAAAGATTTTAAAAAGAAATATAAATCACTTAAAGGCAAACAAATTCACAATGTGTATCAAAAACCACATTCTAAGTAAAATTTGTTCTCTTTACAAAGAGAGAAACAGACAAAATGTCTTCTTAACAGAGACATTTCAGTCTGGCACCAGTCCACTGTTAATAACAATATTTGTTTATCTGGTTAATCTTAGAAACTCTTTTCCATAAATCCTGAAGAAGTAACAGTAGTCTTCCAAAGGCATCAGAGTGAAACCATAGAAGGTATTTTTAAAATCTGATTATATTGCAGTTGATAAAGCCACCTGGTCATTGCTGTGACATGTAATACTTTAATATGATAACTAGAATTATAATTGACAGCATTTTATAAGAACATATCAGATCTTCATGAACTCCACATTATTTTTAGGATATCTTTATTAGTAATATCAACCATACAGCAAAATCTGAGAAAATTTATCACTCCTCCAACAATACTTTCCAAGATTACATTCTGTGGTACTGGGATTTAGGCCTCTTTTGAGAGACACAGTTCAACCCATAACAATAGGCAACATAAAAGTATATGAGTGTATGTAAATATATAAACACAGAAAGTTATGCACAACTTCCATGAAGGCTGTATGTGGACTGTAAACATGAAAGTTGTTTAATAACATGTCATATTTTGCTTACTTCATCTTTAATAATATAGATGCTTTCCAGTTACTAGCTACTAGAAATGATAACAGGGTTGAAATTTTTCTTTGGGGCTTGGTGAACTCTTCCAAGTTCACAGGTTATTGAAGAATTTGTTTTCTTGTGACTTCTGGACTGAAGTTCCATATTCCTGTCAGTGAGGGAATACTTCCAGCCCCTAGATGATATCCGTAGGTTCTTGTTACCTGATCCTATGTTTACAGCTTGGATTTTTGATTTTATTCTTCTAGACGACACAGTATGGGTCTCTCTGCCTCTTCTGTGCCAGTCAGAAAAACATATCTCTACTTTTAAAGCACCCACTTGGTTAGGTTAGGCTCACTGGAAGCACTCTCTCCACTGCCTTACGACTGAACACCACCAGAGTGATATCAGTTACAGCTTTCATCCAAACTTACCAGGTGAGATTATGCATAAATGTGATCATCTTACATTTCTGAATATTGCAATATTTCCAATAGTTTATCTTTGCCTTTTTGACAATACTCTCTCAGGAATTAATTTCTGGCAGAAAAATTACTAACTTAAATGCTAATAGATGAAACTTTTGAATATATTGCTGAAGTCTAATGTCTTCTTAACAGAGACATTTCAGTCTGGCACCAGTCCACTGTTAATAACAATATTTGTTTATCTGGTTAATCTTAGAAACTCTTTTCCATAAATCCTGAAGAAGTAACAGTAGTCTTCCAAAGGCATCAGAGTGAAACCATAGAAGGTATTTTTAAAATCTGATTATATTGCAGTTGATAAAGCCACCTGGTCATTGCTGTGACATGTAATACTTTAATATGATAACTAGAATTATAATTGACAGCATTTTATAAGAACATATCAGATCTTCATGAACTCCACATTATTTTTAGGATATCTTTATTAGTAATATCAACCATACAGCAAAATCTGAGAAAATTTATCACTCCTCCAACAATACTTTCCAAGATTACATTCTGTGGTACTGGGATTTAGGCCTCTTTTGAGAGACACAGTTCAACCCATAACAATAGGCAACATAAAAGTATATGAGTGTATGTAAATATATAAACACAGAAAGTTATGCACAACTTCCATGAAGGCTGTATGTGGACTGTAAACATGAAAGTTGTTTAATAACATGTCATATTTTGCTTACTTCATCTTTAATAATATAGATGCTTTCCAGTTACTAGCTACTAGAAATGATAACAGGGTTGAAATTTTTCTTTGGGGCTTGGTGAACTCTTCCAAGTTCACAGGTTATTGAAGAATTTGTTTTCTTGTGACTTCTGGACTGAAGTTCCATATTCCTGTCAGTGAGGGAATACTTCCAGCCCCTAGATGATATCCGTAGGTTCTTGTTACCTGATCCTATGTTTACAGCTTGGATTTTTGATTTTATTCTTCTAGACGACACAGTATGGGTCTCTCTGCCTCTTCTGTGCCAGTCAGAAAAACATATCTCTACTTTTAAAGCACCCACTTGGTTAGGTTAGGCTCACTGGAAGCACTCTCTCCACTGCCTTACGACTGAACACCACCAGAGTGATATCAGTTACAGCTTTCATCCAAACTTACCAGGTGAGATTATGCATAAATGTGATCATCTTACATTTCTGAATATTGCAATATTTCCAATAGTTTATCTTTGCCTTTTTGACAATACTCTCTCAGGAATTAATTTCTGGCAGAAAAATTACTAACTTAAATGCTAATAGATGAAACTTTTGAATATATTGCTGAAGTCTAATTTTCACTCACACTGGGACATTTGGAGCACCTGTCTATCCATGTATCCTCAATAATAGAAATGTATCTTAGCATGAGAAACAATACACACAAGTACATATACACTATTTTCTCTACCATGAAAGAAAATTTGCAGACATATAGCTCTATATCCCTAAATACTTTTGTAATCTCAATGATTAGAAATACACAATTATAAGATCACAGTAAATTATTAGAATTGGGTATTGGACATCACGTGTCATTTTTATCTAGTACATACACTTTATTCAAATTTTATCACTTATCTCAATAATATCTTCTTTAACAATTTTCACTCCCCTGGGTTCCTCCTTACAATCCATTCCTGGGAGACATTTAGACATGTGTTCTGGAATCATTCATCTGTTTTCCTTTGTCTTTCATGACTTTCATATTTTTGATGAGTACAAGCCATTTACTTTGTGCAATCTCTCTCAATTCTGGTTTATCTGATGTGTATGTATGCACACCTTATTTGGTTCAAATTGTTCACTTTTAGCAGAAATATTTTTAGTTACACTGTGGAAGGTATCCCATCAGGAGGTCCATGATATTGGTTCATTCCATTATTGACATGAACTTTGATCACTTTCCATCAAATTTCTCCACTGGAAAGCATTATTCTTCTCTCTTAACTAGTTATACTATAATCTGTGTACATATCCTAATTCTCATCAAATATTCACTCCCTAGTTTTAGAATCCTTTGAAGAAAGTCTGCAACAATACCTATCCACAGCCCAAAGTAAGCACTGTCTGGAAACGTGTGGACACACACAGCCATAAATTTCTTTGTAATTTTTTAATGTTTCATACTAAAAAAGTCTTAGGCTCTCTAGTTCTCCAATTTTCTGAAAATATTTTTTTAAAATCCATGCACTATATATGTATATATGTATATACACACATCTCCAAAATATTTTCTTGAAGCTCTCCAATTCATTTTCACTTTCAAAATTATAGCATTACTCAGGAAACCTCAGTAATCAGCAAGTTATCATTTTCCTACCCTTTTGATCTCTAAGTCATCATTACTTCATAGGATAATTTTTTAGTATTGTTTTTCAATCATTTAATTTTAGCACCCAGATATTATAACATATGTTTTTGGCAGAAAGTATAAAATATTTTAAAATATAGTTTTGTGAGAATAGCAGGCAGTTTCTTCTAGAGAGCTTAAGCACATGGAGATAGGAATGTACCTTATTCATCACAAGAGTATTTCTTTTTCATTTAAGTAAATAGCAACAATCACAGCAATATTAAAAAAGGAGCACTGAAGAAATCCCTGACACTGGACTTCTCTGGGTGTCAAGTGATGAAGAATCTGCCTGCCAATGCAGGGGACCAAGTTTGAACCCTGATCCAGGAAGACTCCACATGTCACGTGGCAGCTAAGCCCATGTACGACAGTTACTAAGTCTGTACTATACAGCCCATGCTCTGCAACAAGCCACTGCAATGAGAAACCTGTACACTGCAGCTAGAGAGTAGCTACCACCTGGTGCAACTAGAGAAAGCTGGCATGCAGCAAAAAGACCCAAAGCCACTAAAAATAGACCAAAAATACACTTAAAAAAAAAAAAACACTAGCACTAAAAAAGTACCCAGATTTTATAATATTCTAATAAGTATTTATTCCATTTTTATTACATTTACTTTTTCAGTTCATCCTCAAGCTAGTGAAAGGGGTGAATAGGCAGGTTTGGTGAGTAGGCCAATGGTTTCCAATGAGGAAGAGGAGGAAGAGGAACAAACATTTTTAGCCAAGGTGCCTTTACTCTGATTGCTACGCCTATGAAAATAATCTATTTTGCCTAAGACTATCTTTAAGCCAGAACTAATGCTTATAACAACAACGGATCTTGCTGGAGGGCATTTTTTTCTCCTTTTTAGTTTGTAGGTACATTATTTTGTGGGTGTGGATCTGTTAAGACCTTCAGACTTCTGGAAAACTCTCCAAGGAATCAATTTCAGATCCAGAATTGCATCTAGAATAGATGTTCCCAGTAAAAATACAATATTATAATTTTTCTAAAATAATTCTACTTAGGTTGTTTAAATATATCATTGAAATCTTAAGTCCTCTGTTTTATGTGTTGATTCAAACACATAACTGCTCTGGAGTCTGGTCCTCATTTTTTTGCGTGTGTGTATTTTTCAGAAAAGTATTCATTAAAATACCCTAATTGCCTAGTGTTCAACCTGGACTTTAATGCTCAAATAGACTTAAAACTGCCTATTAATTGGGTGACTAAGAAAAAGTGTAAAGAATATTTATTCTCCCAAAGAAATCCAGCCGTCTTATAAAGACTTAGTTAATGTAAAATGATAATATTCTGATGAGTGGAATCCTAAATGATTATTTCTAGTTATTTGCTCACTAAATGAGATTAGAAAATTACAGCAAAGGGTGATACAACTTTACATAGCAAAGAATTATAAATGAATAAGTCCTGGCAGATTGAGAGCTATTTAGCACAGCTACGTCTTGTGAGCAATTGTAAGGAATGAGAACCCAGACCACCATATCACCTATTACAGGAGGAAACCAATTCTTTTTTTTTTTTTTTTAAAGATTTATTTATTTATTTTCTTTGTGGGGGAGGGGAGCGGGCGGGCCACTTCTATTGGTCTTTCATTTATCTATTTTCATTCGTCTTCATTCTTTGGCTCCTGTGGGCCTCCCATCGGGGTGGCGTTTGTCGTTGCAGAGCACCGGCTCTGGGCACATGCGCTCCAGAGCTCCGGCTCAGTGATTGGACACATCAATCCAGCCGCTCCGAGGCACGTGGGATCTTCCCAGGCCAGGGATCGAAAGGGCGCCCCTTGCACTGCAAGGCGGTGATTGTCTACAAACATTTTTAGCCAAGGTGCCTTTACTCTGATTGCTACGCCTATGAAAATAATCTATTTTGCCTAAGACTATCTTTAAGCCAGAACTAATGCTTATAACAACAACGGATCTTGCTGGAGGGCATTTTTTTCTCCTTTTTAGTTTGTAGGTACATTATTTTGTGGGTGTGGATCTGTTAAGACCTTCAGACTTCTGGAAAACTCTCCAAGGAATCAATTTCAGATCCAGAATTGCATCTAGAATAGATGTTCCCAGTAAAATACAATATTATAATTTTTCTAAAATAATTCTACTTAGGTTGTTTAAATATATCATTGAAATCTTAAGTCCTCTGTTTTATGTGTTGATTCAAACACATAACTGCTCTGGAGTCTGGTCCTCATTTTTTTGCGTGTGTGTATTTTTCAGAAAAGTATTCATTAAAATACCCTAATTGCCTAGTGTTCAACCTGGACTTTAATGCTCAAATAGACTTAAAACTGCCTATTAATTGGGTGACTAAGAAAAAGTGTAAAGAATATTTATTCTCCCAAAGAAATCCAGCCGTCTTATAAAGACTTAGTTAATGTAAAATGATAATATTCTGATGAGTGGAATCCTAAATGATTATTTCTAGTTATTTGCTCACTAAATGAGATTAGAAAATTACAGCAAAGGGTGATACAACTTTACATAGCAAAGAATTATAAATGAATAAGTCCTGGCAGATTGAGAGCTATTTAGCACAGCTACGTCTTGTGAGCAATTGTAAGGAATGAGAACCCAGACCACCATATCACCTATTACAGGAGGAAACCAATTCTTTTTTTTTTTTTTTTAAAGATTTATTTATTTATTTTCTTTGTGGGGGAGGGGAGCGGGCGGGCCACTTCTATTGGTCTTTCATTTATCTATTTTCATTCGTCTTCATTCTTTGGCTCCTGTGGGCCTCCCATCGGGGTGGCGTTTGTCGTTGCAGAGCACCGGCTCTGGGCACATGCGCTCCAGAGCTCCGGCTCAGTGATTGGACACATCAATCCAGCCGCTCCGAGGCACGTGGGATCTTCCCAGGCCAGGGATCGAAAGGGCGCCCCTTGCACTGCAAGGCGGTGTCCTTACCCACTGGACCACCAGGGGAAGCCCAGGAGGAAACCAATTCTGACTCCCTGTTTATTTGACTTGCTTTTCATTGTTTTTGTTACCATAATCATACTTAATGGCTTGCCTGGAGGACCCTGCCCTTCTGTTTGACTACTTTAAAGTGCCTTTTTCAGAACTCTGTCCACCCTTGGAAGGTAGGAAATGGGAAAGTAACATACACCCGCCTGAGGCTTGCCATTCAAGAAGACATTAGCAAGATTAATGGATTTTTTGTTTTGATTCCTCATCTACCACCATCTCTGATCTATTGAGGTCTGGTATGGTGTCCAGACCCCAATAAAATGGTTATTTTGAGGTACCATCCTGACAGCTTCTCAGCTGCTTTCCAAATAAAGTCAATTTCCTTGCCTCAACACCTTACCTCAACAATGAATCTCTGGGATTCATTGGCCTGCCCTGAGGCAAGCAGAGCCAGCTTGGATTTGGTAACATGGTCATATTAAAATGTATATTTCAGTCAGTTTGGGTAGGCATAAACCAGGAATTGGATTGCAGTGCATATTATTTCATACATATACATTTGTTGCTCATTATGCTTTTATAATGCCATAATATTCTACTACTTCTTTGGATAGTATTATATTTAAAATAGGTAATGGAAAGTATAAAATTTCTTAGGAATATAGTTTCTATCATCAGAGAGTATGCATTTCTAAAAGACTTTTAGACATTAAAAAATAAAAATTTTTTACTTTCTGATTTGATTATGTCTCACAATAAAAACACTTTTCTGTGTTAATTTTTGTTCTCTTGATTCTTACTCCTATCCATCTTAATTTTTTTACTCCATAAGAAAAAATAATGTATCAATATCAGTCAATATCAGCTGAAAATTACAAGCAACAACTAAACAAACTCATTGTAGATTGTTTTAGAGCTTTTATGTTTCATAAAGCTGGGAAGTTCATTTATAATGTTCATGCTCAGTTGCTTCAGTTATGTTTGACTCCTTGCTACACTATGGACTGTAGCCCATGGGATTCTCTATTCTCTATTTGAGCTTTTCATTGTCTTGGATACAATGGTTGAAATGCCTGCAACTTTATTTTTTTAAGTGTGAAAGGGAAGCTGAGAATGAAATCAAGTGTTATATAAAGGGAGTGTCTTATACCATATTTTGACATATCGTAAAGCAGTGACTTTATAGACAGTTGTAGTCACTAATTATTGAAGACAAAGATGACAAAAAGAAATGTGAAGATTCTTAAACTGTATGAAATGATATGTTCACATATCTGGTAATTTTCAGCTATTCTAGCTTGAGACATATTCACTTCAGAAAATTCCCAATAAAGAAAAAACACTTTAACTTCTGAGCATATAAAATTGATATTTTTAATGCTACTACTTTGCAATTGAAAAAAAATATGCTATAAGTATAGTTCTTTTCTTAAACATTGTTAAACCACAGCCTACTAAATGATATTACTAAAGCCCAGCAATGAAATATTAGAGATTGAAACTATACCTATTTTTAAGTTGGAAAATAAATATTTCAAAGTCAAAGAAAAGTTCAGTAATTGTAAGCTGAACCACCTCATTTAAATTCAATTGTAACACTTGTCAAATAAAAAGGAAAAGGTTTAAAATATTTCAGTCAGTTTGGGTAGGCATAAACCAGGAATTGGATTGCAGTGCATATTATTTCATACATATACATTTGTTGCTCATTATGCTTTTATAATGCCATAATATTCTACTACTTCTTTGGATAGTATTATATTTAAAATAGGTAATGGAAAGTATAAAATTTCTTAGGAATATAGTTTCTATCATCAGAGAGTATGCATTTCTAAAAGACTTTTAGACATTAAAAAATAAAAATTTTTTACTTTCTGATTTGATTATGTCTCACAATAAAAACACTTTTCTGTGTTAATTTTTGTTCTCTTGATTCTTACTCCTATCCATCTTAATTTTTTTACTCCATAAGAAAAAATAATGTATCAATATCAGTCAATATCAGCTGAAAATTACAAGCAACAACTAAACAAACTCATTGTAGATTGTTTTAGAGCTTTTATGTTTCATAAAGCTGGGAAGTTCATTTATAATGTTCATGCTCAGTTGCTTCAGTTATGTTTGACTCCTTGCTACACTATGGACTGTAGCCCATGGGATTCTCTATTCTCTATTTGAGCTTTTCATTGTCTTGGATACAATGGTTGAAATGCCTGCAACTTTATTTTTTTAAGTGTGAAAGGAAGCTGAGAATGAAATCAAGTGTTATATAAAGGGAGTGTCTTATACCATATTTTGACATATCGTAAAGCAGTGACTTTATAGACAGTTGTAGTCACTAATTATTGAAGACAAAGATGACAAAAAGAAATGTGAAGATTCTTAAACTGTATGAAATGATATGTTCACATATCTGGTAATTTTCAGCTATTCTAGCTTGAGACATATTCACTTCAGAAAATTCCCAATAAAGAAAAAACACTTTAACTTCTGAGCATATAAAATTGATATTTTTAATGCTACTACTTTGCAATTGAAAAAAAATATGCTATAAGTATAGTTCTTTTCTTAAACATTGTTAAACCACAGCCTACTAAATGATATTACTAAAGCCCAGCAATGAAATATTAGAGATTGAAACTATACCTATTTTTAAGTTGGAAAATAAATATTTCAAAGTCAAAGAAAAGTTCAGTAATTGTAAGCTGAACCACCTCATTTAAATTCAATTGTAACACTTGTCAAATAAAAAGGAAAAGGTTTCTCAATAAAACTGATTGTGTGGGATGGAAATTCAGTTTTTGAACACTACTCAGTTTTTCTCACCTTAACTGTATGATATTACAAGATTTTATTTGCTTAATAAGTGATTTCTAGCTTTTGTTAATATGTGCTTTATAATTTAACTTGATAAATAACCAAAATGGGTAGTTTTGATACAATCCATAGGGCTCCCCGTGGATAAGACAAATAAGAGATGGGGATTATACTTTACTGTCATTGAAGAAGAGGGACCAGCAAAGAAGATAGTGCAAAAAAATACTATATTGCCAATTATAATAAATGTGAAACAAAGATAGCCTTACCAAGGCAACAGCATCGGCAGTAACAGCAATGGGAATCTAGAGGATGCCTTTTGAGGAGATTTGGGGAAAGAGGTGATGACCAACAGAGACCTTATAGGAAAGCTCTCAGACAAGGTTGTTGCCTAAGTAGCTACAAACCACACTGAATGATTGCATTTGCATTAATGTCCAATAGATGATGGAGTAGTATTTTCCCATTTGAATAATTACTTGAGGGTGGCTTCCACCACTTGTTAATATCAGTTCAACAAACATTTTAACATCAATAACTCAAATGGAAGAGTGAGTTTGAATTTCTCTGAAATTTTATTCTGACTTTATAGACAGTTGTAGTCACTAATTATTGAAGACAAAGATGACAAAAAGAAATGTGAAGATTCTTAAACTGTATGAAATGATATGTTCACATATCTGGTAATTTTCAGCTATTCTAGCTTGAGACATATTCACTTCAGAAAATTCCCAATAAAGAAAAAACACTTTAACTTCTGAGCATATAAAATTGATATTTTTAATGCTACTACTTTGCAATTGAAAAAAAATATGCTATAAGTATAGTTCTTTTCTTAAACATTGTTAAACCACAGCCTACTAAATGATATTACTAAAGCCCAGCAATGAAATATTAGAGATTGAAACTATACCTATTTTTAAGTTGGAAAATAAATATTTCAAAGTCAAAGAAAAGTTCAGTAATTGTAAGCTGAACCACCTCATTTAAATTCAATTGTAACACTTGTCAAATAAAAAGGAAAAGGTTTCTCAATAAAACTGATTGTGTGGGATGGAAATTCAGTTTTTGAACACTACTCAGTTTTTCTCACCTTAACTGTATGATATTACAAGATTTTATTTGCTTAATAAGTGATTTCTAGCTTTTGTTAATATGTGCTTTATAATTTAACTTGATAAATAACCAAAATGGGTAGTTTTGATACAATCCATAGGGCTCCCCGTGGATAAGACAAATAAGAGATGGGGATTATACTTTACTGTCATTGAAGAAGAGGGACCAGCAAAGAAGATAGTGCAAAAAAATACTATATTGCCAATTATAATAAATGTGAAACAAAGATAGCCTTACCAAGGCAACAGCATCGGCAGTAACAGCAATGGGAATCTAGAGGATGCCTTTTGAGGAGATTTGGGGAAAGAGGTGATGACCAACAGAGACCTTATAGGAAAGCTCTCAGACAAGGTTGTTGCCTAAGTAGCTACAAACCACACTGAATGATTGCATTTGCATTAATGTCCAATAGATGATGGAGTAGTATTTTCCCATTTGAATAATTACTTGAGGGTGGCTTCCACCACTTGTTAATATCAGTTCAACAAACATTTTAACATCAATAACTCAAATGGAAGAGTGAGTTTGAATTTCTCTGAAATTTTATTCTGGAATTTTATTAAAATACATTTGCCTTCAATGTTTTTGAATTGTGACATTTCAGAATCAGTTTGTGTTTGTGCCCCCTGCCCAGTATAGTAGATCAAATCTTATGTTAAAAACCTTATGTGACAGTTTCATGATTTAGTAGCATCTTATTGCTTTGTTTCTTATATATCTATCCTTGACTTATATTATTTTCTTAATTGGGAAAGTAACACTTGAGCTTCATTTTAGCTCACTTGTCCAGTCACAGTGATTTATATTTTTTAAAGAGTTTATTTAGTTTTTACTGGTTTCAGATTTACAATTAATTGAAACGAAGGTAGAGAGATTTTCCCATGTATCTCCTACCCTCACATAGACATAGTCTCCTTGATCACTAACATAATTCACTAGAACAGTATATTTATTATCAAGGAAGATCCTACACTGGCTGATTATACTCACTCAAGGACGATGGTTTACCTTCAGGTTAATTCCTGGTGCTGTACATTTTATGAATTTGAACAAATGTATACTGACATACCCATCATTAGAATATCATGCAAGATGTATTCACTGCCCTCAAACTCCCCTGTGCTCTACGGTCATCCCCTCTCCTTTCTCACTGATGACAACCACTGACTTTTTTTTTCTTTACCATCTCCATAGCTTTTTTTCTTTTTCTAGAAAGTCATAAAGTCAGAGTCTCACAGGAGGTTCTTCCTCAGATTTGCATTTTTCACGTAGCAATTTGTATTGTTTCCTACATGCTTTGTTACAGTTTGATAGTTAATTTCTTTTCAGTACTGAATACTATTCTATTGCTGTAAATGTTTAGTCATCTGATAAAGTGCAACAGGTTAGGCCAAATTCACTAGTTTCCCTGAATGTAGGCCATTTTACAGAGAACAGAGTGCTCTGAAGGGATGCAATTGGGGAAAGAGGTGATGACCAACAGAGACCTTATAGGAAAGCTCTCAGACAAGGTTGTTGCCTAAGTAGCTACAAACCACACTGAATGATTGCATTTGCATTAATGTCCAATAGATGATGGAGTAGTATTTTCCCATTTGAATAATTACTTGAGGGTGGCTTCCACCACTTGTTAATATCAGTTCAACAAACATTTTAACATCAATAACTCAAATGGAAGAGTGAGTTTGAATTTCTCTGAAATTTTATTCTGGAATTTTATTAAAATACATTTGCCTTCAATGTTTTTGAATTGTGACATTTCAGAATCAGTTTGTGTTTGTGCCCCCTGCCCAGTATAGTAGATCAAATCTTATGTTAAAAACCTTATGTGACAGTTTCATGATTTAGTAGCATCTTATTGCTTTGTTTCTTATATATCTATCCTTGACTTATATTATTTTCTTAATTGGGAAAGTAACACTTGAGCTTCATTTTAGCTCACTTGTCCAGTCACAGTGATTTATATTTTTTAAAGAGTTTATTTAGTTTTTACTGGTTTCAGATTTACAATTAATTGAAAAGAAGGTAGAGATTTTCCCATGTATCTCCTACCCTCACATAGACATAGTCTCCTTGATCACTAACATAATTCACTAGAACAGTATATTTATTATCAAGGAAGATCCTACACTGGCTGATTATACTCACTCAAGGACGATGGTTTACCTTCAGGTTAATTCCTGGTGCTGTACATTTTATGAATTTGAACAAATGTATACTGACATACCCATCATTAGAATATCATGCAAGATGTATTCACTGCCCTCAAACTCCCCTGTGCTCTACGGTCATCCCCTCTCCTTTCTCACTGATGACAACCACTGACTTTTTTTTTCTTTACCATCTCCATAGCTTTTTTTCTTTTTCTAGAAAGTCATAAAGTCAGAGTCTCACAGGAGGTTCTTCCTCAGATTTGCATTTTTCACGTAGCAATTTGTATTGTTTCCTACATGCTTTGTTACAGTTTGATAGTTAATTTCTTTTCAGTACTGAATACTATTCTATTGCTGTAAATGTTTAGTCATCTGATAAAGTGCAACAGGTTAGGGGCCAAATTCACTAGTTTCCCCTGAATGTAGGCCATTTTACAGAGAACAGAGTGCTCTGGTATATTTCCAAAAAACTCTTTTTCCCTTTTCCTGCTGCAAGCAGACAGGGATCTTTCTTTGATTTTTATTGTGGTAATCTGGTGAAGGTTTTGGAGGTAAATTTCTAAATATTCTATGGAGATTTTAACTCTCAGACTTTTCCACAATGAGCCTCCAGCAGTTCATCCCTTACAGTGAAAGCTTTCTTACCTTGGTTCTGCTTCCCCAGTGGTTTCCTTGCTTTAGTCTCTGCATTAGTAATTGAAGAGGACCAGTATTCTGTCTGTTTCTCCCATCTTTTTTTCTCTGGATTAATAAAAACTTATTTTAATTTGAGGATAGTTACTTTACAATATTGTGATGGTTTCTGCCATATATCAACATGAATCAGCCATGGGTACACTTGTGTCTCTCCCATCCTGAACATCTCTATCATGTTCCTTTTCACCCTATCCCTCTGGGTTTTCCCAGAGCACACTGGTTTTGGGTACCCTGCTTCATGCCTTGAACTTACACTGGTCATCTGTTTTACATCTGGTAATACACATGTTTCAGTGCTGTTACCTCCTGTCACATCCACTCACCCACCCTCACCTTCTCCCACTGAGTCCAAAAGGTCTGTTCTTTACATGCATGTCTTGTGTGTTGCTCTGCATGTAGGATCACTGTTACCATTGTAAAATGAGCTCATAAATCCCATTCCATGGTTCAAACATGGTTGTTGATCATAAGAGAGTCTTCAACTAGATTCAGTGACCGAACATACTGGGAGTCACTCTACTGAACTGTTATCTATTAGCTTTGGCTGGACAGAGACAATTGCTCGAAATAAAATAGAGTGGCTAATGTTGGCTAGTGAATAAGTGTAGACTATGTAAAAATGAGTCATACTTCTCGGGTTTAAGCCCCACATGTGAAATTCGCTAGAGTCTGATATGACTGAGTGACCAAGCATGCACACACGCAATTTGCCAGTGCCGGAACCCTAGAGACATAACTGATGAATACACTCTCTGTTTATTAGCTATTAAAAAATTTATGATCCAAAACTATCAAATGTTCTGAACGTTAAGTTGATTAATTTATACTTTTTTTCACTAGCATCATCCCAGACTGCCCTGATTATGTGTCAGTCATTGTGTTGTAGGCACTCAGTACAGATGTCACTCTCATGAACTTCTCTCTTTAATCAATGTTTATAGATCCTCTATGTTTTTGGACAATAGTTTGACAATTGATATCTAAGGGACTTGTATAATATTACCCCAAAAATAAAGTATGAAAATGAATTGCATGAGCAGACACACATATTAATGTCAGTTTCTATATTAGTTTCCTAGGGATTATGTAACAAATTATCACAACTTTGTGGCTTAAAACAATAGATATTTATTTGGTCATAGCTGTGGAGATTAGAAATCTAAAATCAACTTGTCAGCAAAGCCACACTTTCTAGAGATATTAGGGGCATTACTATACACCACACATCCTGCATATCTGCATATACAGGAATATACATGCTATACATACACACACACACACACACATATATATGTGTGTGTGTATATATATATATATTCAGAAAGTGAAAGTGTTAGTTGCTCAGTTATCTGACTCTGCAACCCCATGGACTGTAGCCACCAACCTCCTCTTTCTATGGAATTCTCCAGGCAAGAATACTGAAGTGGGTAGCCATTCCTTTCTCCAGGCCCCATAGAATACTTGGGGAAGTGGGTCAGCACCCACAGTGTGTTGCTCTGCATGTAGGATCACTGTTACCATTGTAAATGAGCTCATAAATCCCATTCCATGGTTCAAACATGGTTGTTGATCATAAGAGAGTCTTCAACTAGATTCAGTGACCGAACATACTGGGAGTCACTCTACTGAACTGTTATCTATTAGCTTTGGCTGGACAGAGACAATTGCTCGAAATAAAATAGAGTGGCTAATGTTGGCTAGTGAATAAGTGTAGACTATGTAAAAATGAGTCATACTTCTCGGGTTTAAGCCCCACATGTGAAATTCGCTAGAGTCTGATATGACTGAGTGACCAAGCATGCACACACGCAATTTGCCAGTGCCGGAACCCTAGAGACATAACTGATGAATACACTCTCTGTTTATTAGCTATTAAAAATTTATGATCCAAAACTATCAAATGTTCTGAACGTTAAGTTGATTAATTTATACTTTTTTTCACTAGCATCATCCCAGACTGCCCTGATTATGTGTCAGTCATTGTGTTGTAGGCACTCAGTACAGATGTCACTCTCATGAACTTCTCTCTTTAATCAATGTTTATAGATCCTCTATGTTTTTGGACAATAGTTTGACAATTGATATCTAAGGGACTTGTATAATATTACCCCAAAAATAAAGTATGAAAATGAATTGCATGAGCAGACACACATATTAATGTCAGTTTCTATATTAGTTTCCTAGGGATTATGTAACAAATTATCACAACTTTGTGGCTTAAAACAATAGATATTTATTTGGTCATAGCTGTGGAGATTAGAAATCTAAAATCAACTTGTCAGCAAAGCCACACTTTCTAGAGATATTAGGGGCATTACTATACACCACACATCCTGCATATCTGCATATACAGGAATATACATGCTATACATACACACACACACACACACACATATATATGTGTGTGTGTATATATATATATTCAGAAAGTGAAAGTGTTAGTTGCTCAGTTATCTGACTCTGCAACCCCATGGACTGTAGCCACCAACCTCCTCTTTCTATGGAATTCTCCAGGCAAGAATACTGAAGTGGGTAGCCATTCCTTTCTCCAGGTAATCTTCCAAACCCAGGGATAGAACTCAGGTTTCTTGCATTGCAGGCAGATTCGTTACTGTCTGAGACACCACATAAGCTTATACATTTATCAGAAACTACCAAACTTATATTTCTTAACTTTAACTTTTTAAAATTTAAACTTGGCTCTTTTGAGTAAAGATGGTGCCCAACTTACCATAGTTTGACTTAACAACTTTTTGACTTTATGACTCTGAGAAAGCCATACAGATTCAGTAAAACCATATTCTAAAGTTTTAATTTTGATCTTTTCCCTATGGGGTTGAGTTTCCCAGGTAGCACATTGGTAAAAAAAAACATATGTCTGTAATACATGAGATGCAAGAGACATGAGGTCAAAACATGGAGTCACAGAGACTCGGGTATGAGCACACATGCACATACATGGAGCTATCCATATGGGGTACATATTCTCTCATGATGTTGGGCAGAAGCAGTGAGGGAAAATATATGTATGCATATTATATATGTATATGTTTGTGACAGTTAAATATTTACTGAGTGTATCATGAGAGACCTTTCAAAAAACTAAATTTATATATATGTATATACATATACATACATATATATATATATATATATATATCCTACTTTTATAGCTCCCAAAAACTCCATCCATTTCCTGACTTGAGGCTGAGTGGTACCACGTAGAGCCTTCTTTCCTGTGTCCCTGTGCCTTCACTTTCTAAGGATACTTGTTTTGGATTTATGACCTACCCAATTAATTCACTGTGAAGTCATCTCAATACACCTAACTTGATTGCATCAGCAAAGACCTTTTTGGTCATAGCTGTGGAGATTAGAAATCTAAAATCAACTTGTCAGCAAAGCCACACTTTCTAGAGATATTAGGGGCATTACTATACACCACACATCCTGCATATCTGCATATACAGGAATATACATGCTATACATACACACACACACACACACACATATATATGTGTGTGTGTATATATATATATATTCAGAAAGTGAAAGTGTTAGTTGCTCAGTTATCTGACTCTGCAACCCCATGGACTGTAGCCACCAACCTCCTCTTTCTATGGAATTCTCCAGGCAAGAATACTGAAGTGGGTAGCCATTCCTTTCTCCAGGTAATCTTCCAAACCCAGGGATAGAACTCAGGTTTCTTGCATTGCAGGCAGATTCGTTACTGTCTGAGACACCACATAAGCTTATACATTTATCAGAAACTACCAAACTTATATTTCTTAACTTTAACTTTTTAAAATTTAAACTTGGCTCTTTTGAGTAAAGATGGTGCCCAACTTACCATAGTTTGACTTAACAACTTTTTGACTTTATGACTCTGAGAAAGCCATACAGATTCAGTAAAACCATATTCTAAAGTTTTAATTTTGATCTTTTCCCTATGGGGTTGAGTTTCCCAGGTAGCACATTGGTAAAAAAAAAAAAATATGTCTGTAATACATGAGATGCAAGAGACATGAGGTCAAAACATGGAGTCACAGAGACTCGGGTATGAGCACACATGCACATACATGGAGCTATCCATATGGGGTACATATTCTCTCATGATGTTGGGCAGAAGCAGTGAGGGAAAATATATGTATGCATATTATATATGTATATGTTTGTGACAGTTAAATATTTACTGAGTGTATCATGAGAGACCTTTCAAAAAACTAAATTTATATATATGTATATACATATACATACATATATATATATATATATATATATCCTACTTTTATAGCTCCCAAAAACTCCATCCATTTCCTGACTTGAGGCTGAGTGGTACCACGTAGAGCCTTCTTTCCTGTGTCCCTGTGCCTTCACTTTCTAAGGATACTTGTTTTGGATTTATGACCTACCCAATTAATTCACTGTGAAGTCATCTCAATACACCTAACTTGATTGCATCAGCAAAGACCTTTTTTTCCAAATAAGGTCACATTCATAGGCACTGAGTATTAGGAGTTAAACATACAGTTTTGGGGGCCACAGTTTGCCCCCTTGTATACCCTCAGAATAGGTTCCTAGCTAAATGGTTTTGGAGCTCTGAAAACATATCTGAATGACAAATTTCCTAGGTGACAGATGATACTATGAAACTAAGGATGAACACACCAGTATTTCAAAGTATGCTATTTTATTCTATATCAATTCCAATTGCATACTTAATTTAAACTTCCTTGTTTTATAAATTTATCTATATGTTGTTTTTTTGGTATAAGCACTCACTAAGCAATCATTTTATAATTAAATACTTGTGAAATACTGCATATAATTATCAAACCTGTCCCTGTTTTAAAAAGTTACTGATTATGTCATAATCCACTTAAGTTAGTGCCTCTATAGTACATATATACACACATGCATGCACACATACTTATATTCCAAGCCATTGATACATATATATAAAATAGAATGGAAATAGTAAAATCTACAGTAATTTAGCTCTGTGATGCTTGAGTCTTTTAGTTTTCCCTTTTTCCTTGTGGCTAGTGCTTTTAGATCAATTGACTTTTATTTCACTGGAAATACTGATAGATATACATTAAATTGTCTATCATAAATTAGTTAAAGTAATGATTGTTTCATGGTTTTATTTCATACTTAATTTGGGAAATATTACTTATACAATATAGACTCATACGTATTATGTATATATATATATATATATGTATGTAATTTTCACTTTTCTTTCTTAGATGTGTCTCTGGATTTTCTGGGAAATTTTATGAAATTAACATAAATGAATGTTCTTCATCACTGTGTCTAAATGGTGTAAACTGTGAGGATCACATCAATGGATATATTTGCAAATGTCAGCAAGGTAATTATTTAAAAAGTAATGATTATACAAATATCATATTTATCTTGAAAATATATGAAAAAATATATAAGTATGTGCATTATATATATGTGCATTTTAACAATAGAGTTTTGACAATTAATTCACCAATAATGTTGCTGACTATCAACCAGTTTCTAAGCAATGATCACACTTAAGAATATGAAATGGATGTTCTGTGATGTTAGTAGTCAATCACTTAAGCTATCAGCAGGAAATTCTGGTTCTAAGAACAGGTTTCTCACTACAGGCATTTTCTAAATTTACGCAAACTTTGTATGCCAAATCTGTGTCCATATTCTTTCTGCCTGTCGCACAGCATGTTCTTTATAAAAGGTTAGTATTGTTGTTATTCAGCTGCTAAGTCATGTCTGACTCTTTGTGATCCTATGAACACACTAGGCTCCTCTGTCCTTCCTCTCAGAGCTTGCTTAAATTCATGTCCATTGGGTCGGTGATGCTATCCAACCATTTCATCCTCTGCCACCACCTTCTCCTCCTGTCCTCAATCTTTTCCAGTATCAGGGTCTTTTCCTATGAATTGTGTCTTCACATTATGCAGCTAGAGTATTCGAACTTCACTTCAGCGTCAGTCCTTCTAATGAATTTTCAAGGTTAGCTTCTTTTAGGATTGACTGGATTGATCTTTTTGCTGCCTAAAGGAATCTCAGGAGTCTTCTCCAGTAGCACAGTTCAAGAGCAAAAATTCTTAGAGGCTAAACCTTCTTCAAAGTCCAATTCTCACACTCATACATGAATACTGGTAAAACCATAGCTTTGACTATATGGACCTTTGTCAGCAAAGTGATGTCTGTGCTTTTTTAATGCACCATCTAGGTTTATGAAACCTTTTCTTCCAAATAGCATGTATCTTTTAATTTCATAGCTGCAGCCCAATTCATAGTGATTTTGGAACCCAAGAAAATAAAGACTTTCAACATTTCCATTTTTCCCCATCCATTTGTCATGAAATGAAGAGACAGGATGCCATGATCTTCATTTTTTAATGCTGATTTTAAAACCAGCTTTCACAATCTCCTCTTGGGCATTATCAAGAGGCTCTTTAGTTCTTCACTTACTGCCCTTAGAGTGGTATCATTTGCATATCTAAATTTGTTGATGTTTATCCTGACATTCTTGGTGCCAACTTGTGATTTATCCAACCCAAAATTTTGCATGATATACTCTGCACAGAAGTTAAATAAGCATGGTGACAATATACAGCCTTGAATTATTCCTTTTCCTATTTTGAACCAATTCATCATTCCATGTCACTTCTAACTGTTGTTTCTTAACCCACATTCAAGGCAGGTAAGATTGTCTGGTACTCCCAACTCTAAGAATTACCAATAGCTTCTTGTGATAGACACAGTCAGAGAATTTAGAAAAATCATTGAAGCAGAAGTAGATATTTTTCTGAAAATCTCTTGCTTTCTCCAGATCCAACAGAGGTTGGCAATTTGATCTCTGGATCCTTTCTTTTTCTAAAGCCATTTTAAATGCTTGGAAGCCCTCAGTTCATGTACTGCTGAAGGATTTTGAGTATACCCTTAATAGCATGTAAAATGACAGCAAGGTATGGTAGGTTGAACATTCTTTGGAATTGCCCTTCTTTGGGATTGGAATGAAAAATGACTTTTTCTAGTCCTGTGGCCTCTAATGAGTTTTCCAATTTTGCTGACATATGTAGTACAGTACTTTAACAGCATTATATTTTAGAATATTGTATAGTTCAGCTGGAATGCTTTCATCTCTACTAGCTTTGTTCATAATACTGCTTCAAAAGCTCCACTTGACTTACCACTCCAATATTTCTGGCCCTAATTGAGTGATCACACCATCGTGGTTATATGACACATTAAGACCTTTTCTTCCAAATAGCATGTATCTTTTAATTTCATAGCTGCAGCCCAATTCATAGTGATTTTGGAACCCAAGAAAATAAAGACTTTCAACATTTCCATTTTTCCCCATCCATTTGTCATGAAATGAAGAGACAGGATGCCATGATCTTCATTTTTTAATGCTGATTTTAAAACCAGCTTTCACAATCTCCTCTTGGGCATTATCAAGAGGCTCTTTAGTTCTTCACTTACTGCCCTTAGAGTGGTATCATTTGCATATCTAAATTTGTTGATGTTTATCCTGACATTCTTGGTGCCAACTTGTGATTTATCCAACCCAAAATTTTGCATGATATACTCTGCACAGAAGTTAAATAAGCATGGTGACAATATACAGCCTTGAATTATTCCTTTTCCTATTTTGAACCAATTCATCATTCCATGTCACTTCTAACTGTTGTTTCTTAACCCACATTCAAGGCAGGTAAGATTGTCTGGTACTCCCAACTCTAAGAATTACCAATAGCTTCTTGTGATAGACACAGTCAGAGAATTTAGAAAAATCATTGAAGCAGAAGTAGATATTTTTCTGAAAATCTCTTGCTTTCTCCAGATCCAACAGAGGTTGGCAATTTGATCTCTGGATCCTTTCTTTTTCTAAAGCCATTTTAAATGCTTGGAAGCCCTCAGTTCATGTACTGCTGAAGGATTTTGAGTATACCCTTAATAGCATGTAAAATGACAGCAAGGTATGGTAGGTTGAACATTCTTTGGAATTGCCCTTCTTTGGGATTGGAATGAAAAATGACTTTTTCTAGTCCTGTGGCCTCTAATGAGTTTTCCAATTTTGCTGACATATGTAGTACAGTACTTTAACAGCATTATATTTTAGAATATTGTATAGTTCAGCTGGAATGCTTTCATCTCTACTAGCTTTGTTCATAATACTGCTTCAAAAGCTCCACTTGACTTACCACTCCAATATTTCTGGCCCTAATTGAGTGATCACACCATCGTGGTTATATGACACATTAAGACCTTTTTTTCATTGTTCTTCTGTGCATTCTTGCTATATCTTCTGCTTCTGTTAGGTCCTTACCTTTTCTGTCCTTTATCACACTCATACTTGCATGAGATGTTCTCTTGATAACTCCGTTTTTTTTTTTTAAGATCTCTATTTCTATGTATACTATTGTGTTTATTTCTTTGCATTGTTCTTTCAAGAAGGTCTTCTTATCTTTCCTCACAATTCTCTGAATCTCTACATTCAATTGAGTATACCTTTCCTTTTCTCTCTTGCCTTTCACTTCATTTTCTTTCTCAGCTATTTGTAAAGCTTCCCTAGAAAAGCGCTCGGCATTCTTGCATTTCTTTTCTTTGGGGACGCTTTTGGTCACTGCCACTTGTACAAATTTCCATCCATACTTTTAGGCAACCTATCAGATTTAGTATCTTGAATCAGCTTCATCTTCTCCACTTTATAGTCATAAGGGATTTGACTTTGGTCATATGTGAGTGTCCTAGTCATTTTCCCTACATTATTCAATTTAAGGCTATATTTTGCAAACAGGAGCTCACAATCTGAATCACATTCATTTCTAGGTCTTGTTTTGTCTCACTGTATGGAGCTTCTCCATCTTTGACTGCAAAGATCATAAGATCATAATCAATCTCATTTTTGTATTGACCATCTGGTGATGTCCATGTGTAGAGTCATCTCTTGGGTTGTTGGAAAAGAATGCTTATATGACCTAGGTGTTCTGTTGATTAAAAAAAAATACTGTTAGCCTTTGTACTCCTTCATTTTGTACTCCAAGGCTAAACTTGACTGTTATTCAGAGTATCTCTTGACTTCCTACTTTTGCATTCCCATCTCTTATGGTGAAAAGGACATATTTGAAGGTTGTTTTTTCTAGAAGGTATTGTAATTCTTCATGGAAGTGGTAAACTTCACCTTTTTCAGCATCAGTGGCTATGGCATAGTCATTGGTGGTGTCGAATGGTTTGCTTTGGAAACTAACTGAGATATTTCTGTCATTTTTGAGGTTGCACCCAAGTATTGTATTTGAGACTTTTTTGTTGACTACTCCATTTATTCTAAGGGATTCTTTTCCACAATAGTATATATAATGTTCATCTCAATCAAATTCAATTATTTCTATCTACTTTAGTTCACTCATGCCTAAGATGTTGATATTCAATCTTGCCATCTCCTGCATGACCGTGTCCAATTTATTTTGGTTCATGGACCTAAAATTCCAGGTCCCTATGCAATATTGTTCTTTACAGCATCAGACTTTACTTTTGTCACCAGACGTATCCACAACTAAGCATCATTTCTGCTTTGGCCCAGCCCATTCATTCTTTCTGGAGCTATTGGTAATTGTCTTCTTTTATTTCCCAGTTGCCTATTGGACACATTCTGACCTGTGGGTCTAATCTTCTTTGGTCATATATTTGTTTTGCCTTTTCATATTATTCAAGTGTTTCTCTTGGCAATAATCCTCAAATGGGTTGACATTTCCTGCTTCAGTGGACCAAGCTTTGTGAGAACTCCTTACTGTGTCCTATCTGTCTTTGTGGCCCTGTATAGCATGACATAACTTCAGGATTACACAAGCCCCTTCACTATGATAAGGTTGTGATCCATGAAGGGGTTATCAAGGTAGCTGTTTGCAGATTATATTACTTCCAGTGATCATCAGTATAGAAATGAACAAACTGGGTGTACTTATTTTATTCAAGGGAAACTTTTTCATTAATAACTGGTCTTTTGGGCCATTTATGTATTTGCTCATATTTTCGTTAACTATATAGCGATATAAACAAGTGGTATCCAGGCATGTTTTTCCCTATCTTTCCTCTAATTTTGTAAACTTTCAGAATTTCCATGTTTTCTGTCACTCAAATATTAAATGTCAGCCACTCAAAAAGATGTTAAATACTTGACTCCCTTTGAGCATTAACAATCTCTCAGGAACATGTGTGAGGAATATGTTTGGTCATTAAATACAATTGTCACTATTCCAAGACTTCTCAGAAACCTGAGATATCTTATAGACAGCCCAGAGTTCTGGGTTCTTGGTTATTTGAGTCCCTTAAGAGTCAGGAAGCCATGTAGTTATTAGGCTCCTATTGGGGTTTGTGAGATGTACAAACTAGTGAACACTTATCAGTTGGGTAGCATTGCACAGTGCTTACAAGTTCAATGTTCACTGAACCCTCTGCTCTGCCTTGGCACACTTAATAATGATGCTAGTCCTTGGCACACTTAATAATGATGCTAGTTCTCATTTGTTCAGACAGAATATCTACAGGTATATACACCTGCACTTTGAAAAAGTCACCAATACATAAAACTGTAATTCTTATGGATAAAAGAAGTAGAACACATTTTAAAATTTTCTGATATAAGAAATAAATATCATTTTAAAAGTTTCGCCTCTCTGAGACAAAAATATCTTTGTAGAGGTCTGAACATAACTGTATGATAGCTGCCTTAAGCAATGAATATAATCCTATAAAAACAATTAAGAAAACAACACATATATAAATATTTTACCATATCAATACATATCTTATAATAACTGGTTCCATTATTTTTATACTGATAGATTAGTTTTGATGTTCCAGGTGACGATTCCACTCATTACAGATTTACTTGAAGTGTGGGGCTTTCTGAAGCAACCTCAGTCTCAAAGTCCCATTCTAAATGTCATTAATCAGATCCACAGTGGAAATCCAAGGCCTCAAAATAACACCCATATGTGCTGTTGGGTACTTACTCAGAATTTGCTGGTACTTTTGACTTAAAATTTAAATTCTTCACATCTTAGCCATAAGAGTAAAAATGCTTGTAAGCAACAAAACAAGCAATTGAATTCTTAGAAAATGCTCTGGACCCCTCTCTCGGACAGGCCTCTGTCCCTATCCCAAGGGCTGTCTCCAGTCAAGGATCTTAACTAGGCCAGAACTTCCTATTTCTAAAGTGATTTAAGGAATAATCTCTCTTGCAGGTCATCCTTCAGAGTTTCCTCATTTTCTTTAAGTATAGTTAACTATTATTTTTGTTTTGCTCGTTTTTTTTTTTTTTCAGTGTTTATCCTAATCTGAACCTTGAAATTAACTCTCTGGCATACAGGTCTATGGTTTTTAAAATTTATAAAGTTGTGGAACTAACACCACAGCCAGTCATTTGACCAGTCCCTCAAAATGTGTTCAGGTATCTCCTTTTTCTAGTCAGTCTTTTCCTTGCCTCCAACACAAATTGATTTTGATATCATTCTGATCTTTTCATCATTTTATCCTTGAAGATCTACCTATTGCTGAGTTCCTCTTTCTTTTGTATTCTGAATTTTAGATTTTGAAGGCCAATTGCTGGAGGCCTTAGCCATATATGCATTTAGGAAATACTAATTATAGCAACAATAATAATATTAGAGTGTGTTACCCTGTTATTCACATGAACTAGCTTATTCAGTTTTTATAATAAGCTTGAGCAGAAATATTGTTTTCATCTCATTTTCCCAATAAGAAAATGGAGTTCAGAATCTTTGGGTAATCCCATATAGTACATCAGTGGCAAAAATGAAATTCACAGCAAGAAGTCTGGACAAGTGCTGTACCCACATGTCTTATGTTCTCCAAAGAAGAGCCTGTACTGAATAGCAACTTCCCACAAAGTTTCAGATATGTAAGATGAATAAATTACAGAGCTCTGCTGTACAACCTTGTACCTATAGTTAATAGTACTGTATTGCATACTTAAAATTTTTAAAGGACAAATATTAGGTTAAAAATTTTTAAAAATCAAATTGACATTCTTCTTCTCCCCCAACTCCACCCTCACCCCCCCTAAAAAACAAGGAAACTTCATCAATAAGATCCTTCATTGTAGGCAGCTGTGTCTGAATGTTAGCAACTTTAACCACTCTGAGACTTCTTCAGGAAAAGAGTCTATTCAGATATATCTGATTATCTTCTAAAAATCTTCTGTAAGTAAAAATCAAAAATGTAACTATCTTTCTGGTTAATTTGACTTATCTAAAGATAGTAATTTGTCTTATCTAAAATGCCCTACAAAAGTATAAAACTTGATTTGTTTGGTTTATACTGGTCCACACATCTCTCTCATTCACAGAGGAAACCAGCTTTAAATAGCATTTATAATTCTTTTCTTATGCTCTGATCTAGATCATGCCATTATTCTTGCATTACACATTTCTGGATGGAAACCTACCTTCCCTAGGTGTTTACTTCTATCATTAAATTAGTTAAGTAATATGAATTATTGTCATGTTTTGCTTTCATCATTGTGGAAATCTTACTCAAGTTCACATCATGTGGCCAAGCATCAGAATTCTCTTGTCTTCATGTAACAACTCTTCCTCCAAGGTTATAATCTGGGGTGCTTCCTCCATGTACCTCAGAGTTTGTAATTTTTACTTTTTTCTCTATTCCCTCTTCTTCCACTCCAAACAGCTGTATGATTGCTGCAACATTCTGAACTGTACAGAGTTTGAAAAATTAAATGTCTGTTTCCTCACCACGCAAATCTGCAAAACACAACTAAAATTTAAGATGGATATATGTATGCTAGAAGACACTTATTCCAAGTTTTTTTTTAATAAGCTTGAGCAGAAATATTGTTTTCATCTCATTTTCCCAATAAGAAAATGGAGTTCAGAATCTTTGGGTAATCCCATATAGTACATCAGTGGCAAAAATGAAATTCACAGCAAGAAGTCTGGACAAGTGCTGTACCCACATGTCTTATGTTCTCCAAAGAAGAGCCTGTACTGAATAGCAACTTCCCACAAAGTTTCAGATATGTAAGATGAATAAATTACAGAGCTCTGCTGTACAACCTTGTACCTATAGTTAATAGTACTGTATTGCATACTTAAAATTTTTAAAGGACAAATATTAGGTTAAAAATTTTTAAAAATCAAATTGACATTCTTCTTCTCCCCCAACTCCACCCTCACCCCCCCTAAAAAACAAGGAAACTTCATCAATAAGATCCTTCATTGTAGGCAGCTGTGTCTGAATGTTAGCAACTTTAACCACTCTGAGACTTCTTCAGGAAAAGAGTCTATTCAGATATATCTGATTATCTTCTAAAAATCTTCTGTAAGTAAAAATCAAAAATGTAACTATCTTTCTGGTTAATTTGACTTATCTAAAGATAGTAATTTGTCTTATCTAAAATGCCCTACAAAAGTATAAAACTTGATTTGTTTGGTTTATACTGGTCCACACATCTCTCTCATTCACAGAGGAAACCAGCTTTAAATAGCATTTATAATTCTTTTCTTATGCTCTGATCTAGATCATGCCATTATTCTTGCATTACACATTTCTGGATGGAAACCTACCTTCCCTAGGTGTTTACTTCTATCATTAAATTAGTTAAGTAATATGAATTATTGTCATGTTTTGCTTTCATCATTGTGGAAATCTTACTCAAGTTCACATCATGTGGCCAAGCATCAGAATTCTCTTGTCTTCATGTAACAACTCTTCCTCCAAGGTTATAATCTGGGGTGCTTCCTCCATGTACCTCAGAGTTTGTAATTTTTACTTTTTTCTCTATTCCCTCTTCTTCCACTCCAAACAGCTGTATGATTGCTGCAACATTCTGAACTGTACAGAGTTTGAAAAATTAAATGTCTGTTTCCTCACCACGCAAATCTGCAAAACACAACTAAAATTTAAGATGGATATATGTATGCTAGAAGACACTAGTCTTCAATTTAATGCCAAAAATCCAATCTGAGAAGTTGTATTCAGCACATCTTAGGAAAGCACATTTCATTTGTGATTCTGGTCAACGAAGGGCCATAGTCAGCATGAGGCCCTGTCTTCTCCATAGGCAGATGGATGAGCTAGTAATACCCTTCCAGGTTAAGAAGGGGCCATGGCTGACTGGTGGAGCAAAGGTTAGATCGCAGACCTCATTCACTCTCTCTGACTGATGTCTTCATCCAGATACAAGAGGATCCTGATTACAGAACTCACACTCTGTACAGGCACTAAATCCAATGACTAGTCAGCTCTATTCCATTGAAGTATCAACATAAGCATTCAGTTTATTTTACAAAATAAAACGCATTTGTATTGTAGCCTAAATAGTTCCATTTATAGTATCATATAAAAATATTTAACACTCAGTAAGTGAAACCACAGTTATCCCATTATGAGAAAATTGACAGTAAGAGGTAAAAGTCTCTGTATTGCAAATGTGAATGCTTCTCCTGGAGTTTTTATCAATCCCTGGAGTGGTCACTGTGCCCACTTGTTATACTCAGGAGGGGTGCAATTGTGTTTTCGTAGGTAATGATATAAACTGCAGACACATGCTTTGCTTCTAAAATAGCACTATTCTTTCTGAAGCTGAAAATGCTGCTTTGTCCTCAAGGCAAGGAAACTGAGAAACAAATACCTACAGTATCTGACACTGGTGCTCATGATTATTAAGTCAGGGACAGGAATTTTATATTTAGAACAAGAAATGTGGAAATACAGAATGATCTTTTCTTTTAATTAAGATCCATGAAAAGTGAAATAATCTTTAAGGTGATATAGTATATATTGTTATATTTTCATGAAGAGTTAGATATAAAAATCAATTCTATTGTATATTCTAAAATTAGACTAAAAAGATAAACTTAATTTATGTTATTCAATTGCTTTATAATAGATTAACTAGTAAGTCAGAATTACTTTATGCTGAGGTTAGTTTAATGTAATTTTATTTTCCCTGGATTAGATAAAAATCACCCAAAGCTGAGAAGGAAAATTAAATGAAAGTAAAATATACAAATCTTTGAAATATTGATTTTATTTTAATTAATAAACTCAAACTACTATAACTGCTCTTTTATAGCAGAGAATGGTGGAGTTAAAAATGTTTAGTATTTCTAATTATGTAAATTGATTTACTTAAAGATTTATTTTGTTCATCATCTTAAAAACCAGTCTAATTTTTCCTTACTTTTATTATCATTTGACATATAATATATTTGCTTTACACCTGCATTATCTGACAACATTTGTTCTGTAATCATTTTTTTTTTTTGTATCATATGTCAGACATCAGAATAATACAAATTTAAGATCATAATGACTTGATCACTTTTTCTGAATTGCTAATAAAAGGTTTTGACTTATTAATTTTAATTACCAAACAGTAACTATTTTTTATTATCTTATTGCCGTATTACAAATGTACATGGAACTTGATGTTTTCTTCACCTCTGAAAGTTTCTTTTTTACTCTTACCTTCTGGATTTTCACTTGTTTGTTTTATATCCTCTTATTATATTCCCATTTCTTACCCATACCTGGCCAACACAAGTACAAGAACATTTATTTTATGTGTTTATTTTTGATAGTATTGAATGGAAAAAAATGCACAACCTAAAAATTGAGTATTCTATTTTATTTGTTGGACTTACTGAGAACTTATGCCCTGGAGGCTGCCTTTCAGATAGCGCTGAGAGACAGCTCCAAAGATTAAGGAAGGAGTCAGAATATAAAGGAGATTTTTCAATGAAGAACTGATAGTCAGAACATCAAAATATTACTATAAACTAAAGAAAAACAGACATCTCAAGTAAATGAACTTAGCCTTTTCTATGAATGGGATGCAAAGTTTGGTATCACTGAAATCATTTATTTGATATGCATCTTAACTAAACTATATGGTTTTCTAAATAGTTGTCCTATATCCTGTTTTCTCCATCCTGCATCCTATAAAGGTGAACAGTTGTGGAGGGCTGCACTGGCTTCTAGCTTGAGGGCTGCAACATTCTGCATTTACTGATTATTTATCCAGAAAAGGTATGATTGACACTCATCACCCATCCCTGCTTTTTGTTGTTTCTGTACTATAGAGGCAAGAAAATTAACAATTATAATATCTAAACTTGAAACTGGTGCTGTAAATTTAAATTTTTTCACCAATATAAACATAACTTAAGTCTGGAGGACATGGTGGAGGTTATTTCTGGGGGTCTTCACAGTCTTACCTGGTGGAAAAGGTCACCAGCATGTGGGCTTTTCTTCAGCACATTTCACTATCAGGTCACGGACTGTGTATGAAAAAGCAAGATGGGCAGGGATAGTAGTAAGTCTGTAATGCGTGCTGAGTCACCAGCTTCAAGGAGAAGCAGTGGGATGGCATGCTGGCAGGTCTGCTACCCAGCTTTCCCTCCCCTAGTGCAAGCAGTCCCTGAACTCACTCAATGGTGGCTTTTATGCTTCTCACTTTCCTGGTTATGAATGAGGTGGGGTCGGATCTGTGGTTCTTGAAGTTATTTTGACAGCCTTTCCTTCTAATAAGTTGTAGCATCGTACTCTTAGTTAGTAAAAATACTTAAAAACCTAAAATGATTCTTGTTTCCTGAGCTGAACTCTGACTAACTTTTCTCTATCTTATTTTCTTGACTTTGACCAAACTCTAACTAAACTGTAGACAGGCTTCTTCCCTGCCCTAGACCCCACTCTCTCTTTTTTCACAACATCAACCTCTAACTGTAAATTCATTCTCTCTCCTGTAGAGATTGGAACTTTCTTGCAGTCTTTCCTAATTTTATGAATCAGAAATGTCTTTGCCAAGGACCTGAGAATCATCCATTTGAGGCAACCATAGAGTTAGTGTTGCCTTCTCCAGTCTCCATAGGAGAGTGGGTACCTACTGTCCGTGTGCGACATTTAGCAAGCTTCAGCAACACAGACAGTTATCAGGATATGTATTTTTACAGAATACAGTTTTAGGCAAAACAATATGTTTTTGAAATTCAACCATGTGGATGACTGGCAGTGGTAGCATTTCATAAGCCCTCCAAATGTATTTTCCATTAGCACTTTTTGTAGCCTTCCTAATAGAGATGCTCACAGATCTTTTCTCATGACAGAGAATTATAAAGTGGAAAGAATCTTGGAGTGAATTTGGTAAATTTAGTCTGTTGGCAGCTACTCCTAGCTTTGATTTAGATACCCCAGGTCATTTAAACTTGTGTGTGCTGTATTTCTTCTTACAATGTGATACTATATTAAATCATTTCTAAGAATCCCTGAATAGTTATTTAATAGTTCTTATACAATTTATCAGGGAGAATGGTGAGAATATATTGCTAAGTAGAAACAAGAATAAGAACGAATTTCCTACTATAGTGCCAGAGCTTAGATTAAATGCTGTTGGATAATACATAGAAAAATAAGGTTCAAAAAGTCACATTAGAGTTCACAGAGGTCATTGAGAGAAGTGACATCTGCTTCCACAGATACTTTGTTCCTATGTGGAATACTATATTCTGATAAATGTGTTTTAAGCATAGTAGGGTTCATTACAAATATTTATTTCATAGGAAAGAATCAGAGATTTTTAAATGTAATATGTACTTAGAAAACCACAGATCAGATGCTGTGTGTGTAGTTTAGCAATGTTGATTGCTAGATTAATGGTAAAACACTGGAAAAATTCAAACAGAAGACAAACATGCAGTGTATTAGTGTGGAAAATTAGATTTCAAGTTTAAGAAGGATTCTTATAGCCAATGAACAGCTGAACATAGACATGATATTCATATTCTTTAGAACCACAACTTAAGAAATACTAAATGTAAAATACTACAAATATTACAAGAAATCATTTCATGTTGAAAAATCTGCTAGACTTGCTTCTCTGTGAATTTAAGATTCATGTTACATGGAGTTACAGGGTGTGTTTATTCCGGGGTGTGTTTATTCCATTGTCTTCTATGTATCTATTCAAAAGTAAAATATATAAAGATGTTTGGATTGGAATCTAGAAAGCCATCAAAAGTATAATCTGAACCTTTATTTTACATATATTTGCTTTCATTTCTATATGGCTTTGTGATTTGAGAGCACATTATTTTTCTTCTGTTACTTTAATTTATCCAGCTTCTAGAGATAACAATAATAGTTACTGGATAGAATGAATATGAAGAGAATTACAACAATTTATCTTGAATACCTAGCACAATTATAACATATGGTAGGAAGGTGTATAAACTATATCCCTGTATATGTTATTTCCTTACTATTATTATTATTAAGAATTAAATTATTATATTGCTATTGAGCTATTCTCTTTACAGTGAGTATTATTATTAAGAATTGAATAGAAACTATGTATACACACACATGCACATATATGATTTCTCAAGTGGCACATTGGTAAAGAATTTGCTTGCCAATACAGGAGGCACATAAGACTCCCTGGGTCAGGAAAATACCCTGGAGGAGGAAATGACACCCATTCCAGTATTTTTACCTGGAAAATCCCATGGACAGAAGAGCCTGGTGGGCTACAGTTCATGTGGTCATAAAAAGTCAGACAAAACTCAGCACACATAGTTGGAGTTGGATATTCATATTTATAAAGACATGTTTACATAAGCTGTTCCCCCTACAACTATTATCATTACTAAGAATTGAATCTTTGCTTTGTGATTGTGTTTAACAGGAAGGTCAGGACATTCCTGTGAGAAGGACCTTGATGAATACCTTTCCAACTTATGTGTTCATGGAATGTGCAGAGGAAATGAACCTGGTGATGGCTTTCCATGTTCATGGACACCTGAATTTGTGGTAAAGCTTATTGATGGGTTTGCTGTGGCACTTTTTACATTGTTTCTGAGTTTGAGAAACATAACAGTGTTTTATGGCTAAAGTAGATAATGGAGTGTTGCGTGATGAGAAACGGAAGTTCATTTCAGAGCCGCGCTCTTCTTTTTCTGCACTCACTGCGCTTTTCTCATCCCTCCTCTGGCCTTCTTGTCCATCTATCCATCTACAGTGGATATCTATCTTGTCCACCTACAGTGACAGAATGCATTGTCTGTTAATGTTTTAATGCATTCGGAAGGAGTTTGCCAGAGAGGAGTTACTTAATATTATCAGATTCTTGGCAAAATTTGAGCAAAATATAGGTTCTACTCCCAGAGCTGGGACTAGGTAACCTTTTCTTTCTGCAGCAGATTTCCCCAACACAGAGACTGAACCCAGGTCTCCCACATTGCAGGTGGATTCTTTAACATCTGAATCACCAGGGAAGTCCAATAATCCTGGAGTGGATCTGGCTGCAAAGAATGTATTAAAAACCAGTCTGGGGCTTCCCTGGTGGTGCAGTGGATAGAGAGTCCACCTTGCAGTGCAAGGGGTACAAGTTTGATCCCTGGCCTGGGAAGATTCCATGTACCACAGAGAAGCTGGACAGTTGTGTTCAAACAGGGCTCTGGAGCACATGCATCCAGAGCCAGTGTTCTTCAACAGGGGAGGCCACTGCAACAGGAGGCCTTACATATGCCAAAGAATAAAAGGTCGATGAGAAATAAATATAAAAATAAAAGAGGAATGAGGAGGGATGGGAAGAGGAAAAATTAATCTGATTTCTGTATTGATCAGCTGGTGATGCCCATTTTAAGAATCATATCTTGTGCTGTTGGAAGAGGGCATTTGCTATTATCAGTGTGTTCTCTTGACAAGACAATGTTAGCCTTTGCCCTGCTCCATTTTGTACTCTAAGGCCAAACTTGCATGCTGCTCCAGGTATGTCTTGACTACCTATTTTCCATTCAAATCCATTGTAATTAAAAGGATATTGGGGGGGGTATTTATAAAAGATTTGTAGGTCTTCATAGAACTGTTCTACTTCAGTTTCTTTGGGATTAGTGGTTGAAATTGAAAAAGGAGTACATCAAGACTGTATATTGTCACCTTGCTTATTTAACTTAATGCAGAGTATATCATGTGTAATGCCAGGATGGATGAATCACAAACTGGAATCAAGATTGCCAGGAGAAATATCAGTAACCTCAGATATGCAGATGATACCACTGTAATGTCAGAAAGCAAAGAGGAGCTAAAGAGCCTTGTGATGAGGGTCAAAGAGTAGAATGAAAAAAACTGACTTAAAACTCAGCATTTCAAAAACTAAGATCATGGCATCCAGTCCTATTACTTCATGGCAAATAGATGGAGAAAAGTTGGAAACAGTGATAGACTTTATTTTCTTGTACTCCAATATCACTATAACCGTGAGTGCAGCCATGAGATTAAAAGATGTTTCCTCCATAGAAGGATATTTATGACAAACCTTCTTTCTATTGCAGTCCTTATTACTATAAGCAGATTTCCCAACACAGAGACTGAACCCAGGTCTCCCACATTGCAGGTGGATTCTTTAACATCTGAATCACCAGGGAAGTCCAATAATCCTGGAGTGGATCTGGCTGCAAAGAATGTATTAAAAACCAGTCTGGGGCTTCCCTGGTGGTGCAGTGGATAGAGAGTCCACCTTGCAGTGCAAGGGGTACAAGTTTGATCCCTGGCCTGGGAAGATTCCATGTACCACAGAGAAGCTGGACAGTTGTGTTCAAACAGGGCTCTGGAGCACATGCATCCAGAGCCAGTGTTCTTCAACAGGGGAGGCCACTGCAACAGGAGGCCTTACATATGCCAAAGAATAAAAGGTCGATGAGAAATAAATATAAAAATAAAAGAGGAATGAGGAGGGATGGGAAGAGGAAAAATTAATCTGATTTCTGTATTGATCAGCTGGTGATGCCCATTTTAAGAATCATATCTTGTGCTGTTGGAAGAGGGCATTTGCTATTATCAGTGTGTTCTCTTGACAAGACAATGTTAGCCTTTGCCCTGCTCCATTTTGTACTCTAAGGCCAAACTTGCATGCTGCTCCAGGTATGTCTTGACTACCTATTTTCCATTCAAATCCATTGTAATTAAAAGGATATTGGGGGGGGTATTTATAAAAGATTTGTAGGTCTTCATAGAACTGTTCTACTTCAGTTTCTTTGGGATTAGTGGTTGAAATTGAAAAAGGAGTACATCAAGACTGTATATTGTCACCTTGCTTATTTAACTTAATGCAGAGTATATCATGTGTAATGCCAGGATGGATGAATCACAAACTGGAATCAAGATTGCCAGGAGAAATATCAGTAACCTCAGATATGCAGATGATACCACTGTAATGTCAGAAAGCAAAGAGGAGCTAAAGAGCCTTGTGATGAGGGTCAAAGAGTAGAATGAAAAAAACTGACTTAAAACTCAGCATTTCAAAAACTAAGATCATGGCATCCAGTCCTATTACTTCATGGCAAATAGATGGAGAAAAGTTGGAAACAGTGATAGACTTTATTTTCTTGTACTCCAATATCACTATAACCGTGAGTGCAGCCATGAGATTAAAAGATGTTTCCTCCATAGAAGGATATTTATGACAAACCTTCTTTCTATTGCAGTCCTTATTACTATAAGGGAGCCCTACTGAAGAGGGTGAAGTGAGAGAGAAGGGGTCTCAGTCCTTTAGGAAGCCTGTGCCTCATTCTCTGGGCTATGAGCTTCACATGTGCTTCTTGTAGTCTCTGTCTCTTATATGTGACAAGAAAGCTTCAGGAGGCTGGAGTTGAGCTCACAGTCTTGCAAAAGTGTCCCTTGTGGTCAGGTCTTGTTAAGGAGAATAGAATGCTTTGGGGGTACTTCACAATAGCTATTCTGGAGGAATTCCAGAAGGTAAAACTGAATGAAAGTATGGGTGATTCCTTAATATCTGCTCCCTCTACCCTATAATATTTAACTCTCAAGCTTCTCCACACTGAACTTCTGGTATTTTGCAATTACATTTTGCTTTTTTGTCCTGGTGCTGGCTCCAGAAGCATTTTCTGCCCCTGAGTTTCTGTTCTGCTATGATTTTGATTCTGCCTTAGCGTCTGTCAAATTTTGAAAGAAGTTTTCCATGTGATCTCTGTTGTATCACAAATTCAAGAAAAGTTCTTGTTTTGGGTTTACCCAGCTTTTTAAAATGTTTGTGAAGAATGGCTCAATGACCTCTAAACTGCTTATATGTACTTAGTCACTCAGCTGTGTCTAACGCTTTGCGACCCCATGGACTATAGCCCACTAGGCTCCTCATAGGATTCTCCAAGGGAGAATACTGGAGTAGTCATTCTCTTCTCCAGGGGATTTTGCCCAACCAGGAATCAAATCCTGGTCTCCAGTATTGCAGGTGAATTCTTTACCATCTGATCCAGCAAAGAAGCTGAAGTTTCTTACATGCTGGAACAGAAGCCAGGAGTCATGATTATATTAAGAATGAAAGGAAATAGATGAATTGTCCTTCATTCATGAAATTCAATATGTCTTAAAAAAAACTGATTTCCTTATTCTAATTAACTTTCTTATGTATCTCACCTCAAATGATTTGCTTGAGTTATTTATAGAATTGCTTGTGATATTCATGGAATTTCTTAAAAGATGCCAACTATTTGGCAATCAGGTTCTCCACTAGCATGCAGAAAATAATAATAATAATAAAAATAATAATAAAAGAATTGTAAATTATCTCATACAGAAAAGTATAACATCTGATATAATAGCATATATAACCTGTTAAAAATATCAGATTACTGGAACTATGCAGACATCGAATTTCTGATTATAACTTGAAATAGCAAAATTCAATACAGAAATATTCAGCATCTTACTGAAATAATATGTAGCAATTAAATCTGTTTATGTTAGCTTCAGCTTCTCTTCAGTATCATTCTTCATATAAATCTTCAGAAAGATGTTACTGTTTGATACTTTTTCCATTTAAGCTATTTTTAAAACTCTCACTACTTAACACTGTCATATAAAAATGTTAACTCAGCTGCATGTTTATGAAGTTAGGGAAAATTAATATCACTATATTTAATATTAATATTACTGTACTGAGAGATAAAAAAGAGTAACATCGTGAATATTATCTGCTATTTTTCTTTATTTCTGATCACTAACTTTTGGTATTTAATATTACTGACAAAAACTCTCAGTTTTGTTAATGCTTAGAGTTGTGACAATCTCTTAATTGCTTAATAATTAGTGTGAATTTTTTTTAGCAGATGTAACTGTAAAAGTGAATTAAAGCTAAATAACTTACAATATTCTGAAATTCAAATGCCTTGTAAAATAATTTAAGTGACAGAATAAAATCTATTGAATGTCCTAGACTTGCTTGCTAAAAAATGCAAGACAAATGACTTCCTTCTTTTTAGTTTGATCAGCACTGCTCTTTTCTTTCTCAGTAAATGAATTTCTAGCCAGCAAGATAGATCCACACATTAGCTGATGATTGTCATTGGGTCATACTTATTGGATTTTACAAAATGATGGCAGTCAATATAATAGTTAACTGCATTTTTAAATTAAAGCATAGACATTTATGTAGTATAGAAACTGTATTCTATTAAAAAGTGGGAAAAGTCACTTTCTGAATGAAAAAATTGCTCTGAGTTTTATAGCAATATAGTCTATTTGCAGCACCTAGGTTTTAAAATTCATCTTCAAAACAGACCTAAAAACAAAGCACAGGTTAGCAAGACAGATCATTGGGTTTTATGTTTGTTTATGGTTCTGATATTTATTTTATCATGATATAAATTTATCTGTGTTGTTAATGAATATTTATAACTATTTGTGTGTTCAAGATGCCTTGACTCATTCTATTAAATAAGGTTTATTGTCTATTACAGAAAGTATATAAGCAAAAGCACAATTCTTAGATAAACTCAATTTCTTTTTTAAAAGAAGGATGTTTTGTTTTTGACACTTTTTCATATTTGTGCTCAGGGTATTGATATTTTAAAACAAATACATCCTTTGGAACTCACCATAGCAAATTAGTTGTAAATCATATGAAAAAAAAAATATGAAAATGCACTGTTAAGGAAAAGAGGGCAGGTCCATAAACAAATGAATACACAGAGAAACAACAACATTGTTCCTTTTAAGTCAAAATGTGGTGTTTTGCTTATATTTTAAGTATACTTTGTGTGCAGAGCATTATGCTAGACCTTCAAAATAAGGTAAAAATCCATTAGTTTCAATTCTTCACCAAATAAAGCTTTTATCTAAGTGTAGCAGAAAAGTGCATAGAGAATAATAAGAAATCCGGGAATGGATTCATGCAGGAAACTGTTTGCCAAGGGAAACGAAGACATTAACTGGGACACTGTTTGTACTTCTGATATTAAAAGTAATAAGGAGTCTTCCCTGGCGGTCCAGTGGGTAAGGACACTGCCTTGCAGTGCCAGGGGCACCAGTTCAATCCCTGACCTGGGAGGATCCCGCGAGCTGCAGAGTAGCTAGACCAGTGTGACCAACTACAGAGCAGGAGCTCTGGAGCCGGTGAGCCCAGAGCCACTGCTCTGCAGCGAGACAGCCACTGTGATGGGAGGCCCACACAGGCCAAAGAACAGATATGGATGAAAATAGATAAATGAAAGACCAATAGAAGTGGCAAAAAAAAAAAAAAGAAAGAAAAACAAGTAATAAGGAAATTGACAAGTCTGAGTAAAGTACTCAACAGAAGAACTTTTTCAAGGAATGGAGATTGTGGCTCCCTCTGACCAAGAGTTAGAAATAAATCTCTAAAAAGTTTTATAGCAATATAGTCTATTTGCAGCACCTAGGTTTTAAAATTCATCTTCAAAACAGACCTAAAAACAAAGCACAGGTTAGCAAGACAGATCATTGGGTTTTATGTTTGTTTATGGTTCTGATATTTATTTTATCATGATATAAATTTATCTGTGTTGTTAATGAATATTTATAACTATTTGTGTGTTCAAGATGCCTTGACTCATTCTATTAAATAAGGTTTATTGTCTATTACAGAAAGTATATAAGCAAAAGCACAATTCTTAGATAAACTCAATTTCTTTTTTAAAAGAAGGATGTTTTGTTTTTGACACTTTTTCATATTTGTGCTCAGGGTATTGATATTTTAAAACAAATACATCCTTTGGAACTCACCATAGCAAATTAGTTGTAAATCATATGAAAAAAAAAATATGAAAATGCACTGTTAAGGAAAAGAGGGCAGGTCCATAAACAAATGAATACACAGAGAAACAACAACATTGTTCCTTTTAAGTCAAAATGTGGTGTTTTGCTTATATTTTAAGTATACTTTGTGTGCAGAGCATTATGCTAGACCTTCAAAATAAGGTAAAAATCCATTAGTTTCAATTCTTCACCAAATAAAGCTTTTATCTAAGTGTAGCAGAAAAGTGCATAGAGAATAATAAGAAATCCGGGAATGGATTCATGCAGGAAACTGTTTGCCAAGGGAAACGAAGACATTAACTGGGACACTGTTTGTACTTCTGATATTAAAAGTAATAAGGAGTCTTCCCTGGCGGTCCAGTGGGTAAGGACACTGCCTTGCAGTGCCAGGGGCACCAGTTCAATCCCTGACCTGGGAGGATCCCGCGAGCTGCAGAGTAGCTAGACCAGTGTGACCAACTACAGAGCAGGAGCTCTGGAGCCGGTGAGCCCAGAGCCACTGCTCTGCAGCGAGACAGCCACTGTGATGGGAGGCCCACACAGGCCAAAGAACAGATATGGATGAAAATAGATAAATGAAAGACCAATAGAAGTGGCAAAAAAAAAAAAAAGAAAGAAAAACAAGTAATAAGGAAATTGACAAGTCTGAGTAAAGTACTCAACAGAAGAACTTTTTCAAGGAATGGAGATTGTGGCTCCCTCTGACCAAGAGTTAGAAATAAATCTCTAAAAGTACCAAGATATCCTCTGCCTACTCAGCTTGAAATAAAATGCTCGTTTGCTTCTCAGAAATAGTTTTACCACAAGCATTGCATCCCTGTTTGAATGTGTTTAAGCATTCAAACCAACACAGTAACTTAATCTTTTGTAAGCAAGGACGTGTGAAGATACTGGAGAAGGAAGAAAGGTACAAATTTAAACAAAACTTAACAAAGAGGAAGTTACCTGTATTAAGTAAATATAGTTTATAATGGAAAATATAATTTAATATTTTTAGAAGCAAGTTATTGAAAATAATAATTTTCCTTATACTTTATATAACAGATCTATGGCACAGTCATTATATACAACTAAATGTCTTGGTAAATCCAGTGTGGTAAAACTGTGACTACCTTTTGAACTATTTGCTATCATGAGTAATATTTGCCCACTCTTCATCTTTATGCCTCTATTTCTTGTATAAACCGGGCTAGTGGAACAATGTTCATATTTGATAGAAATTTAGGATATTCTTGATGCTGTACATTGCCTCAAAGGAGAACACATTTCATATTTTAGACTTCAGTTAAATAGAAACTCGGGCTGAGTTCTCTGAGCTGAGGCTTGGAGAACCACAGTTTCCATATCTATAACACGAAGGTACAGATGAGTTGACTGCTAAATCATACCTAAGATAGCATTGTTAGTACATTGGAAAGATGAGAACAGAGTGTTAAATGCCCACATTTATAGACTGGTGTTCTTTCCTCTGCAGCTTACCTTTTATTCATTTATTATTAAGATAAACATCTCTGCGCCATACTGTTGAGGGGGCAAGTAGCAGAATATATTTGGAGCTACTTTCCAAAAATAAAAGCATAGGCTAGATTCCAAAACCCACTGTATAGCCTTCCCTACCATTAGCATCTTGAGAGGGGTACATTTCACAATTGATAAACAATACTTTTTAGTTTACACTAGTGTTCAGAGGGTAGAATAAATGATAAGAAAAACAAGGTAATAAGAAATTGACAAGTCTGAGTAAAGTACTCAACAGAAGAACTTTTTCAAGGAATGGAGATTGTGGCTCCCTCTGACCAAGAGTTAGAAATAAATCTCTAAAAGTACCAAGATATCCTCTGCCTACTCAGCTTGAAATAAAATGCTCGTTTGCTTCTCAGAAATAGTTTTACCACAAGCATTGCATCCCTGTTTGAATGTGTTTAAGCATTCAAACCAACACAGTAACTTAATCTTTTGTAAGCAAGGACGTGTGAAGATACTGGAGAAGGAAGAAAGGTACAAATTTAAACAAAACTTAACAAAGAGGAAGTTACCTGTATTAAGTAAATATAGTTTATAATGGAAAATATAATTTAATATTTTTAGAAGCAAGTTATTGAAAATAATAATTTTCCTTATACTTTATATAACAGATCTATGGCACAGTCATTATATACAACTAAATGTCTTGGTAAATCCAGTGTGGTAAAACTGTGACTACCTTTTGAACTATTTGCTATCATGAGTAATATTTGCCCACTCTTCATCTTTATGCCTCTATTTCTTGTATAAACCGGGCTAGTGGAACAATGTTCATATTTGATAGAAATTTAGGATATTCTTGATGCTGTACATTGCCTCAAAGGAGAACACATTTCATATTTTAGACTTCAGTTAAATAGAAACTCGGGCTGAGTTCTCTGAGCTGAGGCTTGGAGAACCACAGTTTCCATATCTATAACACGAAGGTACAGATGAGTTGACTGCTAAATCATACCTAAGATAGCATTGTTAGTACATTGGAAAGATGAGAACAGAGTGTTAAATGCCCACATTTATAGACTGGTGTTCTTTCCTCTGCAGCTTACCTTTTATTCATTTATTATTAAGATAAACATCTCTGCGCCATACTGTTGAGGGGGCAAGTAGCAGAATATATTTGGAGCTACTTTCCAAAAATAAAAGCATAGGCTAGATTCCAAAACCCACTGTATAGCCTTCCCTACCATTAGCATCTTGCACGAGAGGGGTACATTTTTCACAATTGATAAACAATATTATCACCTAAGGTTTATAGTTTACACTAGTGTTCACGCTCAATATTTGCATTCCATGAATTTTGACAAACAAAAATTAAAATGTATCCACCATTAGAGTTTCATACAGATTGTTTTCATTGCACTGAAAATCCTCTGTGATCCATCTACTGAAACCCTTCTCCTCTTTAACACCTGGAAATTATTGACTTATTTGTTATCTCTTTAGTTTTGCTTTTTCCAGAATGTCATATATTTATAATAATAAAAAGTCTAGTCATTTGAGATTCACTTGGTAATATGGATTTAAGTATTGTCTGTCTTTTCATGGCTTGGTAGCTCATTTCTCTGTAGCGCTAAATATTCCATAGCCTGGTTTACCATAATTTATCCATTCATTTACTGAAGGACATCCTGATTGTTTGCAAGTTTTACCAATTAGGAGTAGAACTGTTACAACAATCTATATACAGGTTTCAGTGCATTCCTAAATTTTCAATTAATTTGTGTAAACACCAGGTAATGGACAATTGCTGGACTGTATTTGTTATGGGCTTTCCTGGTAGCTCAGCTGGTAAAGAATCTGCCTGCAATGCAGGATACACTGGTTCAATTCCTAGAACAGGAAGATCCCTTGGAAAAGGGATAGGATACCCCTTCCTATATTCTTAAGCTTCCCTACTCCAGTATTCTTAAGCTTCCCTAGTGGCTCAGGTTGTAAAGGATCTACATGCAATGCAGGAGACCTAGGTTTGATCCCTGGATTGGGAAGATCCCCTGGAGAAGGAAATGGCTACTTACTCCAGTATTCTTGCCTGGAGAATTCCATGAATGGAGGAATCTGGTGGACTGCAGTCCCTGAGGTCGCAGAGTTGGATAAAACTGAGCGGCTTTCACTTTCACATTAAATGGCTGAATTGTCTTTCAAAGTGTAGTATAATTTTGAATTTTCATAGACAATTAGATAGTATTTCATTGTTATATCAATTGCCAGAACTGGAATGCATCAAATCCAGTGTTTATGTGACTAAATGTTTAGTGTGTGATCCTAGAAATATTGGCTAGATTTCCAAAACCCACTGTATAGCCTTCCTACCATTAGCATCTTGCACATCTTTTTTGATAAACAATATTATCACCTAAGGTTTATAGTTTACACTAGTGTTCACGCTCAATATTTGCATTCCATGAATTTTGACAAACAAAAATTAAAATGTATCCACCATTAGAGTTTCATACAGATTGTTTTCATTGCACTGAAAATCCTCTGTGATCCATCTACTGAAACCCTTCTCCTCTTTAACACCTGGAAATTATTGACTTATTTGTTATCTCTTTAGTTTTGCTTTTTCCAGAATGTCATATATTTATAATAATAAAAAGTCTAGTCATTTGAGATTCACTTGGTAATATGGATTTAAGTATTGTCTGTCTTTTCATGGCTTGGTAGCTCATTTCTCTGTAGCGCTAAATATTCCATAGCCTGGTTTACCATAATTTATCCATTCATTTACTGAAGGACATCCTGATTGTTTGCAAGTTTTACCAATTAGGAGTAGAACTGTTACAACAATCTATATACAGGTTTCAGTGCATTCCTAAATTTTCAATTAATTTGTGTAAACACCAGGTAATGGACAATTGCTGGACTGTATTTGTTATGGGCTTTCCTGGTAGCTCAGCTGGTAAAGAATCTGCCTGCAATGCAGGATACACTGGTTCAATTCCTAGAACAGGAAGATCCCTTGGAAAAGGGATAGGATACCCCTTCCTATATTCTTAAGCTTCCCTACTCCAGTATTCTTAAGCTTCCCTAGTGGCTCAGGTTGTAAAGGATCTACATGCAATGCAGGAGACCTAGGTTTGATCCCTGGATTGGGAAGATCCCCTGGAGAAGGAAATGGCTACTTACTCCAGTATTCTTGCCTGGAGAATTCCATGAATGGAGGAATCTGGTGGACTGCAGTCCCTGAGGTCGCAGAGTTGGATAAAACTGAGCGGCTTTCACTTTCACATTAAATGGCTGAATTGTCTTTCAAAGTGTAGTATAATTTTGAATTTTCATAGACAATTAGATAGTATTTCATTGTTATATCAATTGCCAGAACTGGAATGCATCAAATCCAGTGTTTATGTGACTAAATGTTTAGTGTGTGATCCTACTCTCTATTTCCCTCCTCTTCTCTTTTCTCCTCGTCACTCTAGTCCGCTTCTCTCCTTTCCAGTAAACTTCATGTGAATAAGAACCAGCCACATCAGTTTACTTCTATTTTCCAGGTTGATTCCAGATAATAGATTCTAAATAAATCTTTATTTATCAAATGAGCAAGAACATGGATGAGACTATAAATATTTTGAGTTTAACTAATCATGCAATCACTCTTCAGTACAGAGGCTATTGGGTAAAATACCATACACAGTGAAAGTTATCATAATTCTTTTCTACAATAATGGTTAAAGTGATTTAAAATATCACTTGAGCCACAAACTACCATGAAAAGTAGTTACTATTTATAAAGCATTAACTGTTTGTAGGCTGTTTTAGATGCATGATCTCATTTAATGTTTAATACAAACTTGTGACATAAGAATTATAAGTATCACTACTATATAAATGAGAAAAAAGACTCAGAAAGTTTGCAACACTTATCTGAAGTGGAAAATGTTAGAATTACATCTATTCATTAAACAAAAATCCTATGCTCATAAACACTAGATCAGAGATACTTTATTCTGCATTCAACTCTTGTTCTGATACTTTCACTCTGAGCTTTGCTCAAGTTTCTCTTTTCAAAAACATTCTACACTAAAAAAGAATTGACTCACATCATTCCTACAAAAATTCTCTTATATTTTTACACCAAAATTTTTTGTTTCACATGCTTCTTATGTTTCAGCAAATGAAACTTTGCACTTTACATCTGCCAGTTGATTCTATAAATAATTAAAGGCAGGCTAGGCAGCAGGAGGAAATTTGATAACCCACATCTACCACATTTCTTTGATTATAAAAACCAATCTCTCTGTATCCCTGCTTTTTCTGGCATTGCTACTGAGAAATAGCAGAATTTTAGTGCTTCCCTTGTGGCCTGGAAGTCTTTTTTTATTCATACTCAATGCACCTGGTTTAGTATTTTTTTCTTAATTTTAAGAAAAGAGTGGCTCTACAGGGAAAAAATAAGACCTGATGCTTGTCCCTCACCATGTGCTGCAGTGACTCTGAGGTTCAGCTCATTGTATTCTGATTATTGCATTTGGCTTATTTTGGTGTTAGATGGTATACTAGTGCCATAGTGCTTGACTTGTTTTGTCTTGTTTTGTGTAGGTGTTTTCATGTCATTTGTACTTGCATTTTCAAGTAAAGGGAGGATTGTATACAATGACTCACAACTAGAAGATCAACTTCAAAACATTCTAACTGTATATACCTAATCCACATCAGTCCAAAGAGAAAGCTGTCCTGTTTTGTCAAATTATGTTATAGAAAATGATTAGGCATGGTAATGTTCAGAAAGCTTCTTGTTTAATGGTTTAACATGAAAATTTCACCTTTGAATTTAAAGGCTATCTGTAAAATTGTTAGTGTTTTGATAAATAGCTGATGTTTGTCATGGACAGAACTGTGGTTGTTTTGGTCAGAAAGGAATGGCAACCCAATGCGAAAAAGACATAAATAAATGGTTTTTATTAGCTACTGAGTTCTGGTAGAGTTAAATATACATGATACTATAGATATCAAAATAAAAGTACAGAGCCCTCATCTTGATTTGATTATATGGTTAAGAAGTGTTCCAATAAAAGAACAAACCTGAGTGACAAGGGTGACAGGGATATGTTGAAACCGCCCACAGAGAACAAGGAGGGAAGCTTGCAAGTTATTTACAAGCAATTTACATGGAAGGGAGTGAGGGTGTATGATTTTTTTTAAAATTATCACACATATTATAGTACTTCTATAGGATGTGATTAACACAATTACTTGAATGTGGGATTTAAGATGAAACTGAACCAAAATAAAAGCAAAATACTCCTAAAAACTTAAAGCAAAAAAAAAAAAAAAAAAGAATAGAAACAACTATAACACAGATTATAAAGAAATAAGTGGTACAAATTGTAAGCAAATAAGGATTATAGGAATTCAGAGAATGAAGATATTATTTCTATTGCAGGAATTAGGAAATGATTCATGAAGAGGGCTTCTTTTCTCATGAATAAGACTTTGAACACTCTGTGACTGGGGAAAAATAATGCAAATTGCTTAGGCATACAGCGATAAGGAAACTTTATACTTGACAGCTTTCAAATGACATTTGCGAAATCCTACGTGTTCATATTAGTAAACCTACAGTATCAGCTGGTTTCATCTATTCCTCCTGAAATATGGGTTAGCCCAGGACATTTAACTTCTGAGATATTTTGGTAGTTCTTTTGCTTGTACATACTCAGGTATCTGAATCAGCTATCAGATTCTAGGACTGGTGGTTCATAGACAGTGGCCTCAGAGAAAACTTTAACATGGTTGATTTCAATGTATGGAAGTATTTGAAAGCCACAATTTAGAGGATGCTATTGGTTTTAGGAAGGGGCTTCCCTGGATGTGCAGTGGTAAAGAATCTGGCTGCCAGTGTAGGAGACACAGTTCCTATTCCTAAAACAGGAAGATCCCCTGGAGAAGGAAATGGCAAATCACAGTATTATTCTTTCTTTTTTTATTGGCCACTACTATTGGTCTTTCATTCATCTGTTTTCATCCATCTTTGTTCTTTGGCCTGGGTGGGCCTCCCTTCGCAGTGGCCTCCTTCTCAGCAGAGCACCTGCTCTGGGCTCATGTGCTCCAGAGCTCCAGCTCGGTAGTTGGACACATCTGTCCAACCGCTCTGCAGCATGTGGGATCCTCCCCAGCTAGGGATTGAACCGCCACCCCCTTCACTGCAAGGCGGTGTCCTTACCCACTGGACCACTAGGGAAGCACCACAGTATTATTCTGACCTGGGAAATCCTATGGATAGAGGAGTCTGGCAAGCCACAGTCCAAGGTGTTGCAAAAGAGTTGGATATGACTTAGTGACTAAACAACAACATTGGAATTAGGACATCAGAGATGTCATTGTATCAGTCATACTGACTATTTTCGCATGTATTAGTCATGATAGTTATTAAATGATTCTGATATTACAGCTGACAAAGTAGATTCACAATAACTGCTGAATATTTGAATATGTAATTTATTATTGATGAATTAAGTTAAATCAAATACAAATCATCAAAATTTAAGTAAAATGTTATTTCTAACATGAACTTTGCCACAGCAAAGCCTACAACTTTAAAAATCAGACTACTTTAGCTTTTTGAAGTCCAATATCTGTAAGTATAGCTTATATGTAAGGTCACCAATACCTCCTTAATTACAATCACAGAGATGAAAACTAATTTCATATAATTGAATTCATTTATCACGGAAAGTTGATAAAATACTAATCAATTAATATTTGGAGATACCCTATTCAGGCTTCCCAAGTGATGCTAGTTGTAAAGAATCTGCCAGCCAATGCAGGAGATGCAAGAGGATCCCTTGGAGTAGGAGATGACAACCCAGTCCAGTATTCTTGCCTGGAAAATTCCATGGACATAGGAGTCTGCAGGGCCACAGTCCATGGTAGTCACAAAGAGTAGGATTCAACTGAGCACACACATAAACTATTTATATGCATCTTGTATCAAAATATAATATATTTATTACTATGTGGATTGTTTTATTGTTAAAAATAGATCTATACCTTTTTCTTTCTTATGCAAAACAGTAAAAAGTATTCACAGAAAATTTATTATAAAGGTAGTATTAATTCAATCTTTCTATAACTCCAAAAAATATTAAAAATATATTTTTATGTACAAACACATTTTCCAATGCAGGAAAAATGTTTAAATATCTTCATTATAAACTTATTAGAAATATGTTATTTATTTACCTTGCTCTGAGTAATTTATACATATAATTAACTTTCAAATGTGTCTTGTTTCTTAAATTTTTCATTCATTTAGTAATTAAAAAGTGAGTCTTAAATTATGAACCCATTGCACTCTGTGGGCTTTTTGTCACCTGTGAACTTCAATGAAAAACCAAATAATATGTCCTAAGACCCTAGTTCAGCACTTGTAATCAATTTGTGTTGACTATATCAAAGACTCTTGGTTTCCTATTCATTAGAATTATTGTTCTCATTTTTCAGCCCCATAGGAAATAGCCTAACTTAGCCTGAGAGCACCCTTTACTGACCTATCCTTCACACACAGAACCAGACACTTAAGGATTATTTGGGCTACTAACAATCTATATAGTATAGGCAGTTCAAAATATGTAAAACAATGATTACTATATGACAGAAAATAGTTAAGGTTTGCATAATATATCATGAAAGCACAGTAGTGATGTACAATGGACCCTTTAGCAACATATTTTTAAACTGCATGGATCTACATCTACTTGCATTGGGAGGTTTTATTTGTTTGTTTGTTTGTTTTCAGTAGAAAATCCTATAGCATTGCATGCTCTGCAGTTGGTTGGTTCAGAGGATCCAGAGTTCCTGATATAGAGAAACCAGTAAGTGATATATGAATTTTTGGCTATGTGGAGGGTCAGTACCCCAAACCCCCCCATTGTTGGAGGGCAACTGTATTTTAAAACAATGAAGAAATACAGAAGAGCATAATGAGAGATTACTTTTAAACGTATGTTAACTGAACAAAAAAAATGGCCACCTAGATTACCTGGGTGCAAGGTGGGAATATGTAGCACAAAGTGGTATTCAGGAAGGAAAACAATATAAGTGAAATAGGAATTGGCTTAACATATGTGAAAAGGTGGCAAGAAATGGGAATTTGTTTTGAGAAATGACTAGTGGCTTGCTGTGCCAGGCTAAATCATGTTTATAATTTCACTATTAAGCATATGCCCTGAGGAAACCAAAACTGAAAGAGACACATGTACCCCAATGTTCGTTGCAGCACTCTACAATAGTTAGAACATGGAAACAACCTGGATGTCCATCAACAAATGAATAGATAAAGAAGCTGTGGTACATATATACAATGAAATATTTCTCAGCCATAGAAAGAAATGAATATGAGTCAGTCCTAATGAGGTAGATGAACTTAGAACCTATTATACCTATTATACAAAGTGAAATAAGTCAGAAATCACCTGTGAACTTCAATGAAAACCAAATAATATGTCCTAAGACCCTAGTTCAGCACTTGTAATCAATTTGTGTTGACTATATCAAAGACTCTTGGTTTCCTATTCATTAGAATTATTGTTCTCATTTTTCAGCCCCATAGGAAATAGCCTAACTTAGCCTGAGAGCACCCTTTACTGACCTATCCTTCACACACAGAACCAGACACTTAAGGATTATTTGGGCTACTAACAATCTATATAGTATAGGCAGTTCAAAATATGTAAAACAATGATTACTATATGACAGAAAATAGTTAAGGTTTGCATAATATATCATGAAAGCACAGTAGTGATGTACAATGGACCCTTTAGCAACATATTTTTAAACTGCATGGATCTACATCTACTTGCATTGGGAGGTTTTATTTGTTTGTTTGTTTGTTTTCAGTAGAAAATCCTATAGCATTGCATGCTCTGCAGTTGGTTGGTTCAGAGGATCCAGAGTTCCTGATATAGAGAAACCAGTAAGTGATATATGAATTTTTGGCTATGTGGAGGGTCAGTACCCCAAACCCCCACATTGTTGAAGGGCAACTGTATTTTAAAACAATGAAGAAATACAGAAGAGCATAATGAGAGATTACTTTTAAACGTATGTTAACTGAACAAAAAAAATGGCCACCTAGATTACCTGGGTGCAAGGTGGGAATATGTAGCACAAAGTGGTATTCAGGAAGGAAAACAATATAAGTGAAATAGGAATTGGCTTAACATATGTGAAAAGGTGGCAAGAAATGGGAATTTGTTTTGAGAAATGACTAGTGGCTTGCTGTGCCAGGCTAAATCATGTTTATAATTTCACTATTAAGCATATGCCCTGAGGAAACCAAAACTGAAAGAGACACATGTACCCCAATGTTCGTTGCAGCACTCTACAATAGTTAGAACATGGAAACAACCTGGATGTCCATCAACAAATGAATAGATAAAGAAGCTGTGGTACATATATACAATGAAATATTTCTCAGCCATAGAAAGAAATGAATATGAGTCAGTCCTAATGAGGTAGATGAACTTAGAACCTATTATACAAAGTGAAATAAGTCAGAAAGAGAAGGATAAATATTGTGTACTGACACATATGTATGGAATCTAGAAAGATGGTACTGATAAAGGTACATGCAGAGCAGCAATGGAGAATCAGACATAGAGAACATTGCAGGGAGAGAGGAGTGGGCAAGAGGTATAAAAAGAGTAACATGGAAACTTACATTACATGTGTAAAAGAGACAACCACTGTAAATGTGCTGTAAGATCGAGGGAACTTACACAGGGGCTATGGAACAACATGAAGGGGTTTGATGGGGAGGGAGATGAGAGGGAAGTTCAAGTGGGAGGGATCAAATGTATACCTATGACTGAATCAGGTAGTAAACAACAAAACTCTGTAAAGGAAAAATAAAAATAAATTAAAAAGAAAAAAAAAGATGACTGGCACAGCATTCCACCAGCACAGGAGGCCATGGAACAGTCCTTCCATCAGCTCATATCTCCCTTCTAGGACCTGCTGTGGTCATTCACTCAGTCATGTTCTAGCCTTTGCATTTCCATGGACTGGGGTTTTCCAGGCTCCTCCGTCCATGGAATTTTCTAGGCAACAATACTGGAGTGGGTTGCCATATTTCCCCACTAGATTTGCTGAGCACTCACTCAGGGCTCTGTTGTTATCAGTACCCAAAGCCCAGGAGTTATCTCACACACATTCAAGGAATGTTGAGAAGTGATTTCAATTTTATTTAATTCTTAAACTCAACAAATTTACCCATTCTTGCTAACCTAGCTTTGTTTAGCAGAATTAATTCTTCTGTAACAAGAGACCGTGGAGAGGAAGAAATCGCTTTTCTCGAGTGCAAAGACACAAAGTAAGGTGGCAAAGGGAATTTTTAAATGACTAGTGGCTTGCTGTGCCAGGCTAAATCATGTTTATAATTTCACTATTAAGCATATGCCCTGAGGAAACCAAAACTGAAAGAGACACATGTACCCCAATGTTCGTTGCAGCACTCTACAATAGTTAGAACATGGAAACAACCTGGATGTCCATCAACAAATGAATAGATAAAGAAGCTGTGGTACATATATACAATGAAATATTTCTCAGCCATAGAAAGAAATGAATATGAGTCAGTCCTAATGAGGTAGATGAACTTAGAACCTATTATACAAAGTGAAATAAGTCAGAAAGAGAAGGATAAATATTGTGTACTGACACATATGTATGGAATCTAGAAAGATGGTACTGATAAAGGTACATGCAGAGCAGCAATGGAGAATCAGACATAGAGAACATTGCAGGAGAGGAGTGGGCAAGAGGTATAAAAAGAGTAACATGGAAACTTACATTACATGTGTAAAAGAGACAACCACTGTAAATGTGCTGTAAGATCGAGGGAACTTACACAGGGGCTATGGAACAACATGAAGGGGTTTGATGGGGAGGGAGATGAGAGGGAAGTTCAAGTGGGAGGGATCAAATGTATACCTATGACTGAATCAGGTAGTAAACAACAAAACTCTGTAAAGGAAAAATAAAAATAAATTAAAAAGAAAAAAAAAGATGACTGGCACAGCATTCCACCAGCACAGGAGGCCATGGAACAGTCCTTCCATCAGCTCATATCTCCCTTCTAGGACCTGCTGTGGTCATTCACTCAGTCATGTTCTAGCCTTTGCATTTCCATGGACTGGGGTTTTCCAGGCTCCTCCGTCCATGGAATTTTCTAGGCAACAATACTGGAGTGGGTTGCCATATTTCCCACTAGATTTGCTGAGCACTCACTCAGGGCTCTGTTGTTATCAGTACCCAAAGCCCAGGAGTTATCTCACACACATTCAAGGAATGTTGAGAAGTGATTTCAATTTTATTTAATTCTTAAACTCAACAAATTTACCCATTCTTGCTAACCTAGCTTTGTTTAGCAGAATTAATTATTCTGTAACAAGAGACCGTGGGAGAGGAAGAAATCGCTTTTCTCGAGTGCAAAAGACACAAAGTGACAGTGGAATAGCATTGTGCTGTACTTTTTCATCTGTTGCCTCTGTTCTCAAGAGAGACTATTCTCATGGTTCAGGCCCTTATTTCTCAAAGGAAATGTAACCCACCCACTTTTAATTCAAGACCATCAACTCTTGAACTCTATTTGTTTGCATTTCTTGTCACATAAAGCATGTGAAGGGTTATTTGTGTTTCAAACATCAATTATACAAGTTGTGAGTGGATATAGTTACACTCTGCAAGGTCAAGCACTTAATGTATAAGGAAAACTCTGTAAATATCTTTTATATATTCATTCAATAAATGCTCATGGGCTAGCAGTCAACCAACACTGTGCTGAGTAGAGCTTAGAATGGAACAGAAAGCCAGGTAGTGGTGCTCGTAGCATACCAGAGAATGCAGAGTGATCAAGACAGATGAAAGTAAAATTTAAACTTCACTTAGTGTACTGAAGGAAAGAAAAAAGCTACAATGTGAGAAAATTGAAGCAGCAGACAGACAAAATCTCTCTAAGAAGGGCACAAAGATTAAGATCTGAGGATGAAAAGAAACCATCCAAGGAAAGAGTAGGACCTGCTGTCAAGAGTGTTAACACATGTATTGAATGCCATAAGGAAGAAAAAACTTTGTTCCACATGAAGTAGTAAAAACAGATAACATGAGTTGAGCCCAGTAAATTTGGTGGCAGCAAGGGAAAAGGTAAGTCTGCAGAAACAGGCAGAGTCAGATATTTTAATGAGTAAAAGAATAGCAAATAAATTGCATTTTCTTTACATAAATAATGGAAACATTTTTAAAAATTAATAGGGAGATATGATCTTATTTAGACATTTAAAATATGCTTCCTATTTGGTGCAGAAGAGTCTGGCAGGAGGCAAGAAGTACGAAGGAAGATTCCAAATAAATCATTTCATTTATTGCATTAAAGATAGTGATGGCTTGACCTATGGTTATGGGAAAGCAAACTGAAAGACTATACTTAAAATATACTATATAAAAATTAATAAGGCATGACACTAAGTAGATGTGTTGGCATGGAGCAAGAAACCAAAGACAGCATGAATAACAAAATGATAGGGATACATTTTCTGAGGGGAATCATTATGGAAACATGTTAGAATGAGCAGTTCAACACATAGCACGGTACTTGTTAAGTTTTAGGTCACAATGAGATATTTAACTAAGGATGCTAAGGAAATCATAGGTTATATAAGAATATATTGCAGGAAGTGAAAAATTAGGATATAGTTTGGGGACACATCAGTATGCAGATAGCCTTAGGGATTTTTGAATAGATGAAAATGCTTTAGACAAAAATGTAGAAAAATATGGATAAAAAGATTAAAGACAAATCTCCACGAAATTCTTGAAAAATCAGAATAAAAAGAAGAAATCAAGAGAGGAGACATAAAAGATAGGAAGTATGGGAGAAGCCAAATTTTTCAGAAGATAGTGATTAATTCTGTTAAATATCATTGAGAATATGAATAAAAGGAAGACCCTGAATTATGCTTTGAATTTAACAGCATGGTTGTACCTCAGGAAATTTACTACAATATTTTTAGTGACATGATAATAAGGTAGCTGGATTAGAATGGCTGGAAGAAGGAATAGGACGTGTGAGATTTGGCCAATAAGTCTCTCAATGTTTGTGTCTAGAATGGGGAACATGGATAGAAGAAGTAGCTATATAAAGATTCTCCTCAAAAAAAAAAAATGTTACCTTTTAGTTTTTTCCAACAAATGTGTACTATTTGCCAAATATGTAACTATATACTAGAGATAATACTGGCACTGGCCATTCAAGGGAAAGACTGCTGAGTAGAGGAATGTTTACTGGTAAAGACACACAAGTCAAGTTGGAATACAAACTGTCATATAATTGACAATTCTGATTAGGACGTGGACTCTCTCTCTCTCACACACACACATATATGTATATGTATATATATATATATTGATTTTATGTAGGAAGTCTCGGAAAAGCTGGAAATAAAAATATTTAGCCCAGTTGTATAAACATGTATGTGCTTGCTAAGTTGTCACTTCAGTAGTGTCTGACTCCTTGTGACCCTGTAGACAGTAGCTCCTCCGCCAGGCTACAGTCCATAGGTCGCAAAGAGTCAGACTCAACTGGAATGACTTACCATGCAGACTGAAAGACTATACTTAAAATATACTATATAAAAATTAATAAGGCATGACACTAAGTAGATGTGTTGGCATGGAGCAAGAAACCAAAGACAGCATGAATAACAAAATGATAGGGATACATTTTCTGAGGGAATCATTATGGAAACATGTTAGAATGAGCAGTTCAACACATAGCACGGTACTTGTTAAGTTTTAGGTCACAATGAGATATTTAACTAAGGATGCTAAGGAAATCATAGGTTATATAAGAATATATTGCAGGAAGTGAAAAATTAGGATATAGTTTGGGGACACATCAGTATGCAGATAGCCTTAGGGATTTTTGAATAGATGAAAATGCTTTAGACAAAAATGTAGAAAAATATGGATAAAAAGATTAAAGACAAATCTCCACGAAATTCTTGAAAAATCAGAATAAAAAGAAGAAATCAAGAGAGGAGACATAAAAGATAGGAAGTATGGGAGAAGCCAAATTTTTCAGAAGATAGTGATTAATTCTGTTAAATATCATTGAGAATATGAATAAAAGGAAGACCCTGAATTATGCTTTGAATTTAACAGCATGGTTGTACCTCAGGAAATTTACTACAATATTTTTAGTGACATGATAATAAGGTAGCTGGATTAGAATGGCTGGAAGAAGGAATAGGACGTGTGAGATTTGGCCAATAAGTCTCTCAATGTTTGTGTCTAGAATGGGGAACATGGATAGAAGAAGTAGCTATATAAAGATTCTCCTCAAAAAAAAAAAATGTTACCTTTTAGTTTTTTCCAACAAATGTGTACTATTTGCCAAATATGTAACTATATACTAGAGATAATACTGGCACTGGCCATTCAAGGGAAAGACTGCTGAGTAGAGGAATGTTTACTGGTAAAGACACACAAGTCAAGTTGGAATACAAACTGTCATATAATTGACAATTCTGATTAGGACGTGGACTCTCTCTCTCTCACACACACACATATATGTATATGTATATATATATATATTGATTTTATGTAGGAAGTCTCGGAAAAGCTGGAAATAAAAATATTTAGCCCAGTTGTATAAACATGTATGTGCTTGCTAAGTTGTCACTTCAGTAGTGTCTGACTCCTTGTGACCCTGTAGACAGTAGCTCCTCCGCCAGGCTACAGTCCATAGGTCGCAAAGAGTCAGACTCAACTGGAATGACTTACCATGCAGACTGTAGCCCAAAAGTATGTAAATATTATATCTTTTACACCAAAGTCTTCTTAATCTTTGATCTCTAATCATTAGCATAGTATTTTTGTGTTATTATGGGTGAATCATATCGATCTTCAGAATATCATCCCTGCTTTCAGGTTGACACCCACTTTACCTTCCATCTCCCACTCAAGTTCCATAACTGCCTCATAACCTCTATAGGACAGGAACACTGAATCAGTTAGTGTCTTAAGCAGAAAAAAACTAAACAACAACAGCAACAACAATAACAACAAAAAAACAAGAACCATCTCTAGCATTTATAATAGAGGGAAGTGGCTACAGAAATGAGGGAAGAGCTGAGATCCAACCAGAAGATAGTGAGGTAAGCAGGAGTTAGCCATGGCATGAAACCATTGCAGGCAGCCTGGGAAGAGGCAGTATCCATGGTTGTAGGATATCTGGAGGATGAAGGCATGGAGGTGAAGGAGCAAAGCATGGTGTCTGAGTCACCACCTGCATAAGGAGTGAGGGATGGAGATGTCTTCAGTTTCACTCCCACTCTTTCCTATGACCCTTGTGCCTCCCTTTGTTAGAAGCCAGCTGACGAGAACCCAGGAAGTGTGACCTGCAGGGGGCAGGACTCCTTGCACAGCCTGAGAGAGGAGTGGGGAGAATGGGATCTCAGGGCTTAAAGGCCCAGGATAGACTCAAACACAAATTACAAACCCCACCACCTGGCATCCCTAACATGCCAACCGACAAGGTGAACACACCTCCAAATATGAACTGGACCCACATCCCATGTCTTGGTGTATATTGTGTTGAGGCTGGTGGGAAATGCATTAATTTTCTGTTGCTGCAGAACAAACTACTGCAAATTAAGCAGCTCGTGACAACTTCCATTTATCAGCTGTGGTTCTGTAGGTCACAGCTCTATCTGCCTAAAATCAGTGTGTCGGCTGGACTAAGTTCTTCTCTAAAGACTGGGTGAAAATCTACTTCCAGACTCATTTCTGCCATTTGGAACATTCAGTTCAGTGATGCCAGAAGCTGGTTTTATGTAAGTCTGAGGTCCCTGTGACCTAGGTGTTTTATGTAATCTGACTCTTGTGCCCAGAGTACACCACTCAGACTCAACTGGAATGACTTACCATGCAGACTGTAGCCCAAAAGTATGTAAATATTATATCTTTTACACCAAAGTCTTCTTAATCTTTGATCTCTAATCATTAGCATAGTATTTTTGTGTTATTATGGGTGAATCATATCGATCTTCAGAATATCATCCCTGCTTTCAGGTTGACACCCACTTTACCTTCCATCTCCCACTCAAGTTCCATAACTGCCTCATAACCTCTATAGGACAGGAACACTGAATCAGTTAGTGTCTTAAGCAGAAAAAAACTAAACAACAACAGCAACAACAATAACAACAAAAAAACAAGAACCATCTCTAGCATTTATAATAGAGGGAAGTGGCTACAGAAATGAGGGAAGAGCTGAGATCCAACCAGAAGATAGTGAGGTAAGCAGGAGTTAGCCATGGCATGAAACCATTGCAGGCAGCCTGGGAAGAGGCAGTATCCATGGTTGTAGGATATCTGGAGGATGAAGGCATGGAGGTGAAGGAGCAAAGCATGGTGTCTGAGTCACCACCTGCATAAGGAGTGAGGGATGGAGATGTCTTCAGTTTCACTCCCACTCTTTCCTATGACCCTTGTGCCTCCCTTTGTTAGAAGCCAGCTGACGAGAACCCAGGAAGTGTGACCTGCAGGGGGCAGGACTCCTTGCACAGCCTGAGAGAGGAGTGGGGAGAATGGGATCTCAGGGCTTAAAGGCCCAGGATAGACTCAAACACAAATTACAAACCCCACCACCTGGCATCCCTAACATGCCAACCGACAAGGTGAACACACCTCCAAATATGAACTGGACCCACATCCCATGTCTTGGTGTATATTGTGTTGAGGCTGGTGGGAAATGCATTAATTTTCTGTTGCTGCAGAACAAACTACTGCAAATTAAGCAGCTCGTGACAACTTCCATTTATCAGCTGTGGTTCTGTAGGTCACAGCTCTATCTGCCTAAAATCAGTGTGTCGGCTGGACTAAGTTCTTCTCTAAAGACTGGGTGAAAATCTACTTCCAGACTCATTTCTGCCATTTGGAACATTCAGTTCAGTGATGCCAGAAGCTGGTTTTATGTAAGTCTGAGGTCCCTGTGACCAGGGAAGTTGGAGGTTGCTCTCAGTTACTGGTGGCCACTTGAATTTCTTGTCTTTAAGCAAGCAACAAAGCTCAAATCCTTGGCATAGTTCAGATCCCTTGCTTCCTCCTCTGTGACCAGCCAGAGATAATTCTGATTTTAAAGGGCTTATGTAATCTCCCTTTCTTAAGGGCAACTAACTGTACTATGCAAGTCACCTAACCTGACCATGTGGTGAATCATCATGTGTTAATATTATGCAGGGTCTATACACTGGTGAATAGAAGGATGCACAGGAGATTGCAGTGGACTGGAAAGCTTGAACACCATCTTAGAATGTAGCATTGTGTCTACCATGGACAGGATGGTATAAAGTTTTAACCTGTAATTTTCTCCCATATCTAACAAGTTATGGGAAAAGTATACTATCTAGAAGAAACTATTAGTTATTGATCTTGTGACTGGACCATGATTTGTAACTTGTGACCTGAAAAATTTTAGATAGGAGAATACTGCAGTGAATTTTTTGTAGAATTGGAAATGGTGCAAATGTTTGCCCCAAATTAAAGATTATTTAAGGACAACTAGATTTTAGTGAATCCTTGCCAATACAGCATGATAATTGCAATAAACATAAATTGAGAGATTCGCTATCAACAAACCTGAGAAGAGTTAATTGGTTCTTAGATTTGTAATTGATGGTGTGATCAAACACATATTTAGAAACCAATTTACTTGGCTACTTTATCTTGGTTCCTCTGCTTTATGTTTTCTTTATAATTCTATAAGAATGCAATACCATGCCAACCGACAAGGTGAACACACCTCCAAATATGAACTGGACCCACATCCCATGTCTTGGTGTATATTGTGTTGAGGCTGGTGGGAAATGCATTAATTTTCTGTTGCTGCAGAACAAACTACTGCAAATTAAGCAGCTCGTGACAACTTCCATTTATCAGCTGTGGTTCTGTAGGTCACAGCTCTATCTGCCTAAAATCAGTGTGTCGGCTGGACTAAGTTCTTCTCTAAAGACTGGGTGAAAATCTACTTCCAGACTCATTTCTGCCATTTGGAACATTCAGTTCAGTGATGCCAGAAGCTGGTTTTATGTAAGTCTGAGGTCCCTGTGACCAGGGAAGTTGGAGGTTGCTCTCAGTTACTGGTGGCCACTTGAATTTCTTGTCTTTAAGCAAGCAACAAAGCTCAAATCCTTGGCATAGTTCAGATCCCTTGCTTCCTCCTCTGTGACCAGCCAGAGATAATTCTGATTTTAAAGGGCTTATGTAATCTCCCTTTCTTAAGGGCAACTAACTGTACTATGCAAGTCACCTAACCTGACCATGTGGTGAATCATCATGTGTTAATATTATGCAGGGTCTATACACTGGTGAATAGAAGGATGCACAGGAGATTGCAGTGGACTGGAAAGCTTGAACACCATCTTAGAATGTAGCATTGTGTCTACCATGGACAGGATGGTATAAAGTTTTAACCTGTAATTTTCTCCCATATCTAACAAGTTATGGGAAAAGTATACTATCTAGAAGAAACTATTAGTTATTGATCTTGTGACTGGACCATGATTTGTAACTTGTGACCTGAAAAATTTTAGATAGGAGAATACTGCAGTGAATTTTTTGTAGAATTGGAAATGGTGCAAATGTTTGCCCCAAATTAAAGATTATTTAAGGACAACTAGATTTTAGTGAATCCTTGCCAATACAGCATGATAATTGCAATAAACATAAATTGAGAGATTCGCTATCAACAAACCTGAGAAGAGTTAATTGGTTCTTAGATTTGTAATTGATGGTGTGATCAAACACATATTTAGAAACCAATTTACTTGGCTACTTTATCTTGGTTCCTCTGCTTTATGTTTTCTTTATAATTCTATAAGAATGCAATACCATGCCAATAATCTGAACAGTTTCCTCTAAATATCAAAAATTTTTAAGAAGGAAAATGTTACCCAGAAGAAATCTTCAAAGAGCAACAAACTACAAGTAGATAAATCCAGTGTTATACTCTGGGAAAATGAGTATGTATAAGCAGGCTGCCATCATGCTTGTGTGATCTGTGAGTTGTAGAAGACCCTGTCCTTAAAAGAACCCACTCCTGTCTCCCCCATGTACAGTTCAATGTTCTGCTATTGTTGACTTACATATTTAATAATCTCCTCAATAAGGGAATTTATATTTTCATTTGCACTGGTGTCCACAAATTTTGTACACAATTTGCTATGTAAACAATGACATATTAATAATGTATATTTCAATGGCTGTGGAAATTTTTAAGCTATTATTTTAACAAAATTTAAAGAATAAGTGTAATCCACCAGCTCTGATGAAAGCAGATTAATCCACAGAATTAACTGATACAAAACTGATTGCTATGATTTGAGCAAACCAATATAAAAACACAAATGGACCTCAAAAATAACTTAGCAGTTCTCAGGGACAAAAAACTACAAGCTTGACTGTAACCATTGTTGTCTGCAGGCCTTCTCCATTGAGATTCTTTGTGGTAATGAGATGAGGAGAATCAGCTCTTTGCATCCCAGCTCTCAAAGAACAGAGGCCACTCCCACACAAGCACATACAGAACCCACATCTGGAACATTAGTCAGCAGCCTCCCATCTGTCATGTGTCTACCAGGCATATAAATTTTTAATTTTCTCCCATATCTAACAAGTTATGGGAAAAGTATACTATCTAGAAGAAACTATTAGTTATTGATCTTGTGACTGGACCATGATTTGTAACTTGTGACCTGAAAAATTTTAGATAGGAGAATACTGCAGTGAATTTTTTGTAGAATTGGAAATGGTGCAAATGTTTGCCCCAAATTAAAGATTATTTAAGGACAACTAGATTTTAGTGAATCCTTGCCAATACAGCATGATAATTGCAATAAACATAAATTGAGAGATTCGCTATCAACAAACCTGAGAAGAGTTAATTGGTTCTTAGATTTGTAATTGATGGTGTGATCAAACACATATTTAGAAACCAATTTACTTGGCTACTTTATCTTGGTTCCTCTGCTTTATGTTTTCTTTATAATTCTATAAGAATGCAATACCATGCCAATAATCTGAACAGTTTCCTCTAAATATCAAAAATTTTTAAGAAGGAAAATGTTACCCAGAAGAAATCTTCAAAGAGCAACAAACTACAAGTAGATAAATCCAGTGTTATACTCTGGGAAAATGAGTATGTATAAGCAGGCTGCCATCATGCTTGTGTGATCTGTGAGTTGTAGAAGACCCTGTCCTTAAAAGAACCCACTCCTGTCTCCCCCATGTACAGTTCAATGTTCTGCTATTGTTGACTTACATATTTAATAATCTCCTCAATAAGGGAATTTATATTTTCATTTGCACTGGTGTCCACAAATTTTGTACACAATTTGCTATGTAAACAATGACATATTAATAATGTATATTTCAATGGCTGTGGAAATTTTTAAGCTATTATTTTAACAAAATTTAAAGAATAAGTGTAATCCACCAGCTCTGATGAAAGCAGATTAATCCACAGAATTAACTGATACAAAACTGATTGCTATGATTTGAGCAAACCAATATAAAAACACAAATGGACCTCAAAAATAACTTAGCAGTTCTCAGGGACAAAAAACTACAAGCTTGACTGTAACCATTGTTGTCTGCAGGCCTTCTCCATTGAGATTCTTTGTGGTAATGAGATGAGGAGAATCAGCTCTTTGCATCCCAGCTCTCAAAGAACAGAGGCCACTCCCACACAAGCACATACAGAACCCACATCTGGAACATTAGTCAGCAGCCTCCCATCTGTCATTGCTACCCAACTCTGGACCATAATGAACACTTCTCCAGCTAGTCAAGGTAAGTAGATGAGAGTAAAAGAGAGAATTCTGACTTATTTCAATATTTGTTTTTCTAAGACACATAATTTTTCAGGACGCTATAATTATCTTAGAATTCTTGTTGGTTATGTGTCATGTTGTAAGTTTTTATAATATTGGTAGACTTTGCAAATAAATACTATTTCTTAAACAGTACAAAATTGTTCATTGATTGTCATTATTTTTATATATAAATTTTGGTAGATAACTGGACCCCAATTCTACTTCATTTTGTTTCAACAGTAAAACTTATTTAAAAGGCCTATACTACTTACCTCATTATGTCTTTACTTAACATCTCTGAATCATTATATATAAACTTATATTCCTATAAATTTATCATAAAAATACTCAGATTTTTAAAAATCCATATTTTTCCTGTATTTTGACAACTTGAGTATGTTTCGATGTGTCTCATTTAATTTAGTAAATGAAATTATGCCATATTATAAATAGTATATTTTATGATAAATTCCAAATTATTTCTTGTCACTCAGGATGATTAGAATGGAAATTATAGTCTCTAACAAGGTGTTTCTTGCTTAAAAATTATTTTAAAAGCCTACTGCATATTATAAGCATAAAAAGTAGAGCACTCCATTTTTTCTATATATAATGCCTGTCCTTTCAAAGAATTATTTTGAAATATCTAATATAAAAATATTTTGCCTATTTAGAAGTGAAATGAATTATTTGCCTCAGTAGGTCAAATATTCTTTGATATTTTTCAATAACAAAGAGTTGAAAATGTTCACGTTTTATCGTCAACGGTATCATTTAGTTTGATAAAATACATTATTCTAAAGAACACCATTTATTCAGAATTTGATCTCTGCTGGGAGTCTGAATAAAAGGACTGTACATACAGTTTGTAAAGTCACTAAGCTTCATACACTTTTATTAGAAATATGATTTACAGAGCCATATTTGTCTGCATATAGGCTCCCAGATGGCTCACAGGTAAAGAATCCACCTGCGATGCAGGAGACACAGGAAATGCAAGTTTGATTCTTAGGTTGGGAAGCTCCTCACTGAAGGAAGGCATGGAAAACCACACCAATATCCTTGTTTGGAGAAGCCCAAAGGGTCACAAAGATTCAGAAATGACTGAGCAACTGACCACACACACACAGTTGTCTTCTATGCATAATCGTATAATAAGGTGGCAGTTGTAATTTGCAGAAGTTTCAGCCCAAGACTTAATTCATTTTTTTCTTCATTTCTTCTCTCCCCTTTTTTCCTCTCTTCCTTCTTTCTCTTCATTCCTCCTTGCCTTTTCCTCCCTGAAGGTCCAAAACAGACAAACATTTTCCAACATGAAGTTCTCACAACCACTGGTTTGGAAATACTTACCTGCTATCTATTTTGTCTTTACTTAACATCTCTGAATCATTATATATAAACTTATATTCCTATAAATTTATCATAAAAATACTCAGATTTTTAAAAATCCATATTTTTCCTGTATTTTGACAACTTGAGTATGTTTCGATGTGTCTCATTTAATTTAGTAAATGAAATTATGCCATATTATAAATAGTATATTTTATGATAAATTCCAAATTATTTCTTGTCACTCAGGATGATTAGAATGGAAATTATAGTCTCTAACAAGGTGTTTCTTGCTTAAAAATTATTTTAAAAGCCTACTGCATATTATAAGCATAAAAAGTAGAGCACTCCATTTTTTCTATATATAATGCCTGTCCTTTCAAAGAATTATTTTGAAATATCTAATATAAAAATATTTTGCCTATTTAGAAGTGAAATGAATTATTTGCCTCAGTAGGTCAAATATTCTTTGATATTTTTCAATAACAAAGAGTTGAAAATGTTCACGTTTTATACGTCAACGGTATCATTTAGTTTGATAAAATACATTATTCTAAAGAACACCATTTATTCAGAATTTGATCTCTGCTGGGAGTCTGAATAAAAGGACTGTACATACAGTTTGTAAAGTCACTAAGCTTCATACACTTTTATTAGAAATATGATTTACAGAGCCATATTTGTCTGCATATAGGCTCCCAGATGGCTCACAGGTAAAGAATCCACCTGCGATGCAGGAGACACAGGAAATGCAAGTTTGATTCTTAGGTTGGGAAGCTCCTCACTGAAGGAAGGCATGGAAAACCACACCAATATCCTTGTTTGGAGAAGCCCAAAGGGTCACAAAGATTCAGAAATGACTGAGCAACTGACCACACACACACAGTTGTCTTCTATGCATAATCGTATAATAAGGTGGCAGTTGTAATTTGCAGAAGTTTCAGCCCAAGACTTAATTCATTTTTTTCTTCATTTCTTCTCTCCCCTTTTTTCCTCTCTTCCTTCTTTCTCTTCATTCCTCCTTGCCTTTTCCTCCCTGAAGGTCCAAAACAGACAAACATTTTCCAACATGAAGTTCTCACAACCACTGGTTTGGAAACTTTAAATATTGGTACATCCTTAGAAAACTATTTACTTGAAGATATGATTGCCACTGGAGTGCTTTCGGCAAAACACCATCTTCCTTCTTCCACAGATGTTTCCCCTTCTCAGTTGCTGAATTCTGGTGTTCAAGACCCAGCACAAATTGTCAGGGGCAAAACATCTGTATCACATATGCCCATCCAAACACAGGTGGGCACACTGGGGCTCTTTTTCCTAATAGGGGAGAGAGTGCCTCGTTTATCATATCTTCCTTAATGACTGATTTCATTTTTCCTACACAATCTTTATTGTCCGTGAGCTCCCAGACTGCTGCCTTGTTTGCTACCATGAGGAGATCGGTAATGAGTAGCGTTTCAGGGGCTGATGTTGAGTTAAATAGACACTCATTACTCTCCCCTGGATTCCGCTCACAACCGCCTCCAAAAGTGTACCTCCAGTCATCTCTTGTGGGGCTCAAGAGGATATTGAAGAATATTCAGCTGTTTCGTTAATTTCAAGAAGAGAGACCTGGAGACTGCTGAGTTCCTCGAAGTCTCTCGTTTCCCCTGCTAAGATAATTATATCCAAACAGGTAGTTGCCTTAAGATCATCAGCTCTGCAAGCATTCACCACACAAACCTCCTCTCTCAGTGAAGATCAGGCTGTTACCAAGCATCCAGCAACCAGAGACTCACAACATCAAGCTACAGGCTGCTGATTTCTTAGGCTCCCAGATGGCTCACAGGTAAGCCTCCTCACTGAAGGAAGGCATGGAAAACCACACCAATATCCTTGTTTGGAGAAGCCCAAAGGGTCACAAAGATTCAGAAATGACTGAGCAACTGACCACACACACACAGTTGTCTTCTATGCATAATCGTATAATAAGGTGGCAGTTGTAATTTGCAGAAGTTTCAGCCCAAGACTTAATTCATTTTTTTCTTCATTTCTTCTCTCCCCTTTTTTCCTCTCTTCCTTCTTTCTCTTCATTCCTCCTTGCCTTTTCCTCCCTGAAGGTCCAAAACAGACAAACATTTTCCAACATGAAGTTCTCACAACCACTGGTTTGGAAACTTTAAATATTGGTACATCCTTAGAAAACTATTTACTTGAAGATATGATTGCCACTGGAGTGCTTTCGGCAAAACACCATCTTCCTTCTTCCACAGATGTTTCCCCTTCTCAGTTGCTGAATTCTGGTGTTCAAGACCCAGCACAAATTGTCAGGGGCAAAACATCTGTATCACATATGCCCATCCAAACACAGGTGGGCACACTGGGGCTCTTTTTCCCTAATAGGGGAGAGAGTGCCTCGTTTATCATATCTTCCTTAATGACTGATTTCATTTTTCCTACACAATCTTTATTGTCCGTGAGCTCCCAGACTGCTGCCTTGTTTGCTACCATGAGGAGATCGGTAATGAGTAGCGTTTCAGGGGCTGATGTTGAGTTAAATAGACACTCATTACTCTCCCGTGGATTCCCGCTCACAACCGCCTCCAAAAGTGTACCTCCAGTCATCTCTTGTGGGGCTCAAGAGGATATTGAAGAATATTCAGCTGTTTCGTTAATTTCAAGAAGAGAGACCTGGAGACTGCTGAGTTCCTCGAAGTCTCTCGTTTCCCCTGCTAAGATAATTATATCCAAACAGGTAGTTGCCTTAAGATCATCAGCTCTGCAAGCATTCACCACACAAACCTCCTCTCTCAGTGAAGATCAGGCTGTTACCGAAGCATCCAGCAACCAGAGACTCACAAACATCAAGCTACAGGCTGCTGATTCTCTAAGTGAATTAAGCCAAACATGTGCAACATGCTCTGTGACTAAAATAAAATCCTCTCATGAATTCTCAGATCGAGTTTTGCATAGCAAACAGTCCCATTTTTATGACACATTCTGGATGAACTCAGCAATATTAGCCAGCTGGTTTGCACTAATGGGAACTCATACTATCACTTCTGGGCATTTGTTTCCTTCTGGTACTGAAATCACGCCATCAGTGGCAATCACAGAGCTGTCATCTTTATTTCCTTCTAAAAAGGATACAGAAAGAAAAGTTTTAGTCTCACCCGCAGAAGAATATATTACCCTATCCAGCAATTTGTATGTTAATTTATGTTTGAATAAGATGTGTTCACTCATCACGCCTTCCCAAACTGTCCCTTCAGACCTGATGAATTCCGATTTGACTTCAAAACTGACTACTGATGATCCTTCAGTATCAGAAAACATATTAAAACTATGGAAAATAGGACACTATGGTATAACTTTCGGTCCCACTGAGTTGCTGAATCAAGAAAAGTTATTTGACATGCAAGAGCATGAAGGCTCTTCTACCCAGTTCAAACCTCACACAAGGGACAGTTCTCTAGATTTTGAAATAAACTTAGAAAATCATCCAGAAACTATACCTTCAAATGACCTCAAGAACAACCTGCCACCATACATAGACTCCACGTCTGATTTTTCAGAGGTAACCTCTCCTATAGCATTTCCTACAGTTTCAGCAACTCAATTACTTCCAATACAGACCTCTATCCCCATGTCAGTATTCATGCCAGATTGGAAGTCCTATACAGATTATCTGGCTTTAACATCTGATTTGAAAGAAGTCAGACCTTCTTCAGAATGGTCCAGATGGGAGCGTCAGCCTACTGAGCATGGTCAAGAATCTCCTGCAGTAAGCCAGAGGCTTTCCATCACCCAATCTCTTACTTGGTCTTCCCTGGAAGCCATTCCAGCACCTGGTCAACGGATGATCTCTGGTGAGTTTCTCAGTTTTAGTCCTATAAACTTTTAGAAATGAATTTCTTTTCTGCAGAGAAGAAAGAGCCTGTCATGGTCACAGGTGCTCTAAACACCCTCTTGTAATCAGAGCAGCAGCCAGTTCAATGGAGATGGCCCCTGCTGTTGTACCTGTCACAGGTGGTTTATTCTTCACATACTGCCACAAAAGCTCCCAGATCAATGCAGGTGTATGTTGGAGATGGCTCTACCGCTGGCAAGCAATCACACACTGAACTAGTTCAGTTCCTTACAATGGATCTTTCAAAGTTTAGGAATAGCTCTTATTATTCTCATTGCTTGAAATAGCTTCTTTGTTAGATTGAACACAATGCAACATGCATTTTGCAACATTTTCTTCAGTGCTGATATATATTTTTTTTAAACTGGGAAGATGAAAAAGGTTAAGGGAACTTTATTGGGTTTTCACATCCTACATGGTATGGTTTATCATTTTTAATGCAAAGCTGTGATGCTTTCATTGTATACATAAAATCAGAATATAAATTAATTTTATGTCCTTTAATGACAATACCATAGAGTGACTGAAAGGAGATAATATTCCATGTGTGAATTTGAATTCAGAGTTTTGAAATCCTTAATGAAAAGTTACTTATCATGGATAACTGTTCTTAGTTTAAAGCACTTTAGTAATTACTAAAATGATCTACTGTTGTAAATTACTATGAAGTTGGGAATCATACACAAAAAGAAGTTTGAAAAACTATATTTAAAAGAAAGGAACTTTTAAAAGAAGTTCTATCTTGTAGAATATCAAATGTAATCATAGCAGTTAATTTTCCTTCAGTGAGAAATTTATTGGTTTTGTGTATATGTGGATGTGTTTGTGTGTATTTATTGGAAGAAATATATATTGTATTAACATTTTAAAGTTTTTAGGTGTGTACCTTATGGCTGGCAACTCATAAACGTGAGAGAAACTATCATTATATTTGGTGTGTCCAATATGATCTGATTTTCTCTATAACTTTATAAAAATAACATAATTTTAATTATGGATTTAAATAAAGCATCTTTCTTGTACTTTTACAAGATGGTAGGTGATTTTATAATTTATGGTTCATTGACAAAGCCTAGCACATCACTTCTCACATAGAAGGCTCTTAGTAATTGCAACTGAGTCACACCTCTTCTCAGCAATACCCAATACCTCTGATTGTCCAATCAGGAAACAAATTCCAAATTTCCAGCAAATCAAATCCTCTGTTTGGCCCTGCCAATAAAATCCTGTCATGGTCCATTTGGTGCATCCCTCTCCACCTGCACACTTTCTGTGATGGTTTTTATCTCCTCCATTCTCTTAGCTCCCTCAAATTTCTCTTGCTTCCCTAATCATTTTGGACATGATAATTAATCATTTCCAAGCATGCTGGCATTTTCCAGTATGTTATCCATTGTAGTGTGTGTGTGTGTGTGTGTGTGTGTGTTGGTTGGTTGCTCTGCAGTGTCTGACTCTTTGCCAGTCTATGGACTGTAGCCTGCCAGGCTCCTCTGTCCATGGAATTCTCCATGCACAGATACTGGAGTGAGTGGCCATTCCCTTCTCCAGGGGATCTTCCTGACCTAGGGATCAAACCTGGGTCTCCTGAATCACAGTAAAGGTAGTAAAGGCAGATTCTTTACTATCTGAACCACAAGGGAAGCTCCATTCATTGTATTGATCATGGTCAAATCAGGGAAAAGCTAGCACACTCCAAATGAGCACTTGGCAGTGTTTAATAAAAAGATTATTTACAAATATCTGGGTAGACTTTAAAGAAACAATGAGCAATAATGTCGTTTACAGGGATTAGTATCTGTAGAATGTCATTGTTGCCCCTAGGACTGAATGGACAAAGGAGTGGGAACTGGAAACTGTGGAGCATAGCTGCCAGTTTAGAGAAGCTATGTCCCTTAGGAGGAGAACACAGGCAGTCCAAGGCCATCTAAGTGGGGAGAAGCCTGGAAGATGTAGACACAACCTTACTCTTATCTCTGCTAACCAAACTCACTCAGGATCTGGAAATGACCTTTAAAACTACATCTGGTCTAATATTTTCATGTAAAGAAATGGTGGTGGGCCAGAGTAGGATAGCCTGCAGTGCTAAAATCTTGAGTACGTTTTATGACATTGCCAAAGTATAGAAGGACTGTGGCTGATACAGGGCAAATTCCTTGTATGTTTCTAAGGTGATACATTGGACTCTATTATTTCTTCTCTTCATGCTGCTTCCATGCTAGTAATTATAAAAGGTAGAAAGCCTGTAATTTTGGTCTCCCTTGCTCTGTTGGATTCCTCACATTTCACTAGATTGCTGAGACACAAAAGAAGATACCCGAAGCACCCTCTTGTGATCAGCAAAGTATCAAGGCACACCCTCCACTTATGTGATTCCTAGAGTGTAGAGTGACTTTCAACACGTGTGGTTGCTATTCTGCCATCTAGCAATAGCTTGGTTAAGTGAATGAAAGGTGTCATACTCAACCATCATCTAAACAAATCAAGTCTTTGTGATTTGGTCTAACTCATGAGGAAAATTAAGTTTAGGAAAGAAAAAAGGAACATGTTTTAGCAGTTCATATAATTTTCCTATAGAAAAATGTCAATGTTTCTACCTGCTGGTTGGGAAGTATATAAATGAGAGCAACCAGAGTTGATCCAAATATTCTCTGATAGGAGTAGGTAACCGAAATGACATAAAATGAAAAGTTTGCATGAGTTCCATTTATTCGATTCATAGTTATAACATTTCAAGTTTAAAAATACAGCACAGTATTAATCAAATTCTAGAAAATGGTACAAATTTACTTTCCTTCAGGAATGAAAAGATGAGTCAAACTAAGACAATAATATCGTTTGCCATACCTTTAGCTATAAAGCCATTGAAACCCAATTTATAGTTTACTCAGAGTAGTCATTTTTCTTTATTTTTATTTCTGTTCTAGGGAATTTACATTATGTCCAGATCTTTTTGGTATATGTTGTTATTAACAAATGTAATATAAATATCTCACAACAGTATTTAATCCCATTCTTAAAGGAAAGCATAAGAGGTAGTTAAACTTGTAAACTAGTCAAAATGCATCATGCACACATATTTTTATTAAGTTATTTAGAAAATCTTTTAGGAAAATGCATTATTTAAGTAACCAAAAATCAAATACTGCTGTTTGATATTGTACAGAAGTTAAAAAGGAGAATTTGTTGAATGTCTTACAAGTAGATAAATGCAGAAATGATATATTTATTTGAGGGCTCAAACATGTGAGCACTTAGCATTATATTGACACTATATTTGAAAAGTATAAAGCAGTTTCAGACAAGTTCAAATGGGATAATTATTGGACCATGATCAAGTTATTTTTAAAGTGGAAGAGAAAAAGAAGAGAAATGTTGAAAAATGACAATAAAAGAACTTGTTTATAATGTATTAAAATAAATTACAGTAAGTTATTATGTTATTATAGGGATTCAGATCAAAATAAATAGAATGAAAAGTCAATATATCTATACTGGATACAGAATTACATAAAAGGAGGTATTTTAATCAATACAGATTTTAATACCTACTAAATTATTTTGGTGTATTCTGTTATTTTGAAAACTCTTCCTCTGCTCTTTCTGAATGAAAGGTGTCATACTCAACCATCATCTAAACAAATCAAGTCTTTGTGATTTGGTCTAACTCATGAGGAAAATTAAGTTTAGGAAAGAAAAAAGGAACATGTTTTAGCAGTTCATATAATTTTCCTATAGAAAAATGTCAATGTTTCTACCTGCTGGTTGGGAAGTATATAAATGAGAGCAACCAGAGTTGATCCAAATATTCTCTGATAGGAGTAGGTAACCGAAATGACATAAAATGAAAAGTTTGCATGAGTTCCATTTATTCGATTCATAGTTATAACATTTCAAGTTTAAAAATACAGCACAGTATTAATCAAATTCTAGAAAATGGTACAAATTTACTTTCCTTCAGGAATGAAAAGATGAGTCAAACTAAGACAATAATATCGTTTGCCATACCTTTAGCTATAAAGCCATTGAAACCCAATTTATAGTTTACTCAGAGTAGTCATTTTTCTTTATTTTTATTTCTGTTCTAGGGAATTTACATTATGTCCAGATCTTTTTGGTATATGTTGTTATTAACAAATGTAATATAAATATCTCACAACAGTATTTAATCCCATTCTTAAAGGAAAGCATAAGAGGTAGTTAAACTTGTAAACTAGTCAAAATGCATCATGCACACATATTTTTATTAAGTTATTTAGAAAATCTTTTAGGAAAATGCATTATTTAAGTAACCAAAAATCAAATACTGCTGTTTGATATTGTACAGAAGTTAAAAGGAGAATTTGTTGAATGTCTTACAAGTAGATAAATGCAGAAATGATATATTTATTTGAGGGCTCAAACATGTGAGCACTTAGCATTATATTGACACTATATTTGAAAAGTATAAAGCAGTTTCAGACAAGTTCAAATGGGATAATTATTGGACCATGATCAAGTTATTTTTAAAGTGGAAGAGAAAAAGAAGAGAAATGTTGAAAAATGACAATAAAAGAACTTGTTTATAATGTATTAAAATAAATTACAGTAAGTTATTATGTTATTATAGGGATTCAGATCAAAATAAATAGAATGAAAAGTCAATATATCTATACTGGATACAGAATTACATAAAAGGAGGTATTTTAATCAATACAGATTTTAATACCTACTAAATTATTTTGGTGTATTCTGTTATTTTGAAAACTCTTCCTCTGTCTCTTATACTGAAATAACGTCTATGAGTACTGACTAGATAAAATTATAAAATAGACATTAAATAATCTAAATAAAAGTTAATATTTCTTTGACCTCTACCTGGGAATTTTTAATCTCAAAGCAAAAACATAAAATTACAAATAAAATGTTTAAAATGACTATATTTATAATAGAATAACTAAAATGAATATACTTCTAAGCAAAAATTAGTTATATGCAAAACTGTGTTGCCTGCTAAGACGTGCATATGATTGTAAGATACTCTTTCAAATGAGAGTGAAGAAACTGACCACTGGAATAGTTAAATGATTTGTTATAAAAAGACAATAAAATAAATTTCAAAATTAGAAGCAATTGGAGACAGAAAATTCAGAATGAAACAAATATTATCTGTTTGCCAGTTTTATAGGTTTTTTTTTTTCTTTTTAATTGCAATAATCTGAATTGGTGAAGAGAATCTCTCTTTGAGGGGAAAGTAAATGGGTACCGTCTTTCCAGAGGGTTACTTGTCATCAAAATGCTTAGGAAGTTATTCTTATTCAGTCTCTCAGTTGTGTCTGACTCTGGGACGCTGTGAACTGTAGCACCCTAGGCTTCCCTGTCCTTCACCATCTCCCAGAGTTTGCTCAAACTCACGTCCATTGAATCAGTGATGCCATTCAACTATCTCATTCAGTGTCAGCCCCTTCTCTAGCCCCCAATCTTTCCCAGCATCAAGGTCATTTTCAATAAGTCAACTGGTTGTATTAGGTGGCCAAAGTATTGGAACTTCAGCTTCAGCATCACTTCTTCCAATGAATATTCATGGCTGATTTTCTTTAGGATTGACTGGTTGATTTCCTTGCTGAGGAAGGGATTCTCAAAAGTCTTCTCCAGCACCACAGTTCAAAGGCATCAGTTCTGTGGTGCTAGATTTTCCCTGCCTTGCTTTGACTATACATACCTTTGTTGGCAAGCTGATGAAAAGTCAATATATCTATACTGGATACAGAATTACATAAAAGGAGGTATTTTAATCAATACAGATTTTAATACCTACTAAATTATTTTGGTGTATTCTGTTATTTTGAAAACTCTTCCTCTGTCTCTTATACTGAAATAACGTCTATGAGTACTGACTAGATAAAATTATAAAATAGACATTAAATAATCTAAATAAAAGTTAATATTTCTTTGACCTCTACCTGGGAATTTTTAATCTCAAAGCAAAAACATAAAATTACAAATAAAATGTTTAAAATGACTATATTTATAATAGAATAACTAAAATGAATATACTTCTAAGCAAAAATTAGTTATATGCAAAACTGTGTTGCCTGCTAAGACGTGCATATGATTGTAAGATACTCTTTCAAATGAGAGTGAAGAAACTGACCACTGGAATAGTTAAATGATTTGTTATAAAAAGACAATAAAATAAATTTCAAAATTAGAAGCAATTGGAGACAGAAAATTCAGAATGAAACAAATATTATCTGTTTGCCAGTTTTATAGGTTTTTTTTTTTCTTTTTAATTGCAATAATCTGAATTGGTGAAGAGAATCTCTCTTTGAGGGGAAAGTAAATGGGTACCGTCTTTCCAGAGGGTTACTTGTCATCAAAATGCTTAGGAAGTTATTCTTATTCAGTCTCTCAGTTGTGTCTGACTCTGGGACGCTGTGAACTGTAGCACCCTAGGCTTCCCTGTCCTTCACCATCTCCCAGAGTTTGCTCAAACTCACGTCCATTGAATCAGTGATGCCATTCAACTATCTCATTCAGTGTCAGCCCCTTCTCTAGCCCCCAATCTTTCCCAGCATCAAGGTCATTTTCAATAAGTCAACTGGTTGTATTAGGTGGCCAAAGTATTGGAACTTCAGCTTCAGCATCACTTCTTCCAATGAATATTCATGGCTGATTTTCTTTAGGATTGACTGGTTGATTTCCTTGCTGAGGAAGGGATTCTCAAAAGTCTTCTCCAGCACCACAGTTCAAAGGCATCAGTTCTGTGGTGCTAGATCTTCTTTATGGTCTCTAAAATCCAGACATGACTACTGGAAAAACCATAGCTTTGACTATACATACCTTTGTTGGCAAGCTGATGTCTCTGGTTTTTAATATGCTTTCTAGGTTAGTCATAGCTTTTCTTCCAAGGAACAAGTGTTTTTTAATTTCATGACTACAATCAACATTCATAGTGATTTTGGAGCCCAAGAAAATAAAGTCTGCACTGTTTGCATTGTTTCCCCATTGATTTTTCATGAAGTGATATCGCCAGATGCCATGATCTTGGTTCTTTGTATTCTGAGTTTTAAGCCAGTTTTTTCACTCTCTCTTTTACCTTCATGAAGAGGCTCTTTAATTCCTTTGCACTTTCTACCATTAAGGTGGTATCATCTGCATATCTGAGGTTATTTATATTTCTGCTGGCAATTTTGATTCCAGCTAGTGCTTCATCCAACCCAGCATTTCTCATGATGTAGTCTGGATAGAATTTAAATAAGCCGGGTGACAATATACAACCTTGACATATTCCTTTCTCAATGTGGAAGTAGTCCATTGTCCCACATCCGGTTCTAACTGTTGTTTCCTGACCTGCATACAGGTTTCTTAGGAGGCAGGTTAGGTGATCTAGTATTCCCATCTGTTTAAGAATATTCACAACACAGCTTGTTGTGATCCACACAGTCAAAGGCTTTAACTTGGTCAATGAAGCAGAAGCTGATCATTTTCTGGAATTCTTTTGCTTTTTCTGTGACACAACAGATGGTGGCAAGTTGATCTCTGGTTCCTCTGTTTTTTCTACATCCAGCTTGTATATCTGGAATCTTTTGGTTCAACTACCATTGAAGCCTGGCTTAAAGGATTTTGAGTATTGCCTTGCCAGCATGTGAAATGAATACAGTTGTGTGGTAGTTGGAAGATTCTTTGACATTGACCTTCTTTAGGACTGGAAAGAAGACTGACCTTTTCCAGTCCTGTGGCAAATGCCAATTTTTCCAAATTTACTGGCATATTGAGTTATTATTGATAAACCCAATTTATATTATTAAAATGTTCAACATAAATATTTGAAAACAACTGTGTCCTAAAGTTGATTTCTGTGAGTTCTAAGTCTTCTACCACAGTTCAAAGGCATCAGTTCTGTGGTGCTAGATCTTCTTTATGGTCTCTAAAATCCAGACATGACTACTGGAAAAACCATAGCTTTGACTATACATACCTTTGTTGGCAAGCTGATGTCTCTGGTTTTTAATATGCTTTCTAGGTTAGTCATAGCTTTTCTTCCAAGGAACAAGTGTTTTTTAATTTCATGACTACAATCAACATTCATAGTGATTTTGGAGCCCAAGAAAATAAAGTCTGCACTGTTTGCATTGTTTCCCCATTGATTTTTCATGAAGTGATATCGCCAGATGCCATGATCTTGGTTCTTTGTATTCTGAGTTTTAAGCCAGTTTTTTCACTCTCTCTTTTACCTTCATGAAGAGGCTCTTTAATTCCTTTGCACTTTCTACCATTAAGGTGGTATCATCTGCATATCTGAGGTTATTTATATTTCTGCTGGCAATTTTGATTCCAGCTAGTGCTTCATCCAACCCAGCATTTCTCATGATGTAGTCTGGATAGAATTTAAATAAGCCGGGTGACAATATACAACCTTGACATATTCCTTTCTCAATGTGGAAGTAGTCCATTGTCCCACATCCGGTTCTAACTGTTGTTTCCTGACCTGCATACAGGTTTCTTAGGAGGCAGGTTAGGTGATCTAGTATTCCCATCTGTTTAAGAATATTCACAACACAGCTTGTTGTGATCCACACAGTCAAAGGCTTTAACTTGGTCAATGAAGCAGAAGCTGATCATTTTCTGGAATTCTTTTGCTTTTTCTGTGACACAACAGATGGTGGCAAGTTGATCTCTGGTTCCTCTGTTTTTTCTACATCCAGCTTGTATATCTGGAATCTTTTGGTTCAACTACCATTGAAGCCTGGCTTAAAGGATTTTGAGTATTGCCTTGCCAGCATGTGAAATGAATACAGTTGTGTGGTAGTTGGAAGATTCTTTGACATTGACCTTCTTTAGGACTGGAAAGAAGACTGACCTTTTCCAGTCCTGTGGCAAATGCCAATTTTTTCCAAATTTACTGGCATATTGAGTTATTATTGATAAACCCAATTTATATTATTAAAATGTTACTATAATCATAAATATTTGAAAACAACTGTGTCCTAAAGTACAGCTTCCCACATAGCCCAATGGTAAGGAATCTGCTTGTCAGGGCAGGAGGTATAGGAGACATGGGTTCAAGCCTCCTCCAGAGGATCTTTCCACTCCAATATTCTTGCCTAGACAATCGCATAGACAGAAGAGTTGAGTGGGATACAGTCCATGGGGACATGACTGAGTGACTGAGCACGTGAGTGTCCTAAAGTGGTCGTTGTACTATAATGAATGTTGACATAAAAATCTGCTTCTCTTATACTATTGAGCAAATGTCATAATACCACATATGCATCAACAAAAATGTATAGGAGCTGCACACCACACATGTGCAGGCACAAGATTCTTTCAAAATAGTAATGTTCCTTTCAATAAGATTTTTATTTTCTGAAAGTTTTGCACTGATAATATACTTCAAACTCATAATAAAATATGTTTCTGCAAATCTTTGTCTACAGTGAGAAAACATCCATTTTACAAAATATATATAATTACTTCATTCATATTAGATCAAAATGATGTAACTTTTATAGGAATCTTGAGGAAAAGATTTATGGAAAAAACTGTTAATTATTGGGCTTCCCTGGTGGGTCCATTGGGTAAGGATACCACCTTGCAGTGCAAGAGGGGCTGGTTTGATCCCTGGCCTGGGAGGATCCCACGTGCCATGGAGTGGCTGGACCGATGTGTCCAACTACCAAGTCAGAGCTCTAGAATGCATGCACCCAGAGCTGGTGCTCTGCAGAGAGAGGGGCCACTGTGATGGGAGGCCAACACAGTCCAAAGAACAAAGATAGATAACTGAAAGATCAATAGAATTGGCCAAAAAAAATTTGTTAATAACACAGCTATGATGACAAGAGCGCCAACTGAAGAAACTGTCATGTATCTCTTAAATAACATAGGAATATAACTGTATATTAAGACATGCCATGCACTTTTCTAAGGTAAATTACTATGCATATGCTGAAACTATTAGTCACATAGCTTTTTCATTCTCTACATTTTAGTGAAACTGGAAAATAATGAAATAACATTAATCACATCATTTTACTGAATATTCAGTTGTTTACTGACTGGCTACTTTGTGACAGACATCAGATACTGCTATAATTTTAATTTGTTTATTTGCCTATTTGACCCAGAAGTGTTCAGGTATGAATTACACCTTTTTTAATTTTTTATTGGAATATGATTACTTTACAATGTTGTATTAGTTTCTGCTGTACAGTGAAGTGAATCAGATATATATATATATATCCGTCCCTCTCGGACCCCCCTCCCAGCCCTCCATTCCCCTTCCAGGTCATCACAGAGCACCGAGATGAACTCCTGTGCTGCATGGCAACTTCCCACTAGCCATCCCTTTTAGACATGGTAGTGCATACGTGTCAATAAATCCTAACCTCCCAATTTGTGCCCGTTCCCATTCCTCCTGTGTCCACATGTGTGTTCTCCAACTGTGTCTCTCTCTTGCTTTGGAAATGGGCTTGTCTGTACCATTTTTTCTAGATTCCACATACATGCATGAATATATGGTATGTCTTTCTCTTTCAGGAGTGCGAAGATGTGAATTACACCTTTTAAAACAATTGTAACCGTTTCTCATTTCTGTTTCTTGGAAAATTTTGAATCATGTTTTTATCCTAGGGTTTGCAAATGACTTATTGTTATGTTTACATTTCCTAAGCCAACAAGTTTAGAGGAAGAAACTTTCTGTGCTTCCTATTAGTCACTTTGGCTCTAATCTACTTGCAATTTATAAAACAAATTCCATTTAAAAATGACCCTGTAATGAACACCACTGGCTTTCCTGCAGGTCACACTGTACCTTCTGAAACTCAGTAGGGTTTCAGTAATAAACTTAAGGCAGTAAAAAATTCAGAAGTAACATTCTGACATTTTCTTTCCTGTGCATCTTTCAGCAGCTTCCACAAATGAATAAGTGTCTTTTGTGTTGCGCTAGTTTGCAGCATTCAAGAGCATTCATTATTTGTATTTTATTTCCACTGGTCACTCAAATGAATTGTATCATTGCACCATATAGAAAATACAGCAAATGAATAGGAAAATTTAATAATACAATTTTTCATTCCTGTTACAGTTCTTCGGTTTCAAAACACTTTCATCTTTATTGTTGATTACCAATCTCAACAGCATGTGACCTTGGAAAAATTAACCATATAGACCAGCGATTGATAAACTATGGCTTGCAGGTCAAACCTGACTGGGTCCACTCTTCTTTTGTAATGAGTTTTGCTGGAACATAGCCTTCCTCATTTATTTACGTATTTTCCATGACTGACTTGTACTGCGGAAGCCATCAGCTTCTAAAGTGCTGTTAGAATATGCATCTTCCAAAGCATGTAATAAAAGAAGTTAAGTTACTTTGTTTCAGTGTTCAGAATTAGCTCTTACTAAGAACAAAATGCAGGCTTCTTTAGTGGTAAAGAACTTGTCTGTCAGTGAAGGAGATATAAGCGACAAGGTTTGATCCCTGGTAAGACAAATCCCCTGGAGAAAGACATGGCAACCCACTCCAGTAGCCTTACCTAGAGGATCCATGGACAGAGGAGCCTGGTGGGTTATAGTCCAAAGTGCTGCAAAGAGTCAGACATGACTGAAGCAACTTAACATGTACACATGCAAGAATAAATTGCAAATACTGGTTCTGAAATATTAAGTGTGTAACTTTGATGATGTCACTAAAGATTTAAGTGATATTTAAATTGCTTTGCACTTAAAACTGGCATTGTACAGGTGAAAAAGAACGGCCAAAGTGTAGCTAATAATTGAATAATTAAAATTTTCTTGGAATGACATTAAACAACGAGTGAAAACTACTGTGAAAAATGGGAAATACACATAGAAAACAAGGGAAAAGCTTTATATTTTAATGTCTTTAATAGAAGATTTTTTCCTGTCCTTGGAAAGAAATTACCCAAAGTGCCCAAGCTTCTGCTGTTCTGCATGGTTACTACATGTTGTTTACATTTTGAAACACTTTAAGGCAGTAAAAATTCAGAAGTAACATTCTGACATTTTCTTTCCTGTGCATCTTTCAGCAGCTTCCACAAATGAATAAGTGTCTTTTGTGTTGCGCTAGTTTGCAGCATTCAAGAGCATTCATTATTTGTATTTTATTTCCACTGGTCACTCAAATGAATTGTATCATTGCACCATATAGAAAATACAGCAAATGAATAGGAAAATTTAATAATACAATTTTTCATTCCTGTTACAGTTCTTCGGTTTCAAAACACTTTCATCTTTATTGTTGATTACCAATCTCAACAGCATGTGACCTTGGAAAAATTAACCATATAGACCAGCGATTGATAAACTATGGCTTGCAGGTCAAACCTGACTGGGTCCACTCTTCTTTTGTAATGAGTTTTGCTGGAACATAGCCTTCCTCATTTATTTACGTATTTTCCATGACTGACTTGTACTGCGGAAGCCATCAGCTTCTAAAGTGCTGTTAGAATATGCATCTTCCAAAGCATGTAATAAAAGAAGTTAAGTTACTTTGTTTCAGTGTTCAGAATTAGCTCTTACTAAGAACAAAATGCAGGCTTCTTTAGTGGTAAAGAACTTGTCTGTCAGTGAAGGAGATATAAGCGACAAGGTTTGATCCCTGGTAAGACAAATCCCCTGGAGAAAGACATGGCAACCCACTCCAGTAGCCTTACCTAGAGGATCCATGGACAGAGGAGCCTGGTGGGTTATAGTCCAAAGTGCTGCAAAGAGTCAGACATGACTGAAGCAACTTAACATGTACACATGCAAGAATAAATTGCAAATACTGGTTCTGAAATATTAAGTGTGTAACTTTGATGATGTCACTAAAGATTTAAGTGATATTTAAATTGCTTTGCACTTAAAACTGGCATTGTACAGGTGAAAAAGAACGGCCAAAGTGTAGCTAATAATTGAATAATTAAAATTTTCTTGGAATGACATTAAACAACGAGTGAAAACTACTGTGAAAAAATGGGAAATACACATAGAAAACAAGGGAAAAGCTTTATATTTTAATGTCTTTAATAGAAGATTTTTTTTCCTGTCCTTGTTTTTGAACAAATGACCCTATATTTTCATTTTGCACTTGCTTCCCTAATTGGTGTATACAGCCCTGCCCAAGCTTCTGCTGTTCTGGAATTCTCTTCTCACCTCCTCCAGGCCTGTTTCACTCAGTTCTCCAGTCAGAATCCTCCAGGGTGTGTTCTTACATGTTTCTCCTCTCTCTTTTCTCCTCTCTTTCACACACCCTTCAGACTTCTGGCAATTCTCATTCCTTAATTGAAAACTTGTCGTTGAGGGCACGACACCTACATTCGTGGCTTCAAACACATGCAAAGGTGTAAACTGGCTTGTATTTCTTTACCTCTCAGTCCCTCAAAAACCTAAACTAAAATCTTTATCTCCTCAAAACTGCAGCCTTCATCTCCCTCCCCATACTCTTCCCCCCTTACTCATACCTCAGACATGAAATTTCATCCATATAGATTTAAAACTTTAGGATAGACTGAAGTTTACCAAAACCATTATGGATTCTATGTACATAGCTGTCTCCAGCAGCTTCTTATCTCTGCTCTCTACAGTGACTTCAATTTAAACTCTTCCTACTTCAAGTCTCTCTAAAATTGAGTAGTCTCCATTCAGCTGGTCCCTCTTCTGTTACTTTTAGAGTTTTTATTATTTTTTATCTTCTTATGTGATTTTTGTAGTCCTATGGTTAAAAAGCTACTGTGTGTCTTCATTTCCAATAAGAAAAGATTTAAACTCCTAAGCATTCTAGCTACAATATTCGACCTTGGCTGTTGGATCTGAAGCTCCTAAACCATCCCCACCCTATTTATGACTAACTCATCTCAATCCCATGAAGCAACTTAACATTGCAAGAATAAATTGCAAATACTGGTTCTGAAATATTAAGTGTGTAACTTTGATGATGTCACTAAAGATTTAAGTGATATTTAAATTGCTTTGCACTTAAAACTGGCATTGTACAGGTGAAAAAGAACGGCCAAAGTGTAGCTAATAATTGAATAATTAAAATTTTCTTGGAATGACATTAAACAACGAGTGAAAACTACTGTGAAAAAATGGGAAATACACATAGAAAACAAGGGAAAAGCTTTATATTTTAATGTCTTTAATAGAAGATTTTTTTTCCTGTCCTTGTTTTTGAACAAATGACCCTATATTTTCATTTTGCACTTGCTTCCCTAATTGGTGTATACAGCCCTGCCCAAGCTTCTGCTGTTCTGGAATTCTCTTCTCACCTCCTCCAGGCCTGTTTCACTCAGTTCTCCAGTCAGAATCCTCCAGGGTGTGTTCTTACATGTTTCTCCTCTCTCTTTTCTCCTCTCTTTCACACACCCTTCAGACTTCTGGCAATTCTCATTCCTTAATTGAAAACTTGTCGTTGAGGGCACGACACCTACATTCGTGGCTTCAAACACATGCAAAGGTGTAAACTGGCTTGTATTTCTTTACCTCTCAGTCCCTCAAAAACCTAAACTAAAATCTTTATCTCCTCAAAACTGCAGCCTTCATCTCCCTCCCCATACTCTTCCCCCCTTACTCATACCTCAGACATGAAATTTCATCCATATAGATTTAAAACTTTAGGATAGACTGAAGTTTACCAAAACCATTATGGATTCTATGTACATAGCTGTCTCCAGCAGCTTCTTATCTCTGCTCTCTACAGTGACTTCAATTTAAACTCTTCCTACTTCAAGTCTCTCTAAAATTGAGTAGTCTCCATTCAGCTGGTCCCTCTTCTGTTACTTTTAGAGTTTTTATTATTTTTTATCTTCTTATGTGATTTTTGTAGTCCTATGGTTAAAAAGCTACTGTGTGTCTTCATTTCCAATAAGAAAAGATTTAAACTCCTAAGCATTCTAGCTACAATATTCGACCTTGGCTGTTGGATCTGAAGCTCCTACAACCCATCCCCACCCTATTTATGACTAACTCATCTCAATCCCATCACAGTTTTACAGCTCTGCTCTTTAGGATCCATATCCACAGTCAAAGCTATAGGTTTTTTAGTAGTCATGTATGGATGTGAGAGTTGAACTCTACAGACTGAGCACCAAAGAACTGACGTTTTTGAATCATGGTGCCCTTTTTATTCTTCATCCCTTGACTCTCCTGCCTTCTAGGATAGACCTCAGTGGTGCCCTCTGGGGAATGGTCTCCCTTCTCTGGGGAGGCAGGGTTGCAGGATAACCAGGTTCAAAATTGAAGTAAGGACCTGCAGCTCATGGGCTTCTGTTCATGAGTAGGGCCACAGTTCCTAGTTCTTTTGTCAAAACCATTGTCTAAAGAAATATGGGGGGCGGTGGGATAGGTGTGGTGATATTTTCTAGACCCTTTGTTGTAGAGCATCTCAAAGAGTACACCTAACTATTAATACTTGCCTCTCCACAGATGTAGTTTTTCTCTATTCTGTGGGCTATTGTCAGTCACTTGTACTTTGGAAATGAATAAAAATTTATTTCTGTTGCCTCACAAATCTATTTATTCTTGAACCATGTGGTGCAGTATGACAAGTTGTCACTTTATGAACATCAGTCAGCAGTATTTTGAGATGCTATTTAATGTCAACAATTAAGATATTACTTAAAGCCCTAGACAGTGTTTTCATCTTTGTGTAACAGAGACTAATATAACTTATGGTCTTCCTGGATAACTGTTTCATTACAGCACAGATAAGTGAGGATGACCTTGTCTCTGTGGCCTGAGTGACACACTGTTAAACAAAACAGATCTCCTGTCCTCCCAGAGCTTAAATTTCGGTAGAGAGAGACAAGTAACAAATACTAAAGTATAACAAGCCTGTATTTCTCTGTAACATATTGTACATAATAAGATATATATTGTCTACTCAGTTGCGAAGGTGTGCCTGACTCTTTGGGACCGCATGTAGCCCATGGGACTCCTCTGACCATGGGCTTCTCCAGTCAAAATACTGGTGTGGGTTGCCATTTCCTCCTTCAGAGAACTGGCCCAAGAAATCAACCTGTATCTCCTTCATTGACAAGATTTTTTTTGTTTTCCACTGAGCCACTTGGGAAGCTCCTAAAATGTACATAGTGTAGTTCTAATATACATATATGATGTGATCATCTGTATGGATAAGAAAAAACAGACAGATTGGTAGAGGGCTGTTGCAGGTTCTGGGCTGATGGGGGAGACAGCTGGTGTGGTTAGTCAGGGTTAATCTCTGTGAGGAAGCACCTTGAAGGAGAAAAGGGCTGTATAGATGCAGGGAGGAAAAATACATCACAGAGAGAAAGTTGCCAATGCCATTTACGTAACATTTTCTGAGAACATAAGGGAAACTCCATGTGGTGAAGCAAATAAACAAGAGGAGGACTTGTAGAGGATAAAGTCAGGTGGATAACAGGGGAGAGGAAGCAAAGTCTGATTCCAAGAACTTTAGGGCATTTTAAGAGTTTGTCTTGTGTTGTGAGTGAAACTGAAAATCTTGCCAGAGGTTTGGGCAAGACAGTGACAGGATCTGAGGGATCATTCTGGCTGTACTGCTGAGTAATGATTAGTGGGTGGGAGTGGGGCAGACTTAAACAGGGGACCAGTGAGGAGGCTAATGCTCTTGTCTAGGTTGCAAAAGACCTTGGCTCAATATAGGCAGTGAAACCGGAGAAATGGTTAGATTCTGGATCTATTTTGAAGGTTGAGCCAGTAGTACTTGCTGACACTTTGTCATATTTATTTATCTATTTTTGCAATCTGTTTTTTTTTTTTTTCAGAGTGAAGTGTCTTAAGACACCTTCTGACAACAAAGGAAAAACTAGGCAAATTAATTTCCCCAGACATCAGCAAATAGGTTCATCTGACATTTTATTAGCTCTAAATGGTACCTAACAATAGTTCTATTACAGTGAAAAAGTCTCGTACATTTATAATGGCATTCTTGATGATGGCCCTGAGGCACAGAAAGACACTTTAACTCCTACATCGCTCATGAATTGACAAGTCATGTTGGGCATGAAATATGCATTTGGTGTTCTGTGCTTATGCTTGGAAATGTGTTTGTGACTTTGTGTTGAATGGCGATACTCTCTGCTAATTGTATTTAATAATTCAAGCTATCTGTGGCTTATGTGATAGTATAACTAGAATAGTACATGTATGCATGTATGTAAATGTATGTATCCATATAAACTTGTGTTTTCTTGTGTGTTTGTATATAGCAATAATTCCATATGGAGTAAATAGAACTAAAGTTTGATGTCAACAATTAAGGTAATAGAAGCCAGAATTAGAATATATGGAGAGGGAAGAAGACAGATGCTGAGATGAGATTAGATAATATTGACTCAAATTTTATAATGTGACAGAAACTCTAGAATTATAAACATATTTTAATGAATAAGCTACTAGTTTCCAAGGGCTCCTACAACAAAGGAACACAACCTGGGCAATTTAAAACAATAGAAATTTGTTGTCTCATAGTCCTGGACCCAACAGGTCTGATTTTATGCATTTAAAATATTGTTACTCCACATTTATTTATTGAGGAAAAACAAGAATATAATTCTAAAAATAAGGCAGAACTAGAAATCATCTGAAAGAATTATGCTCAGGCCCTACTAATCTTTAGACCTGATCATGATTAATTTTGATCAAATTGGAAAATTCAGTTCAAATTTGAGAATTCAAAAAAATGCATTAACATTAACTTTACTGACCTTGACAATGTAATTTGGAGGCCAAATTAGGACAAAGACTAGATAATATAACTTCTCTTAAAACTGGTGGAAATATAACTTCTCATCTTTTTTATTTAATTCCTTTTTCATGAATGGAAAATTCTATTTCTGTATTTTGCTTTTCATTAAAAAAAAAAATCAATCTCTCTTTGTATCAGCTTAAAATTTTAAAGCCTGCCTAGGTGGTTGGCTGAAGTACAACAGACCAGAGGAGATTAGAGTGCATAAAAGAGATCTCAACTGGGAGACTGGGTTGAGTTAGAGGTGGCTAGTACATGCTAAGTCACTTCAATCATGTCCGATTGTTTATGACCCTATGGATTGTAGCCCTTCAGGCTCCTCTGTTCATGGGAATATCTAGGCAAGAATACTGGAGTGGGTTACCATTCCCTCCTTTAGGGGATCTTCCCAACCTAGAAGATGGCTAGAGAAGAGAGTCTATGCAGAAAAATGATGGTAACAAATCACCATATCTTAATAGTATATACTATTTTACAGTGCCTTTTTCTCACTGGCTGGCTGCTTTCTCATCTACAAAGTCCTCAACTGCCACCATCTCAGTAAAAGAGAACATTCATGATATCTAACCTCTCTTACCCTTTGAATTCCTTGATTTCCTCTTCTGCCCTTTGGGGGAGAAAATGTTCTGTCTAAGGGACTACTGTGATTGGATTAGGTCTACCTGTGTTATCTTTTAGCAAAACATCATCACCAGAGTGATTGCTTCCCATATTCACAGGATCCACTCATATTCAAAGGGTGATTGATTAAAAATGAGAGCTGTGGAATAGGATCATCTTAGTTTGTGCTGATGACACAAGAGAATCCAGAAAACTGTGATAGTGGTGATCAAGGGGATAGAAGGAAACTAGAGACCTCATAACAGATAGACCCTCAGATGATGATCAAAGGTCAGGTGCTTACATTGCTGGATCTGGTCTAAGTGAATGCATGCAGACAAAAGTGTTTTATCCATGTTCAGACTGAAATGAGAACACAAAATCTTTAAGAAAACAAGGGATAAGAAATGACAAAGAAAGGGAGACCAGTGACAGTGTGACTCTAACTCAGGATTAGCACTTCCCAGAATAGGGCAAATTGCAGCAGATTTTGTGATGGTGAGAGACTTGTACAATGTCACTATGAAGACCCCTCTTCTATGACAATTATACAGTGTTTATTAAGTATAGAATTGTCCACTTGCCATCAGCACACACTAGAAAATACATTCTTAAAAGGAAGGTTGGTGGGCTTCCCTGGTGGTCCAGTGGGTAAGGACACTGACTTGCAGTACAAGGGGCGCCAGTTTGATCCCTGGCCTTGGGAGATCCCATGTGTCACGGAGAAGCTGGACTGATGTGTCCAATTTGGGACGCAATCCCCATGTGTCACGGGGGGAAGGGGGAAAAGGATTAGAGTGCATAAAAGAGATCTCAAGGGTTTTCACTTCAATCATGTCCGATTGTTTATGACCCTATGGATTGTAGCCCTTCAGGCTCCTCTGTTCATGGGAATATCTAGGCAAGAATACTGGAGTGGGTTACCATTCCCTCCTTTAGGGGATCTTCCCAACCTAGAAGATGGCTAGAGAAGAGAGTCTATGCAGAAAAATGATGGTAACAAATCACCATATCTTAATAGTATATACTATTTTACAGTGCCTTTTTCTCACTGGCTGGCTGCTTTCTCATCTACAAAGTCCTCAACTGCCACCATCTCAGTAAAAGAGAACATTCATGATATCTAACCTCTCTTACCCTTTGAATTCCTTGATTTCCTCTTCTGCCCTTTGGGGGAGAAAATGTTCTGTCTAAGGGACTACTGTGATTGGATTAGGTCTACCTGTGTTATCTTTTAGCAAAACATCATCACCAGAGTGATTGCTTCCCATATTCACAGGATCCACTCATATTCAAAGGGTGATTGATTAAAAATGAGAGCTGTGGAATAGGATCATCTTAGTTTGTGCTGATGACACAAGAGAATCCAGAAAACTGTGATAGTGGTGATCAAGGGGATAGAAGGAAACTAGAGACCTCATAACAGATAGACCCTCAGATGATGATCAAAGGTCAGGTGCTTACATTGCTGGATCTGGTCTAAGTGAATGCATGCAGACAAAAGTGTTTTATCCATGTTCAGACTGAAATGAGAACACAAAAATCTTTAAGAAAACAAGGGATAAGAAATGACAAAGAAAGGGAGACCAGTGACAGTGTGACTCTAACTCAGGATTAGCACTTCCCAGAATAGGGCAAATTGCAGCAGATTTTGTGATGGTGAGAGACTTGTACAATGTCACTATGAAGACCCCTCTTCTATGACAATTATACAGTGTTTATTAAGTATAGAATTGTCCACTTGCCATCAGCACACACTAGAAAATACATTCTTAAAAGGAAGGTTGGTGGGCTTCCCTGGTGGTCCAGTGGGTAAGGACACTGACTTGCAGTACAAGGGGCGCCAGTTTGATCCCTGGCCTTGGGAGATCCCATGTGTCACGGAGAAGCTGGACTGATGTGTCCAATTACCAATCCAGAGCTCTGGAGCGCATATGCCCAGAGCCAGTGCTCTGTGACAACAGAGGCCAGTGCAATGGGAGGCCCACACGGGCCAAAGAACAAAGATGGATGAAAATAGATAAATAAAAGACCAATAGAAGTGGCCCACCCATCCCCTTCCTTCCCCACCTCCCACCCCCCCCAAAAAAAGCAAGATTGGTGTCTCACTTTTTCTTGTCCTGGGTATTGAGCATAGAATTATATATATATATTCAGCATAAATTTGATTTATTTTATTGATGTTAAAATCATATTTTGGAGGTAAACTTTGTGGGAGAGAGACTGGATTTTGTTCGGAGAACCTGCATTTTAACCCAGTACCCCTTAAATTGCTTTAAGATTATGTGCAAATCACTACCCTCAATTTCTTCATGACAAAGTGAAGAACTGAGAAAGATTTTCTGATTAGAAATACATATGAGCTCTTATGGTGTACAGTAGTTATATTTTAACCCGTCTCTAATAGAAGCTTTCAAATATTCAGATTTTGGACACGTGACAAAAGAAAATCAAATGGTTATTTTTCAATGCATCTGCTTGTGTAGTCAGCTATTCAATGCTAGTATATGCTTGTTGTCAGTCCTTTTAATTAGATAAGATGTGACATTCCAAAATAATTTCGTTTGTTTATATAAATAGTTCTCATCATGAAACTGGTAGTATTTAGCCCTGTTCAAAAATTTAATTAGATTTAAGAGAAATACTACAATTTGTTTGCCCTTTTGAAAAACATTTGTACATGTTCGGATCTGGTCTAAGTGAATGCATGCAGACAAAAGTGTTTTATCCATGTTCAGACTGAAATGAGAACACAAAATCTTTAAGAAAACAAGGGATAAGAAATGACAAAGAAAGGGAGACCAGTGACAGTGTGACTCTAACTCAGGATTAGCACTTCCCAGAATAGGGCAAATTGCAGCAGATTTTGTGATGGTGAGAGACTTGTACAATGTCACTATGAAGACCCCTCTTCTATGACAATTATACAGTGTTTATTAAGTATAGAATTGTCCACTTGCCATCAGCACACACTAGAAAATACATTCTTAAAAGGAAGGTTGGTGGGCTTCCCTGGTGGTCCAGTGGGTAAGGACACTGACTTGCAGTACAAGGGGCGCCAGTTTGATCCCTGGCCTTGGGAGATCCCATGTGTCACGGAGAAGCTGGACTGATGTGTCCAATTACCAATCCAGAGCTCTGGAGCGCATATGCCCAGAGCCAGTGCTCTGTGACAACAGAGGCCAGTGCAATGGGAGGCCCACACGGGCCAAAGAACAAAGATGGATGAAAATAAGTAAGTGAAAAACCAATAGAAGTGGCCCACCCATCCCTTCCTTCCCCACCTCCCACCCCCAAAAAGCAAGATTGGTGTCTCACTTTTTCTTGTCCTGGGTATTGAGCATAGAATTATATATATATATTCAGCATAAATTTGATTTATTTTATTGATGTTAAAATCATATTTTGGAGGTAAACTTTGTGGGAGAGAGACTGGATTTTGTTCGGAGAACCTGCATTTTAACCCAGTACCCCTTAAATTGCTTTAAGATTATGTGCAAATCACTACCCTCAATTTCTTCATGACAAAGTGAAGAACTGAGAAAGATTTTCTGATTAGAAATACATATGAGCTCTTATGGTGTACAGTAGTTATATTTTAACCCGTCTCTAATAGAAGCTTTCAAATATTCAGATTTTGGACACGTGACAAAAGAAAATCAAATGGTTATTTTTCAATGCATCTGCTTGTGTAGTCAGCTATTCAATGCTAGTATATGCTTGTTGTCAGTCCTTTTAATTAGATAAGATGTGACATTCCAAAATAATTTCGTTTGTTTATATAAATAGTTCTCATCATGAAACTGGTAGTATTTAGCCCTGTTCATTTATTTAAAATGTAACTGATAAGCTAACTTAGATTCAAGAGAAATACTACAATTTGTTTGCTATTCACTACTTTAAGACACACAGTCATCAACAAAAACACATATACTTCTTTCTCTGGTTGCCCTAGCAATGGTTTCTATGGTAACTGAGTATATTACTCTGAAGACCCAAAGACTACACATGAGTGTGTGCATTCATAACAAGGAACAGTCTTTGCATGATCTTTTATTTATCAGCTTTAAAATAACTGATATCAAGTCAGTTGGAACTCTTTTATAACAAGTAGAGCATAAAATATTATGATGAACAATGGAGCACAGTTTTGATTTATTTCTTTAATTTCAATTAGGTAAATAACTGCAAGCCATTCATATCATTTTAATCCATAAGTGTTCCCACATTTTGTCTATGATATAAATTTCAAGAATAGTGCTAAATTATCTACTAAAAGTTATTACTCTCAATACATAATACTCACTGGTTAAAAATAAAGGCCCAAATATAAAGTCTATCTTTTTCATGTGCATAATTCGTTGTAGACAAATGCTCTTCTAAATAATTAGAAATACTCATGATACAAATTAATAAACATTGCTTGAGCATTTAAGTGGTCTCTTTGGAGCTATTATAATACATGGTTCTTTGAAATCACTTTTTCCTGTAATAAAACAAGTTTTTACAGAAATGCAATGCAGTTATTTATTTATTTAAATTGTTTTTTCATTAATTTATTTTCACTAGAGAATAATTATTTTATAATATTGTGATAGTTTTTTCATACATCAGCATGAATAAGCCACAGGTGTACATGTGTCTCCCACCATCTTGAACCCTCTGCCACCTCCCTCCCTGACTTATTCCTCTGGGTTAACCCAGAGCACTGGATTTGGGTATCCTACTTAATGCATCAAAATCGCACTGGTCATGTACTTTACATATAGTAATATGCATGTTTCAATGCTATTTTCTTAAATCATCTTACCCTCAGTTTCTCCCACTGAGTCCCAAAGTCTGTTCTTCATATCTGTGTCTTCTTTGCTGCCCTGCACATAGGATTGTCAGTATCATGTATTTAAATTCAATATATGTGTGTTAATATATTTTTGTCTTTCTCTTTCTGACTTATGTCACTCTGTATAATAGGCTCCAGGCTCATTCACCTCATTAGAACTGACTAAAATGCATTTTATTTTATAGCTGAGTAATATTCCATTGCGTGTATGTACCACAACTTCCTTATCATTTCATCTGCCAATGGACATCTAGGTTGTTTCCAAGGCCTAGCTACTGTAAATAGTGCTGCAACGAACATTGTGGTACATGTGTCTCTTTCAATTCTGGTTTCCTCAGGGTATATGCTCAGCAGTGGGATTGCTGGATCATATGGCAGTTCTACTCCCAGTTTTAAAAGAATTCCACATTGTTCTCCATTATGGCTATAACAGTTTGCATTCTCAAAGAGTATAAGAGGGTTCCCTTATCTACATGCCTCCAACATTTATTGTTTGAAGGGCTTTTTGATGGTGGCCATTCTGACCAGTGTGAGATGATACCTCACTGTGGCTTTGATGTGCATGTCTCTAATATGATGGTGGCCATTCTGCCAGTTATGACTCTCAATACATAATATTTAAAAAGGCCCAAATATAAAGTCTATCTTTTTCATGTGCATAATTCGTTGTAGACAAATGCTCTTCTAAATAATTAGAAATACTCATGATACAAATTAATAAACATTGCTTGAGCATTTAAGTGGTCTCTTTGGAGCTATTATAATACATGGTTCTTTGAAATCACTTTTTCCTGTAATAAAACAAGTTTTTACAGAAATGCAATGCAGTTATTTATTTATTTAAATTGTTTTTTCATTAATTTATTTTCACTAGAGAATAATTATTTTATAATATTGTGATAGTTTTTTCATACATCAGCATGAATAAGCCACAGGTGTACATGTGTCTCCCACCATCTTGAACCCTCTGCCACCTCCCTCCCTGACTTATTCCTCTGGGTTAACCCAGAGCACTGGATTTGGGTATCCTACTTAATGCATCAAAATCGCACTGGTCATGTACTTTACATATAGTAATATGCATGTTTCAATGCTATTTTCTTAAATCATCTTACCCTCAGTTTCTCCCACTGAGTCCCAAAGTCTGTTCTTCATATCTGTGTCTTCTTTGCTGCCCTGCACATAGGATTGTCAGTATCATGTATTTAAATTCAATATATGTGTGTTAATATATTTTTGTCTTTCTCTTTCTGACTTATGTCACTCTGTATAATAGGCTCCAGGCTCATTCACCTCATTAGAACTGACTAAAATGCATTTTATTTTATAGCTGAGTAATATTCCATTGCGTGTATGTACCACAACTTCCTTATCATTTCATCTGCCAATGGACATCTAGGTTGTTTCCAAGGCCTAGCTACTGTAAATAGTGCTGCAACGAACATTGTGGTACATGTGTCTCTTTCAATTCTGGTTTCCTCAGGGTATATGCTCAGCAGTGGGATTGCTGGATCATATGGCAGTTCTACTCCCAGTTTTTAAAAGAATTCCCACATTGTTCTCCATTATGGCTATAACAGTTTGCATTCTCAAAGAGTATAAGAGGGTTCCCTTATCTACATGCCCTCTCCAACATTTATTGTTTGAAGGGCTTTTTGATGGTGGCCATTCTGACCAGTGTGAGATGATACCTCACTGTGGCTTTGATGTGCATGTCTCTAATAATGAGTGGAGTCGAGCATCTTTCCCTGTGTTTGCTAGCCATCTGTATGTCTTCTCTGGAGAAATATCTGTTTAGTTCTTTTGCCCAGTTTATGATCAGATTGTTCGTATTTCTGGTATAAAGCTGAATGAGCTGCTTGTATATCTTGTAGATCAATTCTTTGTCAGTGATCTTGTTTTTTATTATTTTCTCACATCCTGAGGGCTGCATTTTCACTTGCTTATAGTTTCCTTCATTGTGCTAAAACTTTTAAGTTTCATTAGGTTCCATTTGTTTATTTTTGTTTTTATTTCCATTACATTGAAAGGTAGATCATAGAGGATCTTGCTGTGATTTATGTCAGTGAGTATTCTGCCTATGTTTTCCTCTAAGAGTTTTATAGTTTCTGCTCTTACATTTAGGTCTTTAATCTATTTTGAGTTTATTTTTGTTTACAGTGCTAGAAAGTGTTCTAATTTCGTTCTTGTACACATAGTTGACTAGCTTTCCCAGCACCACTTGTTGAAGAGACTATCTTTTCTCCATTGTATATTTTTTCCTCCTTTGTCAAAGATAAGGTGCCCATATCTGCATGGCTTATCTCTGGACTTTCTATTTTGTCCAATTCATCTATATTTCTGTCTTTCTACTATAACCATACTGTCTTGATGACTCTAGCTTTGTAGAATAGTCTGAAGTCAGGAAGGCTGATTCCTTCAGTTCCATTCTTCTTTCTCAAGATTGCTTTAGTTCTTTTGGGTCTTTTGTGTTACCATACAAATTGTGAAATCATTTGTTCTAGTTCTGTGAAAAATACCATTAGTTGTTGGATAGGAATTACACTGAATTTATAGATTGCTTTCGGTAGTATACTCATTTTCACTATATTGTCTCTTCCAATCCAAGAATATGGCATACTTCTCCATCTGTCTGTATCATCTTTGGTTTCTTCATCAGTGTTTCATAGTTTTATATATACTGGTCTTTTGTTTCTTAAAGTAGATTTATTCCAAAGTATTTTATTCTTTTCATTGTAATGGTAAATGGGATTGTTTCCTTAATTTCTCTTTCTGATTTCTCATTGTTAGTGTATAGGAAAGCAAGGGATTTCTGTATGTTAAATTTATATCCTGCAATTTTACTATATTCATTAGTAAATACAGTTTACGAATGAAATGGTTCTAGTAATGATCATCCATTTATTATTTCTAGTAAGTTTCTGGTGGCATCTTTAGAGTTTTAACCTATGTTGTGAATATTTCATCTGCAAAACTCTTTGTGAGAGTTTTACTTATTTTCCAATCTGGATTCATTTTATTTCTTTTTCTTTTCTTATTGCTCTGGCTAGGAGTTGAAAATTTATGTTGAATAACAGTGGTAAGAGTGAGCATCCTTGTCTTTTTCCTTCTTTTAGAGGAAATTATTTCAGTTGTTCACTCTTGTGGATGTTTGCTGTAGGTTTGTCATATATGCCTTTCATTAGGTTGAAGTATGTTCCTTCTATGCCTAGTTTCTGGAGAATTTTATCATAAATGGGTATAAATTTGGTCAAAGGCTTTCTCTGCATATATTGAAATGATCATATTGTTTTTATATTTCAATTTGTGAACATGCTGTATCACATTGATTTGTACATATTGAAGAGCCTCATATCCTTGGAATAAAGCCCACTTGATTATGATGTTTGACCTTTGTAATATGTTGTTGGATTCTATTTGCTAGAATGTTGTTGAAGATTTTTGCATCTTTGTTCATCAGTGATATAGACCTGTAGTTTTCTTTTTTCTGGCAAATTTGTCTGGTTTGGGTATCCAAGTGATGGTGGACTCAGAATATGAGTTTAGGAGTTTTCCATCTTCTGAAATTTTCTGGAAGAATTTGAGTAGAATAAATGTTATTTCTTCTCTAAATAGTTGGTAGAAGTCATTTGTAAAGCCATCTGGTCCTGGAACTTGGCTGGTTGGAAGATTTTGGATAACAGTTTCAATTTCCGTGCTTAAGATTAATCTGTTCAAATTTTCTATTTCTTTCTGGTTCAGTTTTGGAAGGTCATACTTTTCTAAGAATATGTCAATTTCTTTCAATTGTCTACTTTAATGGCATATAGTTGCTCATAGTAGTTTCTTATGATCATTTGTATTTCTGTGTTCTCTGTAGTAATTTCTTTATTTTGATTCCTAATTTTATTATTTGAGTCTTCTTCCTTTTTTTTCTTCATAAGTCAAGCTAACAGTGTGTCTATTTTGTTTATCCTCTCAAAGATTCAGCTTTTAGTTTTACTGATGCTTACTATAGTCTCCTTTATTTCTTTTTCATTTATTTCTGCTGTGATTTTTATGATTCCTTTCCTTCTACTAAATCTGTTTTTGTGTGTGTGTTGTTGTTTTTCTAGTTGCTTTAGGTGTATAGTTATGTTGTTTATTTGATATTTTTCTTGTTTTTGAGGTAGCCTTATATTACTATGAACTTTACTCTTAGTTCTGCTTTTACTAGTCCTCTAGGTTTTGGGTTGTCATGTTTTCATTATTTGTTTCTATGCACATTATGATCCCTTCCTGATTTTTTCCATGATCTATTGGTTATTCAGAAGCATGTTGTTTAGACTCCATATGTTTGAGTTTTTTTATTTTAATTTTGGCCTCTTTTATTGTTTTATTTATTTATCTATTTTTCATCCATCTTTACTCTTTGACCCATGTGGGCTTCCCATTGCAGTGGCCTCTCTCATTGCAGAGCACCAGCTCTGGGCACATGAGCCCGAGAGCGCTGGCTCATAATTGGACACACTGGTCCAGCCGCTCCTCGGCATGTGGGATCTTTCTGGGCCAGGGATCGAACCAGCACCCCTTGCACTGCAAGGCAGACTCTTTACCCACTGGACCACTAGGGAAGCCCTGTTTGAGATTTTTATAATTTTTCTTGCATTTTTTAACTTGTCTTACAGCATTGTGTTCAGAAAAGATGCTTGAAATGATTTCAATTTCTTAAAATTTACCAAGGCTGCATTTGTGGCCCAGGATGTGATCTATCCTGATGAATGTTTCACATGTACTTGAGAAAAATGTTAAAGCCATTGTTTTGCTGTGCAATTGCACATACCAAATAGGTTCTCATGTTATTTCCTTGTCTTTTTCTTAGACACCTATGATTTGAACATTTTGGTGTTTAACATTGTCCCAGAGGTCTCTGAGGCTGTCCTCATTTCTTTGTATTTTTCCTTTTTATATTGCCATCATTCTATCTTCCAGTTCACTTACACTTTCTTCATAAGTCAAGCTAACAGTGTGTCTATTTTGTTTATCCTCTCAAAGATTCAGCTTTTAGTTTTACTGATGCTTACTATAGTCTCCTTTATTTCTTTTTCATTTATTTCTGCTGTGATTTTTATGATTCCTTTCCTTCTACTAAATCTGTTTTTGTGTGTGTGTTGTTGTTTTTCTAGTTGCTTTAGGTGTATAGTTATGTTGTTTATTTGATATTTTTCTTGTTTTTGAGGTAGCCTTATATTACTATGAACTTTACTCTTAGTTCTGCTTTTACTAGTCCTCTAGGTTTTGGGTTGTCATGTTTTCATTATTTGTTTCTATGCACATTATGATCCCTTCCTGATTTTTTCCATGATCTATTGGTTATTCAGAAGCATGTTGTTTAGACTCCATATGTTTGAGTTTTTTTATTTTAATTTTGGCCTCTTTTATTGTTTTATTTATTTATCTATTTTTCATCCATCTTTACTCTTTGACCCATGTGGGCTTCCCATTGCAGTGGCCTCTCTCATTGCAGAGCACCAGCTCTGGGCACATGAGCCGAGAGCGCTGGCTCATAATTGGACACACTGGTCCAGCCGCTCCTCGGCATGTGGGATCTTTCTGGGCCAGGGATCGAACCAGCACCCCTTGCACTGCAAGGCAGACTCTTTACCCACTGGACCACTAGGGAAGCCCTGTTTGAGATTTTTATAATTTTTCTTGCATTTTTTAACTTGTCTTACAGCATTGTGTTCAGAAAAGATGCTTGAAATGATTTCAATTTCTTAAAATTTACCAAGGCTGCATTTGTGGCCCAGGATGTGATCTATCCTGATGAATGTTTCACATGTACTTGAGAAAAATGTTAAAGCCATTGTTTTGCTGTGCAATTGCACATACCAAATAGGTTCTCATGTTATTTCCTTGTCTTTTTCTTAGACACCTATGATTTGAACATTTTGGTGTTTAACATTGTCCCAGAGGTCTCTGAGGCTGTCCTCATTTCTTTGTATTTTTCCTTTTTATATTGCCATCATTCTATCTTCCAGTTCACTTACACTTTCTTCTGCCTCAGTTACTCTACTGTTGGTTCCCTCCAGAATGTTTTTAATCTCACTTACTTCATTGTTCATTACTGATCGACTTTTCTCTATTTCTTCTAGGTCCTTGTTAAATATTTACTGCATCTTCTCAATCTGTGTCTCTGTTGTATTTATCTGTAACTCCATTTTGCTTTCAAGATTACTATCATTAGTCTGAATTCTTTTTCAAAGTCCCTCTATCTTCTTCTTTTGTTTGGTTTCGTGAGTGTTTATCATGTTCCTTCACCTGTTGGTATTTCTTTGCCTTTTTGTTTTGTTTAGTTTGCTACCTCCTTTCTGCAGGCTGTAGGGTCATAGTTTCTCTTAACTGTTGATTCTGCTCCCTGTGGGTGAGGTTGTATCAGTGGGCTGTGAGGGTTTCCTTATTGGGGGAATTTGAGTCTGTGTTCTGGTGGGTGGTTCTGGAGGGCAACGCAGTGTCAAGTAATGAGTTTTGGGGTGTTTATGGGCTTGGTATAGCTTCCAGTAACCTGCCTTTTAATATTTAGGCTTGTGTTACTGTTTCGCTGCAGAATTAGCATGGGGTGTGTTGAACTGAAGCTTTCTGGATCTTGGGTGGAGCTTGGTTTCAGTGTAGGTATGAGGGATTTTGGATGGGCTTTAATCAATTAATGTTCCCTGTGGTCACAAGTTTTATGATGGCCCAAAGTTGTGGAGTTGAGCTTGCTGCCTCTGGGTTTTAGTCCTCTCTTACAGTAGCATCAGCACTTCTCCATCCAAACACAGAAGACAAAACCACTAAGCTAATGGTGAAACAATTCTCCATCAGAAGATACTGCAAGGCAGACTCTTTACCCACTGGACCACTAGGGAAGCCCTGTTTGAGATTTTTATAATTTTTCTTGCATTTTTTAACTTGTCTTACAGCATTGTGTTCAGAAAAGATGCTTGAAATGATTTCAATTTCTTAAAATTTACCAAGGCTGCATTTGTGGCCCAGGATGTGATCTATCCTGATGAATGTTTCACATGTACTTGAGAAAAATGTTAAAGCCATTGTTTTGCTGTGCAATTGCACATACCAAATAGGTTCTCATGTTATTTCCTTGTCTTTTTCTTAGACACCTATGATTTGAACATTTTGGTGTTTAACATTGTCCCAGAGGTCTCTGAGGCTGTCCTCATTTCTTTGTATTTTTCCTTTTTATATTGCCATCATTCTATCTTCCAGTTCACTTACACTTTCTTCTGCCTCAGTTACTCTACTGTTGGTTCCCTCCAGAATGTTTTTAATCTCACTTACTTCATTGTTCATTACTGATCGACTTTTCTCTATTTCTTCTAGGTCCTTGTTAAATATTTACTGCATCTTCTCAATCTGTGTCTCTGTTGTATTTATCTGTAACTCCATTTTGCTTTCAAGATTACTATCATTAGTCTGAATTCTTTTTCAAAGTCCCTCTATCTTCTTCTTTTGTTTGGTTTCGTGAGTTTTTATCATGTTCCTTCACCTGTTGGTATTTCTTTGCCTTTTTGTTTTGTTTAGTTTGCTACCTCCTTTCTGCAGGCTGTAGGGTCATAGTTTCTCTTAACTGTTGATTCTGCTCCCTGTGGGTGAGGTTGTATCAGTGGGCTGTGAGGGTTTCCTTATTGGGGGAATTTGAGTCTGTGTTCTGGTGGGTGGTTCTGGAGGGCAACGCAGTGTCAAGTAATGAGTTTTGGGGTGTTTATGGGCTTGGTATAGCTTCCAGTAACCTGCCTTTTAATATTTAGGCTTGTGTTACTGTTTCGCTGCAGAATTAGCATGGGGTGTGTTGAACTGAAGCTTTCTGGATCTTGGGTGGAGCTTGGTTTCAGTGTAGGTATGAGGGATTTTGGATGGGCTTTAATCAATTAATGTTCCCTGTGGTCACAAGTTTTATGATGGCCCAAAGTTGTGGAGTTGAGCTTGCTGCCTCTGGGTTTTAGTCCTCTCTTACAGTAGCATCAGCACTTCTCCATCCACACAGCACAGAAGACAAAACCACTAAGCTAATGGTGAAACAATTCTCCACAGCCAAGAACACCCAAAGAGATTCACAGAGTTATATACAGAAGAGAAGAGGGAGGAGAGAAATGGAGGTGACCAGGAGGAAAAAGAGACAGTTAAAAGGGAAGAGAGCAATCAAGCCAGTAATCAAAATCCTTAGTGAAAATGGATACTAAAACTTAGATTCTTAAAGGTACAGAATTAATAGCAAATATTAAAAAGGAAAAATTAAAAGCCTAAAATAGAGATTAAACTCTAAAAAATTATATATATATATATATATATATATATATATATATATATATACGCCAAATTGAACAAAAAATGTAAAAAAATATATTGTAGGGTCAGTTCCATGTTGCCTTGTTCCAGCCTGTACTTGTTCTCAAAGTCTACAGTTCTCTCTCAAATACACAGTCTCAGTTTAACTGCAGGACTTTAATCTATTGCATCTGCAATTTCCAGGATGGTATCATGTCTTTTCTTTAGTTGGTCTCCTGTGCTTGCAGGTCTCTCTAGTGTCTAATCTTCACCCTGACACAAGGGGATGAAAGTGGCCGCTTAGCTGGCCTCACTTTCTCCATTGTGCTGGAGAGGGAAGGATACTTCAAACTAACACACACAGCTGGCATGTGTGGGGAGCACTTGCAGTGTATGGACCACATGGAGGTTGCCAGAGCCCGAGGTTACTGTTCTTGCTCCCTGTGGGTGAGGTTGTATCAGTGGGCTGTGAGGGTTTCCTTATTGGGGGAATTTGAGTCTGTGTTCTGGTGGGTGGTTCTGGAGGGCAACGCAGTGTCAAGTAATGAGTTTTGGGGTGTTTATGGGCTTGGTATAGCTTCCAGTAACCTGCCTTTTAATATTTAGGCTTGTGTTACTGTTTCGCTGCAGAATTAGCATGGGGTGTGTTGAACTGAAGCTTTCTGGATCTTGGGTGGAGCTTGGTTTCAGTGTAGGTATGAGGGATTTTGGATGGGCTTTAATCAATTAATGTTCCCTGTGGTCACAAGTTTTATGATGGCCCAAAGTTGTGGAGTTGAGCTTGCTGCCTCTGGGTTTTAGTCCTCTCTTACAGTAGCATCAGCACTTCTCCATCCACACAGCACAGAAGACAAAACCACTAAGCTAATGGTGAAACAATTCTCCACAGCCAAGAACACCCAAAGAGATTCACAGAGTTATATACAGAAGAGAAGAGGGAGGAGAGAAATGGAGGTGACCAGGAGGAAAAAGAGACAGTTAAAAGGGAAGAGAGCAATCAAGCCAGTAATCAAAATCCTTAGTGAAAATGGATACTAAAACTTAGATTCTTAAAGGTACAGAATTAATAGCAAATATTAAAAAGGAAAAATTAAAAGCCTAAAATAGAGATTAAACTCTAAAAAATTATATATATATATATATATATATATATATATATATATATATACGCCAAATTGAACAAAAAATGTAAAAAAATATATTGTAGGGTCAGTTCCATGTTGCCTTGTTCCAGCCTGTACTTGTTCTCAAAGTCTACAGTTCTCTCTCAAATACACAGTCTCAGTTTAACTGCAGGACTTTAATCTATTGCATCTGCAATTTCCAGGATGGTATCATGTCTTTTCTTTAGTTGGTCTCCTGTGCTTGCAGGTCTCTCTAGTGTCTAATCTTCACCCTGACACAAGGGGATGAAAGTGGCCGCTTAGCTGGCCTCACTTTCTCCATTGTGCTGGAGAGGGAAGGATACTTCAAACTAACACACACAGCTGGCATGTGTGGGGAGCACTTGCAGTGTATGGACCACATGGAGGTTGCCAGAGCCCGAGGTTACATGCATTTCCCAGGTCCAAGCTGCTCAGGCTCTTGGTTACTCTGCAAGGGAGCAGTCCCAGGTGGGCCATGAGTCTTATGCTCATCCCAGGCTTCTGGGTGCACTCTGAACTTACAGTCCCAGGTGGCCCACGCATCTCCTCAAGGAGTTAGTCTCAGGCTGTGACACTCCTGGCCTATATGATATATCCAGGATCCCAGGAAAATGTGCTTAACAACTTGCAGCCAGCTCACAGCTTGGCTGGAGATGTGGTCTCTAGGGGAAATTGCAGCTACCCCTTGCCTTTCGTCTCTGACTGTCTTGTACCTGCTGCCTCTCTGCCTGTAGGGAGAGGGAGTGTGTAAACCACAGCCAGCTTTCCAGCTTGCTCTCCTAAGGTAGTCCCTAGGGGGGGATCCTTTGTTTTTTGAGTGTTTGAGGAGGTCACAGGGCAGTCTTAGAGCCTTCCCAGAGGCAAGGTCTTTTGTTTCTCCTTATCTCTCTGGTATTCACTCAGTTTGGGTTTCTGTGTCCCATTAGCCCTCACAGAGTGTCCTCAGGGCATTCAAGCCTGGTGCTTACCTTAAGGACTCCTGATACAGCTTCACCTCTGCAGCCAGCCCCCACTCCCTGCAGACAGACTCAAGCATGGAGTCACTTCTCTGCTGATAATTGCCATTCAGTGTGATTTCTGTGGTGGCCTTATTTTTCTTTCAATTATGCTGCCCTCTGAGATTCCAAAGCTTCCCACTGACTCTGCCTGTGAGAGGGTTTCCTATTGTGTGGAAACTTTTGACAAGGTGGGGCTCTGTCCCTAAATCCTTTGTCTCTCTTTTCATCTTTATCTTGTGTCCTACCTCATTTCAAAGAGATTCATTTGCCTTTCTGAGCGCCTAGGGTCCTTCACCAGTGTTCAGAAATTGTTTTGTGAAAGTTGTTCCTCATGCAGATGAAATCTTGCTGTATTTGTGGGGGAGAAAGAGTCCTCCTGGTCCTATTCCTCCACCATCTTGGGATCGCCTGCCTGAAATGTAATTTAAAACAATAGATAAGTGATTCAGTTTGAAATATAAAAAGGGACTTCGTCTTATACATGATATAGTGTCTATTTGTAGTCTATACTGTTTCTTTTGTTTAGTCATCTCTTAACATTGATTTTTTTTTCATCCATTTCTATTCTGGATTCATCTACTTTGTGATATCCCTGTACATTCCCCAAAGACTTTCACTGTCTCTTAAAGAATATCCAATAATAGCTGTCTGCAGATGCTCAGGAGAAAGGTTTTCCCTCTCATGGCAGAGTTATTTTCCTTAACATTATATTCTAGGCCTTTCACAAGCTATTTTCTAAATTTAAAAAGGTTTCATCCCCAGATCCTGTTGGAAGTCTTGTATTTGTTTCATGGCTTCTGTCAAAACTTCATTTCTCTAAGGAGCCATCCTTAGTCCCTCACCTTCTGACCCAGTGGAATGAATCACCATATTTCTTAGAAGAAGCTATGTGTCTCTGTAGTCTTGTATAATATTCATATTCACATGGGATTTATTTCTTTGCAGTCTTTCTCATGGTTTACCCCTCCCTACAGAGAGTACTGAAATCAGTGTCACACGAAGGATTTCTGAATTGAATTGATTCCCCTAAGGAAATACTTTTTGCTGTTCCTATGTCATTGGATCACTTCTGTGCTGATGCAGGGAGAGTCTCTCATTGGTTGTTGATATTGTGCTCAAATGCTATAGAAACTTGAAAAAGATGTGAGAAGCTATTTTATTAAACTGTTGAGTTTGACCAGGGGAGGTCTCAGCACTGTGATTTTGTGGTGGCCTTATTTTTCTTTCAATTATGCTGCCCTCTGAGATTCCAAAGCTTCCCACTGACTCTGCCTGTGAGAGGGTTTCCTATTGTGTGGAAACTTTTGACAAGGTGGGGCTCTGTCCCTAAATCCTTTGTCTCTCTTTTCATCTTTATCTTGTGTCCTACCTCATTTCAAAGAGATTCATTTGCCTTTCTGAGCGCCTAGGGTCCTTCACCAGTGTTCAGAAATTGTTTTGTGAAAGTTGTTCCTCATGCAGATGAAATCTTGCTGTATTTGTGGGGGAGAAAGAGTCCTCCTGGTCCTATTCCTCCACCATCTTGGGATCGCCTGCCTGAAATGTAATTTAAAACAATAGATAAGTGATTCAGTTTGAAATATAAAAAGGGACTTCGTCTTATACATGATATAGTGTCTATTTGTAGTCTATACTGTTTCTTTTGTTTAGTCATCTCTTAACATTGATTTTTTTTTCATCCATTTCTATTCTGGATTCATCTACTTTGTGATATCCCTGTACATTCCCCAAAGACTTTCACTGTCTCTTAAAGAATATCCAATAATAGCTGTCTGCAGATGCTCAGGAGAAAGGTTTTCCCTCTCATGGCAGAGTTATTTTCCTTAACATTATATTCTAGGCCTTTCACAAGCTATTTTCTAAATTTAAAAAGGTTTCATCCCCAGATCCTGTTGGAAGTCTTGTATTTGTTTCATGGCTTCTGTCAAAACTTCATTTCTCTAAGGAGCCATCCTTAGTCCCTCACCTTCTGACCCAGTGGAATGAATCACCATATTTCTTAGAAGAAGCTATGTGTCTCTGTAGTCTTGTATAATATTCATATTCACATGGGATTTATTTCTTTGCAGTCTTTCTCATGGTTTACCCCTCCCTACAGAGAGTACTGAAATCAGTGTCACACGAAGGATTTCTGAATTGAATTGATTCCCCTAAGGAAATACTTTTTGCTGTTCCTATGTCATTGGATCACTTCTGTGCTGATGCAGGGAGAGTCTCTCATTGGTTGTTGATATTGTGCTCAAATGCTATAGAAACTTGAAAAAGATGTGAGAAGCTATTTTATTAAACTGTTGAGTTTGACCAGGGGAGGTCTCAGCACTGTGTTCACAGGTCCTCTTCTCTCTCTGGGTGGTATGTCTTGATCTGTTTTGCTGGCATTTCCTCCTTCACTTGCACTATCATTGATAGTCCTTATCAGTCACAGGGGAACTCAGATCCTACATCTATGTTTTTGAACAGTGTCGTAGACCTATGTTGGAACTGATTCTAGAAGTTCTTTCCCAACCTCATGTTTGACTCAAGAACTTATGATTAGTTGTCACATGGAGACTAGGGAATATCCATCCCAGATCTCAGGATCTCTAGCACCTTTCTGATACTATCACAAGATAATTCTGACTTTCTTGGCCTCCTGAATCTCAATTCTGTCTCCTAATGTCATAATGAATACCTTGGTTAGTGTGTATTCCCCAAGCCCATGCTAGAATCCAGACACCTCCAGGTTGAATGAGGGGATAATCACAGTGATGGCAGTCAGGGGAATCCTACTGTCCAGTATCTGAAAACCATTGTTTTATTTAAACTGTCCCATTTTTAGCTTTTTACAGCAAATACATTTCATGTTCTATTGTGGCTGGAAGAGGTTAGCAGTCTTTAATCTTTTATTGCTATTTAGGATATCTTTTCTCTAAATTACATATTTATTTTCATGTGAATTTCTTACCATACAGTTCATTTTCCTATGCAATCCATAACAAAATTCTAATTTTAGAAATAATTTATTGACAAAATCATCTGAGATTTATTTCAACCTTCACCCCTCACACAGTTTTTCTTCTACTTACCATTTTTCCTAGGTGTCTTCCAAATATGATACCAGAATACTATCATATTTTCTTTAATTTTGCAGTCTCTATATTGAATGATATTTATTTTCTTATTTGAAATTCCTTGGAAAGGAGTGTCAGATCTAACAGTTATTTGGGTCTGAAGAACACAAGGCTTCAATCTTGGAAGGTCCTCAACCACTGCTGGCTTAATACATCTAAATGATCAAATTGTTTTGTTGATGGCAAGTGGCCCATTCTCCTCAGTAAACAGAATTAAATTTATACTTAGTGAATGTCAAATTAATAAAGAGATATTTGTTATTGAGTAAAACTAATTTTACCAATTTAAATCTGAGTTAACTATAACTCTACTGAAAGATATTTAGAAAAATAGTTTTTTGAGATTTGACATTGGCTTTATGGTAAAAATTTTAGAGCAAAAGTTGTTATGAGAGTCATCTATTTAAATAAACATTTTTTTTTCTTTTGGTAACAGAAGGATCAGAGCGAAATGAGTGCCTTCCTCCAGGGAGCTCAGGTCCAATTTTCATGTGTAATTCCTTACATACTTCTTCTTATACATGATTTTAACTTTCATTTACTACAAGTCAGTAGTCAACTGATATAGAGCATAAATGACACTTAAAAATATAATTTCAATAATAGATTAAGTTGTTAAGTATCACTAAAATGTGTAGTGTCTAAGGTGCATCCACCTGAACTGCTTTAAAGAAAGTATGAATTACATGCATTCTTTCTACCAACTATGTTCTACAGACATTAGGGTAGCAAGTGTTGCTTATGATTAATGTCTCTGATGATAATGAAGATGGTGATGGTAGCCATTATTTATTTCATGATCACTCCCAGCAGAGGGGCTATTCCTTTGTGAACTTTCTCAGAATCATATATATATATGATCTGACTCACTGTCAGAGTCAAAGTTTGAATCATGGTCTACTTTCTAGAATACATGTCTCTCCTTTGTGTACAGAATATATTTTCTTCCAAAAACAGAGATAACATAACATTTACCATTGACATGTCAATAATGTATTATTAGTAAGGTGAGGTAGACCAAAACACTATTTCATCATAGATTCATTGTACCTAAGTCCTACTTCTCTTTAGCCACAATAGTAGAATCTAGTGCAATACACAGTTTATTGAGTAGAAAGAGATTAAATTTTTAAACTATTTTGAAAATCAAAATTTGAAATTTCAGACATAAAAGGCATTTATTTTTGCATGACAGACTAAGTTAAATGTCGAATCTATACTGAGACAATAAATTTTGTGAATTGTTAGTTTTTATATGAAATAACAGAATTAAAAATTTTAAAAGCAAAAAAACCTGATGTATATTTCTGGTTTTCTGTCAGTTCAGTTCAGTTGTCATTCACTTGTGTCCAACTCTTTGTGACCCCAAGGACTGCAGTACACCAGGCTTCCCTGTCCTTCGCCGTCTTCCAGAGCTTGTTCAAACTCATGTCCATTGACTCAGTGACGCCATCCAACCATCTCATCCTCTTATGAGAGTCATCTATTTAAATAAACATTTTTTTCTTTTGGTAACAGAAGGATCAGAGCGAAATGAGTGCCTTCCTCCAGGGAGCTCAGGTCCAATTTTCATGTGTAATTCCTTACATACTTCTTCTTATACATGATTTTAACTTTCATTTACTACAAGTCAGTAGTCAACTGATATAGAGCATAAATGACACTTAAAAATATAATTTCAATAATAGATTAAGTTGTTAAGTATCACTAAAATGTGTAGTGTCTAAGGTGCATCCACCTGAACTGCTTTAAAGAAAGTATGAATTACATGCATTCTTTCTACCAACTATGTTCTACAGACATTAGGGTAGCAAGTGTTGCTTATGATTAATGTCTCTGATGATAATGAAGATGGTGATGGTAGCCATTATTTATTTCATGATCACTCCCAGCAGAGGGGCTATTCCTTTGTGAACTTTCTCAGAATCATATATATATATGATCTGACTCACTGTCAGAGTCAAAGTTTGAATCATGGTCTACTTTCTAGAATACATGTCTCTCCTTTGTGTACAGAATATATTTTCTTCCAAAAACAGAGATAACATAACATTTACCATTGACATGTCAATAATGTATTATTAGTAAGGTGAGGTAGACCAAAACACTATTTCATCATAGATTCATTGTACCTAAGTCCTACTTCTCTTTAGCCACAATAGTAGAATCTAGTGCAATACACAGTTTATTGAGTAGAAAGAGATTAAATTTTTAAACTATTTTGAAAATCAAAATTTGAAATTTCAGACATAAAAGGCATTTATTTTTGCATGACAGACTAAGTTAAATGTCGAATCTATACTGAGACAATAAATTTTGTGAATTGTTAGTTTTTATATGAAATAACAGAATTAAAAATTTTAAAAGCAAAAAAACCTGATGTATATTTCTGGTTTTCTGTCAGTTCAGTTCAGTTGTCATTCACTTGTGTCCAACTCTTTGTGACCCCAAGGACTGCAGTACACCAGGCTTCCCTGTCCTTCGCCGTCTTCCAGAGCTTGTTCAAACTCATGTCCATTGACTCAGTGACGCCATCCAACCATCTCATCCTCTTCTCCCCTCTCCTTTTTCTTTTTTTTAATTTATTTTTTTTAATTTTTTGGCTTCTTTTATTGTTTTTTTATTTATTTATTTTCATCCATTTTTATTCTTCCACCTGCATGGGCCTATCATTGCCATGGCCTCTCTCAGGACATAACACGGGCTCTGGGCACATGCTCTCCAGAGCACTGGCTGGAAATTGGGCACACTGGTTCACCCGCACCACAGCAAGTGGAATCCTACTGGGCCAGGGATCAAACTGGCACCCCTTGCACTGCAAGGCAGACTCTTTACCACTGGACCACCAGAGAAGCCATCCCCTTCTCCTGTTGCCTTACATTTTCCCCAACATCAGGGCTTAAGAAAACATAAATCAAAATTCTGAAAAACTTATTTCTTCTAAATTTTTGTTTTGCTATAATTGGGCTTCTCTGGTGGCTCAGACAGTAAAGAATCTGCCTGCAGTGTGAGTGATCTGGGTTCTGTCTCTGGGTTGAGAAGATATCCTGGAGAACAGAATGGGTACCTGCTCCAGTATTCTTGCCTGGAGAATTCCAAGGACAGAAAAACCTGGCAAGCTACACTCCATGGGGTTGCAGAGTCACACACTATGTAACGACTTTCACTTTTTCACTTTTCTAGTATAAATACTATGTTCTTTCAACTAATAACCTGTCTTAGTTGATTTCTTATATTGTTTCTAATTATTGGATTAATCTTCTGTGTCCTTCAGAAACTATTAATTTCTTGAGAAAATGGACTATGCCATTTTTATTCCTAAACATGGTAGCCTTGGTACACAGTAAAATTGTATTGTAGTGCATAAAAATACTGATAAAATTGATTAAATAAATGTGTTAATTACAATGATAATTTGCAGAAAAGTTTGACAAGTTTTCTCAGATGTAAGTATCTGGTTCTAATTTAGTGGACATAATGAGTATATTCCCTGGAACTAATTATAATTAGAAGACTTTGCTCCTTTCAACTCTCAAGTCAAATTTGGTCTCAGAATTTTAAATGCATGAGATATCTCTATACAGTTTAATTATAGATGATTACATTAGTATTTGTTTGAAAAGCCCTCTGATGTTCTTTAAAGATCAAGAATACTTTTTCATCTGCTTCAAAAAAGAAAAAGTAAAAAGAACGGTATACACTAGTTCTCTAGAGTAGAGAATAGCTATTGAATGCCACAACTTCAGATTGTGCAACTCTAATGAACTCTCAGTCCAGAGAAAATATGTCTCTGCAATAACTGAGAAAATGTGAAAACTTAGATGGTCATTGACATTTGCTAGTCAACCAGATTAAGCATTTTGAAACTATAAATACTAATTCCATATGTAAAACTCAAGTCATCTAATTTAATACCTAAACCTAAATTTATTATTTTTGCCCTTAATGAATATACTTAAGGTTAAAATGTTTGCATAATGTACAATCTTTAAATAGCAAAGCAATTAAAATGGACTTACATATTGCATAGATTTTTAGTCAGAACACTGGGTTTAAACTTTGACAGTAGTGAAACTTATGAACAATAATTTATTTGTAATTCTGATACAAAAATTAATTTAATGGTTACTTAGAAAAGTATTTAGCAGAAGGAAAGATGTTATAAACGTCTTAAATGAAAGAATATGTATTATAGCTGTAAATCATGCAAATTATTAATTTTGAAATTAGGACCATAAATATGCTCATCAAATACAAAAGATAGAAGTAAGTTTAGAGATAATCTAGTACAAACTCCTCATTTTTCACATTAAAATTTAAAATTCTCCTAGTTAAATAATTAATTAGAGGCAAAGAGAAAATCAGTCATCTAATTTTCTCACTCTAAACAATAGGATGGTTCCACTCAAATATTAAATGGATTTTAATTAATACTTATGCTGAATTTCAATTGGATTTTGATTAAATTAGTTGTTCAGCTTTTAATTAAATCAGTATTACTGCTAAATTTTGAATTTATGGGTGTTTTCTTATTCTTACAAGCCTTTTAATGTAAGGTTCCATAATATATAAACTTACTGTATACTATTTCTCTAAACTTCTGTTTAAAATCTGAATTTGGGGTTTCCCTATTGGCCAAGTGGTAAAGAATCTTCCTGCCAATGCAGGAGACCTAGGTTTGATCCCTGTTCCAGGAAGATCCCACATGCCTCAGAGCAGCTAAGTCTATGTTCTGCAATTATCCAGACTATGCTCTAGAGCCCAGGAGACACAACTATTGAGCCCATGCACTACGGCTACTGAAGCTCTTGTTCCTTAGAGCCTGGACTTCTCAACAAGAAAAGCTGCCCCAAGGAAAAGCCTGCACATCGCAACTACAGAAAAGCTCACAACTAGAGAAAGAGCTCCTGCAATGAGAGAGAAGTCCGTGCACAATTAAGACCCAACACTGCCAATATAAATACATGACTAAAATTATTTTTTAAAATATCACTTTTTACTTTATGTTTTTTAGCAATGTCTTTTGAGGAGCAGAAGTTTTACGCTTATTGGTGATGACTAATTTTTTTTTTTTTCTCTTATGGTTTACATTGTTGTATCCTATTCGTGAATAATAAAGAAAATTTTTCTGCCATTTGCACTATTGGAAGTTTTATAATTTTGATTTTGGCACTTTTATATTTCAACTTCATTTTGTATGTAAGGAATTGAAACTTATGAACAATAATTTATTTGTAATTCTGATACAAAAATTAATTTAATGGTTACTTAGAAAAGTATTTAGCAGAAGGAAAGATGTTATAAACGTCTTAAATGAAAGAATATGTATTATAGCTGTAAATCATGCAAATTATTAATTTTGAAATTAGGACCATAAATATGCTCATCAAATACAAAAGATAGAAGTAAGTTTAGAGATAATCTAGTACAAACTCCTCATTTTTCACATTAAAATTTAAAATTCTCCTAGTTAAATAATTAATTAGAGGCAAAGAGAAAAATCAGTCATCTAATTTTCTCACTCTAAACAATAGGATGGTTCCACTCAAATATTAAATGGATTTTAATTAATACTTATGCTGAATTTCAATTGGATTTTGATTAAATTAGTTGTTCAGCTTTTAATTAAATCAGTATTACTGCTAAATTTTGAATTTATGGGTGTTTTCTTATTCTTACAAGCCTTTTAATGTAAGGTTCCATAATATATAAACTTACTGTATACTATTTCTCTAAACTTCTGTTTAAAATCTGAATTTGGGGTTTCCCTATTGGCCAAGTGGTAAAGAATCTTCCTGCCAATGCAGGAGACCTAGGTTTGATCCCTGTTCCAGGAAGATCCCACATGCCTCAGAGCAGCTAAGTCTATGTTCTGCAATTATCCAGACTATGCTCTAGAGCCCAGGAGACACAACTATTGAGCCCATGCACTACGGCTACTGAAGCTCTTGTTCCTTAGAGCCTGGACTTCTCAACAAGAAAAGCTGCCCCAAGGAAAAGCCTGCACATCGCAACTACAGAAAAGCTCACAACTAGAGAAAGAGCTCCCTGCAATGAGAGAGAAGTCCGTGCACAATTAAGACCCAACACTGCCAATATAAATACATGACTAAAATTATTTTTTAAAATATCACTTTTTACTTTATGTTTTTTAGCAATGTCTTTTGAGGAGCAGAAGTTTTACGCTTATTGGTGATGACTAATTTTTTTTTTTTTCTCTTATGGTTTACATTGTTGTATCCTATTCGTGAATAATAAAGAAAATTTTTCTGCCATTTGCACTATTGGAAGTTTTATAATTTTGATTTTGGCACTTTTATATTTCAACTTCATTTTGTATGTAAGGAATTGAATGAGGATTTTTTGTATAAGAATGTCTGTTGCTTCATCACATAGTGATGTAGGTAGAATCTTTTCTCCATTGACTGATTATTTCATTTGTTGAAATTAACATTCTATTATCATTTTTTAAAACAATGCATTCAAAATGAAATCTAAAATATTTCCTATTGCTTAGCTTGCAATACTTGTTCCCCCCTCTTTCACTGCTCCTATTGTCCACATTTTTTCGCATAATTTCTAGTCACAATGATCAGCATTTTCCTCTCCTGTGTCTATGAGTGCTTCACCCAGATAACTGTAGGGTTCATTCCTTGGCTGCATTCATTTCTATTTCTATTTCAGTCTTAGAGTAGCTTTTCCTAACCATTCAATCGCAACTTAAATAACACTTGCCATCAGCATCAAGACTAAATTTTTTCATAGTACTTTTATTCAAATACTACGCACAAGTTCATATACAAACACATACATATACATGGATATAGAGTTCTTATATGCAACATTCACACACAGACATTCATATATGTAAACAATATTTTTATTCATGTCTATATATTTGTTTTGTTTGATTTCCCATTGGAAGGAAAACGTCATGAAAACAGGAACTTTTTGATTACTGACATATCCTCAGCAATAAGAAAAAAGCCTTGGGGGGAAAATAAATAAAAAAGCCAGGATTACAACAAGTTCCTAATTAAGTATTTAATTAGTTGACATAAATAAGTAGAAAGGAAAAAAAGAAGGGAAAGAAAGGAAAAAAAGAAGGGAAAAAAGGAATTCTCCATAGAATTGTTCAGACATTTTGTATTACAAATTTATATTAAGTTACCAGGCAATAAGTTCTACTGACTTAGGGTATCATTACAGATTTTTTTAGTGAAAAATTTGTTCTGCATTTTTCTATATACTCTGTGAGAAATTCATTCTTTTAGAGGAATGCAGTTATCTACAAAATGTGTACTTTTTCCTTACATAAATAAAATTGCACTTATATCTTCCTGTCTGTTGATCTGTAAATGAATCACCAAAAATGTGACCCTAGTTTCAGCAATTTTCAGGACATATTGAATGTATAGTAATTTAAAATACTGACTTGTTAGTACTACCTGTTAGTAGTTTACAAGAGATACAAGGAGCTCATGTAAGATACTGTTGACAGGGGTATGATGTCAACAGAGAGGAGACAATGAATTTCAAATTAAAGGAGCAGTTAAGAGTCATAAGAGCAGAGACACTGAACTGCCAGCCTTATTTTATCTGGGCTACATCACGGCTATTTTTAATGTAGCATGCTCCAGGAAGGATAGAAGCAGAAACTTATTTAAAAAGAGAGTTAACAAGCCTCTGAGGTCCTATTTGGGAAAGCCAGATAGTCTAGAATAATTTGGTTAGCTAGTTCTTCATGAAATAACACTCACAAATGCTCAGCATTCTAGTCAAGACGCTAATTGTATTATAAAAGAGTGTCTGAAATTTATGCCCTTACATGATGTTTATGGTCTTACTTGGTGCCAAAACATAAGTACTCACAAAGCAGCTAAGCAAATAAAATGTTTTGATCACATTTATTTTTAATGATGCCTCTATGAAAGTTAAAAAGGCTGCTTCAATTTTTTAGAAAGTACCAATCACCATGAATATTTTTAAAATCTTATGAATTATTCTAATGGATTTTTAAGAACATATCCTGCAAGAGTTTGAATGTCTTTGACTTCCTTCATTTTAACTATCCAAGGTCTTTGATATTCATGGTTGGAATTACTGAATTATCAATAATTATTTAAATGTATTATTTATTTATTTACTCTTCATCCATCTTTATTCTCTGGCATGTGTGGGCCTCCTATTGCAGTGGCCTCTCTCGCTGCAGAGCACTAGCTCTGGGCTCATGCACTCCAGAGCGCTGGCTCGCAATTGGACACACCGGCCTAGTGCTCCACAGCATGTGAGACTTTCCTGGGCCAGGAATCAAACCAGTGACCCCTGCATTGCAAGGTGGACTGTTTACCCACAGGACCATCAGGGAAGCCCTTACCTACACTTTTAAGAGGCTCCCATAATGCCAGAAAACACACATTGACAGGAGGCAGTCTCCTGGATAGAGTTTTATCTCTTCCAGTTTTCTGATTAAAATTGACAAATATATAATCGTTAAATACAAACTTTCTGTAGTTATTAAGATGTTTTCCCCAAAATCAATGATTTAATATCATTTAGAAACTGACTTGTTAGTACTACCTGTTAGTAGTTTACAAGAGATACAAGGAGCTCATGAAGATACTGTTGACAGGGGTATGATGTCAACAGAGAGGAGACAATGAATTTCAAATTAAAGGAGCAGTTAAGAGTCATAAGAGCAGAGACACTGAACTGCCAGCCTTATTTTATCTGGGCTACATCACGGCTATTTTTAATGTAGCATGCTCCAGGAAGGATAGAAGCAGAAACTTATTTAAAAAGAGAGTTAACAAGCCTCTGAGGTCCTATTTGGGAAAGCCAGATAGTCTAGAATAATTTGGTTAGCTAGTTCTTCATGAAATAACACTCACAAATGCTCAGCATTCTAGTCAAGACGCTAATTGTATTATAAAAGAGTGTCTGAAATTTATGCCCTTACATGATGTTTATGGTCTTACTTGGTGCCAAAACATAAGTACTCACAAAGCAGCTAAGCAAATAAAATGTTTTGATCACATTTATTTTTAATGATGCCTCTATGAAAGTTAAAAAGGCTGCTTCAATTTTTTAGAAAGTACCAATCACCATGAATATTTTTAAAATCTTATGAATTATTCTAATGGATTTTTAAGAACATATCCTGCAAGAGTTTGAATGTCTTTGACTTCCTTCATTTTAACTATCCAAGGTCTTTGATATTCATGGTTGGAATTACTGAATTATCAATAATTATTTAAATGTATTATTTATTTATTTACTCTTCATCCATCTTTATTCTCTGGCATGTGTGGGCCTCCTATTGCAGTGGCCTCTCTCGCTGCAGAGCACTAGCTCTGGGCTCATGCACTCCAGAGCGCTGGCTCGCAATTGGACACACCGGCCTAGTGCTCCACAGCATGTGAGACTTTCCTGGGCCAGGAATCAAACCAGTGACCCCTGCATTGCAAGGTGGACTGTTTACCCACAGGACCATCAGGGAAGCCCTTACCTACACTTTTAAGAGGCTCCCATAATGCCAGAAAACACACATTGACAGGAGGCAGTCTCCTGGATAGAGTTTTATCTCTTCCAGTTTTCTGATTAAAAATTGACAAATATATAATCGTTAAATACAAACTTTCTGTAGTTATTAAGATGTTTTCCCCCAAAATCAATGATTTAATATCATTTAGAAACTGGGTCCATGTGCTGTTGTCATTCAACTATTTTAAAGTAGCTTAGACATAACTATGCTTATTCTTCCAGATCTTTTCATTTCTCCATACCATATGAAACAGACTTTTTAAATTGAAAAAGAAACACATTACAGTATCAGCATTTTCTCTATATTTTAGTTTTTAGAGCTGTTCCTGAGGTATAGCAGAAGATGTAAATGGCATTATGATTTAAATTCATAAATAGTTTGTTTTATTTGGCTGAGGTGAAAATGAGCATCCAGAGAATATAGCTATTGGAAAGTTGAATTTTTCAAAGGGCTTAATGCATAAAAACACTAAGCACCTTTCAAAATATGCTAATTGAATTGAACCTAAAAAATGTTTCAGGAATGAAAATGCAGCATATGATTCCCTTTGGATGCCATTTCAAAAGCATCACAGAAAATATACTAAAAATGTGAATTTATTTTCATAATAAATCTGTATAAAATAATCATAGTAAGCATTGAAAACAAGTGACACAAGCATTGCCTTAAGGTCTTATCTCTACAGACAATACATGCACTGAAAAAAAAAAAAATAGTATGTAAAGAGATTCTGATTTGCCAATCATTCCTTGGAAACTGGAGAATACATTTTCTTTGGTATGTTTTACTTCTCTGAAATTTTGAATGAATAATTGTAAAGGTGACATTTTTTTACTAAGAGAAACTCTTGTTAAAGAACCAAAAAATCCATTAATGCTCTGGTGACACAGAGTTAACTGTGAATACTTGAACTGATTTCCACAAAAGCACCTTTTGCTATTTAAAAGCAATTAAGTGGCTGTTGCTATGGTGATTGTTGGACGAGTATGCATATTTGCCCTGTAACTGCCTATGGGTCAGTATATGTCACTGGTGTTCTTGATTTTCATTTCTAAAATTGTTATAGCAACATTTTCACAAATAATTCTGTGAATGTTAGAGATGATCTTCTGTGAGTAGTTATGACTACATTATATTGCATACTTTGAATAAAGAATTTAAATAATGGATACAAAACCATCCGTGTATGCAAGGTATTGATCTCAGGTGGGCTTTGTGGATGGTTGAAGGAGGATCTCAGAGATTGAAGTCAGGCTTCAGCAGTGAGATTGCAGACACTTGGTTACCAGACCGTGAGGACCTGTAACCAGTGACAAGGCCCTAGCTTGTCTGCTTTGGAGAAAGGAATTTCAACAAAGAGATGGAAAGTAGTGAAACAAAATGTTTGTTAGAAGGAAAAAGGTACATGTGGATAGACATACATGGGCAGGCTCAGAGAGTCTTAGGGTAGCCCTTAGGGAGCCCTTAGGGTAGTTTAAATCACTTATATGGGCCAGTTCTGGGTTTACCTCTGGCCAATCATCTGGCTTTCACTGCCTCTGAGTCCCTAGTAAGACTGACCATTGCTCTTCCCTGGTGCAAGTGAGTCTTTTAGAGAAGATGGATTGAGGTGCAGAGGGAAGCTTCTTCTGGGAAGAAGCACATATTATGGCCGAATACCTGCTCCCTTCTCTGACTTCTGAGAAACCGTTCAGGACATGTATAGTTTGGGAGGTTTCCTTGACCTCAAGAATGAGAAGTACGTGGTCTCTTCACCTTTTATCTAAGCAGGACTCAAGCTCCACCAGGACAACACCCACCCAAAACACATATGCCTTCTGTCTAGGCACCAGAGTCTGGGGACTGGGGCCCTTCTGATTGCCAATCATTTTTCCTTTGGAAACTGGAGAATACATTTTCTTTGGTATGTTTTACTTCTCTGAAATTTTGAATGAATAATTGTAAAGGTGACATTTTTTTACTAAGAGAAACTCTTGTTAAAGAACCAAAAAATCCATTAATGCTCTGGTGACACAGAGTTAACTGTGAATACTTGAACTGATTTCCACAAAAGCACCTTTTGCTATTTAAAAGCAATTAAGTGGCTGTTGCTATGGTGATTGTTGGACGAGTATGCATATTTGCCCTGTAACTGCCTATGGGTCAGTATATGTCACTGGTGTTCTTGATTTTCATTTCTAAAATTGTTATAGCAACATTTTCACAAATAATTCTGTGAATGTTAGAGATGATCTTCTGTGAGTAGTTATGACTACATTATATTGCATACTTTGAATAAAGAATTTAAATAATGGATACAAAACCATCCGTGTATGCAAGGTATTGATCTCAGGTGGGCTTTGTGGATGGTTGAAGGAGGATCTCAGAGATTGAAGTCAGGCTTCAGCAGTGAGATTGCAGACACTTGGTTACCAGACCGTGAGGACCTGTAACCAGTGACAAGGCCCTAGCTTGTCTGCTTTGGAGAAAGGAATTTCAACAAAGAGATGGAAAGTAGTGAAACAAAATGTTTGTTAGAAGGAAAAAGGTACATGTGGATAGACATACATGGGCAGGCTCAGAGAGTCTTAGGGTAGCCCTTAGGGAGCCCTTAGGGTAGTTTAAATCACTTATATGGGCCAGTTCTGGGTTTACCTCTGGCCAATCATCTGGCTTTCACTGCCTCTGAGTCCCTAGTAAGACTGACCATTGCTCTTCCCTGGTGCAAGTGAGTCTTTTAGAGAAGATGGATTGAGGTGCAGAGGGAAGCTTCTTCTGGGAAGAAGCACATATTATGGCCGAATACCTGCTCCCTTCTCTGACTTCTGAGAAACCGTTCAGGACATGTATAGTTTGGGAGGTTTCCTTGACCTCAAGAATGAGAAGTACGTGGTCTCTTCACCTTTTATCTAAGCAGGACTCAAGCTCCACCAGGACAACACCCACCCAAAACACATATGCCTTCTGTCTAGGCACCAGAGTTGCTGGGGGCACTGGCAGCTATTTTAATAGGTGATACCATTTTTTTTTAACATAAGCACATTTATTTAAAGAATGTTTTCCAATATCAAACAGCAAAGTCCAACAATGTGAAACTGCCATTGCTTTTGCACCAACCTAATATAAAATGCCTGATACAGAACATTAAATACATGTTGTGGAATGAATGAATGAATGAGTCTAAGTAGCAGACTCTTAGAGATCTAACCGATGTTCCAACCAATTCTAAAGGTTGGAGGGGAAAAGTGGGTGAGAGATATGTAAAGAGCAACATGGAACCCTATGCTATTTTATTTAAAAGAGATAACTATTGTCAATATGCTGTAAGTCTAAGGGATCATACATGCGGGCTATGTGATGGCCTGGAGGGGTGGGATGGGGGAAATGGGATATACATATGACTAATCTGGGATTATACATGTCTGTAAACAAAACTCTGTAAAATCAAAAAAGAGAAATAAAAAAAACTTGGGATTGTGGGGAAAAAAGAGCGGTATTTGTTCGGTACCATTAGAATCATTGAATCTGTCTCACCTGAACCCATTATTTAAACCAGTAGAGTCTCTTCATTATTTCTATCACAGAATAGATCTAACTGATACAAAAGTGGCTAGATAGCTAGTTTACACTGTATATGAGTGGCTACCTGGACGCATGTTCTGTGGTATATCGAAAATTTGCCTCAAAGAAATTATTCAGTCTTTAGTTTCCTTAAGAATATGGGCCAGTTCTGGGTTTACCTCTGGCCAATCATCTGGCTTTCACTGCCTCTGAGTCCCTAGTAAGACTGACCATTGCTCTTCCCTGGTGCAAGTGAGTCTTTTAGAGAAGATGGATTGAGGTGCAGAGGGAAGCTTCTTCTGGGAAGAAGCACATATTATGGCCGAATACCTGCTCCCTTCTCTGACTTCTGAGAAACCGTTCAGGACATGTATAGTTTGGGAGGTTTCCTTGACCTCAAGAATGAGAAGTACGTGGTCTCTTCACCTTTTATCTAAGCAGGACTCAAGCTCCACCAGGACAACACCCACCCAAAACACATATGCCTTCTGTCTAGGCACCAGAGTTGCTGGGGGCACTGGCAGCTATTTTAATAGGTGATACCATTTTTTTTTAACATAAGCACATTTATTTAAAGAATGTTTTCCAATATCAAACAGCAAAGTCCAACAATGTGAAACTGCCATTGCTTTTGCACCAACCTAATATAAAATGCCTGATACAGAACATTAAATACATGTTGTGGAATGAATGAATGAATGAGTCTAAGTAGCAGACTCTTAGAGATCTAACCGATGTTCCAACCAATTCTAAAGGTTGGAGGGGAAAAGTGGGTGAGAGATATGTAAAGAGCAACATGGAACCCTATGCTATTTTATTTAAAAGAGATAACTATTGTCAATATGCTGTAAGTCTAAGGGATCATACATGCGGGCTATGTGATGGCCTGGAGGGGTGGGATGGGGGAAATGGGATATACATATGACTAATCTGGGATTATACATGTCTGTAAACAAAACTCTGTAAAATCAAAAAAGAGAAATAAAAAAAACTTGGGATTGTGGGGAAAAAAGAGCGGTATTTGTTCGGTACCATTAGAATCATTGAATCTGTCTCACCTGAACCCATTATTTAAACCAGTAGAGTCTCTTCATTATTTCTATCACAGAATAGATCTAACTGATACAAAAAAGAGGCTAGAAAGCTAGTTTACACTGTAAATGAGTGGCTACCTGGACTCATGTTCCAAGGTATATCCAAAATTTGCCTCAAAGAAATTATTCAGTCTTTAGTTTCCTTAAGAATATGTGTAGGAAACATTTGCAAAACCTTTGCATTATTTAAAGAAGGGCTGTATGCGGCTTTTTTGATAATATTTTTAAAAACAATTTATTTATCTGCAATTGGAGGATAACTGCTTTACAATATTGTGTTACTTTCTGCCCTACACCAGCCATAGGTTACATATATCTCCTCACTCTTGAACATCCTCACCCACCTCCCACTCCATCCCACCCTTTTAGGTTGCAGGTGACACTATTATTTCCCTTTCTTTCTCCAGCCTGAGAGTTGTGGGTGGTTCCATGCAATTACTAATCTCTCAACTCCCTACTCTCTCTGGTTCATCCTTAGATTCCTCTTTACCTTCCTAAATAAATCTTTGAAGTGAATTCCTTTTGTTGAAACACTTTCTTTTCTGATCATGCCATGATGACTAAAAGAGTAAAAATTCACCTAGGTATCTTATTAGACTCGTTTCTATCAACTTCTTCCAAATTGCATATTTTCTCAGGGCACTTAGTAAAAACAATACAAAAAAAAAAAAAAAAAAACCCTCTTATATTAAATGGAAAACTGGTTTTGTCTCAATCTCAACTAGTCATACTATGTAAGTGTTACGTTAATAGATGAACAATCCAAAACAATTCAATATATTACCTGAGTGGAGTTACCAGTATTTCAAGCATAGTTTTAGTGATAGTTCCTAGTTTATACATGTAACATAATCTAGTGATGAATAACATTTGAAAATATGAGTCAATGTAACCAACTACTTATTCATTGAGAAATGTATTATAGTGTTTAAAAGTATGCAGGATGAAATTTGAGTCCTAAACCATAAACTTTTTTATTTTGATAATGTGCGTCACTAAGACTTTGGTATTCATATGAATATAAAAATCCTGAGAATGTCCTGCCATGACGGTTCTTATTTTCTCTTTACAGAATATAAAACAAAAATTATTTTATTCTTTGAAACTCAAAGTAACCCATTTTCCAAGAATGTTGCATAGAAAGCTAGTTTACAAATGAGTGGCTACCTGGACTCATGTTCCAAGGTATATCCAAAATTTGCCTCAAAGAAATTATTCAGTCTTTAGTTTCCTTAAGAATATGTGTAGGAAACATTTGCAAAACCTTTGCATTATTTAAAGAAGGGCTGTATGCGGCTTTTTTGATAATATTTTTAAAAACAATTTATTTATCTGCAATTGGAGGATAACTGCTTTACAATATTGTGTTACTTTCTGCCCTACACCAGCCATAGGTTACATATATCTCCTCACTCTTGAACATCCTCACCCACCTCCCACTCCATCCCACCCTTTTAGGTTGCAGGTGACACTATTATTTCCCTTTCTTTCTCCAGCCTGAGAGTTGTGGGTGGTTCCATGCAATTACTAATCTCTCAACTCCCTACTCTCTCTGGTTCATCCTTAGATTCCTCTTTACCTTCCTAAATAAATCTTTGAAGTGAATTCCTTTTGTTGAAACACTTTCTTTTCTGATCATGCCATGATGACTAAAAGAGTAAAAATTCACCTAGGTATCTTATTAGACTCGTTTCTATCAACTTCTTCCAAATTGCATATTTTCTCAGGGCACTTAGAAAAAACAAAAAAAAAAAAAAAAAAAAAAAACCCTCTTATATTAAATGGAAAACTGGTTTTGTCTCAATCTCAACTAGTCATACTATGTAAGTGTTACGTTAATAGATGAACAATCCAAAACAATTCAATATATTACCTGAGTGGAGTTACCAGTATTTCAAGCATAGTTTTAGTGATAGTTCCTAGTTTATACATGTAACATAATCTAGTGATGAATAACATTTGAAAATATGAGTCAATGTAACCAACTACTTATTCATTGAGAAATGTATTATAGTGTTTAAAAGTATGCAGGATGAAATTTGAGTCCTAAACCATAAACTTTTTTATTTTGATAATGTGCGTCACTAAGACTTTGGTATTCATATGAATATAAAAATCCTGAGAATGTCCTGCCATGACGGTTCTTATTTTCTCTTTACAGAATATAAAACAAAAATTATTTTATTCTTTGAAACTCAAAGTCTAGTAACATATAAGTAAGGAGATGAAATTTTAATTTTCAAAGTCTTTGGATTTATAAATATTTATTTGCAAATAGTGCCTTGTAAGCTTATTTAAACAGTGCTCTGTTAGCTAGATTTTATTAACTCTGCTAATTTTAGTAGCAAACATTTCTCACAGGTCCATCAACCCATTTTCAGAGATACAGAATTTCAAATAAATAAAATCCAAATTTATGATGTCAAAAATGTCATTTGAATTTTAAATTTTGAAACAATTGCAGATTCAAACAGATTGAGCCAACAAGACGTTTCTCCTATTAAGTGGAAACATCATCGGTCTAAAAAGTAGACAATTTCTTTAAATGACTATAATTTTGACAAATCTTTCGGAAATAAGTAATGAATGATCAACCTATTCTTTAATAGTGAGTTGTTACCTGGCTTTTTATTTTTCTACATATATGATTTTCAGATTCTTGTCTCTTATGTTATTACAACTTATTGAGCATACTTTCCTGTGCTGTGGTAGGTCCATGTTGTTTATCTACTTTATATATAGTAGTGTGTATATATTAGTTGCACTCTACAAATTTATCCCTCCCCTACCCCTTTTCTCTAACACTAGTTAGAGGAATTATATTTCTGAATCTATTCTCACATGAATACATGTTAATATTTAGATAATTCTGATCATTCAAAGGAAACATTGAAACTTAAAAGGCTCTGGATATTATTTTTGTTTAGTTGCTAAATCATGTCTGATTCTTTGCAATCCCATGGAGTGTAGGCACATCAAGCTCCTCTGTCCGCCACTGTCTCCCAGAGTTTGCTCAAATTCATCTCCATTGAATTGGTGATGCTATCTAAACATCTCATCCTCTTTATTCTATGAGATTTAAAGCCATAAATTAATAGCTACTTTTTTTAAAAACGGCAATAAATTACTTGTTCTTTGTGGTGACATGTCAGGTGGTGAACTTTAAAGGACAAAGACTGGTGAGGCAAATTCTATTCAAGCATGGAAATTACATGACTCAATTAAAGGGCTATCAATTAAAAGGAGAGTCCTTTTAAACTAAGATGTCAATTTCTTAGGAGAGAAAGGTCTTATCCTAAAGCAGATATTTTCTGTGGGGTAGTCATAAATGTATAGATTTCTTGGTAGGAAAATGAAAGTTAGAAATGAGGTAGAAATCGTGCTTTGAAACTCATTCTAAAATATGACGGTGATTCTCTCTTAAGGAAATTGCTTTATGGCTGTTTTTATCCATATCTCTTTAGAAGTATATTTTCTTTGACTCTGTCCTTTCTTGAAGGAGATTCTTCTACCCCATTCATTGAATGCTTGAAGTTCTTAAAACATTCTCAATTATTTGTCTGCCCTTTATATATATATATATATATATATATATATATCCTTTTATAATTGTACTTTTTTATTCATCTCGAATGTGAGAACTGGCACTGCTTTAATCTCATTTTTGGAAAAGCAAAGGGAATAAAGCCTAGAAAACTACTCTGACAATACTTGTAGCAGACATCAATCAACAAGAGCATTCAATAATCTGCCTTTGGTGTCCAGAATCTTCATTAAAGTAGATATCTTCTCTATCCAAATGCTGGAGTCTGTGTCTTATTTAATAATGCAAGATGATTGAGAGGTTTTCCCTCCCTAATGGAAGAAGTATCATATAAACTTTGATAATATTAGAACTTCTAAATAGGCAGAAAAGTCAACTGATAAGCAAATAACACAGCTCTGGCATGCATTTTAGTAGCTGACGTTTACACAGCTGACTTAAGCGTAAGTAGGTCATAAAGGTCACTGTGACAGCAAAATTAATTTAATAGTGTGAATAAAAATATTTGAGGGAGACAGCTATTTTTCCTTCTTCATGGAAAACTGAGCATGTTGATTGGCTCATCAAAATTTGGAGGTGATGTGGTGGACTATTTAATTACTATGACAACTAATATTGAAAGTTTTCTATTTGCCTTTATATTTTAACAAACTGAGTACTGTTTCAAAAGGAATATATTTTATACAGGTCAGAAAGGATGACACTTTTAAAAATGGAGTGTGACTGAGTAAATATAAATGAAAGACCTATTTTTAAATGCAGTGACCTTTCTGCCTGAGGAAGTTCACCACTTAGCAATTTGTTTCTGATTATATAAAAAATGTTAGTAAAATAGTTCTCTAGGTAATATATAAAACTCACATAGAACTTTACAATTCCAACACACCTCCATATGTAGTACCATCTTCCTTTCTCACCAATCTATATGAAGGAGAAAAGGCATGCATTGTTAACCCCCTTACAAATGTAGGAATCAAGACTTAGTGAGATGGTGGAAGTCACACAGAGGTAAATAATGGGAACAAGAAAGGAACCTGATATTTCAGAAATGTCAGTGGGATGAGAGATTAATGACATAGTTGAAAGCAAAGAAAATAGATATAAAAGAGAGAAAAAATAAGGTAGTAATGTGGAAAAGATATAGTATTTTTGAAGTTTCTGAAAGCAGAGGGAAAAATGCCTGATAGACAAAGCATGCATATGGGTTAAAGGCATAGTGGTTGAGGCATATAGTTTGGAGAGATGGAAGACCACTGTCTCTTCTAAGCAAATAATTAGAGAGACAAAGGTAAGTTTAGAAAAAAACCTCAAGAGTTATTTTGGATTGGTTAAGCATGAATTTAAAAAAAAAACAAATAAATGCTGCTTGGGAGCTATGATAGGAAAAAATGAAATAAGTATTTGAAATTTCTTCTAGAGAAGGAGCTATTTTCAAATGTAGAGGTGCCGTTAAGTTACAGGTTAACTTTTCAACATGTATCATTGTAGGAGATATTTCAATACACCATTACTGGAGAAGTTTAAAGAAGACCAAGATTCTTCCAAGGCCAAAGGCATTATTAGAATTGGAAATTTCTGATAAGCCAAAGGGCATCAGAAGCAATGGGCACTTAACTGTTCACTCATCCTTAGTATGAACAAGGATATACATATCAGTTATGAAGTCACCTTAGCAGACAGGAAATATTTTCAATAGGATTTATCCCACATATCTATTCAAGTCAAATGGCAGTGCTTCTAAGAGACTATCCCTTTGCCATTACGAGGGTCATTTATGGACTAACAGCATCAGCTCCAGGTGGCACATTGGTAAAGAATTTGCCTGCCAATGCAGGCGATACAAGAGACAAGGGTCCAATACTGGAGTGGCTTGCCTCCTCCAGGGAATCTTGCCAAATCCCTCCCTCAGATTCTTTCCTATTTTTAAATGCAGTTTTAATCACCACTTAGCAATTTGTTTCTGATTATATAAAAAATGTTAGTAAAATAGTTCTCTAGGTAATATATAAAACTCACATAGAACTTTACAATTCCAACACACCTCCATATGTAGTACCATCTTCCTTTCTCACCAATCTATATGAAGGAGAAAAGGCATGCATTGTTAACCCCCTTACAAATGTAGGAATCAAGACTTAGTGAGATGGTGGAAGTCACACAGAGGTAAATAATGGGAACAAGAAAGGAACCTGATATTTCAGAAATGTCAGTGGGATGAGAGATTAATGACATAGTTGAAAGCAAAGAAAATAGATATAAAAGAGAGAAAAAATAAGGTAGTAATGTGGAAAAGATATAGTATTTTTGAAGTTTCTGAAAGCAGAGGGAAAAATGCCTGATAGACAAAGCATGCATATGGGTTAAAGGCATAGTGGTTGAGGCATATAGTTTGGAGAGATGGAAGACCACTGTCTCTTCTAAGCAAATAATTAGAGAGACAAAGGTAAGTTTAGAAAAACACCTCAAGAGTTACTTTGGATTGGTTAAGCATGAATTTAAAAAAAAAACAAATAAATGCTGCTTGGGAGCTATGATAGGAAAAAATGAAATAAGTATTTGAAATTTCTTCTAGAGAAGGAGCTATTTTCAAATGTAGAGGTGCCGTTAAGTTACAGGTTAACTTTTCAACATGTATCATTGTAGGAGATATTTCAATACACCATTACTGGAGAAGTTTAAAGAAGACCAAGATTCTTCCAAGGCCAAAGGCATTATTAGAATTGGAAATTTCTGATAAGCCAAAGGGCATCAGAAGCAATGGGCACTTAACTGTTCACTCATCCTTAGTATGAACAAGGATATACATATCAGTTATGAAGTCACCTTAGCAGACAGGAAATATTTTCAATAGGATTTATCCCACATATCTATTCAAGTCAAATGGCAGTGCTTCTAAGAGACTATCCCTTTGCCATTACGAGGGTCATTTATGGACTAACAGCATCAGCTCCAGGTGGCACATTGGTAAAGAATTTGCCTGCCAATGCAGGCGATACAAGAGACAAGGGTCCAATACTGGAGTGGCTTGCCATTCCCTCCTCCAGGGAATCTTCTGATCCAGGAATTGAACCCCAATCTCCTACACTGCAGGCAGATGCTTTACCAATTGAGTCACCAAGGAAGCACATAAAACAGCATAGTTCTTATAAAGCAAACAACTATATAGATTAAGCTTAAGGATTTGATGCTAAGTGAAATAAACCAGTCACAAAAAACCACAAATACTGTATGATCTTACTTATTTGAGAGTCTGTGTTTTAGTACATGAGGGCGCTAATTTAGGTCACATCTGGGCTCAGCAGGCACGAGCACCAGAAATGGTTAGCAGCACAAGTACTAGATTTTTCATCCTTGGTAGAGTAGAAAGAACACAATTTTCTAATTCAGATTATCCTCTTTTATAATCCAGGCTCCACTGCTTATGAATCATTTGGTAATAGGTAATTGTTTTAAGCTGTTCTAAATGTCATTTTTAAAAATGTATAATGTGTTCATAATAAAAACCCATTATGGATTTTTTTCATGATGGTTAAAGGAGATGCAGGTTGAGTAGTTTGTACAGCCCTTGGCTTACAATAACCACACTTAGTAGATGATGTATTATTATTATTATCTGGGCCATAAGCACGGCCAAATGAATCCTGTACTCTAGCACAGTAGTAAGTCCATGAAATTTACAGAATCTTGACCTCGTTAAGAAAATAATCTCAAATAAACATATTGAACATGATAGAAGGTCATGGGTATTATGAAAGTCAAAAGGGTGTGCAACTTTCAATAGCTCTGAAGGCTGTCTTTATAAAAGACTAAATGTAAAGCACCCGAGCAGTTACAGTATTTCCCTCTTTCTGTCTTTAGAAAGAGAATATGCCAGCCAATTCAGGATTTTATTACAATTATTCATTTATTCAATTTTAACAATAAAGATATTTTAAGTAATATATTTGCTTCTGTGCTGTGTTGTGTTGTTGCTTCAGTTGTATATGACTCTTTGCGACCATATGGACTGTAGTCCACCAGGTTCCTCTTTCTATGGAATTCTCCAGGCAAGAATACTGGAATGGGGCTTCCCTGGTGGTCCAGTGGGTAAGGGCACTGCCTTGCAGTGCAAGGGGAGCTGGTTCAATCCCTGGCCTGGGAATATTCCACGTGCCGTGGAGCAGCTAGACTGATGTGTCCAACTACCAAGTAAGAGTTCTGGAGTGCATGCACCCAGAGCCTGTGCTCTGCAGCAAGAGAGGCCACTGTGATGGAAGGCTCACACAGGCTAAAGAACGAAGACGGAAATAAATGAAAGACCAATAGAAGTGGCCAAAAAAAAAAAAAAAAATCAAGAATGCTGGAATGGGTTGACATGCCTTCCTCCAGGGGTTCTTCCTGACCCAGGGATCAAACCTGAATCTCTTATAGCTCCTGCATTGGCAGGCAGGTTCTTTACCACTAGCACCACTGAAGTTTAAACTAATTTATCTCAATCATTTATTCCTGGAAACAAAAAAGCATGGTAATCATTACGTACAATAGACATGACTCAAACTTAAATAGTGATTTCTTCCTTAGACCATTTAACGATGTTTTCTCTTTGGTTATAGCCTCATCTATGTAATGCTGGAGACCATTTTTCTACCAGAAATATCCTGAACCAAATTTTTATGCAACTCATTTTTATGCTTGACATCTTATTTAATAATTACATCTCTGGCATAGACCAGATACTTATTAGGTCTTTGATCCAGTGTGGTTAAAACTAATGTTTTAAATCTAAACTGAAGTGTTAAAGTGAAATCTAAAGCCAGAATTGTGCTTGTTTTTCTGTTGCTGTTTTTGTTGTTGTTGTTTTAATCAACGCCAGGAGGAATTCTTTAAAGATGCAGTCAAAATATCAGGAGACTCAGGTTTGATCCCTGGGTCAGGACAATCCCTTGCAGTAGGAAGTGGCACCTGACTCCATTATTCTTGCCTGGAAATTCTATGGAAGGAGGAGTCTGGTGGATTACAGTCCTCGAGGTTGGGAAGAGTCAGACTGAGTGACTGAGCACAAAATAACAAACAGCATCAAAGTAAACTTATTAGAAAGTCTTCTTTGGGATGAAAAGCTACCTCTTGGTCACTGTGAGTAGAAAACTGTTTTGGTTGCAACCTACAGAAGGGGTTCTGAATGAAGTGCAAATTTGATGAGTGACTTAAAGTAGTCATAAAAGGCAAAGTTAGATATCGATATTTAGAGAAAAGCCACAGGAATGAAATATATGCTATACTATTAGAGAAATAGAAATCTACCAAATGAAAATAAAAATTGCTGTTTCTTTAGTGTTCCAACTACCAAGTAAGAGTTCTGGAGTGCATGCACCCAGAGCCTGTGCTCTGCAGCAAGAGAGGCCACTGTGATGGAAGGCTCACACAGGCTAAAGAACGAAGACGGAAATAAATGAAAGACCAATAGAAGTGGCCAAAAAAAAAAAAAAAAATCAAGAATGCTGGAATGGGTTGACATGCCTTCCTCCAGGGGTTCTTCCTGACCCAGGGATCAAACCTGAATCTCTTATAGCTCCTGCATTGGCAGGCAGGTTCTTTACCACTAGCACCACTGAAGTTTAAACTAATTTATCTCAATCATTTATTCCTGGAAACAAAAAAGCATGGTAATCATTACGTACAATAGACATGACTCAAACTTAAATAGTGATTTCTTCCTTAGACCATTTAACGATGTTTTCTCTTTGGTTATAGCCTCATCTATGTAATGCTGGAGACCATTTTTCTACCAGAAATATCCTGAACCAAATTTTTATGCAACTCATTTTTATGCTTGACATCTTATTTAATAATTACATCTCTGGCATAGACCAGATACTTATTAGGTCTTTGATCCAGTGTGGTTAAAACTAATGTTTTAAATCTAAACTGAAGTGTTAAAGTGAAATCTAAAGCCAGAATTGTGCTTGTTTTTCTGTTGCTGTTTTTGTTGTTGTTGTTTTAATCAACGCCAGGAGGAATTCTTTAAAGATGCAGTCAAAATATCAGGAGACTCAGGTTTGATCCCTGGGTCAGGACAATCCCTTGCAGTAGGAAGTGGCACCTGACTCCATTATTCTTGCCTGGAAATTCTATGGAAGGAGGAGTCTGGTGGATTACAGTCCTCGAGGTTGGGAAGAGTCAGACTGAGTGACTGAGCACAAAATAACAAACAGCATCAAAGTAAACTTATTAGAAAGTCTTCTTTGGGATGAAAAGCTACCTCTTGGTCACTGTGAGTAGAAAACTGTTTTGGTTGCAACCTACAGAAGGGGTTCTGAATGAAGTGCAAATTTGATGAGTGACTTAAAGTAGTCATAAAAGGCAAAGTTAGATATCGATATTTAGAGAAAAGCCACAGGAATGAAATATATGCTATACTATTAGAGAAATAGAAATCTACCAAATGAAAATAAAAATTGCTGTTTCTTTAGTCAAAGCATTTAAGCTAAAATGACTAAGCCACGAGTTAAGGTGAATAAATTTAACAAAGGGACATACAAACTTAGCTCTAATACCTAAACCAACATATATCAGTTTAGAAGAAAATAGTTTTGAACAAAATAGTATGGTAGATTAAAAAATCATGCAATCTTCTTAGCTAAGGAGCTATTCTTATTTTTAAACATCATGTGTACAAGTGATTTCTCTGTGTGTGTGTCTGTGTGTGTGCGTCTTTTTGTATCTGTGCAAAGCGAAGGTCTGGGAAGCCTGGGGTACCAGCCTTTCTGTATCATTAGTGGCTATTTACTTGGTGATGATCCATTGTTTAAACAATAGCTTCACTTTTTTCAAAATATGTCAAAATAAGGTGTTGGATGATAATTTTGATATTTGAGAATTTGATAATTATGACTAACAGAGAAGCAAAACAATTAGTTTAAAAAAGCCAGAATTCAGTGTTGGTTGAAGATAGCACTTAGGTTGATAATGTATCTGCTCCCCAAAGAATGGAAATCAAGCAAAAAAAGGAAAAGAAGAAGATTATGAATAAATATGCAATCAATAGAACAGCAAGGTGGAAGTAAAGGGGAAAGGAAAAATTGAAATTTGATATTTTTAGCTTATAATTACAAGTTGAAATTGGAAGTAGAATGGTGAAAGTGAAAAATTTGAGTATTATATTAAAGATGCAGTCAAAATATCAGGAGACTCAGGTTTGATCCCTGGGTCAGGACAATCCTTGCAGTAGGAAGTGGCACCTGACTCCATTATTCTTGCCTGGAAATTCTATGGAAGGAGGAGTCTGGTGGATTACAGTCCTCGAGGTTGGGAAGAGTCAGACTGAGTGACTGAGCACAAAATAACAAACAGCATCAAAGTAAACTTATTAGAAAGTCTTCTTTGGGATGAAAAGCTACCTCTTGGTCACTGTGAGTAGAAAACTGTTTTGGTTGCAACCTACAGAAGGGGTTCTGAATGAAGTGCAAATTTGATGAGTGACTTAAAGTAGTCATAAAAGGCAAAGTTAGATATCGATATTTAGAGAAAAGCCACAGGAATGAAATATATGCTATACTATTAGAGAAATAGAAATCTACCAAATGAAAATAAAAATTGCTGTTTCTTTAGTCAAAGCATTTAAGCTAAAATGACTAAGCCACGAGTTAAGGTGAATAAATTTAACAAAGGGACATACAAACTTAGCTCTAATACCTAAACCAACATATATCAGTTTAGAAGAAAATAGTTTTGAACAAAATAGTATGGTAGATTAAAAAATCATGCAATCTTCTTAGCTAAGGAGCTATTCTTATTTTTAAACATCATGTGTACAAGTGATTTCTCTGTGTGTGTGTCTGTGTGTGTGCGTCTTTTTGTATCTGTGCAAAGCGAAGGTCTGGGAAGCCTGGGGTACCAGCCTTTCTGTATCATTAGTGGCTATTTACTTGGTGATGATCCATTGTTTAAACAATAGCTTCACTTTTTTCAAAATATGTCAAAATAAGGTGTTGGATGATAATTTTGATATTTGAGAATTTGATAATTATGACTAACAGAGAAGCAAAACAATTAGTTTAAAAAAGCCAGAATTCAGTGTTGGTTGAAGATAGCACTTAGGTTGATAATGTATCTGCTCCCCAAAGAATGGAAATCAAGCAAAAAAAGGAAAAGAAGAAGATTATGAATAAATATGCAATCAATAGAACAGCAAGGTGGAAGTAAAGGGGAAAGGAAAAAATTGAAATTTGATATTTTTAGCTTATAATTACTGATTAATGAATGTAAACTGAAAAACCTTAGTAGGAAATATATTTTTACTAAGTCAGAGCTATGATTTTACTCATATATTTGTTTAACATCACACATATTTCTATTCTCTGATCATTTAGATTGATTTTAGACAATTTAGAATAGAAAATCAATAAAAGTATTTTTTATTTTAATGTATTTTTACTTAGAGTATCCTCCAACATCGCTTTACAATGCTGTCTTGGCTTCTGTCAGACAAAAATATGAATCAGTCATAAGTATACATATATCCCTTTATTCTTGAGCCTCCCTCTCATTTGACCCATTACCCCTGTAAGTTGTCATATGTAAAATAGATAGCAACTTTCTACTAGCTATCTATTTTACATATGGCAATGTGTATCTTTTTTTTTTTTTTTGCAATGTGTATCTTTCAATGGTACTCTCTCAGTTCATCCCTCCCTCCATCTGTGTTCACAAGTCTGTTCTCTGTCAGCATCTCTATTCCTGTCCTACAAATAGAGTCATCAATATACTTTTTTTAGATTCCATATATTTGCATTAATATACAATATTTGTTTTTCTCTTTCTAACTTATTTCATTCTGTATAACAGGCTCTAGATTTATCCATCTCAGTCCAGTTGGCTCAAACTTGTCCTTCTTATGGCTGAGTAATATTCCATCATGTGTGTGTGTATATGTGTGTATATACATATATATATATGGCTAATTCTGTATCCATTCTTCTGTAAATGAGCATCAAGGTTGCTTCCATATCCTGGCTATCGTAAATAGTACTGCAGTGAACATTGGGGTACATATGTCTTTTTGAATTATGGTTTTCTCAGGGTATAAGACCAGTAGTGGAATTGCTGGGTCATACTGTAGTTTTGTGCCTAGTTTTTTAAGGCATATCCATAGTGGCTGTATCAAAGTACATTCCCGCCAACAGTCAAAGAGAGTTCTGTTTTCTTCACATCCTCTCCAGCATTTATTGTTTGCAGACTTTTTGATGATGGTTACTGTGACTGCTATTATTCCAAGTATTTACTAAGGAAGCATTCTGCATACACTGTGTCTCATCTACCTAAGGAAAATGCATAAAATTCCTAGTTTGCTAATAGCTATGTAAAAGAGTAGTGATTAATGAATGAAGCCCTTACAATTACATGGCTTTAGAGATATTTCTGTGAATCTATATACACATTTCACAAAGTAATCTGACTTTTAAAAGACGTTAAGTGAAAATACAACTTAATCAGGTAAAAAGTGCTGAGTAGAAGGGGCAGAGAGGGGCCAAATGGCAGACATAACCTACACTAACAAAAGTGGAACTTCTAGAGATATGCTTTCTTATTTTGAATTCACCCAACTTATCTGTTTTAATTAGTTTCTAGACAGACTGAAATCATCACTCGTCCAATGAAAACTCCATGTTAAGAGGATTTTGTTGTGAGCTCACATAGCCTTGTTTAGATGCTAAAACTGTTAACCATTTCACCTTTTTGTGGGGGAGTTTATAAACCTTAACTAAAATTGTATGTCATGCCTTGATACTCTGTTCTTTTGAAAAGGCATTGCATAGGAAATGTCCACTAGTTTTAAATATGTAATTGATCATCCAGATATTATTTGATCCCCCAAATAGCTGAGCTATTTTCCTTTCATTTGCAAATGTGCATTTCACACCACTGTCACCTGGAGAACTTAGCATTCAGATATATTTAGTGACATTCCCTGCCTTCATTTGACATTTGTTTTATTTGTAAACTGTGCTTTGTGCTTTTACCCTTCAGAGATCCAGTATATTTGGGAATGAAAAGACTTGAATATGTGAAGAAAACAGCAATTCAGGTCAGGTTGAATTGGAGCACATTGTGGCCAAGAGGTGGGTGATGGGTCAGACAGGCCACTTAAGCTTCTTGGCCCTCAGTCTCTACTCTCCCCACATTGACCTAAGAGTTCAGGGAATTGCTGGGTCATACTGTAAGTTTTGGTGCCTAGTTTTTAAGGGCTTTTAATCCATAGTGGCTGTATCAAAGTACATTCCCGCCAACAGTCAAAGAGAGTTCTGTTTTCTTCACATCCTCTCCAGCATTTATTGTTTGCAGACTTTTTATGATGGTTACTGTGACTGCTATTATTCCAAGTATTTACTAAGGAAGCATTCTGCATACACTGTGTCTCATCTACCTAAGGAAAATGCATAAAATTCCTAGTTTGCTAATAGCTATGTAAAAGAGTAGTGATTAATGAATGAAGCCCTTACAATTACATGGCTTTAGAGATATTTCTGTGAATCTATATACACATTTCACAAAGTAATCTGACTTTTAAAAGACGTTAAGTGAAAATACAACTTAATCAGGTAAAAAGTGCTGAGTAGAAGGGGCAGAGAGGGGCCAAATGGCAGACATAACCTACACTAACAAAAGTGGAACTTCTAGAGATATGCTTTCTTATTTTGAATTCACCCAACTTATCTGTTTTAATTAGTTTCTAGACAGACTGAAATCATCACTCGTCCAATGAAAACTCCATGTTAAGAGGATTTTGTTGTGAGCTCACATAGCCTTGTTTAGATGCTAAAACTGTTAACCATTTCCCCTTTTTTGTGGGGAGTTTATAAACCTTAACTAAAATTGTATGTCATGCCTTGATACTCTGTTCTTTTGAAAAGGCATTGCATAGGAAATGTCCACTAGTTTTAAATATGTAATTGATCATCCAGATATTATTTGATCCCCCAAATAGCTGAGCTATTTTCCTTTCATTTGCAAATGTGCATTTCACACCACTGTCACCTGGAGAACTTAGCATTCAGATATATTTAGTGACATTCCCTGCCTTCATTTGACATTTGTTTTATTTGTAAACTGTGCTTTGTGCTTTTACCCTTCAGAGATCCAGTATATTTGGGAATGAAAAGACTTGAATATGTGAAGAAAACAGCAATTCAGGTCAGGTTGAATTGGAGCACATTGTGGCCAAGAGGTGGGTGATGGGTCAGACAGGCCACTTAAGCTTCTTGGCCCTCAGTCTCTACTCTCCCCACATTGACCTAAGAGTTCAGGGAGGTCTGTGGGCTACTGGGAACCTGGCTATAACCTTGCTTCATGAAAGACTATAAATATACATCCAGCTGGTCTTTAAATACCACTGGGCCTACCCTCCTCCCCCCCATCTCTGTGTCTTCTTTGGAGAAATGCCTATTTAAGTCTCTGCTTATTAATTGTTAATTATTAACGATTAATTAAGTGCTTGTTAGTTGGGTTTTTTTTGTTTTGATGCTGTTATGCATCATGAGCAATTTGTAAATATCATGACTAATCCTTTGTTGGTAAAATCATTTGCAAATTATTTCCCAGTCTATCAGTGGTCATTTCATTTTATTATTTCCTTTGCTGTGCAAAAACTCTTGACTTTATCTAGGTTCCATTTGTTTATTTTTGTTTTTGTGTATAGTGTTAAAGAATGACCTAATTTTATTTTTTTTTACAAATAGTTGTCCAGTTTTTCCAGCACCGTTTGTTGAAGATATTTTCTTTCCAACATTGTGTAATCTTGCTACTTTCATCATAGATTAATTGACCATATGTGCATGAGTCTATTTCTGGTTTTTATAGCCTTTTTAGTTCATCTGTATTTCCACTATTGTACCAGTATTATACTGTTTGATTCCTGTAGCCTTGTAGTATAGTTTGAAGTTAGATAGCCTGATTCCTCCAACTCTGTTCTTCTTGTTTAAGTTGCTCTTTGGGCCTTTTGTGTCTCCATTTAAATTTTGAAATTTTTTATGTTTGTTTGTTTTAGCCTTGCGAAAAATGTCATCGGTAATTTGATAGAGATTGCATAGAATCTGTATATTGCCTTGGTTAGTGTAGTCATTTTGACAATTCTTCCAATCCATGAACATGATATATATATTTTTTTTTTTTTTTGCGGGGGTGGGGTGGGTTGGGGAGGGAGGGGTGGGAGGGCCACTTCTTTCATTTATCTATTTTCATCCATCCTTGGCCTGTGAATATGTGAAGAAAACAGCAATTCAGGTCAGGTTGAATTGGAGCACATTGTGGCCAAGAGGTGGGTGATGGGTCAGACAGGCCACTTAAGCTTCTTGGCCCTCAGTCTCTACTCTCCCCACATTGACCTAAGAGTTCAGGGAGGTCTGTGGGCTACTGGGAACCTGGCTATAACCTTGCTTCATGAAAGACTATAAATATACATCCAGCTGGTCTTTAAATACCACTGGGCCTACCCTCCTCCCCCCCATCTCTGTGTCTTCTTTGGAGAAATGCCTATTTAAGTCTCTGCTTATTAATTGTTAATTATTAACGATTAATTAAGTGCTTGTTAGTTGGGTTTTTTTTGTTTTGATGCTGTTATGCATCATGAGCAATTTGTAAATATCATGACTAATCCTTTGTTGGTAAAATCATTTGCAAATTATTTCCCAGTCTATCAGTGGTCATTTCATTTTATTATTTCCTTTGCTGTGCAAAAACTCTTGACTTTATCTAGGTTCCATTTGTTTATTTTTGTTTTTGTGTATAGTGTTAAAGAATGACCTAATTTTATTTTTTTTTACAAATAGTTGTCCAGTTTTTCCAGCACCGTTTGTTGAAGATATTTTCTTTCCAACATTGTGTAATCTTGCTACTTTCATCATAGATTAATTGACCATATGTGCATGAGTCTATTTCTGGTTTTTATAGCCTTTTTAGTTCATCTGTATTTCCACTATTGTACCAGTATTATACTGTTTGATTCCTGTAGCCTTGTAGTATAGTTTGAAGTTAGATAGCCTGATTCCTCCAACTCTGTTCTTCTTGTTTAAGTTGCTCTTTGGGCCTTTTGTGTCTCCATTTAAATTTTGAAATTTTTTATGTTTGTTTGTTTTAGCCTTGCGAAAAATGTCATCGGTAATTTGATAGAGATTGCATAGAATCTGTATATTGCCTTGGTTAGTGTAGTCATTTTGACAATTCTTCCAATCCATGAACATGATATATATATTTTTTTTTTTTTTTTTTGCGGGGGTGGGGTGGGTTGGGGAGGGAGGGGTGGGGAGGGCCACTTCTTTCATTTATCTATTTTCATCCATCCTTATTCTTTGGCCTGTGTGGGCCTCCCATCACAGTGACATCTGTTGTCGCAGAGCACCTGGTCTGGGTTCATGCACTCCAGAGCTCTGGCTGGGTAATTGGACACATTGGTCCAGCCACTCTGTGGCACATGGGATCTTCCCAGGCTAGGGATCGAACCGGCGGCCCTTGCACTGCAAGGCAGTGTCCTTACCCACTGGACCACCAGGGAAGCCCATGATATATCTTTAAACCTGTTTGCCTCTTCTTCAACTGCTTTCATCAGCATCTTATAGTTTTTGGAGTACAGGTCTTTTGTCTTCTTAGATAGGTTTATTCCTAGGTTTTTAAATTCTGTTTGATGTGATGGTAAATGGAATTGTTTCTTGAGTTTCTTTTTTTTTCATATTATATTGTTATTGTACAGAAATGCAACAGATCTATTAATTTTGTAACCTGCAACTTTACAAAATTCATTGATGAGTTCTAGTAGTTTTCTGGTAGTATATTTAGGATCTTCTCTATATAGTATCATATCATTTGCAGACAGAGCAAGTTTAACTTCTTCTTTTCCAATTGGTATGTCCTTTATTATGTTTTCTTCTCTGCTGTAGCTAAGACTTCCAAGACTGTGTTGAATAAAAGTGATGAGAGTCAACATCCTTGTATTTTCCTTGATCTTAGAGGAAATATTTTCAACTTTCCACCATTGGATATCATGTTAGCTGTAGGTTTGTTGTATGTGGCCTTTATTATGCTGAGGGATGTACCTTCTATACTCACTGTCTGGAGAGTTTTTTCTCATAAACAGGTGCTGAATTTTGCCCCCAATTTTTTCTGCATCTATTGAGATGATCATAAGATTTTATTCTTCAGTTTATTGATGTGGTGTATCCCAATGATTAATTTGAGGATACTAAAATATCCTTACATCACTGGGATGAATTCCACTTGGTCATGGTATATAACATTTTTAATGTATTATTGGATTCCGATCTCTAATACTCTGTTGACAACTTTTGCATCTATGTTTGTCAGTGATATTGGATTGTAATTTTGTCTGTTTTGTCATATTTTTGTCTGGATTTGGTATCAGAGTAATGATTACCTCATAAATTGAGTTTCTAAGTTTTCTTTCCTCTGTGGTTTTTTCAAACAGTTTCAGAAGGATAGGTGCTAACTGTTCCCTAAATATTCAGTAGGATTCACCTGTGAAGCCATTAGGTTCTGAACATTTGTCTGTTGGGAGTTTTTAAATCACAATTTCAATCTCAGTAGTTGTAATTAGTCTCTTCATATTTTCTCTCTCCCTGGTTCAGTCTAGGGAGACTGTACCTTTCTAAGAATTTGTCCATTTTTCCCAGATTGTCCATTTTATTGGCATACAGTTGCTTATAGTAGTCTCTTATGATCCTTTGATTTCTGTGAATTCAGTTGTTATTTCTCCTTTTTCATTTCTATTTATTTGAGTCACATTCCTTTCTTTCTTGATGAGTCTGGCTAAAGGTTTATAAATGTTGTCACTGTTTACAGACTGAGTGTTGCTCAGTTGTGTCCAATTTTGCAACCCCATGGGTAAGCCATGGGATTCTCCAGGCAAGAACAGCAACTCAGGAATGCGTTGCTTTCCCTTTTCCAGGGAATCTTCTGAACTGAGGAATTGAACCCAGGTCTCCCACCTTGCAGGCAGATTCTTTACCAACTGAGCTGCCAGAGTAGCCCCTCTTTACAAAGAACTACCTTTAATTTCATTGATCTTTGTGATTATTATCTTTGTCTCTATTTCGCTTATTTCTGCTCCAATTTTTATGATTTCCTTCTTTATACTAACTTTAGGTTTTATTTGTTCTTCTTTCTCTAGTCATTTTATGTGTCTGGTTATATTGTTTATTTTGATTTTTCTAGTTTCTTAAGGTAAGACTGTAATCTCTAAACTTCCCTCTTAGAGCTGCCTTTGCCACATCACATAGGTTTTAGACCAGCATTCTTTTGTTTTCACTAGTCCCTAGGCATTTTTTATTTCCTCTATGATTTCTTCAGTGATCCATTTTTTTGGTTTTGTCATATTTTTGTCTGGATTTGGTATCAGAGTAATGATTACCTCATAAATTGAGTTTCTAAGTTTTCTTTCCTCTGTGGTTTTTTCAAACAGTTTCAGAAGGATAGGTGCTAACTGTTCCCTAAATATTCAGTAGGATTCACCTGTGAAGCCATTAGGTTCTGAACATTTGTCTGTTGGGAGTTTTTAAATCACAATTTCAATCTCAGTAGTTGTAATTAGTCTCTTCATATTTTCTCTCTCCCTGGTTCAGTCTAGGGAGACTGTACCTTTCTAAGAATTTGTCCATTTTTCCCAGATTGTCCATTTTATTGGCATACAGTTGCTTATAGTAGTCTCTTATGATCCTTTGATTTCTGTGAATTCAGTTGTTATTTCTCCTTTTTCATTTCTATTTATTTGAGTCACATTCCTTTCTTTCTTGATGAGTCTGGCTAAAGGTTTATAAATGTTGTCACTGTTTACAGACTGAGTGTTGCTCAGTTGTGTCCAATTTTTTGCAACCCCATGGGTAAGCCATGGGATTCTCCAGGCAAGAACAGCAACTCAGGAATGCGTTGCTTTCCCTTTTCCAGGGAATCTTCTGAACTGAGGAATTGAACCCAGGTCTCCCACCTTGCAGGCAGATTCTTTACCAACTGAGCTGCCAGAGTAGCCCCTCTTTACAAAGAACTACCTTTAATTTCATTGATCTTTGTGATTATTATCTTTGTCTCTATTTCGCTTATTTCTGCTCCAATTTTTATGATTTCCTTCTTTATACTAACTTTAGGTTTTATTTGTTCTTCTTTCTCTAGTCATTTTATGTGTCTGGTTATATTGTTTATTTTGATTTTTCTAGTTTCTTAAGGTAAGACTGTAATCTCTAAACTTCCCTCTTAGAGCTGCCTTTGCCACATCACATAGGTTTTAGACCAGCATTCTTTTGTTTTCACTAGTCCCTAGGCATTTTTTATTTCCTCTATGATTTCTTCAGTGATCCATGTGTTGTTTAGCAGCATATTTTTTAGTCTCCACATATTTGTATGTTTTTCTTACAGTTTATTTCTAATTCCATAGTGCTATAATCAAAAAATATGCTTGATATGATTTAAATTTTCTTAAAATTTTCAAGGCTTGTCTTGTGGAGTAGCAATATAGCCAATCCAGAAGAATGTTTCATGTGCACTTGAAAAGAATGTGTAGTCTGCTATGTTTGGTTAGGATAGTCAATAAAGTTCAGCAGGTCTAAAGTGTCTTTTAAGGCCTGAGTTTCCTTAATTTTCTTTCTGGATGATTTTTCTGCTGATGAAAGTAGACTATTTTCCTTACTCTCTCTCTCTTCTCCTTCTGGGACCCCTATAATGTGAATATTGGTGCATTTATTGTTGTTCCAGAGGTCTTATAGACTGCCTTCAATTTTAATGACTTTTTCTGTGTTCTACTTTTGTGACAGTTATTCCACCATTCTGTCTTCAAGGTCACTTATCCATTCTTCTGTTTCAGTTATTCTGCTATTGTTTCTTGTTAGTGCACTGTTCATCCTTGTTTGTTCTTTAGATTCCCTGAAAGTTTTAGTCCTTTTGTCATACCCCCGGGCTTGGAAGGCTTATGTCACAGCTTAGAACCTTCACAACAGTGGGAGAATGTCTTTAGCATTATTCTCAAGTTTATGGGTTGCCTACTCAGTGTGTATGGGAATTTATCATAATAGTGCTTCTTCTGCCTTCTCTTTGCAGCTTCTTCTTGGCTTCTTGACATAAGGTATGTTTTCTTGGTGGGTTCCAGAGTCCTCTTGTCAACTTCTGTTCAAGAGCTAATTGCAAATTTGGTGCTTTCACAGGAGGAGGTGAGAATGCATCTTTCTACTCAGTCATCTTGAGCCAATCTCCCCACGGACTCACTATTTAAATGAATACTTGAGTGTTGTGCCTGTGCCTATAGATGTGGAGGATCAGAAAATAACCTTCTGGGTAGAAGCTCTGTCTTCCCATCCCATGTTCTGAGAGCCTAACAGAGACTAAAGGGGCCGAAACTCCCAGGATAGAGCTGCCTTTGCCACATCACATAGGTTTTAGACCAGCATTCTTTTGTTTTCACTAGTCCCTAGGCATTTTTTATTTCCTCTATGATTTCTTCAGTGATCCATGTGTTGTTTAGCAGCATATTTTTTAGTCTCCACATATTTGTATGTTTTTCTTACAGTTTATTTCTAATTCCATAGTGCTATAATCAAAAAATATGCTTGATATGATTTAAATTTTCTTAAAATTTTCAAGGCTTGTCTTGTGGAGTAGCAATATAGCCAATCCAGAAGAATGTTTCATGTGCACTTGAAAAGAATGTGTAGTCTGCTATGTTTGGTTAGGATAGTCAATAAAGTTCAGCAGGTCTAAAGTGTCTTTTAAGGCCTGAGTTTCCTTAATTTTCTTTCTGGATGATTTTTCTGCTGATGAAAGTAGACTATTTTCCTTACTCTCTCTCTCTTCTCCTTCTGGGACCCCTATAATGTGAATATTGGTGCATTTATTGTTGTTCCAGAGGTCTTATAGACTGCCTTCAATTTTAATGACTTTTTCTGTGTTCTACTTTTGTGACAGTTATTCCACCATTCTGTCTTCAAGGTCACTTATCCATTCTTCTGTTTCAGTTATTCTGCTATTGTTTCTTGTTAGTGCACTGTTCATCCTTGTTTGTTCTTTAGATTCCCTGAAAGTTTTAGTCCTTTTGTCATACCCCCGGGCTTGGAAGGCTTATGTCACAGCTTAGAACCTTCACAACAGTGGGAGAATGTCTTTAGCATTATTCTCAAGTTTATGGGTTGCCTACTCAGTGTGTATGGGAATTTATCATAATAGTGCTTCTTCTGCCTTCTCTTTGCAGCTTCTTCTTGGCTTCTTGACATAAGGTATGTTTTCTTGGTGGGTTCCAGAGTCCTCTTGTCAACTTCTGTTCAAGAGCTAATTGCAAATTTGGTGCTTTCACAGGAGGAGGTGAGAATGCATCTTTCTACTCAGTCATCTTGAGCCAATCTCCCCACGGACTCACTATTTAAATGAATACTTGAGTGTTGTGCCTGTGCCTATAGATGTGGAGGATCAGAAAAATAACCTTCTGGGTAGAAGCTCTGTCTTCCCATCCCATGTTCTGAGAGCCTAACAGAGACTAAAGGGGCCGAAACTCCCAGGATCTGCTGAATAAACCTATGAATGTTGACTACATTCCTGGACAACACAATTATGAATGTCAAGTGAGAGATTCATAGGAGTAAAACATTAAAACACGTCACTATTAAAAAGGCTGCAAGGTAAAATATCATGAATAATAAGTACCAAATTAGTTATGCTGCATTGTCTGTTGGGAACGTAGGACCCTGGCAACCTTTTCAACCTTATGTGTCCTGTCGTGTCTGTCCGTGACAGGTGCTGTACATGGTCTGAAAGGTAAACCTGAGGGAGCAGGCTCATGCTTGCAGCAGAGGGTATGGGCAAGATTCTGATTCTGAGTCTAGGATGCTGCTCTTTTAGAATTACTTCATTGTTATCACAGCCTGAAATCACACAGGGTCGCGCTCCATGGGTTCTGGGAGTCCCAGTGGTCTCTAAGGGATCCTAAAACCCCATCTGACACAGCTGAGATATCAATCTTCGCTCCTCTATCCCTGCTGTAATGGCAAAAGCCTGAAGGCCCTCATCTGAAACCTTCCTTATTGGAACACAGAGATTGGCTTCTGTTTCTTGACAAAATGAGAGTTTTAAATTACAAAACAAAAGACGATTTCAAACTGAGTAATTTTATATGTGCTATGAAGAAGGTCATAGTGCCTGAAGCAAAGTAAATAGGCCTGTCAAACAAAAAGAATCTTAGGTATGATTTTTTAATATAATAGTAACTTCTCTCTACAGGTTGTCCTGTACACATTTCCCACCACCACCAAGCCACTTGGATAAAATAGTCTTTCCCTGTCACTCTCAAATAATAAAAACATCCTGTAGTAAGTTTATTCTCCACAAAGTCTTAATTCATCATTATTTATATCTAACTCCACATTATAATTGCAAATTTGGTGCTTTCACAGGAGGAGGTGAGAATGCATCTTTCTACTCAGTCATCTTGAGCCAATCTCCCCACGGACTCACTATTTAAATGAATACTTGAGTGTTGTGCCTGTGCCTATAGATGTGGAGGATCAGAAAATAACCTTCTGGGTAGAAGCTCTGTCTTCCCATCCCATGTTCTGAGAGCCTAACAGAGACTAAAGGGGCCGAAACTCCCAGGATCTGCTGAATAAACCTATGAATGTTGACTACATTCCTGGACAACACAATTATGAATGTCAAGTGAGAGATTCATAGGAGTAAAACATTAAAACACGTCACTATTAAAAAGGCTGCAAGGTAAAATATCATGAATAATAAGTACCAAATTAGTTATGCTGCATTGTCTGTTGGGAACGTAGGACCCTGGCAACCTTTTCAACCTTATGTGTCCTGTCGTGTCTGTCCGTGACAGGTGCTGTACATGGTCTGAAAGGTAAACCTGAGGGAGCAGGCTCATGCTTGCAGCAGAGGGTATGGGCAAGATTCTGATTCTGAGTCTAGGATGCTGCTCTTTTAGAATTACTTCATTGTTATCACAGCCTGAAATCACACAGGGTCGCGCTCCATGGGTTCTGGGAGTCCCAGTGGTCTCTAAGGGATCCTAAAACCCCATCTGACACAGCTGAGATATCAATCTTCGCTCCTCTATCCCTGCTGTAATGGCAAAAGCCTGAAGGCCCTCATCTGAAACCTTCCTTATTGGAACACAGAGATTGGCTTCTGTTTCTTGACAAAATGAGAGTTTTAAATTACAAAACAAAAGACGATTTCAAACTGAGTAATTTTATATGTGCTATGAAGAAGGTCATAGTGCCTGAAGCAAAGTAAATAGGCCTGTCAAACAAAAAGAATCTTAGGTATGATTTTTTAATATAATAGTAACTTCTCTCTACAGGTTGTCCTGTACACATTTCCCACCACCACCAAGCCACTTGGATAAAATAGTCTTTCCCTGTCACTCTCAAATAATAAAAACATCCTGTAGTAAGTTTATTCTCCACAAAGTCTTAATTCATCATTATTTATATCTAACTCCACATTATAATAAAAATTCAGACTCCATTCAAAAATCAGGTTCTCTTCTTCACTGCTCAGGCCTCCCACAAGGAAGATGTCTATGCTGGGTGGGAGAGAGGTGCTTGGCTGGCTTCTTTGATTATTACTTATTAATAGATAGTATTAGCTGACCTCTGACCCTCTTCTGTTTAGAAAGGTGATAGAACAATGTGACAGAAAAAAATCTTACTTAAGATCACATCTGAGAATGTTTCCTGAGTGTGACTGGTCAAAACTGACTCATTCAGGCATTTTTCTCCAGGCATAACCTCCTTACATGCTGGGTCTCTCACTGGAGAGGTTTTTTTTTTTTTAAATTTTTATTTATTTATTTATTTATTGACTATTCTGGGTTTTCACTGCTGCTGCAGGCTCTTCTCTAGTTGCAGGGGTTGGGGGCTACTCTCTAGTTGAGATGAGTAAAATTCTTGTTGCAATGACTTCTCTTGTTGTGGAACTCGAGCTCTAGGGTACGCGGGCTTCAATAGTTGTGACACATGGGCTTAATAGTTGTGGATCCAAGGCTCTAGAGCACAGGTTTAATGGTTGTGGCTCACAGGCTTAGTTGCTCCGCAGCATGTGGTATCTTCCCGGCTCAGGGGTCGAGCCTGTGTCTCCTGCATTGGCAGGCGAACTCTTTACCACTGAGTTACCAGGGAATTCCCAGAGAGTTCTTAAAGTGCACTCGTAAAATGTGTTGAGAACTACCTGGGCAGCTGGTAACTTCCACTGAAAGGTTGGATGTTCTCTCTGCTGAGGTCTCCCCAGTATCTGCAAGGTACCACTTTCCCAGAACCTATGGTAGTCCAAGGCTGTTTCTTTTCTCTCTTCTTTCATCAAAATCTATATTGGGTCCAGAGAAAACATACACAATTGAACAATTCATGGGTGGGAGTAATTTCTATCTAAGCTTTTTTTTTTTTTTTTTTTTTCCATTTTGCTATGTGGTGGTAGTTTCAGCCACTGTCTTTTACCCTTCAGATTTTGGAGTGTGAATTAGACACCCATCCAACGTTTTATAGAAATTCCAGAAGATACATACAAAACTCTGTGAACAGTTCCCTTGACTTCTCACCTCCTCAGTTTAACCTAAGGTAGAGATGGAGCACCATCCTTGCCTCATGGCATGAAGAACTCATTATGCACAGACAAAATGCTCCAAAGACATCCCTGACTTTAAGCTTCTAGAACCTCTTTTATTTTAAACCCTTCACATCCTCAGCTGTGTGAGGAGACAATGGGCACAGAACTTGCTCATAGCCACCTCCATAACTAAGCCAGCCATGTCTAAAGGTCTTAGGGTAATGGGAAATTATTTTGGGTGGAATATCCACTAAAAGTAAAAGAAAGACACAGTTTATATCAAGTCACATATAAATAAGTTTTAAAGACCACTGAGCTAGCTTTGATCAAAGTGAATTTACTCCTTTTCTTTAGCATTTATATTTCTGAATGATTTATGCAACCTTCAAATTAGGAGCAAGCAAGTCTCCATATTAAACTCATCCTCAAATCTGGAGTATACTGTTGCATTTTTTTCTCTCAAGAAACTCCCAGAGCCATGCACATGGAGCCTTCCCCTGGATGAATCCTGACCACTCACAGCCACGCTCTGGTGCTGCCTCGCTGATCCTCCTGGTGCTCTGAGAGCTGATTCACGTTCACTCAGCTGCTGGAAAGTGAGCCCTACTGCCCAGTATCACACCTCTTACAAGTGCAGGCTCCCTGGAGGCTCTGCATTTACTACTCTCTCAACAAGCTGCAGCTCTCCAATAGCTCCTAATTCAATCTCCTCCCCTCAAAATGCATCCCTATCTGTTTAAGGACAAGTACAAAGGGCTAAATGTTCTTTGCTAAGTTCTTTTCATGTTTGTAGCATAAAGATTAAATGAAAATTGATTTAATGATACAAATTCATGTACGCATTTCTCTTGGAAAGTGTTGAGGCTTTTTTAAAAATATGTGCTTTATTGGAAGAACACATCTGCTGGAATACATTAGTGAAAGGAATCACTGTCTTGATTTTCCATTCTAAGAACCAAGTCTAAGGTTCAAAATAACAATGAATTATCAGGGCTCATATAGTCCACCAAACATGACCCCAGATGGAGTCATATAGATCCCTTCTCTTCACAAGAGAAATGGAGAAACCTTTTCCAGCAGAGAAATCACCACTCTCATCCTGTTTGGGTCCTATATTCTTATTCACCATCAATTCTTCACACTTTGCGTCTTTTCTCGTAAATTGGGAATTGTGCTGTTCCTTACACTTCTATTCTTAAAGTTGTGATCCCTTCAGAACTGTTATAAATTTCACCCTACTCATATATTGCCTTAAATTTCTAGTTCTTCTAGTTATGGCTTTCCTACATAACCCCTTCTGCCTGGCTACTAAAACCTTCTCAGAATGCACTGCTGTCCTCTTGTTTTGTCCTGAGCACACAGTGAGAAATCCCCCAGTATCTGACACTGTCCATAGGCATATGTCTTGATTTGTGCATCCCATTGGAATGTGGCCATTTGTGATTGTGTGCCTTTCTGATGTGTGAGGCTCCATTCATGGCTACTCAGTCCTATCTCCCCATTACTTAAAATAAAAATAACCAGTGCCTTATGACACCAATGAGAAAAATAAGGCTAAATTCAAGTTTATGGCTTTCAAGAGATGACAGAATATAACTTAAAATCGAGAAATTTTAACTGTTGCATTTTTTCTCTCAAGAAACTCCAGACCATCACAGGAGCCTTCCCCTGGATGAATCCTGACCACTCACAGCCACGCTCTGGTGCTGCCTCGCTGATCCTCCTGGTGCTCTGAGAGCTGATTCACGTTCACTCAGCTGCTGGAAAGTGAGCCCTACTGCCCAGTATCACACCTCTTACAAGTGCAGGCTCCCTGGAGGCTCTGCATTTACTACTCTCTCAACAAGCTGCAGCTCTCCAATAGCTCCTAATTCAATCTCCTCCCCTCAAAATGCATCCCTATCTGTTTAAGGACAAGTACAAAGGGCTAAATGTTCTTTGCTAAGTTCTTTTCATGTTTGTAGCATAAAGATTAAATGAAAATTGATTTAATGATACAAATTCATGTACGTACTTCTCTTGGAAAGTGTTGAGGCTTTTTAAGAATATGTGCTTTATTGGAAGAACACATCTGCTGGAATACATTAGTGAAAGGAATCACTGTCTTGATTTTCCATTCTAAGAACCAAGTCTAAGGTTCAAAATAACAATGAATTATCAGGGCTCATATAGTCCACCAAACATGACCCCAGATGGAGTCATATAGATCCCTTCTCTTCACAAGAGAAATGGAGAAACCTTTTCCAGCAGAGAAATCACCACTCTCATCCTGTTTGGGTCCTATATTCTTATTCACCATCAATTCTTCACACTTTGCGTCTTTTCTCGTAAATTGGGAATTGTGCTGTTCCTTACACTTCTATTCTTAAAGTTGTGATCCCTTCAGAACTGTTATAAATTTCACCCTACTCATATATTGCCTTAAATTTCTAGTTCTTCTAGTTATGGCTTTCCTACATAACCCCTTCTGCCTGGCTACTAAAACCTTCTCAGAATGCACTGCTGTCCTCTTGTTTTGTCCTGAGCACACAGTGAGAAATCCCCCAGTATCTGACACTGTCCATAGGCATATGTCTTGATTTGTGCATCCCATTGGAATGTGGCCATTTGTGATTGTGTGCCTTTCTGATGTGTGAGGCTCCATTCATGGCTACTCAGTCCTATCTCCCCATTACTTAAAATAAAAATAACCAGTGCCTTATGACACCAATGAGAAAAATAAGGCTAAATTCAAGTTTATGGCTTTCAAGAGATGACAGAATATAATCTTGTAAATGAAGACATGAAAATTTTAACTTTCTCCAAGACTTGTAACCATTTTTTCCCCAGTGATTGCTAATATGAAGTTATATTTTTAATAAAAGAATGACTTTACTATTATGATAAATTTATGCCTGCAATAATATGCTTATAAATGTACCTTTGTATAAATTTTCAAATCATTGTTATTTTTATTCCTACATTTTTTCCTAACTGAATTAAATTAAAAGCATGTTTCTCCATACTACTTTGAAGATAGGTGCCGTACCAACATGAAATATGAAACCATTAAAGTTAAATATTAGTAGAAAATAAATTTCCTTAGACTAAACATCTATGAAACTATAATAACTCTCCATTTAACTAAATATAAACATGAAAAATGTATTTCTCTTAGTGTTATATCATAACAGAACACATTTAGGATTATAATTATGTAGAAGAAAGGGTTGGGAAATCTGGCATTCTGCACTTGACTCAAACTTTGTTCAAGTAAGAGACCTCAGGGTAACCTATGATTTTTTTTTATTTGTTATACAGTTCTATATTTAGGGAGAAAAAACATACTTAACTCTGCTATTTTTAATTAAACTTCTAAAATATTTTGAGTGTATTTGACCTTCAACATTTGGACTAATATTTGTAGATTTATTTGTGTGATGCAATTACTATAAATTAATTTCATCTTAGGTGACTTTTAAAAGCTGGAATTTAATGCACTTATATAAAAGTGGAACTCCGGTTAATATACAATAAAATTATATGAGAATTACTTAAACTTAGGCTATAAATGTAAATGACATTCTTATTAGCGTATAAAACTTTCAGTATTACTGTTGTCAAGATATTTAGGCATAGCCATAAAACATAGTAAGTGTTGAGCTATTTTTTTTGAACAATAAAAATGAGATCATCTTTATTATGTTTTCTGGTGGCAATAAAAATACATTAAATTAACTTCTTAAAAACAGTTATGTGGAGAGAAGATTAAGAAATGGTCAGTACTTAGCATTGCCTAAAATTTTATCTCACACATTGAACACATGTACTCATGTACAGCTATAAGTAGCTCATGCAACATAACTATTGATTAACACTTTAATATAAACATTTAAATGAACTCTGATACTTGATAATTACATAAATTAGTATCTACTTAAAAAGAAATACTTGTTTGAGACCATAGAGATCATAAGGTTTTAAGAGTCCTAAAAGTTAATAGAAATATACCATGACAAATTTTGAGCAGAAATTGAGGAAATGATGATTAATAGCTTATATAAATTAAATAGACATTTTAAATTAAATACATAATAATTAATGCACTTAAACAAAACATTTCCATTTACTTACTTTTATAAATGAATTGATAGGTTTATATAAGATACTTCTTATTCATATTGAAAATGAGCCTTTATTATCTTAAGAATGAAAAATGATTCCAAATCTGCACAATTTTACAAAGAAATACTGCTTTTCTGCTTATGCTATAACAAAATGTTTATTCGAAGTGCATTATGTTAAATGCTATTTTACACTTCAATTTTGTTTTCAGGTATTATTTTCATAGTAGCTATAACCTACTCAACTTAAAATAATGGAAAATCATGTAACAATTATCTCTTGAGCTACAAATTCTAAAGACCTATTTGGAAAATGGAATAAAATAATCTACTACAGGGCTTCTCTGGTAGCTCAGTGGTAGAGTTCACCTGCCAATTCAGGAGACATGAGTTTGATCCTTGACCTGGGAAGATCCTACATGCTATGAAGCAACTAGTCCTGTGAGTCACAACTATCGAGCCTGTGCTCTAGAGACTCCAAGCTGCAACTACTGAGCCCATGTGTCACAACTACTGAAGCCCGTGTGCCCTAGAGCCCAAGTTCCACAATAAGAGAAGTCACCACAGTGAGAAGCCTGCTCACCTCAACTAGAGAGCTGCCCCCACTCCCTGCAACTAGAGCAATGAAAACACAGAATAGCACCCTCCCCAAAAATCAACTATAGTAGAGCAAATGTGTAAATATAATTTAAAGGCACTACAGTCTTGCACTTATTTCTAATGTTCAAGGCAATATTTGTAAAACAGGTATTTGTGACTATACCTTCATTTTTCTAAACCAAATTTCCACACTTTTCTCTTTCTTAGCTAATGTGTTCCATTTTCTGTCTTTCACATTCTGCTGCCTCTTGGATGGCTTAAGTGTGAAAACCATATTTATCTCTTCCTATACTTATAATACATAATTGTTTTAAAGAAATACTTGTTTGAGACCATAGAGATCATAAGGTTTTAAGAGTCCTAAAAGTTAATAGAAATATACCATGACAAATTTTGAGCAGAAATTGAGGAAATGATGATTAATAGCTTATATAAATTAAATAGACATTTTAAATTAAATACATAATAATTAATGCACTTAAACAAAACATTTCCATTTACTTACTTTTATAAATGAATTGATAGGTTTATATAAGATACTTCTTATTCATATTGAAAATGAGCCTTTATTATCTTAAGAATGAAAAATGATTCCAAATCTGCACAATTTTACAAAGAAATACTGCTTTTCTGCTTATGCTATAACAAAATGTTTATTCGAAGTGCATTATGTTAAATGCTATTTTACACTTCAATTTTGTTTTCAGGTATTATTTTCATAGTAGCTATAACCTACTCAACTTAAAATAATGGAAAATCATGTAACAATTATCTCTTGAGCTACAAATTCTAAAGACCTATTTGGAAAATGGAATAAAATAATCTACTACAGGGCTTCTCTGGTAGCTCAGTGGTAGAGTTCACCTGCCAATTCAGGAGACATGAGTTTGATCCTTGACCTGGGAAGATCCTACATGCTATGAAGCAACTAGTCCTGTGAGTCACAACTATCGAGCCTGTGCTCTAGAGACTCCAAGCTGCAACTACTGAGCCCATGTGTCACAACTACTGAAGCCCGTGTGCCCTAGAGCCCAAGTTCCACAATAAGAGAAGTCACCACAGTGAGAAGCCTGCTCACCTCAACTAGAGAGCTGCCCCCACTCCCTGCAACTAGAGCAATGAAAACACAGAATAGCACCCTCCCCCAAAAAAATCAACTATAGTAGAGCAAATGTGTAAATATAATTTAAAGGCACTACAGTCTTGCACTTATTTCTAATGTTCAAGGCAATATTTGTAAAACAGGTATTTGTGACTATACCTTCATTTTTCTAAACCAAATTTCCACACTTTTCTCTTTCTTAGCTAATGTGTTCCATTTTCTGTCTTTCACATTCTGCTGCCTCTTGGATGGCTTAAGTGTGAAAACCATATTTATCTCTTCCTATACCCTTTCCTTTGGTAATCATACACTTTTACAAATTCTACCATTGCCGTTGTTTTTCAGTTGCTAAGTCATATCTGACTCTTTGTGACCGCATGAACTGCAACATGCTAAGTTTTCCTGTCCTTCACTAGCTCCCAGAGTTTGTTCAAACTCATGTTCATTGAGTCAATGATGCCATCCAATAGTCTTATTCTCTGTCACCTCCTTCTCTTGCTCTCAATCCTTCCCAGCATCATGATCATAGTGAGTTGGCGCTTGGCATCAGGTGGCCAAAGTTTTGGAATTTCAGCTTCAGCATCAGTCCTCCCAGTGAATATTCAGAGTTAATTTCCTTTAAGATTGACTGGTTTGATCTCCTTGCAGTCCAAGGGAATCTCAAGGATCTTATCCCACACAACAGTTCAAAAACAGCAATTAATTGGTGCTTATCCTTCTTCATGGTCTGCCTCACGTCTGTATATGACTACTTGAACAATCATAGCTTTGACTATATGGATCTTGGTCAGCAAAATGATGTCTCTGACTTGTAATACATTGTCTAGGTTCATCATATCTTTCCTTTCAAGGAGCAAGTGTATTTTAATTTTGTGGCTATAGTCACCATTCACAGTGATTTTAGAGCCCAAGAAAAAAAACTCTGTTACTGTTTCCACTTTTTCCCAATCAATTTACCATGAAATGAAGAGACCGGATGTCATGATCTAGTTTTTTGAATGTTGAGTTATAAGTCAGCTTTTCGACTTCCCTCCTTCACTCTCATCAAGAAGATCTTTAGTTCCTCCTCAATTTCTTCCAGTAGAGTGATATCATCTGCACATCTGAGGTTACTGAAATTTCTCCTGGAAATCTTGATTCCAGTTTGTGATTGATCCAGACTGGCATCTCACATGATGTACTCTGCATATAAGTTAAATAAGAAGGGTGACAATATGCAGCCCTGATGTATTCCTTCCCTACTTTTGAAACAGTCTATTGTGTTGTTCCATGTCCGGTTCTAACTGTTGCTTCTTACCCTGCATACAGGTTTCTCAGGAGGCAGGTAAGGTGGCCTGCTATTCCCATTTCTTTATAATTTTTCCAGTTTGTTGTGATATATACTGTCAAAGGCTTTAGAATATTCAAAGAATTCCTTACTTTTTCTATGATCCAATGGATGTTGGCAGTTTAATCTCTGGTACCCCTGCCTTTTCTAATTCCAGCTTGTACATTTAGAAGTTCTTGGTTCATACACTATTGAAGCCTAGCTTGAAGGATTTAGAATGTTACATAATGTTGTGAAAATGCTTCACTTCTCAGGGTAGTTTAACTGGAAGAGATTCAGTTTAGAATCTGACTCTATTAACAGTTACTCATAGAATCAGCAGTAATAATATAGTCAGTTCTTTGTAAGAAAAGACAAGAAAGGCAAAACCTTGACACAAGAACATTTATTTTAGCTCTTCTCCAGTGAGACATTAGGGTGAAATGAAGTCACTATGATACAGTCTCAGAGTCTCTGCCTCTGAAGCTTTCTCTCAAGATTTAAAAGCTCATGCAGGAGCATTTAATTTGCTATTTTTGGGTCACAAGGTCCCCTCTAGATCTCATGGAGGCTAAAAGAAAGGTCTTCATTCTCTCAAGATAGACAATGCCATGCAGCCTCCTAATTTTCTATCTACTTGTTTCTTGTTTCTTCCTGGATTTCCTAGTTTGCATTGAAATTCATCATCATATATAGACAACTAATATTCCCATTTGTTTTTCTTCTGACATCTTGATCTTCACTCATGCTTGAGTTTACATATTCAATTACCATTTAGTTTAAATAGAGACAGGGACACAATCAACAAGATTGGCCATGTCTTGGCCAAAGCGAGATTGCGGGCAGATGGAGAGCGACCACCACAGGCTATGTTCTCAAGGAGAAGTACTATCTACTCATGAAAATCATTCTATGTAAATCAGTGGGAGGAAGACTCAGGGCAAGTATACTCAAAAGCATCATAACTCTTTCTCTTAAGAATGTTCTTTCTAAAGCACAGCAACAATAATGCCACTTTCTGATTTAAGACCTCAATTGCTCATCTTTTACCACTATAGTATAGCATTTATAGTCTTTCTCATTGGATTGAAAGCCCCACAAGATTTTCCTTTCATTGATCATTACAATTTCACTTTGGGCTAAACAAAAGTCTTCATCTTTAGGCAAACTAAAAATTTACATGAATCAAAACAATCATTAAGTTGATAACTTCTTTCACAATCTGCCCTTCAAATAGAATATGTTTATCTCAAACATTCCTATAAATATCCTATAATAAACTTGAAGATTTAAAGCCTTCCTTGGTTGCCTTAATCTGAGGAATTCTCTTCAGCAATGTCTATTAGTGACCCATTATCTGTCCAGTATCCATTATCCATTTAGCATCTATCCATTTGTTACAAGGGCAGTGAAAATATTTTCTTTTTATTTTCTACTCAGTGTACCATACAGAGAGTAGGTGCTGCTTTTTATATTTTAAACTTATATTTTAAGTAGATGCTACCTTTTATATTTTTAATTTACGTTCTAAGAAAATTGAGATGATAAATTAGTATCTTACACAAGGATAAAGCTTTATGTCTCAAAATTCAAAGTAAATTTAAACTTTATCCCTATGCAAGATACTAGTTTACTACTTCAATTTCCATAGAATATAAGTTTAAGGGCTTCCCCTGGTGGTCCAGGGATAAGGACACCGCCTTGCAGTGCAGGGGGCGCTAGTTCGATCCCTGGCCTGGGAAGATCCCACGTGCCGCGGAGCGGCTGAACTGATGTGTCCAATTATCCAGCCAGAGCTCTGGAGCGCATGCGCCCAGAGCCGGTGCTCTTCGACAAGAGACGCCACTGCGATGGGAGGCCCACAGGAGCCAAAGAATAAAGACGGATGAAAACAGAGAAATGAAAGACCAATAGAAGTGGCCTGCCTGCTCCTCTCCCTCCCCAACCCGACCCCCGCCCAAAATAAATAAATCTTAAAAAAAAAAAAAGTTTAAAATATAAAAAGAAGTTTTTTAATGAAGAATGATAACATGTTTTGATAAAGAAAGTAGCATGTCAATAACAGTTTTTCCAATTTACACATTCTTGTGGGTAGAGAACAACCAGCTCACATATAGCTAATACATTTTAAATTTAATTATGTACTTTCAAATTTACATGAATCAAAACAATCATTAAGTTGATAACTTCTTTCACAATCTGCCCTTCAAATAGAATATGTTTATCTCAAACATTCCTATAAATATCCTATAATAAACTTGAAGATTTAAAGCCTTCCTTGGTTGCCTTAATCTGAGGAATTCTCTTCAGCAATGTCTATTAGTGACCCATTATCTGTCCAGTATCCATTATCCATTTAGCATCTATCCATTTGTTACAAGGGCAGTGAAAATATTTTCTTTTTATTTTCTACTCAGTGTACCATACAGAGAGTAGGTGCTGCTTTTTATATTTTAAACTTATATTTTAAGTAGATGCTACCTTTTATATTTTTAATTTACGTTCTAAGAAAATTGAGATGATAAATTAGTATCTTACACAAGGATAAAGCTTTATGTCTCAAAATTCAAAGTAAATTTAAACTTTATCCCTATGCAAGATACTAGTTTACTACTTCAATTTCCATAGAATATAAGTTTAAGGGCTTCCCCTGGTGGTCCAGGGATAAGGACACCGCCTTGCAGTGCAGGGGGCGCTAGTTCGATCCCTGGCCTGGGAAGATCCCACGTGCCGCGGAGCGGCTGAACTGATGTGTCCAATTATCCAGCCAGAGCTCTGGAGCGCATGCGCCCAGAGCCGGTGCTCTTCGACAAGAGACGCCACTGCGATGGGAGGCCCACAGGAGCCAAAGAATAAAGACGGATGAAAACAGAGAAATGAAAGACCAATAGAAGTGGCCTGCCTGCTCCTCTCCCTCCCCAACCCGACCCCCGCCCAAAATAAATAAATCTTAAAAAAAAAAAAAGTTTAAAATATAAAAAGAAGTTTTTTAATGAAGAATGATAACATGTTTTGATAAAGAAAGTAGCATGTCAATAACAGTTTTTCCAATTTACACATTCTTGTGGGTAGAGAACAACCAGCTCACATATAGCTAATACATTTTAAATTTAATTATGTACTCTTTCATGAATTTTATAGTGCTTATCATAAAAATGTCTACCTGGCTATTTTATAATTAAAATTAAATTGAATTTCCTAATAGGTTTTAGATCCATAAGTATTTTATAGTAAAGTATATTAAAGTATTTCTATAAAAATATAAGAAGAAAAAATATAATATGTAAGGATATTTGGTTCATTTCTATTTAAACTTCTTTCTTTTCCTTGATGGAGACTCAAACTAACATAGTACTAGGGATTATATACTTACTGGTTCTTCAATGTGTTTCTGTTTCAGAAACATTACAACAAAGTAACAAAACATGTGCAAGTAAAATAAATTAAGAGTATAAGAAGGAATGTTTTATTATTTTTTTTCATAGAACTTTTCACACATCTTTTTGGAATGTTTTAAACACAAGAAGCATATTTATTCTAAAATTTACAGATCTATAAATCTAAAGTGTCTCTGCCTTCTTTCTCCCATTCTCCTAGGTGAGCCGCATGCCTGTCCTTACTCTCCTCTCTTTATCTTTTTTACACTCTTTAAACTTCTTCTGTATACTTGTTCCATCTATTATGACCTTCATATCTCTAGCACCAATCATTGCCTTTTTTCTTCACCTTTACCTGAAGTGTCTCTTATCAGTAAATATAAATCAGCCTTCAGCCTGCCTTTCCCCCAGGCTGCTAATTTCATTTCTCTTTCTTCTTTTCCTCTTCATCCTTTAATCCCTGAACACTAGATGTTTGCCTCTCCATTGGTGGGAGGATGGGGCACACACAGCTTTCTTTAAAAGGATCACCATTTTCATTTTCAAAATCAGTAGGTTTCTTAGCCACTTTTTGTTTAACCTGCCTACAGGGTTTTTTTTTTTTTTTTTTTTTTTTTGTCCTTCTACCCCTCACCTTGTTAAGTGTGTTGTTTACTCTGGCTGTTACTGTCCTTTCTAAATTTTTCTGCTATCATTTCAAACATTTGTTGGTGGTGTTTTACATAGACTCTTGTCTGTTAGAATATAATACATTCTGACTCTTTAGAATTTCATTGTAAATACAAGTCACGGTTACAACCAGTAGAACCCAACTTTGAGCAACTATATGCATGTATGTATAAATGTGTATGTGCATAGACACAAAGAAGATAAAGGAGACTTATTAGGTTATTGACTGAAAAAGCTGAAGAGATTTCAGAAAGAACATGTTTCAGAAAGATCAACAGTGGCAGAACTAACAAAGGTCAGTTTAGGTGCTGCTATTTCCATGAGTATGTTCCAAATATTTCTCAGTATATAAGGCCTTTAGTTGAAGATACAGACTTTCAGGAAGCTAGCATCTGATTTGCATAGTTGGAGTTAGAAAAGGTGATATTTTAACATTCTCCAAAATGAAGTATATTTAAGTGCTAAGCGACAGAGACAAAATTCAGGTATTGTTAGAGAATAAGGAGGAGTAGATATAGGGCAGGCAGGCAGAGTTGACATCCTTGGTATCAATCCTTCTTGTCCTCTCAGAAAGGTCCCTGGCTCAATTTTAACGCACAAGAAGCATATTTATTCTAAAATTTACAGATCTATAAATCTAAAGTGTCTCTGCCTTCTTTCTCCCATTCTCCTAGGTGAGCCGCATGCCTGTCCTTACTCTCCTCTCTTTATCTTTTTTACACTCTTTAAACTTCTTCTGTATACTTGTTCCATCTATTATGACCTTCATATCTCTAGCACCAATCATTGCCTTTTTTCTTCACCTTTACCTGAAGTGTCTCTTATCAGTAAATATAAATCAGCCTTCAGCCTGCCTTTCCCCCAGGCTGCTAATTTCATTTCTCTTTCTTCTTTTCCTCTTCATCCTTTAATCCCTGAACACTAGATGTTTGCCTCTCCATTGGTGGGAGGATGGGGCACACACAGCTTTCTTTAAAAGGATCACCATTTTCATTTTCAAAATCAGTAGGTTTCTTAGCCACTTTTTGTTTAACCTGCCTACAGGGTTTTTTTTTTTTTTTTTTTTTTTTTTGTCCTTCTACCCCTCACCTTGTTAAGTGTGTTGTTTACTCTGGCTGTTACTGTCCTTTCTAAATTTTTCTGCTATCATTTCAAACATTTGTTGGTGGTGTTTTACATAGACTCTTGTCTGTTAGAATATAATACATTCTGACTCTTTAGAATTTCATTGTAAATACAAGTCACGGTTACAACCAGTAGAACCCAACTTTGAGCAACTATATGCATGTATGTATAAATGTGTATGTGCATAGACACAAAGAAGATAAAGGAGACTTATTAGGTTATTGACTGAAAAAGCTGAAGAGATTTCAGAAAGAACATGTTTCAGAAAGATCAACAGTGGCAGAACTAACAAAGGTCAGTTTAGGTGCTGCTATTTCCATGAGTATGTTCCAAATATTTCTCAGTATATAAGGCCTTTAGTTGAAGATACAGACTTTCAGGAAGCTAGCATCTGATTTGCATAGTTGGAGTTAGAAAAGGTGATATTTTAACATTCTCCAAAATGAAGTATATTTAAGTGCTAAGCGACAGAGACAAAATTCAGGTATTGTTAGAGAATAAGGAGGAGTAGATATAGGGCAGGCAGGCAGAGTTGACATCCTTGGTATCAATCCTTCTTGTCCTCTCAGAAAGGTCCCTGGCTCTGAAGGCATCAGCAGAGGGAGGGAGTTCAGAGCGGCTGACTGGTGCAATGTTAATGTCCTGTGCTTCTGGAAGCCAGTCTTCTGTATTCTTCCATCTCTAATTAGTGTACCATACACTGACTAAAAAGAGGAAACCATAGTGATAGTCTGATATTGAAATACAGTTATGTATTAACAGCATTTGTTGTTATTCAATCACTAAGTTGTGTCCAACTCTTTGAGACCCATGGACTGCAGCACTACAGGATTCCCTGTCCTTTGCTATCTCTGGGAGCTTGCTGAAATTCATGTCTATTGAGGCAGTGATCCCATCCAACCATCTCATCCTCTGTCATCCCCTTCTCCTTTTGTCTTCAATCTTTCCCTGTATCAGTCTTTATCCAATGAGCATGGGAGCTTTATTTTCAGTATCAGTCTTTCCAATTAGATTCAGGATTGATTTCCTTTAGGATTGACTGGTTTGATCTCCTTGTTGTCCATGAGACTCTCAAGAGTCTCCTACAGTACCACAGTTTGAAGGCATCAGTTCTTTAGCAGTCAGTCTTCTTTCTGATCCAACTTTCACAAGGTACATGACTACAGGAAAAAGCATAGCTTTGACTATACTAGGTTTGTTATAACTTCCTTTCCAAGGAGCAAGTGTCTTTGAATTTTATGGTGACAGTCACCCTCCACAGTGATTTTGGAGCACCAGAAAATAAAATCTGTTGCTTGCACTTTTCCTCCATCTCTTTGCCATGATGTGATAGGACTGGATGCCATAATCTTAGGGGTTTTTTTATGTTGAGTTTTAGCCCAGTTTTTTCACTCTCATCTTTCACCCTCATCAAGAGGCTTTTTTGCTCCTCTATACTTTCTGTTATTAGAGTGGTATAATCTGTAAATAAATACCTAAAAATGTCATAGGACATACAATTCTATGACATACCACAATGCATAGCATGTATTTTTGTGTCATGCGACTTTACAATCCAATTTTTCACAGAAGTGTTTTATTATTTTTATTTATTTATTTTTAAGATAAAGTCTGTCTTAGTATTATACAATCTTTCAGGTATATTTCTATCATCTTAAATAAAAACTAAAAGAAAATACTCATAAATGTATTTTATAATTTTAAGAGATTCATATATCATATCAAAAATAGTAGATTTCAGATTTTAAAGTATAATATTAACATTTTCACTAAGAATATCACTATTTAATGTTATGAATATCTTGTCAATGTACATGATATACATGATAGCCTGAATTTTCATTAATATTTAATAAAGTAACATAGTGCCTGGAAATCAGTTCACGAACATTTTTGTTGAAGAAAATCCTATTCATGAAATTGCATGTGACTTTTATAACATCATGTGTTTCTTTTTACAACATTCTATGATACTCAGCTCTTTTTTAGATCTAAATAATCTTAATGTATTTGTCTTTTCCAATTTTATTTCAAGTATGTTGTGGTGGTTTAGTAGTTTAATCATGTCTTGAGACCCCGTGAATTGTAGACTGTCAGGCTCCTCTGTCCATGGGATTTTCCAGGAAAGAATATTGGAGTGCGTTGCCATTTCCTTCTCCAAGGGATCTTTCTAACCCAGGAATTGAACCCAGTCTCCAGCATGGCAGGCAGATTCTTTATCAAATGAGCAATGAGGGAAGGGAAACCTCAAGCATACTTCAAATTATCACTATCAACAAGGAAACATTACTGCTAGACTAAATTTCCTACTGGGCAAGTTGAATATCAATTACAGAATTTAGGAAAATAAAATAATAAAATAAATGTGAAGAAAAAATGATAGTATTCACTGAATACAGTAATGCCCTCATCAAAACTGATATAGGAGAAGGGAACTATGCACACCTATCTTCATGAATCGGATCAGACCTTGCCTATGCATGAGTAGTTTCAAAGGACACTAACCAAAAGTTTGCAATTACATTTTGCTCCTCTATACTTTCTGTTATTAGAGTGGTATAATCTGTAAATAAATACCTAAAAATGTCATAGGACATACAATTCTATGACATACCACAATGCATAGCATGTATTTTTGTGTCATGCGACTTTACAATCCAATTTTTCACAGAAGTGTTTTATTATTTTTATTTATTTATTTTTAAGATAAAGTCTGTCTTAGTATTATACAATCTTTCAGGTATATTTCTATCATCTTAAATAAAAACTAAAAGAAAATACTCATAAATGTATTTTATAATTTTAAGAGATTCATATATCATATCAAAAATAGTAGATTTCAGATTTTAAAGTATAATATTAACATTTTCACTAAGAATATCACTATTTAATGTTATGAATATCTTGTCAATGTACATGATATACATGATAGCCTGAATTTTCATTAATATTTAATAAAGTAACATAGTGCCTGGAAATCAGTTCACGAACATTTTGTTGAAGAAAATCCTATTCATGAAATTGCATGTGACTTTTATAACATCATGTGTTTCTTTTTACAACATTCTATGATACTCAGCTCTTTTTTAGATCTAAATAATCTTAATGTATTTGTCTTTTCCAATTTTATTTCAAGTATGTTGTGGTGGTTTAGTAGTTTAATCATGTCTTGAGACCCCGTGAATTGTAGACTGTCAGGCTCCTCTGTCCATGGGATTTTCCAGGAAAGAATATTGGAGTGCGTTGCCATTTCCTTCTCCAAGGGATCTTTCTAACCCAGGAATTGAACCCAGTCTCCAGCATGGCAGGCAGATTCTTTATCAAATGAGCAATGAGGGAAGGGAAACCTCAAGCATACTTCAAATTATCACTATCAACAAGGAAACATTACTGCTAGACTAAATTTCCTACTGGGCAAGTTGAATATCAATTACAGAATTTAGGAAAATAAAATAATAAAATAAATGTGAAGAAAAAATGATAGTATTCACTGAATACAGTAATGCCCTCATCAAAACTGATATAGGAGAAGGGAACTATGCACACCTATCTTCATGAATCGGATCAGACCTTGCCTATGCATGAGTAGTTTCAAAAGGGACACTAACCAAAAGTTTGCAATTACATTTTGCTCTTATTTTTCATTATGTGCACTAGTAAAAATATCACACATGTATGTAATTACTGTCATTCTATGAGCAGAACAATAGCCATCTGCTCATGATTATTTTTTGTGATATAAAGTTGCTTCTAAAAAGTACTCAGCTCCCTTAATACATATAATTGGAAAATACCCTGTCACAACAGAGAAATTATTTCACAGCATATTACATTCATTAGCGTGCACCCTGTAGAATGAGAATATAATATTATTTTAATCTAGTCGTTATGACAGTCTTTATATTTTCTTATCAAATCCATTGAATACAACTGAGTTTTGTTTCCATAGCAACCATGAGTGAAAGGAAGAACTATAATAAAGGTATATGCTGTACTTTAAAGAAGATTAAATTTCAAAAAGAAGGCACAATAGGTAAATTGTGGAAGGAGGAGATCTTAGTCAATAGTGACCAAGAAGGTCTATAAATCTGTGACAAAGGATGACACATTAAATAATCTACTCCACTGTCAGGCAGACAAATCATGAAGAAGCAATAACATCCATAGTAAAACTTGACTGTTTCAGGAAATATAGTACCTGCAAGCTTTCTACAAGGTTGAAAAATGTTTTCACATCTAAAATTTATGACAGAATAACCATAGATGTTGAAAAAAACCAGGCTAAGGTGTTGCCACTCTATGATGGCAAATTGTAATTTTTGTAATTTATAATTTCTGTAACTTAAAAAGAATACTTATTTAAAACCAAAATTCTTATTATTTTCAAGTTGCCAGAACAAAAATTTGTAGCCTTCTTCTACAGGAGAGAAAGAGATGAGCTATGTAAGAGAGACAGAAGAAATGATATCTTATTGATCTGTTCTGAGAAGGTAACAGAGACCTGACTAGAGAATAACCCAGAAAAAGTTGTAAAAGCTGAGGAAAAAAAAAAAAGACAGAATAGCAACTGAGGTCACAGTAAAGTACTAGTAAGGAAATTAACTCTTCTGTGAAGATCCAGTCAAGTCCCTTTAACACAGATGAGAATAGAGCCTGGGAGGAGAGCCAAGTTAGCAATTGGACAGTGACACCTTGCATCACTGATTCCCTAAACTTGAACACAATGTAATGTGACCCATAGAAACAAAAGTTCTCTGGGGTCCTCAACAATTTTTAAAAGCACAAGAGAGTTTATAGACAAACAGGATTGAAAACCACTGGTCTCTGGCATTAAATCTTCTAAAAATGCAGCAACAATGTCAGCCCAAGACTATAGGAAATGAGTAAAATCAAAGAGGTCATGCCAGTCATGTGGTTTTCACCCCTCCATAGTCACATCATTTTACTTTGGGAATAAAAATTAGAGCTTATTCTTCTATACAGAACTCATTTAGGCATGAGGAGGTTAACAGTCAAAGCATGAACAACTATCTAGGATCTTACACTGAGTTTTGTTTCCATAGCAACCATGAGTGAAAGGAAGAACTATAATAAAGGTATATGCTGTACTTTAAAGAAGATTAAATTTCAAAAAGAAGGCACAATAGGTAAATTGTGGAAGGAGGAGATCTTAGTCAATAGTGACCAAGAAGGTCTATAAATCTGTGACAAAGGATGACACATTAAATAATCTACTCCACTGTCAGGCAGACAAATCATGAAGAAGCAATAACATCCATAGTAAAACTTGACTGTTTCAGGAAATATAGTACCTGCAAGCTTTCTACAAGGTTGAAAAATGTTTTCACATCTAAAATTTATGACAGAAAAACCATNGATGTTGAAAGAAACCAGCCTAAGGTGTTGCCACTCTATGATGGCAAATTGTAATTTTTGTAATTTATAATTTCTGTAACTTAAAAAGAATACTTATTTAAAACCAAAATTCTTATTATTTTCAAGTTGCCAGAACAAAAATTTGTAGCCTTCTTCTACAGGAGAGAAAGAGATGAGCTATGTAAGAGAGACAGAAGAAATGATATCTTATTGATCTGTTCTGAGAAGGTAACAGAGACCTGACTAGAGAATAACCCAGAAAAAGTTGTAAAAGCTGAGGAAAAAAAAAAAAGACAGAATAGCAACTGAGGTCACAGTAAAGTACTAGTAAGGAAATTAACTCTTCTGTGAAGATCCAGTCAAGTCCCTTTAACACAGATGAGAATAGAGCCTGGGAGGAGAGCCAAGTTAGCAATTGGACAGTGACACCTTGCATCACTGATTCCCTAAACTTGAACACAATGTAATGTGACCCATAGAAACAAAAGTTCTCTGGGGTCCTCAACAATTTTTAAAAGCACAAGAGAGTTTATAGACAAACAGGATTGAAAACCACTGGTCTCTGGCATTAAATCTTCTAAAAATGCAGCAACAATGTCAGCCCAAGACTATAGGAAATGAGTAAAATCAAAGAGGTCATGCCAGTCATGTGGTTTTCACCCCTCCATAGTCACATCATTTTACTTTGGGAATAAAAATTAGAGCTTATTCTTCTATACAGAACTCATTTAGGCATGAGGAGGTTAACAGTCAAAGCATGAACAACTATCTAGGATCTTACACTGGAAAATCATTCATCAAAGGCAATGTTCTTTCAGTCATTCTGCATTGCTTTATTAAAATGTATATATTTTTATTTAGCTTTATATATGCAATATCACATTGTTTTAATTGACATGAGTAACTAAAAGCAAGAATTTGCGTGTTCTATTTTATATTTCATTTTTTCAGATAATTTGATTCTTTTATTTCATTTATGAGAATATTCTTTTTTCAACTTCATGCCAAGAGCTCTATTTTATTTATTATTTTCATCCATCTTTATTCTTTCGCATATGTGGGCCTCCCATTGCAGTGGCTTCTCTTGTTGCAGAGCAATGGTTCTGGGTGCATGCGCTCCAGAGTGCTGGTTCATGATTGGACAAGCCAGTCCAGCTGCTCTGGCATGTGGGGTCTCCCCAGGCTGGGTATCCAACCGGTGCCCCTTGCACTGCAAGGTGGACTCTCTACCCACTGGACAAGCAGAGAAGCCCTCATGTATGAAAATATTTTAGAAGTCAAGATAGAACACATAATTTTGTTATAGACCCAGGTTCACTGTTGCCACTAGTGCTTCTGATAATGTGTTTTCATATAGGTGGACATTCAGAATGTTAGACACTCAAACTACTAGAATTGTAGAAAATATAATATAATCAACTTCAGGAAGGCTAGAAAAACCCCTGCTATTCTATTCAGCAATGGTTTCAAGTGTGAAGAGCTTTTTGCATTCCTTTATCACTTTACATAAACATGTATTTACCTGTGTGTATTTTCCTTCTGGTTTCTTTACTTTTAATACAATCTCCTCATCTTTTGAAAAAAGCAAAACAAAATAAAGCAAGATGTTATAGAAGTGTGACCTCAATAGAATTCTGTGGAGAGGGATTTCCCTGGTCATCTAGTGATTAAGACTCCATGCTCCCAATGTGGGGGGGCACAGGATCAAACTTTGTTCAGGAGCTAAGATCCTGCATGCACCTCCAATAGTTCACATCATTTTCCCTTTTTTGGGAATAAAAATTAGAGCTTATTCTTCTATACAGAACTCATTTAGGCATGAGGAGGTTAACAGTCAAAGCATGAACAACTATCTAGGATCTTACACTGGAAAATCATTCATCAAAGGCAATGTTCTTTCAGTCATTCTGCATTGCTTTATTAAAATGTATATATTTTTATTTAGCTTTATATATGCAATATCACATTGTTTTAATTGACATGAGTAACTAAAAGCAAGAATTTGCGTGTTCTATTTTATATTTCATTTTTTCAGATAATTTGATTCTTTTATTTCATTTATGAGAATATTCTTTTTTCAACTTCATGCCAAGAGCTCTATTTTATTTATTATTTTCATCCATCTTTATTCTTTCGCATATGTGGGCCTCCCATTGCAGTGGCTTCTCTTGTTGCAGAGCAATGGTTCTGGGTGCATGCGCTCCAGAGTGCTGGTTCATGATTGGACAAGCCAGTCCAGCTGCTCTGGCATGTGGGGTCTCCCCAGGCTGGGTATCCAACCGGTGCCCCTTGCACTGCAAGGTGGACTCTCTACCCACTGGACAAGCAGAGAAGCCCTCATGTATGAAAATATTTTAGAAGTCAAGATAGAACACATAATTTTGTTATAGACCCAGGTTCACTGTTGCCACTAGTGCTTCTGATAATGTGTTTTCATATAGGTGGACATTCAGAATGTTAGACACTCAAACTACTAGAATTGTAGAAAATATAATATAATCAACTTCAGGAAGGCTAGAAAAACCCCTGCTATTCTATTCAGCAATGGTTTCAAGTGTGAAGAGCTTTTTGCATTCCTTTATCACTTTACATAAACATGTATTTACCTGTGTGTATTTTCCTTCTGGTTTCTTTACTTTTAATACAATCTCCTCATCTTTTGAAAAAAGCAAAACAAAATAAAGCAAGATGTTATAGAAGTGTGACCTCAATAGAATTCTGTGGAGAGGGATTTCCCTGGTCATCTAGTGATTAAGACTCCATGCTCCCAATGTGGGGGGGCACAGGATCAAACTTTGTTCAGGGAGCTAAGATCCTGCATGCGATGCCCACAGATATATAAATAGATAGATAAAGTAAAATAAAATTTAAAAGTAAAAAGAAATATCTGTAGAGAACTGAAGAGTAATGTTTTTTGTACATTCGAAAATAAGGAAAGAATGCAGATTACCTTCCTATATGAGTTTCTATGTATTGTGTCATCACTTGAGTCTCCATGTTTTAGAATCATTTAGTCTCACTCTTATCCAGTTGATTTTTCTTGTATCTCAAGGAAGCAAGATGCTTTCAGTAACACAAATGAAAACAAAAATATTATGTATAGCCTTATATACATTCTTCATATTGAAGTCATTGTTTCCACTGATTGCCCATCTGTTTGGCATAAAGTGATAGAACTGGATGCTATGATCTTGGCTCTGAATGTTGAGTTTTAAACCAGCTTTTTTACTCTCATCTTCCATCTTCATCAAGAGGCTTTTTAATTCTTATTTGCTTTCTTCCATAAGGATGATGTCATCTGCATTCCTAAGTTTATTGATATTTCTCCTTGCAATCTTGATTTCAGCTTGTACTTCATTTAGCCAGGCATTTTGCATGATGTACTCTACATAGAAGTTAAATAAGCAGCGTGACAACATACAACCATTTCGTATTCCTTTCCCATTTTGGAACCAGTCAGTTGTTCCATGTCCAGTTCTAACTGGTGCTTCTGGTCCTGCAAACAAGTTTTTCGAGAGGCAGGTAAGGTGGTTTGGGCTTCCGTCTCTTTCAGAATTTCTATAGCTTGTTGTGAACCACAGTGTCAAAGATTTCCAGTCAATGAAGAAAATATAATATAATCAACTTCAGGAAGGCTAGAAAAACCCCTGCTATTCTATTCAGCAATGGTTTCAAGTGTGAAGAGCTTTTTGCATTCCTTTATCACTTTACATAAACATGTATTTACCTGTGTGTATTTTCCTTCTGGTTTCTTTACTTTTAATACAATCTCCTCATCTTTTGAAAAAAGCAAAACAAAATAAAGCAAGATGTTATAGAAGTGTGACCTCAATAGAATTCTGTGGAGAGGGATTTCCCTGGTCATCTAGTGATTAAGACTCCATGCTCCCAATGTGGGGGGGCACAGGATCAAACTTTGTTCAGGAGCTAAGATCCTGCATGCGATGCCCACAGATATATAAATAGATAGATAAAGTAAAATAAAATTTAAAAGTAAAAAGAAATATCTGTAGAGAACTGAAGAGTAATGTTTTTTGTACATTCGAAAATAAGGAAAGAATGCAGATTACCTTCCTATATGAGTTTCTATGTATTGTGTCATCACTTGAGTCTCCATGTTTTAGAATCATTTAGTCTCACTCTTATCCAGTTGATTTTTCTTGTATCTCAAGGAAGCAAGATGCTTTCAGTAACACAAATGAAAACAAAAATATTATGTATAGCCTTATATACATTCTTCATATTGAAGTCATTGTTTCCACTGATTGCCCATCTGTTTGGCATAAAGTGATAGAACTGGATGCTATGATCTTGGCTCTGAATGTTGAGTTTTAAACCAGCTTTTTTACTCTCATCTTCCATCTTCATCAAGAGGCTTTTTAATTCTTATTTGCTTTCTTCCATAAGGATGATGTCATCTGCATTCCTAAGTTTATTGATATTTCTCCTTGCAATCTTGATTTCAGCTTGTACTTCATTTAGCCAGGCATTTTGCATGATGTACTCTACATAGAAGTTAAATAAGCAGCGTGACAACATACAACCATTTCGTATTCCTTTCCCATTTTGGAACCAGTCAGTTGTTCCATGTCCAGTTCTAACTGGTGCTTCTGGTCCTGCAAACAAGTTTTTCGAGAGGCAGGTAAGGTGGTTTGGGCTTCCCGTCTCTTTCAGAATTTCTATAGCTTGTTGTGAACCACAGTGTCAAAGATTTCAGCATAGTCAATGAAGCAGAAGTAGACAGTTTCTGGAATTCTCTTTCTTTTACTATCATCCAATGGATGTTGTCAATTTGATCTCTAGTTCTGCTTTTCTAAATCCAGTTTGTACTTCTGGAAGCTCTCAGTTCATGCACTTTTGAAGCCTAGCTTGGAGAATTTTGAGCATGACCTTGACATCATGTGAACTGAGTTAATCTGAACAATCTTTGGCATTGCCCTTCTTTGATATAGAAATGAAAACTGACATTTTCCAGTCCTGTGGCCACTCTGTTTTCCTAATTTGTTGGCATATAGTGTGTAGCACTTTTTTTTAAATAATTATTTTTATTTTATTTTTTACTTTTACAGAGTTTTGTTGTTTACAGATATGTGTAGTCCCAGATTAGTCATATGTATATCCCTGGCCCCCTCCCTGTGCAGCCCCCTCCAGTTCCCCTTATCCCACCCTTCCAGGCCTTTGCACAGTGCCCCTGCAGAACCCCCAGTGTGTGTAGCACTTTAACAGCATCATCTTTTAGGATTTAAAATAGCCTAGTTAGAATTCTATCACCTCCACTACTTTTGTGCACAGAAATGCTTACTAAAGCTCACTTGACTTCCCACCCTACCATGTCTGGCTCTAGGTGAGGGATGACACCATCATGGTTATCTGGGTCATTAAGATATTCTTTGTATAGATCTTCTGTGTATTCTTTCTATCTCTTCTTAATATCTTCTGCTTTTGTTATGTCCATACCATTCTGTCCTCCACTGTGTGTATCTTTGCATAAAATATCCCCTTGGTATCTCTAATTATCTTGAAATGATCTCTCCCATTCTATCGTTTTCCTCTTATTCTTTGCAATGTTCTTGAAATGATTTTCTCTGCATTCTTGTTTTTTTTCCCAGCTTGTACTTCAGTTAGCCAGGCATTTTGCATGATGTACTCTACATAGAAGTTAAATAAGCAGCGTGACAACATACAACCATTTCGTATTCCTTTCCCATTTTGGAACCAGTCAGTTGTTCCATGTCCAGTTCTAACTGGTGCTTCTGGTCCTGCAAACAAGTTTTTCGAGAGGCAGGTAAGGTGGTTTGGGCTTCCCGTCTCTTTCAGAATTTCTATAGCTTGTTGTGAACCACAGTGTCAAAGATTTCAGCATAGTCAATGAAGCAGAAGTAGACAGTTTCTGGAATTCTCTTTCTTTTACTATCATCCAATGGATGTTGTCAATTTGATCTCTAGTTCTGCTTTTCTAAATCCAGTTTGTACTTCTGGAAGCTCTCAGTTCATGCACTTTTGAAGCCTAGCTTGGAGAATTTTGAGCATGACCTTGACATCATGTGAACTGAGTTAATCTGAACAATCTTTGGCATTGCCCTTCTTTGATATAGAAATGAAAACTGACATTTTCCAGTCCTGTGGCCACTCTGTTTTCCTAATTTGTTGGCATATAGTGTGTAGCACTTTTTTTTAAATAATTATTTTTATTTTATTTTTTACTTTTACAGAGTTTTGTTGTTTACAGATATGTGTAGTCCCAGATTAGTCATATGTATATCCCTGGCCCCCTCCCTGTGCAGCCCCCTCCAGTTCCCCTTATCCCACCCTTCCAGGCCTTTGCACAGTGCCCCTGCAGAACCCCCAGTGTGTGTAGCACTTTAACAGCATCATCTTTTAGGATTTAAAATAGCCTAGTTAGAATTCTATCACCTCCACTACTTTTGTGCACAGAAATGCTTACTAAAGCTCACTTGACTTCCCACCCTACCATGTCTGGCTCTAGGTGAGGGATGACACCATCATGGTTATCTGGGTCATTAAGATATTCTTTGTATAGATCTTCTGTGTATTCTTTCTATCTCTTCTTAATATCTTCTGCTTTTGTTATGTCCATACCATTCTGTCCTCCACTGTGTGTATCTTTGCATAAAATATCCCCTTGGTATCTCTAATTATCTTGAAATGATCTCTCCCATTCTATCGTTTTCCTCTAATTCTTTGCAATGTTCATGTAGGAAGGCTTTCTTACCTCTCCTTGCTATTCTCTGGAACTCTGCATTCTTCTGAGTATATCTTTGCTTTTCTCCTTTGCCATTTGCTTTGCTTCTTTTCTCAGCTATTTGTAAGGCCTCTTCACACAACCATTTTGAGTTTTTGCATTTATTTTTATTTGGGATAATTTTGATCACTGCTCCCTGTTAAATGTTATGAACCTCTGTCCATAGTTCTTCAGGCACTCTGTCTATCAGATTTAATACCTTGAATCTCTTCAAAACTTCCACTGTATAATTGTAATGGATTTAATTTAGGTCATAGGTGAATGGCCTAGTGCATTTAGAAAACAATGCAGTAGAAAACTTTAAAAATAAAGCAGGCCTCAGGGAAAGGAGCATTAATGAAGTTGAAGGTATAAATCTAGAAATGATACAGGGGCACAAGGAAAGAGAACAAAACTTTTTTCATGAAAATATTCTTTGAGAACCACCAAAATCTATTAGGAAAGCCACCATTAGGATGATGGGTATTGCAGAAGGAAAAGAGAGAAGGAAGAAAAAACTTTTCAAACCAAGGAAGAAAGTAGATATACAAGTCTATGAAGCTAAGAGAATGCCTATTACCTCAAAGCAAAAGATCTTTTCAAAGTGCACTATATTAAAATTGTCAAAATAAATGATAAATAAGAGGCATTACTTTGCCAGCAAAGATTAATATAATCAAAACTATTGTTTTTTCAGTAGTCATGTATGGATATGAGTGTTGGACCATAAAAAAAAAAAAACTGACTGCTGAAAAATTTACCCTTCTGATCTGTGGTGCTGGAGAATTCTTTTGAGAGTCCCTTGAACAGCCAGGAGATCAAACCAGAAATTCTAAAGGAAGTCAATCCTGAATATCATTGGAGGGACTGATGCTGAAGTTGAAGTTCCAATACTTTGGCCACCTGATATGAAGAGCCAACTGATTAGAAAAGACCCTGATGCTGGGAAAGACTTAGGCAAGAGGAGAAGGTGGAGACAGAAGATAAGATAGTTGGACAGCATCACTAACTCAATAAGCACGAGTTTGAGCAAATTCAGACAGATAGCGAAGAACAAGGAAGCCTTATGTGCCGTAGTCCATGGGGTCACATGAGTCAGCCATGACTTAGCAAATGAACAACAGCAAAGGAAGAACATGACCAGAACACAATAATAGTAGTGGACAAGAGGAACACAGTTGCCTTAATTGAAACGTTACATCTGACACATATGATAGACCTATACAGAACACTCTTTCCAAATGCAGATGAATACACATTTTCCTCTAGTGCCATGGATCTTCTCAAGGATAGACCAGATGGTGGGACATAAAACAACTCTCAATAAATTTAAGAAGTTTGAAATGATAACATCATTTAAAATCACAATCATACGGAAGAAAAAAATCAATTTCAAGGGGAAGTTGTAAAATCACCAATATGTAGTGACTAATGATCTGCTATTGAGCAGCCATGGCGTCACCCAAGAAATCAAAGGAGAAATAAAAAATCCCTAAAGACAAATGAAAATAAAACCTACCAAAATCTATGGGATTCCGCAAAACTAATACTGTGTCCTTCACCGACTTTAAGAACACTGTGAAGTCTTTTTGTTCAAGAGTGAAATTTGTCCTCCATCAGTATTGAAAGTTTTTTACTACCTATCCTAAGGAGAGCTGTCCATTCTCAATCCTCAAATTTCTCCTACTTACATACACATGCCTTTATTGTTTACCTTTGACATCTGTACTTTTGCAAAATTTAAAGTCTCTGCCCTAACCCCTTTTTCTGTTCTTCTGCCTACAAACATTTATTCATGATTGAGCATCATGTCAAATGTCATTTATTCCTATTTAGGCTTCTTCCCAAGTCTCCCAAAAAGTAGACTGTAAGGCTTTCAGATCCCTTCACTGCTTCAGTCTGTGTCAGTGTCCTGACAGTGAACTCTGCAGGGGCTACCAAATACCTAACATCCAGCTACCAAAAACCTAACATCTAGCCCAGACTCTGGCCCCCATAGTAGTCAGTCAATACCTCTTTGATAAAAAAATGAAGAATAAATGTACACCAATTTTTGAAGAATAATCTTTTTTCTTCATACTAAATGGTAGCAAAAAGAAAAAAAGATTACCATTTGTGACCATACACTGAGGACATTCAGTACTATAATCATTGATGAAACTTTCTAAAATATGTTATTTTCAAATATCTAAATATTAACATGCTCCAAAACTTGATAAAATAATTATAAAAGCAATAATGATATCAGGCTAAAGACTAAGATTATTTACAGAATATAGCTTTTCAGAGACGTGGCTGGATTAAAAGATATGATTGAGCACATTTGAAGAGGGGACAGATATCAAGGACTATGACCGGGGGTTTTTTAGAGCGGGAGTGGGGAGGGAGGGGGGCGGGCGGGCCACTTCTATTGGTCTTTCAATTATCTATTTTCATCCATCTTTTTCTATGGCCTGTGTGGGCCTCCCGTCGCAGTGGCCTCTGTTGTTGCAGAGCACCGGCTCTGGGTGCATGCACTCCAGAGCTCCAGCTCAGTAATTGGAGACATTGGTCCAGCCGCTCTGCGGCACATGGGATCTTCCCAGGCCAGGTATCGAACCGGCGCCCCTTGCACTGCTACATGGTGTCCTTATCCACTGGACCACCAGGGAAGCCCATGACTGGGGTTTTGATGATTCAGAAACTAGGCCATTCAGTCGCCTCGGGGGCAATATGTACTCAGTGCCCCACGTTTCTCTCCCAGAACAATTGTTTGGTGACCAGTTTGGACACTGCTTTACAAGAGTTAGAAAGCTGAATTGGTGCCCTTGACCCCTCAATACCTGACTGGGGGAATTACCTGTAAGCCCAGTGAACTCTTTCCGAGAAACTGTTATTAACATTTACTGGAACACTTAGATTCCATGGAAATAGTTTTATAAAAATTTAAAAATAAGATTTTTCTAAAGAAGAATCATCATGTTCCAATAAAGAAAGAACTGTCATTTATTCCTATTTAGGCTTCTTCCCAAGTCTCCCAAAAAGTAGACTGTAAGGCTTTCAGATCCCTTCACTGCTTCAGTCTGTGTCAGTGTCCTGACAGTGAACTCTGCAGGGGCTACCAAATACCTAACATCCAGCTACCAAAACCTAACATCTAGCCCAGACTCTGGCCCCCATAGTAGTCAGTCAATACCTCTTTGATAAAAAAATGAAGAATAAATGTACACCAATTTTTGAAGAATAATCTTTTTTCTTCATACTAAATGGTAGCAAAAAGAAAAAAGATTACCATTTGTGACCATACACTGAGGACATTCAGTACTATAATCATTGATGAAACTTTCTAAAATATGTTATTTTCAAATATCTAAATATTAACATGCTCCAAAACTTGATAAAATAATTATAAAAGCAATAATGATATCAGGCTAAAGACTAAGATTATTTACAGAATATAGCTTTTCAGAGACGTGGCTGGATTAAAAGATATGATTGAGCACATTTGAAGAGGGGACAGATATCAAGGACTATGACCGGGGGTTTTTTAGAGCGGGAGTGGGGAGGGAGGGGGGCGGGCGGGCCACTTCTATTGGTCTTTCAATTATCTATTTTCATCCATCTTTTTCTATGGCCTGTGTGGGCCTCCCGTCGCAGTGGCCTCTGTTGTTGCAGAGCACCGGCTCTGGGTGCATGCACTCCAGAGCTCCAGCTCAGTAATTGGAGACATTGGTCCAGCCGCTCTGCGGCACATGGGATCTTCCCAGGCCAGGTATCGAACCGCGCCTTGCACTGCTACATGGTGTCCTTATCCACTGGACCCCCAGGGAAGCCCATGACTGGGGTTTTGATGATTCAGAAACTAGGCCATTCAGTCGCCTCGGGGGCAATATGTACTCAGTGCCCCACGTTTCTCTCCCAGAACAATTGTTTGGTGACCAGTTTGGACACTGCTTTACAAGAGTTAGAAAGCTGAATTGGTGCCCTTGACCCCTCAATACCTGACTGGGGGAATTACCTGTAAGCCCAGTGAACTCTTTCCGAGAAACTGTTATTAACATTTACTGGAACACTTAGATTCCATGGAAATAGTTTTATAAAAATTTAAAAATAAGATTTTTCTAAAGAAGAATCATCATGTTCCAATAAGAATGAGTAATTATTGATGCAGACTCCCTAGAGTTTTTTTTTTTTTAGATTTATTTATTTATTTACTTTGGGTGGGGGTCGGGTTGGGGAGGGAGGGGAGTGGGTGGGCCACACTGGTCTTTCATATCTCTATTTTAATTCGTCCTCTTCTTTGGCTCCTGTTGGCCTCCCATTGTGGTGGCGTTTTCGTTGCAGAGCACTGGCTCTGGGCACATGCGCTCTAGAGTTCCAGCTCGATAATTGGACACATCAGTCCAGCTGCTCCGTGGCACGTGGGATCTTCCCAGGCTAGGGCTCGAACCGGCGCTGCTTGCACTGCAAGGTGGTGTCCTTACCCACTGGACCACTAGGGGAAGCCCTCCCTATAGTTTTATAACTTGAAACTTTGAAAAGATGATTTGACCTGGAACTTTTTGTTTCAAATCAATCCAGTTTCCTCAGCCTTAAAAAACACGTCTCAAGGACTGTTTGTCTTTGAACGGCTTAATGTACTGCCAGGAAAATTTAATTGCCAAATATTTCCACCAGTACCTGAGAAAATTGGCTAACTGTAAAATTATTTCATATTGATTAATCAATTAATCCAAATATCTAACAAAGGGGAAAAAATACAGTTTTTACAGAAATTGCATGGTTAATTTTGACTGAATGACGTATTTTAACTGAATTTTTAAGCTTATGATAATAAAATGTCAGCAATCTAAAGGACATATTTATGTTCTGACCTATTGTGGCAAGAGGAAGGAGCCTATGTTCATCTAAGAGCAGTAGCAGACCACGGAGAACTTATAGTGCAGCTCAGATTTATGTCATGAGAAATTACACTATGATCTATTCTAGGAATAGCCTTGTTTACCCTTGTTCTTGAAATATTTTAAAATTCCTACTGCTTTACAAGAGTTAGAAAGCTGAATTGGTGCCCTTGACCCCTCAATACCTGACTGGGGGAATTACCTGTAAGCCCAGTGAACTCTTTCCGAGAAACTGTTATTAACATTTACTGGAACACTTAGATTCCATGGAAATAGTTTTATAAAAATTTAAAAATAAGATTTTTCTAAAGAAGAATCATCATGTTCCAATAAGAATGAGTAATTATTGATGCAGACTCCCTAGAGTTTTTTTTTTTTTAGATTTATTTATTTATTTACTTTGGGTGGGGGTCGGGTTGGGGAGGGAGGGGAGTGGGTGGGCCACACTGGTCTTTCATATCTCTATTTTAATTCGTCCTCTTCTTTGGCTCCTGTGGGCCTCCCATTGTGGTGGCGTCTCTCGTTGCAGAGCACTGGCTCTGGGCACATGCGCTCTAGAGTTCCAGCTCGATAATTGGACACATCAGTCCAGCTGCTCCGTGGCACGTGGGATCTTCCCAGGCTAGGGCTCGAACCGGCGCTGCTTGCACTGCAAGGTGGTGTCCTTACCCACTGGACCACTAGGGGAAGCCCTCCCTATAGTTTTATAACTTGAAACTTTGAAAAGATGATTTGACCTGGAACTTTTTGTTTCAAATCAATCCAGTTTCCTCAGCCTTAAAAAACACGTCTCAAGGACTGTTTGTCTTTGAACGGCTTAATGTACTGCCAGGAAAATTTAATTGCCAAATATTTCCACCAGTACCTGAGAAAATTGGCTAACTGTAAAATTATTTCATATTGATTAATCAATTAATCCAAATATCTAACAAAGGGGAAAAAATACAGTTTTTACAGAAATTGCATGGTTAATTTTGACTGAATGACGTATTTTAACTGAATTTTTAAGCTTATGATAATAAAATGTCAGCAATCTAAAGGACATATTTATGTTCTGACCTATTGTGGCAAGAGGAAGGAGCCTATGTTCATCTAAGAGCAGTAGCAGACCACGGAGAACTTATAGTGCAGCTCAGATTTATGTCATGAGAAATTACACTATGATCTATTCTAGGAATAGCCTTGTTTACCCTTGTTCTTGAAATATTTTAAAATTCCTACGGTACAGAAATATCACAACTGCACTTCAAGCTTATTTGCATGTGTGTGCTCAGTCCTGTCTGAATCTTTGCAACCCCATGGACTATAGTTCTTCAGGTCCCTCTGTAAAAGGAATTTTCTAGGCAAACAGGTTGCCATTTATGTGCTGTTGAAGTAAGCACAAGCTTATTTGTTTTCAACCAAATTGGATTTTCTTTTCATTGTTTCAAAGACTGTTAGTTGATCAATTAATGGTACAGTTTTGTTTTGTTTTTGTTTTTTCTGAAATTCTGCACAGGATGAAGGAAAGTTATCAATAGCAGGAACAATTTTGCCTGAAACTGATCTACATTTTTTTTAAATTTTTTTCATTTATTTATTTATTGACTATTCTGGGTTTTCACTGCTGCCACAGGCTCTTCTCCAGTTGCAGGGAGTGGAGGCTACTCTCTAGTTTAGGTGAGCAGGCTTCTTGTTGTGGTGACTTCTCTTGTCGTGGAAACTCGGGCTCTAGGGCACACAGGCTTCAGTAGTTGTGGCACATGGGCTCAGTAGTTGCAGGTCCGAGGCTCTAGAGCACAGGCTCAATAGCTATGGCTCCCAGGCTTACTTGTTCCACAACATGTGAGATCTTCCCAGATCAGTGATTGAACCCATATCACCTGCATTGGCAGGTGAGCTCTTTACCACTGAGCTACCAGGGAAGCCCTGAAATTGCTTTACTTTCAATGTAATATTTAGATAGACCTAATGTATCCTTTTAGATAGTACGTCATGGGGTTTTGTTAATCATGCAACAAATTTTTTAAAATTTGCCAAATATTTCCACCAGTACCTGAGAAAATTGGCTAACTGTAAAATTATTTCATATTGATTAATCAATTAATCCAAATATCTAACAAAGGGGAAAAAATACAGTTTTTACAGAAATTGCATGGTTAATTTTGACTGAATGACGTATTTTAACTGAATTTTTAAGCTTATGATAATAAAATGTCAGCAATCTAAAGGACATATTTATGTTCTGACCTATTGTGGCAAGAGGAAGGAGCCTATGTTCATCTAAGAGCAGTAGCAGACCACGGAGAACTTATAGTGCAGCTCAGATTTATGTCATGAGAAATTACACTATGATCTATTCTAGGAATAGCCTTGTTTACCCTTGTTCTTGAAATATTTTAAAATTCCTACGGTACAGAAATATCACAACTGCACTTCAAGCTTATTTGCATGTGTGTGCTCAGTCCTGTCTGAATCTTTGCAACCCCATGGACTATAGTTCTTCAGGTCCCTCTGTAAAAGGAATTTTCTAGGCAAACAGGTTGCCATTTATGTGCTGTTGAAGTAAGCACAAGCTTATTTGTTTTCAACCAAATTGGATTTTCTTTTCATTGTTTCAAAGACTGTTAGTTGATCAATTAATGGTACAGTTTTGTTTTGTTTTTGTTTTTTCTGAAATTCTGCACAGGATGAAGGAAAGTTATCAATAGCAGGAACAATTTTGCCTGAAACTGATCTACATTTTTTTTAATTTTATTCATTTATTTATTTATTGACTATTCTGGGTTTTCACTGCTGCCACAGGCTCTTCTCCAGTTGCAGGGAGTGGAGGCTACTCTCTAGTTTAGGTGAGCAGGCTTCTTGTTGTGGTGACTTCTCTTGTCGTGGAAACTCGGGCTCTAGGGCACACAGGCTTCAGTAGTTGTGGCACATGGGCTCAGTAGTTGCAGGTCCGAGGCTCTAGAGCACAGGCTCAATAGCTATGGCTCCCAGGCTTACTTGTTCCACAACATGTGAGATCTTCCCAGATCAGTGATTGAACCCATATCACCTGCATTGGCAGGTGAGCTCTTTACCACTGAGCTACCAGGGAAGCCCTGAAATTGCTTTACTTTCAATGTAATATTTAGATAGACCTAATGTGCTATCCTTTTAGATAGTACGTCATGGGGTTGCAAAGAGTCAGACACAACTTAGGAACTTAACAATAATTTTGATAGGGACAGAGTAGAATAGGTAGGTGGTTGTAGAGTCCTAGTAGGGAATGGTAAGTAGAAGGGAGATACCTGAGAAAGGTTGGGAGGCCAGTGAGTTGATGATAACTCAGGAGAGCTGCTCCTCATTCAGTAAATCAGGCTTGGCTGGGTATAAACAGCTGATGAAGGAGGGGCTGGCAAAGAAGCAATCAATGATGTATGTCCTGCATCTGCGTCTCCTTGAGGGGGGCGGTCTTCTACCATCCTATATATATATTGTTGCCCACTCAATTGAAGAGAGAGAAGTGCAGAGCTTTACTGCCTGCCCATTTGCACCCCTTACAAGTACCCTATCCTAATAAATCCTCTTCTTGTCTATCACTCTGCTTCTCGCTGAATTCCTTCTACGTTGAGGCGTGAAGAACCTGAACCTCAGAGGGTCCAGACATTGGGTGAGTGCTGGATTAAGTTCTGGTCGCGTGGATTTGAGTCCCAGACAGGGTTTTGGCCGGGATTGAGTCCTGACTGTGTGAGTTCAAGTCCCAAGCAGGGTTTTGGCTGGGGTTAAGCCTTAGCCACGTGGGTTCGAGTCCCAAACCAGGTTTTGGATGGAATTCAAGCTCCAGCCACATGGGTTCAAGTCCCAAGCAGGGTTTGGTCAGGTCTGGGCCCTGGGTTTAAGTCTCAAATCGAGGTAAAACTCTTTCAATTTTATAAAAAGAAATATAAAAATAAAAGAGGATTATTTTGAATATTAGTGAGTTGTTAATATTGGTACTGTTTAATATAACTTAGAAACAATATGCCACTATGCTTCTCATTATTTTCTTGAAAAAAAGTACACTCAATTATAAGATATTAATTTCTGGGTTTTTCTAAATTACTGAGCAACAAAATGAATAAATTAAAAGTTAAAATATAGTATTTAGCCTGGACTTTAAGATAGGAAAGAAATTAGCTTTTGTTTTTAAGATTATATCAAAATAATGAGAAATAGGATCTACTTAAGCAACCAAATAAAAATAAATTCTGCAAATGTCAGTGTTATTTTAGCAACCTTGAGAAATTTGGAGCTCTGCACAGTTAATGTAATCAATGTTAGGCAATCGATAATGAAAACAGCCAAAAACACTGACTAAACCTTGCCTTGGCCAGTTTAGTTCCATCATCTTGAGACAATCGCATTGGTTTTCTAAAACTGTTTTCTTTTTGATGGATGCACTGAGAATGTAAAACAATCCACTTAAGGCTCTTGCAGTAACAATCCACCTCACTCAGACTGTAACTTCACATTGTCTATGCATCTTTCACTAACTCACTCCTAAAAGAAACTACACTTCCAAAACCAATAATCTGGGACTGATCAATGTAATAAACTTAATATCACATTCCATTTATGATATGCCTGGTAAGGATATTTTAACAACCATTCATATTTAACTGATACAGTACAAGTTGTTCATGTCTAGGCAATTCTTTTTTTGAGAATATGTAATTATTTGAATGTGATTAAACCTTTTAAAACCAGGGCATTTGATTAACAAGGAAAACTAAAATCATTCCAACACAAATTCTAAGGCTATCTTTAACTCTGCAAGAATTAAAAAGTGCTTGGATGTGGGCTAAAGCACAGTTTCATATTTGTAACTTGGAGATTTTGTTGTACCTGAAGTAGATATAAATTTGTTGTTGCTAGGGGTTTATCAAGGAGCACATAGCTGAGTACCACAAAGGAAGAAAATTGTGGTCTCTCAAAATTAATAACAGTTTGCAAGTGTCCTATTAAACAAAAGAAACTTGGGACATTTATTTTAATTGTTTTGCATAATATAAACCATTTATAAATTCAAGATCACTGAACTACTAGACTTGTATAATATGGGCAACAAGAGTATCACTGATAATTACAAATAAGGTGAAACTTAAATACACACACACACACACACACACACACACACACACACATATAATTTGGGGATTGATTTTCATCACTTGAAGCCAGTTGCCATGAGTAATTTTAGAAGAATTGATATCATGGTCATTATATACTTCCAAGATCCTCTTTTAGGAATAAAAATAGGACTTTTACAGTGGCTGTGGTCACTGCTACAAAAAGGCCTCATCTATCAGCTCTTCATAGAGATGGCAGGGCTTCCTCAGTCCCTCATTCACTGAAGGGTTTATTTTTTCAATACTCCTTCCTTTGCAAGAAACTTGTCGTACATATACAAAGTTATCATATGTTCAATTTTATCATGGATATACTGACCCAGTCCTCTAGCCCAAGTGGGTATGATTCAGAAGTGGTTTTCCACCTCCAGAATTGCTGATCATTTTGCAGGGGCTTCCACTGAGACCACACAGGGGCTCAACTTTTTCCTTCAGTTTAGTCCTGCTTCGCTTCCAAAGAGGTTGATCTCATGATCAGTCCCTAATAAACCTCCAGCACAAGCATTGCCTTATTAGAGTCTGCTTCCCTGGCGATTCAACCTGCAAGAGGCAGATATAAATGCCATGAGAGATAAATAAATAAAGACCTTCTCTGATATTGTAGTTACCTAATATATATTTGTGCATAATAATATTCGGCTTAAGGTATTATTTTTATAAGAATACATACGTATGTTACTTAAATATGCATATTTATATCTGAAAGACAGGGCAAATGTTTTTCAGTTTTGTTCTGTAGACTAAGGAAATACATCTTGGATGTCAGGAAAAATAAAGGAATTTTCCATTAAAATATAATACATAAAAATAAGTATAGTTCCATAATAAGATTAACATGTTTGGCATAGCAGTATGATTAAAAAAACCCACTAAATAGGGGTTTATCAAGGAGCACATAGCTGAGTACCACAAAGGAAGAAAATTGTGGTCTCTCAAAATTAATAACAGTTTGCAAGTGTCCTATTAAACAAAAGAAACTTGGGACATTTATTTTAATTGTTTTGCATAATATAAACCATTTATAAATTCAAGATCACTGAACTACTAGACTTGTATAATATGGGCAACAAGAGTATCACTGATAATTACAAATAAGGTGAAACTTAAATACACACACACACACACACACACACACACACACACACATATAATTTGGGGATTGATTTTCATCACTTGAAGCCAGTTGCCATGAGTAATTTTAGAAGAATTGATATCATGGTCATTATATACTTCCAAGATCCTCTTTTAGGAATAAAAATAGGACTTTTACAGTGGCTGTGGTCACTGCTACAAAAAGGCCTCATCTATCAGCTCTTCATAGAGATGGCAGGGCTTCCTCAGTCCCTCATTCACTGAAGGGTTTATTTTTTCAATACTCCTTCCTTTGCAAGAAACTTGTCGTACATATACAAAGTTATCATATGTTCAATTTTATCATGGATATACTGACCCAGTCCTCTAGCCCAAGTGGGTATGATTCAGAAGTGGTTTTCCACCTCCAGAATTGCTGATCATTTTGCAGGGGCTTCCACTGAGACCACACAGGGGCTCAACTTTTTCCTTCAGTTTAGTCCTGCTTCGCTTCCAAAGAGGTTGATCTCATGATCAGTCCCTAATAAACCTCCAGCACAAGCATTGCCTTATTAGAGTCTGCTTCCCTGGCGATTCAACCTGCAAGAGGCAGATATAAATGCCATGAGAGATAAATAAATAAAGACCTTCTCTGATATTGTAGTTACCTAATATATATTTGTGCATAATAATATTCGGCTTAAGGTATTATTTTTATAAGAATACATACGTATGTTACTTAAATATGCATATTTATATCTGAAAGACAGGGCAAATGTTTTTCAGTTTTGTTCTGTAGACTAAGGAAATACATCTTGGATGTCAGGAAAAATAAAGGAATTTTCCATTAAAATATAATACATAAAAATAAGTATAGTTCCATAATAAGATTAACATGTTTGGCATAGCAGTATGATTAAAAAAAAAAAACCCACTAGATATTAGTAATATTTATTTTACTCCACATCACTAGCTCTACTTCTCCATGGTTAGGTCTACCTCTATGGTACATGCCCTATCCGTTCTCTTCAATGCTAATGAGGCATCAGTTTATTTTTCATGGACTGGTTGCAACCAATAGAATTCTGATGCTCATAAATGGAAAGGTTGTCTGCCATCCTCTATTGACTGCCCATTGTCTTTAAGGGAAATTGATTGACTTTGGTGTATGTTTGTGTAGTATGTGTGCGTTCTGTACCATTCCTTGACAGACATTAAAAATAAAAATCCCCTTTGTGGTCCATAATCATAAAAATCAATTTTTAAAGTACGTATAGGTAGCACATACTCATTAATCTCAACAAACACAATTATACCATTACTTATATAATTTTTTATAAAAAAGGTTACTTAATGAAAATATCTATGTATCTTACATATGGGTTAACATACTCTCGTGTCAACCCTACTCGTGAGGAAACTACTCTGACTCAGGGTCACTGCATGAACCCTACATCTAAGACAGCAATACGATTTTCTTATTGTTGATCTGCCAGAATTAGAATAGATAGAGTCTGTTTACTCAGATGATTGTAGATACTTAAGCTAAAAGCACACTGGGTTGAAATAAGAATTGATTTCCATCTTGGTAGAAGAGGTGGTGGAAACCCAGTGGCGGAGCAGGCAGGCAGGGGGTCTGAGTGAGTTGATGAAATTTGGGGTGATGATCCTCTTTCAGTGGAAGCAGACGTCCCCAGGCCATCTTTCCTTCCTACTACTTTATGGCTGACTGTCCCTCTTTTCCAGCGTGTCAATGGGTCTTTACTAAACTACTAATTTCTTTAGGCTTCTCTTCTTGGTAACCAATCGTGGCATGAAAAAGATACGAAACAAAATTTACTGATAATGATGCTATGAAAATGGATGATAATTTTGATTATTGTGCCATAACAATTATCATCTTAAAGTGATATACAATTTAATTCTCTGCTCTTCCAAATTGTGTAGACTCTATACACCAGAGAACTTGAGAAATTTTAAGTCTGTCTTCAGTTGTGTCCTCCAGGGATTCAACTTTAAATGCATTTTTTTTTTTTTTTCCAATTCTGACCAACGTATCTTCTTGGGGCTTCCTTCATGGCTCAGTGGTAGAGAATTTGTCTGCCAATGCAAGAGACATGGGTTCAGTCAAGCCTTCTCTTTTTGGTACTTATTGTTACACAGCAAACTAAAAGGTCTGAAGATTAGAGATTTGGATGTTTTCACCTGAGAGGAGAGACCAGAAAATTATATAGCTCTCTGATCCAAGAGTCATATATTTATGCACAAAGATGGAAGTCACAAAAGTGAAAAAGAGCTGGGATATGTAAACAAACATGTTGTGTAACTTTTATTAGATCTTAGAATTGTATAAGGTTTCTGAATTTGTGCAGAACATTCAATTGTACAGGCATGGCATGGTAACCAGCAATCCAAGTATATGTTATAAACAAAACCAAAATCAAACCGAGATAGCTGTTGGCTGAAGCACATGATCTACAAGCCTGAAAGCTGATCGGGGGTTTGCTGGTTAACCACGGACATTTCCTGTTCAGTTGAAATAATATACACAAAAGCCAGTAGGGGACTTCCCTGGTGGTCCAGTGGGTAAAGAGTCCATCTTACAGTGCAAGGGGCACTGGTTCAAGCCCTGGCCCAGGTAAATCCCATGTGCCTTGGAGCTGCTGGACTGGTGTGTCGAATTACAAGCCAGCGCTCTGGAGCTCATGAGCCCAGAACTGGTGCTCTGCAACAAGAGAGGCCACTGCAATGGGAGGCCCACACAAGCCAAAGAATAAAGATGGAAAAAGGTGAATTAATAAATAACCAATAAAAGAGGCCAAAATTAAAAATATATATACATATATATTTTTAAAAGCCTATGAGCATGAAATCTAAGGCAGAGCTCAGGGTGGCAGTGAGACTGGAGAGCAGATTTATTGAGAGGAATTTGGAAAAAATGAAGTCAGATTATAAATGACCTTACCATCCATATGTATTCAGACTTCATATAAAACGTCATTAAACATGATTGAACATTTTGTTTTAATTGAGATAACATTGATGTATAGTTATGTTAGCTTCATGTGTGCTACATAGTGACTTCACATTTGCTTACACTATGAAATGATCACCTTTGTCAAGAGAACTTGAGAAATTTTAAGTCTGTCTTCAGTTGTGTCCTCCAGGGATTCAACTTTAAATGCATTTTTTTTTTTTTTTCCAATTCTGACCAACGTATCTTCTTGGGGCTTCCTTCATGGCTCAGTGGTAGAGAATTTGTCTGCCAATGCAAGAGACATGGGTTCAGTCAAGCCTTCTCTTTTTGGTACTTATTGTTACACAGCAAACTAAAAGGTCTGAAGATTAGAGATTTGGATGTTTTCACCTGAGAGGAGAGACCAGAAAATTATATAGCTCTCTGATCCAAGAGTCATATATTTATGCACAAAGATGGAAGTCACAAAAGTGAAAAAGAGCTGGGATATGTAAACAAACATGTTGTGTAACTTTTATTAGATCTTAGAATTGTATAAGGTTTCTGAATTTGTGCAGAACATTCAATTGTACAGGCATGGCATGGTAACCAGCAATCCAAGTATATGTTATAAACAAAACCAAAATCAAACCGAGATAGCTGTTGGCTGAAGCACATGATCTACAAGCCTGAAAGCTGATCGGGGGTTTGCTGGTTAACCACGGACATTTCCTGTTCAGTTGAAATAATATACACAAAAGCCAGTAGGGGACTTCCCTGGTGGTCCAGTGGGTAAAGAGTCCATCTTACAGTGCAAGGGGCACTGGTTCAAGCCCTGGCCCAGGTAAATCCCATGTGCCTTGGAGCTGCTGGACTGGTGTGTCGAATTACAAGCCAGCGCTCTGGAGCTCATGAGCCCAGAACTGGTGCTCTGCAACAAGAGAGGCCACTGCAATGGGAGGCCCACACAAGCCAAAGAATAAAGATGGAAAAAGGTGAATTAATAAATAACCAATAAAAGAGGCCAAAATTAAAAATATATATACATATATATTTTTAAAAGCCTATGAGCATGAAATCTAAGGCAGAGCTCAGGGTGGCAGTGAGACTGGAGAGCAGATTTATTGAGAGGAATTTGGAAAAAATGAAGTCAGATTATAAATGACCTTACCATCCATATGTATTCAGACTTCATATAAAACGTCATTAAACATGATTGAACATTTTGTTTTAATTGAGATAACATTGATGTATAGTTATGTTAGCTTCATGTGTGCTACATAGTGACTTCACATTTGCTTACACTATGAAATGATCACCACGATAAGTTTAGTAACCATCTGTACCTATGCAAACTTATTACAACACACTGACCATGTTCTTTTATGTCATGTACTACATTCCTGCAGCTGAGGTTTTATTCCTTTCAATACCCTTCATCCACTCACCTGCACCCCACCCACCACTGAAAGTTTTAAAGTGTGATACTGGAGCATGATCAGCTTTTCTAAATAGAAGATTCACTATACTAAGAAGAGGGTAGATAAGTGATCAGTTGTAGGATTACTATTATAACAGAATGAGTAGAAAATGAAAAGGATGTGAGCTTTTTTTTAAAGGTGCACGTAAGAGTTTAAAAAAAAAAGTATAAATGGAAATTGCTTATACTGAACTGACTGTTTTGGAATAAGGAAGACATAGATTCCAGTAGATAGGAGCAGAAGTCACTGGGGTTCAAAAACTGTCCCCAGATCTAGTGGGCTTTTGACCTTAGTCACAGTACTTTTTTCTTTGTACTTTATTTTCCTTATTTGTAACATTTTATAGTAATAATTTAGGAACTATCTTATAATGTGTTATACGGACAAATCAAGTCAGAATATACATCACATAGCAATACATGTTAGTAATTGCTATTTTTATGACAGATAATAAATGTTATCCTGCTTGGAAGGTAGAGAAGTAGAAAAATTGCCACAAATTAAAAATGGAGAATGCAAGTAACTTTCTTAAAAGTGCATGTTTAATTCATCTTCGTTTACAACCAGAATTCAAATAAAACAATTTCCCAGGGCGTTCATCTGTATGTATATCATTGTTAAACTCTTGTTTAAGAAGGCTGGAAACCTGATAGTTGCTTTGATATATCTCTCTTATTCTACATTTGTCTAAGAAGTTACTGAGATTCTTTGTTTCCAAAACCAGACAAACCATCCTCATCAGTCACTCTTTTATATGGCACTTCCTAAGATCAGTCCAAGTTGCCATTGGAACATGGCCAGATTAATGATGTGATTTCCAGTGATCTTACCTTCCCATCACACCTGCCCACTCTGAGACAGTGTACAGGTCCTTTTACTATGTCAGCCCTCTGCTTAAACATTTCATTATAATCCATTTCTACTCTAATGCCTTCATCTCTTTTTCTTCATTCTGCTCGTGGCTATGCTTCTTTGTTGCGTTGTAATCACATTGTGCCCATTCTGCTTCTAAGCTCATGTTTTTCAGCTTGGCTGGAATGCTATTGGCTATTGGTATGTAAACTCTCCACATTCTATCTGTTCTAGACTCATAACACTGACTCAATTTAGAAGTATGTAAGAATAGTTACAAATTTTGAATGAAGAATGCTGCTGTTTAAACTAGCTTGGACAAAGGTTACAGTCAGAATCTTTTTTGATTCTGTAAAGAATCTGCCTGCCAGGGTATTCGAGACGTGCTTTAATCCCTGGGTCAGGACAATCTCTTGGAGAAAGAAATGGCAACCCACTCCAGTATTCTTGCCTGGAAAATTCCATGGACCAAGGAGCCCGGTGGGCTACAATCTATCGTGTCACAGAAGAGTCAGTCATGACTTAACAACCCATCAACAACAAAAACAATAAGACATCCTCCGAATTTACAGAACAACCACAGGCATCCATGACAAACTTTTGCAGTTCATTGTATGCTCTGTGCAATGGAATCAATTCTTAGAGTGTAGCCATTTAAATAAGTAATAATATCTGATGGCAGATATTGTCATTGTGTCTCTTACTTTACCAGATACAGTTTGGTAAATACTAGTGGTACTTTAATATCAATTTGTTTGAACTATCATTTGAGACAACTTTCAGAATTTAGTGGAAATGACCATAAATTTTAAAGTTTATACTATTTATTATAATCTACTTACATCACTTCTATAGCATAAGTCCTTTAGAATTAAGAATAAACATTATTTCTAAATTATACAGGAAAGTTTAAATTTATAAAATAGGGAATCAAATCTAAGTCAAAATATAGACCTGTTGCTATGGGGAACCAACTAAGAGCTTGAAATTAATAACCATGCGGCAAAATTTTAAAAGGAAGTGATTAGCAGCCACAAATACTTGAAGTGTGTTTGACTTAATGGAAACTTATAATTATCTTCAAGCATTATAATTTCTTTGAAAATGGCAGAAGGGAACAATAGATATCAAAATGGCTTTTGAATGATTTTATAAAGAATAATCACAAAAGAGAGAACATAAGAGATAGCAAAATAGAGAGACACAAGGCTAATCTCTATTTATTTGAGAAAGACCTATATAGAATTAATATCAGTTCTATAGCAATGTGAGACAACTACCACAAAACATACAAAATCATTTTAATAGAGGGACATTCTTTACCTTATCAATGGAATGAGGAAAAGGAAATTAAGTTATAGACTCTACACCTTAAAATTAACATCTAGATTTTCAATATAACCAATAAGCACCAATGCTTGCAGATAACTAAACAAACATCAAGAAAAACATGATAGTCTTTTGGAATTTTTATCACTAAGCTATAACTTGTAATTCCAAACAGTTTTAAATTAAAGACAGATAATTCCCTTGCTGACACATTTTCAGAATTAAAAAATAGGAAGTTCTCACTGATTTTTTTCAGTATTTACAAATATTCCAGGTTAAGAAAGCAAAGGATTAGTGAGAAATGTATATTTTAAATAATAGATATTTTCTTAACTGTGGCCAATTTATTGTCAGAGCAATATTTTATTCACCTTTGTAGTTCCTGTTTTCTTTATTAAAATACATGTTGAATAAATGAACTCATGTTTAAAAAATAAATATAATTTCTTTTAATATTAAGAAGGTTAAGTTTTAAAAGTATGACCCTTTTGTATGTGTTTTTCATATTGCTATATTTTTAAGACCGTGATTGAAGGAAACAGAAAAATCTGACATCATCTATGACTCAGAAAATGCATTATTAAATTTTCCAGAAGAAATTTAAGATTACTGAAATGACAGGCATACTTAGAAATGTTTACTCATTAAAAATAGAGAATCACTAATGATACATGTGTAAAAAAGAAAAGTTTAAGTAACAACAGAGAGATATTCAAGGAAAGGCAAAGGTTTAACAAATGATTCTGTTTATGTCTTATCTGTATTGCTCATTTCAATTTGTAAGTCAAAATATAGACCTGTTGCTATGGGGAACCAACTAAGAGCTTGAAATTAATAACCATGCGGCAAAATTTTAAAAGGAAGTGATTAGCAGCCACAAATACTTGAAGTGTGTTTGACTTAATGGAAACTTATAATTATCTTCAAGCATTATAATTTCTTTGAAAATGGCAGAAGGGAACAATAGATATCAAAATGGCTTTTGAATGATTTTATAAAGAATAATCACAAAAGAGAACATAAGAGATAGCAAAATAGAGAGACACAAGGCTAATCTCTATTTATTTGAGAAAGACCTATATAGAATTAATATCAGTTCTATAGCAATGTGAGACAACTACCACAAAACATACAAAATCATTTTAATAGAGGGACATTCTTTACCTTATCAATGGAATGAGGAAAAGGAAATTAAGTTATAGACTCTACACCTTAAAATTAACATCTAGATTTTCAATATAACCAATAAGCACCAATGCTTGCAGATAACTAAACAAACATCAAGAAAAACATGATAGTCTTTTGGAATTTTTATCACTAAGCTATAACTTGTAATTCCAAACAGTTTTAAATTAAAGACAGATAATTCCCTTGCTGACACATTTTCAGAATTAAAAAATAGGAAGTTCTCACTGATTTTTTTCAGTATTTACAAATATTCCAGGTTAAGAAAGCAAAGGATTAGTGAGAAATGTATATTTTAAATAATAGATATTTTCTTAACTGTGGCCAATTTATTGTCAGAGCAATATTTTATTCACCTTTGTAGTTCCTGTTTTCTTTATTAAAATACATGTTGAATAAATGAACTCATGTTTAAAAAATAAATATAATTTCTTTTAATATTAAGAAGGTTAAGTTTTAAAAGTATGACCCTTTTGTATGTGTTTTTCATATTGCTATATTTTTAAGACCGTGATTGAAGGAAACAGAAAAATCTGACATCATCTATGACTCAGAAAATGCATTATTAAATTTTCCAGAAGAAATTTAAGATTACTGAAATGACAGGCATACTTAGAAATGTTTACTCATTAAAAATAGAGAATCACTAATGATACATGTGTAAAAAAGAAAAGTTTAAGTAACAACAGAGAGATATTCAAGGAAAGGCAAAGGTTTAACAAATGATTCTGTTTATGTCTTATCTGTATTGCTCATTTCAATTTGTGCAACTAGACCCTTTGTACTATTTCTCTCTCCTACTATTAGTCATCATGTATGTCTGCAAAGTAAAGAAATGCTAAAGTCACAGAACAGAGTGTTGCCTAATTTCTATAGATCCTTTTTCTAATAGAATGGAAGGATTCATTTCAGAGTTTTTCTGACCTTCCAATTCAATCTATTCATACCATCTATATACTTCTTTTTTTTGGCAAAAATGGCAATTATCATGCCATTTTTTTAAAATTTTGTTTATTTTTTAATTGAGGGATAATAGCGCTACAGAGTTGTGTTGGTTACTGCCAAACATCAACATGAATCGGCCACAGATATACATATGTTCTGTCCTGAACTTCCCTCCCATCTCCCTCCCTATCCCACCTCTCTAGGTTGTTACAGAAGCTCTGTTTGAGTTCCTTTAGTCTTACAGCAAATTCCCATTGCTTATCCATTTTACATACAGTAAAGTAAGTTTCCACATTACTTTTTCCATACATCTTACCCACTCCTCACTCCCCACAATGTTCGTAAGTCTGTTCTCTGTCTGTTTCTCCATTGCTGCCCTGAATATAAATTCATCAGTACCATCTTTCTAGATTCCATATATATGTGTTACTATACAATATTTGTCTTTTTCTTTCTGACTTACTCTGCATAACAGGCTCTAGGTTCATACGCCTCATTAAAAATCATCTGTATTCTTTAATGACTAATTCAAGATTCAGCTTCTGTGCTATTGAAGAAGAGGTGGTTCTCAGTCATTGATACCTTCTAAGCCTAATTGAGATTCTCACTGAGGAGGTGACTTTAGGATATGTGACTGTAAAGCTTAAATAGAAGCTAGAACAAAGCTAAAGCCTAAGGAAGTTGCTGAAATCTTGACTGGCCTGGATTTTACCCCTACCTACATATATCATCCTCTGGAAAAGGAAATAGCAACCCACTCCAGCATTCCTGCCTGGAAAATCCCATGGATGGAGGAGCCTGGTGGGCTATAGTCCATGGGGTGACAAAGAGTCAAACACAACTTAGTGACCAAACCTCATATATCATCACAAGTGCCCATGACTCCCCATGCCAGAGAGAAAGGATTCCTGATAAGTTCACTGTCTCAGCACCAACATGGTATGGAAATGTGCTCAGCCTAGTAACAGAAGTAAGCTTTCTACTCCTGCATGAGCCAGTGATTTAAGAGCAGGCCACATAATCCATGTCAGAATCAACCAATTTTAGAGTCGTAGCAAAAAAATCAATGTTGGCGTTTTAGAGATTGATATATTTACTGAAGTTATCAAAAATTTCAGTCCACATTAATCATATTTGATGTTTATAATTCTTCTGTAAGGAAATCATTCATTTTGTAGGTTGGAAAACAGGCCCAGAAAAGATGAAGAGTATAATATTTGCATATGAATCGCCACAGATATACATATGTTCTGTCCTGAACTTCCCTCCCATCTCCCTCCCTATCCCACCTCTCTAGGTTGTTACAGAAGCTCTGTTTGAGTTCCTTTAGTCTTACAGCAAATTCCCATTGCTTATCCATTTTACATACAGTAAAGTAAGTTTCCACATTACTTTTTCCATACATCTTACCCACTCCTCACTCCCCACAATGTTCGTAAGTCTGTTCTCTGTCTGTTTCTCCATTGCTGCCCTGAATATAAATTCATCAGTACCATCTTTCTAGATTCCATATATATGTGTTACTATACAATATTTGTCTTTTTCTTTCTGACTTACTCTGCATAACAGGCTCTAGGTTCATACGCCTCATTAAAAATCATCTGTATTCTTTAATGACTAATTCAAGATTCAGCTTCTGTGCTATTGAAGAAGAGGTGGTTCTCAGTCATTGATACCTTCTAAGCCTAATTGAGATTCTCACTGAGGAGGTGACTTTAGGATATGTGACTGTAAAGCTTAAATAGAAGCTAGAACAAAGCTAAAGCCTAAGGAAGTTGCTGAAATCTTGACTGGCCTGGATTTTACCCCTACCTACATATATCATCCTCTGGAAAAGGAAATAGCAACCCACTCCAGCATTCCTGCCTGGAAAATCCCATGGATGGAGGAGCCTGGTGGGCTATAGTCCATGGGGTGACAAAGAGTCAAACACAACTTAGTGACCAAACCTCATATATCATCACAAGTGCCCATGACTCCCCATGCCAGAGAGAAAGGATTCCTGATAAGTTCACTGTCTCAGCACCAACATGGTATGGAAATGTGCTCAGCCTAGTAACAGAAGTAAGCTTTCTACTCCTGCATGAGCCAGTGATTTAAGAGCAGGCCACATAATCCATGTCAGAATCAACCAATTTTAGAGTCGTAGCAAAAAAATCAATGTTGGCGTTTTAGAGATTGATATATTTACTGAAGTTATCAAAAATTTCAGTCCACATTAATCATATTTGATGTTTATAATTCTTCTGTAAGGAAATCATTCATTTTGTAGGTTGGAAAACAGGCCCAGAAAAGATGAAGAGTATAATATTTGCATATGATATTCATGAGACATAGAATGGAATGAGGGTTTGAGGCAGCATACTCCAACATTAAGAGTCATGGTTCTTTCCAGTCCATTTACACTGGGGCAAACCAGAGTTAGGAAAGGGCCGAAGGCTGCATGCAGACCTGAATCCTAGTCAGGGCCATATTTTTCCCTTTACTCGCTGATTCATTCACTCATTCATTTAGGAACAAATAGCTTAGAACTTTGATTCCATTAAGTGCTGAGTATGAGAGAAAGAAGTGAATAAAAGCAACTTGGAGTAGAAAGGCAGAAACAGCAGAGAGGGAAATAACAAGGGCTTCCCAGGTGGCGTGAGTGGTAAAGAACTCGCCTGCCAATGCAGGCAGTGTAAGAGACCTGGGCTCGATTCCCAGGTGGGCAAGATCCCCTGGAGGACAGCAAGGCAACCCACTCCAGTATTTCTGCCTGGACAATCCCAAGGACAGAGGATCCTGGTGGGTTACAATCCATAGGATCACAAAGAGTCAGACAGGACCAAAGTAACTTAGCACACATGTGACATAAAGTAGTGGACAGAACAGGATCTTTACAATAGCACATTTTTTTCCTTGGAAATAAGGAAAGATCTCTCAGAGAGACTAAGTGGTGAAAGCCTAACGTATAGAAAATAATTAACTAACTCAAAGTTTTTAGTCAAAGCCATAAGCCAACACCTGCTTAGTGCAATAAGCAGGTTTCATGAGAAAAAAAAAGAGATAAATTTAGTTGCTCTGCGGAGACTGACTCAAGGAGAGACAGGCATGGGATTCAGTCTCAAAAGACAAAGTGACAGGCTCCTTTCCTCACGTATAATGGGGCTACAAGAATAGAACACACATAAATGTTTAATTCAGAAATTAAGTTGAATGCAGGAAATCATCCCTGTTACATGTGAGTCTTTCTAGCACTATGTGAACAGGAAAAAGATTCAACATTGCTACATTCTGGTGAGGATGCTCTGGGCTGTATATATCACTAATAAGCTTAAATTGTGCCTTTTTTCTATGGCAGCCAGTCCTTCTGGCAATTGTTGGCATCTCAGTATACTGGCTTTGATTGCAGGCCCTTTGTGCTGTGGAGAAGAAGGTTCTAGAAAGAAGGAAAAACTCTCTTCTTGCAAAGCCTCTGGGAGAGGCAGGTGAATGTTAAGTCTAGGGGCAAAGGCAGTTCTGTTGGCACAATGTCTCAGGTTGTGTCATGAGTTCCACTTTTTCAAGACAAAAGGCGATAGAATGAAAGACAACATGGGATCACTGCAAGGAACTGGCAGCCTTAGAAAGAGAGCAGGAGGTTGGAGAGAGATTCTGAAAGAGGCTGATATATACACATATATGTGATGCCTATGGTGCCTAAGATATATCTGTACCTCCTTGGTACTTAGCATGATTTCCACTTAATGGAGTAGTAGTCTTTTAGCCAAATGCCTTATGTTTCTATCATCATCTTCTTTTTAAATTTGGCTTTTTATTCCTTGCAATTGAGTCAGCAGTTTGGTTTTGAGGACAGCAAGGCAACCCACTCCAGTATTTCTGCCTGGACAATCCCAAGGACAGAGGATCCTGGTGGGTTACAATCCATAGGATCACAAAGAGTCAGACAGGACCAAAGTAACTTAGCACACATGTGACATAAAGTAGTGGACAGAACAGGATCTTTACAATAGCGCATTTGTTTCCTTGGAAATAAGCACAGATCTCTCAGAGAGACTAAGTGGTGAAAGCCTAACGTATAGAAAATAATTAACTAACTCAAAGTTTTTAGTCAAAGCCATAAGCCAACACCTGCTTAGTGCAATAAGCAGGTTTCATGAGAAAAAAAAAGAGATAAATTTAGTTGCTCTGCGGAGACTGACTCAAGGAGAGACAGGCATGGGATTCAGTCTCAAAAGACAAAGTGACAGGCTCCTTTCCTCACGTATAATGGGGCTACAAGAATAGAACACACATAAATGTTTAATTCAGAAATTAAGTTGAATGCAGGAAATCATCCCTGTTACATGTGAGTCTTTCTAGCACTATGTGAACAGGAAAAAGATTCAACATTGCTACATTCTGGTGAGGATGCTCTGGGCTGTATATATCACTAATAAGCTTAAATTGTGCCTTTTTTCTATGGCAGCCAGTCCTTCTGGCAATTGTTGGCATCTCAGTATACTGGCTTTGATTGCAGGCCCTTTGTGCTGTGGAGAAGAAGGTTCTAGAAAGAAGGAAAAACTCTCTTCTTGCAAAGCCTCTGGGAGAGGCAGGTGAATGTTAAGTCTAGGGGCAAAGGCAGTTCTGTTGGCACAATGTCTCAGGTTGTGTCATGAGTTCCACTTTTTCAAGACAAAAGGCGATAGAATGAAAGACAACATGGGATCACTGCAAGGAACTGGCAGCCTTAGAAAGAGAGCAGGAGGTTGGAGAGAGATTCTGAAAGAGGCTGATATATACACATATATGTGATGCCTATGGTGCCTAAGATATATCTGTACCTCCTTGGTACTTAGCATGATTTCCACTTAATGGAGTAGTAGTCTTTTAGCCAAATGCCTTATGTTTCTATCATCATCTTCTTTTTAAATTTGGCTTTTTATTCCTTGCAATTGAGTCAGCAGTTTGGTTTTTGCTTTGTTCTTATTTATAACCCTTCCTCCTTTTTCTGGCTGTGAGCAGATTTCCCCTTTTATGGGCTTTGAAAGTCCCTCTGGATGACTTCTTACATTTAATTAGTTTGATTTGCAGCTCCGCTGTTTGGTTTTTATATTCCTCCTGGTTTAGAGTCATACCTGCTGAAGTTTGGTACTTTATTAGGTGTTTATTATTAAGTGGTAAAGTCTCTGCATCAGAAATAAAAAAATTAAAACAAAAAGAAATGCCTCTCTTCCTTTTGACTTTCAATGCTCCTAGTGGTCCTCTTGCCACAAATGAATTAGCATAGCCAAATATTTTTTATAATATATTTTTTAATTGAAGGTAATTTTGTTGGTTTCTGCTAAACATCAGCATGAATCAACCATAAGTATACGTATATCTCATTCCTCTTGAAACTTCCTTCTCTTGTTTCCATCCCCAGCCCACCCCTCTTCATTGCCAAGTTTGAGTTCTCTGAGGCAAATCAAATTCCCATTGACTATCTATTTTATGTGTGGTAATTAAGTTTCCATGCTACTCTCTCCATACATCCCACACTCTCCTTCATCCCCCAATCCCGTGTCCATAGTTCTTTTCTTTATGTCTGTGCCTCCATTGCTGCCCTGCAAATAATTTCATCATTACCATCTTTCTAGATCCCATATATATATATGTATGTGTGTATATATATGTACATGTATATATAAGAAATATATGACAAATATACAATATTTTTTTCTCCTCCTGATTTACTTCATCTTTTACTTAGATTTTTACTTAGATTTTACTTAGAACCTAGATTTTACTCTAGGTTCATCCACCTCATTAGAAAGAATTCAGATGCTTGCCTTTTTGTGGCTGAGTAATCCACTGTATATATATACCACAGTTTCTTTATCTATTCATCTCCTAATGGGCATCTAGGGTGCTTCCATGTTTTAGCTATTGCAGATAGTGCTACAAGGAACGCTGGGGTGCATGTGTCTTTTTCAATGTTAGTTTCCTCCATGTGTATGTCTAGTAGTGAGTCATATGGTGGTATTATTCCTAGATTTTTAAGGAAGTTTCATACTGTCTTCCATAATGACTGTATCAATTTGTTTCCACCAACAGAGAAGAAGATTCCTTTTTATCCACACCCTCTCCAGTATTTGTTGTTTGGGATTTTTTTGATGAAGGCCATTCTGACTGGTATAAGGTGATATTCCACTGTGGCTTTGATTTGCATTTCTCCAATAATGAGCAATATTGACCATCTCTTTATGTGTTTGTTAACCATCTTCTTTGGAGAAACCTTCTTTGGAGAAATGTCTGTCTAGGTCTTTTCTCTACTTTTTAATTTGTTCATTTATCTGGTATTGACTTGAATGAGCTTGTGTAATTTGGAAATTATTTCTTTGTTAGTTGTTTCAGTTGCTACTATTTTCTCCCATTCTGACGGTTGTCTTTTCCTTTTCACTTTGTTTATAGTTTGCTATGCAAAAGTTTTTAAGTTTGATTAGGCTCCACTTTTTTGTTGTTGCTGTTTGTTTTCATTTCCATTACTCTAAGAGGTGGGTCATAGAGGATCTTACTAGGATTTATGTCATACAGTGTTCTGTCTATGTTTTCCTCTAAGAGTTTTAATAGTTTTTGGTGTTACATATAGGTCTTTAATCCATTTTGAGTTTATCTTTATGTACAATGTTAGGAAGTGTTCTAATTGCATTCTTTTACACATAGCTATCCCGTTTCCCCATTACCACTTATTGAAGAGGCTGCCTTTGCCAAATGCATATTCTTCCCTCCTTTTTCAAAATAAGGTACCCATAGGTGCATGGGTTTATCTCTGGGCTCTCGATCTTGTTTCATTTGTCTATATTTTTGTTGTTGTGCCAGTACCATACTGTCTTGATGACTGTAGATTTGCAGTATAGTTTGAAGTCAGGAAGATGATTCCTCCAGCTTCATTCTTTCTTATGATTGCTTTGGCTGTTTGAGGTCTTCTGTGTTTACATATGAACTATGAAATATTCTGTTCTAGTTCTGTGAAAAATGCCATTGGTAATTTGAAAAGGATCACAATGAATCGATATTTGCTTTACAAGGAACGCTGGGGTGCATGTGTCTTTTTCAATGTTAGTTTCCTCCATGTGTATGTCTAGTAGTGAGTCATATGGTGGTATTATTCCTAGATTTTTAAGGAAGTTTCATACTGTCTTCCATAATGACTGTATCAATTTGTTTCCACCAACAGAGAAGAAGATTCCTTTTTATCCACACCCTCTCCAGTATTTGTTGTTTGGGATTTTTTTGATGAAGGCCATTCTGACTGGTATAAGGTGATATTCCACTGTGGCTTTGATTTGCATTTCTCCAATAATGAGCAATATTGACCATCTCTTTATGTGTTTGTTAACCATCTTCTTTGGAGAAACCTTCTTTGGAGAAATGTCTGTCTAGGTCTTTTCTCTACTTTTTAATTTGTTCATTTATCTGGTATTGACTTGAATGAGCTTGTGTAATTTGGAAATTATTTCTTTGTTAGTTGTTTCAGTTGCTACTATTTTCTCCCATTCTGACGGTTGTCTTTTCCTTTTCACTTTGTTTATAGTTTGCTATGCAAAAGTTTTTAAGTTTGATTAGGCTCCACTTTTTTGTTGTTGCTGTTTGTTTTCATTTCCATTACTCTAAGAGGTGGGTCATAGAGGATCTTACTAGGATTTATGTCATACAGTGTTCTGTCTATGTTTTCCTCTAAGAGTTTTAATAGTTTTTGGTGTTACATATAGGTCTTTAATCCATTTTGAGTTTATCTTTATGTACAATGTTAGGAAGTGTTCTAATTGCATTCTTTTACACATAGCTATCCCGTTTCCCCATTACCACTTATTGAAGAGGCTGCCTTTGCCAAATGCATATTCTTCCCTCCTTTTTCAAAATAAGGTACCCATAGGTGCATGGGTTTATCTCTGGGCTCTCGATCTTGTTTCATTTGTCTATATTTTTGTTGTTGTGCCAGTACCATACTGTCTTGATGACTGTAGATTTGCAGTATAGTTTGAAGTCAGGAAGATGATTCCTCCAGCTTCATTCTTTCTTATGATTGCTTTGGCTGTTTGAGGTCTTCTGTGTTTACATATGAACTATGAAATATTCTGTTCTAGTTCTGTGAAAAATGCCATTGGTAATTTGAAAAGGATCACAATGAATCTATAGATTACATTTGGTGGTATAGTCATTTTCACAATATTGATTCTCCCAACCCAGGGACATGAAATATCTTTCCATCTGTTTATGTCATCTTTGATTTCTTTTATCAGTGTCTCATAGTTTTCTGTATACAGCTCTTTTTCATACTTACATAGGTTTATTCTTATGTATTTTATTCTTTTTGTTACAATGCTGAGTGGGATTGATTGTTTAATTTCTCTTTCTGATTTTTCATTGTTGGTATATAGGAATGCAAGTGCTTCTTGTGTATTGATTTTGTGTACTGCGACTGCTAAATTCACTGAGTATGGAAAAATATTTTCTAAATGGGAATTATACCTTATGATTGCTCTAGGTAATCTGTTGCAGTCTGCTCATATTTTTAAAGTCTCTTTCCAATGCCTCTTTAATTAGCTTGTATTTTTACATTACCAGACAAGAGAGAATGTTGTCTCCATTTTATCATCCCTACTTCACCTCCAAGAAACATGTCCAAACCAGAGCCCTTTATCATTTCCTACATTCAGCTGTGTCTGTGCTATGTGCCAACTCCAAGGATCTATGAACCTTTCTGCCTCACTTTTCTGTGTCTGTCAAACACTATAATCACGTAATGCCTTGCAACCCCTCCTGCAAGCCTCCAGCCATTCATTCATCAATCAACTCCCTTGAAGATTTAAACTCTATACACATTTGGCATTTTACACATTCTTCCAGATAATATTCAAGAACTTTGAGAGTAATGTATCTTTGTCATGTTAAATTTCTGACTCTTTTAGCAAAGTGACAATAGAATTTATAACCTCAACCAGGACAGCCTTAAACAAGACAAATACTGATCAGAAATGAACATCAGGACAGGCATGAGCTGGGGTTCATGTTGGTTACCTCAACTGCAAGCAGAATGGTGTATTTTTATATTTGTATTCCAACACCTTGTACAGTTTCAGACATGCAATAGACTCTTAAAAATGGCTATGATATGAGGTGTTGAATGGACATATGTGGATATTTACCAACTCTCCTAGCAGAAAATATTAAGGATTTGGAGATTGAAAACAAGGGTTTCAGGTGCTGGTCATCCTGGTTACTGTATTTATGAAGTTTCAGCAATTCATTGCTAATATCCTCTATTTTCTCATCTCTGATGTGAGCATATTGCATCCTGCAAGTACCTAATACATGATACATTACTCATAATTAAAACCCTTTTAGAAAAAAAAATTTTTATTTTTACAGTAAATATCTTTCCATCTGTTTATGTCATCTTTGATTTCTTTTATCATTTTATTTTTATTCTTTTTGGTTACAATTTTTTTTGCTGAGTGGGATTGATTGTTTAATTTCTCTTTCTGATTTTTCATTGTTGGTATATAGGAATGCAAGTGCTTCTTGTGTATTGATTTTGTGTACTGCGACTGCTAAATTCACTGAGTATGGAAAAATATTTTCTAAATGGGAATTATACCTTATGATTGCTCTAGGTAATCTGTTGCAGTCTGCTCATATTTTTAAAGTCTCTTTCCAATGCCTCTTTAATTAGCTTGTATTTTTACATTACCAGACAAGAGAGAATGTTGTCTCCATTTTATCATCCCTACTTCACCTCCAAGAAACATGTCCAAACCAGAGCCCTTTATCATTTCCTACATTCAGCTGTGTCTGTGCTATGTGCCAACTCCAAGGATCTATGAACCTTTCTGCCTCACTTTTCTGTGTCTGTCAAACACTATAATCACGTAATGCCTTGCAACCACTCCTGCAAGCCTCCAGCCATTCATTCATCAATCAACTCCCTTGAAGATTTAAACTCTATACACATTTGGCATTTTACACATTCTTCCAGATAATATTCAAGAACTTTGAGAGTAATGTATCTTTGTCATGTTAAATTTCTGACTCTTTTAGCAAAGTGACAATAGAATTTATAACCTCAACCAGGACAGCCTTAAACAAGACAAATACTGATCAGAAATGAACATCAGGACAGGCATGAGCTGGGGTTCATGTTGGTTACCTCAACTGCAAGCAGAATGGTGTATTTTTATATTTGTATTCCAACACCTTGTACAGTTTCAGACATGCAATAGACTCTTAAAAATGGCTATGATATGAGGTGTTGAATGGACATATGTGGATATTTACCAACTCTCCTAGCAGAAAATATTAAGGATTTGGAGATTGAAAACAAGGGTTTCAGGTGCTGGTCATCCTGGTTACTGTATTTATGAAGTTTCAGCAATTCATTGCTAATATCCTCTATTTTCTCATCTCTGATGTGAGCATATTGCATCCTGCAAGTACCTAATACATGATACATTACTCATAATTAAAAACCCTCAGAGTTATATTTACAGTAAAACACATAATGTAAAAATATTATATTCTTTGAATATCAACATTAGCATTTTACTGATGTTACTCTTTTATCTGCTATTTTCTTGCCAATAAAACAAAGGTTTTGTATGTTCTGTATCTGAAATGTGCTTCTAACCTGTTGGTATTAAATGGGCTAATATATGTAAAATACTTAGAAGAGAAATCAGCACGTGTTGTAAAAGTGTGTATTTCATGACTGAGGATTAATTTCTAACTTTTGGTTTACTTTTACAAGAAGTCTTCACAAGAGTCTCCAAACTGTAGCTTATGAAAGTTTAAGAGCATAAGTTCTGTTAATGCATTGTCTTCGAAACACTAGATATGTTAACTCTAGAGAAATATTTTCAGCCCTTTCTGTCTCTCTCTCTTTTTTTTTTTTTTTTCATGTGCAAGGAGAGGCTTATGCTACTAACCTAGTGGGGTATTTTATGAATATTAAATTAGATAATACATGTGAACTCAGTCAAAAAAGTAGACGAAATAGCACTAACACATAAGAGTCTCAATAAATATGTTACTAGCTATTATTTGTATTGAATTTTGAATAAAAATAATATTATTTTCATATTACTATTATGGAATCATTCATAATAGTTCTGAAAAGAGTTAAACATATATAATAGGATAAAAGTTTACTTTATATTCAAGGGGATAATAATTGCAACAAATTAACCTATCAGGTTTTACCTGCTTTAGATAAATTTAGATAGTTTGGTTTTATTTTGTTGCATTTCATTTTAGGAGAACAAAACTCCTTGCAAGCATAATCCTGTTTCTGAAATTAGATTAAATACCTAAATTGCATTATGAGTTTCTAGATATAGTTGTTCCTAAAAGATAATGCAGATTCTACAAAGAAAATTTTCACATTGGATTGCGTTTTTGTTTTTTTCATTACCACTTTACCCCTCACCTTAAATACCAGTTTGTTTTGGTCATTTCAGCCTAATAGTTAGTTAGTTCAAGAGGAGGAAAAACTTCCAGGTTTCTACCAATTCAACATGTGTGCATGCTTAGTCGTGTCCAACTCTTTGTGACCCTTTTGACTGTAACTTATGAGGTTCCCCTGTCCATGGGAGTCTCCAGGCAAGAATACTGAAGTGGATTGCCATTGCCTTCTTCAAGGGTGTCTTTGTGACCCAGGGATCCAACCCTTGTTTCCTGCATCTCCTGCTTTGCAGGTAGATTCTTTACCTGCGAGTCATTGGGAATGTCCAGGGTTTCTATAGGTCTAATACATTATTTTAATTTATAATTTTCCATTGGTTTTTGTGTTCTACTTGTAGATTAACTTTGAAAGTATCCTTTCTGAAAATAGCTTAGCCATATGTTATACATAATTGAAACAAAAATGTGTATACATATATAATAAAAGGTGATGGTCTTTATAAAACGATTTTAAAACACTTGCATTTTCCAAGCATTGTCCATTGATATTGATCTCAGTTCCCAATGTTTTATTCATTAATATTATGAAAAAAATCTAAAGAGTACTGTTGCTTTTTCAGTATATATAAATCTTTTATCTGCCTAGTGACTTCATTTCTACCACTTTCTCGTACTATGTTGAATTTTAAAATGGCCTTGTTTTAATATTCCTTGTAATCTCTTGGCTTGAAACGTTCTCATCTTGATCTGAAAGCTGGGAAGATACACATACTACACAGCAAAGATTTCTGTCATCATCAATTGCAGAGCAGTTAAAAGCATAAATTTGGAGTTACAGGAATTCTGCCTTTGTTACCTAATTGTTTTCAAAGTTCATTGTAAGGTACTGATTTTGTGGTAAAATTAGGCAGCTAGATATGATATTCTATTGTGATATCTTTCTCAGGTAGTTAGTCTGAAGAAAAAAACAGCCCTGACATTTATCTCACTGGGAGGAAATGGTCAAAAAATGTATTATGTTTGGCACATAGTAGCTGCTCTATGTAGATAAACTTTGTTCCTCTATAGTTTCAGTGTCTTGTACTGTCATCTAGGAAAGCAGTCTCCTTGATTTCCTCTAGCTCCTCCTCCTTCTTCTCGTTTCCTTACTCCTTGCTTCTTTTCTTCCTAACGAGTACTCCAACAGAAATATGAGAGTCAGATATAACTTTAGTGCACACTCAATCCTTCACCTGTTTTGCAAGCAAACCCATTAACTTAAAGAATCTCTCTAGGTTACCACCTACCCACCCCCTGAACATCAGATATCTTCAAATTCTAATGCCTCACATTTGCATTCTTTTCTTTGCATTGCTCTTTAGCATGTAATGTGTGATGTTTTCATTAAACTACATTTGCTTCCTTGGTTTCTGCTATGCTGGCTACTCCAGCCCACTTATCTTGACCAGGCTTCCCAAATTGCAATTTGGCCTGGAACCCAGATTCCTCTGTGGGAAAGAAGTGTCATTACTGTTCATTACTTGTTCATTCAGAATTTCAGCTCATGCTAGAGAGGGACAGAGATGTTTCCAATGAATAAACATTCTAATAATTAACAAAATTTTATAAGAACACCATTTATTCTGGCATTAATGACTTTGCTGGAAGACTGCCTTCCCTAACTGTGCCAAAGCATGCTGGTGACACTATCATTATGCTGTACATCAGTGAGGCACCTTCATGAAGCATGTGTACAGCAAAAATAAATCACAAACACAGAAAGGAAAACATTCTTTTTAAGGTGATGCACAATATGCAACCAGGGATACATAGAAATATAAATGTTAGAAGCCAAAGTCTGAAAATTCTAGTAAGAAAATAAATGGTCCATATACACCATTTTACTTAGTAAAATTTTAGAAACCTCAGAGTTACAGGAATTCTGCCTTTGTTACCTAATTGTTTTCAAAGTTCATTGTAAGGTACTGATTTTGTGGTAAAATTAGGCAGCTAGATATGATATTCTATTGTGATATCTTTCTCAGGTAGTTAGTCTGAAGAAAAAAACAGCCCTGACATTTATCTCACTGGGAGGAAATGGTCAAAAAATGTATTATGTTTGGCACATAGTAGCTGCTCTATGTAGATAAACTTTGTTCCTCTATAGTTTCAGTGTCTTGTACTGTCATCTAGGAAAGCAGTCTCCTTGATTTCCTCTAGCTCCTCCTCCTTCTTCTCGTTTCCTTACTCCTTGCTTCTTTTCTTCCTAACGAGTACTCCAACAGAAATATGAGAGTCAGATATAACTTTAGTGCACACTCAATCCTTCACCTGTTTTGCAAGCAAACCCATTAACTTAAAGAATCTTTTAGGTTACCACCTACCCACCCCCTGAACATCAGATATCTTCAAATTCTAATGCCTCACATTTGCATTCTTTTCTTTGCATTGCTCTTTAGCATGTAATGTGTGATGTTTTCATTAAACTACATTTGCTTCCTTGGTTTCTGCTATGCTGGCTACTCCAGCCCACTTATCTTGACCAGGCTTCCCAAATTGCAATTTGGCCTGGAACCCAGATTCCTCTGTGGGAAAGAAGTGTCATTACTGTTCATTACTTGTTCATTCAGAATTTCAGCTCATGCTAGAGAGGGACAGAGATGTTTCCAATGAATAAACATTCTAATAATTAACAAAATTTTATAAGAACACCATTTATTCTGGCATTAATGACTTTGCTGGAAGACTGCCTTCCTAACTGTGCCAAAGCATGCTGGTGACACTATCATTATGCTGTACATCAGTGAGGCACCTTCATGAAGCATGTGTACAGCAAAAATAAATCACAAACACAGAAAGGAAAACATTCTTTTTAAGGTGATGCACAATATGCAACCAGGGATACATAGAAATATAAATGTTAGAAGCCAAAGTCTGAAAATTCTAGTAAGAAAATAAATGGTCCATATACACCATTTTACTTAGTAAAATTTTAGAAACCTCACTGGAATAGTAATTGCTAGTACTCAATTAGCCAAAGCTGATAGAAACATATTGCATTAATGATATTTTTTACAATGAGTGATTTTTTAAAAACTATAATAGATTTTTATACTTGAAATATAGTGGTAAGCATTTTATTATTTGGACAAATTATAAATGGATTTTATAATTTTGGAAATATTATGCATACTTTTGTGTAAAATCAACACATCTACCCCCAACACTTGCACAGACACATACATATGCATACAATAGAAAAGCTCAATTATCTGACCACCAGTTACTTGGGTTTCATACATTTGAATTTAAAAGACCCCAGACACAGTTGAAAGTCATTGAGAAAAATGTATCATATGTTGGAAAAGGAGTATGTCAAAGTTGTATCTTGCTTATATAGTACATCATGCAAAATGCTAGGCTGGATGAATCACAAGCTCGAGTCAAGAATGGCTGGAGAAAGTATCAACAACCTTAGATAGGCAGATGATATCACTCTAAAGCCAGAAAGCAAAGAGGAACTAAAGAACCTCTTGATGAGAGTTAAAGAGGAGAGTGAAAACATGGCTTGAAACTCAGTGTTAAAAAAAACTAAGATTATGACATCTGGTTCCATCATTTCATGCCAGATAGAAAAGGAAAAATTGGAAACAATGACAAATTTTATTTTCTTGGGCTTCAAAATTACTGGGATGGTGAATTTAGCCATGAAATTAAAAGACACTTGCTTCTTGGAAGGAAACCTGTACCAAGCCTAGATAGCCAAAAATTAAAAATCTAGAAATATTTGTTCCAAAGTTTGGGAAAGAAGTGTCATTACTGTTCATTACTTGTTCATTCAGAATTTCAGCTCATGCTAGAGAGGGACAGAGATGTTTCCAATGAATAAACATTCTAATAATTAACAAAATTTTATAAGAACACCATTTATTCTGGCATTAATGACTTTGCTGGAAGACTGCCTTCCTAACTGTGCCAAAGCATGCTGGTGACACTATCATTATGCTGTACATCAGTGAGGCACCTTCATGAAGCATGTGTACAGCAAAATAAATCACAAACACAGAAAGGAAAACATTCTTTTAAGGTGATGCACAATATGCAACCAGGGATACATAGAAATATAAATGTTAGAAGCCAAAGTCTGAAAATTCTAGTAAGAAAATAAATGGTCCATATACACCATTTTACTTAGTAAAATTTTAGAAACCTCACTGGAATAGTAATTGCTAGTACTCAATTAGCCAAAGCTGATAGAAACATATTGCATTAATGATATTTTTTACAATGAGTGATTTTTTAAAAACTATAATAGATTTTTATACTTGAAATATAGTGGTAAGCATTTTATTATTTGGACAAATTATAAATGGATTTTATAATTTTGGAAATATTATGCATACTTTTGTGTAAAATCAACACATCTACCCCCAACACTTGCACAGACACATACATATGCATACAATAGAAAAGCTCAATTATCTGACCACCAGTTACTTGGGTTTCATACATTTGAATTTAAAAGACCCCAGACACAGTTGAAAGTCATTGAGAAAAATGTATCATATGTTGGAAAAGGAGTATGTCAAAGTTGTATCTTGCTTATATAGTACATCATGCAAAATGCTAGGCTGGATGAATCACAAGCTCGAGTCAAGAATGGCTGGAGAAAGTATCAACAACCTTAGATAGGCAGATGATATCACTCTAAAGCCAGAAAGCAAAGAGGAACTAAAGAACCTCTTGATGAGAGTTAAAGAGGAGAGTGAAAAACATGGCTTGAAACTCAGTGTTAAAAAAAACTAAGATTATGACATCTGGTTCCATCATTTCATGCCAGATAGAAAAGGAAAAATTGGAAACAATGACAAATTTTATTTTCTTGGGCTTCAAAATTACTGGGATGGTGAATTTAGCCATGAAATTAAAAGACACTTGCTTCTTGGAAGGAAACCTGTACCAAGCCTAGATAGCACATTAAAAATCAGAAATATCAGTTTGCCAACAAAGGTTCAATAGTCAAAATTATGTTTGTTCCAATAGTTATGCACAGATGTGAGAACTGGATTGTAAAGAAGGTTGAGCACCAAAGAACTGATTCTTTCAAATTGTGTTGCTGGAGAAGACTCCTGAGAATTCTTTGGATATCAGGGAGATGAAGCCAGTCAATTTTAAAGGAAAACAACCCTGAATATTCATTTCGAGGGCTGTTTCTGAAAGCTGAAACTCTAGTACTTTGGCCATTTGACTTAAAGAGAGGATTTGTTGGAAAAGACCCAGATGTTAGGTCTTTTCCAACAAAAGACGTTGGTTCCTCGTTGAGAGGGCTTTGAGAGCCCCGTCACTTGGACCAGGGTCCGAGGCTAGGGTTAGAGCGGTCTGTCCCGTAATGGCTGACTTTGATTTGAAGACCAAAGAGAAAAGCGTTAGCAGAGGATAATACGGTTAGACAGCATCTTCGACTCAGTGGACGTGAATCTGTGTAAACTCTTGCAGATAATGGAAGACACTGCTGCAGTCCATGGGGTCGCAAAGAGCCAAACACGTTTTAATGACTGAACAATAAAAATTTTTCATTGTCCGTTTGCAATAATATGTTATAAATTTCTGGAAAAAAAACTGCGAGCATATTTGCTTATATTATAGCTTCTGTAATCTTTCTAGTCAATCTCTTTATAAGCAAGTAGCATATAAGCACTGAAAATGAAAGGATAGAAACCTGATTTTTTCACACTTCTTTTGCTTTTTTTTATGAAACAACATTTTTTTCTCTCACCATTCTTTTCAATAAAACATTCAATGCATTGAACATGATGGAAAATGTGCTATGCTGAGCTAAAACATAAATTAAAGCTTTAGACCATATATAAATAGCTTTAAAAATATCAAATAATTCCTTAGGGTTAAGTATGTGCTGGGAACCATACAAATCACTTTAACAGCATTATCTTGTTACTTTAACAATGCTTTGGGTTTTACCCTCCACTTTAAAAAAAGTATAGATAAAATAAGTGTCTGAAGCATGATCTTAAGAGCTGTATGTTTCTCATGAGCACAGTGGCAAATGGTGTAGCTTCTATAATTTCAGCACTCTATATTTCATCTACTAAGCTTACATTTTGCTAAGGAATATTTAAGCTGGTGATTTGGTATATCTTAAAGATTACTTTTGATTAAAAGAAGAATTATAATAAATAAGACCAAAGGATGTCGTATCACTGTGACATAATGAAATAAGAAACAGTGATTCAGTTCAGTTCTAAAGAAAGCCTCCTGTATCTAAATATAGTCATAGAAAATGCAAAACATAGTAAAAAATCATCTTTGGCCATTTGACTTAAGAGAGGATTTGTTGGAAAAGACCCAGATGTTAGGTCTTTTCCAACAAAAGACGTTGGTTCCTCGTTGAGAGGGCTTTGAGAGCCCCGTCACTTGGACCAGGGTCCGAGGCTAGGGTTAGAGCGGTCTGTCCCGTAATGGCTGACTTTGATTTGAAGACCAAAGAGAAAAGCGTTAGCAGAGGATAATACGGTTAGACAGCATCTTCGACTCAGTGGACGTGAATCTGTGTAAACTCTTGCAGATAATGGAAGACACTGCTGCAGTCCATGGGGTCGCAAAGAGCCAAACACGTTTTAATGACTGAACAATAAAAATTTTTCATTGTCCGTTTGCAATAATATGTTATAAATTTCTGGAAAAAAAACTGCGAGCATATTTGCTTATATTATAGCTTCTGTAATCTTTCTAGTCAATCTCTTTATAAGCAAGTAGCATATAAGCACTGAAAATGAAAGAATAGAAACCTGATTTTTTCACACTTCTTTTGCTTTTTTTTTTTATGAAACAACATTTTTTTCTCTCACCATTCTTTTCAATAAAACATTCAATGCATTGAACATGATGGAAAATGTGCTATGCTGAGCTAAAACATAAATTAAAGCTTTAGACCATATATAAATAGCTTTAAAAATATCAAATAATTCCTTAGGGTTAAGTATGTGCTGGGAACCATACAAATCACTTTAACAGCATTATCTTGTTACTTTAACAATGCTTTGGGTTTTACCCTCCACTTTAAAAAAAGTATAGATAAAATAAGTGTCTGAAGCATGATCTTAAGAGCTGTATGTTTCTCATGAGCACAGTGGCAAATGGTGTAGCTTCTATAATTTCAGCACTCTATATTTCATCTACTAAGCTTACATTTTGCTAAGGAATATTTAAGCTGGTGATTTGGTATATCTTAAAGATTACTTTTGATTAAAAGAAGAATTATAATAAATAAGACCAAAGGATGTCGTATCACTGTGACATAATGAAATAAGAAACAGTGATTCAGTTCAGTTCTAAAGAAAGCCTCCTGTATCTAAATATAGTCATAGAAAATGCAAAACATAGTAAAAAAAATCATCATAGGTCAATATAATTATTTCTAGAATAATTCATATGTGCTGTTTTATGATTAACATTATCATTCTCCCTCATTATTTATATATGGGAGTTTTCTCACACTTGGTTTTAGGATTATTTCTTGGTCAATTATCTATTCCAATAGCCTATAGCAGAGTGCCTTACTAATAATAGTGGATACCTGCTTAATTATAGTGATAGTCTATTCCAACAAAGTAATATGCCTGTAAAGTCTTCCCAGGTGGCTCAGTGATAAAAATTCCACCTATAAGTGCAGCAGATGCAGGAGATGCAGGTTCTATCCTTAGGAGTAGAAAATGGCTACCACTACCAGCATTCTTGCCTGGAGAATCCCATGGAAAGAGAAGCCTGATGAGCTACAGCTCATAGGATTGCAAAGATTCAGACTTGACTGAGAACACACACAAGGTTCCTATAATTATTCTCTCCACTATTTGGCTTTATGAGCACTCTTTAGGTGAAAGGGGAAAACCTACCTGTGTGCATGGAGTCAGATACAAGGAAGTGGGTCATATCTGCTTACATTTTGAAACTCCTGTTTGGCCCGACAAAGCAATGCCCTTGCTATTTCTTGACTTCATACCTAGGAATTGAACATTGCTAAATCATGGTGTTTGAAAAATCCCTCTAGAGACTACATTAATATCATGAACTAGCAGAAGGGGCTATTTAAAAAAATTGTTATCTTAACATTAAAATTTTCCCATTCTATTATAATATTCTTTTTTAAAAATAGGTCAGAACAACTTGTGATTTTTATTTATTTCAAACCAAACTGAATTGACTATTACAAACAATTTTGTTTTTACCTTACCATCATAAACAATTATTTTCTGTATGAATAGTTTGGTTGAAACAGATATCATGGGCAGTTAAGTGTTGTACATCCCATATGTCCATATGGTAACCTGAGGTATTTAACTCAGTTGAGAGCTGGATGCATAGAAAACAATAGGTTTTGTTACTAGAATGACTTATTCTAGGAAAAGGCAGACATAAATGAATTTTGTGAGGACTGGAACTATATATGTCTCTTAGTTTTTAACTCCTAGTATTTACACCAACCTGGTAGCTACTCAAAAGTATTAAAATGTATTATAGTAATCATATTCCCAAGAGGTGAATCTGGTACAGAGATATAGTTTTTGAGAATAATGTGCATATGCTTATACATATATTTTCTCTAAAGTGCAAAAAAATTATAAAAGGGTAATGGGAGTTTTCTCACACTTGGTTTTAGGATTATTTCTTGGTCAATTATCTATTCCAATAGCCTATAGCAGAGTGCCTTACTAATAATAGTGGATACCTGCTTAATTATAGTGATAGTCTATTCCAACAAAGTAATATGCCTGTAAAGTCTTCCCAGGTGGCTCAGTGATAAAAATTCCACCTATAAGTGCAGCAGATGCAGGAGATGCAGGTTCTATCCTTAGGAGTAGAAAATGGCTACCACTACCAGCATTCTTGCCTGGAGAATCCCATGGAAAGAGAAGCCTGATGAGCTACAGCTCATAGGATTGCAAAGATTCAGACTTGACTGAGAACACACACAAGGTTCCTATAATTATTCTCTCCACTATTTGGCTTTATGAGCACTCTTTAGGTGAAAGGGGAAAACCTACCTGTGTGCATGGAGTCAGATACAAGGAAGTGGGTCATATCTGCTTACATTTTGAAACTCCTGTTTGGCCCGACAAAGCAATGCCCTTGCTATTTCTTGACTTCATACCTAGGAATTGAACATTGCTAAATCATGGTGTTTGAAAAATCCCTCTAGAGACTACATTAATATCATGAACTAGCAGAAGGGGCTATTTAAAAAAATTGTTATCTTAACATTAAAATTTTCCCATTCTATTATAATATTCTTTTTTAAAAATAGGTCAGAACAACTTGTGATTTTTATTTATTTCAAACCAAACTGAATTGACTATTACAAACAATTTTGTTTTTACCTTACCATCATAAACAATTATTTTCTGTATGAATAGTTTGGTTGAAACAGATATCATGGGCAGTTAAGTGTTGTACATCCCATATGTCCATATGGTAACCTGAGGTATTTAACTCAGTTGAGAGCTGGATGCATAGAAAACAATAGGTTTTGTTACTAGAATGACTTATTCTAGGAAAAGGCAGACATAAATGAATTTTGTGAGGACTGGAACTATATATGTCTCTTAGTTTTTAACTCCTAGTATTTACACCAACCTGGTAGCTACTCAAAAGTATTAAAATGTATTATAGTAATCATATTCCCAAGAGGTGAATCTGGTACAGAGATATAGTTTTTGAGAATAATGTGCATATGCTTATACATATATTTTCTCTAAAGTGCAAAAAAATTATAAAAGGGTAATGTATAATTATAGTAGCTCATATTTAAAGTACATAAATATTTAAAGTATTCTTATATTTTCAAAGTAAAAAATGAATAAAATAAGAATAATAGGACACTGTCGTCCTTTACTTCTAGTATATTTGTATTGAAACTTCATTGTTAAATTACATTAGAATATTTAAGTGACACTTTAACATCACTAATCAATATCAATATCATTAATTTTCAAATCAATATTTATTTCTAAAGGTATGATTTGATTAATGTGTTATTATAGAAATTATCCAATTAGATTTTAAATGGTTTCAGGGTTTTTTTTAAGTAACTTTTTTTATTATTATTATTATTTTGGGGGGTAGGGGTGGGGAGGGAGGCAGATGGGCGGTCCACTTCTATTGGTCTTTCATTTATCTGTTTTCATCCATCTTTGTTCTTTGGCCCGTGTGGGCCTCCCATTGCGGTGGCCTCTGTTGTCACAGAGCCCTGGTTGTCACAGAGCCCTGGGCTCTGGGCACATGTGCTCCAGAGCTCCGGCTCAATAATTGGACACATTTGTCCAGCCACTCCGCGGCACGTGGGATCTTCCCAGGCCAGGGATCGAACCGATGCCCCTTGCACTGCAAGGCGGTGTCCTTACCCACTGGACCACCAGGGAAGCCCCTGGTTTCAGTTTTTAATGGCATTACATTTCCCAAAACATTTGGATTTCACGAATGGATTATCTTTTATTCACTTTTTTTTTGTTTTCTCTAGTTCTGTGTGTGTGTGTGTACAGTGTGTGTGTGTGTGTGCGTGTGTGCTCGATTGTGTCAGCCTCTTTGCAACCTCATGGACTGTAGCCTGACAAGGTCTTCTATTCATGGAATTTTCCAGGCAAGAATACTGGTGTTGCACTTCCCTGGTAGTCCAGTGGGTAAATATTCCATCTTGCAGTGTATGGGGCACCGGTTTGATCCCTGGCAGATCCCATGTGCCGAAGAGCAGCAAGACCGGTGTGTCCAATTAGGAGCCAGTGCTCTGGAACACATGCGCCCAGAGCCGGTCCTCTGCAATGAGAAGTCACAGTGATGGGAAGCCCACACATGCCACAGAATACAAAAAAATGGATGAAAATAAATATAAATAAAAGAGGCATGATGGGGGGGGTAAAAAAAAAAAAAAAGAATACTGGTGTGGTTGCCATTTCTCCAGGGGATCTTCCTGACACAGGGATTGAACCCATTGCACCTCTTATGTCTCCTGTATTGGTAGGTGAATTCTTTACCACTAGGGCTTTCTGGGAAGCTCAATTCTACATTATTTCAGGTTAAAGACAAGTTGCTTATGGCAACACACTCTGGAAGTAATAAACTGCCATACAAAGTGATGCCTATAATAGAATTCTCTCAGATTTTTCTTCAAAAGTTCTGTCTGTTTAACATGAAAAATAACATGTAACTATACCTCTCTTGATGGTTTGTGAATCTCCATAGACCAGTTCATATGCAAATGGTGAATGATTTTCCTTCAGTTGTTCAGAGTATATGAAAAATAAAAATCTCACCTTTGCATTACTTTCTATTTGTACTATACTGAGTATGAAGATACTAAGAGGATAGAAGAAACCTTGAGTCAAAAGTTCTAAAATTTCTCATGAGAATGATTATTCTCACTGTGTAATTTATTGCAGTGATCTGTATTTGCCAGTATGTTAATTGGAAAAAGATAAATCAATACAAATTGTAACTGAATAGTTGCAGAGTTGATGTGAGAGAAACTTCACCTCTTGGGGATATGATCCTCTCCTTGCCTAGAGCTCTATGCAAGCCTCCCAACATCCATTAAGCCTAGGTGATTTACGTAAGGTGGCTAAGGATTGAATTAGGGTTCCTTAGAGATCCTCGATTCTACATTATTCTAAATTGGCGGTTGGTCTATTCCAGAACTGATCATTTGAAAATACACAGATCGTTTTTCCTAGAAACAGATCCAGGGGCAGCTTTATATTTGAGCTCATATTTGTTACATGTGCCTGCAGTTCTGGTAAGTGTAGTGACTGTCGCCAGACACCTCTGTTTATTAGAAGTAAATATGTTTAATTCATAATTTTTAAGCTCAGTAGATAGAAAATGCTATCTATTAAAAAAAACATATTCAACGACTCTTAAAAACATGTGGAAATTAGCATCTGGTGACTGTCGACCTCTGTTATTTGACAAATCGTGTCAAGCAAGTTGTAAAACAACCCAAGACAGTATAGCATATCTTGTTCCTTGAGAATGGATACCTTTCAGAAAAAAAAATGGAATCGTGATATGGCCTTTTACAAAGCCACAGAAATGATTACATTCTCCCTTTCCTTTGGGTCAAATGAAAGGTAAATTTTCATATAACAAAGCAGTCTAGGCATCAGGAAATAAGCACATAATGTTTTTGTTTCTAAAATTTAAAACACTGTAATCATAGAGCTTTGAGAACCTCTGTAACTATGCTAAACTATATTCAACTATAATAGCTTAACTACAACAAAGTGTTATGAAAAAAGATAATAGTTTTTAAACAGTTATCACATCTTTAAAATAAAATAAAGTTTTGTTTTGTCTACTTGTTCTCAGTTTTTTCCTGAGTTTGCTATTATCTTCACATATGATCCCCAATATTTATATCATTATAATGCATTAATATAAGTATGTATTCACTGAAGAATAGTGAATAGTGGACACTGACAATAGTTGGCTTCCCAGTAACACTTAGACCCAATAAATTAATATATATTTGCCTTTGGACTCAGAGTGAAACTTCAGTCAGCTTGGAGTCCTTTCTTTTGAAATAACTTATTAATAACCTCCTCACTGTAATATATAACATTATATATTTGGCAGTTGGTAATCTAGGGGCTCAGAACTATTCAGTAATCAGTGGGAGAACTTACAAGTGAAATTATTATAGAAAACTATGAACTAGTCAATGGATTTCATCTAGATACTTGCAACCAGACCACCGAATAAGCCTCCCACCCCAATCCATTAAGCCTAGGTGATTTACGTAAGGTCTTTATATTCTGAGCTCTTTATTTTTGGGTTTACCAGAACTGATCATTTGAAAATACACAGATCGTTTTTCCTAGAAACAGATCCAGGGGCAGCTTTATATTTGAGCTCATATTTGTTACATGTGCCTGCAGTTCTGGTAAGTGTAGTGACTGTCGCCAGACACCTCTGTTTATTAGAAGTAAATATGTTTAATTCATAATTTTTAAGCTCAGTAGATAGAAAATGCTATCTATTAAAAAAAACATATTCAACGACTCTTAAAAACATGTGGAAATTAGCATCTGGTGACTGTCGACCTCTGTTATTTGACAAATCGTGTCAAGCAAGTTGTAAAACAACCCAAGACAGTATAGCATATCTTGTTCCTTGAGAATGGATACCTTTCAGAAAAAAAAATGGAATCGTGATATGGCCTTTTACAAAGCCACAGAAATGATTACATTCTCCCTTTCCTTTGGGTCAAATGAAAGGTAAATTTTCATATAACAAAGCAGTCTAGGCATCAGGAAATAAGCACATAATGTTTTTGTTTCTAAAATTTAAAACACTGTAATCATAGAGCTTTGAGAACCTCTGTAACTATGCTAAACTATATTCAACTATAATAGCTTAACTACAACAAAGTGTTATGAAAAAAGATAATAGTTTTTAAACAGTTATCACATCTTTAAAATAAAATAAAGTTTTGTTTTGTCTACTTGTTCTCAGTTTTTTCCTGAGTTTGCTATTATCTTCACATATGATCCCCAATATTTATATCATTATAATGCATTAATATAAGTATGTATTCACTGAAGAATAGTGAATAGTGGACACTGACAATAGTTGGCTTCCCAGTAACACTTAGACCCAATAAATTAATATATATTTGCCTTTGGACTCAGAGTGAAACTTCAGTCAGCTTGGAGTCCTTTCTTTTGAAATAACTTATTAATAACCTCCTCACTGTAATATATAACATTATATATTTGGCAGTTGGTAATCTAGGGGCTCAGAACTATTCAGTAATCAGTGGGAGAACTTACAAGTGAAATTATTATAGAAAACTATGAACTAGTCAATGGATTTCATCTAGATACTTGCAACCAGACCACCGAATAAGTGTTAGGGATGGAAAGAGTGAGTTCTTTTTTATACTAGTGGACAGTTGCAGAATGTCTTCTGGTTGTCTACTGAATAGAAAGTAAAGTAAACAACTAAAACCCACCATCTCTCACATAGTAGATATAATATTTTCTGTCCTGAGTCACATTCATTCTGTCCTCTTATTTGATGACCCAAACATTTGGTTTTTTGTCATATTCCTAGTCCAGCAACTCCTGCATCTATCAAAAGCATTCACTATTCAAACAAAATTTTGTTTGAAAATGTGCTTGAGGACCTTCCTGGTTGGGCAGTGGGTAAGAATTGACTTGCCGATACAAGTCAATACCTGATATGGGAAGATTCCATATCCTGTGGAGCAACTGAACCCGTGTGCCACAACTACCAAGCCTGTGCTCTAGCGCCCTCGAGCCACAACTAATGAGCCTCTGTGTCTTAACTGTTGAAGCCGAGATGCCTTAGAGCCTATGCTTAACAACAGAAGAAGCCACCACCATAAGAAGCCTATGAGCCACACATAGAGAGTGGCCCCCACTGTCTGCAACTAGGGAAAGACCACGTGCAGCAACAGAGACCCAATGCAGCCAAAAAAAATAAATAAATAGTGTGTATGTGTCCAAAAAATAAATCATAATACCCTCTTTAAAAAAAGGAGAAAATGTGTGTACTTGAAAGCATCTTATCATTTTATTCCCAGTAGATTTGACATTTAATTCTGCTCTGACTTTAATCTGTATGTACTTGTCCTTCCTAGGTTCCTTCTCTTTTCTCAGAATCTTAATTCCATGGAAGATGTAGTGGATTTTAACTTCAATATCTTCGCAACTCACTAGTTTGAAAGTTTTACAGCTTTTAATCTTAAGGCTAAGTTTCATGAATTCTCCTTGGCCCCTAGGTACATGGTGAAATTATGAGCAGTTGATCCAACGCTGTTTACTTGGACCAAACACTAACAATTTAAGACTAAAACCTGACTAGAGAATCCATAGAAATAATTCACCTCATAGTTTAAAGTAGGAAATATTGTGCTGCTTACCAGTGCCTACAATTCTGTGTGAACACCTTTTTTTTGTAATCATATCTTGGCCTTAGCTGTGAATGTATAAAGAAAACCTAAATAGTTTAAAGTAGAGCCAGAGCATCTTGCACCTATGACCAACATAGTCAGTTAAAACTTTGCAGTGGCCAGAATTTTGCTTCCTGATATTCATGGCCAGCATTTTGCTTAAAGTCTACAATGGTCATCTTTTGGCCTTTCACCCTTTGCTGAAATGGGTTGTGCTGTCTTCCAAACCCGATGTCTTTGCTGAATCAACATAATCTGCCTGTCAGGCCTGTGCACAGCCCTAACTGATTGAGGCATTCATAGTTTGGGATTCATCCTGGGGAGGCGGAAGGTGTCCTCATTTCTCTCAGGCATTCTGATCAGGATGGACAGGGAGCATCAAGCAGAGGGGCCTATCTGTGCAAAGAATTGGAGGCAGAACAAGCCAAAATATTCTGGGAACCTTGAATCTATCCTGTATCCCAGGGAACAGAGTGTGTTGAAATAAATTTCTACACTGGAAATAGAGCTGCTTCTTCCTTTGAATTCTATTCCTGTAGATACTCCACTTGACCAGAATTACAGTGTATCCAGTCAACACTGCCCATTGCAGACATACTTCCTTGTTCCTTGATCTTTCTCAGGAAGGTCAGATGAACAACTCCAGTCAAGATGGTGCTGCTCAGGCTCTCTTGCCCCATGTTTTGTAAATAATGACTCTGTAACAACTGAGACCATTTACAGAACTCTACATGCACGTCATGAGGTACTCACTTGATCATGAGGTACTTACTTGGTCACAGGCTACTTTGTGAGTTTCGCCATGAAAGCCCTGCTACTGCTGCACGGGAGCTCTATTGGAGTGGCCTCATGATTATGTTATATGAGATTATGTTATGGCTACGTTATGGCTACCTCATGTCTCCTGCTGTGTCAGCCAGGACAGCAGCTGTGTTATGGCTGGCATCCCAGCCAAGACAGAATAAACATGTTTGCAGTTCCTACAACTCCTAAAGTCTTCTTCCAGCCTCTTAGCTCATGCCTTGCCTACCCTGGGTTTAGGACCAGTGTGCATAGCAAGACAATTTGCATCACAAATAGGATCAGCAAGGCAACCTTATTAACAAGAAAGCTACTTTCAGCAAATATCTTGAACATGAAAGCAAACGAGTTACCAAATATCAAGTCAGAGAATCAAACAGACTGCCTCACCTGATTACCGTTCGCACTTGGACAAGGAGAGGCTGAGCTGCACAGAAGCAAAACCTGCGCCTGGAGCCCTGGAGGAGCAGAGGAGAGGCTTATCCCTAGGCCCACCAGAAGGAGGGAGTGAGAGACGGGGAAGACTTGCTTACTTCTCATTCTAGGTGCACAAACCAGGTAATCATCTCACACTCCCATGGAACATGGGGGGTGGGGACAGGGAAGGGAGGAATTTCGTTCTAAGAAAACTCCTCCCATATGGAAGAAATCACCAAAGCTGAGAATGTAACACTCTCTAGCAATCAGCTTATCCCAGTTTTGGATACTCTTTACCTCTTCTCAGCCACAGTCTTGATTACCATTAGAGTCTAAGTGTTTCATCCTTTAAAGTGGAGAACATCCTCTTTAAGAATTTTATACATGATTTGGTGTTTATGTAGCTTTATTGGTATAAGGAAATGCTTTGTTCTTTACACACTGTCTATGTAACTCTAATGGCCAACACAGCTCTGTGATTCCACTCAGTTAATTGGGACAGTGGTTGATGCTGCTGGTACTGAAAGACTAATTTTTCATTTAGAAGGTATGAACCTATTTTATTGAAGAATGAAGAAGAAATGCTTTGAGGAGTCGACATAAGAAGAAAACATAGGAATCTGCCAATCACTTTCCATCAGATGTTAGCTCTCACTAGATCCAATTTTTAAACAAAAAGAATTATACTTAAATCTTTGTGTTAAATATAATTTGGGTCTTTTTGTCTTATTAACTATAAGACAATAATAGCAATACCCACAACCCTAGTAATATTTGTATGTAATACTGAAAAAGTTCTAATTATACATCATGCACAATTATAAGCAGTTTACTATATTAATTTAACATATGAGATCAATTGTATTATCTCCACAAAGCATGTAAGTAAAGTGAGGCACAAAGAAGGTGTTTTTCTTTTCTGCCCAAAATCCTACATATGTCAAAGCCATTATTGAAAAAATATTGTAAACTATCCTCTTAAAAATTAAATCTTTGACTAATGCATATGTAGGCAAATTACTTTGAAAGAAATCATTTTTGATGACCAATACTACTTAAAACTAATAAATTGATAATGGATATTTGAGTCCCCAGTGTCCACCTTCCATTGACTACCGAACCCAGAATATTTACTTCATCTTCCTTGTATGTGACTGCTTCGGGAGTGGGCAAGATAAGATAACTGAGATCAGTGAGGAAGGACCAATTGGCTTGCTAATTTCTTCTCTTGGCAGTTTTTCTTTTGTTTTGTTTTGTTTAATTGTGTAAGAACTAGAAAATACAACATTGATGGCATCTGGCAGTCACTTAGTGAAATAACTCTAGAACAACCTTGTGTTATACAAGAGAGAGCATGGGAAATGGGCTGACCCAACAATTCAGAACTCACCTACCTCCCCTGTCCTTCCTATATATGAATGTGTGCATTAATTTATTTTTAAAATGCAAATTGCATTAGAATTTAGGGGGGAGTACTTACTGCTTAAAGTATCTTCTATTAAATCAGACTATAAATGCTTGAGTGTAGAGACCAGATATTAAGCTCTTCAACTAATTCATATTTACTACTTTGAAAAATGCAAATGTTCCTAGAGAACATTTAGGACAGTGGTTGATGCTGCTGGTACTGAAAGACTAATTTTTCATTTAGAAGGTATGAACCTATTTTATTGAAGAATGAAGAAGAAATGCTTTGAGGAGTCGACATAAGAAGAAAACATAGGAATCTGCCAATCACTTTCCATCAGATGTTAGCTCTCACTAGATCCAATTTTTAAACAAAAAGAATTATACTTAAATCTTTGTGTTAAATATAATTTGGGTCTTTTTGTCTTATTAACTATAAGACAATAATAGCAATACCCACAACCCTAGTAATATTTGTATGTAATACTGAAAAAGTTCTAATTATACATCATGCACAATTATAAGCAGTTTACTATATTAATTTAACATATGAGATCAATTGTATTATCTCCACAAAGCATGTAAGTAAAGTGAGGCACAAAGAAGTTTTTTTTCTTTTTTGCCCAAAATCATACATATGTCAAAGCCATTATTGAAAAAATATTGTAAACTATCCTCTTAAAAATTAAATCTTTGACTAATGCATATGTAGGCAAATTACTTTGAAAGAAATCATTTTTGATGACCAATACTACTTAAAACTAATAAATTGATAATGGATATTTGAGTCCCCAGTGTCCACCTTCCATTGACTACCGAACCCAGAATATTTACTTCATCTTCCTTGTATGTGACTGCTTCGGGAGTGGGCAAGATAAGATAACTGAGATCAGTGAGGAAGGACCAATTGGCTTGCTAATTTCTTCTCTTGGCAGTTTTTCTTTTGTTTTGTTTTGTTTAATTGTGTAAGAACTAGAAAATACAACATTGATGGCATCTGGCAGTCACTTAGTGAAATAACTCTAGAACAACCTTGTGTTATACAAGAGAGAGCATGGGAAATGGGCTGACCCAACAATTCAGAACTCACCTACCTCCCCTGTCCTTCCTATATATGAATGTGTGCATTAATTTATTTTTAAAATGCAAATTGCATTAGAATTTAGGGGGGAGTACTTACTGCTTAAAGTATCTTCTATTAAATCAGACTATAAATGCTTGAGTGTAGAGACCAGATATTAAGCTCTTCAACTAATTCATATTTACTACTTTGAAAAATGCAAATGTTCCTAGAGAACATTTAGGAGATGTTCTCCTTTAGAGAGAGATGGATTGATGCTGTTAGATATACTGGAAAGAACTCTGAAACAACTAAAGTTAACGTTAACTTAGTGTTTATGATTGTGAAATTATTTGAAGAAATTAATTTATAGATCTCATTCTATTTTTTTGAATATGAATTGATTTAAATATATCTTCTAGGCTTAACATGCTGTGATATGAGGTTAAGCTGAACTTATAATAATTCCATAGTGAACACTCTGAAGAGATTTTTTTATTTGCATCTAAAGTCAGGCCATTCATACACATAAAAAAATAAGGTGGAAACTTAATACTGAGATTTTAATTTTTTGGTTGTTCACATTTCTCACTGAAAAGAGATTTGTGTTTTCAAAGGCTTGTTGTAATTACAAAAGCAAGCATGCCATTAAATATATTAAACAAACCATATTTAAGAAAATAACTCACCTGAAATATTGGACTTTCTGAAGTGTTTTTATTATATAAATAGTGAATAATAAGAGACATCAAGATTGTTAGTGGAAATGTGGTAGAGTCTAAGTTGAATCAAAACTTGAAGAAAACTGTCTTGAGGGAAATCTGATGGTAATAATCAGTGTACATGCAATATAAACAGAATCAATGTATGTGTTTTGTTTAATCTGATGGTCAGAAAATCAAAATGTATGTTGTAGCTTATAGTTGAATATTTATGCAAGAGCAGTAGAATAAGTGCCAACCAAATTAACAAGCTGATTGTGCAAGCAGCAGACCTCATTTTAGCTAGACCCAATTTGACAAACTGCATGACATTCTGTCTGGTAAACTTAAGATTTATAATGTTTACTGTTATCAACAATAATGAAACAGCAGAGAATTTCAATATATGACATCTTAATCTGTATATTTCACTTTTCTTCTTGCTAATTGATGTTCAATTCTAGAATATATTTAATGTTTTATTATCATTTTAACTATCAAGTTTGAAGTAGTCTTAAAGAAAAACATTATATAAAGATTGACATATATTTCATTCTTTCCATTTTTAAGGATTAGAATTATTGTCAAGGATACCCTGGTAACTCAGACAGTAAAGAATTTTCCTGCAATGCCAGAGACCCAGATTTGATCTCTGGGTTGGGAAAATTCCCTGGAGAAGGGAGTGGTGACCCCCACTGGTATTGTTGCCTAGAGAATTTCATGGACAGGTCATGGGATCACAAAGAATAGGACATGACTTAGTGACTAACACACACACAGAATTACTGTGGAGAAAGTATTTTTTTAGATCCACAAAAAAGTTCATGATTAAATTGTTCACAAGCTGAAATAAAAATTGTCAATGGATCTTTTAAGAGTAGATATATTTAATGAAATATTTAAAGATAAAGAACTAGACAGCATATTAAAAAGCAGAGATATCACTCTGCCAACAATGGTCCATATAGTCAAAGCTATGATTTTTCCAGTAGTCATATACAGATTTGAGAGTTGGACCACAAAGAAGGCTGAGCACTGAAGAACTGACACTTTCGAAGTGTGGTACTAGAAAAAACTCTTGAGAATCCCTTAGACTGCAAGATCGAACCAGTCAATCCTAAGGAAAATCAACCCTGAATATTTATTGGAAGGACTGATGTTGAAGGAGAAACTCCAGTACTTGGGTTACCTGATGCAAACAGCTGACTCATTGGAAAAGACCCTGATATTGGAAAAGATTGAAGGCAGGAGGTGAAGGGGCCAAAAGAGGATGAGAAGGATGTATACAGCATCATTCATTCAATGAAAATGAATTTCAGTAAACTCCAAGAGATAGTGAAGGACAGGGAAGCCTGGCATACTGCAATTCATGAGATCATAAAGAGTTAGACACAACTTAGTGACTGAACAACAATGGTACCTAGAGTGCTAAATAAGTTGTTCATGTTATTTAGTATAAATCTAAGAAGGTGAATGGAGGAGGGCTTGGCAACCAATTCCAGTGTTCTTGACTAGAGAATCCTATGAACAGATGAGCCTAGAGGGTTACAGTCTATGTGTTTGCAAAGAGTCAGACAGGACTGAAGTGACTTAGCAAAGTAGTCTTAAGAAACATTATATAAGATTGACATATATTTCATTCTTTCCATTTTAAGGATTAGAATTATTGTCAAGGATACCCTGGTAACTCAGACAGTAAAGAATTTTCCTGCAATGCCAGAGACCCAGATTTGATCTCTGGGTTGGGAAAATTCCCTGGAGAAGGGAGTGGTGACCCCACTGGTATTGTTGCCTAGAGAATTTCATGGACAGGTCATGGGATCACAAAGAATAGGACATGACTTAGTGACTAACACACACACAGAATTACTGTGGAGAAAGTATTTTTTTAGATCCACAAAAAAGTTCATGATTAAATTGTTCACAAGCTGAAATAAAAATTGTCAATGGATCTTTTAAGAGTAGATATATTTAATGAAATATTTAAAGATAAAGAACTAGACAGCATATTAAAAAGCAGAGATATCACTCTGCCAACAATGGTCCATATAGTCAAAGCTATGATTTTTCCAGTAGTCATATACAGATTTGAGAGTTGGACCACAAAGAAGGCTGAGCACTGAAGAACTGACACTTTCGAAGTGTGGTACTAGAAAAACCTCTTGAGAATCCCTTAGACTGCAAGATCGAACCAGTCAATCCTAAGGAAAATCAACCCTGAATATTTATTGGAAGGACTGATGTTGAAGGAGAAACTCCAGTACTTGGGTTACCTGATGCAAACAGCTGACTCATTGGAAAAGACCCTGATATTGGAAAAGATTGAAGGCAGGAGGTGAAGGGGCCAAAAGAGGATGAGAAGGATGTATACAGCATCATTCATTCAATGAAAATGAATTTCAGTAAACTCCAAGAGATAGTGAAGGACAGGGAAGCCTGGCATACTGCAATTCATGAGATCATAAAGAGTTAGACACAACTTAGTGACTGAACAACAATGGTACCTAGAGTGCTAAATAAGTTGTTCATGTTATTTAGTATAAATCTAAGAAGGTGAATGGAGGAGGGCTTGGCAACCAATTCCAGTGTTCTTGACTAGAGAATCCTATGAACAGATGAGCCTAGAGGGTTACAGTCTATGTGTTTGCAAAGAGTCAGACAGGACTGAAGTGACTTAGCACATGCAAATAGGTAAATGAAATAGCATTTTTTTTTTTAAGATTTATTTATTTATTTAATTTGGGCGGGGGTCGGGTTGGGGAGGGAGAAGAGTGGGCGGGCCACTTCTATTGGTCTTTCATTTCTCTATTTTCATCCGTCTGTTCTTTTGGCTCCTGTGGGCCTCCCATCGCAGTGGCGTCTGTCATCGCAGAGCACCAGCTCTGGGTGCATGGGCTCCAGCGCTCCGGCTCGGTAATTGGACACATTGGTCCAGCTGCTCCGCGGCACTTGGGATCTTCCCAGACCAGGGATCGAACCGGCGCCCCTTGCACTGCAAGGCGGTGTCCTTACCCACTGGACCACCAGGGGAAGCCCTGATATAGCATTTTTATAGTTATCACAATTACTGCCTATTTGGAGAATCTTGGCCAAAGTTTCTTCAATGGGCATTCATGAGACCTAACAATGAATTCATGAGAGTGATTTTAACACTATGAATATGAATATGAATGCTCACTTCAAATGCTGTGCTTGACATCTAGGTTGTTTCCATGTTCTAGCTACCAGTCATTAAGACCCCTTGCTCCTCGCTTCCACTGCAGTGGATGCAGATTTGGTCTCTGGTCAGGGAACTAAGATCCTACATGCCAGGCCTTGCTGCCAGGAAAAAAAGAAAGGCATAGAGACTGGCTTTTTTTTTTTTAGTTACATAGAATAATCATACTTCTGCATTCCACTCAGGGTTTCCTATCCCTTTATAGTACAGAATCCTCGCTGGTAAATTTAACATGTGCATTTCATAGAACCAGACCTTTCCCAAACCATTTCAGGCATTGACAAATTGAATGGCTTCAATTGTTCAGTCCTATGTAAGATGTCCTGAGGGGGAAATTGGCAAGACACTTGAGTATTCTTGCCGGAAAAATCCCGTGGACAGAGGAACCTGGTGGGCTACAGTCTATAGAGTCACAAAGAGTTGAACACAATTGAAGCAACTTAGCAAGCATGCATACATGTAAGATGTTTGGCTACATCTTAAGTTATAGCACAAAGTCTTTTTTAATTGCAAATCTAAAAACCTGCGTGAGTTGAAAAATATGTGTGCACACATTCCCTTATGACCCATTTGTATGTCTTCGAGGCAAAGAAATGAGTTTAAACTGATATCGGTGTAGATCTCTTTGGCAACATTCGTGAATACAGACAAATGACTACCACAATTGTCTATTCTGACATAATAGAAGTACTGGGGATTTAAAGAATTTCAAAATAAACAAGCTTCTCAAATTAATATAGGCTTTAAAAAAAAGTGAATTTTCTCTGCTTTTTCACTCTCTGCCAGTGAGTTACCTTGATACACTTTGAGATCTGCATGTGTGTATTATTTCATCACTCCTGAAGTGTTGTTCAAGTCTAGAAGCAGAGAAATAGGCATCATATTTTAAATAATAAGAGAACTTATCACATCTCCTATTGTTATTCATTCACACATTAATGTGACAGCCCTTCATAGAGCATCTGAAACGTGACATAAATTAGGGTAATCATCAATTTCACATTGAAGATAGACATGCAAAAAATAGTGATAGTTAAGGTGGTAACTACAGTAGAACCACAGGCATAGAGGGTACCGAGGAGGCATTAACTATTCGTGTTATAAGCAGCTAATTGAGGACTTCCTGGACTGAAAGGCACAGTGAATTTCATTAAAAATAATTCAGAACAGTAATACAAGAGTCTTGCAGATTAAGAATTGTTATTACTCTCATCTAAAGAAGAGTTATTGTGTGTGTGTATATATAATATATATATTTATATATATTTATACTTATTTATATATATAAAGTGACTTGCTTAATATGACAAAAATAGTAAGAGGCAGAACAGGGACTAGGACCCACTTGTGATGAAAGAGTTGCCTGGTATTGAGTGTTTACTGTTTGTCAGAGTTTACAGTAAGTATTAGTGTTGAGAGCTTTCTTTCATTTAATATCCATAGCCACCTATAAAGTAAACCCAATTCTTGCCGGAAAAATCCCGTGGACAGAGGAACCTGGTGGGCTACAGTCTATAGAGTCACAAAGAGTTGAACACAATTGAAGCAACTTAGCAAGCATGCATACATGTAAGATGTTTGGCTACATCTTAAGTTATAGCACAAAGTCTTTTTTAATTGCAAATCTAAAAACCTGCGTGAGTTGAAAAATATGTGTGCACACATTCCCTTATGACCCATTTGTATGTCTTCGAGGCAAAGAAATGAGTTTAAACTGATATCGGTGTAGATCTCTTTGGCAACATTCGTGAATACAGACAAATGACTACCACAATTGTCTATTCTGACATAATAGAAGTACTGGGGATTTAAAGAATTTCAAAATAAACAAGCTTCTCAAATTAATATAGGCTTTAAAAAAAAGTGAATTTTCTCTGCTTTTTCACTCTCTGCCAGTGAGTTACCTTGATACACTTTGAGATCTGCATGTGTGTATTATTTCATCACTCCTGAAGTGTTGTTCAAGTCTAGAAGCAGAGAAATAGGCATCATATTTTAAATAATAAGAGAACTTATCACATCTCCTATTGTTATTCATTCACACATTAATGTGACAGCCCTTCATAGAGCATCTGAAACGTGACATAAATTAGGGTAATCATCAATTTCACATTGAAGATAGACATGCAAAAAATAGTGATAGTTAAGGTGGTAACTACAGTAGAACCACAGGCATAGAGGGTACCGAGGAGGCATTAACTATTCGTGTTATAAGCAGCTAATTGAGGACTTCCTGGACTGAAATGCACAGTGAATTTCTTTAAAAAATAATTCAGAACAGTAATACAAGAGTCTTGCAGATTAAGAATTGTTATTACTCTCATCTAAAGAAGAGTTATTGTGTGTGTGTATATATAATATATATATTTATATATATTTATACTTATTTATATATATAAAGTGACTTGCTTAATATGACAAAAATAGTAAGAGGCAGAACAGGGACTAGGACCCACTTGTGATGAAAGAGTTGCCTGGTATTGAGTGTTTACTGTTTGTCAGAGTTTACAGTAAGTATTAGTGTTGAGAGCTTTCTTTCATTTAATATCCATAGCCACCTATAAAGTAAACCCAATTTGTCGAGTATATTAAGAAGCAGAAAATCAATAAACTGAAGAAGTATAATATATTAAATTGGTTTCCAGAGTAGATATAGCATAAGGAAAGAGGACAAATTAATGAGAAATACTAGGAAAGAGTAAAAGTAAGGAATTGTGGACACAAGAATACCTTTACAATCCAAATCTGATTGTATACTACTGACTCAATTATAATGTAAAGGAAAAATATTTGTAATTCCATGTTTTCTCACCTATTTCCATTGCCTCATGACAGGAGACCCCAGGAGGAACAGCTTGATTATTCTAAATGCTTTCCTTTTCCTTTACCAAAGACATGGCTCCGCTGAAGATTTAGGAAAAATACAATCATGACAGTATAAATGCTATGTCATTTTGTAGTTGTAGAAAACTGAAATTTCAGTAAATTACCCTAAGTCTCACAGTTATTAAATCAAACCTAGATTTTCTGACTACAAAACTCAAATTATTTAATCATTATATTTGATTGCTCTTCTTGAATACTTATCCTGCTACATCTTAACAAAGACTGCTTCTAAAGCAGGGTTTTTAAATGATCTATACATGAAAATTTACCACATCAAATTAATTCTGATGAAACTATTAATTCACCATGACCATCAATATTAATAACAGCAAGTGAAAATAGTTGTGAACTGTGGTCCTTTTCATTATGGGGAGTGCAAATTTATAATTAACTTGATAAGCTTTTAGAATAGCAATAAGATTAAGAATCTTTTTTAAAGTGTGAAGAAAAATAAATGAAAGCTGAGTGATGGAAAGTGGGAAATATGTGAATTGTTTCATAGCTACCTTTTATTCTATAACACAAAAACAACCTTTTGATGGTATCACATGTATTTTCATTATGCTTTAGCAACAAGGAAACAGTATTTAGTATTTATGCTAGCCTTTTCAAACAAATTATGAATTCATATGTAGTTATATTAGTAAACAAGAATAAGCTCATTGTAACTCTGACGTGGATGAGAGCACACATTGACAGAATCTCAGCAATATCTCAGCAGAGAAGCCAGAAGCAGGTAGTGACAGGGCTACCAGGAAGGGGGAAGTTTAAAATGGCTGAAAGAGATGGTCTTTCAAGCTGGATAGTTGGAAATGGACAAAAATTAGAATATAATAGTTTAGAATTAAAGGACACAACTAAGCTAAGTTCTTGAAGCAATGCCTGATAAGCAAAATCTTGCTTAATAAGTGAACTGCTTTAACCAGAGATGAGCAGAAAATGGATTCTCATAAATCAGCCTGTAGGAATGTCCTGAAGCAAAAAAGTGGAGTTATTTATTGACTTACAGTCTTTCTTTCCAGCACAAAATTTTCCTGATATCAACAACTATGTCATGTTACCAAAAGTGGGCCATGGTCTTTTTAAATTGTGTTAACACCAGACTCAAAATGAGGAAGCAGGGGCTCCTGAGAGACTGTTTTAGGAAAAATACAATCATGACAGTATAAATGCTATGTCATTTTGTAGTTGTAGAAAACTGAAATTTCAGTAAATTACCCTAAGTCTCACAGTTATTAAATCAAACCTAGATTTTCTGACTACAAAACTCAAATTATTTAATCATTATATTTGATTGCTCTTCTTGAATACTTATCCTGCTACATCTTAACAAAGACTGCTTCTAAAGCAGGGTTTTTAAATGATCTATACATGAAAATTTACCACATCAAATTAATTCTGATGAAACTATTAATTCACCATGACCATCAATATTAATAACAGCAAGTGAAAATAGTTGTGAACTGTGGTCCTTTTCATTATGGGGAGTGCAAATTTATAATTAACTTGATAAGCTTTTAGAATAGCAATAAGATTAAGAATCTTTTTTAAAGTGTGAAGAAAAATAAATGAAAGCTGAGTGATGGAAAGTGGGAAATATGTGAATTGTTTCATAGCTACCTTTTATTCTATAACACAAAAACAACCTTTTGATGGTATCACATGTATTTTCATTATGCTTTAGCAACAAGGAAACAGTATTTAGTATTTATGCTAGCCTTTTCAAACAAATTATGAATTCATATGTAGTTATATTAGTAAACAAGAATAAGCTCATTGTAACTCTGACGTGGATGAGAGCACACATTGACAGAATCTCAGCAATATCTCAGCAGAGAAGCCAGAAGCAGGTAGTGACAGGGCTACCAGGAAGGGGCAAGTTTAAAATGGCTGAAAGAGATGGTCTTTCAAGCTGGATAGTTGGAAATGGACAAAAATTAGAATATAATAGTTTAGAATTAAAGGACACAACTAAGCTAAGTTCTTGAAGCAATGCCTGATAAGCAAAATCTTGCTTAATAAGTGAACTGCTTTAACCAGAGATGAGCAGAAAATGGATTCTCATAAATCAGCCTGTAGGAATGTCCTGAAGCAAAAAAGTGGAGTTATTTATTGACTTACAGTCTTTCTTTCCAGCACAAAATTTTCCTGATATCAACAACTATGTCATGTTACCAAAAGTGGGCCATGGTCTTTTTAAATTGTGTTAACACCAGACTCAAAATGAGGAAGCAGGGGCTCCTGAGAGACTGTTTTATTCTCCTAGCACCCATTTGTAACATTGACTACATAATCAATAGCTACTATAACTCTCACATCTATACAAAGGAATTTAGATAGTTTTTTTTTATGTTATTTTAAATTTTTATTGGAATGTAGTTGGTGTGCAATGATGTGTTAGTTTCTGCTGAACAGCAAAGTGAATCTGTCATATGCATACCTCTATCTTCTCTTTTTTAGACTTCCTTCCCGTTTAGGTCACCAAAGAACATCAAGTAGAGTTCCCTGTGCTCTCAAGTAGGTTCTCACTGGCTATCTGTTTTATATACAAGAGTATATGCATATGTCAATCTCAGTCTTTCAATTTATCTCACCGCTGTCTTTTCCCCTCAGAATCCATACATTTCTTCTTTCCATCTGTGTCTCTATGTCTGCTTGGTACATAAAATGGTCTATCCCAATTTTTTCAGATTCCACATTTATGACAATATGCAATATTTGTTTTTTGCTTTCTGACTTACCTTATCCCGTGCTACTGTTTCTAGGTTTATCCATGTCTCCAAAATGACCTAATTTTGTGCAAAAGAAATGTTAATAATTATAACATGAAAAATAGGCACAAGGTCTTTTTTTTTTTTACTGTTTATTTGTTTTAAAATGTAATGCATATAATTATATTCATGATTTTTCAGTATTTGCTTGCAAACGATGTTAGAATTTCTATGCAGTCTTTGTTATCATGAATTCTAGAAAGATCACATTAGCAAATTTTTTGTTAGTTAAGTGTGTTAGTTGAGAAAGTGAAAATTTTGAAAAAATATTTACTAGTTTTTTTGCTTGCAAAAAATGGCTGAAAGAGATGGTCTTTCAAGCTGGATGTTGGAAATGGACAAATTAGAATATAATAGTTTAGAATTAAAGGACACAACTAAGCTAAGTTCTTGAAGCAATGCCTGATAAGCAAAATCTTGCTTAATAAGTGAACTGCTTTAACCAGAGATGAGCAGAAAATGGATTCTCATAAATCAGCCTGTAGGAATGTCCTGAAGCAAAAAAGTGGAGTTATTTATTGACTTACAGTCTTTCTTTCCAGCACAAAATTTTCCTGATATCAACAACTATGTCATGTTACCAAAAGTGGGCCATGGTCTTTTTAAATTGTGTTAACACCAGACTCAAAATGAGGAAGCAGGGGCTCCTGAGAGACTGTTTTATTCTCCTAGCACCCATTTGTAACATTGACTACATAATCAATAGCTACTATAACTCTCACATCTATACAAAGGAATTTAGATAGTTTTTTTTTATGTTATTTTAAATTTTTATTGGAATGTAGTTGGTGTGCAATGATGTGTTAGTTTCTGCTGAACAGCAAAGTGAATCTGTCATATGCATACCTCTATCTTCTCTTTTTTAGACTTCCTTCCCGTTTAGGTCACCAAAGAACATCAAGTAGAGTTCCCTGTGCTCTCAAGTAGGTTCTCACTGGCTATCTGTTTTATATACAAGAGTATATGCATATGTCAATCTCAGTCTTTCAATTTATCTCACCGCTGTCTTTTCCCCTCAGAATCCATACATTTCTTCTTTCCATCTGTGTCTCTATGTCTGCTTGGTACATAAAATGGTCTATCCCAATTTTTTCAGATTCCACATTTATGACAATATGCAATATTTGTTTTTTGCTTTCTGACTTACCTTATCCCGTGCTACTGTTTCTAGGTTTATCCATGTCTCCAAAATGACCTAATTTTGTGCAAAAGAAATGTTAATAATTATAACATGAAAAATAGGCACAAGGTCTTTTTTTTTTTTACTGTTTATTTGTTTTAAAATGTAATGCATATAATTATATTCATGATTTTTCAGTATTTGCTTGCAAACGATGTTAGAATTTCTATGCAGTCTTTGTTATCATGAATTCTAGAAAGATCACATTAGCAAATTTTTTGTTAGTTAAGTGTGTTAGTTGAGAAAGTGAAAATTTTGTATACTAATCACTATCATTTCTACTTATCCATACTAAAATAGCTACTTGTGGTAGTATTTTATGTGCCGTGACATTGGGTCAGTACTTCATATTTATGAAATAAATATGCTGCTAAATTTGATGTTATTTATATCCTTAATTCCCAAAAATCTTTATAAAGTTACAAGGTAAATATGCTTATATCTTTATTATAGTTGCATCTTTCTCCTTTATTTTATCAACTTTAAATTTTCTTCTAAATATTCTTTTGCCTAACAGCCATAAGTTAATAAATGATAGAGAATAGCTACTGTCATTATTTTCTTTCATCAAGATAAATATTATTTAAAACATAAGCCTCAAAATTAATTATTTCTGGTGGTGAAGTCATGGACCAAATGTTGCAGTTTTAACTAACTCCTTAAAATATACTCTTACATTGGATATCAAAGTATTTTTGGTTGGATTTCTTCACAAAAATATGATGTTAAGTCAGTCTTTATAGCTAAGGATAGTCTGTGTATGATTATTCCAGGATGTCATTATGGCATATTAAGTTGGACCAAAATTACTTCATTAAAATTACAATGGTTTTTAGGTGTCTTTTTTCTGTTAACTTCCTTATATAACATCACATTTAAAACCACCAAAGTACTATTTATGTATATATAAGAGAGAGAGACATCAAAGTAGAGATTAGTATTTGAGAAGTATTTTGTCTCTAGTTTTGATGTGTCCTTGGTAGCTCAGATGGTAAAGAATCTGCCTACAATGCAGGAGACCTGGGTTTGATCTCTGGGTTGGGAAGATACCCTGAAGAAGGAAATGGCAACCCACTCCAGTATTCTTGCCTGGAGAATTCCATGGACAAGGGAGTGTGACGGGCTATAGTCCATGGTGTCACAAAGAGTGGGACAGGTTGCTGGATTTGCCCTCTGCGATGGCCCACAGTCTGTCTGTAAAATGTGCTTTTCTCTAAATCTGAATAAATCTATTTCTTACCTAAAAAGAAAAAAAAAAAAAAGAGTAGGGCATGAGTGAGCAACTAGCACACACATATATTATTTAAATGTCTCAATTAAGCTAATAAACTTTATTTTCTTAATTTTGTAGATGAAATATCTACATGGTTTACGAAATTCTTCATTGCATTGACCAGATTTAAGTCGATACATGGCATTTCCTAGAAATAAATGAGTTTGATGAGTTCTTGCAATGACTAAACATGCTCCTTTCAAGCTGAGATGAAGAGGGAACAGTTGACATTATAAACACCGCAAATTTATTGAAACAGATGTGAATCTGTGCGTTATCTGATGACTTCCCTTCTCATCACCAGTCATCTCCCATGCTGACTCCTAAAACCAATTAATCTATTACTAAGAAAAGTCAAGGCTAATCTTAGAAAGTTGGAGAAGCTGAGTTTGTAGGCTTCTAACTTCTTCTCAACAGAATAATAGTATTACCTGACCTCCATTAGCACCATCACTAGAAGTGAAGGCTTATAGGCTCCTGAAATCTTGTCTGTAGCTGCATCTAATGATATGCTTATTCAATTCTTCCATTATCTTCTTTAGTAAATTATAGTATCCTAATACAATTCCAGAGTATATTTTTCTTTAATTTTTGTTTTTGGCTGTGCTGAGCCTTTTTTTAATTTTGTCAGGATGTCATATTAAGTTGGACCAAAATTACTTCATTAAAATTACAATGGTTTTTAGGTGTCTTTTTTCTGTTAACTTCCTTATATAACATCACATTTAAAACCACCAAAGTACTATTTATGTATATATAAGAGAGAGAGACATCAAAGTAGAGATTAGTATTTGAGAAGTATTTTGTCTCTAGTTTTGATGTGTCCTTGGTAGCTCAGATGGTAAAGAATCTGCCTACAATGCAGGAGACCTGGGTTTGATCTCTGGGTTGGGAAGATACCCTGAAGAAGGAAATGGCAACCCACTCCAGTATTCTTGCCTGGAGAATTCCATGGACAAGGGAGTGTGACGGGCTATAGTCCATGGTGTCACAAAGAGTGGGACAGGTTGCTGGATTTGCCCTCTGCGATGGCCCACAGTCTGTCTGTAAAATGTGCTTTTCTCTAAATCTGAATAAATCTATTTCTTACCTAAAAAGAAAAAAAAAAAAAAGAGTAGGGCATGAGTGAGCAACTAGCACACACATATATTATTTAAATGTCTCAATTAAGCTAATAAACTTTATTTTCTTAATTTTGTAGATGAAATATCTACATGGTTTACGAAATTCTTCATTGCATTGACCAGATTTAAGTCGATACATGGCATTTCCTAGAAATAAATGAGTTTGATGAGTTCTTGCAATGACTAAACATGCTCCTTTCAAGCTGAGATGAAGAGGGAACAGTTGACATTATAAACACCGCAAATTTATTGAAACAGATGTGAATCTGTGCGTTATCTGATGACTTCCCTTCTCATCACCAGTCATCTCCCATGCTGACTCCTAAAACCAATTAATCTATTACTAAGAAAAGTCAAGGCTAATCTTAGAAAGTTGGAGAAGCTGAGTTTGTAGGCTTCTAACTTCTTCTCAACAGAATAATAGTATTACCTGACCTCCATTAGCACCATCACTAGAAGTGAAGGCTTATAGGCTCCTGAAATCTTGTCTGTAGCTGCATCTAATGATATGCTTATTCAATTCTTCCATTATCTTCTTTAGTAAATTATAGTATCCTAATACAATTCCAGAGTATATTTTTCTTTAATTTTTGTTTTTGGCTGTGCTGAGCCTTTGTTGCTATGTGTGAACTTTCTCTATTTTCAGCAATCAGGGACAACACTTCATTGAGGTGTGCCAGCTTCCCACTATTCTGGCGTCTCTTGTTGCAGATCATAGGCTCTAGGTGCAAAGGCCTCAGTAGCTGCAGTGTGTGGACTCAGTCATGTGACTCACAGGCCCCAGAGATCATGGGACTCAGTAGCTGTGATGCACAAGCATGGTGGCTCCATGGCATGTGAAATCTTCCTGGACTTGGGATGGATAAGAATTCCCTGTACTGGCAGGGGAATTTCTATTGCTGCGGCAGAGGGGGGCATCCCAGAATATACCTTAAAGGGCACAGGAAGTCCAAGAAAAATGAAAGAAGCCATTAGATATTTCATCCAGGATGAAAAACAGTTTCCTTTCTTAGTGAGGAAAATTAATCTCTAAAGAGAAAAATCAAGAAGATAAATGTTTTGAATTGATTTTTAACTCATAGTGTACTCTCAGTCTATCACAGCTGAACAACTTAACTGAATGAAAGCGTGAATGTAATGAGTTATTCATTTACTCTGGGAAAATGTGTTTAAAATCTCCTTTTCTAGTCTGTTGGGGAATAATTTTCTAATTCTTCTGTTTCTGAACATTACTTCTTCGGTAAACTAATAAAAGAAGCAACAGCCATCACCAATTTGTAAATTTCTCAAGGCAGGGAGGGGAAGGATCATGTTGTCTCAATGAAGGTAAAGAGGCAGGGCCCTTCCCTGTAGGAAGCTCTATTGCAACAGGACTGAAAAAGGATTTCACACCCTCTTCCAAGATTGGCATGTATTCACAGGAGCTTGAAAACTTGCCAGAAGAATAAACACAGAACCAATTACATGTAAATATTTTAACAGTGTTTAAATAAAGGAGCAATGTATCAATCATGTACATAGGGTAGTGCGTTTTGAGACTGGGTCATTGAAAATATTTGAGTTGATAAGCAAACTTTAATATGTTACATTAATTATATTATTTGTGCTTCTTTGTGGTAGTTCCTTATTTTTAGGAAAACCCCAAAAATGTCATGAAATGATAATATGACAGTGAAAAAAAGTGAACAGGTATATATACCCTGAAGAAACAACTAAGAAAAATAAATATCTGAGTGTTTTCATGTAAGAAGTCCACAGATACTAATGAAAATGTGGATAATACAGACCACAGGAACTAGGAGAAAATTTCTATCTGTCTCATTCTTGTTCATTAGTAGGCCACAGTTGTTTTCCAAAATAGATAAGGAGATGTCCAGTTGAAAAAGTACAATGTATGACATAAATTTAGCAGAGTCTTCACTCAGATGTCCAATTTGAAGTTGAGACAGATTTTGTTAGGGCAATAATTTAGAGTAACACAGACAACAAGCTGGAATTTTCTAGTCTAGCCACCATCCCATTCCCTATTATTAAGTTTTATTTTGCTTTTTGAAATTGTTTTTATATATGGTGAATAAATATAACAAAGACTTAGAACCTACCTAAAGAAAGAATAACTGATAATGGAAAGAACAATGCTACCCCTACTGCCCACTCAAATATTAAATTAAGTTTTATTTGCTTTTAACTCATAGTGTACTCTCAGTCTATCACAGCTGAACAACTTAACTGAATGAAAGCGTGAATGTAATGAGTTATTCATTTACTCTGGGAAAATGTGTTTAAAATCTCCTTTTCTAGTCTGTTGGGGAATAATTTTCTAATTCTTCTGTTTCTGAACATTACTTCTTCGGTAAACTAATAAAAGAAGCAACAGCCATCACCAATTTGTAAATTTCTCAAGGCAGGGAGGGGAAGGATCATGTTGTCTCAATGAAGGTAAAGAGGCAGGGCCCTTCCCTGTAGGAAGCTCTATTGCAACAGGACTGAAAAAGGATTTCACACCCTCTTCCAAGATTGGCATGTATTCACAGGAGCTTGAAAACTTGCCAGAAGAATAAACACAGAACCAATTACATGTAAATATTTTAACAGTGTTTAAATAAAGGAGCAATGTATCAATCATGTACATAGGGTAGTGCGTTTTGAGACTGGGTCATTGAAAATATTTGAGTTGATAAGCAAACTTTAATATGTTACATTAATTATATTATTTGTGCTTCTTTGTGGTAGTTCCTTATTTTTAGGAAAACCCCAAAAATGTCATGAAATGATAATATGACAGTGAAAAAAAGTGAACAGGTATATATACCCTGAAGAAACAACTAAGAAAAATAAATATCTGAGTGTTTTCATGTAAGAAGTCCACAGATACTAATGAAAATGTGGATAATACAGACCACAGGAACTAGGAGAAAATTTCTATCTGTCTCATTCTTGTTCATTAGTAGGCCACAGTTGTTTTCCAAAATAGATAAGGAGATGTCCAGTTGAAAAAGTACAATGTATGACATAAATTTAGCAGAGTCTTCACTCAGATGTCCAATTTGAAGTTGAGACAGATTTTGTTAGGGCAATAATTTAGAGTAACACAGACAACAAGCTGGAATTTTCTAGTCTAGCCACCATCCCATTCCCTATTATTAAGTTTTATTTTGCTTTTTGAAATTGTTTTTATATATGGTGAATAAATATAACAAAGACTTAGAACCTACCTAAAGAAAGAATAACTGATAATGGAAAGAACAATGCTACCCCTACTGCCCACTACATTTTAAGACATAGAACATTACCAGCATCATTCCATAGATTCCTTTATCCTCCATTTGCTTTACTTTATATCATGTATCACTGAACAATTTATAAATGCAATATATGTGATATATTAATAAAATATGTATAATAACCAGTCTCAAGTAGCACATCATTTTATTGGATGTTAGTAAATTTACATACAGTTAAAAATAAGGTATGCTTCCTTGCTGCTTACTCTTTTTGATTGACGTTTTGCTCATTAGACTTTTCAGTATTGACAGCATTGCATTTTTCCTGCTATGTATGTGCCCTACTTCTTTGGGGCATAAGGATAGGGGTGGATATGAACATCATACAGGATGAAAACATACAACTTTGCCAAAATGATTTCATCCTAATCCAATCAATCAAATTCTATAACAGCTCTGGCTACTTAATAACTTTGGAGACACCTGGCATTTTCAGACTGTATAATTTCTGCTATATAGTAACTGTAAAAAATATCTCATTGGAGTAATTTGCAATCCTATAATGCTAATTAGCATTCTTCCTATGTCACTGGTAATTAGTGTTTTCTCTATTGATAAGAGTCTTTCTAAGACTTCTATACATTTCTGACTGGATGAATTTCTTTTTTTCTTACTAAATTGAAGTTTTGGTTTGTCTGTGTTAAACAAATTTCTTTAATATTTTCTAAAATATACCTCCTTTTATTTATGATTCATTTTCGATTCTTTCAAAATAAGTACTTCTCTTTCCAAAACTCACAAAAATATTCTGCTCTATGTTCTGCCAAAAACATAGTTTCTTTTCCTTTTATTTCTTTGAGCTGCATACAGTTGATACCTTTATGTATGACTTTTAATTATGAATAATTTCAATTTTGTATACAAGATGAAAAGTGTTTCAATATAATTTTTTGCATAATTGCTCCAGAATGGAGAAACTCCTGCTCATAAAACTTCTCTTGATCTTTTTAGACAAAAGGGGTCAACGCTTACTTGTTCTTGATTTCTATAGTTTTTAAATAACTTTAAGGAAATTGTCTTCTTCATGTTTATTTCTTTTAGGAGACTTTTGACAATTCTTAGCTTTTTGTACTTCCATTAGAGTACAATACCTTCTGCATATCTTAGAACTCCTACATACAATCCCTAAGCTATTTAGTTTTGAGGAGCATAGCATTTTCTAGGCCTAGAGAGGAGTCTCCAGCCACATGCATCTCTCCTCCCAATATTCTTCCCAAGTACTAACCAGGCCCAACCCTGCTTAGCTTCCAAGATCAGAAGAGATTGGGCGCGTTCAAGGTGATATGGCCGTAGACTCTTCTCAATATTTCTGCTGTTTTACTAAAACATAGAGAAAGTAGTCTTTCCATAGAGTTAAGAAGTTTGGGAGACAGTCATTTCATAGGCTGAGGTTTATCACTGTTAATGGCACAAAGATGAGAAAGCGCAGCACTTTTATACGTGTGATTTCAGATAAATTTAACAATGCTCCGTCATCTTCTGTCCTGTATTTTCAGGCTTTTCCCTTCTTCTATTGGCCTACTTATAGATTGCTGGAGCTTCTTGTTGAGTTTTTCCTCTAAAATTGTAAGTTGTTTGCTCTATTCACAACTCTTTCATGTTAAGCATATGTAGAGTGTATAAATCTTATCAATATTTATTCCATACTCAACAAACACAAGGTCACTGAGCACAGCCTCTCATCCCTGTTCCTCTTTATCTCACATTGTCTTCCACATTAACTTCATCTTACTTGTAACTATTATTATATTGGACATATAATTTAGAATAATTCTAATCTAACTGGTAGATGTAGATTACTAATTACCATCCCAGTTAAAGATGTTGAATTAATTGCATAAATTTACATGAGCTCTCTCCTGAAATTCTACAAATTGTGAGAAAAAGTATGTATTTTGAGATAGAAACTCACTAGGACAAAGATAATATAGAGGAGAAAACAAACATAAAAAATTTAGATGCTGGAAAACAAGTAAAAAGTACTGTTTGTCTGAAAACTCCTGCTCATAAAACTTCTCTTGATCTTTTTAGACAAAAGGGGTCAACGCTTACTTGTTCTTGATTTCTATAGTTTTTAAATAACTTTAAGGAAATTGTCTTCTTCATGTTTATTTCTTTTAGGAGACTTTTGACAATTCTTAGCTTTTTGTACTTCCATTAGAGTACAATACCTTCTGCATATCTTAGAACTCCTACATACAATCCCTAAGCTATTTAGTTTTGAGGAGCATAGCATTTTCTAGGCCTAGAGAGGAGTCTCCAGCCACATGCATCTCTCCTCCCAATATTCTTCCCAAGTACTAACCAGGCCCAACCCTGCTTAGCTTCCAAGATCAGAAGAGATTGGGCGCGTTCAAGGTGATATGGCCGTAGACTCTTCTCAATATTTCTGCTGTTTTACTAAAACATAGAGAAAGTAGTCTTTCCATAGAGTTAAGAAGTTTGGGAGACAGTCATTTCATAGGCTGAGGTTTATCACTGTTAATGGCACAAAGATGAGAAAGCGCAGCACTTTTATACGTGTGATTTCAGATAAATTTAACAATGCTCCGTCATCTTCTGTCCTGTATTTTCAGGCTTTTTTTCCCTTCTTCTATTGGCCTACTTATAGATTGCTGGAGCTTCTTGTTGAGTTTTTCCTCTAAAATTGTAAGTTGTTTGCTCTATTCACAACTCTTTCATGTTAAGCATATGTAGAGTGTATAAATCTTATCAATATTTATTCCATACTCAACAAACACAAGGTCACTGAGCACAGCCTCTCATCCCTGTTCCTCTTTATCTCACATTGTCTTCCACATTAACTTCATCTTACTTGTAACTATTATTATATTGGACATATAATTTAGAATAATTCTAATCTAACTGGTAGATGTAGATTACTAATTACCATCCCAGTTAAAGATGTTGAATTAATTGCATAAATTTACATGAGCTCTCTCCTGAAATTCTACAAATTGTGAGAAAAAGTATGTATTTTGAGATAGAAACTCACTAGGACAAAGATAATATAGAGGAGAAAACAAACATAAAAAATTTAGATGCTGGAAAACAAGTAAAAAAGTACTGTTTGTCTGAAAACAGACTGAACAGACCTTAAAATTTTTGCAAACTAAATTAGAAGTGAGAAGAGTTTCTAAGAGTGGTAACTGAGTGAAAACCCCACTCATCAAGTGTTTTAGAGCTGATACATTTTTCAGCAAAGCATCTATGTACTGACATACCCAGCAGGCCTTGAATGAAATCAGACTAATTTTTAACCTTAATATGTCAGGTTACCCTGCACAGCCCACTGAGCCCACCAAGATGTACAAGGGCATCCAGATGACAAGAAGTTTCAAATCTTTACATGTTCTCAAGGAAATTCAGATCTTTTATTTTCCAAGTTTTATTGTGATTTGTTCTCTAAATTAACACATCTTTATCTTTAACAATATCAGAAGTAAAAATACAGGCATTTAAAATTAATCCTCAATAGAGTTGTCAAGTAGAAGGTATTTTAATGCTAAGAAAAAATTAAAATGTAAATTGATTATTACAATTTTTTAGACATTCTAATAAGTTACACATTTTAAAGGTTTATTATAAAAAAATAATTGTTTTTAAAATGTTGACTATTCATCCATTTATTTACAGATATAGTATAGATAAATGATGTAAAATATCAGTAATTTTCTGGAATAAAAATCCAATTGTTCTGCTTTTTATTTAGTAGCATAAGTTCCTAATCATTTCTCTGAAATCAAGAGTCAACACTCAAGCTATGTGATTTGAAAAAGCAAAGATATCATAAGAAAAAACAAAGATTGCCAAAAATATAGCATTATGCCCCAGATCTGCATGACTATAAAGTACTGAATCCCACATTCAAGTCCTTTGAAATCAAATCCAACCTTCTTACCATGAAAATTACTTCTCCTGACCAGTTAATTTTTCAGTAATATGTGTGTCTCTGCTAGCTCACTGTCACTTCCACAGTCACTGGAATATAAAGAAAATAAGGTTTAGTGTTCTAAAATGTGGCTACAGAAAAATAAAAAGTTATTGCATGTGCTTGTTCCTCAACTTATCATGAATGCCCCCAAGCCTGCTCTACCCTTTCTCCCCAGAACCTGCTTGGTCTCACTACTTTGTCGAGGAGAAAACAAACATAAAAAATTTAGATGCTGGAAAACAAGTAAAAAAGTACTGTTTGTCTGAAAACAGACTGAACAGACCTTAAAATTTTTGCAAACTAAATTAGAAGTGAGAAGAGTTTCTAAGAGTGGTAACTGAGTGAAAACCCCACTCATCAAGTGTTTTAGAGCTGATACATTTTTCAGCAAAGCATCTATGTACTGACATACCCAGCAGGCCTTGAATGAAATCAGACTAATTTTTAACCTTAATATGTCAGGTTACCCTGCACAGCCCACTGAGCCCACCAAGATGTACAAGGGCATCCAGATGACAAGAAGTTTCAAATCTTTACATGTTCTCAAGGAAATTCAGATCTTTTATTTTCCAAGTTTTATTGTGATTTGTTCTCTAAATTAACACATCTTTATCTTTAACAATATCAGAAGTAAAAATACAGGCATTTAAAATTAATCCTCAATAGAGTTGTCAAGTAGAAGGTATTTTAATGCTAAGAAAAAATTAAAATGTAAATTGATTATTACAATTTTTTAGACATTCTAATAAGTTACACATTTTAAAGGTTTATTATAAAAAAATAATTGTTTTTAAAATGTTGACTATTCATCCATTTATTTACAGATATAGTATAGATAAATGATGTAAAATATCAGTAATTTTCTGGAATAAAAATCCAATTGTTCTGCTTTTTATTTAGTAGCATAAGTTCCTAATCATTTCTCTGAAATCAAGAGTCAACACTCAAGCTATGTGATTTGAAAAAGCAAAGATATCATAAGAAAAAACAAAGATTGCCAAAAATATAGCATTATGCCCCAGATCTGCATGACTATAAAGTACTGAATCCCACATTCAAGTCCTTTGAAATCAAATCCAACCTTCTTACCATGAAAATTACTTCTCCTGACCAGTTAATTTTTCAGTAATATGTGTGTCTCTGCTAGCTCACTGTCACTTCCACAGTCACTGGAATATAAAGAAAATAAGGTTTAGTGTTCTAAAATGTGGCTACAGAAAAATAAAAAGTTATTGCATGTGCTTGTTCCTCAACTTATCATGAATGCCCCCAAGCCTGCTCTACCCTTTCTCCCCCAGTGCTCTTCCTTCCTAATCCTGACTCCCTGGCTACCACCTACAGACTGGGAATGTCACTACTTTGTCTTATAAACCTTCCCCCATGGACTCTTACAATTAAAAGTACACTATTCATTCTTTTTTTCTCCATACTTTATTCCAAAAGATTTAAAAGTGACATTTAAAAAATGATGCATAGTACAAGTAAGTGAGGAAATATACCAAATGCATATAGTATATACCTTGACTCGTACTAATAAGTTTTCATATTGGTAGAAGGCGTATTAAAGTGTCAGTGGCCACTGGGCCTTCCTAGAGTTTCCTATATGTGACTATTCTCAAAATAAACCCTCTAACCTGTTAAACCCACAGAAAATTTTCTGTGTGCAAGAACTATTCCCATTAGTGGATGTGCTTGTGTATGTACTCCTATGTGTGCACATGTGAGTGTGTAAAAAATCATATCATATCTGTGCATTTTCACATGTATGTGTGTGTGCCAAGTTGCTTCAGTCATGTCTTACTCTATGCGACTAATACTCTATAGTCCTTGAGGCTCCTCTGTCTATGGGATTCTCCAGGCAAGAGTATTGTAGTGGGTTACCATATCTTTCTCCATGGTATCTTCCCAATCCATGGACTGAACCCAGGTCTCTTACGCCTCCTGGCAGGCAGGCTCTTTACCACTAGTGCCACTTGAAAAGCCCATTTATGAGCAGGTGCATGAGTGCCAAGTTGCTTCAGTTGTGTCAGACTTCATGCAACCGTATGGACCATAGCCCATGAAGCTCTTCTGTTGGTGGGACTCTCCAGGCAAGAATACTGGAATGCGTTGCCATGCCCTCCTCCAGGGGATCTTCTCAACCCAGGGATCGAACCCACATCTCTTACATCTGCTGCACTGGTATGTGGGTTGTTTACAAATAGTGCCGTCTGGGAAGCACAGTCTCCCTTTAATTTTATTTTCTGGGTCCCACAGTTTTGAGAAACATGATTCTGTTTTTCCTTTCTTTTCTTCCCCATGGATAGTAGCAGAAATCTAACAATGTAGAAAGAGAAAGTGAAGAGTCGAAAATTATATTTAATTAAAACCTGAGTGTTAGGAGTAAGGTGAGATATGAATAATCACTATTAACACCTCGATTTCTCCCTTGTCTATCAGTAAAGCCTGAACACTGGAAAGAATTAAAGCTGATAATTGCTGCAACAGCTTGAGGGGGATAATTAGACTATAGGCATTATTGAAGTAATATGATAGTAAAATAAAGCACATGAAAAAAGAATATTAGGTGAGTAAATGTAAAGTGTTTGTCATTCTATTTAATTTCATATGAATAAATAGTTAACTATTCACTTTTTTCAGCAAAGAGAAAATATTTTACTTTTGAAATGTTGTCTCAAATAAGTTATATTGCTGGAAAATTAGAAAAGGATACTTCAAGTTTTATTAGTTATACTATAAACTATTGTAGGAAAGGAAAACCTTTCCTGTCTTCCTCTCTCAATTGTTTGGCTGATTTAATAGTAAAACTGACAGATTAACCAAAAAAAAAAAAATTTAATTTCATACGCATAGGAGTTCATGAAAAATATGAGAATACAGAAATCACCAGGTAGGCAGAGTTTGTACCTTTTAGACAAAGAAGCAATGAATTTAGGAAGATTTGACAAAACAAAAATGTTTATGATTGGAGCAGTAAATTAAAGAACTAGCAAGATTTGTTTCTACAGCCTTCTTAGCCTTGAGTTCCCTGTCTGGTGATAAGCAGTTTCTCCATCTCCTGATACATGGAGGACAGCCTGCACACAGAAGGTTTATTTTCCACTTTCAAGGGGGAAAAGGAGAGTCAGAGGATTGTTCTTGCATTTTCTGTTTCTTAAGTACCCTTAATTCAAAATTATCAACATTGCAAAGTGGTGTATTTGGGGGTAACCTGCTCTCAATCCCATCATTAATGAGACAGTGTTTGGTCACATTGCGTAGAGGATAGTCCTACTGTAGAAGATGTATTTTTATTTTACAGAAAATGAAAAAGCTTTATACAATCAGTTTTTAGATCTTGCTAAATTTCTACTTTATACCCAACCATTAGAATCCAAATCCTTCTAATGAATATACAGTGTGACATGCCTACTTAAGTTTATCCATGCTTGGTAGTCTAGAGTCCAGTATCATAATAGGCACTCACTCAGCATATCTTCTTTTTTTATTCTGTTATTATTAATCTTATAAATGGAACATTTAAACTATCAGAATCAAAATAAAAGATAGACTTCTCAGCATTGAAGCAATGAATCCATTCTAAATTTGCACAAGTGTCTCTGTGGTGCTCTCAGAGTCCAGAAGAGTCCTTAGTCACTCACTTTGTTTACCTGATAGACTTGTTGGTCAAGGGACTGAAGAGTTTAAGAAGGTAACAAAAGTCTCACAGTGTTGCCACACTCTCATTTCTCTGTGTAAATATACTTTTCTCATAAGCCTCATATATTTTGTGTGGTGTGTAAATTTCTAGCCCACCAGGAAGAACCTATTGAGCCTATAATATCTCTTAACAACCAACAGAAGGAGGAGGAAATATTATACAATTAACTACAGCTTTTTTCAGAGTACCCTTAGCAAGCAAATACTTATTGTAAATTATCTAAGAGCTCAATGATGGTATATAGATAGATAGATAGATAGATAGATAGATAGATAGATAGACAGATAGATAAAACCAGTGGAAAGTGCAACACACTTTGTACATTCAGTGATACACTTCATTATGCTGCTCTCTTACATTATGCAGAATGTAAGAATACAATATGAGGATCCACACTGGACCTTGTTAAAAATGAGTATCTCTTAAAGAATTCTAAAGATGGTACGGTTTAAAAATTGATAAATAGCCTGTTCACACAGAAGGTTTATTTTCCACTTTCAAGGGGGAAAAGGAGAGTCAGAGGATTGTTCTTGCATTTTCTGTTTCTTAAGTACCCTTAATTCAAAATTATCAACATTGCAAAGTGGTGTATTTGGGGGTAACCTGCTCTCAATCCCATCATTAATGAGACAGTGTTTGGTCACATTGCGTAGAGGATAGTCCTACTGTAGAAGATGTATTTTTATTTTACAGAAAATGAAAAAGCTTTATACAATCAGTTTTTAGATCTTGCTAAATTTCTACTTTATACCCAACCATTAGAATCCAAATCCTTCTAATGAATATACAGTGTGACATGCCTACTTAAGTTTATCCATGCTTGGTAGTCTAGAGTCCAGTATCATAATAGGCACTCACTCAGCATATCTTCTTTTTTTATTCTGTTATTATTAATCTTATAAATGGAACATTTAAACTATCAGAATCAAAATAAAAGATAGACTTCTCAGCATTGAAGCAATGAATCCATTCTAAATTTGCACAAGTGTCTCTGTGGTGCTCTCAGAGTCCAGAAGAGTCCTTAGTCACTCACTTTGTTTACCTGATAGACTTGTTGGTCAAGGGACTGAAGAGTTTAAGAAGGTAACAAAAGTCTCACAGTGTTGCCACACTCTCATTTCTCTGTGTAAATATACTTTTCTCATAAGCCTCATATATTTTGTGTGGTGTGTAAATTTCTAGCCCACCAGGAAGAACCTATTGAGCCTATAATATCTCTTAACAACCAACAGAAGGAGGAGGAAATATTATACAATTAACTACAGCTTTTTTCAGAGTACCCTTAGCAAGCAAATACTTATTGTAAATTATCTAAGAGCTCAATGATGGTATATAGATAGATAGATAGATAGATAGATAGATAGATAGATAGACAGATAGATAAAACCAGTGGAAAGTGCAACACACTTTGTACATTCAGTGATACACTTCATTATGCTGCTCTCTTACATTATGCAGAATGTAAGAATACAATATGAGGATCCACACTGGACCTTGTTAAAAATGAGTATCTCTTAAAGAATTCTAAAGATGGTACGGTTTAAAAATTGATAAATAGCCTGTTCACACAGAATAAAACTGGTGTTTTACCATGAGTTTTAATAAAAGATGCCCATTTCTAAGTTCTACCATTTTCATCAGATTATCCTTTCTAAGCCTCAGTTTCTTAAGTAGAAATGTAGGATTCATAAGAACCCAGTCCTTGCACACTTTTTAGATTGAAGTGAGAAACAGGCTAGATGATTTGTGTAAAGAGGAAAAGACAATGAAATATGAATGATCATTATTAATAGAATTTACCAAACAATTGTTATTTAATCATTTACTTTTATTCATATCTTTTACTCTTGTGAACAGATAAACAAGCTTAAGAAATGAGCTGTTCTTAGAAAAATGGGGAAAGAGGGCATGTCTGTAACTCACAGCAGACCCGTCACGTGACACCTTGAGGCTCTATCTAGATTTGTTTAATGTAGTCACACCATGTGCTTCAGACCTTCTAAATATCTGCCTCAGAAAAATGCAGAGCATATTCATATAATAAATATTTTAAAAATAAATTTTACAATATCTTTGTTTCATTGTAGAAGAATTCTTTCCCTCAAGACAGACTGAAGCAAATTCTTCATCTAGCACTCCACATATATTACAACAGAATAGCCTTGTTATTGCCTTTGTATTGATGAAAAAACTGAGGATTAAGTAGGTTAAAATATTTATCCAAGATCCCATAATCATAGGTGATAAAGTGTATAATTAAACCCAGGGGTCGTAACTAAGCTTATATCTGTTGTAATTACCAGTTCACAATAGGGGCCACCCAAATTTTATGATTAATCCATACATTAAATTCAATATTTTGTAGTTATTTTAGGATGTTGTATAATTCACAGTTTTATAGGTTGATACAGAATTTGGATGGTAAAAGAAAAAACCTCCATAAATTAGAAATGGAAATTTACGTTACCCAAGTTAAATAAACCTTTAGTGTGAAAGTTATAAAGTGAGCGAAGAGAAATGGCAATTAAAATGTAACTTCAGATGCAAGTAGAGATTGTCATATGAAGTGAAGTAAATCATAAAGAAAAAGACAAACATATAATACTTCTTGTATGTAGAATCTAAAAAGTGCTACAAACAAATTTCTTTACAAAACAGAAGTAGAATCATAGATGTAGAAAACAAACATATGGTTACCAGCGAAAAGGGGTGAGGACATGTTGGAAGATTGAAATTAACATATGCATATTACTATATATATTAACAGACAGCTATTTTAATAAGAACCCACTGTGTAGCCTAGGGGATTTTCTGCAATACTCTGTAATGCCCTATATGGGAATAGAATCTAAAACAGTGGATGTAGGTATATGTATAACTGATTTACTTTGCTGTACACATGAAGCTAACACAGAATTATAAATCAACTACACACCAATACAAATATTTGAAAAAGGTAATCACAATCATCAGCATAGATGCAAGTATCCTAAACATGAATTCTTGCAAATAAAATCTATATATGCACATACATTATAGGCAAATTGGTTTGTTTCTAGCAAAACATATAAGTTTAATGTTAGAATATCAAATGTTTAATATAATCATATCAGTAAGTAAAAATACAATAAAATTTAACATTAAGTTCTGCTAAAAATGTCAGTGAACTACTGAATAAAAATAATACTTGTTTCATAAAAATTTTAAATAAATTTTACAATATCTTTGTTTCATTGTAGAAGAATTCTTTCCTCAAGACAGACTGAAGCAAATTCTTCATCTAGCACTCCACATATATTACAACAGAATAGCCTTGTTATTGCCTTTGTATTGATGAAAAAACTGAGGATTAAGTAGGTTAAAATATTTATCCAAGATCCCATAATCATAGGTGATAAAGTGTATAATTAAACCCAGGGGTCGTAACTAAGCTTATATCTGTTGTAATTACCAGTTCACAATAGGGGCCACCCAAATTTTATGATTAATCCATACATTAAATTCAATATTTTGTAGTTATTTTAGGATGTTGTATAATTCACAGTTTTATAGGTTGATACAGAATTTGGATGGTAAAAGAAAAAACCTCCATAAATTAGAAATGGAAATTTACGTTACCCAAGTTAAATAAACCTTTAGTGTGAAAGTTATAAAGTGAGCGAAGAGAAATGGCAATTAAAATGTAACTTCAGATGCAAGTAGAGATTGTCATATGAAGTGAAGTAAATCATAAAGAAAAAGACAAACATATAATACTTCTTGTATGTAGAATCTAAAAAGTGCTACAAACAAATTTCTTTACAAAACAGAAGTAGAATCATAGATGTAGAAAACAAACATATGGTTACCAGCGAAAAGGGGTGAGGACATGTTGGAAGATTGAAATTAACATATGCATATTACTATATATATTAACAGACAGCTATTTTAATAAGAACCCACTGTGTAGCCTAGGGGATTTTCTGCAATACTCTGTAATGCCCTATATGGGAATAGAATCTAAAACAGTGGATGTAGGTATATGTATAACTGATTTACTTTGCTGTACACATGAAGCTAACACAGAATTATAAATCAACTACACACCAATACAAATATTTGAAAAAGGTAATCACAATCATCAGCATAGATGCAAGTATCCTAAACATGAATTCTTGCAAATAAAATCTATATATGCACATACATTATAGGCAAATTGGTTTGTTTCTAGCAAAACATATAAGTTTAATGTTAGAATATCAAATGTTTAATATAATCATATCAGTAAGTAAAAATACAATAAAATTTAACATTAAGTTCTGCTAAAAATGTCAGTGAACTACTGAATAAAAAGATAATTCTTTTTATGACACTTGGTATCTTTTCTCTGTGTTTCTCACAGTTTTCTGTCAAGTTTTTTTTTTTTTTTTTTTTTTTTTGGTACATGTATGTTCCCAGATCAATCAGATGCATATCCCTTGACCCTCCCCCCACCCAGGTTCCCCCCCCCATCCCTCCAGACCATTGCTCCAAGTGGTTGTAGGTACTCCTATTCCCCTAGCACAATGACAATAGCTATCTTTTCTACACATGACAGTATAGGTTCCCATGTTACTCCCTCCCATTGTTCGGTCTCCACAATGTCTTTATGTCTATTCTCTGTTTTTTCATGAGTTCACTGTGTGTTATCATGACCATCTTACTAGATCCCATATATATGAGTTAGTATACTATACTTGTCTTTCTCTTTTTGACTTACTTAACTTTTTATGATAGGTTCTAGAGCCAGCCACCTCATTACGACTGAGTCTTCTGCATTTCTTTTAACAGCTGAGTAGTATTCCATTGTATATATGTACCAGAGCTTCTGGATCCATTCATTTGTTGATGGACATCTAAGTTGCTTCCATGTTCTGGCTATTGTATAGAGAGCTGCAGTGAACATTGGGGTACAGGTGCCTCTTTCAGTTTTGATTTCATCAGGATATAGGCCTAATAGTGGGATTGCTGGGTCATAGGGTGCTTCTATTTTTAGTTTTTTAAGGAATCTCCATATTGTCTTCCATAGAGGTTGTATTAATTTACATTCCCACCAGCAATGCAAGAGGGTTCCCTTTTCTCCACACCCTCTCCAGCATTTGTTGTCTGTCGATTTGTTGATGATGGCCATTCTGACGGAAGTGAGGTGGTATCTCATTGTGGTTTTAATTTGCATTTCTCTAATAATAAGCGAGGTTGAGCATCGTTTCATGTATTTTTGGACCATTTGTATGTCCTCTTTGGAGAGGCATCTCTTTAGATCTTTTCCCCATTTTTTGATTGGGCTGCTCATTTTCCCTGTGCTGAGTTGTCTGAGTTGCTTGTAGATTTTGGAGATTAATTCTTTGTCTGTTGTTTCATTTGCTATGATTTTCTCCCACTCTGTGGGGTGTCTGTTGAACTTTTTTGTAATTTCTTTTGCTGTAAAAAAGCTTTTAAGTTTCATAAGGTCCCATATGTTCATTTTTCTTTTCAGTTCTGCTATTTTAGTTGGTGGGTTAAAGATCTTGCTTTGATTGATGTCCTTGAGGGTTTTGCCTATATTCTCCTCTAAGAGTTTGATGGTTTCTGGTCTTACATTTAGGTCTTGAATCCATTTTGAGTTGATCTTAGTGTATGGTGTCAGGGAATGTTCCAATTTCATTTTTTTGCATGTAGCTGTCCAATTCTCCCAGCACCACTTGTTAAAGAGGCTGTCTTTGTCCCATTTTATGGTTTCTCCTCCTTTATCAAAAATAAGGTACCCATAGCTGCGTGGGTTGATCTCTGGGTTCTCAATCTTGTTCCATTGATCTATAGTTCTGTTTTTGTGCCAGTACCATACTGTCTTGATAACTGTTGCTTTGTAGTAGAGTCTGAAGTTAGGGAGGCTGATCCCTCCAACTCCATTTTTCTTCCTCAGGATTGCTTTGGCTATTCGAGGTCTTCTGTGTTTCCATATGAACTGTGTTATTATTTGGTCTAGTTCTGTGAAAAATGTCAGTGGTAGTTGAATAGGTATTGCATTGAATCTGTAGATGATATTTGGAAGTATGGTCATTTTCACAATATTGATTCTTCCGATCCAGGAACATGGAATATCTCTCCATCTGTTTAAGTCTTCTTTAATGTCTTTTTTTCATTTTTTTTTTAGTTTTCTTTGTCTTCCATAGAGGTTGTATTAATTTACATTCCCACCAGCAATGCAAGAGGGTTCCCTTTTCTCCACACCCTCTCCAGCATTTGTTGTCTGTCGATTTGTTGATGATGGCCATTCTGACGGAAGTGAGGTGGTATCTCATTGTGGTTTTAATTTGCATTTCTCTAATAATAAGCGAGGTTGAGCATCGTTTCATGTATTTTTGGACCATTTGTATGTCCTCTTTGGAGAGGCATCTCTTTAGATCTTTTCCCCATTTTTTGATTGGGCTGCTCATTTTCCCTGTGCTGAGTTGTCTGAGTTGCTTGTAGATTTTGGAGATTAATTCTTTGTCTGTTGTTTCATTTGCTATGATTTTCTCCCACTCTGTGGGGTGTCTGTTGAACTTTTTTGTAATTTCTTTTGCTGTAAAAAAGCTTTTAAGTTTCATAAGGTCCCATATGTTCATTTTTCTTTTCAGTTCTGCTATTTTAGTTGGTGGGTTAAAGATCTTGCTTTGATTGATGTCCTTGAGGGTTTTGCCTATATTCTCCTCTAAGAGTTTGATGGTTTCTGGTCTTACATTTAGGTCTTGAATCCATTTTGAGTTGATCTTAGTGTATGGTGTCAGGGAATGTTCCAATTTCATTTTTTTGCATGTAGCTGTCCAATTCTCCCAGCACCACTTGTTAAAGAGGCTGTCTTTGTCCCATTTTAGATGGTTTCTCCTCCTTTATCAAAAATAAGGTACCCATAGCTGCGTGGGTTGATCTCTGGGTTCTCAATCTTGTTCCATTGATCTATAGTTCTGTTTTTGTGCCAGTACCATACTGTCTTGATAACTGTTGCTTTGTAGTAGAGTCTGAAGTTAGGGAGGCTGATCCCTCCAACTCCATTTTTCTTCCTCAGGATTGCTTTGGCTATTCGAGGTCTTCTGTGTTTCCATATGAACTGTGTTATTATTTGGTCTAGTTCTGTGAAAAATGTCAGTGGTAGTTGAATAGGTATTGCATTGAATCTGTAGATGATATTTGGAAGTATGGTCATTTTCACAATATTGATTCTTCCGATCCAGGAACATGGAATATCTCTCCATCTGTTTAAGTCTTCTTTAATGTCTCTCATGAGTGTCTTGTAATTTTCTGTGTACAGTTCTTTTGTTTCTTTGGGTAGGTTTATTCCTAGATATTTGATTCTTTTGGTTGCAATGGTGAAGGGGATTGCCTCTTTGATTTCATTTTCTGATTTTTCATTGTTTGTGTATAGGAATGCCAGTGACTTCTGTGTGTTGACATTATATCCTGCAACTTTGCTGAATTCATTGATTAGTTCTAGTAGCTTTGTAACCGTGTCTTTGGGATTTTCTATGTATAATATCATGTCGTCTGCAAAAAGAGAGAGCTTGACTTCTTCCTTTCCAATCTGGATTCCTTTGATTTCTTTCTCTTGTCTTATTGCTGTTGCTAGGACTTCCAGGACTATGTTGAATAGCAGTGGTGAAAGTGGGCACCCCTGTCTTGTTCCTGATCTTAGAGGGAATGCTTTCAGTTTTTCACCATTAACAATAATGTTCGCTGTAGGTTTCTCATAGATGGTTTTTATTATGTTGAGATAGGTTCCTTCTATGCCCATTTTCTGAAGAGTTTTGATCATAAATGGATGTTGTACTTTGTCGAAGGCTTTTTCTGCATCTATTGAGATGATCATGTGATTTTTGTCTTTCAACTTGTTGATATGGTGTATCACATTGATTGATTTGCGGATGTTGAAGAAGCCTTGCATGCCTGGGATGAACCCAACTTGATCGTGATGTATGAGTTTTTTGACATGTCATTGAATTCTGTTTGCTAGGATTTTGTTGAGGATCTTGGCATCTAGATTCATCAGTGAAATTGGCCTATAGTTTTCCTTTTTTGTGTTGTCTTTGCCTGGTTTGGGTATCAGAGTGATGGTGGCCTCATAGAATGTGTTTGGGAGTTTTCCTTCCTGTGCAATTTTTTGAAAGAGTTTTAGAAGGACAGGCATTAGCTCTTCTTTAAATGTTTGGTAGAATTCGGCTGTGAAGCCATCTGGTCCTGGGCTTTTATTTTTGGGTAGATTTTTAATCACAAAGTTGATTTCTGAGCTTGTGATTGGGTTGTTCAAAGTTTCTGTTTCTTCCTGGCTCAGTCTTGGGAGATTAATCCTGTCCAAGAAACTGTCCATTTCTTCCAAGTTGTCCAGTTTGTTGCCATAGAGTTGCTCATAATAGTCTCTTAGAATCCTTTGGATTTCTGCACTATCTGTTGTAATCTCTCCTTTTTCATTTTTGATTTTGTTGATCTGGTTCTTCTCTCTTTTTCTTAATGAGTCTGGCCAGTAGCTTGCCAATTTTGTTTACCTTTTCAAAGAACCAGCTTTTTGTTTTATTTATCTTTACTATTGTTTCTTTTGTTTCTTTCTCATTTATTTCTGCTCTGATCTTTATGATTTCTCTTCTTCTGCTGGCTCTGGGATGTTTTTGTTCTTCTTTCTCCAGCTGTTTTAAGCGGAGAGTTAGGTCATCTGCTTCATATTTTCCTAGTTTCTTGAGGTGGGATTGTATTGCTATAAATTTCCCTCTTAGCACTGCTTTTGCTGTATCCCATAGGTTTTGCACTGTCGTGTGTTCATTGTCATTTTCTTCTAGGAATTGTTTAATTTCTCCTTTGATTTCCTCAATGATCAGTTGGTTTTTTAGGTATGTATTGTTTAATCTCCATGTGTTTCTGTTTTTAGGGTTTTTTTTCTGGTAGTTTATCTCCAGTCTCATTGCATTGTGGTCCGAGAAGATGGTTGATATAATTTCGGTTTTCTTGAACTGACTGAGGTTAGATTTGTGGCCCAAGATGTGGTCTATCCTGAAGAATGTTCCGTGAGCGCTTGAGAAGAAAGTGTATTCTTCTGCTTTTGGATGGAACGTCCTAAAGATATCGATGAGGTCCATCTTTTCAAGTGTGGCATTTAAGACTTGTGTTTCTTTATTAATTTTCTGTTTTGTTGATCTGTCCATTGGTGTGAGAGGAGTGTTAAAGTCTCCTACTATTATTGTGTTATTGTTGATTTCTTCTTTTATGTCTGAAAGTACCTGTCTTATGTATTGAGGTGCCCCTGTGTTGGGTGCGTAGATATTCATGACTGTTATGTCTTCCTCTTGGATAGATCCCTTAATCATGATGTAGTGACCTGCCTTGTCTCTTAGAATCTTCTTTACTTTAAAGTCTATTTTGTCTGATATAAGGATTGCTACTCCAGCTTTCTTTTGATTTCCATTTGCATGAAATATCTTTTTCCAGCCTTTCACTTTCAGTCTATGAGTGTCTCTAGGTCTGAAGTGGGTCTCTTGTAAACAGCATATATATGGGTCTTGCTTCTGGATCCATTCAGCCAGCCTGTGTCGTTTGGTTGGAGCATTTATTCCATTTACATTCAAAGTAATTATTGATACGAATGTTCCTATTGTCATCTTCTTAGAAATTTGGGGTTTGATTTGTAAGGCTTCTCCTACTCTTGTATTTATTGGCTATATCAGGCCGTTTAACACTTGTTGTAGGGCTGGTTTTGTGGTACAGAATTCTTTTAGTTTTTGCTTGTCTGTGAAGCTTTTGACTTCACCATCGATTTTGAATGAGATTCTTGCTGGGTAGAGAATTCGTGGTTGCAGGTTATTCTCTTTTAGCCGTTTAAATGTATCTTGCCATTCTCTTCTGGCCTGTAGGGTTTCTGTTGAGAGATCCGCAGTTAAACGTATGGGGTTTCCTTTATATGTTATTTGTTGTTTGCTCCTAGCTGCTTTTAGTAATCTGTCTTTATATTTAGTCTGCGTTAGCTTGATTAGTATGTGCCTTGGTGTGTTTCTTCTGGGGTTTCTCCTGTATGGAACTCTTTGTGCTTCCTGGACTTGGCTGACTATCTCCTTTCCCATGCTGGGGAAGTTTTCAACTATAACCTCTTCAAGAATTTTTTCATAGTCTTTCTTCTCTTCTTCTTCTTCTGGAACTCCTATAATTCTAATGTTGGTGCGTTTAATATTGTCCCATAGGTCTCTGAGGCTATCCTCAGTTCTTTTAATTCTTTGGGCTTTGTTCTGTTCTTCAGCACTTATTTCCACCATTCTGTCTTCCAGCTCACTTATCCGTTCTTCAGCCTCTGATACTCTACTGTTGAGACCTTCTATAGTATTTTTGAGTTCAGCAATTGAGTTAGTGGTCTCTATTTGCTTATTTTTCATTTCCTGCATGTCTTTTCTCAATGCACTAATTTCCTCTAATATTCTGTTTTCGGGGTTTTGCATCCTCATTAGTATAGTTTTTCTGAATTCTCTTTCAGATAGCTTGTCTATCTCCTCCTCTGTCATTTGAAGTGGTGTTTCTCTAGCTTGGTCCTTCATTTGTACAGTGTTTCTCTGACGTTTCATTATTAGGTTAATTTTTGTTTCTTTGTGTGTGTCTGTGTGTATGGAGTTCTTATTCCCACCAGGCTTCTTGGTTGAATTCTCCCTTCCTTTGGGTTTTTGTCCTTGTAGAAGGGTTCAGTGTTTTGTGTCTTGGGTGGTGATAGACCTTGTTTACAGGTGAATAATCTGTAGTGTTGTATGTTCTTTGATAATCAGTGTGGGGTCTTGGAATCCGGGCTTCCGCTTCGAGGATCCTTGGTTTGATGATTGGTCAGGGAGTGTAGGCTCTATGTCTGGTTTGCTATGGTGTTCTGTGATACTAGTTCACACACTAGCATCCGCCTCGCGGCTCCTCGCGGCGTCCGCGGCTCCTCGCGGCGTCCGCGGGAGCCGCGGCGGGCGGGTTCCGGCGGCTCCTCGCGGCGGGCGGGTTCCTCTGTCAAGTATTTTTTACTGTTGTGTTTATTGTTGTTATAACTCTATTGAGGTGTAACTGGTATATGATACGATATTAGTAGGTATAAAACATAACAATTCAATATCCATGTACATTGTGGAATGGTCACCACAATAAATATGTTACTGAGCCCAAGTTCATACTGCTTGCTGCTTAACAGTCCACTTAAGCAAGAGACAAAGTGTTGGAGCAAGGAATAGTGACTTTATTTAGAAGGCCAGCAGACCAAAAGGATGATGGTATTGTGTCCTGAAAAAAATCTTACCTGAGTTAGAATTCAGGCTTCTTCTATACTAAAAGAGGAGGATGTGTGGTTGGTTGTTGGAAATTTCTTGGTTCAGGAAGCCTTAGTTCTTGCAGTTGTGCATCTAGGTCTGGTTATACTGTTTCTATAAACATCCAATAGGACAATTGTTCTTTTTGTTCCGTAACTCTTTGTCTCTATGTGAATGGTAAAATGTTATACTTTTAAAAGTCAGTCTTGAGAATGGCCTAGTCTATATATTTCAGGTTGTATCTCAACACTCATTTACAAAGACTCACAGCCAGCATGACTAAGAAAGGGCCATGGAGAACAAGGGTTAGAGCTGAGGTAGTAGATTCAGCATAGAGTCGAGTTTGTTCTTCTCTATCAGATTAATTTACCATCCATTACCACGTATACTGTCAACCAAAAAATATTAATCAGTAATCAATGTAAGAAGAAATGGAAAATTGCTTGAGCCAACCGGAGGACCATAACCAGGGAAGTAGCTTCTCAGAGAGTTCTGAGAACAGTTCTGAAAAAGTAAAGGGAGGAGTTAGAATATATGTGATTTTGGCAAAGGAGTGTATAGGTGCAATTAACCTGTCATCTTGGTGGAAGTTTACTGCTATTCTCAAGGAAACAGATCTTAGCTAATGGTTTTATCACTTTTATGAGTATGGGAAAACAAGCTCATACAATTTTCTCATGAAAATATTTGACAATCTTAGGGCTAGTTCTGCCCACAGAGAGTCACAACACAAAGTTCCCCATCCTGATCTCTGCTCAGAATTCCTTTCATGGTGTACTGCAGGTCAGTGATTGCATGACGGTGGGCAACATTCTTTATTTTATAATTCTTCCCTTTTAGGTCTTAATTTCAATCAAGATGTAGGATGCATTTCATGACCAATTTGTCCCATAGTACTAGGAATGCTCACTCGCAGGTCAGGCAATGAGTTCTCAATGAGCTATTACAGGGTTATACCCTATTAACTGAAACCAAAGTCTCTGGACCCTGTCTTGGCTGTCACATTGCAGTAAATGATTCCCTCTTGTTGTTCATCCCATGTCTAGAGTTACACTGTTACAATCATTGCTCTTATAGAACTCCATGTCTGATCAATTATTTCAAGTGACCTAATCATTAGTTTTATCAAAGGTTCAGTCACATATGTGCTGATGAAAGAAACAATAACCTTATGAAAGAGGCAGACAGAAGTAATACAGCTAGTAATGTTATTAGGTCATAAGTAACTATTTAAGCTAAAAACTTACATTAGGTGCAGCCCAGCATCTTCCCAGGTCATCTGATCAGTCAGTTCTGCACCGGTAGCTTATTTAAAGGAAATGATATATTGTTACTGCACATGAAGTTCACCAAAGACATCTGCACATAACAAGGTAAGTGGTGGCTCATCATGATCTCTTACAGGACTGAGGAAGAAACATTATCTTCTAAGGAGTCTCTGGCTAATGTGTGAAGAAGTAAAAAACAATCTGTATCATTGAATGGGTAATTTCAGACTTAGGGATGACTGATTAACACAAAATACAGGTGCACAGTGCACACTGGAGGGGAGGAGGAGGCCCAGAAGGGCAGAGAAAGAATTTTATGTTTAACATTTACTTATCTTGCCTTAAAATATGATTTTACTTCATAAATAGTTAATCTATTCATTTTTGTGATAAGGGCATTTAAGATTTTCTCTCTGACCCCCTCATCCTTTTTTCCCACCCTCATCCCAAGCCCCTCTGGCATCCACCAGTCTGATCTCTTTATACATGAATTCCTTCAACAAGTTAGTGGAGTCATTTATAAAAGAAGAGCAGAGGCGGGAAACTGGGTGGGGGGAGGGTCCAGGGATATGCATATGAATGATCTGGGAACATACATGTTGGTGAACAACAAAACTCTGTAAAATCTTTAAAATAAAGGGAAAAAAAAAAAGAAGAGCAGAAGAGTACACTCAAAGCTGTTAAAAGAATTCCATGCAAAATTAAAACAAATAAACAAAAGAATCTCATTTTCCTATTTCAATTGCATGTTTCTTTTGATGATCCTAAACAATGTAATAAACAATAAGATAGCTAAAGAATTAGAAACAAAAGAAAGATTTCATTACTCACAGATGATACAGGATTATAAAAAGTAGGCGAGTTCAACAAGGTTGCTCACTATAAAACAGTTGATTGTTTTTCAATATGCCAACATAATGAGATAAATATATAATATTGCAAAGAGCTATTTAAAATGACAATAATTTTGTAAAGTTTCTAGGAGTTAACCTAAGAAAATGTGCACATGATCTTTATAGAGAAAAGTTATAAAATTCTATTAACATATTCTAGAAACATGAGTAAAATGGAGCTATTGATGTGTAGGAAGATAAAGTTGCACAAAAATATCAATTATTACATGTTTTAATAAAATTAATGGGATTTTAATCAGTTTCTATTCAGAGTGTTTATGTGACTTAAAAGGGTGCTTGCACATGCTACTGATTTCAATATTTGCATTGAGAGACACAGGGAAAACAGTAACAGAGTCTCAGGAAGGAAAATTCCGTATCAAGATGCATCCCACAGCTATACTAATTAAATCAGAGTTTGATTGGCTTGGGGTTGACAGTCTGTCCAATGGAATAGGATAATGATTCTGGAAATAGACTCTCCTACAGGAAGGGGATGCATGACAGAACTGAGAATGCAGATGAGTATGGGAAGGGTGCCGACTGTGTAAGTTATCCTGGGATAATTGGCACTCCACATTAAAAGATAAAGGAGAGACAGAGGGCTGGGAAGAGTCTATATAGTCAATATTGAGCAATTCTGTCACAGACGACTGGCAGCAAGAAATGTTTTCAAGAAGGGAAGTGGCATGATTTATGTTTTGCTTCCTACCTTATGGTTAGTTATAGAAGGATATTCTCTTGTTATCTATTTCTATTTGCTGATAAAAGGAAAATATTTTGATCATAGGTGTTGTGCTTCCTTTCAAAACACTGCTAATTGCTTTCAGATGAAAAATGTATTCAGCTGTTTGACTAGTTCTCTCTCAGTTGTATTGCAATCACAAATTTTCTGAAATCTGCCTCTATAGCTTATATTTATTATATATTTAATTTATCTACAATAAAGGGTCTCTGCCAGTCTTTAAATGACAGAGACTGGCTTTTTATTTCAGTAGCATTTGCTTTGATAACTTTATTTTGCATTATATGAATAATACTGGCTCTATAAATTATGTCATTGAATTACAGTCCATGAACCAATCAATCCATGAAAATCTATAAAAGGAACAAATATTTTATAATTTGTTTTGAAGTATGTTTAGTTCTCACAAAAGCATTCTCAAATAACATAAATCTTTAAATTGACAGGAATAAAGTCAACATTTTTGAAAACATGAGTATTTAACAAAGCTCCACAAAAGTAAGCATTGGGTGAATGCTGAATTTCTTTTTCTTCTGATTTCTTTTTTAGATATTAAGCTAACTGAGATAAATTTAAATGGATTATATAAATTTGAATTTTAAGGTAAATTAAACACAATTTATGGAATGAGAAACTATAAAGTCTTAAATGTGAAAAGTATTTTGCAATGATAAAATCCAAGCTCCTCTTTCTAAAAACAGCAGAAACTAAGAAAATCAAGTCACATAGAATTGGTTAGAATCAAGAGTGAACAGAGGCTTCTTAATAAACAGTCTAAGAACACCTTACTCTGTGAATGATATTTATGTTATATGTAGTCATTTCTCAATTTGAAACTTCCTTTAACGGGAAAATTTGTACACATACACCTACATATCCACTATTTTTCCTAGATATTATCTCTGAGACACATGAAATAATAAAGGGTCACTTTGCATTTTCAGTTGTGAATTAATTCTTGAGATTTAGTTTGTAGTACAAACTCCAGAGAACAATACATACCCACTCTTTCTTTGATCATTCATGGATTATACTGATAAAGACAATAATCTCCTAGAAATAGGATTAAATAATATATGGCCTTTTTAAGTTATCCAATCATTTTAGAGTCATTATCAAACTTGTAGAAAAGCTTGGAATTCAGTTATTCTGTCTTAAGATTCCAACTTTCATGTTTAATCTTTCATATAGTACACTATCACCTTACATTTAGTAGATGTAGTATACCACCACTTCATGGAAAATAGATGGGGAAAAACTGGAAATGGTAAGCTTATATTTATTATATATTTAATTTATCTACAATAAAGGGTCTCTGCCAGTCTTTAAATGACAGAGACTGGCTTTTTATTTCAGTAGCATTTGCTTTGATAACTTTATTTTGCATTATATGAATAATACTGGCTCTATAAATTATGTCATTGAATTACAGTCCATGAACCAATCAATCCATGAAAATCTATAAAAGGAACAAATATTTTATAATTTGTTTTGAAGTATGTTTAGTTCTCACAAAAGCATTCTCAAATAACATAAATCTTTAAATTGACAGGAATAAAGTCAACATTTTTGAAAACATGAGTATTTAACAAAGCTCCACAAAAGTAAGCATTGGGTGAATGCTGAATTTCTTTTTCTTCTGATTTCTTTTTTAGATATTAAGCTAACTGAGATAAATTTAAATGGATTATATAAATTTGAATTTTAAGGTAAATTAAACACAATTTATGGAATGAGAAACTATAAAGTCTTAAATGTGAAAAGTATTTTGCAATGATAAAATCCAAGCTCCTCTTTCTAAAAACAGCAGAAACTAAGAAAATCAAGTCACATAGAATTGGTTAGAATCAAGAGTGAACAGAGGCTTCTTAATAAACAGTCTAAGAACACCTTACTCTGTGAATGATATTTATGTTATATGTAGTCATTTCTCAATTTGAAACTTCCTTTAACGGGAAAATTTGTACACATACACCTACATATCCACTATTTTTCCTAGATATTATCTCTGAGACACATGAAATAATAAAGGGTCACTTTGCATTTTCAGTTGTGAATTAATTCTTGAGATTTAGTTTGTAGTACAAACTCCAGAGAACAATACATACCCACTCTTTCTTTGATCATTCATGGATTATACTGATAAAGACAATAATCTCCTAGAAATAGGATTAAATAATATATGGCCTTTTTAAGTTATCCAATCATTTTAGAGTCATTATCAAACTTGTAGAAAAGCTTGGAATTCAGTTATTCTGTCTTAAGATTCCAACTTTCATGTTTAATCTTTCATATAGTACACTATCACCTTACATTTAGTAGATGTAGTATACCACCACTTCATGGAAAATAGATGGGGAAAAACTGGAAATGGTAGCAGATTTTATTTCTTTAGAATCCCAAATCACTGCAAATGGAGACTGCAGCCATGAAGTTAAAAGGCACTTACTCCTTGGAAGAAAAGTTATGACAAAACTAGACAGTACATTTAAAAGTAGAGACATCAGTTTGCTGACAGAAGTCCATAGTCAAAACTATGGTTTTTCCAGTAGTCATGTATGGATGTGAGAGCTAGACTATAAAGAAGGCTGAGAGTTGAAGAATTGATGCTTTCAGACTGTGGTGCTGAGAAGGCTCTTAAGAGTCCCTGGGGCAGCAAGGAGATCAAACCAGTCAATCCTAAAGAAAATCATCTGAATATTCATTGGAAGGACTGATGCTTAAGTTGAAGCTCCAATACTTTGGTCACCTGATGTGAAGGAAATACTCACTTGGTAAGCATCCTGATGCTGTAAAAGGTTGAAGGCAGGAAAAGAAGGGGGTGATAGAGGCTGAGATGCTTTGATGGCATCATTGACTCAATGAACATGAGTTTGAGAAAACTCCGGAAGATGGTGAAGGACATGGGAGCTTGATTTGTAGCAGTCCATGGGGTCACAATGAGTTGGACACAACTTAGTGACTGAACAACAGCAACAATATTACACTAACCAAAAAAAATTTGCTCTTCAAAATCTTTTCACTATTTTGTTATATGCTAAACCATAAAATCAAAAATATATATGTTAAAGCTAATTTTTCTATGCATTTATTTTATTAAAGGGAAAATGTGCTACTGGAGTAAGTATTCATAATTTATCAAAGACTTGAATATCATACACATTAGTTTGATTTTGTTTGTTCTAATTTAAATATTTATTTATGCCTCAGAAATTATATTATTTATTTCATCTAAAATATATTTGTCCTATTATTATTCTAATCTATTTCATTTTTTAAAACTATGGATTATACTGATAAAGACAATAATCTCCTAGAAATAGGATTAAATAATATATGGCCTTTTTAAGTTATCCAATCATTTTAGAGTCATTATCAAACTTGTAGAAAAGCTTGGAATTCAGTTATTCTGTCTTAAGATTCCAACTTTCATGTTTAATCTTTCATATAGTACACTATCACCTTACATTTAGTAGATGTAGTATACCACCACTTCATGGAAAATAGATGGGGAAAAACTGGAAATGGTAGCAGATTTTATTTCTTTAGAATCCCAAATCACTGCAAATGGAGACTGCAGCCATGAAGTTAAAAGGCACTTACTCCTTGGAAGAAAAGTTATGACAAAACTAGACAGTACATTTAAAAGTAGAGACATCAGTTTGCTGACAGAAGTCCATAGTCAAAACTATGGTTTTTCCAGTAGTCATGTATGGATGTGAGAGCTAGACTATAAAGAAGGCTGAGAGTTGAAGAATTGATGCTTTCAGACTGTGGTGCTGAGAAGGCTCTTAAGAGTCCCTGGGGCAGCAAGGAGATCAAACCAGTCAATCCTAAAGAAAATCATCTGAATATTCATTGGAAGGACTGATGCTTAAGTTGAAGCTCCAATACTTTGGTCACCTGATGTGAAGGAAATACTCACTTGGTAAGCATCCTGATGCTGTAAAAGGTTGAAGGCAGGAAAAGAAGGGGGTGATAGAGGCTGAGATGCTTTGATGGCATCATTGACTCAATGAACATGAGTTTGAGAAAACTCCGGAAGATGGTGAAGGACATGGGAGCTTGATTTGTAGCAGTCCATGGGGTCACAATGAGTTGGACACAACTTAGTGACTGAACAACAGCAACAATATTACACTAACCAAAAAAAATTTGCTCTTCAAAATCTTTTCACTATTTTGTTATATGCTAAACCATAAAATCAAAAATATATATATTAAAGCTAATTTTTCTATGCATTTATTTTATTAAAGGGAAAATGTGCTACTGGAGTAAGTATTCATAATTTATCAAAGACTTGAATATCATACACATTAGTTTGATTTTGTTTGTTCTAATTTAAATATTTATTTATGCCTCAGAAATTATATTATTTATTTCATCTAAAATATATTTGTCCTATTATTATTCTAATCTATTTAAAACACTTCTTTGTGCTATGGGGAAGGGTTAAAAATGTCTGAGTTTTCACTAAAATATCTTGGAAGTTTTCTTTACCCACAATCACTGAAAGTGGCTATGGGTCATCACATACTGGAAATTCAAATAATTTTGTGTCAAAAATCTCAACTGCCCATCCAGCAACAAATTTCAGATAAACTTTTTAGTGACTAGATTCATTTTTGTACTCAACAAATACTGTTAGAAATGAAGGCAAAACCTGCCTTTCATACATAGCTGTGGCCAATCCATGCTGATGTATGGCAAAAACCATCACAATATTGCAAAGTAATTATACTTTAATTAAAATTAATAAAAAGAAATAGAAGTAGAAATGGGCAGGAGGTTGGGGATAAAAGTTAAAGTCTCTGGGTTGGATATATGATTAAGCACTTTGAGTCTCTGAATCTGTCACCTAATAACCAGGAAACAAGGCGTGGATCTGAGAACAAATGGGGTTTCAACCTCATCTTCAGGGAACTGTACACCAAGGCTTCAGTGGGAATAGGGCCTGGCCTCATCTCCAAGGGAGGACTTTCCTGGGTAACCCTATTCTTGCCAGTCAACTCTAGGAGAGGTTCATTCTACACTGGGAAAAGTTCTTCCTTGGTCTTTCAGAAGTATAGGAAACCAAGTGGACATGAATGAGGAGGCCTGTAACTCTCCAAAATCTACAAGCAACTCAGATAACTCAGCACAGGAAAAACGAACCACCCAATCAAAAAATGGGAAAAAGATCTAAAGAGATGCCTCTCCAAAGAGGATATACAGATGGCCCAAAAGCACATGAAACGATGCTCAACCTCGCTTATCATTAGAGAAATGCAAATTAAAACTACAATGAGATACCACTTCACACCCGTCAGAATGGCCATCTTCAAGAAATCTGCAGACAATAAATGCTGGAGAGGGTGTGGAGAAAAGGACACCCTCTTGCATTGCTGGTGGGAATGTAAACTGATACAGCCTCTATGGAAGACAGTATGGAGATTCCTTTAAAAACTAGAAATAGAAGCACCCTATGACCCAGCAATCCCACTATTAGGCTTATATCCTGATGAAATCAAAACTGAAAGAAGCACCTGTACCCCAATGTTCATTGCAGCTCTCTATACAATAGCCAGAACATGGAAGCAACCTAGATGTCCATCGACGAATGAATGGATATAGAAGCTCTGGTTCATATATACAATGGAATACTACTCAGCTGTTAAAAGAAATGCAGAAGACTCAGTCCTAATGAAGTGGCTGGCTCTAGAACTATCATAAAAAGTGAAGTAAGTCAAAAAGAAAAAGACAAATACAATATACTAACACACATATATGGAATCTAGTAGGACAGTCTTGATAACACACGCAGTGAACTCATGGAAAAACAGACAGAGCATAGACATAGGGACATTGTGGGGAAGAAATAGGGAGGGGGAGGCATGGAGGGAGTAACACAGCAACCTATACTGTCGTGTGTGGAAAAGATAGCTATTGTCATTGTGCTAAGGGAATAGGAGTACTCACAATGGCATGGGGAGATGGTCCGGAGGGATGGGATGGGGGGACCTACGGGGTCGGGACCAGGGATATGCATATGACTGATCTGGGAACATACATGTCTGTGAACAACAAAACTCTGTAAAACCTTTAAAATAAAGAATTAATAATAATAATTTAAAAAGCTAGACTAGTGACAAAATGACATTAGAATCAGGAGAAAAGCAAGTCTTAGATTAAAACTTGCCATGTGAGTAGAACAGAGACAGAAGAAATATAGATCTCCTATGAGAATCCAGCTGAGCCTCTACATACATAAGCATCCATCTGGAAGACTATTCTAGTCTTTAACTTCCTTTTGCATAAGCCATTAAATTTTTTTATTACTGAGGCTACATTGAACTGACCTTTCTGACTATACAAGAAAAAATATACGAAGTCATTCAGAGGCATGACGATAAAATGAGGGCACACTATTTGAAAATAATCAAGAAATCTGCAGACAATAAATGCTGGAGAGGGTGTGGAGAAAAGGACACCCTCTTGCATTGCTGGTGGGAATGTAAACTGATACAGCCTCTATGGAAGACAGTATGGAGATTCCTTTAAAAACTAGAAATAGAAGCACCCTATGACCCAGCAATCCCACTATTAGGCTTATATCCTGATGAAATCAAAACTGAAAGAAGCACCTGTACCCCAATGTTCATTGCAGCTCTCTATACAATAGCCAGAACATGGAAGCAACCTAGATGTCCATCGACGAATGAATGGATATAGAAGCTCTGGTTCATATATACAATGGAATACTACTCAGCTGTTAAAAGAAATGCAGAAGACTCAGTCCTAATGAAGTGGCTGGCTCTAGAACTATCATAAAAAGTGAAGTAAGTCAAAAAGAAAAAGACAAATACAATATACTAACACACATATATGGAATCTAGTAGGACAGTCTTGATAACACACGCAGTGAACTCATGGAAAAACAGACAGAGCATAGACATAGGGACATTGTGGGGAAGAAATAGGGAGGGGGAGGCATGGAGGGAGTAACACAGCAACCTATACTGTCGTGTGTGGAAAAGATAGCTATTGTCATTGTGCTAAGGGAATAGGAGTACTCACAATGGCATGGGGAGATGGTCCGGAGGGATGGGATGGGGGGACCTACGGGGTCGGGACCAGGGATATGCATATGACTGATCTGGGAACATACATGTCTGTGAACAACAAAACTCTGTAAAACCTTTAAAATAAAGAATTAATAATAATAATTTAAAAAGCTAGACTAGTGACAAAATGACATTAGAATCAGGAGAAAAGCAAGTCTTAGATTAAAACTTGCCATGTGAGTAGAACAGAGACAGAAGAAATATAGATCTCCTATGAGAATCCAGCTGAGCCTCTACATACATAAGCATCCATCTGGAAGACTATTCTAGTCTTTAACTTCCTTTTGCATAAGCCATTAAATTTTTTTATTACTGAGGCTACATTGAACTGACCTTTCTGACTATACAAGAAAAAATATACGAAGTCATTCAGAGGCATGACGATAAAATGAGGGCACACTATTTAGATAAAAATTCTACATACAAACATGAAAGTCAAAAGGCAGGGACTTATGATTTAGTTCTAGCTTGTTTTTTTGATGAAAAGCATATGGAATTATTATACTATTCTAGTCATTCATTACTGAAAGTAGCCTCTATATTTATCTTTTCTTCACAAAACTATTCTGTGATTTTTCAGTTCAGTTCAATCGTGTCCGATGCTTTGCTAGCCCATGGACTGCAGCATGCCAGGATTCCCTATCCTTCACTATCTCCTGGAGCTTGCTCAAACTTACGTCTGTTAGTCAGTGATGCCATCCAACCATCTCGGCCTTTGTCATCCCCCTCTTCTGCCTTTTTTTCAGCAACAGGGTCTTTTCCAGTGAGTTGACTCTTCACTTCAGGTGGCCAAACTATTCGAGTATCAGCTTCAGTATCATCCTACCAATGCATATTCAGGGTTGATTTCCTTTAGAATTGACTGCTTTGATCTCCTTGCAATCCAAGGGATTCTCAAGAGCCTTCTCCAACATCACAATTCAAAGGCATCAATTCTTTAGTGCTCAGCCTTCTTTATGGTCCAGCTCTCACATCCATACATGACTACTGGAAAAATCATAGCATTGACTATAGAGACTTGTGTTGGCAAAGAGATGTCTCTGCTTTTGAATATTCTGTCTAGGTTTCTCATAGCTTTTCTTTCAAAGAGCAAGTGTCTTTTAATTTCATGGCTGCACTCACTATCTGCAGTGATTTTGGAGTCCCAGAAAATAAATATATCAATTGTCGATATAAATCGGTGAACCACTGTGACAATGGCAAAGAAAATAGGCTCCCAGACCTGCAACAGGCAGAAAAAATAGATTCATTTGTAATAACATTACAATTATGTGCTCCTCAACTCTTGAACATTTAATCCAAACTAAATTGTATTTTTTTCTGACTTCACAGATACCAGTTGTGTTTGTTATTATGGAGATGCCTATCTAGAATTTCAAAATGTGTTTTTAAATCCACAAAATGACATCTCCCTGGAATTTCAAACCTACAGTTACTACGGACTCCTTCTCCCCAGAAAACCTTCCAAAATTTTTGTTTTAAACAGAGTATACGAAGTCATTCAGAGGCATGACGATAAAATGAGGGCACACTATTTAGATAAAAATTCTACATACAAACATGAAAGTCAAAAGGCAGGGACTTATGATTTAGTTCTAGCTTGTTTTTTTGATGAAAAGCATATGGAATTATTATACTATTCTAGTCATTCATTACTGAAAGTAGCCTCTATATTTATCTTTTCTTCACAAAACTATTCTGTGATTTTTCAGTTCAGTTCAATCGTGTCCGATGCTTTGCTAGCCCATGGACTGCAGCATGCCAGGATTCCCTATCCTTCACTATCTCCTGGAGCTTGCTCAAACTTACGTCTGTTAGTCAGTGATGCCATCCAACCATCTCGGCCTTTGTCATCCCCCTCTTCTGCCTTTTTTTTTTTCAGCAACAGGGTCTTTTCCAGTGAGTTGACTCTTCACTTCAGGTGGCCAAACTATTCGAGTATCAGCTTCAGTATCATCCTACCAATGCATATTCAGGGTTGATTTCCTTTAGAATTGACTGCTTTGATCTCCTTGCAATCCAAGGGATTCTCAAGAGCCTTCTCCAACATCACAATTCAAAGGCATCAATTCTTTAGTGCTCAGCCTTCTTTATGGTCCAGCTCTCACATCCATACATGACTACTGGAAAAATCATAGCATTGACTATAGAGACTTGTGTTGGCAAAGAGATGTCTCTGCTTTTGAATATTCTGTCTAGGTTTCTCATAGCTTTTCTTTCAAAGAGCAAGTGTCTTTTAATTTCATGGCTGCACTCACTATCTGCAGTGATTTTGGAGTCCCAGAAAATAAATATATCAATTGTCGATATAAATCGGTGAACCACTGTGACAATGGCAAAGAAAATAGGCTCCCAGACCTGCAACAGGCAGAAAAAATAGATTCATTTGTAATAACATTACAATTATGTGCTCCTCAACTCTTGAACATTTAATCCAAACTAAATTGTATTTTTTTCTGACTTCACAGATACCAGTTGTGTTTGTTATTATGGAGATGCCTATCTAGAATTTCAAAATGTGTTTTTAAATCCACAAAATGACATCTCCCTGGAATTTCAAACCTCCAGTGCCTACGGACTCCTTCTCTACCTCAAGCAAAATCCAAATTCAGCAGACAGATTTTTTATTCAATTATTTGTTGAAAATGGTACTTTAAAGGTGAGTCATAATTATCTAACATAAATTTTAGGAAGTTGTGTTGATTCTTCACTTTAGTGATAATTGTCAATATAAAATTTAAATTTAAATATGTCTTTTACAGTCGCCACCAGACTGTGTATCCTGTTTTTGAAATTCCTTCCTGTTCAAAGAATACTATTTATATATCAAACTGATATATGCTGCAATTTTTTATAACTTTAGTGACAGATATGATCTGGGAGCCCCTGGGTAACCCTATGATTATTTCAAAGGAAATTTAATGAGAGTACTACCTTTATAATAATACTAAGAAGTTATTTGCCTTTATTTTCCAGCAGCTACATGGTACAACGTCATCTCTCTGATCACTAACGTAATATGTACCTATACATTTTTATGTCTTAAATGTCTGTTTAAATTTTAGTATCATACATATTTGGGCTTCCCAGGTGGTGCTAGTAGTAAAGAATCCATCTGTCAGTGCAGGAGATGTAACAGATGTAGTTTCAGTCACTGTGTCAAGAAAATGCTCTGGAACAGAAAATGGCACTTCATTCCAAATCCTTACCTAGAAAATTTCATGGGCAAAGGAGCCTGGCGGGTTACAGTTTTTTCAAAAAGTCGTAAACAGTCAGACGTTTCTGAGCAACTATGCACATACATGATACATATTGATAGACATAATCCAGAAAACCATAACTGTTATTTACTACTTCAAATTGGTTGCAGATAATCAAAAGAACAGGTGAAACTGAAATAGGAAAATAGAATTATATAATAAATAGAATACTATAAGAAACCACCAAACATTAGTCTGTCCCTGAAAGAAAAGTTCTGTTCCTGCTCACAGGCAGAAAAATGGGAAAAAGATTCATTTGTAATAACATTACAATTATGTGCTCCTCAACTCTTGAACATTTAATCCAAACTAAATTGTATTTTTTTCTGACTTCACAGATACCAGTTGTGTTTGTTATTATGGAGATGCCTATCTAGAATTTCAAAATGTGTTTTTAAATCCACAAAATGACATCTCCCTGGAATTTCAAACCTCCAGTGCCTACGGACTCCTTCTCTACCTCAAGCAAAATCCAAATTCAGCAGACAGATTTTTTATTCAATTATTTGTTGAAAATGGTACTTTAAAGGTGAGTCATAATTATCTAACATAAATTTTAGGAAGTTGTGTTGATTCTTCACTTTAGTGATAATTGTCAATATAAAATTTAAATTTAAATATGTCTTTACAGTCGCCACCAGACTGTGTATCCTGTTTTTGAAATTCCTTCCTGTTCAAAGAATACTATTTATATATCAAACTGATATATGCTGCAATTTTTTATAACTTTAGTGACAGATATGATCTGGGAGCCCCTGGGTAACCCTATGATTATTTCAAAGGAAATTTAATGAGAGTACTACCTTTATAATAATACTAAGAAGTTATTTGCCTTTATTTTCCAGCAGCTACATGGTACAACGTCATCTCTCTGATCACTAACGTAATATGTACCTATACATTTTTATGTCTTAAATGTCTGTTTAAATTTTAGTATCATACATATTTGGGCTTCCCAGGTGGTGCTAGTAGTAAAGAATCCATCTGTCAGTGCAGGAGATGTAACAGATGTAGTTTCAGTCACTGTGTCAAGAAAATGCTCTGGAACAGAAAATGGCACTTCATTCCAAATCCTTACCTAGAAAATTTCATGGGCAAAGGAGCCTGGCGGGTTACAGTTTTTTCAAAAAGTCGTAAACAGTCAGACGTTTCTGAGCAACTATGCACATACATGATACATATTGATAGACATAATCCAGAAAACCATAACTGTTATTTACTACTTCAAATTGGTTGCAGATAATCAAAAGAACAGGTGAAACTGAAATAGGAAAATAGAATTATATAATAAATAGAATACTATAAGAAACCACCAAACATTAGTCTGTCCCTGAAAGAAAAGGTTTGCTGTTTCCTGCTCCACAGCATGTTCTTTGCTCAATAGCATTTTTGGTTAAGACCAGAAATTTCCATTAGACTTACAATAAGCAAGAAACATGTATAGAGACCAAATGTAAGGGATAAAGCACTTATAATCTTGAACCTCGGTCAGGTTCAGCACATTAAAAGTCACACAAGAGACTTGCAGAATTATTAATGAAAATGCATATGAAATAATGGAGTACAGAGACACCTTTCACTTTCAAATGGATAAAATAAATTTAAATAGATTGAACCAAGACACTTAGGAATTATAAAACTGTAAAAGGTGAAAAGGGGTGTAGAACTTCTTTCCTTCAGGTTTTATGACAAAAAAAGGAGATATATTGATGCTCTGTAATAATTGCTATCATTTATTGAATTGCAATTAATTGTTGGGCTCCAACTTAAAAAAATATATTAAAATTATGTACTTTGGAGCAAGAATGCCAGAGCTGGAACCTCAGCTCTGCCACTTAGGGGCTTTGAGATCTTGTAAGGTTAAAGGACCCTGCACTGGTGTTTGTATGTGTTAGTCACTCAGTCCTGTCCAACTCTTTACGACTCTATGGACTGTAGCCCACCAGTCCTCTGCCAATGTAATTCTCCAGACAAGAATACTGGAGCGGGTTGCTATCCCTTCCCTGGGAGATCTTCCAAACTCAGGTATTGAGCCCAGATCTCCTGCACTGCAGACAGATTCTTTACCATCTGACCTGGGAAGACTGCACTGGAGTTTACTCAGTCATAAATAAAAAGCAATACTAGTTGGTATGAGGTTTAAATTAGTAAGTGGATAAATATTCTGAAGTTAGTATAATGCAATGCATGAATAGGTAAAGGCATATAAACTTACAGAAGAAAGCCTGGCGGGTTACAGTTTTTTCAAAAAGTCGTAAACAGTCAGACGTTTCTGAGCAACTATGCACATACATGATACATATTGATAGACATAATCCAGAAAACCATAACTGTTATTTACTACTTCAAATTGGTTGCAGATAATCAAAAGAACAGGTGAAACTGAAATAGGAAAATAGAATTATATAATAAATAGAATACTATAAGAAACCACCAAACATTAGTCTGTCCCTGAAAGAAAAGGTTTGCTGTTTCCTGCTCCACAGCATGTTCTTTGCTCAATAGCATTTTTGGTTAAGACCAGAAATTTCCATTAGACTTACAATAAGCAAGAAACATGTATAGAGACCAAATGTAAGGGATAAAGCACTTATAATCTTGAACCTCGGTCAGGTTCAGCACATTAAAAGTCACACAAGAGACTTGCAGAATTATTAATGAAAATGCATATGAAATAATGGAGTACAGAGACACCTTTCACTTTCAAATGGATAAAATAAATTTAAATAGATTGAACCAAGACACTTAGGAATTATAAAACTGTAAAAGGTGAAAAGGGTGTAGAACTTCTTTCCTTCAGGTTTTATGACAAAAAAAGGAGATATATTGATGCTCTGTAATAATTGCTATCATTTATTGAATTGCAATTAATTGTTGGGCTCCAACTTAAAAAAATATATTAAAATTATGTACTTTGGAGCAAGAATGCCAGAGCTGGAACCTCAGCTCTGCCACTTAGGGGCTTTGAGATCTTGTAAGGTTAAAGGACCCTGCACTGGTGTTTGTATGTGTTAGTCACTCAGTCCTGTCCAACTCTTTACGACTCTATGGACTGTAGCCCACCAGTCCTCTGCCAATGTAATTCTCCAGACAAGAATACTGGAGCGGGTTGCTATCCCTTCCCTGGGAGATCTTCCAAACTCAGGTATTGAGCCCAGATCTCCTGCACTGCAGACAGATTCTTTACCATCTGACCTGGGAAGACTGCACTGGAGTTTACTCAGTCATAAATAAAAAGCAATACTAGTTGGTATGAGGTTTAAATTAGTAAGTGGATAAATATTCTGAAGTTAGTATAATGCAATGCATGAATAGGTAAAGGCATATAAACTTACAGAAGAAAGCCTGGGGCATATCAATCCATGTGAGGAGCAGATACTCTGGTCTGTATCTCACAGACATACTTCAGACAGTAAGAGATTCTCAGGGTGCTTGGTGTTACATGTGCTGTTTGAACTCTTTCAAGGATGTAATAGATGATGGTAGATAGCTTATGGTGAACCATGTTGGATTCATGACCTCTGAAGGGGAAAATTTCACTTCGGGATCAAAAGACATGGCTTCAGTTACTCAGAGCTTCATGCAGCAAAAGATTTATTAAAGTAAGAAAGGATAGAGAAAGTTTCCATCAAAATTCACTGGAAGAGGGTAGGAGAGTACCCTGTGCAGCTAGTTTAGGTGGGAGGTTATGTACTTTTTCAGTTGGCTATAAACAATAGATCCAAAGAATATTTTAAGGTGGTAAAGGTCTTACCAGCCCCACACCCACAACATACATCTCTAGACAACATACATACTGAAACACTTATTGATGAAAAAATATTTTTTCTCCTTAGTATGACTTTTTCTGTGCTGATGAAGCAAAATTGATAAGCATTAACACTACTATTAAAGTGGATGATGGACAAAAGTATACACTTCTTATCAGGTAAGACTTTACCCCCAAATCCTCAATACAGATGTAATTTCATCAATGTGTTAAAGTGAAATGACTTTTTCCTTAACTTGCCTTTTCTGATTTTTACCAAGGAAAAATGCCCTGCCACTGTAGGGGCTTTGAGATCTTGTAAGGTTAAAGGACCCTGCACTGGTGTTTGTATGTGTTAGTCACTCAGTCCTGTCCAACTCTTTACGACTCTATGGACTGTAGCCCACCAGTCCTCTGCCAATGTAATTCTCCAGACAAGAATACTGGAGCGGGTTGCTATCCCTTCCCTGGGAGATCTTCCAAACTCAGGTATTGAGCCCAGATCTCCTGCACTGCAGACAGATTCTTTACCATCTGACCTGGGAAGACTGCACTGGAGTTTACTCAGTCATAAATAAAAAGCAATACTAGTTGGTATGAGGTTTAAATTAGTAAGTGGATAAATATTCTGAAGTTAGTATAATGCAATGCATGAATAGGTAAAGGCATATAAACTTACAGAAGAAAGCCTGGGGCATATCAATCCATGTGAGGAGCAGATACTCTGGTCTGTATCTCACAGACATACTTCAGACAGTAAGAGATTCTCAGGGTGCTTGGTGTTACATGTGCTGTTTGAACTCTTTCAAGGATGTAATAGATGATGGTAGATAGCTTATGGTGAACCATGTTGGATTCATGACCTCTGAAGGGGAAAATTTCACTTCGGGATCAAAAGACATGGCTTCAGTTACTCAGAGCTTCATGCAGCAAAAGATTTATTAAAGTAAGAAAGGATAGAGAAAGTTTCCATCAAAATTCACTGGAAGAGGGTAGGAGAGTACCCTGTGCAGCTAGTTTAGGTGGGAGGTTATGTACTTTTTCAGTTGGCTATAAACAATAGATCCAAAGAATATTTTAAGGTGGTAAAGGTCTTACCAGCCCCACACCCACAACATACATCTCTAGACAACATACATACTGAAACACTTATTGATGAAAAAATATTTTTTCTCCTTAGTATGACTTTTTCTGTGCTGATGAAGCAAAATTGATAAGCATTAACACTACTATTAAAGTGGATGATGGACAAAAGTATACACTTCTTATCAGGTAAGACTTTACCCCCAAATCCTCAATACAGATGTAATTTCATCAATGTGTTAAAGTGAAATGACTTTTTCCTTAACTTGCCTTTTCTGATTTTTACCAAGGTTTAATTTTTAATATAGGTTTACTGTCTACATATTATGTGTTTCTGCCTCTCTTCACCTTTTATCCTAATTAAATTACATTTTGAAATATACATCACTGTCCATATCCAGTATGTCAACCAAAGTAAATTATTTGGTTAAAGCAATAGGTTATTATTGAGTAAAAATAACTATCTATTTAAAGTCAAAAAAGAAAGAAAAGAGACAAAAACAGAGACTTTGAAAGAAGTAAAATAAATTCTTCAGTTCTACTCTTTTTAGGCCAGAACTACCCAGATCTTGTCTACAAAATATACTATTAGGGAAAATTGACTAAAAAAACTGCTTTTTGCTTATGTTTAATCACCTCTGACTCTACAACCCACAGACTATAGCCCACAAGGCTCCTTTGTCCATGGGATTCTCTAGGCAAGAATACTGGAGTGGGTTGCCATTCCCTTCTGCAGGGGATATTCCGGACCCAGGGATCAAACCAATGTTTCCAGCATTGCAGGTGGATGGATTCTTTATCATCAGAACTACCAGAAAAGACTCAAAAAACAGTTTATTCCCAACTAAATTGAAAAAAAGAGTACATTACATATTGGAGGAGGAAATGGCAACCCACTCACTATTCTTTCCTGGGAAATCCCACGAACAGAGGAGCCCCGCAGGCTACAGTCCATAGGGTCACAAAGAGTCAGGCACAACTGAGCGACAACTCAGCATGCACGCACACTACATCACATATACCTTCCCTGACACTCGAAATGCAGGTGTGCATTTTAAGACTTCTGAGATACTGGTTTATTAAAGTTTCACTTTCTTTGCTTAATTCAAGACAAGGACACAGGATCCCTTATATTTTCTTCAGCATTTTAACTCCTTAAAACAGCCACAGCTGAAGGCAATGCACTTTGGGAATGACAACCTTAGCCAAGGTGATAGTTTCCAAAAGCAGAAAATACCATCATTTGGATGGAAAGCAGGTCTATGCACATTGGGGCAGTAAGAATCATATCACAAAAGACCAATACTTGAACCTTTCAAAGAAACAAAGACAGATGAGAAGTGATGGAAGAGACAGAGGGGTACACAGAGATGCTGTTTTCATGTGGGGTATGTTGAAAATGGGTCAAAAAGTAAATCAGGAACACAGTAATCATAGTTATAGCTTCTTAAACACCAATTATGTGTCAAGAAGTAATTACACATACAAATTTATTCATTTCTAAAAACAATTTTAATTATTAACTTTTTATTCTAGTTTTTTAAATTTTGTTTTGAATTATACTCGATTTATAGTGTTTCAGATATACAAAAAAGAGAGGTACACAAAAAAGTGATTCAATTATATATATATATATATTCTTTTTTCATATTATTTTCCTTTATAGTTTATTATAAGATAATATATTTCCTTGTGCTATACAGTAGAAATGTTGTTTGTTAGTTATCTTTTTAATATAGTTTTGCTGTCATTTTCCAGATACAGAACTAGGAGATAAAGGGAGGGGGTAAAAAGGGCACAATTCCAAGTCTACTTCAAAATGTATGGTATATTTTAATTCAAGGGTACAATGACCCATACTGAAGACACATAAAATAATTTGATCTCTTATTTTCTCCTTCCCTGAAAGAACTGTCAAATGTTCAAGATAAGATAGAGATAAGAATGATAAATGACCTGCCCTGTATAACAGCTTTACAGCAGCAAGAACAATAATAATTATGCATGAAACAACCACCATATGCTGAATGCTTTACAAACACATAACTATTAATAACTGATCATCGTGAAACTCGTAATGTCCATTGGACTGGTTTGGTTGGGCTGCCATAATAAAGTATCACAGACTGAGGGCTTAAACAACAGAAATTTATTTCCTCACAGTTCTAGAGGCTAGAATTCTGAAATCAAGATGTTGGTGGGATTTGTAGCAAGACGCATGCTACATAATCTTTGACACTCGAAATGCAGGTGTGCATTTTAAGACTTCTGAGATACTGGTTTATTAAAGTTTCACTTTCTTTGCTTAATTCAAGACAAGGACACAGGATCCCTTATATTTTCTTCAGCATTTTAACTCCTTAAAACAGCCACAGCTGAAGGCAATGCACTTTGGGAATGACAACCTTAGCCAAGGTGATAGTTTCCAAAAGCAGAAAATACCATCATTTGGATGGAAAGCAGGTCTATGCACATTGGGGCAGTAAGAATCATATCACAAAAGACCAATACTTGAACCTTTCAAAGAAACAAAGACAGATGAGAAGTGATGGAAGAGACAGAGGGGTACACAGAGATGCTGTTTTCATGTGGGGTATGTTGAAAATGGGTCAAAAAGTAAATCAGGAACACAGTAATCATAGTTATAGCTTCTTAAACACCAATTATGTGTCAAGAAGTAATTACACATACAAATTTATTCATTTCTAAAAACAATTTTAATTATTAACTTTTTATTCTAGTTTTTTAAATTTTGTTTTGAATTATACTCGATTTATAGTGTTTCAGATATACAAAAAAGAGAGGTACACAAAAAAGTGATTCAATTATATATATATATATATTCTTTTTTCATATTATTTTCCTTTATAGTTTATTATAAGATAATATATTTCCTTGTGCTATACAGTAGAAATGTTGTTTGTTAGTTATCTTTTTAATATAGTTTTGCTGTCATTTTCCAGATACAGAACTAGGAGATAAAGGGAGGGGGTAAAAAGGGCACAATTCCAAGTCTACTTCAAAATGTATGGTATATTTTAATTCAAGGGTACAATGACCCATACTGAAGACACATAAAATAATTTGATCTCTTATTTTCTCCTTCCCTGAAAGAACTGTCAAATGTTCAAGATAAGATAGAGATAAGAATGATAAATGACCTGCCCTGTATAACAGCTTTACAGCAGCAAGAACAATAATAATTATGCATGAAACAACCACCATATGCTGAATGCTTTACAAACACATAACTATTAATAACTGATCATCGTGAAACTCGTAATGTCCATTGGACTGGTTTGGTTGGGCTGCCATAATAAAGTATCACAGACTGAGGGCTTAAACAACAGAAATTTATTTCCTCACAGTTCTAGAGGCTAGAATTCTGAAATCAAGATGTTGGTGGGATTTGTAGCAAGACGCATGCAATGAGAGATTATCATGCTAAATAAAGTGGTCTGAAAGAGGAAGACAAAACCAATATGATATACTTATATGTGGAATCTAAAATGTGACACAAATGAATCTGTCAACAAAAGAGAAACAGACTCACAGGCATAGAGAGCACACTTGTGGTAGTCAAGGGGAAGGGGCTTAAGGGAAGGGTAAAATGGGAAGTTAAGGTTAGCAGATAAAAGCTGTATATAGAGAATGTATACACAACAAGGCCCTATTGTATAATACAGGAATTATATTCACTATCCTGTGATAAACCACAATGGAAAATAATATTTTGCAAAAGAATATGTGTTTGCGTATATAACTGAACTTTATCTTCACACCATATCCTTCTGTGCATATTTGTGTTCTAATTTCCTCCTCTTATAAACATAAGAGTTATTTGGGAATAGACCCCATCTAATTGTTTCATTTTAACTTCTTACCTCTGTCCATGGAATTCTCCAGGCAAGAATACTGGAATCATTCTCTTCTCCAGACTTTCCCCACCCAGGGATTTAACCTAGGTCAATCTGCACTGCAGGTAGATCCTTACTGTCTGACTTACCAGGGACACCCTGATGAGTAGTCCATTAATAAATAACTATTAAATAATAAAGAAGGAAATGGCAAACCCCTCCAGTATTCTTACCTGAAGAATCCCATGGACAGAAGAGGTTGACTGGCTACAAACCATGGAGTCACAAGAATCAGACATGACTTAGTGGCTAAACCACCAAATAATAAATGAGAGGTAGAAGCAAAACTTGATTTCAGGTATCAAAATGGCAACGGCAGACGCCACCGTGATGGGAGGCCCACAAGGGCCAAAGAACAAAGACGGATGAAAACAGAGAAATGAAAGACCAATGGAAGTGGCCCGCCCGCTCCCCTCCCTCCCCAACCCGACCCCCACCCAAAATAAATAAATAAATAAATCTTAAAAAAAAAAAATGGCCAGGAGCTGAAAAGCAGAGAAACTTTCCAAGGGAAGGAAAGAAATTATAGATTGAGCCATGTCTGTTTTCCTAAAAAGAAGCAGTGCTTAGAATGGAATGAAACAGAGGTAGCCACAGAAATGAAAAGTACTAGTTATGTAGAGCCTATAGGCTTTCCTACACCTAGACTCACTCCCAGATATTTTCCCGAGTTACATTAATCTCAGTAATAATATGATTAATTAAGGCATTTAGTAAAGTAAATGAGTCCTATTTTTTTAAATATATCCTAAAACTTTCCTTGTTTTTAAACTTTGCAACAGATGCTTATGCAGTTTATTGCATGCATTTTTATCTGTCTGTATTTAGGTTGTAAAGTGCTAAAATTAAGAAAAAAAACTGATTTAGCTGAGTCATCGTTTATTGTGGTTATTTTAAAGAGATGAAATCATAAACTTGTCTCACTTTCAGTCAAATTTTACTTGGTAATATTTTATAATGAATGTGTCTTTTAGTTATTGAAAAATTCTCTTGTTAATATAGAGACTTAATTTTATTAAAATGGTAGAAACGTTTCAGGATGACATTAAAAAGGAATTCAGAGTGGAAGGCTGAGTGCTGAAATAAATGCTTTATTCCATAAAATTATTGCACTTAAAATTATCAAAATTAATTATGTTCATGTGAAGCATATTTGAAAGTAACTTAAATAACACAAGCTATTCAGAACTACACAAAATTCATTATTAGTGACCCCACTGGTGGCTCTAGAGAATTTGGTTTCTTAGCATATTTATTAAAGCTGGCCTACACCTCTTTAAGGATTAGCATATCACCCAAGAGACATGACAGTTCTTTTATGTTAGGAAATTTGAACTCACATTTCTGTCAATACTAAAGACTAATTAGAAATATTGTATGATATATGCCTAACCTTACAGTTAAAATTGTTAGCTGTCTGAATTTGGAATGGCCATTGATTTTACAACCAAGGAATGAAATTGCTTAATGTTCTGGATTAGATGACTTCAAATTGATATGGATAGCATGTGACAACTACTTGAAATGAAAATAGTTATACAATTGGATTGGCTTTCTTTCCAATCAGGCTTCATATCAATAATAATTAATCCATGCAGAGAAGATATTCTGAAATTCAAAACTGAGCATTTGGAGAGTATGTATTTTGCTTATTAATTCTGACATTTTCAGGATCTAACCAGTTGCTTTGCAGAATAATTAATGGTTATTGAATGATTGATTGGTTGAATGAATGAATAAAATATTATAAAATAGGCATTCTACATTATCAGAACCAAATTATCCTCATTAAATTGAAAGACAAAAAGATATTTTATACGCCTATAGTTCTAAAAGCAAAAGCATTGCATTTTAGAAGACAATTATAAAATGTTATCTATTCTACCAAATGTAAAATGAGCTGTTTATTATGCACCTTGTTATTCTGGAAGAAAAATCTACACTACAAAAGAAAGTAATGGGTACTCTCTGATCTATTTGTGAGGTGACAGGAATATAAAACCAAGTAGTGACACAAGGGGTGAAATGTTTTTTTGGTATTATTTCATTAATTAACCTCTTGCCCATCATTTTAAAAATAATTAAGAACAACTTTATTAATAAGTTTCATTACACTAATGTGGTGATAATCATCATGTGAGAATTAGCTCCTGAGACGTTTTTTAGAAAAATAGTATGCAAAGAAGGACTCAATGACAACACTAAGAAAATATCTTGCTCTTTATCGATCAATTGTGTGTTCATGTGAAGCATATTAGAAAGTAACATAAATAACACAAGCTATTCAGAACTACACAAAATTCATTATTAGTGACCCCACTGGTGGCTCTAGAGAATTTGGTTTCTTAGCATATTTATTAAAGCTGGCCTACACCTCTTTAAGGATTAGCATATCACCCAAGAGACATGACAGTTCTTTTATGTTAGGAAATTTGAACTCACATTTCTGTCAATACTAAAGACTAATTAGAAATATTGTATGATATATGCCTAACCTTACAGTTAAAATTGTTAGCTGTCTGAATTTGGAATGGCCATTGATTTTACAACCAAGGAATGAAATTGCTTAATGTTCTGGATTAGATGACTTCAAATTGATATGGATAGCATGTGACAACTACTTGAAATGAAAATAGTTATACAATTGGATTGGCTTTCTTTCCAATCAGGCTTCATATCAATAATAATTAATCCATGCAGAGAAGATATTCTGAAATTCAAAACTGAGCATTTGGAGAGTATGTATTTTGCTTATTAATTCTGACATTTTCAGGATCTAACCAGTTGCTTTGCAGAATAATTAATGGTTATTGAATGATTGATTGGTTGAATGAATGAATAAAATATTATAAAATAGGCATTCTACATTATCAGAACCAAATTATCCTCATTAAATTGAAAGACAAAAAGATATTTTATACGCCTATAGTTCTAAAAGCAAAAGCATTGCATTTTAGAAGACAATTATAAAATGTTATCTATTCTACCAAATGTAAAATGAGCTGTTTATTATGCACCTTGTTATTCTGGAAGAAAAATCTACACTACAAAAGAAAGTAATGGGTACTCTCTGATCTATTTGTGAGGTGACAGGAATATAAAACCAAGTAGTGACACAAGGTGAATGTAGATATTATGTTCATAATAATTAACCTCTTGCCCATCATTTTAAAAATAATTAAGAACAACTTTATTAATAAGTTTCATTACACTAATGTGGTGATAATCATCATGTGAGAATTAGCTCCTGAGACGTTTTTTAGAAAAATAGTATGCAAAGAAGGACTCAATGACAACACTAAGAAAATATCTTGCTCTTTATCGATCAATTGTGTGTTCAGGGCAATAAGGGAAATGCTGTTCCCTGAAGCCCCAACCCTCCCCCTATTGAGTCACTGAGGCCCTAGGGACAAAAGGAATAGGGCAGCCAGCTTCCACAGCTGTATGATCCCTCTACAAGGACCCTTATTTCTCATTACCAGATAAACAGCAGATGTGTCTCTGTGCTCCAAGTAGGATAGTTATCATTGTTGATCCACTCAGTCATGTCCAGCTCTTTGCAACCCCATGTACTGTAGCATGCCAGGGTCCCTGCCATTCACATCTCCCAGAACTTGCTCAAACTCATGTCCATTGACTCAGTGTTGCCATCTAACCCTCTCATCCTCTTGTCCCCTTCTCCTGCCTTCAATCTCCCAGCATCAGGGTCTTTTCCAATGGGTCAGCTCTTCACATCAGGCGACCAAAAGTATTGGAGCTTCAGCTTCTGCACCAATCATTCCAGTGAATTTTCAGAGATGATTTCTTCTAGGATAGACTGATTTGATTTCCTTGCAGTCCAAGGGACTCGCAACAGTCTTTTCCAACACCATATAGATCAAAAGCATCAGTTCTTCAGAACTCAGCCTTCTTTATGGTCCAGCTCTCACATCCACAAATGACTACTGGAAAAATAATAGTTTTGACTATACACATCTTTGTTGGCAAAGTAATGTCTCTACTTTTGAATATGCTATCTAGGCTTGTGATAGTTTGTTTTGTTTTTTTTTTTCCCCAAGGAGCAAGTATCTTTTAATTTCATGGCTGCAGTCACCATCCATAATGATTTTAGATCCCAACAAAATAAAGTCTGTCATTGTTTCTATTGTTTCCCCATCTAATTGCGAGGAAGTGATGGACTGAATGAAATTTTCTTAGTTTTTGAATATTGAGTTGACAGGAATATAAAACCAAGTAGTGACACAAGGTGAATGTAGATATTATGTTCATAATAATTAACCTCTTGCCCATCATTTTAAAAATAATTAAGAACAACTTTATTAATAAGTTTCATTACACTAATGTGGTGATAATCATCATGTGAGAATTAGCTCCTGAGACGTTTTTTAGAAAAATAGTATGCAAAGAAGGACTCAATGACAACACTAAGAAAATATCTTGCTCTTTATCGATCAATTGTGTGTTCAGGGCAATAAGGGAAATGCTGTTCCCTGAAGCCCCAACCCTCCCCCTATTGAGTCACTGAGGCCCTAGGGACAAAAGGAATAGGGCAGCCAGCTTCCACAGCTGTATGATCCCTCTACAAGGACCCTTATTTCTCATTACCAGATAAACAGCAGATGTGTCTCTGTGCTCCAAGTAGGATAGTTATCATTGTTGATCCACTCAGTCATGTCCAGCTCTTTGCAACCCCATGTACTGTAGCATGCCAGGGTCCCTGCCATTCACATCTCCCAGAACTTGCTCAAACTCATGTCCATTGACTCAGTGTTGCCATCTAACCCTCTCATCCTCTTGCCCCCTTCTCCTGCCTTCAATCTCCCAGCATCAGGGTCTTTTCCAATGGGTCAGCTCTTCACATCAGGCGACCAAAAGTATTGGAGCTTCAGCTTCTGCACCAATCATTCCAGTGAATTTTCAGAGATGATTTCTTCTAGGATAGACTGATTTGATTTCCTTGCAGTCCAAGGGACTCGCAACAGTCTTTTCCAACACCATATAGATCAAAAGCATCAGTTCTTCAGAACTCAGCCTTCTTTATGGTCCAGCTCTCACATCCACAAATGACTACTGGAAAAATAATAGTTTTGACTATACACATCTTTGTTGGCAAAGTAATGTCTCTACTTTTGAATATGCTATCTAGGCTTGTGATAGTTTGTTTTGTTTTTTTTTTTCCCCAAGGAGCAAGTATCTTTTAATTTCATGGCTGCAGTCACCATCCATAATGATTTTAGATCCCAACAAAATAAAGTCTGTCATTGTTTCTATTGTTTCCCCATCTAATTGCGAGGAAGTGATGGACTGAATGAAATTTTCTTAGTTTTTTGAATATTGAGTTTTAAGTCAGCTTCTTCACTCTTCTCTTTCACCTTCATCAAGAGGCTCTTTAGTATCTTTTCACTTTCTGCCATAAAGATGGTGTCATCTGCATATCTATAACTCTTGATATTTCTCCCAACAATCTTGATTCTAGCTTGTGCTTCATCCAGACTGGCCTATCACATGATGATACTCTGGGAAGAAGTTAAGTAAGCAGAGGGACAATACACAACCTTGATGTACTCCTTTCCCAGTTTGGAATCAGTCCTTTGTTCCTTTTCTGGTTCTAATTATTTTTTCTTGGCCTGCATACTGATTTCTCAGGAGGCAGGTAAGGTGGTCCAGTATTCCCATCTCTTTAAGAATTTTCCAGATTCTGTGGTGATCCACAGAGTCAACAGCTTTAGCTTAGTCAATGAAGCAGAAATAGATGTTTTTCTGGAATGTTCTTGCTTTTTCTATGATCCAACAAATGTCGGCAATTTGATCTGTGGTTCCTCTGACTTTTCTAAATCCGGCTGATATATCTGGAAGTTCTTGGTTCACATACTGTTGAAGCCTAACATGAAGGATTTTGAGCATTACATTGCTAGCATGTTAAATGGGTGTGAATGTATGGTAATTTGAACATTCTTTGGCATTGCCCTTCTTTTGCATTGGGATTGTAATGAAAACTGATCTTTTGCAGTTCTGTGGCCACAGCAAAATTTTCCAAGTTTGCTAGCATTTTGAATGTAGCACTTTAATAGCATCACCTTTTAGGATTTGAAATAGTTTGTCTGGAATTCCATCACTTCCGCTTTGTTCATGGTGATGCTTCCTAAGGCCCACTTGACTGAACACTCTTAAAGATGTCTGCTTTAGGTGAGTGACCACATCATCGTGGTTATCCAGGTCATTAAGTCCTTCTTTGTATAGTTCTTCTATGTATTATTTCTACTTTTTCTTAATATCTTCTCCTTCTCTGAGATCCACATAATTTTTGTCCTTAATTGTGCTCATCTTTGCATGAAATGTTCCCTTGGTATCTCTGATTTTCTTGAAGAGATCTCTATCTTTCCCAATCACTTGTTTTCTTAGATTCCATTCATTCTTCACTTAGGAAGGCTTTCTTATTTCTCCTTACTATTCTTTGGAACTCTGTGTTCAGATATGTCTATTTTTCCTTTCTTCCTTTGCCTTTTGCTTCTCCTCTTTCCTCAGCTATTTATAAGGCCTCATCAGAAAACCATTTTGCCTTTTTCCATTTAATTTTCTTGGGCATGGTTTTGATCATGAGGAGTATAGATGTGTTCTCACCACTGTCAGCACTGCACAGATGCCCTGTGCTACTCTTGTCTAACTGAAGGAAGCTATTTGGGCAACTGTTCCAAAAACAAGGACATAGGATCAGCTAGTATGAAGTATTCCCAGCTAACATGAAGTCAGTGGGCACCTAATTTAACTTCCTTATTAGAAAATTTGTCCCTAAACTACAGCTGAGTTTCTGATTCTCAGCACTACTGACTTTTGTGGTTGAACAATTCCTTGTTGCAAGGTGTTATTCCTTATTATGAGGTGAGTATACCACCTCACAACAAGGATGTTTAAGAGCAACCTGGCCACTAGCCTTCCCTCAGTTGTGAGGACCCAAATCATCTCCGGGCATTGCCAAATGTTCCCAGGGCGGAAGCAAGGACAAATCATGTACTTCCACTGAGAACTACTTATGCACTTATGCACACGTATATGCATGCTTCTTGAACTATTTTTCAACTCTGATCAGAATTTTCCAAATGATTATTAGAAAGAATGAGTAATTTTTTTTATTTCTAAATCCTAGTTTAGGGAGAATGAAAAAAAAGGCAAACTTAGCCTGTTTATTTGTAATGCACATGATGAGTAAATAGCACATTGATTATATTTAGGATTTAGAAAATGGATTATCATTAAATGCTTCTTGAATCAAGATGTATTTGTAGTTGTAAGAATAACCTGACTAGGAGAATGATCTTAATTTTTAAAAAATTAGGTAATAAAAAGCAAAAAACTATATAATATAGATAAATGATATATATTTCTGCCAGTGTCTATAAAATAATCTGATGAGAAATAACCCCTCCTCCACTTACTCTCTCTTTGATAATAACACCTGTGATATAACAACCAGGAGAAAAGGACTCATGTATAACTGGCTAGGAGAAGGTTTTTAAGAAGTTAATGGGAGCAGTAGAAATGGTCCAAGTCATAGTCACAGACTGGACTGCTGTGATTGATCTTGCATTTTTCCAGTTTAAGTGACACCCGGGACCCCACACTATCTATGTAGCCATTTCTGGAGGACGCGGGCTGCTGTCTATGGGACTGAATCAGTGTCCCTGACTCATTCTTAGCACTACTGCAGGCCTTACCTTTCTCAGGGGCTGCATCATCAGACCTCAGATGAGTCTAACTTGGGATAACATGATGGGGAATATAAATTTATTGAAACTTCCTTCTTTTCCCCCATTAGAGACCAACCCTACTCTTTCCCCACAACTCTTACCACCAGGCACCTTTTCCAAGGCAAAACTTAGCTAACATGAAGTCAGTGGGCACCTAATTTAACTTCCTTATTAGAAAATTTGTCCCTAAACTACAGCTGAGTTTCTGATTCTCAGCACTACTGACTTTTGTGGTTGAACAATTCCTTGTTGCAAGGTGTTATTCCTTATTATGAGGTGAGTATACCACCTCACAACAAGGATGTTTAAGAGCAACCTGGCCACTAGCCTTCCCTCAGTTGTGAGGACCCAAATCATCTCCGGGCATTGCCAAATGTTCCCAGGGCGGAAGCAAGGACAAATCATGTACTTCCACTGAGAACTACTTATGCACTTATGCACACGTATATGCATGCTTCTTGAACTATTTTTCAACTCTGATCAGAATTTTCCAAATGATTATTAGAAAGAATGAGTAATTTTTTTTATTTCTAAATCCTAGTTTAGGGAGAATGAAAAAAAAGGCAAACTTAGCCTGTTTATTTGTAATGCACATGATGAGTAAATAGCACATTGATTATATTTAGGATTTAGAAAATGGATTATCATTAAATGCTTCTTGAATCAAGATGTATTTGTAGTTGTAAGAATAACCTGACTAGGAGCAGGATCTTAATTTTTAAAAATTAGGTAATAAAAGCAAAAACTATATAATATAGATAAATGACATATATTTCTGCCAGTCTCTATAAAATAATCTGATGAGAAATAACCCCTCCTCCACTTACTCTCTCTTTGATAATAACACCTGTGATATAACAACCAGGAGAAAAGGACTCATGTATAACTGGCTAGGAGAAGGTTTTTAAGAAGTTAATGGGAGCAGTAGAAATGGTCCAAGTCATAGTCACAGACTGGACTGCTGTGATTGATCTTGCATTTTTCCAGTTTAAGTGACACCCGGGACCCCACACTATCTATGTAGCCATTTCTGGAGGACGCGGGCTGCTGTCTATGGGACTGAATCAGTGTCCCTGACTCATTCTTAGCACTACTGCAGGCCTTACCTTTCTCAGGGGCTGCATCATCAGACCTCAGATGAGTCTAACTTGGGATAACATGATGGGGAATATAAATTTAGTGAAACTTCCTTCTTTTTCCCCATTAGAGACCAACCCTACTCTTTCCCCACAACTCTTACCACCAGGCACCTTTTCCAGATGTAGCGCGTACAAATCTTAGTCAATAATATGTATATAAAACAAGCAATTTTATTTTCTATAGCTTCATTTCCATTAATTTTCTATTACCTCAGAAACAGAAAACTAGTTCCAGTCGCCTCCTTGGCCTGTGCTTTCATCATGCTTCCAGGACCCAGGTGGTACATGCGGTAATGGCCTTAAGTCAAGAGGCTTCATATGCTATATTTGACTTTCCCTGATTTTTCTCATTAGATCACACAGAAGATATAATCTAGGACTTCTTTAGACTCATAAATAGGGAGAAGCTCACTTAATACTTTCTGCCATGTAAGAAAGAAATAGCACAGAGATGTAAGTTAGAAAATGAAAAGATAACAATTTCCATTATTCCAAAGCTTCTTAAAGCACACACCTCAATATATATTCAATTGTACTGTGGACTCAGTTATGAATAACTGCAAAAACCATTGCACAACTCAATAAAGATATTTGTATAATAGGATTTTATATGGGTATGAAAATTTACAGTATGAAATAAAGGTAAGGCTCCCTTGGTTGGGACTTGGATTGGGAGCAATGGGAGAAGGTTAGAGGAGAGTGCTACCATGATTGTCTTGTGGCTTCCCAGGCTTCCCTGGAACTAATTTTGTTACCACTCAAATGCAAAGAATCATAAAAATTTTTTTTTAATTTATTGTCTGTGATAAGTCCTTTTTGGAATAGCATCAATACAAGTAAGAATGTATTTTTGACTAGAGCTGAAAACTAGAACTATTTTTATTTTCCTGAATAGTCACAGACTGGACTGCTGTGATTGATCTTGCATTTTTCCAGTTTAAGTGACACCCGGGACCCCACACTATCTATGTAGCCATTTCTGGAGGACGCGGGCTGCTGTCTATGGGACTGAATCAGTGTCCCTGACTCATTCTTAGCACTACTGCAGGCCTTACCTTTCTCAGGGGCTGCATCATCAGACCTCAGATGAGTCTAACTTGGGATAACATGATGGGGAATATAAATTTAGTGAAACTTCCTTCTTTTTCCCCATTAGAGACCAACCCTACTCTTTCCCCACAACTCTTACCACCAGGCACCTTTTCCAGATGTAGCGCGTACAAATCTTAGTCAATAATATGTATATAAAACAAGCAATTTTATTTTCTATAGCTTCATTTCCATTAATTTTCTATTACCTCAGAAACAGAAAACTAGTTCCAGTCGCCTCCTTGGCCTGTGCTTTCATCATGCTTCCAGGACCCAGGTGGTACATGCGGTAATGGCCTTAAGTCAAGAGGCTTCATATGCTATATTTGACTTTCCTGATTTTTCTCATTAGATCACACAGAAGATATAATCTAGGACTTCTTTAGACTCATAAATAGGGAGAAGCTCACTTAATACTTTCTGCCATGTAAGAAAGAAATAGCACAGAGATGTAAGTTAGAAAATGAAAAGATAACAATTTCCATTATTCCAAAGCTTCTTAAAGCACACACCTCAATATATATTCAATTGTACTGTGGACTCAGTTATGAATAACTGCAAAAACCATTGCACAACTCAATAAAGATATTTGTATAATAGGATTTTATATGGGTATGAAAATTTACAGTATGAAATAAAGGTAAGGCTCCCTTGGTTGGGACTTGGATTGGGAGCAATGGGAGAAGGTTAGAGGAGAGTGCTACCATGATTGTCTTGTGGCTTCCCAGGCTTCCTGGAACTAATTTTGTTAACACTCAAATGCAAAGAATCATAAAAATTTTTTTTTAATTTATTGTCTGTGATAAGTCCTTTTTGGAATAGCATCAATACAAGTAAGAATGTATTTTTGACTAGAGCTGAAAACTAGAACTATGTATTTTTTTCCATCTTTCTGAAATAAGAGTTAAGGAACAACTTAATCCTAAAAATAGCAACTTTAATGAATACTGTATTTTTTGTGAAAAATTGTCATTAGTCAATGCAATTTAGTTCAACAACAAAAAAGACCTTAACAGCTAATTTTTATCAGGCAGAGACTCTTTTACTTTTCTTATTATCGAAGAAGTATAATGCTCTACCAATACAAGAAACTTAGACACAAATAGCACCACTGCCATTGAGCCGTTGTGTTTGTTACTGAACAAATCAGATCCTCACCTTCCTTATTTGTCAAATGTAAAAAATCATAGTACCTGAAGCAGAAGTTCATGGCTCATATCCTAAAATGTACTGCCAATGCTTTGCAAGCAGAAGGTATTCAGCAAATGTTTCCTTTTTTTTTTTTTTTTAACTATTGATCCTCTTAAAATTATACATAGACATATACAACTGTTTGGCCTTCCTAGGCAGTGCTAGTGGTAAAGAACTTGCCTTCCAATGCAGAAGATGTAACAGATGCAGTTTCAACCCCTGAGTCAGAAAGACCTCCTGGAGAAGGACATAACAACCCATTCCAGTATTCTTGCCTGGACTATCCCAGGGACAGAGGGAGCTTCACAGGCTATAGTCCTTTAGAATTGGTCAAGACTGAAGCAACTTAGCACACATGCATGCAACGTTTCATAGTAATGGATCAAGCTCCAATTGTGTTACCGCAATGTCCAGGAACATGAAGTAGCAAGACCATTCAGTTACTACTATGTCATATTGTCTGTGGGTACATGAAATGTGGTCTTTCTTTAATTGATTATAGTCTGTTAACAACTCAATAAAGATATTTGTATAATAGGATTTTCTATGGGTATGAAAATTTACAGTATGAAATAAAGGTAAGGCTCCCTTGGTTGGGACTTGGATTGGGAGCAATGGGAGAAGGTTAGAGGAGAGTGCTACCATGATTGTCTTGTGGCTTCCCAGGCTTCCCTGGAACTAATTTTGTTACCACTCAAATGCAAAGAATCATAAAAATTTTTTTTTAATTTATTGTCTGTGATAAGTCCTTTTTGGAATAGCATCAATACAAGTAAGAATGTATTTTTGACTAGAGCTGAAAACTAGAACTATGTATTTTTTTCCATCTTTCTGAAATAAGAGTTAAGGAACAACTTAATCCTAAAAATAGCAACTTTAATGAATACTGTATTTTTTGTGAAAAATTGTCATTAGTCAATGCAATTTAGTTCAACAACAAAAAAGACCTTAACAGCTAATTTTTATCAGGCAGAGACTCTTTTACTTTTCTTATTATCGAAGAAGTATAATGCTCTACCAATACAAGAAACTTAGACACAAATAGCACCACTGCCATTGAGCCGTTGTGTTTGTTACTGAACAAATCAGATCCTCACCTTCCTTATTTGTCAAATGTAAAAAATCATAGTACCTGAAGCAGAAGTTCATGGCTCATATCCTAAAATGTACTGCCAATGCTTTGCAAGCAGAAGGTATTCAGCAAATGTTTCCTTTTTTTTTTTTTTTTAACTATTGATCCTCTTAAAATTATACATAGACATATACAACTGTTTGGCCTTCCTAGGCAGTGCTAGTGGTAAAGAACTTGCCTTCCAATGCAGAAGATGTAACAGATGCAGTTTCAACCCCTGAGTCAGAAAGACCTCCTGGAGAAGGACATAACAACCCATTCCAGTATTCTTGCCTGGACTATCCCAGGGACAGAGGGAGCTTCACAGGCTATAGTCCTTTAGAATTGGTCAAGACTGAAGCAACTTAGCACACATGCATGCAACGTTTCATAGTAATGGATCAAGCTCCAATTGTGTTACCGCAATGTCCAGGAACATGAAGTAGCAAGACCATTCAGTTACTACTATGTCATATTGTCTGTGGGTACATGCAATGTGGTCTTTCTTTTTTAATTGATTATAGTTTTATTTGAAGCATAGTTTCAATTGAAGTATAGTTGGTTGACAATATGGTGTCACTTTCAAGTGTACAGCAGTGAATCAGTTCATCTTCAGATTCTCTTCCCTTATAGGCTATTACAAGATACCGAGTAGACTTCCCTGTGCTACATACAGTAGGTCCTTGCTGGTTATCTATTTTATATATAATAGTGTGTATGTTAATCCTACCTGTGGTTTTGAGAAACCTGATTTTTTTTGAGTTGGACAGCCTGAGTTCTGTTACAATTGTTATTACTTGCTATGAAATTCAGGGTAAGTTCCATATTTTCTAAATTTCTACTGGGTGCATTGAGGATTAAAGATGCAAAAACAGCTAAAAGAATTTATTAATCACGTAATAAATGTTAGCCATTATCATATCACTTTATCACTATCATTAATTTTTTTTCTTTACCTACCATTATTTTTACTTGGGAACAGCCATTTTATGCTAGGTAATATTTGGAAAATATACCCATTCACTTGGGAAGGATTTTAAGAAATTACCAAGATATATCAATATATTAATTTTGTCTCAAAAATGTCAAGCACAAAGAGACAGAAATAAAATAGATTTCATCTCTCATAGAATTCAGCTATGTTAATTGATGGAATTAAATATCCTATAAGCTTCAGTAAATAGATGAATGAACAAAATTATACATGAGCGAATAAAAGAATAACTATAAGGCGAGAAAGATATTACAGCTTATAAAGAACTCACACAGAAATCCACCCATGTTCCTAAAATCTGAAATAATTTGAATAAGCTCAGAAGTTGAGTGATTCACTGGCACTTTTATTAACATAGTGCAAGCTTAGTTGCTATAGATCACAATTCAGAAAATGAAGATTTGATCAGCCCAGAATGGGAATTACTTTAAGCAACAGAATTTCATATCCAAGTTTATGTTCTTATTCCTTTTGATTATAGATGCAGAAAAAAAGGATTTGACTTTGAAAATGCTTGCTAAGAAATGATCATACAAGCAAAAACACAAATTCTAGGAACTGAGCCAGGCTCTGATTTCTTCTGTCCCTGGAGTGTTTTATTTAAGGAAACCATTGATTTCTGCCACTACTCTGAAGAAACTCATGTGCGAGGTGGCCAAGAAAGTCTGCCTCTACTTCTGTTTTCTAGGACCCTTTCCAAGGGGAGATCAACTGCACTTGAGTTAGCACATGAGCAGCTTTGCTGAAATTAGCCTTTTATGCTTTAAGCTTGCTTTTTTACTAGTATGTATGTAGAAAAGAAAAGAAAAGAAAAAACCTCCCTGTGATAGTTTCTATGAATTCTATAAACTTTAGCTTATTTCATTTGAATATTTAAGAGAAAGAAAATACTACTGTAATCAAATGAATTTTTTTTTTTTTTTTTTACAAAAGATCTATCAATGATCAATATTTGCCTGAGGCTTACTTGAGGGTCTTTTTGTATGAGATACTAAAACAAAACTCAAAAACATCTGGACTTATGCCTTATGATTTGAAGAAAACAGTGAAATCATTAGTAATTTTTATTAATGGTTAAATATACTTTCAAAATGGTCCCATAATTTGTTTTACCCTTTGCAGCTTAAAATAGTGGAGCATCTGAACGCCTCCCAGTAACTTTTCTTTAATGAATGTGGGCAGACATTTAGTCTTAATAAACATGGTCAATGATGCCATCACTCTGAGAATTTTTGTAGATGCATTTTGAATAAGAAGCTTATGATTTTTAGTACTATCAGGAAAAATGCAATTGAAAATACAGGGAAAAATTGTGAACTTATGGAAATCACGTTTTCTATATTAGGAGATATATAAGTTTAGCCAGAATTTTATTGACAAAAGCTTTCTCCTTATTGTGCTCCAGCCCCCGCCAAGGGCTGCCATCAGATGCCATAGACACACAGTCACATAGTGATGGCCATCCCCACCCATAATCCTTCCTTTCTTCATCAGGGTGCTCTTCTGGTCACATGTAGCTTAGCCTTATTTTTGTATACATTCCACTATTAAGCTTAATGCATTTTTGCATTTGATTATTTTTATGCCAAAGTCATCAAAAATTAATCAAAAAATTAAATGGGAAAGGAAGGCATTCATCCCCTCTTCAAGGGCTTCCTATTTTAGAGGTCATTACTTTAAAATCTTTAGAAATTTCTTCTATATTTCTATTTTCATACTTCTAAATAATAATGCACGTTGCTATTTTCTTGTACTCATTTCCAAAATTGTCACTAATTTCTGAGTGTACTGGATAGGGATGTACCTATCTTTGCTTGTTGTTTAAGCAAATAATAAAACCATTATTGTGCATGATACACACAGATTTTTACACAGATAAGTATTATATAATAGCTATATTTTCTCCTTTTTAAACCCTCATCACATTTTCTCCAGTAAATAATTTCTTTTTTTCTAATTTTCATATGTTTCAATATGCCTATCCTTTGTTTTCTTTAGATGCTAGGTCAGACCAACTAACTAACGACTTAGTGGTGAAATTTCTCTGCTTTTCTTCTTTGATAGGTCAAATGATTTCTGGATGTCTTATTTCCCCTTTCTTGTTTTATGCCATTTTCCTAGAGTATCTGGTGTGTCTCTGAATCACTTCTGAACTGATATATTATCTCCATTTTATATTTTTGTGATGTTATACTTTATTTGTAGCATAGGAAGTGTGGAGTCTCATTGAGGAGAAGTGATAGAAGGTAATCACTTAAGGCTGATCTTCCTGTTTTAACCAGAATGATTAATACTAATTTAGTTTTACAGTTCTATCCAGTTGTGAGGTAGGGACTAAGTTAATTGCTGCCAGGAGAATATAACGTCAGCTTTAGAGCTGAAACATATGAGACTGTTCAAGTAAGAGAGGAAAATATGAAAGAAGTTTCTTATTGTAGTTATTGAACTGTTAAGTTCTGTCTGACTGTTTTGTGATCCCGTGGACTATGGGCCACCAGGCTCTTCTGTTCATGGAATTTCTCAGGCAAGAATCCTGAAATGGTCTGTCACTTCCTTTTCCAGAGGATCTTCTTGACCCAGGGACTGAACCTTCATCTAATACTGCATTGACAGTCAGATTCTTTACTGCTGAGACTTAAGGGAATTAGATTTCAATTTCTACCACTTTTGAACATCAGATTCATGGGCAATGGGGCTTCCCAGGTAGCACAATGGTAAAAGAATCTGCCTGCCAATGCAGGAAGCACAAGAAATGTGGGTTTGATCCTTGGGCCCCTGTTCATATTCTTACGTAGAAAATTCCATGGGGAGAGGAGTCTGGTGGGCTACTGGTCATGGAGTTGCAGTCAGACAGAACTGAGCACAAGAGGAGAGTTTAATGGTCAGCACCCTAACTCCATCATTTCTCATACTTTCTCTTCTCTCCCTCTAATTCACCCGTGACACATCTTCACCAATATCTGCATTCATCCAACAAAATTAGGTGGACACAGATTAGTAAATATTGAGAAATGTTTTTTTATGTCCCTTCAGCCTAAATCTCCTGAACCCTCACTCTTTATAATTTATTTGAAAACAATTGCTTTATATATGTTACCTTATTTTTTTGAAAATTCTTATTTATCCTAGATCCATTCTATTGCAAACAAATGATATCTATTGTGTATTTTATAGGAAAATTCACTGAAATATTCTTGGTGGCAAAATATAAAAATATAAAAACAAAATACTCAATTGACATTAGAAAATCAATTTTATTCTATATAGGGAAAATTTTGACATATATCTTTCAATTATATTTTATTGATCATGTTTTCCAAATATTCTGTGTTCTTATTTCTTTTTCCAACTTGTTGTTTCATAATTTAGTGATAAAATATTGACACTAAAGTTCCAGACTGCATTTGTATTTCAAGCCATTTTGTCTTGAATTCCTAACAGATTTTACTCTACATATTCACTATATTATATATTTAAACTACTTTGTGAGTTTTTAGAGCTATCCAGTTGTGAGGTAGGGACTAAGTTAATTGCTGCCAGGAGAATATAACGTCAGCTTTAGAGCTGAAACATATGAGACTGTTCAAGTAAGAGAGGAAAATATGAAAGAAGTTTCTTATTGTAGTTATTGAACTGTTAAGTTCTGTCTGACTGTTTTGTGATCCCGTGGACTATGGGCCACCAGGCTCTTCTGTTCATGGAATTTCTCAGGCAAGAATCCTGAAATGGTCTGTCACTTCCTTTTCCAGAGGATCTTCTTGACCCAGGGACTGAACCTTCATCTAATACTGCATTGACAGTCAGATTCTTTACTGCTGAGACTTAAGGGAATTAGATTTCAATTTCTACCACTTTTGAACATCAGATTCATGGGCAATGGGGCTTCCCAGGTAGCACAATGGTAAAAGAATCTGCCTGCCAATGCAGGAAGCACAAGAAATGTGGGTTTGATCCTTGGGCCCCTGTTCATATTCTTACGTAGAAAATTCCATGGGGAGAGGAGTCTGGTGGGCTACTGGTCATGGAGTTGCAGTCAGACAGAACTGAGCACAAGAGGAGAGTTTAATGGTCAGCACCCTAACTCCATCATTTCTCATACTTTCTCTTCTCTCCCTCTAATTCACCCGTGACACATCTTCACCAATATCTGCATTCATCCAACAAAATTAGGTGGACACAGATTAGTAAATATTGAGAAATGTTTTTTTATGTCCCTTCAGCCTAAATCTCCTGAACCCTCACTCTTTATAATTTATTTGAAAACAATTGCTTTATATATGTTACCTTATTTTTTTGAAAATTCTTATTTATCCTAGATCCATTCTATTGCAAACAAATGATATCTATTGTGTATTTTATAGGAAAATTCACTGAAATATTCTTGGTGGCAAAATATAAAAATATAAAAACAAAATACTCAATTGACATTAGAAAATCAATTTTATTCTATATAGGGAAAATTTTGACATATATCTTTCAATTATATTTTATTGATCATGTTTTCCAAATATTCTGTGTTCTTATTTCTTTTTCCAACTTGTTGTTTCATAATTTAGTGATAAAATATTGACACTAAAGTTCCAGACTGCATTTGTATTTCAAGCCATTTTGTCTTGAATTCCTAACAGATTTTACTCTACATATTCACTATATTATATATTTAAACTACTTTGTGAGTTTTTTAGTACATTATCTAAATAGTTTCATTTTGTGTTTTCCATTTTTAATGTTATTGATTGCTAGTCCTGGAATTTTTTTTTTTTTTTCAGTTGTCATTTACCTGATAGAATTTTGTCTACTCACTTCTGAGTCATTGGATATCGCCTCAGTCTTTTACTGATAATTCTCCAACTTAAAGTGTGAAAGGCTTTATTTCAATAATTTGTGTTCTTATATCACTATAATTTTATGTTTTATAAACTTTTGACATTTCCCTTTCCTCCTCTTTGGTGATATATTGCACTTTATTGTAATGAATTTCACTGACTTTTGAAGATAAACCACCTCCTTTTAATTTTGTGAATACTAACATTATTGTGGGGTTTTTTAAATTTCAAATTGATTATCAAATACCTATTGTAAACAGAACTATCACTTTTCAGCTTTTGAAGAAGATTCAGTGTTTATTGCCACATGCCCCTCTACTAGCTTTTCCATTAATCAGTTGATGACCATTTATTGATTTTTACAATATAGACTTTTTCAAATAAAACCATTTTCAGAAAATGTCCACTTTTTTTTTTAAAGTTCAACTCTCATCAATGACCCCTTGCAGCCATAATTTTTTACTTTGAGTTACTATCTGCTGATTCATATTTAACTTTTTGTGAGAAGGTTCTCCATGGATACTTTGTAGATACATGTCTTTTAGGTAAAGCTTTTTATTACAGTTTTTATTTATTAACTGCATGGGTGCCCACTTGCCCCCAGTTTTCATAATCTCCAAGTGTTCCCTTTCACTGACTAGTTGGTCAATTTATATAAACAGAATGGTCTGTAAATTCTATTAAGAATATTCTTACAATACAATTACATTCTTCCATTTTTTAATAAATTCATTTTTGTACCTTCAGGCACTAGTTCCTGATTTATATTGCCAAGTTTAAAAAGGAACTCTAACCTATATTCTCTATAGATATTCTATGTATCTTCATTTTTGATATCTGCTCCTTCCTACAGATGGAGGTTTATGTCGGCCCATATGTTTGGATTTTGAATCAAAGATAAATTGCATTCTATTTTGGCAGAAGGGGAGGAATGGGAATCATGTGGCAACAACATAGGAATTGCTCTTGCTTTAACTTGTAATATCTTTCATGGTGGTGGTGGGTAGAGGGGACTCTGAAACCAGAGAGAGAAGGAGAAATGTTAAATAGCAAGAAGGAAAAATAGCAATCTTGTGCAACAGAATGAGAGCTGCTGTCCTCAATATTTATAGTAAAAATATTATTTTCTGTGCAAGAGATCTGCATAAACTCAAAAAGAAAAGGGTTCCACTGAATTGAGATATGTGGCCAATATGCACGCTAGCACCACAAATATCCTTCAGCATTACACACAGCAAGAGTCTCAGTTTAACTTGTGTTTCAAGAGGTGAAACTAGTGAATGCTCTTACATTAATGCTGAATTCTCACAGGTGAAATTTTAGCTGAACAGCTTTGGTTTAAAAGCCATCTTATATTTAGAGGTCAGTAAAGTGAAGAGAGATTACAAATGGAAAGCGATAATGAGCTGCAAGTGAGGCAGAAACCAAAACAAGAGGAAAATAAGCCAAGGAAGTGAGGACCATGTCATCCAGGACACATGTCATTTAATGCATGTGCTGCAGTTGTAAAGTAAGACAGAGATAGCATATGGCCATTGGATTGTCAGTGCAGAGGCAAAACAGCAAGTTTAACAAAAGCAATTTCACGAAAGCTTGGTGGAATCAGAAAGCCAGGAATTTTTACTTTGAGTTACTATCTGCTGATTCATATTTAACTTTTTGTGAGAAGGTTCTCCATGGATACTTTGTAGATACATGTCTTTTAGGTAAAGCTTTTTATTACAGTTTTTATTTATTAACTGCATGGGTGCCCACTTGCCCCCAGTTTTCATAATCTCCAAGTGTTCCCTTTCACTGACTAGTTGGTCAATTTATATAAACAGAATGGTCTGTAAATTCTATTAAGAATATTCTTACAATACAATTACATTCTTCCATTTTTTAATAAATTCATTTTTGTACCTTCAGGCACTAGTTCCTGATTTATATTGCCAAGTTTAAAAAGGAACTCTAACCTATATTCTCTATAGATATTCTATGTATCTTCATTTTTGATATCTGCTCCTTCCTACAGATGGAGGTTTATGTCGGCCCATATGTTTGGATTTTGAATCAAAGATAAATTGCATTCTATTTTGGCAGAAGGGGAGGAATGGGAATCATGTGGCAACAACATAGGAATTGCTCTTGCTTTAACTTGTAATATCTTTCATGGTGGTGGTGGGTAGAGGGGACTCTGAAACCAGAGAGAGAAGGAGAAATGTTAAATAGCAAGAAGGAAAAATAGCAATCTTGTGCAACAGAATGAGAGCTGCTGTCCTCAATATTTATAGTAAAAATATTATTTTCTGTGCAAGAGATCTGCATAAACTCAAAAAGAAAAGGGTTCCACTGAATTGAGATATGTGGCCAATATGCACGCTAGCACCACAAATATCCTTCAGCATTACACACAGCAAGAGTCTCAGTTTAACTTGTGTTTCAAGAGGTGAAACTAGTGAATGCTCTTACATTAATGCTGAATTCTCACAGGTGAAATTTTAGCTGAACAGCTTTGGTTTAAAAGCCATCTTATATTTAGAGGTCAGTAAAGTGAAGAGAGATTACAAATGGAAAGCGATAATGAGCTGCAAGTGAGGCAGAAACCAAAACAAGAGGAAAATAAGCCAAGGAAGTGAGGACCATGTCATCCAGGACACATGTCATTTAATGCATGTGCTGCAGTTGTAAAGTAAGACAGAGATAGCATATGGCCATTGGATTGTCAGTGCAGAGGCAAAACAGCAAGTTTAACAAAAGCAATTTCACGAAAGCTTGGTGGAATCAGAAAGACAGGAAACATTAAAAACAGTTAATATAAACAAGTCTTAAGGAAAAGGAAGTCTCAAACTGAACAAATATACTGAGTAGGGAGAACAGTGAAAGAAGTTTTTCTTCTCTTTTATTCTCTTTGAAGAGATTAAAGCATGATTGTATGGAGCTCGGAATACTATACCAGAGAGAAGATAACAGAACTGGGGAAAAGGCAGTTAGTAATAAATACCATACTCTTGTGGCTTCCCTGGTGGTTCAGAGAGTAAAGAATCTGCCTGCAATATAGAAGACCTGGGTTTGACCCCTAGGTCAGGAAGATACCCTGGGGAAAGGAGTGGCTACCCATCCCATTATTCTTGTCTGCAGAATTGCTTGGATAGGGGAGCCTAGCAGGCTGCAATCCACGGGGTTGCAAAGAGTTGGACATGATTATGTGGCAAACACTTTAACAGTTTCATATATTTTTAGTCATATTTTTGAGAAGGTAAAATGCATCCCTGTATCTTGGACTTCCATTGGCAACTGTTGGCTCTCACTATTCAACTGACACTACATAATATTTGGGAGGAGGATTTTGAATTATTTTGGTTTACTAACATTTTCACTCATCTAATTACGGTTTGAAAGTGTTAGTCACTCAGTGGTTTCCAACCCTTTGAGACCCTGTGGACTGTAGCCTGTCAGACTTCTCTGTCCATGGGATTTCCCAGAAAAAAATTCTAGCATGAATTGCCATTCCCTTCTCAAAGGGATCTTCTCCAGAAATTTTATCTGTATGTCCCACAATGCAGGCCACCAGGGCTTCATTATGGTTTCATGGGTATTGACTATAAACTCCATTGTCAAGCTATTAAAACACTTTTTATACTACTCATACAAACCCCAGTGGTCTTTAAAACATAAGTTTGAACAGGAGAGAGTGTAAGCAAATATTTATGTTAATCATATTACCTATTTTTTTTCCAAAATTGAACTATTATATAAGTGTTATCTTTGATAATACTTTTATTACATTGTTAATTTTTCTAAATTGTTTTTGTAAAAATATTCTTAAATGAATCAAATCTAGTTTTCTCTCCTTGTCAATCCACACTAAATGTGCCAATATGTAGAGTCGTTAGTCTTTAACTTTTTAAAACTTAAAACAGTGCACATTTATTTTAAGCTGATTAATTTTTATGCTGGTAGTTAAACAAAAATAAAAATAAAAATTATTACCCAACTGAAAAATTTGACTATATAAAAATCTAGTGTTTTTTCTCTTAACATAGAAGTTGTAAATTTTATCTATGGAAATAAAATGTCCCTGACCAGTGCACAGAAAACTTATTGCCGCAGTAGCTGGGCTTATACAAAGAGAAGGGACCAATATGCACACACATCAGATTCCAATCTAGCTCATATGCTGGCAAGATTCAGTGTGTTTTTTTTTAATCATATCCTAAAAGGAAAAAAAAATACATTTTGTAAAAATACTATGAACATGCCTCCACACACAAGGATTTGGGTTTTGAAATTTGAAAGGTAATAACATTCATAGCCAAGTAATATAAAAATTGTCTTACAATGGCAGTGACAATTAGCCTTCTCTGGCCTTTAGAGACCACTTCAGTTCTTCCTTCAGTTGAAGTAAAAGGAGATTTAAATAGTATAAAAATAGCAACGTGATTATTATTTCCAATTAGTAAAGCCCTGGAACTAGGTATACTACAAAACACATTTGGTCTCAGATTCATTTCTAAGAATTTATTCAAATTCCATGGAAATAAATGCAATGTATCATTTTTTTTCACATTTTGCTTTCTATTACCCATAGAGAATGCTCCATAACATAGAAAATTATTTTGAGAAGCACAGAGGAAAGGTAAGAACCCTAAATGTTATATAAATTCTCATCATGATAGGTTCTGCCAGGTTGTTGTACTTTGAATCCTTTATTATCAGGGTTGACATAGATAGTAAGAGTCTTAAGTCTATGAATGCCCTGGTTTGGAAAACTGCAATTGTTCCAAGTGAGTAACTTGTATCTCTCTGTACTAATTAGAATCACTAGTGAATCTGAAAACACTGTTTGGATTGTTCAAATACCAAGCTATCTTAATGTAAGATTACCCCTAAACAAATGAACTTGTTTTTCCTCTCTTTATCTCCAAAGTAAACTCTCACCAAGAGCACCTGTATAGTATGTACCCTTGTAAAAAAATTCAGATTCATAGAAATGTTTGCAAAAACAACTTAAAACCTTGTAGACCAAAGATACAAAACCATGGTAGTGATAGGTTATCTGATCATCGACCGTCAACAAGGACCATGCAGCTCCTACCTTTTCTTGATGCTTTGTTTTGTTTTTTCCTTCCTATAAAAAGCCAGAAAAGCCACAAATAACTACAAGAAGATTTTTCAGATACCATTTATCAAAGTATGTAGTGATGAAGTTTGTTCAACCAAAGCCTGATAATTCATAGTATACCCTATTTGTGACCACCAACTCCCAAGATCCTATTGTTTGCCCAAACTCTCATAGTCTGCCTCTAGGTAGAGTTGATTTTGTATTTTGATACATTAAACTTCCAAGTCTTTTCTGGAAGGAAAAATGAAACAAGAAATTCTCTGTACTGGGTTCTCATGAATGAGTTAACTGAAGTTTCATAATTTTCCAATTCTGTATTCTACAGATAATGTAGATCTTTATTTCTTGTATTATGTATTCTTTTTAGAAAAGGGTGAATGCATGCTATGTGGAGTTTTCTAGAAGGGACTAATTCCACATTAGAGGAATACCCTCTCTTGGAATTCACATTATCACATCATGCAAGAGTGGCTTAAGTCTTGGGATCATTACACCCCCCTCATTCTTTAATTACTGAGATAACTATCCCTCATTTAAGTATTCAGCTTATAAATGTTACAGAAACGAAATCACTGGTCTATCTACAGATATTTAGCCACAGAGTGATTCTTTAAATTATTCTTACGAATCCTCTCTGACTACCAAGGTAACTAGGCTTCTCCATATGGGAGATTAAGCCATATAGTTATGACTTCTTCATTTTTCTCTCTTACAGAGCAGTCAGAATCACATCTGTATTAGGTCCTACAGATCTTGACCTAAAGCATTATATTTCAAACACATAATAATGAGAAACTATTTTGATTAACTTGCTGTTTGTTAATATTCTCTATTCTCTCTTCCATAAAGCATTTTCTCACTTAAATGAATAGAACAGAAATCATATTGCAAAGGCAGTTTATGATAGAATTCTGTTATGTATTGCTCTTTTAAAATAAATTAAATGTGGGACATGTATGTTGTGTGCACATTGTGTGCATATGTTTACATTAGTAACATTTAGTTATATTTGGAATTGCTTTTATCTAATTATAAAAGTAATATATAGAAGAAATCTCTAGCAAACAATTCATTTTTCTATAGCACTGAATGTGGCTTAATATCTCAGGTGTGATATTAAAACCCATACCTTTCTCTAGCACAAAGTACATGGGGATATTCCAGAACCTTCATTTAACTATTCTAAATAGTATTATTTCCTATGATAACTGATGAAGCCTTTCTCTAAGAGTCAATTTCACTGTAAAGAACATTGTAAGAATGAACCAGAGTTTGTGAGTTTGACTGCATTCAACTGGTAAAACATAAAGCTAAATTTTATGACTTAAAACATCAATTTTCATTTCAATTTTATTGTTCATCTTTAAATTATCTGAAAGAATGGTCATAAATGTGATTTCTGAGTCTCAAGTCACTGAAACTTGAGACCCTGTAAGTGGAGATGTCATAGTGATGATGGATTTTATGCAGTACTAAGTTTTCCTTAAACAAGTGGCCCTTGGGTGACTTCAAGTTATGGATAATAAAAGCCAATTATTCATTAAACTTAACTGTTCTGTGTGTGTGTGTGCGCGTGCATATGTGTGTTTCTGATAGAGGTGGAAATTGATCAGCAGTTCTCATGTTTACTATCCTTTGATTTCCATTAATCACCTGTAACTCCTTATAACCAAAGTTTTTTGGGCATGTGTACACATCACTAAGGTTCACCTCCACTGCATCTCATGTTATGCCCTGCCTTTCTATTTCTTTTTACTGTTATGGGCCTGAGGCTTCTCCATTAGTTGCATTAACTCTTACTGAGCAGTCAGAATCACATCTGTATTAGGTCCTACAGATCTTGACCTAAAGCATTATATTTCAAACACATAATAATGAGAAACTATTTTGATTAACTTGCTGTTTGTTAATATTCTCTATTCTCTCTTCCATAAAGCATTTTCTCACTTAAATGAATAGAACAGAAATCATATTGCAAAGGCAGTTTATGATAGAATTCTGTTATGTATTGCTCTTTTAAAATAAATTAAATGTGGGACATGTATGTTGTGTGCACATTGTGTGCATATGTTTACATTAGTAACATTTAGTTATATTTGGAATTGCTTTTATCTAATTATAAAAGTAATATATAGAAGAAATCTCTAGCAAACAATTCATTTTTCTATAGCACTGAATGTGGCTTAATATCTCAGGTGTGATATTAAAACCCATACCTTTCTCTAGCACAAAGTACATGGGGATATTCCAGAACCTTCATTTAACTATTCTAAATAGTATTATTTCCTATGATAACTGATGAAGCCTTTCTCTAAGAGTCAATTTCACTGTAAAGAACATTGTAAGAATGAACCAGAGTTTGTGAGTTTGACTGCATTCAACTGGTAAAACATAAAGCTAAATTTTATGACTTAAAACATCAATTTTCATTTCAATTTTATTGTTCATCTTTAAATTATCTGAAAGAATGGTCATAAATGTGATTTCTGAGTCTCAAGTCACTGAAACTTGAGACCCTGTAAGTGGAGATGTCATAGTGATGATGGATTTTATGCAGTACTAAGTTTTCCTTAAACAAGTGGCCCTTGGGTGACTTCAAGTTATGGATAATAAAAGCCAATTATTCATTAAACTTAACTGTTCTGTGTGTGTGTGTGTGCGCGTGCATATGTGTGTTTCTGATAGAGGTGGAAATTGATCAGCAGTTCTCATGTTTACTATCCTTTGATTTCCATTAATCACCTGTAACTCCTTATAACCAAAGTTTTTTGGGCATGTGTACACATCACTAAGGTTCACCTCCACTGCATCTCATGTTATGCCCTGCCTTTCTATTTCTTTGTGTATCTATCTCTAGTAAAGATCATAGTTCATTGAATAATTTTTAAGTCAGTTGTCATTTAAGCAGTTTTATCTCCATAGTTTTCTGGTTATTGATAATAATATTGTGTTTTGAAAGTGTTTGTTATTCAGTCTTATCTGACTTTTGCGACTCCATGGACTTTAGCTTGCCAGGCTCCCCTGTCCATGGAACTTTCCAGGCTGGATACTGGAGTGGGTGGCAGTTCCCTTCTCCAGGGGATCTTTCTTTTTCTTTTTTTTTTTTTTTAAAAAGATTTTATTTATTTATTTATTTATTTATTTTGGGCGGGGGTCGGGTTGGGGAGGGAGGGGAGTGGGCGGGCCACTTCTATTGGTCTTTCATTTCTCTATTTTCATCTGCCTTTGTTCTTCGGCTCCTGAGGGCCTCCCATCGCGGTGGCCTCTGTTGTCGCAGAGCGCCGGCTCTGGGCACACGCACTCCAGAGCTCCGGCTCGGTAATTGGACACATCAGTCCAGCCGCTCCGCAGCACGTGGGATCTTCCCAGGCCAGGGATCGAACCGGCGCCCCTTGCACTGCAAGGCGGTGTCCTTATCCAATGGACCACCAGGGGAAGCCCTCCAGGGGATCTTTCCAACCCAGGTTTACTACTTTTTTGGCAGATTCTTTACCATTATTTCTACTGTAATATCTGGTTGTTTTATTATTCTGTTATCCTATCAATGTTTTCCTTAATACATATATCTATAATCATTCAATATATAACTTGTTCTCACAACTATGTATAGCTTAACTATTGTCTACATAAACAAAAATTTTTGGATACATGATATACAGATATGATTACGGAATTATCTTTTTTAGGCTCCAGAGTTGAAGAACACCCAGAGTAAACAGAGAAACTAGAGTACTGACACTTTGAAAACAGGAATATACAGCTACACACACAGCATAACATGGGAGGGGGAATAAGACAAGAGAGAGAGAGTGACAAACATATCCTGGGAGAAAAATGAATTCCAGAAGATTTTCTAGCCTGGAGTGAAAGTGAGAGAAACAGACTTATAATTTAACAATAGTCTGAACAAACCAAAAGTTATAGACTGACTTGTATCCCCCAAAATTTCTGTATAAAGTCCTTATCCTGAACACCTTCCAGTGTGACAGATCTGGAAAATGAGCCTTTAAAGAGACAAGCATGATGCAGTAAGCATGTATGGATGGAGTCCTAATCCAGTATGACTGATGCCGTTATTAGAAGAGGGGTCAGCAATGCACGTGCACAGAGAAAAAGCCATGTGAGGACACGCAGGAAAGCATCCATGGCAATCAAGGATGGGAATTTGGGATAAATCAGACATGCTGACACCTTGACCTTAAATTTACAGCCTCAGAACTATGACAAGATACAAGTTTCTTGTTTAAACCACAGTTTGTGGTACTTTGTTGTGGCAGTTGTAGCAGACTAAACTAAACCAAACAAACAAAAAACTGGCATCCATAAAACATCTAACTTTTCAGGAGTGTGATGCACTGACTAAACCCGAAATAATAAAAACCTATATTAATCCTAGTACCTCAGTAACCCAAAGGCAAGAATGAGTGAATGAAGAGATGAATTCAGGTTCTCTGGGGAGGATTTCATCAACAAATCTTTGTACATTTCCATGTGATATTTTGGTCCCCTCTTACTTCTCTGAATAATGAGACTTTCCTGTCACTTCCACTTCTGGTATTTTCTTGCATGGTTGTTTTATTATTCTGTTATCCTATCAATGTTTTCCTTAATACATATATCTATAATCATTCAATATATAACTTGTTCTCACAACTATGTATAGCTTAACTATTGTCTACATAAACAAAAATTTTTGGATACATGATATACAGATATGATTACGGAATTATCTTTTTTAGGCTCCAGAGTTGAAGAACACCCAGAGTAAACAGAGAAACTAGAGTACTGACACTTTGAAAACAGGAATATACAGCTACACACACAGCATAACATGGGAGGGGGAATAAGACAAGAGAGAGAGAGTGACAAACATATCCTGGGAGAAAAATGAATTCCAGAAGATTTTCTAGCCTGGAGTGAAAGTGAGAGAAACAGACTTATAATTTAACAATAGTCTGAACAAACCAAAAGTTATAGACTGACTTGTATCCCCCAAAATTTCTGTATAAAGTCCTTATCCTGAACACCTTCCAGTGTGACAGATCTGGAAAATGAGCCTTTAAAGAGACAAGCATGATGCAGTAAGCATGTATGGATGGAGTCCTAATCCAGTATGACTGATGCCGTTATTAGAAGAGGGGTCAGCAATGCACGTGCACAGAGAAAAAGCCATGTGAGGACACGCAGGAAAGCATCCATGGCAATCAAGGATGGGAATTTGGGATAAATCAGACATGCTGACACCTTGACCTTAAATTTACAGCCTCAGAACTATGACAAGATACAAGTTTCTTGTTTAAACCACAGTTTGTGGTACTTTGTTGTGGCAGTTGTAGCAGACTAAACTAAACCAAACAAACAAAAAACTGGCATCCATAAAACATCTAACTTTTCAGGAGTGTGATGCACTGACTAAACCCGAAATAATAAAAACCTATATTAATCCTAGTACCTCAGTAACCCAAAGGCAAGAATGAGTGAATGAAGAGATGAATTCAGGTTCTCTGGGGAGGATTTCATCAACAAATCTTTGTACATTTCCATGTGATATTTTGGTCCCCTCTTACTTCTCTGAATAATGAGACTTTCCCTGTCACTTCCACTTCTGGTATTTTCTTGCATGGTTTTAACCCAATATTCTCTTGGGGTTTCCCAACTACCACTACATAAACCCTCTGAATGGGCTTAAGATTAATGATCATCAGTTGTTTTTCCCTCAAGCATATGGAACAGAAGTTAATTACTGCCCAGTGTCTGAGTGCTATTTATCAGACCAAGGAAACATTCTAGGAATTAAGGACAAAGGGTATAGCTTTAGGCTAATGGAGTGAGATGTTTACTGAAAACAAGACTGTGGTCTCATAGTCCTACACTGTCTATAAAGTTCTACTTCACTATTCCCACTGCCAGACTCCCCACTTGTGGAAGCCTGACATGGGGCTCAGGATTTTCAATCCTGTGGGAGATGTTTTGTGGTCTAATTATTTTCTAGTTTTGGGTTGCCACACAGTGGGTATACGATTTTACTTTACCATGATTGCACTCCTCCAAACTTCTCATTGTAGTTTCTTCTCTGTTGGTTTTCTGGTAGGTTTCAGATTTGTTGTTGCTGATGGTTGTTTAGCAGTTAGTTGTGATTTTAGTGTTTTTCTAAGAAGAGGTGAGCTCACATCCTTCTATTCTGTCATCTGTAAAGCAAAAAGCATCAAAAACATCAGTGTGTTTTGTTCTTTGCAGAATCAGTGCTACAAAAAAGCTGGGCATATTTGAGTTCATGGGATCCTGCAACTGTGTGAGCTGATCCACCATGTAAAACAGATATTTCATCTCTAGGGAAATATTGCTAGCAGTGCCTTAATTGCTCATAGTTATAAAGATAATAATTTAATATATTTTCTTGTTTAAACTTAATGAGTGATCTTAATATTTAATAATCTAGTGTCAATCACTTCAGTATTATTTCAGACATATTAAATACAATTTAATTGTAACCATAATAGTTACTGTTTGCCACTGATATTTAATCTCAGTCATAAATGCCAAAAGTATATTTAGATATCCATGTATCCAGTGAATAGGTCTGATACTTGAGGGGAATGAAGAGATGAATTCAGGTTCTCTGGGAGGATTTCATCAACAAATCTTTGTACATTTCCATGTGATATTTTGGTCCCTCTTACTTCTCTGAATAATGAGACTTTCCTGTCACTTCCACTTCTGGTATTTTCTTGCATGGTTTTAACCCAATATTCTCTTGGGGTTTCCCAACTACCACTACATAAACCCTCTGAATGGGCTTAAGATTAATGATCATCAGTTGTTTTTCCCTCAAGCATATGGAACAGAAGTTAATTACTGCCCAGTGTCTGAGTGCTATTTATCAGACCAAGGAAACATTCTAGGAATTAAGGACAAAGGGTATAGCTTTAGGCTAATGGAGTGAGATGTTTACTGAAAACAAGACTGTGGTCTCATAGTCCTACACTGTCTATAAAGTTCTACTTCACTATTCCCACTGCCAGACTCCCCACTTGTGGAAGCCTGACATGGGGCTCAGGATTTTCAATCCTGTGGGAGATGTTTTGTGGTCTAATTATTTTCTAGTTTTGGGTTGCCACACAGTGGGTATACGATTTTACTTTACCATGATTGCACTCCTCCAAACTTCTCATTGTAGTTTCTTCTCTGTTGGTTTTCTGGTAGGTTTCAGATTTGTTGTTGCTGATGGTTGTTTAGCAGTTAGTTGTGATTTTAGTGTTTTTCTAAGAAGAGGTGAGCTCACATCCTTCTATTCTGTCATCTGTAAAGCAAAAAGCATCAAAAACATCAGTGTGTTTTGTTCTTTGCAGAATCAGTGCTACAAAAAAGCTGGGCATATTTGAGTTCATGGGATCCTGCAACTGTGTGAGCTGATCCACCATGTAAAACAGATATTTCATCTCTAGGGAAATATTGCTAGCAGTGCCTTAATTGCTCATAGTTATAAAGATAATAATTTAATATATTTTCTTGTTTAAACTTAATGAGTGATCTTAATATTTAATAATCTAGTGTCAATCACTTCAGTATTATTTCAGACATATTAAATACAATTTAATTGTAACCATAATAGTTACTGTTTGCCACTGATATTTAATCTCAGTCATAAATGCCAAAAGTATATTTAGATATCCATGTATCCAGTGATAGGTCTGAAATTTTAGCTGGAAACAGTCTTCGGAAGAATCACGACATATATAGAAAAACTTTTTCCGAGAAGAACATTAAAGGAAGAAAAGGATGTTTTTCACATGCAAGAGTATGCACCATGAAAAAAGATTAACTAAAATAATACTTTGTTTAGAATTAGCCAGAAAACAACTCAATTACATGGGCATTTTCAATTTGAATACAATGCTGTTACCTTCCTTTTGTGGAGTTGCCCATATTTGTTAGAGAATCTGACTTTGGCTCATTGAATGCAGTTATTTTACCAGTAGAAATCCTCGTGTGCAGAAGGGTAGTCAAATTCTCATATGGAAGCTAGGGCCAACCAGAGGACGAGACAACCAAGCACCAGGCAGGGTGTGGGTTGTTGTCAACTGTGAACTGCCATCTTAAGAAGTACATTTACAATGGGTAGGAGAGAAGAGTTGGGGAGAGTCTAGGAGCACAGTTGATGTATACATTTAAAGCAGAATTGATTTTTCTAAGGTCAGTAAAACAATGCCTAAGTTTTATTAAAAAATCAAAGATGGATAAATCAAAATGCTACCTGTTAAGAGTTTTTTTTTTTTTTCCACTGGAGAATGAATGTGAAAACACCATTCAAGCACATAAGAGACATAATGAAACAAAAATGAATGGCCAACTATGTGGTACTAGATGGTAAAGAAATCATTACAACAGCAAATATTAGTAACATTTTGAGTAAGAAGTGAAGCTGAAATATACTTTAATTATGGAAAACATCAGTGTGTTTTGTTCTTTGCAGAATCAGTGCTACAAAAAAGCTGGGCATATTTGAGTTCATGGGATCCTGCAACTGTGTGAGCTGATCCACCATGTAAAACAGATATTTCATCTCTAGGGAAATATTGCTAGCAGTGCCTTAATTGCTCATAGTTATAAAGATAATAATTTAATATATTTTCTTGTTTAAACTTAATGAGTGATCTTAATATTTAATAATCTAGTGTCAATCACTTCAGTATTATTTCAGACATATTAAATACAATTTAATTGTAACCATAATAGTTACTGTTTGCCACTGATATTTAATCTCAGTCATAAATGCCAAAAGTATATTTAGATATCCATGTATCCAGTGATAGGTCTGAAATTTTAGCTGGAAACAGTCTTCGGAAGAATCACGACATATATAGAAAAACTTTTTCCGCAGAAGAACATTAAAGGAAGAAAAAGGATGTTTTTTCACATGCAAGAGTATGCACCATGAAAAAAAAGATTAACTAAAATAATACTTTGTTTAGAATTAGCCAGAAAACAACTCAATTACATGGGCATTTTCAATTTGAATACAATGCTGTTACCTTCCTTTTGTGGAGTTGCCCATATTTGTTAGAGAATCTGACTTTGGCTCATTGAATGCAGTTATTTTACCAGTAGAAATCCTCGTGTGCAGAAGGGTAGTCAAATTCTCATATGGAAGCTAGGGCCAACCAGAGGACGAGACAACCAAGCACCAGGCAGGGTGTGGGTTGTTGTCAACTGTGAACTGCCATCTTAAGAAGTACATTTACAATGGGTAGGAGAGAAGAGTTGGGGAGAGTCTAGGAGCACAGTTGATGTATACATTTAAAGCAGAATTGATTTTTCTAAGGTCAGTAAAACAATGCCTAAGTTTTATTAAAAAATCAAAGATGGATAAATCAAAATGCTACCTGTTAAGAGTTTTTTTTTTTTTTCCACTGGAGAATGAATGTGAAAACACCATTCAAGCACATAAGAGACATAATGAAACAAAAATGAATGGCCAACTATGTGGTACTAGATGGTAAAGAAATCATTACAACAGCAAATATTAGTAACATTTTGAGTAAGAAGTGAAGCTGAAATATACTTTAATTATGAGTAGTGCTTCAATGGGTAAAACAGAAACCAATGAGGCAGGGAGAGACTGATCTAAGTGCAGCAGAAACTTCCTCTTGTGCAACTGCCAGAGATGTAGATAGTAAGAGCCAAACCGGAAGAAGTGGGAACTTGAATTCCAAGTGTGAATTTTTCTTAGTTCTTTTGGCAGTAATCTGCCATTCGAAGTGTTAAATCTGGAGGTTAACTCATTTTGCTTTCTTTTTTTTTTTTTTCAGTGATAAGAGAGTGGAAGCTGAGGGCAATTAATTGCATAGTTACCTGTGGAAACCACTTGAATAAATATTATAGGAATGGAACCAGTCTCCTTTTGAATCAGAATTTAATTATTTTTCATTTGAAAATATCAATTTTTAGATGGAACTCAATATAAATCATTTTCTAAACTAAATGAATATAAAATATCTCTAGATATCTGGGATAATTTGATCAGGAAAAAAAACAGTGTATCAGCATCAAACGTTTAAATTGGTGCCTATCATTTTATTTCTCTTTCAGTTTCATCTTAGGAGTCTGAATTCTCCTTAAAAAGATACAGCTGCTGTTTTGATTTTATAGTAAATTTTTTATATTGTTATGATTGATTAAACAAGTTAATGTTGTTTTTAATATAAAGAAGATAGACAGCAAGGCATACGTGTTCAGTTTTTATGAGAAAATGTATCACTTTCTTTCTTTAACAACTTTCTTTAACCTGGAAGTCAGAGTAATCACTAAATCATGACTTTTATAATCTCAGGATAAATCAGTTGATAGGTGATATCCAACATGAAGGAATATTGCTATTTTCTGCATTCTTGATTCCTTATTTGCAATATTGGCCTATGCCATGTATTCCTCCAGTTTTTGCTAACATATATGGAAGCTTAGACCTTATTGCTATATAATGAATGGTAGCCACACAAATAGGAGAATAGTGGGTCACTCACATAGTCACTGTGCTCAGTAAGAATATTTGACCTTTCTTGTCATCTATCCTGAGTACCTAAACATAATGGATAGTATCTGTGTCATATAACCTTTTCTTTCATGTCCTAAATACTAGAGACTTGTTAGTGATTACTTGCATAAATACAAATGCCAAAAAACACTACAGGGCTTCCCTGGTAGTCCAGTGGGTAAATAGTTCGCCTTGCAGTGCAAGAGGCACTGGTTTGTTCTGTAACCCAGGAAGATCCTACGTGACACGGAGCGACTGGACGGGTATGTCCAATTACGAGCCAGCGCTCTGGAACGCATGCACCAAGAGAGCTGGTCCTCTGCCACGAGAGAGGCCACTGTGATGGGAGGCCCACACAGGCCAAAGAATAAAAAGATGGATGAAAATAAAAAGAAAAAATAATAAAAGAAAAACGAAAAAACACTACAAATTGGGGAAAGAATAGTTAGGGGTAGTTTAAACACCAGGAGTCCTCAAAAGAGTTCTATATATGTTTGTAATTATGCAAAAATAAAAAATCTATTCTACTCATTTGACCTTTAAAGCACCTTCTGTGCTGATTTTAGAGAAAGCATTAAAAATATTGATGGAAAAATATCATACTGTACAGTGTGTTAGACAAACATAAGCAAATGCTAAACAATAATGTTGTAAGACTGTTTCCCTATGTTCCATCAATTCCTGTTAGATTCAATTGGGCACAGTCAGAACAGCATTGTCTCCACTCTAATGAGCCTAAAGGAAACATATGACTGCTGTAACAAGTGTGTCCCTTGAATAAAATAACAATACTGCTAGATGAAATACTAGAATTGCATTTTCAACAAAGAAAACATGATCACCTACATTGATATGATCAAGGTGGACATATTTACTTTTCATCTTCCTTCAACTTAGTGGCCAGTTCCTGGAATATATGTCTGTGAAAAGATGATATATCATTCTGTATTCATTTACAATGGGCAGTTAATTTCAGAAATGATAGTAGCTTGGAAAAACAAGAATAAATTATGTAGAATTTTAAGTATGAAAGAAAATTCCCATGCTTATTTAAGGAGGAAAGCCTGTAGAATTAGTATATAGATAATATATATATATTCTTGATGGTGAAATGATCTATGACCCTGCATGGCTATGAATAGAAATTGTATTAAATAATAAAAATCATAATGAATTTCAAGGAAGAACCTCAAATATGTCTAGATTAGTCATAGCTTTTCTGTCAAGAAGCAAATTTCTTCTGATTTCATAGCTGTAGTTAGCATCTGCAGTGATTTTAGAGCCCAAGAAGGGGAATTCTGTCACTATTTCCACCTTTTCCTCTTCTACTTGCCTTGAAGCAATGGCACCATTGCCATGATCTTAGTTTTTTGTTTTTTTTGGTTTTTTATTAATAGTTAGTTTTAAGCCAGGTCGTTCACTCTCCTCCTTCACGGATCACTGTCTTGTCATGGCAAAGTGGCTTGCGTAATTCGATGAAGCTATGGGCCATGCTTGTAGAGCCACCCAAGACTAATGGGTCATAGTGGAGACTTCTGACAAAACAAGATCCACTGGAGGAACAAATGGCAAACCACTCCCATATACTTGCAATGAGAACATCATGAACTGTATAAAAGGACAAAATCAATTGTACCACTACAATAATTACAGCAGTATAATTGGCTTCAAATATCACACCTGAAAATAGTAAAGTACAAAGTCAAAAAGGTTGTGCTTTATACATAAAATATTGTGAAGTTCTGGTGACTTTCAAATTTTGTCCATAAGTACAAAATATGGGCAAATATTTATTTCTTAGGAAAATTTTTCATGCAGATAGTATATTGAAAACTTTTTTCATATGAACAGCATTGTCTCCACTCTAATGAGCCTAAAGGAAACATATGACTGCTGTAACAAGTGTGTCCCTTGAATAAAATAACAATACTGCTAGATGAAATACTAGAATTGCATTTTCAACAAAGAAAACATGATCACCTACATTGATATGATCAAGGTGGACATATTTACTTTTCATCTTCCTTCAACTTAGTGGCCAGTTCCTGGGAATATATGTCTGTGAAAAGATGATATATCATTCTGTATTCATTTACAATGGGCAGTTAATTTCAGAAATGATAGTAGCTTGGAAAAACAAGAATAAATTATGTAGAATTTTAAGTATGAAAGAAAATTCCCATGCTTATTTAAGGAGGAAAGCCTGTAGAATTAGTATATAGATAATATATATATATTCTTGATGGTGAAATGATCTATGACCCTGCATGGCTATGAATAGAAATTGTATTAAATAATAAAAATCATAATGAATTTCAAGGAAGAACCTCAAATATGTCTAGATTAGTCATAGCTTTTCTGTCAAGAAGCAAATTTCTTCTGATTTCATAGCTGTAGTTAGCATCTGCAGTGATTTTAGAGCCCAAGAAGGGGAATTCTGTCACTATTTCCACCTTTTCCTCTTCTACTTGCCTTGAAGCAATGGCACCATTGCCATGATCTTAGTTTTTTGTTTTTTTTGTTTTTTTTTATTAATAGTTAGTTTTAAGCCAGGTCGTTCACTCTCCTCCTTCACGGATCACTGTCTTGTCATGGCAAAGTGGCTTGCGTAATTCGATGAAGCTATGGGCCATGCTTGTAGAGCCACCCAAGACTAATGGGTCATAGTGGAGACTTCTGACAAAACAAGATCCACTGGAGGAACAAATGGCAAACCACTCCCATATACTTGCAATGAGAACATCATGAACTGTATAAAAGGACAAAATCAATTGTACCACTACAATAATTACAGCAGTATAATTGGCTTCAAATATCACACCTGAAAATAGTAAAGTACAAAGTCAAAAAGGTTGTGCTTTATACATAAAATATTGTGAAGTTCTGGTGACTTTCAAATTTTGTCCATAAGTACAAAATATGGGCAAATATTTATTTCTTAGGAAAATTTTTCATGCAGATAGTATATTGAAAATACTGGTATATATTATCATATGAATTTAAATATAAAACAAAAAATCTTCAGCTCTCTAACAATGTTGATTGAGACAGTTTCTTGGGTATAACTTGGCAACTTGGTAATAGATCTTTAAAATTGCCAATGGCTTGCTTTAATAATTCAGTTTTAGGAATTATTCTACAAAAATCTTTAAATAAACATTAGCTCACTTTTCACAAATCAAAAAATCATTTACTATTTTAACTCTTAGAAATTAAATATCCAAAAATAAATGATATAGTTATTTAGAAGAAAATTATACAGATCAAAATATTTTAATGAAATGTATACCTATTGACCTATATTTTATTGATATCATTGTGAAAACCAGGTGACAACGATTCCAAGAGATTACTTTAGTTGACTGCCTAAAAACAATTCAACTGAGTAAAATTTAGAGATCTTACCAGCTTTATTCAGTAATTCGTGCATCATGTAGCATTCAATCTAGCAGCTGGAAAGGAGTCTTGAAGAGCTATACAAGTCAAGAGATTTCAGAGCCTCTAGAGAGAAAAAACAAGGAAGTCATAAGAGGAAAAAAATGTAGACTGGTTATTGTAAGGTAACTTTGTTTATAGGAGTGGAAGGGTGTACCATATGCTTCATGAAATATAGGAAATTAGTTCATTAGCAAAATACTAGTGAATAATTATTGTTGCTATTTTAATATCTCAAAACAGTACAAATCATTTTTCAAGACATTAAAATTTAGAGATTGATTAGAATAAAATTAGCTGTGCTTTTTATTTTTATCATTTAATGAATAACTTCCTGGAAGCTACAATCTCCTGAAGATATTTTTAACAGTTTAATTGTAAGAAGCAATTAACACAGAAAGCTTCTTATTTGCTTCTAAATGCAGAATCCAAGAATATCAAGTGGGTTCTAAAAATGTTCAATACATTTTTTTCTCATGTTCTTAACAGAGAGCATTATTGATTTTTTTAATTCAAAATTTCATCAAAGTCTCAAATTGGCTGCATGGCTACATCTGGTCTTATGATTCTAATCTTTTTCTATTAATTTTATTCACACTGTACTCTTTTTTTTAATTTTTTTTACAATCTCAAGTTTTTCTATTTTGATTTTTTGATTTTACAGAGTTGTATTGTTTCCAAATATGTATCATTCCAGATTAGTCATATATATATCCCATTTCCCCCCATCCCACCCCTTCAGGCTATCACATAGCCCCCATGTACAATTCTTTAGACTCACAGCACATTGACAATAGTTATCTTTTACATAAGATAGTACAGGGTTCCGAGTTGCTCTTTTCATATCTCTCACCCACTTTCCTCTCTCCCCAATGCCCAGAAGTCTGTTCTCTATGACTGTTTTTCCATCAATGCTCTGCAGGTGTATTTATCAGTATGAAACTAGATTCCATGTATATGTGTTAGTATACTGTATTTGTCCTTCTCTTTTTGACTTCCTTATGCTTCTAATTTTATGACCAAGCCTTATGTTTTTAATTTTAATAGTATGATCCATAATAGGTAGAAGGGTGCAAAAACAACTCTGCAAGTGTTTTTTAATTTTTTTAGGGAAAAAAGTATATGGATCATAGGTGTGATTCAATTATCTTATTTTTCTTATTCTATATTCACTACAGAAGTGGCTTCATGTGTGTCTGTGTGTTGTGTGAAATCTGACCATATTCACATGTATAGAAAACTACAATTAATGACAGACTCTCCAGGGCCATGAAAGTATTACTAAAATTGACCATGTCATGGCCTATGTAGTCTAAGTCAATATGCTTTCAAGCATTAAAAGAAAATAGAGAATATTTGTTGAACAAGCTTGATTTATGGTAATGATTTGATAAAATTGTATAATGTAAAATATAACCATAAAGTTTCTCTATATTTGAAAATTTGTAGTCTAATTTTGAATAATTCTTGGACCAAAGAAAGAGTTCATGAAATAAATTAAAAAGCATTTTGAACAGATGATCATGAAAAATAGAACATGTTGCATAAATCTATTCTTAAAGGAAGAATTTACAACTCTGGAGAGCATATATTAGATTAAAACCTCTAGAAACAGAATAAATTAATCCCAAAGGCAAGTTAAAGAAAAATAATCACAATGATGAGTTGAATTTAATGAAAACAGAGAATGTTCACCATTAACAAAGCCAAAGTATTCCTTAAAATTTACTACTCTTTACCAATATTGATATAATATCTACTGGGTTTTTGTACAGTATTTTTTGAGTTAAGACAGTGGTATATTTGTACAAAGAAAAATTGAACAACAGAATAAATAGAATGTCTAGAAACATACATGCATATGAACACGATTTATGATTGATATATACCTGGGGCCATATTAAAAAAAAAAAAACTAAAAACAGTGCCTAGTGGATTGTGGAACCAACTGTCAGTATTGTCAAAAATGGCATAGAAACTGAACAACATAACAACACCAGAATATAAATCATTGATAAAAATTGATCAATTGCTATGTGTTAAAGTTAATAGTATTAATCATTAAAAGCCAGTATTAAGAAGGGCTTCCTTGGTGGCCCAGAGGCAAAGAATCTGCCTGCCAGTGCAAAAGATGTAGGTTCAATCCCTGGGTGGGGAAGATCCCCTGGAGAAGGAAATGGCAGCCCACTCCATTATTCTTGCTGGGAAATCTCAAGGACTGTGGTGCCTAGTGGGCTACAGTCCATGGGGTTGCAATAGAGCTGAATAACATACAACAGAAGCAAATATATATTTTATCAAACAATATATAGCAACCATGGTTATGATGTCAATATTCGTGATATTAATAACATCAAAATATATACCAACACTAGAATAAATAACATAAAATATCAACATAATATATCTTGAAAAAAATAAACTATGATTAAATTCAATAACAAAGATGAATATTGAAAGTATGATGTTGAATGAAGATAGAAGCTATACCATAAAGTGTATCTGTGCTGAAATGGAGTTTCTATGTCTTGACCTAGGTTGTAGTGTGATAAGTTCACAATATGGTAGTTCAAAAAGGTTTAACCTTTACCCCTTGCATCATGCATAATTCAATTATAAATTTATATAAATACCACATTTTCTTTATTCATTCATCAGTTGATAGGTGACTTCCATAATTTATGGTTTTATATTATAATCAATAAAAATTCTGAATCACTATGTGGTACATTTGACTCTAGTATATTATAAATCAACTAAAGTCTTTTTTTTTTTTGCCTCTAAGTCACCGTTTATTTTTCGTCCATCTTTATTCTCTGGCATGCATGGGCCTCACATAGCAGTGGCCCATCTCATTGCAGAGCACCAGCCCTGGGTGCATGCACTCCCGAGCACTTGCTTGCAACTGGACACACCAGTTGGTCCTCGACACGTGGAATCTTCCCGAGCCAGGAATCAAACCAATGTCCCTTGCACTGCCAGGTGTACTTTTACTCATTGGGCCACCACGGAAGCCCTTCCGAAAGCCAAAGGGAAAAGTTCAAACCAAAAAATGTCCCTTGGCACTGACCAAGGTGGGGACAAAATTTTTTTTTTTAACTCAAATTTGGGTAACCACAAAAACAAACGGTTTATATTGAAAGTAGTATTAAAATTAAAGGCTCTGGCCCAAGCAAAAATTCATTAAAAAGATCAGTTCATCTGGGGGGAAGTCCGAGAAGGAAGCCCTTCCTTGGTGGCCCAGAGGCAAAGAATCTGCCTGCCAGTGCAAAAGATGTAGGTTCAATCCCTGGGTGGAAAGATCCCTGGAGAAGGAAATGGCAGCCCACTCCATTATTCTTGTGGGAAATCTCAAGGACTGTGGTGCCTAGTGGGCTACAGTCCATGGGGTTGCAATAGAGCTGAATAACATACAACAGAAGCAAATATATATTTTATCAAACAATATATAGCAACCATGGTTATGATGTCAATATTCGGATATAAAAATCAAAATTTGAAAAAATAAACTTTTTAAAAATTAAATACAATAACAAAGATGAATATTGAAAGTATGATGTTGAATGAAGATAGAAGCTATACCATAAAGTGTATCTGTGCTGAAATGGAGTTTCTATGTCTTGACCTAGGTTGTAGTGTGATAAGTTCACAATATGGTAGTTCAAAAAGGTTTAACCTTTACCCCTTGCATCATGCATAATTCAATTATAAATTTATATAAATACCACATTTTCTTTATTCATTCATCAGTTGATAGGTGACTTCCATAATTTATGGTTTTATATTATAATCAATAAAAATTCTGAATCACTATGTGGTACATTTGACTCTAGTATATTATAAATCAACTAAAGTCTTTTTTTTTTTTGCCTCTAAGTCACCGTTTATTTTTCGTCCATCTTTATTCTCTGGCATGCATGGGCCTCACATAGCAGTGGCCCATCTCATTGCAGAGCACCAGCCCTGGGTGCATGCACTCCCGAGCACTTGCTTGCAACTGGACACACCAGTTGGTCCTCGACACGTGGAATCTTCCCGAGCCAGGAATCAAACCAATGTCCCTTGCACTGCCAGGTGTACTCTTTACTCATTGGGCCACCACGGAAGCCCTAAAGTCAAATTTTGAACAATGAAATTTTACCATTTGTAACAACATGGATAGGTCGAGAAGGTATTATGTTTACTGAAATGTCAGACAGAATGAGATAAATACTGTATGTCACCAGTTACATGTAGAATCTAAAATATAAAAACAATGAGTGTAGCAAAACAGAAACAGACTCACAGGTACAGAAAACAGACTGTTACTAGTGGGGAATTTGTGGTGGTGAGGGCATGGATGGAGTTTGGGAATTGAGTGGTACTGTATATGAAGTTGATAAGCTACAGAAATGTGTTATACAGCACAGGGTAACATCACTATTATTTTGTGGTGAGTTTAAATGGAACATAATCTATAAAAATTTTGAATTGGTATGTTGCACTCCTGAAATTTTTATGATGTTGTAAATCAACTATGCTTCAGCAAAGGTAGACAAGAGGAGAGTCAGAATGTCACACCCTAATAATATATAATGACAGAGGTAAATGTTCCATGGATGTCTTACAATATGAGTTTCTTGAAAAAAATTGTAATTAAGGTTGCTTGGTGGGTAAGTAAATAAATTACTAGAAAATGGAAACTTATTCCATAAAATGTTAGGTAATAAATATTTTGAGGTCTTCAGGCTTCAGAGTCTTTGTTGCAACTACTCAACTCTGCTATTAAAGCAACTTAGATTATATGTAAAGAAATCTGTGGCTCTGTTCCAGCTAAATTTTAACGTGGTGGAAGGCAAGGTTTGGCCCATGGGCCACAGTTTCTAATCCCTGGATTAGATGATTAAATGATAGCTAGAGTGGATTCTTACATATTGAAGCTTTTTTCCGTCATTTTTCTATGAAATGAGTACATGAAGATTAATTCTGGAAATCTAATTAAGTTCTATTTAGTTAATTTGGTTTTTTTTTAGAATATTACTTGATATACTTATTATGATTTATATTTCCACAACTAACTACTCTTTCTTGTTTTACTGTTTTCAACTTTAAGGCATATTGTACACTAGATAACCATATATAAACTTGATCCATTTCAATAATCTCACTCCCAGAGAAAATTTAATAATGTAAAAAACTGAAGTAGAACATTGTACTCTATCATTTTAGTCATTGTTGAGAAGATCTGTCTATTGTCAGGATTTGTTTATTTAATTCGGTGATTACTGCAATTTGTCGTTTTATTAAAAAACTTTATGCTTATGTCAAAAAAGACGATTAATCCCAGAGAAAATTATAAAAAGAGTGGCTTCATGTGTGTCTGTGTGTTGTGTGAAATCTGACCATATTCACATGTATAGAAAACTACAATTAATGACAGACTCTCCAGGGCCATGAAAGTTCTAAAATGAAGACCTATGTAGTCTAAGTCAATATGCTTTCAAGCATTAAAAGAAAATAGAGAATATTTGTTGAACAAGCTTGATTTATGGTAATGATTTGATAAAATTGTATAATGTAAAATATAACCATAAAGTTTCTCTATATTTGAAAATTTGTAGTCTAATTTTGAATAATTCTTGGACCAAAGAAAGAGTTCATGAAATAAATTAAAAAGCATTTTGAACAGATGATCATGAAAAATAGAACATGTTGCATAAATCTATTCTTAAAGGAAGAATTTACAACTCTGGAGAGCATATATTAGATTAAAACCTCTAGAAACAGAATAAATTAATCCCAAAGGCAAGTTAAAGAAAAATAATCACAATGATGAGTTGAATTTAATGAAAACAGAGAATGTTCACCATTAACAAAGCCAAAGTATTCCTTAAAATTTACTACTCTTTACCAATATTGATATAATATCTACTGGGTTTTTTGTACAGTATTTTTTGAGTTAAGACAGTGGTATATTTGTACAAAGAAAAATTGAACAACAGAATAAATAGAATGTCTAGAAACATACATGCATATGAACACGATTTATGATTGATATATACCTGGGGCCATATTAAAAAAAAAAAAACTAAAAACAGTGCCTAGTGGATTGTGGAACCAACTGTCAGTATTGTCAAAAATGGCATAGAAACTGAACAACATAACAACACCAGAATATAAATCATTGATAAAAATTGATCAATTGCTATGTGTTAAAGTTAATAGTATTAATCATTAAAAGCCAGTATTAAGAAGGGCTTCCTTGGTGGCCCAGAGGCAAAGAATCTGCCTGCCAGTGCAAAAGATGTAGGTTCAATCCCTGGGTGGGGAAGATCCCCTGGAGAAGGAAATGGCAGCCCACTCCATTATTCTTGCTGGGAAATCTCAAGGACTGTGGTGCCTAGTGGGCTACAGTCCATGGGGTTGCAATAGAGCTGAATAACATACAACAGAAGCAAATATATATTTTATCAAACAATATATAGCAACCATGGTTATGATGTCAATATTCGTGATATTAATAACATCAAAATATATACCAACACTAGAATAAATAACATAAAATATCAACATAATATATCTTGAAAAAAATAAACTATGATTAAATTCAATAACAAAGATGAATATTGAAAGTATGATGTTGAATGAAGATAGAAGCTATACCATAAAGTGTATCTGTGCTGAAATGGAGTTTCTATGTCTTGACCTAGGTTGTAGTGTGATAAGTTCACAATATGGTAGTTCAAAAAGGTTTAACCTTTACCCCTTGCATCATGCATAATTCAATTATAAATTTATATAAATACCACATTTTCTTTATTCATTCATCAGTTGATAGGTGACTTCCATAATTTATGGTTTTATATTATAATCAATAAAAATTCTGAATCACTATGTGGTACATTTGACTCTAGTATATTATAAATCAACTAAAGTCTTTTTTTTTGCCTCTAAGTCACCGTTTATTTTTCGTCCATCTTTATTCTCTGGCATGCATGGGCCTCACATAGCAGTGGCCCATCTCATTGCAGAGCACCAGCCCTGGGTGCATGCACTCCCGAGCACTTGCTTGCAACTGGACACACCAGTTGGTCCTCGACACGTGGAATCTTCCCGAGCCAGGAATCAAACCAATGTCCCTTGCACTGCCAGGTGTACTCTTTACTCATTGGGCCACCACGGAAGCCCTAAAGTCAAATTTTGAACAATGAAATTTTACCATTTGTAACAACATGGATAGGTCGAGAAGGTATTATGTTTACTGAAATGTCAGACAGAATGAGATAAATACTGTATGTCACCAGTTACATGTAGAATCTAAAATATAAAAACAATGAGTGTAGCAAAACAGAAACAGACTCACAGGTACAGAAAACAGACTGTTACTAGTGGGGAATTTGTGGTGGTGAGGGCATGGATGGAGTTTGGGAATTGAGTGGTACTGTATATGAAGTTGATAAGCTACAGAAATGTGTTATACAGCACAGGGTAACATCACTATTATTTTGTGGTGAGTTTAAATGGAACATAATCTATAAAAATTTTGAATTGGTATGTTGCACTCCTGAAATTTTTATGATGTTGTAAATCAACTATGCTTCAGCAAAGGTAGACAAGAGGAGAGTCAGAATGTCACACCCTAATAATATATAATGACAGAGGTAAATGTTCCATGGATGTCTTACAATATGAGTTTCTTGAAAAAAATTGTAATTAAGGTTGCTTGGTGGGTAAGTAAATAAATTACTAGAAAATGGAAACTTATTCCATAAAATGTTAGGTAATAAATATTTTGAGGTCTTCAGGCTTCAGAGTCTTTGTTGCAACTACTCAACTCATGACTTAGATTAATGAAATTCTTTTCGAAAAGGTTTAACCTTTACCCCTTGCATCATGCATAATTCAATTATAAATTTATATAAATACCACATTTTCTTTATTCATTCATCAGTTGATAGGTGACTTCCATAATTTATGGTTTTATATTATAATCAATAAAAATTCTGAATCACTATGTGGTACATTTGACTCTAGTATATTATAAATCAACTACAGTCTTTTTTTTTGCCTCTAAGTCACCGTTTATTTTTCGTCCATCTTTATTCTCTGGCATGCATGGGCCTCACATAGCAGTGGCCCATCTCATTGCAGAGCACCAGCCCTGGGTGCATGCACTCCCGAGCACTTGCTTGCAACTGGACACACCAGTTGGTCCTCGACACGTGGAATCTTCCCGAGCCAGGAATCAAACCAATGTCCCTTGCACTGCCAGGTGTACTCTTTACTCATTGGGCCACCACGGAAGCCCTAAAGTCAAATTTTGAACAATGAAATTTTACCATTTGTAACAACATGGATAGGTCGAGAAGGTATTATGTTTACTGAAATGTCAGACAGAATGAGATAAATACTGTATGTCACCAGTTACATGTAGAATCTAAAATATAAAAACAATGAGTGTAGCAAAACAGAAACAGACTCACAGGTACAGAAAACAGACTGTTACTAGTGGGGAATTTGTGGTGGTGAGGGCATGGATGGAGTTTGGGAATTGAGTGGTACTGTATATGAAGTTGATAAGCTACAGAAATGTGTTATACAGCACAGGGTAACATCACTATTATTTTGTGGTGAGTTTAAATGGAACATAATCTATAAAAATTTTGAATTGGTATGTTGCACTCCTGAAATTTTTATGATGTTGTAAATCAACTATGCTTCAGCAAAGGTAGACAAGAGGAGAGTCAGAATGTCACACCCTAATAATATATAATGACAGAGGTAAATGTTCCATGGATGTCTTACAATATGAGTTTCTTGAAAAAAATTGTAATTAAGGTTGCTTGGTGGGTAAGTAAATAAATTACTAGAAAATGGAAACTTATTCCATAAAATGTTAGGTAATAAATATTTTGAGGTCTTCAGGCTTCAGAGTCTTTGTTGCAACTACTCAACTCTGCTATTAAAGCAACTTAGATTATATGTAAAGAAATCTGTGGCTCTGTTCCAGCTAAATTTTAACGTGGTGGAAGGCAAGGTTTGGCCCATGGGCCACAGTTTCTAATCCCTGGATTAGATGATTAAATGATAGCTAGAGTGGATTCTTACATATTGAAGCTTTTTTCCGTCATTTTTCTATGAAATGAGTACATGAAGATTAATTCTGGAAATCTAATTAAGTTCTATTTAGTTAATTTGGTTTTTTTTTAGAATATTACTTGATATACTTATTATGATTTATATTTCCACAACTAACTACTCTTTCTTGTTTTACTGTTTTCAACTTTAAGGCATATTGTACACTAGATAACCATATATAAACTTGATCCATTTCAATAATCTCACTCCCAGAGAAAATTTAATAATGTAAAAAACTGAAGTAGAACATTGTACTCTATCATTTTAGTCATTGTTGAGAAGATCTGTCTATTGTCAGGATTTGTTTATTTAATTCGGTGATTACTGCAATTTGTCGTTTTATTAAAAAACTTTATGCTTATGTACTGAGATTATTAAGGATTTATAATGAGAACAGATTAATCTACTTCTGGTTTGGTTGGTTTTATGGTGAGGTAATCCATTTACTAAAGTCTTTCTTCTTTTGTTAATAACTTGTCAGACAAATGTTTTTACAACACATACCAAAACCATAAATTCCTTATCTAAATGATTTCAGGCAAGAATTGAATCCATGTAAAGCTGAACTGAGTATTTTGGGAAGGATGATAAAAACAAGCGAATCCATCAGTCATATACCTAGAAAACCACTGCCAGAATCAGGGGCCCTCTTTATTGGTGGACTTCCAGATCTGCATGCAGCAAATCAGGTATTTCTGCTAATGATATGAAACTTTTCATTATGTCTTTTTTATTTAAAAAAAAAAAGTAGGAAAACTTTAGAAGTTTCCTTGTTAATAGAGTCGTTTGCTTGGTTTCATTTTTTTTGTTGTTGTTGTTGTTTTTTTTTTTTGCCATCTACTAACACACGTGTCTTCATCTATCCTCCCAAAGTATACTAAAAGTGTACTGTTCTCATTGCACAGAATTACTCCTGTATCAAGCTGCTTTTCTACCTGGATGGCCCATTTAAGTTCATGATACAATTAAGCATATGTGCTTTTTTTCACCCCTAAGCTAGTGATATCTCTGAATATATAAGGGGTTGGCTTAATAACACAAAAAATATGATTTAAGAAATAGAATTGGGATTCCATCCCCCAGTCTCTGCTTCACAAGAAGTTCCCAAATACAAGAACAGTCTCTACCAAGTTTTGTACATATGCCAGCATATTCTCTAAATTTCCATTTGGACAATTAGCTTATTGTTGACATTATTAACCTGTATTTTAGGATGAGAGCTTATGTACTGACTTAAATGGTATTGATTATTTGGTTCCACTTTGTTACTATGGATCATTACTTTGAAAATTTAATGTTCCTTATTGAGTGTATCAATAGCTTAATGAACCATAAGTGTACCATTTATGAATCTTTTCTCATCCTAATTTTATGATTGTACTCTACATATTTGAATATACTATATTTATACTTTTGGAAATATAAAATTTTATGATTTAAAATTTTTACAAGTTGGGAAAAAGACAACCTCTTCAGCAAATGGTGTTATGCAAGCTGGATGACTGCATAAAAAAAAAAAATGAAGCTAGACCCCTATTTCATAGCATACACAAAAATAAATCCAAAATGGAATAAAGACTTCAGTTTAAGACCTGAACCATCAAATTCCTGGAGGAAACCATAGGCTGTGCACTGTTTAACATGTATCTTAACAATATTTTTCTAGACATGTCTCTAGGAATAGGGAAACAAAAGCAAAAATAAACAAATGGTACTATATCAAACTGAAAAGCTTCGGCATTATAAAAGAAACCATTGAAAAACAAGACAACCTACCAAAAAGGAGAAGGTATTTGCCAATCACGTATCTGATAAGAGATTAGTATATAAAACACATAAATAGGACTCATACAAAATATAAAGAACTCATATAAAATGCATCAACAAGAAAGACAAAAATGCTTTAAAAATAGGCAGAGGATCTAAATAGACATTTTTCCCAAAAAGGCATACAGGTGACCAACAGATATATGAAAATATGCTCATATCACTAATTATTAGGAAAATGCAAATCAAAACATAAGACATCACCTCATACCTGTCAGAATGCTTATTATCAAAAGGCAAGAAATGAATGAATAAAGAAGCTATGGTACATATATACAATGGAATATTTCTCAGCTGTAAAAAGAAATGCAGAAGAATCAGTCCTAATTCATTCAGGTGGATGAATCTAGGACCTATGATACAAAGTGAAGTAAGTCAAAAAGAGAAGGACAAATATAGTATACTAACACATATACATATGGAATCTAGTACTATGGCCCTGATAAATACACATGAAGAACAGCAACAGAAAAACAGACATAGAGAACAGACCTATCAACATTGTGAGAAGGGAAGAGTGGGTGAGAGGCATGGAAGGAGTAACATAAAAACCTATACTATCATATGTAAAAGGGATGACTATTATCAATGTGCTGTGGGGCCAAGGGATCTTACATGGGAACTATGCGAAGACCTGGAGGGGTGGGAAGGGGGGAAGTGGGAGTCAGGCACAGTAAGGAGGGGTCAGGGGTATACATATGACTGATCTGGGGTTATACATATCTGTAAACAACAAAATTTTATAAAAGCAAAATAAAGATAATTAATAAAAAAAAAGATACATGCATCCCAATGTTCATCAAGGCATTATTTACAAGACCCAAGATACGAAAGCAACCTAACTGCAATCAGATGAATGGATAAAGAAGATGTGACACACACACACACACACACACACACACACACACACAGAGCCATGTTACTGGAATGTTACTCAGTCATAAAAATATGAAGTATTCTCCTTTACTCTGCCAAGAAAAGATTAAATCTTGCTTTAGGTCCATGGATGAACTTAAATGAAACAATTCACACAGTGCCATGTAATTTCACTCATGTGAAGGGTATAGAAAACAAATCAAAAAATTAACAAAATAACAAAATAAATTAACAAACCAAACCAAAGATAAACCATAGACATGGAGAATAGAATAGTGGTTCCCAGAGAGGAAGGCAAAGCAGGTGGTAAAATGGGTGAAAGAAATCAACTATATGGATAGGAATTAAATTTTTGGTGGTGAGGATGCTCTGATGTATTCAGAAGTGGAAATATGATATTGTTCACAGAAAACTTGTATAATGTTATAAAGCAATATTACCTCAATAAAAATAAATTTAAAAATATGGGCCTGAAGTTCACAACAAATTGTGAACATATTTCTATGGAAGTCTTCATACAGGTGACAGTTGGAAGTCACAATCATTGATTAGATTGATTGTAGAACAAGAGAAGAGAAAGCTAAGGTTTGGGGATGAGAGACAAAGAGTGGACTAAAGAGGTACACACCAAAGAGCAAAGATGGAAAACATTTCCAAGTGAGCACATGTTCAATACCAAAGCTGCAAATGGTCAACCAGCAGTTTCAAGAGAATGATAATAACAAAAACCAAACTGTAACATTTCAAGTAAAAACAAACAATAGAAGCAGCAGCAATGATTTGGGGCTACTTTTACTGGCAGTTTGTTAATAAAAAGAAAGAGAAAGAGAGGTTGTAATCTAAGGAAAGAATAGAGTGTCAAAGTAGTTGCAGAGCAGATTGTAATTGACTGTAATCTAAAGACTTTTCCCCTAAAATCTTGTTTAGAAAGATTGGCATTTACTAAAGGATTGTCTTACTTAAAACTTGCTATTAGTCTTGTGATGTGAAGAAACTGGACATTTGTAGCAATCAAATTTAGAGGAAATTCAGTGTGTGGACCAATAAAGTTCCCTTGAAATTAAAAGGAACAGCCAACTGTAAGCATTTTTCATCTCCTTGTTAAATATATTGTATTTGACAGATTTTATGTCAGAACCTTATTGATCTTTTACTACTATTACTGTGTCGTAACTGTGTGTGTGTGTGAAATACATATATATATGTGTGTGTGTGTGTGTGTGTGTGTGTGATATAAGCTTAGATGATTGAACAAGCAGACTATAGAATACATCCAGGTATACTTAAAGGGAAATCTTATGATAAATCATAAAAAAACAAAAGGAAGGCAAACTTCTTGAATATGTGTGTAATGCAGCCTCTGTGAATATCATGTAATTATTGTTTTCTGATTAAGAGCTGTTGTTCAGACTCAGTGAGTTGTCAGTACCCAGAAAATTAAAAACAACAGACTTCCAATATAAAACAGGAAGAAAACAATAGCTGATTCCTCTAGCCAGTGAGTGCTAAGCTACAATTATTCTCCTGCCTCCGAGTTTCTAATAGTGTCTTTCTGTGTTGGTCAGAACCCCTCCACATGATAAAAGTTCCTAATCCAATCTGTATCAATGTGTAGGTACTGACAGGTTGTTTAATGTTTCCTTTAACAAAGCACACAAAACTCAGTATACCAGGAGAGAATGAAACAATTAAACACATTCAATTTTCTGCCAGAAGTGTGAAACACTGTGTCCCTTAACGACAATAATGGTGATAACTTCCAAGGCCCATGAATAAATGCTCCTTCTCTGGAGGAAGGAAAACACATTCCTCAATAGTGCTTTAATTATTTACACTTTTCAGTGCATGGACTCCTGCTTTTAGGTGCAAGTTGTTTAAGGACACCAAACCATAATCCCTAATAAATGCAAACCAAGTTACAATAGTATCAACCGGTCTCTTAGCCAATATAAAAATAAATAAAATAATTATGCAAGTAAATAAATAGTACTATTAATCCATTAGAGGACTTTTTTCCCTCTTTTTATGGAAAATGATAGCATGAAATGTGTTCTGGAAATATACTAGCTTTTCTTTTCACATTCGTCAATCGCTAATATAAAAAAATATATATGATGGCTTATGCTCTCATATAAGACTGGAAGTTTTGAAAAATCAAGGGTTGACTTAGTCCATTTGGGCTGCTATAACAAAATACCATATAGAGTGGGTGACTTAAACAGCTTTATTTTTCAGTTATGAAGGCTTGGAAGTCCTTTTTTCTTTTTTCTTTTTTTTGTATGTATAATTGTTTTAACATTTTGAATATAGCACTCTACTCACTTCTGGCCTGCAAAGTCGCTGATGAAAAATTTGCTCATAGTCTTATAAGTCTCCCATTTTATGTGAAAAGTCATTGTTTTGTTGTCTGGAAATTGTCCTTGACTTTGGCTTTAGCCTATTTTATTATGTGTCCCGGTTTGAATTATTTGTACTGACCATATTTAGATGTTCTTTAGATTTCTTAGATGTGGATATTCATCTTTTTCCCTAGATTTACAAAATTTTCAGCCATTTTTTTCTTTGAATACTCTTTCTGGTTCCCTCTTTATCTCTTCTTGAACTCTCACCATGTGTATATTGTCAGTGTGATGAATTCTTATAATCCCATTAAGCATCTTTCCTAATTTTATTATTTTCTTTCTTTTTGTTCCTCTGACTGAATTATTTCCAGTGACCTGTCTTACATTTATTGAACCTTTCTTCTAATTGATCCAATCTCCTGTTGAGCACTTCAAGCTAAATGTTTTCATCTTGTTATGTTCTTCAACTCCATCATTTCTGCTTGATACTTCATTTATAATTAATATTTCTGTTGAAATTATCACTTTATTCAGTTATTGTTCTCTTAATGTTGGTGAGCATGTTTATAAGAGTTAATTTGAAGTCCTTGTCAAGTATATCATGTAACTCTATTTTATTAGAGTCAGTTTCTGTATTTTTATCTTATTCCTTTGTTTTGAATAACTTTGTCAATTTTTTTTCATTTTTTTCTTGATTCTCTGTGTTCATGTCTACTCATTAGAGACCTTTTTTTTGTTTGAGGGGGGGGGTGGGGTGATGGAGTGGGTTGAGCGGGCCACTTCTATTGGTCTTTTATTTATCTATTTTCATTTGTCTTTGTTCTTTGGCTCCTGTGGGTCTCCCATCGCAGTGGCCTCTGTCATCGCAGAGCACCAGTTCTGGGCGCATGTGCCCCAGAGCTCCACCTTGGTAATTGGACATATGGGTCCAGCCGCTCCGCGGCACGTGGGATCTTCCCAGGCCAGGGATCGAACCGGCGCCCCTTGTACTGCAAGGCGGTGTCCTTACCCACTGGACCACCAGCGAAGCCCTCAATTGTTTTAACATTTTGAATATAGCACTCTACTCACTTCTGGCCTGCAAAGTCGCTGATGAAAAATTTGCTCATAGTCTTATAAGTCTCCCATTTTATGTGAAAAGTCATTGTTTTGTTGTCTGGAAATTGTCCTTGACTTTGGCTTTAGCCTATTTTATTATGTGTCCCGGTTTGAATTATTTGTACTGACCATATTTAGATGTTCTTTAGATTTCTTAGATGTGGATATTCATCTTTTTCCCTAGATTTACAAAATTTTCAGCCATTTTTTTCTTTGAATACTCTTTCTGGTTCCCTCTTTATCTCTTCTTGAACTCTCACCATGTGTATATTGTCAGTGTGATGAATTCTTATAATCCCATTAAGCATCTTTCCTAATTTTATTATTTTCTTTCTTTTTGTTCCTCTGACTGAATTATTTCCAGTGACCTGTCTTACATTTATTGAACCTTTCTTCTAATTGATCCAATCTCCTGTTGAGCACTTCAAGCTAAATGTTTTCATCTTGTTATGTTCTTCAACTCCATCATTTCTGCTTGATACTTCATTTATAATTAATATTTCTGTTGAAATTATCACTTTATTCAGTTATTGTTCTCTTAATGTTGGTGAGCATGTTTATAAGAGTTAATTTGAAGTCCTTGTCAAGTATATCATGTAACTCTATTTTATTAGAGTCAGTTTCTGTATTTTTATCTTATTCCTTTGTTTTGAATAACTTTGTCAATTTTTTTTTTCATTTTTTTCTTGATTCTCTGTGTTCATGTCTACTCATTAGAGACCTTTTTTTTTTTGGAGGGGGGTGAGGTGGGGAGGGAGGGGGATGAGCGGGCCACTTCTATTGGTCTTTTATTTATCTATTTTCATTTGTCTTTGTTCTTTGGCTCCTGTGGGTCTCCCATCGCAGTGGCCTCTGTCATCGCAGAGCACCAGTTCTGGGCGCATGTGCCCCAGAGCTCCACCTTGGTAATTGGACATATGGGTCCAGCCGCTCCGCGGCACGTGGGATCTTCCCAGGCCAGGGATCGAACCGGCGCCCCTTGTACTGCAAGGCGGTGTCCTTACCCACTGGACCACCAGGGGAAGCCCTCATTAGAGACTTTTAATTAATTGCTTCTTTCTCACAAAGGGAATTTTCCATGAACTGTTGCTGAATCAGTACATTTGTGGGAGGAATGGAGGTTTCAGGGCTTCCTACTCTGGCATCTAGCTCTTGATTTTCTATTTTGCATAAATTGACAAATTTTACTAAAATTGCTTTTAACTTTATATTGAAAGGTCCTGAAATTTTGTCCTCTGGAAAATCCTAATAAACTTTGATCAATATTTGTATTGAGTTTGAAAAGAGATGTCAATGACAAGAGAATACCAAATAGAGGGCCTTATGGTTTCCTAGTCAGTTACACCTGAGGTGATCACTGACTGAAATCCCAACCACAAATCAATATTATAATATTCATTTTACAAGTTCACATATTAAGCACATATAGATTAAGCACATTCCATAGCTTTTTGGTGTGCATGCATACTCAGTTGTGTCTGACTGCAACCCTATGGACTGCAATCCACCATGTGTTTCAATCTATGGGATTTTTCAGGCAAGAATACTGGAGTGGGTTGCCATTTCCTCTTCCAAGGAATCCTCTTGACTCAGGGATCAAATTTGCATCTCCTGCATCTTCCTGCATTAGCAGGTGGATTCTTTACCACCAAGCCACCTGGAAATTCTTAGCTCTGGGGTACTTAAGTCAAATTCTTTGACCTCAAAAGGCATGATAACTACAATGTAATGTTCTCTCATCCTTACTGGTACAAATAATGACTGTATATTTACATGTTTCCACATGAAGAAATATATATATATATATATATACACACACATACACACACACGTAACTTTTATGCTACTTTAAACAATAATTTGGATTAGTGAAAAAATACAAGACTTGAAATGAAGACATTGATTTTGTTATCATGCTTCTACACTACCACAAAAAATGAGGCTGCTTATATTGTTGACCATTGCTTTAAATCTCAGACCTCTCTTCTATAAATGCTGAAGTTGAACTACATTATTTTTCAGAGTCTACCCTGTTTGAAATTCTGTGGTTTCATGATATATACTATATATATATATAATCTTTGTATATATACAATATAGTATAGTGATATATATGCCATGCAGTATATGTATATATATATATATATATATACATATATATATATACACATTATGTTAAATATTATAGTGCTTCTCAGGTGGCTCAGTGGTAAAGAATCCGCCTGCCAATGCAAAGAGATACAGGAGACACAAGCTCAATTCTGGTTCTGGAAGACCCATTGGACGAGAAAATAAATGCCAACCTGCTTCAGTATTCTTGTCTGGAGGATCCTCTGGACAGAGGTTCCTGGTGGGCTATAGTCCATATGGTCACAAAGAGTTGGACATGTCTGAGTGACTGAGCACACAGCACAGCACATATTAAATATTTTATATGATACACAATTTACTTGAGTATGAATTATACATCCTTATAATAAGATTTTGTCTGAGTCACTAACTCCGTTATATTCTGTTCACCTAGGATCACCTAACTGCATGTAATATCCCTGAGGATGCCTCTTGAAAGACTTCCATCTGTTGTTCCTTCTGTTACTGTTTAACTTACCATTTATTTGTAAAAAGCCTCAAAGAATTTTCATTTTAAAATGAATTGATCAACAAAATCTCACAATAACATATCTCGTCCATAGCTCAAGCTATGACGAAAAAAAGATGAAAAAAAGATGAAAACTGAAACAAGTGAATATATATGCACCTTTTTTTTTTTTTTCAAGAGCTCAGCTTTTTATTGAATGTGAATAGATTTAAAATCAAAGTTTTTCAGTATTCCCCTACAAGTGGTTAGAGGATAGTAGGTAAAATACAGCAAGACATACCCTAGTTTATATTGGTTAGGGAATGCTAGTAATGCAGATCATAATTTTAAAACTGTATGTAATTTTGCAGCATAATATAGGTAACTCAAAAATACAAAACAGCATTTTACCTTCAACGTAGACTAAAATCATATTTTTACTTAAGTGTTTTGGGAATATTAATCTGGGAGAGCGCTTTCTAGTAAAATCTAATAACTGAAGGATAGTTTAGCCAAAGACTGCAGAATAGATCCCTCAGGTGAATGAACTCATACAAAAAATCATAATGTCAAAAAGGCTATGACTTGGGGAAAATAAGTGAAGTATGAATTCAGAGAATCAGCAACCTACTCCATGAAGATGAAAATGAACTACTTTATAAAGTCAAACGATTTGTGAAGTGCTATACAATCCAAAGTTATTAAAATTGCCATTGTCAGTAACTGCATTGGCTCCATCAATGACAAAAATGAGCAGTGTCTAGTTACATGACGTGATAACAGAAAACTTTGGTCATCTAGAACAGCCCACTTAGTGCCAAGACTTTGTCAACTTACTGCTATTGGACCTGCTCCATTTTTCTCATGAGGCAGTGCTTCCTAAGGACCCAGTGACATCACTACAGTCATTCAGTAGAGACAGTAGAGGTTCAAGACCAGAAGAACTGGAGCTCTGGAATTAGAATCCCAGTCCCTCAATTCATAGCACCAGTCTTGGACAAGTCACTTATCCTTTCTTAGCTTCTTTTTCTTTATCTGCAAAATGGAAATGCCACCATTTTAAGGTTGCAGTGAAAAAGGTTGGGATATTGCACAGTGTTAAGTAACTGCTATCCTTTGCTATCATATTATTTTTAGTCTCTTTTCAAAATTGAAATTTAATTCTAATTTGTGCTAAAGAAACATTAAAAAGAAAAAACCCTTTGGACGCTATTTGCAGTACATATATTCCCCTCTGGAAATAAAAGTTTTGAAATAAATTGTTATATTGAAATGGATCTTCATGCTGTGAAACATTCAATCCCAGGTTATCTGCTAAACAGTTTCTTACATGTTCAGTATAAACATAAGGATCATTCTGTTTTCCTAAAATGTTCAACGTATATGTTCTTTTTACATAACTTAATTATCTAAGTGGATTAATAAGTATGCAGTGTCCTGTCATTTAAGGTGGTATAATTTATCTACCTTTCTAAAATAAGAACGCTGAATGTTTTCTGCACTTCTTGAAGTTTTGCCCTCCACTGTCCACTCTGTCTACTGCCTATTCAGCAGGTTGAAACACTTCATCCCTAGGTCTGTATTTCTGATGTAAGGAACCACACCTACTCAGTGAGAGAGCCCATCACCAACTCACTTATTTAGCAAGTAAGAAAGCATTCTGAAGTATGTATTACTTTTGTTTTGTGTTTGTTTTGCTGGGTGTGTATGCTTACTCAGTTGTGTCCGGCTCTGTTTGACTCCATGGACTGTAGCCCACCATGGTCCTCTGTCCATGAGATTTTACAAGAGATACTGGAATGGGTCATCATTTCCTACTACTAAAAGGAATCTTCCCCACTAGAGGATCAAAATTATCTCCTGCATTGGCAGGAGAATTAGGATCTACCCTAAATTCATTACATATGTTTGATCATGTAAAGTTTATAACATTTAATCCTACATGTATGCATTCATTCATATTTTACTGCTAATGAAATTGAAGCACAGTGAGATTAAGCAGTTTGCTCATGGTCACACGACTTGTGAGTGATGTGACTTTTAATTCAATGTCTGTATCAAAAAAACATTTAATATTATTACTAAATAAAAATTCTTGGAATAATTTGTTTCTTAGATTCAACTACTTTATGGAATCTCCTTTAAGGTCAGTTTATACTCTGAAAGTCATCTTAATTTATTAGTATATTTTTAATGCGGTAACAGAAAATAAAAATAGAGTATAATTTTGTATATTTATCAAAAAGAATTTATCTGTGCACCACTCTTTCTATACAGCCATCCATCTAGAGTGTTGCCTTCCTGATCACTGCGTAGTCATGGTGAACAGAATTTGATAACTCAATGAAGCTAGGAGCCATGCTGTGCAGGGCTACCCAGGATGGATAGGTCATAGCAGAGGCTTCTGACAAAATGTGATCCACTGGAGGAAGAAATGGCAAACCACCCCAGCACACTTACTGTGAAAATCTCATGAACTGTATAAAAGGATGAAAGATATGACACTGAAAGATGAGTCCCCAGCTCTGAAGTTATTCATATGCTACTGGAAAAAAGAAGAAACAGACTACTCCTCCTCCAGAATGAATGAAGTGGCTGGGCCAAAGCAGGTATGAAAACCAGTTATGAATGTGTCTGGTGATGAAGGTAAAATCCAATGCTGCAAAGACAAGTACTGCATAGGAACTTGTAATATTAGGTCCATGAATCAAGAAAAATTGGAGATGGTCAATCAGGAGATGGTAAGAATAAACATCAACATCTTAAGATTTAGCAAATTAAATTAAATGAATGGAAATGGGTAAATTTAATTCACACTACCGTTATGTCTACTACTGTGGGCAAGAATCCCATGGAAGAAATGGAGTAGCCCTAATAATTGGAGAAGGAAATGGCAATCCATTCCAGTATTCTTGCCTGGAAAATTCCATGGACGGAGAAGCCTGGAGGGCTGTAGTTCATGGGGTCTCAAATATATACATGTATATGCATACATACATACGTAAGGATTCCCTGATGACCCAGCGGTAAGGAACTTGACTGCAATGCAGGAGACCCGGTTTCCTGGGTTGGGAAGATCCCCTGGAGAAGGGAATGGCAACAGACTCTGGTATTCTTGCCCAGAGAGTTCCATGGACAGAGGATCCTGATGGGATCACACAGACACAACTGAAGTGACTAAGTTGCCACAGCAGCAGTCCTATAAATAACAAGAGTCTGAAATGCAGTACTTGGATGAAACCTCAAAATAAATAAATGATAGTAGCATTCTGAAACCACTAAATCTTATGCTACTTAATTCTTCAGATAGCTTTTCCCATGTGGAATGTGCAAGATCCACATGTGTTGGAGCAATCGACCTGTCCTTATTATATTTGACAGAGGCATTCTTCCTCTGTCAGCCATTTCTGCAACACAAACTACAAACCAGTCATTATGCCAGAGACCAGGGAACTGAACTGCTAATGTGTGGCCTTTGCCATGAAAAACCGCACCAGTAGAAGACACATCAATAGATATATTACAAAAGAAAAACAAACAATCCTCTCAGGTGTTGAGATTTCACAGGCACACAGCTAAGACTCTCTGAGATGAGGATTATCAAAATATCACTGTTCAATCAGTGGAACAACCACATTCAAGCTTTACCTAAAAAATCGCGGAAAAAATAGGATAATTTTGCACTTATAGTTTTAAATCTCCCAGTAGCCTCATGAAAGAGTTGAAAACAAGTAAGGAAAAATCATTCTAACAATCCATTTCATTTAGCCCAGCATGTTCAAAATATTGTGCTTTCAACATGGAATCCACATCTGCTTAGAAGTCCATGAATTTTTCAAAAAATTAAATGGAGATGGTAAGAATAAACATCAACATCTTAAGATTTAGCAAATTAAATTAAATGAATGGAAATGGGTAAATTTAATTCACACTACCGTTATGTCTACTACTGTGGGCAAGAATCCCATGGAAGAAATGGAGTAGCCCTAATAATTGGAGAAGGAAATGGCAATCCATTCCAGTATTCTTGCCTGGAAAATTCCATGGACGGAGAAGCCTGGAGGGCTGTAGTTCATGGGGTCTCAAATATATACATGTATATGCATACATACATACGTAAGGATTCCCTGATGACCCAGCGGTAAGGAACTTGACTGCAATGCAGGAGACCCGGTTTCCTGGGTTGGGAAGATCCCCTGGAGAAGGGAATGGCAACAGACTCTGGTATTCTTGCCCAGAGAGTTCCATGGACAGAGGATCCTGATGGGATCACACAGACACAACTGAAGTGACTAAGTTGCCACAGCAGCAGTCCTATAAATAACAAGAGTCTGAAATGCAGTACTTGGATGAAACCTCAAAATAAATAAATGATAGTAGCATTCTGAAACCACTAAATCTTATGCTACTTAATTCTTCAGATAGCTTTTCCCATGTGGAATGTGCAAGATCCACATGTGTTGGAGCAATCGACCTGTCCTTATTATATTTGACAGAGGCATTCTTCCTCTGTCAGCCATTTCTGCAACACAAACTACAAACCAGTCATTATGCCAGAGACCAGGAACTGAACTGCTAATGTGTGGCCTTTGCCATGAAAAACCGCACCAGTAGAAGACACATCAATAGATATATTACAAAAGAAAAACAAACAATCCTCTCAGGTGTTGAGATTTCACAGGCACACAGCTAAGACTCTCTGAGATGAGGATTATCAAAATATCACTGTTCAATCAGTGGAACAACCACATTCAAGCTTTACCTAAAAAATCGCGGAAAAAATAGGATAATTTTGCACTTATAGTTTTAAATCTCCCAGTAGCCTCATGAAAGAGTTGAAAACAAGTAAGGAAAAATCATTCTAACAATCCATTTCATTTAGCCCAGCATGTTCAAAATATTGTGCTTTCAACATGGAATCCACATGAAAACATTATTAATAGGATACACCACATGCTATTTCTTCATTATGAGCCTTTCTCATCTGGTGTGTTTCTCCCATTGATTGTCCACATGAGCCTGGGTCAGCCATGTTTCACATGTTCGGTAGCCCCATGTGATGAGTGACTGTGTATCCACAGAGCAGCTCTGCAGAAGACTATCACACTGGTATAGGCTATTTTACAGTGAATTTATCTGACCTTTGCATGCGGTATCATTTACTCATTCATTCTTCAGCAAATGATTGTCATGTTTTTTATTATTTGTCAAATGATATCACTGAGAATATAATGAGTACAAAAGACCCTGATCTTTTGGAGTTTAGACTACTGAAAATAATCCTATAGGATAATCTTTTTTTTTTTTTTAAGTATTTATTTATTTATTTTGGAGGTGGGTGAGTTGGGGAGAGAGCAGGGCAGGCGGGCCACTTCTATTGCTCTTTCATTTATCTACTTTCATCCATCTTTGTTCTTTGGCCCATGTGGGCCTCCCATCGCAGTGGCCTCTGTTGTCGCAGAGCACTGGCTCTGGGCGCATGCGCTACAGAGCTCCGGCTGGGTAATTGGTCACATGGGTCCAGCCGCTCCGTGGCACGTGGGATCTTCCCAGGCCAGGGATCAAACTGACGCCCCTTGCACTGCAAGGCGGTGTCCTTACCCACTGGACCACCAGGAAGCCGTAGGATAATCTTATATCCTGTATTAAGAACTATGCATCCTGCAAGGAATGGGGAATATGCAGAAGATGGGCCTGTGACTCAGATCAGATCATAAGAGGTGAATGACGCTGAAAAGACAGCAGCAACAGCCTGGAAGAGAGAGAAGGGATGCATCCATGAAACAGGGGAACCAGTGTGATTAAAGACGGGGAGAAACCCAAGGTGTGAGTGAGGAAGAGCCTGAAGTATTTAAACAATATACCAGGCAAGAGAGAATAAGTGATGATGCCAAAACAGGATGCAAGCTTGGAAAGCCCTGGGTGTCATTTAAGGAGCTCAAACTCATTCAGTGGTATCAGACTTTAAATATTAAACAAGTTGCATTAGCAGCTTTATGGGATATATTTGGGAGAAGAGAACAAAGGATGGGAGAGTATGTAAGAGAAGAATGAACACTTCAGGCAAGAAAAAAAAATGGAAGTCTCAGTTTGAACAGATGAATAAGAGTTAGAGAAGAGGAAGCAGATTTGATAAAGTTTTGCATTAAAATCAAGACATGTAACAGTTGGATTTCAGCTGAAGCTGTTGAAGGAGTCAAGGAAAACGTCCAGGCTTCTGTTTTGAGCTGATTACCTACCTGAGAAAACCAACCCCAAGGTAAGAAATCTCAGAAGAGAAGCAATTGGACAGAGAGAGATGATGTCCTTTTGTCCTGAGTCTGAAATGCCCTGAGAAGGTCAGCCTGAAATTCCCATGAATCAGCGAGGTGAATGCTGACCAGTTCTGCGCTGCAACTGAAGCAATGGGAGGGAATCACATTCTGAGGGAACATGTAGGATTTAAAACCAACTCTCCGAAAACAGATCAGCATGTCCTTCTATAGCATTCCAGTTAGAATGTCTCCCTAGGCTGTCAGGAGAGTTTATAAGATATGATACCTCATTGTTCCTTGTTTTGTAAGCACCCATAGGCACCTCCCTTTGACGAGTTTCAGATTCTTGCACCACAGTATTTCTACCACTGGTAGTCATCAGACCCCATCTGCCGTGTGCCTTTGATGTGTGTTCTCTTCAGCTGGAGGCCACATCTAATAGTTTGCACAGCAGCTCCTGTCCCCTTGCCTAGCATCCCCCAGCAGCTTTTTGACCATGAGGTCTGAGTTAATTTCCCCTTAATAGGACTCCTTGCCACCTTTGTATATGTCTCTTCTAGCACTTCGCATCTTGTTTCTACTGCAATCATCACTTTGTCATCTATCTTATTCCAAGACTGAAGACACTTCTGAAATGATGGACTTTTCTTGTTTGCTTTTTAATTTCCACTGTTGATGTATCCATCTACAGGGACTCACTCATACATGGTTTATATACATATATATATATATATATATATATATATATATATACATATAAAATGATTGTATTTTTTTTTCTTTTTAATTTTTTCTTTTTTTTATTTGGCTGTGCTGGGTCTTAGTTGCTGCATGTGGGATCTAGTTCCCTGACCAAGGATCAAACCCAGGCCCCCTACATTAGAATGCAGAGTCTTAACCACTGGACCACCAGGGAAGTCCCCATACACGTCTGTTGACTAGAAAGTTATTGAGTTTAATTTTATTTTGTGATTGTATTAATTTCAATAGACTAGAATTAAATTGGCATGGGACTTACTAGTAAACATAAAGGAAAATACAGTTGTTAACAACAGGAGAGTTTCATGCTGGAAATGCTCTGATGAGGTACCAGCTCTAATATTTGAGATCATATATATCATCGCAGTCTCATATAAAATGTATCATTTTTTCCATTTTCAAATATATCAACTTTTGTCTGTTTTCTCATTTTTACTATCTCAAGAATATATGCATACAGAATGGAGTGAGGTCTCCACTATAGTTGAACTTCTTTTCTCCCTCTCATACTCAACTGCATTGCCCAGAGAGTCAGTGTCTTTTCCAACCGTTACAGATTTTTGCAAACATTTATAAGCTCTGGTCATCAGAGGTAGGTGGTGTCTGTTGTGTACCTTTTCCCACAACCTTACCGACAACCTTATGTGACAAAGAGCACAACCCTAGGTTACATTCTGTCAAACATATATCAGCCAGGAAGCATAAAATTTTGCATCATCACAGTGGTTTTGAAGCCCATTTATGAAAGGTTAATTTTAAGGCTAATGCATGACACTCTATCTATTCCAAGTCTCCCTTAGCTGAGCTTTGACCATGAGGTCTGAGTTAATTTCCTTAATAGGACTCCTTGCCACCTTTGTATATGTCTCTTCTAGCACTTCGCATCTTGTTTCTACTGCAATCATCACTTTGTCATCTATCTTATTCCAAGACTGAAGACACTTCTGAAATGATGGACTTTTCTTGTTTGCTTTTTAATTTCCACTGTTGATGTATCCATCTACAGGGACTCACTCATACATGGTTTATATACATATATATATATATATATATATATATATATATATATACATATAAAATGATTGTATTTTTTTTTCTTTTTAATTTTTTCTTTTTTTTATTTGGCTGTGCTGGGTCTTAGTTGCTGCATGTGGGATCTAGTTCCCTGACCAAGGATCAAACCCAGGCCCCCTACATTAGAATGCAGAGTCTTAACCACTGGACCACCAGGGAAGTCCCCATACACGTCTGTTGACTAGAAAGTTATTGAGTTTAATTTTATTTTGTGATTGTATTAATTTCAATAGACTAGAATTAAATTGGCATGGGACTTACTAGTAAACATAAAGGAAAATACAGTTGTTAACAACAGGAGAGTTTCATGCTGGAAATGCTCTGATGAGGTACCAGCTCTAATATTTGAGATCATATATATCATCGCAGTCTCATATAAAATGTATCATTTTTTCCATTTTCAAATATATCAACTTTTGTCTGTTTTCTCATTTTTACTATCTCAAGAATATATGCATACAGAATGGAGTGAGGTCTCCACTATAGTTGAACTTCTTTTCTCCCTCTCATACTCAACTGCATTGCCCAGAGAGTCAGTGTCTTTTCCAACCGTTACAGATTTTTGCAAACATTTATAAGCTCTGGTCATCAGAGGTAGGTGGTGTCTGTTGTGTACCTTTTCCCACAACCTTACCGACAACCTTATGTGACAAAGAGCACAACCCTAGGTTACATTCTGTCAAACATATATCAGCCAGGAAGCATAAAATTTTTGCATCATCACAGTGTTGAGCCTGGGAAAATCTCATATGTCCGTAAGTCCCTTAACTCATTCTTGAGTGAAAGGTTAATTTTAAGGCTAATGCATGACACTCTGATGGCTGTGCAGCAAACAATTTTGTAGCGCAGTCAAGTGACAGCCTCTGCTGTAAAGTGAAGACAGAATGACAAATGGAACTTCAGACTGAGAGCTATTCTGTGATTGCTATAGTCATACACTTAATTATGAAATCTTTCTAAATGACCAGAGGCCTGAAAGTGCTCATTTATTTAATTTAAAACATTAGAGATAACATTCAGGGAGCTAATTGTTTTGTATTTTGGTTAAGTGTTAAGTAATCAACCTTATCATGAATCGTTCTTCCAAAACTCAGTCATTAAAACAACAGATATTATTCATTTGCTCACAGTTCAACAATGTTCATAGGATTTCGTGAAAAGAGTTTAGTTTTGCTCCAATTCTGAGGGTGGAATATCCAAAATGACGTCCTCACTCATGTTTTATATCTCAGCAAGAATAGTTGGAAAAGTAGAGGAAAGGCTTGGGTCTCTCTGTCTCTCAGATAGAGACATAGATGTAGATATAGGTAAATACAGATGTAGATGTAGGAGGAGGAGAAGGAGACGACAGAGGATGAAATGGTTGGATAGTATCGCTGACTCAATGGACATGAGTTTGAACAAACTCCGGGAGATGGTGAAGGACAGGGAAGCCTGATGTACTGCATTCCATGGGGTCACAAAGAGTTGGACAGGACTGAGTGAGTGAACTGAACTGAATTCTCTCTCATCTCAATTTATTTGACGGTTGTTCTGTGGTCTCTTTAAACTGGAAACAAAAGGCCGTCTATGCACATTGTTTTTGTTGTTTTTTATTTGTTTTTGTTTGTTTACTACATGCTGTTCCATAAAAGGGAAAAAATCATTATTTCCTGCAAATGTAATTCTGTCATAGACACAAACAACTAGAGTCTAAATTCTAATGACTTTTGTTCTCTTTTTTTCCATGTAGTTTTTATTACATATTTCAATTATTTTTGTTTTGACTCAAGTAGGTTAATGTGATCACACAAATATTAATCGGCCAAAGAGAACCCTGAATAAAATTTTTGTTGGAGCCTGGGAAAATCTCATATGTCCGTAAGTCCCTTAACTCATTCTTGAGTGAAAGGTTAATTTTAAGGCTAATGCATGACACTCTGATGGCTGTGCAGCAAACAATTTTGTAGCGCAGTCAAGTGACAGCCTCTGCTGTAAAGTGAAGACAGAATGACAAATGGAACTTCAGACTGAGAGCTATTCTGTGATTGCTATAGTCATACACTTAATTATGAAATCTTTCTAAATGACCAGAGGCCTGAAAGTGCTCATTTATTTAATTTAAAACATTAGAGATAACATTCAGGGAGCTAATTGTTTTGTATTTTGGTTAAGTGTTAAGTAATCAACCTTATCATGAATCGTTCTTCCAAAACTCAGTCATTAAAACAACAGATATTATTCATTTGCTCACAGTTCAACAATGTTCATAGGATTTCGTGAAAAGAGTTTAGTTTTGCTCCAATTCTGAGGGTGGAATATCCAAAATGACGTCCTCACTCATGTTTTATATCTCAGCAAGAATAGTTGGAAAAGTAGAGGAAAGGCTTGGGTCTCTCTGTCTCTCAGATAGAGACATAGATGTAGATATAGGTAAATACAGATGTAGATGTAGGAGGAGGAGAAGGGGACGACAGAGGATGAAATGGTTGGATAGTATCGCTGACTCAATGGACATGAGTTTGAACAAACTCCGGGAGATGGTGAAGGACAGGGAAGCCTGATGTACTGCATTCCATGGGGTCACAAAGAGTTGGACAGGACTGAGTGAGTGAACTGAACTGAATTCTCTCTCATCTCAATTTATTTGACGGTTGTTCTGTGGTCTCTTTAAACTGGAAACAAAAGGCCGTCTATGCACATTGTTTTTGTTGTTTTTTATTTGTTTTTGTTTGTTTACTACATGCTGTTCCATAAAAGGGAAAAAATCATTATTTCCTGCAAATGTAATTCTGTCATAGACACAAACAACTAGAGTCTAAATTCTAATGACTTTTGTTCTCTTTTTTTTTTCCATGTAGTTTTTATTACATATTTCAATTATTTTTGTTTTGACTCAAGTAGGTTAATGTGATCACACAAATATTAATCGGCCAAAGAGAACCCCTGAATAAATGCAAATTGATTCTGCCCCCAGAAATAGATGTTGGCTAATTCAAGTTTAATGAGGCTCAAAATAGATACATTTTTTATTTTTTGTAGATTTTAATCATATCTGTCTTTAGGAATCTGGAAAACTATTATGGGCTAATTAAGCTTACTCACCTGACAGATTTTCCACAGCTCACCTGGCTCTGCTCAGGACCACAGCACTCATAGTTACAATAGAAGAGCAATAAAGGAGATTATGTAGGAATAGCTTTTTATAATATGGAGACAATTCCATCCCCCAAATCTCTCTGCATAACAATGTCACGTATTACTTCAAATTTTCATGTTTCTGGCAAAAACTGGATGGATATCATCTCTGCTCCAGAGTCTACAGACCTTGCAGTTATCCTCCTCCCTGATAGGATGAATTATCCATTTGATAAAGATGTGCAAAGGGCCAGTCTTTAAGAGACTGGAGGCAATTGATAAAAGACTTGGAAAATGTGAAATTTAAGGCCTGTTGTCAAAGTAAAGACTTAGAGCATTGATGTTGACTGTTTTGAATTATGATTTAAATATTCAGAAATATAATTACTCAGCACTGAAATAAACTTATCCTCTTAATGTATAAGATGCTTCAGGGAGAAAAATCTCAGTAGTTCTGGAATCTGTCATGGGACACCAATGTCCCATGATAGATTTAATTTTTTAAAGAAATAAATTAGTAAATAACATTCAAACAGCAAGTAAAATGGAACACAACTGAAATAGCAACTCTAACCCCTTATATGTGGCTTTTCTCTTTTTTATAATCGATATTTAAATGATGAATGTGTAATAAGATGTCATAGTGTTGGACCTGGGACCAAACTCCACTTCATTCTTAGAGTAAGCTTACCCTTTAGTTACTGCTTCTGCAAAAAAGGGGAAAATTAGAGTTGTGTGGTCAGGAGTCAATGAGACAAGTCACAGAACGTTTTTTGCAAAATGCTTGGCATCTTAAAGTTTGCCCTCAAATACTACCCAGGCCCCTTAATCTAGACTGGACTCCTATCTCACACACTGAACTGTGTTGGGGCTGTGGATATCTCCTGGGCCTGGGCCTTGCTGAACCTTTTACATCATTTGTTAGCATCCCAGGCATGAGCTCTGTCTGCTTCTTTATCACACCTTCTGTCTCATGCACAGTATATCCACTCAGTAAATGCTTGAATTAAAGTTTGAATTGATTAATGTATTCTTAATAGAATAAGCTAGACTCTCGCAGGAAATAAACCACTCAGGAAAGTGACTTAGACCCATTTAGAAGCTTTAGCAGCTCTGCTGGGAGCTTGAATTTGGATCAAATAATCTGAGCTTTGGTCTTAACCAAATAGCTAATACTGGAGCAGTGTTGCAGTGAAAAATCAGTGGATGCAAACGTCTGTGTAATGATTACTTCAGATACTGTAAAAAGGTTAGCATCAAAATATGCCTGTATAATACACTGTATGAAATCTACCTGAGTTTTTATACATGTTATATTAATTTTGGCTGACAATTTTATTTTGGTCATTTTACTACGGAGGAAACAGTACTTAACCCCAATCCCCTATGCTGAATTAACTCACAGGCAAACTACCCCTATGTTTTCCCCAGGTGTGAGATAATTTGTGGTTGTGTGTGAACAAAAATTTATTTTATTTGTTCTAATTCTAACTTCATTTTAGTGTGGTTTACTCTAACCTGCATGTCACACTTGTGATTTCATGAATGTTCCTGATTAGGGAAAAAAAATGAGTGGGTAACCATGTTGGTCCTGAGTTGTTTCAAAGAAATATGAAATAGTTATATAGGAGGTTTTCAACTACAGTTGCAATCATAAGGGAGTTTGTGAATGTCTGAGGGCTAAGAAATCATATGAAGAAATATCCTGAGAAGGGCTGCCTACTTTTCAACTCATTAGAATATATTTCCTCCTTCTTTGAAGCATAAAATAAAATATCAAAGGATTTGAAAAGAATTTTTATGGCATACAAAAACTGTATGCAAAGAATTATTTATACAATTTTACTAAAATATTAGTATATATGCATAGTTATTAAAACAGCAAAATTGCTTTTAACTTAGGAGTCAATGAGACAAGTCACAGAACGTTTTTGAAAACTTGGCATCTTAAAGTTTGCCCTCAAATACTACCCAGGCCCCTTAATCTAGACTGGACTCCTATCTCACACACTGAACTGTGTTGGGGCTGTGGATATCTCCTGGGCCTGGGCCTTGCTGAACCTTTTACATCATTTGTTAGCATCCCAGGCATGAGCTCTGTCTGCTTCTTTATCACACCTTCTGTCTCATGCACAGTATATCCACTCAGTAAATGCTTGAATTAAAGTTTGAATTGATTAATGTATTCTTAATAGAATAAGCTAGACTCTCGCAGGAAATAAACCACTCAGGAAAGTGACTTAGACCCATTTAGAAGCTTTAGCAGCTCTGCTGGGAGCTTGAATTTGGATCAAATAATCTGAGCTTTGGTCTTAACCAAATAGCTAATACTGGAGCAGTGTTGCAGTGAAAAATCAGTGGATGCAAACGTCTGTGTAATGATTACTTCAGATACTGTAAAAAGGTTAGCATCAAAATATGCCTGTATAATACACTGTATGAAATCTACCTGAGTTTTTATACATGTTATATTAATTTTGGCTGACAATTTTATTTTGGTCATTTTACTACGGAGGAAACAGTACTTAACCCCAATCCCCTATGCTGAATTAACTCACAGGCAAACTACCCCTATGTTTTCCCCAGGTGTGAGATAATTTGTGGTTGTGTGTGAACAAAAATTTATTTTATTTGTTCTAATTCTAACTTCATTTTAGTGTGGTTTACTCTAACCTGCATGTCACACTTGTGATTTCATGAATGTTCCTGATTAGGGAAAAAAAATGAGTGGGTAACCATGTTGGTCCTGAGTTGTTTCAAAGAAATATGAAATAGTTATATAGGAGGTTTTCAACTACAGTTGCAATCATAAGGGAGTTTGTGAATGTCTGAGGGCTAAGAAATCATATGAAGAAATATCCTGAGAAGGGCTGCCTACTTTTCAACTCATTAGAATATATTTCCTCCTTCTTTGAAGCATAAAATAAAATATCAAAGGATTTGAAAAGAATTTTTATGGCATACACATGATTATAATGAAGCGCTGTATGCAAAGAATTATTTATACAATTTTACTAAAAATATTAGTATATATGCATAGTTATTAAAACAGCAATTAAAAGATTAGTGCCTTTAATGACACCACTCCTTTTCCAGAGAGTTCCAAGTTCATCTCCATGATATGTGGAGTTAATTTATTTACCAGAAAATACGAGAATGCCAATTTACATTATGTCTCAAATTAGAATAAGTAAATGATTATATGAAGAGAAGAGGCAATGTAGGTGGAACACTGTGATGGGAAAGTTGTAGGAGTTATCATGCGTGTGAATTCTGCATTAGAGACATTTAAAGCTGAAGGAAAACACCCTGTTCAAAGCCTCCTTTTTATTTACAAGGAAACAAAATTGTGACGCTGAGCTTCTGCCTGCCTTCAGAATCAATATCTAGTACACATGATTAGAACATATATTCCCTGTATGAAAAGCTAAAGTTAGCACAAAAAAAAAAAACACACACACAAAGAATAGAGGATGTTGCTTATGTTAACAAGTCTTTTGTGGCTTTGCTGAACTAGTTCCTATGGAATTTATTTTAAAATAAGTGTCTCTGCAAAAAATATATATATATTAAAATTTTTATTTGGAGTATAATTGATTTACAATGTTGGATTAGTTTCAGGTGTACAGCAAAGGGAATCAGTTAGACATATGTATATGTCTACACATTTTTATTTAGATTTTTTTCCCATGTAGGCCGTTACAGAACACTGAGTATAGTTCCTTAATGCTGTATGATAGATTTTTATTTTGTTTTTGTTGTTGTCCAGTCGCTATGTCATATCCAACTCTTTGTGACCCCACGAAATGGAACATGTCAGGCTTCCCTGTCCTTCACCATCTCTCTGAATTTGCTCAAGCTCATATTCATTGAGTCTCAAGAATCTTTTCTGGGAACACAGTTCGAAAGCATCAGTTTTTTGGTGCTCAGTCTTCTTTATGTTCCAACCTCAAAACCATACATGACTACTGGAAAAAACAGTCAAACCATAGCTGTGACTATATGGACCTTTGTCAGCAAAGTGATGTCTCAGCTTTTTAATACAATGTCTAGGTTAGTCATAGCTGTTCTTCCAAAGAGTAAGGGTCTTTTAATTTTTTAGCTCCAGTCTCTGTCCACATTAATTTTGGAGCTCAAGAAAATGAAATCTGACACTGTTTCCATATTTTACCCCATTTATCTGCCATGGAATGATAGGGCCAGATGCCATGATCTTAGTGTTTTGAATGTTGAGATTTAAACCAGCTTTTTCAGACTCCTCTTTCACCTTAATCAAGAGGCTCTTTAGTGCCACTATGCTTTCTGACATTAAAGTGGTATCATCTGCATATCTGAGGTTGTTGATATTTCTCATTGCAATCCTAATTCCAGCTTGTGATTTATTCAGCCTGGCATGTCACATAATGAGCCCTGCATATAAGTTAAATAAGTAGGGTGACAATAAACAGACTTGACATACTCTTCTTGCAATTTTTAACTGGTTTGTTGTTCCATGTCGGTTTCTAACTGTTGCTTCTTGAGTTGCATATAGGTTTCACAGGAGGCAGGTAATGTGGTCTGGTATTCCCACCTTATTAAGAATATTCCACAGTTTGTTTTGATCCATATAGCCAAACGGTTTAACATAGTCAATAAGACAGAGTAGATTTTTTTGAATTCACTTGCTTTTTCTATGATCCAGTATATATTGGCAATTTGATTTCTTATTTTCCTTTTGCCTTTTCTAAGTCCAGCTTGTACATCTGGAAGTTCTCGGTTCACGTAGTGTTGAAGCCTAGCTTAATAATCTTGCTGGCATGTGAAATAAGTGCAATCATATTTGTTTAATTGAGACACATTTTTGATTTTTCCCATGTAGGCCGTTACAGAACACTGAGTATAGTTCCTTAATGCTGTATGATAGATTTTTATTTTGTTTTTGTTGTTGTCCAGTCGCTATGTCATATCCAACTCTTTGTGACCCCACGAAATGGAACATGTCAGGCTTCCCTGTCCTTCACCATCTCTCTGAATTTGCTCAAGCTCATATTCATTGAGTCTCAAGAATCTTTTCTGGGAACACAGTTCGAAAGCATCAGTTTTTTGGTGCTCAGTCTTCTTTATGTTCCAACCTCAAAACCATACATGACTACTGGAAAAAACAGTCAAACCATAGCTGTGACTATATGGACCTTTGTCAGCAAAGTGATGTCTCAGCTTTTTAATACAATGTCTAGGTTAGTCATAGCTGTTCTTCCAAAGAGTAAGGGTCTTTTAATTTTTTAGCTCCAGTCTCTGTCCACATTAATTTTGGAGCTCAAGAAAATGAAATCTGACACTGTTTCCATATTTTACCCCATTTATCTGCCATGGAATGATAGGGCCAGATGCCATGATCTTAGTGTTTTGAATGTTGAGATTTAAACCAGCTTTTTCAGACTCCTCTTTCACCTTAATCAAGAGGCTCTTTAGTGCCACTATGCTTTCTGACATTAAAGTGGTATCATCTGCATATCTGAGGTTGTTGATATTTCTCATTGCAATCCTAATTCCAGCTTGTGATTTATTCAGCCTGGCATGTCACATAATGAGCCCTGCATATAAGTTAAATAAGTAGGGTGACAATAAACAGACTTGACATACTCTTCTTGCAATTTTTAACTGGTTTGTTGTTCCATGTCGGTTTCTAACTGTTGCTTCTTGAGTTGCATATAGGTTTCACAGGAGGCAGGTAATGTGGTCTGGTATTCCCACCTTATTAAGAATATTCCACAGTTTGTTTTGATCCATATAGCCAAACGGTTTAACATAGTCAATAAGACAGAGTAGATTTTTTTGAATTCACTTGCTTTTTCTATGATCCAGTATATATTGGCAATTTGATTTCTTATTTTCCTTTTGCCTTTTCTAAGTCCAGCTTGTACATCTGGAAGTTCTCGGTTCACGTAGTGTTGAAGCCTAGCTTAATAATCTTGCTGGCATGTGAAATAAGTGCAATCATATGGTAATTTGGACATTCTTTAGCATTGCCTTTCTTTGGATTGAAATGAAAATTGACTTTTCCAGTCCTGTGGCCACTGCTGAGTTTTTCAAATTTGCTGGAGTAATACATGCAGCAGTTTAAAAGCATTGTCTTTCAGGATGCTAAATAGCTCAGCTGGAATTCCATTACATCCACTAACTGTGTTTGTAGTAATGCTAAGGCCCACTTAACTTCACACTCCAATATGTTTGGCTCTAGGTGAGTGACCACACTTCATGGTTATCTAGGTTATTAAGAACTGTTTTTTTCTTCAGTTCTGTGTATCTTGACACTTTTTAAAAATCTCTTCTGCTTCTGTTAGGTCTTTGCCTTTTTTGTCCATTTTTGTGCCTATGTTTGCATGAAAGTTTTTCCTGGTGTCTTTCATTTTCTTAAAGAGATCTCAAGTCTTTCTCATTCTATTGTTTTCCTCTATTTGTTTGCCTTGTTCACTTAAGAAGGATTTCTTATCTCTCCTTGCTGTTCTTTGGAACTCTTCATTCAGTTGGATATATCTTTCCCTTTCTCCTTGCCTTTCACTTCTTTCCTTTTCCAAGCTATTTGTAAGGCCTTCTCAGACAACCATTTCTCCTTCTTGTTTAACCTCCATGTGTATGGGTATTTTACAACTATTTTTTTCCTGTAATTGATATCTAGTCTCATAGCATTGTGGTAAGAGAAGATCCTTGATATGATTTCAATTTTCTTAAATTTACTAAGGCTTGATTTGTGGCCCAAGATGTGGTCTGTCCTGGAGAATGTTCCATGTGCACCTGAGACAAAGTATATTCTTCTGCATTTGAATGGAAAAGTCCTGAAGATAACAATTAGGTCCATTTAGTATAATGTTTCATCCAAGGTGTGTGTTTCCCTATTGATTTTCTGTTTTGATGATCTGTCCATGAGTATAGGTGGGGTGTTGCAGTCCCCTTCCATTATTGTTAGTGTTGATATCCACTTTTATGCCTTAGTGTTTGCCTCATGTATTGAGGTGCTCCTATCCTGTCTGCATAAGTATTTACAATTTTCACATCTTCTTGGATTGATCCTTTAATCATTATGTAGTGTCTTTCTTTATCTCTTCTAGTAGTCTTTATATTTTGTTTTAAATGAAACTTGACACTCCAGCTTTCTTTTGATTTCCATTCCTATGGAATATATTCTTTCCATCCTTTTATTTTCAGTCTGTAGATGTCTCTAGGTCTGAAGTTGTTATCTTGTAGGCAGCATATAAAATATGGTCTTGTTTTTTGTACTTATTCAGCCAGTCTGCATCTTTTGGCTGGAGATTTAATCCATTTGCACTAAAGTAATTATTGACATATATGTTTTTATTGGTGTTTTCTTAATTGTTCTGGGTTTGTTTTTGTAGGTCTTTCCTTTCTCTTGTGTTTACTGCCTATATAGCTCCCTTTAGTATTTGTTGTAAAGCTGGATTGACAGTTCTAAATTTTTTTAACTTCTGCTTATCCTAAAACTTTTGATTCCTCCATAAGTTTTGAATGAGATCTTTGCCGGGTAGAGTAATCTTGGTTGTAGGTTTGTTTTTGTTTTTTCCTTTTAATACTTTATATACTGTCATTACCTTCTGACCTGCAGAATTTCTGCTGAAAGAGCCACTGTTAGTCCTTTGGGTTTTCCCTTGTGTGTTACTTATTCCATTTCCATTGCTGCTTTTAATGTTATTTCTTTGTGTTTAATCTCTGTTAGCTTGATTAGTATGTTTGTTGATGTGTTTTTCCTTGGATTTATCCTGTATGGGACTATGTGCTTCTAGGACTTGATTGATTATTTCCTTTCCCAAGTCAGGGAAATTTTCAACTATAATCTCTTCAAAAGTTTTCTCAGCCCCTTTCTTTTCTTTTCTTCCTCTGGGATCCCTATAACTCAAAGCTCTCTGAGACTATCCTCAATTATTTTCACTCTTCTCCTTTATTCTGCTCTTCACTAGTTATTTCCACTATTCTATCTTCCTGTTCATTTATCCATTCTTCTGCCTCAATTGCTCTAGTATTGGTTCCTTCCAGAGTATTTTTAATGTCAGTAATTGTGTTATTCATCTCTGCTTGTTCATTCTTCATTTCTTCTATGTCCTTGTTCTTCAGACTTATTGTATTAATTATTTATTGCATTTTTTAAATTCTATTTTCAAGTCTTTTGTAACATCTTTACTATTATTATTGTGAATTCTTTTTCAGGTAGTTTGCTTATCTCCTCTTTGTTAAATTGGTGATGTGAGTTTCTACTTTGTTTCTTCATTTGTGCTATATTTCTCTGTCTTTTTCTCTTTTTTCCCCCTTAACTTACTCTGCTTGAGGTCTTCTTTTCCCTGGCTTTCTTTTTTACTTTGGTGTTTTTGGAGATTTAATCCATTTGCACTAAAGTAATTATTGACATATATGTTTTTATTGGTGTTTTCTTAATTGTTCTGGGTTTGTTTTTGTAGGTCTTTCCTTTCTCTTGTGTTTACTGCCTATATAGCTCCCTTTAGTATTTGTTGTAAAGCTGGATTGACAGTTCTAAATTTTTTTAACTTCTGCTTATCCTAAAACTTTTGATTCCTCCATAAGTTTTGAATGAGATCTTTGCCGGGTAGAGTAATCTTGGTTGTAGGTTTGTTTTTGTTTTTTCCTTTTAATACTTTATATACTGTCATTACCTTCTGACCTGCAGAATTTCTGCTGAAAGAGCCACTGTTAGTCCTTTGGGTTTTCCCTTGTGTGTTACTTATTCCATTTCCATTGCTGCTTTTAATGTTATTTCTTTGTGTTTAATCTCTGTTAGCTTGATTAGTATGTTTGTTGATGTGTTTTTCCTTGGATTTATCCTGTATGGGACTATGTGCTTCTAGGACTTGATTGATTATTTCCTTTCCCAAGTCAGGGAAATTTTCAACTATAATCTCTTCAAAAGTTTTCTCAGCCCCTTTCTTTTTCTTTTCTTCCTCTGGGATCCCTATAACTCAAAGCTCTCTGAGACTATCCTCAATTATTTTCACTCTTCTCCTTTATTCTGCTCTTCACTAGTTATTTCCACTATTCTATCTTCCTGTTCATTTATCCATTCTTCTGCCTCAATTGCTCTAGTATTGGTTCCTTCCAGAGTATTTTTAATGTCAGTAATTGTGTTATTCATCTCTGCTTGTTCATTCTTCATTTCTTCTATGTCCTTGTTCTTCAGACTTATTGTATTAATTATTTATTGCATTTTTTAAATTCTATTTTCAAGTCTTTTGTAACATCTTTACTATTATTATTGTGAATTCTTTTTCAGGTAGTTTGCTTATCTCCTCTTTGTTAAATTGGTGATGTGAGTTTCTACTTTGTTTCTTCATTTGTGCTATATTTCTCTGTCTTTTTCTCTTTTTTCCCCCTTAACTTACTCTGCTTGAGGTCTTCTTTTCCCTGGCTTTAGGGTTTTATTCCATCTTACTTTTGTTTTTCTTCCTCAGCTGTAAAGGTTGGTTCAGTGGTTTGTGTTCACTTCTTGGTAGGGTTGGTTTGTGCCTGCATTGTAGTGGAGAGGTAATTACAGAAATAATGGAACATATACACACACCTACACACACACACACACACACACACACACACACAGAGAGAGAGATGTAAAAATATATTCTGAAGAGAAAAAGAATACAGGAGATGACTTGGAGAGCAAAGGGAACCAAAAATGACATTAACCAATTAAAGGCAAACATAACTAACACTCAATCTAGAGAACTGAAACACGAGCAGAGTGCCAACTAGAGAATATAGCAGAGAACTAGCCTTTAACTTACATGGTGAGAAAAGAAAGAGTGGAGGGAAATAAAAAGGAGAATAAGGGAGAGAAAAGAGAAAGGAAGGTGTGGAAAAGATGGTAGAAAAAAATAGAAAAGCAAAGATAAATAGATGAATATGAAAAAGATTTTTATATATTCAGGAATAGCTATAGCAGGGAAAGAAAGACAAGAAAAACAGCCAAACAGAATGAAAACAAAGCAAAAACATCACAAGGAAAAAAAACGTTAAAATTTGTTTCTAACAAGAAAAAAGAGGAAAACTACATAGCACCACAAAAGGTTAACATGAGTGTAGAAATCTCTAGGAGGAATAAACAGTGTGATTTAAAAGAGAAAAAATAAATGTGAAATGTTCTCAAGGCCATAGTTGTTCTTAGTTGTGGTGCTTGCCTCTGTAGATGAGGTTGGATTACTGTCCTCTGATGGTTTCCTGGTTGTGTCTGTGTTCTGATTGGTGGAGCCAGATCTCATCTCTGTGAAGGGCAGTGTAACGCCCACTAGTAGGTGTAGGAGTGTCTGTGGGTTCTGTATGACTTTGGACAGTCCTTTCTGCTTTGGCAGTGACAGACACATCTATTTCCACAGATACGTCCAAGTGGTTCTCTCAGTACATCTTCACTGCCGCCAGCCCCATGCTTATCCCTGGAATCTTTGTCAGAGCTTCCACCATCCCAGTCCCACCCTGTGTTGCAGACCAAAGCTCCCTCAGCAGGGGCTTGTGTATGTTCTTTCAGCTTCTTGATTCTGCCTTCTGTGTTGTGAGGCTTATGTGTGCTTCTCTCAGCACCCAGGACCCACCCTCTGCACTGGGAGCCTTGAGCACACTTCTCTTGACTTCCTGAGTCTGCCATCTAGTTGGGGCCAAGGTCTGTGAGCTGTTTATGAAGTGAACAGTGCATCTTTCTCTGTATTCTGCCCTCTAGATGGCCATTTGCATGGCTGTCTGCCATTCTGAAGCTCCCCCTTGGCAACACCTATGAGCAAATTTCCCAGTGTACAGAAACTCTTCCTCCTTCATGACTCCCCTCCCTCCCGCAGGACACAGCTCCAGTCCTGAAATTCTCTCTCTTCTTTTCCCTTTTTATGTATTTTTCTTTCATCCTACCTTATTCCAGGGAGCTTAACTTACCTGCCTGGAGTCCTGGGCTCTTCTGCTGTTACCTAGAGGCTGTTTTGTAAAAGTTGTTCTGTATCTTGATGAGTTTTTTATGTACTTGTGAGAAGGCTAGCAATCTCCCTGTCTTACTCCTCCACCATCTTATTCCCACTCCGCCTCTAGATCAGCATTTTCTTTTAAAAGCAGCTTTCTTTGTGTTGGCAGTTTTAGAGTCTTCTGTCTTTCCACTGGGTCTTCCCTCCTTTTCCAAGAAGCTCTCCAGCAACATTTGTTTTTTGTTCATTTTGGCTAGTGTTGTCTTGTGAGTTTACCAAGACTGTGACTGGGACAAGTGCACAGTGCCAAAAAGAGGTACAGATGGAAGTGGTAAACAAAACAATGGGCGGCCATGTGCAGGCTAAAATTAGTGTTAGATTCTGACTTAAAGCCTGTCACCTGCTGCAGCTTAATTGTCACTTGCCACTCACTGATAGAGTTTTGTTTTGTTTTGTTTTTTTAAAGATCTATTTATTTATTTATTTTGGGTGGGGGTCGGGTTGGGGAGGGAGGGGAGCAGGCAGGCCATTTCTTTTGGTCCTTCGTTTCTCTATGTTCATCCGTCTTTGTTCTTTGGCTGCTGTGGACCTCCCATCGCGGTGGCGTCTGTCGTTGCAGAGCGCAGGCTCTGGGCACACGCGCTCCAGAGCTCTGGCTCGGTAATTGGACACATCGGTCCTGCAGCTCCGCGGCACGTGGGATCTTTCCAGGCCAGGGCTCAAACCGGCGCCCCTTGCACTGCAAGGCGGTGTCCTTACCCACTGGACCACCAGGGGAAGCCCACTGATAGAGTTTTGATGAGTCTGCATGTAGTTGATTTATTATGGTCTCTGTAAAGTCAAATCTCTCTGCTAATGATAATAATGTGTGCAGCTGCTTCTGAGTACCAGCATCACCACCTCAGTGCCACCTCAGATCATCAGTCATTAGATTCTTGCAGTGAGCATGCAACATATATCCCTCACATGCACAGTTCACAGTAAGGTTTGCACACCTGTAAGAATCTAATGCTGCCACTGCTCTGAGAGGAGACAGAGTTCAAGTGGTAATGCAAATAATGGGGTACGACTGTAAATAAAAATGAAGCAAATGCATGTTCACCTACCACTCACCTCATGCTGTGTGGCCTGGTTCCTAACAGGCCACCAACTGCTATCAGTCCATGGCCCAGGAGTTGAGAAACGCCTGTTGTAGTGTCCTGTTGCCTGGGAGTGATCAGGGGATAGAAGTTCTAATGGTGGCCCCACACCCCTCCTCATGCACCTCCTAATATCTGGTGGGCCCAGACTTCTTCCTAGCCCCGAAATTCAGAACGATTAACCCAGCCCCTACTTTGTTTTTTGTTCATTTTGGCTAGTGTTGTCTTGTGAGTTTACCAAGACTGTGACTGGGACAAGTGCACAGTGCCAAAAAGAGGTACAGATGGAAGTGGTAAACAAAACAATGGGCGGCCATGTGCAGGCTAAAATTAGTGTTAGATTCTGACTTAAAGCCTGTCACCTGCTGCAGCTTAATTGTCACTTGCCACTCACTGATAGAGTTTTGTTTTGTTTTGTTTTTTTAAAGATCTATTTATTTATTTATTTTGGGTGGGGGTCGGGTTGGGGAGGGAGGGGAGCAGGCAGGCCATTTCTTTTGGTCCTTCGTTTCTCTATGTTCATCCGTCTTTGTTCTTTGGCTGCTGTGGACCTCCCATCGCGGTGGCGTCTGTCGTTGCAGAGCGCAGGCTCTGGGCACACGCGCTCCAGAGCTCTGGCTCGGTAATTGGACACATCGGTCCTGCAGCTCCGCGGCACGTGGGATCTTTCCAGGCCAGGGCTCAAACCGGCGCCCCTTGCACTGCAAGGCGGTGTCCTTACCCACTGGACCACCAGGGGAAGCCCACTGATAGAGTTTTGATGAGTCTGCATGTAGTTGATTTATTATGGTCTCTGTAAAGTCAAATCTCTCTGCTAATGATAATAATGTGTGCAGCTGCTTCTGAGTACCAGCATCACCACCTCAGTGCCACCTCAGATCATCAGTCATTAGATTCTTGCAGTGAGCATGCAACATATATCCCTCACATGCACAGTTCACAGTAAGGTTTGCACACCTGTAAGAATCTAATGCTGCCACTGCTCTGAGAGGAGACAGAGTTCAAGTGGTAATGCAAATAATGGGGTACGACTGTAAATAAAAATGAAGCAAATGCATGTTCACCTACCACTCACCTCATGCTGTGTGGCCTGGTTCCTAACAGGCCACCAACTGCTATCAGTCCATGGCCCAGGAGTTGAGAAACGCCTGTTGTAGTGTCCTGTTGCCTGGGAGTGATCAGGGGATAGAAGTTCTAATGGTGGCCCCACACCCCTCCTCATGCACCTCCTAATATCTGGTGGGCCCAGACTTCTTCCTAGTTACACCCTCAGTTGCCACTACCCAACCTTCTCAGACTATTTCTGCATCTAACCCAGGCCCTCTACTGGGGACTGAGCTTGGGTCTGATATTCAGCCCTCGACCCCCATCCTCACCGACAGAGAAGTGTCTCAGGTTGGGGAGCACACAGTGGCAGTGCCAACCCTTCATGAAGGCTCCTATCCGCTTCACCTTCCACAAGCCAGTTGCTACTCTCTCCTCTTGGGCACCAAACCTCTCCCTCCATCCTGTCTAATTTCTCTCAAGGTGCAAGAAGCTGCCCTCCTCAGGGCACGAGACCTGTCCTGATTCCTTCCTTTTTTCTCTTTTGTCTTACCCTGTTGTGTAAAGGTTTTCTTGTCTTTTTGAAGTCTGAAGTCTTCTGTCAGTTTTCAGTAGCTATGCTGTCTGAATTGTTCCACTTGTAGTTATGCTTCTATTGAGACAGGTAAACTCTCTTCTGTTGAGGGAGGGACATTCCTAATCCTTCAGCAACTTGATGTACAACTTATAAAATTGTGATTTAATTTATGTTTCTCAGGAAATAAGATGTGACTGTTTACATCTGACATAAAAGCTATTTGCTTCTATTCCTGCCAAAATGTGCTCAAATAAATCTGGATATTGCTACCATACATCTAGTACTCTCTATATTGCACTAACATTTTTATTTTTAGACATATCCAACAATTTTCATATGATTAACTGAACTCTATTTTTTGGATTGTTTCTGGCAAGTATTTTGTGCTATTTTTGGATCTGTTTTTAGATTCTTGCAGTGAGCATGCAACATATATCCCTCACATGCACAGTTCACAGTAAGGTTTGCACACCTGTAAGAATCTAATGCTGCCACTGCTCTGAGAGGAGACAGAGTTCAAGTGGTAATGCAAATAATGGGGTACGACTGTAAATAAAATGAAGCAAATGCATGTTCACCTACCACTCACCTCATGCTGTGTGGCCTGGTTCCTAACAGGCCACCAACTGCTATCAGTCCATGGCCCAGGAGTTGAGAAACGCCTGTTGTAGTGTCCTGTTGCCTGGGAGTGATCAGGGGATAGAAGTTCTAATGGTGGCCCCACACCCCTCCTCATGCACCTCCTAATATCTGGTGGGCCCAGACTTCTTCCTAGTTACACCCTCAGTTGCCACTACCCAACCTTCTCAGACTATTTCTGCATCTAACCCAGGCCCTCTACTGGGGACTGAGCTTGGGTCTGATATTCAGCCCTCGACCCCCATCCTCACCGACAGAGAAGTGTCTCAGGTTGGGGAGCACACAGTGGCAGTGCCAACCCTTCATGAAGGCTCCTATCCGCTTCACCTTCCACAAGCCAGTTGCTACTCTCTCCTCTTGGGCACCAAACCTCTCCCTCCATCCTGTCTAATTTCTCTCAAGGTGCAAGAAGCTGCCCTCCTCAGGGCACGAGACCTGTCCTGATTCCTTCCTTTTTTCTCTTTTGTCTTACCCTGTTGTGTAAAGGTTTTCTTGTCTTTTTGAAGTCTGAAGTCTTCTGTCAGTTTTCAGTAGCTATGCTGTCTGAATTGTTCCACTTGTAGTTATGCTTCTATTGAGACAGGTAAACTCTCTTCTGTTGAGGGAGGGACATTCCTAATCCTTCAGCAACTTGATGTACAACTTATAAAATTGTGATTTAATTTATGTTTCTCAGGAAATAAGATGTGACTGTTTACATCTGACATAAAAGCTATTTGCTTCTATTCCTGCCAAAATGTGCTCAAATAAATCTGGATATTGCTACCATACATCTAGTACTCTCTATATTGCACTAACATTTTTATTTTTAGACATATCCAACAATTTTCATATGATTAACTGAACTCTATTTTTTGGATTGTTTCTGGCAAGTATTTTGTGCTATTTTTGGCTGTCTTGAATGACTTCCCTGTGCCAACAATAAAACCACTGTTCAGGCAAGCCTTTGCCGATTTCATTACTGCTGCTGATCTCAAGGGCTCAAAGTGCCAGTTGCTTTTCCCTGTATTTACAAATCCACTTCTAATAAACTAGATTTTCTGCACCTGTGGGACTCTGATAGTCCCAGCACAGATGTTACCCCATCCCACCAGGCTAGAAAAACTGGATCTCAGACAACAACAGCCCCACGTGAAGGGGCCAACCTCCCAGGTGGCAGTGCTGGGTACCCTCTGTCTTCCACTGCTTTCCCCTCCTCCTATGTCTTGAAGCCCAATTTCCCTGTGCTTCATGAATCCCTTCCCATCAGTTCAGACTCTCAGGTAAAAATCTGATCAAAAGAATTATAGCAAGGTTTTAAATGTTTGATAATTTAATATGCTCCTCTCCTGGGGTATTTATACTTCAATAAGCTAAAAGCTTTCATCCAAAAGAATAAATCTCAGAGCAGGGGATTTCTGGTATCACAAGCCAGAAGGGAAACATTTTTGTTTGTTTTTGAGGTTTTCCTAATGCCCTTGAAATCTTCCCACACCGTGGAAAGATCATGTGCAGGATTTCCAAATGTCTAATCTAGAAGATGCACAGGTAATGATAGGGAAGAGTAGACTTACACAGATGAAATATTTAAAAGACACAGAGCTCACAGGATTATCACAGGACTCAGAGAAAGTATAAAGCTTAAATCCTAGGGCATTTGGACCTAAAAGCTCATAAGGTTTCCCATTTCCAACTGAGTTTTACAGACTTTTGCACTGACAGCCTTGTGCATACTACTATAATATTATAAACCCTCTATTCTAAGATTATGTGTCAGGAATAAAGCAGTGAAGAGGGCAAATCAAGTCTCTATCTTCATAAAACACCTGGCCATGTTACATTATAAATATTAGTTTGCATATTTATCCTCTGGCCTACACTAGGAGCCACTTTAGGGATGAGATATGTCTTATTCAGCCATCTGTCTACATGCCATACCACAGTTCCTAGTGAATCTAAGTCTAAATACATAGTTATAGAATAAATTTCAGAGACATTTTTCTGTTAGACCTGAGGGAAACCCATCAGATAGCTTGACATAGTTAGTGGAAATTAAGACTTTTGGAGAGAGTTAAGTAAGGAGAAAGGCTGGAGGAGAGAGAACTGTAAAGTTAATAATAAAATGATGTTTTCTCAAAGGACAAAATAATATTTCTTCTTAAAATAGTTATGACTTTGTTTTCCTTTGCATCCATATATAACAGAAGCTTAAAAAATGAGCAAACCAGGTTCTTACACAATTAAACCTTCTATAACAAAATGACACAGTTCAAGCAGCTTAAAAGCAACAGAAATTTATTTCATGCAGGTCTGGAGCATGGAAGACTGAGATCAAGTTTCCAGTGAGGGTCTTCTTCTTAGTCACACACTTCTTGTATCCTCACAGTGTGTAAGAGTCTCAAACTCTGTAGGGTCTTTTTATATAATTATTAATCACATACATGAGGGTTCTCACAGGAGCCTCTTACAGGCTCCACCTCCTAATATCATCACATTGGGCATAAGGATTTCAACACATTAATTGGGGGTAGAAAAACCATAGCGTTCAATCTACCTTCCCCCAAATCATGTTATTCCTGCATGCAAAATGTGCCCATTTCATTGCAATAGCCCCAAAAGTCTTAACTCATTTCAGTATCAACTTAAAAGCCTAAATCTAAAGTCTCATTTAAATATTAAAAAAAAAAATACAAATGGGACAATTCACCCTAAGGAAACTGCTCTCCAACTGTGAATCTGAAATCAAACATGTGATATGTTCCCAAAATACATGTGGGATAGGCATAGAATAGATATTCTCATTTCAAAAGTGGGGGTCAAGAAAATGGTAACTAATTCTGAGCAAGTTCAAAATGTTAAGATCCACTCGGGCATCCACCCCAATATGGCTTTGCCAGCACAGCCCATGGGGCATCTTACCAGAGTTGGTTGGTGTTGCCTGTCTGCAGCTCACAGGCAGGTGCTCCATCCATCTGGGAACACAGACTTAGAGCTCCAGCAACTTATCCTGCAAAATCTGAGTGGGGTAGTCGCAACCCTGTGCCTTACTGTCAAGGTCCCATCTCTACAGCTTTAAGCAACACTACTCCCAGCCTTTGGGAGAACTCCAGAACTACTAAAACCCAGGCGATCGATCACTTCTCTTTTGAAACTGAGAAGGCTGCTCTAATGATCTCTGAATCTTCTTTGGGGGTCCTCCTTCCATGTCTTGAAGAACACAGCATGGTTACAGCCCTTAGGTCTATTGTCCTGCCCTGTAAAATCTAAGAAGTCTGACACCTTTCTTCCTTCCTTCCAGTCTCCTTCTCCTTTTCTGCTTTTCTGCTGAGGCTGATGACAAATGTCTTAGGTCAGACTGTTTATCAAAGGATCTCTTGGTCACACTGCTAGTGTTTTCTTCTAAACATACCTTCCTATTGTTTCAAATAAAAGGCTTTTTCTTTTATTTTTGCAATAAGTCACTTTCCTCTTACTTTATTGTAATCATTAAAGACAAGACACATCCTCAACATTTTGCTTAGAAACAGTTTCAACCGTGCTTTTTTAACTTTTAATTTGTACATACATGAGGGTTCTCACAGGAGCCTCTTACAGGCTCCACCTCCTAATATCATCACATTGGGCATAAGGATTTCAACACATTAATTGGGGTAGAAAACCATAGCTCAATCTACCTTCCCCAAATCATGTTATTCCTGCATGCAAAATGTGCCCATTTCATTGCAATAGCCCCAAAAGTCTTAACTCATTTCAGTATCAACTTAAAAGCCTAAATCTAAAGTCTCATTTAAATATTAAAAAAAATACAAATGGGACAATTCACCCTAAGGAAACTGCTCCCCAACTGTGAATCTGAAATCAAACATGTGATATGTTCCCAAAATACATGTGGGATAGGCATAGAATAGATATTCTCATTTCAAAAGTGGGGGTCAAGAAAATGGTAACTAATTCTGAGCAAGTTCAAAATGTTAAGATCCACTCGGGCATCCACCCCAATATGGCTTTGCCAGCACAGCCCATGGGGCATCTTACCAGAGTTGGTTGGTGTTGCCTGTCTGCAGCTCACAGGCAGGTGCTCCATCCATCTGGGAACACAGACTTAGAGCTCCAGCAACTTATCCTGCAAAATCTGAGTGGGGTAGTCGCAACCCTGTGCCTTACTGTCAAGGTCCCATCTCTACAGCTTTAAGCAACACTACTCCCAGCCTTTGGGAGAACTCCAGAACTACTAAAACCCAGGCGATCGATCACTTCTCTTTTGAAACTGAGAAGGCTGCTCTAATGATCTCTGAATCTTCTTTGGGGGTCCTCCTTCCATGTCTTGAAGAACACAGCATGGTTACAGCCCTTAGGTCTATTGTCCTGCCCTGTAAAATCTAAGAAGTCTGACACCTTTCTTCCTTCCTTCCAGTCTCCTTCTCCTTTTCTGCTTTTCTGCTGAGGCTGATGACAAATGTCTTAGGTCAGACTGTTTATCAAAGGATCTCTTGGTCACACTGCTAGTGTTTTCTTCTAAACATACCTTCCTATTGTTTCAAATAAAAGGCTTTTTTCTTTTATTTTTTGCAATAAGTCACTTTCCTCTTACTTTATTGTAATCATTAAAGACAAGACACATCCTCAACATTTTGCTTAGAAACAGTTTCAACCGTGCTAATTAGCTAAACTGGTAATCATTGAATCCTGTATATGTGATCAAATCATCATGTTTATACCTTAAATATATGCAAGTTTATTAAATAAATAAATACATAATAAAGAAAAAAGATCTTCAGTCAAATTTCATTGCTCACTATCACTAAGGCATAAACACAGTTCAGCCAAATTCTTTGCCAGTTTATAGTAAGGATGGCATTTCCCCCATTACCCTGTTCCTCATTTCCATCAGAGACTTCATTCAGAATGACCTTTTTACCATCCTCCCTTCTGCTGAAGTCTGATTTCCAATCACTTGATGTTCTCTGAGAAGACTGAGGCTCTTTCTGTAGATATTATATTCTCCTAAGTCCTCAAGAATGGCTTTTGATGGTCCCTCCACAACAATGCAAGCTTCAGCGGATCCCACTGAAAACTCTCCCAGCCTTTACCCATTACCAAGGTCAAAGTCATTTCCATATTTTTAGATATTTATTGTAGCAGTACTCCCGCTTCTGAGCACCAGGTTTCTTTCTCAGTCAATTTGGACTACTCAGACAAAATAGCAGACAGCATGCCTTGTAAGCACCAGAAATGTACCTCTCATGGTTTTCAGGTCTGGAAGGCCAAGATCAGGTGCCAGCATGATCAGGTAACAGCTCCTTCCTGGTCACAGGCTGCTCATTGTATCCTCATATGGCTGAAGGGATCAGGGACCACAGAGTGTATCTTCTAAGGGCAGCAATCCCATTCATGGAGACCCCACCCTCATGACCAAGCACCTCGAAAATGTTCTATCTCCTAATACCATCACACAGGACACTAAAAGTTCAACATATGCAGTTTGCAGGGATACAATAAATCAGATTGTAATAAGTATATCTGTGTTGATTTTCTTTTTCCATCATGCATAACTTAAAATTAATAAATCATGCATCTATTTAATCAGTCAATATACTTAGCATGATCTTACTATGTGTAAACAATGAGAAAAGTACAGAGCGAGATGAAGACAAATGTCCATTTAACCACACTGGTGACCCAGACAAGAGCTGCATAGAATCATGGGGAGAGAAGCAACATCAGAAAACAATAACGATTGTAAGGATGGCAGGATTGCTCGACATTTGCTTTTAAGTGGCTGCAAGGCATTCTTCTGCCTCAATTGCTCTAGTATTGGTTCCTTCCAGAGTATTTTTAATGTCAATAATTGTGTAATTCATCTCTGCTTGTTTATTCTTCATTTCTTCTATGTCCTGGGTCATCATACTAATTGTATTAATTGTTTGTCGCATTTTTTAAATTCTATTTTCAAGTCTTTTGTAACATCTTTACTATTATTATTGTGAATTCTTTTTTTTTAAATTTTTTGGCCTCATTGATTTTTTGTTTATTTATTGACTATAGAAAATAGAGACTATTATTACGCTTTTCATTTTACAATTTTAAAAAACAGTGTATTGATAGATTAACCAACTAGTTTATAATTATGCACAGAGCAGAGGTGCTAGAACGAAGAGCAAGGCTAGAAATCACTGTGATGGTAGCTAAAGAGACAAGAGGGATTAAGAAATAATTTTGCTTTTTATTTATATTCAGGTATATTTGCATACAAATTGGGATGATCCAGAAGAGAGGAATAGGACTGAAAATGTGTTTTCCTATTGAAAAACATTTGGTTACATTTTTCAGAAGCAAAAATGTTAGGGTCCTTTTTTTCCTCTGAAAATCCTCAATCATCTGCTGGAGTATTTATTTATTTTTAAAGGGTTTTTTTTCTTTTTTTTTCTGTAACACTATTGTAATAAGGTCAGGGACCACAGAGTGTATCTTCTAAGGGCAGCAATCCCATTCATGGAGACCCCACCTCATGACCAAGCACCTCGAAAATGTTCTATCTCCTAATACCATCACACAGGACACTAAAAGTTCAACATATGCAGTTTGCAGGGATACAATAAATCAGATTGTAATAAGTATATCTGTGTTGATTTTCTTTTTCCATCATGCATAACTTAAAATTAATAAATCATGCATCTATTTAATCAGTCAATATACTTAGCATGATCTTACTATGTGTAAACAATGAGAAAAGTACAGAGCGAGATGAAGACAAATGTCCATTTAACCACACTGGTGACCCAGACAAGAGCTGCATAGAATCATGGGGAGAGAAGCAACATCAGAAAACAATAACGATTGTAAGGATGGCAGGATTGCTCGACATTTGCTTTTAAGTGGCTGCAAGGCATTCTTCTGCCTCAATTGCTCTAGTATTGGTTCCTTCCAGAGTATTTTTAATGTCAATAATTGTGTAATTCATCTCTGCTTGTTTATTCTTCATTTCTTCTATGTCCTGGGTCATCATACTAATTGTATTAATTGTTTGTCGCATTTTTTAAATTCTATTTTCAAGTCTTTTGTAACATCTTTACTATTATTATTGTGAATTCTTTTTTTTTAAATTTTTTGGCCTCATTGATTTTTTGTTTATTTATTGACTATAGAAAATAGAGACTATTATTACGCTTTTCATTTTACAATTTTAAAAAACAGTGTATTGATAGATTAACCAACTAGTTTATAATTATGCACAGAGCAGAGGTGCTAGAACGAAGAGCAAGGCTAGAAATCACTGTGATGGTAGCTAAAGAGACAAGAGGGATTAAGAAATAATTTTGCTTTTTATTTATATTCAGGTATATTTGCATACAAATTGGGATGATCCAGAAGAGAGGAATAGGACTGAAAATGTGTTTTCCTATTGAAAAACATTTGGTTACATTTTTCAGAAGCAAAAATGTTAGGGTCCTTTTTTTCCTCTGAAAATCCTCAATCATCTGCTGGAGTATTTATTTATGGGTTTGCTATTTCTGTTTCAAATGACTACATGGTTCATTTAAATTAATATTAGTTTTTTACCTTTATGTATTTATACTGCGTCAAATCTCCCTGTAAAGATGAACAATAGAAATTGTTGATAAATTTAAATTATCTATCAATGGTTACAGAGATGGATACAGATATAGATATGAAACAGATATAGACATAGACAGGTATATAAAGGGCTTCCCAGGTGACTCAGTGGTAAAGAATCTGCCTGCCAATGCAGGAGATGTGGGTTTGATCCTTGGGTGGGGAAGATCCCCTGGAGAAGTAAACGGCAACCCACTCCAGTATTTCTTGCCTGGGAAAAAACTACAGTCCAAGGGGTCACAAAAGAGTCAGATGCAGCTTGGCAACTAAACAACAGCATTTATGCTGGGCAAAGACTTATGTGCCACGGTGTGTATATACATGGGTAAATCCAGTTTTTTGAAATGCAGTCATTCAAACTGCTTCACAAAAATAACAAATTGAGTTGAATGAAGATTTACGTGGTTGTTGAGCAGGATTTTTACAACAACCAAGGATCACAAAAAACTCAATGAGTATTTTGTGATTCTTTTAATTTTATTTTGGTCTATGTAATTTTGTCTTTGGCTATTCTGTATATTTATGTGGCAAAATGGGAAAAATATTCTGACAGAGGTCAATCTGAATGAAATTGTATTCACAGATTCTAGAATTGTTTCTTTTTTTATTACATATTTACATATACCTTGTTGTTGTTATTTTATTTGCTAAGTCAGAAAGTAAGTTAGAAATCATTCCCATCAATTACATACATTATATTTTCCATTTACTTTTGTCCTGGAAACCTAACTAAGCAGATTTCTATATGTTAATCAAATTTAAAGGCAAAAAAATCTCCATATAGACATTATAACGCATCTGATCAGATATTAGCATTTAGATTTAGTACTTCTGGCTATGAGTTTGACTTACGTTTTCAAAAATAAAATTTTTCTATTCAAAGTGAAAAAACCTTTTGTGAGAATTGCACACCAAATAACACTTTCTGAACAAGACTTCCAGAAGCTAATGTGCAAGAGAATCAGAGAATTGTAGGTTTATTAATACATAAGAAATGAAAGTATTTTGAATCTGTTCAAGTTTAAAGACCATGGGAAATTTCTCTTGCTATTTTCCAAGTCCAAGATGAGTAAATTATATTTTTTAAATTTGTAATTTGTGAATGAGATTATATCACAGAATTCTAAGTTCAATAGAGTAATCAGAACTATTTTCTTTTAGAACATTTTTATAGCTCTCTGGTGGCTTCATATTTATTTTTAAAGCTATAACTTCCTCTTTATTCTTCATTGTTATCAATAATAAGCATCTTAATAAACAGAGAAAATATCTATTTAAATATATACTTAAATCACATCATTGTTGATCTTCCTTAAATTAAAATCTAACATAACAAGCTTTCTAAAATTTTAGCAGTAATCCTATATGCCAGAATAAATAGACCTATATCAAAGTTTTGAGTGAATATAAATCAGAAACATAGCATTCAATCTATACTTAGTCAAAGTGTTGACTCAAGATCATTAACAGCGATTAAAAAAAAAAAAAACTGAATGAGTCTTGAAGCTTCTACTCCAGTTCTGACAAAATAAAGAAATACTATTTTATTAAAAAAGAAAACAAAAACAGGAGAATGATATGTAAAATAGTGTTGTTAACTAAAGAGCAGATTTTGTTCAAATTTCACAGACTTTTATGTTAGTATCCATTATTTGTTTTCAAATAATGAAGTGCTGTGAGAATGCAAACAGTGTATATCATTAATTCAAAAATCAAGATGAGTAACTTCTTTTTTCAGTGTCTATATTCAGTGATTATACTGGTCATGATTTGTTCCATCTTAGCTTGAAAGTTTTAACAATATTGAGAAACAGAAAACATAAATAAATACTCATGTCTAACTATTGAATTCTGAGCTGAGCCCCTTTTAGCTTTCCCTGTTTCACTTTTTGACAAAAAATAAATTTATGTAGACATACAATCACTGGCGAAATACTGCATATGCACAATGAGTACAATGAGAGGAAATGACTGTTCAAGAGTTTATATTTGTTTATCAATAGTGAATGCTTTCCAAAGTCATTTTCTCCTTTTCCTCTTGGTCTTTTGATAATCTTTCTGCACATCATTTTATAGTCAAAGTAATTCCTAAAATGGATGAAATGCTTAGTCACAGAAATAATGTGCAAGAGAATCAGAGAATTGTAGGTTTATTAATACATAAGAAATGAAAGTATTTTGAATCTGTTCAAGTTTAAAGACCATGGGAAATTTCTCTTGCTATTTTCCAAGTCCAAGATGAGTAAATTATATTTTTTAAATTTGTAATTTGTGAATGAGATTATATCACAGAATTCTAAGTTCAATAGAGTAATCAGAACTATTTTCTTTTAGAACATTTTTATAGCTCTCTGGTGGCTTCATATTTATTTTTAAAGCTATAACTTCCTCTTTATTCTTCATTGTTATCAATAATAAGCATCTTAATAAACAGAGAAAATATCTATTTAAATATATACTTAAATCACATCATTGTTGATCTTCCTTAAATTAAAATCTAACATAACAAGCTTTCTAAAATTTTAGCAGTAATCCTATATGCCAGAATAAATAGACCTATATCAAAGTTTTGAGTGAATATAAATCAGAAACATAGCATTCAATCTATACTTAGTCAAAGTGTTGACTCAAGATCATTAACAGCGATTAAAAAAAAAAAAAACTGAATGAGTCTTGAAGCTTCTACTCCAGTTCTGACAAAATAAAGAAATACTATTTTATTAAAAAAGAAAACAAAAACAGGAGAATGATATGTAAAATAGTGTTGTTAACTAAAGAGCAGATTTTGTTCAAATTTCACAGACTTTTATGTTAGTATCCATTATTTGTTTTCAAATAATGAAGTGCTGTGAGAATGCAAACAGTGTATATCATTAATTCAAAAATCAAGATGAGTAACTTCTTTTTTCAGTGTCTATATTCAGTGATTATACTGGTCATGATTTGTTCCATCTTAGCTTGAAAGTTTTAACAATATTGAGAAACAGAAAACATAAATAAATACTCATGTCTAACTATTGAATTCTGAGCTGAGCCCCTTTTAGCTTTCCCTGTTTCACTTTTTGACAAAAAATAAATTTATGTAGACATACAATCACTGGCGAAATACTGCATATGCACAATGAGTACAATGAGAGGAAATGACTGTTCAAGAGTTTATATTTGTTTATCAATAGTGAATGCTTTCCAAAGTCATTTTCTCCTTTTCCTCTTGGTCTTTTGATAATCTTTCTGCACATCATTTTATACTCAAAGTAATTCCTAAAATGGATAGGCCACACAACTGACTACAATAGTCACACAGAATGCATCATGGGTACAGTATATAACAAATATTTGTAGCTTATTCTGTGCCTCTGGAAAGAGAAATTTTTCTTGATGTTTCCATGGCTGTGGATGGGATAAGGTTGTGAAAAGCATTGTATTGCTCTCTACCAATGTATGAATATGTCAAATCAGATCCCTAATCTGGTTGTACTCTCTGACCAGTTTGCAGCAGAAACAATACATTGAAGAAAATAATATGAATTATTTTCTCTCTCTTCCCTTCCTCTCAGATTCCTGGACCAGTTGGGAATTTTACTGGTTGCATTGATGTTTTAGAAATCAATAACTGGAGATCTTTCATCCCATCCAAGGCAGTGAAAAAAATTCACATCGAGAGTTGCAGGTAAGATACTACTAATGGTTTTTCAAATTCTTGTTCAAATAGCCACACCAGAAGTAACGTATCTATTTTGAACTCACCTAATCAACACTAAAATATATTTTCTTCATTTTGTTTTCTTCTTTGTTTTCACAGTTACTTCACTTTCTTTACAGACTATGACATTTTAACCCTGTATCCCAATTAAGTTAGACCCTTTATTTATAATAAGTTTCTGTTTTGTGCTGGATAACAACTAGTGCATCACCATTGATCAGTTAAATATGACCAGAAGACATCATCTCTCAGAGCATGTCAAATATAAGCATGGTAACTATCAGGCATTTGGTGTATTATTTAGGATATTGCTTACTTTTAAGATATTACTCTCAAAATGTTTTCATTGTGCTTAAATTTTCTTTTTTAAGTGGCATTACTTTCAGAAAACCTGCTTCTGGCAGGCTATAGAAATCTCTTACCTGTGAGGCCGAGGGTTGTGGGACAAAAATAAATTTATGTAGACATACAATCACTGGCGAAATACTGCATATGCACAATGAGTACAATGAGAGGAAATGACTGTTCAAGAGTTTATATTTGTTTATCAATAGTGAATGCTTTCCAAAGTCATTTCTCCTTTTCCTCTTGGTCTTTTGATAATCTTTCTGCACATCATTTTATACTCAAAGTAATTCCTAAAATGGATAGGCCACACAACTGACTACAATAGTCACACAGAATGCATCATGGGTACAGTATATAACAAATATTTGTAGCTTATTCTGTGCCTCTGGAAAGAGAAATTTTTCTTGATGTTTCCATGGCTGTGGATGGGATAAGGTTGTGAAAAGCATTGTATTGCTCTCTACCAATGTATGAATATGTCAAATCAGATCCCTAATCTGGTTGTACTCTCTGACCAGTTTGCAGCAGAAACAATACATTGAAGAAAATAATATGAATTATTTTCTCTCTCTTCCCTTCCTCTCAGATTCCTGGACCAGTTGGGAATTTTACTGGTTGCATTGATGTTTTAGAAATCAATAACTGGAGATCTTTCATCCCATCCAAGGCAGTGAAAAAAATTCACATCGAGAGTTGCAGGTAAGATACTACTAATGGTTTTTCAAATTCTTGTTCAAATAGCCACACCAGAAGTAACGTATCTATTTTGAACTCACCTAATCAACACTAAAATATATTTTCTTCATTTTGTTTTCTTCTTTGTTTTCACAGTTACTTCACTTTCTTTACAGACTATGACATTTTAACCCTGTATCCCAATTAAGTTAGACCCTTTATTTATAATAAGTTTCTGTTTTGTGCTGGATAACAACTAGTGCATCACCATTGATCAGTTAAATATGACCAGAAGACATCATCTCTCAGAGCATGTCAAATATAAGCATGGTAACTATCAGGCATTTGGTGTATTATTTAGGATATTGCTTACTTTTAAGATATTACTCTCAAAATGTTTTCATTGTGCTTAAATTTTCTTTTTTAAGTGGCATTACTTTCAGAAAACCTGCTTCTGGCAGGCTATAGAAATCTCTTACCTGTGAGGCCGAGGGTTGTGGGAAGGGCAGAAGAGCATGAAAGCTACTTGTCAGCAGAGGAAACATATTGATGTATTCTACCAAAGTTTTTTTAAATATTTGACCTAAGGCAAATAAACAGTCCTATAGTGACAGTCCTAAGCAGTTTATACTGTAGTATATATACATGTAGTATATATACACGTAGTATATATACATGTAGTATATATGTAGTTTATAGCAGTCCTAAGCAGTGTATACTGCAGTAGTGGGAATATTGATGAAATATTTAAATGAATATATAAATATGAAGAGTTCTTTTACAAAAAATAGAAAAAGACAAGGCTATGAGAACTTTACATATTTCCTTGAATTGATTCGCATGTATGTGTAAACCATGTTCTCCCCATAATCACAAAGAACTTCCATTAAATTCATGGTTTCTGTCCTCACCATCCCTACTTATATTCCTCAAGTGATGTGACATCCTAATAATGTTTTACACTCTTGATTCTATCTAATGGGCAGAGCAATCAAGACTGAAGGTGTGAACAGTAATTCTGGAACCATGCATTAGTTGGTGTTGTATATTATCTGTGTGATTTATTGCTCTCCTTACTTATATGTGGACTTCACTGGTGGTTCAGACAGTAAAGCATCTGCCTGCAATAATGACAAGATGCATGATTAAATGTACATTTAAAAACAATTCTTAGAATGATGCCAAATAACCTAGGGAGCACTTGTCATTATTGGGAACTGTTTTCATGATAGTTGCTGTTTCTCCTTTGTTCTTCCTCAAATTAAAACTCAACTTAATCCTCTTTTCCTAGACTTTTTCCAAAGAACACCTACTACAAAATTCAGGTGGTAGAGGTTAGGAAAACGGGTCAGGTATTTCAGAGAGCGCATAACAAGGCAAAAAGAACAAACACTGAATATTATCTGCCTTTGATTTTAGAAACCCCTTGGCTATTCCCACCTCAGGTATTAAGATCTCTAGGCCACAGCCCCATCAGGCATTTGGTGTATTATTTAGGATCATTGCTTAAAAACTTTTAAGATATTACTCTCAAAATGTTTTCATTGTGCTTAAATTTTCTTTTTTAAGTGGCATTACTTTCAGAAAACCTGCTTCTGGCAGGCTATAGAAATCTCTTACCTGTGAGGCCGAGGGTTGTGGGAAGGGCAGAAGAGCATGAAAGCTACTTGTCAGCAGAGGAAACATATTGATGTATTCTACCAAAGTTTTTTTAAATATTTGACCTAAGGCAAATAAACAGTCCTATAGTGACAGTCCTAAGCAGTTTATACTGTAGTATATATACATGTAGTATATATACACGTAGTATATATACATGTAGTATATATGTAGTTTATAGCAGTCCTAAGCAGTGTATACTGCAGTAGTGGGAATATTGATGAAATATTTAAATGAATATATAAATATGAAGAGTTCTTTTACAAAAAATAGAAAAAGACAAGGCTATGAGAACTTTACATATTTCCTTGAATTGATTCGCATGTATGTGTAAACCATGTTCTCCCCATAATCACAAAGAACTTCCATTAAATTCATGGTTTCTGTCCTCACCATCCCTACTTATATTCCTCAAGTGATGTGACATCCTAATAATGTTTTACACTCTTGATTCTATCTAATGGGCAGAGCAATCAAGACTGAAGGTGTGAACAGTAATTCTGGAACCATGCATTAGTTGGTGTTGTATATTATCTGTGTGATTTATTGCTCTCCTTACTTATATGTGGACTTCACTGGTGGTTCAGACAGTAAAGCATCTGCCTGCAATAATGACAAGATGCATGATTAAATGTACATTTAAAAACAATTCTTAGAATGATGCCAAATAACCTAGGGAGCACTTGTCATTATTGGGAACTGTTTTCATGATAGTTGCTGTTTCTCCTTTGTTCTTCCTCAAATTAAAACTCAACTTAATCCTCTTTTCCTAGACTTTTTCCAAAGAACACCTACTACAAAATTCAGGTGGTAGAGGTTAGGAAAACGGGTCAGGTATTTCAGAGAGCGCATAACAAGGCAAAAAGAACAAACACTGAATATTATCTGCCTTTGATTTTAGAAACCCCTTGGCTATTCCCACCTCAGGTATTAAGATCTCTCTAGGCCACAGCCCCAGTGTGCCCTCTCTAGAATCTGTCCTCTTCTTATGATCCAGGAGCTCTTAATCCTTACACTCTAGAAACTCAATTTAAATTTTTCCTATCATATTAAGGAGATCAATTGACTTCCGTAATGTCTTTTTTTTTTCCTGCACTATGCCTTAGACCTGTGTTTTCAGAACTAAATGTTCTATTATAATATTTCTCAAAGGAAGGCAATTATTCCATTAAAAGAAGTTATAAGATTTTTATGGTTATTACACAGATTTGATCACAAAACATGGTAATATGCTGTGTTACTCAGATGCGGACTAGAGAAACTTTTAACTGCTAGTTAACTAGCTGGTTTTGTGAAACATGACTTTGACTCAAGCTGGTATGTCTCTGTGGCAGAGAATCAACATCAGATCTATACTAAGTTTCAAGTTCAGCTCTATTGCTCCCTATAGACAAAATCTGGCAAAATAACTTCTGAATTTTGAAAGTTATTCAGTTAAACTGAAAGGAAAAAAAAAAAAGAAAGGAAATGTTCAGTTTCCTTACCTGTAAAATAAAGACAATAACAATGGTTGACATGAGGACAGAATGACATTGAATAGAAGCAATGAACTTAGCACTATGTTGAGATGTGGGAAAGGCTTCCATTTCAGTAACTATTGTGATTAGTTCCCTTCACATAAGTTTATTTAACCATGTGTTCAGTCAACTAGGACAACAGTCACCGAAGAAGAATAATGATTTCCATGAAAAGTTCAAATGTGCTATTTTTATTTTTTAACTATCTAATTTTCCCAGTACAATTTGAAAAAGAGTACCCTAACGAAATAAGAAGACATAGTTGCAAAGATATTTAAGAGAAACGCACAAACAAATATTTAGGTCTTATTAAATTATTAATTAGGTCCATTTCTATTCCAATTTAAGTTTTTCATTTTGCATAAGGCTTTTTAACTGAATATATTTTCATTTCTCTGCATTGTAGAAACTTTCCAAAGTTCTATTCCTGTCTCATTCAAATCTTTATGCAATGTATGCTTTCCTTGACAATTGAAAGACATCAATATTTATATTTTAAAGTCTATTTTAATTCTTAGGAAATGAAATGTTCAGGAAAAAAGGAACTATTTTTAGTTTTGCAAAGAAGTAGATATAGATAGCTTTTACTTATATAAATATAATTATGCCTGATAGAATTTGATAGGAATCTTTTTCAAATGTTACTATTTGAGGACCTGGTAATATAGAACATATCTTATTATTATGAAAAATACAAGCCTGTTCATTTCAGAATAATAGCACCCATGGTAGTGCTCATGATTAATGATGGCTCTGCAAAAACAGTCTCCTATGTTCAAAAGAGTGACAAGCTTGTGAGTTGCATACACCTGAGGGCCTTCAGGGTTCTATATACTGCACGACCCTTTAGACATGTTTTTAACTTCTATTTTCAGTTTTAATTGATGCCAGTCTTCCAAATGCTTACCATTACTTTCAGAATAAGAGTCAAATTTGATACCACTTTACAACAGAACAGTTTATGACCCCCTCTATAATAAAGACTTGCTCCATAGAAATAGTTACACAGCCAAGAATACATTTTCTCAATTCCTCCCCTCACCTACACCCCCATTTCTTGCATCTGTTTGATATATGAAGCAAGCTCTTATCAACAGATGTGAGCTGAAGTAAAGGGGCTGATCTCTGGCCTGTAATGGCAGGGTGTTTACTCACATGGACCAGAACAGATGCAAATATAGCAGTTCTTCCTCACTGTTAATGGAAGTATATCTCCAATAAAACAGAAGTTTGGTTCAAAAAAGCCCTGAAAATTTGACATGTCTTTAGAGCCCCAATTTCATATCAGCATGAAATATTGTGTGAAAGATCTCCCTTCTACTAGGGTCACATGCTGCCTAGAGCCCATTACAGACATGAGCAGAGAGGTGATCTGTGCTCATGCTCACTGTGGACAGGAGATCAGTCTAGCTGATCTAACTAACTCTCTGTAGGGTGAGACAGAGGCATCAAAGGGAATCACTCCCTGTTTTGCATAATCGCTATGTATCCCACCGTTCCCTTTCTGAAGGGGCATCCAGTGCAAGTATCCTGTTCCTGATCCACCTGTTCAGATGAAGGATGGGGTTTGTTTTTGAGTCGGTAAAAAGCCCCAAGCCATATTTAATGGGAAGGACTGGACATCACAGAAACTCTTGACTCTGAGCTAGATATAATAACTGGGTGAGATTGTTTGGTTGTAAATATAATTATGCCTGATAGAATTTGATAGGAATCTTTTCAAATGTTACTATTTGAGGACCTGGTAATATAGAACATATCTTATTATTATGAAAAATACAAGCCTGTTCATTTCAGAATAATAGCACCCATGGTAGTGCTCATGATTAATGATGGCTCTGCAAAAACAGTCTCCTATGTTCAAAAGAGTGACAAGCTTGTGAGTTGCATACACCTGAGGGCCTTCAGGGTTCTATATACTGCACGACCCTTTAGACATGTTTTTAACTTCTATTTTCAGTTTTAATTGATGCCAGTCTTCCAAATGCTTACCATTACTTTCAGAATAAGAGTCAAATTTGATACCACTTTACAACAGAACAGTTTATGACCCCCTCTATAATAAAGACTTGCTCCATAGAAATAGTTACACAGCCAAGAATACATTTTCTCAATTCCTCCCCTCACCTACACCCCCATTTCTTGCATCTGTTTGATATATGAAGCAAGCTCTTATCAACAGATGTGAGCTGAAGTAAAGGGGCTGATCTCTGGCCTGTAATGGCAGGGTGTTTACTCACATGGACCAGAACAGATGCAAATATAGCAGTTCTTCCTCACTGTTAATGGAAGTATATCTCCAATAAAACAGAAGTTTGGTTCAAAAAAGCCCTGAAAATTTGACATGTCTTTAGAGCCCCCAATTTCATATCAGCATGAAATATTGTGTGAAAGATCTCCCTTCTACTAGGGTCACATGCTGCCTAGAGCCCATTACAGACATGAGCAGAGAGGTGATCTGTGCTCATGCTCACTGTGGACAGGAGATCAGTCTAGCTGATCTAACTAACTCTCTGTAGGGTGAGACAGAGGCATCAAAGGGAATCACTCCCTGTTTTGCATAATCGCTATGTATCCCACCGTTCCCTTTCTGAAGGGGCATCCAGTGCAAGTATCCTGTTCCTGATCCACCTGTTCAGATGAAGGATGGGGTTTGTTTTTGAGTCTGTAAAAAGCCACAAGCCATATCTAATGGGAAGGACTGGACATCACGCAGAAACTCTTGACTCTGAGCTAGATATAATAACTGGGTGAGATTGTTTGTTGTGTCTCTTGGGAGGGGACTGGGTATGTTCTCTATGGGAGAAAGGACTGTGTATGGATATTTGAATAGCCAGAGACACAGACTAAGTGGACATCACTAGCTATCTTTAGCTTTTACTAAAGGCAGCTGCTGAGAGAGGAATAACTTTTTCCAGGCACCTTGTCTCCAGTCCAAATCAGCAAACTATAGTCACAGGCTAAGTTCAACCCACTACCTACCTGTCCTTACAAGGTCCAAGGACAGAGAAAACTTTAAATACTTTTAAATATTGGTCTGTGAAAACTATAAATTAGATAAACTTCAAATTTCAGCATCCATAAATAAAGTTGTACTGGAACACAGCCACACCCAGTCATTTACATATTCTCTTTGGTTGCTTTCAGACTGTAACCACAAGGATGAGTAACTGTGACAGAGATGTATGGCCTAAAAAAAAGTTTAAAGCATTGACACTTTGCCTCTGCAGAAAAAGTTTGCTTATAGCTTATATAGAGTCTGCCACGGAATTCATTCTCATCAATAGAATTGTAAGAGATATAAATTATGCCATTTACTGAACCAAACATATGAAAGATGCCAGCTTTTCCTGCACTTTCTCTCTACTGTCATCTTCTGGCTGGCTGCACAGGCCTCTAAGACACTGGCAAATAGTAGACGCACAGGACAGAAGGATCCTGAAGCCCTGAGTTATATCATGGAGAAATCTCACCCTCTGAATCCCACTGAGTAGAAATGCCTCCATTATCAGCTAAGCAAGAAAGATGAATGGTTATTAAGCTGCTGAAGTTTTGTGGTTACTTGGTTAAAGCAGTGAAGATTAAAAAACTAAGATAGACTGCTATCTTTAACCCGTCAGAGTGCCAGAGTGTTTCTGTTTAAGCCTTATTTTTTTATTTTGAGCCCATTACAGATGCGGGGAATCGTGCTAGTCTTTGCAGCTGATCTAACTAACTCTCTGTAGGGTGACACAGAGGCATCAAAGGGTATCACTCCCTGTTTTGCATAATCGCTATGTATCCCACCGTTCCCTTTCTGAAGGGGCATCCAGTGCAAGTATCCTGTTCCTGATCCACCTGTTCAGATGAAGGATGGGGTTTGTTTTTGAGTCTGTAAAAAGCCACAAGCCATATCTAATGGGAAGGACTGGACATCACGCAGAAACTCTTGACTCTGAGCTAGATATAATAACTGGGTGAGATTGTTTGTTGTGTCTCTTGGGGGGGGACGGGGTATGTTCTCTATGGGAGAAAGGACTGTGTATGGATATTTGAATAGCCAGAGACACAGACTAAGTGGACATCACTAGCTATCTTTAGCTTTTACTAAAGGCAGCTGCTGAGAGAGGAATAACTTTTTCCAGGCACCTTGTCTCCAGTCCAAATCAGCAAACTATAGTCACAGGCTAAGTTCAACCCACTACCTACCTGTCCTTACAAGGTCCAAGGACAGAGAAAACTTTAAATACTTTTAAATATTGGTCTGTGAAAACTATAAATTAGATAAACTTCAAATTTCAGCATCCATAAATAAAGTTGTACTGGAACACAGCCACACCCAGTCATTTACATATTCTCTTTGGTTGCTTTCAGACTGTAACCACAAGGATGAGTAACTGTGACAGAGATGTATGGCCTAAAAAAAAGTTTAAAGCATTGACACTTTGCCTCTGCAGAAAAAAAGTTTGCTTATAGCTTATATAGAGTCTGCCACGGAATTCATTCTCATCAATAGAATTGTAAGAGATATAAATTATGCCATTTACTGAACCAAACATATGAAAGATGCCAGCTTTTCCTGCACTTTCTCTCTACTGTCATCTTCTGGCTGGCTGCACAGGCCTCTAAGACACTGGCAAATAGTAGACGCACAGGACAGAAGGATCCTGAAGCCCTGAGTTATATCATGGAGAAATCTCACCCTCTGAATCCCACTGAGTAGAAATGCCTCCATTATCAGCTAAGCAAGAAAGATGAATGGTTATTAAGCTGCTGAAGTTTTGTGGTTACTTGGTTAAAGCAGTGAAGATTAAAAAACTAAGATAGACTGCTATCTTTAACCCGTCAGAGTGCCAGAGTGTTTCTGTTTAGCCTTGAGCATCCTTCTCATCTGGTTCTATTGTCTCCTCTCAGTTTCTGTCTTACCATTCCTCCATCCCTACCTATGGGTTCCTCAATTTTACAGTGTTTTTGACTCCTGCTTTGCTATGGATTATTGAGATAAATTTCCTGTCATTAAGGAATCCATAGTTTCTTAGCAGGAGAAAGCATTGACAGACAATTATCATAAATGTGACAACTACAATATAAACACTTTCTTGGTGCTGTATGAGTGACTATGATTGATGAAAAGACATCAACAGACACAGCAAAAGTCACTTAGTAGGTGCAGATTGTGACAGCTAACACACAGTTACCCCAGCAGCGTGAGGCCTAGTCAGAGAGACACTGTACTGGCTCTTAATTCTGAAAAGGTACTGAATTGAAATAGATGCTGCAGGATGTGGTAGACAGTCTCTTCAGGCTTTTTAAGAAACTCTCTGATTAACTAGGGTCAGGTTCCTTCCTTTCCTGCAGCATCTGGCCATGTGTGGTATATGTAAGTGGCAACCTTGGAGAGTCAACCCCATGTACTTACTATGAGACTATATAAACCAGATTTTTAAGAGTACTATTTGACCCAAACTGGGTCAGATGAGACACAGATGTTGATGGTGTGTCAACCTGGGCTCTCCTTTGTCTACTCCTTTGCTCAAGCAATCCCAGCGACCTGGTGAGACAAAGGGGGAGAATGACATAGTATACAAGAGGAAGTGCTCTCCAGCCACGGACTGCCAGACAAGTGGAGGCTGAGAGCTGGGTCTCACTGTCTCTGAGGCCATGCAGTTGACTTCCAAAGCGACCCCTGCGAGCCAGCTCTGCACAGGCCTCTAAGACCCCCCTGGCAAATAGTAGACGCACAGGACAGAAGGATCCTGAAGCCCTGAGTTATATCATGGAGAAATCTCACCTCTGAATCCCACTGAGTAGAAATGCCTCCATTATCAGCTAAGCAAGAAAGATGAATGGTTATTAAGCTGCTGAAGTTTTGTGGTTACTTGGTTAAAGCAGTGAAGATTAAAAAACTAAGATAGACTGCTATCTTTAACCCGTCAGAGTGCCAGAGTGTTTCTGTTTAGCCTTGAGCATCCTTCTCATCTGGTTCTATTGTCTCCTCTCAGTTTCTGTCTTACCATTCCTCCATCCCTACCTATGGGTTCCTCAATTTTACAGTGTTTTTGACTCCTGCTTTGCTATGGATTATTGAGATAAATTTCCTGTCATTAAGGAATCCATAGTTTCTTAGCAGGAGAAAGCATTGACAGACAATTATCATAAATGTGACAACTACAATATAAACACTTTCTTGGTGCTGTATGAGTGACTATGATTGATGAAAAGACATCAACAGACACAGCAAAAGTCACTTAGTAGGTGCAGATTGTGACAGCTAACACACAGTTACCCCAGCAGCGTGAGGCCTAGTCAGAGAGACACTGTACTGGCTCTTAATTCTGAAAAGGTACTGAATTGAAATAGATGCTGCAGGATGTGGTAGACAGTCTCTTCAGGCTTTTTAAGAAACTCTCTGATTAACTAGGGTCAGGTTCCTTCCTTTCCTGCAGCATCTGGCCATGTGTGGTATATGTAAGTGGCAACCTTGGAGAGTCAACCCCATGTACTTACTATGAGACTATATAAACCAGATTTTTAAGAGTACTATTTGACCCAAACTGGGTCAGATGAGACACAGATGTTGATGGTGTGTCAACCTGGGCTCTCCTTTGTCTACTCCTTTGCTCAAGCAATCCCAGCGACCTGGTGAGACAAAGGGGGAGAATGACATAGTATACAAGAGGAAGTGCTCTCCAGCCACGGACTGCCAGACAAGTGGAGGCTGAGAGCTGGGTCTCACTGGACTCTCTTAGAGGCCATGCAGTTGACTGCCTCCCAGGAAGAAGGCGACCCCTGCTGAGCAGCAGCTAAGACTGGTAGAATGACCCAAGTCTCTAGAAGTACTGAGGCTCAGAGGATATGAAATGCTGTCCCAGAGAGTCTGATATAAACAGTAACATACAAATTTCTACTTTGAATATACATAATAGATTTGAACTCTTTTTTTAAACTTTTGCTTTATATTAGAGTATCATTGACTAACGTTATTGTTTTAGTTTCAAATGTACACCAGAGTGATTCAGTTATACGCATATATGTCTTCATTCTTTTTCAGATTCTTGCCCCATTTAGGTTATTATAAGCAAAGAACTCTGTTCAGTACTCTGTAGATTTGAACTCCTGTGGGCATAAGCTTCTGGACAGATGTATACAGCAGATAGATTCATATCAAGGTATTTGTGGTTTAAAATAGTGATGTGAATTAAAAATATGTTTGGGAATGTTAAATACAAAAGTAGTAGCTAAAACAAAGGCATCCAAGGAATATTTGCAAACTGAGAAGAGCAGGGGCCACGTGCCAGACTCTGAGCGCCGTTTACTTCTTAACAGCTGTCGGTCCATAAAGCACATGGAAAAGACAGCTCTTTGGATGGTCTCCAACTGTCTGATCACATATCTTCTTGTAGCAGGGTGGTTTCAAATACTAGTGATGCTAATGTTCTTCACAGGTGTTCTGTCTACCTGGAATGCTTTGTCATTCATCTGTCTCATTTGGCAACACATCAGCTTTTTCAATTTATCTTTTTATCATCTTTGATGGCACAAGGTTTCAAGTGACCTTGGAGAGTCAACCTTGGAGTACCCATGTACTTACTATGAGACTATATAAACCAGATTTTTAAGAGTACTATTTGACCCAAACTGGGTCAGATGAGACACAGATGTTGATGGTGTGTCAACCTGGGCTCTCCTTTGTCTACTCCTTTGCTCAAGCAATCCCAGCGACCTGGTGAGACAAAGGGGGAGAATGACATAGTATACAAGAGGAAGTGCTCTCCAGCCACGGACTGCCAGACAAGTGGAGGCTGAGAGCTGGGTCTCACTGGACTCTCTTAGAGGCCATGCAGTTGACTGCCTCCCAGGAAGAAGGCGACCCCTGCTGAGCAGCAGCTAAGACTGGTAGAATGACCCAAGTCTCTAGAAGTACTGAGGCTCAGAGGATATGAAATGCTGTCCCAGAGAGTCTGATATAAACAGTAACATACAAATTTCTACTTTGAATATACATAATAGATTTGAACTCTTTTTTTAAACTTTTGCTTTATATTAGAGTATCATTGACTAACGTTATTGTTTTAGTTTCAAATGTACACCAGAGTGATTCAGTTATACGCATATATGTCTTCATTCTTTTTCAGATTCTTGCCCCATTTAGGTTATTATAAGCAAAGAACTCTGTTCAGTACTCTGTAGATTTGAACTCCTGTGGGCATAAGCTTCTGGACAGATGTATACAGCAGATAGATTCATATCAAGGTATTTGTGGTTTAAAATAGTGATGTGAATTAAAAATATGTTTGGGAATGTTAAATACAAAAGTAGTAGCTAAAACAAAGGCATCCAAGGAATATTTGCAAACTGAGAAGAGCAGGGGCCACGTGCCAGACTCTGAGCGCCGTTTACTTCTTAACAGCTGTCGGTCCATAAAGCACATGGAAAAGACAGCTCTTTGGATGGTCTCCAACTGTCTGATCACATATCTTCTTGTAGCAGGGTGGTTTCAAATACTAGTGATGCTAATGTTCTTCACAGGTGTTCTGTCTACCTGGAATGCTTTGTCATTCATCTGTCTCATTTGGCAACACATCAGCTCAGTCATTCATTTCAGAAGTTTGTATCAGAGCCCCTGTTAAGTATTTGATGCCCAAGGTTTAACTTTCCAAGCATGGATCCTGAGTCCATGGAGCATTCAGTAAGGTCACTTCATATCAGCAACTGAGACTCCAAATGTTCACTATTAGCCATGTTATAAAAATATGCTAATCTTTCAAGTCTGTTATTAAACATGAGATATATTTCTCAAGCTGTCAAGGACATTCAAGATATCTTACTGCTTTTAAGTAAAAATGATGTCATGAAGTCCAATCTAAAGATGAGGTCAAAAAAAGAAAAAAGATGAGGTTGGCATCTGCAGATGTGCGCACACAGTTGGTGCATAAATGCTGCTAGTCTTGCTGGTCTACAATTTTGCAAAGATTGACACTTCCAAAGACAATCCACCTGTTACATGCCTGCTCTCTAGTTGTCACGATGAGTGTATTGAGAATAAATTAATTTTATTCATTGCATTAGTTAGTAAGAATATACAGCATTCAATCCTTTTCATTATATTGTAGATTTGTTTCATGTTTATTTTTACATTTCAATAAGCATTACTAAATTTAACATAACATAGCTTTAATATTTTATATAAAATTATAGCTCATGAACATGTTTATTACCTTCTGAATAGTACATGAATTGTTTTGTGACAGATTTGGACAATAATTGTCACCTTTAATAGTCCCTTTTTTAGCTGTATTGGAAGAGTAGCTAAAGGCAGTTTTTAGCTTAAGGCAAATAGAGTGAAAAGAACTGTTCAGTGCTACTTTCCATGATTGTTATCTTGATTTCTAGTAAACCATTGAGCTTTGGCACTAACCTTTGTTTCAGTTAGGCTTCCCTGTAGCTCAGCTGATAAACAGTCTGCTTGCAATGCAGGAAGACCCTGGTTTGATTCCTGGGTCAGGAAGATCTCCTGGAGAAAGGATAGGCGGCCCATGCCAGTATTCGTGGGCTGCCCTGGTGGCTCAGTTGTAAAGGATCTGCCTGAAACACAGGAGATCTGGGTTCAATCCCTGGGTTGAGAAAATCCCCTGGAAAAGGGAATCACTGGAATTGAGTGAATTTCAATCAGTTTTTTATTTCAATTAGTAAAATGGAAATAAAGAGTGAGTGCTTAGCTTTTATATATAATCGAATCATAATTCATCAAGTTCATTTTGAACTGCATAAGCTGTGTTTTACAGTCATTATTGTACCATATAGGATTGCTATTAAATAAAGTACATAAAATTAGACATAATGCTTTCTCTAAACATATTTTAAACATTATTCATTCACTAGGGACAAACCAATGAAAATAGTTAATCAAACTCAGGCTTATATAACTATAAAAGTACAAAACATGTTAAAATAAACAAATATTGTCTTATTCTTAAGAAAATAAAGTAAAAATAGTAAAAGATATATATATTTTTTACATTTATATATCTTGAGTTATAGAATCTGTTAGAGAAAACCTACTTTGGCAATGTGATGGAAAAGATGATTTAAGATCCTATTTTCCAATTCAAATATCTCTTATTCACACATAACACTTTTCTCATTTGAAGATTTCACAATGCCAATGCAAAACAGGGCACCTAACAAGTGGTCTGGTTTTAATATTACTGCCTCTGCCAAATGTAATCATAGCTACATGAACATTTCTTTTAGTATATCTTCTCTGATAAAAACTTTACTTCCATGTGACCAATACTCCATCCCCAAAGAAACATTTACAGGAAGAATAATGAATACAAATCAGATTATCACTGTTATTAATTGTAACATTTCTCCTTGGTGTTGCAAACTTGTGTTACAATCATTCAGCATTTAAAGTGTAATGTCTTTAACGTTATACTGGCTTCAGGGAGAGGCTCATGCACTTTGGCAAGATTTGCCAGTCTCTCTTCAGTCAACCGATGGTACCCTGGGGCCCAAGTCAGGGTGGGTGTGGAGCAGGACATCTGAGACCCAGCCAGAATGTGTGGGCTATGTCTTTATCTTTGGAAAAGGAAAATTACATTTGTTCAGTCCCACTTTATTGCCAGCAGCAATGAACTAATACTTTTATTTTTCATTATAGTATTATAGGTAGAACATTTTCATGTGTCAAGACCCTGGTTTGAGGAAAGATCCCTGGAAAAGGATCCCACGTGGGCTGCCCTGGTGGCTCAGTTGTAAAGGATCTGCCTGAAACACAGGAGATCTGGGTTCAATCCCTGGGTTGAGAAAATCCCCTGGAAAAGGGAATCACTGGAATTGAGTGAATTTCAATCAGTTTTTTATTTCAATTAGTAAAATGGAAATAAAGAGTGAGTGCTTAGCTTTTATATATAATCGAATCATAATTCATCAAGTTCATTTTGAACTGCATAAGCTGTGTTTTACAGTCATTATTGTACCATATAGGATTGCTATTAAATAAAGTACATAAAATTAGACATAATGCTTTCTCTAAACATATTTTAAACATTATTCATTCACTAGGGACAAACCAATGAAAATAGTTAATCAAACTCAGGCTTATATAACTATAAAAGTACAAAACATGTTAAAATAAACAAATATTGTCTTATTCTTAAGAAAATAAAGTAAAAATAGTAAAAGATATATATATTTTTTACATTTATATATCTTGAGTTATAGAATCTGTTAGAGAAAACCTACTTTGGCAATGTGATGGAAAAGATGATTTAAGATCCTATTTTCCAATTCAAATATCTCTTATTCACACATAACACTTTTCTCATTTGAAGATTTCACAATGCCAATGCAAAACAGGGCACCTAACAAGTGGTCTGGTTTTAATATTACTGCCTCTGCCAAATGTAATCATAGCTACATGAACATTTCTTTTAGTATATCTTCTCTGATAAAAACTTTACTTCCATGTGACCAATACTCCATCCCCAAAGAAACATTTACAGGAAGAATAATGAATACAAATCAGATTATCACTGTTATTAATTGTAACATTTCTCCTTGGTGTTGCAAACTTGTGTTACAATCATTCAGCATTTAAAGTGTAATGTCTTTAACGTTATACTGGCTTCAGGGAGAGGCTCATGCACTTTGGCAAGATTTGCCAGTCTCTCTTCAGTCAACCGATGGTACCCTGGGGCCCAAGTCAGGGTGGGTGTGGAGCAGGACATCTGAGACCCAGCCAGAATGTGTGGGCTATGTCTTTATCTTTGGAAAAGGAAAATTACATTTGTTCAGTCCCACTTTATTGCCAGCAGCAATGAACTAATACTTTTATTTTTCATTATAGTATTATAGGTAGAACATTTTCATGTGTCTGTTTTGTGGTTGACAAAACTGACATAAGATGTTTAGAAGCACAGACATAAACTTGGAGCTGTTGTAAACTGGGGCTAGGATTTCATTGCAGCTTGTGAGCTTCTAATGAACAAGAAATGACACACTTTTGTTATCACTTCCCCAGGGAGACGTATAATTTACCTATCCATTACTTGTTTATTTATTCAGTCTATCAATATTTTACTTCTAAGGACTGACTAAATTAATGGCAAACTCCACAGTGATAGCATATTCAGTTATCCACATCTGGTAATATACTTGGATGTCCTGGTGCTGAGTGAAAACAGGAATTGAAAAAGGATTATTAGCTGTAATGGTAGGTGGATGTGTTGCTATCTACATGTATTCTCAATATCTACATTTGTTAAAGTGCTCTTTGGAATCTAGGCTTGAAAGACAGTCATAACCCTAGGGTGATCATTCATTCTTAACATTTAAAGGTGAAAAACATCCATTGGATCATGGAAAAAGCAAGGAAATTACAGGGAAAAAATGAACTTCTGCTTCACTGATCGTGCTAAAGCCTTTGACTATGTGGAAATTAATAAAGAAATGGGAATACCAGACCATTTTACCTGCCTCATGAGAAATCTGTATGCAGGTCAAAAGCAACAGTTATAACCAGACATGGAACTGGTTCCAAAATTGGGAAAAGAGTATTTCAAGGCTGAATATTGTCATCCTGCTTATGTAACTTATATGTGGAATACATCATGCAAAATGCCAGCTGGATGAACCATAAGCTGGAATCAAGATTATTGGGAGTGAAGAGCCTCTTAAAGAAGGTGAAAGAAGAAAGTGAAAAGGCTGGGTTATAATTCAACATTCCAAGGACTAAGATCATAGCAAATGGTCCCATCATTTCATGGTTAATAGATGGTGGAAAAGTGGAAACAGTGGCAGATTTTATTTTCTTGGGCTCTAGAATCATTACAGACAACAACTGTATCCATGAAGCTAAAAGACTCTTGCTGTTTGGAAGAAAAAGTTATCACAGACCTAGACAGTGTATTAAAAGTATTATAGGTAGACATTTTCATGTGTCTGTTTTGTGGTTGACAAAACTGACATAAGATGTTTAGAAGCACAGACATAAACTTGGAGCTGTTGTAAACTGGGGCTAGGATTTCATTGCAGCTTGTGAGCTTCTAATGAACAAGAAATGACACACTTTTGTTATCACTTCCCCAGGGAGACGTATAATTTACCTATCCATTACTTGTTTATTTATTCAGTCTATCAATATTTTACTTCTAAGGACTGACTAAATTAATGGCAAACTCCACAGTGATAGCATATTCAGTTATCCACATCTGGTAATATACTTGGATGTCCTGGTGCTGAGTGAAAACAGGAATTGAAAAAGGATTATTAGCTGTAATGGTAGGTGGATGTGTTGCTATCTACATGTATTCTCAATATCTACATTTGTTAAAGTGCTCTTTGGAATCTAGGCTTGAAAGACAGTCATAACCCTAGGGTGATCATTCATTCTTAACATTTAAAGGTGAAAAACATCCATTGGATCATGGAAAAAGCAAGGAAATTACAGGGAAAAAATGAACTTCTGCTTCACTGATCGTGCTAAAGCCTTTGACTATGTGGAAATTAATAAAGAAATGGGAATACCAGACCATTTTACCTGCCTCATGAGAAATCTGTATGCAGGTCAAAAGCAACAGTTATAACCAGACATGGAACTGGTTCCAAAATTGGGAAAAGAGTATTTCAAGGCTGAATATTGTCATCCTGCTTATGTAACTTATATGTGGAATACATCATGCAAAATGCCAGCTGGATGAACCATAAGCTGGAATCAAGATTATTGGGAGTGAAGAGCCTCTTAAAGAAGGTGAAAGAAGAAAGTGAAAAGGCTGGGTTATAATTCAACATTCCAAGGACTAAGATCATAGCAAATGGTCCCATCATTTCATGGTTAATAGATGGTGGAAAAGTGGAAACAGTGGCAGATTTTATTTTCTTGGGCTCTAGAATCATTACAGACAACAACTGTATCCATGAAGCTAAAAGACTCTTGCTGTTTGGAAGAAAAAGTTATCACAGACCTAGACAGTGTATTAAAAAGTACAGACATCACTTTGCCAACAAAGGTTCATATAGTCAAAGCTAAGTTCATTTTGAAAAGTCATGTACAGTGTGAGACTTGGACCATAAAGAAGTCTGAGCTCCAAAGAAATGATGTTTTCAAATTGTGGTGTTGCAGAAGACTCTTGAGAGGGACTCTTGAGAGTCCCTTTGATGGCAAGGAGATCGAACTTGTCAATACTAAAGAAAATCAACTCTAAATATTAATTGGAAGGACTGATGCTGAAGTTGAAGATCCAGTACTTTGACCACTTGATGCAAAGAGCCAGCTCATTGGGAAAGACCCTAATACTGGGAAAGGCTGAGGGCAGGAGAAGGGGGTACAACAGAGGATGAAATGTTTGGATGGCATCACCAACTCCATGCACATGAGTCAGCAGACTCCAGGAGATAGTGAAAGTCAGGAAAACCTGGGGTGCTGCAGAATATGCGGTCAGCACAATTAGTGACTGAACAACAAAGTCTTTTAATACTCCATGTACCAGAACTGCCTCTTGCTTTCATAAACTACATCAGGAATCCAGAGTTCTTTCAAGATGCTTATCCTCATCTCTCCAAAACTTCATAATGGAGACATGTAACAATGGAACATGGACTCTGGGAATATAGTGTTAACTAAATGAAGCCCTTTTCATCACAGAACTAATATTCTGGTAGAGAAAGTGAGCAATGAACTGATCCTAATTTTATGGCCCAAAAAAATTGGAATGAACGTGATTTTCTGCAACAGTTATAACCAGACATGGAACTGGTTCCAAAATTGGGAAAAAGTATTTCAAGTGGAATACTTTTTCATGCAAAATGCCAGCTGGATGAACCATAAGCTGGAATCAAGATTATTGGGAGTGAAGAGCCTCTTAAAGAAGGTGAAAGAAGAAAGTGAAAAGGCTGGGTTATAATTCAACATTCCAAGGACTAAGATCATAGCAAATGGTCCCATCATTTCATGGTTAATAGATGGTGGAAAAGTGGAAACAGTGGCAGATTTTATTTTCTTGGGCTCTAGAATCATTACAGACAACAACTGTATCCATGAAGCTAAAAGACTCTTGCTGTTTGGAAGAAAAAGTTATCACAGACCTAGACAGTGTATTAAAAAGTACAGACATCACTTTGCCAACAAAGGTTCATATAGTCAAAGCTAAGTTCATTTTGAAAAGTCATGTACAGTGTGAGACTTGGACCATAAAGAAGTCTGAGCTCCAAAGAAATGATGTTTTCAAATTGTGGTGTTGCAGAAGACTCTTGAGAGGGACTCTTGAGAGTCCCTTTGATGGCAAGGAGATCGAACTTGTCAATACTAAAGAAAATCAACTCTAAATATTAATTGGAAGGACTGATGCTGAAGTTGAAGATCCAGTACTTTGACCACTTGATGCAAAGAGCCAGCTCATTGGGAAAGACCCTAATACTGGGAAAGGCTGAGGGCAGGAGAAGGGGGTACAACAGAGGATGAAATGTTTGGATGGCATCACCAACTCCATGCACATGAGTCAGCAGACTCCAGGAGATAGTGAAAGTCAGGAAAACCTGGGGTGCTGCAGAATATGCGGTCAGCACAATTAGTGACTGAACAACAAAGTCTTTTAATACTCCATGTACCAGAACTGCCTCTTGCTTTCATAAACTACATCAGGAATCCAGAGTTCTTTCAAGATGCTTATCCTCATCTCTCTCCAAAACTTCATAATGGAGACATGTAACAATGGAACATGGACTCTGGGAATATAGTGTTAACTAAATGAAGCCCTTTTCATCACAGAACTAATATTCTGGTAGAGAAAGTGAGCAATGAACTGATCCTAATTTTATGGCCCAATTGTTGGAGATAAGTAATATATAAAGGGTGAAATAAGGAATCAGAGAATATTGATTCTTCTCTCGCTTAACTAACTAGTTTAGTTAGATTATGAAAAAATGCATCTCTATTGGGGGGATGATTAAGAAAATACATAATGAAATGGAGGCCCTACCCAGGAAAATACTTGGGGAATTATATTTGAGGCAAAGAACCCTGCTAACACAATAATCCTTAAGTGCTGGTGAGGTTAGTGTGTATGCAACTAACACTACCTGAGGAAAAACTGGACAAGGAAACATGAGATAAGACATTAGATAAGAAAAATTCCTAGGGATCTGATAGTCCATATTAGAGATTTCAAATTCTACTTCAGTGTCACTGTAAAATAAGATTTAGAGCTGCAGAGACATGACATAATGCATATGCTAAATATTTGTGAGTCTGGCTACTGTGAGATGCAAGAGAAACTAGGGAAACAATTTTAGTAACCATGAAACTGGTAAAAAAAATGATTGAATTTGTGTTTTGTTTTGTTTTTTTTTTCTTATGTAGAGCAATAGACTTGCTGATGGATTTAAATGCAGTGGAATGCATTGAAAGAAACTTTCCTCAGTAGTTCAGGCATAAGATGTGGTGTCTTAACACTGAGGAGGTATTCCAGTTAGTAACAAATCACCTCAAGGCCTATTGCTACTGCTCAGTCACTTCAGTTGTGTCCGACTCTGTGTGACCCCATGGACTTCAGCCCACCAGGTTCCTTGGTCAGTAGAATTCTCCAGGCAAAAATATTAAAGTGGGTTGCCATGCCCTCCTCCAGGGTCATCTTCCCAACTCAGGGATGGAACTTGAATCTCCTGCATTGCAGGCAGATTCCTCACCACCACTGAGCCATCAGGGAAACCATACATATATATGTATATATATATATAAGGCCTCATGGACCTTAGTTTACCAGGCTTCTCCATCTATGGAATTTTCCAGGCAAGAATACTGGAGTGTGTTGCCATTTCCTTCTCCACCAAGATCTATTAGAGTATAACAATTATTTATTATGCCTATGAATTCAATGGGACAAAATTTCCAGCAAAACATAAAATTGGTTTGTTCCTCCTCAAAATGTTTAGAGAAGACTTCAGCTGGAAGACTTGAAGACTAGCACCTGGAGTCAGAGATTGATTCTAAAATGATTGAAGTCAATTTCCTTAGATTAAAATTAATGCCTATTCTAAATATAAAATGATTTAGCTTTTTTCTTCACTTTGATTTAAGTGTTGGACTATATGAGAATACACAAACTTTCCCTCTAATTTGGAAGCATCTGAGGTGGAAATGAGAGCTTATTGCAGAATTTCACTTGAGTATCTGTGTTAAGCCCAGTTCCAAAATCTTTGCAGCTCAAAATGTATTAGTTTATTAGCCTCAGAGTAATAAATTATCCAGCTATATAGGTGGACAATTTCAAATTATCCATCCATTGATTAATTGAGAGAAACTGAATGACTCTGTTGGATATCATGTGTTCATTTATTTCATATTACACACTAGTAATTTTAGAAGTACATGTTTGTTGTCAACCAAAATATAAAAATAGAAATATGCATTTTAGTTAATGTGTTCACTATCACATGCAATCACAGTCAATCCATTCTTCCATCACTTGCCTTTTCATGCAGTTATTAAGCTTCATCAACTGTATCACCTAAATAAATCTCAAAAATTTCCCAGCATTCCATATTCAAGGCCACTACCTTATATCAGGATTATAGTGCAAAGTCCTCCAAAATACTACATCCACCCATAGAACTCCTCTTTCTTGTATATTGCTATTAGAGTAAGCAATCTGAAGTGACAATCATGCCATATATACACAGTGGTTAATGAGAAAACTCTAAATTATTTACATGTTGGTGAATTATGCCTTTTATGATCTATCCATGAGCTAGATACTAACCAGATGTTATCCTAATCTAAATAATATCCCCATTTTAATTTAAAGGATTTGGGCCTATTGAAGCTACCATTGTTTCACTTCAAAATGTCAAATTAACTTTTGTTAGTCCTTCACCAGTGAGTGATAGTCGAGTTAACCTTGAACATAGGTTTAAAAAATTCTGTCACTCATCAATACACAAACATGTACTCTGATTTGGGTTTTTAATTAATTAACAGATTTTGTCAAGTATTCATAATCCATATATAAAAGTTTTAAGTGAAAAAAGTCAATATTCTTAGGATACTTTTAAAAATAATGCTTTAAAATCTGTGCGACTTCGATCTTGACTTCTGTATTTGGCTTTCACCTTGACGGTCCTTTCTCACAGTTGAAGAGTATACATCTGGTGACTTACCTTTGGGATTATTTTGAACTGCCACTGTTTCTGAGTTTCTTTATTTATATAATATGTCCTAAGTCACTGTGTTTATATACTTATACAAAGCCTTCTGATAAGCAATTAACTGTACATAGCAATGTCAAAGCCAGTTAAAAGATTGCAGTACTCAGAAAATATCTATGCCATTTTTGCTTATATTTTTGAATTTTAATTCATAGTTCTTTAAATAATTCCATAGAAGTAACATGTACTGTCCTTCATGAGACCTTGATTGGAAAATAGAAACATTATTATCTACAACCAGAGTTAGTTGCTGCAGAAAGACAGATATTCTTCCCAACAAAAGAAACATTCATTTCCAAAAACTACATATAAATATTTTACACAGTTACCTAATTTTCTCAAAGTTTAAATTGATTATAAATAGTTTATGTGCTTTTTCTGTATCTGAAACCTGCAGAACTCTTTAGTGAAACCTTGCTTAAGCCTCTGCAGAGAAACCCAACTTGATACACAGTACAGCAGTGCCTCTAGAGCCGGATAGCCCCAGACTTGAAGGTCAATCCATTCTTCCATCACTTGCCTTTTCATGCAGTTATTAAGCTTCATCAACTGTATCACCTAAATAAATCTCAAAAATTTCCCAGCATTCCATATTCAAGGCCACTACCTTATATCAGGATTATAGTGCAAAGTCCTCCAAAATACTACATCCACCCATAGAACTCCTCTTTCTTGTATATTGCTATTAGAGTAAGCAATCTGAAGTGACAATCATGCCATATATACACAGTGGTTAATGAGAAAACTCTAAATTATTTACATGTTGGTGAATTATGCCTTTTATGATCTATCCATGAGCTAGATACTAACCAGATGTTATCCTAATCTAAATAATATCCCCATTTTAATTTAAAGGATTTGGGCCTATTGAAGCTACCATTGTTTCACTTCAAAATGTCAAATTAACTTTTGTTAGTCCTTCACCAGTGAGTGATAGTCGAGTTAACCTTGAACATAGGTTTAAAAAATTCTGTCACTCATCAATACACAAACATGTACTCTGATTTGGGTTTTTAATTAATTAACAGATTTTGTCAAGTATTCATAATCCATATATAAAAGTTTTAAGTGAAAAAAGTCAATATTCTTAGGATACTTTTAAAAATAATGCTTTAAAATCTGTGCGACTTCGATCTTGACTTCTGTATTTGGCTTTCACCTTGACGGTCCTTTCTCACAGTTGAAGAGTATACATCTGGTGACTTACCTTTGGGATTATTTTGAACTGCCACTGTTTCTGAGTTTCTTTATTTATATAATATGTCCTAAGTCACTGTGTTTATATACTTATACAAAGCCTTCTGATAAGCAATTAACTGTACATAGCAATGTCAAAGCCAGTTAAAAGATTGCAGTACTCAGAAAATATCTATGCCATTTTTGCTTATATTTTTGAATTTTAATTCATAGTTCTTTAAATAATTCCATAGAAGTAACATGTACTGTCCTTCATGAGACCTTGATTGGAAAATAGAAACATTATTATCTACAACCAGAGTTAGTTGCTGCAGAAAGACAGATATTCTTCCCAACAAAAGAAACATTCATTTCCAAAAACTACATATAAATATTTTACACAGTTACCTAATTTTCTCAAAGTTTAAATTGATTATAAATAGTTTATGTGCTTTTTCTGTATCTGAAACCTGCAGAACTCTTTAGTGAAACCTTGCTTAAGCCTCTGCAGAGAAACCCAACTTGATACACAGTACAGCAGTGCCCTCTAGAGCCGGATAGCCTTACAAATTAACCTTTTTCAGCAGTCTTGATTAGGACTTCAGAAGCAGTGATTACTCTTCACAAGGTTTATTTCCTGTAATTTAGAATAATGCAGTAATAACCAGAGAAAATATTCAAAATTCAAAGGACTTGGTTTTGTTTAAAACATCTTTCCGTCAGTCTATTGTATAATGTTGTGTTATGAGCTTACACAGTTTTCCTCTATGCATATAATTCAGATTTTGCTTCATTCCCAATAATGAACTCACACATTGTCAAGGTGGACTTAAATGGTCTTAATAAGCACTATTATATTTTTATACTATATTAAAAATATCTTGTATATATCCTGTTCCATAAGTCATAAAGATAAGAGAAAATTTAAGCTGGAAAATACCCCAGAGATCATTCAAACAAACATACTCACCTACTCATTTGAGTAAGAATAGGTCACTTGCCTGCAGTTACACAATCTCAGTTATGACAATTCTAAGCAGGATATTTGTGCATGGAATACTTACAAATGCTGATACCAGTCTTGTACCTGATGATACATTCATTTGTGCCAATAATGATATGTATCTTCTAATTTCTTATTTTTTGACTGTTAAAGAATAAGTCCTTACACATTTCTACCAATAGGTGTATCAAAAAAGAGAATATAATTAGTGCTTTAAAAGGAATACTTTTTGTTTAAAACTTGAACCTTTGGGATTATTTTGAACTGCCACTGTTTCTGAGTTTCTTTATTTATATAATATGTCCTAAGTCACTGTGTTTATATACTTATACAAAGCCTTCTGATAAGCAATTAACTGTACATAGCAATGTCAAAGCCAGTTAAAAGATTGCAGTACTCAGAAAATATCTATGCCATTTTTGCTTATATTTTTGAATTTTAATTCATAGTTCTTTAAATAATTCCATAGAAGTAACATGTACTGTCCTTCATGAGACCTTGATTGGAAAATAGAAACATTATTATCTACAACCAGAGTTAGTTGCTGCAGAAAGACAGATATTCTTCCCAACAAAAGAAACATTCATTTCCAAAAACTACATATAAATATTTTACACAGTTACCTAATTTTCTCAAAGTTTAAATTGATTATAAATAGTTTATGTGCTTTTTCTGTATCTGAAACCTGCAGAACTCTTTAGTGAAACCTTGCTTAAGCCTCTGCAGAGAAACCCAACTTGATACACAGTACAGCAGTGCCTCTAGAGCCGGATAGCCTTACAAATTAACCTTTTTCAGCAGTCTTGATTAGGACTTCAGAAGCAGTGATTACTCTTCACAAGGTTTATTTCCTGTAATTTAGAATAATGCAGTAATAACCAGAGAAAATATTCAAAATTCAAAGGACTTGGTTTTGTTTAAAACATCTTTCCGTCAGTCTATTGTATAATGTTGTGTTATGAGCTTACACAGTTTTCCTCTATGCATATAATTCAGATTTTGCTTCATTCCCAATAATGAACTCACACATTGTCAAGGTGGACTTAAATGGTCTTAATAAGCACTATTATATTTTTATACTATATTAAAAATATCTTGTATATATCCTGTTCCATAAGTCATAAAGATAAGAGAAAATTTAAGCTGGAAAATACCCCAGAGATCATTCAAACAAACATACTCACCTACTCATTTGAGTAAGAATAGGTCACTTGCCTGCAGTTACACAATCTCAGTTATGACAATTCTAAGCAGGATATTTGTGCATGGAATACTTACAAATGCTGATACCAGTCTTGTACCTGATGATACATTCATTTGTGCCAATAATGATATGTATCTTCTAATTTCTTATTTTTTGACTGTTAAAGAATAAGTCCTTACATATTTCTACCAATAGGTGTATCATTGAGAATAAAATGCAATTGACAATTGAGAGAGAAACAGTGTAATTAGTGTAACTTTTAGAAAATAGAAGAATATCGTAGTTGAGGAGGAAGCTGTATATGCCCCAGTTTTAAGAGGCCCAAGAACTAAAGAATCAAAGCAAGAAAGTGATTAAACCCAAGACCAAATAGCTTCATTATTTAATTTGACACAGTTGTAAAACATAAACTATATTTGAAATATGTAAGTCTTCCAACCTTGATATAGGAATACAAGCTACTTAAATTGGAGAGAGAGCAAGAAAGAAAAGAAGAAGGTCAAGTAGACAAAAAAGACATAAGATGAAAAAGCACATCATGCCCTCTGGTGGCTTGGGTTTAGAGAAGAGTGTGAGTCTAGCAAAGAACACAGTACTTCTCCAGAATTAAACATTTCACAAGAATTAAACAACTGCCCACCTCTCTAGGTCCTGCTAGTAAATACTGCACCACATCTCTGAAAGTAGGAAATGCTGATGGGAGCCAGATTGCTGCATTCTCTCCAGCAAGTACCTGCCCTGCCCTCAGGGCAGAAAGGAGAGTGTCTCAGAGAGAGGGAAGTGGGTAAGAGCTGGAGTAAGTAGGAGCTTGGAAATGTTCACATGGATTGTCTTTTCCTCTCAACTCTTGACTATAAAGTTTCTGTCAGGGACAAAAAAAAGGCGTCTATTTTGCCTTGACTTCAGGCTGATGTAAGCTTGTGTTAAAATGCTTTATTTCCCCTTTAGATTTAGCAGAATGTATATCACAAATTTTCTTATTGCAGAGCAAAACCAGTAGTTTCTTTCTCAAAAGTATCTCATGTCATCAATGTTTCTTTTAAAATAGTGTATTTTTCAAAACAAAAGGTAATATATGTTCCATAAGTCATAAAGATAAGAGAAAATTTAAGCTGGAAAATACCCCAGAGATCATTCAAACAAACATACTCACCTACTCATTTGAGTAAGAATAGGTCACTTGCCTGCAGTTACACAATCTCAGTTATGACAATTCTAAGCAGGATATTTGTGCATGGAATACTTACAAATGCTGATACCAGTCTTGTACCTGATGATACATTCATTTGTGCCAATAATGATATGTATCTTCTAATTTCTTATTTTTTGACTGTTAAAGAATAAGTCCTTACATATTTCTACCAATAGGTGTATCATTGAGAATAAAATGCAATTGACAATTGAGAGAGAAACAGTGTAATTAGTGTAACTTTTAGAAAATAGAAGAATATCGTAGTTGAGGAGGAAGCTGTATATGCCCCAGTTTTAAGAGGCCCAAGAACTAAAGAATCAAAGCAAGAAAGTGATTAAACCCAAGACCAAATAGCTTCATTATTTAATTTGACACAGTTGTAAAACATAAACTATATTTGAAATATGTAAGTCTTCCAACCTTGATATAGGAATACAAGCTACTTAAATTGGAGAGAGAGCAAGAAAGAAAAGAAGAAGGTCAAGTAGACAAAAAAGACATAAGATGAAAAGGCGCATCATGCCCTCTGGTGGCTTGGGTTTAGAGAAGAGTGTGAGTCTAGCAAAGAACACAGTACTTCTCCAGAATTAAACATTTCACAAGAATTAAACAACTGCCCACCTCTCTAGGTCCTGCTAGTAAATACTGCACCACATCTCTGAAAGTAGGAAATGCTGATGGGAGCCAGATTGCTGCATTCTCTCCAGCAAGTACCTGCCCTGCCCTCAGGGCAGAAAGGAGAGTGTCTCAGAGAGAGGGAAGTGGGTAAGAGCTGGAGTAAGTAGGAGCTTGGAAATGTTCACATGGATTGTCTTTTCCTCTCAACTCTTGACTATAAAGTTTCTGTCAGGGACAAAAAAAAGGCGTCTATTTTGCCTTGACTTCAGGCTGATGTAAGCTTGTGTTAAAATGCTTTATTTCCCCTTTAGATTTAGCAGAATGTATATCACAAATTTTCTTATTGCAGAGCAAAACCAGTAGTTTCTTTCTCAAAAGTATCTCATGTCATCAATGTTTCTTTTAAAATAGTGTATTTTTCAAAACAAAAGGTAATATATGTATGTGAAATTGCCAATTTTTTTTTTTAATTTGGGCCTCTTTTATTGGTTTTCCATTCATTTATTTTTCATCCATCTTTATTCTTCATTCTGTGTGGGCTTCCCACTGCAGTGGCCTCTCTTATTGCAGAGCACCAGCTCTGAGTGCATGTGCTCCAGAGCACTGCCTCGATAGTTGGACACACCAGTCCAGCCTCTCCATGGCACATGGGATCTTGCCAGGCCAGGGATCGAACTGGCACCCCTGCACTGCAAGGCAGACTCTTTACCCACTGGACCACGAGGGGAGCCCTTCTATTGTATTTAAAGCAAAAATAAATGTCATGCTTTAGTACAAGTTTATAAAAAAATTAAAAAAACAAGTATAATTACTTGGAAGACGGCAATAGATTGTTAGAAATTTGTTTTTGAAATTGTTAGTAAAAGATTTTGTCCAGCTTTACTAAGTCTTCTGACAGTGTTGCTTCCCAGGTAGCACTGTGGTAAAAAATCTGTCTGCCGGTGCAGGAAATGCAAGAGACGCAGGTTACATTCCTGGGTTGGGAAGCTTCCCCTGGAGTAGGAAATAGCAATCCACTCCAGTATTTCTGCTTCAAAATTTCTGTGGACACAGAAGCCTGGCGAGCTACAGTCCATGGGGTCACAGAGTCACAACTGAGGGCTTGAGTCCATGGGGTCGCAAAGAGACACAACTGAGGGCACCCACACACAGACACACTGACAGTGTTGAAAGCAGGAAATTTTTTAAAATAAAATAAAATAAAGCAATCAGGGGTGGTCTAGTGGTTAAGACTCACTGCTTCTAATCCAGGGAGATAGGTTTGAGCCCTGGCCCAGGAACTAAGATCCCATGAGTGGTATGGCAAAAAAAAAAAAAGGAAAAAAGAAAAGAAAGAAAGCCTTCAGTGCATAGTATATAAAATATATAAATTGTCAAGGCTAATTTGAACTTCATTGTTTTCCTTGGGTTGGCCTTAACAAGGTTTCTTCTTTACTGAAATGAAGTGGTTTCAAACATCTAAGCTCCCAAAATTCTATCACTATAAATAAATTAGAAAACAGAATGATACTTGCCATATAACTCAAATCTTATACATTTTTTCCAATTAGAATGAATAGTTTAATTTTTAAAAAGCTTCTTAGAAATGTGTGATTGAATGAATTGCTATTAATATATGATCTCAGTTATATCCTAACAAATATAAAAGAATACAAATGTACTCCCTGGCAAGTGTAATACATGGACGATGGCACTCAGGACTTAGTGGGGAACTTAGTAGTTGAGTAACTAAATACTCCTTCAGATTCAATCAATACTTTCTGAAGAATCTTTGACAGTCAGTCATCTGGGCTCTGTTGAAAGATTTGATGTGAATTTTACTACTGGGAAAGGCAGTCAATTACATTTTTCAGCTGTTTTAAGAGGTATCACATTATTATGCTGAAATTTCCAACTATAGCTTCCATCTTGTAGTATAATTATTTTCTACATACCAGCCTTTCAATTCCCTAAGGATATTTAAGCCCTTACTGCATTTTTTTTTTTTAAAGATTTATTTATTTATTTTGGGCGGGGATCGAGTTGAGGAGGGAGGGGAGCGGGCGGGCCACTTCTATTGGTTTTTCATTTATCTATTTTCATCCATCTTTGTTCTTTGGCCCATGTGGGCCTCCCATCGCGGTGGCGTCTGTCGCTGCAGAGCGCTGGCTCTGGGCGCATGCACTCCAGAGCTCCGGCTCAGTGATTGGACACACCGGTCCAGCCGCTCCGTGGCACGTGGAATCTTCCCAGGCCAGGGATATAACCGGCGCCCCTTGCACTGCAAGGCGGTATCCTTACCCACTGGACCACCAGGGGAAGCCACGTACTGAATATTTCTAAGCCTAACGTCAAAAGTTCCCATTCTCAAAATATATGATTTCTGGATATCCTATCCTTTTTTTCCTCCTCTAGACAATATAGTTCATCATTTATTATTTACTTCTGGCTCCAAGAACCAAACTTTTACAAATGTGATCTGAAAAATATGGGTTATATAGTGGATTCTGCTTGCTCAGAATTCAATCTGAGATTGCATCAAAATGTTCAAGTCCAACCAGACATTTTATATACCCATTCTCCTTGATTATTCAAGTATTTAGAATTTTTAAGTCTGCAAGTTGTTATCATTGCCTAGAGGTATATTTGACTGGCATTTTAGTTCTGCTTTATAATATATGGAATAAAATTTTCATTTGCAAATCATCCTTCTTGAAAGATCAAAGTTGTAAAATATTGTCTTCCTGGGATCCATGAAAGGAAGACTAAGATCTCATCTACCCAGTCACTACTATTCGTCCTTCCACCTCTCACATTATGAAGAGGTCACAAATCTCAACTCTTTCTGTGTTTTCATCTTGGAGATTTCTGTAACATTAGTTATGCATGCCCTTTGGGATTAATTTTTCTTTGTGAGTTCAAATTAATTTTCTCAAAGTGATCATTGAAAGCTAGGCAGTCAATATGTTTGGACATTCATATAAACCACACTAAAAATATATGCAGAGTTATGTGTTCAACACTCCTATGTACTTGCAATAGGGATTCCATAAAGCTATATGAGAAAAACCTATAATTGTTATTTAGAGGGCAGTCTTTAGGAGAGAGTCCCTGTTTAGTTCAGTGCATAAATGAGTCTTATAAGTCCTAAGTGTTCAATGTGTGAACAAGATGAATTTGGGGATTGCTATAGTAAGTATTAACAAGTACCAATCATACAGAAATATCTGGTAAAGGTTACCATGGAATATATTAATTTATATAGATCCTGATAAAAATAGCTTCAATAAATTGGTCATCATAGATTTTTCACAAGTTCTATCTTTTTAATTTAATTTATGGAATTGTTAGACATTTTACAGTATATTTTCAAAATATATTCTTATTTTAGAATAGATAAAATCACTCAATTCTTGTGAAAATAAGCAGAACAAACCTAGAGTACTGAGATCAAGTATGACTTAGTGACTAAGTATGCACTAGTTTTTCTGTCTTCCTACTTTGTATGGTAAGGAAGAATTATACTTCACCTATAAATTTTGTTTTAGTATTTCAGGACTTTGAATCATGTGAATAACAATACATATACTTTTACTATTGCTAAGCTTTTTGAAATCTGTTTTGTTACATGTCCAGCATTCTCCCCTTTTGTTTTACTTATTATATTAGGATGATAATACTCAGAATTCAATCTGAGATTGCATCAAAATGTTCAAGTCCAACCAGACATTTTATATACCCATTCTCCTTGATTATTCAAGTATTTAGAATTTTTAAGTCTGCAAGTTGTTATCATTGCCTAGAGGTATATTTGACTGGCATTTTAGTTCTGCTTTATAATATATGGAATAAAATTTTCATTTGCAAATCATCCTTCTTGAAAGATCAAAGTTGTAAAATATTGTCTTCCTGGGATCCATGAAAGGAAGACTAAGATCTCATCTACCCAGTCACTACTATTCGTCCTTCCACCTCTCACATTATGAAGAGGTCACAAATCTCAACTCTTTCTGTGTTTTCATCTTGGAGATTTCTGTAACATTAGTTATGCATGCCCTTTGGGATTAATTTTTCTTTGTGAGTTCAAATTAATTTTCTCAAAGTGATCATTGAAAGCTAGGCAGTCAATATGTTTGGACATTCATATAAACCACACTAAAAATATATGCAGAGTTATGTGTTCAACACTCCTATGTACTTGCAATAGGGATTCCATAAAGCTATATGAGAAAAACCTATAATTGTTATTTAGAGGGCAGTCTTTAGGAGAGAGTCCCTGTTTAGTTCAGTGCATAAATGAGTCTTATAAGTCCTAAGTGTTCAATGTGTGAACAAGATGAATTTGGGGATTGCTATAGTAAGTATTAACAAGTACCAATCATACAGAAATATCTGGTAAAGGTTACCATGGAATATATTAATTTATATAGATCCTGATAAAAATAGCTTCAATAAATTGGTCATCATAGATTTTTCACAAGTTCTATCTTTTAATTTAATTTATGGAATTGTTAGACATTTTACAGTATATTTTCAAAATATATTCTTATTTTAGAATAGATAAAATCACTCAATTCTTGTGAAAATAAGCAGAACAAACCTAGAGTACTGAGATCAAGTATGACTTAGTGACTAAGTATGCACTAGTTTTTCTGTCTTCCTACTTTGTATGGTAAGGAAGAATTATACTTCACCTATAAATTTTGTTTTAGTATTTCAGGACTTTGAATCATGTGAATAACAATACATATACTTTTACTATTGCTAAGCTTTTTGAAATCTGTTTTGTTACATGTCCAGCATTCTCCCCTTTTGTTTTACTTATTATATTAGGATGATAATATGGCTTTTTCAGTCTTAATATTCTCACAATTTCCCATGCAGTGGACTCTTCTTCTTCATGACTCCAATTTAAGACCAGAGTATCAATTTCACCCATTGTTACTGCATTTATTTAATAGTTAAAAATAATCGTGTGATTTGGGTTGAGTTAAGCTTCATTTTTTGAGGAAGGCATAGCAACCCACTCTAGTATTCTTACCTGGTAAATTCCAGGGACAGAGGAGCATTGGGAGGTTACAGGTCATAAGGTTCACAAACAGTTGGACATGATTGAAATGTCTTGGCATGTCAAGCTTCATATTCTGAAGAAAAAATTTGAGTTTCAACTATGGTAGAGGTGATATTTACAGTAAAATTGAAATTAAAGGGCAGAGTTCAGGAAAATGGTAATAAAAATTCAGATGAACAATTTATGCAGGAAAAAAGTAAAGGGTGAGGATGCCCTTTCAAAATCGTAATCACCTGTATGTAATTTCAGAAAGTCTTCCAAGGGTACAAAATTACAATGTTGAATGCATAGTTGAGTATGTTTAGAAATCTAACCATTATCCAACAATAAATTCCCAACCTTGCAATCAAACTATCGAGAACAAAGTCAAAACAAAATAACTTCAACGTGTGTGTCTAAGGACCAGAGATAATGTTAAAATACTCAGTAGGAAGAAAAAAATCTTTATCCTTATTGTGCCAGCAGTATAAAGGCATCTTCAGGGGCAATGTTGTATTATAGAGATAAGAAGCTATAGCTCATTAAAAATTAACAGTAATGAGGGACTTTCCTGGTGGTCCAGTGAGTAAGGACATCACCTTGTAGTACAAGGGACTCCAGTTCTATCCCTGGCCTGAGAAGATCCAGCGGGCCATAGAGCAGTCGGACGATGTGTACAACTACCAGTCGGAGCTCTAGGGCACATGTGCCCAGAGCCGTGCTCTGTAGCAAGAGAGTCCACTGTGATGGGAGGTAAGGAAGAATTATACTTCACCTATAAATTTTGTTTTAGTATTTCAGGACTTTGAATCATGTGAATAACAATACATATACTTTTACTATTGCTAAGCTTTTTGAAATCTGTTTTGTTACATGTCCAGCATTCTCCCCTTTTGTTTTACTTATTATATTAGGATGATAATATGGCTTTTTCAGTCTTAATATTCTCACAATTTCCCATGCAGTGGACTCTTCTTCTTCATGACTCCAATTTAAGACCAGAGTATCAATTTCACCCATTGTTACTGCATTTATTTAATAGTTAAAAATAATCGTGTGATTTGGGTTGAGTTAAGCTTCATTTTTTGAGGAAGGCATAGCAACCCACTCTAGTATTCTTACCTGGTAAATTCCAGGGACAGAGGAGCATTGGGAGGTTACAGGTCATAAGGTTCACAAACAGTTGGACATGATTGAAATGTCTTGGCATGTCAAGCTTCATATTCTGAAGAAAAAATTTGAGTTTCAACTATGGTAGAGGTGATATTTACAGTAAAATTGAAATTAAAGGGCAGAGTTCAGGAAAATGGTAATAAAAATTCAGATGAACAATTTATGCAGGAAAAAAGTAAAGGGTGAGGATGCCCTTTCAAAATCGTAATCACCTGTATGTAATTTCAGAAAGTCTTCCAAGGGTACAAAATTACAATGTTGAATGCATAGTTGAGTATGTTTAGAAATCTAACCATTATCCAACAATAAATTCCCAACCTTGCAATCAAACTATCGAGAACAAAGTCAAAACAAAATAACTTCAACGTGTGTGTCTAAGGACCAGAGATAATGTTAAAATACTCAGTAGGAAGAAAAAAATCTTTATCCTTATTGTGCCAGCAGTATAAAGGCATCTTCAGGGGCAATGTTGTATTATAGAGATAAGAAGCTATAGCTCATTAAAAATTAACAGTAATGAGGGACTTTCCTGGTGGTCCAGTGAGTAAGGACATCACCTTGTAGTACAAGGGACTCCAGTTCTATCCCTGGCCTGAGAAGATCCAGCGGGCCATAGAGCAGTCGGACCGATGTGTACAACTACCGAGTCGGAGCTCTAGGGCACATGTGCCCAGAGCCGTGCTCTGTAGCAAGAGAGTCCACTGTGATGGGAGGTCCACACAGGCCAAAGAACAAAAGATGGATGAAAATAATAAATGAAAGACCAATAGAAGTGCCCCCCCCCCAAAATTAATGGTAATGAAATTGAAATGCACATATTAAACCAATAATCTTTAAAATAAGAATGATAAATACGTATCTGTAGATGGTTCTGCTTCTATCAAGCTGTAGACAATTGAGAGCAGCGACTGAAAGTTCTTTCCAATCAAATGAAATAATTGAGATGTTATTAAATACAGATTTATGCTCATCTCACCATCCAGATATTTAAGAAATTAAATGTAAATAAGCAAAATAATAAAAGGAAAATGTAAGATATGGATTAGAACCAATTGCCTATTTTGGTGTTGTTCAGTCACTAAGTCATGTCCAACTCTTTGTGACCCCATTAACTGCGGCACACCAGGCCTCCCTGTCCTTTCACTATCTCCCAGAGTTTCCTCAGGCTCATTTTGCTGAGTCAGTGATGCCATATCACCATCTTATCCTCTGTCTCCCTCTTATCCTTTTCCTTCAATCTTTCCCATCATCAGAGTATTCTTCAATAAATTGCTTCTTTGCACAGGTGGCCAAAGTATTGGAGCCTCAGCATCAGCATCAGTCCTTTCAATGAATATTCAGGATTGATTTCCTTTATTATTAACTGATTTGATTTCCTTCATGTCCAAGGGACTCTCAAGAGTCTTCTCCAGCACCACAGTACAAAGGGACCAATTCTTTAGTGCTCAGCCTTCTTTATGGTCTCACTGTCACATTCATACATGACTACTGGGAAAACCATAGCTTTGACTAAATAGACTTTTGTTGGCAAAGTGATCTGCTTTTTAATACTCAGTCTAGGTTTGTCATAGCTTTTCTTCCAAGGAGCAAATGTCTTTTAATTTCATGACTGCAGTCTCCATCCACAGTGATTTTGGAGCCCAAGAAAACAAAGCCTGTCACTGTTTCCATTGTTTGCCCATCCGTATGCCATGAAGTGATTGGTGCCATTTTTTCAACTTCATTATCTTTTTTTTTTTAATTCTTTATTTTAAAGGTTTTACAGAGTTTTGTTGTTCACTGATATATCTTTTAATTAAGGTGTGTACATTGCTATTCTTTAGACATAATGCTACTGTACACTCACTAGACTACAGTATACATGAACATAAACTTTTACATACACTGAGAGACCAAAAATTTGGAACTCAATTTATTGATATATTTGCTGTATTGCAGTGGTCTGGAACTTAATGGTAATGAAATTGAAATGCACATATTAAACCAATAATCTTTAAAATAAGAATGATAAATACGTATCTGTAGATGGTTCTGCTTCTATCAAGCTGTAGACAATTGAGAGCAGCGACTGAAAGTTCTTTCCAATCAAATGAAATAATTGAGATGTTATTAAATACAGATTTATGCTCATCTCACCATCCAGATATTTAAGAAATTAAATGTAAATAAGCAAAATAATAAAAGGAAAATGTAAGATATGGATTAGAACCAATTGCCTATTTTGGTGTTGTTCAGTCACTAAGTCATGTCCAACTCTTTGTGACCCCATTAACTGCGGCACACCAGGCCTCCCTGTCCTTTCACTATCTCCCAGAGTTTCCTCAGGCTCATTTTGCTGAGTCAGTGATGCCATATCACCATCTTATCCTCTGTCTCCCTCTTATCCTTTTCCTTCAATCTTTCCCATCATCAGAGTATTCTTCAATAAATTGCTTCTTTGCACAGGTGGCCAAAGTATTGGAGCCTCAGCATCAGCATCAGTCCTTTCAATGAATATTCAGGATTGATTTCCTTTATTATTAACTGATTTGATTTCCTTCATGTCCAAGGGACTCTCAAGAGTCTTCTCCAGCACCACAGTACAAAGGGACCAATTCTTTAGTGCTCAGCCTTCTTTATGGTCTCACTGTCACATTCATACATGACTACTGGGAAAACCATAGCTTTGACTAAATAGACTTTTGTTGGCAAAGTGATCTGCTTTTTAATACTCAGTCTAGGTTTGTCATAGCTTTTCTTCCAAGGAGCAAATGTCTTTTAATTTCATGACTGCAGTCTCCATCCACAGTGATTTTGGAGCCCAAGAAAACAAAGCCTGTCACTGTTTCCATTGTTTGCCCATCCGTATGCCATGAAGTGATTGGTGCCATTTTTTCAACTTCATTATCTTTTTTTTTTTAATTCTTTATTTTAAAGGTTTTACAGAGTTTTGTTGTTCACTGATATATCTTTTAATTAAGGTGTGTACATTGCTATTCTTTAGACATAATGCTACTGTACACTCACTAGACTACAGTATACATGAACATAAACTTTTACATACACTGAGAGACCAAAAATTTGGAACTCAATTTATTGATATATTTGCTGTATTGCAGTGGTCTGGAACTGAATGTCCAATGCCTCTGAGGTCTGTCTAAATAGAAGGATATCCCAGAACAAGGGAAACCCCAAATCTTTAAGATAAATTTTAAAAATCAATACGTTTTATTACACTACAATTGAGAACTGCTTCTCAAAAGATATAGAAAGTCATAAAATAAGCCATAATTTGTACAGCATGCTTACAACATATAAAAATGACAAATATCTATTTCCCAGATGTTATAAAGACCATAAATAAATTAATGCAATAACCCAGTAGAAAAACTGGACGTAAGAGGTATGAAAAGATGCAAATTAGGGTCATATTTAGGTCTATCAAACACACACTAGCTAGGCAGAATTTTTAAAGTTTAACAGCAGCAGTAAAAAGTATCAATAAAATAAAAAGTATCAGTGGCTCATATACTCAAGGTAAAAATTCAGAACCTGTTTATTGTATAACGTTGCATACAAGTATATTCTATGCCAAGAAATTCCACTTCTTGCTGTTCTATGTAATGTCTAGGAAACAGTGTTTCTAAAGTCATTGATCCTGAAATCCCCGTTTCTGTTAACCATAGACAAAATAGAGAAACCACAGCCTGGTAACACAGTATTACAGAGAAAAGGGACTGAGTGAACTAGAGACAAACAAAGCAGCATGAATGAGTTTGAGAAATGATATTGACTGAAGACAAGCCATGAATAAATACAATATGCATGTTTTATGAGTTAAAAAAAAATAAGCATTCTGTCATTTAGGTTAGAGTCAAAACACAAATGGAAGGGAAGGGGGGAGAAATTCAAATGTGGAGGGATCTGAGGCACGAGGAAACATCATTGCTACTAATATTCTGTTCATTAAGTCATTAGTAGGTTCATCATTTTACTATTGCTTTTTAGAATTTAAATATACACTTGCACATATATTTATGCATCCGTATGCCATGAAGTGATTGGTGCCATTTACTTATTATAAAAGGTTTTACAGAGTTTTGTTGTTCACATTTTTGGGAACTATTCTTTAGACATAATGCTACTGTACACTCACTAGACTACAGTATACATGAACATAAACTTTTACATACACTGAGAGACCAAAAATTTGGAACTCAATTTATTGATATATTTGCTGTATTGCAGTGGTCTGGAACTGAATGTCCAATGCCTCTGAGGTCTGTCTAAATAGAAGGATATCCCAGAACAAGGGAAACCCCAAATCTTTAAGATAAATTTTAAAAATCAATACGTTTTATTACACTACAATTGAGAACTGCTTCTCAAAAGATATAGAAAGTCATAAAATAAGCCATAATTTGTACAGCATGCTTACAACATATAAAAATGACAAATATCTATTTCCCAGATGTTATAAAGACCATAAATAAATTAATGCAATAACCCAGTAGAAAAACTGGACGTAAGAGGTATGAAAAGATGCAAATTAGGGTCATATTTAGGTCTATCAAACACACACTAGCTAGGCAGAATTTTTAAAGTTTAACAGCAGCAGTAAAAAGTATCAATAAAATAAAAAGTATCAGTGGCTCATATACTCAAGGTAAAAATTCAGAACCTGTTTATTGTATAACGTTGCATACAAGTATATTCTATGCCAAGAAATTCCACTTCTTGCTGTTCTATGTAATGTCTAGGAAACAGTGTTTCTAAAGTCATTGATCCTGAAATCCCCGTTTCTGTTAACCATAGACAAAATAGAGAAACCACAGCCTGGTAACACAGTATTACAGAGAAAAGGGACTGAGTGAACTAGAGACAAACAAAGCAGCATGAATGAGTTTGAGAAATGATATTGACTGAAGACAAGCCATGAATAAATACAATATGCATGTTTTATGAGTTAAAAAAAAATAAGCATTCTGTCATTTAGGTTAGAGTCAAAACACAAATGGAAGGGAAGGGGGGAGAAATTCAAATGTGGAGGGATCTGAGGCACGAGGAAACATCATTGCTACTAATATTCTGTTCATTAAGTCATTAGTAGGTTCATCATTTTACTATTGCTTTTTAGAATTTAAATATACACTGCACATGCATATATATATATGCAACTACATTCTTCTTCAATTATTACAAGCTATATAATATCTTACTATTGTAGCAATTGGTTTTTTAATAATAAATCTTAGTTATCATATAAACTTGCTTCATTTCATTGTTTTGGTATTCAATTCAGTTATACATATTTGATTTGCCATTCATTTGTTCAAACTTTAAATTTTTATATTAAGAAGCTAGAGTAGATATATACGTCCTTCTGTAGCTAAAGTTGCCTCTATCTTTGACATTAACTTCTTACCTTGCACAGGAATTGCTGCTGTATTTCAAAAAGTTATCTACACATACATCATATATTTCATGTGCAAGGCCCTCTCTTGAATAGAACTCACAACTGCACTAAGTGAAAACCATAAAGCAAAGTATTCACTTTCTGTAGTGAACCAAACACATGTAGCCTGTACAGAATCACACATATTATTCTCTTCAGAAATGTTCAAATTGAGAATAAAAATATAAGACTATGTCTAACCCAAGAATATAATGAATATATGCATTAATATACATAAATCTATATGATATATGTAACTATAATATGCAGATATGTCACAAGAGTTTAATAAAATATATAATAAATATAATAAAAGCTAAGACTACATTTGGTGTCATTGAAACAGTATTCAGCCAGTAAATGACATAAATAAGGATGCTAATTTAAATTAATTATCTGGGAATAATTTTGCTCAAAGTAGACTAATTTCATTCAATACAGTAAGTTTTAATTTAATCCACTGCAACAAATTAATAGACTTTTAATGGAAATGATTTCTATTGTTCATTACAAAAGAAAGTCTTACATATATATGTGTATATATGTATACTATTAAAGGTACTAAATACTTGATAATGTTAAAATATAAAAATATAACAGAAATTTGTTACAGGTAGTCACAGAATGCAAAAGAAAAACAGTGCAATTTTAGAATGTAAGATAGCAAGAAACAGAGAAGGGTCGAAAATTAAGCGAAATGAACTAATGTCAGGCACGAGGAAACATCATTGCTACTAATATTCTGTTCATTAAGTCATTAGTAGGTTCATCATTTTACTATTGCTTTTAGAATTTAAATATACACTGCACATGCATAATATCTTCTTCAATTATTACAAGCTATATAATATCTTACTATTGTAGCAATTGGTTTTTTAATAATAAATCTTAGTTATCATATAAACTTGCTTCATTTCATTGTTTTGGTATTCAATTCAGTTATACATATTTGATTTGCCATTCATTTGTTCAAACTTTAAATTTTTATATTAAGAAGCTAGAGTAGATATATACGTCCTTCTGTAGCTAAAGTTGCCTCTATCTTTGACATTAACTTCTTACCTTGCACAGGAATTGCTGCTGTATTTCAAAAAGTTATCTACACATACATCATATATTTCATGTGCAAGGCCCTCTTTTGAATAGAACTCACAACTGCACTAAGTGAAAACCATAAAGCAAAGTATTCACTTTCTGTAGTGAACCAAACACATGTAGCCTGTACAGAATCACACATATTATTCTCTTCAGAAATGTTCAAATTGAGAATAAAAATATAAGACTATGTCTAACCCAAGAATATAATGAATATATGCATTAATATACATAAATCTATATGATATATGTAACTATAATATGCAGATATGTCACAAGAGTTTAATAAAATATATAATAAATATAATAAAAGCTAAGACTACATTTGGTGTCATTGAAACAGTATTCAGCCAGTAAATGACATAAATAAGGATGCTAATTTAAATTAATTATCTGGGAATAATTTTGCTCAAAGTAGACTAATTTCATTCAATACAGTAAGTTTTAATTTAATCCACTGCAACAAATTAATAGACTTTTAATGGAAATGATTTCTATTGTTCATTACAAAAGAAAGTCTTACATATATATGTGTATATATGTATACTATTAAAGGTACTAAATACTTGATAATGTTAAAATATAAAAATATAACAGAAATTTGTTACAGGTAGTCACAGAATGCAAAGAGAAAAACAGTGCAATTTTAGAATGTAAGATAGCAAGAAACAGAGAAGGGTCGAAAATTAAGCGAAATGAACTAATGTCATGCCATAAATAATCTGTTGACTGCCAATAAAGGTGCACCCTGTCTTACATCTTGTATATCAACTTGATGTCTCTAACTTGACATCTCTACTTATATGTTTATTATTAACAGGAATAAAGTTAAAATTAGGACAGTTCCTGAAATGCAGTTTTTTTCCTCTGATTATTTTGTTGCTTAGTTTCAAGTATCTTGCAAAGGTCAGGGGTTACTTTGTTTTTCCTTTTCAGACTTTAAAACACTAATTGGTTCCCCTAAAGGCAGTAAAATAGCATGAATCAATCTAGGTTGTAATTTTTCAACACGTTTCCTTTATTAGTTCTGCTATTTTACCCTATAACATAATCTGATATAATTTGCACTGGTTTCACAGCCCCATGACCCCTTTTTTTTTTAACTTCAATTATCCCTTATAATGTGAAACCATTCCTTCTTAAATGGGGAAAGCAGTGCAAATGCCTTGGTCAAGCTCTATAATTAGCTGGTACCTGCTTCAAAGAAAGTCTGTTTCTGGCTGTGACCCCACTGCTCTTTCCCTAGCCAGTTGACTAACAAGGATGAAAACAATTGGGCACAAGGGGTATCATATTGAATGCCTTAAATAGACACAATTTTTATGTGTCAATCACATCTCAATAACACTGGGGGAATCAGTTAGAACATTTTTTTATTCTTTTAAATCGCTGAGAGAAATCAGTAGTTCTCTCACAGAACCTTCACACAGTAAAAACCATACATATTTTTCAGTCAAAGTAAAACATGAATATTGTAGGAATACGCTCATTTTGCTTTTTTTAAAAAGCTATCTAATCTGTCTTCTGGAAATAATTGTCAGTGTATGCAGTACCCACTGGCAGAGGCGATGAAGAACATTTATCAATTCCCTCTCTTCACAAAAGAAGGGAGAACCAAATTATGCAAATCTCCAGATACAATCCCAAATACAATCTCATCAGCCTAAAGGCAGTCTTGTCTAAGCATCTCCTGTAACCCTGTCCCCTCACACTCCTCCCATGTTTGTAACCAGCACTCCAATGCGTTGAACGTCTTGAGTCAAAATCCTAAAGCAATTCTTAATTCCTTTCTTCCTTGCCACCAAATTCTATCTACCAGCAAATGCTACATGTCTACCACTAATATGTACTTCTAACCCATCCATTTTTCTCCATATTTTCTCCCTAGTCTGTTGTGCTACCCTCTCTGACTGACATACTCTTCTTCCCACAGACTTCTTCTGTACTTCCTTCTCCAGTGTGTTCCCCATAAAACAAGCAGAGCCATCTTCAGATTGCTCTTGTACCATTATGAAGACAATGCATGCAAAAATTTAAATTGTCCAAAAGGTTATGTATTGAATGATTTTCTCATTCAATATTTCTGTTTCTATTCCCCAGAATCCTTTCTCATATACCCTTCCTGAAGCTGTCCACATATGCATATACTTATTTACATTGGCATATACATATGTACATATAATATGATGTGTATATATATATATACATACACTATATATATATATATATATATAAAATAGTATGTATATATAATAAAATTACATATATATGTATATTCATTTTCTCTAAATGAAGGTACACTTTAAACATTTTTCTGTTTGGTTTGTATTGTATGCATATATGAAAGTGACAAAATGACACCATGGAGAGGTCAATGCCATTGATAGAAAAGTTAAATGTACTTACAGTTCCCCTAGAAGTCAGAGGAACAGCTGACCACACAGGGTCCCAGGAAGAACAGCAGATTTAGAGACAGAGAGGATGGGGAATCAGTACATTTTTTATTCTTTTAAATCGCTGAGAGAAATCAGTAGTTCTCTCACAGAACCTTCACACAGTAAAAACCATACATATTTTTCAGTCAAAGTAAAACATGAATATTGTAGGAATACGCTCATTTTGCTTTTTTTAAAAAGCTATCTAATCTGTCTTCTGGAAATAATTGTCAGTGTATGCAGTACCCACTGGCAGAGGCGATGAAGAACATTTATCAATTCCCTCTCTTCACAAAAGAAGGGAGAACCAAATTATGCAAATCTCCAGATACAATCCCAAATACAATCTCATCAGCCTAAAGGCAGTCTTGTCTAAGCATCTCCTGTAACCCTGTCCCCTCACACTCCTCCCATGTTTGTAACCAGCACTCCAATGCGTTGAACGTCTTGAGTCAAAATCCTAAAGCAATTCTTAATTCCTTTCTTCCTTGCCACCAAATTCTATCTACCAGCAAATGCTACATGTCTACCACTAATATGTACTTCTAACCCATCCATTTTTCTCCATATTTTCTCCCTAGTCTGTTGTGCTACCCTCTCTGACTGACATACTCTTCTTCCCACAGACTTCTTCTGTACTTCCTTCTCCAGTGTGTTCCCCATAAAACAAGCAGAGCCATCTTCAGATTGCTCTTGTACCATTATGAAGACAATGCATGCAAAAATTTAAATTGTCCAAAAGGTTATGTATTGAATGATTTTCTCATTCAATATTTCTGTTTCTATTCCCCAGAATCCTTTCTCATATACCCTTCCTGAAGCTGTCCACATATGCATATACTTATTTACATTGGCATATACATATGTACATATAATATGATGTGTATATATATATATACATACACTATATATATATATATATATATAAAATAGTATGTATATATAATAAAATTACATATATATGTATATTCATTTTCTCTAAATGAAGGTACACTTTAAACATTTTTCTGTTTGGTTTGTATTGTATGCATATATGAAAGTGACAAAATGACACCATGGAGAGGTCAATGCCATTGATAGAAAAGTTAAATGTACTTACAGTTCCCCTAGAAGTCAGAGGAACAGCTGACCACACAGGGTCCCAGGAAGAACAGCAGATTTGAGCAGGAAACAGAAGACAGGAGAGAAGGGAACACTTAGATCACTGCCTTCATTCGAATTTTCTCAAGAAAGGTCAAGCAAGATCAGGTAAATAGTTTAGTCTTGACTGACTTGAATAATTTTAGTGAACTTTGGGTTACAGGGGTGGTCTCTAGATGTCTGGTACTTGTCTTGGGATGATTAAGGCAGAGGAGTATTTCTTCCTGGGGTGCACAGATCAGATATGGGAGGTAAGGTTCTGAACTGGTCAGTTTGGTTTTCAAAGGAAGGCTTGCTCCTGACTGAGTCTTTTGTTGTCCTTAAGAGCTGGGCAATGCTAGGGAAGGCTGTATCTCCCCAGAAATGTTTTTAAATGTCAAGTATAATATTGTACAGAAAATAAAAAACCAAGACTAATGCACTCTTCTTTGATATTTTTATTTAATAATAGTTACTAGAGATCTTTACATATAAGTGTATATAGATTTACTTCTATCTTTTTAACAGCCACAAAACAGTTCATTTAATGGATATTCCATAATTTAATTTCATTCCCTTGATAGTTATGGTAGTTTGTAGTATTTTTCTAGGAAAAAATTAAAATAGCACCCATTATATATTTGTATATAAGTACAAATGTATCTGTAGGATAAACTCCTAAAAGCAGAAGATGCATGCATGTGTGCTCAGTTGTTCAGTTGTGTCTAGATCTTTGAGAGCCAATGTACTGAAGTCCATCAGGCTCCTCTGTTCATGGGATTCTCCAGGGAAAAATTTTGGAGTGGGTTGCCGTGCCCTCCTCCAGGAGATCTTCATGACCCAGGGATCAAACATGAGTCTCCTTAGTCTCCCATATTGCACGGAGATTCTTTAGCCACTGAGTTACCTGGGAAGCCCAAAAGCAAAAGATATCTTCTCTTAAATACAAAATCAATATTGGTAATTAACTGGATTCCAAAAGAGGACACCATTTCAATTTCCCCATCAGCAACAATATAAGACATCAAGATTCTCCAATGCCTAACCATCAAACTTTCAAATTAATCAGTTTCCCAAGTCTTGCCAACCAGATTTACAGAAATTGAAGACATTTAATAATGAGTGATTTTTTTTATGTTTATAAGATACTCATATTTCTTTTTGAGTTTCTCTATGTTCTGATTTTTATTATTTTATTGACTTTTCGGTCTATATACATTGATCCATTCTGTCATATGCACTGGAAACAAAAATTAAATTTTTTTTAATCAAATTTATTGTTATCTTACCTTTGGCCTCTGATTTTATGAATTTTTTTCTTATTCACAGATTAAGAAAAGATATGTAGACTTACTGTGCCATAACAGTTTTAATGTATTTCTTACATAAAGGTCTTTAATTTCACTGGAATTATTTTTCTGTAAGAATACATCTAGTGGGGGTGCATGGAGGAAAAGAATAGGGCTTAATTATAATTGCTGGAGAGGTAGCTGGCAAGTAGTTGTTGGAGAGGCAACTGGCAATAACGAAAGAGGAGGCCATGGTGAAACACATGGATGGGAAGACAGGTGAATCATAGCATTAAGGGAAAGACGTAACAAATTAGGAAGAAGGGGCACAGAGCCCCAGGGTGCTCCTCATTTCAGGATCAGACTTTGATGTACGAGGATGACATCTGTAACTACTTTTCTTTTATGATACTAGCTCCTTTGACTAGTAGTTTCATTACAACAGAACATTTCAGATCTCATTGAGTGTTGTGTTGTAGTGCTAATTTCATGCAACATTTCCCTTCAAGAAATGAAAGGTGGGATAAGTACATTTCATGGGAGCATATAAAAAAACCCTTTATTTGACTAAATATCTTTAAGTTCTTCAAAAAATAAATATATTATATAAATAAAATAGCACTTCATTTTTTTCAGTAACCTCAAAGCACATTCTAAATAATTATTTAGAAAGCTGAATGTTTAAAGCATTGAAGTGTGACTGTTTTCTTTTTCTCTAGTCTCCTTACACAGAATATACAATCTATTAGCAAATGTTTTCTTACCAACATCAAGTATTGCAGAGGTGGCCTTAGTGATCACGATTTGCTATCATTTTATCTTTAGTACTTTTAGCTTCTCTTGCTGCTGTCAACCTATCGTCCTGCATCTGATTTGGTGCCGTGTTATTGAAACCCCAATACCTCATTCAGAACTAAGGGTTAGTCTGTGTTCCCTAAGGTGATGGAGGTGGCTCTGCTGAGAGATGGGGCTGCATGGAGTCCTGGCTGACTTCCATGGCCCTGATTGCCACTGTGTTCTAGATGAGTGAGGTTGCCATAAATCTAGCCTCCATGTAAGTGAAGTGCCACTGTGACAGCTCATCAGATATTGCCCTCAACCCATTTGAGGACAAAATGGGTTTGTCCCATTTCACAAAGTTTCTTTTAGCTAGAATTGGGATATAAGGTCTTAAATCAGCATTAGTTCAATAAAAGTCCTTAAAATGTGCTTTGTGATAATGGACCTGTAAAACTCACTGGACTGAACACAATACCACCCTGAGGAATATAATTTTTGTTTCACTTGTGCAGACTTGTAAAACATTACTTACTCAATTGTGTGTGTGTGTGTGTGTGTGTGTGTGTGTGCTTTACAGCTAAACACTCTTTATTGTCTTGCTTTTGAACTGGGATATTTCAGTTGCTTCTCATCCAAGCTTAAAATACTGTTGCCGGAATGCTACTTATGCATTAATACCAAGCAAAAATTCAATCATAGTTTAATTAAGACATCTGTAACTACTTTTCTTTTATGATACTAGCTCCTTTGACTAGTAGTTTCATTACAACAGAACATTTCAGATCTCATTGAGTGTTGTGTTGTAGTGCTAATTTCATGCAACATTTCCCTTCAAGAAATGAAAGGTGGGATAAGTACATTTCATGGGAGCATATAAAAAAACCCTTTATTTGACTAAATATCTTTAAGTTCTTCAAAAAATAAATATATTATATAAATAAAATAGCACTTCATTTTTTTCAGTAACCTCAAAGCACATTCTAAATAATTATTTAGAAAGCTGAATGTTTAAAGCATTGAAGTGTGACTGTTTTCTTTTTCTCTAGTCTCCTTACACAGAATATACAATCTATTAGCAAATGTTTTCTTACCAACATCAAGTATTGCAGAGGTGGCCTTAGTGATCACGATTTGCTATCATTTTATCTTTAGTACTTTTAGCTTCTCTTGCTGCTGTCAACCTATCGTCCTGCATCTGATTTGGTGCCGTGTTATTGAAACCCCAATACCTCATTCAGAACTAAGGGTTAGTCTGTGTTCCCTAAGGTGATGGAGGTGGCTCTGCTGAGAGATGGGGCTGCATGGAGTCCTGGCTGACTTCCATGGCCCTGATTGCCACTGTGTTCTAGATGAGTGAGGTTGCCATAAATCTAGCCTCCATGTAAGTGAAGTGCCACTGTGACAGCTCATCAGATATTGCCCTCAACCCATTTGAGGACAAAATGGGTTTGTCCCATTTCACAAAGTTTCTTTTAGCTAGAATTGGGATATAAGGTCTTAAATCAGCATTAGTTCAATAAAAGTCCTTAAAATGTGCTTTGTGATAATGGACCTGTAAAACTCACTGGACTGAACACAATACCACCCTGAGGAATATAATTTTTGTTTCACTTGTGCAGACTTGTAAAACATTACTTACTCAATTGTGTGTGTGTGTGTGTGTGTGTGTGTGTGTGTGCTTTACAGCTAAACACTCTTTATTGTCTTGCTTTTGAACTGGGATATTTCAGTTGCTTCTCATCCAAGCTTAAAATACTGTTGCCGGAATGCTACTTATGCATTAATACCAAGCAAAAATTCAATCATAGTTTAATTAAAATACCCATTCACTAATGAATTAACTTAGTACTTGATATCTGGATGTTATAAACTTGTAATTTTGAGAGACAAAGTTAGAAACTGAATTAGATAATGCAAGTTGATTATCATAGTGTTTGCCTTTGTAACTCTTCTGTCTTGATTCCCTTTTTGATATATGAACGCTTGAAAATTAGGCATATTCACAATTCCTGCAAAAGTGTGAAATTTCATGTCGTTTTATTTGCCATTCTTGGATTAGACTCGTCTTCACTGGGTTTTCAGAATGCAAAGCTGAAAGTCTCACTGCATATCGCCACACCTTCAAATCTGGTCATAGCCTAGACGCTTCTAAATGGAAAGACCTCATGTAGAGCAAACAGACTCAGGGTCAAATCAGAATCTCTGTCAAGGTGGCCCTTAGTGACTGGCATGAGATCATACAGGTTATTCCAATTCTTAAATCTCTACAAATTCATCTTAAAAATAGGTATAATTTTTGCACACATGCAAAGCAGCTTCAGAGGTGTCCAATTCTTTGGGATTCAATGGACTTTAGCCCACCAGGCTCCTCTGTCTATGGAATTCTCCAGTCAAAAAAGCTGGAATGGGTAGTCATGACTTCCTCCAAGGGAACTTCCCAACCCAGGGATTGAAACCAGGTCTTTTGTATCTCCTGCATTGGCAAGTAGGTTCTTTACCAGCAACACCACCTGGGAAGTCCTTGTATAACTTCAACTCTACTGCTTCTGCAGATTTTATTTCTGAGAATCAAATGAGACGTTAGAAGTAAAAGCTACTCCTGTAGCATTTTCCTACTATTGACAAAGAAAAGTAACACTCCTAGCAATCTTAAAACTTTAAAATATGCATTTCAGAATGAGATATCAACACTCCAAGTGTGTGCATACTTGAGTAATCTGTAACAGCACATTATGTCAAAGAATTTACATATTTGAAAGAAAATCAGAGAGAATATATTACTACAAATCTTTTGTCATAGATTGAGAATCTCCTTGACTTACCTACTAATTATTCATTACATATTTTGAAAAAACTTAGTACTGACATCTAAAAAACACTCTCACTCATAATTGTTTGGCTGAGTGATTAAATCAACTAGCAGGGAATGTGAAGGGTAAGAATCTAAAGTGAAGGTATGGTCACAATTCTGAAACTATTTAACTGTACTGACTCCAGGAAGTGTTGATCAAGGCCACACTTAGAATAAGAAGTGTTATTTTTTAATGGATACCTACTATGACCCAGACATTGTACCAAACACTTCATATACAAATTCCAATAAATCTCAGTACAGAATTCCATTGCAGAGAGTTCATTAAATCACAAAAAGTCACCCTGGTAATGAGAAGTACTCAGATTTACTAGCCTCAGTATGCTTTTTCTTTTTTTTCTTAATTTTGGATTAGACTCGGCTTCACTGGGTTGTCAGAATGCAAAGCTGAAAGTCTCACTGCATATCGCCACACCTTCAAATCTGGTCATAGCCTAGACGCTTCTAAATGGAAAGACCTCATGTAGAGCAAACAGACTCAGGGTCAAATCAGAATCTCTGTCAAGGTGGCCCTTAGTGACTGGCATGAGATCATACAGGTTATTCCAATTCTTAAATCTCTACAAATTCATCTTAAAAATAGGTATAATTTTTGCACACATGCAAAGCAGCTTCAGAGGTGTCCAATTCTTTGGGATTCAATGGACTTTAGCCCACCAGGCTCCTCTGTCTATGGAATTCTCCAGTCAAAAAAGCTGGAATGGGTAGTCATGACTTCCTCCAAGGGAACTTCCCAACCCAGGGATTGAAACCAGGTCTTTTGTATCTCCTGCATTGGCAAGTAGGTTCTTTACCAGCAACACCACCTGGGAAGTCCTTGTATAACTTCAACTCTACTGCTTCTGCAGATTTTATTTCTGAGAATCAAATGAGACGTTAGAAGTAAAAGCTACTCCTGTAGCATTTTCCTACTATTGACAAAGAAAAGTAACACTCCTAGCAATCTTAAAACTTTAAAATATGCATTTCAGAATGAGATATCAACACTCCAAGTGTGTGCATACTTGAGTAATCTGTAACAGCACATTATGTCAAAGAATTTACATATTTGAAAGAAAATCAGAGAGAATATATTACTACAAATCTTTTGTCATAGATTGAGAATCTCCTTGACTTACCTACTAATTATTCATTACATATTTTGAAAAAACTTAGTACTGACATCTAAAAAACACTCTCACTCATAATTGTTTGGCTGAGTGATTAAATCAACTAGCAGGGAATGTGAAGGGTAAGAATCTAAAGTGAAGGTATGGTCACAATTCTGAAACTATTTAACTGTACTGACTCCAGGAAGTGTTGATCAAGGCCACACTTAGAATAAGAAGTGTTATTTTTTAATGGATACCTACTATGACCCAGACATTGTACCAAACACTTCATATACAAATTCCAATAAATCTCAGTACAGAATTCCATTGCAGAGAGTTCATTAAATCACAAAAAGTCACCCTGGTAATGAGAAGTACTCAGATTTACTAGCCTCAGTATGCTTTTTCTTTTTTTTCTTAATTTTGTGATTTTGAAATATAGGCTTTGAGACCAGACCTTGATCCTCAGTCAGCAAGCTAGATGACACACCCAGGCGCCGTGACAGTTCTGCCCTTCCCTAAAACATCTGGAATAATCCTCCCACTCATTAGCATATGGAATTACCCAGCCTATAAAAGCTAAGAACACCATGTTTTCAGGGCCACTGGATTCGCTCCGATGGCCCACACTCTGTCTGTGGAGTGTGCGTTCTCTGAGTCTGAAAAAATCCATTTCTTACCTAAAAAAAAAAGGAAAAGAAATGCAGGCTTTGTTAAATTTTACTTGCTTTTTAATTCTCAATTTCTTATCACTAACTGGCTAAAATAAGCCATTCAAAGGAGTGAGACCATACCATGTTCTAGAAATTATTCTCTAAATGTCTAGAAATCATGAAAAGTTCAAGTTCAGATCCAGGAAGATCCTAAGGCTCATTTCAAAGATGAGAAAATTCAGCATTGGATAAAGATACTTTATATGTCCTTAAGTCCTCAAGACCAATAGTGATCAAATCCTATATCCCCAAGTTTGTACTAAACTATATTCAGTCATTTAATCTACATATTGTTGGTCTTTTCATCTAAGCTTTCAATGTGTTGGGAAAAACTAAAACTTCTACACCTAAGTACCCATACATGGAAAGAAATGACTATTCTACAAAGGCATATAGGCATTTGGGGGATCTTAAATATATCATATCCATCTATCTATCTATATGCATATATTTATATTTACATATGTAATATATATTATATATTTATAAGTATATATTGTATATCTACTTATATGCATGATATACCAATCTGTAACAAATTATGTATTAAATGTTCCAAGATAACAAACAATGAGAAAATAAATATAATACCAATACTTTCTGGTTTAAATTTTGGGAAAAAATATAAGAGTCTAAGATCACAAAAGTTCATTGAGAAAATTTGTCACATTAATTTTACTTTGTCATAATGAAATGCTAGAAAGTATTTCTTGGCCTCTCCCTGTGGTTGTTGATTATAAAATATCCTCAGTCCACATCCTCTCCCTTTACCTAGATTCCTGGCAGTTCCTCTTACCTGTTTTCTTACCTTTGCGTCTGGGTTGGCCTTGTGACCAGCTTTCATGGATATCACGTAGCACAGGTGACAGGGTGCTAGATCTGAGTCTCAGCCTCTGGAGCTGTTGCACACATCCACAGCTCTTTTGCTCCACTGGGACCTTCAGGCAAATAAGCACTGGCTAGCCTGCTTGACAGGGAAAGAACCCAGGAATTAAACAGAAATGGGTTGTCTCCCTTGAAAGTCCATTATATTTTTTGGACATAACATCAGTAGCTATCTCAGATAATTGATTATCTGAAAAAAGAACTGTTTAACCAAGCGTGATCCAGATTACCAACATGCAGAATTATGAAGCGAGTAAAACTCGTTTTTACCAAGTTGTTTGTTGCATGGTGTTAGCTAACCAATATATTCACTGTTAACTAGTTTAGGGTCAAAAGGCTCCATTTAAAGTTAAAAACTAGGCAGCCTTCTCATTACACTATAGTCATCGATTTTGAAACTAACTACAGCACTGAATTTTCCATCCAGTGTACCTATGGCAATTAAGAACCTATTGTTTTAACCATGCAACACACACATATGTAGATGTGGAATGTGAGGCTAAAATCTATCTTGGTAGCTGTAGCTCTTCAAATTAAACAATTGTTAGAACAGGAAGATATTTATAACCAGTGTGAATTTGAGGTTGTAGTTTTTCCAATGTGCTTTTGTGCAGAAACAACTCCATCTCATTATCTGTAGAACCACAAAGGCAGACATTTTTAGATCCTGAGTTTTGGGCTGGTACTTTTAGGCATCACACTACCTGTTGGCTTCTAAACCAGAAGGTTTACAAACAATTGTGACAGTGGTGGGAAGTCTTCTCATCCCAGTGGTTAGTTAATATTCAGTATAGCCTTATTTTCCTTATTGGAGGATGAACAGTGATAAATTAGAAAAATATAAGAGTCTAAGATCACAAAAGTTCATTGAGAAAATTTGTCACATTAATTTTACTTTGTCATAATGAAATGCTAGAAAGTATTTCTTGGCCTCTCCTGTGGTTGTTGATTATAAAATATCCTCAGTCCACATCCTCTCCCTTTACCTAGATTCCTGGCAGTTCCTCTTACCTGTTTTCTTACCTTTGCGTCTGGGTTGGCCTTGTGACCAGCTTTCATGGATATCACGTAGCACAGGTGACAGGGTGCTAGATCTGAGTCTCAGCCTCTGGAGCTGTTGCACACATCCACAGCTCTTTTGCTCCACTGGGACCTTCAGGCAAATAAGCACTGGCTAGCCTGCTTGACAGGGAAAGAACCCAGGAATTAAACAGAAATGGGTTGTCTCCCTTGAAAGTCCATTATATTTTTTGGACATAACATCAGTAGCTATCTCAGATAATTGATTATCTGAAAAAAGAACTGTTTAACCAAGCGTGATCCAGATTACCAACATGCAGAATTATGAAGCGAGTAAAACTCGTTTTTACCAAGTTGTTTGTTGCATGGTGTTAGCTAACCAATATATTCACTGTTAACTAGTTTAGGGTCAAAAGGCTCCATTTAAAGTTAAAAACTAGGCAGCCTTCTCATTACACTATAGTCATCGATTTTGAAACTAACTACAGCACTGAATTTTCCATCCAGTGTACCTATGGCAATTAAGAACCTATTGTTTTAACCATGCAACACACACATATGTAGATGTGGAATGTGAGGCTAAAATCTATCTTGGTAGCTGTAGCTCTTCAAATTAAACAATTGTTAGAACAGGAAGATATTTATAACCAGTGTGAATTTGAGGTTGTAGTTTTTCCAATGTGCTTTTGTGCAGAAACAACTCCATCTCATTATCTGTAGAACCACAAAGGCAGACATTTTTAGATCCTGAGTTTTGGGCTGGTACTTTTAGGCATCACACTACCTGTTGGCTTCTAAACCAGAAGGTTTACAAACAATTGTGACAGTGGTGGGAAGTCTTCTCATCCCAGTGGTTAGTTAATATTCAGTATAGCCTTTTTTTCCTTATTGGAGGATGAACAGTGATAAATTAGAAACAAAAACAGCAGTATGACTTTTATGAAAAAATAAAGAAAAACATCATCTTGAAAGGGGAAAGAGCACATCCAAAATTCAGTCTACTATAGGATGCAGGGACAATAGCATGTAAAATCAAATTTAAACTGTTGTGAAATAAAAGAATAATATCATAAGAAAAGAACAGTCCGCTTTAAATGGACAAGATGATGAGATACAAAGTCAACATGTTGAAAAGAAAAGAATCTACGTGGAATTAAAAAGGACTGCAGTAAAACTAAAATTGTCTAGATTTGAGTAAATTACACATTGGATTTACTGAAGAAAGTTAGTAACTTGAGAAGATCCAATCAGTCGTGAAAAACATTCAGAAGTATCTGTGGAATCAAAAGGGGAAAAATAAATTATAAAGAGATGATTACAACAGTTAAATATATTGAACAATTACTCTGTTAGCTTCTCTTTTAATAGTATAGATTACTATTTTTAATCCTCAGAAAAATCCCATGATGTTCCCACTATCATTTACTATCATTACTTTACAGATAGAAAACTGAGACAGTTTGTATAAGTCACTTTATGCTGCAGAACTCGTAAATATTTAAGCTAGAATTTAAACCAGGACAGTCTGACTTCAGAAAACATGCTATTTGCACCAATGTAACAGCGTTTCTCTCTTTTTTCTGGAGAATCAAGAAATTAAAAAGAACATTAGGGTGCTAAAAATTGGCTTGTGTAAGCAGATCAAAAGAGTTCTCCAGATTCTTACAAATTTAATGAAAAGAGTCTTCCTAGGTAAGTCTTAGAAAAGTGTTCATCTTGAAAGGATGGGTTGAGAATTCTATAAGAAGCCAGTTGGAAACAAACAAAAAAAATTAATAGAGGTAACCTTCAAAATATCAAAAATATTATATGCCTTACAATTTTTCTCTCTAATGTTAAAAGCCAAAAGAAAGCCTCAACAAATAAATGTGAAAAAGAGTTTGTGGGCAATGTGTCCAAAATACCTGAGAAATTTTCATGCATATAGTAATAAAATATAAATATAATCTTAAAAAAGTATACTACTCATATTAATACACATTAAAAAATGCTGAAGATATGTGCCCATAAACTGAAAATTAGGATTTCAAGCGAATAGCATTAATGTGAAATCATCTAAACATATAATATACTATGTCATTATTCAGTGCCCAAGTTGTGTCCAACTCTTCACAACACCATCGACTGCAGCATGTCAGACTTTCCTGTCCCTCACCATCTCCTGGAGTGTGCCCAAGTTCATGTCCATAAAATTGGTGATGACATCAAATCATCTCATCCTCTGTCACCATCTTCTGTCTTGCTTTCAATATTTTCCAGCATCAGTTTTGTTTTTTTTTTTTTTTTTCCCAATGAGTTAATTGTTCCCATAAGGTGGCCACAGTATTGGAGCTTCAGCTTCAGCATCAATCCTTCCAATGAGTATTTAAGGTTGATCTCCTTTAAGGTTGAGTGATTTGATCTCCTTGCTGTTCAAGGGACTCTTGAAAAGTCTTCTCCACAGTTTGAAAGCATCAATTATTCAGCTCTCTGCCTTCTTTATGGTCCAGCTCTCACAATCATATGTAGCTTACCTATATGAACCTTTGTCAGCAAAGTGATGTCTTTGCTTTTTAACAGAGTGTCTAGGTTTATCATAGCCTTCCTGCTAAGAAGCAATCATCTTCTAATTTCATGGCTACAATCACCATTGACAGTGATTTCAGAGCTCAAAAGAGGAAATATGCTATGGCTTCCACCTTTTCCTCTTCTATTTGTCATGAAGTGATGGGACCAGATGCCCAAATATACTGTAAATATCATTAAAACTAATGTAAAGTATAAAAATAATCTGAAATGAATATGTGTGATATAAAATAATTGAACAACATTTAGGATTCCAAAGCACAAATCAAATTGAGAAATATTAGGAAACGAAATGGGTCCTGAGTGTGGGTATCAGATGGGGGTGGGGTAAGCAGTAAATCATGCTAAAAAAGTTAAAGTATTTAAAAATTTTCACTATAATGTTAAAAGCCAAAAGAAAGCCTCAACAAATAAATGTGAAAAAGAGTTTGTGGGCAATGTGTCCAAAATACCTGAGAAATTTTCATGCATATAGTAATAAAATATAAATATAATCTTAAAAAAGTATACTACTCATATTAATACACATTAAAAAATGCTGAAGATATGTGCCCATAAACTGAAAATTAGGATTTCAAGCGAATAGCATTAATGTGAAATCATCTAAACATATAATATACTATGTCATTATTCAGTGCCCAAGTTGTGTCCAACTCTTCACAACACCATCGACTGCAGCATGTCAGACTTTCCTGTCCCTCACCATCTCCTGGAGTGTGCCCAAGTTCATGTCCATAAAATTGGTGATGACATCAAATCATCTCATCCTCTGTCACCATCTTCTGTCTTGCTTTCAATATTTTCCAGCATCAGTTTTGTTTTTTTTTTTTTTTTTCCCAATGAGTTAATTGTTCCCATAAGGTGGCCACAGTATTGGAGCTTCAGCTTCAGCATCAATCCTTCCAATGAGTATTTAAGGTTGATCTCCTTTAAGGTTGAGTGATTTGATCTCCTTGCTGTTCAAGGGACTCTTGAAAAGTCTTCTCCACAGTTTGAAAGCATCAATTATTCAGCTCTCTGCCTTCTTTATGGTCCAGCTCTCACAATCATATGTAGCTTACCTATATGAACCTTTGTCAGCAAAGTGATGTCTTTGCTTTTTAACAGAGTGTCTAGGTTTATCATAGCCTTCCTGCTAAGAAGCAATCATCTTCTAATTTCATGGCTACAATCACCATTGACAGTGATTTCAGAGCTCAAAAGAGGAAATATGCTATGGCTTCCACCTTTTCCTCTTCTATTTGTCATGAAGTGATGGGACCAGATGCCCAAATATACTGTAAATATCATTAAAACTAATGTAAAGTATAAAAATAATCTGAAATGAATATGTGTGATATAAAATAATTGAACAACATTTAGGATTCCAAAGCACAAATCAAATTGAGAAATATTAGGAAACGAAATGGGTCCTGAGTGTGGGTATCAGATGGGGGTGGGGTAAGCAGTAAATCTGCTTATGCTATAAAGAGACAAATAGTATAATCCAAAATTGCTTTTGAAATAAATGCAAGAATCTTATGAAAATTGTTGGTAAACTGAAGCTAGAATGATGAGTATTTCATCTCACTTAAATGAGATCTATAAAGGTAATAAAAAATTACCTAGTATCAGATATATATTTTGGGCTCCGCAATGGCTCAGACAGGAAAGAATCTGCCTGCAATGGAGGAGACCTGAGTTCAATCCCTCAGTGGGAAAAATCTCTGGAGAAGGCAATGGTAACACACTCCAGTATTCTTGCCTGGAGAATGTCATGAACAGAGGAGCCTTGCAGGCTACAGTCTAAGGGATCACAAAGATTTAGATATGACTAAGCAACTAACAATTTCACTTTTACTTTCATATATATATTTATACCATCAAGAAGTCCAATAAGAAAATTATGACAGGCAGGATCATCTTAATAAATACTAAAATAATGTAGTTCACAGCACTATCATTTTAATTAAACTTCCTAGAGTACAAGAATGAAAAAAAAAACATGATTAAAATCATCATTTAAGTAAACAGACAGAATCACACTCAATTATATGATGATAATAAGATGGAAAAAGGGTTATTGAGACATGAATAAGAGAAAAATCTGTTTTTATTACCATTTACCAATGCTGTGGAAGTTCTGGCTGCTGAAATAAAATAAAAACAAAAAAGAAATACAAATGGTAAAAAAAATACAAAATAAACGTTTTAGTTACAGTGACTATACTGTAGTTAAATATACCAGCCTTAAACCTATAAGAATTAATTTAAAAATCTTTCAGTAATGACATCCAAAAACCCATAAAGCAAGCTTGCATATTATTTATAATTAATTAAGGGATATTATAGGAAAAAATTATCTATTTGCCCATAGAACAAAAACATACAACGTTAGGAATAACCTTCTCAAAATAGCATGGAAGATTAATCTGAAAAAAAAAAAAAAAGAAAGAAACAATTGTATGAAGACCAGAAAAAAAAAACCACAGGGGAAATAGATGGGGAAATTTAGTATAAGAAGTATTTAAATCTTCTTAAATCAGTGTAAAGGTTTATCTTAGTTCAGCCAAAATTACAGCAATACCTCCATTTCAAAACTGAAAACTAAGTAATGGTATATATCTCTTCTTCCTTTTAAAATCTCATTGTAGTTACTGAAGAAGTATAAAACTTCTACTTAATATGGCTGTAAACTAGAAAGCACCAATATCAGTTAGACTTAAATTGACCCGTACATGACATGAAGCAAAGAGGCAAAATTATGGAGCTAAGCTAAACAATGACAGAAGTTTGTTTTACCTGCAAATGTAAGTAGTACATGACTAATATGACCTTATCATGGCCCTCGGATCCAGGCTGTACCATCCTTACCACGCTTCCACCTCATACTTTTGGTAGATGACAGTAGATAGCTTATGGCAAATGCTGTTGGATTCATGACCTCCAAAGGTGAAGATTTCACCTCGAGATCAAAAAACGTGGTTTTGGTCCCCTAGACCTCTGTGTAACAAAGTTTATCAAAGTGACAGGGACAGAGAAAGTTTCCAGCAAAAGGGACTGGAAGTGGGTGGGAAATACCACCCCCTTCAGATAGTTCAAGTGGAACATTACTTGTACTTTTTCAGTTGATTATTAACAGAATATCTCAAGGTTGTAAACGTCTTACTAGACCCATACTCCTAATATGTATCTTGAAATAATTAACATAGGATTAGCCAGAGGATGTTCTCCAGGCAACATTAGTGATAAGACTAAATGAGACATTCCACAGTGAAATATTTCGCATCCATAAAGCAACAAGGGTAACTCTGACTTTAGGAAAGTTCATTTCCAGCAGAGCAGACTATTATCATGGCAAACATTTAGGCTAGATAATGTTTGTTTCTTCTCCCCGCCTCTTCTTTGGAAACAACTGGTCTCCTTACCGATTGTACCTATTGACTCTTTCAACTTTCAGATAGCTAGTTGAACTCTAGCAATCATATTGCATTCCAGGAAGAGTACAATGAAATAGGTGAAGAGAAAGCCCCCTCCATTAAAGGAAGTATTTAAAGTATTAAAGGAAGCTCCAAGTATTTAACATTTTACTTCTGTACCCCACTGGCTAGTACTTACATCGGAATATTTAACATCAAGAGAGGCTGAAAAATGCAGTCTTGAGATAGCCAACTGTCTGGAATATACAAAGCAGATGAGTTGTTTTTGTATTGTTTTGTTTATGGAATAACAATAGGGGTTAAAAAATAAAACTGTATCTGCAAAAGAGGGAACTGCACCATCAACAAAAATTTTCACTGGACAGAGTTACATAGATAAGGAAGAGTTTACTCAAAACTCATCCAGTAAGTGAGAGAGACTGAATTCAATGCTGCTGAGGAAAAAAAAAAAAATCACAAACAGCACAAGTTTGAGCTCTGGAGTGAGCTAGTGGAAAGGTACTAGAGGTTATTAACAAGCAGGTGGTCAGTGTGGTTAGGCCATTTACCTTTGCTATCTAGCTCTTGTCTAAATAAACACCTACCCTCCCACGAAGACTGGCAGACAAGTTCACCAGCTTGCCTGATTCAGTAGTGACAAATCCTGAAGACAGAGCCTAGTTTCCTACCCAGGAAGTGAACCTGGGTTAAAACCAGAAACCACCAGGGACTATAGGCTAGAAGCAAAGTTGTCCTAACTCCCATTTGAAAGCAAGAATGTTCCATCAAGCGTTTTGTACTTTTTCAGTTGATTATTAACAGAATATCTCAAGGTTGTAAACGTCTTACTAGACCCATACTCCTAATATGTATCTTGAAATAATTAACATAGGATTAGCCAGAGGATGTTCTCCAGGCAACATTAGTGATAAGACTAAATGAGACATTCCACAGTGAAATATTTCGCATCCATAAAGCAACAAGGGTAACTCTGACTTTAGGAAAGTTCATTTCCAGCAGAGCAGACTATTATCATGGCAAACATTTAGGCTAGATAATGTTTGTTTCTTCTCCCCGCCTCTTCTTTGGAAACAACTGGTCTCCTTACCGATTGTACCTATTGACTCTTTCAACTTTCAGATAGCTAGTTGAACTCTAGCAATCATATTGCATTCCAGGAAGAGTACAATGAAATAGGTGAAGAGAAAGCCCCCTCCATTAAAGGAAGTATTTAAAGTATTAAAGGAAGCTCCAAGTATTTAACATTTTACTTCTGTACCCCACTGGCTAGTACTTACATCGGAATATTTAACATCAAGAGAGGCTGAAAAATGCAGTCTTGAGATAGCCAACTGTCTGGAATATACAAAGCAGATGAGTTGTTTTTGTATTGTTTTGTTTATGGAATAACAATAGGGGTAAAAAATAAAACTGTATCTGCAAAAGAGGGAACTGCACCATCAACAAAAATTTTCACTGGACAGAGTTACATAGATAAGGAAGAGTTTACTCAAAACTCATCCAGTAAGTGAGAGAGACTGAATTCAATGCTGCTGAGGAAAAAAAAAAAAATCACAAACAGCACAAGTTTGAGCTCTGGAGTGAGCTAGTGGAAAGGTACTAGAGGTTATTAACAAGCAGGTGGTCAGTGTGGTTAGGCCATTTACCTTTGCTATCTAGCTCTTGTCTAAATAAACACCTACCCTCCCACGAAGACTGGCAGACAAGTTCACCAGCTTGCCTGATTCAGTAGTGACAAATCCTGAAGACAGAGCCTAGTTTCCTACCCAGGAAGTGAACCTGGGTTAAAACCAGAAACCACCAGGGACTATAGGCTAGAAGCAAAGTTGTCCTAACTATTTCTCCCATTTGAAAGCAAGAATGTTTCAAGGAGGCAAAAAACTGTAAAAACAGGTATAAAGTTTATAATTAGAGGCATAACACAATATATGAAGGAGCACACAGAAAAAGTTTTTTTTTTTTTCAAACTAAAGAAAGGCAGAAATACACCCCAATAGAGAAAAGGTATGGGCATCCTCTCTAATGATGAGGAGTGCAGTAAGTCAGAAGTTGGGCAGATACACTGAGAGACATGTGGGCATCCTGAGTGAGAAGGAGCACAGTAAAGAGATTTAAATCACTTACATAGGGCAGTCCTTCTGGGACTTTGCTTCCCTTTGGCCAATGATCTTGTTACTTTTTTCATACCTGACTGGTAGTTGGATCTTCCCCAAGATCAGTGTGCCACTTTTTGTGAGGATGGAATGCATACAGAGGATTATGGGAGCATGTCCACATTTATTATGGGCTGAACCCCCGCTCCCTTTTGACCCCCAAGAAGTCTTCCTGCACATGTGCAGACTGGAAAGTCTTTCTTGGCCTCAAGAGTGGGCACCTATCTCTTTACTTTACCAGAGCTCAGCTTTTGCCACTAGCTTTGTGAAAACATAGCTTGAATTTTACTCCACTTAAAAAAATATGAGGGGTCCAGCCCAGGAGCCCATCTATCTCCTACCCCAATTTTACTGCAAAGGGATGACTCCAGGTCTTTGAGAAAGATACTCCTGAATTATAAAATTAGTAAGAGGGCTTCCCCTGGTGGTCCGGTGGGTAAGGACACCGCCTTGCAGTGCAAGGGGCGCCAGTTCGATCCCTGGCCTGGGAAGATCCCACGTGCTGCGGAACGACTAGACCGATGTGTCCAATTGCGGAGCCGGAGCTCTGGAGCACATGCGCCCAGAACCGGCTCTCTGTAGCGACAGATGCCACCGCGATGGGAGGCCCACAAGAGCCAAAGAACAAAGACGGATGAAAATAGAGAAATGAAAGACCAATAGAAGTGGCCCGCCCGCTCCCCTCCCTCCCCAACCTGACCCCCGCCCAAAACTAAATAAATAAATAAATCTTTAAAATTAGTAAGAGGCTGGGAGAAGACTTATATCTCAAAGGGACTGAGAAGGAATTTACAATAGAAATTTTTCTGAAAGAAATGTCCTAATTAAAAGGAAGTAAGAGGGCTATAGCCTGGAAGAAGCCTATTAAACCTTGAGTCTAGATGAGGGGAATATTAAGGCCATCTTGGTCATGATGCTATTCTAGGTATATGAAAGCTAGGAAGAAGAGAAGGCAGTGGGGTAGTTATTTGAACAAATAATTATAGAATTGTAGGATTGCTACCTCAGACTCCAGCTTTCTTAACTTCTGGTTATAATATTTGCTCCTTAGATACCCCTGGAAAATCAGTTCTCTAAATAACGAGGGACCTGCAGTGATGACTTTTCTAAGGAGTTTGAGAGCCTTAGAGAGAACTAGGGTTAAGCCCTAAAGTAACTTCAAGTAGTTACAGAAAATATGGGGGATCAGTACTCAGAAGGCAAACACTTGGAGGGATGCCTTTATTTGTTACATAAAATGCTGCTACCATGAGCACAAGGCAGGACTGCCCTGGTGGTTCAGTGGTAAAGAATCTGCCTTCCAGTGCAGGGGATAGGGGTTCTATCCCTGGTTCAGGAAGATCCCCACATGCTACAGAGAACATGGTCGACTACTGAAGCCCATGTGCCGTAAAGCCTATACTCTGCAACAAGAAAAGCCCCTGATTGCTGCAACTAGAGAAACCCAGCATGCAGCAAGGAAGACCCAACACAGCCAAAACTAGATAAATATTTTTTTTTTTTTAAAGTACAGGGCAAATTCTAGGTCCAGATGATTCAGAGGACTGATCAAACTGAATTCTATCCAGTTAGTTGACAAAAGTACTGATATTTTATATCACCATGGAGTGTGTTGGCGTTGAACTAGGTACTTACGGGGTTGTGATGTGGAGAAGAATGTATAGGCAAATGTCAAGAGATTTAACTCTTAAATAGTTAACTATGATGAGATTGTATTGAAAAATACTCCAGAATATCAACAACCAGGTATCACTGAGATGTTTCCTCACTGTTTTTATAAGTGATCCTTGCATACTTCAATGTAGTGATGCAATATCTCGAGGTAAACACTATTAGATCATTTTTCCTCTATGTGATAGTTATGCTGACTTGGAAAACAAGCCCCAGGACACCATTCACATTATCCCATCTGGCAGGATGCTGCTGTTGGATTGTTTTTGTCTTTAAATTATGTAACCCTGGAGTCAAGAGTCTTATATTCTTTGTGTTTATTTTCATTTATTCACTTACCCTATAAGTTAGCACAACAAAGCATAAGATTATTTCTGAATTTGTATTAAATAGTTTGAAAAGGTAGGTAACATATTTTCCTCTCCGATGAGTAGTCGTTGATTTTAGTGTCATTAAACCAGCCTGGGGGCTCCCTCTCCAGCTGCTTGGTGCTCTGAGGCTTACTACTGAAGGAAACAGGCCCTGGAGTAGGGCCATCTCCTTTACAATGAATTGACTTGTAACACCTGAAAATTGGGCTTCCCAGGTGACTAAGGGGTAAAGGATCTGCCTACCAGTGCAGGAGACACAAGAGATGCAAGTTCAATCCCTGGCTGAGGAAGATTCCTTGGCAGAGGAAACTGCAACCCACTCTGGTATTTTTGCTTGGAAAATTCCAGGAATAGAGAAATCTGACAGACTACAGTCCATGGGGTTCAGAAAATGTTGGACATGACTGAGCAACTGAGTATGCACAAATCTGAAAACCAAAAGTCTGAAATGAACAGCTTATTTCACACCATTCCACCACACTGTTAAATTCTTGCTTACTCTCAAATAGTGTTTGAATCCAGTTCCTGTTATGGAGAAAAAAGTGAGGAAGATTTTTTGAAGGAAGTAATAAACAAAGAATTAAAATGTGTTGTACTCACTAGTGCATGATTCTGGAGACACAAAGGTACATAAATTATGGAACTTGCATAATTTCAGCATCATGTGACACGCACTGTAGGGACACAGAGGAGAGGAATAAGGTCAGCTTAAAAGTTGGGGTCGAGCTGTTCCTTGAAGAAGAAGTGAAGACAAATAGATAAAAATGGGTAAAAAGGGGGCTACCTTTTATAAAAAATATATATATATATACATAAAAGAGAAACAACCCTGCTAGGAAACAATTATCAATTACTTAATAAAGAAAGGAAGATACTATGTAGGTAGAGATTTTCAAAAGCATCCAAGAATAGACAGATCTCAAACCACAGAGACAGACATAAGGAAAATTACAGGGAGGAAATTATTGGAAACACTGGGCCCACAGAGTAAAAACACAGAGAAAGAGTGTTGGCTATCTCTGGAACATGATGAGTATGTTCTGTGACAGCACGAAAAAGAATGCAAAATATTTTGGTGTCAATTACTTTCTGGGGTATTTTTATTGATGTATTTTATGTCATTAGCTACAATTACTTACAACATGCATAGTATTGTATAAGTCAAGGCAGTCGATGGACAAAAATCTTGTTTTAAATTTTTCACTTTCATAAGTAAAATCTGGATGTTTAAACTTCATGATACTCGATTCTCTAAGAAATTAACTAGTCAGCTACTAACCCTGGGGCTCCCTCCAGCTGCTTGGTGCTCTGAGGCTTACTACTGAAGGAACCGGGCCCTGGAGTAGGGCCATCTCCTTTACAATGAATTGACTTGTAACACCTGAAAATTGGGCTTCCCAGGTGACTAAGGGGTAAAGGATCTGCCTACCAGTGCAGGAGACACAAGAGATGCAAGTTCAATCCCTGGCTGAGGAAGATTCCTTGGCAGAGGAAACTGCAACCCACTCTGGTATTTTTGCTTGGAAAATTCCAGGAATAGAGAAATCTGACAGACTACAGTCCATGGGGTTCAGAAAATGTTGGACATGACTGAGCAACTGAGTATGCACAAATCTGAAAACCAAAAGTCTGAAATGAACAGCTTATTTCACACCATTCCACCACACTGTTAAATTCTTGCTTACTCTCAAATAGTGTTTGAATCCAGTTCCTGTTATGGAGAAAAAAGTGAGGAAGATTTTTTGAAGGAAGTAATAAACAAAGAATTAAAATGTGTTGTACTCACTAGTGCATGATTCTGGAGACACAAAGGTACATAAATTATGGAACTTGCATAATTTCAGCATCATGTGACACGCACTGTAGGGACACAGAGGAGAGGAATAAGGTCAGCTTAAAAGTTGGGGTCGAGCTGTTCCTTGAAGAAGAAGTGAAGACAAATAGATAAAAATGGGTAAAAAGGGGGCTACCTTTTATAAAAAATATATATATATATACATAAAAGAGAAACAACCCTGCTAGGAAACAATTATCAATTACTTAATAAAGAAAGGAAGATACTATGTAGGTAGAGATTTTCAAAAGCATCCAAGAATAGACAGATCTCAAACCACAGAGACAGACATAAGGAAAATTACAGGGAGGAAATTATTGGAAACACTGGGCCCACAGAGTAAAAACACAGAGAAAGAGTGTTGGCTATCTCTGGAACATGATGAGTATGTTCTGTGACAGCACGAAAAAGAATGCAAAATATTTTGGTGTCAATTACTTTCTGGGGTATTTTTATTGATGTATTTTATGTCATTAGCTACAATTACTTACAACATGCATAGTATTGTATAAGTCAAGGCAGTCGATGGACAAAAATCTTGTTTTAAATTTTTCACTTTCATAAGTAAAATCTGGATGTTTAAACTTCATGATACTCGATTCTCTAAGAAATTAAGGCTAGTCACTGAATATTTGAAAGCAAAGAAAGTTCTCCACCTGTTTTAAAAATTAAATTAACTTTGCCGTATCAATTGTAAGAAAAACCAAAGCTTCTGTGAACAGCTAGGAGAGTATATCAATAGGCCAAATTCAGAGGGATTTAAGCCTTAATGGAAGATAATAGTCTTCCAAGAAATGAGGAAAAAGAAAGACAACCCAAAGATACCTCAAAGATACTCACTTTGAATAAGGAGAACCAAGAGTTAACTGTGAAAGAAAAAATCTACTTCATTGCAAAGTAATAGATTTTGTTGGCTGTGAAGATATCTGAAAGGAAATGACCTGTAAGGTACAAAATATGGGGATTAATTCATAAAGAGCTGAGGAAGGAGAGATGAACCAGACATTTTCAGCCAAGACAGATTTGTTCCTTATTTACTCCTTTCTCTAATGCAGCCTTCTGCATGGCTCTCATTACTTTGATTTCTGTGTCCCCACCAGGCACATGCACCAAAGACAATATTTATTATTAAGCCCATGAATGGCAGGTCATTCCTTCCTAGTTGGTGGCTTACCACAGCAAATCTAGTTACTATTATTGGCTTCCCTGGTAACTCAACTGCTAAAAAATCTGCCTGCAGGAGACCCCATTTTGATTCCTAAATTGGGAAGATCTTCAAGGAAAAATATCTTAATTAAAAGCAGCAATTCTCCAAATTTAATTGGATCTTGCTAGGAACATTATCAAACATGAAAGGAAGATACTATGTAGGTAGAGATTTTCAAAAGCATCCAAGAATAGACAGATCTCAAACCACAGAGACAGACATAAGGAAAATTACAGGGAGGAAATTATTGGAAACACTGGGCCCACAGAGTAAAAACACAGAGAAAGAGTGTTGGCTATCTCTGGAACATGATGAGTATGTTCTGTGACAGCACGAAAAGAATGCAAAATATTTTGGTGTCAATTACTTTCTGGGGTATTTTTATTGATGTATTTTATGTCATTAGCTACAATTACTTACAACATGCATAGTATTGTATAAGTCAAGGCAGTCGATGGACAAAAATCTTGTTTTAAATTTTTCACTTTCATAAGTAAAATCTGGATGTTTAAACTTCATGATACTCGATTCTCTAAGAAATTAAGGCTAGTCACTGAATATTTGAAAGCAAAGAAAGTTCTCCACCTGTTTTAAAAATTAAATTAACTTTGCCGTATCAATTGTAAGAAAAACCAAAGCTTCTGTGAACAGCTAGGAGAGTATATCAATAGGCCAAATTCAGAGGGATTTAAGCCTTAATGGAAGATAATAGTCTTCCAAGAAATGAGGAAAAAGAAAGACAACCCAAAGATACCTCAAAGATACTCACTTTGAATAAGGAGAACCAAGAGTTAACTGTGAAAGAAAAAATCTACTTCATTGCAAAGTAATAGATTTTGTTGGCTGTGAAGATATCTGAAAGGAAATGACCTGTAAGGTACAAAATATGGGGATTAATTCATAAAGAGCTGAGGAAGGAGAGATGAACCAGACATTTTCAGCCAAGACAGATTTGTTCCTTATTTACTCCTTTCTCTAATGCAGCCTTCTGCATGGCTCTCATTACTTTGATTTCTGTGTCCCCACCAGGCACATGCACCAAAGACAATATTTATTATTAAGCCCATGAATGGCAGGTCATTCCTTCCTAGTTGGTGGCTTACCACAGCAAATCTAGTTACTATTATTGGCTTCCCTGGTAACTCAACTGCTAAAAAATCTGCCTGCAGGAGACCCCATTTTGATTCCTAAATTGGGAAGATCTTCAAGGAAAAATATCTTAATTAAAAAAGCAGCAATTCTCTTTATTCTATCAATGCTGTGTATTTAATTCAATTGGAAACTAATCAAAATGTCACGAGTAAGTTTTAAAATTCACTGATAATTATAAAGAATACTTTACAATATTAATTTGTATCACTAAATATTTTGCTACCAGTAACTCATTTGTGTAATAATTTTTAGTTGTTTGTTAAATAGAACTATTACTATAAAATAAATTACAAAAGGAAAATTAGAGATAATGGGCAAACTAGACAAGTGTAAGTTCAGTTGAAGTTTCTAGTGAGGATTTTAGCATCTAATCATTACAGAAACTCTTTTCTTTCCCTTAGGTTTTAGGTTTTGGGCAAGGGTAGGTCTCACTTTTTCTTTTAACTCCCACACCTGCCACTTACATGACAGCTGGTTTTTGCTTCAACCACCTCTACAGAAATTGTTGTCATCATGGTCAAACAATGATGGCTTAAATGCTAAAAATAAGTGAACGTATTTCAAAGCTCAACTCCTTATCTTCAAAACACTTTATACTTGATTTTCCACCTAATCCTTACTTTAAATTGTTTTTTTTCTTTCTTTCTGTCTTGGTCATCAGCTGCACCAAATCTCTCTAAAAATCTGCTAGTCTCCAAAACTGTTCTCTTAGCCCTGCCTTCCTTTTACTTCCTATATGTGGTTATATACATATGTGTGTATGTATATGCATACACACACATATATATATATATATATATATATGTATATATACACACACACACACCCCATCAATCACTTCTGCAAGGTCACTAACAGGCATGTTGACATGTGTATTAGTCAGGGTCCAAACAGGAAACAAATGCACAGCATGTTACAACTGAAGCAGGATTTATTTAGTAGGTGGCAATGATACAGGGGTGAATGGGGTGTGGTAGAGCCACAAAGGACAGCACAAAAACCTCAAGCAAGCATCTGACAAACTGCCACCACCCTTGGCTCAAAGAAATGAGAGAAAAGGAAGATGTGGAGGAGCAGGGCCTTCCATTGAGGAATGTAACCAGCTCTAGGGGACCTCAGAGACATTTTCACAGGAACCGATACTATGATGACCTCAGTCTACTGCTTCTCTCCCGGCTCCCATTAGGTGCCTCATGGGGTCAAAAAAACCAAAATCAGAAATCACTGGAGCCTCACTGATTAGCTAAGCAGGTGGGTTTCCTGGGCATAGACCACAATGAGCAAACCAGAGAGAGATTCCAGAAAAGCTAACTTTAGTACCTGCTCTAGTTGAGTGGCACAGACTGAACACAGGATGCACCGTCTGGGTGTACGGCTACTTTTGTAACCATACAGATACACATACTGGTTTTCAAACCAACACGTCCTGAGAAATGTGATATATCTTTTAAAACAATGGGATGATAGTTCAAAATCACGGGCGTGGGGATGCAGGATGGAGTTTCAGGGCAGGAAGAAAACAAATAATTGTTCAAGAAGGGTGTCCCAGGTGCAGAAACACAGTGTGGCATCACTTTCTAAAATCTGGCTTTCTTGCACAAAATTCCTAGAAAACAGAAATGTATTGAAAAGTTTATGCGGTGTTCAACCCACGGAATGAGGGGTGAGGGAGAGTGAAGCAGAGGGCGGTGAGGATGAACAGGAAGTGGTGTGTCACTAAGAGGACTGCTGCTGACTATTCATCCCTGCAGGACATCTGAAGAGAGGTTTAGGCATAACTTCACAGCAAAAATATCCCTGGGGAGAAGGGAGATGAGTTTATCGACATGCCCTTTCTGCACCCCGACTCCCAATGGGTAAAGCCTTAACCTCTGAAATTAACTTCACACTTCAACACTTACGAGTTGCTTCGGTAACCACTGGAGTTAGATGCGGAAGAAGCGAGAGCCTTGTGTTCTGGGCGTGGTCTTCCCTGCAGTATTCATGCTGTCACGTGAGGAATCTCCACTCAAGGTCTGATGCTTCTTTCATGATGTGAAAGCTGAAAATACTTTAGTGCTCTTAACTATGGTCATCAAAGAATCCTAAGAAACTACTTAAGAAATCATTTGAGATGGGGTGTGGTAGAGCCACAAAGGACAGCACAAAAACCTCAAGCAAGCATCTGACAAACTGCCACCACCCTTGGCTCAAAGAAATGAGAGAAAAGGAAGATGTGGAGGAGCAGGGCCTTCCATTGAGGAATGTAACCAGCTCTAGGGGACCTCAGAGACATTTTCACAGGAACCGATACTATGATGACCTCAGTCTACTGCTTCTCTCCCGGCTCCCATTAGGTGCCTCATGGGGTCAAAAAAACCAAAATCAGAAATCACTGGAGCCTCACTGATTAGCTAAGCAGGTGGGTTTCCTGGGCATAGACCACAATGAGCAAACCAGAGAGAGATTCCAGAAAAGCTAACTTTAGTACCTGCTCTAGTTGAGTGGCACAGACTGAACACAGGATGCACCGTCTGGGTGTACGGCTACTTTTGTAACCATACAGATACACATACTGGTTTTCAAACCAACACGTCCTGAGAAATGTGATATATCTTTTAAAACAATGGGATGATAGTTCAAAATCACGGGCGTGGGGATGCAGGATGGAGTTTCAGGGCAGGAAGAAAACAAATAATTGTTCAAGAAGGGTGTCCCAGGTGCAGAAACACAGTGTGGCATCACTTTCTAAAATCTGGCTTTCTTGCACAAAATTCCTAGAAAACAGAAATGTATTGAAAAGTTTATGCGGTGTTCAACCCACGGAATGAGGGGTGAGGGAGAGTGAAGCAGAGGGCGGTGAGGATGAACAGGAAGTGGTGTGTCACTAAGAGGACTGCTGCTGACTATTCATCCCTGCAGGACATCTGAAGAGAGGTTTAGGCATAACTTCACAGCAAAAATATCCCTGGGGAGAAGGGAGATGAGTTTATCGACATGCCCTTTCTGCACCCCGACTCCCAATGGGTAAAGCCTTAACCTCTGAAATTAACTTCACACTTCAACACTTACGAGTTGCTTCGGTAACCACTGGAGTTAGATGCGGAAGAAGCGAGAGCCTTGTGTTCTGGGCGTGGTCTTCCCTGCAGTATTCATGCTGTCACGTGAGGAATCTCCACTCAAGGTCTGATGCTTCTTTCATGATGTGAAAGCTGAAAATACTTTAGTGCTCTTAACTATGGTCATCAAAGAATCCTAAGAAACTACTTAAGAAATCATTTGAGATGCTGGTCATGGGTTCAGCAGCAACTGAGACCCTATCCTGGAAATGTACAGTGTGCAGGCTTGCATCAGCCACTCTTATGAGAAAGCTGATCTGTAAAGTGTGATACTTGCTTATCACTAGCCATAAAGAAATGTGATTTCAAATTATATGTCATTTAAATCTGGACATATCAGTCCACTCTGCAGGAAACCTGCCAACACCTGCAACAGCATCTCTAGGGAATCTCTGTTGTATACAGTTAAATAGTGAGAATGGTAAAGGAACACAGATATCTACTCCACTCTAGTAGTGAAGTGTCAAGAAAATTTCATTAAAATGTTATGTTTTGTCAGAATTCATGCAAATATTAATTAAACAAACCATACAGTAATTAACTATAAGTAATATTGATGTTCCCAGAAACTGCCTTGAATTTGTTATGGACTTCTGACATACAGTTAAAAGCATTGACATATGTAAAGTCCAAGCTGCTCAACGTGATATGTTATGGCCTTTCTAATCAAGACCCTACACACTTATTCAACATTTCACCAATGCAATGTCAATACAGGTCAAAGGACTGAATGGGCACAGTGAATACATTGGAAAGGTAAGAAGTACATTAAACTCCTAACTTACAGTTAGATTCTAGCGGAAATATACAAATAAATAAGCTATTGACAGCAATGCAAAAAAAATATATATATAGCTAGCTAAATAGATAGGACATGTGTCTAAACTGAACTTGAGGGTCAAGTGAATCTTCCCAGAAGAACCATCACCTAAGTATAAGTGCAAATAGATATCAATCAGAAAGTAGGACAAAACAACAATTGTTTTGAAAGCTGAGAGATAAAAGGTTCAGGAGTCTTAATAGAACAACTTGGAAGGGCTTTGAAAGCCAGATAATCAGATTATACTGGATCTTGAAATTTACTTGGGCGTGGTTCGGAAGAAGCGAGAGCCTTGTGTTCTGGGCGTGGTCCCAGTATTCATGCTGTCACGTGAGGAATCTCCACTCAAGGTCTGATGCTTCTTTCATGATGTGAAAGCTGAAAATACTTTAGTGCTCTTAACTATGGCCATCAAAGAATCCTAAGAAACTACTTAAGAAATCATTTGAGATGCTGGTCATGGGTTCAGCAGCAACTGAGACCCTATCCTGGAAATGTACAGTGTGCAGGCTTGCATCAGCCACTCTTATGAGAAAGCTGATCTGTAAAGTGTGATACTTGCTTATCACTAGCCATAAAGAAATGTGATTTCAAATTATATGTCATTTAAATCTGGACATATCAGTCCACTCTGCAGGAAACCTGCCAACACCTGCAACAGCATCTCTAGGGAATCTCTGTTGTATACAGTTAAATAGTGAGAATGGTAAAGGAACACAGATATCTACTCCACTCTAGTAGTGAAGTGTCAAGAAAATTTCATTAAAATGTTATGTTTTGTCAGAATTCATGCAAATATTAATTAAACAAACCATACAGTAATTAACTATAAGTAATATTGATGTTCCCAGAAACTGCCTTGAATTTGTTATGGACTTCTGACATACAGTTAAAAGCATTGACATATGTAAAGTCCAAGCTGCTCAACGTGATATGTTATGGCCTTTCTAATCAAGACCCTACACACTTATTCAACATTTCACCAATGCAATGTCAATACAGGTCAAAGGACTGAATGGGCACAGTGAATACATTGGAAAGGTAAGAAGTACATTAAACTCCTAACTTACAGTTAGATTCTAGCGGAAATATACAAATAAATAAGCTATTGACAGCAATGCAAAAAAATATATATATATATAGCTAGCTAAATAGATAGGACATGTGTCTAAACTGAACTTGAGGGTCAAGTGAATCTTCCCAGAAGAACCATCACCTAAGTATAAGTGCAAATAGATATCAATCAGAGAAAGTAGGACAAAACAACAATTGTTTTGAAAGCTGAGAGATAAAAGGTTCAGGGAGTCTTAATAGAACAACTTGGAAGGGCTTTGAAAGCCAGATAATCAGATTATACTGGATCTTGAGAGCAAGGAGGGGATCTCTGATGTTCTGCGAATGGTGGTGTGGTGTTCGAGGTCACCTTTTAACATGGTCACCCTGACTGCACAATGGCAAATTAACAGACAGGATTCAGATTGAATAGATAAGGAAACCAATTGAATTGTTTTTGCAATCACCCCTGCAAGAACTAATGCTAGCAAACAGCAGGCTGAGTCTAGTGATGCATACCCATAGCTTGAAGAGAGCTTGGTGATGGGGTGAATGTGTAGCTCAAGGATGAAGGAGCACAAGGCACTATTCTCAGGTTTCTAATCTGAGTTTCAGCCCTGTGGGAGAATCACCTCAAAGAGGGCAAGATTTGGGGGCTGGAGAGGGTGACTGGGGAACTTCCAAAGTGGCTGCACAGTTGCAGGTCTGGCTCTGATCTGATGCTCTGAACTGGAGCTTCTCAGCCATTTAAAGACAAAATGTTCAATAGCTGGCATTTAAGAATAAACTGTAAATTCATCACACTTTATGTTGACGTCCAAATCCATTATCTGTAACGTGTAAAATTTCTAATTATACCAATAGTAGAAATGTTTCACTTTTTCACCGGCTGTTTTTTCAGCCTAGGACAGTCGCTGCCACTGGGACCTTGTCTCTAGCTTTCAGAATCTAGACCAGTCGATCTCCCCGTGAAGACTCCTTAAACTCTTGATGCCCCCGAAACTAATGTCTCTTCCCCCTTTTGAACTCTCAATATGACCCTACACCACCTTATTCAACATTTCACCAATGCAATGTCAATACAGGTCAAAGGACTGAATGGGCACAGTGAATACATTGGAAAGGTAAGAAGTACATTAAACTCCTAACTTACAGTTAGATTCTAGCGGAAATATACAAATAAATAAGCTATTGACAGCAATGCAAAAAAATATATATATATATAGCTAGCTAAATAGATAGGACATGTGTCTAAACTGAACTTGAGGGTCAAGTGAATCTTCCCAGAAGAACCATCACCTAAGTATAAGTGCAAATAGATATCAATCAGAGAAAGTAGGACAAAACAACAATTGTTTTGAAAGCTGAGAGATAAAAGGTTCAGGGAGTCTTAATAGAACAACTTGGAAGGGCTTTGAAAGCCAGATAATCAGATTATACTGGATCTTGAGAGCAAGGAGGGGATCTCTGATGTTCTGCGAATGGTGGTGTGGTGTTCGAGGTCACCTTTTAACATGGTCACCCTGACTGCACAATGGCAAATTAACAGACAGGATTCAGATTGAATAGATAAGGAAACCAATTGAATTGTTTTTGCAATCACCCCTGCAAGAACTAATGCTAGCAAACAGCAGGCTGAGTCTAGTGATGCATACCCATAGCTTGAAGAGAGCTTGGTGATGGGGTGAATGTGTAGCTCAAGGATGAAGGAGCACAAGGCACTATTCTCAGGTTTCTAATCTGAGTTTCAGCCCTGTGGGAGAATCACCTCAAAGAGGGCAAGATTTGGGGGCTGGAGAGGGTGACTGGGGAACTTCCAAAGTGGCTGCACAGTTGCAGGTCTGGCTCTGATCTGATGCTCTGAACTGGAGCTTCTCAGCCATTTAAAGACAAAATGTTCAATAGCTGGCATTTAAGAATAAACTGTAAATTCATCACACTTTATGTTGACGTCCAAATCCATTATCTGTAACGTGTAAAATTTCTAATTATACCAATAGTAGAAATGTTTCACTTTTTCACCGGCTGTTTTTTCAGCCTAGGACAGTCGCTGCCACTGGGACCTTGTCTCTAGCTTTCAGAATCTAGACCAGTCGATCTCCCCGTGAAGACTCCTTAAACTCTTGATGCTGACCTAATTTCTTCCTCTGAAGCTCATCCTAACTTATCTTATTTGTCTATCAGTCTGACTTATCTCACCCCAGCCACATAATGGTGTCTGACCAGATAAACTTTCCACACTCACTACCTCGCATACAGTAAGAAAAGAAAGAACATGTATGGAGTTAATGGAGTCATGAGCACACTTTACTGTTTCTGGCAAATATAAACACAATAGGAGTTAAATAAATAGAGAACAAAAATAATAAATAGAATGTTACTTTGGGAGGAAAAACTCTTCTGTTTGCTTTCTTGGCTAGAAGACAAGTCACAACTATGGAAAAATGTGCTCTTTATAATTTCTTTTGCATTGTGTCTCAGTTCTGGCACCATGATTGTTCACCATTAGATGAATCTTTCCTGGAATCCCGCAAGGTATGACTATTTAAACAGACTAAGGAAAATAAGACGTTATATGTTTAGACATAAGATAAAGCCCCACTTAATCATTGTTTATTGACATCTGCTACACAGTAATGCCCTCCAATCCATTTATTCTCAACTGGGATAGTCCTAATAGTCCTCTGAAACATGAGGTTAAATTTTATAGGAATTATGAATTTGGAGCACTGAAAAGGTTACTTAATATATATTTTTTCTTTTGGAGATAAACCAAAAGATTACAAAGCTATTTTAAGGCATTACTTTTAAATGCACAGAAGACCGTTTCTGCTGTCCCAAGTATATTGCTAGTTGAAACCCAGCTTCTCATAGACAAGCCATTAATAGATGTTCATACCAGATAAGGCTAAATCTGTTGCATTAGTGATATAACATTGAGTGTTTAAAAACGAGACAGACAATACTGTTTTACTATCTGTGACTATCTTTTACCTCTGCAACTTTTGATCAAATTGCTTGTTTACTTAGGTTGTCTAGTATATTTTTGGAAAAGATTAATCTGCACAAATAAATTAACATCTTTTTCTATCCCAAGGTTTGTATAAAGGAAAACTAGTATGCAAAACATTTCTAAAATTAGTGAAAGATAAAGCCATATGGAAATTGACTTAGTGTACCAAGTGCCTGAGCTTATCCTCTGTACAACAAATGAATTTTAGTTAATAATCTTACATTTGGATTTGAGTTTAATTTTTTGTGCATAATTATCTAAGATTTCAAAACTAACTTATTATGTTCTTCATAGAAAATGGAAACAAATGATTACTGTTTAGTGTAGGCGATTATGTTTTGAAAGTAGAGGTGCTGTGTTTAATAGTTTTCTTTAAATTTTGAACTTTGAAACGAACATTTTTCCATCACTGCTTCAGCCATTTGTGGCTCTATTTTATTAGGCCTAATATGTTGAAATAAATCTCTTAAATTGTTTCCTTGATGCAGTAGGCATTTGTAATAACTGTATGGCTTTCTCTTTAGAGAAATGGTTATAGCCCTTGGCCACGTTGCTAGCAATTCTGCTAACTGCCCCCAGATGAATGATGACATTCAGGGCTGTGATTTCACGACTGAGCAAGAACATAATGAAATGGATGAATGTTTATTTATAAAAGATGTATTTTACTTACTTCTCATGCAAAGTTCACGTGTTCAAGTTTCTTCCCTCCCAAATAGCCAAAAAGAAAAAAAAAATTTAGGTCAAAAGTCAATCATTTCTGGAAAAGGGGATAGATACTACTAGCAATTTCTATAATAGATCATTCAGTTATAGTAAGATTGAGACACCTTTTCCCAGCATGAAATTCATAGCATTCATCTCACTGTATGTTAGTATTCATTATTTAGTTACCCAAATGCCAAAACTAAAATTCACCTACTACACTTTTCTCTCTTTTCCCCTAGACTAGGTATTCTCTGTTTCACTCTCAAATCTACTCTCCATATTTTTATCCCCTGCTTGGTATTCTGGGAAGCTGGCTTCTATGGGCTATAACTACTCAGCTCTCCTTGGCTTCTGACTTCCAAATACATTTGGTCAGTGGGATGGTAGAATATGGAAGGAGTAGAAAGAGAAATAAATTTATTTATTCTCCACTCTTTCTCAGCTTGATGTAAATCTATAGTGTCTGCATTCTTCTCTCTGAGGCCTCAGCACCTATCAAGTGGTCCTCCTCCTCCATCTACATCTTTGTCCACAGAACAGAATGTATGCTACTTGCTAACACATTCAGATCCAATGACAGGAGCAGATTTTGTCCCTGGGACACTTCTCTGTCTCTTGCTGATTCTCTTACACTTTTCCCAGTTGAAAACTGTCTCTTCATTAAAATCATCTCAGTTACCCTTTCTGAATATGCCTTTATTTCCTGAGAGCCCCTAATTGAAGACACATCTCATGTGTAAAATTGATGGAACTGAAATAGAGAACCTTTTCGTCACAAATCCTGGAGGGCTATGCAAGGAGGTGAAGGCAGGGTGCAGGTAGAGAGAGAGGCAGGACTGGGGTACATGCTTTTATTAGTGTCCTCAGATGGAACATCTTGGGATTCCTGAGCAAAAAACAAAATGGGTCAATTCAAACAAAAAAAAAAAAAAAAAACAAGTCTTGCTAAGTGCTCTGTGGATCTTATCTAAGGAGCACAGAAGGGAAAATCTTGGTAGGGTATCAGACTGCTCATTACAAGGATATAACCTTTGCCAGCTACTGGCTGGGGTTACTTACTTCTCATGCAAAGTTCACGTGTTCAAGTTTCTTCCCTCCCAAATAGCCAAAAAGAAAAAAAAAATTTAGGTCAAAAGTCAATCATTTCTGGAAAAGGGGATAGATACTACTAGCAATTTCTATAATAGATCATTCAGTTATAGTAAGATTGAGACACCTTTTCCCAGCATGAAATTCATAGCATTCATCTCACTGTATGTTAGTATTCATTATTTAGTTACCCAAATGCCAAAACTAAAATTCACCTACTACACTTTTCTCTCTTTTCCCCTAGACTAGGTATTCTCTGTTTCACTCTCAAATCTACTCTCCATATTTTTATCCCCTGCTTGGTATTCTGGGAAGCTGGCTTCGATGGGCGAGACCTACTCAGCTCTCCTTGGCTTCTGACTTCCAAGTACATTTGGTCAGTGGGATGGTAGAATATGGAAGGAGTAGAAAGAGAAATAAATTTATTTATTCTCCACTCTTTCTCAGCTTGATGTAAATCTATAGTGTCTGCATTCTTCTCTCTGAGGCCTCAGCACCTATCAAGTGGTCCTCCTCCTCCATCTACATCTTTGTCCACAGAACAGAATGTATGCTACTTGCTAACACATTCAGATCCAATGACAGGAGCAGATTTTGTCCCTGGGACACTTCTCTGTCTCTTGCTGATTCTCTTACACTTTTCCCAGTTGAAAACTGTCTCTTCATTAAAATCATCTCAGTTACCCTTTCTGAATATGCCTTTATTTCCTGAGAGCCCCTAATTGAAGACACATCTCATGTGTAAAATTGATGGAACTGAAATAGAGAACCTTTTCGTCACAAATCCTGGAGGGCTATGCAAGGAGGTGAAGGCAGGGTGCAGGTAGAGAGAGAGGCAGGACTGGGGTACATGCTTTTATTAGTGTCCTCAGATGGAACATCTTGGGATTCCTGAGCTAAAAACCACATGGGTCAATTCAAACCAAAAAAAAAAAAAAAAAACAAGTCTTGCTAAGTGCTCTGTGGATCTTATCTAAGGAGCACAGAAGGGAAAATCTTGGTAGGGTATCAGACTGCTCATTACAAGGATATAACCTTTGCCAGCTACTGGCTGGGGTGTGCACTCATGAAATGGGCCAATGTTGGTCCAAGGACCTGCACGTCCGTTGGTCACACAACATGGATGTTGAGGCAACAATATTATGGATCAGTTTAACTAAACTCTCAACTCCAAATGTGTCTTAATTTTGTAGAGAAATGAAGAGTTTCTACATTCCCAATAATGTTCTCTTAGTGCAACTACCTATCTAAATACTTTTATTATCGTAACACTTCAGTTTCTTCCAGCTACTTCTTTACAAACAACTCTATACACTAAAACCTTTGTGGTAATTCAAAAACAGATATAGGTCATCAATATCCAGGTCCTATAACCTTATATTGCCTTAAAAAGTGGCGAATAAGTCTCCCCACAATCCAGTCTCTGCCTATCTCCCAAGACTCACCTATTCTCTCTCTCTCCACCCTCCTCCTCCCAACACAAACACACACACACACACACACACACACACACTGTAGCTATCTCCATGACAGACCATGTGCAATTCCTCTCACTTGCCATCTCTTTCTTTGGGGCTTAAACATTTCCTTATAAGGCTCTGAACACCCTCCCAATACCACAGATGTCTGTCCTGCCATTCTTCTCCAGACAACTCCATCTCGCCTTTTAAGATCCAGCTGTAAACTTCTTGAAGAAACTTTTCCTGATAGTCCTTACCACATTATCTTCCCAGAGCATCTGTCCATGATCCTACCATTGGTATGTCCCGCCTCACTCACTGCCATAAGTCTATAAGTTTTAATTCAAGGTTCAGACTCTATAGGTTCAAATATATTTCTACTATATATTTTTCTCATGACCCTGAGAGAGTTTATTAAGTGTTTTCTCGTCTCATCTTGAATTTAGGAAAATAAAACAGTCTGGGTTTTTATTCTTGTGAGTATTAAATTAGGTTAGGACATTTGAATGACAATGTGTTATGCAAGTTTGCAATTGCCTATTTTTTCAATCCCACAAAACTGAAAGAAGGGAAGGAGGGTCAGACTGCTCATTACAAGGAAATTTTTAACCTTTAAGTCTCTAGGTTTTTGGATCTTATCTAAGGAGCACAGAAGGAAAATCTTGGTAGGGTATCAGACTGCTCATTACAAGGATATAACCTTTGCCAGCTACTGGCTGGGGTGTGCACTCATGAAATGGGCCAATGTTGGTCCAAGGACCTGCACGTCCGTTGGTCACACAACATGGATGTTGAGGCAACAATATTATGGATCAGTTTAACTAAACTCTCAACTCCAAATGTGTCTTAATTTTGTAGAGAAATGAAGAGTTTCTACATTCCCAATAATGTTCTCTTAGTGCAACTACCTATCTAAATACTTTTATTATCGTAACACTTCAGTTTCTTCCAGCTACTTCTTTACAAACAACTCTATACACTAAAACCTTTGTGGTAATTCAAAAACAGATATAGGTCATCAATATCCAGGTCCTATAACCTTATATTGCCTTAAAAAGTGGCGAATAAGTCTCCCCACAATCCAGTCTCTGCCTATCTCCCAAGACTCACCTATTCTCTCTCTCTCCACCCTCCTCCTCCCAACACAAACACACACACACACACACACACACACACACACTGTAGCTATCTCCATGACAGACCATGTGCAATTCCTCTCACTTGCCATCTCTTTCTTTGGGGCTTAAACATTTCCTTATAAGGCTCTGAACACCCTCCCAATACCACAGATGTCTGTCCTGCCATTCTTCTCCAGACAACTCCATCTCGCCTTTTAAGATCCAGCTGTAAACTTCTTGAAGAAACTTTTCCTGATAGTCCTTACCACATTATCTTCCCAGAGCATCTGTCCATGATCCTACCATTGGTATGTCCCGCCTCACTCACTGCCATAAGTCTATAAGTTTTAATTCAAGGTTCAGACTCTATAGGTTCAAATATATTTCTACTATATATTTTTCTCATGACCCTGAGAGAGTTTATTAAGTGTTTTCTCGTCTCATCTTGAATTTAGGAAAATAAAACAGTCTGGGTTTTTTTTATTCTTGTGAGTATTAAATTAGGTTAGGACATTTGAATGACAATGTGTTATGCAAGTTTGCAATTGCCTATTTTTTTCAATCCCACAAAACTGAAAGTTCACAAAAAGGAGGGCTAGGTTCTACCATTCACCATGTCATTTTGATTAGTGCATTTCTGTGCACAGAGATAACTTTGTAAGTCCTTGTAGGTTGAACAAATGAATGAATAAATGAAGTGCAGTAAATTCTAGATTGATGGGCATGACTTTTCTCTTTGCTCATCTTTAGCTTTTAAATCTTGACTTATAAGTTCTAGGTTGAGATTCCTTAAAGGAATTCTTGCCCTGAAATAAACACTTGGGGACTCATAAACCCGAGAACTCTTCTCTCCTTATAAGAATAGAAGAGGGCTTCCCTGATGGTCCAGTGGGTAAGGACACCGCCTTGCAGTGCAAAAGGCGCCAGTTCAATCCCTGGCCTGGGAAGATCCCACATGCCGCGAAGCGGCTGGACCCATGTGTCCAATGACCAAGCCAGAGCTCTGGAGCACATGCGCCCAGAGTTGGTGCTCTGCGACAACAGAGCCCACTGCAATGGGAGGCCCACATGGACCAAAGAACAAAGATGGATGAAAATGGACAAATGAAAAACCAATAGAAGTGGCCTGCCTGCTCCCCTCCCTCCCCACCTCACCGCCCCAAATAAATAAATAAATAAATCTTAAAAAAAAAAAGAGTAGAAGAGAAATTTGCATTTATCTTTGCTAGTGCTGCATTTTTATGGTCATTTGGGTTAAATTTCAGGCTTCCAAAATGACACCTTGATTGTTAGCTTGTCTTTCTCTAATTTGGATCAATTTCCCAGATAATTCCATCTCGCCTTTTAAGATCCAGCTGTAAACTTCTTGAAGAAACTTTTCCTGATAGTCCTTACCACATTATCTTCCCAGAGCATCTGTCCATGATCCTACCATTGGTATGTCCCGCCTCACTCACTGCCATAAGTCTATAAGTTTTAATTCAAGGTTCAGACTCTATAGGTTCAAATATATTTCTACTATATATTTTTCTCATGACCCTGAGAGAGTTTATTAAGTGTTTTCTCGTCTCATCTTGAATTTAGGAAAATAAAACAGTCTGGGTTTTTTTTATTCTTGTGAGTATTAAATTAGGTTAGGACATTTGAATGACAATGTGTTATGCAAGTTTGCAATTGCCTATTTTTTTCAATCCCACAAAACTGAAAGTTCACAAAAAGGAGGGCTAGGTTCTACCATTCACCATGTCATTTTGATTAGTGCATTTCTGTGCACAGAGATAACTTTGTAAGTCCTTGTAGGTTGAACAAATGAATGAATAAATGAAGTGCAGTAAATTCTAGATTGATGGGCATGACTTTTCTCTTTGCTCATCTTTAGCTTTTAAATCTTGACTTATAAGTTCTAGGTTGAGATTCCTTAAAGGAATTCTTGCCCTGAAATAAACACTTGGGGACTCATAAACCCGAGAACTCTTCTCTCCTTATAAGAATAGAAGAGGGCTTCCCTGATGGTCCAGTGGGTAAGGACACCGCCTTGCAGTGCAAAAGGCGCCAGTTCAATCCCTGGCCTGGGAAGATCCCACATGCCGCGAAGCGGCTGGACCCATGTGTCCAATGACCAAGCCAGAGCTCTGGAGCACATGCGCCCAGAGTTGGTGCTCTGCGACAACAGAGCCCACTGCAATGGGAGGCCCACATGGACCAAAGAACAAAGATGGATGAAAATGGACAAATGAAAAACCAATAGAAGTGGCCTGCCTGCTCCCCTCCCTCCCCACCTCACCGCCCCAAATAAATAAATAAATAAATCTTAAAAAAAAAAAGAGTAGAAGAGAAATTTGCATTTATCTTTGCTAGTGCTGCATTTTTATGGTCATTTGGGTTAAATTTCAGGCTTCCAAAATGACACCTTGATTGTTAGCTTGTCTTTCTCTAATTTGGATGAATTTCCCAGATAATTAGTAATCATACATTTAAAAACAAAAATGCTGGCTGATAATTTACAATATTCTTCTGTCCTATACAATTTATGTTAATTTGGAAGTATTTCAGCATGATATCTCTCCATAAAGGAGGAAATAAATTTAATTAATATAATAATTATTCCCATTTGGCACAAAATGCTTACTAAAAATACTGGGGGCCTACAGTCAAGCTGGAGGAGAAGGACATGTGTTCATCTCCTCCTGTGAGAGTGCCAAAAATCGAAACTGTCTAATCAAACACCATCAACAGGAGGACACTGGAATCCACCCCCCAACATACAAAAAATATTCCCACATCCAAAGACAAAGAAAAAACTACAAGATGGTAGGAAGTGTATAAACACAATGAAATCAAATCCTACACCAGGTGAGCAATCCACAATCTGAAGAATAATAATACCAAAGTTCTTCCACTGATGTAAAGGTTCTTTGCCTCATGTCAAGCTTTCCATCTGGGGATCCAACAAAGGGAATCCTCAGGGAATCTGACTTTGAAGGCCAGTGGGATTTGATTACAGGACTTCCACAGGACTGGGGGGGGAATAGAAACTCCACTCTTGGAGGTGCTCTGTGCTAACTAGCTTCAGTTGTGTCCAACTCTGTGACCCTATGGACTGTAGCCCTTCAGGTTCTTCTATCCATGGGGATTCTCCACCGCCTTGCAGTGCAAAAGGCGCCAGTTCAATCCCTGGCCTGGGAAGATCCCACATGCGCGCTGGACCCATGTGTCCAATGACCAAGCCAGAGCTCTGGAGCACATGCGCCCAGAGTTGGTGCTCTGCGACAACAGAGCCCACTGCAATGGGAGGCCCACATGGACCAAAGAACAAAGATGGATGAAAATGGACAAATGAAAAACCAATAGAAGTGGCCTGCCTGCTCCCCTCCCTCCCCACCTCACCCCCCCAAATAAATAAATAAATAAATCTTAAAAAAAAAGAGTAGAAGAGAAATTTGCATTTATCTTTGCTAGTGCTGCATTTTTATGGTCATTTGGGTTAAATTTCAGGCTTCCAAAATGACACCTTGATTGTTAGCTTGTCTTTCTCTAATTTGGATGAATTTCCCAGATAATTAGTAATCATACATTTAAAAACAAAAATGCTGGCTGATAATTTACAATATTCTTCTGTCCTATACAATTTATGTTAATTTGGAAGTATTTCAGCATGATATCTCTCCATAAAGGAGGAAATAAATTTAATTAATATAATAATTATTCCCATTTGGCACAAAATGCTTACTAAAAATACTGGGGGCCTACAGTCAAGCTGGAGGAGAAGGACATGTGTTCATCTCCTCCTGTGAGAGTGCCAAAAATCGAAACTGTCTAATCAAACACCATCAACAGGAGGACACTGGAATCCACCCCCCAACATACAAAAAATATTCCCACATCCAAAGACAAAGAAAAAACTACAAGATGGTAGGAAGTGTATAAACACAATGAAATCAAATCCTACACCAGGTGAGCAATCCACAATCTGAAGAATAATAATACCAAAGTTCTTCCACTGATGTAAAGGTTCTTTGCCTCATGTCAAGCTTTCCATCTGGGGATCCAACAAAGGGAATCCTCAGGGAATCTGACTTTGAAGGCCAGTGGGATTTGATTACAGGACTTCCACAGGACTGGGGGGGGAATAGAAACTCCACTCTTGGAGGTGCTCTGTGCTAACTAGCTTCAGTTGTGTCCAACTCTGTGACCCTATGGACTGTAGCCCTTCAGGTTCTTCTATCCATGGGGATTCTCCAGGCAAGAATACTGGAGTGGGTTGCCATGTCCTTCTCCAGGGGCTCTTCCTGACCCAGGAATCAAATCTGCATTGGCAGTTGGGTTCTTTACCTCTAGAGGTACCTGGGAAACCCTCTTGGAGGGCACAGACAAAATCTTGTGCACAACAAGACACAGGGGAAAGGAAAAGTGACCCCACAGGATACCAATCCGGACCTATCTGCTTATTTTGGAGGGTTTCTTGTGGAGGTGTGGGATGGCAGTGGCTAGCCATGGGGATGGGAGAACTGACAGCAGCCCTGAAAGAGGCCCCAGACATAAGTTTTCTTGGAGGTCGCCATTAACCTTACCACAGAACCTATAAACGCCAGGGCTGGGTCACCCAAGGCCAAACAGCTAACAGGGAGGGAGTGTAATCGCACCTGTCAGTAAATAATTGGATTAAAGTTTTACTGAGCATGGCCATGCTCACCAGAACAAGACCAGGTTTTCCTACTACCAGTCCCTCCCATCAGGAAGGTTATACAAGCCTCTTAGCCTCATCCACCAGAGGGCAGACAGAACAAGCAAGAAAAACCACAATCCTGTAGTGATGAGAATGAAAAACACATCACAGATAGTTAACCAAGATAAAAAAGGAAAGTTTTGTTTTTTTTTTTTTTTAATTTTACTTTTTATTTTTACAGTGTTTTGTTGTTTTTAGATATGTATAATCCCAGATTAGCCATATGTATATCCCTGGCTCCCATCCCTCCTCCACCCACCCCCCAGTCTCCCCCATGCTGTCCCATCCCTCCAGGCCATCTCACAGCACCTAGACAGGATCCCTTATTCCCACAGCACAATGACAATAGCTATCTTTTTCACATATGATAGTATAGGTGTCCATGTTACTGCCTCTACACCACCTACCCCCTGTTCATTCCCCCAATGTCCATAAGTCTGTTCTCTATGTCTGTTTTTTCATCACTTCACTGCGTTTGTTATCATTGCCATCTTACTAAATTCCTTATATATGTGTTAGTATACTTACTTTTCTTTCTCTTTTTGACTCACTTCACTTTTTGTAATAGTTTCTAGATCCATCCACCTCATTAGGACTGATTCTTCTTCATTTCTTTTTACAATTGAGTAGTATTCCATTGTATGTATATAACAGAGCTTTTTTACGCATTCATTCGCCAATGGGCATCTAGGTTGCTTCCATGTTCTAGCTATTGTATAGAGAGCTGCAATGAACATGGGAGTACAGGTGCTTCTTTCAATTTTGATTTCATCAGGATATAAGCCTAATAGTGGGATTACTGGGTCGTATGGTGCTTCTATTTTTAGTTTTTAAAGGAATCTCCATACTGTCTTCCATAGTGACTGTATCAATTTACGTTCCCACCAGCAAAGCAAGAGTGTTGCCTTAAAAAAGCAAAGTGTTTTTTGTCCTGGGTGAAGAGACAAGATAAGATCCCAGAAAACAATCAAATGAAGTAGAGATAGGCAACCTTCCAGAAAAAGAATTCAGAAGAATGATTGTGAAGATGATCCAAGATCTTGGACAAACAATGGAGGTAAAGACTGAGAAGGTGCAATAAATGCTTACCAAATATCTAAAGAAATGAAGAACAGAGATGAATAATACACTAGAAGGAATCAATAGCAGAATAACTGATGCAGAACAGATAAGTGATCTAGAGGACAGAATGGTGGAAATCACTGCCACAGACAGAATATTAAAAAAGAATTAAAAAGCTGATGAAAGCCTAAGAGACCTCTGGGACAACATTAAATCCAACAATATTCACATATGGTATCCCAGAAGGAGAAAAGAGAAAGGACTTATGAAAATATTTGAAGAAATAATAGCTGAAAAGTTTCCTAACATAGGAAGGAAGTAGTCAACCAAGTTCAGGCAGTGCAGGGAGTCCTAGATAGGATAAACTCAAGGAGGAACACTCCAAGACATATAGTAATCAAAATGACAAAAAATAAAGACAAAGATAAAATATTAAAATCAACAAGGGAAAAATGACAAATAACATACAATGGAATCCCTATAAGGTTATTAGCTATTAGCTGATTTCTCAACAGAAAATCTGCCAGCCAAATGGGAATGGCACAATATATTTAAAGTGATGAAAAAGAAGAAACTACAACCAAGAATATTCTACCTAACAAGACCTTCCATCAGATTTGATGGAGAAATCAAAATCTTTCCAGAAAAGCAAAAGTACATCATAGACTGGTTCGGCAGTCTTGTAAGCCACCAAAAACAAATAAATGAATAATAAACAAATAAATAAATAATAGATAATAACCTTAAAAAAGAAAAAGAAAAAGAATTTTAAGATGACTACAAAGAGAATATTTGAGGGAAATTAAACTCCATTTTTGAAAGAAATCATTATAGCTTGCTAAGTGTCAATGTAAATAACAATATATATATAACATCCATACAAAGTTAAATGCACATAACACTTATAAGAATATTTGATCCAATGTGAATGTGGCAAAATTAGAATTCTCATATTTTGCTAGTAGGAATGTAAAATGGTATAGTTTGTGTGGAAAATATTAACAGTTCAACTGTTGCTCAAAATTCCTAACTAGAAGCAGAATTGCTAGATCAAATATCCCATGTTTAAAATTTTGAGCATATAACCAAAAGAATGAAGGCAAAACTTGGACACGAATGTTTATAGCAGCATTGTTCAGAGTGGTCAAAGGTAAAAACAACAAAAAGGAAGAACAGAGATGAATAATACACTAGAAGGAATCAATAGCAGAATAACTGATGCAGAACAGATAAGTGATCTAGAGGACAGAATGGTGGAAATCACTGCCACAGACAGAATATTAAAAAAGAATTAAAAAGCTGATGAAAGCCTAAGAGACCTCTGGGACAACATTAAATCCAACAATATTCACATATGGTATCCCAGAAGGAGAAAAGAGAAAGGACTTATGAAAATATTTGAAGAAATAATAGCTGAAAAGTTTCCTAACATAGGAAGGAAGTAGTCAACCAAGTTCAGGCAGTGCAGGGAGTCCTAGATAGGATAAACTCAAGGAGGAACACTCCAAGACATATAGTAATCAAAATGACAAAAATAAAGACAAAGATAAAATATTAAAATCAACAAGGGAAAAATGACAAATAACATACAATGGAATCCCTATAAGGTTATTAGCTATTAGCTGATTTCTCAACAGAAAATCTGCCAGCCAAATGGGAATGGCACAATATATTTAAAGTGATGAAAAAGAAGAAACTACAACCAAGAATATTCTACCTAACAAGACCTTCCATCAGATTTGATGGAGAAATCAAAATCTTTCCAGAAAAGCAAAAGTACATCATAGACTGGTTCGGCAGTCTTGTAAGCCACCAAAAACAAATAAATGAATAATAAACAAATAAATAAATAATAGATAATAACCTTAAAAAAGAAAAAGAAAAAGAATTTTAAGATGACTACAAAGAGAATATTTGAGGGAAATTAAACTCCATTTTTGAAAGAAATCATTATAGCTTGCTAAGTGTCAATGTAAATAACAATATATATATAACATCCATACAAAGTTAAATGCACATAACACTTATAAGAATATTTGATCCAATGTGAATGTGGCAAAATTAGAATTCTCATATTTTGCTAGTAGGAATGTAAAATGGTATAGTTTGTGTGGAAAATATTAACAGTTCAACTGTTGCTCAAAATTCCTAACTAGAAGCAGAATTGCTAGATCAAATATCCCATGTTTAAAATTTTGAGCATATAACCAAAAGAATGAAGGCAAAACTTGGACACGAATGTTTATAGCAGCATTGTTCAGAGTGGTCAAAGGTAAAAACAACAAAAAATGATCACCAATTAGTGATTAGATACATAAACTATCAGCAATAAAAAGGGAGTAAATTTCTTTAACATGCAAAACCATGGGTGAACTTTTAAAACATTATGCTAAGTGAAAAAGCCCATCATAGAAGACCACTTATAAATCATTCCATTTACATTATGTCCAAAATTGACAAATCCATAGAGACAGAAAGTAGGCTAAAAGTGATGCTGATGGATATAGGATTTCTTTAGGGGATGACAAAATATAAAATTATACTGTGGTGATAATTACACAACTCTGAATCCACTAAAATCACTGAATCTTGCTTTTTTTTCTTTCTAAATTTTGGCCTCTTTTATTGGTCCTTCATTTATTTATTTTCATTCATCTTAATTGTTTGGCCTTTGTGGATCTCCCATCACAGTGGCCTCTCTCGTTGCAGAGAACCAACACTTGGCGCACACGCTCCAGAGCACTGGTTCATAATTGGACATGTTTGTCCAGCTGCTTCGGGGCATCTGGGATCTTCCCATGCCAGGGATCGAACCAGTGCCCCTTTCACTGCAAGGCAGACTCTTTAACCACTGGACCACCAGGGAAGCCTTGAATCTTGCATTTTAAATGGGTGTATTCTAGTTTTAAACTATATCTCAATAAAGCTATTAAAATGAATTATGATCTGGGTAACAGAGGGGGAAACCTGAAATAGTTGAAATATAATGTTATCTAACAGAATCAATGATATATATCCAAACAGCTTTTAAAAGGAAAATCGGGAATTTGCATTCACTGATATGGCAGCCTACGAAGAATAATTTTTTGGTGAAAAAAATAAAGAGCAGAGTATTCTAGCAGTGAAAAGACAAAGCAGAATGGAATATGTGTGCTTATATTATATTTTTCACTTTCATAAAAAATTGCATCTATACATATTATTTATAATCAGGTCTTTTGTTGCCTAGACTTTAACACATTTATTTTATTGCTTTTAAAAATCTAATTAAACTGGTTTTGAAACCTTTTCTTTGTCTTCACTGTTAATAGCTACAAACTCAAGATTTCTCTAGTTCAATTTCTTTAATACTTCAGCACGATTATGAAGATTCTCCCATGGTTCTGAAGATTCTCCTTCTCTGCTTGTGAGCAAGTCTTCCAGGACTAACTTTCAAGCCCATTCCTCCTTCTAAGAAACTGACGCTAGACAAGAGTCTGCTGAGAATAAAACCTGTCAAGCTGCTGCCTACCCTTGGGGATTCTGGAGGAGGTCGGGGGCTAGGAAAAGAGCATTCTCTCCTCTGCCCAGACCTTCTCTACCCACCGACATCAGATATCACTGTCACATCAAGATGTCTTCCTCTAAGCATCAGGATTGATTTTGAATAAAACTAGTATATCTTATTTAATCATTAATTCATACAGAAAAAAAAATTCTTCAGGACTTACTGCCCCTTATAACAGTGCCTGATGTATCACTGTACCCTTGTCCAAAGTTATCCAAGAGGCAACTAAGCAGATTCTTCAGGCCTATCATTTTAGACTTATAGTAAATCCAACATTTAGTTAAGCCAAGCAAATAAGTTCAATTTTTACAATATTGTTCTAAGCTCTCAACATTTATAAGTTTTAGAACTATAATATTAATTCTTATGCTGCTAATGATATTAATATAACTGTCATCTGGTTGTATTTAATAAGCATCCACATGTACTTTATATTTTTAACCATTCATGTAAAAATAAGTTAAAATTAAACAGGCAAGGCAAATTTTTGGTTTTTTAAATATATAATAAAATGGATAAATTGCATTTGTTTTAATTCTAAAGTCTAAAATAAGTAAATTCATATAACTACTGAGAGAATACTGAAAGTAAAGACTATTAATAATAATGTCTGATATAAAATTTGATTCTAATAAGGTAGAATATTTGGTTAATGCTGTGTTCAAACTTTGATTTATGATTCTGACATTTTAACTGATGGATCAATTGATAGTAATTATTTTTGTGTAATCAGCAACTCAAACGTGCAACACATTGATTTTTCTCAGGTGAGACATGGGCTCCCTGAGCAGCTGCACTAGGATAAAAAACATTTAATTCAGTCTAATTTATTCCTGAGAAAAATGTGTTTGACTTCATGAAGTTCAAGGCAAGAGTTTGACAAACTAGTGAAATCATTCAAAACACTAAAACTAAAAATTAAATTAGAACAAGAAATGCTGAGCCATAAGTCCCACATAATTCAAATTAGCATTGCCTTGCTATTTTACTTGACAAAAGTTACCTTAAAGGGACAAATATATTATGAGTACAAATGGGAAGAACTACTCTAATCCAATAGAATGAACTCAGATAAAGCTGACTGTTGAGCAGCATCAAAGATGAAACTTGGAATTTACGTCATCCATAAAACTAAAGAGTTATGCAGTGGAGTCATGAAGTTGACCTCAAACATGACCAAATTATTTTTTGCGGGGGCCTTCGGCAGAAAGGGAAGGCAGCGGGATTGCCCCCCGGATTAACCGTAAGATATCGGAGAGAGATGAGCCTTGCTGCCGTGCCCCCTCCCGCCCGCCGGAGCATGCCACGGATGACCAGACACGGCGGGGGTTCTGTCAGAGCAGTTCCGCTTTATTAATGTAGATGCACAGCTTTTATAGGCAAGTGAAGGGGGTTTTGCACGGGACTTCCTATAGATTACACCAATCAAGATAAAGGTCAAGCAATCAATCACAAGCGCGGAAACCAGGGGAACCAATCAGAAATTTTGACCATCAATTAACAATTTAGATCACGCCCTGTCTCTTCCTGTAGGCGCCATCTTAGCTGCAAACATGTGCTTAAGCATCTTTAAACAATGTGCTTAAGTTTCCCTTCATTCCCACATCCCTTCCTGTAGGCTCCATCTTAGCTCCAAACTGCAAACATGTGCTTAAGCTTCTTTTCACTACGCCTCTTCCTGTAGGCGCCATCTTAGCTCCAAACTGCAAACGTGTGCTTAAGCTTCTTTAAACAACGTGCTTAAGCTTCCTTATGCTTGCGACGGTCCTCTTTCAATTCAGAGCCCCACAGTTTTTACTTGCATTTTTCTTTTTTAGTAGAACGTACATTGCATATTTACAATAGTGATTCAAATTCATTTATAAAATATTTATATTTGAGAACACTTGTTGTTAGGGACATGAAAGGAGTAGAAGTGATCTACCTATTCATGTAGACTGCAATCCAAAGGAAAGAGAGGCAAGCTTAACAATTATAAAAATAAAATTATGGTCATATCACCTTACAAAAATAAGTTTGCAGTGTCTTACTGAGGACTATTGCCTTACTAAGGAAGCCACTCAGAAAGCTCTGAGGATTTATTCAAAGAGGTAAGGGAGGAGTCAAAACATATATTAACTTATCTTTGGGGAAAAAATTACTTACATATCAAAAGATTACTGCTAATTGCAACGAACAGGCATCTCTGGTTAATGATTTTAGTGCTTTTCTATGTATAAGAAGATACAAGGATCTAGGGTCATTGAAATGCTTCCTTAGAAACATTCCTTAGAAATGTCTTAACTAGCTAGGGCCAGTTCACGAATATCCAAAACACAGAATGCTTCCTGTTTTTCTCCATTGTGAATTCCTGCAGTGGCAAATGGCCTGATCATTTTAGAACTGGAACACAGACAACATTTTTTCCCTCACAGTTACAAGCTCTGATAAACACCATAATGAAGAATTTCGGGTTATAAAATGATTGTAAAATAAAAGAAACCAACCTGCACATTAACATTGTTTTGGTAAAAACCTTATATGAAATAGCTATTTCATTTTCTTTAGCTTCTTATTGGCACATTTCAATGGGGTTTTGCACGGGACTTCCTATAGATTACACCAATCAAGATAAAGGTCAAGCAATCAATCACAAGCGCGAAACCAGGGGAACCAATCAGAAATTTTGACCATCAATTAACAATTTAGATCACGCCTGTCTCTTCCTGTAGGCGCCATCTTAGCTGCAAACATGTGCTTAAGCATCTTTAAACAATGTGCTTAAGTTTCCTTCATTCCACATCCCTTCCTGTAGGCTCCATCTTAGCTCCAAACTGCAAACATGTGCTTAAGCTTCTTTTCACTACGCCTCTTCCTGTAGGCGCCATCTTAGCTCCAAACTGCAAACGTGTGCTTAAGCTTCTTTAAACAACGTGCTTAAGCTTCCTTATGCTTGCGACGGTCCTCTTTCAATTCAGAGCCCCACAGTTTTTACTTGCATTTTTCTTTTTTAGTAGAACGTACATTGCATATTTACAATAGTGATTCAAATTCATTTATAAAATATTTATATTTGAGAACACTTGTTGTTAGGGACATGAAAGGAGTAGAAGTGATCTACCTATTCATGTAGACTGCAATCCAAAGGAAAGAGAGGCAAGCTTAACAATTATAAAAATAAAATTATGGTCATATCACCTTACAAAAATAAGTTTGCAGTGTCTTACTGAGGACTATTGCCTTACTAAGGAAGCCACTCAGAAAGCTCTGAGGATTTATTCAAAGAGGTAAGGGAGGAGTCAAAACATATATTAACTTATCTTTGGGGAAAAAATTACTTACATATCAAAAGATTACTGCTAATTGCAACGAACAGGCATCTCTGGTTAATGATTTTAGTGCTTTTCTATGTATAAGAAGATACAAGGATCTAGGGTCATTGAAATGCTTCCTTAGAAACATTCCTTAGAAATGTCTTAACTAGCTAGGGCCAGTTCACGAATATCCAAAACACAGAATGCTTCCTGTTTTTCTCCATTGTGAATTCCTGCAGTGGCAAATGGCCTGATCATTTTAGAACTGGAACACAGACAACATTTTTTCCCTCACAGTTACAAGCTCTGATAAACACCATAATGAAGAATTTCGGGTTATAAAATGATTGTAAAATAAAAGAAACCAACCTGCACATTAACATTGTTTTGGTAAAATGCTTTTATGAATTATCTATTTCATTTTCTTTAGCTTCTTATTCCAGTGAGTTTACATATGAATACAAAGCAGACACAAAAATAACTTAGTCTCTAAGTGTCACTCAGACATTATTTTTTTTTTTTTTTTTTTTTTAAGATTTATTTATTTATTTATTTTTGGGCGGGGGTCGGGTTGGGGAGGGAGGGGAGTGGGCGGGCCACTTCTATTGGTCTTTCATTTCTCTGTTTTCATCCATCTTTGTTCTTTGGCTCCTTCGGGCCTCCCATCGCGGTGGCGTCTGTTGTCGCAGAGCGCCAATTCTGCGCGCATGCACTCCAGAGCTCCGGCTCGGTGATTGGACACATCAGTCCAGCCGCTCCGCGGCACGTGGGATCTTCCCAGGCCAGGGATCGAACCGGCGCCCCTTGCACTGCAAGGAGGTGTCCTTATCCACTGGACCACCAGGGGAAGCCCCAGACATTATTTTTGAACTGACTTCTTTTACCAAGGTATTATATTTATAAAAATGTACAAAATAAAGATTTACTCACATAGTTAAATTGTTGGTCATTTTCACGGCAACAAGATTTTTTACATTTAGAAGATAACTCCCTTCATGATTTTATGAAATGAAAATTTTAATATTCCTAAGTATACTGAAGACATTGATTCAACAAATATTTATAAAGTCTCTATTAAGAACAGGGAATTCTGTCAAAATGAGGAATCTGTATATGGAAAAAGGATGGAGAAAATAATGGCATACAGTATAACATACAACCCAGTAGGAGTATATACATAAAATAGTAACTATACTACAACCAAGTGGGAATATTCTAGCAGTGATATAATGACATGTCATAGAAGTACAGACAGGAGAGAAACATCAATTTCATCTTGTTATGCTACAAGCAACAAAGAAGGCTATGTTGGAGAAATGACCAAGACCTTGACTTAGCAGTTTAGATGAACTATGCATTGGAATGTGCTGTGTTGTGCTCATGTCTGACTCTTTGCAACATGGAATGTAGCCCACCAGGCTCCTCTGTCCAAGGGATTTTCCAGGAACGAATATTGAATTGAGTGCCCATTTCCTCCTCCAGGGGATCTTCCTGACCCAGGGATTGAACCTAGATCTCTTTCATCTCCTACATTAGCAAACAGATTCTTTACCACTGAGCCATCTTGAAGGTCCAAATGTAGGGCTACAATAACAAGAATGTATAGACAATGGTTTCAACAAACTTCAGAGCTTAGGAAAGGCTGGACCCTTAAGGAATAGTAATCTCATTTGGTTTGAGGGAAGTTAAGGTACTTATTAGGTATCATAATAAAATGGACTGGGGCTTTCCCTGGTGGTCCAGTGGGTAAGGACACCGCCTTGCAGTGCAGGGGGCCCCGGTTCGATCCCTGGCCTGGGAAGATCCCACGTGCCGCGGAGCAGCTGGACTGATGTGTCCAATTACCGAGCCGGAGCTCTGGAGCGCATGTGCCCAGAGCCAGCGCTCTGCAACGACAGACGCCACCGTGATGCGAGGCCCACAGGAGCCAAAGAACAAAGATGGATGAAAATAGAGAAATGAAAAACCAATAGAAGTGGCCCGCCGCTCCCCTCCCTCCCCAACCCGACCCCTGCCCAAAAATAAAATAAATAAATAAATCTTTAAAACGGACTGGAAAGCAGAGAGGTATTCAATTATCAAGAAGCTTTGAATGTAAAAGTAAGGAATTTTGATTTAATTCAAAGAGAATTGGCTTTTGTTCATTAGTTTTTAGGGAAGAAAAAAACTAAACTGGCAGTAAAAATTTGTGAAAAGAAAAAAAATTGTGAAAAGGGAGTCATTTGTACCATTTCTAAGGTATCTCTTGGCTAACTTTTAATATGAATGCAAGTGACTTTAAAGAACACATATTTCTAGCAATCAACATATAAAGAATTAATATTCAAGCAATTTTACCACTAAAATGTAATATGGCTTTACTTCTTCATTTTAGGTTCATAAGGAGCCAAAGTAAACTATACTTAGCCCAAATCTGAATTATTTTTGAGAACTGGCTCTCAGGCTTATGAAGGTTGATACATTCAGGTTTACCAGGACTTTGAAGAAATTAGTGCGGCTTCTCAGAACCATCGAGATGGACTCCATGATTCACTCAGGGTCACGTTTTGAACATTTTAAAATCCCACAGTATAAAACAAATGTGACCATTCTATTTGTATACAGTTGAATCTTGAATGACTGCTGTCCCCCCACCCCCCTATTTTAAACCCAAAATTTCTATATTTTTATTTAAGTTCCTGGCTCTTTTACTTATATTATTTTTTCCCTGATCTGTTTATAAACCTAGATCCCAGAATCCTACTCCATCCGCAAGGTTCAGCTCTGTCGCTCCTCCTGGGGTCCCGCTAGCCTCCCGCGTGGCGCCTGCCACCTGCCAGGGACCCGTGTGTCACAATGGGGGAACCTGCCTCCCAGTCCTCCTCCCAGGGGGAGCCTTCTCCTTCCACTGCGACTGTCCGCTCCACTTCACCGGCAGGTTCTGCGAACAAGGTAACCCAGCTTCACTATCCTCCTGTGTTTCTTTTATAAACTTTTCCAGAGACTGGAAAAGAAGAGAAGTCTATCATAAACACTTTGAGAACTATTAGCACAAATAAGAAATACTTGTATACTTTGATTTGAAACTGAATTCTGACAGAATGTTTTCAGGTCAGAATTGCAGAGCAAACGAGGTTTTTTTTTTTTAGAATTGTCATTCAAAATATATTTGCAGTAACCACAAGAACTAGGAGCTACAATTCAATTGTAGTGTTATTTAGGTAATTTCTTGAAAATTATGCAGCATCCGTCCTTTGTCACTAGAGAAAAAATTAAGTTCTACTTAACATTATTTTATTGCTTAATTGTTAAATCACTTTTTTGTACTTCATAAACAGATGCCCATATTGAAGTTATTTTGGTGTTTAAATAGAACACTTTATCGTTTGCTGCTTAAGAATACAGTTTTAGGGGCTTCCCTCGTTGTCCAGTGCGTAGAGAGTCCACTGTAGTGCAAGGGGCAGCAGTTCAATCCCTCGCCCGGGAGGATCCTACGTACCGCGGGGCGCCTGGACCAATTATGAGCCAGAGCTCCAGAGCACATGCGCTCAAAGCCAGTGCTCTGTGGCTAGAGGTCACTGCAATGGGAGGCCCACTTATGCCAAAAAAGAATGAAGATGGATTAAAAAAATAAATAAACAATAAATAAAAGAGGCCAAATTTAAAAAAAAATAGTTTTAATGTTAATGAAGCTATTTATGAATCAAAAGGAAGCCCCCCTATTGCTAACATCTAACGACTTCCCTAAGAGGGTCTCCGTTAATGAAAGCAGCGCCAGTCAAGAGAGCAAGCAATGCCCTGGGCAGATGACAAAGGCATTAGGTCCCTATGCAGCTGACCTGTCCTTGTCCTAAGCATGGAGATTGTCGTTGATTTTTATGTAAAATTCATCACTTGTTCTAAATTAGGGTAGAGGCAGGGTTCCTGCTTTGTCGCTCCTCCTGGGGTCCCGCTAGCCTCCCGCGTGGCGCCTGCCACCTGCCAGGGACCCGTGTGTCACAATGGGGGAACCTGCCTCCCAGTCCTCCTCCCAGGGGGAGCCTTCTCCTTCCACTGCGACTGTCCGCTCCACTTCACCGGCAGGTTCTGCGAACAAGGTAACCCAGCTTCACTATCCTCCTGTGTTTCTTTTATAAACTTTTCCAGAGACTGGAAAAGAAGAGAAGTCTATCATAAACACTTTGAGAACTATTAGCACAAATAAGAAATACTTGTATACTTTGATTTGAAACTGAATTCTGACAGAATGTTTTCAGGTCAGAATTGCAGAGCAAACGAGGTTTTTTTTAGAATTGTCATTCAAAATATATTTGCAGTAACCACAAGAACTAGGAGCTACAATTCAATTGTAGTGTTATTTAGGTAATTTCTTGAAAATTATGCAGCATCCGTCCTTTGTCACTAGAGAAAAAATTAAGTTCTACTTAACATTATTTTATTGCTTAATTGTTAAATCACTTTTTTGTACTTCATAAACAGATGCCCATATTGAAGTTATTTTGGTGTTTAAATAGAACACTTTATCGTTTGCTGCTTAAGAATACAGTTTTAGGGGCTTCCCTCGTTGTCCAGTGCGTAGAGAGTCCACTGTAGTGCAAGGGGCAGCAGTTCAATCCCTCGCCCGGGAGGATCCTACGTACCGCGGGGCGCCTGGACCAATTATGAGCCAGAGCTCCAGAGCACATGCGCTCAAAGCCAGTGCTCTGTGGCTAGAGGTCACTGCAATGGGAGGCCCACTTATGCCAAAAAAGAATGAAGATGGATTAAAAAAATAAATAAACAATAAATAAAAGAGGCCAAATTTAAAAAAAAATAGTTTTAATGTTAATGAAGCTATTTATGAATCAAAAGGAAGCCCCCCTATTGCTAACATCTAACGACTTCCCTAAGAGGGTCTCCGTTAATGAAAGCAGCGCCAGTCAAGAGAGCAAGCAATGCCCTGGGCAGATGACAAAGGCATTAGGTCCCTATGCAGCTGACCTGTCCTTGTCCTAAGCATGGAGATTGTCGTTGATTTTTATGTAAAATTCATCACTTGTTCTAAATTAGGGTAGAGGCAGGGATTACTACAGGCTGATGATTCAGGTGGCAGAGACTTTCATTACTTATCCAAGACTGTGTTAAATAACTCCTTTTTCAATCTAAAAGTGACTTCAAAGGCTCACGTATCTGTTATTCACTGTGACTGTAATGAATCTGTTACTATTTAGCCAAGTAAGCAAGTAGAGTTAAAAGCACAGAAATAGAAGCATGGTCTATTTTCATCCTCATTGTAAAAATATTATATCCTTAAAGGCTATATTTTTAACTGTAGGATGTTTTTGCAAATGCATCAATCACTATTGCTTGATTTTTGAATGATTATTTCAAATGTCTGCAAAATACCATGAGACTTGCCTCTTCTGCTGCCATCTGAGACCATTTGTGTTCTGTACTGTGATTGGACCTCTAGGGACAGAATTTGGATGATTTTAGATCCACATATAAAACTGAGAGTGTTTTTCCTTTTTTTGAATTTCATGGTGCCAAAATACCCTCCTTACCTTTCGTAAAATATATTTGGATATTTTAATTATTTTCCAAACCAAATGTACTGACAGTGGTGAAACTGATGCAGTGAAAGCAGGGGTCCTGTTATGAGTGTGACCCTGGGCATGGGCTAAACCACAGATGACCTGGGGGCCACGACTACCCTCTTCCTCCTCGACTCCTCACTCTGTGGCTTTAATACTTCACCGTCACCCATACTTTTCTTCAGAAAAACAGAAACCCAGGTCTCCCTGGAGTTAAATCATAGGCTTGACTAATGTTTACTGGTGTTTAGGGAGCAAAATGAAGGACACTGACCTCAAGAAAACAAGCAGGGAACTCTGTTCTATAGTCACTTTTAGGATTTTTTTTTCCAACATTATTAAGCACTTTCTACCTTTTCAGTTTTAACTGGGTTTTTGTTGTTGTTGTTGTTGTTGTTGTTTGCCGGTGAGATGGCAGTGTTTTAAAATTGATAATTTGGATGACGCCTTGCTGCTAAAACCAGCTAATCTGCCACGAAATATTTATTTTTAAGTATAAAGTAGTCAGAAACTATGAATCATCATTACCAATGAGAGAATTTTTTAAGAAAATTTAAATCAGCAATATCTACGGTATGTGATACATGAAACAAACTTTATGAAATAGGGCTCTTTGGATTATATTATAGTATTACCTATATTTTTCAATTGTTGTTCTTTCCTTTTGGGGAAATATTTCAGTATATATACTAAGAGTGTGATGGGGTATGCATTTTTAGAATTGGAAACATTATTTCTAATTGAAAAATTATACATTTTCCCTTGTTTAAATCTTTTTTTTTTTTTGGAAATATAGTTGACTTACAATATTATGTTGGATTGAGGTATACAGCATAATGATTCATTTTTTTTGCAGATTATACTTCATTATAGGTTATTACAAGGTATTGTGTATAATTCCCTGTGCTATACAGTATGTCACTGTTCCTTTTATATGTGTATAGTTTTAACCATTTACCCCTAAGTTTGCATTAAGTACCTTTCTTCTTTTAGTCATAAAGAAAGCCAATAACATATTTATGTCCCAAATCTAATGATCCAAATATAAGTCATATTAGGATATAGCTTAGAATCCTTATCCACAAATAATGAATACACCTAAGGCCCACGATTCAGGGATTTGGTACCATGATGAAACATTTTATATATAGCATTATCCAATTTGGCCAGATTCCACTATTTCTAACTGTAGATTTCAAGAAATTAGCATTGTATGTCAGCTTGAATGTATATCAACTACTTGGAAAAAATCTTGCTTTGGACACATAAACTCTAAATCTTTCTCTATCCATATATTTCATATGACTTTTATATATTAACATATATAGTATATATAACTAATTTATTATTTAAGTGTAATTTATTTCCAATGTTTTGTTCGTTTCAGATGTACAACAAAATTATATATATATATTTTTATATATATATATATATACACACATTATTTTTCAGATTCTTTTACCAAACAGGTTATTATAAAATATTGAATATTATTCCCTGTGTTATATAGTAGGTCTCTGTTGTTTAATTATTTTATATATAGTAGCACTTATATGTCACTCCCAAATTCCTAATTTATCCCTCCTCCTGACCTTTTCACTTTGGCAACCATAAATTTGCTGTCTGTTTTTTATTCTATTACTGTTTTATAAATAAGTTCATTTGTATCATTTTTTAGATTCCACATATAAGTGATATCATTTATTATTTGTCTTTATCTGACTTCACTAAGTATAATAATCTCTAGGTCCATCTATGTTGCTGCAAAAGACATTATTTCATTCTTTTTTATGCTGAGTAATATTCCATTTTATATATGTACCACATCATCTTCATTCATTCATTGATGGATATTTAGGTTGCTTCCATGTCCTGGATGTTGTAAAAATGCTCCAGTGAACACTGGGATGCATGTATCTTTTCAAATTATAGTTTTCTCTGGAGATATGCCAAGGAGAACTACCATGTGATCCTGTAATATATATTTACTGAGAAATGTTCTCTGTAATAAGAAGCTTCGAATTTACAGAGAGATTTCTATATCTAAAATATATGATTTCCACTTTAGGAATGAAACTTGCATATTGTCATTGTTGAAGAGTTCTGATTGACCAGATGGCATACTGGTTGTTTCATGCATCTTATTTCACTTAAGTCTCAGAGTAACCCATCTGAAGTCAGCCCTCTATATTATTCCTATTTACAAATGAGAAAATGAAGGTTTTGAGTTGTTAAATTACTCTCTTCAGGTCACACAACTTGCCCATGGTGGAGATGTGATTAAAAGTCATCTCAGCAGACTCCAGAATTCATATTGAACCACGTGGTGCTCCATTGCCACACTCAATAGAAAGTAAAATTTAACATGACATAGAATTTCTAGTTTTTCTCATGCCTTTATGTTTATTAAAAAGTATCTTTATTTCAAAGAAAAGAGAGTTTTCTTTAAAAAAGTAAAATTAAAAATCAGGAAACCAAAATTAATATTAATCTAATAATTTTTCAAGACTCACTCAAAATTAAGCTGAGAAGCATACTAGGCAATCTGAAAAGAAGTGGTAGTATCTTTCCATAATGATTTTAGTAAAACTAAAATGTAGAAAGTAGATTAAGAAGATTTGAATTTCAGTAAAGCCTACACACAGGTGATGAAAGAACATGACTCTCTGAAAAAATATCTGTAACTGCAGCGGCATCTACATTTAATGATATTTGCAACAATTATTTTTCCTTGTAGCCTTGCTCCTTTCCCTTCCAGTGAATACTCTCAACCTGTGAAAGAATGTTAAAGTATTTTATTCTAACAACTTTAATTTTCACAGCAAAGTGGAGATGTCAATTACGTATGCTCTTTAACTAAAATAACATTAGATTCAGCAGCACAGAGCAAGAGTTTGCAAGGCTGTAGCAGTCAGTACTAGGTCACCTATTCACTATTTCCCATTTACTTAGAATTATATCAGCTCTACTTCATCAAATCATCCATGTCTAATCACCTAATAACATTGACTTGCAGAATCAGTTTGATTGACTGTGTTCTGTTTTCCTCAACATGTGCTATCTTATTTCATATTGGCTGAACCTTGTTGCCTACTTTATCTTAACGATCCTGGATCTCACCATGGGAAACATAAGAACCGATATTCTTGCTTTGTTTTAGATGGCTGTGTGCAGGCAGATGGCTGTCTCCTAATGTAAAGTTCAGAGTGACAGATTTAGAATATCAGCACTTTGTGCTAGAGGAAAGTGTTTGCCTCTGCCTTTTGTTTTTGCCTACTTTATCAGAGAAGAATCAGCCCTCTATATTATTCCTATTTACAAATGAGAAAATGAAGGTTTTGAGTTGTTAAATTACTCTCTTCAGGTCACACAACTTGCCCATGGTGGAGATGTGATTAAAAGTCATCTCAGCAGACTCCAGAATTCATATTGAACCACGTGGTGCTCCATTGCCACACTCAATAGAAAGTAAAATTTAACATGACATAGAATTTCTAGTTTTTCTCATGCCTTTATGTTTATTAAAAAGTATCTTTATTTCAAAGAAAAGAGAGTTTTCTTTAAAAAAGTAAAATTAAAAATCAGGAAACCAAAATTAATATTAATCTAATAATTTTTCAAGACTCACTCAAAATTAAGCTGAGAAGCATACTAGGCAATCTGAAAAGAAGTGGTAGTATCTTTCCATAATGATTTTAGTAAAACTAAAATGTAGAAAGTAGATTAAGAAGATTTGAATTTCAGTAAAGCCTACACACAGGTGATGAAAGAACATGACTCTCTGAAAAAATATCTGTAACTGCAGCGGCATCTACATTTAAAGATATTTGCAAAAATTATTTTTCCTTGTAGCCTTGCTCCTTTCCCTTCCAGTGAATACTCTCAACCTGTGAAAGAATGTTAAAGTATTTTATTCTAACAACTTTAATTTTCACAGCAAAGTGGAGATGTCAATTACGTATGCTCTTTAACTAAAATAACATTAGATTCAGCAGCACAGAGCAAGAGTTTGCAAGGCTGTAGCAGTCAGTACTAGGTCACCTATTCACTATTTCCCATTTACTTAGAATTATATCAGCTCTACTTCATCAAATCATCCATGTCTAATCACCTAATAACATTGACTTGCAGAATCAGTTTGATTGACTGTGTTCTGTTTTCCTCAACATGTGCTATCTTATTTCATATTGGCTGAACCTTGTTGCCTACTTTATCTTAACGATCCTGGATCTCACCATGGGAAACATAAGAACCGATATTCTTGCTTTGTTTTAGATGGCTGTGTGCAGGCAGATGGCTGTCTCCTAATGTAAAGTTCAGAGTGACAGATTTAGAATATCAGCACTTTGTGCTAGAGGAAAGTGTTTGCCTCTGCCTATTAATTATAGGATTAACATTTTTAAACAGTCCCATACTTTTTAGTGTTCTATAAAACAGTTTTATAAATAGTGCAATAAAGGAGTATTTAAATGCCATACATTAAAACCAAGAAATCATTTAGTTGATATTCTGTCTGTGTGTATTCCATATATGCTTAAAGGTCAGCTGCACTGAATAAATTGCAAACCTAAAAATAAAAATGAGAGGTTTTACTGAGTGTTTTGTCTTCTTAAAAAAAAAAAAGAGATTATGTAAATATCTGCTTTGTTTTTGCCACAACTGGAACATATTTTAAAGGCATATTAGAGTAGTCTGAACATATTTAGTAACAATAGATCAGGTGGGATGTTCCAGAGCCAGAGAAGGCAGATATAGTCAGCCTCTAATAATAATGACTGATCTCTCCAGACGACTGGTGGTCTACATCATTAAACAAGGGCCAAGACATGGGTGTTAGCCACAATGTTCCTGTCTGAAAATCTTCTTTAAAAGCAAGGAACAGGGCTGCGTATTTATTAGTAAATGGTAATTGCCAAAAAATATTAAGATGTCAAGTAGAAAGTGAATGGGGATTGAAATTAAAGGTAGAGGCTGACAGGAGGTCAGATTACCTGTGGTCATGACCGAGGAAGGTTCTGATTTTGGAGTAAAGGCAGGGGAAGGCCTCCATCTTCCCTATCCTTCTCACCACCAACTTCTGCATTCTCCACCAGGGAGTATCGGGTTCAGTTGGCAAAAATGTGACAGCTCTCCAACCTACTTCCTGGTGCTTATAAAACTTTCCAGTGTAGTAAAAACTAAAAATCCATCAATCTCTCTACTTACATTGGTAATAATCTAGAAATGTCCACCTAGGAAGAGGAAGGACTTCATATACCTCTTTGTCCATCAAAAAAGGATGACATTTATTGTACTCATCTCTCTTACTGCCTTAATTAACATCCTTTCCTCCTTTAGCACATCCAATTAAATAAGCATTAATGGAACACATATGCATCAGTATCACACATGGAGTTAGTCAGTAGAGGTGTTATAAAGATGTTGTGTTTTGTGGTTGCTTAGTCACTGCTGTGTCCAGCTGTAGCCTGCCAGACTCCTCTATCCATGGGATTTTCCAGGGAAGAATACTGCAGTAAACATTAAAAAGTCATTGATTTAACAAACTCTAGAGCACTCATTTTGATCTCTCTTCTCTTAACTCTCTGTCTCCTGGTAAATGATAGAGTCCAACAGAACCGTGAAGCCTCACATGACATCTCTACAATAGTAGCTGCCAGATATGTAACTCAGGCCCGAAACGTCGCTGTACGCCAGAGAAGCATGTCACATTTGTATATCAAACAAGGCCATTCACAAAAGTGGGCTGTGACTCTTTCAGTTAAATTCTCTCATGCACATTTCTACCAGACATTATTTACATAAACCTTTATTTTAAAAAATTTATTTTTTAATTGATAAATAATTGCTTTATAGAATTTTGTTGCTTTCTGCCAAACATCAACATGAATCAGGCATAGGTATACATATGTCCCCTCCCTCTTGAACCTTCCTGCCACCTCCCACCCCATCCCACCCCTCTAGGTTACCACAGAGCATTGAGTTGAGCTCTGTTCCTGTCTGAAAATCTTCTTTAAAAGCAAGGAACAGGGCTGATTTATTAGTAAATGGTAATTGCCAAAAAATATTAAGATGTCAAGTAGAAAGTGAATGGGGATTGAAATTAAAGGTAGAGGCTGACAGGAGGTCAGATTACCTGTGGTCATGACCGAGGAAGGTTCTGATTTTGGAGTAAAGGCAGGGGAAGGCCTCCATCTTCCCTATCCTTCTCACCACCAACTTCTGCATTCTCCACCAGGGAGTATCGGGTTCAGTTGGCAAAAATGTGACAGCTCTCCAACCTACTTCCTGGTGCTTATAAAACTTTCCAGTGTAGTAAAAACTAAAAATCCATCAATCTCTACTTACATTGGTAATAATCTAGAAATGTCCACCTAGGAAGAGGAAGGACTTCATATACCTCTTTGTCCATCAAAAAAGGATGACATTTATTGTACTCATCTCTCTTACTGCCTTAATTAACATCCTTTCCTCCTTTAGCACATCCAATTAAATAAGCATTAATGGAACACATATGCATCAGTATCACACATGGAGTTAGTCAGTAGAGGTGTTATAAAGATGTTGTGTTTTGTGGTTGCTTAGTCACTGCTGTGTCCAGCTGTAGCCTGCCAGACTCCTCTATCCATGGGATTTTCCAGGGAAGAATACTGCAGTAAACATTAAAAAGTCATTGATTTAACAAACTCTAGAGCACTCATTTTGATCTCTCTTCTCTTAACTCTCTGTCTCCTGGTAAATGATAGAGTCCAACAGAACCGTGAAGCCTCACATGACATCTCTACAATAGTAGCTGCCAGATATGTAACTCAGGCCCGAAACGTCGCTGTACGCCAGAGAAGCATGTCACATTTGTATATCAAACAAGGCCATTCACAAAAGTGGGCTGTGACTCTTTCAGTTAAATTCTCTCATGCACATTTCTACCAGACATTATTTACATAAACCTTTATTTTAAAAAATTTATTTTTTAATTGATAAATAATTGCTTTATAGAATTTTGTTGCTTTCTGCCAAACATCAACATGAATCAGGCATAGGTATACATATGTCCCCTCCCTCTTGAACCTTCCTGCCACCTCCCACCCCATCCCACCCCTCTAGGTTACCACAGAGCATTGAGTTGAGCTCCCTGCATTATAAAGCAATAGCCAACTGTTTTACATATGGTAGTGTAAATGTTTAAATATTACTCTCTCACTTTGTCCCTTCCTCTCCTTCCCCTATTATGCCCACAAATCTGTTCATCCATCTCACTAGAACTGACTCAAATTCATTCCTTTTTATGACTGTGTAATATTTAATTGTGTATATGTACCATAACTACTTTATTCATTTATTTGTTGGTAGACATCTAGATTGCTTCCTTGTACTGACTACTGTAAATAGTAAATAGTGTCCCAATAGAACACTGAGTTGCATGTGTCTTAAAATTGTGGTTTTCTCAGGGTATATGCCCAGTAGTGGGATTGCTGGGAAATGGTATAATTTTAGTCCTAGTTTTTTTAAAAGAAATCTCTATGCTATTCCCCATAGTGACTCTTTCAATTTGCATGTCTACCAACAGTGTAAGAGGCATCCCTTTTCTCCACATTTCTCCAACATTTGCTGTTTGTAGATTGTTTGATAATGACCATTTTGACTGTGATAAGGTGATATCCCATTGTAGTTTTGATTTACATTTCTCTACTAATAAGTGATGTTGAACATTTTTTCATGTATTTGTTAGCCATCTCTAACAAATGTCTGTTTGGGTCTTCTATCCATGATTTCTTTACAGGGCTTTGTTGTTTCCTGCCACATATTGACATGAATCCACCATAGGTGTACATATATCGCCCTCCTCACGAACCTCCCCCAAATCTCCCTCCGCAGTCCACCTTCAAGGTCACCACAAAGCTTCTGTTTGAGATCCCCTAGTCCCATGGCGTATTGCCCTCCCTCACACCAATGTCCATAAGACTGTTCTCCATTTCTACCTCTCCACTGTCACATTTGTATATCAAACAAGGCCATTCACAAAAGTGGGCTGTGACTCTTTCAGTTAAATTCTCTCATGCACATTTCTACCAGACATTATTTACATAAACCTTTATTTTAAAAAATTTATTTTTTAATTGATAAATAATTGCTTTATAGAATTTTGTTGCTTTCTGCCAAACATCAACATGAATCAGGCATAGGTATACATATGTCCCCTCCCTCTTGAACCTTCCTGCCACCTCCCACCCCATCCCACCCCTCTAGGTTACCACAGAGCATTGAGTTGAGCTCCCTGCATTATAAAGCAATAGCCAACTGTTTTACATATGGTAGTGTAAATGTTTAAATATTACTCTCTCACTTTGTCCCTTCCTCTCCTTCCCCTATTATGCCCACAAATCTGTTCATCCATCTCACTAGAACTGACTCAAATTCATTCCTTTTTATGACTGTGTAATATTTAATTGTGTATATGTACCATAACTACTTTATTCATTTATTTGTTGGTAGACATCTAGATTGCTTCCTTGTACTGACTACTGTAAATAGTAAATAGTGTCCCAATAGAACACTGAGTTGCATGTGTCTTAAAATTGTGGTTTTCTCAGGGTATATGCCCAGTAGTGGGATTGCTGGGAAATGGTATAATTTTAGTCCTAGTTTTTTTTTTAAAAGAAATCTCTATGCTATTCCCCATAGTGACTCTTTCAATTTGCATGTCTACCAACAGTGTAAGAGGCATCCCTTTTCTCCACATTTCTCCAACATTTGCTGTTTGTAGATTGTTTGATAATGACCATTTTGACTGTGATAAGGTGATATCCCATTGTAGTTTTGATTTACATTTCTCTACTAATAAGTGATGTTGAACATTTTTTCATGTATTTGTTAGCCATCTCTAACAAATGTCTGTTTGGGTCTTCTATCCATGATTTCTTTACAGGGCTTTGTTGTTTCCTGCCACATATTGACATGAATCCACCATAGGTGTACATATATCGCCCTCCTCACGAACCTCCCCCAAATCTCCCTCCGCAGTCCACCCCTTCAAGGTCACCACAAAGCTTCTGTTTGAGATCCCCTAGTCCCATGGCGTATTGCCCTCCCTCACACCAATGTCCATAAGACTGTTCTCCATTTCTACCTCTCCACTGAAACTCTGCATGTTCATTTATCAGCACTTTCTAGATTCCATAAACATATGTGAGTATACAATATTTATCTTTCTCTCTATGATGTACTTCACTCTGTATAATCAGGTTTTAGATTCATCCACCTCATTAAAACTGATCCAAATGCATTTGTTTTTATGGCTGGTGTTATATATATATATATATATATATATATATATATATATATATATCCCAGCTTCTTTATCCATTCATCTGTCAATGGACATCTAGGTTGCTTTCATGTTCTAGCTATTGTAAATAGTACTGCAATGAACAATGGGGTAATTTTTGATTGGATTATTTATTTTCTCTGGTATTGAGGTGCATGAATTGCTTGGAGAGTAAGCCTTTGTCAGTTGCTTCATTTGCAATTATTTTCTCCCATTCTGAGAATTGTCTTTTCATCTTGTTCATGGTTTCCTTTGCTGTGCAAAAGCTTTTAAGTTTAACTAGATCCCATTTGTTTATTATTTTTTATCTCCATTACTGTAGTATGTGGGTCATAGAGGATCTTGTCAAAGAGGGTTTTGCCTATGTTTTCTTCTGTTTTATAGTTTCTGGTCTTATAGTTAGGCCTTTAATCCATTTTAAGTTTATCCTTGTATATGGTATTAGGAAGTATTCTAATTTTCTTTCTTTCTTTTAATTTTTGACTGCACCGGACCTTTGCTGCTGCATGCTGGCTTTCCCTAGAGCTACTCTTTAGGTGCAATGTGCAGGCTTCTCATTTTGGTGGTGTCTCTTATTGTAGAGCACAGGTTCTAGCTGAGTGGTTGTGGTACACAGGCTTAGTTAGCCTGCTGCATGTGGAATCTTCCTGGACGAGGGATCAATCCCATGACCTCTGCATTGACAGGTAGAGTCTTATCCACTGTACCACCAGGGAAGTCTGAAAGTATTCTAATTTTGATTCTTTTCTAATGTGCTTTAAACACTGGTCACATGCTGAAGAATAAGATGGAACATAGCCTTTGTCTTTTGTCTTTTACATAAAATATAAACCAATTGAGAAGTAAATGTTCAAATATATAATTCAAACTGACATACAGACTCTGAAACAGAATGGTGTAACAAAGAAGAACAGGGTGAGATGTGGTGGAAGTAGAAGAATAAATTTACAACTAGCAAATGTCACCCAATCGAAAAGTAAAAATTAGACTGTGCCAGGCTTTTGTAAAAGAAGGGTGAATGATTTAGACAAAGAGAATATTATGTTATCATGAAAATGAATATGCAAGAATGACTTTTCTGCCAGTTGTTTCTTAAAACAAAAACTCTAAGTAGCAAATAATTTTCTTAACTAAAGTTGGGGGGACTTATTAATGCAGAGAAAATCAATTCCATTAATTTCATTCACCTATTTATTCAGATTTGTAGTAGGTCTATTGATCCTTGTCTCGAGGAATTTGGGGGAGTTTTGTGGTCAGATGGGGTTTTTTCAGCCAAATAATGGCTATTTTTTTCTCAATTGCTGCAGTATACTCTTTTTTTTTTTTCAAAGATTTATTTATTTGTTTATTTTGGGGGGGTGGGGTGGGGAGGGAGGGGAGCAAGCAGGCTACATCTATTGGTCTTTTATTTGTCTATTTTCATCCATCTTTGTTCTTTGGCCCGTGTGGGCCTCCCGTCGCGGGTGGAGCGCATGCATGCCGGAGCTCTGGCTCAGTAATTGGACACATCAGTCCAGCCGCTCTGCGGCACGTAGGATCTTCCCAGCCCAGGGACGGAACCGGCGCCCCTTGCGCTGCAAAGCTCCTTACCCACTGGACCACCAGGGAAGCCCAGTATACTCTTTCAAAGAAAACATTAAACTCTCCCATATGAGAATGTATTACCAAATAGTTAAATTATCATGCTTGTTGAATTCTAGCTTTTTATTTTATTTTAACATTTTAAATAAAGATAGAAAACCTATACAAATACTTTAGTATCATACTATACAATGAACTAGTAAAGTTCTATTTTGTAGTTAACTAAAAGAAATTGGTATAAATAATTGAAAGATGTGAACTTGGAGTATATGAGAATACAGCAGCACCAAACATGATGACTGATGTTGGCCTGTCCAACATTATTATTCCTGCTCATGCTTAGTCATTCAGTCATGCCTGACTCTTTGCAACCCCATGGACTGTAGTCCACCTGGCTCCCCCATCCATGGGATTTCCCAGGCAAGAATACTGGAGTGGGTTGTTATTGTCTTCTCCAGGGAATCTTTCTGACCTAGGGATTGAACCTAGGCCTCCTGCATTGCAAGAGGATTATCTACTGTCTGAGCCACTAGGGAAGCCCTGACAATGTTACGACACAATGACAAAACAGAACTAGGAGGCCCAGAGCTAATCGAAAATAAATCATGTGGCCTCTGGCAAACTGATTTTTAGGCAAGCATTTTCTTCAACATATGATGTGCCTTTGGCAAGAAAAAAATCAATATTGTATTTAAGTGGTAGCATCATGCCCTTAGTCATAAATATAATTTGATTAATGAAATTGAGAACCATCTGAGCAAAATAATTTATTCTTTAAACTGTCTGCCCTTGAAATACTAAATCAATTTCAATTGCTTTAATCTGCTTGTTAAGGTATCTCTATGGATATCTCTTTTTTGTCAGTTCTAGAATCATAGATATGGATATAAATAAATATGAATAGGTAGAGAGTTGAAAATCAAAACCAATCCTCACACATATATACATCACCCTCTGTCTGCAGTCCTGTTTGCTGCTTGTGGATCAAAATAAGGAGTGGATGATTTGGGTAATCTCAGTACTCCTGGTAATTAACATCAAATGTAGTGGTAACTATGAAATTAGGGAGTAACAGACAATAACAGTTAGTAATTACCATTTCATACTTGGTACTTCCCATGCTAAGCTCTTTTCCTGCCTTTTCTCTTTTCATCATCACACCAACCCTGTGAGTCAGACAATACTTAATTTTTAAATTATTTATTTTATTCTTTTATGTTTGGGTGTTCTGTCTTCATTACTGTGTGAGGGCTTTCTAGTTACAGCAACAGGGACTGCTCTTCTTTGCAATGCACAGGCTTCTCTTGTTGTGGAGCACAAGCTCTACGAATGTGACTTCAGTATGTCAGGTCAGTTTATTTCTCTTCCTCGGCTCTTGTCTCATTGCAACAAAAATTTGGAGTAATGGCCAAAACAGTGCAGAATAACCAACACACTACAGTTCAGTTCAGCTCAAGCCGGCAGATATTTTGATTAGACAGGCACTTCCAAGACATGGGAGCAGACTGACTCCAAAGGAGTCCATCTCATCTTCCTTCCCAATCTTTTTTGACTTCCCCCTCTCACACTTCCAGTCTCCTCCTTTTGGTTACAATGTGTGCAAATCAGGGCTTGTACCCACAACTGATGAAAGAGAACACAAACAGGGCATATACTCAAGGCCAATGGATAATTGTAAATTATATTTATAAGGCTGTGTTATTTATGTCGATAATCCAGTCTGTAAGAATTAGATGTACAATATTCATTAGCCCTTCCTGGGCTTCGAACTGCCTAAGGTTACTTGGAGAAGCCCCTGTGCTTATTTTGTACCTACTGTGTGCCTAGGGTACATGTGCAGGAGTTGAAAATGTCTCTGTGGTTATTTTGTATCATATCTGTGAGCTCTCCTGGGGGTTTCTGGAATGGGATTTAGAGATCAGTTTGCATCCTTTTAGGCCAGGCCTCCCCTTGTTGCTCATGTCTAACTTCCTGTCTAACTTCCTACCTAACAAGCAGTTGCAGCATGTGGGCTCATGTTGCTGGCTCAATAGTTGTGGCTTACAGTTTGAGTTGTTCCACGGCATGTGGCATCTTCCCAGACCAGGGATCAAACCATCCATGTTCCCTGTATTTACAGGTGGATTCTTAACCACTGGACCACAAATAGAAGTCCCCAAATAATAATTTATTAGTCAAAGTTATTTTTGTTTCCAAGTGATGGAGATCAACTCAACAATAGCTCATATTTATTAGATGCTTAAGATGTATTAGGCATTGCTCTTAGTCTTACCCTGCAAGAGAGGAAATGGATGCCGATAGTTTAAGTAACATGGCTACTTAGCCATGCTCTTTCTCATGTGAGTCAGACAATACTTAATTTTTAAATTATTTATTTTATTCTTTTATGTTTGGGTGTTCTGTCTTCATTACTGTGTGAGGGCTTTCTAGTTACAGCAACAGGGACTGCTCTTCTTTGCAATGCACAGGCTTCTCTTGTTGTGGAGCACAAGCTCTGAATGTGACTTCAGTATGTCAGGTCAGTTTATTTCTCTTCCTCGGCTCTTGTCTCATTGCAACAAAAATTTGGAGTAATGGCCAAAACAGTGCAGAATAACCAACACACTACAGTTCAGTTCAGCTCAAGCCGGCAGATATTTTGATTAGACAGGCACTTCCAAGACATGGGAGCAGACTGACTCCAAAGGAGTCCATCTCATCTTCCTTCCCAATCTTTTTTGACTTCCCCCTCTCACACTTCCAGTCTCCTCCTTTTGGTTACAATGTGTGCAAATCAGGGCTTGTACCCACAACTGATGAAAGAGAACACAAACAGGGCATATACTCAAGGCCAATGGATAATTGTAAATTATATTTATAAGGCTGTGTTATTTATGTCGATAATCCAGTCTGTAAGAATTAGATGTACAATATTCATTAGCCCTTCCTGGGCTTCGAACTGCCTAAGGTTACTTGGAGAAGCCCCTGTGCTTATTTTGTACCTACTGTGTGCCTAGGGTACATGTGCAGGAGTTGAAAATGTCTCTGTGGTTATTTTGTATCATATCTGTGAGCTCTCCTGGGGGTTTCTGGAATGGGATTTAGAGATCAGTTTGCATCCTTTTAGGCCAGGCCTCCCCTTGTTGCTCATGTCTAACTTCCTGTCTAACTTCCTACCTAACAAGCAGTTGCAGCATGTGGGCTCATGTTGCTGGCTCAATAGTTGTGGCTTACAGTTTGAGTTGTTCCACGGCATGTGGCATCTTCCCAGACCAGGGATCAAACCATCCATGTTCCCTGTATTTACAGGTGGATTCTTAACCACTGGACCACAAATAGAAGTCCCCAAATAATAATTTATTAGTCAAAGTTATTTTTGTTTCCAAGTGATGGAGATCAACTCAACAATAGCTCATATTTATTAGATGCTTAAGATGTATTAGGCATTGCTCTTAGTCTTACCCTGCAAGAGAGGAAATGGATGCCGATAGTTTAAGTAACATGGCTACTTAGCCAGTAAGTTTGAAATTGAAATTTGAATCTCAGTTCTTAAAACTCCCTTTTATCTGATCCAAGTTAATGTAAGCAAAAACAGAAAAATTTATAGAAGTATAAATGTGGCATCTCATAGAACTCTAAAATAAAGTACAAATGTAACCCTAGAAAGACTAGAACTAGGAGCAAAAGAACCTCAGGTACTTTCTCTGCTGGATTTCTGTTTCGTTCCTCTCACAAGATCCTAACTGACAATGGCATTTGAATCAACACTGTAGAGTGTTTCCCCTAGGAAATGATTGAGTCTAAGATCAGCTCTGTGGAGGAGATGCATGGCTAAATTCACCACCACTAGCCCAGTCACTGTGGCTAAAACTGCTGTGCCAGACTGGCTGCTGAAGGAGATCATAAACAGTTTCCATGAAGGAAGAATCCTGGTGGGCTTGGAATTCACCATAAAATATGTAATCTCAGTGTTAATATCCCCATTCTTCTGAAGGAATAATTGAGGCTCAGAGAAAGTAATTTGCCATGGTAACCTAGCGATGAGCAAAACCAGAAATCAAACCAAGGGCTTCCCCTGGTGGTCGAGTGGGTAAGGACACCACCTTGCAGTGCAAGGGGCGCCGGTTCGAGCCCTGGCCTGGGAAGATCCCACGTGCTGCGGAGCAGCTGGACCAATGTGTCCAGTTACTGAGTCGGAGCTCTGGAGCGCATGCGCCCAGAGCCAGTGCTCTGCAACAACAGAGGCCACTGCGACAGGAGGCCCACATGGGCCAAAGAACGAAGATGGATGAAAATAGACAAATGAAAGACCAATAGAAGCGGCCCACCTGCTCCCCTCCCTCCCCAACCCGACCCCTGCCCGAAGTAAATAAATAAATAAATCTTTAAAAAAGAAAGAAATCAAAAGCAGATTTGATACTAAAATTCATTTCTTTGACCACTCACCCGAAATTTTTTTGTACTAAATAATGGTTATTTTGTTTCCAAGTGATGGAGATCAACTCAACAATAGCTCATATTTATTAGATGCTTAAGATGTATTAGGCATTGCTCTTAGTCTTACCCTGCAAGAGAGGAAATGGATGCCGATAGTTTAAGTAACATGGCTACTTAGCCAGTAAGTTTGAAATTGAAATTTGAATCTCAGTTCTTAAAACTCCCTTTTATCTGATCCAAGTTAATGTAAGCAAAAACAGAAAAATTTATAGAAGTATAAATGTGGCATCTCATAGAACTCTAAAATAAAGTACAAATGTAACCCTAGAAAGACTAGAACTAGGAGCAAAAGAACCTCAGGTACTTTCTCTGCTGGATTTCTGTTTCGTTCCTCTCACAAGATCCTAACTGACAATGGCATTTGAATCAACACTGTAGAGTGTTTCCCCTAGGAAATGATTGAGTCTAAGATCAGCTCTGTGGAGGAGATGCATGGCTAAATTCACCACCACTAGCCCAGTCACTGTGGCTAAAACTGCTGTGCCAGACTGGCTGCTGAAGGAGATCATAAACAGTTTCCATGAAGGAAGAATCCTGGTGGGCTTGGAATTCACCATAAAATATGTAATCTCAGTGTTAATATCCCCATTCTTCTGAAGGAATAATTGAGGCTCAGAGAAAGTAATTTGCCATGGTAACCTAGCGATGAGCAAAACCAGAAATCAAACCAAGGGCTTCCCCTGGTGGTCGAGTGGGTAAGGACACCACCTTGCAGTGCAAGGGGCGCCGGTTCGAGCCCTGGCCTGGGAAGATCCCACGTGCTGCGGAGCAGCTGGACCAATGTGTCCAGTTACTGAGTCGGAGCTCTGGAGCGCATGCGCCCAGAGCCAGTGCTCTGCAACAACAGAGGCCACTGCGACAGGAGGCCCACATGGGCCAAAGAACGAAGATGGATGAAAATAGACAAATGAAAGACCAATAGAAGCGGCCCACCTGCTCCCCTCCCTCCCCAACCCGACCCCTGCCCGAAGTAAATAAATAAATAAATCTTTAAAAAAAAAAAAAGAAATCAAACCAAGCTAGATTTGATACTAAAATTCATTTCTTTGACCACTCACTCATCCCTGTTTTATAATCTTTCTCAAATATAAGATATACAGTGTCATCTATATCGACACAGCAATGAATTTAGTTTATTAAGTGACCTGACTTGGCAGGTTCCATTCAGGAATAATTTAATTTCTCCCAGCACTAATTTAAGATATTTTCTGCCATATTTCTTTTTTCTTTATCTGAGGTAACATAGATACAGCACATAGCTTTCAGGTCACTTTCAGGCAATAAAAAGGCCAATTCTATTGAATTAATTGTTTCATTTCCACACTCAGTTTGGATTTGTCCACCCCCTTCTGTCTCTTCCGCTGAAGCATCTCCTCCCAGGGTCAGCTCAAGGGTAGAAGAAATCAGGAGAAACATGAAGTCTGATTGCTGCATTGCAGGCAGATTCTTTACCACTGAGGCACTGGGGAAGCTCATGAAGTCTGAATCGTGAGTGGCTACTGATGGAGAGAGCAAATGCAAATGCATTCTCTCACCACAGGGGCAGCCGTGTCTTGTTGGTGATTCACTGCAGCACATCTCTGTGCTGGGCTGTTCCTTCACTCATATAGATTTAGAGGATGAGGATAGCTGGACCAATTGACCTTTTCTTCTTAGTGTGTGCAGCCTAGATATGTTTAATACCATCTCTAGAAGGGGAGATCATTATCAAGAATTCTCTGCAGTTTGGGGACTAATGTCCTCATATCAACAGGTGATATTATGCTAATATAAGTACATTTTAATCAAGATGGAACGTAATACAGCACCTAGGAAAAATGGCATTTACTTCTGTGTGTGTGTGTTTTTTTCATGTATACTGATTCATCCCTATTACCAGAGAAAATTCAACTCTTCCCAAAAGGGTTCTAAGTTGAATTCAAAAGATCTTGGGAGTCTCTTGCTTCTTTCATCTTAGAAGTCACACATTTTTACATTTTACAGTATGAGCACTATGATACAAGAGGGAAATAAAATCGTTCTCTAGGGATTTTTTTGTTTCTCCTGTGGCTATAAGCAAACTTAACATGCTGATGCAAATTCTCAGAACACATTTTTTGAGAAACAGAGGCCTACTTCTGTATGCTGGAACCGGACAGTATGCTGGAACCGGACAGTATGCTAGAAGAGAGATGTGGAATCCTCCTCCCAACCCTTAATAGGCTGCACAGCATTAGAAGAATCATGCCTCTTTGACCTTCAAGTTCTCTATCATCAAAGTGACAGAGTTATAATCAATTTGAAGCCGTTTTTATCTCTAAAATGTACCAACACAAGATTGGTCTCTAACACTAACCTGTTACTGAGTCCAAGCTTGTACTGCTCACTGCATGATAGGTTGGTAAATTTAAAGAAAAGGTGTTGGGGCAAGGAATAGCAAGTGTCTTTGGAAAGCTAGCAGATGGAGAAAATGATGGATCATTGTCCTAAGGAACTGTCTCCCTTAAGTTAGAATTTAGGCTTCTTTTATTCTAAAAGGGGAGAGGGTACAATCAAGCATTTTCTGGTTCTAGTGAGCATGTATTAATTCTTCCTTCCTACAGCTGTTCATAGGTAGGCCTGGTCAGGATGTGTTCAGTGAGCTAACCACAGTGTTTTAGCTTAATGCTCATTACATAGAAGGCAGAGTTCTCAAAGACAGATCATCATGTATAATTTAAGCTTATAGGCAACATCCCTTTAGTAATTAACTTGTAGCAAATGCAATAGAATACAAAGATTAATGTGGAATTAGATTTGTTCTTCCCTCTTTAAAAACTCTTGGGTTCTGCTTTGCAGTTGGTCCATACTTGGGAGTCTAAAGAGATACCTCTAAATCTTGCTCAAAGAGCTTAATGATCAGGCTGTTTTCTAACTTTGCTCGCCAGTTGTTACAGAATGAGTTCTCAGAGAAGCAGAATCCTAGAAAGAGATTATAAAGCAGGAATTTTATCAAGGGAGCATTTTTTAAAATCAACACACATATGAGAAGGAAAGCATTTGTATTTGACAGCAAGTACTTTACAGCACCTGCCACACAATATCTCTCTGCCTCGTCTTAGATCATCAGGAGCTACTGTCTTGCTGATCACTGAACCCAAGGTAGGCGAGGCATGAGCTGAGTCGCTGAAAGAAAATGTGAAGAGCATTAGGAACTGTAGACATGCTTTATTCACGGGTGGCTGACAGAGTCACAAAGGCTGTTTCAGGTGGTGCTTCTATAGGTATACATGAACAAAAGTGGCACAGGGTCAAGAGATTGCATCATGATGCATGTGAACAGTGCTATAAATGATCTCAGCTGTTACATGACCATGCAAAGTCATTGTTTGGACAATGAACATTGGACAAGAGTTAGAGGATGTTGGGCAAGAGAGCCTGACCACCGCCATTTGGCTCATTGCTATTGCTCTATATTCCACCCCTTCAGAGACTCTTGCCTCACAATCTACACGCAGTCCATTTTCCGTGATACCCCCTTGGTAAGTAATGTTGACCCTTAGATTCCACCCTTCAGAATAGAAGGTCTAGCTTTTGGAAAGCTAGCAGATGGAGAAAATGATGGATCATTGTCCTAAGGAACTGTCTCCCTTAAGTTAGAATTTAGGCTTCTTTTATTCTAAAAGGGGAGAGGGTACAATCAAGCATTTTCTGGTTCTAGTGAGCATGTATTAATTCTTCCTTCCTACAGCTGTTCATAGGTAGGCCTGGTCAGGATGTGTTCAGTGAGCTAACCACAGTGTTTTAGCTTAATGCTCATTACATAGAAGGCAGAGTTCTCAAAGACAGATCATCATGTATAATTTAAGCTTATAGGCAACATCCCTTTAGTAATTAACTTGTAGCAAATGCAATAGAATACAAAGATTAATGTGGAATTAGATTTGTTCTTCCCTCTTTAAAAAAACTCTTGGGTTCTGCTTTGCAGTTGGTCCATACTTGGGAGTCTAAAGAGATACCTCTAAATCTTGCTCAAAGAGCTTAATGATCAGGCTGTTTTCTAACTTTGCTCGCCAGTTGTTACAGAATGAGTTCTCAGAGAAGCAGAATCCTAGAAAGAGATTATAAAGCAGGAATTTTATCAAGGGAGCATTTTTAAGATCAACACACATATGAGAAGGAAAGCATTTGTATTTGACAGCAAGTACTTTACAGCACCTGCCACACAATATCTCTCTGCCTCGTCTTAGATCATCAGGAGCTACTGTCTTGCTGATCACTGAACCCAAGGTAGGCGAGGCATGAGCTGAGTCGCTGAAAGAAAATGTGAAGAGCATTAGGAACTGTAGACATGCTTTATTCACGGGTGGCTGACAGAGTCACAAAGGCTGTTTCAGGTGGTGCTTCTATAGGTATACATGAACAAAAGTGGCACAGGGTCAAGAGATTGCATCATGATGCATGTGAACAGTGCTATAAATGATCTCAGCTGTTACATGACCATGCAAAGTCATTGTTTGGACAATGAACATTGGACAAGAGTTAGAGGATGTTGGGCAAGAGAGCCTGACCACCGCCATTTGGCTCATTGCTATTGCTCTATATTCCACCCCTTCAGAGACTCTTGCCTCACAATCTACACGCAGTCCATTTTCCGTGATACCCCCTTGGTAAGTAATGTTGACCCTTAGACCTACATCCCACAGCAACAGTAAAAGCTACAGCAACAGACCATTAGGACAAAAGTTATACCCTCAACACACAGCAGAATCCAGTGCCAGATACTGGGTAGGTGACTTGCACATGAGGGAGTCAGACACTCATCACTCAGGGTACAATCTGGAACTTAGGCTGCAGTCCTTGCCTCCGTGGGGCTAGAAGAGTCATGTACTGCATGCAGGATGCCTTTATCTTGCAAGGCCAAGTCCAGTCCACCATCTGACCTTGTGAAGTCTCCGTTGGATCTGGCAGCAGGATATTACCTTGGGTTCCATATCCAGGCTTTAATAAAATGTCTATTGTTGCTTGCAATTGTATAGATATGGCAACATGATGCAGAAGAGCCTCCAAAGAGGCAACTCCACCTCTGTAGAGTTTCTCATTCAGAACCTCCAAAATCCCCCATAGGCTTTGGGCTCACCCCTTCACAGAGGAGATTTTGTGATGTTCACAGCCCACCCACATGATTCTAGATGCTTTATATAATCTGGTGCACATGCTGTATATCTTTAAGAGAATTAGAGATTAATAGCCCATCATTAATGTAATGGAACAGTTTCACTGATGTTGGGCACTTCCATTTTGCCAAGTCTTCTGCAAGCAACCAATGACAAGCAGTTGGGCTGAGCAGGTACCCTTGGGAAAGGATCTGAAATGATTGATTTGATCTCATCAGCTATAGATAATAGAGGGAAAAAAAGTATTAACTAAAGACTACTACACAGTGATAATTGCCTATGCTGCAGTCAGTTGGTCCATCAAGTCATGAATCACTGGCACGGCAGAATGCATAGGTAGCACCACCTTATTCAATTTTCTGTAATCCACAGTCATTGACCATGAGCCCTCAGATTTCTGAGCAGGCCACACTGGAGAGTTAAATGGACTGTTAGTGGGCCATACAATGCCCACTTTTGCCAGCTCAGCAATGGGGGTGCCTATTTCTTCATGGTCACCTGGTAGATGATGCTGTCTCACATCTTACCCTCTGAGGCTCCAGTAACATTTGTGGGGAGTGTTTCTTATATCCCCTCACAATGGCCTTCATCACACACACTCAGAGATAAAATTCCCCCACAGAGGTTTGCAACATTAGGTCTCATTGAACATCTTTCCCCAAAGTATATTCCAGGATCAGGGTACACACACAGTGTACATCCACACAGGGACCCATCCAATTTTTAAAGGTAAGGACACAGCCTTTACCTTAACCGCCTGGCCACCATTAGCCATTAATGTGTGCACTGGAACTGGGAAACCGCTCTGGTTGGCCATAAATAAGGCTGCATTCAGCACCAGTGTCAGCCAGAGCCATTACTGTCTGTACATTAGACTGTGACAAGTGACTTGCAAGCTCTACATGGGGCCTCTAGTCCCTGCTTGTGTTCTTTGGGTAGGCATGCTGGCATGAGCCCTATTCAAAGTGGAAAAGGACATCTGAAGGAGCATCCTTGGGCATCATGTAGTGTTCTAACTGAACCACCCATACCTCTTTCTGTGGGCACTTCTTACACTTAGTAAACTGTTTCTCTGGTCTCAGTTACCTCCATAACTCTAGGAGAATAGAATTGGGCTATTTTATCAATTTTATTTATTTTGGTCCTACTTTAATATTGCAAGTTATCCCATTTTCTTTCTTCTGAATTCTATTATACAAATCTCTAGATACATGTCAAAATGGGATAACTTGCAATCTTAAAGTAGAAGACTAAAATTGACTGTGTAAATTTTCTAAAAAATTTTAAGGTGTTATACTTTGTATATCTATCTCGCAAGCAACAATGAAGATTGGGCTGAGCAGGTACCCTTGGGAAAGGATCTGAAATGATTGATTTGATCTCATCAGCTATAGATAATAGAGGGAAAAGTATTAACTAAAGACTACTACACAGTGATAATTGCCTATGCTGCAGTCAGTTGGTCCATCAAGTCATGAATCACTGGCACGGCAGAATGCATAGGTAGCACCACCTTATTCAATTTTCTGTAATCCACAGTCATTGACCATGAGCCCTCAGATTTCTGAGCAGGCCACACTGGAGAGTTAAATGGACTGTTAGTGGGCCATACAATGCCCACTTTTGCCAGCTCAGCAATGGGGGTGCCTATTTCTTCATGGTCACCTGGTAGATGATGCTGTCTCACATCTTACCCTCTGAGGCTCCAGTAACATTTGTGGGGAGTGTTTCTTATATCCCCTCACAATGGCCTTCATCACACACACTCAGAGATAAAATTCCCCCACAGAGGTTTGCAACATTAGGTCTCATTGAACATCTTTCCCCAAAGTATATTCCAGGATCAGGGGTACACACACAGTGTACATCCACACAGGGACCCATCCAATTTTTAAAGGTAAGGACACAGCCTTTACCTTAACCGCCTGGCCACCATTAGCCATTAATGTGTGCACTGGAACTGGGAAACCGCTCTGGTTGGCCATAAATAAGGCTGCATTCAGCACCAGTGTCAGCCAGAGCCATTACTGTCTGTACATTAGACTGTGACAAGTGACTTGCAAGCTCTACATGGGGCCTCTAGTCCCTGCTTGTGTTCTTTGGGTAGGCATGCTGGCATGAGCCCTATTCAAAGTGGAAAAGGACATCTGAAGGAGCATCCTTGGGCATCATGTAGTGTTCTAACTGAACCACCCATACCTCTTTCTGTGGGCACTTCTTACACTTAGTAAACTGTTTCTCTGGTCTCAGTTACCTCCATAACTCTAGGAGAATAGAATTGGGCTATTTTATCAATTTTATTTATTTTGGTCCTACTTTAATATTGCAAGTTATCCCATTTTCTTTCTTCTGAATTCTATTATACAAATCTCTAGATACATGTCAAAATGGGATAACTTGCAATCTTAAAGTAGAAGACTAAAATTGACTGTGTAAATTTTCTAAAAAATTTTAAGGTGTTATACTTTGTATATCTATCAGGATGACATTATTACACATACATATCGCATGTGTACCAAATGGGACATTACCCTTGAATTCTTCCATTATTCAGATACTGAAATCCTTTACATGAATGTGAATTCCAATCCCATAGACATGCTCTAAGCACCTATACCTTATTCTGCAATGCTGATTGGCAATTATGTTGAGAAAGTCCTTTTTTAAAGCATATCTAATTACATGGAACTAACAATATTACCACACTCGGGATTTTCTATACTATGAATCATATTTACTTAACCATATCTTTCACATTTGTACCAGTATGCATTCTGTGTGCATAGACTCTGAAATATGTAGAAGTAGGTCGTTCAGAGTGTGCACTTTCATGCAGAGTGATGTAGTTATATTTCTTTCTAGAATGTAAAAGAAGGATGGAAAATGGTGACTAGATGCATTTCAGTGACACCACAAAACAACTATTGAAGTTTTCTATCATTTGAACTTTTCATAAAAATGTTGTCTAGTCTTTCACAAATTTCTAACACCTGATTTAAGAAGGAATCTAAAAGCCCTATCTACTGTGGATTCCTATGTGCAACACATCTGACATTTCTAGGCATAAGAAGCAAAAAATACACTTAAAATTAGTTTCCTTATTCAAATTAGTGTGTGCAGTACCAAAACTATGTTCTGGAAAGAACTTGTACACAATTAACATTTGGGAACAGGCAAAGAATGAAAACAAAAGGAAGAGAAGGCTGTGAGTCTTTTCTCTTACATAGTATCTTCCTGTTTCACACTAGATAGAAGCTTAAAAAACTGTATGCATTTTGTGTTAAATTGATTTATAATTCATTTTTATAGAGGTAATACAAAAGCATTATGTATGAATATCCAAAAAGATTACTGTGCAATCACTTGAAAAGAGCCAACATTGAAAATTGCTAAAAATGATGTAATTTGGGCACAATTAGAGTTTGTGGAGAATAGAATTGGGCTATTTTATCAATTTTATTTATTTTGGTCCTACTTTAATATTGCAAGTTATCCCATTTTCTTTCTTCTGAATTCTATTATACAAATCTCTAGATACATGTCAAAATGGGATAACTTGCAATCTTAAAGTAGAAGACTAAAATTGACTGTGTAAATTTTCTAAAAAATTTTAAGGTGTTATACTTTGTATATCTATCAGGATGACATTATTACACATACATATCGCATGTGTACCAAATGGGACATTACCCTTGAATTCTTCCATTATTCAGATACTGAAATCCTTTACATGAATGTGAATTCCAATCCCATAGACATGCTCTAAGCACCTATACCTTATTCTGCAATGCTGATTGGCAATTATGTTGAGAAAGTCCTTTTTTAAAGCATATCTAATTACATGGAACTAACAATATTACCACACTCGGATTTTCTATACTATGAATCATATTTACTTAACCATATCTTTCACATTTGTACCAGTATGCATTCTGTGTGCATAGACTCTGAAATATGTAGAAGTAGGTCGTTCAGAGTGTGCACTTTCATGCAGAGTGATGTAGTTATATTTCTTTCTAGAATGTAAAAGAAGGATGGAAAATGGTGACTAGATGCATTTCAGTGACACCACAAAACAACTATTGAAGTTTTCTATCATTTGAACTTTTCATAAAAATGTTGTCTAGTCTTTCACAAATTTCTAACACCTGATTTAAGAAGGAATCTAAAAGCCCTATCTACTGTGGATTCCTATGTGCAACACATCTGACATTTCTAGGCATAAGAAGCAAAAAATACACTTAAAATTAGTTTCCTTATTCAAATTAGTGTGTGCAGTACCAAAACTATGTTCTGGAAAGAACTTGTACACAATTAACATTTGGGAACAGGCAAAGAATGAAAACAAAAGGAAGAGAAGGCTGTGAGTCTTTTCTCTTACATAGTATCTTCCTGTTTCACACTAGATAGAAGCTTAAAAAACTGTATGCATTTTGTGTTAAATTGATTTATAATTCATTTTTATAGAGGTAATACAAAAGCATTATGTATGAATATCCAAAAAGATTACTGTGCAATCACTTGAAAAGAGCCAACATTGAAAATTGCTAAAAATGATGAATGTGTAATTCTGGACACAATTAGAGTTTGTGAAATCAACCATACCATTGTTCAGATGTTTGAACATATGTTTGAAAGCCCAAAGCATAGCTGTGTAAGATTGTTCCCTATTGTAAAGCAATGTTCCTCTTCATTTTAAACTCATTTGTATTATTTTTTTTAAAAAGTAATACACATATATCAGGTTAGTTTGCATTTAGATCATTTGAAATGCTGTCTTTTCAAATTACTTCTGACATTCCATTATTTATATATTTTAAGGCATTATCTGCTTTTTAACTCAAAGTCAGAAATGGTGGTAGTATTGTGACCTTCATGTAAACAGTATTTACGTTATTCCTATAGAGGTTTATTTTTTTATCTCATTCAGTAATTATAATCATTTATATTAATTTACAAATATAATACATACCAAGTCTTGTATGTATCATGCTGATCAATTTCTTATTCTGATCCTTCCAGTTCCACATCACTATGCACATTGTTTTGAAATTATATATTTGCCAAAATCTCTGCTAGTGAATGTATTTCCATCTATCTTTATAGTAGAGACTTAGACAGTCGGGCTCTTATTTACCCTTCCAAAATTGTATGACATTTTAGAGATGTATAAAAGACTCCTTTCTAATGCAAACACACTCTGCAATATACATCTCACAAAAATAATTCTCTACATAGCTGTTATGGAGTAAATAAAGTCAGTCAGTCACTCTCACTTTAGGGAAGAAAATAACGTCCTTCAGGTTCAGATATGCCTCATTACTTGTTAAGTTCTTCTCCCTCTGGTCATTTCTTGCCTATTATTATTAATTTTACACTGATTAGACCATCTGAACTTTAAAATAGTCCTTAGCTGTCTCTAGAGATTTATGCCCTCTTTCATATGGTTTATATAAGTATAAACTGATCTTTTTCCAGTGCACTGATTTAAACATTGATTCAGTGGATCCAAAGACAAAGGCCTATGACCTCTCAAGAATACTCTTTCTAGACCTAATTTTAGATATATGGCTATGAATGCCTTTTGGGCAAATTGCTCAACTAGTTGTAGATACAATATACCAAAGCATTCATATATATCTGCAATCATATAATTTCCAGATAAAACACAAATTTCCAAGTGAAGCTTAAGTTTTCTATTTATGGTGCTTTTTCTACCCTTTCTAGTTTTAAAAATTTTATTCCTAAAGATGTATTAGAACCAAAACAAGTATCATATTCTCCTAGTGGTCTCTTAGCGCTACATTAAGCAGTGATTTATCCGTTCCTAAAGATAGCTAGATAGATAGCTTTAATTATAAATGCAACTGTATGCATATATATGTATATATATATGCATGTGTATTTTTAACATATACTAGCAAATTTAAATTCCTCCTTTTTTAAAATAAACAGTTTGCCACACTTATTTTAATTTTTTTCCTCTGGAAATTATTTTCTGTTTGTAATTTTTTGTTGCTGTTTTGTATTTTATACCTTATCGTCCATCTTCCATGCATGACTTTTTAAAATTTGAGTTCATCATTAAATTATTTAAATAGTTCTGCTATAATTATGTACATCCAGATTTTCTGTTAACACTTCTCTGTCCATGTGATTCTCCAGGCAAGAATACTGGAGTGGGTTGCCACACCCTCCTCCAGGGGATCTTCACCTCCCAGGAATGAACTCATGTCTCTTATAACTCCTGCATGGGTGGAGGGATTTTTTATCACTAGAATCAACTGGAAAGACCCTTAATTTCTCTTAGACTATATTATTTGTAAGTGGATCAAATAATATATCTATTTTGCATTGTGTATATACTATAAGGGCTTCCCATGTGGTGCTACTGCTAAATAACCTGCCTGGAGCTTCCCCTGGTGGTCCAGTGGATAAGGACACTGCCTTGCAGTGCAAGGGGCGCCGGTTCGAGCACTGGCCTGGGAAGATCCCACAGGCCACGGAGTGGCTGGACTGATGTGTCCAATCACCGAGCCGGAGCTCTGGAGCGCATGAGCCCAGGGCTGGTGCTCTGCGACAACAGACGCCACCGCGATGGGAGGCCCGCAGGAGCCAAAGAACAGAGACAGATGAAAAACAGAGAAATGAAAGACCAATAGAAGTGGCCCGCCTGCTCCCCTCCCTCCCCAACCCGACCCCCACCCAAAATAAATAAATAAATAAATCTTTAAAAATAAATAAATAAATAACCTGCCTGCCAGTGCAGGAGACACAAAAGGTGTGGGTTTGGAGATCAAACCAGTCAATCCTAAAAGAAATCAGCCCTGAATATTCCTTGGAGGGACTGATGCTGAAGCTCTAGTACTTTGGCTACCTGTTGTGAAGAGACAACTCACTGAAAAAGACCTTGGTGCTGGGAAAAACAAGATAGTAAGAGAAGGGCACAAGAGGACAAGATTGTTGGATGGCATCACAGATTCAATGGACATGAGTTTGAGCAAGCTCCAGGAGATACTGAAGCACAGTAAAGCCTGGTACACTGCAGTCCGTGGGGTCGCAAAGAGTCAGACATGACTGAGCAACTAAATTAAACTGAGTATAGGTGAGGTCTTCCAGTGTGAGCTGTGGAGTAATGTCAGGGGCTGTGGGAACAAACATGGCATTTTATCATCCAGGGAAAAAGTTACTTTCCTGTCAACTATCTTTTGATCCTTCAGATGACCTAAAGTCTCAGTTTGGTGCTAATGTATCTTTAGTGTGTCTACATTTGCCAATTCTTTTCCTCAGATTTGGAACCTTGGGGAAGATAAAAAGTCAGTCTAGATATTAATCACTGTGGTTAACACTGACGGTGTTGTATACTGGATTATCTCCTCTCAAAATTCATGTGCTGAATCTCCAAGTTCTAGTATACCATGATGTGACTCTATTTAGAGATCTGGCCTCTAAAGAAGGAATTAAGCATAATGTCCTGCAGGTTCATCCATATGGTCACAAATGGCAGGGAAAAAAAAAGTCCTTCTTTTTTAAAGCTGAATAAAAATGTAAGTATACATATATGTATACAGAAAGATATAGATATGGATATAGATATATCCATACATATGTATGGATTCTGTATACATATATGTATACAGAAAGATATAGATATGGATATAAGATATAGATATAGATATGGATAAAAATGTAAGTATACATATATGTATACAGAAAGATATAGATATATGTATGTGAAAGCAAACTATTATTCACTCAGTCATGTCCAGATCTTTGTAACCCCATGGACTGTAACGAACATCTCCTCCATCCATGTCATTTTCCATGCAGGAATCCTGGAGTGGGTAGCCATTTCCTATTGAAGAGGATCTTTCCAACCCAGGGATTGAATCCAGGTCTCCTACATTGTAGGCAGATTCTTTACCATCTGAGCCACGAGGAAAGTCTCTAAAAGAAGTTCAAACCATGTACATGATTAGTCATGTCCAACTGTTTGTGACCCTTTGTCTCCTCTGTCCATGGGATTTTTCAAGCAAGAAATTTGGAGTGTATAATTTTCTTTATCCATTTATCTGTTAACAGACACTTGGGTTGTTTCCATATTTTGGCTATTTTTAATAATGCTACATTGAACATGGCAGTGAAGACATCTTTTTTAATTAATTTATTTTTCTTAATTGAAGGATAATTGTCTTATAGAATTTTGTTGTTTTCTGCCAAACATCAACATCAATCAGCCACAGGTATACATATGTCCCCTCCCTCTTGAAATTTTTATTTAGCTATTTTACTAATTTTCTGGTCGTTCCCAATTTGGAACCAGCCCATTATTCTATGTTTTGTTCTAACTATTGCTTCTTGACCTGCATATAGGTTTCTCAGGAGGCAGGTAAGGTAGTCCAGTATCTTTATCTCTTTAAGAAATTTCCACAGTTTGTTGTGATCTACACAGTCAAAGGCTTCAGTATAGTCAATAAAGTATAAGTAGATATTCTTCTGGAATTCTGTTGCTTTTTCTATGATCCAACAGATGTTAGTAATTTGATCGCTGGTTTCAATGAGTCCAGTGGCTGCCAAAGTTTGCTTTAGTACAGAATAGTGTGAGGCGTGAGCATGTGCTAAAGTAAAGAATCTCCCACCAGTCACGAGTGTGGGGTTTTCATTGCCTGTTTACTATTTTTGGAGTGTTAGCAGGGGTGTATTACAGGCAGAACTGGGAAATTGCTTGGTGGGATTAGGCAGCTCTTGAATGGTTTAGCTGAAGTGATTGCCTCTTGTTGCTTTCTGCTAACTTCCTGCCTATTGGAAGGAAGGAAGAAAGAACAGCAAAGTTTCTAAGGCAATTCCTTGGAAAGCCTTTTAAAACTACCCTAGCATGTTAATGATAATATGAGTGTGTCTAGTAGATCTTCAGTCTTTCCAAATCATGTGGTAGGCAGTTCCAAGCTCTTCACACACCTAGAAAATTAATTGATAACCACTTTTTGTAGGCAGATTCTTTACCATCTGAGCCACGAGGAAAGTCTCTAAAGAAGTTCAAACCATGTACATGATTAGTCATGTCCAACTGTTTGTGACCCTTTGTCTCCTCTGTCCATGGGATTTTTCAAGCAAGAAATTTGGAGTGTATAATTTTCTTTATCCATTTATCTGTTAACAGACACTTGGGTTGTTTCCATATTTTGGCTATTTTTAATAATGCTACATTGAACATGGCAGTGAAGACATCTTTTTTAATTAATTTATTTTTCTTAATTGAAGGATAATTGTCTTATAGAATTTTGTTGTTTTCTGCCAAACATCAACATCAATCAGCCACAGGTATACATATGTCCCCTCCCTCTTGAAATTTTTATTTAGCTATTTTACTAATTTTCTGGTCGTTCCCAATTTGGAACCAGCCCATTATTCTATGTTTTGTTCTAACTATTGCTTCTTGACCTGCATATAGGTTTCTCAGGAGGCAGGTAAGGTAGTCCAGTATCTTTATCTCTTTAAGAAATTTCCACAGTTTGTTGTGATCTACACAGTCAAAGGCTTCAGTATAGTCAATAAAGTATAAGTAGATATTCTTCTGGAATTCTGTTGCTTTTTCTATGATCCAACAGATGTTAGTAATTTGATCGCTGGTTTCAATGAGTCCAGTGGCTGCCAAAGTTTGCTTTAGTACAGAATAGTGTGAGGCGTGAGCATGTGCTAAAGTAAAGAATCTCCCACCAGTCACGAGTGTGGGGTTTTCATTGCCTGTTTACTATTTTTGGAGTGTTAGCAGGGGTGTATTACAGGCAGAACTGGGAAATTGCTTGGTGGGATTAGGCAGCTCTTGAATGGTTTAGCTGAAGTGATTGCCTCTTGTTGCTTTCTGCTAACTTCCTGCCTATTGGAAGGAAGGAAGAAAGAACGAAAGCAAAGTTTCTAAGGCAATTCCCTTGGAAAGCCTTTTAAAACTACCCTAGCATGTTAATGATAATATGAGGGTGTGTCTAGTAGATCTTCAGTCTTTCCAAATCATGTGGTAGGCAGTTCCAAGCTCTTCACACACCTAGATAAATTAGAAATTGTATTAACTCTGCTGTTATTGAAGAAAATGCCTTAAAAGGAACTACATGGATAATATATCTGCAATCAGTTACTGTCATTACAAAAAAGGGATTCGATTTTTAAATTTAGATTGTTATGCGTCCTTATTAGTAGAATTATAAAAGACAGAAGTTAATCTGCAGATTTATCATTTCACACTATTTCCACACAAATTACTTTTAGTTTCAATAAACTACTCAAATTTAAATTCATCAGTTCATTTTCATCTGACTAACAAATAAATTGGTTATATCAGGCTGTATTGCAATGTAGTGTGCATTTATAAAATTAACTGTGACTACTTAAGATTGAAACACATTACTTGATTATAATTTAAAAACTGAAAATACAAAGAATAGCAAAAATATAACCAATCATGAAACACCAAGTAAATTGAATAAAACTTTGTAGTGAACTAGGATTATGCAGATATCTTTCATTTCTTTGGAAATAAAATATTTTAAAATTATTTTATACCATCCCACTGTGAACGTTAATTAGAAAAAGAAGAATGAGCTATGAAAATGGCTGTTAATTTTCTCTTATGTTTTATTATGAAGCTTTTTAAACTATAGAAAGCTGAAGAATTATGCCTATACAGCATTGCCACCATCTTAATTATGCCATACATGTCTTTTATGATAAAAGAGAGTTATCCATTCCTCTCTCAGTCCATCAGTCTACTTTTTTTTAATTTTGGCCTCTTTTATTGATTATTCATTTATTTATTCTCATCCATCTTTATTCTTCAGCCTGTATGGGCCTCCTATTGCAGTGGCCTCTCTCATTGCAGGGCACCGGCTCTGGGCCCATGCACTCCTGAGCGTTGGCTCATAATTGGACACACCAGTCCAACTACTCTGTGGCGCATGGAATCCTCCCTGGCCAGGGATCAAACTTGTGCCCCTTGTACTGCAAGACAGACTCTTTACCCACTGGATCACCAGGGAAGCCCCTATCAGTCTACTTTTGATGCATTTCAATTGTCCATCATTGCCCTATATCCTTTTGCTACCTGATGCAAAACACTGACTCATTGGAAAAGACCCTTATTCTGGGAAAGATTGCAGGCAGGATGAGAAGGGAATGACAGAAGATGAGATGGTTGTATGGCATCACTGATTCAATGGATATGAGTTTGAACAAGCTCTGGGAGATGGTGAAGGATAGGCAAGTCTGGCATCCTGCAGTCCATGGCGTCTCAAACAGGCATACATTACTGAGAGACTAAACAACAAACCTGTACCCTAAATACTATAACATACATATCACATTTGTTTGCAGAGCTCTTTTTTCTTTTGAGATAAAAGTCACAGAGATAGAAATACACAAACTTAGACTTGTACTATGAGATGAATTTTGACAGTTACATGCTCTTGTAAAATGTGAACTCCTAGCAGACATAGGATGTTATCTCAAAAGTTTTTCTTGTGCTCATTCATGATGAATCCTTTACCCTCAACACTCCATGAGCAACTGCTTTGAGATTTTTTTTTCCCACATAGATTAGTTTCAACTCTTCTTGAACTTCATATAAAAGCAAGCATTCTATAGTATATTGTATACATTTTTTAAAGCTTTTTTCTCCCAGAGTGTGTTTGAGATGCATTCATGTTTTTAGTGTATCAGTGCAAGTATGGTAAGTTGTTTCAGTCATGTCTGACTCTTTGCAACACTATTGACTGTAATCCATCAGGCTTTTCTGTCCATGGGAGTTCTCTAGACAAGCATGCTGGAGTGGCTTGCCATACTCTCCTCCAGGGTATTTTCCCAACCCAGGGATCAAACCTGCATCTCTTATGTCTCCTGAATTATAGGTTCCTTACCACTAGCATAACCTAGGAAGCCCAATGTATCAGTAGTTCTTTACTTTTTTTCTCCTAAGCAATATTTCATTGGGCTTCCTCATGGCTCAGCAATAAGGAATCCACCTGCCAATGCAGGAGACCCATGCTCAAAATCTGGGTTGGGAAGATTCCCTAGAGAAGGAAATAGCAATCCACTCTAGTATGCTTACCTGGGAAACTCCATGAACAGAGGAGTCTGGTAGGCCACAGCGTGTGAGGTTTCAAAGAGTTGGACACAACTTACAGACTAAACAAACAATAACATTTCGTTACGTGCCCCCTTGGATGACTACCTGAGCTGTTTCCATTATTTTGGTATCATGAAAAAAAACTACTATGACATTTTTGTAAAAGTCATTTTGGAAACATGTATTTTGATTTCTCTTGGGTCAATTCCCAAAGTGAAATTCTAAGTCACGGGGTAGCTTTATTCTTAATTTTATAAGAAACTGCCAGATCTTCTTCCAAAGTGATTGTGAGTGCATTTGTTTTTAAAATAGAATCACATATATACAATGGAATACTACACAGCTGTCAAAAGAAATGCAGAAGAATCAGCCCTAATGAGGTGGCTGGCTCTAGAACCTATCATAAAAAGTGAAGTCAGTCAGAAAGAGAAGGACAAGTACAATATACTAACACATATATATGAAATCTAGTAGGATGGTGATGATGGCACATGCAGTAGAGCAACAGACAGAAGGACATGGACAGTGGACATATGGACATTGTGGGGAAGGAACAGAGGGTGAGAGACATAAAGGAAGTAGCTTGAAGGCCTGTACTATCATATGTGAAGAAAATAGCTATAGTCATTGCTCTGTGAGAAAAGCAGATCCTTCACGGGTGCTGTATGACGGTCTGGAGGGGTGGGATAGGAGGGTTATACATGTGACTAATCTGAGAAAATACATTCGTGTTTTTAGTGTATCAGTGCAAGTATGGTAAGTTGTTTCAGTCATGTCTGACTCTTTGCAACACTATTGACTGTAATCCATCAGGCTTTTCTGTCCATGGGAGTTCTCTAGACAAGCATGCTGGAGTGGCTTGCCATACTCTCCTCCAGGGTATTTTCCCAACCCAGGGATCAAACCTGCATCTCTTATGTCTCCTGAATTATAGGTTCCTTACCACTAGCATAACCTAGGAAGCCCAATGTATCAGTAGTTCTTTACTTTTTTTCTCCTAAGCAATATTTCATTGGGCTTCCTCATGGCTCAGCAATAAGGAATCCACCTGCCAATGCAGGAGACCCATGCTCAAAATCTGGGTTGGGAAGATTCCCTAGAGAAGGAAATAGCAATCCACTCTAGTATGCTTACCTGGGAAACTCCATGAACAGAGGAGTCTGGTAGGCCACAGCGTGTGAGGTTTCAAAGAGTTGGACACAACTTACAGACTAAACAAACAATAACATTTCGTTACGTGCCCCCTTGGATGACTACCTGAGCTGTTTCCATTATTTTGGTATCATGAAAAAAAACTACTATGACATTTTTGTAAAAGTCATTTTGGAAACATGTATTTTGATTTCTCTTGGGTCAATTCCCAAAAGTGAAATTCTAAGTCACGGGGTAGCTTTATTCTTAATTTTATAAGAAACTGCCAGATCTTCTTCCAAAGTGATTGTGAGTGCATTTGTTTTTAAAATAGAATCACATATATACAATGGAATACTACACAGCTGTCAAAAGAAATGCAGAAGAATCAGCCCTAATGAGGTGGCTGGCTCTAGAACCTATCATAAAAAGTGAAGTCAGTCAGAAAGAGAAGGACAAGTACAATATACTAACACATATATATGAAATCTAGTAGGATGGTGATGATGGCACATGCAGTAGAGCAACAGACAGAAGGACATGGACAGTGGACATATGGACATTGTGGGGAAGGAACAGAGGGTGAGAGACATAAAGGAAGTAGCTTGAAGGCCTGTACTATCATATGTGAAGAAAATAGCTATAGTCATTGCTCTGTGAGAAAAGCAGATCCTTCACGGGTGCTGTATGACGGTCTGGAGGGGTGGGATAGGAGGGTTATACATGTGACTAATCTGAGAAAATACATATCTGTAAATAACAAAACTCTGTAAAAGTTAAAAGTGAAATAGAAGTTTAAAAAATATAAAATAAAATAGAATTGAATACCCCAGGAATGTTGCTTTGAAGCAACAATCTTTAATATCAATAACATGAAATACTAGAATATTTAACACATAATACATTTTCATAAGATGCAAAAAAATTACTGTCTTTTGATTAGATATCATTGATTATTTTAGTGTACTTAAATAAAATATTTAATGTGTTTTACTTTTAAATGAAACATGTTCATATATAGTCAAATATGATTTAATTTTTAATTTGAAAGAGAAGAGCATTGGAAATGCTATTTGAATATAGATATACTTTAAGAAAAGTGAAACATAATAATTAGCAACATAATTTCAATCTGGAATTTGTTCAGTGACGAACTGAATATAAGCTTTTCTTCCCCAAAGAAAAGTTCATTCATTCATATATTTACTCATCCATTCAATAGTAATTTATGGAGTGCTTACTTTGGCCCAGGTACTTTTATAGATATTGAACAAGGCAAACATACTTGCAGTGTTACTGCTATAGTTTTTTTTTTTTTTATTGTATCACCTTATTAATTGACATGTTTAATATACAGTCTTGTTATGTTTACTGTCCCTCACTTGTCTTCCTATCTCTTGTTAATTGTAGTTATAATACTTTTTTATCCTTGGGATTTTCAATAAAACCTGGTCAAAGTCAACAATTTCAGCATTGTCTTGGAGAAACTGTATACCTGAGCTCTACTGACTTCCAATGAGTGAGATAGATGCTGGGCTTCAAGGACCCGGTGTAGCTCTTCAGGGTCTAGAACCTTTCCCTGGCCAACAGGCTGGCTCACCAAAAGATAACTGCCCTCACACATGCATCAGTCCTGCTCCTTCACTCCAGTTGATGATTGGTGTCCTGCCCCAAGTGGACCAATTCTCAGCTTCACAGTATTGTCTTTACCCAACAAGTCACTGTTGACCAGCTTAGCCCACCATTTGGGACCTTCTTCGCTGTTGAAATCAAGCTCCTTCACACACTGGGTATTTATTGGCTATCCTGCTCACAAGCAGCCTCCAGTCATGGGTTGCTGCTCTTCAAAACAGACCTCCAGCAATACACATGCTCATTTCCGTCTCTATCGACACTCCAATCTGAGAAAATACATATCTGTAAATAAAACGTAAAAGTTAAAAGTGAAATAGAAGTTTAAAAAATATAAAATAAAATAGAATTGAATACCCCAGGAATGTTGCTTTGAAGCAACAATCTTTAATATCAATAACATGAAATACTAGAATATTTAACACATAATACATTTTCATAAGATGCAAAAAAATTACTGTCTTTTGATTAGATATCATTGATTATTTTAGTGTACTTAAATAAAATATTTAATGTGTTTTACTTTTAAATGAAACATGTTCATATATAGTCAAATATGATTTAATTTTTAATTTGAAAGAGAAGAGCATTGGAAATGCTATTTGAATATAGATATACTTTAAGAAAAGTGAAACATAATAATTAGCAACATAATTTCAATCTGGAATTTGTTCAGTGACGAACTGAATATGCTTTTCTTCCCCAAAGAAAAGTTCATTCATTCATATATTTACTCATCCATTCAATAGTAATTTATGGAGTGCTTACTTTGGCCCAGGTACTTTTATAGATATTGAACAAGGCAAACATACTTGCAGTGTTACTGCTATAGTTTTTTTTTTTTTTATTGTATCACCTTATTAATTGACATGTTTAATATACAGTCTTGTTATGTTTACTGTCCCTCACTTGTCTTCCTATCTCTTGTTAATTGTAGTTATAATACTTTTTTATCCTTGGGATTTTCAATAAAACCTGGTCAAAGTCAACAATTTCAGCATTGTCTTGGAGAAACTGTATACCTGAGCTCTACTGACTTCCAATGAGTGAGATAGATGCTGGGCTTCAAGGACCCGGTGTAGCTCTTCAGGGTCTAGAACCTTTCCCTGGCCAACAGGCTGGCTCACCAAAAGATAACTGCCCTCACACATGCATCAGTCCTGCTCCTTCACTCCAGTTGATGATTGGTGTCCTGCCCCAAGTGGACCAATTCTCAGCTTCACAGTATTGTCTTTACCCAACAAGTCACTGTTGACCAGCTTAGCCCACCATTTGGGACCTTCTTCGCTGTTGAAATCAAGCTCCTTCACACACTGGGTATTTATTGGCTATCCTGCTCACAAGCAGCCTCCAGTCATGGGTTGCTGCTCTTCAAAACAGACCTCCAGCAATACACATGCTCATTTCCGTCTCTATCGACACTCCTCTGAATGACCTGGAGTTTTCAGACACACCACTCCTCCAACTTGCAAGGCTGCATGAATATCAACAGATACCCAAGATGAACCTCGGGTGCTTCAGATCTTTGGCTCGATAGTATCAGTCATATCCTGGGGCTGCTGTAATGAATCCCCATGAATGGTGACTTAACAACAACAGAGGTATGTTCTCTCACAGTCTGGAGCTCAGAAATCTAAAAGGGGGTATTGGCAGGTCATGTTCCCTCTGAGATTCTATGGCAGAGCCTTCTTTATGTCTTCCAGCTGCTGGTGGTTCCCAGCATCCCTTGACTTGGGGTCAAATAATTCCAGCCTTTGCCTCCATCTTCACTCTACTGACACTTCCACATTCCTTTTCTCCTTCTCTTCTCTAAACAGGACATTCGTCATCAGACTTAGAGTCCATCTTCATCAAGATGATCTTATTTCCAGATCCTATCTTAATTGTACCTTCAAATATTCTTCTTCATAATAAAATCACATTTTCCAAGTCTCTGAATATATCTTTTGGTGGAGCACAATTCAACTCACATCTATAAGCTCTGTCAACTCTCCTATTGTTTCTGCTGGTTTTTGTAGACCTGATGTATTTTCACATTTGAATAAGGAGCAGAGTGAATTGGCAGATACTTATTTTCTGAAAATTGTTTTTGTTACTATTGTAGAAGTATGAAAGTGATGTTTCTTACTTCTTTTTTTCCCCTAGTGAGTACACGAGAAATTTCATGCAACATTATGCTCTTTGATTTGCTAGTGGCAGGTAGAAGTTAAAAAAAAAATGTATCTCCCAACAGTATGTTTTTAAAAGATGCTTCTTGGAAAACACTCCAGGGCGAGGATTTTGAGGGCCAGTGTTAGTTTGACCATCTCTTTTATGGTTGAACTGAGCAGTTTCCCTTTGAAAGAAATGCAGCAAAGGAAGCACGTGAAGGATACCCATCCTCAACTGACAGTGTCTGTTAGGGTTCTGAGATTGTACTGGAAAGAAATGAATAAAACCCTGATTAGATAGACTTGATATTTAGTTGCAGCTATTTGTCTTTCTTATAGCTTCTCAAACATGGCACCTCTGGTGTCTCTTGTGTAGACTTTCCTGTACAGCAAAGGAACTTTAGCAGCCTGACTCAGTGTATAGCACCAGGACCAACCCCGAATTGTGATGATCAAAAATGTCCCCAGACATGGCCCCCTGTTCCCATGAGAGCAAAATCACTCCTAGTTGAGACCCACTAGTATACCTGAACATTATTAATATTAACTGGCAAAATTAAATCCTTAAAAAGGTATCTGTATTACTTTAAATATGTTATGAAATCATCTTTCAACATTCAGATATTTTTGAATTAAAAATAGTTTTAAAACATTTTGGATTCTCAGAAATCTGGCGATTTTTTGTTCCATTAAGTGCATCTTTTAGGTAAGTGCAACATCTCTTTCATTCTTATGAATTGATGGATTTTTTTTTTCAACTTAATAGGGCTATTTAGGCCTCTTATATTCCAGGTCATTAATTTTAATGGTTCAGACATTGTTGTATGGCACTCTCAGGAGGCGAAGGTGCATACTGATAGTATTGCTCCTGTGTAGAGAGATATTATTTTCCTTGGTGAAGACAAACCATTCCTTTGAATTTAGAAACATTTCGTTTCTATGGCTCTGTTACCATTTTATTTAAAGCTCCATTAGCCCCAGCATATTGAATAATAGCTCACCATTCTGCCCCACATATGATTCATTTAGAGAAGCAGAAAGGCTCATAAAAATATCTGACTGGTATTGATAGACCTTCTGTTTCTCTCTAAAGCGATAGGAAGTGTTTCTAATTACTAGAACCTGGAATAAAAAGGAAACAAGCAAACACAAAGGTATGAGACAACTGCCTACCTTTTGTTTCTGATAATATTCTGTCCTGACTTGAATGTACACTATGGATTATAAAGTTGCCTATTAATATATCAAATCTCATTCATGTGGAAAAAACTATACTAAAATATTGTTTTGAATAGCAAAGGAAGCACGTGAAGGATACCCATCCTCAACTGACAGTGTCTGTTAGGGTTCTGAGATTGTACTGGAAAGAAATGAATAAAACCCTGATTAGATAGACTTGATATTTAGTTGCAGCTATTTGTCTTTCTTATAGCTTCTCAAACATGGCACCTCTGGTGTCTCTTGTGTAGACTTTCCTGTACAGCAAAGGAACTTTAGCAGCCTGACTCAGTGTATAGCACCAGGACCAACCCCGAATTGTGATGATCAAAAATGTCCCCAGACATGGCCCCCTGTTCCCATGAGAGCAAAATCACTCCTAGTTGAGACCCACTAGTATACCTGAACATTATTAATATTAACTGGCAAAATTAAATCCTTAAAAAGGTATCTGTATTACTTTAAATATGTTATGAAATCATCTTTCAACATTCAGATATTTTTGAATTAAAAATAGTTTTAAAACATTTTGGATTCTCAGAAATCTGGCGATTTTTTGTTCCATTAAGTGCATCTTTTAGGTAAGTGCAACATCTCTTTCATTCTTATGAATTGATGGATTTTTTTTTTCAACTTAATAGGGCTATTTAGGCCTCTTATATTCCAGGTCATTAATTTTAATGGTTCAGACATTGTTGTATGGCACTCTCAGGAGGCGAAGGTGCATACTGATAGTATTGCTCCTGTGTAGAGAGATATTATTTTCCTTGGTGAAGACAAACCATTCCTTTGAATTTAGAAACATTTCGTTTCTATGGCTCTGTTACCATTTTATTTAAAGCTCCATTAGCCCCAGCATATTGAATAATAGCTCACCATTCTGCCCCACATATGATTCATTTAGAGAAGCAGAAAGGCTCATAAAAATATCTGACTGGTATTGATAGACCTTCTGTTTCTCTCTAAAGCGATAGGAAGTGTTTCTAATTACTAGAACCTGGAATAAAAAGGAAACAAGCAAACACAAAGGTATGAGACAACTGCCTACCTTTTGTTTCTGATAATATTCTGTCCTGACTTGAATGTACACTATGGATTATAAAGTTGCCTATTAATATATCAAATCTCATTCATGTGGAAAAAACTATACTAAAATATTGTGATTCTTATTCAAGAATTCATAATCTGATTTAAATCTGAATCATATTATCTTTCATTTTTCAGATCCCAGGAAATTTCTGAGTTAGGTGAATTCTTAAGAAGATAAATTAATCTGGGCAGTTTCAGTTCAGCAAGACATTAAAAAAATATGATTAGTAGACCAAGAATAAAAGAACTACATGAACAGTATTAGCTTAAGGACTCACTGGGCCTCCTTACTTTTCTTATATGGGGCCAGAACGTCAGATATGTATAACTTTCTTTTATATGTCCTTTCCACATTTTATGAGGACTAAAGTTTATATTGTTCTGAGGATGGTAGCTTCTAAAAAATATATACAAAATTACAAATTCTGACTTAGAAATATAGTCAGGAAAGAAAGTAATGAGGAGCCTTGGAGTTAACTCTTCCAGCCCCATGAAGTTAACTCTTAATGAGGGTCTTTGTCCCATGATCATGATCCCCACTTTCTCTGCCACCTTTGTGCTCCACACTCAATCACTGCCAGAAATTCTGGGCCATGACAGTTTCAAATCCAGTGCCTACCTCCAGCAGCTCTCAGGTCGATAAAGGCAGGAAAACCTTCTTCCTCCCTGATGGTCCTTTCCTTTAATTACCATAGGTTAGAATATAATACTTGCAGCTTTTTGTTTTACCTTTTCTCCATTTTAAAAACCTTTTCTTAAGCAAGTAGTATAGAGACCTCATATGCTACCAACTGTCATGCACACTTCCCCTTGTTAACATATTATATCGGGCTTCCCTGGTAGCCCAGCTGGTAAGGAATTCATCTGTGATGCATAAGACCTGGGTTCGATCCCTGGGTTGGAAAGATCCCCTTGAAGGATGGCATGGCAACCTACTCCAGTATTCTTGCCTGTGTCAGCAATTGATGAACTACTATTGATACATTTTTTTCACAATCACAAGTTTTTATTTTGCTTTTTTGATTTTACAGAGTTTTGTTGTGTAGAGACATGTATAATTCCAGATTAGTCATATATATATATATATATATATATTCATATATATATATATATATACATACATATATATATCCCATTCTCCCTCATCCCACCCCTCCAGGCCATTTCATAGCCCCCATGTATGATCCCTTAGGCACACAGCACATTGACAATAGTTATCTCTTTTGCATAATATGGTATAGGGGTCCATGTTGCTCTTTCCATTATCTCTCACCCACTTTTCCCTCTCCCCAGTGTGCATAAGTCTGTTCTCTATGACTGTTTTTCCATCAATGCTCTGCATGTGCATTTATTAGTGCGAGCTTGCTAGGCTCCATGTATATGTGTTAGTATATGGTATTTGTCCTTGTTTTTTGACTTACTTCACTTTATATAATAGGTTCTAGATTCATCCATCTCATTAGGACTGAATCTTCTGCATTTCTTTTTGCAGCTGAGAAGTACACCATTGTATATATGTCCCAGAGCTTCTTTAACTGTTCATCTGTCAATGGACATCTAGATTGCTTCCATGGTCTAGCTATTGTGTAGAGTGTTGCAATGAACATTGGGGTACAGGTGTCTCTTTCTATTTTGATTTCATCAGGCTGTAAGCCTAATAGTGGGATTGCTGGGTCATATGATGCTTCCATTCTTAGTCTTTTGAGGAATCTCTATACTGTCTTCCACAGTGGCTGGATCAATTTACATTCCCACCAGCAATGCAAGAGTGTTCTCTTTTCTCTGCACTCTCTCCAGCATTTATTATCTGTAGATTTTTTGATGATGGCCATTCTGACTGGTGTGAAGTGATATCTCATTGTAGTTTTGATTTGCATTTCTCTAATAAAAAGCTAGGTTGAGCATCATTTCATGTGTTTGTTGGCCATCTGTATGTCTTCTTTGGAGAGATGTCTTTTTAGGTCTTTTTCGCAGTTTTTTTTTTTTCTTTTATTTCCTTTTGTTTTTTTTATTTTTCTTTTTAAAACTTTTATTTTACTTTTAACTTTTACAGACATGAAAAGGACATGTAAAAGAAAATTATACATATATGACATTCTGGCCCCACAAAAGAAAAGCAAGGAGGCCCAGTGAGTCCTTAAGTTAATACTTTGTATTTCCTATTTGTTTTTTATTTTCTTTTAAAACTTCATATATATATACATACATATATATATCCCATTCTCCCTCATCCCACCCCTCCAGGCCATTTCATAGCCCCCATGTATGATCCCTTAGGCACACAGCACATTGACAATAGTTATCTCTTTTGCATAATATGGTATAGGGGTCCATGTTGCTCTTTCCATTATCTCTCACCCACTTTTCCCTCTCCCCAGTGTGCATAAGTCTGTTCTCTATGACTGTTTTTCCATCAATGCTCTGCATGTGCATTTATTAGTGCGAGCTTGCTAGGCTCCATGTATATGTGTTAGTATATGGTATTTGTCCTTGTTTTTTGACTTACTTCACTTTATATAATAGGTTCTAGATTCATCCATCTCATTAGGACTGAATCTTCTGCATTTCTTTTTGCAGCTGAGAAGTACACCATTGTATATATGTCCCAGAGCTTCTTTAACTGTTCATCTGTCAATGGACATCTAGATTGCTTCCATGGTCTAGCTATTGTGTAGAGTGTTGCAATGAACATTGGGGTACAGGTGTCTCTTTCTATTTTGATTTCATCAGGCTGTAAGCCTAATAGTGGGATTGCTGGGTCATATGATGCTTCCATTCTTAGTCTTTTGAGGAATCTCTATACTGTCTTCCACAGTGGCTGGATCAATTTACATTCCCACCAGCAATGCAAGAGTGTTCTCTTTTCTCTGCACTCTCTCCAGCATTTATTATCTGTAGATTTTTTGATGATGGCCATTCTGACTGGTGTGAAGTGATATCTCATTGTAGTTTTGATTTGCATTTCTCTAATAAAAAGCTAGGTTGAGCATCATTTCATGTGTTTGTTGGCCATCTGTATGTCTTCTTTGGAGAGATGTCTTTTTAGGTCTTTTTCGCAGTTTTTTTTTTTTCTTTTATTTCCTTTTGTTTTTTTTATTTTTCTTTTTAAAACTTTTATTTTACTTTTAACTTTTACAGACATGAAAAGGACATGTAAAAGAAAATTATACATATATGACATTCTGGCCCCACAAAAGAAAAGCAAGGAGGCCCAGTGAGTCCTTAAGTTAATACTGTTCATGTATTCTTCCCAGTTTCTGATTGGGTTGTTTGTTTTTTCAGTAGTAAGTTATCTGAGCTGCTTGTACATTTTGGAAGTTAATTCTTTGCTGTTTCATTTGCTATTATTTTCTCCCATTCAGTGGGGTGTCTGTTCACCGAAGTGAATAGTGTACTTTGCTCACTCTGTATTGTATAGTTCTATGCTTTTAACTAATGTGTAATGCCATGTATCCATCATTTGAATGAAGAGCATCAAGAATAATTTCATCACCATAAAAATTCCCTGTGCTTTTTGTATTATTCATATTTTCCTCCACCTCCATGGATCTGTGACAATCATTGCTTTGTTTTGTTACTGTCTTTATAGGTTTTTTTTTTCCTTTTTCATATTATCATATATTGGAATCATATAGCAAGGCACATATGCATTTAAGTTTCCTCCATGTCTTTTTGTTTCTTGATGACTCTTTTTTTTAATGACTGAATGCTGCACAGTCAAATAAATAAATATTTAAACAGAATATATGGGGCTGGGCTTCCCTGGTGGTCGAGAGGGTAAGGATGCTGCTTGGAAGTGCAAGGAGCACCGGTTCTATTCCTGGCCTGGGAAGATCCCACATGCTACAGAACAACTGGACTGATGTGTCCAACTGCCGAGCCAGAGCTCTGGAGATCATGTACCCAGAGCCGGTGCTCTGCAGTGAGAGAAGCCACTGCGATGGGTGGCCCACATAAGCCAAAGAACAAAGATGGATGAAAATGAATAAATGAAAGACCAATATAAGTGGCCAAAAAAAAAAAAAAGAATATATGGGGCTATAGACATTTCTAAATAGCCTGAACATGAATAAATGCTAGCTGGCTGGGTATACATCTTAGAGATTTTTTTTAATGACATTTTTCTCTTCAGTCCTTGAATCTATGAAATCTGAGCAAGGATCAAAAGGCAAATTAACTATTTCCTAGATTATTTTTAGTGTCTTTTGTTAATTTTGCTACTTCTCTTCAAGTAATTTCAAATTCTAGCTTCCATCTCCACACATGTAAAAGAAAATTATACATATATGACATTCTGGCCCCACAAAAGAAAAGCAAGGAGGCCCAGTGAGTCCTTAAGTTAATACTGTTCATGTATTCTTCCCAGTTTCTGATTGGGTTGTTTGTTTTTTCAGTAGTAAGTTATCTGAGCTGCTTGTACATTTTGGAAGTTAATTCTTTGCTGTTTCATTTGCTATTATTTTCTCCCATTCAGTGGGGTGTCTGTTCACCGAAGTGAATAGTGTACTTTGCTCACTCTGTATTGTATAGTTCTATGCTTTTAACTAATGTGTAATGCCATGTATCCATCATTTGAATGAAGAGCATCAAGAATAATTTCATCACCATAAAAATTCCCTGTGCTTTTTGTATTATTCATATTTTCCTCCACCTCCATGGATCTGTGACAATCATTGCTTTGTTTTGTTACTGTCTTTATAGGTTTTTTTTTTCCTTTTTCATATTATCATATATTGGAATCATATAGCAAGGCACATATGCATTTAAGTTTCCTCCATGTCTTTTTGTTTCTTGATGACTCTTTTTTTTAATGACTGAATGCTGCACAGTCAAATAAATAAATATTTAAACAGAATATATGGGGCTGGGCTTCCCTGGTGGTCGAGAGGGTAAGGATGCTGCTTGGAAGTGCAAGGAGCACCGGTTCTATTCCTGGCCTGGGAAGATCCCACATGCTACAGAACAACTGGACTGATGTGTCCAACTGCCGAGCCAGAGCTCTGGAGATCATGTACCCAGAGCCGGTGCTCTGCAGTGAGAGAAGCCACTGCGATGGGTGGCCCACATAAGCCAAAGAACAAAGATGGATGAAAATGAATAAATGAAAGACCAATATAAGTGGCCAAAAAAAAAAAAAAGAATATATGGGGCTATAGACATTTCTAAATAGCCTGAACATGAATAAATGCTAGCTGGCTGGGTATACATCTTAGAGATTTTTTTTAATGACATTTTTCTCTTCAGTCCTTGAATCTATGAAATCTGAGCAAGGATCAAAAGGCAAATTAACTATTTCCTAGATTATTTTTAGTGTCTTTTGTTAATTTTGCTACTTCTCTTCAAGTAATTTCAAATTCTAGCTTCCATCTCCACACACACACACACACACACACACACACACACACACACACACAATAGTATAAGATGCCAGTAATTCAAGGGCATTTTTTTCCATAATGGCAACTTTATATTAAAATAGAGTTCAAAGGAATCTGAGTAATAAGTGGTTTTATGGAGGAGTTCAGATTTCTTTCCCACTTAAAGAAGTAAAGTGGGAACGTGAAGGACAAGCTTACTGACAACTACAATGGGATGTACACATACTTTATTTTTGTATATAGTTTATCCTATTTGAAGACAACTGTTTCCCCACAAGGTAAAGAAAGGTAAATTCTTACATCTGGATCTCATGATCAAAAATTGTATGCTCAATAGAGGAGATCTGCCATTAAGAAAGAAGTTTTTAGGAAATCAGACATTTATTCAGAGGATTATGAAATTTTGTTATTAGCATTTTTATTTGTTATTGTCATTGATGACCTATCACTATTTCAGTCGACTCATGGGAAATAATTCTGTAATATACAGTGGAAAGAGAATATTTCATTTCCATTTGGCTAAGAAGGAAGTTTTTAGTAAGTGTTTACATTCAAACAAAAAAAATGTTAGAAATTAAGCTGGCTAGTATCATCTAAGAATCTGTAAGTCATGATTCACAACTAAATTGTTATAGTTTTTTTTACTGCAAGCACTTTTTTTCAGATGGGTAGTCGCAAATATTTATTGAACAGTACTGAGTGTCCTCAGTTCTTCCTTCCTTCATTTATTTACTCAAATGCAATATTTTCTGATTGCCTGCCCTGTGTTAAGTACCAAGAATACCTAGTTACAAGACAGATAACACTTACAATGACCTGATTCAAGCTACGATGGAGATAGGCTTGCACAGTGGAATCTTGGGAGCAGGAGAGTGTAGTAAGAAGGAAATTCAGAGTGGTAGAACCTTACGGTGTCAGAGCTGAGGCCAAAAGGTCAGTAGCCCAGTGAGGAACCCAACCTTTGTCCTGAAGGTAGGGGGAAGCTTCTGGAGCTTTAAGGGAGGGACTAATGTTCTCTGATGGTGGGTAGACATTGATGAGAAGGAATTTTTGTTTCTTTGTTTCTTTTACAAGAAGCAAAATAACAGTAAGCTTGTAGTCTGATGAAAGTGGGTCATAGAAACAAAAATCTTTGTGTGCAAGGCAAAGCGGGAAAGCTATGAAAAACCTAAACAGCATGTTAAAAAGCAAAGACTTAACTTTGTTGGCAAGCATCTGTGTAGTCAAGGCTATGGTCTTTCCAGTAGTCACACAGAGTTGTGAAAAAGAAAAAAAAGACCATAAAAAGCAAGGACAAGCTTACTGACAACTACAATGGGATGTACACATACTTTATTTTTGTATATAGTTTATCCTATTTGAAGACAACTGTTTCCCCACAAGGTAAAGAAAGGTAAATTCTTACATCTGGATCTCATGATCAAAAATTGTATGCTCAATAGAGGAGATCTGCCATTAAGAAAGAAGTTTTTAGGAAATCAGACATTTATTCAGAGGATTATGAAATTTTGTTATTAGCATTTTTATTTGTTATTGTCATTGATGACCTATCACTATTTCAGTCGACTCATGGGAAATAATTCTGTAATATACAGTGGAAAGAGAATATTTCATTTCCATTTGGCTAAGAAGGAAGTTTTTAGTAAGTGTTTACATTCAAACAAAAAGAATGTTAGAAATTAAGCTGGCTAGTATCATCTAAGAATCTGTAAGTCATGATTCACAACTAAATTGTTATAGTTTTTTTTACTGCAAGCACTTTTTTTCAGATGGGTAGTCGCAAATATTTATTGAACAGTACTGAGTGTCCTCAGTTCTTCCTTCCTTCATTTATTTACTCAAATGCAATATTTTCTGATTGCCTGCCCTGTGTTAAGTACCAAGAATACCTAGTTACAAGACAGATAACACTTACAATGACCTGATTCAAGCTACGATGGAGATAGGCTTGCACAGTGGAATCTTGGGAGCAGGAGAGTGTAGTAAGAAGGAAATTCAGAGTGGTAGAACCTTACGGTGTCAGAGCTGAGGCCAAAAGGTCAGTAGCCCAGTGAGGAACCCAACCTTTGTCCTGAAGGTAGGGGGAAGCTTCTGGAGCTTTAAGGGAGGGACTAATGTTCTCTGATGGTGGGTAGACATTGATGAGAAGGAATTTTTGTTTCTTTGTTTCTTTTACAAGAAGCAAAATAACAGTAAGCTTGTAGTCTGATGAAAGTGGGTCATAGAAACAAAAATCTTTGTGTGCAAGGCAAAGCGGGAAAGCTATGAAAAACCTAAACAGCATGTTAAAAAGCAAAGACTTAACTTTGTTGGCAAGCATCTGTGTAGTCAAGGCTATGGTCTTTCCAGTAGTCACACAGAGTTGTGAAAGACAGACCATAAAAAAGCAAGACCACTGAAGAATTAATGCTTTTGAACTGTGGCACTGGAGAAGACTCTAGAGTCTCTTGGAAAGCAAGGAGATCAAACTAGTCAGTCTTAAAGGAAATTAACCTTGAATATTCGTTGGAAGGACTGATGCTGGAGCTGAAACTCCAATACTTTAACCACTTGATGCAAAGAAAAAAGATCCTAATGCTGATTGAAGGGTGAGATAGTTGGATGTCATTGCCAATACAATGGATATTAACTTGGGAAAACTGTGGTAAGTGGTGAGGGATAAGGAAGCCTGGGGTGCTGCAATCCACGGGATCTCAAAGTGTTGGACCGAACTTGATGACTGAACAATAACAACAAGAAAAAGGAGGTGTTATAATGGTGCTCAGGAGTGTGCTGGGGAGGAATGCAGAGGGCTGGAGAGATCCTAGGGAACAGAGAACAAGCACAGATTCATTACTAACGGTGCCTGGGGGCACTCTTGGGAGCCTCTTCAGGCTACTCTTCTCAATGAAAGAAGAGGTAGTGTAATTTTAGGGAAAGACAACCCATCAGGGGTAGTGAAAGGAAAAGACTAGGGAAACAGTGAGATTACAAGACTTGTTCCGTATGATTATTTCATAAAGATATAAAACATTTTAAAGTTCTATCAACAAAATCAAAATAACAAATCTCTTACACAAAGCCTAACAGATATAATTAAAAACATTTGAATGATTATCGAATTTGTTACTTAATTCAATGCTTCTTCATGGTTTTCCATTTTAAAATTTAATTAAAGGATGAGTGAAAAAGACTATTTCACACTCAAGAACACATTAAGTCTTTCTCAACCAGTTAAAGATGGGCGTGTGGCAACTGTAAATACAAGCGTAACTAGAAGTGGGCGGACAAAACTAAATTCTGACAAATGGGATTTTCTGAACTAATTGAGAATATTGGCAACTAAGAAAAATTGACTAGAATTTTTTTGCTTTTTGAGCAAAGATGGGATTGTGTCTGAATGTTAAAAGAAAAGACTTAACTTTGTTGGCAAGCATCTGTGTAGTCAAGGCTATGGTCTTTCCAGTAGTCACACAGAGTTGTGAAAGACAGACCATAAAAAAGCAAGACCACTGAAGAATTAATGCTTTTGAACTGTGGCACTGGAGAAGACTCTAGAGTCTCTTGGAAAGCAAGGAGATCAAACTAGTCAGTCTTAAAGGAAATTAACCTTGAATATTCGTTGGAAGGACTGATGCTGGAGCTGAAACTCCAATACTTTAACCACTTGATGCAAAGAAAAAAGATCCTAATGCTGATTGAAGGGTGAGATAGTTGGATGTCATTGCCAATACAATGGATATTAACTTGGGAAAACTGTGGTAAGTGGTGAGGGATAAGGAAGCCTGGGGTGCTGCAATCCACGGGATCTCAAAGTGTTGGACGCAACTTGATGACTGAACAATAACAACAAGAAAAAGGAGGTGTTATAATGGTGCTCAGGAGTGTGCTGGGGAGGAATGCAGAGGGCTGGAGAGATCCTAGGGAACAGAGAACAAGCACAGATTCATTACTAACGGTGCCTGGGGGCACTCTTGGGAGCCTCTTCAGGCTACTCTTCTCAATGAAAGAAGAGGTAGTGTAATTTTAGGGAAAGACAACCCATCAGGGGTAGTGAAAGGAAAAGACTAGGGAAACAGTGAGATTACAAGACTTGTTCCGTATGATTATTTCATAAAGATATAAAACATTTTAAAGTTCTATCAACAAAATCAAAATAACAAATCTCTTACACAAAGCCTAACAGATATAATTAAAAACATTTGAATGATTATCGAATTTGTTACTTAATTCAATGCTTCTTCATGGTTTTCCATTTTAAAATTTAATTAAAGGATGAGTGAAAAAGACTATTTCACACTCAAGAACACATTAAGTCTTTCTCAACCAGTTAAAGATGGGCGTGTGGCAACTGTAAATACAAGCGTAACTAGAAGTGGGCGGACAAAACTAAATTCTGACAAATGGGATTTTTCTGAACTAATTGAGAATATTGGCAACAAAAATGAATTGTTTGCAAAACCTGTGACCTATTTAGCAGCTAGTTTTCTAACCCTTGGAAAAAAATGTATCAAAGTAAGCTGAGTATTATAGCCTTTGGAGTAGAGCAGCAAGCAAGTGTTGTTTTACCTCATCTATGGAATTTTAGAGATAAAAGACATCTTTGTAGTATAGGACTGAAATATTATCATTTATTCTGTTGGTGGTAATTATCTGATAATCAAGTAATCTGAGGAAATGTAGTGCATCTAGTTGGGCTCTGTGGAAATGCAAGATGGATCCTGTTTTCAAAGGTGATTTATTACTCCACTAGAAACATAATAAAGTAGGCAAAGTTAATAAATATTCATTGTAAGTTAACATATAATGAAGTTGCTGTAGGGTCAGAAAGCAAAAATAAAGAATAAATTTGGGCATTAATCCCCTTACAGGAAATTTTTATTCTCATTAGTGAGCACATCTAGGATAAAATCTTTTTAAACAATGAATCATTGCATAATATGCCTTCTGCTTTTATTATTCATTAAACAATATATTGAAAAAACCTTTACCTGAAAGGACTCTGTATTGTAATCTAAAGATTTAAGAATAAGGGCTTCCCTGGTGGTCCAGTGGGTAAGGACACCGCCTTGCAATGCAAGGGGTGCCGGTTCGATCCCTGGCCTGGGAAGATCCCACGTGCTGCGGAGCGGCTGGACCGATGTGTCGAATTACTGAGCCGGAGCTCTGGAGTGCATGCGCCCAGAGCCGTGCCTGTGAAACAGGCCTGGGCTGTGCAAAGAACAAACTTGTTCCGTATGATTATTTCATAAAGATATAAAACATTTTAAAGTTCTATCAACAAAATCAAAATAACAAATCTCTTACACAAAGCCTAACAGATATAATTAAAAACATTTGAATGATTATCGAATTTGTTACTTAATTCAATGCTTCTTCATGGTTTTCCATTTTAAAATTTAATTAAAGGATGAGTGAAAAAGACTATTTCACACTCAAGAACACATTAAGTCTTTCTCAACCAGTTAAAGATGGGCGTGTGGCAACTGTAAATACAAGCGTAACTAGAAGTGGGCGGACAAAACTAAATTCTGACAAATGGGATTTTTCTGAACTAATTGAGAATATTGGCAACAAAAATGAATTGTTTGCAAAACCTGTGACCTATTTAGCAGCTAGTTTTCTAACCCTTGGAAAAAAATGTATCAAAGTAAGCTGAGTATTATAGCCTTTGGAGTAGAGCAGCAAGCAAGTGTTGTTTTACCTCATCTATGGAATTTTAGAGATAAAAGACATCTTTGTAGTATAGGACTGAAATATTATCATTTATTCTGTTGGTGGTAATTATCTGATAATCAAGTAATCTGAGGAAATGTAGTGCATCTAGTTGGGCTCTGTGGAAATGCAAGATGGATCCTGTTTTCAAAGGTGATTTATTACTCCACTAGAAACATAATAAAGTAGGCAAAGTTAATAAATATTCATTGTAAGTTAACATATAATGAAGTTGCTGTAGGGTCAGAAAGCAAAAATAAAGAATAAATTTGGGCATTAATCCCCTTACAGGAAATTTTTATTCTCATTAGTGAGCACATCTAGGATAAAATCTTTTTAAACAATGAATCATTGCATAATATGCCTTCTGCTTTTATTATTCATTAAACAATATATTGAAAAAACCTTTACCTGAAAGGACTCTGTATTGTAATCTAAAGATTTAAGAATAAGGGCTTCCCTGGTGGTCCAGTGGGTAAGGACACCGCCTTGCAATGCAAGGGGTGCCGGTTCGATCCCTGGCCTGGGAAGATCCCACGTGCTGCGGAGCGGCTGGACCGATGTGTCGAATTACTGAGCCGGAGCTCTGGAGTGCATGCGCCCAGAGCCGGTGCTCTGTGACAACAGAGGCCACCGCGATGGGAGGCCCATGTGGACCAAAGAACAAAGATGGATGAAGAATAGACAAATGAAAGACCAATTGAAGCGGCCCACCCGCCCCCCTCCCTCCCTCCCCACCTGCCCCCTAAAAATAAATAAATAAATCTTTAAAAAAAAAAAAAAAAAGATTTAAGAATAAAATTTAGGGGCTTCCCCTGGTGGTCAGTGGTTAAGGACACCACCTTGCAGTGCAAGGGGCGCCAGTTCGACCTCTGGCCCAGGAAGATCCCACCTGCCGCGGAGCGGCCGGACCAATGTGCCCGATTACTGAGCCGGAGCTCTGGAGTGTGTGCACCCAGAGCCGGTGCTCTGTGACAACAGAGGCCACCGAGATGGGAGGATCACACGGGCCAAAGAACAAAAGATGGATGAAAAAAACAGATAAATGAAAGACCAATAGAAGAGGCCCGCCTGCTCCCCTCCCTCCCCACCCCACCCACCCTGAAAATAAATAAATAAATCTTTAAAAAAAAAAAAAAAAAAGATTTAAGAATAAAATTTAGGGGCTTCCCCTGGTGGTCAGTGGTTAAGGACACCGCCTTGCAGTGCAAGGGGCGCCGGTTCGATCCCTGGCCTGGGAAGATCCCACATGCCGCGGAGAGGCTGGAGCCATGTGTCCAATTACCGAGCCGGAGCTCCGGAGCTCTGGAGCGCATGCGCCCAGAGCCGGCGCTCTGCAACGACAGACGCCACAGCGATGGGAGGCCCACGGGAGCCAAAGAACAAAGATGGATGAAAATGGAGAAATGGAAGACCAATAGAAGTGGCCCGCCCGCTCCCCTCCCTCCCCAACCTGACCACCGCCCAAAAATAAATAATAAAATAAATAAATCTTAAAAAAAAAAAGAATAAAATTTATACAACTGGACCGTTTTAATCTAAAATCCTTTGTTGTTCAGTCACTGCCATGTCTGATCTTTTGCAATCTGATGAACTGCAGCATTCAAATCTGCCCTGTCCTTCACTGTCACCCTGAGTTTCCCTGAATTCATGTCCACTGAGTTGGTGATCCCATCGAACAATTTCAGCCTCTGTTGCCCCCTTCTCCTCCTGCCTTCAATCTCCCACAGCATCAAGGTCTTTTCCAATGAGTCAGCTCTTCACATCAAGTGGCCAGAGTATTGGAGATTCAGCTTCAGCATCAGTCTTTCCAATGAATACTCAGGGCTGATTTCCATTAGGATTGACTGGTTTGATCTCTTTGCTGTCCAAGGGAATTTCAAGAGTCTTCTCCAGCACCACAGTTTGAAAGCATCAATTCTACGGTGCTCAGCCTTCCTTATGATCCAGTTCTCACATCTACACATGACTACTGGAAGACCAGAGCTTTGAATATATGCACTTTGTTGGCAAGGTGATGTATCTGGTTTTGAATAAACTGTCTGGGTTTGTCATAGTTTTCCTGTAAGGAACAAGTATCTTTTAATTTCATGGCTGCAGTCACCATCTGCAGTGATTTTTGGAATTCAAGAAAATAAAATCTGTTGCAGTTAACATTGTTTCCCTATCTATTTGCCATGAAGTGATGGGACTGGATGCCGTGATCTTAGTTTTTTGAATGTTGACTTTAAAGCCAACTTTTTCACTTTCCTCTTTCACGTTCATCAAGAGGCTCTTTAGTTCGTCTTCACTTTCTACCATTAAAGCGGTGTCATCTGCATATCTGGGGTTACTGATATTTCTCTTGGAAATCTTGATTCCAGCTTGAGTTTCATCCAGACTAGCATTTCACATGATGTACTCTGTGTAGAAGTTAAATAAGTAGGGTAACAATATACAGCTTCAACGTACTCCTTTCCCAATTTAGAACCAGCCCCATTATTTCATGTCTTGTTCTAATTGTTGCTTCTTGACCTGCATACAAGCTTCTCAGGAGGCGGGTAAGGTGGTCTGTTATTCCCATCTCTTTAAGAATTTTCCTCAGTTATGATCCATACAGTCAAAGGCTTTAGCATAACCAATGGAGCAGAAGTAGGGGTTATGGAATTTCCTTGCTTTTTCTATGTCCAGTCAGATGTTGGACATTTGATTCCCTAATTCCTCTGTCTTTTCTAAATATAGTTTGTGCATCTGGAAATTCTTGCTTCATGTACTGTTGAAACCTAGCTTGGATGATTTTGAGCATGATTTTGCTAGCATGTGAAATGAGTGCAATTGTACAGTAGTTTAAACATTATTTGGCATTTCCCTCCTTTGGGACTGAAATGTAAACACCATTTCCAGTCCTGTGGCTACTGCTGAGCTTCCCAAACTTGCTGGTGTATTCAGTGCAACACTTTAACAGCATCATCTTTTGGGATTTGAAATACCTCCGCTAGAATAACCATAATGATGTGATCAGTCACCTAAAGCCAGATATTCTGGAGTGTGACGTCTAAGTGGGCCTTAGGAAACATTACTATGAACAAAGCTAGTGGAGGTGATAGAATTCCAGTTGGGCTATTTCAAATCCAAAAGTCTTTAATATCAAATGAATTATGTAGTCTGTAGCAAAGAGAATAGTCTTTTATTGTAAACAATTTAGTATTCTATAATGCATTTCTCTGCGCTTGGCAGTGTTCTATCTATTTGCCATGAAGTGATGGGACTGGATGCCGTGATCTTAGTTTTTTGAATGTTGACTTTAAAGCCAACTTTTTCACTTTCCTCTTTCACGTTCATCAAGAGGCTCTTTAGTTCGTCTTCACTTTCTACCATTAAAGCGGTGTCATCTGCATATCTGGGGTTACTGATATTTCTCTTGGAAATCTTGATTCCAGCTTGAGTTTCATCCAGACTAGCATTTCACATGATGTACTCTGTGTAGAAGTTAAATAAGTAGGGTAACAATATACAGCTTCAACGTACTCCTTTCCCAATTTAGAACCAGCCCCATTATTTCATGTCTTGTTCTAATTGTTGCTTCTTGACCTGCATACAAGCTTCTCAGGAGGCGGGTAAGGTGGTCTGTTATTCCCATCTCTTTAAGAATTTTCCTCAGTTATGATCCATACAGTCAAAGGCTTTAGCATAACCAATGGAGCAGAAGTAGGGGTTATGGAATTTCCTTGCTTTTTCTATGTCCAGTCAGATGTTGGACATTTGATTCCCTAATTCCTCTGTCTTTTCTAAATATAGTTTGTGCATCTGGAAATTCTTGCTTCATGTACTGTTGAAACCTAGCTTGGATGATTTTGAGCATGATTTTGCTAGCATGTGAAATGAGTGCAATTGTACAGTAGTTTAAACATTATTTGGCATTTCCCTCCTTTGGGACTGAAATGTAAACACCATTTCCAGTCCTGTGGCTACTGCTGAGCTTCCCAAACTTGCTGGTGTATTCAGTGCAACACTTTAACAGCATCATCTTTTGGGATTTGAAATACCTCCGCTAGAATAACCATAATGATGTGATCAGTCACCTAAAGCCAGATATTCTGGAGTGTGACGTCTAAGTGGGCCTTAGGAAACATTACTATGAACAAAGCTAGTGGAGGTGATAGAATTCCAGTTGGGCTATTTCAAATCCAAAAGTCTTTAATATCAAATGAATTATGTAGTCTGTAGCAAAGAGAATAGTCTTTTATTGTAAACAATTTAGTATTCTATAATGCATTTCTCTGCGCTTGGCAGTGTTTTCTTTTCCCTGTATAACTTGTTTTATAATATATTTATTGTCTCCTTCAAAAGATTCCATGGCCCATTAGGGAAAGAATAAACCTTGCAGTCTTTTATGATACCTACAATACCCATCCCATTGTTACACCTTCAGTAAAGAACCATAATTGCTGATTTCGGGTATTATTGAAATGATATTTAAACCTAATTTCATTGACTCCTTTTTTGTTGATAATAACACTTGGTATTAGAATATTTTAAGACAAAATATTCATTTTTATTTAAAGATACTTTCAACACATAAGAGGATAATGCATATAAGAAACATAAAGATTCTTGACAAATTACCTACAGAGTATATAAAATGTGAAGCATTAATACACTGCCATACAAGAGGGAGAATGACACCTTAATGCCCCAGTTGGAAATTTTTGAAATGAAAAATTACTTATTTACCCACTTACTTTTTAAGCTGATAGTATGCTATTTTGATAGTGCAACAGTGTTATGTAGCAACACCTTGAACCAGTTTAGACCAATCAAGCCTAGGTACATTCTCGCAATACTTTATGGCCTCTAAGATCCCAAATCCTGCCTCCTTCATTTTGTTTTATCCAAAACCCCAGATTTTGTGATGTCTTCTCAGTGTATATAGTCACTTATGTGCAACTTGGAAAATCACTTCCTTCTGCCTGCTGTCTATGTGACTCATGTATTTATCAGCTATAGGTTGATCTCCCTCAATTCACTGTCTCTGAAGTGACTGGATAAACCTTTATTCTCCTAATCTGTTCCAAGGGCTTTATGAATCAATTCACAAATGACAATAGCAATTATTACCTATAACATGGGCCAACATGTGGATGAAGGAAAGGAATAAGGGACCCTCATGAGTAAGGATTTTCATCGTAGAAGCATAGTATTTGAAATTTTATGTTAACTACACTTGCCACCAAGAAGATTTTGTAAACTTAGAAATACTCCTTTCCTTTAATTCATTCAGTCATTAACCAAACATTTCTTAGAATACCTACTAAGTTTCAGGCCCTTTGCTAAAGCTTGACATATGTAATGTACAGGAGTTGTATGAACATCAATCTACATTTTTCAAGGGAAATAATTCACAGGTTTATATCTTTAAGATTCATCACACAGTGGATATTTCAGTTATTTTTAAAACTTTAGAAGTTAGTTTGTTGGTCTATACTTTTATTTGGAACTGGCAGTTAATGTCTTTTTAAAAATGTAATTTCTCCAGTGTCATGCTCAGGCAGTTTTAGTGTGGAACTAGCCAAGGTAGTCTTATAGCAATAAGAGATGTATTGAAGAAGCCTGCTAACACTTTACCTTTTGTTCTTTTATTTCCTACTCCAAAACAATTGAAAGCTAGAAACTGTACCTCAGGGAACAAGCTCTCAAGTATGATCAGAAACTATTGGGACATATGTTCTTTAGTCCTTAAGTAAAATGATATTCATTCCATTCTTTCACTAGAGAAACTATTGAGTTGGTTTTAAAATGAATCAGTATGTACCTGAGGATTTGGATTGCTTTTTAATGCCAAGGCAATATCTAGTAATTCTAAAACCTTGTTATCACAAGTTTATTGCCACACTAGAGTATAATTTCAAATTACAAGGCAACCAGAAAAGAGCAAAAAGCCAACATTCTTGCCTAGGAAGGTAATTGCGAATCTGCTCAGAGTCCAAACTTAGTTTATAAATTTAGGGTCTCCTGCTAATAATGATTTAATATTATTTTAGGAGCATGAATAGAGAACTACTAGAATAAGGAATTGTGTGCTATTTATATGACTTATGTATTATCAGTGCTTTTCTTCGTGATGAGTAAAGTGGTTTTTAAATATCCTCGTGGCAATACTGAAGATTCCCTTGTTTTTTATGTCAATTTCTTCCTTCAGATGGAGAAAGTGAATTACTAGTGTATCATTTGCCAAAGGTCACATTTCTCTGATTCCGCTAAGCAGAAGATGATCCTGAGGCAAATTACAGAAATCTGTCTTCCCCTTTCATTTCCATCTACAGTGTTAACACTTTAACCCCAGCCATAATATCTGCAGGTTCACTAATGTGATATACTATGTCAAAAGGAATATCTTGCATTTAGGAACTTTAATTCCAATTATGTACAAAATTATATTCAGAAGTAAGTTTTTTAATAGGTAAGTAATCTGGTGTCTTTATATAACCACACCATGAAAAGAACCTGATACAGTTGAACTCAAAGATAGCTAGAACCAGAGCTGGAAACATCATAATACTACCTTTTTATTGACCATCTCTAATTCTGTTTCCATTTCCTGATCAGATTATTTTATCTGGATATATAGCAGAGCAATCAGTGCATTAAATTAGAAGCACTACCTGGCAAAACCTATGGCATCCACATGCATACCAAAATAACTGATTCAAAAAGATTTACCAGCTGGAAAACTGGTAACTTGTAGCTCTTCTCTCATAGCATTGGGTTTTGTTTGTTTGTTTGTTTAAGGGTTTTTCTCTTTTTTTTTCCCCATCACGCCTCTTTTATTTTATACTTATTTTCATCCGTCTTTTTTCTTTTTTATTCTTTGGCCTATGTGGGCCTCCCATTGCAGTGGCCTCTCTCGTTACAGAGCACTGGCTCTGTACACTCTGTACACATGCACTCCTGAGTGCTGGCTCATAACTGGACACCCTGGTACAGCTGCTCTGTGGCACATGGCGTCTTCCCTTGCCACGGATGGAACTGGTGCCTTGCACTGGGCAAGGCCCCGGAAAATTTTTACACACTGGCCCAACAGGGAAAAGAGCAAAAAGCCAACATTCTTGCCTAGGAAGGTAATTGCGAATCTGCTCAGAGTCCAAACTTAGTTTATAAATTTAGGGTCTCCTGCTAATAATGATTTAATATTATTTTAGGAGCATGAATAGAGAACTACTAGAATAAGGAATTGTGTGCTATTTATATGACTTATGTATTATCAGTGCTTTTCTTCGTGATGAGTAAAGTGGTTTTTAAATATCCTCGTGGCAATACTGAAGATTCCCTTGTTTTTTATGTCAATTTCTTCCTTCAGATGGAGAAAGTGAATTACTAGTGTATCATTTGCCAAAGGTCACATTTCTCTGATTCCCGCTAAGCAGAAGATGATCCTGAGGCAAATTACAGAAATCTGTCTTCCCCTTTCATTTCCATCTACAGTGTTAACACTTTAACCCCAGCCATAATATCTGCAGGTTCACTAATGTGATATACTATGTCAAAAGGAATATCTTGCATTTAGGAACTTTAATTCCAATTATGTACAAAATTATATTCAGAAGTAAGTTTTTTAATAGGTAAGTAATCTGGTGTCTTTATATAACCACACCATGAAAAGAACCTGATACAGTTGAACTCAAAGATAGCTAGAACCAGAGCTGGAAACATCATAATACTACCTTTTTATTGACCATCTCTAATTCTGTTTCCATTTCCTGATCAGATTATTTTATCTGGATATATAGCAGAGCAATCAGTGCATTAAATTAGAAGCACTACCTGGCAAAACCTATGGCATCCACATGCATACCAAAATAACTGATTCAAAAAGATTTACCAGCTGGAAAACTGGTAACTTGTAGCTCTTCTCTCATAGCATTGGGTTTTGTTTGTTTGTTTGTTTAAGGGTTTTTCTCTTTTTTTTTCCCCATCACGCCTCTTTTATTTTATACTTATTTTCATCCGTCTTTTTTCTTTTTTATTCTTTGGCCTATGTGGGCCTCCCATTGCAGTGGCCTCTCTCGTTACAGAGCACTGGCTCTGTACACTCTGTACACATGCACTCCTGAGTGCTGGCTCATAACTGGACACCCTGGTACAGCTGCTCTGTGGCACATGGCGTCTTCCCTTGCCACGGATGGAACTGGTGCCCCTTGCACTGCAAGGCAGACTTTTTTACACACTGGCCCAACAGGGAAACCCTAGCATTGGTTTTTAACCCTAGAAAATAAAACAAACCTAAGAGAAAAACATTGATTAACCAGGTTAGGGTCGCATGCTTGCCCTGCAGGCTAATGAATCTACTGCAAAAATTAACAAGCCAAAGTCAACAACAGGAATCTTTGGGAGCTGTAATAGAGAGAATATGGTAGAAATAGTTCCATCCGGGAATTCATATTCCTAAAAAAGAGGAGATATTCCTGAAGAGTAAAACATAGATGACCACTTAAATTATGAAGTGAAACTTGTGAGAAACCAGTACAGGCTCTTTTATTGCACCTAAATTATCAGAGAAATTACGTTATGGACAAGAAAGAAAATGAAGGGCGGAAAATTTGGAAACAGTGGGTTACAGTAGGTGAATCTATAGAGGGCTTTTATAGCCTTGTCTTAGTGGGTCAGTCACCAAGTTGTCTCATTTGTCATTGTAGTATTTCATAGACATAAGCCTCAATAAACACTTTTGGATGAGGATAACCAAAATTTGTCTAGATGATTAGCAGTGTAATCAGCAAACTAAATTAGGTAGACTTCCTAGGAATAAACATCATGCATATTCATGTGAAAATAATTAATTCAAAAGATTAATGACATTTCCAAAAAGGGAGGACTAATTAGAATAATCATTTAAAATATAATTTCATTAACATTAATTCATTTTATAATAGTTGAAAGAACAATTCTAAATTAAAAAGAAATAAACAATAAGGAAGGGATAGAGAAAAATCAGGTAATGAAAAAATGATAATACATTGAATTGTCTCATTTCAAAAAAATTGTCAGTTTTTTCCATAAGCAAATAGAAAAATGAAAGACACAGAAAAGTAATGAGTACAAAAATTTAGTGCTCAGTAACTTATATTCAGTTGTTAAATAATAACCTCAATAATTATGAACAAAAAATAGTTTTTTTCAAAAAAGTGAAATTACCATAATGAAGACAAGGAGAAAACTATGCAAAGTATATATAATATAAAGCAAGTCATTAGTAATATAGTAATATATTATCAAGTAATCAGTAATATTGGTTATTAGTAATATTTATAGCCATTTGTGTAACAAAAACAACAAACAGTGAAAGAGGAAGAACTTTTAACATCTATATCATATCATTTAATGTCAGATAACATATTTACATTTTTTTTCTTTTTCTTTTATTTTTAGTTTGGTTTTTCACAGAGTTTTGTTTACTGCCACATATTGACCTGAATTTGCCATAGGTATACATATGTCCTGCCATCCCGAACCTCCCCCCATCTCCCTCTTCATCCCACCCTCCAGGTCACCACAGAGCCCCTGTTTGAGATCCCCTAGTCCCACAACATATTACCCTCCCTCACCCCAATATCCATAAGACTGTTCTCCACGTCCATCTCTCCATTGTTGCTCCTCATATTCGTTTATCAGCACCATCTTCCTAGATTCCATATATATGTGTCAGTACAATATTTATCTTTCTTTCTCTGACATACTTCACTCTGTATAGTAGGTTCTAGATTCATCCACCTCGTTAGAACTGATTCAAATGCATTTCTTTTTATGGCAGAGTAATATTCCATAGTATATAAGTACCACAGTTGCTTTATCCATTCATCTGTTGATGGACATCTTGGTTGCTTCCATGTTCTAGCTATTGTAAATAGTGCTGCAATGAACAATGGGGTACATGTGTCTCTTTCAATTTTGATTTCCTCAGGGTATATGCCTAGCAGTGGGATTGTTGGGTTGTATGGTGGCTCTATTCCTAGATTTTTGAGGAATCTCCATATTGTCTTTCATAGTGACTGTACCAGTCTACATTCCCACCAACATTGCAAGAGGGTTCCCTTTTCTCCACACCCTCTCCAGCATTTATTGTTTGCAGATTTTTTGAGGATGGCCATTCTGACTGGTGTGAGATGACATCTCATTATAGTTTTGACTTGCATTTCTCTTAATGATGCATGATGTTGAGCATCTTTTCATGAGTTTGTTGGCCATCTGTATGTCTTCTTTGGAAAGATGTCTGTTTAGGTCTTTTTCCCAGTTTTTGATTGAGTTGCTTGTTTTTTTGGTGTTGAGTTATCTGAGCTGCTTGTATATTTTGGAAATTAATTCTTTGTCAGTTGTTTCATTTGCTATGATTTTCTTCCATACTGAAGGTTGTCTTTTCATCTTGTTTATAGTTTCTTTTGCTGTGCAAAAGCTTTTAAGCTTAATTAGGTCCCTCTTGTTTATTTGTGTCTTTGTTTCCATTACTCTAGGAGGTGGGTCATAGAAGATCCTGCTTTGATCTATGTCATTGAGTTTTCTGTCTATGTTTTCCTCTAAGACTTTTATGGTTTTAGGTCTTACAGTTAGGTCTTCAATTCATTTTGAGTTTATCTTTGTATAGTTCCATAGGTTACGTCCATCTCTCCATTGTTGGGGCCCTCCCCTTCCCCACCCCAATATCCATAAGACTGTTCTCCACGTCCATCTCTCCATTGTTGCTCCTCATATTCGTTTATCAGCACCATCTTCCTAGATTCCATATATATGTGTCAGTACAATATTTATCTTTCTTTCTCTGACATACTTCACTCTGTATAGTAGGTTCTAGATTCATCCACCTCGTTAGAACTGATTCAAATGCATTTCTTTTTATGGCAGAGTAATATTCCATAGTATATAAGTACCACAGTTGCTTTATCCATTCATCTGTTGATGGACATCTTGGTTGCTTCCATGTTCTAGCTATTGTAAATAGTGCTGCAATGAACAATGGGGTACATGTGTCTCTTTCAATTTTGATTTCCTCAGGGTATATGCCTAGCAGTGGGATTGTTGGGTTGTATGGTGGCTCTATTCCTAGATTTTTGAGGAATCTCCATATTGTCTTTCATAGTGACTGTACCAGTCTACATTCCCACCAACATTGCAAGAGGGTTCCCTTTTCTCCACACCCTCTCCAGCATTTATTGTTTGCAGATTTTTTGAGGATGGCCATTCTGACTGGTGTGAGATGACATCTCATTATAGTTTTGACTTGCATTTCTCTTAATGATGCATGATGTTGAGCATCTTTTCATGAGTTTGTTGGCCATCTGTATGTCTTCTTTGGAAAGATGTCTGTTTAGGTCTTTTTCCCAGTTTTTGATTGAGTTGCTTGTTTTTTTGGTGTTGAGTTATCTGAGCTGCTTGTATATTTTGGAAATTAATTCTTTGTCAGTTGTTTCATTTGCTATGATTTTCTTCCATACTGAAGGTTGTCTTTTCATCTTGTTTATAGTTTCTTTTGCTGTGCAAAAGCTTTTAAGCTTAATTAGGTCCCTCTTGTTTATTTGTGTCTTTGTTTCCATTACTCTAGGAGGTGGGTCATAGAAGATCCTGCTTTGATCTATGTCATTGAGTTTTCTGTCTATGTTTTCCTCTAAGACTTTTATGGTTTTAGGTCTTACAGTTAGGTCTTCAATTCATTTTGAGTTTATCTTTGTATATGGTGTTAGGTAGCATTTCAACGTCATCCTTTTAGATGTAGCTGTCCAGTTTTCCCAGCATCACTTATTGAAGAGGCTGTCTTTGACCCGTTGTATCATCTAGCCTCCTTTGTCAAAAAGAAGGTACCCATTCTAGGTTTATCCCTGAGCTCTCTTATCTTTTTCCATTGCATTTACATTTTTAATTCATTTTTCTTTTCAAACTAAATGGAAAATAATACTAAAAACCCAAGTTCACTTGATAAATCTTTTTCAATAATGTCTCTGACTTTAAATTTTTTCTATGTGAATACAAAGAGCAAGGCTCAAATTTAATCTTAATGCACTTTAAAAATTGAACAACAAATCATTTATCAGAAGGACATTTTAATTGAGAGATTTTTTTTTAAACAAAAATTAACATCATATTTAAAGCACCCAAATCCTCAGAGAATTTAGTATTTTTTTTCCCATGGTACAATACATAAATGAAAAAGATGAGAGAAGTATTTTTCATGTTTATCCAAAATCAAATGATCAAATCAGATTCCAAATTTCGAAACAATACTTTTCATATATTTACTGCTTATATACATATATGCATGATGGTTAGATACATTAAAAGCTTATTCTTCTATTCTACAGATAGTGCTTTATCATCCAAAATTTTTATCATTAATGTGTTTCATAGTAAGGAACTGTACAACAGTATGACATTAGTTGAAATATTCCAATATTCTGCCTGGTGCTCCTGTTTCCACTTGTACTTTTATTTTCTGTTCTCAGCATTGAAGCCAGAGCCTGATTTATATAATTCACATTATCCATTTTGGCTCCAAGTCTTGCTAAGGTCTCCTTTCTACTCAGACTGTCTTTGCCATGTCCTCTGAGATGCTTCCTGACCTAGTTTGCCTAGGACTTCCTCCACAGTAATCCAGGAGTCTGTACTTGCTGCCTTCACTCAGATGTAACCTTCTCAATCAGACTGAATTTCACCATCCTTATCTAAAAGTAAATCCCACCAGCCTGAAATCCCTTACTACCCTCTAGACACTCAATGTTTCCCACAGCACCTATCTTCTAATCTATAGCATCTTACTGACTGTGTGTTTCTTTATTGTCGATCTCCCCATGCTAGAACAAAGTCCAAGTGAGCAGTTTCTGCTGAATTCCTTGATCTGTCCCCAGTACCTGAAGTACACAGAATATATATATCAGACAACTCTCACATACTAGATCAAGTCTTCTTTGTAGATCCCCTGGGGATCTAGTGTCTGAATTTTTTATTGTCAAAAGAAGGTACCCATTCTAGGTTTATCCCTGAGCTCTCTTATCTTTTTCCATTGCATTTACATTTTTAATTCATTTTTCTTTTCAAACTAAATGGAAAATAATACTAAAAACCCAAGTTCACTTGATAAATCTTTTTCAATAATGTCTCTGACTTTAAATTTTTTCTATGTGAATACAAAGAGCAAGGCTCAAATTTAATCTTAATGCACTTTAAAAATTGAACAACAAATCATTTATCAGAAGGACATTTTAATTGAGAGATTTTTTTAAACAAAAATTAACATCATATTTAAAGCACCCAAATCCTCAGAGAATTTAGTATTTTTTTTCCCATGGTACAATACATAAATGAAAAAGATGAGAGAAGTATTTTTCATGTTTATCCAAAATCAAATGATCAAATCAGATTCCAAATTTCGAAACAATACTTTTCATATATTTACTGCTTATATACATATATGCATGATGGTTAGATACATTAAAAGCTTATTCTTCTATTCTACAGATAGTGCTTTATCATCCAAAATTTTTATCATTAATGTGTTTCATAGTAAGGAACTGTACAACAGTATGACATTAGTTGAAATATTCCAATATTCTGCCTGGTGCTCCTGTTTCCACTTGTACTTTTATTTTCTGTTCTCAGCATTGAAGCCAGAGCCTGATTTATATAATTCACATTATCCATTTTGGCTCCAAGTCTTGCTAAGGTCTCCTTTCTACTCAGACTGTCTTTGCCATGTCCTCTGAGATGCTTCCTGACCTAGTTTGCCTAGGACTTCCTCCACAGTAATCCAGGAGTCTGTACTTGCTGCCTTCACTCAGATGTAACCTTCTCAATCAGACTGAATTTCACCATCCTTATCTAAAAGTAAATCCCACCAGCCTGAAATCCCTTACTACCCTCTAGACACTCAATGTTTCCCACAGCACCTATCTTCTAATCTATAGCATCTTACTGACTGTGTGTTTCTTTATTGTCGATCTCCCCATGCTAGAACAAAGTCCAAGTGAGCAGTTTCTGCTGAATTCCTTGATCTGTCCCCAGTACCTGAAGTACACAGAATATATATATCAGACAACTCTCACATACTAGATCAAGTCTTCTTTGTAGATCCCCTGGGGATCTAGTGTCTGGAATTTGACCCTTATTCTGTCCACAGCTATCACTAAGATAATTAAGTTTGCATGGCACACTCCACAGGGCGCATCCAAATAGTTCTTTGTCTCAGGCCCTCCCAGTACCCCCTCACCCACTGTTTCCTTTGAGACCGAGCCATAACAGCTTTGCATACCATGCAGGCACAACCCAGAATCTCTGCAACCTCACCAGGAAGAGAAAAAAAACAGGGGAATTTTTCTACTATCTGAATTTCAAAATGAAGCATTTATATGACCTCTTAGAAGATAATGGTATGAAACTAAGCAATAGCATATCTATGACACCAAATGGTGGCTGGTGAGTTACCCACCCCTTCCTAGGTTTTCTCTCCTTTCCCACTCTCTTCCTTCGTTTCTGCTCCTTGGAACTGCATCCCCTGAAAAAATAGTAGCATGTTCATTTTTAACTCAGGCTGTACACTCTGAAGAACCTAGGTTAGGATAGTAGTTATTAAAAAATATTTATTTATTGAATAAGTTAACATTGATTTATAATATCCAAAAGAGGCATAAAGAAGGCTGAGTGCCAAAGAATTGATGTCTTTACACTGTAGCGCTGGAGAAGACTCTTGAGAGTCCCTTGGACTGCAAGGCGATCATCTAGTCAATCCTCTCATCCAAGTACTAATCAGGCCCGACCCTGCTTAGCTTCCTAGTTCAGACAAGATCAGGTGTATTTGGGGTGGTATGACTGCAGAACAGACTAGTCAGTTCTAAAGGAAATTAGCCATGAATATTCATTGGAAGAACTGGTGCTGAAGCTGAATCTCCAATACTTTCATCACCTGAGGCAAAGAGATGACTCATTGGAAGAGACCCTGGTGTTGGGAGAAATAGAAGGCAAAAGAAGAAGGGGATGACAGAGGACGAGATGATTGGATGGCATCACCGAGTCAATGGGCATGAGTTTGAGCAAGCACTAAGAGATGGAGAAGGCAGGAAAGCCTGGCATACTGCATGGGGTCACAAAGAGTCAGACATGACTGAGCAACTAAACTGAACTGAAAAGAGGCATAGAAATTTCAAATGAGCTACATCTATGTTAGGGAATCTAAGAAATCAGGTATAACATCAAGTCTAAAGAATTAGAAAATATTTGCTCAATAGTCAACTTATAGCAAGGTAACTCATACAAATGTGCTATATTTTCTCAATGTGTTTCTTGGATATAAAGACAAGGCAAGAAGCCATAAATGTTTAATGTAAGACATCCGGAAACCCTTAGTACCTTATAAGCAATATTAGTGACTTTGCATAGACAGCCATGTTTAGTCTACTAGTCTCAGAAAAACATCTCTTAAAACTTAACATGAATTTATATAGACTCAAGATTATATGACTTATCTACTTATCAGATATTTTACCTTTTTCCTAAGTAGCTTAATTCTTTTCAAAAAATAAATATGGTCAAAACAGGTATTGAAATATTAAATTATTATACATTCTAATGAGATAGTATCTTCATATTAACTTAAGACAAATATCTTTCAATAGTTAATGACTGAGATTTGTTAAACATGTCCTATCAGACAAGTAAATCTCATTGTTTTCAATATTTTGTATTTCACAAATATGATAGTCTGTATTTGTATTTGTGCTCTTTTCTCAATCGTTGCAAAATGAAGACTCTCATTTTGAAGATGGTTATTTTCCTACCTCTTCCCTACCATTAATGTAATTTATAATTTTCAATTTTAGAGTTTTAGATAAAAAATGCTCATTAAAAATCTTTATTGGTAAAGTATATTATTTCATTTTGCAAGTGTAGAATTACCATAAGATTCCATATAGTAATGCAACTTTGATATTTAAGAAAAGTATATATTCAACAATGAAGCACATGTATTCCTCTAGATTACATTTTAACCTCTAGCATAAGTTTAGAAACTCATCAAAAATGGAGAGAAGTAAACTGCACCTGTTTTAACAAATTAAAAATAAACATTAATGAGAGAATTGTTTTCCATTTCAGTTGGGGAAATTACACTTCTACCTTCATGGACCAAGGATTTTATACGCTAGTTTGAGCAAGCACTAAGAGATGGAGAAGGCAGGAAAGCCTGGCATACTGCATGGGGTCACAAAGAGTCAGACATGACTGAGCAACTAAACTGAACTGAAAAGAGGCATAGAAATTTCAAATGAGCTACATCTATGTTAGGGAATCTAAGAAATCAGGTATAACATCAAGTCTAAAGAATTAGAAAATATTTGCTCAATAGTCAACTTATAGCAAGGTAACTCATACAAATGTGCTATATTTTCTCAATGTGTTTCTTGGATATAAAGACAAGGCAAGAAGCCATAAATGTTTAATGTAAGACATCCGAAACCCTTAGTACTTGATAAGCAATATTAGTGACTTTGCATAGACAGCCATGTTTAGTCTACTAGTCTCAGAAAAACATCTCTTAAAACTTAACATGAATTTATATAGACTCAAGATTATATGACTTATCTACTTATCAGATATTTTACCTTTTTCCTAAGTAGCTTAATTCTTTTCAAAAAATAAATATGGTCAAAACAGGTATTGAAATATTAAATTATTATACATTCTAATGAGATAGTATCTTCATATTAACTTAAGACAAATATCTTTCAATAGTTAATGACTGAGATTTGTTAAACATGTCCTATCAGACAAGTAAATCTCATTGTTTTCAATATTTTGTATTTCACAAATATGATAGTCTGTATTTGTATTTGTGCTCTTTTCTCAATCGTTGCAAAATGAAGACTCTCATTTTGAAGATGGTTATTTTCCTACCTCTTCCCTACCATTAATGTAATTTATAATTTTCAATTTTAGAGTTTTAGATAAAAAATGCTCATTAAAAATCTTTATTGGTAAAGTATATTATTTCATTTTGCAAGTGTAGAATTACCATAAGATTCCATATAGTAATGCAACTTTGATATTTAAGAAAAGTATATATTCAACAATGAAGCACATGTATTCCTCTAGATTACATTTTAACCTCTAGCATAAGTTTAGAAACTCATCAAAAATGGAGAGAAGTAAACTGCACCTGTTTTAACAAATTAAAAATAAACATTAATGAGAGAATTGTTTTCCATTTCAGTTGGGGAAATTACACTTCTACCTTCATGGACCAAGGATTTTATGTTTTTTAAAAAGTGCAAACTTAAAAAGAATGTAAACAAAATAGATCAATTTGACTGTTTTAGATATCTCACGTAAGTGGAATCATTTTGTCCTCTGTGACTGAATCATCTCATTTAGCATATTATCCTCCAGGTTCATTCATGGGGTGGCATGCGGCAGGGTTTCCTTCTTTCTTAACGTTCTACTACATATATGTATATATATATATCTCATTTTCTTTGTCCATCCATTTATTGATTTTCTCCATATCTTGGCTATTGTGAATAATACTACAATGAAATAGTTCTATTTTTAATTTATTGAGGAATGTTCATTCTGTGTTTCATACTGGCTCTGCTAATTTACAGTCTCACCAATGGTGCTGATTTCATTTATATGAGGATTCTAAAATAGTCAGACGTATTTAAGCAAAGAATTGAGTGGTGATTGCCTGGGGTTCCAGGGTTGGAGGGTAGGAAAATGAGAAGTCGCTAGTCACTTTAGTTGCATAAAATGAATAAGCTCTAGAGTTCTGCCCTACAATGCTACGTCTATACTTAGTAATACTATGTGCTTTAAATTTTAAGAGTGTAAATTAAAGCTGTACTCCTTTACAATAGTAAAAATGGCACCAAATGGAGAAGAAAGCATGGTATTGAAGCTATATGGTTATATGCATTTTTCTGGGAATATGCATAGCTACAAAAGAGATCAAGAAACACTATTGGAAAAGACTAGGGCAGTATGCATTTTGCCTAGTTGCCAAATCTTTGTGATCCCTCCAATTTATAATTTTCAATTTTAGAGTTTTAGATAAAAAATGCTCATTAAAAATCTTTATTGGTAAAGTATATTATTTCATTTTGCAAGTGTAGAATTACCATAAGATTCCATATAGTAATGCAACTTTGATATTTAAGAAAAGTATATATTCAACAATGAAGCACATGTATTCCTCTAGATTACATTTTAACCTCTAGCATAAGTTTAGAAACTCATCAAAAATGGAGAGAAGTAAACTGCACCTGTTTTAACAAATTAAAAATAAACATTAATGAGAGAATTGTTTTCCATTTCAGTTGGGGAAATTACACTTCTACCTTCATGGACCAAGGATTTTATGTTTTTTAAAAAGTGCAAACTTAAAAAGAATGTAAACAAAATAGATCAATTTGACTGTTTTAGATATCTCACGTAAGTGGAATCATTTTGTCCTCTGTGACTGAATCATCTCATTTAGCATATTATCCTCCAGGTTCATTCATGGGGTGGCATGCGCAGGGTTTCCTTCTTTCTTAACGTTCTACTACATATATGTATATATATATATCTCATTTTCTTTGTCCATCCATTTATTGATTTTCTCCATATCTTGGCTATTGTGAATAATACTACAATGAAATAGTTCTATTTTTAATTTATTGAGGAATGTTCATTCTGTGTTTCATACTGGCTCTGCTAATTTACAGTCTCACCAATGGTGCTGATTTCATTTATATGAGGATTCTAAAATAGTCAGACGTATTTAAGCAAAGAATTGAGTGGTGATTGCCTGGGGTTCCAGGGTTGGAGGGTAGGAAAATGAGAAGTCGCTAGTCACTTTAGTTGCATAAAATGAATAAGCTCTAGAGTTCTGCCCTACAATGCTACGTCTATACTTAGTAATACTATGTGCTTTAAATTTTAAGAGTGTAAATTAAAGCTGTACTCCTTTACAATAGTAAAAATGGCACCAAATGGAGAAGAAAGCATGGTATTGAAGCTATATGGTTATATGCATTTTTCTGGGAATATGCATAGCTACACGAAAAAGAGATCAAGAAACACTATTGGAAAAGACTAGGGGCATTTGTTATGGACATTTATTGATCATCCTGATGTTGTTGTTTAGTTGCCAAATCTTTTGTGATCCCTCCAAGCTCCTCTGTCCATGGAATTCCCCAGGCGAGAACACTGGAGTGGGTTGCCATTTCCCACTTCAGATCTTCCTGACCCAGGCATTGAACCTGCATCTCCTGTATTAGCAGGCAGATTCTTTATCATGGAGTCACCAAGGAAGCCCATCCTGCTGTACCTCGTCTTAAAATTTCTTTTAATTTTCATTCAGGTATCCACCCCCTAGCACCTGTCTTGGGGCAGTCCCAGATTCATCTAAAGCAATCAGCAAGTTTCATGCCTGTGACAGGATAAATGGCTCAGGGCAAGCCTGTGACCACACCTAGCTCAATCAATGTGAGCCTCAAGTTCTCTGATGAAAACACTTATAAGGAGACAGCCTGGCTCTCCAGAGCTGGAGGATGAACTGTATAGGCCACAAGTGGTCAGCAATCTTCTTGTTTGAGCTAGGGAAATCAGCCTAGTAAAAAGTCAACTCACAGAAAAGGTAAGTGCTGAAAAATAACCAAAAAATAAACCCAAGACCCTGTTGAAATCCATCAGAAACTTTTCCCATCTATGGAGATTTTTAGTTACCTAAGACAATTAATTTTTATTATCACTTAGGCCAGCTTGAGTTGGGAATTATATTATTTGCAGTGAAGAATCCTAACTAACAATGATCATTCATCAAAATTATTGTTTTAAGGAATTTCTTTCCTTTCAAAATGTTGTATACTATATGTAGCTACTTCTCAATGGTATTTTTAAAATGTTAGGCATTCTAGCTTAAATCACTAAACTGTTTGATTGTTTAGCAATAAAGCATACATATTAATATAGATTGAAATATATCTATACACTCATCCAATAAACATTTTTAGAATATACTGTGTAGCCTAAAGAACTTGAACATAAGCAATAAATGACATCATTCAATACAACATTATATGTTGAATATCCCAGGTGTTGTTCTAAACCATAATGTCTTAAGAGACCACAGATTCTTACAATACATAGGACATGTATGTCTTTATATTCAATTTATTCACTTACTGTAGAAACAGATATATAAATTCAGAGAGGTGGTTGAGTGGTATTTTGATATCATTCAAATTATTACTTGAGTTTTAATCAATTCAGTAACCAAAGTAATAGTATCATAAAATATTTAATTTGGAATCTAAAGGACTTTCCTTTGTATCATACAGTAGTTAGTAGATTCAGTCTGGTGTGTTAATTGCTCAGTCATGTCTCTTCGTGACTCCAATGACTAGACTGTCAGGATCCTCTGTCCTTGGGATTTCCCAGGAAAGAATACTGGTGTGGGTTGCCATTTCCTTCTCCAGGAAATCAATCCCAGATCTCCTGCATTACAGCCAGATTCTTGACCATCTGAGTCAACAGGGGAGCCCTAGCTAGTAGGTGTCCTACCATTTTGAAACTGTAAAAGAATAAATTTAGTCATAGGCTACATATTAAGCAGAAGTGGCAATAAGTTCAGAGCCAGTGATAGAGGAGAGTCAAATAACACCCGGGGCTACAGAAAGTAAGACAGTGTCTTTATGCCCACCCATGTTCTGCGTGCTAGGTGCCCATTCACCTCTCAGAGTAGAGATTTGGAAAAATAAATGGACAAAGTTGAGATGAAAAGGGGCATAAGAAGCGTCAAAGTAATATATGAAATTCTTCATAAGAATGAGGTCATCTTTATTATTTTTATTATGATTGCATTTATTGTTGTGCATTGGGAAAAGTACCCGTCACACACAAATGCGTTGAATTCCTTGTCCATGGTACCCATGGAGGTGACCTTGCTTAGACACAGACTTTGCAGATGTAAAGATGAAGCCATACTGGATCAGGATGGGCCCCGGTCTGACGTTCAGTGCCCTGAGCAGGAGGATAGAGTCAGGGAAGACAGTCATGTGAGGCTGATATCCAGTGATGGAGCTGCAGTCCAGGGAACAGCAAGGATTGCCAGCCACCACCAGAAACTGGAAAGACACAGAAGACCTTTTCCCTGGAGCCTTCAGACAGAGCATGGTCTTGCTGGCTCCTTGATTTCAGGCTTTTCAGTTTCCAGAACTGTGGGACAATACACTTGTGTTGTTTTAAGTCACTCCATTTGTGGTTACTCATAACAAAATCCCTAAGAAACAAATATCTAAAGAGTAGCACATCATGCAGGAGGTACATCAGGTCTTGAGTTCCTGCTTCCTGAGTATCTTAAGCCTCCAGATTCAAGATCTGGTATTTTCTCTTAGTGGTTATTTATTCTAAGTTCAGGAAAAAGTGGTAAATGATTTTGTTTTCTGTGAGACTGGCACAATTTCAGTCTGGTGTGTTAATTGCTCAGGCATGTCTCTTCGTGACTCCAATGACTAGACTGTCAGGATCCTCTGTCCTTGGGATTTCCCAGGAAAGAATACTGGTGTGGGTTGCCATTTCCTTCTCCAGGAAATCAATCCCAGATCTCCTGCATTACAGCCAGATTCTTGACCATCTGAGTCAACAGGGGAGCCCTAGCTAGTAGGTGTCCTACCATTTTGAAACTGTAAAAGAATAAATTTAGTCATAGGCTACATATTAAGCAGAAGTGGCAATAAGTTCAGAGCCAGTGATAGAGGAGAGTCAAATAACACCCGGGGCTACAGAAAGTAAGACAGTGTCTTTATGCCCACCCATGTTCTGCGTGCTAGGTGCCCATTCACCTCTCAGAGTAGAGATTTGGAAAAATAAATGGACAAAGTTGAGATGAAAAGGGGCATAAGAAGCGTCAAAGTAATATATGAAATTCTTCATAAGAATGAGGTCATCTTTATTATTTTTATTATGATTGCATTTATTGTTGTGCATTGGGAAAAGTACCCGTCACACACAAATGCGTTGAATTCCTTGTCCATGGTACCCATGGAGGTGACCTTGCTTAGACACAGACTTTGCAGATGTAAAGATGAAGCCATACTGGATCAGGATGGGCCCCGGTCTGACGTTCAGTGCCCTGAGCAGGAGGATAGAGTCAGGGAAGACAGTCATGTGAGGCTGATATCCAGTGATGGAGCTGCAGTCCAGGGAACAGCAAGGATTGCCAGCCACCACCAGAAACTGGAAAGACACAGAAGACCTTTTCCCTGGAGCCTTCAGACAGAGCATGGTCTTGCTGGCTCCTTGATTTCAGGCTTTTCAGTTTCCAGAACTGTGGGACAATACACTTGTGTTGTTTTAAGTCACTCCATTTGTGGTTACTCATAACAAAATCCCTAAGAAACAAATATCTAAAGAGTAGCACATCATGCAGGAGGTACATCAGGTCTTGAGTTCCTGCTTCCTGAGTATCTTAAGCCTCCAGATTCAAGATCTGGTATTTTCTCTTAGTGGTTATTTATTCTAAGTTCAGGAAAAAGTGGTAAATGATTTTGTTTTCTGTGAGACTGGCACAATTTAGAGGAACAAACCTAATGAGACTCAGTAAGAAAAAAGATCAACACTTACTTTCTTTTACCTCTCCTAGCTCCTGTACTCTGGCCTTCTGAAATCTCAGTCCTGCCATACTGGAAGGATCCTAGACTAAGGCATATGGTCTTAAAACCTACTCACCTACCTTCAATGGGTGATTGTTTATCCAGCCTAGGAGTTTAGGAAACAGCTGTTAATTCTCAGCTTCTGCATTGTACCTCAGTTCCTTCTCCAGGGGATCAATGTAAGGGAATATCCTCCTTATATCAGACCAGTGGTTCAAGGCTCACTCCCGGGATGAATGCTCCATTTACATTGCAGTATCTGCTATCAACCATGATTTGGAACAGAACCGAAGGGACATGTCAACAAAGGGACAAAGGGACATGTCAAGGGGCTTTGGTGAGGGCTGGACCATGAAGAGCCCCAGAGGGACATCAGGAAGAAGGAGGAGGATGAGGTCAGGGTGTCGTTTAATTTTTTTGCTTCCACCATGAGAGGTCATTGCCAGCTGAGACCTGGACCAACAGTGCCTTCTCCTCTCCACGTGGCTGTCTCAACAAAGCTCTCTCCTCTAGGTCCTAGGAGCCCTTCCCTCCCTCCTTCCTCAGGCCTTTCTCCTGAATTCCTCCCATTTTCTAGCCCTAGGTTTCTGTTTCAACTCTAAAAGTCTCTTATATCCTGAGCATGAATTTTCAAAAATTCTTTTGTAAAAATTTTTTCTTCAATTTTCCAGTTTGAATATGTTAGCTCTTTTCTATCAGAATTGGTTGATTTCAGCTATCTCTGTCCTCTGGGGGCTCTATTTAAGGGTCCTCTTCTACCAAGCATTTTATTTTTTTCAGAACCCACATGCCTGAATGTAAACTCCAGCTGAGGAAATGAGAAATTTCTCTTTTTGAGGTGGACAGCCCAGACGAAGATCATGCCACTCACTCACTTATCAAATAAATAAGTTGTTCAGTAACACCCCTGAGACAGGAACTGTTCTAAACCAGGACTATACTAACAACCAAGAAGACTGATAACTCTTCCCGGGAATTTGTGAATCTAAAGAGAGTAACAACTGATATAAGACACCAACATGCATTTTAGACAACTATTTGTGATTCAAATCTTTTCCAAATTCCTCTCAGGAATTCTATAAATGTTGAATTTTTTCATAGTCTCTAAAGTGTGTTTATCTTTCTGTTTCTTCTTTGAAACTTTAGCACTAATTAGTATCTAACAGTATACTTTACTTAAAAGTATTATTGAGGTTAAACTGATATAAATTTCACCCATTTTAAGTAAACATCTAGAGCTGTACAGCATCACAAAAATCTAATTTGAGAACACTTCTATCACCCCAAGAAGTCCCTCTGTACCTAGTTACATTCACTTCCTATTCTTGTGCCCTAGTACAAGGTTATTGTTATAAATTGTCCTTTTCTTGACATTTCATAAAATAAACTTGTACAATATAAGGACTTTTACCTGTCTTCTTTTACATAGCATAGTACTTTATAGGATTTAGTTTCAGTACTATATTCCTTTTTTTTTCTATTCCTTTTTATCACCAATAGTGTTTTATTATATGAATATAAGATATTTTTAATCCATGTACTGATTGGTGGATATTTAGATAGTTTTTTCCAAGTTTTAACTGTTATGAATAATGCTGCTATAAGCATCATGTACAGGTCTTTTTCACTTGGGTATATACCTAGGAGCAGAAACTGACTTGTATAGCAAATTTATATTTATAACTCTTGAAGAAGAATCTGCCAAACTGTTTTCCTAAGTGGCTAAACCATTTTGCATCCCTGGACACATGCATGAACCCCACTTCCCAATGTTTTCACCCACACTTACTACTGTCTGTACTTAAATTATAGCCACTCTGATGCAGTGATACCTTATTAGGATTTTAGTTTGCATTTTTCTAGTGACAAATGATGTTGAGCATCTTTTCATGTACTTAATGATCACTCATAAATAATCTTTGTTGTATTATCTTTTCAAATATTTCCTCTTTTAAAATTTGGATTATTTGTTTTATTACTGTGTTATGTTTTTTATCTGGGTACAAGCTTTATACCAGATATAAAAGATTTATAAATATTTTCTCCCTGTCATCTGATATTTCATGTTCTTAATTAGTTTTTATGTAAATATATCTGTATATGTATGTAAATATACATATATAGACATGCATGTACATGCATATTTACATATGCAAATATGTGTATATATAAATGATATGTGTGTGTATATATTATGTGTGTGTGCGTGTGTGTGTGTACACTTGTATTCTTTGGACTTTGTGCACTATCTGTCTTTCAGATTCAAGTTGGATTCTTTATCTTTTCTTCCAACCTGTCTTTAATTTGCATGAAATTTAAAGTTCTAATCTTATAACTTAGGAAATTAAGAAGGCTCAGAATGTACACCTGTTTCCCATAAATTACTCCATGCACTAAATTTAGAAGAAAAAAGTCAAATTATGGCACTATTCTAAGTATTGGCATCATCATATTTGTGTTGATAAAATTTCATCTTCAGATCATCTTACTGTCATGAGCCTAAATAGCAATAATCCATCATCACCATCACAGTCCTCACAGTCTGACATTAAGACTTCTCAAGCCACAAAAAGTTCATCATTCTTCACATTGCTGTGTAATTTACTTTTATATCACAAGCATCATTTTGCATACCAGAAGAAACTAAATAAATATATGGTAATTATTCCTTACACTATGATTTTCTTATTTAGAATCATCACTTGTATAGCAAATTTATATTTATAACTCTTGAAGAAGAATCTGCCAAACTGTTTTCCTAAGTGGCTAAACCATTTTGCATCCCTGGACACATGCATGAACCCCACTTCCCAATGTTTTCACCCACACTTACTACTGTCTGTACTTAAATTATAGCCACTCTGATGCAGTGATACCTTATTAGGATTTTAGTTTGCATTTTTCTAGTGACAAATGATGTTGAGCATCTTTTCATGTACTTAATGATCACTCATAAATAATCTTTGTTGTATTATCTTTTCAAATATTTCCTCTTTTAAAATTTGGATTATTTGTTTTATTACTGTGTTATGTTTTTTATCTGGGTACAAGCTTTATACCAGATATAAAAGATTTATAAATATTTTCTCCCTGTCATCTGATATTTCATGTTCTTAATTAGTTTTTATGTAAATATATCTGTATATGTATGTAAATATACATATATAGACATGCATGTACATGCATATTTACATATGCAAATATTTTATATATAAATGATATGTGTGTGTATATATTATGTGTGTGTGCGTGTGTGTGTGTACACTTGTATTCTTTGGACTTTGTGCACTATCTGTCTTTCAGATTCAAGTTGGATTCTTTATCTTTTCTTCCAACCTGTCTTTAATTTGCATGAAATTTAAAGTTCTAATCTTATAACTTAGGAAATTAAGAAGGCTCAGAATGTACACCTGTTTCCCATAAATTACTCCATGCACTAAATTTAGAAGAAAAAAGTCAAATTATGGCACTATTCTAAGTATTGGCATCATCATATTTGTGTTGATAAAATTTCATCTTCAGATCATCTTACTGTCATGAGCCTAAATAGCAATAATCCATCATCACCATCACAGTCCTCACAGTCTGACATTAAGACTTCTCAAGCCACAAAAAGTTCATCATTCTTCACATTGCTGTGTAATTTACTTTTATATCACAAGCATCATTTTGCATACCAGAAGAAACTAAATAAATATATGGTAATTATTCCTTACACTATGATTTTCTTATTTAGAATCATCACTTGCTATAAAATTTACATAACGATTAACTGAAAGAACAGGAAAATTTTTATCTAAATGAAGTCTTTCTCACTTCTCCCTTCAAAGCACTTTGGATCAGCCAGCAGGACATCTTCTACTGCTCATATAATTCTAGAAAATCATGACATAACCTATTTGTGTGCACATGGTGGGAAATCTAAATGAAACTCTGCTATTTTATAAGCTGTGATTCTACAACTTTACCAAAATTTTTATGACAGTATGAGTCTAAAAGAAATAATATATTATTATATCTAGGGAATATGTCACTAAATTAAAGTAGAGCTTTAATTGTGCTGCTCTAAGATTTTAAGATACATTACTACTAACAAGCTACCTTTACAGAGAAACAGATAAGCAAGTACAACAAGCACTGTGCTCTGTCCCAGATTCATTTTTGTAACTCACTCCAAACTTGGATTAAAGAACAGGAACACTTTCTGGCTCTGGTGCTATTAATGATTTCCCAGAATGCTTCTCCATCAAGGAGAAGATCCATCCTGTAATTAGATAGCATGCATTATGATAAAACTGATAGGTAGTTATATCCAAGGCAAGAGGTAGATAAAATATATAACAATGTATAGATTATAGTTGCTTTGTTTCTTGTGTATGTAAGAAAATATTAATATCAGAACGTTGGAGGGAATATTTGTTATTTTAGCTTAAATTTGCTTTCTGCAAACTTTTAGCGTTAAAGAAAAGGATGACTGAACTTTTAAAACAGTGAAATATAGCAAAAATGTCAACCTGAATAAAATGACTAAAGAAGAGCTGATCATTTCTCTAACTTGAGAGGATCAAAATGAAAATAACAGTATAATATTCTCCTTAATTTTTGTTTGTTTGTTTTCTCTGCTAGAAAACTTTATACAGGCTGATAAGCTTTTTCATGTCACAGAAGAGAGGGTCTGCGAACTTTGACTGTCAGGCTCATTGAGGACAGGAACAACCTGCCTTCTTTCTGCATCTGTGCCCAGAGCAGGTGTGGTGCTTAAGGACAGCCCTCTATAAACACGTTAGGAATTGAACAAATGCATGAGTCACATTACTTGTGGCAGTAAACTACGCAGGCTAAACATACCAAAGGTTGGAGTAATAATGAATATTGCAAGCAACTAATTTATCCTTAATAATTTAATAGCATAGTTTATCATTATTGCAATACATGCTAATCAATCATAAATGGTAATGTGTTTACAAAATTAGCATGCCTTTCTCTGACAGAGCCTTGCCACAATTTCTTTGAATTAAGATTGAGAAAGAAAGAGGCATGGAGAACAAAGATTAAAGAATCCTTGAGGCTTCTGGACTTCTCTGCCTCTCAACTGTGTTGAGAGGAATCTGAGTTCTGACTGCCAGTAGCTGAGCAGAGGCCAATGTGATTTCAGCAGAGACCACAACTTTCTAAGGGACAAGGAGGGAGCATTCCAGAGCCCTAGGGCTCCCCAGGGGCACTGGTAAAGGAGAGAGCAGAGAGGAATGTAGATTCCTGGTCTCTTCTTTTTTTTTTTTTTTTTCAAACCTTTATTTTACTTTTAACTTTTACAGAGTTTTGTTGTTCACAGACATGCATGTTCTCAGATTAGTCACATGTATATCCCCCCCTTCCCTCCCCTCCCGACCATCACACAGCACCCCCGAAGGATCCCCTTTTTTCACAGAGCAATTACTATAGCTATTTTCTTCACTTATGATAGTACAGGCCTTCACGCTACTTCCTTTACACCTCTCACCCATTGTTCCTTCCCCACAATGTCCATATGTCCACTGTCCATGTCTGTCTTTCTGTCGCTTCACTGCATGTGCCATCATCACCATCCTACTAGATTCCATATATATGTGTTAATATACTGTATTTGTCCTTCTCTTTTTGACTGACTTCACTTTTAGGATACGTTCTAGATCCAGCCACCTCATGAGGGCTGATTCTTCTGCATTTCTCTTTACAGCTGTGTAGTATTCCATTGTATATATGTACCAGAGCTTTTGGATCCATTCGTTCGTCGATGGGCATCTAGGTTCCTTCCATATTCTAGCTATTGTATAGAGAGCTGCAATGAACATTGGGGTACAGGTGCTTCTTTCAGTTTTGATTTCGTCAGGGTATAAGCCTAAGAGTGGGATTGCTGGGTCATATGGTGCTTCTATTTTTAGTTTTTAAAAATTACCAAAAGGTTGGTAATAGGCATAGTCACATTACTTGTGGCAGTAAACTACGCAGGCTAAACATACCAAGGGGGGCAAGCAACTAATTTATCCTTAATAATTTAATAGCATAGTTTATCATTATTGCAATACATGCTAATCAATCATAAATGGTAATGTGTTTACAAAATTAGCATGCCTTTCTCTGACAGAGCCTTGCCACAATTTCTTTGAATTAAGATTGAGAAAGAAAGAGGCATGGAGAACAAAGATTAAAGAATCCTTGAGGCTTCTGGACTTCTCTGCCTCTCAACTGTGTTGAGAGGAATCTGAGTTCTGACTGCCAGTAGCTGAGCAGAGGCCAATGTGATTTCAGCAGAGACCACAACTTTCTAAGGGACAAGGAGGGAGCATTCCAGAGCCCTAGGGCTCCCCAGGGGCACTGGTAAAGGAGAGAGCAGAGAGGAATGTAGATTCCTGGTCTCTTCTTTTTTTTTTTTTTTTTCAAACCTTTATTTTACTTTTAACTTTTACAGAGTTTTGTTGTTCACAGACATGCATGTTCTCAGATTAGTCACATGTATATCCCCCCCTTCCCTCCCCTCCCGACCATCACACAGCACCCCCGAAGGATCCCCTTTTTTCACAGAGCAATTACTATAGCTATTTTCTTCACTTATGATAGTACAGGCCTTCACGCTACTTCCTTTACACCTCTCACCCATTGTTCCTTCCCCACAATGTCCATATGTCCACTGTCCATGTCTGTCTTTCTGTCGCTTCACTGCATGTGCCATCATCACCATCCTACTAGATTCCATATATATGTGTTAATATACTGTATTTGTCCTTCTCTTTTTGACTGACTTCACTTTTTAGGATACGTTCTAGATCCAGCCACCTCATTAGGGCTGATTCTTCTGCATTTCTCTTTACAGCTGTGTAGTATTCCATTGTATATATGTACCAGAGCTTTTGGATCCATTCGTTCGTCGATGGGCATCTAGGTTCCTTCCAAGTTCTAGCTATTGTATAGAGAGCTGCAATGAACATTGGGGTACAGGTGCTTCTTTCAGTTTTGATTTCGTCAGGGTATAAGCCTAAGAGTGGGATTGCTGGGTCATATGGTGCTTCTATTTTTAGTTTTTTAAGAAATCTCCAGACTGTCTTCCATAGAGGCTGTATCAGTTTACACTCCCACCAGCAATGCAGGAGTGTTCCCTTTTCTCCGCAGCCTCTCCAGCATTTATTGTCTGTCGATTTGTGGATGATGGCCATTCTGACGGGTGTGAGGTGATATCTCATTGTAGTTTTGATTTGCATTTCTCTAATTATTAGTGAAGTTGAGCATCGTTTCATGTGTTTTTGGGCCATCTGTATGTCATCGTTGGAGAGGTGTCTGTTTAGGTCCTTTTCCCATTTTTTGATTGGGTTGTTCGTTTTTCCAGTGCTGAGTTGTCTCAGTTGCTTGTAGATTTTGGAGATTAATTCTTTGTCTGTTGTTTCATTTGCTATGATTTTCTCCCACTCTGTGGGCTGTCTGTTCAGCTTTTTTGTAATTTCTTTAGCTGTGCAAAAGCTTTTAAGTTTCATGAGGTCCCACATGTTCATTTGTCTTTTTAGTTCCACTATTCTAGTAGGTGGGTCAGAGAAGATCTTGCTTTGATTGATGTCCTTGAGGGTTTTGCCTATATTCTCCTCTAAGAGTTTGATGGTTTCTGGCCTTACATTTAAGTCTTTAATCCATTTTGAGTTGATCTTTGTGTATGGTGTCAGGGTATGTTCCAACTTCATTTTCCTGCATGTAGCTGTCCAATTTTCCCAGCACCATTTGTTGAAGAGGCTGTCTTTGTCCCATTTTATATGTTCACCTCCTTTGTCAAAAATAAGGTACCCATAGGTGCGTGGGTTTATCTCTGGGTTCTCAATCTTGTTCCATTGGTCTATAGTTCTGTTTTTGTGCCAGTACCATACTGTCTTGATGACTGTTGCTTTGTAGTAGAGTCTGAAGTTGGGGAGGCTGATCCCCCCAGCTCCATTCTTCTTCCTGAGGATTGCTTTGGCTATTCGAGGTCTTTTGTGTTTCCATATGAACTGTGTTATTCGTTGGTCTAGTTCTGTGAAGAATGTTATTGGAAGTTTGATAGGGATTGCATTGAATCTATAGATGACATTTGGTAGTATGGTCATTTTCACAATATTGATTCTCCCGATCCAGGAACACGGAATATTTCTCCATCTGTTTAACTCTTCTTTAATGTCCCTCATGAGTGTCTTGTAATTTTCTGTGTACAGTTCTTTTGCTTCTTTGGGTAGGTTTATTCCTAGATGAAATCAAAGAGGCAATCCCCTTCACCATCGCAACCTGGTCTCTTCTGAGTTACAAAATCACTCACTACTTTGTGGCCTAGCTGAGGATACGTGGAAACATGGTGAAGCCATGGTTCTCATGTTCACAGAGCCTTCATAGAGGGGATGGCAGAATTGAATCAAATAGTCCCAGAAATAAATGTACAACTGCCATTGTGATATCTTTTGCAAATGAGAGGTTCTCTGAGTTTAAGGCAATGGGAAAGTCATGAATCTTCAGAGGCTCTCAGAGTTCTGGTTTCTCCCAACAAGTTACTCATGCATCCCTTTACTGGTATGAAGCAGTAGATGGATCATGTTTCCTTTCTCCTCTACGTAAGGCTGAAATCTACATGTTGACAGAAAGAACAGCTTAGATTTAAGTTCTCAGCATAAAACTGCCCCATCACCACTTTTTGGAAATTATCACAAAACCCAAAATATATTTGACTTAAAAAAAAAACAAAAAAAAAACAAAGTCACACAAGCAGATTAAAATTTTGATGTCCTTGAGGGTTTTGCCTATATTCTCCTCTAAGAGTTTGATGGTTTCTGGCCTTACATTTAAGTCTTTAATCCATTTTGAGTTGATCTTTGTGTATGGTGTCAGGGTATGTTCCAACTTCATTTTCCTGCATGTAGCTGTCCAATTTTCCCAGCACCATTTGTTGAAGAGGCTGTCTTTGTCCCATTTTATATGTTCACCTCCTTTGTCAAAAATAAGGTACCCATAGGTGCGTGGGTTTATCTCTGGGTTCTCAATCTTGTTCCATTGGTCTATAGTTCTGTTTTTGTGCCAGTACCATACTGTCTTGATGACTGTTGCTTTGTAGTAGAGTCTGAAGTTGGGGAGGCTGATCCCCCCAGCTCCATTCTTCTTCCTGAGGATTGCTTTGGCTATTCGAGGTCTTTTGTGTTTCCATATGAACTGTGTTATTCGTTGGTCTAGTTCTGTGAAGAATGTTATTGGAAGTTTGATAGGGATTGCATTGAATCTATAGATGACATTTGGTAGTATGGTCATTTTCACAATATTGATTCTCCCGATCCAGGAACACGGAATATTTCTCCATCTGTTTAACTCTTCTTTAATGTCCCTCATGAGTGTCTTGTAATTTTCTGTGTACAGTTCTTTTGCTTCTTTGGGTAGGTTTATTCCTAGATGAAATCAAAGAGGCAATCCCCTTCACCATCGCAACCTGGTCTCTTCTGAGTTACAAAATCACTCACTACTTTGTGGCCTAGCTGAGGATACGTGGAAACATGGTGAAGCCATGGTTCTCATGTTCACAGAGCCTTCATAGAGGGGATGGCAGAATTGAATCAAATAGTCCCAGAAATAAATGTACAACTGCCATTGTGATATCTTTTGCAAATGAGAGGTTCTCTGAGTTTAAGGCAATGGGAAAGTCATGAATCTTCAGAGGCTCTCAGAGTTCTGGTTTCTCCCAACAAGTTACTCATGCATCCCTTTACTGGTATGAAGCAGTAGATGGATCATGTTTCCTTTCTCCTCTACGTAAGGCTGAAATCTACATGTTGACAGAAAGAACAGCTTAGATTTAAGTTCTCAGCATAAAACTGCCCCATCACCACTTTTTGGAAATTATCACAAAACCCAAAATATATTTGACTTAACAAACAAGCAAAAGCTAAAAACAACAAAGGTAAAAGAGAGAAAGGTCTAACAGTCACACAGATGCAGATTAAAAATTGTCTTTCTGAGACTAGGCCTAGAAATTCCAGTTAGTAGAAAAACCCTTGAATAATGTCGCTGTCATACAACTACTAGCCGTCCTCTACAGGTGAAGACAATGAGTTCTCTCTTAGGTTATAAATATCAGACCCCCACAGAGGTGTCTATGTAATTCTACTTTTAAATCATTTCTTATATATATTTTTTTTAAAGATTTATTTATTTACTTATTTTGGCGGGGGTGGGGTTGGCAGGGAGGGGAGCAGGCAGGCCACTTTTATTGGTCTTTCATTTGTCCATTTTCATCCATCTTTGTTCTTTGGCCTGTGTGGGCCTCCCATCACGGAGGCCCCTGTTGTCACAGAGCACCAGCTCTGGGCCCATGCGCTCCAGAGCTCCAGCTGGGTAATTGGACACATCGGTCCAGCCGCTCCGCTGCACGTGGGATCTTCCCAGGCCAGGGATTGAACCGGTGCCCCTTGCACTGCAAGGCGGTGTCCTTACCCACTGGACCACCAGGGAAGCACCTTTTAAAACATTTCATAATAAAAAGTGCTTTTAATAACTGTCCATTTGTATCTAACAAGCTATGAAAACTATTCTTTCACATTGCCCTCGGTTATTCACTAGTGTTAGAAACTGCACGTGAGGGCTTCCCTGGTGGTCCAGTGGGTAAGGACACTGCCTCGCAGTGCAAGGGGCGCCGGTTCGATCCCTGGCCTGGGAAGATTCCACGTGCCAAGGAGCGGCTGGATGGATGTGTCCAACTACGCTGGAGCTCTGGAACGCATGCTCCAGAGCCGGTGCTTTGTGGAGCCCCCCCCTGGAACGATGCAGTACAATCTAAAATGTTGACCTGGGCGGGGTTTATGATTTAAGCTTCCCCCAACAAGTTACTCATGCATCCCTTTACTGGTATGAAGCAGTAGATGGATCATGTTTCCTTTCTCCTCTACGTAAGGCTGAAATCTACATGTTGACAGAAAGAACAGCTTAGATTTAAGTTCTCAGCATAAAACTGCCCCATCACCACTTTTTGGAAATTATCACAAAACCCAAAATATATTTGACTTAACAAACAAGCAAAAGCTAAAAACAACAAAGGTAAAAGAGAGAAAGGTCTAACAGTCACACAGATGCAGATTAAAAATTGTCTTTCTGAGACTAGGCCTAGAAATTCCAGTTAGTAGAAAAACCCTTGAATAATGTCGCTGTCATACAACTACTAGCCGTCCTCTACAGGTGAAGACAATGAGTTCTCTCTTAGGTTATAAATATCAGACCCCCACAGAGGTGTCTATGTAATTCTACTTTTAAATCATTTCTTATATATATTTTTTTTAAAGATTTATTTATTTACTTATTTTGGCGGGGGTGGGGTTGGCAGGGAGGGGAGCAGGCAGGCCACTTTTATTGGTCTTTCATTTGTCCATTTTCATCCATCTTTGTTCTTTGGCCTGTGTGGGCCTCCCATCACGGAGGCCCCTGTTGTCACAGAGCACCAGCTCTGGGCCCATGCGCTCCAGAGCTCCAGCTGGGTAATTGGACACATCGGTCCAGCCGCTCCGCTGCACGTGGGATCTTCCCAGGCCAGGGATTGAACCGGTGCCCCTTGCACTGCAAGGCGGTGTCCTTACCCACTGGACCACCAGGGAAGCACCTTTTAAAACATTTCATAATAAAAAGTGCTTTTAATAACTGTCCATTTGTATCTAACAAGCTATGAAAACTATTCTTTCACATTGCCCTCGGTTATTCACTAGTGTTAGAAACTGCACGTGAGGGCTTCCCTGGTGGTCCAGTGGGTAAGGACACTGCCTCGCAGTGCAAGGGGCGCCGGTTCGATCCCTGGCCTGGGAAGATTCCACGTGCCAAGGAGCGGCTGGATGGATGTGTCCAACTACCAAGCTGGAGCTCTGGAACGCATGCGTCCAGAGCCGGTGCTTTGTGACAAGAGAGGCCACTGCAAAGGGAGGCCCACACAGGCCAAAGAACAAAGATAAATGAATGAAAGATCAATATAAATGCCCCCCCCCAAAAAAAAACTGCATGTGATTTTTATCCTTTTTTTAAAAAACTCCTAAAATATGTTGTATTTAGTCCTTGAAAGAAATTGTTTCCCAAGAGAAATAATCATGCGTTAAGAGTCAGTGCATTAAATGCAATTATTGAGACATTAATCTCAAGATGTACCACTTCTTTCTGCTTTGTAGGAGACCTTAGCTGGTTTATTACCTCTATCACAGCAGGAGCCTACTGATGGCAGACAAATATTTGCTCCCCTTTGTGTTTGGCATTCCATAAACGCTTATTCTTGATTATCAACAGTTTCTTGGTTAGACATGACCAAATGAATCCTTAGATAGCTGTATATACATAGGTGTTCTGTCATGTTATCCAGTAGTACACAAGCTTCTCCTCTAGTAACACGTTTCTTTAATCATCTGAGAACTTTTAAAAGCAATAGTACTGCATTTTTTACAGTTCTTCTGAAGAAAGGTAGGTAGGGGGAGTGTTGATCCAAAATGAGTATTTTGAGTTACACATTTTATGCTGGTTCATTAAAGCAATAGTACATTTACTGATGAATCTCCTCTTACATGGGTTTTTCAAAATTAAATGAATGAAACCATTTATGTTATTCTCCAAGACCTGTATAGCTGTGTTTATTTCCCAGGACACCTTGTGGCTATAAATTAGCATGTGACCATCTTGGCAATGGAACAGCAGTCCTGGCGTCACTCAGGCGAGCAATGTTGTTCCTGAAGAACTCTATTGCCAAAAGCTAGGAAGGGGCCCCAAGAGGGATCATATCACTAAGAATCCTTTCAGAAACCAGTATATAGTGTGGCTATCTGGCAGGTACACATGTGTCCTTGTCAAAAGTGTATTATCTCAAATAGCTGCACATATTCGGTCCTTCATTCTGGAATAGCCCATGACTGAAGAGGCAAAAATAGTATGCATTAAAGCAGGAAAAGGCCTGCAGGGAAAAGATAAAAACTAAGTTTAGATTTAAACTACTTCAGTTAATCCAGAAGAAGACCCCAAATTGAGGCAAACAGTATAATAGTTTCAAAAAAAGTCAGTTTTAACTTTATGTTGAATAAGTAATCATTCTGCTGCAGAAGGTGCTGGATTCTGATGCAATTGAGAGCAAATACATTTTCCTCCATATCATGGAATGTTTTATCTTATTAAATATTAAAAATCTATTTGTGGCTCAATAAGAAGCCAATATAATTCCTGTAGAAAAATGATGCACTCAGTTCACATAAATGAATATGCTAACTTGGGCATTTCATGTCATTGAATCCAATGGTCCAATTTTTTCAGAAAAGTAATAGCAAACAGACTATAGTCATCCAATACACGTGCTTATAAAGTTCTTAGGTTCTCCTCAATCTTGAAAGTTTATTACCTCTATCACAGCAGGAGCCTACTGATGGCAGACAAATATTTGCTCCCCTTTGTGTTTGGCATTCCATAAACGCTTATTCTTGATTATCAACAGTTTCTTGGTTAGACATGACCAAATGAATCCTTAGATAGCTGTATATACATAGGTGTTCTGTCATGTTATCCAGTAGTACACAAGCTTCTCCTCTAGTAACACGTTTCTTTAATCATCTGAGAACTTTTAAAAGCAATAGTACTGCATTTTTTACAGTTCTTCTGAAGAAAGGTAGGTAGGGGGAGTGTTGATCCAAAATGAGTATTTTGAGTTACACATTTTATGCTGGTTCATTAAAGCAATAGTACATTTACTGATGAATCTCCTCTTACATGGGTTTTTCAAAATTAAATGAATGAAACCATTTATGTTATTCTCCAAGACCTGTATAGCTGTGTTTATTTCCCAGGACACCTTGTGGCTATAAATTAGCATGTGACCATCTTGGCAATGGAACAGCAGTCCTGGCGTCACTCAGGCGAGCAATGTTGTTCCTGAAGAACTCTATTGCCAAAAGCTAGGAAGGGGCCCCAAGAGGGATCATATCACTAAGAATCCTTTCAGAAACCAGTATATAGGGTGGCTATCTGGCAGGTACACATGTGTCCTTGTCAAAAGTGTATTATCTCAAATAGCTGCACATATTCGGTCCTTCATTCTGGAATAGCCCATGACTGAAGAGGCAAAAATAGTATGCATTAAAGCAGGAAAAGGCCTGCAGGGAAAAGATAAAAACTAAGTTTAGATTTAAACTACTTCAGTTAATCCAGAAGAAGACCCCAAATTGAGGCAAACAGTATAATAGTTTCAAAAAAAGTCAGTTTTAACTTTATGTTGAATAAGTAATCATTCTGCTGCAGAAGGTGCTGGATTCTGATGCAATTGAGAGCAAATACATTTTCCTCCATATCATGGAATGTTTTATCTTATTAAATATTAAAAATCTATTTGTGGCTCAATAAGAAGCCAATATAATTCCTGTAGAAAAATGATGCACTCAGTTCACATAAATGAATATGCTAACTTGGGCATTTCATGTCATTGAATCCAATGGTCCAATTTTTTCAGAAAAGTAATAGCAAACAGACTATAGTCATCCAATACACGTGCTTATAAAGTTCTTAGGTTCTCCTCAATTTGAAATGATTGCTCTTGATCCCCTTGAAAGTCATTAGCAAATAAAAGTCTGAAACTATTTTTTTATATTTCTCTTTTCATCAAAGGTTTCAATTGTTGAATGGACAAGGATTAGTAAAACTCCTCAAATCATTTTTCATTTGGGCACAGAAATGGACAGTAAGAGGTGTTAGACCCTTGGGCTGGGAATCTCATTCTGTCCTGTAACAGCTCTGGGAATTTGAGCAAGTGACTGTCTCAGGTTGTACTTCAGTTTTATCATTCTGAAAATCAAATAATATTAGCACTATTTCACTTTTTCAGTCAGGACTAATTTAGTAATATATATTTTTAAAAAGTTAACCAATGTGAACAAAATAAACCTTTGACAGCAGTCTGACATGAAGACTCCCATCCTAAGGGTTTTTATTTCTTGCTAGAGCAACTTATCCTGGCCATGTGGATGCCCTGTGATGCAGGTTAAACAGCTAGAGGAGAAAGGAGCTACTTAAATAGAAACTAAAGAATTGGTTGATATTGATAACATACACTGCTATGTTTTCCATCATCAGCTGTAGTTTTAAATCCATCTATTCTAGGCCGGAAAGGTCAAATATTCTCATAGTTAAGTACACAACACCAAACACTATATTTGAACATAGAGAAGTGAAAGTAAGTGTTAGTCATTCAGTCTTGTCTGACTTTATGTAGATTGACTGGTATGATCTCCATGCCACCCAAGGGACACTCAATGAATCTTTGTCAGCAAAGAATGTGTCTGCTGTCTAGGATTGTCATAGTTTTTCTTCCAAGGAGCAAGTTTCTTTCAAATTTGTGGCTGCAGTCAGCTTCCAGAGTGATGATTGAGCCCAAGAAAATACATTTTCCTCCATATCATGGAATGTTTTATCTTATTAAATATTAAAAATCTATTTGTGGCTCAATAAGAAGCCAATATAATTCCTGTAGAAAAATGATGCACTCAGTTCACATAAATGAATATGCTAACTTGGGCATTTCATGTCATTGAATCCAATGGTCCAATTTTTTCAGAAAAGTAATAGCAAACAGACTATAGTCATCCAATACACGTGCTTATAAAGTTCTTAGGTTCTCCTCAATTTGAAATGATTGCTCTTGATCCCCTTGAAAGTCATTAGCAAATAAAAGTCTGAAACTATTTTTTTATATTTCTCTTTTCATCAAAGGTTTCAATTGTTGAATGGACAAGGATTAGTAAAACTCCTCAAATCATTTTTCATTTGGGCACAGAAATGGACAGTAAGAGGTGTTAGACCCTTGGGCTGGGAATCTCATTCTGTCCTGTAACAGCTCTGGGAATTTGAGCAAGTGACTGTCTCAGGTTGTACTTCAGTTTTATCATTCTGAAAATCAAATAATATTAGCACTATTTCACTTTTTCAGTCAGGACTAATTTAGTAATATATATTTTTAAAAAGTTAACCAATGTGAACAAAATAAACCTTTGACAGCAGTCTGACATGAAGACTCCCATCCTAAGGGTTTTTATTTCTTGCTAGAGCAACTTATCCTGGCCATGTGGATGCCCTGTGATGCAGGTTAAACAGCTAGAGGAGAAAGGAGCTACTTAAATAGAAACTAAAGAATTGGTTGATATTGATAACATACACTGCTATGTTTTCCATCATCAGCTGTAGTTTTAAATCCATCTATTCTAGGCCGGAAAGGTCAAATATTCTCATAGTTAAGTACACAACACCAAACACTATATTTGAACATAGAGAAGTGAAAGTAAGTGTTAGTCATTCAGTCTTGTCTGACTTTATGTAGATTGACTGGTATGATCTCCATGCCACCCAAGGGACACTCAATGAATCTTTGTCAGCAAAGAATGTGTCTGCTGTCTAGGATTGTCATAGTTTTTCTTCCAAGGAGCAAGTTTCTTTCAAATTTGTGGCTGCAGTCAGCTTCCAGAGTGATGATTGAGCCCAAGAAAATAAAATCTATTACTGTTTCCTCATTTTCCCATTCTATTTGCAATGAAGCAATGGGAGTAGATGCCATGATCTTATTTTTTTGAATGTTAAGTTTCAAGCAAGCTTTTACACTCTCACCTTTTACCCTCATCAAAAGGGTATACTCTTTACTGTCTGTCATTAGAGTGGTGTCATCTGCACATCTGAAGTTATTGACGTTTCTTCCAGAAATCTTTTTTTAAATTTTTATGTATTTATTTAATTATTTTTAGCTATACTGGGTTTTCACTACTGCTGCAAGCTATTCTCTAGTTTCAGGGAGTGGGGGCTACTCTCTAGTTGAGGTGAGCAGGCTTCTTGTTGTTGTAACTTCTATCATTGTGGAACTTGGTCTCTAGTGCACAAGGGCTTCAGTAGTTGAGGCACATGCGCTCAATAGTTGTGGCTCCACAGCTCTAGAGCACAGGCTCAATAGCTGTGGCTGACAGGCTTAGTTGCTCTACAGCATGTGGGATCTACCCAGATCAGGGATTGAAGTCATGTCTCCTGCACTGGCAGGTGAACTCTTTACCATTGAGCTACCTGGGAAGCCCCTTCCAGGAATCTTGATTCCAGCTTGTAAATCAGCCAGCCTAATATTTAGCGTGATGTAATTTGCATAGAAGTTAAATGAGTGGGATGACAATATACAGCCTTGATGTACTCTTTCCCCAATTTTGAACCAGTCTGTTGCATTTTTTAGAGCAAGCTAGGAGGAAAGAAAGGAGCTACGAAACTAAAGAATTGGTTGATATTGATAACATACACTGCTATGTTTTCCATCATCAGCTGTAGTTTTAAATCCATCTATTCTAGGCCGGAAAGGTCAAATATTCTCATAGTTAAGTACACAACACCAAACACTATATTTGAACATAGAGAAGTGAAAGTAAGTGTTAGTCATTCAGTCTTGTCTGACTTTATGTAGATTGACTGGTATGATCTCCATGCCACCCAAGGGACACTCAATGAATCTTTGTCAGCAAAGAATGTGTCTGCTGTCTAGGATTGTCATAGTTTTTCTTCCAAGGAGCAAGTTTCTTTCAAATTTGTGGCTGCAGTCAGCTTCCAGAGTGATGATTGAGCCCAAGAAAATAAAATCTATTACTGTTTCCTCATTTTCCCATTCTATTTGCAATGAAGCAATGGGAGTAGATGCCATGATCTTATTTTTTTGAATGTTAAGTTTCAAGCAAGCTTTTACACTCTCACCTTTTACCCTCATCAAAAGGGTATACTCTTTACTGTCTGTCATTAGAGTGGTGTCATCTGCACATCTGAAGTTATTGACGTTTCTTCCAGAAATCTTTTTTTAAATTTTTATGTATTTATTTAATTATTTTTAGCTATACTGGGTTTTCACTACTGCTGCAAGCTATTCTCTAGTTTCAGGGAGTGGGGGCTACTCTCTAGTTGAGGTGAGCAGGCTTCTTGTTGTTGTAACTTCTATCATTGTGGAACTTGGTCTCTAGTGCACAAGGGCTTCAGTAGTTGAGGCACATGCGCTCAATAGTTGTGGCTCCACAGCTCTAGAGCACAGGCTCAATAGCTGTGGCTGACAGGCTTAGTTGCTCTACAGCATGTGGGATCTACCCAGATCAGGGATTGAAGTCATGTCTCCTGCACTGGCAGGTGAACTCTTTACCATTGAGCTACCTGGGAAGCCCCTTCCAGGAATCTTGATTCCAGCTTGTAAATCAGCCAGCCTAATATTTAGCGTGATGTAATTTGCATAGAAGTTAAATGAGTGGGATGACAATATACAGCCTTGATGTACTCTTTCCCCAATTTTGAACCAGTCTGTTGTTCCATGTCCAGTTCTAACTGTTGCTACTTATCCTGCAAACAAACTTCTGAAGAGACAGATAAGATGGTCTGGTATTCCATCGCTTTCAGAAATTTCCAGTTTGTTGTGACACACACATTCAAAAGCTTTAGCTTAGTCAATGAAGCAGAAGTGTGTGTGTCTGTGTGTGTGTGTGTGTGTGTGTGTGTGTATGTGTATATACATTTAGAATCCCCTTGATTTTTCTATGATCTAACAGATGTTGGTAATTTTATCTCTGTTTTCTCTGTCTTTTCTAGATTCAGAGAGTACATATAGAAGTTCTCAGTTCCTGTATGGCTGAAGTTTAGCTTAAAGGGTTTTGAATATACTCTTGCTAGTATGTAAAATGAGTACAGCTGTACAGTAGTTAAAACATTCTTTGGCACTGCCTTTCTTTGGAATTGGAATGAAAATCGACCTTTTGCAGTCCTATGGCCACTGTTGGGTTTTCCAAATTTGCTGACCTACTGAATAAAATACTTTAACAGCATCATCTTTTATAATGATGATTGTCTATAATTAGCTAGACTATAATTCTATCACTTTCATGAGTTTTGTTTGTAGTAATGCTTCCTAAGGCCAACCTGGCTTAACACTCCAGGACTTCTGGATGTAGGTGAGTAACCACACCATCTTGGTTATCTGGGTCATTAAGACCTTTGTGCAGCAGTGGGGCTACTCTTAGTTGAGGTGAGCATTTTTTTAACTTCTATCATAGTGGAACTTGGTCTCTAGTGCACAAGGGCTTCAGTAGTTGAGGCACATGCGCTCAATAGTTGTGGCTCCACAGCTCTAGAGCACAGGCTCAATAGCTGTGGCTGACAGGCTTAGTTGCTCTACAGCATGTGGGATCTACCCAGATCAGGGATTGAAGTCATGTCTCCTGCACTGGCAGGTGAACTCTTTACCATTGAGCTACCTGGGAAGCCCCTTCCAGGAATCTTGATTCCAGCTTGTAAATCAGCCAGCCTAATATTTAGCGTGATGTAATTTGCATAGAAGTTAAATGAGTGGGATGACAATATACAGCCTTGATGTACTCTTTCCCCAATTTTGAACCAGTCTGTTGTTCCATGTCCAGTTCTAACTGTTGCTACTTATCCTGCAAACAAACTTCTGAAGAGACAGATAAGATGGTCTGGTATTCCATCGCTTTCAGAAATTTCCAGTTTGTTGTGACACACACATTCAAAAGCTTTAGCTTAGTCAATGAAGCAGAAGTGTGTGTGTGTGTGTGTGTGTGTGTGTGTGTGTGTATGTGTATATACATTTAGAATCCCCTTGATTTTTCTATGATCTAACAGATGTTGGTAATTTTATCTCTGTTTTCTCTGTCTTTTCTAGATTCAGAGAGTACATATAGAAGTTCTCAGTTCCTGTATGGCTGAAGTTTAGCTTAAAGGGTTTTGAATATACTCTTGCTAGTATGTAAAATGAGTACAGCTGTACAGTAGTTAAAACATTCTTTGGCACTGCCTTTCTTTGGAATTGGAATGAAAATCGACCTTTTGCAGTCCTATGGCCACTGTTGGGTTTTCCAAATTTGCTGACCTACTGAATAAAATACTTTAACAGCATCATCTTTTATAATGATGATTGTCTATAATTAGCTAGACTATAATTCTATCACTTTCATGAGTTTTGTTTGTAGTAATGCTTCCTAAGGCCAACCTGGCTTAACACTCCAGGACTTCTGGATGTAGGTGAGTAACCACACCATCTTGGTTATCTGGGTCATTAAGACCTTTTTTGTACAGTTCTTTTGTGTATTCTAGACACCTCTTCTTAATCCGCTTCTGTTAGGCCCATACCATTTGTGTTCTTTATTGCGTCCATCTTTCCTTTGATATTTTTAATCTTCTTGAAGAGATCTCTAGTCTTCCCATTCTATTGTTTACCTCTATTTCTTTGCATTGTTCACTTAAGGTTTTTAAATCTCTCCTAGATATTCTCTGAAATTCTAGATTCAGTTGGGTGTTTTCCTTTCTTCTTTGCTTTTTGCTTCCTTCTTTTCTCAGCTATTTGTAAGGCCTCAGATCACTTTGCCTTCTTGCATTCCTTTTTTGAGGGAGTGGTTTTGGTCACCACCTCCTGTACAATGTTACAAACTTCTGTCTATATATCTTCAGTCACTTTGTCTATAAGATCTAATCCCCTGAGTCTGTTTGTCACCTCCACTGTATAGTCATAGGGATATGACTTAGGTCATATCTGATTAGCCTGGTGATTTTCCCTACTTTCTTCAATTTAAGCCTGAATTTTGCAAAAAGGAAATGATGATCTGAGCCACAGCTCCTGGTCTGGTCTGTTTTTTTTTTTTTTTTTTTTTTTTTCTGACTGTATAGAGCTACTCCGTCTTCAGCTCCAGAGAATATAATCAATCTGATTTCAGTATTGACCATCTGGCCATGTACATATATAGAGTCATCTCTTGTGTTGTTGGAGGAGTGTATTTGCCAGTGCATTCTCTTGGCAAAACTCTGTTCACCTTTGCCCTGTTCATTTTGTACTCCTAGGTCAAACTTGTCTTTTACTCTAGGTATCTCTTGACTTCTACTTTTCCATTCCAATCCCCTATCATGCAATGGAGGTCTTTCCTTGGTGTTAGGTCTGGAAGGTCTTATAGATCTTCCTAGAACCATTCAACTTCAGCGTCTTCACCGTTAGTGGTTGTGACATAGGCTTGGATCACTGTGGTGTTGAATAGTTTACTTGGAAATGAACCAAGATCGCTCTGTTGAGATTGCACTGAAGTGCTGCATTTTGGACTCTCTTGATTACTATGAGGGCTACTCCTTTTTCTTCTAAGGGATTCTTGCTGTCAGTAGTAGATAAAATGGTCATCTGAATTAAAATTGCTCGTTCTTCTCCATTGTAGTTCACTGATTCCTAAAATGTTGATGTTTATACTTGCCATCTCCTGCTCGACCATGTTCAACTTACTTTGATTTCTGCGCCTAATATTTCAAGTTCCTATGCAGTATTGTTCTTTACAGCATTGGACTTTGCTTTCACCACCAGACATAGCCATACCTGAGTGACATTTCTGCTTTAGCCTAGCCTCCTCATTCTTTATTGGGCTGTTTCTCCACTCCTCCTCAGTAGCATATTACATAGCTGCAATTCTTGACTGGGGCTTAATAAGTGTAAACTACATAGTTGAATGAAGAAAAAAATATGTAAATCAGCTTATTCTATATGCAATAACTCTCCCTCCTAAGTATCATGAAGGTAGAATATATCAGTCTTTTACATTCTGTTGCCCTGTTCTTCAAGCTCTATCATACCAAACACCCCAGAATCCAGAACACTTTGACCATGTATAGCAAGGGAGTATGAAGGTCCTCAAAAAGATTAATTATTGCTGTTTTCTAGATAACCTGAATAAATAAGTGAGTAAATAAATTAATAGATGAGGAGTAGGGGTGAGTGAGTCAGTGAATAAAGATTAATTAAAGACAACAGCAGTTGCTTGGGTGCAAGACACGCAGGCCGAGACTGAGTAAGTGACAGAAAATTCCTTGGGGGTGGAAGGGAAAATGTTCTTGTACGTCCACTCTAATTCAGGGAAGAGGGAGGGAGAGAGAGTTTCAGAGAGAGATGGATCAGAGCCTCAGTTCCATGTAGACACAGCTGAGAGTCTCCCAGATCACTGTTTAGGCATTTAGTCAGCTACCTGAATAACTAGGCTTTTGAACAATTTGGTTTTCATTTTAAAATTTCTTCTCAGCAACCTCTATCAGTTTGCTTAAGCAAAAGTGTCTTATCTACATGGGGAAAATGAGGAACTTAAGTGCCATCATTCATCTATACAGTTGTTTTAAAAATGTATTAAGCATCTGCACCTACTCCGCCAATTGGTTTTGGAATAAACTAGTGAACAAAACAAATAAAAATACTTTCCTCATGGAGAGAACATTCATAGAGGAAAACAATTTTTTAAATAAGGCAAATATGATGTGAAGGGTTCATTGGTGCAGTGCGTAAATATAAAGCATAATAATAAGGACAGGGCTTCTCAAGCAGAAAGGAGGAAGATGATAGCAGTTTTAATAGGCTGGTCAGAATGGACCACTCCAGAAGGTAAAATCTGAGCATCAACTTGAAGTAAGTGAGACATCAAGCCATAGCAATACCTGGGCAAAACTGTTCTGAGGGTGAGAAAATTAAATAGCAGAAACCTACACTGAGCTAGCAGCTTTCATCATCAATTTTAAATGTGGATTAAAATGTGTCATCTTGGAATAAGCATGAAGTCTTAATTACTCCTTTTTTACTATAATATCTTACAGTGCCAGCTAGATTCTTATGTGTAATTTTTAAGCCCTTAAATAATTTGTGAAGTAGGAATTATCATTTCCTTTTAATAAATAAGAAAATCAAGAGTCTAGTTGAAGAGACTAGAGACTAGTAATGATCACATAAATTTGTGAGAATTCAACAAAAGAAAATTTTAAAAATTGGCTAATAAGAGTAGAGAAATGAACAGAATGAGTATATTATATATACTCACTAAATTTTATATGGTGTGTACATATATATATATATATATATATATATATATATATATGCACATGTATATAGTAGACATAACAATTGAGCCTATGACAACATCCATAACTGCTGATAAAGGTTTTTCTGAGTCCCACGTTTATTTTCTCTGTTATATTGCTTTATCCTGACAGGATGAGAATGCAGCAAGTGAAGCACTCACTTCACACAGAATTCGATGGGGCACCAAAAAATTCAATAACTAACACAAATGTGTTTTTAAAATCAAATTTAATATACCATAAAATTTCCCAATCTGTAGACACAGCTGAGATAGGCAAAAAATTTGTTTGGTTTTATTAAATTTCTTCTCAGCAACCTCTATCAGTTTGCTTAAGCAAAAGTGACTTATCTACATGGGGAAAATGAGGAACTTAAGTGCCATCATTCATCTATACAGTTGTTTTAAAAATGTATTAAGCATCTGCACCTACTCCGCCAATTGGTTTTGGAATAAACTAGTGAACAAAACAAATAAAAATACTTTCCTCATGGAGAGAACATTCATAGAGGAAAACAATTTTTTAAATAAGGCAAATATGATGTGAAGGGTTCATTGGTGCAGTGCGTAAATATAAAGCATAATAATAAGGACAGGGCTTCTCAAGCAGAAAGGAGGAAGATGATAGCAGTTTTAATAGGCTGGTCAGAATGGACCACTCCAGAAGGTAAAATCTGAGCATCAACTTGAAGTAAGTGAGACATCAAGCCATAGCAATACCTGGGCAAAACTGTTCTGAGGGTGAGAAAATTAAATAGCAGAAACCTACACTGAGCTAGCAGCTTTCATCATCAATTTTAAATGTGGATTAAAATGTGTCATCTTGGAATAAGCATGAAGTCTTAATTACTCCTTTTTTACTATAATATCTTACAGTGCCAGCTAGATTCTTATGTGTAATTTTTAAGCCCTTAAATAATTTGTGAAGTAGGAATTATCATTTCCTTTTAATAAATCAGAAAATCAAGAGTCTAGTTGAAGAGCCTAGAGCCTGTTAATGAACACATAAATTTGTGAGAAGTCACCAAAAAAAAATTTTAAAAATTGGCTAATAAGAGTAGAGAAATGAACAGAATGAGTATATTATATATACTCACTAAATTTTATATGGTGTGTACATATATATATATATATATATATATATATATATATATGCACATGTATATAGTAGACATAACAATTGAGCCTATGACAACATCCATAACTGCTGATAAAGGTTTTTCTGAGTCCCACGTTTATTTTCTCTGTTATATTGCTTTATCCTGACAGGATGAGAATGCAGCAAGTGAAGCACTCACTTCACACAGAATTCGATGGGGCACCAAAAAATTCAATAACTAACACAAATGTGTTTTTAAAATCAAATTTAATATACCAATCCATGACAAACAAAATATCAAACTTTTAAACAAGGACAAGATGAAACCCTACTCTTATGTACCTCACTAGTCTCACCCTAATCATGGACCTGGCTAAAGTTTTAATTCTTCCTTTCTCTGCACAGCAAAGAGATGAACAATAACCTTAATCTTCCTAAGTGACAAATGGTGACATATGACAAAAGAAATCCCTACTAGCATAGTGTCAGGCCAGCACTTTTCAGTCTAGTCTCTCCAATGACCCATTAAATAATCTCATGAACATGACCTCCCAACTTTTCCTAAAAGCAGAGCTGGGTTCCCCAGGTTGTCCTGAAAAAAAGACCTATTTTACAAACACACCCAGGGTTACACAGAAATGCTCAATCTTCAATGAGTCACCCCAGTAATATTTTTTAAAAAAAAATCTGTGCTGCTTATAAACGCTTGAATCCTTTAAGTTATTCATGAAATAAGATTATGTCTTGGCCAATGTTTCTAATGACAAGCTACTGCTTCAGATTGCTTGTTAGCTACAGCCTGACATTAAATCTGGTGGATTTATTTATTATCCTCTCCAGGGCTGGCCCGAGGCTAAATTGTAAAACAGATTCAGTTTATCCTAACAGATGGACTCTTGGCCCATAACAAGACGTCCACTCTCTTCACTAACTACCAAAACACCCCTGTTGACCTGCTCTTGTGCCCGCATGTCCCCTAGGGAGCTCATCACATTTGTCCCCACCATGGAAGTATGGGCACCAGCTCTGCAACCTCAGTTAGGTAGTTGTGATTGGAAAACAATCACTTATAATAAGCTGCCTTGTAGTGTGAGCTTAAATGGCATTTAAATGTGTTTTCATGGCCAGAATATTAACATTTTAACAGAGGCTGGAAAAAAGCATCATGGTATACCTCTCAGGGGGAACAAAGTAATACATAGAATATACTGTCAATGGTAAATTATTCCTATGACAGTAAGAAAATATACTGAATCTCTAAAATTATGCTTTAAAGATTGTGCTTAAGTGATAGGATAACATGTCAAGTTTTGCATTTTCCGTTTTCTCATCAGTAAGTATTTGATTATTGAGAAATACTGTATTAGTATAAATGAAGAATGGTGGTTTAGTCACTAAGTCGTGTCTTGACTCTTGCAACTCCATGGACTGCAGCCTGTCAGCTTCCTCTGTTCATGGGATTTCTCAAGCAAGAATGCTACAGTGGGTTGCCATTCTATACTTTGTCACATGTGGTTGACATTGTCAGACTTCTAAATTTTTGCCGGCTATAGGATGTGAAAAGGTACTTCTTTGTTGCTTAAATTGGCACTTCTCTGATAACTTGTGACCTTAAAAATCTATTCATATATCAATTACCCCTTTAGATTCCCTCTTCTGTGAATTACCTGTTTATATCACATTCTATATTTCATAAGGACGAAAAATACTCCATTCCGATGAAAGCATCTAACATTGATTTCTCAAGCAATTGGAATGTAATAAGGAAGATCTTCCTACTGGACTAGGGCCTTCCAGTATCCCTTAAACACATCTACTGCTGTTTTAGAGAAAGACTATATCAAGAACTGATTCTGATTCTCTCAGTCATCACAAAATATGATCATATACCATAAAGTATGATATACATAGACACAAGCACCAACAGAGTTAAGTCCTTATTTATTACTTTTTATGTGTGACTTTATCTCAGTTTCCTCAACTTGAAATGAGATAATAATATAACTCCAACCCCAAATTCTAAATGCATACAGGATTTTTGGGAGTATATAATGATAATTGGTAATTGATGCCAAGTTAGACTAATGTCTGGTGCACAGTAATAGTGACGATGATGGTGATAATGTGTCAGACACAGCATAATTCACATGACAGCTAAGGTAAATTGAGATGTGAGAAAAACCTGCAGTAATCACATTTTGGTCTATATAATTTGTTTCTTGCTACATGGCATGTAATTATGTTTTGAACCATTATGTTTTTCTCATCTCCGTAGGTTTTTGAAATCTATTTTTGTTCTATTAAGCTATGTTTTATTCTCCATTCCAGAGAAAATTTCTTTTCATTTACATAGATGCCTTGGAAACCTTAATTAATGCATTTCAAAGTATTTTGAAACTTGTCAGTGAAAAATATTATTAAAATATCATTGGTTTCCATTTTCAGACACTCAAAAAGGTGAATCTCTAGAGATGCAAAATCATACCCTTTTGGAAAAACTTTGCAAGACATGACAATCTTAGAAACTGGCTATAACTGGAAATGTCATTTGATTGCAATGCTACAAAATAATATCCTTGACCCCAGCATTAAAGTTGGGTTAAAAGCTTCAAGGCCAGAAACATCCCTTGTAATTGACTGGGAAGCTCCTAAGGGACTAGAAATGAGGGATCAAGATGGAAAATTGTGGAAGTAGCATGAGATGGCTGATATCTATGGGCACTAAAATCTAATCACAAAGTGGAAACAAAAAACCCTAAGAATTACATAACTTGTGACCTTAAAAATCTATTCATATATCAATTACCCCTTTAGATTCCCTCTTCTGTGAATTACCTGTTTATATCACATTCTATATTTCATAAGGACGAAAAATACTCCATTCCGATGAAAGCATCTAACATTGATTTCTCAAGCAATTGGAATGTAATAAGGAAGATCTTCCTACTGGACTAGGGCCTTCCAGTATCCCTTAAACACATCTACTGCTGTTTTAGAGAAAGACTATATCAAGAACTGATTCTGATTCTCTCAGTCATCACAAAATATGATCATATACCATAAAGTATGATATACATAGACACAAGCACCAACAGAGTTAAGTCCTTATTTATTACTTTTTATGTGTGACTTTATCTCAGTTTCCTCAACTTGAAATGAGATAATAATATAACTCCAACCCCAAATTCTAAATGCATACAGGATTTTTGGGAGTATATAATGATAATTGGTAATTGATGCCAAGTTAGACTAATGTCTGGTGCACAGTAATAGTGACGATGATGGTGATAATGTGTCAGACACAGCATAATTCACATGACAGCTAAGGTAAATTGAGATGTGAGAAAAACCTGCAGTAATCACATTTTGGTCTATATAATTTGTTTCTTGCTACATGGCATGTAATTATGTTTTGAACCATTATGTTTTTCTCATCTCCGTAGGTTTTTGAAATCTATTTTTGTTCTATTAAGCTATGTTTTATTCTCCATTCCAGAGAAAATTTCTTTTCATTTACATAGATGCCTTGGAAACCTTAATTAATGCATTTCAAAGTATTTTGAAACTTGTCAGTGAAAAATATTATTAAAATATCATTGGTTTCCATTTTCAGACACTCAAAAAGGTGAATCTCTAGAGATGCAAAATCATACCCTTTTGGAAAAACTTTGCAAGACATGACAATCTTAGAAACTGGCTATAACTGGAAATGTCATTTGATTGCAATGCTACAAAATAATATCCTTGACCCCAGCATTAAAGTTGGGTTAAAAGCTTCAAGGCCAGAAACATCCCTTGTAATTGACTGGGAAGCTCCCTAAGGGACTAGAAATGAGGGATCAAGATGGAAAATTGTGGAAGTAGCATGAGATGGCTGATATCTATGGGCACTAAAATCTAATCACAAAGTGGAAACAAAGCATATTAAACCACAAATTTAAAATAGTCTCCAACATTCCTTCAACATTCACAGCTCATGTGTCTGTCTCTGTTTTCTATCAAGAGAAACCACCCAAAATGATTAATATGATGAGTTTTCAAATTTGCTACTCCCTTTTTCCTCCCTGGTAAGTTAAACTTTATTTTCTTTGGCTCCAAAATCATTGCAGATGATGACTGCAGTCATGAAATTAAAAAACAAAGAGAAGCTTGGCAAACCTATGAAAGAAAAGCTATGACAAACCCTAAACAGTGTTTTCAAAAGCAGAGACACCACTTTGCCAACAAAATTCTGTATCATCAAAACTGTAGTTTTCACTGAAGTCACGTATGGATGTGAGAACTGGACCATAAAGAAGGCTAAGTGACAAAGAATTGATGCCTTTGAACTGTGGTGTTAGAGAAGGCTCTTGAAAGCTCCTTAGACTTCAGAGATCAAAGCAGTCAATCCTAAAGAAAATCAACCCTGAATATTCATTGGAAGGCCTGATGCTGAAGCTGAAGCTCCAATACTTTGGCCACCTGATTTGAAAAGATGACTCATTGGAAAAGAGCCTCATGCTAGGAAAAATGCAAGGCAAAAGGAGAAGGGGATGGTTGGATGACAATCAACGGACATGAGTTTGAGTAGGTTCTGGGAGATAGTGAAGGACAGGGAAGCCTGGTATGCTGCAATCCATAGGGTTGCAAAGAGTTGGACATGACTGAGTGACTGAACTGAACTGAAACCTAATATTACACTTTGAAATTTTTTCAATTTTTGTCAGCTGTCCTACACAAATTTTTGTCTCCTTTCCTTTCCCTATTTTTCACATTTTAAAGTTGGAAAACTTAAGACATGACAATCTTAGAAACTGCTATAACTGGAAATGTCATTTGATTGCAATGCTACAAAATAATATCCTTGACCCCAGCATTAAAGTTGGGTTAAAAGCTTCAAGGCCAGAAACATCCCTTGTAATTGACTGGGAAGCTCCCTAAGGGACTAGAAATGAGGGATCAAGATGGAAAATTGTGGAAGTAGCATGAGATGGCTGATATCTATGGGCACTAAAATCTAATCACAAAGTGGAAACAAAGCATATTAAACCACAAATTTAAAATAGTCTCCAACATTCCTTCAACATTCACAGCTCATGTGTCTGTCTCTGTTTTCTATCAAGAGAAACCACCCAAAATGATTAATATGATGAGTTTTCAAATTTGCTACTCCCTTTTTCCTCCCTGGTAAGTTAAACTTTATTTTCTTTGGCTCCAAAATCATTGCAGATGATGACTGCAGTCATGAAATTAAAAAACAAAGAGAAGCTTGGCAAACCTATGAAAGAAAAGCTATGACAAACCCTAAACAGTGTTTTCAAAAGCAGAGACACCACTTTGCCAACAAAATTCTGTATCATCAAAACTGTAGTTTTCACTGAAGTCACGTATGGATGTGAGAACTGGACCATAAAGAAGGCTAAGTGACAAAGAATTGATGCCTTTGAACTGTGGTGTTAGAGAAGGCTCTTGAAAGCTCCTTAGACTTCAGAGATCAAAGCAGTCAATCCTAAAGAAAATCAACCCTGAATATTCATTGGAAGGCCTGATGCTGAAGCTGAAGCTCCAATACTTTGGCCACCTGATTTGAAAAGATGACTCATTGGAAAAGAGCCTCATGCTAGGAAAAATGCAAGGCAAAAGGAGAAGGGGATGGTTGGATGACAATCAACGGACATGAGTTTGAGTAGGTTCTGGGAGATAGTGAAGGACAGGGAAGCCTGGTATGCTGCAATCCATAGGGTTGCAAAGAGTTGGACATGACTGAGTGACTGAACTGAACTGAAACCTAATATTACACTTTGAAATTTTTTTCAATTTTTGTCAGCTGTCCTACACAAATTTTTGTCTCCTTTCCTTTCCCTATTTTTCACATTTTAAAGTTGCATTAGTATCTTAATGAGCTAATGCTCTTGCCATTCTTAATTCAAAAACTATGCTTGAATTTGTTGTAATCAAGGTAAAAAAATTGATTTTAAAACTGAATGCACTATTGAATCACACTCAGCATCTTGAGTTGCAATTCAGCTGGAGGAGAGAGAGCCTCAGAAGTTGCAGAGGTTCAGAATGTCACAAACAATAGCCTTCTTTACAAAAAGCATAAAGATACAGAAAGAGAAGTGCCAACTTTTTTAATCTTTATTTTCATTATAAACCTTCTCCTTGTCTGCTATGTGAATTCAAATAATGCAATAATTATGTAAAAACCAACAGTTCCTCAGCCCTTTCCAGAGTCAGCTCTACACAGCTCCAGTTGACAGGCTTTCTTTCTGTTTTCAAGACTGTTTCAATACATAAGAATGTATATAATTATATAAATATTTTTAAAGTGACCTAATATGTATATACATACAAATATGTGTATATGTGTACATATATCATCAGTGACTTATTGTCACTAAACCATATACCATGGATGTTTGTCACATAAATATCATTTATATAAACTCTCTTTCTCTTTAAATACAGTAGGTTTTTCTGATGTATCAATTGAATGTGTTTATCCGTTACCCTACTGATTGGCATTTTGATCCTCTACATTTTTCTTGTTGCTAAACATGAATATTCTTTGGAAAGACTGTTAAACAGAAATATAAATATTTATATATTTAAGCAAAAATAGGTAGTCACATAGGAATATTTACTTGAAGTGGGATTTATCAGTTATGAAATAATCATTTTAGGTGTACATAGAAAGCTGAGCCAATACTTTGGCCACCTGATTTGAAAAGATGACTCGGATGAAAAAAAGGGGGGTTTCAACGGACATGAGTTTGAGTAGGTTCTGGGAGATAGTGAAGGACAGGGAAGCCTGGTATGCTGCAATCCATAGGGTTGCAAAGAGTTGGACATGACTGAGTGACTGAACTGAACTGAAACCTAATATTACACTTTGAAATTTTTTTCAATTTTTGTCAGCTGTCCTACACAAATTTTTGTCTCCTTTCCTTTCCCTATTTTTCACATTTTAAAGTTGCATTAGTATCTTAATGAGCTAATGCTCTTGCCATTCTTAATTCAAAAACTATGCTTGAATTTGTTGTAATCAAGGTAAAAAAATTGATTTTAAAACTGAATGCACTATTGAATCACACTCAGCATCTTGAGTTGCAATTCAGCTGGAGGAGAGAGCCTCAGAAGTTGCAGAGGTTCAGAATGTCACAAACAATAGCCTTCTTTACAAAAAGCATAAAGATACAGAAAGAGAAGTGCCAACTTTTTTAATCTTTATTTTCATTATAAACCTTCTCCTTGTCTGCTATGTGAATTCAAATAATGCAATAATTATGTAAAAACCAACAGTTCCTCAGCCCTTTCCAGAGTCAGCTCTACACAGCTCCAGTTGACAGGCTTTCTTTCTGTTTTCAAGACTGTTTCAATACATAAGAATGTATATAATTATATAAATATTTTTAAAGTGACCTAATATGTATATACATACAAATATGTGTATATGTGTACATATATCATCAGTGACTTATTGTCACTAAACCATATACCATGGATGTTTGTCACATAAATATCATTTATATAAACTCTCTTTCTCTTTAAATACAGTAGGTTTTTCTGATGTATCAATTGAATGTGTTTATCCGTTACCCTACTGATTGGCATTTTGATCCTCTACATTTTTCTTGTTGCTAAACATGAATATTCTTTGGAAAGACTGTTAAACAGAAATATAAATATTTATATATTTAAGCAAAAATAGGTAGTCACATAGGAATATTTACTTGAAGTGGGATTTATCAGTTATGAAATAATCATTTTAGGTGTACATAGAGTCTACATTTGAAACTTCCAAACATATTGCATCAATTTGTGCTTCTACCAGCAATGTGAGAATGAGGAGTCCCTTGTAAAGCTGTCAACATTTTACATAATCAAGCCTTTCTAAGACCATTCTAGTTTGGTAGAGTGAAACACATATTTCATTTAACTTTTGATCTGCATTTTCTTGACATCTAATAAGGTTAAGAATCTTTGGTGCTTCCCCGGTGGTCCAGTGGGTAAAGAGTCCGCCTTGCAATGCAGGGGACACCAGTTCAATCCCTAACCCAGGAAGATGCCACAGAATGGCTGGTCCAGTGTGTTCAATTATGAGCCAGCACTCTGGAGTGCATGTGCCCAGAGCCAGTGCTATGAGACAAGAGAGGGCACTGCAATGGGAGGCCCACACAGGTCAAAGAATAAAGACAGATGAAAATAAATAAATAAGAAACCAGGCCAAAATTTACAAAAAAAGAAAAAAAAGAAGAAGAAGAAGGAAGACACCTACACTTTCAGAGGAAAAAACATATATTAAAGAAAAAGAATCTTTGATATGTTTATTGCTTATATAAATACTTTCTTGAAGAAAATAGATTAATAACTGAATCACTGTGCTGTACACTTGACAGTATAATTCAACTGTACTTAAATAAAATTTTAAAATGTTTTCTGTATATTACGATGCATACTATATGTATATGTAATATGTATATATTATGTATACATATCATATTTGTTTATAGAGCATTTTATTATATGGAAGTTTTCAGCTTTGATGTAATCAATTTGAAAATGGGTTTTGAAATTGTATAAATATAGTAAGAACTTCAGCTTAGCCACCACATTTTATAAAATATATTCTTCTAAAAATATATTGTAAGTTTATTTGCTTTCTTCCTTTAATATATTGTTTTGTTGTTGCTATTTGCTTGCTTGTTGTTGCCACATGCCAAAGGAAAAAAACCATTCCCTGCTCTCCCCCAAGTTAGTCTTTAATCTCATACTCATATAAGACACTTTCAGTGACTGTAAATCCTACCTATTTACTTTGAATGTATGTAATATGACAGTTTATAAAAAATTCATGTCTTTTCCTTCATATTATTTAAAAATATCTTGTACTGTCTCTAAAACCTTTACTCCTAAATTTGATTCTGTTTCTATCCAAACTACTAAGCCTTCTCATCGTCCAGGCTTGTGTCTTCAAGAATATTAACCCTGAAGCTTTAGAATTCACCTGCTGGTCTTTGTGGATCTCTGAGCATCCTAAGTGAAAGCAACTTAGGGACACTTTCATTCACTAAGATCATAATTTGTTTATGATTTAATCTATCTGATAAATGTTGCCTCTACTAAATACATTTCACATTTTTGAAAAGAATACTTGAATATTTCAAAAAACTCAAGCTCTTGTCTAATGGATCTAATGGTTGTGTGATCTGATGAGATCCTTTAACCATCCTATACCTTGCCTCCTCTTAAATTCTGGTTGGACAATACACTTCTTAGAGAATTGTCTGTTTCATGCTTTTCTATCCTCCTGCACAATCTGGACCATACCTTCTGAACTCATTTATTATCTTCTATTTATATATTCAGATTCTGCATCATAGTTTTTAATTTAAAAATCCTGTCTCTTTCCTCAAACTGTCTTTAGGTTTTACTAATTAGTTCATCAGCTAAAATTGCTTTAAAGAAACAAATTTAAAGAAGTATTATAATTCCTTTTTTCCCTCATTTCTTTTCCCATACTCAAACTTCAACAAGTTCATCCCTGAAATTGGCTACTTTCATCATTCTACACAAATTCTCTCATTCTAACTCTCTTTATCACCTTATAAAAAAATCATTACCTTTTTTATTCCTTTTTTAGAATTCTTAATGTTTCCTGTGATGCTTCTTATGTCTGCTCAAAGAGGTCACATCATTGGTCTCATTTCTCGTTGGTCTCATTCCCTCTTTCAGAATTTGAAACGTTGATGCATGTAACCCATATCAACTTCCAACATCTGCCAGATCTCTCTGAAGTGTGCAAGATAACATTTCTCCTGCAGTAAAAGAAAGTAAACATCTTATATAAAGTAAAACATACCAGTAAGTGAATCAAAATGACAAAAAATAAAAATTATCATTTGGAAATCACGTTGATAAAACACATGTCTATGCCCACAATCGGATAGATTGCCAGGACTTCAGGTGTTGTTTTAAGAAAGCTTATAAGACAAAACCATTCTTGTGACTCTCATTACAGTTTCAGCTAAGAAACTACCTGGGATGGTGGGTATACCAAGATTTTGTAGCCTAATCCACTCATATGAGGAAAGCTCAGTGATCTGGAGAATCTTGAAGAAGGCTGACTCAACACTTTGCAGGCATCCCAATCTTACCTATATTAAAATCTAAAATCTCTAAAACTTATAAACAGATAAATATCCTTTTTCTAGACTCTGTCTTCAGGTTTCTCAAATGTAATATACTTGAGAATCATCGGAAAATCTTATAAAGATGAACATTCTAATTCAGGAGATGTGGGTTGGTGCCTAAGATGCTGCATTTCTAAAAACTTCTAAAAACTTCCCTGGAGATGCTGACACAGCTCTGTGGACCAACTGCACTCTGAGCCCCAGGCCTCAGATTCATTCTTTTCTTGAGAGAAACTGCTGGATGGTTCCAATTATGAAAACAATTACTCTGACCAATAATAGTGACTATAAAATAGCTCACATTTATATGACATTTCAAGTTGACAGAGCACTCTGACATTAACTCCTTCTGATATTCACAATAATTCCCTGATAAAGGCAGGGCATTAATTATTCAGAGAGGTTGAGGAATGTTAACTTTCTCCTTCAATGTCATGGAAAGAATAAGTGACAAGGTGATCTGTGAGGTTCCCCCAGATATAGAAATGGTGTAACAAAATAGACAAGAGCACAGGCTTCAGATATTGCCTATCTTTGTATATTGTCTCCTTCACATCTTAATTGCATATGGTGTATAAGCTAATTAACCTCTGTATTTTAGTTCTTTCACTTATAATGGGAACATGCTTATTTCATACACATTAGATATACATCTGGAGGGCTGCAATCCGGGGTTACTAAACGTTGATGCATGTAACCCATATCAACTTCCAACATCTGCCAGATCTCTCTGAAGTGTGCAAGATAACATTTCTCCTGCAGTAAAAGAAAGTAAACATCTTATATAAAGTAAAACATACCAGTAAGTGAATCAAAATGACAAAAAATAAAAATTATCATTTGGAAATCACGTTGATAAAACACATGTCTATGCCCACAATCGGATAGATTGCCAGGACTTCAGGTGTTGTTTTAAGAAAGCTTATAAGACAAAACCATTCTTGTGACTCTCATTACAGTTTCAGCTAAGAAACTACCTGGGATGGTGGGTATACCAAGATTTTGTAGCCTAATCCACTCATATGAGGAAAGCTCAGTGATCTGGAGAATCTTGAAGAAGGCTGACTCAACACTTTGCAGGCATCCCAATCTTACCTATATTAAAATCTAAAATCTCTAAAACTTATAAACAGATAAATATCCTTTTTCTAGACTCTGTCTTCAGGTTTCTCAAATGTAATATACTTGAGAATCATCGGAAAATCTTATAAAGATGAACATTCTAATTCAGGAGATGTGGGTTGGTGCCTAAGATGCTGCATTTCTAAAAACTTCTAAAAACTTCCCTGGAGATGCTGACACAGCTCTGTGGACCAACTGCACTCTGAGCCCCAGGCCTCAGATTCATTCTTTTCTTGAGAGAAACTGCTGGATGGTTCCAATTATGAAAACAATTACTCTGACCAATAATAGTGACTATAAAATAGCTCACATTTATATGACATTTCAAGTTGACAGAGCACTCTGACATTAACTCCTTCTGATATTCACAATAATTCCCTGATAAAGGCAGGGCATTAATTATTCAGAGAGGTTGAGGAATGTTAACTTTCTCCTTCAATGTCATGGAAAGAATAAGTGACAAGGTGATCTGTGAGGTTCCCTCAGATATAGAAATGGTGTAACAAAATAGACAAGAGCACAGGCTTCAGATATTGCCTATCTTTGTATATTGTCTCCTTCACATCTTAATTGCATATGGTGTATAAGCTAATTAACCTCTGTATTTTAGTTCTTTCACTTATAATGGGAACATGCTTATTTCATACACATTAGATATACATCTGGAGGGCTGCAATCCGGGGGTTACAAAGAGTCAAACACAACTGAAGCAACTTAGCACGTGAACCCCCTAGTATAAGTGGCTTGCATCTGTAATCACAACGTAAATGGTGTTTTGCTGTTGTCCTTGTTACTCTAGAGCTCTGTGAATTCCCCTTACCTAGCTTAGCAAAACTTTACTGTCCCCCTACAAGAAATATCAAACTTCCCTGGAGCACTTGACCATCATGGACTCTACATGAAAAATATGACAGAATTAAACACTGCAGTGAGCCTTTTTTCAGTGTGTTTCTATTTAGAAGAACACGTGAGAGAACTTGCAGGGTAGCTGCCTATTGATGTGTTGTTATGTATATAAAGAATTTCTGCCTGCCGAGCTTCTACTATGGTTCCTTTCACAAGCCTACAAATCCATGCACATTTTCTTAAAGTGCAGAATAGAAGTCATTTTTTGGATGATGGGATGCTGGTGAACCATTATACCTAGTCAAGCTTCACATGATGTTTTCTGCAAAGGTAACTAAGCAGGGCCCCTAGAAAAGCTGAAAAATGACCTCTATGTCAATGACAGATAAATGAGAAAAAGCAAAACATAAGAAAGGACTGTACCTTATAGATAAAACTAACATCCAGACTAGGGCAGCACAATCTTTTTAAATGTCTCACCAAATACAAAACTATTCATTCTATGTTGTGTTAGTTTTTTCATTTGATGAAATGCAGGTGCAATCCTTTTTCTATTTAAAAATTAGATAACTTCTTTTTGTAACATGTCATTTCTGTAATTGGAAAGTTCATATTTCTAGGTATTTTGACCTATAATCACTTCTCTTTGAACCTGATCATTATTACAATTTTTGAACTTTTCAGTAAAAATTTTGAGGAATGTTAACTTTCTCCTTCAATGTCATGGAAAGAATAAGTGACAAGGTGATCTGTGAGGTTCCTCAGATATAGAAATGGTGTAACAAAATAGACAAGAGCACAGGCTTCAGATATTGCCTATCTTTGTATATTGTCTCCTTCACATCTTAATTGCATATGGTGTATAAGCTAATTAACCTCTGTATTTTAGTTCTTTCACTTATAATGGGAACATGCTTATTTCATACACATTAGATATACATCTGGAGGGCTGCAATCCGGGGGTTACAAAGAGTCAAACACAACTGAAGCAACTTAGCACGTGAACCCCCTAGTATAAGTGGCTTGCATCTGTAATCACAACGTAAATGGTGTTTTGCTGTTGTCCTTGTTACTCTAGAGCTCTGTGAATTCCCCTTACCTAGCTTAGCAAAACTTTACTGTCCCCCTACAAGAAATATCAAACTTCCCTGGAGCACTTGACCATCATGGACTCTACATGAAAAATATGACAGAATTAAACACTGCAGTGAGCCTTTTTTCAGTGTGTTTCTATTTAGAAGAACACGTGAGAGAACTTGCAGGGTAGCTGCCTATTGATGTGTTGTTATGTATATAAAGAATTTCTGCCTGCCGAGCTTCTACTATGGTTCCTTTCACAAGCCTACAAATCCATGCACATTTTCTTAAAGTGCAGAATAGAAGTCATTTTTTGGATGATGGGATGCTGGTGAACCATTATACCTAGTCAAGCTTCACATGATGTTTTCTGCAAAGGTAACTAAGCAGGGCCCCTAGAAAAGCTGAAAAATGACCTCTATGTCAATGACAGATAAATGAGAAAAAGCAAAACATAAGAAAGGACTGTACCTTATAGATAAAACTAACATCCAGACTAGGGCAGCACAATCTTTTTAAATGTCTCACCAAATACAAAACTATTCATTCTATGTTGTGTTAGTTTTTTCATTTGATGAAATGCAGGTGCAATCCTTTTTCTATTTAAAAATTAGATAACTTCTTTTTGTAACATGTCATTTCTGTAATTGGAAAGTTCATATTTCTAGGTATTTTGACCTATAATCACTTCTCTTTGAACCTGATCATTATTACATGATTTTTAGTGTTGTAATACTTTTCAGAAATTTCAGGTGTGCAAGAAAAAACTCTGTAGAACAAAATAAATGTTTTGTTTAGATAAGTTTTAGGGTAAAAAATACAAGATTATGTTTTTATAGGACTTCCAGTAAGGCGAACAATTAGGGTTAGGGTTAGGATTAGTTTAGTCAGCTGTTAACCAGTCAACTGTTATTTTACTTGAATATATGACTGACTTGCTGTGAACAACTGAACTATTGGCATACAAGCTGGGATTTAAGGACAACATTTAAGGACCTAAGGACTTTTAAGGATTTAAGGACTAGGTTCATGGATCAGGGTAGCAGAATATCTATCCTTTTCTTTGCAATGAAAAAGTAATAAGAAAAGTGCACTTTAAAATAGGACAAAGAGAGCTAGCAAGTAAGACAAAGGTAGGGAATTATTTACACCTTCCACCAAGCAGAATACAAAGAATATCTAACAATATTGGATAAAACTTAGTCAAGATAATTTTTTGTAAAAAGCAGTAATTTCACTGTAGCATTATTATCTGTAATTTTTCAACAATGTAAAAATAAAACTGGAAGTATATACCTCCAAACTGTAATTGTATTGGGCCTGTGAAAAGAAAGACATTTCATTTCTTTCTAAGTGCATTCTATATATTTTTACAAAATGTTCACACAGTTCACGTTTTCAACCAAACATATGGCAAACATTTCAAAAACAAAATAACCTAGAAGCAGGAGACACTATTTTGCGGTTTAAAGAATATATAAGTCCATTAAAGTTACAGTACCTTGGATTCAGATGTTGTCCACTTCAGGCCACAGTATCAAGCTTCCTCAGAAGTCTCATTGGCTTTAACAAACTAAACATTTATTTCTGAAACATGCAAAAGCCACACTTGCTCCTAGGAAGCTGTGCTGGGATGGAGGGAGAGGGAGGGGGTCGCTCAGCATCCAGTCTGGGCTGTTCCAGAGGGTCCCAGCACACCTGCGTGAGCTTCCCCAGCCTGGGTAGCACAGGAGGCGGCGCTGGAGTGCTGAGCAGCAGCACTGAGCACATCCATTCAAAAGCAACCCAATCAGTTTAAATTCCATCTCATTTCCAGACACAAAACTGGAAAGTTCAGTTCTCCTTGTTCTGGAAGCAGAGACAGATAAAATCCCAGTAAGTCTGAGCTATTGTCTCCCATTGTCACAAGCCTCCTGGATGCCACTGGGCCACGGATTTCTCTCAGATTGTTTAATCATGCAATAGCCTCATTTCACGATTTAAATTACAAAACATATGTAAAAGCCTTACTGTGCTGACTGGCATGGAGTAAGTAGTTAGTAACTGTTTCCTGTATTTCCCTTTGGGCTGTAGGTGAAATCAAATGTATAAAATCTAATTGTAGGTCATCTGTTATTAGAGTATCCTCATTCCTTCTGCATTTGAGGAATAGTATCTGACATTACCTGGATAATCCTTTTCTTTGCAATGAAAAGTAATAAGAAAAGTGCACTTTAAAATAGGACAAAGAGAGCTAGCAAGTAAGACAAAGGTAGGGAATTATTTACACCTTCCACCAAGCAGAATACAAAGAATATCTAACAATATTGGATAAAACTTAGTCAAGATAATTTTTTGTAAAAAGCAGTAATTTCACTGTAGCATTATTATCTGTAATTTTTCAACAATGTAAAAATAAAACTGGAAGTATATACCTCCAAACTGTAATTGTATTGGGCCTGTGAAAAGAAAGACATTTCATTTCTTTCTAAGTGCATTCTATATATTTTTACAAAATGTTCACACAGTTCACGTTTTCAACCAAACATATGGCAAACATTTCAAAAACAAAATAACCTAGAAGCAGGAGACACTATTTTGCGGTTTAAAGAATATATAAGTCCATTAAAGTTACAGTACCTTGGATTCAGATGTTGTCCACTTCAGGCCACAGTATCAAGCTTCCTCAGAAGTCTCATTGGCTTTAACAAACTAAACATTTATTTCTGAAACATGCAAAAGCCACACTTGCTCCTAGGAAGCTGTGCTGGGATGGAGGGAGAGGGAGGGGGTCGCTCAGCATCCAGTCTGGGCTGTTCCAGAGGGTCCCAGCACACCTGCGTGAGCTTCCCAGCCTGGGTAGCACAGGAGGCGGCGCTGGAGTGCTGAGCAGCAGCACTGAGCACATCCATTCAAAAGCAACCCAATCAGTTTAAATTCCATCTCATTTCCAGACACAAAACTGGAAAGTTCAGTTCTCCTTGTTCTGGAAGCAGAGACAGATAAAATCCCAGTAAGTCTGAGCTATTGTCTCCCATTGTCACAAGCCTCCTGGATGCCACTGGGCCACGGATTTCTCTCAGATTGTTTAATCATGCAATAGCCTCATTTCACGATTTAAATTACAAAACATATGTAAAAGCCTTACTGTGCTGACTGGCATGGAGTAAGTAGTTAGTAACTGTTTCCTGTATTTCCCTTTGGGCTGTAGGTGAAATCAAATGTATAAAATCTAATTGTAGGTCATCTGTTATTAGAGTATCCTCATTCCTTCTGCATTTGAGGAATAGTATCTGACATTACCTGGATAACTACCCTCTTTGACTCAGTTTAAAAACCAAATTTTTTGCCTTATACCTTCTTATCCAGGGTTTCCAGTGGATCTATATGAATCTGTGATATGTTCATAAAGTTCAAAATGATTTTCTACAAGAGTGACAAACAGTTCACCTCCACACAGCTGGCACTAAGAAAGACTAGCATGTTCCTTAACAACCGTGTTGGCTTCATCTAGTCCCATCACTTTCACCATATATATCATGTGAGTGAATGGTACCAAGTGTACAGGGCCCATTGGCTCAAATGTCCTCCTCCAAGGAGGCGCTGGATACAATGGAAAATGAGTGACCTTTGGCTTTAACCAAGGGTACATTAAAATCATTCCCTACCACCTGTGTATCACTCAAACTTAGAAACCTGACTAGCCTCACTGAACTTCAACTTACTCATCACAAAACTGGAGATAAAGTATTTCTATCTCCCACCTCACATCTTTTAGACCTGCATCTAATTTCAGTCTCAGGCTGAGTACTGGGCACATGCTCTCCCGTGGGTCCCCCTCTGCTTCCCTGCTCTGGAGTCTTCTGTCCTACCACCCAGGCAGCTCAGTCAAGGCATTAACACCTTAGGCAGACACAGAAATCCTCCACTGGGACCTCAGCCTTCTGCCTTCTGAGTGAGCATTGGTGAAGTGTGGTCCCTACATGTCTCAAAGCCCCCAGCAAGGGTGCCCAATCACAGGCTCCATGCAGACTCTCCTTCCTCCTTCCTCCTCCTGCCCTAGGCCTGGGTCTGCCGTGCATCCCATGCAAACCATCCATACTCAATCCTTGGCTCATGTTCTGCTTTGAGACAGCCCAAAGTTAGACACAGCAAACCTTGGGAAATACAATATTTCCTTTGTACTTTATAAATCTCAGGCCATTTCAAGAGTTTTCTTGTGATGAGTCTGAAATAAATTCACAGAGTTCTTGTAAAACATTCATACTTTAAACAATCACTGCAGGTGTACCTTCTTGTCATATCCCCATTGTGACTCAGCACAGCGGAGACCAGCATTCTTGCCTCTGTTGCCACACTCGATCAGCTAGAAACTAGACAAATACACTCACAAGTCAATGTGAACCTCTTAAATAACTGCTCAGAAAACCAAACTATACATATTCCCAACTCTTCTACTACTAACTAGGTCCACAAAATGCCCCTGGTCGCTCAAAATTATGCAAGAAGGAACATCAAGAAGGAATGTGATGGAGCACTTCAGAATGTAGTTAATCTTGGAGTTATACTCACTTACCTGAGAAGACTCACAAGCATAAGGCCACCCTGCTGGAGCTCTTATCAGGACCTTGTCAGAATCAGTGCCAATAAAGGGCCCTAAATTTTCAACTTGGTTAGCTCCATGACACATTTGCTCAGGTATGGCTACTGCTGACAGAAGGACTAGGAGGGAAAGAGGAGACAGAAGTCAGATCTTAGGAAAACTTATTTTATTCCATGTGGGAATATAGGCAGGAGTCATATGGTAAACCTTATTTTTTCCCTTAATTATTAAAATCATAATTTAAAAATCATGAAGAATATCCTTTTAAGAAGAAAGAAGAAAGATAAGGTTTTAAAATGTAAACATTCATTCTAGGGAATGAATTGGAAATGAACAAAAAGAGTAAAATTCCATTCATTTGGCAATTGTGATCAGTTTCTCATAAATCGCTCTGGGAACAAAGAAAGAATTTGACAAGTAGAGATTTCAGGAGAAAAATAACTTAAAGTGACAAAGCTTTTTCAAATACCTTACATATAACTGACATAGAATTACACTTTCATGTTTTATCTCTGAGTGTCATCCTAGATCCACTCTTCTATTAAAGCATAGTTAATTTGGAAAGCTGATTTAGTTTCACATACACAACATTCAGTTCAGTTCAGTCACTCAGTCTTGTCCAATTCTTTACAATCCATGGACTACAGCATTCCTGGCTTCCCTGTCCTTCACCATCTCCCAGAGCTTTCTCAAACTCATGTCCATTGACTCAGTGATGCCATCCAACCATCTTGTCTTCTGTCATCCCCTTCACCTTTTGCCTTCTGTATTTCCCAACATCAGGCTCTTTTCCAGTGAGCCATCTCATTGCATCAGGTGGCCTAAGTGCTGGAGCTTCAGCTTCAGTATCATTTCTTCCAGTGAATAGTCAGGGTTGATTTTCTTTAGGATTGACTCCTTTGATCTCCTTGCAGTCCAAGAGACTCTGAAGAGCCTTCTCCAACACCACAGTTCAAAGGCATCAACTCTTCATCACTCACCTTTGTTCATGGTCCAACTCTCACATCCATACATGACTACTGGGAAAACCATAGCTTTGACAATACAGATTTTGTCAGCAAAGTGATGTCTCTGCTTTTGATACAACATAATTACACACAACTATACACAAAATAGTTACTTGATATTTTTACAGAATATAATCCAGCTCCATTTAAAATGATTATAAAATATTGGCTATATTCCTTGCCCTACAAAATGTATCTTTGTAACATTTATTTTATATCTAGTATTTTTTACGTCTTATTTCCCTACCTCTATCTTGCCCTTCCCCTACTTCTTTCCTTACTGGTAACTAATAATTAATTTGTTCTCTGCACTAATTCAGACCTTCATCATCTTCTATTGCAGCATAACAATTCTGTTCACTTCCTAGCCTACTCTCTACTTTTTTAACTGATGTATGCCCTACCTTACTGCAGGAATTATCATTATAAACCATAAAGTTGATCACTGCCCCTCCTTTCCTTAATCCTCAATGGCTTTCCAAATATAGTAAATTCATGCTGTGTTGTGACCTGGTCCAGCACACCTGGGCAGTTTCATCTCTTAGCAACCTTCTTTTCTTTTGAATGCAATTGCCTGCTATACCTTAGGCTCCAAACATACTGTATTGTTATTGCTCACTGAGACGGCGCTTTTTTCCAGACTTTGTCTCTGCACCTGATGCTTCCAAGTTGTAGATTGTTCCTGCAGTGTGCTGTTGGCTAAGTCAGGCCCTCCCTTTAGAGCTCACCCCTGCTGGGAGGGCTTTCCAAATACCACGCGTGTGTGTTAAGAACTCTCCTATGTGTTTCCATAGCACCTCAGACCCTTTGCCACATTCCAGTACCAACCCCTTCATTTATCTGGCTTAGAGTTTCAAATATATTGACCATAAATGGGGTGCTATTTACAGATGCAGGATTTATCCACTCTGTTCAGCTGCCGTCTCGATGGAAAATCTTTCTTCTTCTTCCCACTTTGAAGATTCCCTCACCATTCGTTATTCAGTCCATGGTGCTCTGCCTTTTTTGCAAGACAAACCTGATCTGAGAAAAAATATATATACTTCAAGCTCTAATTTCAATATGCCTGATTCAAGCCTAGGTTGGTAGCATTGATAGATGCTGCTAGATAGCTTACGGTGAACAGTGTCAGATTCATGACCTCCGAAGGAGACTATTTCACTCGGGATAAAAAGAAGCAGTTTTGGTCTCACAGAGCTTCATGTAACAAAGTTGATTAAAGTGACAGGGATAGAGAAAGCTTCCTGCGAAAAGCACCTGAAAGGGGTTACCCTGGGCAGCTAGTTCGGAGACGAGGTTGGTTTAGATTCATGAAATTTCATTTTATATCTATTGCACCCCCCCTTACTTCTTTCCTTACTGGTAACTAATAATTAATTTGTTCTCTGCACTAATTCAGACCTTCATCATCTTCTATTGCAGCATAACAATTCTGTTCACTTCCTAGCCTACTCTCTACTTTTTTAACTGATGTATGCCCTACCTTACTGCAGGAATTATCATTATAAACCATAAAGTTGATCACTGCCCCTCCTTTCCTTAATCCTCAATGGCTTTCCAAATATAGTAAATTCATGCTGTGTTGTGACCTGGTCCAGCACACCTGGGCAGTTTCATCTCTTAGCAACCTTCTTTTCTTTTGAATGCAATTGCCTGCTATACCTTAGGCTCCAAACATACTGTATTGTTATTGCTCACTGAGACGGCGCTTTTTTCCAGACTTTGTCTCTGCACCTGATGCTTCCAAGTTGTAGATTGTTCCTGCAGTGTGCTGTTGGCTAAGTCAGGCCCTCCCTTTAGAGCTCACCCCTGCTGGGAGGGCTTTCCAAATACCACGCGTGTGTGTTAAGAACTCTCCTATGTGTTTCCATAGCACCTCAGACCCTTTGCCACATTCCAGTACCAACCCCTTCATTTATCTGGCTTAGAGTTTCAAATATATTGACCATAAATGGGGTGCTATTTACAGATGCAGGATTTATCCACTCTGTTCAGCTGCCGTCTCGATGGAAAATCTTTCTTCTTCTTCCCACTTTGAAGATTCCCTCACCATTCGTTATTCAGTCCATGGTGCTCTGCCTTTTTTGCAAGACAAACCTGATCTGAGAAAAAATATATATACTTCAAGCTCTAATTTCAATATGCCTGATTCAAGCCTAGGTTGGTAGCATTGATAGATGCTGCTAGATAGCTTACGGTGAACAGTGTCAGATTCATGACCTCCGAAGGAGACTATTTCACTTCGGGATAAAAAGAAGCAGTTTTGGTCTCACAGAGCTTCATGTAACAAAGTTGATTAAAGTGACAGGGATAGAGAAAGCTTCCTGCGAAAAGCACCTGAAAGGGGGTTACCCTGGGCAGCTAGTTCAAGCAGGCCACTATGTACTTGTTCAGTTGGTTCTTAGCAGGATATCTCAAGGTTATAATGATCTTACTAGACCCACACCCTCAACACATATCTTGAGATAATTAACATAGGATTAGTCAAAGAATAGTCTCCCGACATGATTAGTGATAAAACTAGATGAGACATTCCAAAGAGAAATATTTTGCATCCATAAAACAATAGGGATAACTCAGGCTTTAGGAAAGTTACTTTCAGCAGAGCAAATTGTTATGGCAAGAAAATGCCTGGCTAGAAAAAGTTTGTTCCCCCTCCCCATGCCCTTGGAAATCGCTGGCCTCCTTACCAATTTTGTCTATTAACTCTTTCATTTCCCCATTTTCTTTTAGGAGAATTATGTTGCCAGAGAAGAGGGAAGACTTGTCTCATTCTGTAACTCCTTTCATGCTGACAGTGGACACTGGCCCCAAGTTGTTGAGGCAACATGTCTCCTCACCCTTTTATTCAGGGTCTCAAAACCAAGGGTCCCAAGTAATAGCTGGAGTTTGTAGGAGCATAAATAATCATTTGTAACTTAAAAGCATTCAGACAGTTAAAAAACAAATCCCACTTTGCAATTACAGATGCAAGGGACAAACAGCAGAAACAAATCAATCAGAATTATTACAATTAAAATAGTTTCCCACCATGGAGAGATAGTTAACTCCTTCCAAAGTAAGGTAAATGAGGCCTCAGGAGTATCCATAGCCTGAACCATCTTTCCCATGTGTTTAACAAAGTGAGTAACATTAGAGCTTACATCTGGTATGTAAGTACAACATTGGTATGAATAATGTTACAAGTTCCTTCTTTCATGACTGAGATATCAATCAGTGTATTTTGTAAAATCACCCAAGCCTCTGGTAGCATTTGATAGATGGCTGCTAGATAGCTTACGGTGAACAGTGTCAGATTCATGACCTCCGAAGGAGACTATTTCACTTCGGGATAAAAAGAAGCAGTTTTGGTCTCACAGAGCTTCATGTAACAAAGTTGATTAAAGTGACAGGGATAGAGAAAGCTTCCTGCGAAAAGCACCTGAAAGGGGGTTACCCTGGGCAGCTAGTTCAAGCAGGCCACTATGTACTTGTTCAGTTGGTTCTTAGCAGGATATCTCAAGGTTATAATGATCTTACTAGACCCACACCCTCAACACATATCTTGAGATAATTAACATAGGATTAGTCAAAGAATAGTCTCCCGACATGATTAGTGATAAAACTAGATGAGACATTCCAAAGAGAAATATTTTGCATCCATAAAACAATAGGGATAACTCAGGCTTTAGGAAAGTTACTTTCAGCAGAGCAAATTGTTATGGCAAGAAAATGCCTGGCTAGAAAAAGTTTGTTCCCTCCCATGCCCTTGGAAATCGCTGGCCTCCTTACCAATTTTGTCTATTAACTCTTTCATTTCCCCATTTTCTTTTAGGAGAATTATGTTGCCAGAGAAGAGGAAGACTTGTCTCATTCTGTAACTCCTTTCATGCTGACAGTGGACACTGGCCCCAAGTTGTTGAGGCAACATGTCTCCTCACCCTTTTATTCAGGGTCTCAAAACCAAGGGTCCCAAGTAATAGCTGGAGTTTGTAGGAGCATAAATAATCATTTGTAACTTAAAAGCATTCAGACAGTTAAAAAACAAATCCCACTTTGCAATTACAGATGCAAGGGACAAACAGCAGAAACAAATCAATCAGAATTATTACAATTAAAATAGTTTCCCACCATGGAGAGATAGTTAACTCCTTCCAAAGTAAGGTAAATGAGGCCTCAGGAGTATCCATAGCCTGAACCATCTTTCCCATGTGTTTAACAAAGTGAGTAACATTAGAGCTTACATCTGGTATGTAAGTACAACATTGGGTATGAATAATGTTACAAGTTCCTTCTTTCATGACTGTTAGAATATCCAAAGTCAGTGTATTTTGTAAAATCACCTTTATAATTTATAACAGTTCAACATCAAGGGTTGAAATATCCTTTTGAGAATCTTGTAAAGCCTGTTGGGTAAAGTCAATCAGAGCATCAACTTAAACACTACATCTGTAGTTCCCAGAGAGGGAACAAATATTGCAGCCAAATAATCATACCAGTGAAATACAGACCTTGTCCAACTAGACTTAAGGGGTGGTAAATTAGCAGGCTTTTCTGGAAGTTCTGAAAATATGAAAATATGAAACCATGAGTATGAGGTAGGTCCCATTTGGAGTAAGACAGCCTGATAGAGATATCCAGTCCCAGTCGGTGCCTGGTCAAGCAAAAGGAAGATCTGAATTGGGATTGGACAATACAGGATTAATTATAGTACATACTTCTTGGGGCAAAAATCCCAATTGCTTCCAATCATTATTGTTAAATTGTTGGCTAATCTCAGAAGGTGGTTCTGTCTGTTCCCAGCATATGTGAGCATTAGACATTAGCTGTCCTTTTTCAGGAGTTAGCCATATAACCTCACCCCTTACCTGATAAAGATTGTGTAGGATGCCATTAGATTTTGAGTTATTTGCCTTCTTATCAGTGGTGAAATAGTCATTGAACCAAATTAATGTATAATCGATGTTAAAAGTAACATTATCTCCACAATTAGGGTACAAAATGTTGCAACAGTTCATTTGAGGATTATTAGCTGTCATCAGATTAAGAAGCAGCATCACATGAAATTGTTGTTGATAAAGGTAATTGCAAAGTTGGAGAAAGTCTTTTCCTTTAAAGAAGAAATATCCACCATGGAAAGCCTGCAGCTGATGAGAAGGGGATTGCTCTGCAGACCCAGCAACTAGACTGATTATGGACTGCAGCATAAAAATGAGCCCAGGACAGAAAGGCACTGCCTTAAGGATAAAATGGTAGACTCAGGATTTCAGGGGTCAGTCAAAGTAAGGCCACATAGGCTATGAAGCCCATATGAAAAAGTAAACAGTAAAAGTGAAAGGATTTTACCTCGATTTGAGACTTAAATCCAGGGCCCAGACCTGATCGAACCATGCTTGGGACTTGAACCCACGTGGCTGGAGCTTGAATTCCAGCCAAAACCCTGTTTGGGACTCGAACCCACGCCACTGGAACTTGACCCCAGCCAAAACCCACTTGATCCCACCTGACTGGGGCTTGAACCTAGCCAAAACCGGTTTGGAACTCAAACCCACATGGCTAAGGCCTAACCCCAGCCAAAACCCTGCTTGGGACTTGAACCCACATAGTCAGGACTCAATCCTGGCCAAAATCCTGTCTGGGACTTGAACCCACGCGGCCGGGACTTAATCCAGCACTCACCCGACATCTGGACTGACCAAGGTTCAGGTTCTTTGTGCCTCAAAGCAGAAGGAATTCAGCGAGAGGCAGAGTGATAAACAAGAAGAGAATTTATTAGGATAGGGTACTTGCAAGAGGTGCAAGCAGGCCGGCAGAAAAGCTCTGCTCCGCTCTCCCTCAATTGAGTGGGCAGCAATATATATAGGATGGTAGAAGACTGCCCCCCTCAAGTAGACACAGATGCAGGACATACATCATTGGTTGCTTCTTCACCAGTTCCTCCTTCATCAGCTGTTTATACCCAGTCAAGCCTGCTTTACTGAAAAAGGAGCAGCTCTCCTGAGTTATCATCAACTCACTGACCACCCAACCTTTCTCAGGTTTCTCCCTTCTACCTATCATCCCCTATTAGGACTCTACAATCACCTACCTATTCTACTCTGTCCCTATCAAAAGCACAGAGACCTAAAAGTGATTTTTCGTCTTGATCGATATACTACCTTTTAGCTTGAGTATGGTGCAACCATGAGTCAATTTCAGTCACTTTGACAGCTGTGGGAGAAGAAAGAATAACTTGGTAGGGGCCTTCCCAGAGGAGCTCTAGGGATTGCCCTCCAGATCCCAATGTCTTATCACACCTCTGTTCCCGGCTCAAACAGTGGCTTGTCTGGCTCAGAGGCTAGGTCAGGAGTCACCTCTCGAAGTCCTTGCTATTTCTATTGAAAGGCTGAAAGCTGAGTCACATCATTAATTCTAAGGCTTCAGGATCTAGGACAATATCTGTGGGTAAAAATAGCCTGCCATAGAAACATTCAAAAGGAAATAGCCCCTCATTTTTAGAGGCCATTTGAATCATCATTAGAGCCATGGGTAAAGCCTTAAAACCAATTATCATCTGTTTCTTTCTTTTTGGGGGGGGGCTCTTTTATTGTTTTTTTATCTATCTATTTTTCATCCATCTTTTTTATTCTTTGGCCTGTGTGGGCCTCCCCTTGCGGTGGCTTCTCTTGTGGCAGAGCACTGGCTCTGGACGTATGTGCTCCAGAGCTCCGGCTCTGTAATTGGACACGCCAGTCCAGCCACTCCTCACACGTGGGATCCTACCGGGCCAGGGATTGAACCGATGCCCTTGGCACTGCAAGACAGACTCTTTACCCACTGGACCACCAGGAAAGTCCCTCATGTGTTTCTTGGGCTAACTTTTTCAAACACATCTTATAATGTTATTAGCTTTCTCCACCTTGCCAGAAGACCGGGGTCTCTAGGAACAATGTAAGTGATATTCTATTCCCTGAGCTTTCAAAAAGTTTCCACAAACTAAGTTTAGTTATTGGCACTTCTAACAACAGTGACTGTTATTTAAGAAGCCTACTATCTAACATCCAAGTATTAAATTTAGAATGTAAGATTCCACTAACATCATGAGAATCAGTATAGTCAGGTTCCACCCACTTGTAAACTCAAGAGTGTCATGCATTAGCAAAGCAATAGCAGCATCCCTTAAACAATGGAATCATCCATGAGCTAGGTGAGGCCCCAGGGCTGGGTCACCACCCGCAAGGCCTTTCCTTTTATCTTTGTAATAAAGAGATTAAACTCTGACCCCATAGGCAATATTAAAGCAAGGGCCTGCAGGAGAGCAGTTTGAAGTGCCTTAAAAGCCTTTTGAGTCTCTGGTGACCAGATTATTTCATCAATTTCATCCTGTTGCATTTCAGATATATTAGAGTCCAGGCAAGTTCCCCATATCCTCAAACCCAAATGCCACAGTGGCCTGTAATACCTAAGAATCCTCTCAATTGTCTTAAAGTCAGGAGGTAGGGGATGATTTAGTATCCCAGGGCCCTTGCTCCTTCCAATATGATTAAGCCCAGATATTTAACTGACTGTTGACAAATTGAGCCTTTTCTTTTGACATCTTATAACTGCAATCAGCCAAAAAGTTTAGAAAATCTTCCTAAACTTGTGAATAAGCTTCCTCTGTCTCAACACAAAACAGAATATCATCTACATACTGTAGCACCACTGTCTCAAGGCTATTAAAGTTTTGTAAATCCTATGACAAATTTTACCTGGATAAGTGAGGGCTCTCGCAAAACCCTTGAAGCAAGACTGTCCATGTTAACTGAGAAGGTGGCTAACAAGTAAAAATTGTATTTAAAAACAAAATTTGCTTACTTAAAAATAAAAATTTCAAAGGCAAGTAAAGATTTACTTTCCTCAACCAATGGTAGTGAGAAAAAGGCATCTTGTAAATCTATAACCGAAAACCATTTAGCCCGTTCAAGAATTTCAGATAGCAATGTGTAGGCATTGGGCACCACAAGATGCAATGAAATTACAGCCTCATTTATTATTCATAAATTCTGAACTAGTCTCCACTTATCATTTGACTTTTTCTCACCCAAAATAGGAGTGTTACATGGACTATTACAGGGAATTAATAACCCTTGCCAATGTACATCCAAGACATACATAACATCTCTCCAAGTAAGTTCACAAAGTAAAGTTAGTCCTGAAAGGCATCTATGTACTCCTCTGGATCCTCTAAATAGTCCTCCAGGTCCCTTTTGTCTGTTGCACCTCTGAGCAAGAAAGGGGTTTATGAATTTTTACAAGTTGGTTATTTTTCCCAGTGGGGGCGTCCTGAAGAGGCAGTACCTTTATTGGAGAAACCTGTCTTTTCTCATCATCCTGTGCCCCATCCTCCATCTCATCCTCTTCCTCATCCAATATCCTACCCTCAGTTTTAGTTGTCTGAGCCTCCTTTAACTGTTTGAATCTCCATCGAAACCAGAATAGTCTGAGACTGTATTGGAACTGGAATTGTTTGAACTTCTATTGAGGCTGAGGAGACCCTTCCAGGAGGGGTGCTTTGACTCAGATTGCTCAGTTGGGAGTCCTGGATACAGGGGAAGAGTAGGAGGCCAGGAGGGAGGAGAAGGCTTGTACCTAAATCAATGCCCTTAGGACATAAGTCTGGCATGTCTCACAGAGAGAAAAAGAGCAACATATATGGCGCTTATACCCATTTCCCTTGCTTTTTACAAAACAAGTCTAATTGCAAAACAGTTTTGTAACTAAGAGACCCTTCAACTGACCATCTTTCCCCACCCTTCAATGGATACTGTGGCCATGCAGATCTGCAAAAGAAAGTCAGCTATGTCTTCTTTAAGCTCTGGGGATCGAAATACCAGTTTTTCAGGATACAATCCAAAGGAGGTGGATCTGGAATTTTGTGTAGCTCCCATCTGGAAGAGAGAAAAAAGTGGCTTCTAGAGTCTGATTTTTTCCATCAAAGGCCTCCCTCCCTGATCTAGATGATGGTGGAGACAGACCTTCCACCAGAGCTTCCCTTCCCTGGTCAGACTTAGTCTGTCCCTGACCAATGCATGCAGATTTGTCAGCCCTCCTCATTCTACCATTGAGGCAGGGCAAAGACGCAGCAGGGGTAGATCTGGCAGTATCCCAAATTGAGTTTTAGTTCCTAACCTTTGCTTGATTTGTCCTTTTCTTCTGATGCCACCTAGAGTCCAACAGAGTAGCTTTCCAGAGTGCTTCCTATGCCAGCATCAGAGGGCTCTCTCTGGCCCACTAAGAGCTAGTGCTACCAGAGAAAGAAGCCCACTGTACTTTCAATCTGGTCAAATCCTAGGATCCCAAACCTTTGTCCTCGGAAATCTCCTAGTCTTCTGTATAACCTCTATCCATACGGCCCAGAGGCACAAACGTAACAAAGAATCTGAGTCTTTGTGCCCTTAAGCAAGGCACCAAAAGGATAACTTCTAGTCTAAGATATTCTTGGTGCTTGAGTTCTGCCTGTCTAACATGTTGTTGCCTGCAGTGTACAAGGAGACAAATTGAAAGTGTTCAACCTCAATTTGAGACTTAAACCCAGGGCCCAGACTTATTCAAACCTGTTTGGGATTTGAACCCACACAGCTGGGACTCGAACCCAGCCTAAACCCTGCTTGGGACTTCGGCCGGGACTCAAACCCAGCCTAGACCCTGTTTGGGACTTCAACCCACATGGCCGGGACTCGAATCCAGCCAAAAGCCTGTTTGGGACTTGAACCCACGTGGCTGGGACTGAAACCCAGCCTAAACCCTGGTAATTAAAATCACTCACCCTATGTCTGGACCCGCTGAGGTTCAGGTTCTTCGTGTCTCTTTGCAGAGAAGAATTCAGCGAGAGACAAAGTGATAGGTAAGAAATGAATTTGTTCAGATTCAGAGAAATCACACTCCACAGACAGAGTGTGGGCCATGACAGAGCAAATCCAGTGGCCTCGAAAGAATGGCGTTCTTAGCTTTTATAGGTTGGGCAATTCCATATGCTAATGAGTGGGAGGGTTATCCCAGCTCTTTGAGGGAGGGGTGGAACTGTCATGGCGCCTCTGGGTGTGTCATTTAGCTTGCTGACTGAGGATCAAGGTCTGGTCTGCTATCTTGGACCTATTTAATTTTAATGGGTTTATGCTGTGTCCTTGGGCTATGTCATTCTTTTTAAAAATTGTGCCCTGCCCCTTTCCCAGCCCTTACAAAATGAGATGTAACTTTTGACCCCTAATAAAATTGGGTGCTATATAGTTATCTTGAGGTCTAAGTAAGAGTACACGTTAAGAGCATGGATTACAAGTCCTTTGAAAAACTACAATTTGGCAAGTCAAGTTAGTAGCTTCAGTTCCCCAAGCAGTTACAAAATGGTCAAAGAGACCAGGAAAAGTTGACCAGGAAAGGAGAGTCAGGTCCACTCACTTTGTCCATCTCCAGCTGCTCTCCCAGGGGAGACATTGGGCACTTCATAGCATTGGCAGGACTGTATAAGCCCCACGCGAGGATATCTTCATGGGGTTGCCCTAAGCCATATGAGGCACTACAGAACCACAAATCAGGACGTCACATTTGCTTCCTATACAAGTATAGGTCTCAAGCACACTGCTCCCGCACTCTGGCACACCACATGGTTAGTAAAGTAAAGCAGAAAATAGGTGTACAACAGGACAGAAGAACTAAAGCTCTGAGTTTCCTTACCTTGTCTTTGAGATCCCAGACGAGCCTCCAAGATGATAGATGACAGAAGATAGCTTACAGTGAACAAGGTCTGATTCATGACCTCTGAAGGAGACGATTTCACTTTGGAATCAAAAGATTCTTTTGTCACTCAGAGCTTCATGTAACACATAAAACTCTGTGTGACAAAATTAAAGTGACAGGAATAGAGAAAGCTTCCAGCAAAAGGCACTGGAAAGAGGTAGGAGACTACACTGTGCAGCTAGCTTAAACAGGATATTACATACTTTCTCACTTGGGTCTTAACAGAATATCTCAAGATTGTAAAGGTCTTAACATAGGATTAGCCAAAAGATTGGTCTCCAGACATCATTAGTGATAAGACTAGATGAGACATTCCAAAGGGAAGTATTTTGCATCCATAATGCAATAGCTCAAGCTTTAGGAAAGTTACTTTCAACAGAGAAGATTGCTATCATGGCTAGAAAATGTTTGTTCCCCCTCTTCGTTCTCCTCCTCCTTAGAAACCACTGGCCTCCTTACCAATTCTGACTATTTACCCTTTCAGCATTTTATTTCTCCTTTTAGTGCAGGATCAAGAAAGGAAGAGTTGCTTCTAGGGGTGCCAATGACACCATGGAAGAGAGTATAAATGTACAAAATCCCCAAAATAAACTTCTAGATGTATAATACCGCCACACATTCAATACTGGTTTTAGATATTTAACATATTCTTACATTGTAAGAAAAAATGCCAATTTTAAAAAAGAATTAACATTTTACACTTGTAGATCACTCTAAGTGATACAAATCAATTAGAAATGAACTAGAAGCAATTCAAACGATTTCTTTTCTCTAGTCCACTGTGTCTTTCTCCCGTTTTCTCAGAACAGCTATTCTAGACCAGCCATACTGTTTAAGTGTCATCTGCACACTCTCAGATCACCTTGCCTCTGAATTCATGATTAAAATAGAAGCCAGAAGGAGTAAATGCTTTGACATACCACACACCTACATTCTTACTTACATCTCTTCTTACCCACCTTCCTTTCATATCCTTTGAAAATAAAATGTTGTGATTCTCACTCAGATGGATTCCTACCTTCTGCCTGGGTTTTATGCCCTATTCCCCTTTATTCCCTGTTGCTCCAGACCTTGGTGTATTTTGTACCTCTCTATCCATATCTTCTCTCTTTCTTACTTCACAACTGTCCTGAATTTTCTCATCCTTATTAAATAACCACCCCAGAAATATCTTCTTTAGTTCTATATACACTTCTTGCAATTTTGCTTTTTCTCCGTATAACCAGCTTTCTTTAAAGAGTTACCTAAACTAATCTGTTCCTGTTCATCTATTAACTGCATTTCATCTGCTATTAATGTCTAATATTTACAACTGGAGTTCTGTCCCAGCACATAAGTTATACTTTAATATAGGAATATTCAAGTCCAATGAGTTTATTTACAGAACTTTTTTTTCTCTGTGGCGTTTGACACTAGTTCTGTTCATTCATTTAAATATTCTTCTTTTATGACTTCTTTGACACAACTGCAATTTTTTTGTTTTCTCTCACCTTCCAGCCATTACTAGTTTTTTCTGGTTGCTCCTCAGTACTGTTATTCTTGTCGTATTTTCTTTATTCTAAATACACTTACCTTTGCCCCCATATGCCTCACATATTCTCATGCCTTTAAATAATAACTATATACCAACATTCTCCCAAGTTTTATACAAAAAAATGGGAGCAGAATACTAAAGAATAAGATATGTAGTGAATGCCATCTCCAGTACTTAATAGCCAAAGTAAGTTGGACAAAAGCTTCTCTGAGCCATGAACTCCTTATGAGAATGAAACCAGTTACCCAAGTCATGTGTGACTAAAAAAGTCTCTAAAAGTGTTACACTCTTAGGATGTCATAGGTCCTCAAGAAAGTTGGCTCATTTTCTCACTTCTTTGTAATTATCCCACCCCTTCCCATTACCCAGACTTCTGAATCCCAGTTTCATCATTTGTTCAGGCCAAACCAGCTTTTTCTCTTACATCCCCAGCCTAGCTAAATGGAGTCATCACTATCTCAGTTACTCACAGGAGAAATCAGGGTATCTTCATCCTTCTTTTGGTCAGCTACACACATTTGACCAATCCCAAGTCCTATCCTATTAATTTTGTTTAAATATTATTCTTAGACTTTCTTTCTCATCCCACTGCTCTTGCTTAATTATTCTATTTTAAAATGACTCTATAGTGTTATAGTGTTTGCCTCCAATCTTAATCCGTTTCCACTCAGCCCTGAAAGTCATCACTCTACTTTGATCATAAGAATATTTCTGAATTTAAACAAATCTGATTGTTATTCAAGAATTTCTGCGATACTACCTAAATGCTACAGCATCCTGTTTCTGGGAGTTCATGATCTAGGCTTTGCTTTCTATTCTCATTTTCTGAATATTTGAGGGCTTTCCATACTACAAAACTTACACTTTCCAAAGTCTAATATTATTTATTATGGTTTAAAAAAATACTGTTTTTGCCAGAAATTCCCTCCGAAGATCCTTATTGGGTCTACTATTGAGTATATACTCATACACACTTGTTTTTTAGGAAATAAGCAGATCACCACCTGCTCTGAGAAGCTCTCCCTCAGCTTTTCTCCTTTATCAGAAGAGTTTGTCCATCCATGGATGCCTGTACTGTCTTGCAGCGTCCAGTAGAGTGAAGCAAAAGTATTTAAATATTTGTCGCCCTTACTAATCATGAACATTTGGAGAACAGAGAACATGTTTTGCCAACATATCCCTAGCACCTGGTCATACGCCTAACAAATAGATGCTCAATGTATTCGTTAAGTAAATAAAGACGCATTCATGGACTTCATTCTTTACTTGATGGTCATCGGTTTCCACCTCTGTTCTTCCTTCCTTAAAGTCTGTCCAGATTAATATGCAGGGCTCCATGTTTTCAGTAATCCTAACTCTCAATCTGTCAGTCTCTGTGTGGCTACCTGTGCAAACACATCCCTGGGCTTCCATTTTCTTCATTTGCTACCTTCACTTTCCTTATCTCCATGCTTCTTGCTTCTTTTTTTTTTCTTTTCTTTTTTTTTTTTTTTTTTTTTGAACCTGAGTTTCCTGCACTGTAGGCAGATTGTTTACCATCTGAGCCATCAGGGAAGCCCAGACTGAACTGCAGAGGAGGTCAGTTTTGTAGGACTGAGCCCTCAACCTGTAGGAGCTGATACTGTCTCTGGGCACATAGTGACATAATGGAGCTAACTGTTTGGTGGTGTAGAAACACACACACACACAACACACACCAGAATCAGTGTTCGAATCATACCTAGGACCTCCTAGACATCATGACCTGGCCACTGTACCCAGACCACACCATGTATTTGCAAACCCCAAGCCTTTGCTTCTGCCCTTCCACGTGCCAAGTGTGCCCTCCCCGATGCTTCCACTGCACACCTCCAACCTCAGGCAGAGAGGCTCTGCTTCCAACCACCCACCATTTCCTCTTCCTTCTATTAATGGGACCTCGCCTTCCTTGGGAACCGTCTCTTCTTCCTCTTTGTTCATGTCGTTTCCAAAGAACTGATCTCCCTTCCTGCTCCTTCTTTAATAACACTAACCTTTTTGCCATCTAGATTTCTAAACCCTTCCCTAACTGCAATTCTCTATCAAGCTGAATTGCTTTTCTTTTTTTGGCTTTCAATTCATTGTCAAAACTTTAAAAATTCTTTTCTGCATTTGCATTTATTTCTTCACCATCTGCATATTCCTTAATTTGGGTATATATTTTCACTAAACATATTTTTAGAGTTGTTATCCTACAAGTGTGCTAGCATTTGCTGTTATTAACAAACAATATTTTACTGGAAATGTCTACCCTTTTAGTCCATATACTTAATCTTTTCTTCTGTCTACTTCACTAGGTTTTTCTTCTTCAGATGAAGAAATGCAGATCATCAAAAAGGCTAACTCTCATTATTTCTATATTATTTTAATAATATCTCTGATCACTCCTTGCCTTAAAATTGGCCATTGACAATTCATTGAAATGAAAATAAATTCTAAAAGTCTTATCATGGATTAAAAATCCCTAAATGACCTGGATCCTGTTTAAGTAAATCTGGGACCTTATAAAGTACCATCCTGAGTTTTTCCATAAGTAGGCAATATTTTTCTCTAATGTCACTAATGCTCACAACACACTGCTTCCTTAGGAACTTTTTTTTTTTTCGGGGAGCGTGTTGGGGAGGGAGGGGGGCGGGCGGGCCACTTCTATTGGTCTTTCATTATCTATTTTCATCCATCTTTGTTCTTTGGCCCGTGTGGGCCTCCCATCACAGTGGCCTCTGTTGTCGCAGAGCACCAGTTCTGGGCTCATGTGCTCCAGAGCTCCGGCTCGGTAATTGGACACATTGGTCCAGCCGCTCCACAGCACATGGGATCTTCCCAGGCCAGGGATCAAACCGGCACCCCTTGCACTGCAAGGTGGTATCCTTACCCACTGGACCACCAGGAGAGCCCCTTAGGAACGTTTAATGTAACTATTCCGTCTTTCTCAATCTTTGATGGTTCGAGCTTCTGATTAAAGATAACTCTTCAAGGAAATGCTTTTGACCAGCTCTGTGACAGGAAGCATCTTCAAATTCAGTCAATCTTTATGAGACATAAGGAATAAAACTCAAGAAAGAGAGAGAGTGAAAAAGAAAAAGGAAGACCTGAGGTCCAGGGGGTAAGGCAGTCACAGGAGAGCAGTGTAGGCAGGTCCTATCCCAGAGCTGTTCAGTTAGGCCCAGGAGTCAGTGTTGGGCAGAAACCTCAAGGAGAAGGCCCTCTTGAGTTAAAAAGAACAGGTGCTCATGGAAGGACTAACTGATATAATGTAGCAGAACTGTGGATCTGATAATGGCTAAAAACATTTACAGGATAAAGAGAAAAGAAAATTAAAAGCACAACATTTGTATGTAAATATGAGTATCATAAATACCTTTGCAATAAACATTATTGATATAGAGAAAACACAATTGGATTGATGAAAATAGTTTTAAATCATGATACTTGCAAGTATATTAAGAGATACAGATATATAGACAGCGAGGTTATATGCTTTTGTTGTTGTTCAGTTGCTGAGTTGTTTCCAACTCTTTGTAATCCCATGAACTGCAGCATGCCAGGTTTCCCTATCCTTCACCATCTCCCAGAGCTTGCTCAAACTCACGTCCATTGAGTCAGTGATGACATCCAACCATCTCATCCTCTGTCATCCCCTTCTCCTCCTGCTTTCAATCTTTTTCAGCATCAGGTCTTTTCCAATGAATCATCTGTTCACATCAGGTGACCAAAGTATTGGAATTTCAGCATCAGTCCTTCCAATGAATATTTCGCTTGGATTTCCCTTAGGATTGACTGGTCTAACCTCCTTGAAGTCCAAGGAGCTCTCAAGAGTCTTCTCCAGCATCACAGCTCGAAGGCATCAATTCTTCAGTGCTCAGCTTCTTTACGGTCCAACTCTAACAACCATACATGACTGCTGGGAAAACCATAGCTTTGATGATACAGACCTTTTAGCAAAGTGATGTCTCTGCTTTATAATGCATTGTCCAATTTTGTCACAGCTTTTCTTCCAAGGAGCAAGCATCTTTAAATTTCACAGCTATAGTCACTATCTGATTTGGGAGCCCAAGAAAATGAAGTGTGTCACTGTTTTCATTGTTTGTCCATCTATTTGCCATAAAGTATTGGGATTGGATGGTATGATCTTAGTTTTTTGAATGCTGAGCTTTAAGCCAGTTTTTTGGGGTTTTTTTTTTTGTTTTTACTTAAAGATTTATTTATTTCTTTATTTTGGGCGGGGGTAGTGTTGGGGAGGGAGGGGAGCAGGCGGGTCACTTCTATTGGTCTTTCATTTCTCTATTTTCATCCATCTTTGTTCTTTGACTCCTGTGGGCCTCCCATCGTGGTGGCGTCTGTTGTCGCAGAGCACCAGCTCTGGGCGCATGCGCTCCAGAGCTCCAGAGCTCCAGCTCAGTAATTGGACACATGGGTCCAGCTGCTCCGCGGCACATGGGATCTTCCCAGGCCAGGGCTTGAACCGGCGCCCCTTGCACTGCAAGGCGGTGTCCTTACCCACTGCACCACCAGGGGAAGCCCTTTAAGCCATTTTTTTCACTCTCCTCTTTCACCTTCATCAAGAGGCTCTTTTTTATTTTTCACATTATTCATAGGGTATATGAATAATGTAGAAGTACATTGTCCCCCTCTTTCTTAACAAATCAATAAATAAAGCCTAAAATTGGTAAATTTAAAAAATTAGTAAACATATATTTTTAGAGCTGTGGAGGAAGCCACCAGATGAAAGAACTGAATGTGTTATTTTAATTGACTCTGGGAATGAGCCTGAGGTGTGTGAAATTCTGCTGTTCCATCTGCTAGCTTTACAATAAGCATCCTGGTACCACCTGACCTTTTATAAAAATTTATGTATGACTTTGAGTAATTTTTTATTGAAATAAATAATAAGGAATTCGAAGTAATTCTGTGAGAAATGCATCCAAGGCTCTAATCAATCCATACATTTCAGTCAGCTTCTTTACGGTCCAACTCTAACAACCATACATGACTGCTGGGAAAACCATAGCTTTGATGATACAGACCTTTTAGCAAAGTGATGTCTCTGCTTTATAATGCATTGTCCAATTTTGTCACAGCTTTTCTTCCAAGGAGCAAGCATCTTTAAATTTCACAGCTATAGTCACTATCTGATTTGGGAGCCCAAGAAAATGAAGTGTGTCACTGTTTTCATTGTTTGTCCATCTATTTGCCATAAAGTATTGGGATTGGATGGTATGATCTTAGTTTTTTGAATGCTGAGCTTTAAGCCAGTTTTTTGGGGTTTTTTTTTTTTGTTTTTACTTAAAGATTTATTTATTTCTTTATTTTGGGCGGGGGTAGTGTTGGGGAGGGAGGGGAGCAGGCGGGTCACTTCTATTGGTCTTTCATTTCTCTATTTTCATCCATCTTTGTTCTTTGACTCCTGTGGGCCTCCCATCGTGGTGGCGTCTGTTGTCGCAGAGCACCAGCTCTGGGCGCATGCGCTCCAGAGCTCCAGAGCTCCAGCTCAGTAATTGGACACATGGGTCCAGCTGCTCCGCGGCACATGGGATCTTCCCAGGCCAGGGCTTGAACCGGCGCCCCTTGCACTGCAAGGCGGTGTCCTTACCCACTGCACCACCAGGGGAAGCCCTTTAAGCCATTTTTTTCACTCTCCTCTTTCACCTTCATCAAGAGGCTCTTTTTTATTTTTCACATTATTCATAGGGTATATGAATAATGTAGAAGTACATTGTCCCCCTCTTTCTTAACAAATCAATAAATAAAGCCTAAAATTGGTAAATTTAAAAAATTAGTAAACATATATTTTTAGAGCTGTGGAGGAAGCCACCAGATGAAAGAACTGAATGTGTTATTTTAATTGACTCTGGGAATGAGCCTGAGGTGTGTGAAATTCTGCTGTTCCATCTGCTAGCTTTACAATAAGCATCCTGGTACCACCTGACCTTTTATAAAAATTTATGTATGACTTTGAGTAATTTTTTATTGAAATAAATAATAAGGAACAAGAATTCTGTGAGAAATGTCAGCCATAGAACTGCAGTCAAAGCTGCAGCCAATATAAGCCAATACAAGGAACTATATAGTTCATGAAGTGCTTCTTCCACATTATGCAAGATTGTAAGGCCAAAGCTGTCAGTGGTAGGATAGAGAAATGAAGTGTCTCCTGTGGGCCCTCGTCTCAGTTTCCCAAAGAAGGCTGATAATTGTGTTAGCTATGATATGAGGATGTGTCATTCAACTACCACCACCAGAGCTTTTCAGAAGTGAGTCAGAAGGCTGCACATACCTGATAAAAGCACTAAAATAATTACTGTTCTGAGTGTCTTAAAGCACCAGGACTTAACTGAGGTGAAGAAAATAGACTCTTTATCACCATAATCCTATGATACCAGGCCTGCTTCAAGTCAGATTTTATGTTGTGACATTTTCAGTTTCCTTTAATAAGCAAATTAATAAATATACATTTATACACATACCTATATATGTAATTATCCATGACAGCTTTTCCTAAAAGAGCTCAAAAGTCACTCACCTATAATTAAGTGGAAGGAGTGCTTAAAAATAGAGGATGACAATGATTAAGGAGTTATTGAGAAGATAAACTTGCAGCATTTATTAAGAATATTGGAGTAAGCTATTACTTACAACAGTAAAAAAAAATTAGAAGAGAACTCCAGAAACAATAGGAGAAATAAGAAACTTACCTCATAAAAAGATGAGAAAAAGAGTGAAAGCCACAGAATAGAAACAAAGTTTGGGAGATAGTGAAGGACAGTGGAACCTGGCGTGCTGCAGTCCATGGGGACATAAGGAGTCAGACTTTCAACTTAGAGACTGAAAAACAATTTTGAAGGATTGGTGTTGTGTCTTTTCCTTAAATATTTTTTAAAGTAGTCTCAATCTCTGCAAGTGACTTGTGACTGTCTAATGAAATCTTTAATGTTTCCAAAACCACTACTTTTAAAAGATTATACATTCTTTTCAAATACTGTGCCAGTTACATTTGAGGTTTTTAAGTGTGTTCTCATTTGAATAAATAACTTTAGAATGTGAATTACAGTCCTTCCATTGGTGAAGGTGACTAATTATAATAAATCTGTGTGCACGTGTGTGTGTAAATGTACCTAAAGAAAAAGTTTGAACATCTTAAGACATTATTTTATTTAATGTTATTTTCAAAACATTTGGCATAAAATCTACCAGGAACAGAATTCTGTGAGGCCCATCGTCTCAGTTTCGCCAAAGAAGGGGCCTGATAATTTGGGGGTTTTTTTAGCCCTTTTTGGATATAAAGGGATGTGTCATTCAACTACCACCACCAGAGCTTTTCAGAAGTGAGTCAGAAGGCTGCACATACCTGATAAAAGCACTAAAATAATTACTGTTCTGAGTGTCTTAAAGCACCAGGACTTAACTGAGGTGAAGAAAATAGACTCTTTATCACCATAATCCTATGATACCAGGCCTGCTTCAAGTCAGATTTTATGTTGTGACATTTTCAGTTTCCTTTAATAAGCAAATTAATAAATATACATTTATACACATACCTATATATGTAATTATCCATGACAGCTTTTCCTAAAAGAGCTCAAAAGTCACTCACCTATAATTAAGTGGAAGGAGTGCTTAAAAATAGAGGATGACAATGATTAAGGAGTTATTGAGAAGATAAACTTGCAGCATTTATTAAGAATATTGGAGTAAGCTATTACTTACAACAGTAAAAAAAAATTAGAAGAGAACTCCAGAAACAATAGGAGAAATAAGAAACTTACCTCATAAAAAGATGAGAAAAAGAGTGAAAGCCACAGAATAGAAACAAAGTTTGGGAGATAGTGAAGGACAGTGGAACCTGGCGTGCTGCAGTCCATGGGGACATAAGGAGTCAGACTTTCAACTTAGAGACTGAAAAACAATTTTGAAGGATTGGTGTTGTGTCTTTTCCTTAAATATTTTTTAAAGTAGTCTCAATCTCTGCAAGTGACTTGTGACTGTCTAATGAAATCTTTAATGTTTCCAAAACCACTACTTTTTAAAAAGATTATACATTCTTTTCAAATACTGTGCCAGTTACATTTGAGGTTTTTAAGTGTGTTCTCATTTGAATAAATAACTTTAGAATGTGAATTACAGTCCTTCCATTGGTGAAGGTGACTAATTATAATAAATCTGTGTGCACGTGTGTGTGTAAATGTACCTAAAGAAAAAGTTTGAACATCTTAAGACATTATTTTATTTAATGTTATTTTATTGGCAAAATCAATATAACTAGGCATAAAATCTACCAGGAAAACTCTTCATCTAAATAATAGTCTAAAATTTGTTGCAGTAGTATTAATAAGTGGCACCTATTTGAGACACTAAATAAAATTTTACCCTTTTACTGATTTTTTAGTTACAAAATATATTAAACCTTTTATCCCAAAAGTGACTTTAAAATAATATTCTCTTAACTTCTCTTCATGAGAGTATACAATATTCAGTACATTATTTGCATATGAACATAAAAATGGAATGTTACACTGTAGTGAAAATTTAAATCTGTGTCATTTACACCTCAGTATATTGTTACTTTACTATCTTATGCAACAGAAATAAATATTGTCAATGCACTGTGAGACTAAGGGATTGCACATGGGGGCTATGCAACCACCTAGAGGGGTGGGAAAGAGAGAATGGGATATACATATGACTAATATGAAATTATACATATCTGTAAACCACAAAACTGTAAAATCAAAAAAGCAAAATAAAAATACTTGTGATTGTTAAAAATAAATAAATAAATAAAAATTATAGGGTTTCCCTGGTGGTCCAGTGGGTAGAGAGTTCGCCTTGCCGTGCAAGGCGCACCAGTTCAACCCCTGGTCAGGGGAAGATCCAACATGCGGTGAAGCAGCTGGACCCGTGTGTCCAATTACAAATCAGCGTTCTGGAGCACATGCGCTCAGAACCGGTGCGCTACAGAGTTCACTGCAATGGGAGGCCCACACAGGTCAAGGAATAAAGATGAAAAAAAAAGGGATGTTGGTTTTTCTTTCCTTAAATATTTTTAAAGTAGTCTCAATCTCTGCAAGTGACTTGTGACTGTCTAATGAAATCTTTAATGTTTCCAAAACCACTACTTTTAAAAGATTATACATTCTTTTCAAATACTGTGCCAGTTACATTTGAGGTTTTTAAGTGTGTTCTCATTTGAATAAATAACTTTAGAATGTGAATTACAGTCCTTCCATTGGTGAAGGTGACTAATTATAATAAATCTGTGTGCACGTGTGTGTGTAAATGTACCTAAAGAAAAAGTTTGAACATCTTAAGACATTATTTTATTTAATGTTATTTTATTGGCAAAATCAATATAACTAGGCATAAAATCTACCAGGAAAACTCTTCATCTAAATAATAGTCTAAAATTTGTTGCAGTAGTATTAATAAGTGGCACCTATTTGAGACACTAAATAAAATTTTACCCTTTTACTGATTTTTTAGTTACAAAATATATTAAACCTTTTATCCCAAAAGTGACTTTAAAATAATATTCTCTTAACTTCTCTTCATGAGAGTATACAATATTCAGTACATTATTTGCATATGAACATAAAAATGGAATGTTACACTGTAGTGAAAATTTAAATCTGTGTCATTTACACCTCAGTATATTGTTACTTTACTATCTTATGCAACAGAAATAAATATTGTCAATGCACTGTGAGACTAAGGGATTGCACATGGGGGCTATGCAACCACCTAGAGGGGTGGGAAAGAGAGAATGGGATATACATATGACTAATATGAAATTATACATATCTGTAAACCACAAAACTGTAAAATCAAAAAAGCAAAATAAAAATACTTGTGATTGTTAAAAATAAATAAATAAATAAAAATTATAGGGTTTCCCTGGTGGTCCAGTGGGTAGAGAGTTCGCCTTGCCGTGCAAGGCGCACCAGTTCAACCCCTGGTCAGGGGAAGATCCAACATGCGGTGAAGCAGCTGGACCCGTGTGTCCAATTACAAATCAGCGTTCTGGAGCACATGCGCTCAGAACCGGTGCGCTACAGAGTTCACTGCAATGGGAGGCCCACACAGGTCAAGGAATAAAGATGAATGAATAAATAATCAATATAAAGGGACCAAAATTTAAAAAACACTATCATAATTAATCTCCTATTGTGTACTGGCTTATTAGTCTTCAAGTAACAATACATTAAAATTAATTTGTATTGTAGTCATTTCTCCAGTTTATTTTAGTGCAAAATGTAACTTTAAAAATCTAGATGACAGATTTGTATGTGTGTTTCAGGGGATTAAGGGGTATGCTGTAAACGAAACAGTACTGGCCATGTCACCAGCCAAAGAGCAGAACTGGGGCCCTGAAGGGCCAAGTAGTGAGCGGGGTCGGGCAGGTGTGACCTTCGAATGTAATATATGTCTGGAGACTGCTCAGGAAGCTGTGGTCAGTGTTTGTGGCCACCTGTACTGTTGGCCCTGTCTTCATCGGTGGCTGGAGACATGGTCACAGCGGCAAGAGTGCTCAGTGTGTAAAGCTGGGATCAGCGGAGAGAATGTTGTCCCTCTCTGTGAGCAAGGAAGCCAGAAGCCCTAGGATCCCAGATTGAAAACCCCGCCCCATTCCCAGGGCCAGCAACCCATTCCAGAGAGCAGAGGGAGATTCCAGCCACTTGACCCCACTGGGAGCTTTCACTGCTCACTTGGCATCAGTACTTTTCCCTTTGGCTTTATCGCCACCATCTTCAATATCCATGACCCATTCTGCCGGGGTGCAGGTGTGGATCTGGGACAGAGTCACCCAACGTCCAGCTCCCTCTTCCTGTTTCTCTCCATCTTCTTCTTTTTCTGGCTGCTCAGTATTTGAGCTGTCTTCTTCCTGCCCACCATCAGCCAGAGGAGGATCAATATTGCGGGTCCCTGCTGACCTCTCCTTACTCCCAGACCCTCCCCCTCAAGCCCTTCATTTCCGTTGGCTAAGGCCAACCCTGGCCACTTTCCAGAAGGGTGAAAGGAGGAGGAGTGACATGTGCTCACAAGAGGGAGAACCTTTGCTCCGAACAGCTCCCCAGTAGCATGCTAACTCCCAGCTCTGGAAGAGGAAGATGTACTGAAAATAGCATCTGTCTCTCCCCTCTCCAAATCCTGTCCTCTCCTCTCTATTTTTTGATTTGATGCTGAAAGGTGGGCAAGGTTCCCTCTGACTCTCCAACCACATTCCCATTGTTGATTTAATTTTTTTCTCTCCCCAGTGTCTAATGTGGGCCCTGATTCTTCAGTGCTTCCTTTCCCTCACTACTTCCCATCCGTATTATAAATTCAATAAACACTGTGAGATGTAAAAAAAAAAAAAAAAAAAAAAACTAGATGACATATTGACTATGTTGACTAGTAATGATATATTGAAGATTTTAAAATATATAATTCTAAGAACCCTGTATATGCAGACACAGGGAAAAAATAAGGCCAAGATTGAGTTGCAGGTTATTTTTTAATACTCATAACTTAAGTGTAATTGTCTCCTTATAGGAGAGAATATTTCTTTTATAATCAAGTGGAACTTGTAATATTGAATAATTGTAATAGTATATACTATCTCTCTTTTCAGAGATGAAAAGGCACACAGAAATTCTTTTTTTTTTTCCAATGCATGTCCATTTATTTTACATTTACAAAAGAAATGGCCCACCCTCTTCCCCATCCCACCCCCCCCCCCACAGTCTCTTTGTACAAGCATTTGAAAACTAAAACCAAATGGACATAAGTTAATTTCAGTATAATTATTTTTCAATGCAGCAGTCTTTAATTAGAGTTTAAATTTCCTACAAGTGACCAATGTCCAAGTGACTTATAGGGAAATCCTGATTATTAACCATATTACAAGTTAGCAAATTCTAGTACAAAAATAATCTGTGTGCTGGAATAAACTTTCCTTTTACATAGATATCAGATCAGACCACTGACAGTGCAATCCTCTAGCCTTCTCAGGGTTCTCTCTTCACAGTGACTCATGCATCACAGCTGAAGAAGCATGGCACTCACACAGAGACTCTTGTGAGAAAAGATTCTTGATGTTTTAATGCTCTCTAAAAAGTATTTCACTATTCCATTTACCTTTTCTGATTTTATTAATATTGTTAGAGGTAGTTATTTCCTTAAAAAGAGAATTGCAACTGCTATTACTTCATTTGGATAGTTGTTTTTTTGTTTTTTTTTTTTAAAGATTTATTTATTTATTTATTTTGGTGGGGCGACGGGTTGGGGAGGGAGGGGAGTGGGCGGGCCACTTCTATTGGTCTTTCATTTCTCTGTTTTCATCCATCTTTGTTCTTTGGCTCCTGCGGGCCTCCCATCGCGGTGGCGTCTGTTGTCGCAGAGCGCCAGCTCTGGGCGCATGCGCTCCAGAGCTCCGGCTCGGTGATTGGACACATCAGTCCAGCCGCTCCGCGGCACGTAGGATCTTCCCAGGCCAGGGATCGAACCGGCGTCCCTTGCACTGCAAGGCGGTGTCCTTATCCACTGGACCACCAGGGGAAGCCCTCATTTGGATAGTTAACAACTCATTATAGTCAATTCTCATTTGTATATTTCAAAGTCAATATATTTGGTGACAGGCTGTCTACATTTAAGAAAAAATATAACTATTATACCTTATTTCTAATGTTATCAAAATGGTTCTTTCAACCTACATGTGAAAGCAAATCACCTAGTTCCAAAGAACAGAAGTCATAATTCTAAATGACAATGCATTCTTTGGTAGGTATTTTAATCAGAAAGAAGATCACTATAATTAATGAAATATAGAATGAATATATTATGCAATATAATAATAATCATCTGAAAATTTTTAATGTAGAAAATATAGTGCATTCTTGTAGGTGATATTTTTGGTAAATCAAAAAATAAAAAATTGAAAGAAAACTCAAAGGAAAAGGAAATGAGTCTTCTATCATAGTTCAGTCATATTCAGGTTATTTTTATGGAAAAATAGAAATATAGGATTTAATATAATTTCTCTTATTTGTCTGAAACACACTCTACTAGTTAACAGGTCTGTCTGGAACAATGGCTCCACACTGAAAAATCTAGTGTGCGCTTTTCAGTTCTTATGCTACTTCACCATTTCTCAGTAATGAATGTGGTAACTGTTTCTTTCTCAAAACTATTCTCCCTCTAAGACATCTCTCTAAGTCATTCAATATTTTCATCTATGTTTCAGTCCCATAGACCAGGGCACTCCATTATTTATTACACCTTTACTGTTTCCACAACCCCCTAAGATACTCATTTCTCCACTTCTGTCCTATACACACACACACACACACACACACACACACACTCACATCACACATCACATGAACACCCTAGACATCACAGCAGACATGATGTTCTAGACATCCGGGCAAATGAGGTATGTTCAGCTAAGTGCTTAAAAGCATGGACTCTACATCAAGAATGTTTGGATTTGACAAAACTATAATTTGAAAACAATATGCACCTCTGTTTTCATTGCAGCACTATTTACAGTGCCCAAGACATGGAAATAACCTAAACATCCATCAACAGAAGAATGGAAAAAGTAGATAAGGTACATACATAGATAGAATGTTAACCATAAAAAATGAGTGAGATAATGCCATTTGCAGCAACACCAATGGACATTAAAAGCTATCCCTCAGAGACAGCTTTGCTGACCATGCTGATATTCTGCATCTCAGCCTTGTGATGAGTTTTTCTGTGGCACATATCACAACATGCAATCGTTTAGTCTGTTCACTTGCTTACTGTTCCTTGTGAGACCCTCCACATATATGAATGCCCTCAGTGGTAGCATTCAGCATGATGTGTGTTGCTTAAAAAGTGCTCAATAAATACTTTTTTGAATGAAAAAACTAAATACCATCATATCCTACTTTGAGATTCAAGAAAATCAAATCAATAGAATATTGCTAAGCAAAGCTATATAGATTACAAATGATAGGAGTGTATCTTTTATGAAGAACTTTTGAAATAAGCTTTACTGAAGAATGTAGAGGAGGGAGAAATCCCCCTTTGCTGTCCCGAGTTCCCATTATTGTGGAGTGTTGATAGTTTTTATGTTTCTGCTGCCTTGGGATTGCCCAGGGATTAGAGACAAGCATGACCTCATTTTTGTTGAATATGCATGTTATGAAAATAAGAACCAGACAAGCCATCTGGGGCATAGAGTCTTCCCCTAGCTTTGTACATTTCATATTATATACATGAGGGATATTCATTTCATGGAGAGAATTAAGAAGTCATAGAAATCAAAGCATGCTTCATTTTAAAAAGTTCATGGTTTGCTTCAGGGCTAAATATTCACAGCATGCATTTTAAAGATGCAATTAGGGGCAATGATGCACAAAATTGCATGTGCAAAGAAAATATTATTTTTAGAAATGCAATTGAAGCATCCAAATGAGCTAAAAATAAAAGATTGTAGAGCTCAGGTGAGAACCTGTAGCAATGCAATAAGCTCTGTACACAGCAGAATGTACATTAGAGTAAGTTGTTTTCAGTTAAGCTCTTCAGATGTTCCTGATTCAATAGCCTTGAACCTAGATGGATAGATCTCATATTCAGCATAGCTAAGATTTCACATGATATTGTCAAATACTATTTAGATACCAATTTTTGTAATTGCACACATCTGCTCAGTGTCTGACTATATTTTGCATCTCTTGTTGAAATTAATATTGAACTCTCAAGGTCACTTTTTTGAGACACGATTCTTTAGTGAGTTATATTTTCTACTTTTCTATGAATCGAATTAATATAAGACAGAAGAAAGTCAAACAGAAGTTTGACAGCATGTATACTGGGAGAGACCTAGGAAAAAAATGTGTAACTTGCGAGAATGGCGGAAACCTTTACCTTAAATATTATCTACAGCTAAAGACAAAGTAGGACGTTGTGGATAGTGGTCTGAGACTTCAAAGGGGAAGAAGGCAGTTCACACAAAGGTGGAAAAGCAAATATTTGCACTATGCCACAGCACTTCCTGTCCCTATCCTTTGCAGATACCTCTGGTGGTAGCTCTATTTCAGGAATAATTATTTTTTTAGGCAGAGGAAAGCTAAAACATTTTCCCTCATTATTCTGTTTCTTAAAATTCATCAGCCTAAATTAGTCTTCATGCCACATGAAGAAAAGTGAAAACGTTACTCACTCAGGCAAGAATGCTGGAGTGGGTTGCCATTCCCATCTCCAAGGGATCTTCCCAACCATGCATCAAACCCAGGTCTCCTGCATTGCAGGCAGATTCTTTACTGTCCAAGTCACCAAGGAAGTCCTTATACCAAAGCGACACATTTTGGAGTAGCTTATTTTACTCCTCTACATTACATTATGTTAATTCATAAATAATAGTAATTGCCATGGGCTAGGTGATGATCAAAGTTTTTTGAAACAATTTCAGCACTGATCTTCCCAATGTATTTCATCTGGGTATGGTGCCTCAAATATAACACATTTGTTTTTCATGCTGTTGATTTTAAAACTATTTTTTTCTACACATTCAATGGCAAGTATGGCTTACGTCAATTTCAAAAGCTTGTAAATTTTATTTCAATAGAAAAAATTATGCAAGCTATTAAGAACACTGAATGCAAAAAGCTTTACAAGTTTTCCTCTCCCTAAATAAATAGAAATACAGAAAAATCATTTTGAACGCAATGTGAAACATTTGTGAAATTAAAAATTTTGTAATTGCACACATCTGCTCAGTGTCTGACTATATTTTGCATCTCTTGTTGAAATTAATATTGAACTCTCAAGGTCACTTTTTTGAGACACGATTCTTTAGTGAGTTATATTTTCTACTTTTCTATGAATCGAATTAATATAAGACAGAAGAAAGTCAAACAGAAGTTTGACAGCATGTATACTGGGAGAGACCTAGGAAAAAAATGTGTAACTTGCGAGAATGGCGGAAACCTTTACCTTAAATATTATCTACAGCTAAAGACAAAGTAGGACGTTGTGGATAGTGGTCTGAGACTTCAAAGGGGAAGAAGGCAGTTCACACAAAGGTGGAAAAGCAAATATTTGCACTATGCCACAGCACTTCCTGTCCCTATCCTTTGCAGATACCTCTGGTGGTAGCTCTATTTCAGGAATAATTATTTTTTTAGGCAGAGGAAAGCTAAAACATTTTCCCTCATTATTCTGTTTCTTAAAATTCATCAGCCTAAATTAGTCTTCATGCCACATGAAGAAAAGTGAAAACGTTACTCACTCAGGCAAGAATGCTGGAGTGGGTTGCCATTCCCATCTCCAAGGGATCTTCCCAACCATGCATCAAACCCAGGTCTCCTGCATTGCAGGCAGATTCTTTACTGTCCAAGTCACCAAGGAAGTCCTTATACCAAAGCGACACATTTTGGAGTAGCTTATTTTACTCCTCTACATTACATTATGTTAATTCATAAATAATAGTAATTGCCATGGGCTAGGTGATGATCAAAGTTTTTTGAAACAATTTCAGCACTGATCTTCCCAATGTATTTCATCTGGGTATGGTGCCTCAAATATAACACATTTGTTTTTCATGCTGTTGATTTTAAAACTATTTTTTTCTACACATTCAATGGCAAGTATGGCTTACGTCAATTTCAAAAGCTTGTAAATTTTATTTCAATAGAAAAAATTATGCAAGCTATTAAGAACACTGAATGCAAAAAGCTTTACAAGTTTTCCTCTCCCTAAATAAATAGAAATACAGAAAAATCATTTTGAACGCAATGTGAAACATTTGTAGAGAAAAGAAATTATCTAACTTGTTTTAATATTTAAAAATAACAAAAGGGGAAACCTCTGACCCAACTGAAGTTAAGCCTTTTGGTTAAAAGCATCTTTCAGTCAAAAGTAATTTTCACAGTTTACCTTCTTACAATTTTTTAGATGATTGCAAGTAATTGTAGCTATTGTGTGTCAGTTATTATCATTTGAAAAGTCACTTAAACTAAGAGTCACACACGAAAGTGCCGATCAGGTAAATTAGTGGAATTTTTTCCTTCCACATAATTGATGTTGAATCTGTGTTTAAGCTTTAAAAAGATATGTATACAAATAAGACAAATAATATTCAGGTTATGTAGTGGTAAATTGCATGACTTTTCAAAGTGCAAAGTTTTAAGTTTTACATTAGTAGTGGAAGATAGATTTATATTATATTTTAAACATATTTGTAATTCAAAAATAAATTCCACTATATCCCATTAAGAAGACATCCATACAGTTGACCTCCTGTTATGAAAAATCGTTTGTAATATCACACTATATCTAACATAATATATTCACAACCTATAACAGCATCTGATATACATCAGACCTTGAATACTTATTTGCATAAAATAATACACAAACAATTATTACCATCAAGTATTTTGGTAATTGATACAAATCCAGCCTTTGTATACCAATCTCAGAGAAAGTTTTGGATGAAGTAAATGACTAACTTTACTGCTTTGCAAGGCAAAAGGGCCACAGTGGGCTAATGCCCTCAAAGCTCTGTGTCCCTACCCAGGATGGGGATGTGGGGGTCCCGGGTGGGATTGTGGAATACCACTGCCATGGGCTAGGTGATGATCAAAGTCTTTTGAAACAATTTCAGCACTGATCTTCCCAATGTATTTCATCTGGGTATGGTGCCTCAAATATAACACATTTGTTTTTCATGCTGTTGATTTTAAAACTATTTTTTTCTACACATTCAATGGCAAGTATGGCTTACGTCAATTTCAAAAGCTTGTAAATTTTATTTCAATAGAAAAAATTATGCAAGCTATTAAGAACACTGAATGCAAAAAGCTTTACAAGTTTTCCTCTCCCTAAATAAATAGAAATACAGAAAAATCATTTTGAACGCAATGTGAAACATTTGTAGAGAAAAGAAATTATCTAACTTGTTTTAATATTTAAAAATAACAAAAGGGGAAACCTCTGACCCAACTGAAGTTAAGCCTTTTGGTTAAAAGCATCTTTCAGTCAAAAGTAATTTTCACAGTTTACCTTCTTACAATTTTTTAGATGATTGCAAGTAATTGTAGCTATTGTGTGTCAGTTATTATCATTTGAAAAGTCACTTAAACTAAGAGTCACACACGAAAGTGCCGATCAGGTAAATTAGTGGAATTTTTTCCTTCCACATAATTGATGTTGAATCTGTGTTTAAGTTTTAAAAAAGATATGTATACAAATAAGACAAATAATATTCAGGTTATGTAGTGGTAAATTGCATGACTTTTCAAAGTGCAAAGTTTTAAGTTTTACATTAGTAGTGGAAGATAGATTTATATTATATTTTAAACATATTTGTAATTCAAAAATAAATTCCACTATATCCCATTAAGAAGACATCCATACAGTTGACCTCCTGTTATGAAAAATCGTTTGTAATATCACACTATATCTAACATAATATATTCACAACCTATAACAGCATCTGATATACATCAGACCTTGAATACTTATTTGCATAAAATAATACACAAACAATTATTACCATCAAGTATTTTGGTAATTGATACAAATCCAGCCTTTGTATACCAATCTCAGAGAAAGTTTTGGATGAAGTAAATGACTAACTTTACTGCTTTGCAAGGCAAAAAGGGCCACAGTGGGCTAATGCCCTCAAAGCTCTGTGTCCCTACCCAGGATGGGGGAGTGTTGGGAGAAGTTTCATAGTCCGTGGGTGGGATTGTGGATAAGGGTTAGCTTGCATGCAGAGCGTGCATTCCTTTAATCTAGAGACGTCCTGGCATCAGGTGGTCTCATATGTGAGCTGTGGTTCTCAAGGTTATTGAGCCTTCTCTCTGGAACGTCTTCCAGATGGCAGTGGTATTAGTTCTGCAGAAGATCCCAAATATATTCCTCCTCATATCCTTTAAGGAGGACCTAGACCCTGCTGAGGCTCCAGTATTGCTTTTTGAATGTTCCCTTTCGTCTGTATCCTTTCCCTTCCCTAACTAGCACCTGTTTGAACCTGCCTTTTGGAGCTCAGGGGAAGGAACAAAGGAAGGCTTTTGTACCCAGGAGAACCACAGAACCTCACTTTGTTTCATGACTAGGGGTAAAATTTACAGAAGAGACTTGACCTGTGCCGCGGGCAGAGTATAGTTATTTATTTCTGATTAATAGAATTGAGGAAACATTCAATTGCCCCGGTACTATTATCAGAAAATTTCAACCTATACTCTGTAGTTCCCTCTAATTTGAGAATAGAACTTCAACAGTAAAAAAGGCGTGGAGTTCAAATCAAGATTAGATTTATTGAAACAAAATGTAAATCAACTCAACATTCATTATAGCGTGCATCAATAACTCTAAGCAATGTAACAATAATAATAACAATGTCAAGTTATTTTACATAGTATGGAAGATAGATTTATATTATATTTTAAACATATTTGTAATTCAAAATAAATTCCACTATATCCCATTAAGAAGACATCCATACAGTTGACCTCCTGTTATGAAAAATCGTTTGTAATATCACACTATATCTAACATAATATATTCACAACCTATAACAGCATCTGATATACATCAGACCTTGAATACTTATTTGCATAAAATAATACACAAACAATTATTACCATCAAGTATTTTGGTAATTGATACAAATCCAGCCTTTGTATACCAATCTCAGAGAAAGTTTTGGATGAAGTAAATGACTAACTTTACTGCTTTGCAAGGCAAAAAGGGCCACAGTGGGCTAATGCCCTCAAAGCTCTGTGTCCCTACCCAGGATGGGGGAGTGTTGGGAGAAGTTTCATAGTCCGTGGGTGGGATTGTGGATAAGGGTTAGCTTGCATGCAGAGCGTGCATTCCTTTAATCTAGAGACGTCCTGGCATCAGGTGGTCTCATATGTGAGCTGTGGTTCTCAAGGTTATTGAGCCTTCTCTCTGGAACGTCTTCCAGATGGCAGTGGTATTAGTTCTGCAGAAGATCCCAAATATATTCCTCCTCATATCCTTTAAGGAGGACCTAGACCCTGCTGAGGCTCCAGTATTGCTTTTTGAATGTTCCCTTTCGTCTGTATCCTTTCCCTTCCCTAACTAGCACCTGTTTGAACCTGCCTTTTGGAGCTCAGGGGAAGGAACAAAGGAAGGCTTTTGTACCCAGGAGAACCACAGAACCTCACTTTGTTTCATGACTAGGGGTAAAATTTACAGAAGAGACTTGACCTGTGCCGCGGGCAGAGTATAGTTATTTATTTCTGATTAATAGAATTGAGGAAACATTCAATTGCCCCGGTACTATTATCAGAAAATTTCAACCTATACTCTGTAGTTCCCTCTAATTTGAGAATAGAACTTCAACAGTAAAAAAGGCGTGGAGTTCAAATCAAGATCAGATTTATTGAAACATAATGTAAATCAACTCAACATTCATTATAACGTGCATCAATAACTCTAAGCAATGTAACAATAATAATAACAATGTCAAGATTTTAAAATTATCTCAGAACTCTAAAGTTATTTCAGAACTTTAAAGTTATCTCAAAACTCAAACAGTAAATTATTTCAGAACTCAATCAACAAAGTAACAGAAAGATCTTACCCCAGATCTGAGAGCTTCAGCCTTATCTCAGTCGCAGCTGAGATCTGTGAGTGAGCTGAGCTGCTCACAATCTGTCCCCTGCCCCTTTTATAGTGAAACAATCTCATTAAAATTTGAGCCCATTTAGAATTGAGCCCGTGTACAGTTCAGATACACCAAAACATTTCCTCTTTCTTTAAAGTGACAGTAACAATTTGAGCAATTGATTTTGCTTCTCATTCAATCATTGTATTTATTCAGGCATTATATAAATCAAACTCAAACATAAACACAAAATCTCTCAATTAGTTTTAACATTAGAGAAAGTTTAAGTAAAAACTTAAAATGTCAAAAGAAAACTTTCTTCCTAATCACTCAAACTAGTGATTAAAGAAGAACCTAAACCTTGGAACTATCACACAGAGACTTTACCCTTTGTGTTAGACCAAGGCAGGCTATTTTACTTATTATTTAAACTTCCTTATACTTAATAAATAACTACATATTACTTTGGGGAGTTCCCTTCTTATTTTTATTTCTTTCTTCTCCGAACTTTACGGGGTGGTTGTGACTCAGGTTCACTTTCGTTTCGCTAGAAAGGCTTTGAGTACTTTGTTCATGATTTTTTATTTCTTTCAGATACAATTCTCTTGCCTTTGGGGTCAACATATATCCCCTTTGGGTATCATCATATTCACCCATTCTTCTTCTCCATCTGAACTTATCTCACTTTCCAAAGGGCCTATAGTTATTTATTTGTGATTAATAGAATTGAGGAAACATTCAATTGCCCCGGTACTATTATCAGAAAATTTCAACCTATACTCTGTAGTTCCCTCTAATTTGAGAATAGAACTTCAACAGTAAAAAAGGCGTGGAGTTCAAATCAAGATCAGATTTATTGAAACATAATGTAAATCAACTCAACATTCATTATAACGTGCATCAATAACTCTAAGCAATGTAACAATAATAATAACAATGTCAAGATTTTAAAATTATCTCAGAACTCTAAAGTTATTTCAGAACTTTAAAGTTATCTCAAAACTCAAACAGTAAATTATTTCAGAACTCAATCAACAAAGTAACAGAAAGATCTTACCCCAGATCTGAGAGCTTCAGCCTTATCTCAGTCGCAGCTGAGATCTGTGAGTGAGCTGAGCTGCTCACAATCTGTCCCCTGCCCCTTTTATAGTGAAACAATCTCATTAAAATTTGAGCCCATTTAGAATTGAGCCCGTGTACAGTTCAGATACACCAAAACATTTCCTCTTTCTTTAAAGTGACAGTAACAATTTGAGCAATTGATTTTGCTTCTCATTCAATCATTGTATTTATTCAGGCATTATATAAATCAAACTCAAACATAAACACAAAATCTCTCAATTAGTTTTAACATTAGAGAAAGTTTAAGTAAAAACTTAAAATGTCAAAAGAAAACTTTCTTCCTAATCACTCAAACTAGTGATTAAAGAAGAACCTAAACCTTGGAACTATCACACAGAGACTTTACCCTTTGTGTTAGACCAAGGCAGGCTATTTTACTTATTATTTAAACTTCCTTATACTTAATAAATAACTACATATTACTTTGGGGAGTTCCCTTCTTATTTTTATTTCTTTCTTCTCCGAACTTTACGGGGTGGTTGTGACTCAGGTTCACTTTCGTTTTCGCTAGAAAGGCTTTGAGTACTTTGTTCATGATTTTTTTTTATTTCTTTCAGATACAATTCTCTTGCCTTTGGGGTCAACATATATCCCCCCTTTGGGTATCATCATATTCACCCATTCTTCTTCTCCATCTGAACTTATCTCACTTTCCAAAGGGCGAACCATAGGTCTAAAAAACTTATCTGGGGTTTGAGGACTGTCTGAGCTATCCATATCATCATCACTCATTTCCTCATATCCAGGGACCCAGTAATTCCCTAAGAATTCGCCTGTGGTAGTCCACGTTACCTGCCTTTCGAAAGAAGAATAGATCTAGAAGGGCAGTACTAGCAGAGGATGGGCCAGGGAGAAGAAAGCTGACCCAGCAGAGAAAGTAGAACTCCAAGGCACTGGAAGTGTGAGATAGGGTGCTTTGGTAGCAAAATCTTGAAAATCCATAAATAGACACCATGGGAGAATATACTAGAGTGATGTTGTTGTTCAGTTGCTACGTCATGTCTGACTATTTGTGACTCCATGGACAGCAGCACACCAGGCTCCCCTGTCCTTCACCATCTCCCAGAGCCTGCTCAAGCACATGCCCATTGAGTCAGTGATGCCACACAAACATCTCATCCTCTGCCATCCCGTTCTCCTCCTCTCTTCAATCTTTCCCAGAATCAGATTTGTTTTTTTGGTTTTTTTCCAGTGAGTCAGCTCTTCACATCAGGTGGCCAAAGTATTGGAGCTTCAGCTTCAACATCAGTCCTTCCAATGATATTCAGGGTTGATCTCCTTTAAGATTGACTGGTTTGATCTCCTTTCATTCCAAGGGACTCTCAAAAATCTTCTCCAGTAACACAATTCAAAAGCATCAATTTTTTGGTGTTCGGCCTTCTTTATAGAAGAATTCTCACATCTGTGTATGGCTACTGGAAAAACTATAGCTTTGACTAATAAAGACCTTTGTCAGCAAAGTGATGTCTCTGCTTTTTAGTAGACTGTTTAGATTTATCATAGCTTTTCTTCCAAGGAGCAAGCACCTTTTAATTTCATAGCTGCAGTGACCATCTGCAGTGATTTTGGAGCCCAAAAAAATAAAGTCTGTCACTATTTCCACTTTTCCCCTATCTATTTGCCATTAAGTGAAGGAACGGGTCCCAGGATCTTTTTTTTTTTTTTCTTTTTTTGGAATGTTGAGCTTTAAGCCAGCTTTTTCACTCTCTTTTACCTTCATCAAGAGGCCCTTTAGTTCTTTTTCACTTTCTCCTGTTATCTACATATCTGAGATTGTTGGTATTTCTCCCAGCAATTTTGATTCCACCTTGTGATTCATCCAGCCCTATATTTTGCATGATGTATTCTGCATAGAAGTTAAATAAGCAGGGTGACAATATAAAGCCTTTATGCACACATTTCCCAATTTTGAACCAGTCCGTTGGTCCATGTCTGGTTCTTACTGTTGCTTCCTGATCTGCTTTCAAACCTCACTCTCTCTGTTGCCCCATTTCTGGGCATGCTTCTGCAACCATGGCAAATTGAAGCCACAGAAGTGGCTTTCCCCCAACCTCACTCTCTCCAAAATCTTGAAAATCCATAAATAGACACCATGGGAGAATATACTAGAGTGATGTTGTTGTTCAGTTGCTACGTCATGTCTGACTATTTGTGACTCCATGGACAGCAGCACACCAGGCTCCCCTGTCCTTCACCATCTCCCAGAGCCTGCTCAAGCACATGCCCATTGAGTCAGTGATGCCACACAAACATCTCATCCTCTGCCATCCCGTTCTCCTCCTCTCTTCAATCTTTCCCAGAATCAGATTTGTTTTTTTGGTTTTTTTCCAGTGAGTCAGCTCTTCACATCAGGTGGCCAAAGTATTGGAGCTTCAGCTTCAACATCAGTCCTTCCAATGATATTCAGGGTTGATCTCCTTTAAGATTGACTGGTTTGATCTCCTTTCATTCCAAGGGACTCTCAAAAATCTTCTCCAGTAACACAATTCAAAAGCATCAATTTTTTGGTGTTCGGCCTTCTTTATAGAAGAATTCTCACATCTGTGTATGGCTACGGGAAAAAACTATAGCTTTGACTAATAAAGACCTTTGTCAGCAAAGTGATGTCTCTGCTTTTTAGTAGACTGTTTAGATTTATCATAGCTTTTCTTCCAAGGAGCAAGCACCTTTTAATTTCATAGCTGCAGTGACCATCTGCAGTGATTTTGGAGCCCAAAAAAATAAAGTCTGTCACTATTTCCACTTTTCCCCTATCTATTTGCCATTAAGTGAAGGAACGGGTCCCAGGATCTTTTTTTTTTTTTTCTTTTTTTGGAATGTTGAGCTTTAAGCCAGCTTTTTCACTCTCTTTTACCTTCATCAAGAGGCCCTTTAGTTCTTTTTCACTTTCTCCTGTTATCTACATATCTGAGATTGTTGGTATTTCTCCCAGCAATTTTGATTCCACCTTGTGATTCATCCAGCCCTATATTTTGCATGATGTATTCTGCATAGAAGTTAAATAAGCAGGGTGACAATATAAAGCCTTTATGCACACATTTCCCAATTTTGAACCAGTCCGTTGGTCCATGTCTGGTTCTTACTGTTGCTTCCTGATCTGCTTTCAAACCTCACTCTCTCTTCTGTTGCCCCATTTCTGGGCATGCTTCTGCAACCATGGCAAATTGAAGCCACAGAAGTCCAGGCCCAGAAACCTTCAGACTAGCCCCACCCACTAACGACCATGAAAGCTTTGCCAGACTCTTTCCCTGCCTCTCAAAATGTTTCATCCCGACTTGGGAGGCTGATCTGGTTATTCCCAGAGAGCCTCATCAAGTACAAACAAGTCTTTCATCTACCCCTTAGCATGTTGCCATCATCTTTGCCTTACAAGAATCAAACTTACAGTCAGAGTCCATTCTGCTAACGCAGAGTGGTCACAAAACTTATGCTCGAAAATATATTTGAATTTAGACCAGAAGTTTTGTCTTTGTTTTGTGCAAGACAATAATAGCCACTTTCTTGAAGGGAAGACTGCCCCTGTTTTCATTGACAGAATGAAAACACTAGCATAAAACTGAGGCGTCACTGAGGACCAAGGTGCAATCATGCTTGATTCCTTCCACCTCTCTCCCTTCATCCACTTTCTCACTGCTCGTGACTTCATTCTTCCATCCTGTTGTTTTTTTTTTTTTTTAATGAAGTAGATTTGATTTACAATGCTTCAGGTGTGCGGGTGATGTATATATAGAGATATATAGATATATCATTTCAGATTCATTTCCATTGCAGGTTATAACAAGATATTGAATATAGTTCCCTCTGCTATTCCTTCCTTCCTCCTTTTTGCTCTTGCCATGCTATTGAGTTTCTAATTATATTTAAATATTTGAAAAGTTTTGTTTTCATGACAAAATGAATTCTTGGAACATAGCAGTGATCAAGAAACTCACTGTCATTGATAGCTATTGATACAGCATCTAGAAGCACTTTAGATAAGAAGACAACTGGCCATGCTCTATGACAAATTATTTAAATAATTCATAAATCATGGCTCCTGGGAAAGTGTAGAATACTTTCAAAATCACGTATGTTATGAACAGTTGTTTTTCACTGAACTACAGTTATTCCAATATCAAATGTTGTTTTAAAATTCAGACCTGTGGAAATGACCTCTCAGTCAATGGATGTTTGGTTTAGACTCACGGAAGTCAAATATAAAATGCTGCACTGGATACTGGGAGCAATGTGCTAACCCATGTCTGGGAGAACTACCTTTTCATTTGTTTCTAGCCGGATTTCAAAACTTTCCCCTGCAGATGGGATGGAGTAGATGAGAAGAGAGGAGTATAAGAGAAAGGCCAGAAGGTGGGATGCACAGTGTAGGAAGAACTTCAAGTTATCAATATATTTTTTGTACTTATTTTGAGTAAAATAAAAACTAACACAGTATTTCTAACATGCTCATACAAAGTGAATATTTGCTCCTGGCTCCAGCTTTCAAATGAAAATAAGACATTATGAGGCTCCTTGCTTTAAATACCTAGCTGTATACTTTCCCTTCACTTTTCTTGGTATTTCTCTGTGGGACTTGATATTTCATACATTACTTTTATTTTCTCTAAACCAGCAAAATCCTAGTTTGGATGTTTTGCCTTCCAGTGGCTCAGCTGCCTTCTGATTTTATCTAATAGTTGTAAAATTGGAAAGCTCTGACAAATCCCTCTGGCCTTACTGAGCCCAAGGAAAGAGTTCTCAATGGATCTTGGAAAAAGGAACTCTCTGAAGGGATTTTGCTGTGGGTAACTTTTAAACCAGAGACTTAAATGGGGATTTTTAAGACTGAAATCGCTTTGTAACTTAATTGTATCAATTTTAATTTTGTGTTTCTATCTCCTGTTTCCTTTCCCCAGTCCCTCTGGGCCACACTGGGCTGCCATCTCACTTTGTTTCCTAGTGTATTTCCCAGAACAAAACTCCATAGGATTTATGACCCAATTTTTGCCTTTTGATTTAATCTGAAAAATATCCAGCTCACATCAAGCACACAGCTGGCAGTTAGGAACGATAAAGCTGTCTCTTTCCTAATGCAAGGCTGCTCAAAGGTTCAGACCACGACTGCATCTCACTTCCTGTGCCACAGTGTCTTCCTACTAACAAATAAATTTGACTTCTGCTACTGTCCTTGTTGAACTGGGCTGCTGTTCCGAGAAATTTAACTACTATGACAAAAGTCTTCAAAATATATATAAACTAAAAGGTAAAGCAATTCATGAAATTTGTCCCCACATGAAAGTTGGACCTGGTATAGGAAAACTTAATAATAATACTATAAAATAGTAAGAAATGACATAGTAATCTTAATATGATATTGATGACAATGTGAGACTTTATTTTCTCTACTTTTAAAAAACACTGCATAAATGCTATTGGTCCTGGGTAATTGTAAATAAATTTTTCTACATTATTTACTGCATTAAAAATGACAAGCATTTAAATGAGTGTTTTTAAATATCCTTTAAAAAATATCCTCAAGGGCTTCCGTCATGGTCCAGTGAGTAAGGACACCACCTTGCAGTGCAAGGGGCGCCAGTTTGATCCCTGGCCTGGGAAGATTCCACGTGGCACGTAGCAGCTGGACCTATGTGTACAACTACCGAGCTGGAGCTCTGGAGCTCATGTGCCCAAAGCCAGTGCTCTGCAGTAAGAGAGGCCACTGCAATGGGAGGCCCACACAGGTCAAAGAACAAAGATGGATGAAAATAAATAAATGAAAGACCAATAGAAGTGGCCAAAAAAATATGTATATATCCTCAAGGGCTTCCCTGGTGATCCAGTGGGTAAAGAGTCTGCCTTGCCATGCAAGGGGCACTGATTAGATCCCTGGCATGGGAGGATCCCACATGCCGCGGAGTGGCTGGACCGGTGTGTCCAATTGAGAGCCAGCGCTGTGGAGTGCATGTGTCCAGAGCCAGTGCTCTGCAACGAGAGAGGCCACCGTGATGGGAGGCCCACACAGGCCAAGGAATTAAGGTGGATGAAAACAAAGAAATGAAAGACCAATAGAAGTGGCCAAAAAAATATGTATATATCCTCAAGGGCTTCCCTGGTGATCCAGTGGGTAAAGAGTCTGCCTTGCCATGCAAGGGGCACTGATTAGATCCCTGGCATGGGAGGATCCCACATGCCGCGGAGTGGCTGGACCGGTGTGTCCAATTGAGAGCCAGCGCTGTGGAGTGCATGTGTCCAGAGCCAGTGCTCTGCAACGAGAGAGGCCACCGTGATGGGAGGCCCACACAGGCCAAGGAATTAAGGTGGATGAAAACAAAGAAATGAAGGACCAATAAAAGAAGCTAAAATTAAAAAAAAAAAAAAAAAAAAACATTCCTCAAGTTAGGGTTTCCCTGGTAGTCCAGTGGGTAAAGAGTGCAAGGGGCACCAGTTAGATCCCTGGGGCCTGGGAGGATCCCACGTGCGGTGTGTCCAATTATGAGCCACTTCTCTGGAGCACATGCATCCAGAGCCAGTGCTCTGCAGCAGTGGAGAGAGGCCACTGCAATTGGAGGCCCACACAAGCCAAAGAATAAAAGATGGATGAAAATAAATGAAATAAGATCAATGAAAGAGGTCAAAATTAAAGAAAAATATATCCTCCAATTAGAACTGCATCTGTACAGTCTTAGAAAAATTAATCTTTCTAATATTCAAAATATTCTACTGATTTGTTTATTTGTATAGTGGTCACAAAGTACCAGACAAGGTCTTAAATTCTTTTGATTGGAATATTAATTAGAATATTAGTTCCTTTGATTCTTCTAACATATCTGTGAAATAGATAATATTATTATTATTTCATTATAGAGAAAGAATAGAAATGTATCAAGTATCTTGCCCAAGATCACAAACTGGTTATTGGAGACAATAAGGTAGACACTCAGGGAGCCTGCCTCCTTAACACCATAAAATGCTTATTCATATTACATGTGTTTATTCACATCAGTTGACATTAGATTCAGAAAGTCCTTGTAGGTACTCAGAAATCTAGAGCTATGAAAGCTTACCTAAGGTTTTACTTTACTAACATATTCAAAAGCAATATTTTTTCCATTGGCATTCTCAGGGCTTATTTTATGCTGTGAAAGTAGGTTCTATATATCTAATTCTAATTTAACAGTTTATTAATTGCTAATAATAATTTTTAATCAGATTATTGGAAATATTTATGTAATTCATATTTTACTTACTAATTTTTTACTATTGGATTCTACATCTGTAAGTAAATTAAATGCATTTGAAATGCTCTCTCAAAAACATGCATCTTTACAGTATTTAGAAGAGCTAACACATTTATTAAATGACTGCAAAGAATGTTTATTCCAAAAAAAAGGGCAAATTATGTATTATCACTATTAAATATAATGAATGAAGAAAAACGGATGCCAGACATATTTAAAATTAAGAATTAAAAGAATTAGTTAATAACTGACCAACCCTGGGTACCAAAAATAAAAAACACATGTATTAACTGAGTGTGTCTGTAGATGAATTCCATGGGAGGAAAAGGATGCATGCATGTGTGGTCAGTGGTGTCTGACTCAGGAAACCCTGAACCGAAACCCACTAAGCTCCTTGGTCTTTCGGATTCTCCAAGCAAGAATACTGGAGTGGGTTGCCATTTCCTCCTCCAAGATATCTTCCCAGTCCAGGTATTGGAGAGGCCACTGCAATTGGAGGCCACACATGCCAAAGAATAAAAGATGGATGAAAATAAATGAAATAAGATCAATGAAAGAGGTCAAAATTAAAGAAAAATATATCCTCCAATTAGAACTGCATCTGTACAGTCTTAGAAAAATTAATCTTTCTAATATTCAAAATATTCTACTGATTTGTTTATTTGTATAGTGGTCACAAAGTACCAGACAAGGTCTTAAATTCTTTTGATTGGAATATTAATTAGAATATTAGTTCCTTTGATTCTTCTAACATATCTGTGAAATAGATAATATTATTATTATTTCATTATAGAGAAAGAATAGAAATGTATCAAGTATCTTGCCCAAGATCACAAACTGGTTATTGGAGACAATAAGGTAGACACTCAGGGAGCCTGCCTCCTTAACACCATAAAATGCTTATTCATATTACATGTGTTTATTCACATCAGTTGACATTAGATTCAGAAAGTCCTTGTAGGTACTCAGAAATCTAGAGCTATGAAAGCTTACCTAAGGTTTTACTTTACTAACATATTCAAAAGCAATATTTTTTCCATTGGCATTCTCAGGGCTTATTTTATGCTGTGAAAGTAGGTTCTATATATCTAATTCTAATTTAACAGTTTATTAATTGCTAATAATAATTTTTAATCAGATTATTGGAAATATTTATGTAATTCATATTTTACTTACTAATTTTTTACTATTGGATTCTACATCTGTAAGTAAATTAAATGCATTTGAAATGCTCTCTCAAAAACATGCATCTTTACAGTATTTAGAAGAGCTAACACATTTATTAAATGACTGCAAAGAATGTTTATTCCAAAAAAAAGGGCAAATTATGTATTATCACTATTAAATATAATGAATGAAGAAAAACGGATGCCAGACATATTTAAAATTAAGAATTAAAAGAATTAGTTAATAACTGACCAACCCTGGGTACCAAAAATAAAAAACACATGTATTAACTGAGTGTGTCTGTAGATGAATTCCATGGGAGGAAAAGGATGCATGCATGTGTGGTCAGTGGTGTCTGACTCAGGGAAACCCTGAACCGAAACCCACTAAGCTCCTTGGTCTTTCGGATTCTCCAAGCAAGAATACTGGAGTGGGTTGCCATTTCCTCCTCCAAGATATCTTCCCAGTCCAGGTATTGAATTCATATCTCCTGTGTCTCCTGCGCTGGCAGGTAGATTCTTTATCTCTGAACCACTTGGGAAGCCTAGGGAAATGATATTAGCTTTCAATTAGGCAATAATGAACAATTAGGTACAAAATGAAACAGGGCAAAGGCTAACAGAATTTTGCCAAGAGAATGTGCTGGTCATATTGTGTGACAAACACACTCTTCCAACAACACAAGAGACAGCTCAACACACGGACATCAACAGATGGTCAATACTGAATTCAGACTGATTATATTCTCTGCTACCTAAGATGGATTCTATATAATCAGCAAAAACCAGACCAGGAGCTGACTGTGGCTCAGATCAGGAAATTCTTATCAGAAATTTCAGACTTAAATTGAAGAAAGTAGTTAAAACTGCTAGGCCATTCATGTATGACATAAATCAAGTCCCATGTGATTATACAGTAGAAGTGACAAATAGATTCAAGGAATTAGATGTGATAAACAGAGTGCCTGAAGACCTATGGATGGAGGTTCATAACACTGTACAGGAGGCATTGATCAAAAACCACATTCAAGAAAAAGAAGTGCTAAAAGGCAAAATGGTTGTCTGAGGAGGTCTTACAAATAGCTGAGAAAAGAAAAAAAGTGAAAGGCAAAGGAGAAAGGGAAGGATATATCCAACTGAATGCAGAGTTTCAGAGAATAGCAAGGAGAGATAAGAAAGCTTTCCTAACTAAGCAATGCAAAGAAATAGAAGAAAGCAATAGAATGGGAAACACTAGAGATGTCTTCACGAAAATTAGAGATACTAAGAGTACATTTCATGCAAAGATGGGCACAATAAAGGACAAATACTGTATGGACCAAACAGAGTAAGAAGGTGGAGACATATTTAAAATTAAGAATTAAAAGAATTAGTTAATAACTGACCAACCCTGGGTACCAAAAATAAAAAACACATGTATTAACTGAGTGTGTCTGTAGATGAATTCCATGGGAGGAAAAGGATGCATGCATGTGTGGTCAGTGGTGTCTGACTCAGGGAAACCCTGAACCGAAACCCACTAAGCTCCTTGGTCTTTCGGATTCTCCAAGCAAGAATACTGGAGTGGGTTGCCATTTCCTCCTCCAAGATATCTTCCCAGTCCAGGTATTGAATTCATATCTCCTGTGTCTCCTGCGCTGGCAGGTAGATTCTTTATCTCTGAACCACTTGGGAAGCCTAGGGAAATGATATTAGCTTTCAATTAGGCAATAATGAACAATTAGGTACAAAATGAAACAGGGCAAAGGCTAACAGAATTTTGCCAAGAGAATGTGCTGGTCATATTGTGTGACAAACACACTCTTCCAACAACACAAGAGACAGCTCAACACACGGACATCAACAGATGGTCAATACTGAATTCAGACTGATTATATTCTCTGCTACCTAAGATGGATTCTATATAATCAGCAAAAACCAGACCAGGAGCTGACTGTGGCTCAGATCAGGAAATTCTTATCAGAAATTTCAGACTTAAATTGAAGAAAGTAGTTAAAACTGCTAGGCCATTCATGTATGACATAAATCAAGTCCCATGTGATTATACAGTAGAAGTGACAAATAGATTCAAGGAATTAGATGTGATAAACAGAGTGCCTGAAGACCTATGGATGGAGGTTCATAACACTGTACAGGAGGCATTGATCAAAAACCACATTCAAGAAAAAGAAGTGCTAAAAGGCAAAATGGTTGTCTGAGGAGGTCTTACAAATAGCTGAGAAAAGAAAAAAAGTGAAAGGCAAAGGAGAAAGGGAAGGATATATCCAACTGAATGCAGAGTTTCAGAGAATAGCAAGGAGAGATAAGAAAGCTTTCCTAACTAAGCAATGCAAAGAAATAGAAGAAAGCAATAGAATGGGAAACACTAGAGATGTCTTCACGAAAATTAGAGATACTAAGAGTACATTTCATGCAAAGATGGGCACAATAAAGGACAAATACTGTATGGACCAAACAGAGGCAGAAGATATTAAGAAGGGTGGAAAGAATACACAGAAGATCTATATGAAAAAAGATCTTAATGACCCAGATAACCATGATGGTGTGATTACTAACCTAGAGCCAGGCATCCTGGAGTGTGAAGTCAAGTGGGACTTACAAAACATCACTAGGAAGAAAACTAGGGGAAGTGGTGGAATCCCAGCTGAGCTACTTCAAATCCTAAAAGATGATGCTATTAAAGTACGGCACTTAAAATGCCAGCAAATTTGAAAAACTCAGCAGTGGCCAGAGTAATGGAAAAGATTAGTTTTCATTCCAATCCTAAAGAAGGACAATGCCGAGCAATGCTCAAACTACTACACAATTGCACTCATTTCACATACTAGCAAGGTAATGCTCAAAATCCTATAAGCTAGGCTTCAACACTACATGGACTGAGAGCTTCCAGATGTACAAGGTGGACTGAGAAAAGGCAGAGGAAACAGAGATCAAATTGCCAACATCTGGGTTTCACTGGTGGTCCAGTGTGTAAAGAGTCTGCCTTGCAATGCAAGAGGCACCAGTTGGCTCCCTGGCCTGGGAAGATCCCATGTGCCATGGAGCAGCTGGGCCTGTGTGACCAATTATGAGCCAGCGCTCTGGAGCGCATGCTCTGCAATGCAAGAGGCCACTGCAATGAGAGGCCCACACAGGCCAAAAGAATAAAGATGGATGAAAATAAATAAATAAAAAACAATAAAAGAGGCCAAAATTTAAAAAAAAGAAAATTGCCAACATCCGTTGGCAAGGGGATTCCAGAAAAACATCTACTTCTGCTTCATTGACTACATTAAAGCCTTTGACTCTATGGATCACAACACACTGTGGAAAATTCTTACCAAAATGAGAATACAAGACCACCTTACCTGCCTCCTGAGAAACCTGTATGCAGAACAGGAAGAAAAAATTAGAACCAGACATAGAACAACAGACTGGTTCCAAGTTGGGAAAAAAGTATGTCAAAGTTGTATATTGTCACCCTGCTTATTTAACTTCTATGCAGAGTACTTCATATAGAATGCTGGTCTGTACGAAGCACAATCTGAAGTCAAGATTTCTGGGAGAAATATCAATAACCTCAGGTATGTAGATGACATCACCCTTATGGCAGAAATCAAGAAGGAACTAAAGATCCTCTTGATGAAACTGAAAGAGGAGAGTGAAGTAGCTGACTTAAAACTCAGCTTTCAAAAAGCAAATATTATGGCACCCTGTCCCATCACTTCGTGGCAAATAAAAGGAATACAATGGAAACAGTGACAGACTTTATTTTCTTGGGTTCCAAAAGTCACTGCAGATGGTGGCTACAGCCATGAAATTAAGACACTCACTCTTTGGAAGAAAATCTATGACAAACCTAGAAGCTGTATTAAAAAGGAGAGACATCACTTAGACATCACATCTATATCCTTTGATGTATTACAAGTTTCTTCTAAGAAAATATAGTTATGCATTTCCTGCTAGTGGTATTGGCATGAAACAAATAAAAGCTTATTAAACACAATCTCATTAGTGAAACTTTACTCACAAATTAACACTCTTAAGTAAAATCAGAAAAATTAGGTAGTATGTTAATTTACTGTATTATTTACATGTTATTATAACAGTTGAAAAAATACAACTAGTAAGTTGATACTAGCATTTTTGTGGGTGACTTTTAGTATCCATATCTATGCAGTATCAAAATGACCATCAGGAAAATGCAGGTAATTCAGTTGCGTGGTGCAAGTATCATAAGGCAAAATTACTCTGATTTTGTTGAAAAAGTTTTCTGATTATACTAATTAGCACTTATTATGTAAATATGCCCAATAAAATAGTAATTTCAGAGAAAGCACTCTTTAAGTGAGATTTTGGATCTATGTAAACAAAAAACCTACATTCCTTTTAGATGTGATAATATAATGTATCACTTATTGGTGCTAATATGTTCAATATTTGATTTTTATCCTATTGACTATTTCATATTAAGATCATTTCTATAATAAACCTATGAAAGTCTTCATGTTTATATAAAATGTTGAATTTTACAGAGGAAAAGTTAGTTTTTCTTTTTCTCTTTTTTTGGCCACTTCGATTGATCTTTCATTTACTTATCTTTGTTCTTTGGCCTGTGTAGGCCTCCCATCGCTGTGGCCTCTCTCGTCGCAGAGCACACTGGCTCTGGGCGCATGCACTCCAGAATTCTTTCTCGGTAGTTGGACACATAGGTCCAGCCGCTCTGCGGCATGTGGGATCTCCCAGGCCAGGGATCAAATCGACGCCCCTTGCACTGCAAGGCAGTGTCCTTCCCCACTGGACCACCAGGGAAACCTGAAAAAAGTTAGTTTTTAAATAGGGTGGTATGTTTTTAATTTAGAAAGGCATTATGGAGAATGAAACAATAAAAGCAACAATAAATGCTAGAAATATTTTCTGTAAGAAAAAAAAGGGTATAATAGCAGAAGCTAAAAAGATAGTCTAGGAAAAAATTTGACTGTCATAATAACAGCTATTTATTTGTAAAGTACAGAATGTATTTTTTCAACATTTTTCCAAATCTAGATATATCTTAAAAAGGAATTTTTAAAGTAGTTACTACCTGTCTCCTCACAGGCTTGCTGGTTTTAGTCAAATAGAACAGAGATTAGAAATAGTTTTATACAAAGGCCCAGATAGTAATTATTTTAGGCTTTGCAAGCCACGCAAGCATTCAACACTGTTTACTTGGTGTGAAAGCAGCCATAGACAATATGCAAATAACAGGTGTGGCTCCAATGTTTCACTTGCACAAACAAGAAGAATACATGTAGATCTGACCTGCTTGTCAACTCCTGAGAAGACAGATGTTAGCAATTTTATAGTCATTTTTAAGTAAGACTATAATAAACAAGTTTCAGAGTTATTATTTGGTGTTCTTGACTTAAAGAAAAACAAACAAAATAAGAGTTTCGAGTTTAAGTTTTATTTAGGGTCTTACTGAGGAATATAGGCCAAAATAGCTCTGAGGAATTTCTCTGAAGATGCAGGGAAAGAACCAGTATATATACATATATATATATATATATAATTTATAATAATCTTAGTGCTTGTTTATTTATGAAAATATGCAAGACTCTGGAGTCATTGGAATCCTTTCAGAGACATGTACCTAACCATCTAGGGGCTATTTACCCAAAGCAGAAGGCCTTATCTTGATTCCGTCCTTAGTTTCCGTTGGGGGCAAAGTTGGTAGGCAGCTGAAGAAGGCTGACCCTTATAGAACAGAGTGGTGAGCACTGCTGTCTATTCTTCTTTGTTGCCAGTGTACATAAAAGTATAATCGTGGTCACAAATTGCAGTACAAATACCATAATTCTGTTTAATGCATTGCCATGGTGAAATTTATAGTTGAAATTAACTCCATCCAGAAAAAGCAAATAGATTTCATAAGTAGAATTTTTTCCATTATTTCTTATTCTAGGGACTCAAAAATTACATCTTATGCCATAAAATAGTGATTGTTCTTTACAGTTTAAAATATCATACAATTATTTACTTCTCACAGCTTAATGAGGCAAAATGTATTTTTTCAACATTTTTCCAAATCTAGATATATCTTAAAAAGGAATTTTTAAAGTAGTTACTACCTGTCTCCTCACAGGCTTGCTGGTTTTAGTCAAATAGAACAGAGATTAGAAATAGTTTTATACAAAGGCCCAGATAGTAATTATTTTAGGCTTTGCAAGCCACGCAAGCATTCAACACTGTTTACTTGGTGTGAAAGCAGCCATAGACAATATGCAAATAACAGGTGTGGCTCCAATGTTTCACTTGCACAAACAAGAAGAATACATGTAGATCTGACCTGCTTGTCAACTCCTGAGAAGACAGATGTTAGCAATTTTATAGTCATTTTTAAGTAAGACTATAATAAACAAGTTTCAGAGTTATTATTTGGTGTTCTTGACTTAAAGAAAAACAAACAAAATAAGAGTTTCGAGTTTAAGTTTTATTTAGGGTCTTACTGAGGAATATAGGCCAAAATAGCTCTGAGGAATTTCTCTGAAGATGCAGGGAAAGAACCAGTATATATACATATATATATATATATATAATTTATAATAATCTTAGTGCTTGTTTATTTATGAAAATATGCAAGACTCTGGAGTCATTGGAATCCTTTCAGAGACATGTACCTAACCATCTAGGGGCTATTTACCCAAAGCAGAAGGCCTTATCTTGATTCCGTCCTTAGTTTCCGTTGGGGGCAAAGTTGGTAGGCAGCTGAAGAAGGCTGACCCTTATAGAACAGAGTGGTGAGCACTGCTGTCTATTCTTCTTTGTTGCCAGTGTACATAAAAGTATAATCGTGGTCACAAATTGCAGTACAAATACCATAATTCTGTTTAATGCATTGCCATGGTGAAATTTATAGTTGAAATTAACTCCATCCAGAAAAAGCAAATAGATTTCATAAGTAGAATTTTTTCCATTATTTCTTATTCTAGGGACTCAAAAATTACATCTTATGCCATAAAATAGTGATTGTTCTTTACAGTTTAAAATATCATACAATTATTTACTTCTCACAGCTTAATGAGGCAAAATGTACAATCCCATTTTTCATATGAGTAAACTGAATCTGAGAAGACTATATAACTCTCTCTGACAATCACAAGTATAATGTGACAGATCTGAAATTCAAACCACAAAATGGCTTTCAAAACCTATGCTATAAGACTGCAATGATTAAACGAGTGTGAAAACATTCTTAAATCTAAATTCTTATTTGTTCCCAACCAGACAAAAAAACAAACAAAAAAAAAAAAAGAGAGAGACACACAAAAAAAAAAAAACAACAAAAAGGAGAGAGACTCTTATAAAAATTTATAGCTCAATCTAACACTATTTATAATTAAACTTACACTTTGGATTTGGGGGATATTGTATATTACAGTACTGTTTGAATATTGACTATGAATGAATACTTAATTTTTTTATCAACCAATAGCTATAAAGACAGTTTGCAGTTTTCAGTCAATATAGTCTTAAGGAACAGACAGAATAAAAATATACTTTTAACTACAGAATGCAAATTTCAGTTTAATTTGCATTGGTATTGTCATGATTCCAAAACAATATTTGTCTCCTAACTATAATCTTAGGGGACAGACAGATGATGTGAATGTAACATTCTCCCTGGGATCTTATCCATAGTAACTAGTTGCATTAAAAAGAAGTGCTTAAAAGTCGAGAAACATTTTGACTGAAGGTGTAATAATCTTATTCTATGTTCATTAATAGAAAATTTTAAAAATTGCTTAAAATCTAGAAATCTAATTTGAAAAGAATTTGACTCATATAAGAGAAAGGCATACTGTTGAAAGAGCCACTAATCCCAGCCTCAGTTGTCATAAAACTCACGTCTGATCCTGAACTTTTGCCATCTCAATGGTGACTCTGAGAAATCATGTAACCTTTTCTTAAGCATCATCTTATTCAGCTCTGAAAAAATTAGGAAAGAAGATTAGGGGACTAGCTTTTAAAATTCTATGATCCTATCACTTAAGAAAGGATTACTCAAATCCACATATTTAAGCATCTGGGTAAATTTCTTTAACATTTTACAGGGCCATATAATTAGCTTGTCCTGCTCAACTTCTTCATCAGGTACTCACATGGAGATACAGTCTGTTTATCAAATTTCAAGATGCAAGAGAGCCAGGGGAAAAAAGTGAATATGAGGGATGAAAAAACCAAAACCATAAGCCATTTACAGGCTTGAAGAGCAGGCCAGCTCACATCATACAGAACCTGTCCTTATGGCCTTATGTGCCTAATTGCTCAAGTACACTTCAAGTTTTGTACGGTAGCGCTAGCCAATGACAATGAATGCTATGCAAACTTATTTGGTATTTGTAGATCGCTGACCTATCTCTTACTAATATCTTTAACATCCCACTCTTCTCTATCATTTCACATAACTTCCAAACAAAATTCAAACTTGGAAATCCATCTTTTCCATGTCACCACCCTGTCTCTGATGCTTCTTTAAAAATAAAGTCATTTAATTGGAAAAATCGATACCTCTATAAACTCATAGTCACCATCCTACAGTGAAAATATCTACACAGTTCATAAATATTATGCCTGTTTTTTCAGCCTTCTTTCTCAGTCTCCACAATGACCATTTTAAATCTCCACATAGTCAATCTACAGACCATCACTCTCCCCTCCACCTGAGAGGATGAATTTATATCCTGCTTTTCTGAGAGAAATCATTGCCCTCCAATGGCATCTCTCAAAACTCAGATCCTCATCGATTTATTATGTCTTCTTTCCTTACCACAGAACATATCCAAGCTACTTAAGGCTCACTCTTCCACTCATGTGTTCGCTCTTATAATAGATATACCTTCTATAGTGGACGTCCATCATGTTTTTAATACCCTTATATATTTTATAAAATCCTGTGCTATGAGACTTGCCTCTGTAACGTAACATGTGGTTCAAATTTCCACCTGCCTTACAATTAGGACATAAATGTGACAGAGGCTCTACCAATCAGGAGAGAGAATTTTGCTTTTTGCAATTATGAGCCCTAGGATGACCATCACATATTTCCTTCCTCTTTTAGAGAAGCATTAAAATATTCACCTTCCATGTCTTAAATTTCTTCAATTCTGCTAAATCTTCTCAATATAATTTAAACCAGTTTAGTCTTCCCATTTAATAAAGTCATAAAAAATCTCATCACTGTGTAGCTATCACCCCAGGACCTTTCTCTCTTCTTCAAAGAAAGCACTCATTTACTGGGACTTCTAGTTCCTTACTGCCTATCTTGGTCATTACAGGTTGATCCAGAGTGTCTACATTTTGAGGTTCTCTTTTACCAAAAGACTCCTTTTTTTTTTTTTTAAAAGATGTATTTATTTATTTATTTATTTATTTGAGGAGGGTGGGGTAGGGAGGGAGGGGAGCAGGCGGGCCACTTCTATTGGTCTTTCATTTCTTTATTTTCTTCCGTCTTTGTTCCTTGACTCCCGTGGACCTCCCATCGCGGTGGCCGCTGTCGTCGCAGAACGCCGGCTCTGGGCGCATGCGCCCCAGAGCTCCGGCTAGGTAATTGGACACATCGGTACAGCCGCTCCGCGGCACGTGGGATCTTCCCAGGCCAGGGATCGAACCGGCGCCCCTTGCACTGCAAGGTGGTGTCCTTACCCACTGGACCACCAGGGAAGCCCCAAAAGACTTCATTTTTTGACTTACCTAGTGCCCACTTCCTTATAATAACTGTTTTCTTAAGTACCCCTTTTTGGTCTCCTTTGCAATTTCTTTGGTTCCTCACAATTCTTCAGGCTCTAATCTTCATTTTCTTTTTAATCTACTCATTTTCCATAAGAAATCTCTTCTATTTTCATCATTCAACTTCGTTAGCAATATTCCCTTAAACTTAAATTTTATAACTTCAGAATAGAACATACTTTTAAATTTCAGGCTCATATGGTCAACACACATTCTATAGGCTTCTTCATATGGATTTTCTTCAGGTATCAAAATCAAGCAAACACATACACACAGAGTCAGTCATCTGCTAATGTTTTTCATATGTGGTCCACCTATTTACTCCAGTGCTAGACCCAATAAATCATAAATCAGAGATCAATGCAAAGTAATCTAAGAGTATACTGAAGTACTATCTAGATATATGAAGTACTAAGTGTATGTACATGTACAGTAAGTCTCCTACATAGGAACCTTCAAGTTGCAAACTTTCAAAGATGTGTATAGTAAGTCACCTACCTATGAACTTCAAGTTGCAAAGTTGCAAAGATGGAAACATGCATTCCTATGTCCAATCACATACATTAGTTCACATGTCTGGTGTATGTTGTCATCCTCTACAAGAGGTTACACTTTTGTGTACTTTACTGCACAGTACTATATAGAGTGCTGCAGTGTAGTGTCTTCATTCCAAGCCCAGGATGTCCAGAACAAGTGTAAAAGTAACAGTGATGTAGCAAGTACTGCTATGGAGATATTCAGGACATGGAAAATGCCAAGGGGATTTTTTCACTTAAGGTGGCACTGATTTTGAGGCACAGGACCCAAACATAGAACATGAAAGTTGCAGCAACCATTCAGAATGCAATCCAGGGGACTTCCTTGGTGGTCCAGTGGTTAAGAATCCACCTGCCAATGCAGGGAACACAGGTTCAGTCCCTGGTCCAGGAAGATCACACATGCCTCGGGGCAGCAAAACACGTGCGCCACAACTACTGAGCCCTAGAGCCTGTGCTCCACCACAAGAGAGGCCACTTCAATGAGAAACCTGCACACCATGAGTAGAGAGGAACCCCTGCTTATCACAACTAGAGCAAGCCCTCACAAAGCAACAAAGACGCAACAAAACCAAAAATAAGAATAAATAAAATTAAAATTTTAAAAAAAAGAATGCAATCCAGTACTATCATCTGTGTCATCTACGATGAGAAAAAGAGCTACTACCCAAACATAACTGAGTCCTTTTTTCAAGAGGGTATATAGGATTAAACCCATGAAGGAAACAGAATCTGTGCCACCAATGTCAGACATAAATGAAATTGCAGCTTGCCCTCTGTCTTCTATTGCTGATTAAACTTCAGCTCCAGCTTCTTTCTCTCTTCCAGTGACACTTCTTGCCTGTTCACTCAAAGTTAACCCCTATATGCCAGCTATTATACTGTTTTTACAATCTTTTTCTGTATGTTTATAAACAGAGATCAATGCAAAGTAATCTAAGAGTATACTGAAGTACTATCTAGATATATGAAGTACTAAGTGTATGTACATGTACAGTAAGTCTCCTACATAGGAACCTTCAAGTTGCAAACTTTCAAAGATGTGTATAGTAAGTCACCTACCAAAACTTCAAGTTGCAAAGTTGCAAAGATGGAAACATGCATTCCTATGTCCAATCACATACATTAGTTCACATGTCTGGTGTATGTTGTCATCCTCTACAAGAGGTTACACTTTTGTGTACTTTACTGCACAGTACTATATAGAGTGCTGCAGTGTAGTGTCTTCATTCCAAGCCCAGGATGTCCAGAACAAGTGTAAAAGTAACAGTGATGTAGCAAGTACTGCTATGGAGATATTCAGGACATGGAAAATGCCAAGGGGATTTTTTCACTTAAGGTGGCACTGATTTTGAGGCACAGGACCCAAACATAGAACATGAAAGTTGCAGCAACCATTCAGAATGCAATCCAGGGGACTTCCTTGGTGGTCCAGTGGTTAAGAATCCACCTGCCAATGCAGGGAACACAGGTTCAGTCCCTGGTCCAGGAAGATCACACATGCCTCGGGGCAGCAAAACACGTGCGCCACAACTACTGAGCCCTAGAGCCTGTGCTCCACCACAAGAGAGGCCACTTCAATGAGAAACCTGCACACCATGAGTAGAGAGGAACCCCTGCTTATCACAACTAGAGCAAGCCCTCACAAAGCAACAAAGACGCAACAAAACCAAAAATAAGAATAAATAAAATTAAAATTTTAAAAAAAAGAATGCAATCCAGTACTATCATCTGTGTCATCTACGATGAGAAAAAGAGCTACTACCCAAACATAACTGAGTCCTTTTTTCAAGAGGGTATATAGGATTAAACCCATGAAGGAAACAGAATCTGTGCCACCAATGTCAGACATAAATGAAATTGCAGCTTGCCCTCTGTCTTCTATTGCTGATTAAACTTCAGCTCCAGCTTCTTTCTCTCTTCCAGTGACACTTCTTGCCTGTTCACTCAAAGTTAACCCCTATATGCCAGCTATTATACTGTACTCTTGTACTTTTTAAGGTACTGTACCATAAGATTAAAAATGTTTAGCTTTTGTGTTTGTTTTTATGTACTATTTGTGTAAAAAGTATGATAAACCTACAGTGCTATATAGCCATTGCAAGCTGGAATCAAGATGGGTGGGAGAAACATCAACAACTTCAGATATGCATATGATATTGTTCTAATGGCAGAAAGTGAAAAGGAACTAAAGAGCCTCTTCATGAGGATGAAGGAAGAGAATGAAAGAGCAGCTTAAAACTAAACATTAAAAAGCTAAGATCATGACATCTGGCCCCATTACTTCATGCAAATAGAAGTGTGAAAGGTAGAAGCAGTGACAGATCTCTTTTTGGACTCTAAAGCCACTGTGGATGGCGACTACACCCATGAAATCAGAAGAGAGTTGATTCTTGGCAGGAACACTCTGACAAACCTAGCCAGCATGTTGAAAAGCAGAGACATTACTCCACCAACACACGTCAAGGTTATGATTTTCCCAGTAGTCATACACAGTAGTAAGAGCTGTACCTTAAAGAAGGCAGAGTACTAAATAATTGACGTCTTTGAAATGTGGTGCTGGAGAAGACTCCTGAGAGTCCCTTGAATAGACAGCAAGGAGATCAAACGAGTCAATCTTAAGAGAAATCAATCCTAAATGCTCATTGGAAGGACTGATGCTTAAGCTGAAGCTCCAGTATTTTGGTCACCTAATCTGAACAGCCGACTCGTTGGAAAACTCCCTGATGCTGGGAAAGATTGAGGGCAGAAAGAAAAAAGGGTGTCAGAGGATGAGATGGCTGGATGACATCATAGATGCAATGGACATGAACTTAGGCAAGTTTGGGGAGATGGTGAGGGCATGTAGGCCTGTGTGCTGCAGTTCATGGAGGTTGCAAATAGCTAGGCATGACTGAGAGACTAAACAACAACTAGAGCCAATTATGTTAGTAGGATATCTAGCCTAACTTTGTTGGACTTATGAACACATTCTCCAAATTTGTTCAAATGCAGGGAGATGGTGATGTATTTGATATTTTACTTCATTCTTTACCCTGATATGCCAGCTATTATACTGTACTGTTGTACTTTTTAAGGTACTGTACCATAAGATTAAAAATGTTTAGCTTTTGTGTTTGTTTTTATGTACTATTTGTGTAAAAAGTATGATAAACCTACAGTGCTATATAGCCATTGCAAGCTGGAATCAAGATGGGTGGGAGAAACATCAACAACTTCAGATATGCATATGATATTGTTCTAATGGCAGAAAGTGAAAAGGAACTAAAGAGCCTCTTCATGAGGATGAAGGAAGAGAATGAAAGAGCAGCTTAAAACTAAACATTAAAAAGCTAAGATCATGACATCTGGCCCCATTACTTCATGCAAATAGAAGTGTGAAAGGTAGAAGCAGTGACAGATCTCTTTTTGGACTCTAAAGCCACTGTGGATGGCGACTACACCCATGAAATCAGAAGAGAGTTGATTCTTGGCAGGAACACTCTGACAAACCTAGCCAGCATGTTGAAAAGCAGAGACATTACTCCACCAACACACGTCAAGGTTATGATTTTCCCAGTAGTCATACACAGTAGTAAGAGCTGTACCTTAAAGAAGGCAGAGTACTAAATAATTGACGTCTTTGAAATGTGGTGCTGGAGAAGACTCCTGAGAGTCCCTTGAATAGACAGCAAGGAGATCAAACGAGTCAATCTTAAGAGAAATCAATCCTAAATGCTCATTGGAAGGACTGATGCTTAAGCTGAAGCTCCAGTATTTTGGTCACCTAATCTGAACAGCCGACTCGTTGGAAAACTCCCTGATGCTGGGAAAGATTGAGGGCAGAAAGAAAAGAGGGTGTCAGAGGATGAGATGGCTGGATGACATCATAGATGCAATGGACATGAACTTAGGCAAGTTTGGGGAGATGGTGAGGGGCATGTAGGCCTGTGTGCTGCAGTTCATGGAGGTTGCAAATAGCTAGGCATGACTGAGAGACTAAACAACAACTAGAGCCAATTATGTTAGTAGGATATCTAGCCTAACTTTGTTGGACTTATGAACACATTCTCCAAATGGAATTTGTTCAAATGCAGGGAATGTACTGTGTGTATGCATATGTATTTGATATTTTACTTCATTCTTTACCCCTGATATCTGTCGTATTGATGTGAGGTAAAGTATAGAAAGAGGAGGGAGTGAAAATTTTTCTGCATTTCCTTCATTCTTACAATTTTTAAAAAGATTCTTTAGAGTCTGTACACACAAAATGCCATTAATCATCAGGTTCATGCCGTGTAGCACTTTACAAATGTTTTTTCATCTTTAATCCAACAGAAGTATGTATCCAGCAGAAGACAAAGTGGGCCTACCAGCTAAACAGTATGTTTGCAATCTCTAACTGCGATTTCAAAGAGGTTTCTTTGGAAGCAGTTTTCTATCACACTAGTTTTTAATAGCAGAGGGAAAATTGGTTTACAATATGAACTTTAAACTTTCCCTTATTTTCATACCAATTGCTTGCCCCACACTTGAACCCAACAATTTCCCATATATTCAAGTGCTTTTGTACTTATAGTTCTTAGCCAGAATCAAAGCAGTTTGGCTGAATGAGACTGTGCTGTCATATAAGCCACAGATGAAAAGACCAAGCACATAAGTGGAGGCAATTCATGGACTTCCTAATGTGTTTTTTTTTTCCACTTTTGAGCTTATTGAACTAAATCTCTGAACATTTTTAGGTTTATCTCTGGATTTTGACCTTCATGTGTCCAAGTTTTTATTGAACTTTGAGGCATTTCAACTCGTGTAGTTACATAGCTAAAATAGTATGCTCATGTAGTTACAGTCAATTCCTTACTGTTTGCAGTAATTTATTCCTTAACTTTTTCATAATTTGTTTTTATGTTTGAGATAACTTCCTAATTATACCACTGATATTGAATTTGTGACTTCAAAATGATTATAGGGTACATACGTGCTCAGTGGTGTCCAACTCTTTTTGACCCCATGGACTATAGCCCTTCAGACTCCTCTGGCCAGGGATTTTCCAGGCAAGAATATTGGACTCTGTTGTCATTTCCTTTTCCAGGGGATCTTTCCATCCCAGGGATTGAACACATGTTTCTTGCGCCTCCTGAATTCACAGGCAGATTCTTTTCCATCAAGACACTTAGGAACCCCCCAAAATGGCTGGGCTATGCTAAGTCATTCAGTTGTGTCCAACTGTTTGTGACTCCATGGACTTTAGCCCTCCAGGCTCCTCTGTCTGTGGGGATTCTCTAGGCAAGAATACTGGAGTGGGTTTCCATGCCCTCCTCTGGGGGATGTTCCCAGGGGATGGTCCATGGTCCAAATCAGTAAAATCACAAATGAAAAGGGAAAGGGTACAGAATACCACAGGAATAGAAAGGCTCACAGTAGATTATTATGAAGAGATACACCAATAAATGGACAACCTAAAGAAATGGACAAATTCCTAGAAATGTAGAGTCTCCTAAGACCGAACCAGAAAGAAATATAAACATGAACAGGCCAATTACTGTTAATGTGATTGAACCAACAATTTCAAAAAGAAGAAAGAAAAACCCAGGACCAGATGGCCTTGCAACTGAATTCTATCAATCTTTTAGAAAAGAGTCAATATCTATTCTTCTCAAACTATTCCAAAAATATGATGATGAAAAAAAAATTCTAAACTCTTTCTATAGGACAGTGTCACCCTAATGCCAAAACAAGACAGAGATATCACAAAAAAAGAAAAAAATCGCTGATAAACATATATGCAAAAATTCTCAACAAAATATTATCAAATCAAATTCGACAATATGTTAAAAGGATCATATATCACAATCAAGTGGGACTTAGCCCTGGGATGCAAGGATGGTTTAGTAATTGCAAATCAATCAATGTGATTCATTACATTAACAAACTGAAGAATGAAAATCATATAATCATCTCAATATATACCTTAAACTAATAAAAGTCATATATAACAAGCCAACAGCTAATGTCATAATCAGTGGTGAAAAAGCTGGAAGCATTTCCTCTAAGATCAAGAGCAAATCAAGGATGTTTAGTCTTATTCAGCATAGTCCTTGTTTTGAAGTTGTAACCACAGTAATCGGAGAAGAAAAATGAAGAGGAAGCATCTAAATGGAAATGAAGAATTAAAACTAACACTGTTTGAGAATGAAATTAAAGTTGCTCAGTACTGTCCAACACTTTGAGACCCAAGGAAAAGCCATGGAATTCTCCATGCAAGAATACTGGACCACAAGGGAAGCCCCTCACCCATATTTTTATTTGCTTTGAATTCAGCCTGAGTTTCCATAACTACTTTAGTAAACGTGAGAGTCTTACAAAATTTAGAGATTTCAAACTTCTTTCTCCTAGGTTAGTTTAATTTTTCCCATGACTCAAACTGATTTCAAAAATTTTAACCATATTAAAAGTAATACAGTATGTTAATTCAATCTATATGATCTTTTTATAAATTTACATATTGCAGATGTCTATATTGTAATCAGAAGTCACTCATTAGTTACTAAATGACATATTTTATAAGCTGTTTAATACATATTTCTATATAAAGACCTTGCGGGTTTTTTTTATTTGTAATTGGAAGAAAAATAGACTTGGACTATGTTCAAATAGCATTGCTGAAGAGGCTTTTGGAAGCAGCAAGAAAACACTCCGCCTAACTTCAATTAGTCCTGTTTACTATATTCAAGACAGTTCTGCTTTTCAACATATTCACTAGACATGACGATAATGAAAATTAATATGGTGAGAAAGCAATTCAATAGCAAATGTTTATAGTTCATAATTGTTTTTTCCTGTCATAATTTTCATAAAGCCTGTCAGCTCTGATAAATAAGGTTCAAGGAGCATGTAATCTGGGAAGCAGGAACATGCACCTAAGTTATACAGTGTCTATACTCCTGCAAAGTCGCACAGAAATCATTTTTTTACAAATTGATTTATACTTTAATTGTTCTTGGCGAGCTCACTACATCTCAGAGTAAGTAAGCCTGATTATGAATCCAAATATTTTAAATCATATTTGAACCTTTGTATAAAGAAAATTTCTTGTGGATTTATCAATAACCAAAAAAGAATGCTAGAGCTCTATCTCTACAGAGTTTCCTTATTCCATTTTAATTATAAGAATGTATTTCTGTCCTTTATTTCCCAAAATTACCACACATGAAAGGTTTAGTGATAGTTCTATTTGTCTACTGATGCCTTTACTGAAAATATATGAAACACATCATTCCATAAGAAACTGCATGGGCAAATTTAACTCAGATGACCATTGTATCAATTACTCTAGACAATAATCCCTTAAAAGAAATGGAGTAGCCCACATAGTCAACAAAAGAGTCCAAAATGCTGTACCTGGTTGGTATCTCAAAAATGACCGAATGATCTCAGTTTGTTTCCAAGGAAAAGCATTCAATATCACAGTAATCCAAGTCAATCCCAACTGCTGATGCCAAAGAAGCTGAAGTTGAATGGTTCTATGAAGATCTACAAGACCTTATAGAACTAACATCAAAAAAATTAAAAAGATACTCCTTTCATCATAGGGGGCTGGAATGCAAAAGTACAAAGTCAAGAAATACCTGGAGTAACAGGTAAGTTTGACCTGAAGTACAAAATGAAGCATGGCAAAAACCAAGGGCTTTGCCAAAAGAATGCACTGCTCGTAGCAAATACACTCTTCAAACAACACAAGAGATGACTCTACAATAGACATCACCAGATGGTTAATATTGAAATGAGACTGATTGTATTCTTTGCATCTGAAGACAGAGAAGCTCTGTACAGTCTGATTTACTATGCTAAATCCTTTGTATGGATCACAACAAACTGAAAAATTCTTCAAGAGATGGGAATACCAGACCAGCATACCTGCCTCCTGAGAAACCTGTATGCAGGTCAAGAAGCAACAATTAGAACTGGACATGAAACAATATACTGGTTCCAAATTGGTAAAGGCATATATTGTCCAGGCTATATACTTTCACCCTACTCATTTACATTCAGAGGGTATCATGTGAAATGCTGGGCTGGATGAATCACCAGCTGCTATTGTGATTGCCAGGGGAAATATCAATAACCTCAAATATGCAGATGACACCACCCTAAAATGCAAAAAGTAAAGAGGAACTAAAGAGCTTCTTGCTGGATATGAAAGAAGAGAGTGGAAAGGCTGGCTTAAAACTGAACATTCAGGGCTTCCCTTGTGGTCCGGTGGGTAAGGACATCACCTTGCAGTGCAAGGGGTGCCGGTTCAATCCCTGGCCTGAGAAGATCCCACGTGCCACGGAGCTGCTGGATCGATGTGTCCAACTACCAAGTCAGAGCTCTGGAGCACATGAGCCCAGAGCTGGTGCTCAGTGAGGAGAGAAGCCACTGCGATGGGAGGCCTACACAGGACAAAGAACAAAGATAAATAAATGAAAAACCAACAGAAGTGGCCAAAAAAGAAAAAAAAAAAACTTAACATTCAAAAAACTAAGATCATAGTATCTGACCCCATTACTTCATGGCAAATGGATGGGGAAACGATGGAAGCAGTGACAGACTTTATTTTCTTTGGCCCCAAAATCACTGTGGAAGGTGACTGCAGCTGTGAATTAAAAGACACTTGTTTCTTAGAAGAAAAGCCTAGGACAAACCTATAGCGCCTACTAAAAAGCAGAGATATTACTTTGCTGACAAACGTGTGTACAGTCAAAACTATTGTTTTTAAAATAGTAATGTACAGATGTGAGAATTGGACCATAAGGAAGGCTGAGCACCAAACAATTGATGCTTTCAAATTGTGGTACTGGGGAAGATTCTTGGGAGTCCCTTGGACCACAAGGAGATCAAATCAATTAATCCTAAAGGAAATCAATCCTGAATATTTGTTAAAAGGACTGATGCTGAAGCTGAAGCTCCAATTCTTCTGATGAGAGGAACTGACTCAGTTGAAAACACCTTGATGCTGGGAAGATTGAGGGCAGAAGGATAACGGGGCAGCAGACCATGAGATGGTTGAATGGCATCACTGACTCAATGGACCTGAATTTGGGCAGAGTTTTGGAGACAGTAGAGGACAGGGAAGGCTGGCAATGCTGCAGTCCATGGGGTCACAAAGAGTCAGACATGACTGAGTGACTGAACAGCAACAGCATAGGGAACTGCAAAAAAGAGGAATAAAATTCAAATCTTTCTACAAAAGACTAAGCAGTACAGATGGCTGGTAGAGTGGATATTGTTAGACCCTCTGTCCCTTCAAGTCTTACATCTCTCATTCGGCACAATTCTCCTTAGTCACTACAAATGTGAGGAAAAAGGTCAAGGGAACAGAGCAGTTCTAGTTCCTGAAAATTTTGCACCAGTGTTTTTAGATAATTACAACTGACTAATGCTGACACTACAGCAATGACAGCTATCAGACGCAGGCAAAAAAGAAGGCCAGTTAGAAAGGAGCCTTCCCAACAGCTGAGTTGAAATGTACTAATAACTTAAATAAAGGCAATGGTAACAGAAGGAAAGTTGCAAGTTTTGATCTAAGAAAGAAGTGACAGGAAGCAGCAACTTGTCTGAGAAGAGATGGGTGGACAATGATGCTGCATTTCTAAGCAGAAAAGTGAAAAGAACAAGAAAATAGAAGATTCAGGAAAGACACAGATGGGTTAGATGGCCTAGGATAGAGCTTCAGAAACTCTGGCCTTATGACATAGCCATAAAGGCCGTCTGGAAAGGAGGTGCTGGGCAGTTAGGAGGATGGTCAATGTGTAGTAGTGTAACAAACAAAGGAGAAAGCTTTTATAAAAATAAATCGTACATTTTACAGACATTTCTAGGTAGATGAGTGCTAAGGAAGGATTTGCACTGAGGAAGGATTAACTGGGCCTAAAAGTTTTTGAAAAAAAAAAAAAAAAAAAACAGATTCAGTTAAAACACAGAGCCAGAGAGGCAAATTTCAAGATAAATATCATGAATAAAAGTCAAGAAATGGTAAAATAGGTGACAACATGTAACTTATTTTCTACATTATAATTGGTTTATAATATTGTGTTACTTTTAGGTGTACAACAGAGTGACTCAGTATTTTTGCAGATTATACTCCATTATATACCTTAACATAGGATAATGAGTATAATTCCCTGTGCTATACAATGTATCCTGTTGCTTTACCACTTTATTCATAGTAGTTTGTATCTGTTAATTCTATATGCATGCTTTGTCCCTTTTCCCCTTCTCCTTCCTCTTAAATCAGTTTGCTAACAGATAAACTGTGTTATTTGTATCTAACAATACAAAGTCATAGACAGAAACAGGATGTTAAAAATGAACTTTCACTTACCACGACATAGTATTTTAAACAGAATGAGGTACCACCCTTTGTTTCAGAGGAAGTGACCAAAAGCTGAATTCTGACCTCTTTCCCCTGCTACAATAACATTGAATAAAGTCTTCCCTGCTTGTCTCATATCATCCAGTGCACCTTTTGCTTTAACACGGGCAAGTGGTTGTCAGCAGCAAGAGTCTGTGTAACATGCAAAATCTGAGTGGGGTCCAGTTAAAAATATTGAACTAAAGTCCTAGAAACTGCAGCATGCAAAGGGTGTCTAAAGAGTACACAAATGTACATGAATCATATGGTTGCCAGATTTAAGAAGTTAAAACATGAAACATTCAGTTAAACTAGAATTTCAAATAAACAACACATAATTTTTTAGTGTAAGTTTATCTCATGCAATGTTTGGGACATATGTACACTAAAAATATTACGCTGTTTATCTAAAATAAAAATTTAACTGAGCACCCTATATTCTACTTGACATTCCTACTTTGAGAAAAGTAGTTTTAAACATCTGTTCTTCCTGGAGAGCAAAGTTCTGCTTATAATAGTATTGATGGTCAGTTCTAATAGCTACCCTTTACCATGAACTCTCCTTTCCACCCACTTCAACTTCTCTGCAAAGCTGGAAGTATTTAAAACAGCAGGTAGCTTGAGAGGAGATGCTAAAAAACCAGGCACTAGCTTCCTCTTGCCTGTGAAGACAGCTGATGTCAGGTGCCCTGAATGCCTTGGCTGGTGGAGGGGCTGGGAAGTCATGTCTCTGAAGAAAAACTTAAGTGCTGATAAATTTCTTAGCCAATATTAATCTCTGCATCATTTTATAACTTATAAAGTGTGTAAGACTTATCGTCACTGCCAAGTTTTCAGCCAGAGGCAGAAAGAATTTTCCTCAATGTGAGAGACACAGAACATAAAGTTGGATTTCCAACATCCTATATACTACACTTGTTCAGTATATCAAACACATGTGAAAATAAAATACTTTCCAAATGTTATGTGCCTCAAGATTTTATGAGATTAATTCATGTAATAGAATATCTCTAAAAGGATAACTGAAAAAATAGTAATACTACTTATAAGGTATTTAAGTATTATTTAAAAACACTACATATTAATAAGACACTCTATGTAACAAATTTCAAATCTTTTTATGTTACAGACTTTTAACTTTTTTATTGAGATGTGATTACATTAAATAAAACTCATAAATTTTAAGTATGTAATTTGATATACTGCCATTTGTATCAGACTATTTTAAGAATCTAATGAAAACTATTATTTCACATATTCAGGGGCACAGAATTTTTTCATGCAATTTCAGGGTGTCTTTTTACTCATTTAAAATTTTTGTTTAAAGCTTTTTCCTACAGATTGTCTGTTAATTAGTCAAGATGATGACTTTACAAATATATCATATTTATATATCTAAATTTCTTGAAGTTGGGCCAAATACTTACAAATATCAGTATTATTGTTTTAAATGAATACTAACTATAAAATGCTATTTTTGATCTATTTTAGTAGCCATAGAATGCTATCAGAATATATTCATATGACTTTTTTAGATGCAGGTTTACTTTTCCATCTTTAGTAAAAAAGAATGCTTATAATAGTATTGATGGTCAGTTCTAATAGCTACCCTTTACCATGAACTCTCCTTTCCACCCACTTCAACTTCTCTGCAAAGCTGGAAGTATTTAAAACAGCAGGTAGCTTGAGAGGAGATGCTAAAAAACCAGGCACTAGCTTCCTCTTGCCTGTGAAGACAGCTGATGTCAGGTGCCCTGAATGCCTTGGCTGGTGGAGGGGCTGGGAAGTCATGTCTCTGAAGAAAAACTTAAGTGCTGATAAATTTCTTAGCCAATATTAATCTCTGCATCATTTTATAACTTATAAAGTGTGTAAGACTTATCGTCACTGCCAAGTTTTCAGCCAGAGGCAGAAAGAATTTTCCTCAATGTGAGAGACACAGAACATAAAGTTGGATTTCCAACATCCTATATACTACACTTGTTCAGTATATCAAACACATGTGAAAATAAAATACTTTCCAAATGTTATGTGCCTCAAGATTTTATGAGATTAATTCATGTAATAGAATATCTCTAAAAGGATAACTGAAAAAATAGTAATACTACTTATAAGGTATTTAAGTATTATTTAAAAACACTACATATTAATAAGACACTCTATGTAACAAATTTCAAATCTTTTTATGTTACAGACTTTTAACTTTTTTATTGAGATGTGATTACATTAAATAAAACTCATAAATTTTAAGTATGTAATTTGATATACTGCCATTTGTATCAGACTATTTTAAGAATCTAATGAAAACTATTATTTCACATATTCAGGGGCACAGAATTTTTTCATGCAATTTCAGGGTGTCTTTTTACTCATTTAAAATTTTTGTTTAAAGCTTTTTCCTACAGATTGTCTGTTAATTAGTCAAGATGATGACTTTACAAATATATCATATTTATATATCTAAATTTCTTGAAGTTGGGCCAAATACTTACAAATATCAGTATTATTGTTTTAAATGAATACTAACTATAAAATGCTATTTTTGATCTATTTTAGTAGCCATAGAATGCTATCAGAATATATTCATATGACTTTTTTTTTAGATGCAGGTTTACTTTTTCCATCTTTCAATGGAAATTCATACTTAGAACTGCCTTTTTTTGCAACCATGGAGAAGGAACATAACAGAATCATTAACATCTACTTGACTATAAAAACAAAGGCTTTGAATGGAACTATTCTCTACAGTGAGTATTAAAAGTTTCACTTCCTGTATTTCATGTTTGCTTCTCAAATCTTAGCCTACTATATTAATGAATTATTCATTTAAATGTTTGGGGGAAAGTTTTCTACACTAGTGCATGAAGTATTATCAAAAGGAAATGTTGATTCAAGTTTTCTTTAAAAGTTTCTCCAATTTATGAGTCATTTAATGAAATGTGGCTTACAAACAGGCTCTGAACCAGCAAGAAAGAATACAGCAAGCATATAAAAGTGATGGCATATGGCTATAGCAAGGAAACAGTAATGCTGCAAATGTTTCAGATGGCATGTTTTATACTATAAATAATCAAACAGGAATTGCATTCATACTTAGCAACTTGGAAAAAGGCATTTCATCTGACAGTTAGGATAATTCCTATCACTCTTAAAGCATTGTGATAAAATTAGCCAAATCAAAAAAAAAAAAATACTAACTATTTGCTTTAGGAAATAACTTCATATGCAAGGTTCTCTACATTATGGTCTCTTTCATTTACAGATCAGTTCAGTTCAGTTCTGTTGCTCAGTCGTGTTCAACTCTTTGTGATCCCATGGACTGCAGGATGCCAGGCTCCCCTCCCCTTCACCATCTCCCAGAGCTTGCTCAAACTCACGCCCATTGACTCAGTGATGCCATTCAACTATCTCGTCCTCTGTCATTTCCTTTTCCTTTGTCTTCTATTTTTCTCGACATCAGGATCATTTTCAGTACCACTAATGTGCATTGCTTGCGATGTTCCAAATGTAACAATTGCTTTTTCTCTTTTGAAATGAATATACCATGGTTTTAATAGTTCCCTATATTGGAGATGTAGTGTCTTCAGTATTGGACTGATGATCCACTTCAAGGCAACTCGTTTCCCAAATGAGTTGCTCAACTACCTTAAAATATTTTGTAAATTGATTCATCCTTCTGCATTTTTAATTTTTTTTACCTCTATGTCATCATTTTGGTTTAATTTATTACTGCCTTTTTGCAACCATGGAGAAGGAACATAACAGAATCATTAACATCTACTTGACTATAAAAACAAAGGCTTTGAATGGAACTATTCTCTACAGTGAGTATTAAAAGTTTCACTTCCTGTATTTCATGTTTGCTTCTCAAATCTTAGCCTACTATATTAATGAATTATTCATTTAAATGTTTGGGGGAAAGTTTTCTACACTAGTGCATGAAGTATTATCAAAAGGAAATGTTGATTCAAGTTTTCTTTAAAAGTTTCTCCAATTTATGAGTCATTTAATGAAATGTGGCTTACAAACAGGCTCTGAACCAGCAAGAAAGAATACAGCAAGCATATAAAAGTGATGGCATATGGCTATAGCAAGGAAACAGTAATGCTGCAAATGTTTCAGATGGCATGTTTTATACTATAAATAATCAAACAGGAATTGCATTCATACTTAGCAACTTGGAAAAAGGCATTTCATCTGACAGTTAGGATAATTCCTATCACTCTTAAAGCATTGTGATAAAATTAGCCAAATCAAAAAAAAAAAAATACTAACTATTTGCTTTAGGAAATAACTTCATATGCAAGGTTCTCTACATTATGGTCTCTTTCATTTACAGATCAGTTCAGTTCAGTTCTGTTGCTCAGTCGTGTTCAACTCTTTGTGATCCCATGGACTGCAGGATGCCAGGCTCCCCTCCCCTTCACCATCTCCCAGAGCTTGCTCAAACTCACGCCCATTGACTCAGTGATGCCATTCAACTATCTCGTCCTCTGTCATTTCCTTTTCCTTTGTCTTCTATTTTTCTCGACATCAGGATCATTTTCAGTACCACTAATGTGCATTGCTTGCGATGTTCCAAATGTAACAATTGCTTTTTCTCTTTTGAAATGAATATACCATGGTTTTAATAGTTCCCTATATTGGAGATGTAGTGTCTTCAGTATTGGACTGATGATCCACTTCAAGGCAACTCGTTTCCCAAATGAGTTGCTCAACTACCTTAAAATATTTTGTAAATTGATTCATCCTTCTGCATTTTTTAATTTTTTTTTTTTTTACCTCTATGTCATCATTTTGGTTTTCATTCATTTTTATTCTTTGGCATGTGTGGGTCTCCCATTGCCATGGCCTCTCTTGTTACAGAGCACCGGCTCTGGGCACAGGTGCTGCAGGGTGCTGGCCTGTAATTGGACACACCAGAATGTGGGGTCTTCCTGGGCCAGAGATCAAACCAATGCCCTTTGCACTGCAAGGCGGACTCTTTACCCACTGGACCACTGTATCTTTTAAACAAAATTTAACCTTTTTGCTATTTGAATATGAGAAAAATTCCTTAAAGAAGCATTTCTGAAAAACTGGATAATATTGACTTAAAACAGGTACACAAATTGAGACTTGCAAGTTAAGTTTTATTTAGGGTAAAATGAGGACTACAGCTCAGGAGACAGCACCCCAGTTAGTTCTGAGAGACTGCTCCAAAGAGGTAGTGTGGAAGCTCAATATGTAAGATTTTGGTGAAAGAGTTCAATGCAATGGGGAACTTACTTTACAAGATGTTTCCTGCTTGTCAAAAGGAGCTGATGTTATCATAAAGGAATTTAGTGCCTTTCTATGTATGAGGAGATACAAGGATTGGGATCATAAAGTCTGTTCCTAAAAATATCAATCTATCAAAAGACCTGTTCCACCAGATTGCCTAGAGCACAGAGTGTCTCACTCCACCCTGACCATCCTAAGGGTGTGTTGAAGGTTAACAGCTGCAGCAGCAGACAGTTCAGTCTCCATAAGGGAGATGGCAAATGCCCTTGTTGTTCAGTCATTGGCAATGCTCTTGGCAAGTGCCAATTTGTAGTTGACTCAGTGATGCCATTCAACTATCTCGTCCTCTGTCATTTCCTTTTCCTTTGTCTTCTATTTTTCTCGACATCAGGATCATTTTCAGTACCACTAATGTGCATTGCTTGCGATGTTCCAAATGTAACAATTGCTTTTTCTCTTTTGAAATGAATATACCATGGTTTTAATAGTTCCCTATATTGGAGATGTAGTGTCTTCAGTATTGGACTGATGATCCACTTCAAGGCAACTCGTTTCCCAAATGAGTTGCTCAACTACCTTAAAATATTTTGTAAATTGATTCATCCTTCTGCATTTTTTAATTTTTTTTTTTTTTACCTCTATGTCATCATTTTGGTTTTCATTCATTTTTATTCTTTGGCATGTGTGGGTCTCCCATTGCCATGGCCTCTCTTGTTACAGAGCACCGGCTCTGGGCACAGGTGCTGCAGGGTGCTGGCCTGTAATTGGACACACCAGAATGTGGGGTCTTCCTGGGCCAGAGATCAAACCAATGCCCTTTGCACTGCAAGGCGGACTCTTTACCCACTGGACCACTGTATCTTTTAAACAAAATTTAACCTTTTTGCTATTTGAATATGAGAAAAATTCCTTAAAGAAGCATTTCTGAAAAACTGGATAATATTGACTTAAAACAGGTACACAAATTGAGACTTGCAAGTTAAGTTTTATTTAGGGTAAAATGAGGACTACAGCTCAGGAGACAGCACCCCAGTTAGTTCTGAGAGACTGCTCCAAAGAGGTAGTGTGGAAGCTCAATATGTAAGATTTTGGTGAAAGAGTTCAATGCAATGGGGAACTTACTTTACAAGATGTTTCCTGCTTGTCAAAAGGAGCTGATGTTATCATAAAGGAATTTAGTGCCTTTCTATGTATGAGGAGATACAAGGATTGGGATCATAAAGTCTGTTCCTAAAAATATCAATCTATCAAAAGACCTGTTCCACCAGATTGCCTAGAGCACAGAGTGTCTCACTCCACCCTGACCATCCTAAGGGTGTGTTGAAGGTTAACAGCTGCAGCAGCAGACAGTTCAGTCTCCATAAGGGAGATGGCAAATGCCCTTGTTGTTCAGTCATTGGCAATGCTCTTGGCAAGTGCCAATTTGTAGTTGACAGGACAGTTAAAAGTTTTGAATATTAAGTTAAAACTTAGAATTTATGTTATGTTTTAGAAAGAAATCAACTTATCAAAGTTATGTCAACTTATTTATTTCCCAGGAGTACAAGCACCCATGTTCAAATGATAGCTTTAGAATATTTGGTTTGTTTTAAAAGATAGAGGAGAAAATAATAAAAGAAAAAATGATTTGTACATGGGAAACCTAAATGGTGGTAGTCAACCATGAAATTTGGAGGTAATAGTGCACTGCAGGGGAAAAAAAATCAAAACATAAAAAAGATAAGCATGATACTTTAAAGCCACAAAGAAAGCAAAATGATTTTCTGGCTTTGCAATGTTTTGAGTTGCAGAGGTTTGGGAGGTGTTTCCTTGTGGAAAGTGTGTTTTCACCAAGCAAAAACAGTTCACAGCCAAAGAAGCCATCAACCTCTTAGAATTCCCTCCCTCTGGGTTCATGCTGCAGGCCCAGGTCTATGCTGTCACTCAAAGAGCTCTTTCTGAAGGCCATGAAGGTACATGCCATGCATGTCTGCTGTGTTTAGGCTGGTCCTCTAATCCAGTCAACCCAAGTGGACATGAGTGCCATATAATTACTTTTGCCTTTTGTAGCCAATGACCTACCAAAAGTCAAACTAGAAATTATTAGTGAGAAAAAAGTGCCCTTGGAATGATGAGAAGCCTGTGTCTTTGTCTCACATAATCATGGCTATCACTGTGCTGGATGTGTGGAAGCTGTTTATTCAAGGGAGTGTCATAGCCTGTGAGGGGAGAAAATGTTTTTGGCTGCAGAGCATTCTTTCATTCTTTTTTTTTTTTTTCACTTTTAAATGGGAATTTAGTCCCATGCTCTTGGGAAGACCTCAGCAGAATGGTTTGTGGGGTTACTTCCTTCAATCCTCTTGGAATTTGTTAACCTCATAAAAGCTTGCAAATATTTCTTGTGATTCAGTTAGACAGATTTGAAACTTCAGGGATGTTCACTCCACCTGACATCCTATTTAAGTTTTTATGGAGATGGCAAATGCCCTTGTTGTTCAGTCATTGGCAATGCTCTTGGCAAGTGCCAATTTGTAGTTGACAGGACAGTTAAAAGTTTTGAATATTAAGTTAAAACTTAGAATTTATGTTATGTTTTAGAAAGAAATCAACTTATCAAAGTTATGTCAACTTATTTATTTCCCAGGAGTACAAGCACCCATGTTCAAATGATAGCTTTAGAATATTTGGTTTGTTTTAAAAGATAGAGGAGAAAATAATAAAAGAAAAAATGATTTGTACATGGGAAACCTAAATGGTGGTAGTCAACCATGAAATTTGGAGGTAATAGTGCACTGCAGGGGAAAAAAAATCAAAACATAAAAAAGATAAGCATGATACTTTAAAGCCACAAAGAAAGCAAAATGATTTTCTGGCTTTGCAATGTTTTGAGTTGCAGAGGTTTGGGAGGTGTTTCCTTGTGGAAAGTGTGTTTTCACCAAGCAAAAACAGTTCACAGCCAAAGAAGCCATCAACCTCTTAGAATTCCCTCCCTCTGGGTTCATGCTGCAGGCCCAGGTCTATGCTGTCACTCAAAGAGCTCTTTCTGAAGGCCATGAAGGTACATGCCATGCATGTCTGCTGTGTTTAGGCTGGTCCTCTAATCCAGTCAACCCAAGTGGACATGAGTGCCATATAATTACTTTTGCCTTTTGTAGCCAATGACCTACCAAAAGTCAAACTAGAAATTATTAGTGAGAAAAAAGTGCCCTTGGAATGATGAGAAGCCTGTGTCTTTGTCTCACATAATCATGGCTATCACTGTGCTGGATGTGTGGAAGCTGTTTATTCAAGGGAGTGTCATAGCCTGTGAGGGGAGAAAATGTTTTTGGCTGCAGAGCATTCTTTCATTCTTTTTTTTTTTTTTCACTTTTAAATGGGAATTTAGTCCCATGCTCTTGGGAAGACCTCAGCAGAATGGTTTGTGGGGTTACTTCCTTCAATCCTCTTGGAATTTGTTAACCTCATAAAAGCCTCACAGCAGATGAATGCAAATATTTCTTGTGATTCAGTTAGACACCCGCGATTTTAAGGTATCCCTTAACTTGACTTCAGGGCTAATTTTCATTCCTTAGAATTCAGTATATATTATGTGTAAGAACAATAAAAGAAAACAGATGTTTCACATTAGAGTATAAGGAAAGATTTTTCTTTGGTTTTTGGTTTTTGCAGGAACATGGAAAGTTGCTTTGTAGTTTTGCTAATTTACCTATTCCTAAACATTTTAGCAAAAACTGAATTTCATCTCACAAACATTTGTTGAACGTTTGTACGTTGTATCATCAACTATTAAAGGAAAAAAAAAAAAAACAGAGAAATATCAGGTTGATAAGCCAATGCCAGCTTTGAATTATATTCCTGGTTCAAAACTGTAGATTTATTTCAGTTTGCCTCAACTAATTGATCTTGAAAAGGAACAAAAGGGAGATAAAACTTGAATCATTATGGGGTTACAGTAAAATTCCTTAGAAAGGATAGTTTTAAAAAGAACTCTCTGTGGGAGAGAGATAGTTCTGAGAATAGCAGTCAAGATGAAAAGAAAGCTCTTTGATTCTGACACTGAACCAATTCAGAATTCAAGAATCCAGTCAAAGGAGCTGCTAATATGTCACAAGAGAAGAGATGAGACCACACAAAACTCTCTAGGTGCACTTTCAGGGAATGATTTCTGTTCAGCCAGCAGCACCAACCAGGTTTTATCATGGGATTTAGTACTGTGCAGGTTAATCCATCCTGTGCTATTTCTTTGAGAAGAAATAAGCAGGCCCTTTGGAAGGATGTGATCTGAGAATTAGGAGCAGACATCTGACTAAATTGAACAAAGCAAATTATATGAGTAGCTCTAGTGGGAGAACAGAGTTAAGAAATGATCTTTATTATCACTTAGTGCTTATATTTAAGAAAGAGAGTAAAAGGACTGGTCTTGGGAATTTATTACAGGTAAGAATCAATAGAACAGATATGATTTTTGAGGCCTCCTTTTGGTGCATCTAGGAAAGATTGAAAGAAGAGATTTTTGATATTGCTAAAGAGAAGAAAGTCAAACTTTAACATTAAAATTAAACAGAACCATTACCTACCTTTCTCAATAAAATGATTCCCAGCAGAACACACAATATCTTCATTAGATATCTTCTGGGTCAGGGTTAAAGAGACTCCACAGTATTTTTTGACACTATATTAAAAAAAAAAAAAAAAAACTTTTCCTATAGAAAAGGTTTGCTCTGTTCTTTTAAAATAATTTTACAATGTGCACCATAAACATCTTTGAATATCTTTGTCCCTCCTTATTAGCTCCTGATGAGTTTGTTCCAGAAGGAGAAGGGAGAGAGTGGGATTAAAAGCAGGGGTGGAGGAAGTCGTGCACTACCATTCATAAGGTACACAGAGACCGCTTTTATTGTACCATTGTTTTGTCACAGCAAAGTCCAATTCAATGAATTTTAGCTAAGTGCCTAGAAAGCACAACTCACTCTGCCAGGCCCTCTGAGGGGTGCAAAGATGAATAAAATGTGGTCTGTGTCCTGTATCTCATCATTCAATGGCACAACCCTATGAACTTAGTCAACTCTGAGAAAGCTAACGGGGCAGATTTTCTAACAGAAGTGCACAGTAAGGACTAGAACTGAGTGGAGTTTCATCACAAAAGGCATGTTTTTCTGGGCTTATGTTTCTTCTCTAACTAGGGACTGTCTCATCAGCCCAGTTGAGCTTTATATCTATTCCACCTACCCTCTCAAGTACTTCAACCATGGCATATATACTGATTAGAATAGTTCTGAAAGTTCTGTTTGTGAATTACAAAACTTTTCAATAAAAATAGAGTGGGCCATATGTATACCTATGGCTGATTCATGTTGATGTTTGGAAGAAACCAACAAAATTCTGTAAAGCAATTATCTTTCCATTAAAAATAACAATTAAAAATTAGTAGTTATTGCCACTTTATTTCAGGAAATTATTCTGTTAAACATTACTTTCTTCTACAAAAGGATGTAGATTTTCAGGGTTTAGTCAAAACACAGCTTGAATCAAATATAACTTTTTCCTAGGTCTATTTCAACAATCAAGAGGAGAATGGAGATTGGCCAATATTTTTGTAACAACCAGAGAAAATTGTTTTGCAGGCTAAATGGTGTCTGTTACAATTGCTTAGCTCTGCCAGTGTAGCCTGAAAGTGGCATCTTGTAGTGAAGCAACACAATGACTTTTCTTTGGTGGCTTAATAATGAACTTTTCTAGGGCTTTCAGCTCCTGTCCAAAGGTAGCAAGAACTGGAAGAAAATGGGGAAAGAGACACCGGAGAAATTCACATTTGCTTTTCATCTTTGGATTCAGTGAGCAATGTTTTTTAATGTGGAATATGGATTACTCAATCCATAAGGTATAACATGAAAAATATATCTGAGTAGTCTTTGCTTATAATTTTCTTTAATATTTCAATTTGAAAATGTATTTTATTACTCATTTACTGATTTTCACTAATTTTTAAATTCTAAAAGTCAAATAATTTAACATAATTGTGCTTTGAAATATAATGTCTTTAGAACTGTTTCTGAAAACCAAAGAATCCCTCTAGGCTTTGTAATACAAAGTTAATTGATCCAGAAGTAAAGGGGTCAATCAAACAGTAAGATCCATATTCCTTGAATAATTTACTGTTGAATCATGTAAGTATATCAGTAGATGCATGTCTTCCATTTCCCCACCAACCATTACCTATTATCAGCAAATTTTAAGTTCTTTAAAAGTATGGGGCTCCCCTGATAGCTCAGGCAGTAAAGAATCTGCCTCTAGAAGAATCAGTCCTAATGAGGTGGTTGGATCTAAAACCTATCATAAAAAGTGAAATACGTCAAAAAGAGAAAGACAAGTGCAGTATACTAACACATATATATGGAATTTAGTAAGAGGGTAATGGTAACACATGCAGTGAAGCGATGGAAAAACAGACATAGAGAACAGACATATGGACATGTTGGGGTATGAACAGTGGGTGGTAGGCATAGAGGGAGTAACACGGAAATCTATACTATTATATGTGAAAAAGATAGCTATAGTCATTGCCCTAAGAGAATAAGAGACCTGCAAGGGCGAGGTGCAAAGGCCTGGAGGGATGGTGGGGGCGACTGGGAGTGGGGAGGGGGCCAGGGATATGCATATGACTGATCTGGGAACGTACACGTCTGTGAACAACAAAACTAGGTAAAAAAATTTTTTAAATGAAAGTAAATTTAAAAAAGAGAGAATCTGCCTCTAACACAGAAGACCTGGGCTCAGTCCTTGGGCTTGGAAGATCCAGAATAGTATCCACTCCAGTATTGTTGCCTGGAGAGTTTCATGGACAGATGAGACTGACAAGCTGTATTCAATGGGATGTCAAAGAGTCAGATGCCACTTACTGACTTTCAATTTCATCATTGGATTGAGTGAGCAATGTTTTTTAATGTGGAATATGGATTACTCAATCCATAAGGTATAACATGAAAAATATATCTGAGTAGTCTTTGCTTATAATTTTCTTTAATATTTCAATTTGAAAATGTATTTTATTACTCATTTACTGATTTTCACTAATTTTTAAATTCTAAAAGTCAAATAATTTAACATAATTGTGCTTTGAAATATAATGTCTTTAGAACTGTTTCTGAAAACCAAAGAATCCCTCTAGGCTTTGTAATACAAAGTTAATTGATCCAGAAGTAAAGGGGTCAATCAAACAGTAAGATCCATATTCCTTGAATAATTTACTGTTGAATCATGTAAGTATATCAGTAGATGCATGTCTTCCATTTCCCCACCAACCATTACCTATTATCAGCAAATTTTAAGTTCTTTAAAAGTATGGGGCTCCCCTGATAGCTCAGGCAGTAAAGAATCTGCCTCTAGAAGAATCAGTCCTAATGAGGTGGTTGGATCTAAAACCTATCATAAAAAGTGAAATACGTCAAAAAGAGAAAGACAAGTGCAGTATACTAACACATATATATGGAATTTAGTAAGAGGGTAATGGTAACACATGCAGTGAAGCGATGGAAAAACAGACATAGAGAACAGACATATGGACATGTTGGGGTATGAACAGTGGGTGGTAGGCATAGAGGGAGTAACACGGAAATCTATACTATTATATGTGAAAAAGATAGCTATAGTCATTGCCCTAAGAGAATAAGAGACCTGCAAGGGCGAGGTGCAAAGGCCTGGAGGGATGGTGGGGGCGACTGGGAGTGGGGAGGGGGCCAGGGATATGCATATGACTGATCTGGGAACGTACACGTCTGTGAACAACAAAACTAGGTAAAAAAATTTTTTAAATGAAAGTAAATTTAAAAAAAAGAGAGAGAATCTGCCTCTAACACAGAAGACCTGGGCTCAGTCCTTGGGCTTGGAAGATCCAGAATAGTATCCACTCCAGTATTGTTGCCTGGAGAGTTTCATGGACAGATGAGACTGACAAGCTGTATTCAATGGGATGTCAAAGAGTCAGATGCCACTTACTGACTTTCAATTTCATCATTATATAGCAATAAATTTGTTATTAATAAAGCAGTATGATAAATCAAAACCCATTACTCTAGAGCAGACTCTAGGTATAACTAAGCTTACAAATTTATTTTTATTTTCATTCTTATTACATTTATGAAAGCAGCCTTTTCATGCACTGTATACCTAGTAGCCATGGTTCATAATGGGATGCTGGTATACTTAGATAAGACTGCTCATCCTTGTCATTGATGTTAGTGGCTTAGCTTCCTTTAAAAGTAACTTATTCTTGGGCTTCGCTGGTGGTCCAGTGAGTAAAGAGTCTGCCTTGCAATGCAAGGAGCACCAGTTCGATCCCTGGCCCATAAAGATCCCATGTGCAATGGAGCAGCTGGGCCAGTATGTTCAATTACGAGCCAGTGCTCTAGAGTGCATGATCCCAGAGCCAGTGCTCTACAACAAGAGAGGCCACTGCAATGGAGGCCCACACAGGTCAAAGAATAAAGATGGATGAAAATAAATATATAAAAAACCAATAAAAGAGGCCAAAATTTAAAAAATAGATAAATGAATAAAATAAACCTCTTAGTAAAATGAGTGGACTGGAACACAGTAACAGATGGTCCAATAGTGCATAATAAAATAAAATTTCCCCTGTGCCAAAAGGGTCAGGATGGATAACAAGCTAACAGTTCAAGAGAGAAGAACTTGAGGTAATTTTATGACAGAACCATATATGTACTCAAGGACAAGAAACATAAGATACTGGTACAGAGGTCCATATTCTAATGTGCTCCCATTGCCTCTAATTGTCTCTTTCCAATAAAAAGAAGAGTTAAAAATAACACTATAATAAAATGTTTAATTATACACTTAAATTCAAACGAAAAGCAGCCTGAGAAATTGAACAGGAAGTCATGGGTAAAATTAGGGAAAAACACTAAAAGTAAAAGCCTAAGAAAATTACCAATGGATCTCAGGAGAGATAAAAAAGACAAAGGTGCATTTCTCTCTGTTAGGCATGGGTTTATTTGGAGAACTTTTTAGCTGAAGTCCTCAGAAACATAATAAAATCTTTGATGGGCTGAGTATACTCTAGTGGGGACAGTAAGGAGGACATCAAAAGAGTGATTTTCAACTATGTTTACCCTGTCTTTTGATACTCATATTTCACACTTAAATCTTTTAAAAATGTGCTTTAAATTTATGTATTTTTAACTCTAAGATAACTGCTTTACAATATTGTGTTGGTTTCTGTCATACATCAGCATGAATCAAGCCATAGGCATGCATGTGTCCTGTCCCTCTTGAGCCTCCCTCCCGCCTCCCACCCCATCCCCCACTCCAGAGCATGGGGTTGAGCTCTGTGTGTCATATAGAAATTCCCACTGGCTGTCTATTTTACATATGCTAATGTATATGCTTCAGTCTTACACTCTCTGGTCATCCCACTCTCTCCTTCCCTCATGGTATCCACAAATCTGTTGTCTATGTTCATGTCTCCATCTCTGCTCATGATTAAATCTTTTTTTTTTTTAATTTTTTGTCCTCTTTCATTGGTTTTCTGTTTATTTATTTTCATCCATTTTTATTCTTTGGCCTATGTGGGCCTTCCACTGCAGCGGCCTCTCTCGTTGCAGAGCACCAGCTCTGAGTACATGTACTCTAGAGCACTGCCTCGGTAGTTGGACACACCAGTCCAGCTACTCCATGGCATGTGGGATCTTCCCAGGCTGGGGATCAAACCGGTGCCCGTTGCACTGCAAGGCAGACTCTTCATACACTGGACCACCAGGGAAGCCCAATTAAATCTTTAATACTGTTCATTTGTCCAATTTGTTTACTTCTACAATATTGTTTTAATCTATTTTATACTATATTTTCATTTTCTCTCATTCTCTTACTGGATTTCTATTCTCAATAAGTCCTATAGCTTGGAGCATGGAATATTTGTTTCTGTTTTTTAGATATCATATGTCTCACTGCTATCAGAATCTTTTGTATTTTGAATTCTTCCTTCTTTTCTTTCTTCCCAATCTTGATTGCCTGTGATGTAGGCATCATTGTCCAGTTCAAGACTGCTAAGTTGCTTAATACCAAGAGACCTCATTCACATTGTATTTCATGAAATTTTTTCTCCTTGGATTTGATTTTGGTTTTATTTTCTCTGTGAATCATTTCTCCTGCTTTTATCTCATAATTTCAGAAACTGAAATTAGCTTGTTTTCCTTTGTTAAAGAACACTTCAAAAGGACATATAAAACGAACCCAAATCAAAGATTTTATTTAATATATAATTAATGAGGCAACTGGTAAGACACTACAACCAGTTCAAAGGAGAATTCAAGGAGCAAAGTCATACATAAAGATTAAAGAATTCTGAAGCAAACTTACAAAGAAATGGAAGGCAGTTCTAGGGTAATAAATAATTTCAATTACTAGGCATAGTTACTTACATTCTATAGACAAGAATCATTTGAATTATTCCCCACCCCATCCCCCACTCCAGAGCATGGGGTTGAGCTCTGTGTGTCATATAGAAATTCCCACTGGCTGTCTATTTTACATATGCTAATGTATATGCTTCAGTCTTACACTCTCTGGTCATCCCACTCTCTCCTTCTTCATGGTATCCACAAATCTGTTGTCTATGTTCATGTCTCCATCTCTGCTCATGATTAAATCTTTTTTTAATTTTTTGTCCTCTTTCATTGGTTTTCTGTTTATTTATTTTCATCCATTTTTATTCTTTGGCCTATGTGGGCCTTCCACTGCAGCGGCCTCTCTCGTTGCAGAGCACCAGCTCTGAGTACATGTACTCTAGAGCACTGCCTCGGTAGTTGGACACACCAGTCCAGCTACTCCATGGCATGTGGGATCTTCCCAGGCTGGGGATCAAACCGGTGCCCGTTGCACTGCAAGGCAGACTCTTCATACACTGGACCACCAGGGAAGCCCAATTAAATCTTTAATACTGTTCATTTGTCCAATTTGTTTACTTCTACAATATTGTTTTAATCTATTTTATACTATATTTTCATTTTCTCTCATTCTCTTACTGGATTTCTATTCTCAATAAGTCCTATAGCTTGGAGCATGGAATATTTGTTTCTGTTTTTTAGATATCATATGTCTCACTGCTATCAGAATCTTTTGTATTTTGAATTCTTCCTTCTTTTCTTTCTTCCCAATCTTGATTGCCTGTGATGTAGGCATCATTGTCCAGTTCAAGACTGCTAAGTTGCTTAATACCAAGAGACCTCATTCACATTGTATTTCATGAAATTTTTTCTCCTTGGATTTGATTTTGGTTTTATTTTCTCTGTGAATCATTTCTCCTGCTGTATCTCATAATTTCAGAAACTGAAATTAGCTTGTTTTCCTTTGTTAAAGAACACTTCAAAAGGACATATAAAACGAACCCAAATCAAAGATTTTATTTAATATATAATTAATGAGGCAACTGGTAAGACACTACAACCAGTTCAAAGGAGAATTCAAGGAGCAAAGTCATACATAAAGATTAAAGAATTCTGAAGCAAACTTACAAAGAAATGGAAGGCAGTTCTAGGGTAATAAATAATTTCAATTACTAGGCATAGTTACTTACATTCTATAGACAAGAATCATTTGAATTATTATTCATTTTCCCCAACTTGCAGAGTTGCAGAATAGCTCAAAGGTAAAGGTGACAAGGAATTTTGTGGGTGAGCTAGATTTTTTTCTTTCCTGTTTTAAATTCTTTCACAATCTTTTCTGACACTTTTCTCTTAACCATTCTTGAGATCTGAGTGTTGCTTTTATTCCATTCTTGTAGAGCCCGAGGCCTCTGGGGGAGATAACCTAGGTTTCCTGACATTCTTGCTGAGATATTAAAGAAATATTTATCTGAGGTTAAGCAGTACCTTTAGTTTTGCTCTCTTTTTCCTTTTAATTGATGTGAACTCTAATATAGAGATAGTTCAAGTTTATCCAGATCCTTGAGCATCTTCACAGTCTTTTCAGGTTTCCATAGTATCTAGATTATGTCTTTTTAGTGAAACTAAGGCATTTGCCTTTTTCACTGTGGTGAGACTTGCACTCATGATACAAAAGTCAAAATGGATGTAAGTCCTGGCACCTTGGGTCCTGGCAGTGGCCCCAGATTGTATCTGGTTATTTTATTCCACTCCACTATGCACTCAAAGTATAAGCAGACACAAAAATGTCCTTAATGATGCAAGAAAAGGAACTCATTTTTTAAAATTCTCAATCCTTGTATGCACAGCTCTTTAATGTTCTATGTATAAAAGGAAAAGTATACATAAAGCAAGTCTGCTACATACTATGTATTACTGATACATACTACAAACTAAAGTATAACTGATTTGAGGAAAAGTTCATGTGCATTTAAGTTGTTGATTGAAGTAGTGACAAAAAAAGAAAAATGACTAAAAGTATAATATTGTCATTCAGCTCAGTCAATACCAAGAGACCTCATTCACATTGTATTTCATGAAATTTTTTCTCCTTGGATTTGATTTTGGTTTTATTTTCTCTGTGAATCATTTCTCCTGCTGTATCTCATAATTTCAGAAACTGAAATTAGCTTGTTTTCCTTTGTTAAAGAACACTTCAAAAGGACATATAAAACGAACCCAAATCAAAGATTTTATTTAATATATAATTAATGAGGCAACTGGTAAGACACTACAACCAGTTCAAAGGAGAATTCAAGGAGCAAAGTCATACATAAAGATTAAAGAATTCTGAAGCAAACTTACAAAGAAATGGAAGGCAGTTCTAGGGTAATAAATAATTTCAATTACTAGGCATAGTTACTTACATTCTATAGACAAGAATCATTTGAATTATTATTCATTTTCCCCAACTTGCAGAGTTGCAGAATAGCTCAAAGGTAAAGGTGACAAGGAATTTTGTGGGTGAGCTAGATTTTTTTCTTTCCTGTTTTAAATTCTTTCACAATCTTTTCTGACACTTTTCTCTTAACCATTCTTGAGATCTGAGTGTTGCTTTTATTCCATTCTTGTAGAGCCCGAGGCCTCTGGGGGAGATAACCTAGGTTTCCTGACATTCTTGCTGAGATATTAAAGAAATATTTATCTGAGGTTAAGCAGTACCTTTAGTTTTGCTCTCTTTTTTTCCTTTTAATTGATGTGAACTCTAATATAGAGATAGTTCAAGTTTATCCAGATCCTTGAGCATCTTCACAGTCTTTTCAGGTTTCCATAGTATCTAGATTATGTCTTTTTAGTGAAACTAAGGCATTTGCCTTTTTCACTGTGGTGAGACTTGCACTCATGATACAAAAGTCAAAATGGATGTAAGTCCTGGCACCTTGGGTCCTGGCAGTGGCCCCAGATTGTATCTGGTTATTTTATTCCACTCCACTATGCACTCAAAGTATAAGCAGACACAAAATGTCCTTAATGATGCAAGAAAAGGAACTCATTTTTTAAAATTCTCAATCCTTGTATGCACAGCTCTTTAATGTTCTATGTATAAAAGGAAAAGTATACATAAAGCAAGTCTGCTACATACTATGTATTACTGATACATACTACAAACTAAAGTATAACTGATTTGAGGAAAAGTTCATGTGCATTTAAGTTGTTGATTGAAGTAGTGACAATGAAAATATAATTGAAAAAATGACTAAAAGATAACCTATAGTTTCTCTGAGTTGCATATTTTACAGATATTTTTTCTCAAAAAACAGCAAAGTAAGCCTGTTATTTCTAGTTAAGTGCTAACAATATCTAATGACAGTGATAAAACTCAAGTTTTCTAAGAAAGATTACAATTTCAGAAAACTTACCTTCTAAAGGTCATGTGCTTCAGATCTTCCCAATATTTTCTGATGCGTTCAGTAGTAATATTTTTTTAATTTATTTGTTTATTTATTTTTGTACATATATGTTCCCAGATCATTCATATGCATATCCCTTGACCCTCCCCCCACCCAGTTCCCCCCCTCCCATCCCTCCAGACCATCGCTCCAAGTGGTTGTAGGTACTCCTATTCCCCTAGCACAATGACAATAGCTATCTTTTCTACACATGACAGTATAGGTTTCCATGTTACTCCCTCCCACTGTTCGGTCTCCACAATGTCTTTATGTCTATTCTCTGTTTTTCATGAGTTCACTGCGTGCTTTTTAAAATATATTGTATAGCAAAATATGTTAATATTTGAAAGATCTATTTAACCCAGTGAACCAGTATTTTTCAAATAGTTTGTCCAATTTGTCTATATTTAAACGCTACTGAAATAATCCTTCCCTTCCAACTACATTCTGTGTGAGACTGGGATTTCAGTACAACAACCTAAGCAACAATTCACAACAGATTGAATACAAAAGTAGATATGAGAATCCAGGTGTCTCTTGTTAAGCATTACATTAAATATATTTTTGCAAAAGTATAGAGTAATACTTCTCCTTTGAATATTTCATTTTTGTTTTGAAAAATATAATTTTTTTCACAAAATATGTCTATTTAGATAATAGATAATGGATTTTACTATTTTTTTAACTAAACTAAATAAATATTTGAAAACTTTATCAGTTTAAAATTCTAATTCAGTAAGCATTAAAAGATGAAAACCACATAAACAAAATCTTCTAGAGACTTCTCAGCAGATTTTAAGTGTGCTAAATGGTGGCTCAGATGGTAAAGATTCCACCTATAATACAAGAGACACATTTTTGATTCCTGAATAGGAAAGATCCCCTGGAGAAGAGAATGGCAACCCACTCCAAATCTTCTTGCCTAGAGAATTCCATAGACTGAAGAGTCTTGTGGGTGATAGTCCATGGGGCTGCAAAGAGTCAGACATGACTGAACCATCTAACATTTTCACTTTTTACTTTCAAAAGGTTCTTGGACCTAAAAGTTTGATAACTACTGATTTAATATAATTAATATTTTTAAATCCATATATAGTATAATTTTTGTCTAATTAAAAGAAACTTTCTATATATTCATCTATCTGCCCTCATATCTATGGAAGCGTTCACCAAATATTAATGTTGACCATTCCTTTTTTAATTATTTATTGAAGCACAGTTGGTTTACAATATTGTATTACTTTCAGGTGTACAGCAAACTGATTTAGTAATATATATATGTGTGTGTGTGTGTGCGTGTGTGTGTGTGTGTGTGTGTGAAGCTATGTATATGTATAAATATGTATATATATTGTTTTTTAGATTATTTTCCCTTGTAAGATATTACAAAATATTTAATATAATCCTTTGTGGTATAAAGAAAAGGTACTTTTTTATCTATTAAACAGTAGTATTTATATGTTATTTCCAAATTTCTAATTTATCCCCCACCCTCCACTTTCCTTTGGTAATCATAGTTTATTTTCTATGTCTATTTCTATGATGAATCTGTTTCTGCTTTGTGAATAAGTTCATTTGTATCAATTATTTTAGAATCCACATATAGTTGATGCCATATGTTTGTCTTTCTCTGGCTTACTTCACTTGACACAATAGTCTCTAGGTTCATCTGTATTACTTCACTGTTAAATATGGTTGAAGAATATTCTATTATATATAAATATGTATGTGTGTATGTATGTATGTATATAATATATTATATATATATATACACATATATACATATATATGGCTTGTCTTTATCCATTTATCTGTTGATGGACATTAAGGTTGCTTCCATGTCCTGGCTACTGTAAACAGTGCTGCTGTTACATTGGAGTGCATATTTCTTTTTGAATTGTGGTTTTCTCTGGATATATGCCCAGGAGTGGGATTGCAGGATCATACAAAGCTCTACTTTTACTTTTATAAGAAATCTCCATATTCTTCTCCACAGTGGCTGTACCAATTTATATTCCTACCAACAGTGTAGAAGAATTCTCTTCTATCCACATCCTCTCCAACCTCTGACCATTTCTGAGGGTTGTAATTTTAACTTTTAGTGCACTTTCATAGTTATTTTTTATATTGCTTGAGTAAAAAAGCAATAACTACTTAAATGTATGATTCATAAAAATAAATAAATCTGAAGAGTAGAGAGTAGAGATACTAGAAATCTAAATATATATATATTCCACAGTTATCTGAGAATTCAACAAATATATTATGGGAATTACTTGTTTTGTTGATTTTGGATCAACTGGAAATCAAAGGAGAAAAAATTGACTCATATATTAATTTTTGTTGCTGCTGTAACGAATTATAATAAATTAAGTGGTTTAAAAACACAAAAATGTATTCTCTTACAGTTCTAGAAAGCAGAAGTATAAAATGTGTCTTACGTCATTAAAATGGCTCATGAGGAGAAGTTATTCTTTGTCTCTGGTGGCTTCTGGCATTTCCTGGCTTGTGACAACGTCACTTCATTCTCTGCTTCTACAGTCACAGAACTTGTCCATTTCCACTGTCAAACCTCCCTTTGTCTCCCTCTAAGACACTCGTGACCACTTTTATGGCCCAGACAGGATAATCTCCCCATGTCAAGATTTTTAATCACACCTGCAAAGTCTTTCTTGCAGTCTTATATTCACAGCTTCGGACTATTAGGACATGAACTTCTTTCAGAGCCATTATTCAAAATAACACAACACCTTATTCACTTCGAATACAAAAGTCAATTCTAGGTAGAATGCAAATTGTAAATAAAGCTAATGAAAGACGCATTAGAGAATGCTTTGTGACACTGAGGCAGACAAAATATCTTAAAGGTGATATAGGAAGTACTAATCATAACCACAAAGGAAACAATTGATTAATGAGCCTATGCTAAAATTAAGAAGAGATGTTCATCAAAAGTGACCACCCCTAAGAGAATGGCCAGATGGTCTACAGGTTTGGAGAAATTACTTTCAGTATATATGATTGACAAAGAGTTTATATGCTCTTTTATGTGTATACACATAGCATACAAATATTAAACCTATACATAGATATAACTCTAATCAATAAGGACAAGCAAACAACCAAACAAAAATAAGAGAAAGACCCACAAACTGACGCTTCACAAAAAAGGACATCAAAGCAACCATTGAACACGAGAGTATGCTCAACTTCACTGTTATGAGGAAAACAAAAATTAAAGCCAGAATAATAAACACAGAATAGCCACAATCTACAAGGCAATAAAACCAATTGATAATGAAAAAAAAGAATCAACTGAAATTCATATACTGGTAGTAAGGAGTTAAAACGCCATTTTAGAAAACTGGAAATAGTTACTAAATTAATCATATTCATATTCTGTGGCAGAATAATGTAACTTTTAGTTTCTTCAAAACAGGAATGTATGCCCTTCAATATCAAAGACACATACAAGATTGTCATAGAAGTATTAGTCATAACAAACAAAAATAGGATGAGTGAATTTCCATTTACAGGAAAAATAATTGAATTGTGAAATTCATTTAATGGAATATTATGAAACAGTAGAAATGAAAGGTGAATACTTTTATCTGTGTGCCACTTTGCTTCTACAGTCACAGAACTTGTCCATTTCCACTGTCAAACCTCCCTTTGTCTCCCTCTAAGACACTCGTGACCACTTTTATGGCCCAGACAGGATAATCTCCCCATGTCAAGATTTTTAATCACACCTGCAAAGTCTTTCTTGCAGTCTTATATTCACAGCTTCGGACTATTAGGACATGAACTTCTTTCAGAGCCATTATTCAAAATAACACAACACCTTATTCACTTCGAATACAAAAGTCAATTCTAGGTAGAATGCAAATTGTAAATAAAGCTAATGAAAGACGCATTAGAGAATGCTTTGTGACACTGAGGCAGACAAAATATCTTAAAGGTGATATAGGAAGTACTAATCATAACCACAAAGGAAACAATTGATTAATGAGCCTATGCTAAAATTAAGAAGAGATGTTCATCAAAAGTGACCACCCCTAAGAGAATGGCCAGATGGTCTACAGGTTTGGAGAAATTACTTTCAGTATATATGATTGACAAAGAGTTTATATGCTCTTTTATGTGTATACACATAGCATACAAATATTAAACCTATACATAGATATAACTCTAATCAATAAGGACAAGCAAACAACCAAACAAAAATAAGAGAAAGACCCACAAACTGACGCTTCACAAAAAAGGACATCAAAGCAACCATTGAACACGAGAGTATGCTCAACTTCACTGTTATGAGGAAAACAAAAATTAAAGCCAGAATAATAAACACAGAATAGCCACAATCTACAAGGCAATAAAACCAATTGATAATGAAAAAAAAGAATCAACTGAAATTCATATACTGGTAGTAAGGAGTTAAAACGCCATTTTAGAAAACTGGAAATAGTTACTAAATTAATCATATTCATATTCTGTGGCAGAATAATGTAACTTTTAGTTTCTTCAAAACAGGAATGTATGCCCTTCAATATCAAAGACACATACAAGATTGTCATAGAAGTATTAGTCATAACAAACAAAAATAGGATGAGTGAATTTCCATTTACAGGGGAAAAAATAATTGAATTGTGAAATTCATTTAATGGAATATTATGAAACAGTAGAAATGAAAGGTGAATACTTTTATCACTCAAAAAAATAGTGAGCAAAAGCAAATAGACACTAAAGGACATATATGGTCTAATCTCTCTAATATAAAGATGAAAATCTAGCAAAACTATTCTTGTTGTGAAACATCAGGATCACAGTTTTATTTTTTGATGGAAAAAAGAAGGGAGCACTGATGGATAGGAGATCGCACAATGCTGATCATTTTCTTTTAACTTGGTGGTGTTTGTGGGAGCAGGTTCACTTTCTGGTAATTCATTAAGCTATATACTTAAATTGGGTGATGATTTGTGTGAGTGACTCTTCAATTAGGAATGTTAAAAAAGAGAGAAATCTATGTACTTACAAGGACAGATATCTAAGATATTTTTAGGTGAAGAGACAAGTGAGCAAAGCTATGTATTACATTATTTGATTTTGAAAATAAAATTAGGGCTATATAAACATTTGTATGTGGATAGATGATATCAAAGAATGCCTCAGAGGAGGATGGAAGAAAGGGGAATATTTCTCTGTTATTAATCATTTCAATTTTTATGAAACATATTAAAATTAAATATAAATAATTAATAACAACAATGAATCAAGTTATGAGTACTCTATAAGTGCCAGGCACTTTTCATTTATTATCTGTTTTATTATCACAGTAATTCTAATAACTAGTTGCTCTATTTATCAAATTAGAATGTATAAGGAAATGAAGAAACTGAGGTTCATAATACTTAAGGTCATAGTTATTAACAAACAAAGTCAGAAGTTAAAATCTCGTGTCAAGTTAGTGCTACTAATGCTATGCAATCCTCAACCTGTGGGAAATAATGTACATTAGTCACTCCATTATGTCCAGCTCTTTGTGTCCCCATGGACTGTAACCCAACAGACTCCTCTGCCCATGGAATTTTCCAGGCAAAATTATTGGAGTGGGTAGTCATTACCTTTCCAGGGTGTCTTCCTGACCCAGAGTTAAACCCATATCAGATGGATCCTTGGTTGGGAAGACCCCTTGGAGAAGAGAATGAATACCCACTCCAGTATTCTTGCCTGGAGAACAAAGGAGCCCAGTGGGCTACAGTCCATGGGGTCACAAAGAGTTGGGCATGACTGAGTGACTAACACAGTTTTTCACTTTTTCAGCACTATTATCATCTCACCAAGATATTAATCCTTGAGAACAAAGACTGTGTTTGTTAAATGCATGATTACTACTGAATAAAATGTAAATATATAGCAAAACTATTCTTGTTGTGAAACATCAGGATCACAGTTTTATTTTTTGATGGAAAAAAGAAGGGAGCACTGATGGATAGGAGATCGCACAATGCTGATCATTTTCTTTTAACTTGGTGGTGTTTGTGGGAGCAGGTTCACTTTCTGGTAATTCATTAAGCTATATACTTAAATTGGGTGATGATTTGTGTGAGTGACTCTTCAATTAGGAATGTTAAAAAAGAGAGAAATCTATGTACTTACAAGGACAGATATCTAAGATATTTTTAGGTGAAGAGACAAGTGAGCAAAGCTATGTATTACATTATTTGATTTTGAAAATAAAATTAGGGCTATATAAACATTTGTATGTGGATAGATGATATCAAAGAATGCCTCAGAGGAGGATGGAAGAAAGGGGAATATTTCTCTGTTATTAATCATTTAAATTTTTTATGAAACATATTAAAATTAAATATAAATAATTAATAACAACAATGAATCAAGTTATGAGTACTCTATAAGTGCCAGGCACTTTTCATTTATTATCTGTTTTATTATCACAGTAATTCTAATAACTAGTTGCTCTATTTATCAAATTAGAATGTATAAGGAAATGAAGAAACTGAGGTTCATAATACTTAAGGTCATAGTTATTAACAAACAAAGTCAGAAGTTAAAATCTCGTGTCAAGTTAGTGCTACTAATGCTATGCAATCCTCAACCTGTGGGAAATAATGTACATTAGTCACTCCATTATGTCCAGCTCTTTGTGTCCCCATGGACTGTAACCCAACAGACTCCTCTGCCCATGGAATTTTCCAGGCAAAATTATTGGAGTGGGTAGTCATTACCTTTCCAGGGTGTCTTCCTGACCCAGAGTTAAACCCATATCAGATGGATCCTTGGTTGGGAAGACCCCTTGGAGAAGAGAATGAATACCCACTCCAGTATTCTTGCCTGGAGAACAAAGGAGCCCAGTGGGCTACAGTCCATGGGGTCACAAAGAGTTGGGCATGACTGAGTGACTAACACAGTTTTTCACTTTTTCAGCACTATTATCATCTCACCAAGATATTAATCCTTGAGAACAAAGACTGTGTTTGTTAAATGCATGATTACTACTGAATAAAATGTAAATATATATGAATTACTAATTTAATGTAATATTTGCTCTTAAAGGTAGCGAGAAGAATTTTGGACAGCAGTTTCTTCATTTATTTCTTGTGGAAGGCAGGCCCATAGTTAAATATCGATGTGGAAGTTCTCAAAATATATTGACTCTTTCTGCTAAGTACAAAATTAACAGAGATGTGTTCATCCCTGTCACAATGCGGTAAGTACCCCACAGTAGTTGCTTGAACTACTGTGCTGAGCATTATTTTTTAAATGCTATTTTATATGTGGAATAGCCACTCAAACACAGGAAGGAAGGAAGGAAGGTCTCTCTGAAAATTGTTTTCCAATTTTTTTTTTCATTTTGGTGGAGTAAACTATAAATTAAACTAAGGTGCAATTTAATATCATCCAGTTTCAATAAAATTGTGAAAAAAGAAATTAATATCTCTAAAAAATATCTTGACACAATTAAATAGGTTAAAAAATTGTGTGGGTCAGTTGAAATTAAGATTTAGTTAAATCACTCAACAAAATATCTAGTGAATGAAAGGAGCACCACTGTTAGGAAATGGAGGTTAGAAAGTGATTAACACTTAACAGGGAAAGGAACGTTCAGTAGAAAAATTGCCTATCAAATAGAAATGTCTTCTGAAGCATTTAAAATTTGGGGAGGCAGTCTTGAAATTAGTTCATACCTCAGAATTAGGAAATACCAAAAGAGATAAGTGGCTAAGTATGATGGTCATATCCCAAGGAAATTACTGAACAAAATTTACATGTTGCAGTCAAGAATTTAAAATTCTTTATCAGTATAGCAATCTAGTGATAACATTCTTCAAAGTTACTTTTTGTCAGTTAAAAATAAGACTTTTGAGTCTGAGTTATGTATTACATAACATTTGGATGAGTTTGTGTAATCATTTGGAATCTTGACTAACCTATGAAGGTTATAGAAATTCAGTAATCTTTCCCAAGGTTTGCATCAGTCTGAAAATTAAGTTAAAAAAATTGACACCAATCTGAAAATGGAAATCTTGTGCAAGTAGCAACAGTAGCTTACCCATCTTTAATGTACCTTTCAAGGCATCTGACAGATAGTTCATAAATGTCTGCATAAATGTAGAAACAGGAGTGCCTGAGAGGGAAAATTCAGCTGGCAAGAGAAAGTAATAAAATTACCCTTAGGTAATGAAATTGTTATTCATAAATTAGGCATACACCTTTGGAACACTGTGTTCTGGACAGAATAAAAAAGTAAACTTATAAACAATGGGCTTAACTCTGATTTCAATCATTTCTCTTACAAAGGCTTACAGCTGATCACAGAAAAAGAGCCAGATGAGAAAGTTAATAACATGAAGCCAATTTAAAAGGCATTTCTATTTATAACTTCATCATTTTATAGTGTCATCATGCTATAAAAACATTGGAACACTCAATTACATACAAAGTAATTTCTATTTTTGGTCAAACTTTCCTGAGAAATTGATTACATGTTTTGCCATTAACTAATGAAGACCTAGTTAGACAGTCCTCAAACAAACCATTCAAATCCTTATGTAACCTCAAGCTGAAAGCATCCTGTAAAAAATTACAGGCCAATGTCGCAGATGAAAATAGACAGAAAATTTTCAACAAAATACTAGCAAACAAAATTCAACAATATATTAAAAGGACCTTATACCACAATCAAGTAGGATATATATATATATCTCAGGGATACAAGGATGGTTCGACAATACCTGCAAGTCAATCAATGTGATGCACCACATAAATAAATTGAAGGGAAAAAATCATATAATCATCTCAATAAATGCAAAAAAAGGATTTAACAAAATTCAGCAGCTATTTGTGATAAAACTCTCAACAAGATAAGTAGAAATGACATACCTCAGTATCACAAAAGGCATCTAGCCAAAAAAAACTCAGTGGTGAATCATAAAATGTCTATTATCACCAAGGAAATTACTGAACAAAATTTACATGTTGCAGTCAAGAATTTAAAATTCTTTATCAGTATAGCAATCTAGTGATAACATTCTTCAAAGTTACTTTTTGTCAGTTAAAAATAAGACTTTTGAGTCTGAGTTATGTATTACATAACATTTGGATGAGTTTGTGTAATCATTTGGAATCTTGACTAACCTATGAAGGTTATAGAAATTCAGTAATCTTTCCCAAGGTTTGCATCAGTCTGAAAATTAAGTTAAAAAAATTGACACCAATCTGAAAATGGAAATCTTGTGCAAGTAGCAACAGTAGCTTACCCATCTTTAATGTACCTTTCAAGGCATCTGACAGATAGTTCATAAATGTCTGCATAAATGTAGAAACAGGAGTGCCTGAGAGGGAAAATTCAGCTGGCAAGAGAAAGTAATAAAATTACCCTTAGGTAATGAAATTGTTATTCATAAATTAGGCATACACCTTTGGAACACTGTGTTCTGGACAGAATAAAAAAGTAAACTTATAAACAATGGGCTTAACTCTGATTTCAATCATTTCTCTTACAAAGGCTTACAGCTGATCACAGAAAAAGAGCCAGATGAGAAAGTTAATAACATGAAGCCAATTTAAAAGGCATTTCTATTTATAACTTCATCATTTTATAGTGTCATCATGCTATAAAAACATTGGAACACTCAATTACATACAAAGTAATTTCTATTTTTGGTCAAACTTTCCTGAGAAATTGATTACATGTTTTGCCATTAACTAATGAAGACCTAGTTAGACAGTCCTCAAACAAACCATTCAAATCCTTATGTAACCTCAAGCTGAAAGCATCCTGTAAAAAATTACAGGCCAATGTCGCAGATGAAAATAGACAGAAAATTTTCAACAAAATACTAGCAAACAAAATTCAACAATATATTAAAAGGACCTTATACCACAATCAAGTAGGATATATATATATATCTCAGGGATACAAGGATGGTTCGACAATACCTGCAAGTCAATCAATGTGATGCACCACATAAATAAATTGAAGGGAAAAAATCATATAATCATCTCAATAAATGCAAAAAAAGTTTTTAACAAAATTCAGCATCTATTTGTGATAAAACTCTCAACAAGATAAGTAGAAATGACATACCTCAGTATCACAAAAGGCATCTATGGCAAATCTACAGATAACATCATACTCAGTGGTGAATAGATAAAAAGGTTTACTGTAACATCAAGACAAAGAGAGGGATGCCTACTCTCATCACTTTTATTTGACACTGTATTGAAAGTCCTGGCCAGAACATGGAAGCAACCTAGATGTCCATCGACAAATGAATGGATACAGAAGCTCTGGTACATATATACAATGGAATACTACTCAGCTGTTAAAAGAAATGCAGAAGACTCAGTCCTAATGAGGTGGCTGGCTCTAGAACCTATCATAAAAAGTGAAGTAAGTCAAAAAGAGAAAGACAGGTATAGTATACTAACTCATATATATGGGATCTAGTAAGATGGTCATGATAACACACGCAGTGAACTCATGAAAAAACAGAATAGACATAAAGACATTGTGGAGACCGAACAATGGGAGGGAGTAACATGGGAACCTATACTGTCATGTGTAGAAAAGATAGCTATTGTCATTGTGCTAGGGGAATAGGAGTACCTACAATCACTTGGAGTGATGGTCTGGAGGGATGGGGCGGGGGGGGAACTGGGTGGGGGGAGGTTCAAGGGATATGCATCTGATTGATCTGGGAACATACATGTACAAAAATAAATAAATTAATTAATTAAAAAAAAAAAAAGAAAGTCCTGGCCATAGCAATCAGATTGTATTGAAAGTACTGGCTACAGCAATCAGATAAGAAAAATAAAGGAATCCTAATTAGAAAGGAAGAATTAAAACTTTTATTGTTAGAAGATGGCATGATACTGTAAACAGAAAATCCTAAGGACACCACCAAAAAATCAGGTAGAACTCACCAGTAGATTAGGTAAAGTTACAGGATACAAAATTGATACATAGACGTCTTTGCATTTCTATACTCTAAGAAATCTATAGAAACAGAAATTAAAAAATTTAAATCAAAAAAAATTAAACAATATATTAAAAGGACCTTATACCACAATCAAGTAGGATATATATATATATCTCAGGGATACAAGGATGGTTCGACAATACCTGCAAGTCAATCAATGTGATGCACCACATAAATAAATTGAAGGGAAAAAATCATATAATCATCTCAATAAAAGCAAAAAGTTTTTAACAAAATTCAGCATCTATTTGTGATAAAACTCTCAACAAGATAAGTAGAAATGACATACCTCAGTATCACAAAAGGCATCTATGGCAAATCTACAGATAACATCATACTCAGTGGTGAATAGATAAAAAGGTTTACTGTAACATCAAGACAAAGAGAGGGATGCCTACTCTCATCACTTTTATTTGACACTGTATTGAAAGTCCTGGCCAGAACATGGAAGCAACCTAGATGTCCATCGACAAATGAATGGATACAGAAGCTCTGGTACATATATACAATGGAATACTACTCAGCTGTTAAAAGAAATGCAGAAGACTCAGTCCTAATGAGGTGGCTGGCTCTAGAACCTATCATAAAAAGTGAAGTAAGTCAAAAAGAGAAAGACAGGTATAGTATACTAACTCATATATATGGGATCTAGTAAGATGGTCATGATAACACACGCAGTGAACTCATGAAAAAACAGAATAGACATAAAGACATTGTGGAGACCGAACAATGGGAGGGAGTAACATGGGAACCTATACTGTCATGTGTAGAAAAGATAGCTATTGTCATTGTGCTAGGGGAATAGGAGTACCTACAATCACTTGGAGTGATGGTCTGGAGGGATGGGGCGGGGGGGGAACTGGGTGGGGGGAGGTTCAAGGGATATGCATCTGATTGATCTGGGAACATACATGTACAAAAATAAATAAATTAATTAATTAAAAAAAAAAAAAGAAAGTCCTGGCCATAGCAATCAGATTGTATTGAAAGTACTGGCTACAGCAATCAGATAAGAAAAATAAAGGAATCCTAATTAGAAAGGAAGAATTAAAACTTTTATTGTTAGAAGATGGCATGATACTGTAAACAGAAAATCCTAAGGACACCACCAAAAAATCAGGTAGAACTCACCAGTAGATTAGGTAAAGTTACAGGATACAAAATTGATACATAGACGTCTTTGCATTTCTATACTCTAAGAAATCTATAGAAACAGAAATTAAGAAAACAGTCACACTTAACCACATCAAAAAGAATAAAAATAAATATAACCATGGAGACAAAATATTTGTACTTTAACTATAAGACACTGATGAAAGAAATTGAAGATGGCACAAACAGGTGGAAAGATATATACTGTGTCCCATGGTTTGGAAGAGTTAAAATGACCATACTACCCAAGGCAATTTAAAGATTCCATATATTTCCTATCAAAACACCAATGTCATTTCATAGAACTAGGGCAAAGAATTCTAAAATGTATATGGAAACATACAAGACCCAAATAACCAAAACAACCCTGTGAAAAAGGAACATAACTGGAATTATCATACTTCATGATTTCAGACTTGTACTAACACAACTACAGTAACAAAACTACTATAATCAAATGGTATGGTACTGGCACCAAAAAATAAAAAATAAAATAAAAATAAATGAAACCAATAGAAGAGAAAAGAAATCCCAGAAATGAACCTAGGCTTGTCTGATTTTTTAATCTACAGCAAAAGGGACAAAAATATGCAATGAGGGAAAAAACTCCCTTTAATAAATGGAGTTGGGAAAACTGGACAACTACATGCAAGAGAATCAAACCATATTACTCTTTCAAACCATACATAAAAATCAGCACACAATGGATTAAAGACTTAAACATAATAAATAAGACTATAAAGCTGCTAGAAAAAAAAAGAATTATTTAATAGAATTTTTTTTCTATTTATTTAATTTGTATCTATACAAGATGAATGTACACTAAACTTATTGGGATAATCACTTCATGATGTATTTAAGTCAAATTACTCACCTTAATTTCATACAGTTCTGTATGTCGATTAGACCTCAACAATTCTGAAAGAAAAAACACCTAATTAGGAGTAAGATATCAAAGCAAAGAAGAGGTATCAAAAAAGAATATTTATCTTCTGTTGTGCAACCAGATAGATTTTAGCAAACAATGCAAGGAAAGCAGTTTTGATAGAGAAGATTGTGAATGAGCTCAGGATTGAACATTGATGAGATTATGCCTTGAAATATCAAAGCAGAGTTTTCAAAGTTGAACATATGAATATAACACTAGGAGGAGAGATCTTGCGGGGAAATATGATATATGAGTCATCAGCATGCAGGTGATAACTAAAACCATGAGTATGAACAAGTGTATAGGCCGAGTTGAAGAATTTGTCTGGAGCTGACTGTTGAGAAGGTAACATTCAATGACTGAGTAGAAGAAGATGACATTATTAAAAAGTCTGAGGAGTATTAAGGGAAGTGGGAGGCAAACAAAAGGAAGAGAATGTCAGGGAAAGCAGTGGGAAAGCTTATGAAATGTTCTGGTAGTCCACTGGACTCTCTATGATTCTATGCCATGAAGACATCATTGCAGGAAAATAGAGTAAGAAGACAAATTAGAGGAAACTGAAATAACAAATTTCTTTCAAAAAGTGAAACTTTCAAAAAGTTTTACTGTGAAATGTAAAAATAATGTAAGATGAAATCTAGAGAGAGGTGAGGAATCAAGAGGGAAAAAATATAAGATGAAAGAGATTTGAACATATTTAATTGTCAATTGGAATTAATAGAGTAGAAGATGTTAATACATACAAAAATAAAGAATAATTGAGAACATCAAGTCCCTTAGAAATTTGGAGCCAAGCAATGCAGTACACATGAGAAAAGATTGCTGGCAGAGGAGTGAGAAAGTGCTGAAACATGCAGACATTGAGGCCCTGATTTCTGATTTTGGCAAAACTTTATCCATGACTTTCTTGCTTTACCTTAATTTATCCAGTCACGTATGTCTCCTTCTCACTCCATCTTGTATGCTCCACTATTATCTCCATCCTTAACCAGGCAAATAATTTAAAACTGAAATTCTAAGTTCCTACTAACAGCACTCTTTCTATGCGAAGTCAAAGCAGACCCTAAAAGACATGTGAATTAGGTTCTTTTTTAACTATTATAAATGTGATGAAATTTATTGTCCATATTTAAATGTCTGTGACAATAAAATACCATAGCATGATTGATAAGAACTTATTTTCAAAGTTTAATGTAATGAGCTCAAAGGTAAACATGTAAAAGATAGCCTTGATTTTTATTTTGCTATGTCACTACTTCCTTTGACTAAATCTGCATCATGTCTGTAGAAGAGGAGATGTCAGAGTAGAACAAACTTGAATAAGCCTCTTGCGGTGATTGAGGTCAATTCAGTATCAAGACAGAACTTCTTCTTAAATGAAATGGAGCAGAGTTCACAGTTCTGCAGACAAATTGTGATTCATGCTCATGTACAGTTTGTCTTTCATTTCAACAAATTTTAAAAGGGATCACATAAAGTCTTGGTTTTCACAAGGGTTATTCTCCTTTGGGGAAGTTAAAAAAGTGTTTTACTCTATACATCTTCTAAAGTTTCTGAAGTTTAATCTTTTTTGTACATTTTGTGCCTATTGTATACAAAAACTGACTCATTATTCATTACTTTTTCCCTAAAGAACTCCCATGTTCTTTCCTTTAGGAAATTTACTAAGGTATGTGCCTGTTTTAAAGACCCATGGCCTCTTCTGCCTTTCCTAGTTCACCATCCCAAACACTTGACAATATTTTCTCAAATATTTATCCATGGGTATAAAGTCATCCATGTACACCTAAGGCACATTCTAGTGTCTTATTGTTCATTTTGGTTAACAAACTTTTGATTAGCCAAAGCAATGTGGGTATTGGCCAAGAATTTCATGAGTGCCAGGACTACACATCTCTGTCAGTCACTTTTAAGTAGCATGTCTGTGTAAAGGAATTCATGCTTGATTTAAGACCAGTAGAACAGAGGCTGGAAAGTTTCCTAGTAGTTGGATAGCAAAAACCTCATACTTGAAAAAAAAACTCAAACAAACAATAAGTAAAACCATTGCAAGCATTTTAATCACTTTGGTGGTTTAGTCACTAAGTGTCTGACTCTTGGGACCCCATGTTGGTGACTGTTAAAGAATCTGCCTCCAATGAAGCAGGCACAAGTTAGATCCCTGAGTTGGAAAGATTCCCTGGAGAAGAGAATGATTACCCATTTCCACAGACAGAGGAGCTTGGTGGGCTACAGTCCATGAGATCACAAAGAGTAGGACACAACTGAATGACTAACACGTGCTTTGTAATATTGCTATCCTAGATCCTTTGTCCAGAAAACAAAACAAACTAATGAAAACTACTATTGAGTTTTATAAACTGGTTGATTTTTATCTCTTTTTTGATCTTATTAATTTCTGTGATATAAAATCCTCATATAGGCAAATACGTATCTATGTGTCGGGGGTGGAGAGACATGAAAGTAGAATACATTTTATTTAGTTAGTTCATTTCCAACAGTTATTTATCAAGAAAGTAGATAACAATTTATTATAATGCAAAACTAGAATTAATCTCAAAAAATGGAAAGTAAAAATGATTCTGAGTAGGACTGATTTTGGCTATATGAAATGAAGAGATTTACTAGTAAATAGTTTATGAAAAATATGAAAGGAACAAGCAGCTGCTTCCTCTAATCCCCTGTATTTAGTTATCAAAGACCTTACAAACACCTACACTCAAAATCAGATTGCCAGACCACCCAAGTTCACATAAGAAGGCTATTCATAATGTACTGTCAAATATAATTACTTTTCCTAAAGAACTCCCATGTTCTTTCCTTTAGGAAATTTACTAAAGTCATCCTTTTGTACAAACCTAAAGGCACAAATTCTAGTGTCTTATTGTTCATTTTGGTTAACAAACTTTTGATTAGCCAAAGCAATGTGGGTATTGGCCAAGAATTTCATGAGTGCCAGGACTACACATCTCTGTCAGTCACTTTTAAGTAGCATGTCTGTGTAAAGGAATTCATGCTTGATTTAAGACCAGTAGAACAGAGGCTGGAAAGTTTCCTAGTAGTTGGATAGCAAAAACCTCATACTTGAAAAAAAAACTCAAACAAACAATAAGTAAAACCATTGCAAGCATTTTAATCACTTTGGTGGTTTAGTCACTAAGTGTCTGACTCTTGGGACCCCATGTTGGTGACTGTTAAAGAATCTGCCTCCAATGAAGCAGGCACAAGTTAGATCCCTGAGTTGGAAAGATTCCCTGGAGAAGAGAATGATTACCCATTTCCACAGACAGAGGAGCTTGGTGGGCTACAGTCCATGAGATCACAAAGAGTAGGACACAACTGAATGACTAACACGTGCTTTGTAATATTGCTATCCTAGATCCTTTGTCCAGAAAACAAAACAAACTAATGAAAACTACTATTGAGTTTTATAAACTGGTTGATTTTTATCTCTTTTTTGATCTTATTAATTTCTGTGATATAAAATCCTCATATAGGCAAATACGTATCTATGTGTCGGGGGTGGAGAGACATGAAAGTAGAATACATTTTATTTAGTTAGTTCATTTCCAACAGTTATTTATCAAGAAAGTAGATAACAATTTATTATAATGCAAAACTAGAATTAATCTCAAAAAATGGAAAGTAAAAATGATTCTGAGTAGGACTGATTTTGGCTATATGAAATGAAGAGATTTACTAGTAAATAGTTTATGAAAAATATGAAAGGAACAAGCAGCTGCTTCCTCTAATCCCCTGTATTTAGTTATCAAAGACCTTACAAACACCTACACTCAAAATCAGATTGCCAGACCACCCAAGTTCACATAAGAAGGCTATTCATAATGTACTGTCAAATATAATTTTGAGAATAACCTAAAATATCCTTTATGTTTCTGATTTTCCAAAATATATTTGGAAATTTTTTCACATGTTCCGGACAGTTAATATTATAAAAGCTTGAATTTCATGCCTTTAGTCTTAGGGCCAAGAAACTATGCAATAGTGAGAACCTTCACTTCTTGAAACAGATGGTGACTTTTGAACTGTGCTGAATCTATAAGATATAACATTTATTCAGAAAGCATTACCATGTTAATATGGAAAGTTTGGCAAGATTTTCATCTTAAAAAGGTCAAACTTCATCATTTTAATATTAATTTCCTTATCTTGTCCATCAACTCTTCCATCTGGCATTTCTTAGAGGAAATATAAGAAAACTAGAGTTCATCATAGTGTATATACCATAGTACTTTATTATTACATTGACAATTACATGAACACACAAATTTACACATTGCTCTTGCTCCTTTATCTATACATCACATACGAATCATATATGCTATGTGAATACATAACATAATCAATATTAACTGGACAGAAAATTATAATACTGTTTATCCACTGTAAAACAAAAACTTCTTTCATTGAGTAAATTTTAAAAAATCTTTAAAGAATGTCCATGAGTCTAGAAGTTGGTGGAAAGGGTTAAGATTATTGCATAGACTCTTCTGTTGACATTCACACGTATCTTGAAACACAAGGAAGTTAAATATCAGTTTGGTACTTGGTGACACAGAAACAGAACTTTTTGAGCAAAGATAACATAATTTGAATGTGAACCTGAGTCTTCACAGTTTGTTCATGGAATAATATGTCAATAGATTTGATTAGTCTATAGAAATTTAGTTTAATATAAAAAATTCATATGAATTGTTTAACTTTAGAATCATATATTTGTTCTCCTTAATTGTACAATTAAGTTCAGATTGTCAAAATGAAATGACTATGAGCAAAGTTACAGAAGTGAACACTCAGGTCCACAGCTCTTTATCTTTCTGTGTGTTGAGATGCAAGAGAACTAGTTGACTCTTGAGCCAAGAAACTGAGAGTTTTGTGATCCTGACAGCATCACAAGGCTCCATCTAGGAGGAAGGGAGATTTACTTGGCAATCACACCTATAACACAGAGCAGGAAATGATTTGGATTTGGAAGAAGTATTAGGAATTTGCCAGGGGGTCCAGATGGGAAAGGATTAGCAAAGACATCACAGTGAAAAATAATATCATTCATGGGAAAATTGTATGGAGATGGGTTATAATAACAACATAAAGTTCAAGGTGTAAAACAGTTCAGATCTTCAGCAAATAATCATCAAACATTGTAATTTTCAATGCAAGCAATCACAATAAATTCAAATAAAGGCCAAGAAATTCCTCTAAGAACTAGCAATGTACACTGAGGAATGCTTCACTACTTTCATCCTTTACTGTCAATGGTAGGTTTTTTTCAACTGTCAAAGGATCTACTGATGAAATTTGATTTGCTCTTGCATGGTGGCAGTATATAACAAAATAGATTTCAATCCCTAAAAGCCTTCTCTCTGTGTAATTCTAAAGTGCATTAAGACAAGGTTATATACGAAAATAAGGGGAAGCAAATGAAGACTTAAAGGCAAACAAAATATATAGAAAAGAAATAATTGGTAGTGTCAGAAAACACTTTGCCACACAGGGCAATTAAATAAAGGGAGTTAATATGTTGAAAATAAAATTGGTGAGGAAATGCCAAGGGATTGTTTGTTATTAAGTGAAGGAGCTATGATTTAAGATAAGAATTCATATTGCACCTATTTTCCAACACACATCTATGTACCTCACGCTCTCCCTAACAGCGAGCTATCATTGTGTTTAGAGGGTATTTGATTACTGCCTTAAAACTACTACCAGAAAACATATTTTACCATGAAAATTCTTTAAATCTGATTCTTAGTGGTAGGACTCATATTTATCTCAATTAACCTCTTTAAAACAATTCTCAAAGAGTGGACTAAAAATGTAGACAGTCTTATTTGTTTTTAAAAATGGACAGTCACCTAGCTTCCTGATGAAGCTAAATGAAGCTGTGCCGGCTTCCTCCTTGACAAACTGCCCGTGACTTCATCAACATGCTGAATAAAAGATACAGATGCTGATATAAACTGTTTCACAGTTTAAATCTGTGAACTATGTTCTACCTAATACACACTCATTTGAGAATAGTTTAAGACTTTTTAAAAGATTTACTAAAATGTTTAAGCTGAAAGCTGGCTTCATAATTAGACACTAGTACTGGAGCCATAGCATTTCAACTCAATATATATAGAACAATGACTTTTAATATTTCTTCAGATAATGTGTTCTAGTGCCATCATAAGATAGTAAATTCCTATTTTATGGTATTTGACATCAAACTCTGTTCTTGTCCCTCCTGCTTCTTAACTTTGCAATAATTGGCTCAATTCTAATTGCCACTAATATCAGAATCCCAATCCTGTCTTCAAAGACAAAATGTTACACAGATAAAAAGATGGTGATTCCAGGACAAAATCCTATGTTAAATACCATAAAAATTTACGTAGGAGCTTATTACACACCTCAGTAAAGCTCCCACTGATTGGAGGACAGAAATTTCCAATTATAGATGGCAAACTGAGATAACTCAACCCATAGTTCTCTTATCTTCAAAATGAATAAAATAGCAAAGGAGCGTTCTTTTGCTTCCATTGTGTTAGCAATTACACTCATCCTTGTTACCAGGGAACAGTAGCAGAGATTGCGTTGAAGGAGAATTCCATCTGCTCTAGCACACAGACCTCAAAAAAAGTGATGAAAACACAATTCTAGTTAGCATAGCTTTTCTGGAGAACTACTGGAACAATAAAAAGCAAAATTTTAGGTTTGGGACCCCCAGAAACCACCAATGGGCATGTCTGCTACTTGAATATCCCATGTGCGAGCAGTTCTGAGGATTCCTAAAAATATTTAGAAAGGGAAATCCTATAAATGATTTAACTCCAGCAATTATAGTAGGACTGGTTCTCTGTCAGTGAGATTTATTGACTAGTATCTAAAGACAGAATCCTTGGAAACAAACAGTGGAGATTTGCACGCAAGTTTATTAGGAAGAGCCCATCTTTAAGGCAGTAAGAAGATTAACACTGACAAGCGGTAGAAATTCAATTGTGAAACAGTCACAGCAAGACTACAGCTGACCCTAAAGGGAGATTTAGAGAAAGGATGTTCGTAGTTTCTCAAGGTGAGTCACGGCAATTCAGGGCAGCATCCCACAGCACCCACTATGACTGGGGAATCTCATGGCTACGTCAGGATTCAGTGACTAATGAAGCTCAAAGCACTTGAGTTTGACTGACACCTAAACCAGCTAGCGGTGTGTTTAGATAAACTAAACATATACTGAGATGGGAATACCAGACCACCTGACCTGCCTGCTGAGAAACCTGCAGGCAGGTCAAGCAGCAATGGTTAGAACTGGAATTGGAACGATGTATTGGTTCAAAATTGGGGAAAAGAATATATCATTGTTTCATATGGTCACCCTGCCTGTTTAACAGAGTGCTGCACTTAGTCACTAAGTCATGTCCAATTCTTTGCGAATCTCTGGATTGTAGCCCGCCAGGCTCCTCTGCCCATGGGATTCTTCAGACAATAATAATGGAGTGGGCTGCCATTTCCTTCTCAAAGGGATCTTCTCCACGCAGGGATCAAACCCACGTCTCTGGCATTTCCTGAATTGCAGGCGGATTCTGTATTGTTGAGCCACCCTGGAAGCTCCCTATAAGCAGAGTACATCATGCAAAATGCTGAGCTGGATGAATCACAAGCTGGAATCAAGAATATTGATATTTGCTGAAAGAAATATCAACAACCTCAGATATACTGATAATACTATCCTAAATAAAATATACTTCAAGATAAATTTAAAAATTCAAAAAATAATATAAAGTTTTAAAAAATAAAGAGATAAAACACCTAATGAACAAAATCCTGAGAATGGTAAGTGAGGCAGCAAAGCACTGTCCATATAACTCCAAAGAAGGATTCTACTCCCCTCCTTTTATTTTCTTTGTTCTTTTCTTTGAAGCATAAATATAATAATAACTATTTTCTCCTATACAGAAAACTACACAAACTATTTTCTGCTATACAGTATTACATATATGAAAGTTCTTTGAGGCATCAGATGTCCCTCAAATGTGTAGTATTATTATGATGGTTTATCATCCACGAAAGTTTGTCTCTTCTATTGCTGCTCTGAGATAAAAAAAAAATCCTTACTACTTTTCATTTTATATCATCTGATTAAAACTTTTCATAAAAGCTTTAATGAAGTATTCTATGGATGTATCTCCTTCCAGTTAAATAAACTTACTTCCCCCTGGTTCTGTTCCCAAATCCTTAATTATTTTAGGTACCATATTCGGGTATTGTATTTAGACACTATATTTAACTATATTTAGGCACTGCTTCCCTGGTGGCACTAGTGGTAAAGAACCTGCCTGCCAATGCAGGATACATAGGAGTTGCAGTATGAGATCCGAGGTTCAGGAAGATCCCCTGAAGGAGGGCATGACAGCCCACTCCAGTATTCTTGCCTGGAAAATTCCAAGGACAGAGAAGCCTGATGGACTACAGTCCAGAGGGTCACAAAGAGTCTTGGTGGCACTACTAAGTCATGTCCAAGCGAATCTCGGGTTTCCCCTTCTCCATCGCAATAATAATGGAGTGGGCTGCCATTTCCTTCTCAAAGGGATCTTCTCACGCAGGATCAAACCCACGTCTCTGGCATTTCCTGAATTGCAGGCGGATTCTGTATTGTTGAGCCACCCTGGAAGCTCCCTATAAGCAGAGTACATCATGCAAAATGCTGAGCTGGATGAATCACAAGCTGGAATCAAGAATATTGATATTTGCTGAAAGAAATATCAACAACCTCAGATATACTGATAATACTATCCTAAATAAAATATACTTCAAGATAAATTTAAAAATTCAAAAAATAATATAAAGTTTTAAAAAATAAAGAGATAAAACACCTAATGAACAAAATCCTGAGAATGGTAAGTGAGGCAGCAAAGCACTGTCCATATAACTCCAAAGAAGGATTCTACTCCCCTCCTTTTATTTTCTTTGTTCTTTTCTTTGAAGCATAAATATAATAATAACTATTTTCTCCTATACAGAAAACTACACAAACTATTTTCTGCTATACAGTATTACATATATGAAAGTTCTTTGAGGCATCAGATGTCCCTCAAATGTGTAGTATTATTATGATGGTTTATCATCCACGAAAGTTTGTCTCTTCTATTGCTGCTCTGAGGTAAAAAAATCCTTACTACTTTTCATTTTATATCATCTGATTAAAACTTTTCATAAAAGCTTTAATGAAGTATTCTATGGATGTATCTCCTTCCAGTTAAATAAACTTACTTCCCCCTGGTTCTGTTCCCAAATCCTTAATTATTTTAGGTACCATATTCGGGTATTGTATTTAGACACTATATTTAACTATATTTAGGCACTGCTTCCCTGGTGGCACTAGTGGTAAAGAACCCCCCTACCAATGCAGGATACATAGGAGTTGCAGTATGAGATCCGAGGTTCAGGAAGATCCCCTGAAGGAGGGCATGACAGCCCACTCCAGTATTCTTGCCTGGAAAATTCCAAGGACAGAGAAGCCTGATGGACTACAGTCCAGAGGGTCACAAAGAGTCTGATATAACAAAGCGACTTAGTGTACATTATGTTCTGGATGTTCTCCAAAGTTTTCCACAGCTCTATTAGTTGAATTGTATGTGATGATTCTGTTTCCACATGGACAGGAAGATCAAAGTCATTTATATATTTCTTCTTATGGAATTTTACTATAGGTTATTAACAGTATGTTTTTAACTGACATACAGGTCTGAAAAATTATACATAATCATATATTTACCAGTTTATTAAATGTTCATTATGTGTGTTATTTAAGGAATATGTTTGAGGAGATACAATATGTTCAGTGAAAGTAAAATTCTTCTCTATATCATTTCACTTCTCTTCCAACATATATTACTGTCGATTTCTATGTTTCTTTGAAAGATGGGAAAGTTTTTCAACAGAAATATATGATTGCACAATATCTTCCAATGTGCCTTTAAAAATCTTCTAAAGAAGGCTTGGAGACAACTAGTTCGTATTTTGTGTACTATAGGAGATACTTATAGTGACTTATTCTGAAAGCCCTTGCCTTTGCACTGCTAATTAGGTAGTAGGATAATTAATCCACTACCCTCTGGTGGAAATGTGTTTGATGTTCCTTGCTTATTAAGTTTGCCTCCTTTTATAGTTTCATGGGTGGGAAAGTGATAAGCCTGGAGCTATCAGAGGCAGGCAGTGGTATACAGTATTAAAAGCAGACGTGTAGAACAGGAGGCTGAGCACACAAACAAAAAAATCTGTACCACAAAAAGCAGATTTATTTCCATGACAGCAGAGAAGGTTGTCCAGGTGATTGTAAAGTTGATGTATCTGGTAAGTTTTGAGTGGATCCAACTAACAAAATTTTATCTATGAGAACATACTAGAAACTTCACTTGCATAACAATAATCTCAATCTGGTTATTTACTCATGCCCAGAGATAGCCATATAATAATAGTACATATTTTACACTTGCACACTGTTACATACAATCTCATTTAGTCTTCACAATATCTTGCAGAGGTAGTACTTTTATGATATCTATTTAAGAGATGAGGAAACCGGGGCTTAAAGAGATGAAGTAATTTACCTAAGGCCATGCAATGAGTAGCAATAGCAGAGTTCCTACCTAGACAGTTTTACTTAAGATTTCCTACATTTAACCATCATTCTACACAACTGTTGTTCAGATTTTCCTTCCTGAAATATCCCTAAAACAAGATCATCTCAGACGAGCTCGTGCACATTCAGGGTAGAATGGCCGTAGACAAAAATAAGATCATCTCAGATCAAAGCATCTATGAGTCCCTCCTTTATCAAGCATCATTTCAAAGACACATCATGAGGCTTACAATCAAGGTCATTTTCAACTTCTTTCCTCCTCCATGATGCAGCATGGACTGTTCAGGTCTATTAAAGCTATGGCTCTTATCCTCTCAAACATAATCCTAATCTTTCTTACAATTGCTACAGTTTCTCCCCTGAAATTCTCTCCCTGCTGTTTTCTCCTGAATTGTACAATATGCTCCTGGAAGGTAGTCTAGCCTGGTCCTAAAGCACACTCCTCTTCCTTACATGCTCATGTCTTGAGATACTCTCTGTTGGTCTTTTGGATGGATTCATCTCCAAAACCAAAAATTCTTCACTTTGTCGCACTTAAAGTACTATAAAAATGCTAGGAATACAACAAGTATTTAGTAAGGTACATGATCTCCCTAATGATCTGTGAATTGAATCAAAAATTTTATGTATTTGTTATTCTGAAAAAGCCATTCTGGTACAAGTTCGTTAGGCTATAGTTTGTTGTGTATTATACAAAAGCTTTTAGAAAAGATACCATTCATCCTAGAAAATTACATAAGTCAATTATGTTCTATTGTAGCCACATCTTTTTTAGAAGTCTAGAAAAGCAGAAAAGTACAGCGTGGATCCAACTAACAAAATTTTATCTATGAGAACATACTAGAAACTTCACTTGCATAACAATAATCTCAATCTGGTTATTTACTCATGCCCAGAGATAGCCATATAATAATAGTACATATTTTACACTTGCACACTGTTACATACAATCTCATTTAGTCTTCACAATATCTTGCAGAGGTAGTACTTTTATGATATCTATTTAAGAGATGAGGAAACCGGGGCTTAAAGAGATGAAGTAATTTACCTAAGGCCATGCAATGAGTAGCAATAGCAGAGTTCCTACCTAGACAGTTTTACTTAAGATTTCCTACATTTAACCATCATTCTACACAACTGTTGTTCAGATTTTCCTTCCTGAAATATCCCTAAAACAAGATCATCTCAGACGAGCTCGTGCACATTCAGGGTAGAATGGCCGTAGACAAAAATAAGATCATCTCAGATCAAAGCATCTATGAGTCCCTCCTTTATCAAGCATCATTTCAAAGACACATCATGAGGCTTACAATCAAGGTCATTTTCAACTTCTTTCCTCCTCCATGATGCAGCATGGACTGTTCAGGTCTATTAAAGCTATGGCTCTTATCCTCTCAAACATAATCCTAATCTTTCTTACAATTGCTACAGTTTCTCCCCTGAAATTCTCTCCCTGCTGTTTTCTCCTGAATTGTACAATATGCTCCTGGAAGGTAGTCTAGCCTGGTCCTAAAGCACACTCCTCTTCCTTACATGCTCATGTCTTGAGATACTCTCTGTTGGTCTTTTGGATGGATTCATCTCCAAAACCAAAAATTCTTCACTTTGTCGCACTTAAAGTACTATAAAAATGCTAGGAATACAACAAGTATTTAGTAAGGTACATGATCTCCCTAATGATCTGTGAATTGAATCAAAAATTTTATGTATTTGTTATTCTGAAAAAGCCATTCTGGTACAAGTTCGTTAGGCTATAGTTTGTTGTGTATTATACAAAAGCTTTTAGAAAAGATACCATTCATCCTAGAAAATTACATAAGTCAATTATGTTCTATTGTAGCCACATCTTTTTTAGAAGTCTAGAAAAGCAGAAAAGTACAGCACAATCTCCTAGTGTCTAATAAAAGGAGGAATATTGTACTAAAATTAGTATTTCTCATTAAATGATTGATACAAACTAACATGTCTTTTTTCAGATTTTTATTAAGCAAGAATATTATATTCTTTCACATATGCATTGCCTCTGAAATCACCAATTTTCTCAAAATGGATTTCAGATATCCAATTCACAGAATAAGACAAAGGAATATAAGCTGCAATAGTATTTATTATTTGAGAGAATAGCTGCTTTAAAATATACACGTGAGTTATTTGGAAGTATTTCTAAGTGCTGATTCAAAGACTTAACTTTGTTAGATTTATTGCTGTATTCAGCAATCAGAAGAACAGTATTAGTTTTATATGTGATAAGTCTAATCAGTTCACTGAGATGGCACATTTTATTTCTAAAATGTTATCTTAATGGACCCAAAAAATTAATTAAATACCCTTACAAAATATGTTTTTAACACTTTCTGAAGTATTTTAATGTGTGACCAAAAAGTTGCATTAAAGATAAATGTAGTTCAGCCCCTCATTTTTCTGCTGGGGAAACTTCATGCCAGAGAGGAAAATGGACTCTTTTAGAGCCACAAGATTCAGGGGAAAATGGAAAACTTAGAAGCAGAGTCTCACTTGGCACCCCTTATGCTGCACCCGTCTCTGTCTGCTTTGGTAGGTGACATGCTCCTGCCTTTATCTTTGCCTTCTGAGACCTAGATTCTACTTCCTATTAAGAGAGTTGTCAGTTGCTTATTCTTTTTTTTTTTAATATTTATTTATTTAGGCGGGGGGTGTGGTGGGCGGGCCACTTCCATTGGTCTTTCATTTGTCTAGTTTCATCCATCTTTGTTCTTTGGCCCATGTGGGCCTCCCATCGCGGTGGCGTCTGTTGTCGCAGAGCACTGGCTTTGGGCACAAATCAGTTGCTTATTCTTCATGCCAGTCCCCTAGAACCCTTTATCCTTTCCTTTGTGAAAAGGATCAAGAAGTCCAAATTAAATGACTCCTTTTTTCTAAACCTGACATGAAGAAACAATCATGCTCATTTCTCTGGTCATCTAAAGTGGAAATTCGCGATCTCGATTAACAAGGAATCATAGCTCTGGTAGAATTTATGGACAAGTCTCTACCTCTGTTCCCAATGCATATGGACTCTCATCTACAATCACCTTGAACCTAGATAGTATTAAGTAAATATTATCAACAGTGGGAACTCGGTCTCCCAAAAAGCATCTCATTCCAAGTTTTCCTACTCTGTAAGTGTTAGAGACTTATTCAGATTAAGTAAATATATTTCTATGCAATTTTGTGTGCCTTGGTCCTTTATCTGCTCTTTTAAGACAAAGGAAAGGAAAAGCATATATGTAAATATTTTTTCTACCTAATAGCCTTTATTTCCTTTGCTACTTAATAGTCTTTACTTTTTTAACTATGGAATCAAAGTTCTGTGTGAATAAGACTACTTTGTTTTAAATCACTATTTTTCCCAGCTCCTAATTTAGTGCTAGCATATGGTAGGTGGTCAATAGTTATTTTCAAATAGATGAAGCAATTTTATTGATCTTCCCTACATCTTTTCTGCTATAAACTAAACATTTCCAACTCCTAAGTGATTCTTCAACTGACATGATCTGGAAAAGCCCCACACCCTAGTCATTCCCTGCATTCTTTGGTATATTAGCCACCAAATAAACTTCCAGGGACAAGGAAAATCAGTATTCTGTGTGTAATGTAAAAGTGCACAGCAAAAGTTGAGGTTATAATGCATTCAAAGAAGAACAAATTAAGTTTTCTCAACTTTCAGGTCATTCAGATTGTGTTTTTATTTAGCTAAATCACTGGGTCTTTTTCATATAAATGGCCTGAAATTATTTAAGTTGCTTATACACACTGCCAGAATTTACCATTCTCATAATATGTAAACATCCTTAGGAGATTTAATACATTAAGTAAGGCTCTCAGTCTTTCACAGTTTGTGATCAATTTCTTCCATCAGATCTAATCTTCTCCTAACTTCTAGCTGAGAGCAGTTGCTAAAGGAATGGGTATTTTCAGAGATGGTATAGATGATTTTCTAACTTGTGGCATTGTCCAGAGAGTCAAGTCTGAGTGCAGCCCCTGTCAAGAATAGATGTTATATAAGCATTAAGAAATGCAGTCCCATTTATTTATTTTTGCTTTTGTTTTCCTTGCCTGAGAAGGCATATCCAGAAAGACTACATCAAACTAAAAAAAAATTCTTCACAACAAACAAAATCATCAACAAAAAAGAAAGGTAGCCTATCAAATGGAAGAAGATACTTGCAAATTATATATATATGGTTATACATCCAAAGTATATAAAGAACTCATACAATTCAGCTACAACAAAAGAAAAACTATAATTATGAAATAAGCAGAGAGACTGAATAGACATTTCTCAAAAAAATGCATGCAGATGGACAATAGGTACATGAAAAGTACTTGACAACATTAGTTAAAAATATATTTCTATGCAATTTTGTGTGCCTTGGTCCTTTATCTGCTCTTTTAAGACAAAGGAAAGGAAAAGCATATATGTAAATATTTTTTCTACCTAATAGCCTTTATTTCCTTTGCTACTTAATAGTCTTTACTTTTTTAACTATGGAATCAAAGTTCTGTGTGAATAAGACTACTTTGTTTTAAATCACTATTTTTCCCAGCTCCTAATTTAGTGCTAGCATATGGTAGGTGGTCAATAGTTATTTTCAAATAGATGAAGCAATTTTATTGATCTTCCCTACATCTTTTCTGCTATAAACTAAACATTTCCAACTCCTAAGTGATTCTTCAACTGACATGATCTGGAAAAGCCCCACACCCTAGTCATTCCCTGCATTCTTTGGTATATTAGCCACCAAATAAACTTCCAGGGACAAGGAAAATCAGTATTCTGTGTGTAATGTAAAAGTGCACAGCAAAAGTTGAGGTTATAATGCATTCAAAGAAGAACAAATTAAGTTTTCTCAACTTTCAGGTCATTCAGATTGTGTTTTTATTTAGCTAAATCACTGGGTCTTTTTCATATAAATGGCCTGAAATTATTTAAGTTGCTTATACACACTGCCAGAATTTACCATTCTCATAATATGTAAACATCCTTAGGAGATTTAATACATTAAGTAAGGCTCTCAGTCTTTCACAGTTTGTGATCAATTTCTTCCATCAGATCTAATCTTCTCCTAACTTCTAGCTGAGAGCAGTTGCTAAAGGAATGGGTATTTTCAGAGATGGTATAGATGATTTTCTAACTTGTGGCATTGTCCAGAGAGTCAAGTCTGAGTGCAGCCCCTGTCAAGAATAGATGTTATATAAGCATTAAGAAATGCAGTCCCATTTATTTATTTTTGCTTTTGTTTTCCTTGCCTGAGAAGGCATATCCAGAAAGACTACATCAAACTAAAAAAAAATTCTTCACAACAAACAAAATCATCAACAAAAAAGAAAGGTAGCCTATCAAATGGAAGAAGATACTTGCAAATTATATATATATGGTTATACATCCAAAGTATATAAAGAACTCATACAATTCAGCTACAACAAAAGAAAAACTATAATTATGAAATAAGCAGAGAGACTGAATAGACATTTCTCAAAAAAATGCATGCAGATGGACAATAGGTACATGAAAAAGTACTTGACAACATTAGTTATTAGAGAAATGCAAGTCAAATCACAGTGAATATCATCTTGTGCTGGTCAGAATGGCTATCATCAAAAAGACAAGAAATAACAAGTGCTGATAAGGATGTGGAGAAAATGGAACTCTCATATACTGTTGATGGGAATGTAAATTAGTACAGTCACTATGGAAAATCATATGTAGGTTCCTCAAAGAAAAGGAAGAATAGAGCCACTGTATGATCCAGTATATCCAGGATATACTCCTGGATATTTATCTGATGAAAACAAATAAACAAACAACAAAAAGAAACCACTAACAAGAAAATTTATATGCACCCCTATATTCATTGCAGCATTATTTACTGCATTGTTTCAATAGCCAAGAAATTGAAGCAACCTAAATGTCCATTAACAGATGAAAGGATAAATAAGATGTGGTACCTGTATACAGTGGAATAGTACTCAGCCATTAGAAAAATGAAACCTTCATATTTGCAACAACATAAATGAAACTTGAGGCCATTTTCGTAAATGAAATAAGTCAGACATATGAAGATAAATACAGTAAGATTCCACTCATATATGAACACAAAACCAGACAAAACAAATGAATAAACCAAACTAAGCAAAAACAGACTGTAGAACTAGAGAATACAGTTGCCAGAATGAAGGACATTAGAGGCAAGGGGAAAAAATGGGTAAATAATCAAATATATGGTGACAAATAGAAACTTAATTTTTGGTGGTGAGCATGCTGTTGTTTACACCAAAGTAGAAGCATAATGTTATGTGCATGAAATGTGTAATGTTATAAACCAATGTTATCTCAATAAAAGGTATCTGGAAGTGGATAAGGAAGAACGCCAGCATAAGTAGGCCTCAAGTACAGCAAGGACATTTGGAACAATACTGGAACAAATCTTTTGCATATTTATGTATTTATAGTATCTATAAAACTCAATACATTTTCATAAGGAGTCTGTTATGGATCAAGAACTCTGATAGCCTATCATTATGCAGGGGAATGAGAAAAGATGATTCTACCATCAGAAAATTTTAGCCTACTAAGGCAGAAAGATAAGAAATAAGTTTAAAATGATACAGTTAGTACTTGTGTTGGTCTTCCAGATAAAATAGAATGCAGTGATAAAATGTCATGCAGAAAGTGGCCTTTCTTTTCAACATAAGGACCAGGAGTCTCCAAAGAGATGATGACCAGAGATACACAGATGAAAGATGAAGAGATATAAATATAAATATATATCAGTTAGAGAAGTCAGGGTGAGTAGTGGCTCCCACAATGACATAGTTTAGTGTGTCACTTCAGTCATGTCTGACTCTTTGCAACCCTGTGGACTGTAGCCCACCAAGTTTCTCAGTCCATTGCATTCTCCAAGCAAGAATGCAGGAGAGAGTTGCCATGCCTTCTTTCAGGGGATTTTCCCAATCCAGGGATAGAACTCACTTCTCCTCCTAATCAGAAAGCCCCTACCTACACTCGTTAGAGCAGCTTTCTCACAGATTTGTCTACCTGGGCCCAAACTGTCCATTTTGAGTGTATGCTGCTCTGTGGAGAAATTGAGTATCCACTAAACTAAGTATAATAAAGCCATATAAGCTGCTGCACAGGAATTATTTTGTCTTTACGGCATTTTATTATCTCATTTCAATGTATTTTTAGAGAAACTGGATTGTCCCTCCTTTCTATATTAAGCACACGGCGTAAGTAGTACCATCTTCCAACTGCCTTCCAAAACTTTGCCTGAACACCCTCCAGAAGATATTCCATAGGTCACAGTTTGGACTGGTTCAAACTATGCATAGGTATGTCTCTTCCTAGTTCCACAAGACATCCCCACTTCCATGTGCCTCTGAGGCTCCAAAAACTATTCATCTGGGCTTCCACACTTTTAGATTTCAATGGATTTCGAAGTGCTGTCTTAATTCAACCCAATGTGAACATACTGACATTCTAAGACACATTCAATACTCAGTTAAGAACTGTGTACAGAAAAACTAATAAGAAAAACATCACTAAAACTAGTGACTCAGGCTTACCTGGTAGCTTAGTGGTAAAGAGTTCAACTGCCAATGCAGGAGACACAGGTTCAATTCCTGATCCAGGAAGATCCCACACACTACAAAGCAACTAAGCCTGTGAGCCACATCTATTGAACCTGTGCCCTAGAGCCTCAGAGCCTCAACTATGGAGCCCATGTGCCACAACTACTAAAGCTCATGTGCCCTAGAACCTGAGTTCCACAATGACAGAAGTCACCACAACAAGAAGCCTGCTCACCTCAACTAGAAAGTAGCCCCCACTCCCTGCAACTAGAGAAAAGCCTATGGCACCAGTGAAAACTCAGAATAGCCCAAAATAAATAAATAAATTTTTTTTTTTTAAATAGTGACTCTAGTAAGTGAGAGGCATGCTAAAGTGTTGGAGATGAAATACACTGACTTCTGCAACTTAGTTTTCAATGTATTACAAAAAATAAGGTAACACAATAAATGGATGGAAGGATAAATTGAGGGGATAGGTACATAATAAAGTTAATGTAGCAAATATTAACTGTAAGGTCAAGATGGGTATACGATTTTCACATGGTGAAATTCCTCTATGTTGTGCTTAAATTTTTGACAATAAAATATTGGGGGGAAAGCCTTTGATCCCTGTGTGTCTGAATCTTACCACTCATGTACAAATTTAAACACTCACACATGAAATAATTACTGTACTGTGAGGCACTGATTGGAGAGCAAAGGGAAGTCAGAGAGAAATCAGCATGAATTGGCATATAAGGAAGGAGAACCACTTAAGACTTGAAAGTGTAGGGTTTTAAAAGATGAAGTGGGAGAGGGAGAGCATTTCAAGGACTGGCAAGCTAAACCTAACCTCCACCCTGCAACTTCTGAAGAGAATAGAAAACGTTAAAAGTCACTAAAATCATGATCTCCTGAATACAGAAACAATTTTTCAGGCAAAGAAAAACTTATGTTAAAAAAATTTTACCATAATCAAATGCAAATGCCAATGTGGCTTAATTTTATAGATTGATTTTGCAAGGAGAAAAGGCAGTACTTACAGTTTAGCCCTTCCTTGTTTTTAAAAACATTTAAAATATTTTACTCTTTAAAATATATAATTCTCCTAAAGGGGGACTTCTTTCCTTCAGTAAGAAAAATAAGAATAATAAGCAAATAAACTCTATCTTTTTGTTTGCAGAAAGAAAATAACATTTAATTAATGCTAATTAATTCAGGGTAATGCTTCAGAATTAAATTTATATACAGAGGAGATTAAGTACTAATTAATGTGTGTACTGTGCCCTCTCAGCTCACTGCAGGATGGTCATGTAGAGGACCACTTTCTCTCTCCATGAAAATCCAAATGATGGATGTAGACAATTGAGGGAAGATGATACATACATACATACATTCATATATACATACATACACACATACATAGTAGATAAAGATACATAGGCGATAGCTATTCTTAAAAATTATTGGATATTAAATCACATACTAAAAATTTTCTTTTCCTTAGATTCCTTTTGTTCTCCAAATCTGAAATCTAACCCTTAAAATGTTCACTATAACTGCTGGACAGATATAGAAGAGTCAAGGTCTTGTCTCCAACCTCAGGGAACAAAGTCCTCTATCATATTTAAAATGTCTAAAATATATTACATGTATATATAACACTAAATATATATTTAAGAAATTATTCTTAATAACTTGTTTTACCCAAACAAAAAAATTAGTTACTCTGAGAACAAACAGGAAAACAAATGTGACAACAATCCTAAAATATGTGTCTTCACCTTTTCAAAGTTTTCCTAAAGGAAGGTTTTGGCATTGATAAAAAGTAAAGATTAGGGAGTTTTCATTAGCAAGTGGAGGTTGGATGACTAAAACTTGGCTCTCGACATTTTAGTCCATTCTTAAAGTGTTTCAAGTATCTGTGGACAAAGAATCCTCCACCCTGCAACTTCTGAAGAGAATAGAAAACGTTAAAAGTCACTAAAATCATGATCTCCTGAATACAGAAACAATTTTTCAGGCAAAGAAAAACTTATGTTAAAAAAATTTTACCATAATCAAATGCAAATGCCAATGTGGCTTAATTTTATAGATTGATTTTGCAAGGAGAAAAGGCAGTACTTACAGTTTAGCCCTTCCTTGTTTTTAAAAACATTTAAAATATTTTACTCTTTAAAATATATAATTCTCCTAAAGGGGGACTTCTTTCCTTCAGTAAGAAAAATAAGAATAATAAGCAAATAAACTCTATCTTTTTGTTTGCAGAAAGAAAATAACATTTAATTAATGCTAATTAATTCAGGGTAATGCTTCAGAATTAAATTTATATACAGAGGAGATTAAGTACTAATTAATGTGTGTACTGTGCCCTCTCAGCTCACTGCAGGATGGTCATGTAGAGGACCACTTTCTCTCTCCATGAAAATCCAAATGATGGATGTAGACAATTGAGGGAAGATGATACATACATACATACATTCATATATACATACATACACACATACATAGTAGATAAAGATACATAGGCGATAGCTATTCTTAAAAATTATTGGATATTAAATCACATACTAAAAATTTTCTTTTCCTTAGATTCCTTTTGTTCTCCAAATCTGAAATCTAACCCTTAAAATGTTCACTATAACTGCTGGACAGATATAGAAGAGTCAAGGTCTTGTCTCCAACCTCAGGGAACAAAGTCCTCTATCATATTTAAAATGTCTAAAATATATTACATGTATATATAACACTAAATATATATTTAAGAAATTATTCTTAATAACTTGTTTTACCCAAACAAAAAAATTAGTTACTCTGAGAACAAACAGGAAAACAAATGTGACAACAATCCTAAAATATGTGTCTTCACCTTTTCAAAGTTTTCCTAAAGGAAGGTTTTGGCATTGATAAAAAGTAAAGATTAGGGAGTTTTCATTAGCAAGTGGAGGTTGGATGACTAAAACTTGGCTCTCGACATTTTTAGTCCATTCTTAAAGTGTTTCAAGTATCTGTGGACAAAGAATCCTCACATGGTTACAAGCAGCTGCTGGGCTGAAAGTGATAGTTGTCTGTGCATCCTCCATAAACCCACAGAGAAAGGAGTGAGGGTGAGAAGTCTCTTCCACTGGATTGAGTACAATCAAACATTATCTTTCTGCCAAAGATTATCTCAATGTTCTATACACAGTGTTCTACATATGGTTTATCCGTATGGGATCTCAGAAATCTAAATTTAATCTCAGCCACTTTATTTCATATTTTCAGGAGTTATATTTGTCATTTGGATTATAATATCCCCTCTCTGGTCTAATATGTTCACTTCTGTGTTTTACTTTCTTGCTCATCTGGAAGCTAAATCAACAAAACAGCTTGGTACAGGAAAACACATGTTCACTCCATGGAGTTCTTTCATGTTTTTCAAGTAAAAAGTCATTTAAAATAATCTATATCAACAGTAAAAAAGGAAAAGTGAACTTTTTTCCCTAAATGGAACCAAAAAAAATGTTAAGTACTCTAAGAGATGTATGGTGAATGTCGAAGACCAAAAGGCCAATACATTTGCACAGGTACATTAAGTAACAAATGGAGCTGCAGAGAATTATTCAAACTGAGTTGAGCAACACCAGGGTGCAGTCCTCACCTTACATGAGTCCTTCACCTTATAAGCAAACTTACATTCTACCTGAAGGCACCGACTCTTTACCATGATAATAATAGCTTTCATCGCATTTCTAACCAGAAAGCCTTTGCTCTGAATCATCTTGAAAAAATACTGGTAGGCAGAAAGCCAATAATAGAAGAACTGTATCAAATCTGCATGTGAACAAAAAGCAGATCAATTAATACAGCTGTTGGCCGTATCACCAAAGCTTTATATTGATCAATGGGGACATTTTGAAGCATAATATAAGCCATTATAGGGCCTCCCTGATGGTTCAGTGGTAAAGAATCCACCTACCAAATCAAGAGACCTAAGTTCAATCTCTAGGTCAGGAATATTACCTGGAAAAGGAAATGGCAACACACTCCAGTGTTCTTGCCTGGGAAATTCCATAGACAGAGGAGCCTGGCAAGCTACAGTTCATGGACTTGCAAAAGAGTCTGACATGACTTATATCTCAACAACAACAAGGAGTCATAATAACAGCATAGATGGGAAAAAGGAAAGATGTGTTTTTCAATGAAGTGTTGTAAAAAGCAAGTAATATGTTGGCTGAAAAGATCCTTGAAAGTACTTGGAGGTCTTTGTTCTTTGTGTGTTTATTTGTTTGTCTTCAGAAAATGTAGGAATATTATATACTTTTCTGGAAGAAGATTACATAAATAAAACTAACTGAACCTGCCCCTCATTAGCATGATTGATAGGCCCACTGCTTGGCTCCTGAGGCTACATGGTCACTTCCTGATAAGAAGGTTTTTGTGCATGCCTAAAAGTCAAAATAATAGCAAACAGCATTTTTTTTTTTGTATTTCCTCCCTTTACAATATAAAGGGATTATTACTGGTGGAATATTAAAGCAATACTTTTTACTTGCCCTTTAAATACTTTTCATTCATCCACATCCAATGCTGAGGCTCTTTGCCAATGAAAAAGACAGCAGATGCTGCCATGAACAGAGAGATTGTTCAACAACTCTGATCTCCTAACTTTCTTGACTCTGCCTGGAGAAGAGATGAAGAAAACTAAACCTCTTCAGATTCTATCAACATATCAAGAGTTAGGCCTATCAGAGTAAATTTTAGATCTTTACTATATGCCTAAAGTGGAAAGAATTCAAGACATGTCAGGATGAGAAAGACCATGGCTTCCACACTACTGTTGTTGTTCAGTTCCCAAGTTATGTCCAATTCTCTCTGACCCTGTGGACTGCACCATGCCACGTCCCGCAGTCCCTTTCCATCTCCCAGAGTTTGCACAAGTTCATGTCCATTGAATCTGTGGTACCATCTAACCATCTCATCTTCTGAAGCACTCTTTTCCTTCTGCATTCAGTGTTTCTCATCATCAAGGTCTTTTCCAATGAGTCAGCTCTTCACATCAGGTGGCCAAAGTATTGGAGCTTCAGCTTGAGCATCAGTTTAGCATCAGTCCTTCCAATGAGTATTCATGGTTGATTTCCTATAGGATTGACTGGTTTGATCTCCTTGCTGTCCAAGGGACTCTCAAGAGTATTCTCCAGCAACAAAGTTTGAAAGCATCAGTTCTTCAGCACTCTACTTTCTTTATGATCCAACTCTAACGTCCATACATGACTATTGGAAAGACCATAGCCTTGACTATATGCACCTTTGTAGGTCGTTGGAGGTCTTAGACACTTGTAGGTCTAAGTGATGTCTTTGCTTTTCAATATACCATCTAGGTTTGTCATAGCCAAGAAACAATCATCTAATTTCATGGCTACAGTCACCATCTGTAGTGATTTTTGAGCCCCAAAAGAGAAAATCTGTCATGGTTTTCACCTTTTCCTCTTCTATCTACCACGAGGTAATGAAACTGGATGCCATGAAAAGAACCTAAGTGCTTAAGACGTTAAAAAATAAATAATTATGTTTACTTTGGATTCCAGCTGAGATTCAGATCAGTTGGTTTTGTTGTTGTTTTCTCTCCCTGTTTCTTCTCTCTCATATGGAAGATGTCAACTTACAGCTTGAATTAGTAAGATCTCCAATTAACACATGAACAGAAATGTCAAAGTATGGAAAATGAAAGAAAGGCCAAAACATTTTTATTCTTATTCACTATCTTCTCTCACTGTTTCTCCAGTTGCCATCACACATGGGGAAATTGGTATGTACTAAAGATTGCCTTCTAAACATGAATGAGCTGTGACACAAAAGGGACTTTGGAGCTTCATGATTTATTGCTTTATCATTTTTAGTGCCATCTCTGTTCATCCTCAAATTCAGGGCAAGCTAAGGACATATTAAAAGGGCAACATTTTCTGTTTTCCTTTTTTTAAAGGGTAAAGTTCTTAACATTTTCCCCATACAGGCACTTATCTCCTAACCCACTGCTTAATTTAAAATACAATAAAGCCTGATTTCAGACCACTTCCATTTAAAAGAATGCATTTCTCCCATTCTCAAACAACTTTAAAATTTTTGCACTTATTTTCCTATTAGCCTGTAGCTATTTTAACCAATATTCTCCTTTTAAATGAAACATGCTTTGTCATATACACAAAAATTACATATACACACAGATCTATATCGGAACTGGCTTCAAACTGCACAGGTCCATATAGTACTCTGTCATCCAAGTCTATCAACCACTATCTGAAGAGGCAAAAGCAAGTCCAGCCACCACCCCTTCCCCAAGGAACCAGAAAGCTAAAAGGCACTGGTTAGTTAGAATTACAAATATAGTACTATGCATTAATAAAAGACCATGGTTGAAATTAAAATGCAGACAAATGCCTGCTCTTGGGTCTGTTCTAAATGTTCATTATTTTCATTCTCATGGTTCAAAATCTGATTCCAGTTTGTTGGTTTGCCTTTGTTTGCCTTCTTCCTTGTCCTGGTGCTACTGACCATACTTTGTAATTTGTTGTTGTTCTGTCCCTAAATTGTGTCTGACTCTTTGCAACCCCGTGGACTGCAGCACTACAGGCCTCCCTGTCCTTCACTATCTCCCGAAGTTTGCTCAAACTCATGTACGTCGAGTTCGTGATGCCATCTAACCATTTCATCCTCTGTTGCCCCCTTTTCCTGCCTTGAATCTTTCCCAGCATCAGAATTTTATCTTATGAGTTGGCTCTTTGCATCAGGTGACCAAAGAATTGGAGCTTCAAATTCATCATTAGTCCTTCCAATATTCAGTGTTGATTTCCTTTGATTGACTTGTCTGATCTCCTTGCAGTCTGAGGGACTCTCAAGAGTCTTCTCCACCACTACAGCTCAAAAGCATCAATACTTTAGTTCTCATTATAAAGGTTAGTTCGAGCTTTTCATGAGCTCTAAAGCATGGGTTGACAAATATTTTCTCTAAAGAGCTATATAGTAGTATTGCAGACTTTTCAAGCCATGCAGTCAGACCATGTTGCAACTATTCTGTGCTTGCAACCCTAGAAATGCCATAGACAACATGTAAGTAAATGGCTGTGGCTCTGACCCAATACAATTTTCTACATGCAGGATTCAGTTCTGTCCTTCCACTGTGAATCTCTGCCCTAGGTTACAAATGAATACCTTTTATCTTGGTTAAGCATCACATTGAAATTTCTGAAAATTTCTATTTTCAGAAAATTGAGGGGAAAAGAAAAAGGTGGAAGGGAAGGTAGAAGAAAAATAGAAAAGCAAAGATAAATAGATGTATGTGAAGAAGATTTATATATCAGGGATAGCTATAGCAGGGAAAGAAAGATAGGTAACACAAACAGAACAAAACCAAGAAAGATAAAGAAAAGGAAAAAAGAACACCAAAAAGGGAAAGAAAAAAATTATTTTTAAACAAGGAAAAAAAAAGATAATTACTCAGCACTGCAAAAGGCTAACATGATCGTAGAAATATGTAGGAGGAATAAATAGTGTGATTTAAAAGTGAAAGAAAAAAGACAAAAACAAGTTCTGAAGGTCATAGTTCTTAGTTGTTGAGTCTGCCCCCATGGTTGGGTTTGGATTAGTGTCCTCTGATAGCTTCCTGGTTGGGAGGCCTTGTGCCTGTGTTCTGGTTGGTAGAACTGGATATCATCTCTCCCAAGGGCAGTATAGTGTCCATTAGTGAGTTTAGGGGTGTCTATGGGTACAATATGATCCTGGATGGTCCTCTCGACTTTGGCAGTGATAGACACATCTATTTACACAGCCACTTTGAAGTGGCCTTTTCAGTACATCCTCACTGCCACCTGCCCACTTGTCTGTGGAATCTTTGCTGGAGTTCCACCACCACACACCCAGTCCCACCTTGTGTTGCAAGTCAAAACTTGCTATGTGGGGACTTGTGTGGCCCTTTTCTCAGCTCCCAGTTCCTGTCCTCTGCTCAAGCACCTTGTGTTTCGCGTCTTGTGGCTCCCTGTGCCCACCCTCAGCACCTCAGAGTCAATGCATGATTCTACTCTGAGGTCTGCCCCCTGCACTGCAGGGCTCGTGCAAGTTTATGGGCTAAGAAGTGTAGCTTTCTCTATACTCTGTCCCCACTTTTCCCTGCTCTCTGAGATTCCACAGCTCCCCCTTAGTCCCTGTGAAGGGCTTCCCAGCAGGCAGAATCTCTGCCTCCTTCATGACTCCCCCCTTCCTTGGAGCACAAGCTCCATCCCAAAATTCTCCATCTCTTCTTTTTATAGCTCTATCCTTTTCCTAACTCATTCCAAGGAATTTAGTTGATCACCTGGAGGCGTGGCATCTTCTCCAAAGCAGAGGCTGCTTTGTGGGAGTTTCAAACGCATTCATCGGGGAGCTGGCAATCTCGCCATCTTCTCCTCTGCCAGAATATCAGGGATAGCTATAGCAGGGAAAGAAAGATAGGTAACACAAACAGAACAAAACCAAGAAAGATAAAGAAAAGGAAAAAAGAACACCAAAAAGGGAAAGAAAAAAATTATTTTTAAACAAGGAAAAAAAAAGATAATTACTCAGCACTGCAAAAGGCTAACATGATCGTAGAAATATGTAGGAGGAATAAATAGTGTGATTTAAAAGTGAAAGAAAAAAGACAAAAACAAGTTCTGAAGGTCATAGTTCTTAGTTGTTGAGTCTGCCCCCATGGTTGGGTTTGGATTAGTGTCCTCTGATAGCTTCCTGGTTGGGAGGCCTTGTGCCTGTGTTCTGGTTGGTAGAACTGGATATCATCTCTCCCAAGGGCAGTATAGTGTCCATTAGTGAGTTTAGGGGTGTCTATGGGTACAATATGATCCTGGATGGTCCTCTCGACTTTGGCAGTGATAGACACATCTATTTACACAGCCACTTTGAAGTGGCCTTTTCAGTACATCCTCACTGCCACCTGCCCACTTGTCTGTGGAATCTTTGCTGGAGTTCCACCACCACACACCCAGTCCCACCTTGTGTTGCAAGTCAAAACTTGCTATGTGGGGACTTGTGTGGCCCTTTTCTCAGCTCCCAGTTCCTGTCCTCTGCTCAAGCACCTTGTGTTTCGCGTCTTGTGGCTCCCTGTGCCCACCCTCAGCACCTCAGAGTCAATGCATGATTCTACTCTGAGGTCTGCCCCCTGCACTGCAGGGCTCGTGCAAGTTTATGGGCTAAGAAGTGTAGCTTTCTCTATACTCTGTCCCCACTTTTCCCTGCTCTCTGAGATTCCACAGCTCCCCCTTAGTCCCTGTGAAGGGCTTCCCAGCAGGCAGAATCTCTGCCTCCTTCATGACTCCCCCCTTCCTTGGAGCACAAGCTCCATCCCAAAATTCTCCATCTCTTCTTTTTATAGCTCTATCCTTTTCCTAACTCATTCCAAGGAATTTAGTTGATCACCTGGAGGCGTGGCATCTTCTCCAAAGCAGAGGCTGCTTTGTGGGAGTTTCAAACGCATTCATCGGGGAGCTGGCAATCTCGCCATCTTCTCCTCTGCCAGAATCCTCCAAATATTGCAAAATGTTTAATTGTATCAAAAGTTTACTTAGGGAGCTTCCTTGGTGGTCCAGTCGGTAAAGAGTCCGCCTTGCAGTGCGGGAAGGCGCCGGCTCGATCCCTGGCCTGGGAAGATCCCACGTGCCATGGAGCTGCTGGACCGATGTGTCCAACTACCGAGCTGGAATTCTGGAGCGCGTGTGCCCAGAACCAGTGCTCTGCAACAAGAGAGGCCATTTCAATGGGAGGCCCACACAGGCCAAAGAACAAAGATGGATGAAAATAAATAAATGAAAGACTAATAATAAAAAAAAAAAAGTGGCCAAAATTAAAAAGAAAACAACAAAAAAAGTTTGCTTAGGACACTTTTATAAAGTCCATTTATTTTCTCAATGTTGACTGTTTTCAGAAGCAATGAGTTATCAAATACACACTCACAGTTCCATAAAAGTGCCTTTCAGTTACAATTCCATATTCAACAAGGAAGGAAGGAGAATTTGCAGATAACCACAATGCTGGACATACTACCATTCAACGATTTCCTTCCATCTCTTTTATTCCCAGTGCTATGAAGTTATCTTTCTAAGAACAGATTTGAGTCTGCATCATGGAAATCAGGAATTAAGAAAGACACCCTATTCTATTACCATTAACATTTAATTCTGCGCATGAGATTCTTAAAATTGTGGACCATCTCAAAATAGTAAAATAGATATAACTCCTTAGTTTTTAACTTGACATCCAAGTTCCTGACCAGCATGCACAGCCATACACTTATTTCCTAAAGGTTAAGAAAAATTCTTTACTTGTCTTAATAAACAATGGCATCCTTATAGCACCATTTGTATAAATTTTAAGACCTCCAAACATATTTTAATCTCCATCAGTTCCCCTTATATACACAAATTCTAGAAACTCAAAACATTTTCACCAGGGAGTCTATCAAAAGACAGAATCACTCATAAACAAAAGCTTTTGGCAGGAGGAAGAGCTTCCCTTTTAGTTTCTCCAAAATGTTTACTTAAGTCAGTTTTTCACAAATTTACTCAGTCCATCATTTCCATCATTTTTTTAAACCTTTATCTTATTTTTCAATGCTACTACCTCTGTTGCAACATTTTCTCTCACTTCTCAATAAAGGAAGATTCCACATGCGAAAGGGTCAGTCCTATTCCCTGGTTGTCTCTGCATCCTGTTTATCCTTTCCATCTTGAGAACGATTAGCCCTAAACTCCCAAAAGGAACTGAGTCCCAAACACAGAAGAAATTTTACACTCCAGTCTAGAAAGTTCTCTCCTTCACACATGTCACTTCTGGCATCCACAATTTGTCATCTGGGGTCCACAACTGAATACACTCAGAAGTGACAGAAACACAAGGACAAGGGACTCTACACCTCACCCTTCATGATCCTCAACTGACCTCAGAGATCCTTCTCCCTGGGCAACAGAAGGCACAGGAAAATTCCTCTCTTTGTTGTTACTCAGAAAATATACAATTTGAAGCCAGAAATGTCCCTAATTTTGTGGTGATCAACAAGCACTTAACCTTTCTCAATGAACCTTTCTTAATGACCTTCAAGGTCCTCATCTATAAAATGAGAATAACAATTTCTATTTGATTTAGTCCTAAAAAGAGTCAGTTGGAAAACACTTGTGATGACCATCAAATTGAAACATGAAAGATTTTTATGTTAAAAATGTCCAAATGCTGGCAATCTCATATGGTTGAATCTAATACTTCAGAGTAACTGGATAAATAGATGCACTGTTGTTTTATGTGTCTCTGTATTGAAACAACGACAAAACAGGCTGAAGGGCAGTGTTCCTTCTGACTAGATACACTGACCCCAACTATGGGTAATTGATATGGTCTTAGCAAGAGGGCCTTCCTTCGTGATTCAGATGGTTAAGGATCTTTGTGCAATCTGGGAGACCCAGGTGTGATCCCTGGATCAGGGAGATCCCTTGGAGAAGGGAATGGAAACCCTCTCCAGTAATCTCACCTGGAGAATTCCATGAGCAGAGGAGCCTGGCAAGCTACAGTCCATGGGGTCCCAAAGAGTTCTACTAAACCAAGCAACTAACACTTTCACTTTGACTAGAAAAAGGGCCTAAAGGAGACAGCAGAGAGAGAGATTTCATTATGTTTCAGTTATTTTTTGTACAATTGGGCTGAAGTTACTTTTTCAGATAAAATTATATGAGTTTTTAGTTTACCAAAAGATAAAGTATCTGACAGCTTATTTTAATGTACTGGTTAAGATTATAAATAAGTGAAGTATCAAATCAATCAAAAACTGTTGAATAATTTATTTGTAATAACATAAACAACATGTCGTTGGTTTTTTGTGATTAAAAAATACATACTATTCACCATATTAACCCTGTTAAGTATTCAGTGTAGTAGTATTAATTATATGCACATAATCTTTGATTAAAAAAAAACTGTATCACCTACCATCATATCTTATCCATATTCTTGGAGATCCTCAGAAATCACTAAATTAATGGATCAAATTTAGTGGTTTTTGACTACTATTCCAAAACTCAATCCATATCTGTAAAAAAAGAGGAAGCTTCCATCTTCAGTAATATTATAAAATGACAACAATTCTAACCTACAAGTAATGAATAATCAGCATTTTTAGCTTAAAGCAAACCAAAGGAAAACAAAGAAACGCTTACAAACAGTTCCCAGATGTGAGACAGGGCATAGATTTCTCCTTGCTTAAAAGAAGCCTAAACTAATAGTTCAACCAATGTCTATATTTCAAATTAAGAGAATGTATAACATTAAATCTAACTAGCCTTTCTCCAATTGATCTTTAAAAGATTTTACTCTTTGTGAATGTATTTTAATTTGCCTCACAACTAATGTCACAACTAATTGTGGTTTCTGTCAAAAACATCTTAATAGATTTTGTGATTGCTATTTGAGTAACAAGGAACAGTTTGCTATTTCCCCAGAACTCCCAATGATCCAGGAATGATATAGTAGAAACTGCCCTCTCTTTCAAGTACTGGACTCCTGTCTGAAAGAGTTCAGCTTTCTTCTTTAGTAACTATCACCATAATACTTATAAAAAAGTAAATAATACCCAAAGTAAGAATTCTGTATAGATGGATCAATGGTCTATGAAAAATTTAATTTTGTATAGAGTACCCAACTGATTTATTGAGATCCTCATTTGTCCATCAGGTATTTGAAAATCAGGAAGAATAAAATAAATTAATAAAACTACTAAAAATGTTTACTTTTTGAAAATGTTTCCATCAATTAGAAATAGTTTCATATCACTTAACAAAAATGAGGAAGAAAGAAATTGCCTATAATTAATCTTGCATGGAGAGATGATAACCCATCAATCATCAGAACAAGTCAATCTGATCTAACATGGATTTTAGTTCATTTTGGATGTTTATTCAGTTTTATTCAGACAAATTGAAACCATGCTCAGTTCCTAAATTATAATTTAAGTACCTATATGATTAATGTTCCCATACAGTTTTAGAAAATGAAATACCACATTTCAACTCATCTCAACTAATGAAATGCCATTCAATAAATTAAGCCTTGATGTATTTTGAAGCAGGCATACAACTCACAATGACTATGTGTACCCTGTTAAGGATTTTTAGGACAAAGTTAAAAAATCAAAATAATGACAGATGGGAATTCTACCAAATCCAGAGCAGCCTACAGTCTCATCTGGATGTGGATGCGTGTTCACTGCTTCATATTCACTAATAATTCATATTCTTTGAATATGATCTTGTTAAGATGATGCTAAATGGAGTACTTTATTCAGAACTTCATTCCTTTATGAAGAAATCTATCATATTTCTCATAAAAGAAGCCTAAACTAATAGTTCAACCAATGTCTATATTTCAAATTAAGAGAATGTATAACATTAAATCTAACTAGCCTTTCTCCAATTGATCTTTAAAAGATTTTACTCTTTGTGAATGTATTTTAATTTGCCTCACAACTAATGTCACAACTAATTGTGGTTTCTGTCAAAAACATCTTAATAGATTTTGTGATTGCTATTTGAGTAACAAGGAACAGTTTGCTATTTCCCCAGAACTCCCAATGATCCAGGAATGATATAGTAGAAACTGCCCTCTCTTTCAAGTACTGGACTCCTGTCTGAAAGAGTTCAGCTTTCTTCTTTAGTAACTATCACCATAATACTTATAAAAAAGTAAATAATACCCAAAGTAAGAATTCTGTATAGATGGATCAATGGTCTATGAAAAATTTAATTTTGTATAGAGTACCCAACTGATTTATTGAGATCCTCATTTGTCCATCAGGTATTTGAAAATCAGGAAGAATAAAATAAATTAATAAAACTACTAAAAATGTTTACTTTTTGAAAATGTTTCCATCAATTAGAAATAGTTTCATATCACTTAACAAAAATGAGGAAGAAAGAAATTGCCTATAATTAATCTTGCATGGAGAGATGATAAACCATCACTAATCAGAAAAAGTCAATCTGATCTAAAATGGATTTTAGTTCATTTTGGATGTTTATTCAGTTTTATTCAGACAAATTGAAACCATGCTCAGTTCCTAAATTATAATTTAAGTACCTATATGATTAATGTTCCCATACAGTTTTAGAAAATGAAATACCACATTTCAACTCATCTCAACTAATGAAATGCCATTCAATAAATTAAGCCTTGATGTATTTTGAAGCAGGCATACAACTCACAATGACTATGTGTACCCTGTTAAGGATTTTTAGGACAAAGTTAAAAAATCAAAATAATGACAGATGGGAATTCTACCAAATCCAGAGCAGCCTACAGTCTCATCTGGATGTGGATGCGTGTTCACTGCTTCATATTCACTAATAATTCATATTCTTTGAATATGATCTTGTTAAGATGATGCTAAATGGAGTACTTTATTCAGAACTTCATTCCTTTATGAAGAAATCTATCATATTTCTCATAATCTAAGCCTTTTTTTCCATGAATGTTTCACATTTGACATTTTTTAAAGTGACTAAAGCAATCTATCTTGTTTGAAAATAGCAGTTCCACTAAAGAATGAATTGTACACTTTGTGATGCAAACTTCAGTACATTTGTCTGGTTTTCTATTAATATTCATGAGATTTTTTGCACTATTTGTTTTCTAGATTGCATTTAATTCAGTTTTACTTTTCTAGCAAATGTGGCTGAATAAAAACACAAATTGCTATTTTGTGAAGTGTACTGAAGTGTTAATTGTAATATGGTCAAAAATGATTAATGAAAAAGTTAATAAGAACATTTTTCCAGTCTACTTCCCAATGACTTCTGTAACATGCTTGCATTATCATTGAAATTCTTATATCTTGACATAATATATAAAAATTTACCAGGACTTCCCTGGTGGTCCAGTGGCTAAGACTTCACACTCCCAAGGCAGGGGTCTGGGTTCAATCCCTGGTCAGGGAAGTAAATCCCACATACAGCAACTAAGACAGACTGCAGCCAAATAAATAAACAATAAACAAACATTTTTTTTTTATTTACCATCATAACCAATGTGAAACTCAGCAAGCTAAAATATAATATGAAGGGGCATATAAAGTTAAACTTAAAATTCTAAGAATTTCGTTGTCTATGAAGTGATCTAACTCTGTATTCCATAGCCATCTCAGGTTCCACATTTCTAAAACATAGTGCTTTATCTTACCTAGCATCACAAATACTCTCTTGCTTTTGTATTATTTATCCTAGTTATTGAGAACAATTGAAAGCATGTACGAGGTTAGATGCCTTTGCCACTACCCTCTGTGTAATTTTAAGCAAGTTACGTATCCAAGGTGTCTTTATCTGCAGAATGTAGGTGATAGTTATTCCCTAACAGTCTAAAATACAACTCACAATGACTATGTGTACCCTGTTAAGGATTTTTAGGACAAAGTTAAAATCAAAATAATGACAGATGGGAATTCTACCAAATCCAGAGCAGCCTACAGTCTCATCTGGATGTGGATGCGTGTTCACTGCTTCATATTCACTAATAATTCATATTCTTTGAATATGATCTTGTTAAGATGATGCTAAATGGAGTACTTTATTCAGAACTTCATTCCTTTATGAAGAAATCTATCATATTTCTCATAATCTAAGCCTTTTTTTCCATGAATGTTTCACATTTGACATTTTTTAAAGTGACTAAAGCAATCTATCTTGTTTGAAAATAGCAGTTCCACTAAAGAATGAATTGTACACTTTGTGATGCAAACTTCAGTACATTTGTCTGGTTTTCTATTAATATTCATGAGATTTTTTGCACTATTTGTTTTCTAGATTGCATTTAATTCAGTTTTACTTTTCTAGCAAATGTGGCTGAATAAAAACACAAATTGCTATTTTGTGAAGTGTACTGAAGTGTTAATTGTAATATGGTCAAAAATGATTAATGAAAAAGTTAATAAGAACATTTTTCCAGTCTACTTCCCAATGACTTCTGTAACATGCTTGCATTATCATTGAAATTCTTATATCTTGACATAATATATAAAAATTTACCAGGACTTCCCTGGTGGTCCAGTGGCTAAGACTTCACACTCCCAAGGCAGGGTCTGGGTTCAATCCCTGGTCAGGGAAGTAAATCCCACATACAGCAACTAAGACAGACTGCAGCCAAATAAATAAACAATAAACAAACATTTTTTTTTTATTTACCATCATAACCAATGTGAAACTCAGCAAGCTAAAATATAATATGAAGGGGCATATAAAGTTAAACTTAAAATTCTAAGAATTTCGTTGTCTATGAAGTGATCTAACTCTGTATTCCATAGCCATCTCAGGTTCCACATTTCTAAAACATAGTGCTTTATCTTACCTAGCATCACAAATACTCTCTTGCTTTTGTATTATTTATCCTAGTTATTGAGAACAATTGAAAGCATGTACGAGGTTAGATGCCTTTGCCACTACCCTCTGTGTAATTTTAAGCAAGTTACGTATCCAAGGTGTCTTTATCTGCAGAATGTAGGTGATAATTATTACCTAACAGTCTAAAAGAGATGATGAAGTGTTTTGCAGCATCCTAAATCTTAGAGTCTTACTTAGTCTCCTTTAAGACCCCTGTACAGCCAATCCAGACTTGAATTTTATAACTCCTTGAATATAATCTCTCTTAATCTGCTCCTTCCTCTTGGTGGTGGCCATGACAGCTTCCAGTGTGTGTCCTCTCAGTAACTCTCTGTTCCATTTGTGCCCTTCTCAATGGTCTCCCACATAAGCTCTAAGCTCCTCCAGTCCATTTTCCACAGTGCCTTCAGGTCACAAAATGTCTGGAATAATGTCACTACAACACACCTCTGAATATTTCACTTTCCCAAATTAAGCTTTTAATAGCCTAAACTGAATTCATTTTCATGATTTTGAAAGCCCTGCATGATCTGAGATACAGCTCCTGTTCACATGGCCTGCATTAGGTTCTCCTTGTCCTCCACTGGACTGAACAGGAGTTCTGTTCTTTACCCTGGTCTATGAAGATATATTACTACCTCAGACAGGTGAAAGTAAGCGTATTCTAAGCACAAAAGAACTATCTTTAAAGTGCTCACCTGTCTCTAGTGGTCTCTAAGAGTCTGATATTAATACATCAATATTTTTTATCTATTGCTGCCCTACCTACTTCCTTTCTTCTCTCTGTGAAGCACAGGATTTCGAGGCTGTAGTCACCCTTACCTGCATAACTAGAAATTTTCACCAAATTGTCTTTATAAGTCTTCTCCATGGCAGTATTTTTGCAGTAACTCATGAGTTGCTTAAATTATCTCAACTCTGTTATGTAGATCATTCACACTGACTGAATAAATAGAAATAAACCACAATCCTGCATGAAAGGAGATGAAATACACTTAATCTCTTTACTATCTCTATAATTAAGAGAAAATAGCCGTGAAGATTTTCTCAAACTAGGCACTATTGGCCTTTTGGACCAGGTAAATTTTTTCTGTGTGAGCCAACTCTGTACACTGTAGGATGTTTAGCAATATCTCTGACCTCTACACTCTATATGTAAAACTATATCCCAAAAATGTCTCCTGACATTGACAAGCATCCCCTGAGGAAGGACAAAATCACCCCTGGTTAACAATCAATGCATCAGATTTGCGGGGACCTTCCGCAGCAAGGGAAGGCAGCGGGACTGCCGCCGGCTGAACCGGGAGATCTCGGAGAAAGGCAAATCTGGAACTGCTCGTCCCGCAGCCCCCTGGCTGGGGCGGTGGACGATCAGATGCGACAGGGGGTTTCCCTCAAGTAGTTCCGCTATATTAATGAAGATCCACAGCTTTTATAGGCAAGTGAAGGGGATTTTGCACGGGACTTCCTATAGATTACACCAATCAAGCTAAAGGCCAAGCAATCATTCACGAGCGCGGAAGCCAGGGGAACCAATCAGAAATTTTGACCGTCAATTAACAAGTTAGATCACGCCCTGCCTCTTCCTGTAGGCGCCATCTTAGCTGCAAACATGTGCTTAAGCTTCTTTAAACAATGCACTTAAGCTTCCCTTCATTTCCATGTCCCTTCCTGTAGGCGCCATCTTAGCTCCAAGCTGAAACAATGTGCTTAAGCTTCTTTTCACTCCCACACCCCTCCCTGTAGGCGCCATCTTAGCTCCAAACTGCAAACATGTGCTTAAGCTTCTTTTATCCTTAAAACAGTCCTCTTTCAATTCAGAGCCCCACACAGATTGTGCTATCTTTCGGGTGCAACATCTACATCAGAGGCTGGCAAGCTATGAACCATGAGCCAATCTGGACACAGTCCATGATCCAAGAACAGTTTTCACATTTTTTAAGGATTATAAGGAAGAGGAGGAAGAAGAAGAGTACATAATAGAAACTATGGATAATCTACACGGCTTGGTTCGTTACCCAAACTCTAGAGTAAAAGTCTGCTGATGTTTGAGATGAATAAACTGAAACTCCAGAAATATAGTACCTGGCCCAATTCACACATTCTGATATGTCCAGTTTTCTCATTACTCACAGATTCTTTCATTTCTGCAGGGTATTGGCCTTTTGGACCAGGTAAATTTTTCTGTGTGAGCCAACTCTGTACACTGTAGGATGTTTAGCAATATCTCTGACCTCTACACTCTATATGTAAAACTATATCCCAAAAATGTCTCCTGACATTGACAAGCATCCCCTGAGGAAGGACAAAATCACCCCTGGTTAACAATCAATGCATCAGATTTGCGGGGACCTTCCGCAGAAAGGGAAGGCAGCGGGATTGCCACCGGCTGAACCGGGAGATCTCGGAGAAAGGCAAATCTTGAACTGCCCGCCCCGCAGCCCCCTGGCTGAGGCAGGGGACAATCAGATGCGACAGGGGTTCCATCGAAGTAGTTCCGCTATATTAATGAAGATCCACAGCTTTTATAGGCAAGTGAAGGGGATTTTGCACGGGACTTCCTATAGATTACACCAATCAAGCTAAAGGCCAAGCAATCATTCACGAGCGCGGAAGCCAGGGGAACCAATCAGAAATTTTGACCGTCAATTAACAAGTTAGATCACGCCCTGCCTCTTCCTGTAGGCGCCATCTTAGCTGCAAACATGTGCTTAAGCTTCTTTAAACAATGCACTTAAGCTTCCCTTCATTTCCATGTCCCTTCCTGTAGGCGCCATCTTAGCTCCAAGCTGAAACAATGTGCTTAAGCTTCTTTTCACTCCCACACCCCTCCCTGTAGGCGCCATCTTAGCTCCAAACTGCAAACATGTGCTTAAGCTTCTTTTATCCTTAAAACAGTCCTCTTTCAATTCAGAGCCCCACACAGATTGTGCTATCTTTCGGGTGCAACATCTACATCAGAGGCTGGCAAGCTATGAACCATGAGCCAATCTGGACACAGTCCATGATCCAAGAACAGTTTTCACATTTTTTAAGGATTATAAGGAAGAGGAGGAAGAAGAAGAGTACATAATAGAAACTATGGATAATCTACACGGCTTGGTTCGTTACCCAAACTCTAGAGTAAAAGTCTGCTGATGTTTGAGATGAATAAACTGAAACTCCAGAAATATAGTACCTGGCCCAATTCACACATTCTGATATGTCCAGTTTTCTCATTACTCACAGATTCTTTCATTTCTGCAGGGTATTGTACTCAGGACAATTAGGGTTCAGAATAAGATCCCCAATAAGGAGGGAGACAAATGAAAGTGATTATCATACATATATTTGAGTTTATAGCTGATGTTCCCTTTTCTGACTTACTCTTTGATTTGTGCAGTAGGAATCCATGCAACATGTGTTGTAGTTCCATTTGTTTGAAAAAATACAATAAAATTAATATTTTCTATACTTATAACTTTGGAATTGGGTTTTATCTACCAAATTTTAGGGACTATCATAAATATTACTGTAACTACACACTGAAATTCAGAGCTGGTAAAAAGCTTTAAATCATCTACCTATATCCCTACTTCTAAATATAATACCACTTTTATTCCAAATAAAAGGTCGATATCTCTTTCTTTAAAATGCTCATTGCTTCACATTGCTTTGATGAGTAGGATAATAACAATAGTAGTACTGTAGTCACTCAGTCGTGTCTGACTCTTTGTGACCCCATAGACTGTAGCCTGCCAGGCTTCTCTGTGCATGGTATTCTCCAGGCAAGAATACTGGAGTGGGTTGCCATTCCATTCTCCAGGATAATAACAATAAAAATACCCAGTGTCATCTTGTTGCAACTTAAATTCATTTTGTTTCCTTTAGGGGTACAAGAATGCCATGTGCTGTTTGTAGTTCACTGTATGTTTAAGATTATCCCTTCTTCTTAATGCTTCAGCGTTAGGTCTCCTGGCTTGATAACTGTTCTTTTGACCTCTGCAGTTTAAGGCAGCCTAAGATTCCCAAATTTGTCAGAAGCCCCATAGGTAACTTCAAAAAATACGTAAGGTTTTGTTTTACACCAGAAACTGGGAGTTACTTGGTCTAGGATTTAGCCCCAGATTTGTAAGAGCAAGCGATGCCAATGTGGAGACATGTTTTGGGACAACTGGCACAGGAGTTAAGTTCGCAGATTCAGGGCCAGGCTACCTGGGGCCACACTCCTGGCTGTATTCCTTGTAAGCTTGGGCAAATCACTTAAAATTCTGTGCTTCCATTCCTTTATCAGTAAAATGGATACTGTAAAATGACATAGCCAACTTCTAGAGGTTGTTGAAGGTTAATATGAAAAGTTCAGTGTTAGGGTCTCAGAATAAGATCCCAATAAGGAGGGAGGACAAATTAGGGTTCAGAATAAGATCCCCAATAAGGAGGGAGACAAATGAAAGTGATTATCATACATATATTTGAGTTTATAGCTGATGTTCCCTTTTCTGACTTACTCTTTGATTTGTGCAGTAGGAATCCATGCAACATGTGTTGTAGTTCCATTTGTTTGAAAAAATACAATAAAATTAATATTTTCTATACTTATAACTTTGGAATTGGGTTTTATCTACCAAATTTTAGGGACTATCATAAATATTACTGTAACTACACACTGAAATTCAGAGCTGGTAAAAAGCTTTAAATCATCTACCTATATCCCTACTTCTAAATATAATACCACTTTTATTCCAAATAAAAGGTCGATATCTCTTTCTTTAAAATGCTCATTGCTTCACATTGCTTTGATGAGTAGGATAATAACAATAGTAGTACTGTAGTCACTCAGTCGTGTCTGACTCTTTGTGACCCCATAGACTGTAGCCTGCCAGGCTTCTCTGTGCATGGTATTCTCCAGGCAAGAATACTGGAGTGGGTTGCCATTCCATTCTCCAGGATAATAACAATAAAAATACCCAGTGTCATCTTGTTGCAACTTAAATTCATTTTGTTTCCTTTAGGGGTACAAGAATGCCATGTGCTGTTTGTAGTTCACTGTATGTTTAAGATTATCCCTTCTTCTTAATGCTTCAGCGTTAGGTCTCCTGGCTTGATAACTGTTCTTTTGACCTCTGCAGTTTAAGGCAGCCTAAGATTCCCAAATTTGTCAGAAGCCCCATAGGTAACTTCAAAAAATACGTAAGGTTTTGTTTTACACCAGAAACTGGGAGTTACTTGGTCTAGGATTTAGCCCCAGATTTGTAAGAGCAAGCGATGCCAATGTGGAGACATGTTTTGGGACAACTGGCACAGGAGTTAAGTTCGCAGATTCAGGGCCAGGCTACCTGGGGCCACACTCCTGGCTGTATTCCTTGTAAGCTTGGGCAAATCACTTAAAATTCTGTGCTTCCATTCCTTTATCAGTAAAATGGATACTGTAAAATGACATAGCCAACTTCTAGAGGTTGTTGAAGGTTAATATGAAAAGCATTTGGTCTTTAGCATTTAGTGTTATTCAATTATTAGCAATTAGTGTAGTAGTCGTGGTGGTGTTAGTAATATCAACACTTTGTAAGACTCCCAATTATTCTCTCTTCATTGTTGTTGTTGCTGCTGCTGTTGTTTAATTTGACACTTAATTGTACCCAGGAATTGGCCAAGCATTTAATTTGGGCCATTATAAAATGCATGCATGACCAATGACAATCTATTAGGAATCTAGAACAATTTTTGCTCCACTTTTTTTTTTAAATTTATAATGATGAAATCGATATCTGTTATAAATTAGACGGAACCATGAAAATATTCAAGAGGAAGAATGCTATTGCTTTTTAAAAATTTTTTTTCCAAGCCACTCAAGGCCAAATCATTTATATCTGTATATATTAAAAGTCTGGTTCAACTCATAATTAAATATATATATATATATATATATACACTCTGATCTCATTTGTGTCTAAATCACTTTTTTTCTTCTTTATGGTGTGTCCAAATTACTTGTTAACCATCATATTTCCATATATAAAACATTACCAACATAATTAAAGGGGGGCAATAGAAAGCTTATATTTTTAATTTTTCCAATGATTAAATTTAGCTTTTTTACTTATTAGTCATACCCAATCTGAATGTAATTAAATAAACCTATTAACTTTGACAACTAATGGACAGAGGGGCCTGTGGGCTGCAGTCCACGAGGTTGCAAAGAGCCAGACACAACTGAGTGAACTTTCCTAGTAGCTTGATAACTGTTCTTTTGACCTCTGCAGTTTAAGGCAGCCTAAGATTCCCAAATTTGTCAGAAGCCCCATAGGTAACTTTACGTAAGGTTTTGTTTTACACCAGAAACTGGGAGTTACTTGGTCTAGGATTTAGCCCCAGATTTGTAAGAGCAAGCGATGCCAATGTGGAGACATGTTTTGGGACAACTGGCACAGGAGTTAAGTTCGCAGATTCAGGGCCAGGCTACCTGGGGCCACACTCCTGGCTGTATTCCTTGTAAGCTTGGGCAAATCACTTAAAATTCTGTGCTTCCATTCCTTTATCAGTAAAATGGATACTGTAAAATGACATAGCCAACTTCTAGAGGTTGTTGAAGGTTAATATGAAAAGCATTTGGTCTTTAGCATTTAGTGTTATTCAATTATTAGCAATTAGTGTAGTAGTCGTGGTGGTGTTAGTAATATCAACACTTTGTAAGACTCCCAATTATTCTCTCTTCATTGTTGTTGTTGCTGCTGCTGTTGTTTAATTTGACACTTAATTGTACCCAGGAATTGGCCAAGCATTTAATTTGGGCCATTATAAAATGCATGCATGACCAATGACAATCTATTAGGAATCTAGAACAATTTTTGCTCCACTTTTTTTTTTAAATTTATAATGATGAAATCGATATCTGTTATAAATTAGACGGAACCATGAAAATATTCAAGAGGAAGAATGCTATTGCTTTTTAAAAATTTTTTTTCCAAGCCACTCAAGGCCAAATCATTTATATCTGTATATATTAAAAGTCTGGTTCAACTCATAATTAAATATATATATATATATATATATACACTCTGATCTCATTTGTGTCTAAATCACTTTTTTTCTTCTTTATGGTGTGTCCAAATTACTTGTTAACCATCATATTTCCATATATAAAACATTACCAACATAATTAAAGGGGGGCAATAGAAAGCTTATATTTTTAATTTTTCCAATGATTAAATTTAGCTTTTTTACTTATTAGTCATACCCAATCTGAATGTAATTAAATAAACCTATTAACTTTGACAACTAATGGACAGAGGGGCCTGTGGGCTGCAGTCCACGAGGTTGCAAAGAGCCAGACACAACTGAGTGACTAAACACAACAATGTGTAAGTTTTACGCCTAGGTTGGGATTGTTTAAAAATAGTCACAGAAGAATTTCTGAACTATTTTAGACATTCAATTAGCATCATTATTAGAGTTATTATTGTTTGCTTATAAATATATTTACAAATACTCTTTCCCCTATTCAGAAATAAAATTATCCCTTGAAAAATTTACCTAAAATCTTATACAAAATAAAATCCTTGAACTTTTAACTTTTAATTCTCTGGAGGAGGTAAAATAATTCTTGACAGAAATGATCAGGAAACCACATTTAATAACTACTAGAATAAAAGGATTTTGTCTTCTTTCAAGGAAAGAACCGTATGATGAATGAATGCAAATCAATTTGAGGAAACTTTTTTTTTTAATTTTGGCCTTTTTTATTGGTTTATTTATTTATTTATTTTCATCCATCTTTATTCTTTGAAGATAGAATGTGGCCCAGTATGGTACCTGTCTTTCCTTCAGGGGATTTGTGTGAGTATAATGTCTCAGGTTAAGTCAGTTATGGCTACAGGCATTCCACTAGGTGGCCCTCCCATTGCAGTGGCCTCTCTCATCTCAGAACAGCAGCTCTGGGCCTATGCGCTCCCCAGCACTGGCTGTAATTGGACACACTGGTCCAGTCACTCTGCAGCACATGGGATCTTCCCGAGCCAGGGATTGAACTGGTGCAAGATGGACTCTTTACCCACTGGACTACCAGGAAAGCCCTGAAGAAGCTTTTGACTCAGTGTATGAGGAGGAAGAACAACAGTAAAAAGACAACCCAATTTTAAATCAGGTGAAGGACTTGAGTACACATGTCTCCAAAGATGGCCAATAAGTCCATGAAAAAACATTCACTTCATTAGGCATTAGCGGAATGGAACACAAATCAAAACCACACTGAGGTACCCCTTTATACCTACTACAATGGATGTATATATTTTTAATAAAAAATGAAAAATGTTGCTATAAAAATAGCAATTGTTACTTAAAAAACTGAAACCCTAGTACACTGCTAGGGGGAATGTAAAATGATCCAGTTGCTGTTAAAAGCAATTTGATCATTTCTTAAAATGTTAAGCATCATGGAAGAGTTTTTGGATTCATCTCGTAGAGAAATATAAATAAAAACAAAAATAAATAAATGGGACCTAATTAACTGTAAATGCTTTTGCACTGCAAAGTAAACCATAAACTGAATGACAGCTCATAGAATGGGAGAAAATATTTGCAAATGAAGAAACAGATAATGAATTAATTTACAAAGTTCACAGTTTGTGTAGCCAAAAAAACCTAATGAACAGAGAAATAAATAATGGGCAGAAAATAGAAATAGAAATTTCTCCAAGAAAGACACAGATGACCAACAGGCACAGGAAAAAAATATTCAACATCACTGATTGTTAAAGAAATACAAAACAAAGCTGCAGTGAGGTATCCCCTCACACCAATCAGAATGGCCATCAACAAAAAGTCTATATACAATAAATGCTATAGAGGGTGTGGGGGAAAAAAAGGAACTTTCTACATTGTTAGAGGAATATAAATTGGTGGCAGAATTTATGTAGAATATGGTTTTTAAGAGGAATATAAATGTAAAAAGTGGAGTATAATGTCTCAGGTTAAGTCAGTTATGGCTACAGGCATTCCACTAGGTGGCCCTCCCATTGCAGTGGCCTCTCTCATCTCAGAACAGCAGCTCTGGGCCTATGCGCTCCCCAGCACTGGCTGTAATTGGACACACTGGTCCAGTCACTCTGCAGCACATGGGATCTTCCCGAGCCAGGGATTGAACTGGTGCAAGATGGACTCTTTACCCACTGGACTACCAGGAAAGCCCTGAAGAAGCTTTTGACTCAGTGTATGAGGAGGAAGAACAACAGTAAAAAGACAACCCAATTTTAAATCAGGTGAAGGACTTGAGTACACATGTCTCCAAAGATGGCCAATAAGTCCATGAAAAAACATTCACTTCATTAGGCATTAGCGGAATGGAACACAAATCAAAACCACACTGAGGTACCCCTTTATACCTACTACAATGGATGTATATATTTTTAATAAAAAATGAAAAATGTTGCTATAAAAATAGCAATTGTTACTTAAAAAACTGAAACCCTAGTACACTGCTAGGGGGAATGTAAAATGATCCAGTTGCTGTTAAAAGCAATTTGATCATTTCTTAAAATGTTAAGCATCATGGAAGAGTTTTTGGATTCATCTCGTAGAGAAATATAAATAAAAACAAAAATAAATAAATGGGACCTAATTAACTGTAAATGCTTTTGCACTGCAAAGTAAACCATAAACTGAATGACAGCTCATAGAATGGGAGAAAATATTTGCAAATGAAGAAACAGATAATGAATTAATTTACAAAGTTCACAGTTTGTGTAGCCAAAAAAACCTAATGAACAGAGAAATAAATAATGGGCAGAAAATAGAAATAGAAATTTCTCCAAGAAAGACACAGATGACCAACAGGCACAGGAAAAAAATATTCAACATCACTGATTGTTAAAGAAATACAAAACAAAGCTGCAGTGAGGTATCCCCTCACACCAATCAGAATGGCCATCAACAAAAAGTCTATATACAATAAATGCTATAGAGGGTGTGGGGAAAGAAAGGAACTTTCTACATTGTTAGAGGGAATATAAATTGGTGGCAGAATTTATGTAGAATAGTAGGAAGTTTCCTTAAAAGAAACTAAAAGTAGACCTGCTATATGATCCTGCCATCCTACTCCTGGACACATCCCCAAAGAAAGCTATAATGTGAAAAAATACATACACCCCAATGTTTATTGTAGCACTATGTATAAGACTAGAAGGCAAACAAATGTTCAGGAACAGATAAATGGATGAAGAAGATGTGATATAAACATATAATAGGATTTTACTCAGACATAAAAAAGAATAAAATAATGCAATTTACAACAACATGGATGGACCTAGAGATTGCCATACTAAGTTAAGTATGCCACATAAAATTAAATATTATATGATATCGCTTATATATTGAATCTTATTTACAAAACAGAAATAAACACACAGATATAAAAAAACTTATTTTTACAAAGGGGAGAGGTGGAGGAGGGGCAAATTAGGAGTTAGGGATTAATATATACAGACTATAACATATAAAAATACAACATATAAAAATATAAAAACCAACAAGGACCTACTCTACAGCACAGGGAACTATACTCAATATTTTATAATAACCTATAAGGGAAAAGTATATCTAGACATAGATATAGATAGATATAGGGCTTCTCTGGTAGCTCAGACAGGTAAAACGTCTGCCTACAATGCAGGAGACATGGATATAATTCCTAGTTTAGGAAGATCTTCTGGAGGAGAAAATGGCAACCCAACACAGTATTCTTGCCTCGAGAATTTCATGGACAGAGGACACAGGTGGGATATTTGCAAATGAAGAAACAGATAATGAATTAATTTACAAAGTTCACAGTTTGTGTAGCCAAAAAAACCTAATGAACAGAGAAATAAATAATGGGCAGAAAATAGAAATAGAAATTTCTCCAAGAAAGACACAGATGACCAACAGGCACAGGAAAAAAATATTCAACATCACTGATTGTTAAAGAAATACAAAACAAAGCTGCAGTGAGGTATCCCCTCACACCAATCAGAATGGCCATCAACAAAAAGTCTATATACAATAAATGCTATAGAGGGTGTGGGGAAAGAAAGGAACTTTCTACATTGTTAGAGGGAATATAAATTGGTGGCAGAATTTATGTAGAATAGTAGGAAGTTTCCTTAAAAGAAACTAAAAGTAGACCTGCTATATGATCCTGCCATCCTACTCCTGGACACATCCCCAAAGAAAGCTATAATGTGAAAAAATACATACACCCCAATGTTTATTGTAGCACTATGTATAAGACTAGAAGGCAAACAAATGTTCAGGAACAGATAAATGGATGAAGAAGATGTGATATAAACATATAATAGGATTTTACTCAGACATAAAAAAGAATAAAATAATGCAATTTACAACAACATGGATGGACCTAGAGATTGCCATACTAAGTTAAGTATGCCACATAAAATTAAATATTATATGATATCGCTTATATATTGAATCTTATTTACAAAACAGAAATAAACACACAGATATAAAAAAACTTATTTTTACAAAGGGGAGAGGTGGAGGAGGGGCAAATTAGGAGTTAGGGATTAATATATACAGACTATAACATATAAAAATACAACATATAAAAATATAAAAACCAACAAGGACCTACTCTACAGCACAGGGAACTATACTCAATATTTTATAATAACCTATAAGGGAAAAGTATATCTAGACATAGATATAGATAGATATAGGGCTTCTCTGGTAGCTCAGACAGGTAAAACGTCTGCCTACAATGCAGGAGACATGGATATAATTCCTAGTTTAGGAAGATCTTCTGGAGGAGAAAATGGCAACCCAACACAGTATTCTTGCCTCGAGAATTTCATGGACAGAGGACACAGGTGGGCTACAGCCCACAGGATCTCAAAGAGTCAGACACAATTGAGCAACTAACACACACACACTCACACACACACATACAGTTGAACCAGTATCTGGCTTAAGAAAATCTTCAAAGAAGGAAAAAGAAATAAGGAAAGGATTTTCTATAGATAGTAGCAAAACTGTTAAACAATTTGAAAATGGCGCTGTAATATAAGGAGCTTTCCTTCAATGGAATATTCTAGCTTGAAGTTCCTTCTTACAAAACCTTTAAACAGGTCTTCCTTTGAGTGGAAGAATGGACCATGCTTCACAAGTCCTTCCCACCACTAAGATTCCTTGATTCTGAATATGGTTTACACTGTTCCATGTTGGCATTTACAGATATAAGACTGTTAACTGATTGTGAGAAACTCATCTTTCTGAAGTTTATCAAATTTTTTTACTCAGCTAGTGAAATGTGCATGGAATTGCATTGTATTAGGACATTTTGCAAGAAGATCGTGAAAAGAGAAGAGTACATTTTTGTCCTAAGTGTTAGAAAGAAAAATCAATCCTTATAATTCTCTATCAACGTATTCATTTAGAATTAAACGTTTAGTCATTTGTGTATTTTAATAGCCTCCATTTTATTTTACCATGCCTCACAGATTGTGGGATCTTAGTTCCCAATCAGGGACTGAACCTGGGTCCCCTGCAGTGAGAGCACCAAGTTCTAACCACTAGACCACCAGGGAATTCCCTTAATATTCCTATTATATCTCATGCTTTTTTCTTTGAAAAATATCACTTCAAGAGACTCTAGGCTCTGGCTGTGGTATAGACAAGATTAAAACCCTTTCTCAATTCAGAAAATGCTTTTGAGTAGAAAGGACACTTAAGGAGCCTTTAACAAGGATGGAAAGGCTTCCTCACTGTGGACATTTCTTTGTTCTTCTCTTTACACTTCACAGTGTAGTGTAGCTGTGATTCCATACTCACATAATGCTTAGGATCCTGGGAAATCTTTGAATATAAGAATGGTCTTTCTCCATATGTCTAAAACACCACCATCAAGACCTTTCTTTATCATAAAGAACATATGATTTTAAAATTTGTATTATTGTTCTTAAGATTTTCAGGTGACTCACAATTAAAGTAACCCACCCTAGAAATACTACATTGATTTTTTGGACAAAATATCTGCAACCGATAAAAATTTTTCAATATCAATGTTTATTTTATCATAGATACTAACTATAATCTCTCCTTCTAAAAGGTAGTAGAAAGTTCAAAGAGGATATTTACAGACTTCAAAATTTCAAATGGTAAAGGAATGAAAATTGCTAAATAATTTTCTGCCATCCTTTCTAATCACTACTATAACTATATTCACCCCTTGAAACCCTTATTGTTGGTTAAATAGTGATCATAATCCCCTTTAGACTTTATAGAGGTCTGTTAGAATATTTTTATTACTCTTTTTGAATTACAGTAAATGCAGATACTAGAGTTAGATCTTTCCAACAGATTTATGTTGATTATATCAATGTTCCTTGTCAAATTAGACTACACTATGAAAATGTTAAGAAGGAAATATACTGTTGCTCTCTGATAGCCACTTCACAGAGCTGAGATATTTGTTAAATCAAATCACTTAATTTATCTGTACATCTTAATAAAATGTACACTGATCATGCAATAGATGTATTCTAATCTCATTCATGAATTCCATTTTAATGTGAACCATTATAAAGTTCAAACCTTTGCCTTTTGTTTTTAATACTGTTTCATTAAAAAAAAAAAAAAAAAAAAGACTTTCCATTCTGTATTTGTTTATTGTGGCTGCTGCAACAAAATACCACAAACTTGGGGGTTTGAGACCACGGGAACATATCCTGTCACAGTTCTGAAGGCCAGAAATATTAAGTCAGGGTGTCAGGAGAATGACCTTCCCTCCGCAGGCTTGAGGAAAATGTGTTTCTCACCTCCTATAGCTTTCAGTCACTGCCAGTATTTTTTTATTCTTCCTTGATCTCATTCCAATCTCTGCTTCCATCTTCAAAATCCAATTCTTTCACATAGGGACAAGGTGAACCTGAATACGTTACTTTACTCCTCAGTTAGTCAGTTTCCCTCATCTTTAAATGGGAAATATATTCCTACATAACTTATGGGGTGGATGTTGCTTAATATTTTAAAGTACTTAGAATAATGTTTGGTTCATAATAAATGTGACATAGACATTAATTTCAGCAAATAACTCCATTATATTTTGTTATAAGAAACCATTGCTTATAAAAATGTATACTCTATGAAGATTTTAATCCTTTGAGATGATGTATTCCAGTCTGTCCTGATTGGATAAATGTTCTTACAATAAATAGGTGACAGGACAAAGCAGCGGGAAGGTACCAATGTTTGATTGAGGGTCAAAAAGATGAGGGAAAAAACTAAGGATAAAAAAAAAAAGATATTTCACCTCTTTGTTTGTTTCAATAAGCAACAAAGCTAGGCATGTCTTTGTTAAGTTTTAAAAAAGTTTGGAATTCATAATCCCTTTAGACTTTATAGAGGTCTGTTAGAATATTTTTATTACTCTTTTTGAATTACAGTAAATGCAGATACTAGAGTTAGATCTTTCCAACAGATTTATGTTGATTATATCAATGTTCCTTGTCAAATTAGACTACACTATGAAAATGTTAAGAAGGAAATATACTGTTGCTCTCTGATAGCCACTTCACAGAGCTGAGATATTTGTTAAATCAAATCACTTAATTTATCTGTACATCTTAATAAAATGTACACTGATCATGCAATAGATGTATTCTAATCTCATTCATGAATTCCATTTTAATGTGAACCATTATAAAGTTCAAACCTTTGCCTTTTGTTTTTAATACTGTTTCATTAAAAAAAAAAAAAAAAAAAAGACTTTCCATTCTGTATTTGTTTATTGTGGCTGCTGCAACAAAATACCACAAACTTGGGGGTTTGAGACCACGGGAACATATCCTGTCACAGTTCTGAAGGCCAGAAATATTAAGTCAGGGTGTCAGGAGAATGACCTTCCCTCCGCAGGCTTGAGGAAAATGTGTTTCTCACCTCCTATAGCTTTCAGTCACTGCCAGTATTTTTTTATTCTTCCTTGATCTCATTCCAATCTCTGCTTCCATCTTCAAAATCCAATTCTTTCACATAGGGACAAGGTGAACCTGAATACGTTACTTTACTCCTCAGTTAGTCAGTTTCCCTCATCTTTAAATGGGAAATATATTCCTACATAACTTATGGGGTGGATGTTGCTTAATATTTTAAAGTACTTAGAATAATGTTTGGTTCATAATAAATGTGACATAGACATTAATTTCAGCAAATAACTCCATTATATTTTGTTATAAGAAACCATTGCTTATAAAAATGTATACTCTATGAAGATTTTAATCCTTTGAGATGATGTATTCCAGTCTGTCCTGATTGGATAAATGTTCTTACAATAAATAGGTGACAGGACAAAGCAGCGGGAAGGTACCAATGTTTGATTGAGGGTCAAAAAGATGAGGGAAAAAACTAAGGATAAAAAAAAAAAGATATTTCACCTCTTTGTTTGTTTCAATAAGCAACAAAGCTAGGCATTCTTTGAATTCTTGACTTTCATTTTAGCTCATGTGTCTGGCAATAAAGGGGTCCCAGCTTGCATTCCCTGAGTAAGATCTTCCTGCTGTTACTTGCTAACAGCAGTTTTAATGACCCTGAAGCTAAAACACAAATCTGTCAGTCCCATTAGTGCTAACCTCTGGTGCCTTGAGCCAGATTTCTCTGGTTTCAGTGAAAATTGACCTCTCAGAGAATGGTAGTATCTCTGCTCCCTACCCACTGTGACAATCTTCAGAGGACAACTGCTTTACCTTTCTCTATTTCCCACTACCTAACAGTTTCTTACATAATAGGCATAGATTCATTTTGCTTATTGATTTGAACAGATCCATTTAAAGCTGTGTTTAAGATAATTTGCCTGAATACTGATTTAATTTATGCTTTATTTTCCTAGACACTTTTTCTCTCTTATTCCTCGATATTTTACCTCATTTTAAAAGCTGCCTCTGTTTTAAATCACTTTTGGATTAAGATTATGCAATAAAATTAGCATAGGTTATAGGCTTTTTTTTTTTTTCTTGAAAGATTATTTATTTATTTTGGGCGGGGGTTGGGGAGGGAGGGGAGCAGGCGGGCCACATCTATTGGTCTTTCATTTCTCTATTTTCATCCGTCTTTGTTCTTTGGCTCCTGCAGGCCTCCCATCGCGGTGGCGTCTATCGTTGCAGAGCTCCGGCTCTGTGATTGGACACATCAGTCCAGCCGCTCCGCGGCACGTGGGATCTTCCCAGGCCAGGGCTCGCACCGGCGCCCCTTGCACTGCAAGGCGGTATCCTTACCCACTGGACCACCAGGGGAAGCCCGTATAGACTTTAAAACTTACCAAATTTCTAAGTCATCCTGGACCTCTGAGACTTGAAATAATTTCGTTTTCTACTTCAATCAAGTAATACAAAACTTTGAAATCAACTCTAACTGTAAGATCTTGGCGCAGCAATAGACTTTAAATTTTAATCCTTTGAGATGATGTATTCCATTTTGATTGGATGAATGTTCTTACAATAAATAGGTGACAGGACAAAGCAGCGGGAAGGTACCAATGTTTGATTGAGGGTCAAAAAGATGAGGGAAAAAACTAAGGATAAAAAAAAAAAGATATTTCACCTCTTTGTTTGTTTCAATAAGCAACAAAGCTAGGCATTCTTTGAATTCTTGACTTTCATTTTAGCTCATGTGTCTGGCAATAAAGGGGTCCCAGCTTGCATTCCCTGAGTAAGATCTTCCTGCTGTTACTTGCTAACAGCAGTTTTAATGACCCTGAAGCTAAAACACAAATCTGTCAGTCCCATTAGTGCTAACCTCTGGTGCCTTGAGCCAGATTTCTCTGGTTTCAGTGAAAATTGACCTCTCAGAGAATGGTAGTATCTCTGCTCCCTACCCACTGTGACAATCTTCAGAGGACAACTGCTTTACCTTTCTCTATTTCCCACTACCTAACAGTTTCTTACATAATAGGCATAGATTCATTTTGCTTATTGATTTGAACAGATCCATTTAAAGCTGTGTTTAAGATAATTTGCCTGAATACTGATTTAATTTATGCTTTATTTTCCTAGACACTTTTTCTCTCTTATTCCTCGATATTTTACCTCATTTTAAAAGCTGCCTCTGTTTTAAATCACTTTTGGATTAAGATTATGCAATAAAATTAGCATAGGTTATAGGCTTTTTTTTTTTTTCTTGAAAGATTATTTATTTATTTTGGGCGGGGGTTGGGGAGGGAGGGGAGCAGGCGGGCCACATCTATTGGTCTTTCATTTCTCTATTTTCATCCGTCTTTGTTCTTTGGCTCCTGCAGGCCTCCCATCGCGGTGGCGTCTATCGTTGCAGAGCTCCGGCTCTGTGATTGGACACATCAGTCCAGCCGCTCCGCGGCACGTGGGATCTTCCCAGGCCAGGGCTCGCACCGGCGCCCCTTGCACTGCAAGGCGGTATCCTTACCCACTGGACCACCAGGGGAAGCCCGTATAGACTTTAAAACTTACCAAATTTCTAAGTCATCCTGGACCTCTGAGACTTGAAATAATTTCGTTTTCTACTTCAATCAAGTAATACAAAACTTTGAAATCAACTCTAACTGTAAGATCTTGGCGCAGCAATAGACAGGCAAATAGGCCAAATTATAAGCAAAAAGTTAAGTTTTATTGGGATCCTGCTCCCGGGCGAGGTTCACAGGTCCAAGAGGTAGGGGGTAGGGAGTTTTTATCTGCTCAGGGTCAAGTCGGGGGAGGGGCAAGGTCTTGCTCCTGCACAGAGGCATTTTCTTTGTTTGAGCTGTACTGGGTCTGGGGGGAAAATCCCAGATGCAGATGGCGCCAGTGATGAGTCAGCAGGAAATCTTTTGAGACCACTGCCTCCTGGAATGGCTAGGCCCATGGGCTTCCACCGACCTAACACTATCAGTGATTTTTCTCTCCATGCAAAGTGATGTGGGCTTTGTTCTTCTGGAAGTTTTCCAAAAGGTTTAATGTTGTTTCTCTCTTACCAGAAACAACTCCAGAAGTGTGCTGTCTATATTGTAAGGGAAAAGAACACATTTTTATCATCCTGATCACTTATCCTAGTAAATTTCCTCAGTCTTTAGATGGGCTCTCACTGAAGCTACTAACAAGACATAGACCTCAATGTAAAGGAGGGAATAGTTACTCTTCTTTCACCCATTAAGCCTAGATTACAGACATTCATCAGTTCCACTTATTTTCATATTGACTGAATTTCTAAAATTTTGCTTGTCAGGTTGTCTCCAACTTGAAAGTTTGCATGGATTAAGAATTCATTTGACTTTTCTTCTTTTTCTATCAGAAATTTTTAAAATGGGAAGCCATGTGTGGCAAAGGTATACAAGAAGAAAAATTAGAGAGAAAAGTGTTATACATAAAATCTTAGAAATCCTAAAGAAAACACTATATATAAGAATGAGAAACAGATATACTTGCCCAGAAAAAAAAAAAAAAAAATGAAATAATCTAAAACAAGGAACACATATGGAATGTTAGCTAGCAAAGAAAATATGAAATGAAAGAGTTACTGATCTGAGATTTAGCTCACTGGGAGCACACTACAGCCTTTTTACACTTAAAGTAATAAGAATATTTACAACTTTGGCTCAGAGATCACTTCTGAAATTTAAACTTTTTGCATCTGTATTAATGTACTCTCACTTCATAATTTTTAATAAAAGCTGAAATTGTTGATAAATTAATTGGATTAAACAAATAATATAGATATTTTAACATTAAAACATTTCTTTGATGGCAGAAATATCACATGCTACAAAAAATACTAGCCATATGGAAACTGAATTATTTAAGCTATAAGAAAACTGCACACTCATTAACAAAACAAAGAATCATCACGCACTGTAACACTTCAAAAAACACATGGTCTTTTCCTAAGGAAATTTGCCTTTAACTTCACTCATAACCTTTTGGAAGTGAATCTCTACATACGCATATGATCAGAATTGCTATTTGTTCAAACTTGGAAATCTGTTTTTCAACAAACTGAATTCCTTCTTAAGTTAAGAAATTTTAGTCTTTCAAACTAATTTGCGTGTGAGAGTTCAAGTGGTGGAAAGAATCAGGAGTCAGTACGTTTAACTCTTGGATTTTCGTTGATTCCTCAGTGCATTGAATACAATCAACTCTCTGCAGTTGCTAAAATAAGTGAGTTAAGATAATAGTAAGTATGGGAAATGAAGGTAAAATTAAATACTACCTGGTATTTGTAAACTGAATACTGTAGGTGCTAGATATAATATTCTTGGAACTCACATTTATCATCAGCATAAATTTATCCAACCAGGAGCTATAAACTAATAGATGAATAAAGCCGATTTTTCTACTGAAATTCCAAATGAAATGTCAACAGTGAAGCAGAGGCTTGCAACTTTCAAAATGCCCTTGTTCTAAAGAAATACTTGCACCCTACTAAGAAATATTCAAGAAATTCAGCAGTGTGCTAGTGTTTATCAGCTCTCAGAAGAAAAATGGTAGGTTAGGGGGTTGATTTGCTATGTAGCTTCTGTCAATCTCCCAGGCATAAGTACTCTCACCATGACCAATTTCAAGCCACCAACATGAATTCACTGATGTGGAGTTGGGAAACTATGCACAAAAGGAACACTCGTGAGCCACTACAAGCCTGCTCCAGCATACCATTGAAAGTTCTTGTGTTCAGATAAGTTAAAGACAGATGTCAGGTTAAAAAATAGCAACATTTCTGGATGCAAATTTCCATTTTTATGGTTGTAATGGTCATTGTGTGAATGCTTTTACTAGGCAGAGAAAATAAGAGAATTCTGGCCATCTTCCCTTTCAGAGGAACTACCAGGAGAGCATGAAATCTGTACAATACACTGTGGGTTCCATTGCACATAACTTTGGCACAGTGGTCAGAAGTACAGCTGCCGTCCTTGGGGTTCCTGATATGTCATGCTGCCCGTTCTTTGATGACTTCCCTGGTTAATCAAGGGTGTAAATGAGGCTCCTGAACACTTCAAAAAACACATGGTCTTTTCCTAAGGAAATTTGCCTTTAACTTCACTCATAACCTTTTGGAAGTGAATCTCTACATACGCAGACGATCAGAATTGCTATTTGGTCAAACTTGGAAATCTGTTTTTCAACAAACTGAATTCCTTCTTAAGTTAAGAAATTTTAGTCTTTCAAACTAATTTGCGTGTGAGAGTTCAAGTGGTGGAAAGAATCAGGAGTCAGTACGTTTAACTCTTGGATTTTCGTTGATTCCTCAGTGCATTGAATACAATCAACTCTCTGCAGTTGCTAAAATAAGTGAGTTAAGATAATAGTAAGTATGGGAAATGAAGGTAAAATTAAATACTACCTGGTATTTGTAAACTGAATACTGTAGGTGCTAGATATAATATTCTTGGAACTCACATTTATCATCAGCATAAATTTATCCAACCAGGAGCTATAAACTAATAGATGAATAAAGCCGATTTTTCTACTGAAATTCCAAATGAAATGTCAACAGTGAAGCAGAGGCTTGCAACTTTCAAAATGCCCTTGTTCTAAAGAAATACTTGCACCCTACTAAGAAATATTCAAGAAATTCAGCAGTGTGCTAGTGTTTATCAGCTCTCAGAAGAAAAATGGTAGGTTAGGGGGTTGATTTGCTATGTAGCTTCTGTCAATCTCCCAGGCATAAGTACTCTCACCATGACCAATTTCAAGCCACCAACATGAATTCACTGATGTGGAGTTGGGAAACTATGCACAAAAGGAACACTCGTGAGCCACTACAAGCCTGCTCCAGCATACCATTGAAAGTTCTTGTGTTCAGATAAGTTAAAGACAGATGTCAGGTTAAAAAATAGCAACATTTCTGGATGCAAATTTCCATTTTTATGGTTGTAATGGTCATTGTGTGAATGCTTTTACTAGGCAGAGAAAATAAGAGAATTCTGGCCATCTTCCCTTTCAGAGGAACTACCAGGAGAGCATGAAATCTGTACAATACACTGTGGGTTCCATTGCACATAACTTTGGCACAGTGGTCAGAAGTACAGCTGCCGTCCTTGGGGTACTCCTGATATGTCATGACAGCTGGCTACACAGTTCTTTGATGACTTCCCTGGTTAATCAAGGGTGTAAATGAGGCTCCTGCTTCAGCAGTGCTCAGGCATCATCACAGATCTGTTCTCTAAATATCAGTGCTTCAGAGGATAATGGCTTTTTTTTTTTTTCTGCAGTTTACTAGTAAGTATATTTGCGCTGTATGTCAGTCAAAGAAAAGGCTAAGTAAAACAGTCTAAAACCAATGAATATGGCAATCATCCAGAAAAAGTAATTCCTCATGAGAGTCATTCAGTGTTCCTTGTACAAGTTGTTTGTATGGTCTGGCTGGCTGACTCCAAGCTAAACAAAAGGAATATTTTATGATACTTTGTTGTGTTTACACTGCTTTTATTTGGTAAGGAACATTACACTATGACTTTTGTGCCTGATCTTTCTTTACAGTTTTTACATATAGGTTTGCTGAGTCTTACTGACAATCTCAAGATGTATGGTTGTGTTTATAGGGCTGTATGAAACCATCATTCTCTTCAACAGAATCTTAAATCTGCTCACATAGCCATGACAATAGAACTGGATACAGGAACCACAAAGGAAAGCTGTATGCCTCTGGACACTTTCATCCATATTACCTTATGTGTAGTCTTTTAAGTATATTTTCCCAGGTTTTCCTGTTGCAAACAGGGAGTTAAAGCAACCACGCTATCAATTAGATACTATCTTTTGGGGACAACAAGCCTTTCAAGTGCCTCCATCTCTGCCATGTGTCTTTACTGCCATCTGCTGATATGAGTTTTCCAACTCAGCTGTTCTTCAGAGCTAAATGCCAAATTCGACTAAAATTTTGGACTGAACATGGAAATCATAGCTGCTAACAATCAAAGTTAACCTTTCCTAGGTCTGAGTATAGCCCAAGACTCTTTTAATGAAAGCTCCAAGTTGAGGCTCAGTGTTTAAGTCATCCACTCTCTTTGGGGCAATAGCACAGTTGGTAAACATTATCACTGGTATTGCATAGACAGGCTTTGTAGTGAATTACAGCAGCAATAATTTTTGTAAATGATTGAAGGTTGATTGCATCACTTCTTTTCCTCTTCTTTCTTGAAGGGTTAGTACCAACAAATGACATAAAATCGAAGAGTCAACATTAAAAAAAAAAAAAAGTCAACACAAATGTTTTAGAATGAAAACCTACTGGCACATATTTGTGATTCTTTGGATGCAACACTTTTGTTGCTCAGTCCGTCAGACATGTCCGACCCTTTGGATCCTACGGACTGCAGCATACCAGGCTTCCTTGTCCTTCACCATCTCCTGGAGTTGACTCAAACTTATGTCCATTCAGTCAGTGATGCCATCAAGACTCTGTAGCTGGGCTTCCCTGGTGGTCCAGTGGGTAGAGAGTCTGTGTTGCAATGCAAGGGGCACCAGTTCAATTCCTGGCCCAGGAGGATCCCACACGCAGAGGAATGACTGGACCAGTGTGTATAGTTACAAGCCAGCGCGCTGGAGTACATGCTCCCAGAGCCGGTAGTCTGCAGCGAAAGAGACCACTGCGATGAGAGACCCGCACTTGCCTAAAAGAATTAAGATGGATGAAAAATTTTAAAAACGATTACTTAGAGACAAAAAAAAAAAGCTCTGTAGCTATGGCAATTATGCATGAACAATACCCTGTGAGCCTACAAAATAGAACTACAGTGTCCATTTGAAGGATTTAATTTCATTGTAGTTTAATGTCAGTGACTCATAGCTTCCACATTTAGGAAATCAAATGTATTTACTTTAAAGAAGAAAGGAATTTACATATCCTACTTATCTCTAGATAGGAAGCAAACTATTTTATGTACTTATGAAATATGCTACTGGAAAGAATTGTGAGACAGATGCACTAAAATACCATTAGCAGAAAACAAACCAGAGATGGAAAAGTCAAAGAAATTTATTTAAATCCTGCAAAATTATAAAGGTATTTCCAAAGGTGACAAAGCCCCCAAGTAAATAATTTTATACCTACAGTTGAGACTCTTTTAATGAAAGCTCCAAGTTGAGGCTCAGTGTTTAAGTCATCCACTCTCTTTGGGGCAATAGCACAGTTGGTAAACATTATCACTGGTATTGCATAGACAGGCTTTGTAGTGAATTACAGCAGCAATAATTTTTGTAAATGATTGAAGGTTGATTGCATCACTTCTTTTCCTCTTCTTTCTTGAAGGGTTAGTACCAACAAATGACATAAAATCGAAGAGTCAACATTAAAAAAAAAAAAAAGTCAACACAAATGTTTTAGAATGAAAACCTACTGGCACATATTTGTGATTCTTTGGATGCAACACTTTTGTTGCTCAGTCCGTCAGACATGTCCGACCCTTTGGATCCTACGGACTGCAGCATACCAGGCTTCCTTGTCCTTCACCATCTCCTGGAGTTGACTCAAACTTATGTCCATTCAGTCAGTGATGCCATCAAGACTCTGTAGCTGGGCTTCCCTGGTGGTCCAGTGGGTAGAGAGTCTGTGTTGCAATGCAAGGGGCACCAGTTCAATTCCTGGCCCAGGAGGATCCCACACGCAGAGGAATGACTGGACCAGTGTGTATAGTTACAAGCCAGCGCGCTGGAGTACATGCTCCCAGAGCCGGTAGTCTGCAGCGAAAGAGACCACTGCGATGAGAGACCCGCACTTGCCTAAAAGAATTAAGATGGATGAAAAATTTTAAAAACGATTACTTAGAGACAAAAAAAAAAAGCTCTGTAGCTATGGCAATTATGCATGAACAATACCCTGTGAGCCTACAAAATAGAACTACAGTGTCCATTTGAAGGATTTAATTTCATTGTAGTTTAATGTCAGTGACTCATAGCTTCCACATTTAGGAAATCAAATGTATTTACTTTAAAGAAGAAAGGAATTTACATATCCTACTTATCTCTAGATAGGAAGCAAACTATTTTATGTACTTATGAAATATGCTACTGGAAAGAATTGTGAGACAGATGCACTAAAATACCATTAGCAGAAAACAAACCAGAGATGGAAAAAGTCAAAGAAATTTATTTAAATCCTGCAAAATTATAAAGGTATTTCCAAATGGCTTGTTTTATTTTTCTAAATTCTGCCTCTCACAAAGTAAAAATAATTTTATATTTGCATGGTGTCCTAAAACAGGGACATAGTTTGATCTTTGCCTTTTTTCTTTTTACATATAATTAAGTTATAGTCTTAATTGCAATGACTCTATACTTTGATGAACCTCCTTAGTGTCAAGTACATGGCATCAATGAAAAAAAGTACTAAAAAATAGGCTACTGGAAATATGAAAAAGCAACTTCAAAAACAGGATAAATAACTTTCCAAATATGAAATGGACAAAACTACAAAGAGCTAATCCTTCAGGCCTACCAAGATATAGAGCTAGAAACAGGGAAGTTCAGCTTCTCATGGACAAAGGGAAATACACTGGTCATTCAAGAAAGCATGTGATGCCACCATATACCACAGCCAGAGCAACAACCTGCCCCCCACCCACCAATGGACCTGCAATCAATCAGGAATGATACAACACCCCCTAGCCACTATGCCTACAGTAGTCAGCCCACCACAACAGAAGGGCCCAAGTATCCCATATAGAATCATCTCTATAGCTCTGATGACCGGAAAGGAGTGTGCTTCTGGGCCTGATAGGATGCCTCCTACATAAAACCAATTCTCCAAAATTGGTAAATGTAGCCAACTTACCCTAACACATAGAAATAAACACAGAGAATTAGGCAAAATGAAGAAAAAGAGAAATGTGTTCCAAACAAGACAAGACTTCAGAAGAACTAGACAGTGGAGATAGGAAATCTACCTGATAAATGTAATAGTCATAAAGATACTCACCAACCTCCAAGGATGATTGGATGAACACAGTGATAATTTCAGCAAACATAAAAATACAAAAAAAAAAAAAAAGCAACCAAGCAGAACTAAAGAATATAATGACTGATATAAAAATAGAGTAGAAGGAATCAGCAGTGGATTAGATGATACAAAGGATCAGCTAAGCAAGCTGGAAGACAGAATAGTCAAAATCACATAAGCTGAACAGAAGAAAAGAAAATATTTTTTAATGAAAATGATTATCATACTAACATTAAGACAATATTAAGCATACAAAAATTTGTACTAAGTGGCACCAGAAGGAGAAGAGAGAAATAAGTGAGATGATCTTAAACATAATAACATTTGCATTAAGTGGTACTAGGAGAAGAAAGGTAGAAACAAAGAACATATCTGAAGAAATAATAGCTGAATGCTTCCCCAACCTGGGGAAAGAAATAGATATCCAGGTCCAAAAAGCACAGAATCACAAATAAGATAAAGCCAAAGAAGTCCATGTGAAGACAATATAATTAAAATGGCAAAAAGTATAGATAAAGATTCTAAAGGCAACCACAGAAAAACAACTAGTTATGTACAAAGGAACACCCATAAACTATCAGCTGACTTTTCAGCAAAAAATTTGCAGATGAGAAGACAGTGGCACATGTATTCAAAGAGATAGGGAAAAAAGAAAGTAAAACAAACATACAAACAAGAATACTCTATCAAAGTTTTAGTTGCTAAATTCAGATTTGAAGGAGGGATAGGTTTTACAGTCAAGCAAAAGCTAAAATAGTTAAGCATTACTAAGCCAGTTATATAAGGAATATTAAGGGGAATTTAAATAAAAAAGAAAAATCAATAACTAGAAATATGAAAATTGTGAAAGAAAAAGTCTCATTGATAAAGGCACACATATGGTAAAGGTAATGGCTTGCCTACATATAAAGCCAGAAGAAGACTGAAAGACAAATTAGTGAAACAATCTTTAGCGACAATAGATAGTAAGAAATAAACAAAATAAGAAGACGCAAAACATTAAATGTTGTGGGAGAATAAAAATGCAGGGTTGTTAGAATGTTTCAAACTTAAAGATAATCACATTTTTAAAATTTAAATACATAGACTGTTACATGAAAATCTTAGTAACCCCAAGCCCAAAACCTATATATACACACATCAAAAAATAACTAAGAGAATCCTAACATAGTCCAAAGATTAAGTCACAAAGAAAGAGAGAAATAAATACAAAAAAAAAAAAAACCTGAAAATAGTGAACAAAATGGCAATTAGTAAATACCAGTCAAAAATTACTTTCGATGTAAATGGAATAAATGCTCCAATAAAAGGCATACAGTGGCATAATGATGAAGGGATCAATTACAGAACTGATTACATAATAATAAAGGGATCTTTCAACAAGAAGATATAACAGTTGTAAACATATATGCACCGACATTTGCTGTTTTTGTGGTTGTTTTAGTCACTAAGTCATGTCCCATTCTTTGCAACCCCATAGACTGCAGCACTCCAGGCTTCCTTGTCCTTTGGTAACTCTCAGAGAGTTTACTCAGATTCAGGTCCAATGAGTCAGTGATGCTATTCTCAATCTCTACCACCCAGTAGACATCTATTAATTTCATGGCTGCTGTCACTGTCCAGAGCCAAAGACAATATAATTAAAATGGCAAAAAGTATAGATAAAGATTCTAAAGGCAACCACAGAAAAACAACTAGTTATGTACAAAGGAACACCCATAAACTATCAGCTGACTTTTCAGCAAAAAATTTGCAGATGAGAAGACAGTGGCACATGTATTCAAAGAGATAGGGAAAAAAGAAAGTAAAACAAACATACAAACAAGAATACTCTATCAAAGTTTTAGTTGCTAAATTCAGATTTGAAGGAGGGATAGGTTTTACAGTCAAGCAAAAGCTAAAATAGTTAAGCATTACTAAGCCAGTTATATAAGGAATATTAAGGGGAATTTAAATAAAAAAGAAAAATCAATAACTAGAAATATGAAAATTGTGAAAGAAAAAGTCTCATTGATAAAGGCACACATATGGTAAAGGTAATGGCTTGCCTACATATAAAGCCAGAAGAAGACTGAAAGACAAATTAGTGAAACAATCTTTAGCGACAATAGATAGTAAGAAATAAACAAAATAAGAAGACGCAAAACATTAAATGTTGTGGGAGAATAAAAATGCAGGGTTGTTAGAATGTTTCAAACTTAAAGATAATCACATTTTTAAAATTTAAATACATAGACTGTTACATGAAAATCTTAGTAACCCCAAGCCCAAAACCTATATATACACACATCAAAAAATAACTAAGAGAATCCTAACATAGTCCAAAGATTAAGTCACAAAGAAAGAGAGAAATAAATACAAAAAAAAAAAAAACCTGAAAATAGTGAACAAAATGGCAATTAGTAAATACCAGTCAAAAATTACTTTCGATGTAAATGGAATAAATGCTCCAATAAAAGGCATACAGTGGCATAATGATGAAGGGATCAATTACAGAACTGATTACATAATAATAAAGGGATCTTTCAACAAGAAGATATAACAGTTGTAAACATATATGCACCGACATTTGCTGTTTTTGTGGTTGTTTTAGTCACTAAGTCATGTCCCATTCTTTGCAACCCCATAGACTGCAGCACTCCAGGCTTCCTTGTCCTTTGGTAACTCTCAGAGAGTTTACTCAGATTCAGGTCCAATGAGTCAGTGATGCTATTCTCAATCTCTACCACCCAGTAGACATCTATTAATTTCATGGCTGCTGTCACTGTCCAGAGTGATTATAGAGCTCAGAGCAGCAAAATCTGTCACTTTTTGTACTTTTTACCCATCTATTTGCCATGAAGTGATGGGACCAGATGTCATGATCTTAATTTTTCTAATGTAGACTTTTAAGTCAGTTTTTTTCACTCTCCTAATTCACCCTCATTGTAAGAAGCTCTTTAGCTCCTCTTTGCTTTCTTCTACAAAGGTATTTATCTAGGTATCTGAGGTTGTTGATATTTCACCTTGAAATCTTGATTCCAGCTTGCAATTCACCCAGCCTGGCATTTCACATCATGTACTCTGCATAGAAGTTAAATAATCAGGGTGATAATACAGTCAGTGTACTCCTTTCTCAACTTTGAACCTGTTTCCATGTCCAGTCCCAACTGTTGATTTTTGACCTGCAGACAAGTTTTTCAGGAGATAAATAAAGTGGTCTGATATTCCCATCTCACTTTCCGCAGTTCGTTGTGATCCACATAGTCAGTGGTTTTCTCATAGTCACTGAAACAGAAGTACATGTTTCTCTGGAATTCCCTTGCTTTCTTTATAATCCAATACTTGTTGGCAATTTGATTTCTGGTTCCTGTGCCCATTCTCAATCTAATTTATACATCTGAAAGTTCTCAGTGCAGCTTGTACATCTCAAAGTTCCACTAAAGCCTAGCTTGAAGGACTTTGAGTACCACCTGCTAGCATGTGAAATGAGCGCAATTATACAATAGTTTGAACATTCTTTGGCATTTCCCCTCTTTGAGATTGAAATGAAACAACTTTTCCAATCTTGTGGCCACTGCTGGATTTTTCAAATTTGCTGGCATATTAAGTGCAACACTTTGATAGCATCATATTGTAGGATTTGAAATAGGTCAAGTTAAAAGTAAAATAAAGGTTTAAAAAAAAAAGAAAAGTCACCGTAACAAGAAGCCTGCTCATCTCAACTAGAGAGTAGCCACCCCCTCCCTTCCTGCAACTACAGAAGAGCCTGTGGCAGCAGTGAAAACCCAGAATAGCCCAAAATAAATAAACAAATAAATAAGAAAAAAAAAAAAAATAGGTCAGTTGGAATTCCATCACCTCCACTAGCTTTGTTCATAGTAATGCTTCCTAGGGTCCCCTTGACTTCACATTCCAGGGTGTCTGGCTTTAGGTGAGTGACCACATGATCATGGTTATCTGGATCAGTAAGATCTTTTTTTTTTTTTTTTAAGATCTTTTTGTATAGCTCTTCTGTGTATTCCTGTGACCTTTTTTCAATCTTTTCTGCTTTTGTTGGGTCCTTAACATTTTGTTCTTTATCATGAACATCCTTGCATGAAATGTTCCCATGATATCACCAATTTTCTTGAAGAGATATGTAGTCTGTCCCATCATATTGTTTTCCTCTATTTCTTTGCATTGTTTACTTTAGAAGGCTTTCTTATCTCTCCTTGCTATTATTTGGAACTTTGCATTCATTGGATGTCTTTCCCTTTCTCCCTTGCCTTTCCATTCTCTTCTTTTCTCAGCTATTTTTAAAACCTCTTCAGACAACCACTACGCCTTCTTCCATTTATTTTTCTTTGGGATGGCTTTCATCACTGCCTCTTGTACAACATTACAAATCTCCACCCATAATTTTTCAGGCATTCTGTCTACCAGATGTAGTCCCTTGAATCTGTCACCCCTACTGTATAATCATAAAATATTTGATAGGTCAAATCTGAGTGACTTAGTGTTTTACCGTATTTTCTTCAATTTAATCCTGAATTTTGCAATAAGAAGCTCATGACCTGAGCCACAGTCAGCTCCAGGCCCTGTTTTTCTTGATTTTATAGAGCTTCTCTTCATCTTTGGTTATAAAAATAATCAGTGTGACCTCTGTATTGAACATCCGGTGGTGTCCATGTTAGAGTTCTCTCTTGTGTTGTTGGAACAGTGTGTTTTCTATGATCAGTCTGTTATCTCAACAAAACTCTGTTAGCATTTGCCTTGTTTCATTTTGTACTCCAGGGTCAAACATGTCTGTTGCTCCAGGTATCTCTTGACTTCCTGCTTTTGCATTCTAATTTCTTATGATGAATAAGACAGCTTTTTTTTTTGGGGTGGGGGGGTGGGTGTTAGGTCTAGAAGGTCTTGTAGGTTTTTACAGAACCATTCAACTTCAGCTTCTTCAGTTTTAGTGGTTGGAATATAGACTTGGATTACTGTGATGTTCAATGATCTGCCTTGGAAGTGGACTGAGATCATTCTGCTGGTTTTTTCTTTCTTTAATTTTGGCCTCTTTTATTGGTTTTCCATTTATTTATTTTCATCCATCTTTATTCTTTGGCCTGTGTGAGCCTCCCATTGCAGTGGCCTCTCTCACTGCAGAGCACCCGCTCTGGGCACATGCACTCTGGTGTGCTGGCTCCTAATTGGACACACTTGTCCAGCCACTCTGCAGCACGTGGGATCTTTCCAAGCCAGGGATGGAGCCAGAGCCCTTGCACTGTAAGTCGGCTTCCACTGGACCACCAAGGAAGCCTTCATTCTGTTGTTTTTGAGACTGAACCCAAGTACTGCATTTTTGGACTGTTTTGTAGACTATGAGAGCTACTTCACTTCTTCTAAAGGATTCTTGTCCACAGTAGTAGATATAATGGTCATCTGAATCAAATTTTCTAATTTCATCCACTTTTGATTCAATGATTCCTAAGATGCCAGTATTCATTCTTGCCATTTCTTGCTTGACCACTTTCAACTTACCTTGATTCATGGACCTAACACTCTAGGCCCTGTGTAATACTGTTCTTAGAACATCAGACTTTACTTTCACCACCAGACATATCCACAACTGAGCATCATTTCTGCTTTGGCCCAACTTCTTCATTTTTATGGAGGCATTTATCCATTCTTCCTCATTAGTATATTGGATACATTTGACCTGGGGAGCTCATCTTCCAGTGTCATATAGTTTTGCCTTTTCATACTCTTCATGGGGTTCTCTAGGCAAGAATACTATAGTGGCTTGCCATTCCCTCCTCCTGTAGACCATGTTTTGTCAGATGCACCCACTATGACCCATCCATCTTGCATGGCCCTGCACAGCATTGCACATAGCTTCACTAAGGTATGCAACTTCCTTCACAGTGACAAGGCTATAATCCATGAAGGTTGCACCAACATAGGACTACTTAAATACCTAAAGCAATGTTAACAAATATGAAGAGAGGAATTGATAATAATAAGATAATATTAAAGAAATTTAATACCCAGTTTATATTAATGAATAGTTTATCAGACAGAAAATCAATACTTGGACTGATGTTCAATGATCTGCCTTGGAAGTGGACTGAGATCATTCTGCTGGTTTTTTCTTTCTTTAATTTTGGCCTCTTTTATTGGTTTTCCATTTATTTATTTTCATCCATCTTTATTCTTTGGCCTGTGTGAGCCTCCCATTGCAGTGGCCTCTCTCACTGCAGAGCACCCGCTCTGGGCACATGCACTCTGGTGTGCTGGCTCCTAATTGGACACACTTGTCCAGCCACTCTGCAGCACGTGGGATCTTTCCAAGCCAGGGATGGAGCCAGAGCCCTTGCACTGTAAGTCGGCTTCCACTGGACCACCAAGGAAGCCTTCATTCTGTTGTTTTTGAGACTGAACCCAAGTACTGCATTTTTGGACTGTTTTGTAGACTATGAGAGCTACTTCACTTCTTCTAAAGGATTCTTGTCCACAGTAGTAGATATAATGGTCATCTGAATCAAATTTTCTAATTTCATCCACTTTTGATTCAATGATTCCTAAGATGCCAGTATTCATTCTTGCCATTTCTTGCTTGACCACTTTCAACTTACCTTGATTCATGGACCTAACACTCTAGGCCCTGTGTAATACTGTTCTTAGAACATCAGACTTTACTTTCACCACCAGACATATCCACAACTGAGCATCATTTCTGCTTTGGCCCAACTTCTTCATTTTTATGGAGGCATTTATCCATTCTTCCTCATTAGTATATTGGATACATTTGACCTGGGGAGCTCATCTTCCAGTGTCATATAGTTTTGCCTTTTCATACTCTTCATGGGGTTCTCTAGGCAAGAATACTATAGTGGCTTGCCATTCCCTCCTCCTGTAGACCATGTTTTGTCAGATGCACCCACTATGACCCATCCATCTTGCATGGCCCTGCACAGCATTGCACATAGCTTCACTAAGGTATGCAACTTCCTTCACAGTGACAAGGCTATAATCCATGAAGGGGTTGCACCAACATAGGACTACTTAAATACCTAAAGCAATGTTAACAAATATGAAGAGAGGAATTGATAATAATAAGATAATATTAAAGAAATTTAATACCCAGTTTATATTAATGAATAGTTTATCAGACAGAAAATCAATACTGAGATGCTAGCTATAAATGACACATTTCATCAGGTTATATTCATCTGACCAATACAAATAAATAAAACATACTTTCCAAAGGCAGCAAAATTCATTCTTTTCCCTGTACATGAAACATTCTCCAAGACAGATCATATGCTAGGCCACCAAACTAGTCTCAGTAAATTTTAAAAATTTAAATCATAGCAGACACCTTTCCAAGCACAAGTCATTGAGAATAGAAATATGTTACAAGAAAAATACTCAAAAAACATGGAGGTTAAATGATACACTAGTAATAGCTAATGAGAATAAGAAATAAAAAATAGCTAGGAAAATAAAAGTAATAACACAAAGATCAAAAAATCTATAGGACACACAAAAGTATTTCTAAATAGAATGTTTATGGCAATAAAATCTACCTCAGAAAATAAGAAAAATTTCAAATAAATAACCTTACAACTAATGGAAACAGAGAAAGGAAACTTAACCCTTAGTTGAAAGAAAAATCAGAACAAAATTTTTTTAAAGAGATCAGTAAAACTAAAACCTGGTTCTTTGAAAAGATAAACAAAATTGATAAATCTTTGCCCAGGTTCATGAAGAAAAAAAAGAGAAGGCACTCAAAAGAACCAAATCATAAATGAAAAAGACATTACAACTGGTACCACAGAAATATAAAGGATCATAAAAGATTACTATGAACATCTTGGTACATCTTATGTACCAGTGAGATAAATTTTATTTTAAATGGAGATTAAGAGATACAACCTCCAAATATAAAATAGTTAAGCAACAAGGATGTAAGCAACATATGGATTATTTTCAATAATATTGTAATAACTTTATATGGGGAGATATGGTAACTAAATTTTGTCAGATGCACCCACTATGACCCATCCATCTTGCATGGCCCTGCACAGCATTGCACATAGCTTCACTAAGGTATGCAACTTCCTTCACAGTGACAAGGCTATAATCCATGAAGGTTGCACCAACATAGGACTACTTAAATACCTAAAGCAATGTTAACAAATATGAAGAGAGGAATTGATAATAATAAGATAATATTAAAGAAATTTAATACCCAGTTTATATTAATGAATAGTTTATCAGACAGAAAATCAATACTGAGATGCTAGCTATAAATGACACATTTCATCAGGTTATATTCATCTGACCAATACAAATAAATAAAACATACTTTCCAAAGGCAGCAAAATTCATTCTTTTCCCTGTACATGAAACATTCTCCAAGACAGATCATATGCTAGGCCACCAAACTAGTCTCAGTAAATTTTAAAAATTTAAATCATAGCAGACACCTTTCCAAGCACAAGTCATTGAGAATAGAAATATGTTACAAGAAAAATACTCAAAAAACATGGAGGTTAAATGATACACTAGTAATAGCTAATGAGAATAAGAAATAAAAAATAGCTAGGAAAATAAAAGTAATAACACAAAGATCAAAAAATCTATAGGACACACAAAAGTATTTCTAAATAGAATGTTTATGGCAATAAAATCTACCTCAGAAAATAAGAAAAATTTCAAATAAATAACCTTACAACTAATGGAAACAGAGAAAGGAAACTTAACCCTTAGTTGAAAGAAAAATCAGAACAAAATTTTTTTAAAGAGATCAGTAAAACTAAAACCTGGTTCTTTGAAAAGATAAACAAAATTGATAAATCTTTGCCCAGGTTCATGAAGAAAAAAAAGAGAGGGGCTCAAATGAACCAAATCATAAATGAAAAAGACATTACAACTGGTACCACAGAAATATAAAGGATCATAAAAGATTACTATGAACATCTTGGTACATCTTATGTACCAGTGAGATAAATTTTATTTTAAATGGAGATTAAGAGATACAACCTCCAAATATAAAATAGTTAAGCAACAAGGATGTAAGCAACATATGGATTATTTTCAATAATATTGTAATAACTTTATATGGGGAGAGATGGTAACTAAACTTATGATGGTGATCATTTGGTAATGTATACAAATGTCAAATCACTATGTAATGCACCTGGAAATAATATAGTATTGTATGTCAACCATATCTAAATTTAAGAAATAAAGAATACATATGATAGAGAGAAAGCATGTCTGTCATCTAGAATTCTAATCTTTAGCAAACTGGCAGCTCAGAAAGAAAATAAAATTCAACTGAAGTATCATGTGCAAAAGTACACCAAGCAATCTCTCTTAGCCCGGTCAATGGAACTGTGGATACTGTCAATATCACCATAGGCTAGAACTACCCAAATCCAACATTCTAATTTGTGTGCTCAGAAGACCAGGTAGGGTTCTCATTAGGCAGGCAGACTTGGGTATAGCACAGAGCACAGGAGGAGAAGAATACAGAATACAGAAAAAGTAAAGCAGAAATATTTCCCATTTGAAATAAGCCTGCAGAGCAGAATACATGCTACCAAGACACTAGGTGACGCTGACAAAGGAACCAAGCAAATCAGCAAATGGAGTGTGAATTATGCTAGATAAGATTGTTTTTATGGAAAAGTCTGGTAAAAACTTTAAGATAAATAGTTTTAGAATACTAGAGAACATAATTTTATGGAAAAGTGTGGTAAAAACTTTAAGATAAATAGTTTTAGAATACTAGAGAACATAAATGAATAGCATTCATTTTAAAAAGAAATTAGAAAAGCAAAACAGGCATTAAACACCAAACATTGTGCAAAAGAGTCAAAATTTTACAAATAAAATATTTGTTGAAAATTAAAACTCACCATGAAGCATAAATGGTCCTGATGACCACTGGGAGAAAAACGGTGTCTAGGAAGAATACAGGGCAGAGAAATTAAGGGGATGTTCCAAGAAGTGAAAGCAAGATTTAAAATTTTAGAATACAGTTTAACAGTCTTCTAAAAACTGTCTGATATGAGTTCTAGAATAATTCTATAAAAAGGGATTTCAAAAAAAGAGAGAGATTTCAGAGAATGTGAAAAAGCAATACTTCAAGTGATTTGGGTGCACAACATATGGATTATTTTCAATAATATTGTAATAACTTTATATGGGGAGAGATGGTAACTAAACTTATGATGGTGATCATTTGGTAATGTATACAAATGTCAAATCACTATGTAATGCACCTGGAAATAATATAGTATTGTATGTCAACCATATCTAAATTTAAGAAATAAAGAATACATATGATAGAGAGAAAGCATGTCTGTCATCTAGAATTCTAATCTTTAGCAAACTGGCAGCTCAGAAAGAAAATAAAATTCAACTGAAGTATCATGTGCAAAAGTACACCAAGCAATCTCTCTTAGCCCGGTCAATGGAACTGTGGATACTGTCAATATCACCATAGGCTAGAACTACCCAAATCCAACATTCTAATTTGTGTGCTCAGAAGACCAGGTAGGGTTCTCATTAGGCAGGCAGACTTGGGTATAGCACAGAGCACAGGAGGAGAAGAATACAGAATACAGAAAAAGTAAAGCAGAAATATTTCCCATTTGAAATAAGCCTGCAGAGCAGAATACATGCTACCAAGACACTAGGTGACGCTGACAAAGGAACCAAGCAAATCAGCAAATGGAGTGTGAATTATGCTAGATAAGATTGTTTTTATGGAAAAGTCTGGTAAAAACTTTAAGATAAATAGTTTTAGAATACTAGAGAACATAATTTTATGGAAAAGTGTGGTAAAAACTTTAAGATAAATAGTTTTAGAATACTAGAGAACATAAATGAATAGCATTCATTTTAAAAAGAAATTAGAAAAGCAAAACAGGCATTAAACACCAAACATTGTGCAAAAGAGTCAAAATTTTACAAATAAAATATTTGTTGAAAATTAAAACTCACCATGAAGCATAAATGGTCCTGATGACCACTGGGAGAAAAACGGTGTCTAGGAAGAATACAGGGCAGAGAAATTAAGGGGATGTTCCAAGAAGTGAAAGCAAGATTTAAAATTTTAGAATACAGTTTAACAGTCTTCTAAAAACTGTCTGATATGAGTTCTAGAATAATTCTATAAAAAGGGATTTCAAAAAAAGAGAGAGATTTCAGAGAATGTGAAAAAGCAATACTTCAAGTGATTTGGGTGACAACTTTCCAAAACTGAAGGAACACACAATTCTTGAGGTCAAAAAATGTACTCAGAAAACACTTGGAGCACACACAATCCATCCCTAGACACATTCTCACCATTAAAGAGAAAATCTTAAAACTGTCCAAAAAAAAAGGCTAAAATAACAACAGACTTTAAGCAAAACTGGTGACTTTTCATCAGCAGTAGAATGCAACAAATAATTAGACACCATGATTAAATTTCTAAAAGAAAAAATTCTAAAATTTTATACATTGTTATGCTATTGTTATACTATTAACCAAGAGTGGTATGACTCTCTGCCCAATTCTCATTACAAGAATCATTTAAGATGTATTTAGCAAGAAGATTGACTAGAAGGAAGGCATGGAATCCAGGAAAACTTTTCTGTTTGTCAATACAGTATTTAATTTTTGACTGTCTTTTATAAAACCCAAGCTTATCTTTTAAGATATGAAATTTTAAAATATTGTATGTTCAATGTCCAAATTTTAGAAAATACAAATAAGCAAAATGGTCAAATTAAATAGTCATTCTCATTCCCAGCACGCAGAGATAGCCATGGCTAATATCAGTGACAATAATTCTTATATTATCTCCATGCATACCTTCTTAAAAGAATAATCATCCAAATTGTCTTTATCTCTTTTTTCTATTCCACCAATTATTATTCTACAACTTCTACTGTCAAACTGAATAGCATTCAATTATACAAAAGTTCTTGATTCATAATTAATCCTTTCACCATTGTTTGCATTTTCATCACCCTTCCCTTGGTCTTAGATACCCTGAACTTCAAGTTTCAGCAGAGTCTTCTAAAAATATTGAAATAAGCTTTATTTTCCAAATCATACTGTTTTTACTGTATGCACAGCTTAGCAAGCATACCTAAATACAGGTATTCTTTGGACTGCAAGTCTAAAAGTCTAAAGAATAAAAATGTTAAAGACATTGTATCAGATTTTAATTTATAAAATACAGTTTAACAGTCTTCTAAAAACTGTCTGATATGAGTTCTAGAATAATTCTATAAAAAGGGATTTCAAAAAAAGAGAGAGATTTCAGAGAATGTGAAAAAGCAATACTTCAAGTGATTTGGGTGACAACTTTCCAAAACTGAAGGAACACACAATTCTTGAGGTCAAAAAATGTACTCAGAAAACACTTGGAGCACACACAATCCATCCCTAGACACATTCTCACCATTAAAGAGAAAATCTTAAAACTGTCCAAAAAAAAAGGCTAAAATAACAACAGACTTTAAGCAAAACTGGTGACTTTTCATCAGCAGTAGAATGCAACAAATAATTAGACACCATGATTAAATTTCTAAAAGAAAAAATTCTAAAATTTTATACATTGTTATGCTATTGTTATACTATTAACCAAGAGTGGTATGACTCTCTGCCCAATTCTCATTACAAGAATCATTTAAGATGTATTTAGCAAGAAGATTGACTAGAAGGAAGGCATGGAATCCAGGAAAACTTTTCTGTTTGTCAATACAGTATTTAATTTTTGACTGTCTTTTATAAAACCCAAGCTTATCTTTTAAGATATGAAATTTTAAAATATTGTATGTTCAATGTCCAAATTTTAGAAAATACAAATAAGCAAAATGGTCAAATTAAATAGTCATTCTCATTCCCAGCACGCAGAGATAGCCATGGCTAATATCAGTGACAATAATTCTTATATTATCTCCATGCATATCTTCTTAAAAAGAATAATCATCCAAATTGTCTTTATCTCTTTTTTCTATTCCACCAATTATTATTCTACAACTTCTACTGTCAAACTGAATAGCATTCAATTATACAAAAGTTCTTGATTCATAATTAATCCTTTCACCATTGTTTGCATTTTCATCACCCTTCCCTTGGTCTTAGATACCCTGAACTTCAAGTTTCAGCAGAGTCTTCTAAAAATATTGAAATAAGCTTTATTTTCCAAATCATACTGTTTTTACTGTATGCACAGCTTAGCAAGCATACCTAAATACAGGTATTCTTTGGACTGCAAGTCTAAAAGTCTAAAGAATAAAAATGTTAAAGACATTGTATCAGATTTTAATTTATAAAATAATGTAACCTTAATGTTTGATTTTGAATCCATTATGAGCAATATTAGCAAAAGTAGGTGAATATTTTGACTTTGTATAATTTTTATTTTCATAAAAATCTTTTTAAGGATCCCTGTCTAGTTGCACTGAATGATTTATGTACATTAAATAATGTAATTCTTCTCAACCATTTATGAGCTAAGAATGATTATGTCTCTTCTGTGGATTATCACACTTCAGAGAAGAAGGGTTAAGTGGTTTGCCTAAACTCACTCAGCCAATCAACAGATTCTCTCAATATATAATCCTTGAATCTTTAAATTGTTAGACTCAGCTGGCCTCAGCAACACTTGAGAAACATAACAGGTATGCATTTCCTCAAGTGGTTTATGTGGTATAATGTCTAATTCGTTTATAGACTTTTTTGTTGTTGTTCTTAGGACACAGTTTACCTGTTAGCAAATATGATACATTATAAAAATAAGCCTGGTAAGAATCCACATGCGGGAAAATCTATGGTTGAATTAGAGGATCAGTTTCCAAAACAATACATGTAGGAAACAGACAACAGAATCTGCCACTTAGTGGAAGGGTCAGGGGAAGAAAGGCAAAAGGTCACAGAAAGCAGACAAAGCAGAGTGGCTTCCTTCTGTAGGACTGTAGCTCAGGGTCAGCTTTTAACATGTTCTAAGTGAAATAACAGGAAATCTTAGTAGTTCTCAACAAGGACATACGCATCCCCAAGAGCTAGTCTCCCATTCCCAGTAAGGCCTACATCAACTACAATGGCAAATGCATTTCATGTGTCCCTACAATATAAATTTCATGAAAATGAACCTCTAGAGGATATTTCTAAAACTTAAGAAATTTAATCTGTAATCAGTCGAATCCTGTTTAGCCAAGATTCTCTTTGGTTTTAGCTCTGAAAATTCCCGTGAACTGAAATATCTCTCATGTCTGAGCAAATTAGGGCAATCAAATCAAAATTAATAATAAAAACTAGGTGTGTCTTCTGTACAAAATTTAGAAAATACAAATATGCAAAAATGTACATTAAAATTATTCTTACTTTCAGCCTGCAGAGACAGCTACTGTTAATATTTGTGAATATGTTTTTACTATCTCTGTGGAATAGGCTTCATAACAATTCAAGGTCCTGATATTGCATATGGCTAATGACAGGGTACTATCATTTGATTTGCCTTTGAAAATTCTGTTTTAGAAGTATGCCAAGTACTTCAATATGTGTACTTTTTCATCTGAATTGCATCATTCTATAAACTCTGATAAATTTTCAATTGTGTTTGATCATTTCTGCTATTCATTCTACACATTCCCTTAGCCTTCCTCTCTTCGTTATCTCTGACATACAGTACTAGATGGTACATTAGCAGATTACCTTCTGAATTGTGGGAACTGTATCACAGTGTAATCTCATAGCTCCAGGGTCTACAGCCATTCATTTCTTATTATGTTGTTTGTGTTTTGTTTTGGTTTTTTTTGGCCACTTCTATTGATCTTTCATTTATTTATCTTTGTTCTTTGGCCTGTGTGGGCCTCCCACTGCAGTGGTCTCTCATTGAGCCATTCATTTCTTATTCCATTTCTATCTCCCCAATAGGCCAGGAAGGGGAAATTTCTACCTAGGGAGTTTAGCATCATTTAACATCAATGTTCAGCTCATTTCAGTAGCTCAGTCATGTCTGACCCTTTGCGACCCCACGGACTCCTGGCATGGACCCCATGCCAGGCTTCTCTGTCCTTCATCATCTCCCAGAGCTTGCTCAAACTCAAGTCCTTTGACACTGATGCCATCCAAACAACTTGTCCTCTGCTCTCTTCTCCTTCTACCTTCTATTTTTCCCAACATGAGGGTCAACGTTACATGTCCAATAATCTCCCACATAAACGAGAACACGTGTCAACCATAGAGAGCACTTAAAAGTTATCAATACCTAATCATACACAGAAAGCTCTTTTTGTTTTGTGTGGCTTTAACTTTCTGAAAGCATTTTAACTTCTGATTTAAAGACAGGAGAAGAGAAGGAAAATAAAATGCAGTGTTAGAAAAGAAATATATCATTATCTAGGGGCTTCCCTAGTGGTCCAGTGGGTAAAGACACCACTTTGCAGTGCAAGTGGCGCCAGTTCAATTCCTGATCTGGGAAGATCCCACATGCCACGGAGTGGCTGGACTGATGTGTCTGAGTACCAAGCCGGAGGTCTGGAGCACATGTGCCCAGAGCCAGTGCTCTGAAGCAAGAGAGGCCACTGCAGTGGGAGGCCCATACAGGCCAAAGAACAAAGATGGAAATGAATGAAGGACCAATTGAAGTGGCCAAAAGAGAAAAAAAAGAAATATATCTTTATCTATCGTAAAATCTTCAGACTTGGTTGAGACCATATTGTAGGATCATTGTGATCTAGAAAAGTACTTCTCTCTTTGGAGTACTTATCTATGTGTGAAGTTACCCTGTTCTTGCCAATAATGCATATAATAATGACCTTTTCCATTTTATTTCTAGTTACACAATGCCTGTTGGCAGCTCTAGGGTTGCTTGTATGATTGAAATGGCTGCAGATGGAAAACCTGCAATACGGAAAGAAGACACCAGGATGCTGCATGTGTCCCAGGTAGATATGCAGATATTCAGTTTCCAACATTACTAAGTGTGCCCTCAATATTTCAAAGTGTTTATTTCTAAGTTACTAAGCATTAATCATATTTCTGTAGAAAACAGTTTCCTTGTAAAAGCTCTCAAAAAAACACCAGAATATTGGTCTCTGATGCATTTGGTTTAATTAAATATATTTAATACTTCCTGTCACTATAAACATTTTACTAAATTTAACAAAATTACTTTTCCTCTCACACTTTGTATATAATATGCTTTATTTAAAAAAAAAACAGCTAAATAATGGGGAACAATTAAGAAGATTCAAAACAGTGCATAAAATTTACATTTTTTCAGCCTATAGTAGTGCTTGCATTATGCTGTTTAAAAGACCCTTCTCAGATTTTCAGATTTACAATGGCCAGGAATTTTTTCTTAGAAAAATTGAATGAAGATAATTGAAAGAAAAGATGATACCTGTCCCTTCAGAGACAAAGCCGCTTGCTGAATTCCTTTAACTTTAATGATGTGATTGGTTACATGCTTCTTAGTATGACTTTATAGCAGTACATTCAAGATGAATAATTTTTCTGGTTCATTTGATCATCATGGAGAGTTAACTTGTAAAATTGAAGCTTCAAAGTGCTAATTTTGGTACACATTGAAGTGTCAATATGTAGTTTCCTAATGTGTTGAAAGTTTCCTTTCATTTCTGTTTTTTCTGTGAAGACTCCTATTGAGTGCATATAGGCAACCAAAAGAAACACCTTGAATAATGTGTATAAAAGGAACATTGAAATTTATTTGCATAAGCACATTATATTTCCCAAATTATGGCCATACATATTATCTCATCTATCTTCACATGAACCCTCCAATGACTGCCCATTTTATAAGGTTAGGGAAACTCAATATCACATGTCCAAGCTTTTTTTTTTTTTAACATTTTTCCACCCCATCATGCCTCTTTTATTTTATATTTATTTTCATCCATCTTTTATTCTTTGTCCTGTGTGGGTCTCCCATTGCAATGGCCTCTTTCATTGCAGAGCACGGGCTCTGGGCAGATGCTCTCCAGAGCACTGGCTGGCAATTGGACACACCGGTTCAGCTGCTCCACAGCACATGGGATCCTCCCGGGCCAGGATCGAACCCGTGCCTCTTGCACTGCAAGGCAGACTCTTTACCCACTGGACCACCAGGGAAGCCCCATGTTCAAGCTTTTATGATAAAGAGGGAAAAGATTTGATCCCACGTATTCTGATTCCCAACCCTTTTTTCTTCTCTTATAAAACTCTCCACTGTTCCTCATTTTCTGCTGCAGCAGATTCACAACTGTTGAGTGGATTGTCAAGACAGGTATAAAATTGGTTTTCATGTTTTAAAAGGCAATGTTAGAGCCCAAGTTTAGATTCACTACGTGGAATATTCAAACAGTGGAAAATACATGAAACAGTCATAGCTTTGTGAAAAATTCAATGTAAAGCAGCCAGTGTGGTGTGAATCTTTATTAATTTCTTGTAGTCATCCACATTTTATAGTTCCATGTTTTCGTACAAATAACATATATTATGACATAAACATTAATGAATTGCATCTTTACTTCATAGAATTCAGCATTTCAGTAAATGTCAATTGTTGCTGAAAATGATGAACATATGTATGACCAATAGATCTCCTCACACTTCGGGTTGAATGGATGCCCTCACACAGGGGCTATAATTTATTATGGAGTCCTATAAGTCCCTCGGGAGTTCCCAGGTGGTTCTAATGGTAAAGAACCTGCCTGCCAGTGCAGGAAACAGTCAGCCAGCGCTGATTTGATCCCTGGTTCAGGAAGATCCCTGGAGGGAGGCATGGAAACCCATTTTAGCATTCTTGCCTGGAAAACCCCCATGGACAGAGGAGCCTGCCACACTATAGTTCATAGGGTCACAAAGAGTGGACACAACTGAAGCAACTGAGCAGATTCCTAGACGTTCTTCATTTTTTTGCAATCTTTTTTTTTCTTTTTGCTCCTTTAACTGGATAATTTCAAGTAATCTTTCTTTGAGTTTGCCAATTATTTTTTCTGCTTGATCAATTTTTTTGTTTTTTTCCTGGGCTAGTTGAACCCTTCTAGTGAGTTTTCAGTTCAGTTTTGTTTTTTCAGATCCAAATTTTCAGATCCAATTTTCTGGTTGGTTCTTTATTCACATTCTCATTTTTTATGCTTAATTTTCCTGAGCTCATTGGACATCAGCAATTTTGATTTTTTCCTTTTGCCAGTAATTTATATATCTCTGCTACTTTAGGGTCGGTTTCTAGAGACATTTTGTTTCTTTGATTGGGTTATGTTTTTCTGTTTTTCCTGTGCCTTATAATATTGTGATGGAATCCACATACTTGAAGAAACAGTCATGTCTCCCATCCATATGGACTTGCTTTGTATATAAAAGGTTCTTTACTAATTAGACCAGTTAGAGATCCTGGGAACTTTTCAAACCTTTTCTGTGGATGTGCCTTCTCTTGTCCTGTCTTATGAATTCTCTATTATAGGAATTAGCCAATTTCTTTTTTCAGTTGGTTACCATCTTTTGCTCCCTATCTATGTGCAGTACCTTTGTCATACTAGCATATAGCCTATACACATCATCCCTGTACTTTATAGTATTTTCGTACAAATAACATATATTATGACATAAACATTAATGAATTGCATCTTTACTTCATAGAAGTCAGCATTTCAGTATATGTCACTTGTTGCTGAAAATGATGAACATATGTATGACCAATAGATCTCCTCACACTTCGGGTTGAATGGATGCCCGCACACAGGGGCTAGAATTTATTATGGAGTCCTATAAGTCCTCGGGAGTTCCCAGGTGGTTCTAATGGTAAAGAACCTGCCTGCCAGTGCAGGAAACAGTCAGCCAGCGCTGATTTGATCCCTGGTTCAGGAAGATCCCTGGAGGAGGCATGGAAACCCATTTTAGCATTCTTGCCTGGAAAACCCCCATGGACAGAGGAGCCTGCCACACTATAGTTCATAGGGTCACAAAGAGTGGACACAACTGAAGCAACTGAGCAGATTCCTAGACGTTCTTCATTTTTTTGCAATCTTTTTTTTTCTTTTTGCTCCTTTAACTGGATAATTTCAAGTAATCTTTCTTTGAGTTTGCCAATTATTTTTTCTGCTTGATCAATTTTTTTGTTTTTTTCCTGGGCTAGTTGAACCCTTCTAGTGAGTTTTCAGTTCAGTTTTGTTTTTTCAGATCCAAATTTTCAGATCCAATTTTCTGGTTGGTTCTTTATTCACATTCTCATTTTTTATGCTTAATTTTCCTGAGCTCATTGGACATCAGCAATTTTGCTTTTTTCCTTTTGCCAGTAATTTATATATCTCTGCTACTTTAGGGTCGGTTTCTAGAGACATTTTGTTTCTTTGATTGGGTTATGTTTTTCTGTTTTTCCTGTGCCTTATAATATTGTGATGGAATCCACATACTTGAAGAAACAGTCATGTCTCCCATCCATATGGACTTGCTTTGTATATAAAAGGTTCTTTACTAATTAGACCAGTTAGAGATCCTGGGAACTTTTCAAACCTTTTCTGTGGATGTGCCTTCTCTTGTCCTGTCTTATGAATTCTCTATTATAGGAATTAGCCAATTTCTTTTTTCAGTTGGTTACCATCTTTTGCTCCCTATCTATGTGCAGTACCTTTGTCATACTAGCATATAGCCTATACACATCATCCCTGTACTTTAAACCATCTCTATGTTACTTATAATGCCTAGCACAAGGCAAATGCTCTGTAAATAGCTATAAATACAGTATGAATGCTATGCAAATAATCACTGACTTGCAACAAATTCTAGTTTTGCTTTTTTGCAACTTTTAGGAATCTTTTTCTGAATATTTGTGATCTGTAGCTGGTTGGCTTTGCAAATTCAGAGCCCAGGGACACAGATGGCTGACTGTATGCTGAGTCAGTTCAGTTCTGTCACTTAACTGTGCCCTACTCTTTGTGACCCCATGGAGTGCAACATGCCAGGCTTTCCTGTCCATCACCACCTCTCAGAGCTTGCTCAAACTCATGTCAGTTGAGTCAGTGATGCCATCCGACCATCTCATCCTCTGTTGTTCCCCTCTCCTTATGCTTTCTATGTTTTTCCAGCATCAGAGTCTTTTCCAATTAGTTGTCTCTTCACAGCAGGTTGCCAAAGTATTAAAGCTTCAGTTTCAGTATCAGTCCTTCCAATGAATATTCAAAGTTGATTTCCTTTAGGTTTGATCTACTTGCAGTCTAAGGGACTCTCAAGAGTCTTCTCCAACACCATGATTCAAAAGGCATCAATTCTTTGGTGCTCAGCCTTCTTTATGGTACAGTTGTCTCATCCATGCATGACTACTGGAGAAACCATAACTTTGACTATGCCAGGTACTGTCAGTGATTTAAGACAAAGGAGATAGAAAACCAATACCTCAGGTAGCCTCTCTGAAAAGTCGTTGTTTTGAATACACATTCCATTCAAAGGGAGAAGTCAGGAGTTGAGAGGTTTGTCCATTCTATCCCACTGAGCTGGAGTGGGGGTTGGGAGCCGATGTCTATAATGAACAAATGTGTGCTAGTTCAAATTTTCACTTTTGTTCTGAGTGACTTAACACCTTTTCTTGTCAGCACTTCAGACAAGACAGAAAGCAGACTCCTGGGCAGCACCCTGAAAAGTCTACACATTGAGAGATCCTGGGAACTTTTCAAACCTTTTCTGTGGATTTTTTTTATGAATTCTCTATTATAGGAATTAGCCAATTTCTTTTTTCAGTTGGTTACCATCTTTTGCTCCCTATCTATGTGCAGTACCTTTGTCATACTAGCATATAGCCTATACACATCATCCCTGTACTTTAAACCATCTCTATGTTACTTATAATGCCTAGCACAAGGCAAATGCTCTGTAAATAGCTATAAATACAGTATGAATGCTATGCAAATAATCACTGACTTGCAACAAATTCTAGTTTTGCTTTTTTGCAACTTTTAGGAATCTTTTTCTGAATATTTGTGATCTGTAGCTGGTTGGCTTTGCAAATTCAGAGCCCAGGGACACAGATGGCTGACTGTATGCTGAGTCAGTTCAGTTCTGTCACTTAACTGTGCCCTACTCTTTGTGACCCCATGGAGTGCAACATGCCAGGCTTTCCTGTCCATCACCACCTCTCAGAGCTTGCTCAAACTCATGTCAGTTGAGTCAGTGATGCCATCCGACCATCTCATCCTCTGTTGTTCCCCTCTCCTTATGCTTTCTATGTTTTTCCAGCATCAGAGTCTTTTCCAATTAGTTGTCTCTTCACAGCAGGTTGCCAAAGTATTAAAGCTTCAGTTTCAGTATCAGTCCTTCCAATGAATATTCAAAGTTGATTTCCTTTAGGTTTGATCTACTTGCAGTCTAAGGGACTCTCAAGAGTCTTCTCCAACACCATGATTCAAAAGGCATCAATTCTTTGGTGCTCAGCCTTCTTTATGGTACAGTTGTCTCATCCATGCATGACTACTGGAGAAACCATAACTTTGACTATGCCAGGTACTGTCAGTGATTTAAGACAAAGGAGATAGAAAACCAATACCTCAGGTAGCCTCTCTGAAAAGTCGTTGTTTTGAATACACATTCCATTCAAAGGGAGAAGTCAGGAGTTGAGAGGTTTGTCCATTCTATCCCACTGAGCTGGAGTGGGGGTTGGGAGCCGATGTCTATAATGAACAAATGTGTGCTAGTTCAAATTTTCACTTTTGTTCTGAGTGACTTAACACCTTTTCTTGTCAGCACTTCAGACAAGACAGAAAGCAGACTCCTGGGCAGCACCCTGAAAAGTCTACACATTGAGAGTAATATTACAGTCTCTATTTCCTTCCCCAGGGAGGGACAAGGAGCTGAAAGTTTTCTCCCCATTGTCTCTCACTGAGTCTGAGAGAGAGCTATAGTGAGTGAGTGTCAGATTTTCCGACTAGCCTCAATCCAACTGGTTTCACATTCCCATAGGGTACAAGTGCCTCTTAAGTGAGCCTCTGAATTTCTCAAAAAGGGACTTGGTCTGAGTACTGTTGAATCTATGTGCCCATGGAAGGGAAAGTATCCAGAGCTTCCTATTCTGCCATCCTGCTGATCCATATGATATAATTTTCTGTTTAATTCCTCTATGCTTATTTCCCATGGTTACATTTCATCCCCTTATAAACAAGAATAATCTTGCATCCTCCTTTTCTATTTTCATTTTCTTATGCCACTTGCTCATAGGGCAGCAACTCTTCTTATTGATTGCCTCACTGAAGTTCAGTTCTTCCATCATCAAATTGAATAGATATTTTGAGAACTTTCTCTATCTTAGAAAGCTTCATAATCAAAGATTCAGTTGTGAAGTATGGGGCCAATGAGGACTTCACTGATATTTATTAAATTAAAAAAAAAAGCTCTTCATATGAGCTACTTCATATTAGTCTTATAAGAAATTTAAGAACTTTATACAAGTACTGCTCTGTTCTCTATGCCATATATATTAAATAAAGAGAGATATATTAGAATTCAAGCAATTTTAATATTCCTTTTGGTTGTTATCCAGTGAGACTTCACATATGGTGAATGTGGCAAAATTTTCAAGGTTCTAAGGTAGTGTACAATAGGAAAGAAGGTCTAAAAGATAAATAGGTGACTGGACAAGATCAGGATTAAGTTTCATGGATCAGGTAATTTGTAACAAACTCGAATTACACTTCCTATTTGCAAAGCACAATTGTGAGCTGTGAAAGAACCCCATGAAAACCATGTCAGATTCCCTGCCCTAAAATGGGATGTAGATTAATATAGAAAAGACTATGCTCACAGGTTATCATATGGGGGTGGTATCTTCTAACTATAAAGGGATATAGAGTTTATATAATTACTGGTTCTGCTCTTTAAGCCCTTTTCATTTATTGTCTCTAAACAGTATTAAAGAATTTAAGATAAATCATGTGTGAAAGCTGTTTAAATAAATCCTTCTTCCCAAATACTACCCATTATTTCTTATCCCTCTTTATTGATTTGCTTTTTCTGGTTCTGTTTCTAAATTTGTCTACATACAAATCAGATAATATTAAAAACATTAGCTTGGTAACAACACAAAACTCAGATTATCCCAACTACAAGTCATCATATTTTGGGGTAAAGATCAGTGCACTTCAATAGTTTATCTTAATTGCCATGAATTTCTCAAAAAGGGACTTGGTCTGAGTACTGTTGAATCTATGTGCCCATGGAAGGGAAAGTATCCAGAGCTTCCTATTCTGCCATCCTGCTGATCCATATGATATAATTTTCTGTTTAATTCCTCTATGCTTATTTCCCATGGTTACATTTCATCCCCTTATAAACAAGAATAATCTTGCATCCTCCTTTTCTATTTTCATTTTCTTATGCCACTTGCTCATAGGGCAGCAACTCTTCTTATTGATTGCCTCACTGAAGTTCAGTTCTTCCATCATCAAATTGAATAGATATTTTGAGAACTTTCTCTATCTTAGAAAGCTTCATAATCAAAGATTCAGTTGTGAAGTATGGGGCCAATGAGGACTTCACTGATATTTATTAAATTAAAAAAAAGCTCTTCATATGAGCTACTTCATATTAGTCTTATAAGAAATTTAAGAACTTTATACAAGTACTGCTCTGTTCTCTATGCCATATATATTAAATAAAGAGAGATATATTAGAATTCAAGCAATTTTAATATTCCTTTTGGTTGTTATCCAGTGAGACTTCACATATGGTGAATGTGGCAAAATTTTCAAGGTTCTAAGGTAGTGTACAATAGGAAAGAAGGTCTAAAAGATAAATAGGTGACTGGACAAGATCAGGATTAAGTTTCATGGATCAGGTAATTTGTAACAAACTCGAATTACACTTCCTATTTGCAAAGCACAATTGTGAGCTGTGAAAGAACCCCATGAAAACCATGTCAGATTCCCTGCCCTAAAATGGGATGTAGATTAATATAGAAAAGACTATGCTCACAGGTTATCATATGGGGGTGGTATCTTCTAACTATAAAGGGATATAGAGTTTATATAATTACTGGTTCTGCTCTTTAAGCCCTTTTCATTTATTGTCTCTAAACAGTATTAAAGAATTTAAGATAAATCATGTGTGAAAGCTGTTTAAATAAATCCTTCTTCCCAAATACTACCCATTATTTCTTATCCCTCTTTATTGATTTGCTTTTTCTGGTTCTGTTTCTAAATTTGTCTACATACAAATCAGATAATATTAAAAACATTAGCTTGGTAACAACACAAAACTCAGATTATCCCAACTACAAGTCATCATATTTTGGGGTAAAGATCAGTGCACTTCAATAGTTTATCTTAAGTAAAAAGTACATTTGCCATAACCTTCCCTTTAATATGGTATTTAACTTCAGGAAGATTTGACTCTAAAACAAAATCACACATTGAATCAAGGAATCACTACAGAAATGTATGTAGTACTACACCAATATCTAAATTTAAATTAAAACAAAGCAAAAAGAAGATAAAGCAGCTTCTCATCTGCCTCCACCACCCCACAGCCTCATTTTTTGAAATGTTTTTTCTTTGCTTATCGTCTTATTTTGCTCCTGCCTATTATAAAAGAGTGACTATATTCTTTCTTTAAAGAGAAACTCTGAGAGGAACGGAAACGTTCATTTTGCTCCTGTCATATGTGAAACCGTTTCACCCCAGTTACCATTCATATTTTTCATTATTCTGATGAGCCCTCCTAGATTGTCCATGTCTGTTCTCTGTGGTTTCATCTTGCACGATCATATCTTGATGTCAGACTCTATTCTCCATAGTCTGATTCACAAGGAGTTATTAGAAAAGACTTATTTAAAGACCTGTCTCCTTAGGAATGATTATACACACAAAAGGCAGCTCTTGGATAATTGAGAGCCTGGGGATGGAAGAAGTCAACCATTCTAATGGTTATCTATGTGCCGTCAATGGCGGCTGCTTTTTTAGTCATTTCAGGATTCTAAATACATGTAGGCTTCAAATCAGAAGAAATATAGAGCCATCTCCTTTCATTGTTTGGATGTTTTTAATGATCTAATAAATCTTAAATAGCTCTGTGGATGCTTGCCTCAGATCTGCTTGTGGCTGACAGAGGAGGAAGATATTTCCATTCTCTATTAGTTTGGCCTAAAAGAGCTGAAACATAATTACTGGTTCTGCTCTTTAAGCCCTTTTCATTTATTGTCTCTAAACAGTATTAAAGAATTTAAGATAAATCATGTGTGAAAGCTGTTTAAATAAATCCTTCTTCCCAAATACTACCCATTATTTCTTATCCTCTTTATTGATTTGCTTTTTCTGGTTCTGTTTCTAAATTTGTCTACATACAAATCAGATAATATTAAAACATTAGCTTGGTAACAACACAAAACTCAGATTATCCCAACTACAAGTCATCATATTTTGGGGTAAAGATCAGTGCACTTCAATAGTTTATCTTAAGTAAAAAGTACATTTGCCATAACCTTCCCTTTAATATGGTATTTAACTTCAGGAAGATTTGACTCTAAAACAAAATCACACATTGAATCAAGGAATCACTACAGAAATGTATGTAGTACTACACCAATATCTAAATTTAAATTAAAACAAAGCAAAAAGAAGATAAAGCAGCTTCTCATCTGCCTCCACCACCCCACAGCCTCATTTTTTGAAATGTTTTTTCTTTGCTTATCGTCTTATTTTGCTCCTGCCTATTATAAAAGAGTGACTATATTCTTTCTTTAAAGAGAAACTCTGAGAGGAACGGAAACGTTCATTTTGCTCCTGTCATATGTGAAACCGTTTCACCCCAGTTACCATTCATATTTTTCATTATTCTGATGAGCCCTCCTAGATTGTCCATGTCTGTTCTCTGTGGTTTCATCTTGCACGATCATATCTTGATGTCAGACTCTATTCTCCATAGTCTGATTCACAAGGAGTTATTAGAAAAGACTTATTTAAAGACCTGTCTCCTTAGGAATGATTATACACACAAAAGGCAGCTCTTGGATAATTGAGAGCCTGGGGATGGAAGAAGTCAACCATTCTAATGGTTATCTATGTGCCGTCAATGGCGGCTGCTTTTTTAGTCATTTCAGGATTCTAAATACATGTAGGCTTCAAATCAGAAGAAATATAGAGCCATCTCCTTTCATTGTTTGGATGTTTTTAATGATCTAATAAATCTTAAATAGCTCTGTGGATGCTGCCTCAGATCTGCTTGTGGCTGACAGAGGAGGAAGATATTTTTCCATTCTCTATTAGTTTGGCCTAAAAGAGCACACTTGTCAAAGCAGTGAGAGGTTTGCCAGTTCAGGTGTGCAATCAATACGAAAAAATGTCAAAGGTCCTCAGTGAGAGGAAGGTCATGGCCTTGGATTCTGTGAGTCTGTAAATTGATGATGAATCCCAGATTGTATTAGCAGTGAGTCACTTAGCTGATTAAAAAAACTCTACTGATAGGATGTTAAAGTAATTAATGTAAATATGAGAAAGCATGTGAAAACAAATAGACATACCCCTATCTGCATGAGGGCTGTATCAATATATCCTGAAAACTTCATGCCACTATACCCAAATATAGCTACTCTCTGGATAACTGTATATCTGAATCCCATAGAAAGTATTCAGAGAAAAACTTAAGGACTGTCCTTAGAAGCGGAGTCTAAGTTATTAAAAATAAGAACAGGGCTTCCCTGGTGGTCCAGTGGGTAAGGACACCGCCTTGCAGTGCAAGGCGCACCAGTTCAATCCCTGGCCTGGGAAGATCCCACGTGCCGAGGAGCAGCTGGACCCATGTGTCCTATTACCAAGCCGGAGCTCAGGAGCGCATGCGCCCAGAGCCGGTGCTCTGCGACAACAGAGGCCACTGCAGTGGGAGGCCCACACGGGCCAAAGAACAAAGACGGATGAAAATAGATAAATGAAAGACCAATAGAAGTGGCCCGCCCGCCCCCCTCCCTCCCCAACCCAGCCCCCCACCCTCCAAAAAAAATAAAAAATGAAAAAATAAGAGCTCCAATAGTAGAGTTAGTTTGGTTCATGAATATGTTTTGGTGTTCTTAGAATTGAACATGCTTCTATTCTCTAAAAGCACATGTAGGCACTTCCTGGTGATCCAGTGATTAAGAATTCACCTGCCAATGCAGGGGATACCAGTTTGATCCCTAGTTCATTATGGATTCTAAATAAGTAGGCTTCAAATCAGAAGAAATATAGAGCCATCTCCTTTCATTGTTTGGATGTTTTTAATGATCTAATAAATCTTAAATAGCTCTGTGGATGCTGCCTCAGATCTGCTTGTGGCTGACAGAGGAGGAAGATATTTTTCCATTCTCTATTAGTTTGGCCTAAAAGAGCACACTTGTCAAAGCAGTGAGAGGTTTGCCAGTTCAGGTGTGCAATCAATACGAAAAAATGTCAAAGGTCCTCAGTGAGAGGAAGGTCATGGCCTTGGATTCTGTGAGTCTGTAAATTGATGATGAATCCCAGATTGTATTAGCAGTGAGTCACTTAGCTGATTAAAAAAACTCTACTGATAGGATGTTAAAGTAATTAATGTAAATATGAGAAAGCATGTGAAAACAAATAGACATACCCCTATCTGCATGAGGGCTGTATCAATATATCCTGAAAACTTCATGCCACTATACCCAAATATAGCTACTCTCTGGATAACTGTATATCTGAATCCCATAGAAAGTATTCAGAGAAAAACTTAAGGACTGTCCTTAGAAGCGGAGTCTAAGTTATTAAAAATAAGAACAGGGCTTCCCTGGTGGTCCAGTGGGTAAGGACACCGCCTTGCAGTGCAAGGCGCACCAGTTCAATCCCTGGCCTGGGAAGATCCCACGTGCCGAGGAGCAGCTGGACCCATGTGTCCTATTACCAAGCCGGAGCTCAGGAGCGCATGCGCCCAGAGCCGGTGCTCTGCGACAACAGAGGCCACTGCAGTGGGAGGCCCACACGGGCCAAAGAACAAAGACGGATGAAAATAGATAAATGAAAGACCAATAGAAGTGGCCCGCCCATTCCCCTTCCTCCCTACCCCACCCTCCAAAAAAAATAAAAAATGAAAAAATAAGAGCTCCAATAGTAGAGTTAGTTTGGTTCATGAATATGTTTTGGTGTTCTTAGAATTGAACATGCTTCTATTCTCTAAAAGCACATGTAGGCACTTCCCTGGTGATCCAGTGATTAAGAATTCACCTGCCAATGCAGGGGATACCAGTTTGATCCCTAGTTCAGGTAAATCTCACATGCCACACAGCACCTAAGCCCTAACACAACTACTGAACTCTCCGCCCTCTAGAGGTCATGAGCTGCAACTACTGAGCTGCGTGCTGCAACTACTGAAACCCATGCACCCTAGAGCCTGGGTTCAGCAACAAGAGAAGTTACCGCAATGAGAAGACTGCACACAGCATTGAAGAGTATCCTCCACTCACTGTAACTATAGACAGCCTGCTTAGCAATGAATACACAGCACAGCCGATTAATTAATTAACTAATTTTAAATGTACATCAAACTAGATCATACTGGTATAAAATTAAGGCATCTCCCATTCTCTCTTCCCCTTAGAGTTCTAACTTGGTTATTTGTCTCTAGTTTTTTAATGTTTTTTTTTTAATTTTGGCCTCTTTTATTGTTCTTTTATCTATTTATTTTCATCCATCTTTATTCTTTGACCTGTGTGGGCCTCCCCTTGCAGTGGCCTCTCCCGTTGCAGAGCACCGGCTCTGGGCGTGTGTGCTCCAGAGCACTGGCTCATAATTGGACACACTGGTCCAGCCACTTCACAGCATGTGGGATCTTCCCAGGCCAGGGATGGAACCAGTGCCCCTTGCACTGCAAGGCAGACTCTTTACCCACTGGACCACCAGGGAAGCCCTAGCTTTTTAATTTTTACAGTCATGCTTTTCCACATAAATGGATCTGTAATATCAATTTAAATACTTTTCAGACAACATCCGGGAGTGTATGAGTGTGTTTGGGGAATAAGGATGTCACAGGTGTAATTGAACAAATCTTGCTACATCTGTCTGTCATATGGTCAGTAGCCCCGAAGGTCAGGGTCTCATTACCAGTCTATCCTGATTCTAATTGTATGTCACAAAGTCCTGTGAGGGGAACTGCATTTGATTCAAATCTAAATGATGAGAGTTCAATTCATATATGTTGCTGCAGGGACAGAAAGGAGAGGTCAAGTAGCAGCTTACACTGTGCCAATGATTTTATCATCACTCTCGTCAATGAGTTTAAACTCTGTTTTCAAATAAAGTATCGTGTTCTAGATAAAGATGATGTGGTACATATATACCATGGAATACTACTCAGCCATTAAAAAGAATGAAAAATGCCATTTGTGGCAGCAGGACGGACCTAGAGATTATTACATTAAGTAAAGTAAGTCAGAAAGAAAAAAGACAAATACCATATGATACCACATATGTGGAATCTAAAATATGACACATATATTAGACACATATGAACATATCTATGAAACAGAAACAGACTTCCAGACATAGAGAACAGGCTTGTGGTTGCCAACGGGGAAAAAAGGGAGGTGAGGAATAGACAGCCTGCTTGGAATAAACAGCACAGCCGATTAATTAATTAACTAATTTTAAATGTACATCAAACTAGATCATACTGGTATAAAATTAAGGCATCTCCCATTCTCTCTTCCCCTTAGAGTTCTAACTTGGTTATTTGTCTCTAGTTTTTTAATGTTTTTTTTTTAATTTTGGCCTCTTTTATTGTTCTTTTATTTATTTATTTTGATCCATCTTTATTCTTTGACCTGTGTGGGCCTCCCCTTGCAGTGGCCTCTCTCCTGGCAGATCACTGGCTCTGGACTCATGTGCTCCAGAGCACTGTCTCATAATTGGACACACTGGTCCAGCCACTTCACAGCATGTGGGATCTTCCCAGGCCAGGGATGGAACCAGTGCCCCTTGCACTGCAAGGCAGACTCTTTACCCACTGGACCACCAGGGAAGCCCTAGCTTTTTAATTTTTACAGTCATGCTTTTCCACATAAATGGATCTGTAATATCAATTTAAATACTTTTCAGACAACATCCGGGAGTGTATGAGTGTGTTTGGGGAATAAGGATGTCACAGGTGTAATTGAACAAATCTTGCTACATCTGTCTGTCATATGGTCAGTAGCCCCGAAGGTCAGGGTCTCATTACCAGTCTATCCTGATTCTAATTGTATGTCACAAAGTCCTGTGAGGGGAACTGCATTTGATTCAAATCTAAATGATGAGAGTTCAATTCATATATGTTGCTGCAGGGACAGAAAGGAGAGGTCAAGTAGCAGCTTACACTGTGCCAATGATTTTATCATCACTCTCGTCAATGAGTTTAAACTCTGTTTTCAAATAAAGTATCGTGTTCTAGATAAAGATGATGTGGTACATATATACCATGGAATACTACTCAGCCATTAAAAAGAATGAAAAATGCCATTTGTGGCAGCAGGACGGACCTAGAGATTATTACATTAAGTAAAGTAAGTCAGAAAGAAAAAAGACAAATACCATATGATACCACATATGTGGAATCTAAAATATGACACATATATTAGACACATATGAACATATCTATGAAACAGAAACAGACTTCCAGACATAGAGAACAGGCTTGTGGTTGCCAACGGGGGAAAAAAGGGAGGTGAGGAATAGATTGAGAATTTGAAGGTTAGCATACATACATTTGAAGGTTAGTCTATTACATATCTAGGATGAATATATACCAAAGTCTTACTGTATAGCACAGGGAACTATATTCAATATCCTGTGATAAAGCATAATGGAAAAGAATATGAAGAAGACTGTTCTTTGGTAGGCATTAAGTTGCTAATTAATTATGCTCTTTTAATCATTGAGCTATCAAGAAAAAGAATGTACAACTGAATCACTGCTATATAGCAGACATTAACAAAACATTGTAAATCAACTATACTTCAACAAGATAAATTTAAAAAAAAAAAGTTACATTCTGAGGGTCAAAGGGTTAGGACTTAAACATATGGATTTGGGGGGACAAAATTTAATCCTTAATAGGAGTTAATTAACAAGGGCTCATTTTCATTATTTGGTAATGCTCACATTAAAAACCCAAACACTTGCATTCCAAAATACATTTCAGATTATCAATCAGCAAGTTTTTTTAATTCCTCCCCTTTTTTCTTTTTCAGTAAATCTTACTCAGTACTGTTAGAGATACAAAAGAATTGAGAAATAAAGGTCTTTTGTTTCTTATTTTGAACATATAGATATGCTTTTTGTTTTAAATTTATTTTATTGAAGTATAGTTGATTTACAGTGCTGTGTCTTTTCAAGAACAGCCCCTTATCCTACCACAATTGTTGCTGCAGGGAAAAAGGAAAGGAGAGGTCAAGTAGCAGCTTACACTGTGCCAATGATTTTATCATCACTCTCGTCAATGAGTTTAAACTCTGTTTTCAAATAAAGTATCGTGTTCTAGATAAAGATGATGTGGTACATATATACCATGGAATACTACTCAGCCATTAAAAAGAATGAAAAATGCCATTTGTGGCAGCAGGACGGACCTAGAGATTATTACATTAAGTAAAGTAAGTCAGAAAGAAAAAAGACAAATACCATATGATACCACATATGTGGAATCTAAAATATGACACATATATTAGACACATATGAACATATCTATGAAACAGAAACAGACTTCCAGACATAGAGAACAGGCTTGTGGTTGCCAACGGGGAAAAAGGTAGGTGAGGAATAGATTGAGAATTTGAAGGTTAGCATACATACATTTGAAGGTTAGTCTATTACATATCTAGGATGAATATATACCAAAGTCTTACTGTATAGCACAGGGAACTATATTCAATATCCTGTGATAAAGCATAATGGAAAAGAATATGAAGAAGACTGTTCTTTGGTAGGCATTAAGTTGCTAATTAATTATGCTCTTTTAATCATTGAGCTATCAAGAAAAAGAATGTACAACTGAATCACTGCTATATAGCAGACATTAACAAAACATTGTAAATCAACTATACTTCAACAAGATAAATTTAAAAAAAAAAAGTTACATTCTGAGGGTCAAAGGGTTAGGACTTAAACATATGGATTTGGGGGCACAAAATTTAATCCTTAATAGGAGTTAATTAACAAGGGCTCATTTTCATTATTTGGTAATGCTCACATTAAAAACCCAAACACTTGCATTCCAAAATACATTTCAGATTATCAATCAGCAAGTTTTTTTTAATTCCTCCCTTTTCTCTTTTTTCAGTAAATCTTACTCAGTACTGTTAGAGATACAAAAGAATTGAGAAATAAAGGTCTTTTGTTTCTTATTTTGAACATATAGATATGCTTTTTTGTTTTTAAATTTATTTTATTGAAGTATAGTTGATTTACAGTGCTGTGTCTTTTTCAAGAACAGCTTATCCTACCACCAACTAGTGATGACAACACTAAGCAAAAATTGCAACCTGTTTTACTCAGAAAACATATCAACCCGTGTAATTAAAGAGCAAAACAGCTAGGTCTTTCCCATGTAATCTGATAACACCTCATAAGAAGTTTTCGTTATTATTTTCCTAAAGGTATATTTCGAAAGAATATTCCTTGGCCAAATCCCTGCACATGTGAAGATTCATGAGAATGCAGGCCACATTTATGGATTCAAGGGCTGCATTCAAGGACTCCAGGTAAACAACAAAGAATTCTTCCTCATTGATGAAGCCCTGCGTGGGAAGAACATTGAGAACTGCCAGGGTGCTCCCTGCCAGGGTCACCTGTGCCGCAACAATGGCACCTGCGTCAGGTATGTACCTGCCTCCTGTCTCCTGCCTCCAACTTAATTACTAAAAGAATGAAACCAGCAGCACTATCATCTAGGTGGTAGACAAGAGACATCTGGAACTTCCAGGTTTTTGTGTACATAACCTAGATGATGATCTTTGCTCAAATAAATGTATATATTGTGGTTTCAATGTCAAAAATTCCTGACTTCTAAAAATACTGAGTAACTAGACCTTAGTGGCAACTCTGGCAACTCTTAATGGAGTCAAGTGTAATTTTACCAAAGTGTTTTGCTCTCTGAAAATAAGAATGAGAGATTATTATTCACCAATAATGATTCTGATGCCTTAATTTTATTGTTTACTTTTACTTTAACTTAAAAATAAATATACTCATATCTCTAAGATTTGAGACAGAGAAAAAAATAGCTATACCCATTTTTTCTTAAGAAAAATCTTACATAGACTTTTTTCCACCTTGAAGTAAAGATTCAAAATGTTTAAAAGCTTAATAAGATCTTAATTAAAACTACTTTCTGTTCCATTAATGTGTCTTCAGTGAATTTGCCCTCAGGGAGTCTCATTTGGTTGGTAGAGAAAATAGCCTCCAATTCCTTTAATCCTCTGAGAAATCTTTATTTCAGGGCTACAAATAATGACAGAGTGGAAACTCAAACATGTACAGGTTATAATAATTCAAGTCAAGGAAAAATTTATCAATTCTCATAGGAAATATCTTAATTAACTCAGCTCTGTTTTCTAAGGGGCAAGCTATGAAGTAATTAATTACTCTATAAATATAAACATCTATGTGCAGGGTGTGAGAAAAAGAAAAATTCTATCAAAAAAGTACAATAGGAAAAGACAGGTAGAGGTGGGTTCTTAAAAGTGATCACTCAAATAGAAAAAGAAACTGATAGATAGAACAAAATGTCAAAGATCAGGAACAGAGGGATGGACAGACATGACAAAGTCAGGCTGATGAACTTATTAGGCAACCAGAAACTGACCACAATAATGTTGAAGAAAATGCACAGTGAGAAAGGAAGTTACCAACTCTTAGAGTATATAAAATCTTTGCTTCCAAATAATTGTGTCTAAGTCTGTGACTTGATTTACACTCTTGTAAAATAATTGTGAAGCCCTGCGTGAAGCTTGAGACTTGCTCCCTGCCAGGGTCACCTGTGCCGCAACAATGGCACCTGCGTCAGGTATGTACCTGCCTCCTGTCTCCTGCCTCCAACTTAATTACTAAAAGAATGAAACCAGCAGCACTATCATCTAGGTGGTAGACAAGAGACATCTGGAACTTCCGGGTTTTTTGTGTACATAACCTAGATGATGATCTTTGCTCAAATAAATGTATATATTGTGGTTTCAATGTCAAAAATTCCTGACTTCTAAAAATACTGAGTAACTAGACCTTAGTGGCAACTCTGGCAACTCTTAATGGAGTCAAGTGTAATTTTACCAAAGTGTTTTGCTCTCTGAAAATAAGAATGAGAGATTATTATTCACCAATAATGATTCTGATGCCTTAATTTTATTGTTTACTTTTACTTTAACTTAAAAATAAATATACTCATATCTCTAAGATTTGAGACAGAGAAAAAAATAGCTATACCCATTTTTTCTTAAGAAAAATCTTACATAGACTTTTTTCCACCTTGAAGTAAAGATTCAAAATGTTTAAAAGCTTAATAAGATCTTAATTAAAACTACTTTCTGTTCCATTAATGTGTCTTCAGTGAATTTGCCCTCAGGGAGTCTCATTTGGTTGGTAGAGAAAATAGCCTCCAATTCCTTTAATCCTCTGAGAAATCTTTATTTCAGGGCTACAAATAATGACAGAGTGGAAACTCAAACATGTACAGGTTATAATAATTCAAGTCAAGGAAAAATTTATCAATTCTCATAGGAAATATCTTAATTAACTCAGCTCTGTTTTCTAAGGGGCAAGCTATGAAGTAATTAATTACTCTATAAATATAAACATCTATGTGCAGGGTGTGAGAAAAAGAAAAATTCTATCAAAAAAGTACAATAGGAAAAGACAGGTAGAGGTGGGTTCTTAAAAGTGATCACTCAAATAGAAAAAGAAACTGATAGATAGAACAAAATGTCAAAGATCAGGAACAGAGGGATGGACAGACATGACAAAGTCAGGCTGATGAACTTATTAGGCAACCAGAAACTGACCACAATAATGTTGAAGAAAATGCACAGTGAGAAAGGAAGTTACCAACTCTTAGAGTATATAAAATCTTTGCTTCCAAATAATTGTGTCTAAGTCTGTGACTTGATTTACACTCTTGTAAAATAACAACCTATCTCATATAGGAAAAGTATAGCAGGTAAAGTTTTAAAGGATTTTAAAAGAGTAAATTTTACTTGTGTGAAGGAAACAAAATCAAGCCTTTACTTAGTAAATATTCTGCTTTATGAGGAATTGATAATAGCAATTATTTTTTAAATTATAATAATGCAAAAATTATTTAGCAAGATAACCTTCAGACCCTGTAGGAAAAAGGATGCATTTTTGCCTAATTAAATGAAATAGAAACAGGAAAAAAAATCTTTTCTTACTAACTTTATAAAGCCTGAAACCTGTGAGTTGCCTTTAACCAACAGAATAACCAATAGAATAGGGTGATGAGATGTCAGTTCCGTGATTAAGTCACACAGGATTGCAAGCAAGGAGACTCTCTCTTGCTGGCTTTGGTGAAGCATGAAGCAATTATAGGAAGGTCCATTTGACAAAGCAGTGAGTACAGCTTCCTCCAGGAAGCAGCTAGTATGGCCACTGACTGACAGCCACCAGATCCGAGTCTTTGATTCTGTAACTGTAAACAACTGTATTTTATCACAAACCCATAAACTAGGGAGCAAGTCTTCCCCAGCTGACGCTTGAGATGAGACCCAAATCTGATCAACAACCTAACTGAGCTTGTGATACCTTATACAGAGGACCCAGTGAGAGACCTTCCCAGACTTTTCACTCAGGGAAACAATGAAGTAATAAATTACTCTATAAATATAAACATCTATGTGCAGGGTGTGAGAAAAGAAAATTCTATCAAAAAAGTACAATAGGAAAAGACAGGTAGAGGTGGGTTCTTAAAAGTGATCACTCAAATAGAAAAAGAAACTGATAGATAGAACAAAATGTCAAAGATCAGGAACAGAGGGATGGACAGACATGACAAAGTCAGGCTGATGAACTTATTAGGCAACCAGAAACTGACCACAATAATGTTGAAGAAAATGCACAGTGAGAAAGGAAGTTACCAACTCTTAGAGTATATAAAATCTTTGCTTCCAAATAATTGTGTCTAAGTCTGTGACTTGATTTACACTCTTGTAAAATAACAACCTATCTCATATAGGAAAAGTATAGCAGGTAAAGTTTTAAAGGATTTTAAAAGAGTAAATTTTACTTGTGTGAAGGAAACAAAATCAAGCCTTTACTTAGTAAATATTCTGCTTTATGAGGAATTGATAATAGCAATTATTTTTTAAATTATAATAATGCAAAAATTATTTAGCAAGATAACCTTCAGACCCTGTAGGAAAAAGGATGCATTTTTGCCTAATTAAATGAAATAGAAACAGGAAAAAAAATCTTTTCTTACTAACTTTATAAAGCCTGAAACCTGTGAGTTGCCTTTAACCAACAGAATAACCAATAGAATAGGGTGATGAGATGTCAGTTCCGTGATTAAGTCACACAGGATTGCAAGCAAGGAGACTCTCTCTTGCTGGCTTTGGTGAAGCATGAAGCAATTATAGGAAGGTCCATTTGACAAAGCAGTGAGTACAGCTTCCTCCAGGAAGCAGCTAGTATGGCCACTGACTGACAGCCACCAGATCCGAGTCTTTGATTCTGTAACTGTAAACAACTGTATTTTATCACAAACCCATAAACTAGGGAGCAAGTCTTCCCCAGCTGACGCTTGAGATGAGACCCAAATCTGATCAACAACCTAACTGAGCTTGTGATACCTTATACAGAGGACCCAGTGAGAGACCTTCCCAGACTTTTCACTCAGGGAAACAATGAAGTAATAAATGTGTATTATTTTAATCGGCTGATCATATGGTAATTTTGTTAAGCAAAAAAGAAACTAAATACCACCTAATTTTCATCACAAATATCTAACATCACTAACTAGAAGAAGTAGGGAGAGAATGGATAGTTTTACTTTAGAAATTTACTCTCTCTGATATTGTAAACCAAGTACACCTTAAATAAAGTAAATCTCTTACTTTCATAAAAAGAACTTCATATTACTGCCAATCTTATATTATATACTTGAAACTAAAAGGAAAGCTAGTCATCCTAGGAGAGTATAAGCAGTCCTAGGCTGAATCATACTTTGTAAGTTCGTTCTCTTGTATCTCCTCTGACAAATACTGCCTGAAGGCCAACTAAAACCCAAGGAATCTGTGAGGTGAAAATGTGTATTGAAGACACTGTCCTGCATAGAAGAAGCTTTCACTCAAGTGTAGAAGCTTTATCAGTTCTTCAGATCTTAGGATGAATTTTCCCACAGAAATGTATCTCTGTTCTGTCACATATATTATTCTGGTCATCCATATCAATTTCTCAATCTTTCAAGCTCTCAATCTCTACTCTAGAGAAAGCCACTCGAATGTCAACAGGCTTTGGCAAACACTAGTTAAGGTCTTCCAGATCTGTATGTGCTTTTTTATGGCCAGTCAAATGGAGACTTACCATCTGTGTATCCACCAAACAAAACATTTATTCCTATCCCTTGAACAATGAGATTTCTCTCTTCATTGCCAATGCTGAACCTCCATAACCCACACTTTGAATTACTGCATCCAAGGAAGGCTAATTTATGGCAACTATGATTTCGTTTCAGAATCTCCTCATGCATGTGAATAATATAATACAGTGGAATTGTTCAGTTCTGAAACAATAACAAAAAGTTATTCTCAGAAGGACCATAGCACCTGTAACTGTAGTTTTCACAAACCCATAAACTAGGGAGCAAGTCTTCCCCAGCTGACGCTTGAGATGAGACCCAAATCTGATCAACAACCTAACTGAGCTTGTGATACCTTATACAGAGGACCCAGTGAGAGACCTTCCCAGACTTTTCACTCAGGGAAACAATGAAGTAATAAATGTGTATTATTTTAATCGGCTGATCATATGGTAATTTTGTTAAGCAAAAAAGAAACTAAATACCACCTAATTTTCATCACAAATATCTAACATCACTAACTAGAAGAAGTAGGGAGAGAATGGATAGTTTTACTTTAGAAATTTACTCTCTCTGATATTGTAAACCAAGTACACCTTAAATAAAGTAAATCTCTTACTTTCATAAAAAGAACTTCATATTACTGCCAATCTTATATTATATACTTGAAACTAAAAGGAAAGCTAGTCATCCTAGGAGAGTATAAGCAGTCCTAGGCTGAATCATACTTTGTAAGTTCGTTCTCTTGTATCTCCTCTGACAAATACTGCCTGAAGGCCAACTAAAACCCAAGGAATCTGTGAGGTGAAAATGTGTATTGAAGACACTGTCCTGCATAGAAGAAGCTTTCACTCAAGTGTAGAAGCTTTATCAGTTCTTCAGATCTTAGGATGAATTTTCCCACAGAAATGTATCTCTGTTCTGTCACATATATTATTCTGGTCATCCATATCAATTTCTCAATCTTTCAAGCTCTCAATCTCTACTCTAGAGAAAGCCACTCGAATGTCAACAGGCTTTGGCAAACACTAGTTAAGGTCTTCCAGATCTGTATGTGCTTTTTTATGGCCAGTCAAATGGAGACTTACCATCTGTGTATCCACCAAACAAAACATTTATTCCTATCCCTTGAACAATGAGATTTCTCTCTTCATTGCCAATGCTGAACCTCCATAACCCACACTTTGAATTACTGCATCCAAGGAAGGCTAATTTATGGCAACTATGATTTCGTTTCAGAATCTCCTCATGCATGTGAATAATATAATACAGTGGAATTGTTCAGTTCTGAAACAATAACAAAAAGTTATTCTCAGAAGGACCATGAGAACAGCCCCTAGGGAGTAAAACATCTAATACAAGGAAAGCAGAGAGCACAGATAGTGATAAGTACACAGGGAAGATCATCAGAAAGAGAATGTTGACTTCGCTTGCTGTTCTGTCTAAAACGCCAACACACAGTCATAACAGAGCAGTTCAGCAGTCTGTGCAGTAACCCAAAGAGAGAACCAGAGTATGCACTGAAGGAAGTCTCTGTGAGGCTAGGAGCAGTGCAAGTCCAATGAGAAGAATACAGAGCAAAGAAGTACATCTCTAAGAATCACTACCATGGCCAACATCCTGCCCTCATTTGATGCCCACCCACACTTGGAATACAAGAGGTGCAAAAGCTTTCCTACCAAAGAACCAAGAGAAACTGCTATTAAGCTCCATCTTTACTTAGAAAATGTGGATCTGAATTGGCTTAAGGCCTTTGGGAATTCACTTCTCATTTCATTCGGCGTTGGCCAAAACCAGGGGTTTCTTTCTTCTCTTGCCACCGTACTATAAAATGCATCTCTCCAAGAGGTTCCAAGCTCCCTCTCAATACTCTTCACCCCTTGAGTCTGTCCGCACCACCTGACTGGATCCCATTTCTGACCCTAGCCAGGCAGACTTCTCAACTGCTCTCCTCTTTTCTCCTACTTTCCCAGAAAGGGAGTGTTAGATTCAAGACTGCTTTCAAAATAGCAGAGCAATTTAAATGTTATATTAATATTCAACACTTCTGGATACAAAAGGAATGGACAAAATAATCTGATGGAATTCTTTTTTATTTCTACTTTTAATACTTTATTTGCAACATAATAAATCATGCATGTTCAAAATAAGAGTCATTATTACAAAGACAAGAAGAAAGGTGTTGTACTTTCTGGTTTCTTGTCTTAGGATATAAAGACACTACTATTTTAAGTGTGTACATGTGTACATGATGTTTTTACTTGAAAATGCTAATTGTGATTTCTCATCACAGTTTAATGTTCTAATCCAGAAACTCTAATCTAAAGGTTGGGGAATGTCTCCTAATGAGGGAGAAATGTTTGTCTACAAATGCATACATATACACACGCACACAGCTACACAGACACCTGAACATTCCAATCGGTACCTTTTGGAAATGCAAGCCCACTTTTCCAAACATGTAAAGAATAACCGTGGCTTAACAAGAGATAACTTTGAAAGAAGTGTGCCCGAGACTAGAGTAGAATGGTAATGGAACAGAGCTTCAGTATCAGAGCTACACTTTAAAGCTAACAAAAACAAAACAGAGTTATATATCCATTTATAAACAAGGTCTTCATTATATTTTAGCAGCTTTGTTGATGTAATCTGCTGTTATTCAGTGCTGCTTCTACATTATCTATGAAAGTAATCTGCTTGGAAGACAAGTTTCATATTGAAAAGCCTTAAGGGTAGTAACTCTTCAGCAGCTTTACTAAGCAAATGCCATTCTGCTTTGAGTACCATCACATGTTTCTGGACAGTATCCAATCTTTCTTCATTTTGTTATAAATCCATACTAGAATTTTCAAGCCCCTGTGGTTGTTCATTTCAGAGAAATCCAAATTGCATGCAGTGAAATTTAGTTTAGAAAAAATGATACAGAAGGGTTATTCTGAGTACTCAAATCTCTATGGTCTTTGAGCAAGCTGCTTCCAAAGGGCATGGGAAGGTTAGCAAATCAAACAGATAACATTTAAATCACTCTCTTTTTTGTCAGATGCTTACCAGGCAGACTTCTCAACTGCTCTCCTCTTTTCTCCTACTTTCCCAGAAAGGGAGTGTTAGATTCAAGACTGCTTTCAAAATAGCAGAGCAATTTAAATGTTATATTAATATTCAACACTTCTGGATACAAAAGGAATGGACAAAATAATCTGATGGAATTCTTTTTTATTTCTACTTTTAATACTTTATTTGCAACATAATAAATCATGCATGTTCAAAATAAGAGTCATTATTACAAAGACAAGAAGAAAGGTGTTGTACTTTCTGGTTTCTTGTCTTAGGATATAAAGACACTACTATTTTAAGTGTGTACATGTGTACATGATGTTTTTACTTGAAAATGCTAATTGTGATTTCTCATCACAGTTTAATGTTCTAATCCAGAAACTCTAATCTAAAGGTTGGGGAATGTCTCCTAATGAGGGAGAAATGTTTGTCTACAAATGCATACATATACACACGCACACAGCTACACAGACACCTGAACATTCCAATCGGTACCTTTTGGAAATGCAAGCCCACTTTTCCAAACATGTAAAGAATAACCGTGGCTTAACAAGAGATAACTTTGAAAGAAGTGTGCCCGAGACTAGAGTAGAATGGTAATGGAACAGAGCTTCAGTATCAGAGCTACACTTTAAAGCTAACAAAAACAAAACAGAGTTATATATCCATTTATAAACAAGGTCTTCATTATATTTTAGCAGCTTTGTTGATGTAATCTGCTGTTATTCAGTGCTGCTTCTACATTATCTATGAAAGTAATCTGCTTGGAAGACAAGTTTCATATTGAAAAGCCTTAAGGGTAGTAACTCTTCAGCAGCTTTACTAAGCAAATGCCATTCTGCTTTGAGTACCATCACATGTTTCTGGACAGTATCCAATCTTTCTTCATTTTGTTATAAATCCATACTAGAATTTTCAAGCCCCTGTGGTTGTTCATTTCAGAGAAATCCAAATTGCATGCAGTGAAATTTAGTTTAGAAAAAATGATACAGAAGGGTTATTCTGAGTACTCAAATCTCTATGGTCTTTGAGCAAGCTGCTTCCAAAGGGCATGGGAAGGTTAGCAAATCAAACAGATAACATTTAAATCACTCTCTCCTTTCTTTGTCAGATGCTTACCAGATGTTTTAAAATAGGCTGGGTGGTGCTAGTGCTAAAGAATCCAGAACCCACCTGACATTGCAGGAGATGCAAGAGACAGAGGTTCGTTACTTGACTCAGGAAGATCCCCTGGAGAAGGAAATGGCAACCCACTCTAGTATTGTTGCCTGGAAAATCCCACAGACGGAGGAGCCTGGCATGCTACTGGCCCACAGGATCACAAAGAGTCAGACACGACTGTGCATGCAAGCAATAATTTAAAAGGAGCATCAAGTTTGGGAATATACCCTATACAATCACTGCACCAGGCATGTATGTCACTGACATTATACTGAGTAATTATTCAGACATGAATTTTAGACTCAGTCTTAATTTTACCAGAAGCTAAGCAATTAGGAATGGATTTGACCATATATAGAAAGTCAGTAATCCCAGAAAGTGAATGACTGTGTTCTCTGTACCTCTGCTTGTCCTCTTAGCTTTAATTCACCACTGACCAGAGCAATCTTCCATGTGCTAAGGCAGAGGTCAGCAAACCGTTTTCATAAACAGACAAATAACAAATATTTTAGACTTTGCCTCATAACTATTCAACCCTACTACTGTTACACCAAAACAGTCATTGACAATATAGAAATGAATGTACATGACTTTGTACCAGTAAAATTTTATTTATAAAAATAGATGTTTGGCAAAATTTGATCCAAAGACCACAGTTTCCAAATCACTGTATCTGTCCATGAGATTCTCCAGAAAAGCATACTGGAGTGGGTTGCCATTTCTTCCCCCAAGGGATCTTCCTTAACCAGGGATCAAACCCACATCTCTTATGCCTTCTGTATTGGCAGGCAGGTTCTTTATCACCAGCACCACCTGGGATGGGTTACTACACCAATGGTTTTAGTCAATTAATTCACCAGGAAATTACAATTCAATTTTTCCCCTTAAGCTATGTGTGTATACATACATATGTACAAAATATTGACTCATTGAATTATAGAGGCTAAGTCCCAGTATGTGCCACCAGCAAGTTGGTCTTGTGAATTTCAATTTGAGTCTGAAGGCCTGAAACCCTCTAGTGCTGATGACAGAAAGTCAGAGTCACAGCTCACAGTCAGGCGGAGACTATAGCCAGCCTTCATTCACTTTTGTTCTGCCTAGACCCTCAGGGGATTGAGTGAGGCCCATTCCACCGGGAAGGGCCACCTTCTCTACTCAGTCTAATAATTCAGATACTAACATTGCCTGTAAACAGCCCCACAGACACACCTAGAAATAATATTTAGCCAGTCAAGTCCCCACATGAAATAACTATCACCAGAACCTCAGAAAATGTATGTATTTAACATTCTGGAATTTCCATTGCCCCCTTTGTCCAGTGGGAACAGAAGTGAAAGCTGGTTTATTTCATTCTTTTCTTTCATTCATTTTCCCTATAATTTCATAGACATCGATTTTTACATTTTCAGGTGAAAAGAAGTCATTTTTCATGATTTCTGAGGTATTTAGTTTTCAAATCATTTAGCACTTCAAAATGAAGTAGGAGACATAAATTGAACTTCAAATTGCAATTGTTACAACTACTATAGAACACAAAGAATCCAGTTATTGTGTCCTAATGTTTCCATCTGTTCAGTACAGAATGACAACATCTCCCAAACGTGCACTTGTCTTTACTGTCATGTCACAGTGCCATGTATCTAAACATCACTACTGAAATATTCTAAAACTCAGTATCCTTCTAGATTACTCCTAATCCAGCTCAGTAGCATACCCAAATCCTCTAAATACCAAGGAGGAATGTGGCTAAGTCATATCAATTTCTGACCACATATTTAGATTAATAATACCTTTAAATATTTAACTTCAAAATTTGATCCAGCCACAGTTTCCAAATCACTGTATCTGTCCATGAGATTCTCCAGAAAAGCATACTGGAGTGGGTTGCCATTTCTTCCCCCAAGGGATCTTCCTTAACCAGGGATCAAACCCACATCTCTTATGCCTTCTGTATTGGCAGGCAGGTTCTTTATCACCAGCACCACCTGGGATGGGTTACTACACCAATGGTTTTAGTCAATTAATTCACCAGGAAATTACAATTCAATTTTTCCCCTTAAGCTATGTGTGTATACATACATATGTACAAAATATTGACTCATTGAATTATAGAGGCTAAGTCCCAGTATGTGCCACCAGCAAGTTGGTCTTGTGAATTTCAATTTGAGTCTGAAGGCCTGAAACCCTCTAGTGCTGATGACAGAAAGTCAGAGTCACAGCTCACAGTCAGGCGGAGACTATAGCCAGCCTTCATTCACTTTTGTTCTGCCTAGACCCTCAGGGGATTGAGTGAGGCCCATTCCACCGGGAAGGGCCACCTTCTCTACTCAGTCTAATAATTCAGATACTAACATTGCCTGTAAACAGCCCCACAGACACACCTAGAAATAATATTTAGCCAGTCAAGTCCCCACATGAAATAACTATCACCAGAACCTCAGAAAATGTATGTATTTAACATTCTGGAATTTCCATTGCCCCCTTTGTCCAGTGGGAACAGAAGTGAAAGCTGGTTTATTTCATTCTTTTCTTTCATTCATTTTCCCTATAATTTCATAGACATCGATTTTTACATTTTCAGGTGAAAAGAAGTCATTTTTCATGATTTCTGAGGTATTTAGTTTTCAAATCATTTAGCACTTCAAAATGAAGTAGGAGACATAAATTGAACTTCAAATTGCAATTGTTACAACTACTATAGAACACAAAGAATCCAGTTATTGTGTCCTAATGTTTCCATCTGTTCAGTACAGAATGACAACATCTCCCAAACGTGCACTTGTCTTTACTGTCATGTCACAGTGCCATGTATCTAAACATCACTACTGAAATATTCTAAAACTCAGTATCCTTCTAGATTACTCCTAATCCAGCTCAGTAGCATACCCAAATCCTCTAAATACCAAGGAGGAATGTGGCTAAGTCATATCAATTTCTGACCACATATTTAGATTAATAATACCTTTAAATATTTAACTCTTCACTGCTACTTTGGCTGCATTCACCATCCTTGAAATTGTCCTCAGGATTTAAGCATCTCTTGTACCAGAGGTCTTCTTTTTGTATTAGGTTAGATTATTCTTATCTATAAAGGTTTGCTGAGCCTCCAAACATCTCAGCTGTCGTTGGCCCCTACTGTTCAAACAAGGAAGTTTCGGATAAAATCTTATAAACACATGTGACGTCTGTATTTATTTCATTGTGTCAATGATTTGTGCATTTAAGATATTTATGGGCTTCCCAGGTGGCACAGGGGTAAGGAATCTGCCTGCCAGGACAGGAGATGGGTTGGGAAGATTCCCAAGAATAGGACAATATACAGCCTTGACATATTCCTTCCCCCAAATTTTGGGGCCAGTCCACTGTTTCATGTCTGGTTCTAATTGCTACTTCTTGACATTCATACAGGTTTCCAAGGAGGCAGGTAAGGTGGTCTTGTATTCCCATTTCTTTCAGAATTTTCCACATTTTGTTGTAATCCACAAAGTCAAAGGATTTAGCATAGTCAAGAAAGCAGAAGCAGATGACATTTGGCATTTCCTTTCTTTATATGTGACCCAATGGATATTGGCAATTTGATCTCTGAGTCCTCTGCCTTTTCTAAATCCAGCTTGTACATCTGAAAGTTCTTGGTTCACATACTGCGTGCTAGCATATGAAATGAGTGCAATTGTACAGTAGTTTGAACATTTTTGGCATTGTCCTTCTTTAGGATTGGAATGAAAACTGAACTTTTACATTCCTATGGCCACTGCTGAGTTTTCCAAATTTGCTGGCATATTGAGTGCAGCACTTTAACAGCATCATCTTTTAATATTTGAAATAGCTCAGCTGGAATACCATCACCTCCACTAGTTTTGTTGGTGGTCACGCCTCATCAGGCCCATTTGACTTCACACTCCAGGAGGTCTGGCTCTAGGAGAGTGCCATGTATTTTTGAAATATTCTAAAACTCAGTATCCTTCTAGATTACTCCTAATCCAGCTCAGTAGCATACCCAAATCCTCTAAATACCAAGGAGGAATGTGGCTAAGTCATATCAATTTCTGACCACATATTTAGATTAATAATACCTTTAAATATTTAACTCTTCACTGCTACTTTGGCTGCATTCACCATCCTTGAAATTGTCCTCAGGATTTAAGCATCTCTTGTACCAGAGGTCTTCTTTTTGTATTAGGTTAGATTATTCTTATCTATAAAGGTTTGCTGAGCCTCCAAACATCTCAGCTGTCGTTGGCCCCTACTGTTCAAACAAGGAAGTTTCGGATAAAATCTTATAAACACATGTGACGTCTGTATTTATTTCATTGTGTCAATGATTTGTGCATTTAAGATATTTATGGGCTTCCCAGGTGGCACAGGGGTAAGGAATCTGCCTGCCAGGACAGGAGATGGGTTGGGAAGATTCCCAAGAATAGGACAATATACAGCCTTGACATATTCCTTCCCCAATTTGGGACCAGTCCACTGTTTCATGTCTGGTTCTAATTGCTACTTCTTGACATTCATACAGGTTTCCAAGGAGGCAGGTAAGGTGGTCTTGTATTCCCATTTCTTTCAGAATTTTCCACATTTTGTTGTAATCCACAAAGTCAAAGGATTTAGCATAGTCAAGAAAGCAGAAGCAGATGACATTTGGCATTTCCTTTCTTTATATGTGACCCAATGGATATTGGCAATTTGATCTCTGAGTCCTCTGCCTTTTCTAAATCCAGCTTGTACATCTGAAAGTTCTTGGTTCACATACTGCGTGCTAGCATATGAAATGAGTGCAATTGTACAGTAGTTTGAACATTTTTGGCATTGTCCTTCTTTAGGATTGGAATGAAAACTGAACTTTTACATTCCTATGGCCACTGCTGAGTTTTCCAAATTTGCTGGCATATTGAGTGCAGCACTTTAACAGCATCATCTTTTAATATTTGAAATAGCTCAGCTGGAATACCATCACCTCCACTAGTTTTGTTGGTGGTCACGCCTCATCAGGCCCATTTGACTTCACACTCCAGGAGGTCTGGCTCTAGGAGAGTGACCATGCAATTGTGATTATCTGGGTTATTAAGACCTTTTTTGTTCTTCTGAGTTCTTGTGAGGTGGTTCTTCTGCCACCTTTTCATAATCTCTTCTGCTTCTTTTAGGTCCTTGACATTTCTATTCTTTATTGTGCCCATCTTTGCATGAACTATACCCTTGATTTTCTCGCATTTTCTTGAAGAAATGTGTCTGTCCCATTCTATTGTTTTCTGATGTTTCTTTGCATTGTTTAGTATAGTATGATATTATTCTTTTGATGACTGAATATTATTCCACTGTATGTATGTACCACATCTTCTTTATCTGTTCATCTCTCAGAGGACATTTAGGTTACTTCCATGTCTTGGCTACTGTAAATAATGCTACAGTGAACACTGGGATACGTGTTCAAACTATGGGTTTCTTTGGATATGTGCCCAGGTGTGGGATTTTAGGATCACAGTTTTAGTTCTTTAAGGAACCTCCATACTGTTCTCTATAGTAGTTGCACCAGTTCACATTCCCAACATTATTTCTCCATACCCTCTCCAGCATTTATTGTTTGTAGATTTTTTGAAAATAGCCATTCTGACCAGCGTTAGATGATATCGCATTGTAGTTTTGATTTGCCTCTCTCTAAAAATGAGTGACATTGAGCATATTTTCATATGCCTTTTGGCCATCTATACATCTTTTTTGGAGAAAAATTTGCTTCAGTATTCTGCCCATTTTATTGGTGTTTTTATATAGTGATCTGTATAAGCTATATATTTTGGAAATTAATTCTGTGTCAATCACATTATTTGCAAAATATTTCTCCCATTCTATAGGTTATCTTTCTGTTTTGTTAATGGCTTCCTTTGCTATGTAAAAGCTTCTAAGTTTAATTAGATCCCATTTCTTTGTTTTTGTTTTGTTTTGTTGTAATTTTTTTTTTTCTAGGGCTTTGTTGTTCTGAATCCACCATAGGTACTCCTCAAGGCAGATTCAGAAAGATATTGCTGATTTATGTCAAAGAGTTTTCTGCTTATATTTTCCTCTTGGAGTTTTTTATTAATAGCATACCGTCTTACATTTAGGCCTTTAATCTATTTTGAGTTTTTCTGTGTGTGAATGGTGTTGGGGAGTGTTTTAATTTCATTCTTTCACATGCATCTGTCCAGTTTTCCCAACACCACTTAATGAAGAGATTAAATTTGTATGAAAATGCAAAAGACCCCTGAACAGCCAGGGGAAGAATATGGAGCTGGAGGAATCAGGCTCCTTAACTTCAGACTATACTACAAAGCTACAGTAATCAAAACAAATATGATACTGCCAGAAAAATTAAAATATAGATCAATGGAATATGATAGAAAGCCTGGAAATAAATCCATCCTGTAGTCAATCAATATACAACAAAGGAGGCAAGAGTGTACAAAGGTTTTGTGTTCTTCTGTGACAGAGTCTCAGTGCTAGGTCTTTTGACCCATGGGTGTGTGAGTATTCACCAAGCTCTGCACAATGGGTCAATCTCTGGCATAGTTGTCTGAGGGGCAAATGTTCTCTGGTTCACTCCTGCCAGCCTTATTCTTCACAACTCGATACTTGCTGGTGCCCACCCACCAAATAACAGAGCTAGTTTACTATGAAGCTGATGAAGCTCAGAGACCTGGGAGTTGCAAGGAATTGTAGTCACTTGCTTATAGTCCTCTTTTGGAGTTGGAGTGAAAACAAAGCTGCAATCAAGAACCATTTCCATGTACATATTTCTTATGAAGGTCCTATGGAGATTTCAGAGAGAAAGCTGAATGTCTCATTTTTCTGAAATTCATTGTGATTTCTCATAAGTATAAACAAATATTCACCTTCACACATAAGTTTTTTATGTATTTTGGAATGCTTTTTATTATAAAAGACCAAAAACCACATAAGTTGTGGGCCTCGTGAAATCTAGATTCGCATTAGGCCCTCTTAGGCAGGGTCCTGCCTAAGGAAGTAACTCAAGGCAAGTACCCAAATGTTAATTTTCAAAAAGTTATAAACCTGACTTTCATACAAACATATAATGGATATATACCAAAAGTTTTATTTATCTCATTACTGACAGAACCAGCACATTGGCAAGGTTGATTCAAAGAGAATTTGGGAGACTGAGCGTATACAGGCACTGAAGGAAAGCTGAAATAACATTGCTATGTTAGAGACAAAACTCATTAATAGCCTACAAAGGATAAACTTGTGAATTTCTTTTTTACTAATCTGTACTCATTTTCATCTCCATCAGATGAAATTCCAGAAGTTAGCATATAGCTTCCCAGAATCTGAGTCTAATTGATAGTAAGCACTGAGCCAAATAAAAACGCATTTTTCTAGAGAATTACATAATCCTTCAGCAGGCCTGTTAGACAACACTGTAGTATGATATTGGCAGAGAACATTAAGCTATATTTTTGCTTCCTTTCCATTTTGAGCATTTTTCTGAACACCAGTCACTTTTCACATCACGAAAAGATGGTAGTCCCAGGTGCTTCAGTGCTACCCCTCTGCTTGCCTAAATGTTCAACAAGCTGGTGGCACCCACAAATAAAACAGTGCTAAGAAAAACAGACCCATTTAAGTTTTCCATAACATGAAGAAAATATATACCAATGCAGTGATTAGGAAAAAAGAAAAAGTAGACTCTTTATTAGTCAAACAAATGTACTGCATCACAACATAATATTTTGGTAATATTTTCCTGTTTTATTTTCCTTACAATATCCATGTTTAGAGGTTATCTTAATTAGAGTCTATTATTTTAATCTGAGTCTACTCGATTAAAATGGAAGCTGTGTCTCATACCACAAGCATGCCAGAGTACCCCTTTCATGTAAAGTACTATGATGAGCATGGAATTTACAAAGATGGATAAGACATGGCATCACCAACTAATACTCTTTTGCTTATGCTAATCTCAAATTTGTGAAACACCTAAGTGCTGTGGAATAAAGTGAGTATTTTTTTACTTTTACATGTGAACTGTAACCTTAGGATAAAACAGCACATATTTCACATCCAGTGGTTTATCTTTTGTTCTCATTTCTTTCTCCCATTCTACAAGTGTCAGGTATGGTGAAAATGGATTGTTGTGGAATCATTTATTTATGCTTGGAGAGTGCGACTGAAGCTGCAGGGATTTCAGTTGCTTATAAAAGTGGATCTCTTGTTTGGAAAGCATAACCCTCACCAGTGTAGCACAGTCGGAATCACAGTTTCTTGGTAAAGTACAAATGCAATTTAAATTGATTTTCTATCTACTTTTATTGCTTCCCTTTTTGAGTGTAGCAGGAAAGGTTGGGCATTTGTTTTTATGAGGAAGAGAGCATTTCATTTCTCTGCAGAATTTCATTCAAGTCATGATTGCAAATATAATTGTATTTAAATGAGAATAAATAAGATTAAATATGAAAAATTATGTCATTTACACCAAATTTGAAAATTTTCAAAGAGTTAAATGCTTCAATGGGAAAAGACCACTATCAAATTTTACACAGAGTTTTAGCATTTTCACATCACACATGAAAAGATGGTAGTCCCAGGTGATTACCCTCTGCTTGCCTAAATGTTCAACAAGCTGNTGGCANCCACAAATAAAACAGTGCTAAGAAAAACAGACCCATTTAAGNTTTCCATAANATGAAGAAAATATATACCAATGCAGTGATTAGGAAAAAGAAAAGTAGACTCTTTATTAGTCAAACAAATGTACTGCATCACAACATAATATTTTGGTAATATTTTCCTGTTTTATTTTCCTTACAATATCCATGTTTAGAGGTTATCTTAATTAGAGTCTATTATTTTAATCTGAGTCTACTCGATTAAAATGGAAGCTGTGTCTCATACCACAAGCATGCCAGAGTACCCCTTTCATGTAAAGTACTATGATGAGCATGGAATTTACAAAGATGGATAAGACATGGCATCACCAACTAATACTCTTTGCTTATGCTAATCTCAAATTTGTGAAACACCTAAGTGCTGTGGAATAAAGTGAGTATTTTTTTACTTTTACATGTGAACTGTAACCTTAGGATAAAACAGCACATATTTCACATCCAGTGGTTTATCTTTTGTTCTCATTTCTTTCTCCCATTCTACAAGTGTCAGGTATGGTGAAAATGGATTGTTGTGGAATCATTTATTTATGCTTGGAGAGTGCGACTGAAGCTGCAGGGATTTCAGTTGCTTATAAAAGTGGATCTCTTGTTTGGAAAGCATAACCCTCACCAGTGTAGCACAGTCGGAATCACAGTTTCTTGGTAAAGTACAAATGCAATTTAAATTGATTTTCTATCTACTTTTATTGCTTCCCTTTTTGAGTGTAGCAGGAAAGGTTGGGCATTTGTTTTTATGAGGAAGAGAGCATTTCATTTCTCTGCAGAATTTCATTCAAGTCATGATTGCAAATATAATTGTATTTAAATGAGAATAAATAAGATTAAATATGAAAAATTATGTCATTTACACCAAATTTGAAAATTTTCAAAGAGTTAAATGCTTCAAGGTTTGACTAATGGGAAAAGACCACTATCAAATTTTACACAGAGTTTTTACATCATATTTATGCAGCAAGGTCAAACAAGAAGGGGGAAAAAAATCTCATCTTCAATTTTCTCTACCCTTAGGTAATAATACATGGAGAACTCATTTACCCTGATTGATCTTCCTGGGCATAAGAGACCTTTCTGGCTTAAATCCCATCTGAAAACGATCTTCCTCACCTTTTCTTATAGAATGTTAACACTTTGTTTTTTACTTTACTTCAAAGAAACAAGCAAGGAAAATATGATCTCCTAAGATACTGTCCTTGACTACTCTGCTTAAAAATAAATTTGTTAATAGATTTTTTTAGTAGGAAATTATGTGTTAAAACCTGTTCGTTTTTTAACTAGACGTATTTTTTCTTGTTTTAAATCTACATGACTTGAAAATTTAAAGATTGTATTTGTGGATGTACTCATAAACATACACAAAGATTTAGTAAACTGTGTTCATCGCTACATATAATTACATATAATAGACATGCCACTGTTAAAACTGTGTGAAATGTTTAACAAGACAAAATCAGAGTAAAGTCAAAGCTCAAATCAAATGTTGAGATCTGTAACCTCCCTTGGCTTAGGTTTACACAAAGCTATAAATAATTAATTTAAGAAAGAAACAAAGTAGTCCTTTTAGTTCAGCAGTAGACAAAGTTCTCACGCCTTCCATTTTGTTCCTGGCCCATTTGCTAGCACATTAATTACCTTGGGAAAATTGCTTAACCTTTAGTCTGAAAAAATGTAGTAAAAATTAATTTTTCCCACCTGCGAACTAAGCAATTGATTTGGAGCCAGAAGTTGCTAGTCTTGAGAATATAAAAACTAGACAGAAGGATACTGGGGAATAAATTTGGCTATTGTTTATTGACATTAAAATGCAATTGTGACTTCAAGAAACCACTGTTTCACCTATTAAACACTGCCAGGGCTTCCCTGGTGGTCCAGTGGGTAAAGAGTCCGGCAAGCAGTGCAATGGGCACCGGTTCCATCCCTGGCCTGGGAAGATCCCGTGTGCCACAGGCTGGCTGGGCGGTGTGACCAATTATGAGCCAGCGCTCTGGAGCACATGCGCCCAGAGCAAGTGCTCTGCACGGAGAGAGGCCACTGTAATGGAAGGCCCACACAGGTCAAAGAAAAAAGATAGATGAAAAGAAATAAATTTAAAAAACCAATAAAAGAGGTCAAAATTACAAAAAAGAAGGAAAGAAAAACCCACTGCCGATTGCCATTAATTTAACAATCATCAAGTGTTTTTCCTTTGGAAAATTATACAAAGGCATTGTTTTATGTGATTTGATTTTTAAATGATGTTACTGCTTAATGTAACTTTAAGATAGATTTATATTTCTATTTCACAAATGGAAAAATGGGATGTGAGTTCAGAGATTTGTTCAAGTCAACCCTGATAACCCAAAGAGGATAAATCACAGCCTTCCAGACTTAAGTCAATGCCTTCTGTCCCAAGCTTTGCAATATAAATCAGCTATCTGCTCCATCACACAAAGAATTCAGTTGTCCAAATTAAGTGATTTGGTAACCATTTTCAACAGTTATCTGACTTGAGAATTACAATTAAGGTCTGGGCTGTCTACAAAAATCATGACTTCTTCCTTGAAGATCAGTCTAATGGGCAAGAGACCATGTCTTGCCTCTGTTCTCAAGTACACCACTAATCATTTCTGGGTTCATTTTTGTAAAGAGGAGATAAAGCTAGATGGGAATTTCTAAAACTACTTTCTAAGATATATTAATGAAAATTCCTCAAGAAAAGAAGTGGGAGACAGCAATATTTTTTAAAGACATATTCATAAACTGTCACATCTCCTATTCTCCTCTCAGAGTTTCCCAACATATTTAAACATATTAAAGAAGTTCTACAGACAATAACCTATTTATCCTTAATTCATAAAGTTTCTGTACTGTCTCACCCCAAAATTTTTTTCCAGAAATACCTATTCCCATCACACAGTACACTCTCAGAAACAGTATGAGTAGATGATGATACAAAGTGATGATACAGAAAGAATCTTTTTGTTATTTTAAAAGACTCCCAAGCAGAAGATTGTACAATTAAGAATACACATGGGTTTGTATACTACAGATGCCAAGAATCCTTTATTCATGCCTACCTTACCTTGCCACAGGCTTCAAGATATTCAACTTTCTCTTCTCAGTCCTAAGTTAATAGGCTTTATGACAACTACAGTTTGAATTCAATAGAACTGACAGAAAATCATGTCTAAATATTGGAGTTTAGTGTGGAGTTTGGAAGTTATCTGGATGTCAGAAATCTCTGTTAAGGTCATATCTGAATATTCACCTTACTCATTGTCTTTCTCTCTGCCCTCTCACAATTGTTTTGGGCTTTTTATTTTCTTCCTTAATCTACCCGTCCACACAGAAACAAAAGCTAAATCCTTGAATTGTTTTAGTCCTAAATGTGAGTCATAAACATTTATTTCCATGAATGCAAAGTGACATCTTCTGCTCCCAAGATGCAGAGAGGATAGGGTCAGGGAGGGGTGGTCAGGAGGGAAGGGTCAGAAGGTCAGCAGTTTGCTAAAGTGGGGAGAGGAAGAGCCACGATGGCGTGGAAGGAATTCAGCACCTCATTGAATTTGGGGGTGCACCACCCACTATCACATTCAGGAGTCCTGAAAGTTTGCAATTCCCCACTTGTACACCTGAACAGGGATGCAGACATGTACAAAATCATCTTTTTGGGTTCAAGAGACCATGTCTTGCCTCTGTTCTCAAGTACACCACTAATCATTTCTGGGTTCATTTTGTAAAGAGGAGATAAAGCTAGATGGGAATTTCTAAAACTACTTTCTAAGATATATTAATGAAAATTCCTCAAGAAAAGAAGTGGGAGACAGCAATATTTTTTAAAGACATATTCATAAACTGTCACATCTCCTATTCTCCTCTCAGAGTTTCCCAACATATTTAAACATATTAAAGAAGTTCTACAGACAATAACCTATTTATCCTTAATTCATAAAGTTTCTGTACTGTCTCACCCCAAAATTTTTTTCCAGAAATACCTATTCCCATCACACAGTACACTCTCAGAAACAGTATGAGTAGATGATGATACAAAGTGATGATACAGAAAGAATCTTTTTGTTATTTTAAAAGACTCCCAAGCAGAAGATTGTACAATTAAGAATACACATGGGTTTGTATACTACAGATGCCAAGAATCCTTTATTCATGCCTACCTTACCTTGCCACAGGCTTCAAGATATTCAACTTTCTCTTCTCAGTCCTAAGTTAATAGGCTTTATGACAACTACAGTTTGAATTCAATAGAACTGACAGAAAATCATGTCTAAATATTGGAGTTTAGTGTGGAGTTTGGAAGTTATCTGGATGTCAGAAATCTCTGTTAAGGTCATATCTGAATATTCACCTTACTCATTGTCTTTCTCTCTGCCCTCTCACAATTGTTTTGGGCTTTTTATTTTCTTCCTTAATCTACCCGTCCACACAGAAACAAAAGCTAAATCCTTGAATTGTTTTAGTCCTAAATGTGAGTCATAAACATTTATTTCCATGAATGCAAAGTGACATCTTCTGCTCCCAAGATGCAGAGAGGATAGGGTCAGGGAGGGGTGGTCAGGAGGGAAGGGTCAGAAGGTCAGCAGTTTGCTAAAGTGGGGAGAGGAAGAGCCACGATGGCGTGGAAGGAATTCAGCACCTCATTGAATTTGGGGGTGCACCACCCACTATCACATTCAGGAGTCCTGAAAGTTTGCAATTCCCCACTTGTACACCTGAACAGGGATGCAGACATGAATGGACACTAGATGTTAGATGAGGCAGAACTGTTCAGTCACCAGGGACACCTGGGAGCCAGGACAATGGTGGACGCATGGGATTGATTTTTTCCTGTCTTCTCTTCTAAATAATCTGCACACATTTATCTTCCCCGAGAATCCTTTCTCAACTGACCAGAGATCATCCAGACAGTAAGTTAAATTTGTCTCAGAATCTAAAGTTTCTTCCAATGCTATTGTTTATAGTCTAGAAGCATATTGACTAATGTACATATTACAAGTAATCTAAACATCTGCTGATTTAAATATATTGAGAAATATTTTCTTATTTCATATTCTACCATTGTGTGTATTAAACATCTGTTCTGTGCATATGGAAATCTTTTAATATCATGGTTGGATGAAGTAAAATTTCAGATAAACCTAGGTTTGGGGCATTGACAGATAAATTGTTTTCAAAGTGGAACAGATAGAAAAGATTCTTTGAATTTTCTGGGAGCTCAGTTTCCAGTGCCAGCCTTGACTTTCTATTTGGTCTATTTTACAGCTTTGTAGGGGCACAGGTTAACTTGTAGTGTTGTCAGATGGAAATGAAAATAATTTTTTTTTCCAGTGGAAAAGTATTCTAAATGTTGCAGTTCATTGCCCAGCTTGATGGTAACCAGCTCTACATCTAATCAAACAATCTTACCTTAATATTTCTTCTCAAATATTCTCAAAATTAGTTTTGATACCTTACTGATTCCCTCATTAATTACTGAGTTAAGGAAAATCTGGACATGCATTTATATTATATTTGCATGAGAATCTTAACTTCACTGATATAAACTATACTTTATTAAAATTGCTTGTCCACTTTCTTTTTGCTTTTCATAGTATAGTGAAAGTCACTCAGTCATGTCCAACTCTTTGTGACTCATGGATGAACCATGGAATTCTCCAGGCAAGAATACTGGAATGGGGAGCCTTTCCCTTCTCCGGGGGATCTTCCCAACCCAGGGATCAACCCCAGGTCTCCCACACTGTAGGTGGATTCTTTACTGATTGAGTCAATTCTATATACTATATAGAATTGCTTGTCCACTTTTTTTGTTGTTGTTGTTATTCATGTTTATATAAAATAAAGTAGATGAAAATGTAGAGCAAGAAAGGAAATAGCTGCAAAGGACAAAGGGAAAGATAATGTCAGCTCCTCCCCTGCCCAGGACTGAGGGGAGAGGCCTCACTACTTCACAACTGCTAGCTGTACACCTCCTCTCACACATCTTCCTTCCTGGGGGCCATGCAGCCAGCAATAAGGATGTGAGGGCACTGCATCTGCACTGAGCTTCCTGCTGGAGCAGGTCTTCACCAGAGGGTTAATGCTCTAATTTTGCTGTCCTGACACTCTCCGTATGCTGTCCTTGATTTTGTTTTTGTAAGTGAAGTAAGAATAGACGAGGCCCCGTGCCAGGGCTTCAACGTCCTGAGTTTCCACACTCTCCTCTGGGTCTCCAGGAAGTATTCTCCAGCACCTGCCTCTCTGTCACCACATGGTGGCCCTGGCCACCACTCCTTTTGGCAGGCGCCTGGGTGAGGGTGCATAAAGTATCAGAGTTGGGTACACAACAGGGTTAGACAAACACAAACAGAGGTCATGATAACAGATGGAACAGAGACTGTCAGAGAAAGCACAAATCTTTTTTCTCTGTTTTGAACTGTGCATTTTCATCTTGAACTGGGCCCTACAATTATGTGGTTGCCCTATTGGGATGTAGTGTGGTGTTCTCAAAGACACACTAGTTGATGTTCAATTCCCAGATACTCAGAATGACCCTGCAGATATACTGAGCTACTAGCAGTGTGAAAGGCAAAGTCTTCCATTTATCACTGTTCCTCCAATTTTTGTTTAGTTTCAGATCTTTATTTTATTTTTATTGTAATACTACTGCTCAGGGGGGTCTTCCCTGGTGGTTCAGTGATAAAGAATCCACCTGTAACGCAGGAGACACTGGTTCAATCCCTGGGTCAGGAAGATCCCCCTGATTCATGGAAGAGGGCATGGCAACCCACTCCAGTATTCTTGCCTGGGGCATCCCATGGACTAAGGAGGCTAGAGGTTACAGTCCATAGGGTCACAAAAAGTCAGACACAACTGAAGAAACTGAGCATCCAGGTGTGCACTGCTTAAAGAAAAATACATAAATAAATCCCAATAATATTCCCTGAGATGATTTTAGGATCCCATAATGATTAAAGGGAATAGACAGAATATTTATTACTCTCTATTAGTTAATGCCAAAGCCATTAAGATATCCTTTTTGCCCAGAACTTACATATATTAGAAATGAAAAGAAAAAAAAAAAAAAAACCTCAACTCTCCATTAAAGCCAAAACTTATAAAACCAGGTTAGAAATATCTTATATTTCCTCTTCTGAGGTTTTCATAGATTTTGTATTATAAATTGTTCTCAGACAAGGAGCAGATTAGTTCAACAAGCATCTATACAGAGTAGCTATTATATCCTAGTCATTTTGCAAGGCATCAAAAAATACCACAATAAATAAATCAAAAGTATTTCATTCAATAAGTTTGGGATGTGCCACCTTTCAGCTGTGGTCTAAAGTGCATGCTGGGTCTCCAGAGGGTTGAAATGGCCCTGGCCACCACTCCTTTGGCAGGCGCCTGGGTGAGGGTGCATAAAGTATCAGAGTTGGGTACACAACAGGGTTAGACAAACACAAACAGAGGTCATGATAACAGATGGAACAGAGACTGTCAGAGAAAGCACAAATCTTTTTTCTCTGTTTTGAACTGTGCATTTTCATCTTGAACTGGGCCCTACAATTATGTGGTTGCCCTATTGGGATGTAGTGTGGTGTTCTCAAAGACACACTAGTTGATGTTCAATTCCCAGATACTCAGAATGACCCTGCAGATATACTGAGCTACTAGCAGTGTGAAAGGCAAAGTCTTCCATTTATCACTGTTCCCCCAAATTTTTTGTTTAGTTTCAGATCTTTATTTTATTTTTATTGTAATACTACTGCTCAGGGGGGTCTTCCCTGGTGGTTCAGTGATAAAGAATCCACCTGTAACGCAGGAGACACTGGTTCAATCCCTGGGTCAGGAAGATCCCCCTGATTCATGGAAGAGGGCATGGCAACCCACTCCAGTATTCTTGCCTGGGGCATCCCATGGACTAAGGAGGCTAGAGGTTACAGTCCATAGGGTCACAAAAAGTCAGACACAACTGAAGAAACTGAGCATCCAGGTGTGCACTGCTTAAAGAAAAATACATAAATAAATCCCAATAATATTCCCTGAGATGATTTTAGGATCCCATAATGATTAAAGGGAATAGACAGAATATTTATTACTCTCTATTAGTTAATGCCAAAGCCATTAAGATATCCTTTTTGCCCAGAACTTACATATATTAGAAATGAAAAGAAAAAAAAAAAAAAAACCTCAACTCTCCATTAAAGCCAAAACTTATAAAACCAGGTTAGAAATATCTTATATTTCCTCTTCTGAGGTTTTCATAGATTTTGTATTATAAATTGTTCTCAGACAAGGAGCAGATTAGTTCAACAAGCATCTATACAGAGTAGCTATTATATCCTAGTCATTTTGCAAGGCATCAAAAAATACCACAATAAATAAATCAAAAGTATTTCATTCAATAAGTTTGGGGGCGACATGTGCCACCTTTCAGCTGTGGTCTGGGACACAGGAATTGGTCATGCCAGGTGCTGGCAAGGATACTGAGGCTGGAGCAGGAAGTTCTACCTGAGGCATTGTGAATTATCAAAATTGCAAGGCCCCTCGGAAAGCCAAATGCAGATCCTCCAAGAATGCACCTTGGTACACTGAGACAGGAACAGAGCTGGGAATGCTGAGTTGAGAGAGTGGAAATGGGGCTGGGGTGGGCGCGGGGGTGGGGAGGGGGGTGTGGATTTAAGGGAGATAAAGACACCACAATATAAATGCTGGTATCAAGATACACTGTGAAAGTGTCTCTCAGTCATGTCTGACTCTTTGTGATTCTATGAACTGAGGCCCACCAGGCTCCTGAGTTCATGAGATTTTCCAGGCAAGAATACTCAAATGGGTAGCCATTTCCTTCTTCAAGGATCTTCCCAACCCAGGATCAAACTCAGGACTCCTCCTTTGCAGGTAGATTCTTTACCATCTGAGCCAACCGGGAACCAAAGTAGACATACTATACCCTTTCACAACAAGCTCAATATTGATACAGTATACACCTTTAGGTAAATATTTACATGTAATTTATGTAACAACCCAAAACACATCTCATATACTGTAGATCTAGTTTTCACATATTCCTACCAAATTCCTTTCCTCTTCAGTTTGCATTACTGACTGAAACATAGAAAACTGCCACGTAAGGAAAACCTCCAGTGAAATTTCTCAACTGCTTGGCATGGCTGACTGGAGACTTAATAGTGGTGAACATCGCCCCTTCTGAGCCCGTCTGGGAGAGCTTTTTACTGAAAGGAAAACTGCAATTTATCCAGGGTCATCTGGCAGGAGAGATACTAATTAGAGTTTTAAGAAACCTCTGGAATATTTTGCTTTCACCTTTCTAGCCTTATAGAACAGGGGACTGCAGATCTCACAGCTAATATTCAAACTGAAATTGGACCACATAGATATGAGAAGTCAACTTGACATCAAAGGTTATCCATCTTCCCACACTTGCTTTTCCAGCTCCCATTTCAATTTCATAGGTGCTTTTATTTTTGCTTTCACTTTTTAGAATAAGATTTTTTAAAATGCTTTCATATATATACCACTGTTTTTCCCTTATTGGAGCATCTGCAAGTCCAGCTGTGATTTTTTTGTTGTTGTTTCTCAGGTGTAGAAAAATAAGCCATAAACAAGACTACAAAAATAAAGGATTTTATTTGTCCTTGAAATGTTTATGGTGTGAGCTACCACATCTTTATTTTAAACCAAAGCTCCCTTCAAATCTCTGCCTCCATAATATTTTTCTGATATCTCTGTCTTTTTTCAGAGAATGTTTCTAGAAGAAAACAAAGAAATGTCCAACTGAAATAACCTCAATAGCAGATATACATGTAGAAGATATGTATAGGAGGCACACATGTCTATTTACTAGAAAGTTTTCCTTTTATCATAATTACTTAAAGTGGAATGTTTTAAAAACCAATTGTGGCAGTAATTCCAATAGCACTTGTGGCAATATAGTCGTCTAAAACTAAACTGCAAAATCAATCTTCTCAGAAGCAGCCGAGGAATTTTTAATTTACTCTGCAGCCTGTAAGCTATGTGATTTGGTACCAGTCATTTCACCTCCCAAATCCTCAGTTTCTTGCCCATAAAATGAAGAAGAACTCGGTGCTGGCTCCAGCTTCCCAGAGCAGTAAGGGGCTGAAACAAAACTGCATATGTGGAAATGCTTTAAACTGCAAAGCACCATCCAGATGCAGGGACATTTTATTATAGAGGCACAGGATATTGAAAAAGACAGAACGTGAAGGCTCTTTTTGATTTGAAAAAGCAGCTTCTGTGCTGCCCATGGGGATTAATTATAAGACTCCCACTTTTCAAATATTCACAGATTTATTTAAATAGTGAGATTCAGAACCAACTGAAACATGGTGAGTTGATCAGAAGTACGAAAAAAAATTCCCCAGCCTTGTCTAATACCCACTCTGTCAGATTCACATCCATGCCTTTGATGCAAATATTCAAAGCAGGGAAATACCCTATGATTCCTGTAAATCATCAGTGTCACTGAGTTTCTCACAGCTAATATTCAAACTGAAATTGGACCACATAGATATGAGAAGTCAACTTGACATCAAAGGTTATCCATCTTCCCACACTTGCTTTTCCAGCTCCCATTTCAATTTCATAGGTGCTTTTATTTTTGCTTTCACTTTTAGAATAAGATTTTTAAAATGCTTTCATATATATACCACTGTTTTTCCCTTATTGGAGCATCTGCAAGTCCAGCTGTGATTTTTTTGTTGTTGTTTCTCAGGTGTAGAAAAATAAGCCATAAACAAGACTACAAAAATAAAGGATTTTATTTGTCCTTGAAATGTTTATGGTGTGAGCTACCACATCTTTATTTTAAACCAAAGCTCCCTTCAAATCTCTGCCTCCATAATATTTTTCTGATATCTCTGTCTTTTTTCAGAGAATGTTTCTAGAAGAAAACAAAGAAATGTCCAACTGAAATAACCTCAATAGCAGATATACATGTAGAAGATATGTATAGGAGGCACACATGTCTATTTACTAGAAAGTTTTCCTTTTATCATAATTACTTAAAGTGGAATGTTTTAAAAACCAATTGTGGCAGTAATTCCAATAGCACTTGTGGCAATATAGTCGTCTAAAACTAAACTGCAAAATCAATCTTCTCAGAAGCAGCCGAGGAATTTTTAATTTACTCTGCAGCCTGTAAGCTATGTGATTTGGTACCAGTCATTTCACCTCCCAAATCCTCAGTTTCTTGCCCATAAAATGAAGAAGAACTCGGTGCTGGCTCCAGCTTCCCAGAGCAGTAAGGGGCTGAAACAAAACTGCATATGTGGAAATGCTTTAAACTGCAAAGCACCATCCAGATGCAGGGACATTTTATTATAGAGGCACAGGATATTGAAAAAGACAGAACGTGAAGGCTCTTTTTGATTTGAAAAAGCAGCTTCTGTGCTGCCCATGGGGATTAATTATAAGACTCCCCACTTTTTCAAATATTCACAGATTTATTTAAATAGTGAGATTCAGAACCAACTGAAACATGGTGAGTTGATCAGAAGTACGAAAAAAAATTCCCCAGCCTTGTCTAATACCCACTCTGTCAGATTCACATCCATGCCTTTGATGCAAATATTCAAAGCAGGGAAATACCCTATGATTCCTGTAAATCATCAGTGTCACTGAGTCACTGCCTCTCTTCCCTCCAGAGAAAGCCCAGTGTGTGGCTGCACTTTGCTGTAAAGACAAAACCTGTGTCTTCCCCAACCACACTCTGTACTATTTCCAGAAGACCTTGAGGATGGGAGAGAGGGAATAATAGCAAAAATGTTTTTGTTGTTTTTCTTCAGTTGCCAAGTCATGTCTGACTCTTCGTGACCCCGTGAGCTACAGTACCCCAGGCTTCACTGTCCTTCACTATTTCGTGGGGTTTGTTCAAATTTAACTCCAATGGATCAGCGATGACAACTAACCATCTCATCCTCTGCCTTCCCCTTATCATTTGCATTCAATCAATCCAAGCAACAGGGTCTTTTCCAATGAGTTTGGTTCTTTATCTGGTGACCAAAGTATTGGAGCTTCAGCTTCAGCACAGTCCTTCCAATGAATATTTACGGTTGATTTGCTTCAGGATTGTCTGGTTTGATCTCCTTGCAGTCTAAGAGACTCTCAAGAGTCTTCTCCAGTGCTACAATTTGAAATCCTCAGTTCTTTGGAGTTCAGCCTTCTTTATGGTCCAACTCTCATGTCCATACAAGAATGCTGGAAAAACCATGACTTTGACTATATGAAACTGTAAGGGTTAGGAGGGAAAAGAGCAGGGCACAATTTTTGAAAAGAACGACAGCCCAAGGACACAGCATAAACCCATTAAAATTAAATAGGTCCAAGATGGCAGACAGGACCTTGATCCTCAGTCAGCAAGCTGAATGACACACCCAGAGGCGCCATGACAGTTCCACCCCTCCCTAAAAGAGCTGGAATAGCCTTCCCACTCATTAGCATATGGAATTGCCCAACCTATAAAAGCTAAGAACGCCATGCTTTCGGGGCCACTGGATTTGCTCTGTCATGGCCCACACTCTGTCTGTGGAGTGTGCTTTCTCTGAATCTGAACAAATCCATTTCTTACCTATCACTTTGTCTCTCACTGAATTCTTCTCTGCAAAGAGTCATGAAGAACCTGAACCTCAGTGGGTTCAGACATCGGGTGAGTGATTTTAATTACCAGGGTTTAGGCTGGGTTTTAGTCCCGGCCGCGTGGGTTCAAGTCCCAAACAGGCTTTCGCCTGGGTTCGAGTCCCGGCTGCATGGGTTCAAGTCCCAAACAGGGTTTAGGCTGGGTTCGAGTCTCAGTCGCGTGGGTTCAAGTCCCAAACAAGGTATAGGCTGGGTTCAAGTCCCGGCCGAAGTTCCAAGCAGGGTTCAAGTCCCAGCCACATGGGTTCAAGTCCCAGACAGGTTTGATTAAGTCTGGGCCCTGGGTTTAAGTCTCAAATTGAGGTTGAACACTTTCAGAGCTTCAGTAGCAAAGTGATGTCTCTGCTATTTAATATACTGTCCAGTTTTGTCATAACTTTCCTATCAAGGAGAAAGTATCTTTTTAATTTCATGGCTGCAGTCACCATCCATAGTGATTTTGAAGCCTGGTAAAATAAAATCTACCATAGTTTCCATTTTTCCCCTTCTATCTGCCATGAAGTGATGGGATCGGGTACCAGTATCTTAGCATTTTCAATGTTGAGTTTTAGGCCAGCTTTTTCACTCTCTTCTTTCACTCTCATCAGAGGCTCTGTAGTTCCTCTTCCCTTTCAGCCATTAGAATGGTGTCATCTGCATATCTGAGGTTGCTGACATTTCTCCTGACTATCTTGATTCCAGCTTATGAGTCATCCGACCTGGTATTTTGCATGATGAACTCTGCATGCATATAAGTTAAGTAAGCAGGGTGACAGTATTGCCACACTCCTTTCCCAATTTTAAATCAGTAAGTTGTTCCATGTCCAGTTCTAATTGCTGCTTCTTGACTCATATTCAGGTTTAACAGACGACGGGTAAGGTGCTCTGATACTTCCATCTTTTTAAGAATTTTCCATTTGCTGTGATCCACATTGTACATGGAATTCTGTAAACCAGAATATTAGAATGAGTTGCCAATCCCTTCTCCAGGGGATCTCCTGACCCAGAGATCGATCTCACATCTCCTGAGGCTCCTGTGTCTTGGGCAGACTCTGGAGAATTCTGCCCAAGGAATATACTGGGCCTTAGGGTATAGAGAAATTAGTGATGAAGGAAGTGACTCAGACAATCCTCAACCCCAGGTAAACTCTTGAGACGTAGAATCCACCCTCTAGAAAGTGATGTTAGCTCAAATGGGGCTGAAGAGTGAGTGAATATGATGATACCTGACGGGGGCATATACACTAACCCTAAAGGGAAGAAGTTTATCTTTAAGAGAAATTGCAGCCAGGTGAGCCAAATCTCGTCCTCCAGCAATGAGGAATTTGTAACTCACCGCCAGCTGCCTCAGCAGAGTTCTACCCGCAAGCAGATTGAAAGCTGCTAGTAAATAAGGAAAGTCCTAATGGCAACATTCCAACCTTATCTGCTTACTTTCCTAAGAACAAGTTAGCTTAATTCTTGACCTGAGTAACTTGCTCCGGTCTAGCTCCTGTTGTAAACTCGCATAGAAGCCAGGAGCAGTGTTCGAATAGAGTGAAGATTGGTTTGCCCTTTAAATGAATATGATTTCTTAGATTGTGAGTGAAAGCAGAAGTAAAATATATACAGCTGTGATTAAATGGCTAAGGGTTTTTCCTATAAAAGGGGGAGAGTAGATAGTGCGGGAGGCTCGCTCACGGAGATCGGCTGCGCCAATGTGAGGCCAAGGCTCTCCAGCTCTGGGGTAAGAATATCTGTTTGCATTTGATTGAATTCTGATTATTTCTGATTATTTGTGCTTGCCTTTATTTGATAATTAATAAATCCACTCTTGGTTTGACAATACTTGAGACCACGACACTTTATTGTCGAGGTCCAAGGCTCACACCCTAAGGGGACCACGCCGTGTTCACGAAAAGGTCTCTGAGCTATTCAATATAGTTTCTCTTAGTGATAGCTAGTAAGAATAGTAACCAGAGTTGCCCATGACACCTGCACTGCAAGTGGACTCTTTATCACTGAGCCACTGCAGAAGCCCCAATGATGCAACGAATATTGTGAATTTGATCTCTTGGTCCCCTGCCTTTTCTAAATCCAGCTTATACCTCTGGAAATTCTCAGTTCACATACTGTTGAAGCCTAGCATGAAAGATTATGAGCATAATCTTACTAGCATGTGAAATGAGTGCAGTCGTACAGTAGTTTGAGCATTCTTTCACATTGCCCTTCTTTGGGATTGGAATGAAAACTGACCTTTTCCAGTTCTGTAGCTATTGTTGAGTTTTCCAAATTTGCTGATATATTGAATGCAGTATTGTAACAGCGTCATCTTTTAGGATGTGAAATAGCTCAGCTGGAATTGTATCATGTCCGCTAGCTTTGTTTATAGCAATGCTTCCTAAGGCCATTTGACTTCACACTACTAGGAATGACGCCAGCTGCCGCAGCAGGGTTCTACCCGCAAGCAGATTGAAAGCTGCTAGTAAATAAGGAAAGTCCTAATGGCAACATTCCAACCTTATCTGCTTACTTTCCTAAGAACAAGTTAGCTTAATTCTTGACCTGAGTAACTTGCTCCGGTCTAGCTCCTGTTGTAAACTCGCATAGAAGCCAGGAGCAGTGTTCGAATAGAGTGAAGATTGGTTTGCCCTTTAAATGAATATGATTTCTTAGATTGTGAGTGAAAGCAGAAGTAAAATATATACAGCTGTGATTAAATGGCTAAGGGTTTTTCCTATAAAAGGGGGAGAGTAGATAGTGCGGGAGGCTCGCTCACGGAGATCGGCTGCGCCAATGTGAGGCCAAGGCTCTCCAGCTCTGGGGTAAGAATATCTGTTTGCATTTGATTGAATTCTGATTATTTCTGATTATTTGTGCTTGCCTTTATTTGATAATTAATAAATCCACTCTTGGTTTGACAATACTTGAGACCACGACACTTTATTGTCGAGGTCCAAGGCTCACACCCTAAGGGGACCACGCCGTGTTCACGAAAAGGTCTCTGAGCTATTCAATATAGTTTCTCTTAGTGATAGCTAGTAAGAATAGTAACCAGAGTTGCCCATGACACCTGCACTGCAAGTGGACTCTTTATCACTGAGCCACTGCAGAAGCCCCAATGATGCAACGAATATTGTGAATTTGATCTCTTGGTCCCCTGCCTTTTCTAAATCCAGCTTATACCTCTGGAAATTCTCAGTTCACATACTGTTGAAGCCTAGCATGAAAGATTATGAGCATAATCTTACTAGCATGTGAAATGAGTGCAGTCGTACAGTAGTTTGAGCATTCTTTCACATTGCCCTTCTTTGGGATTGGAATGAAAACTGACCTTTTCCAGTTCTGTAGCTATTGTTGAGTTTTCCAAATTTGCTGATATATTGAATGCAGTATTGTAACAGCGTCATCTTTTAGGATGTGAAATAGCTCAGCTGGAATTGTATCATGTCCGCTAGCTTTGTTTATAGCAATGCTTCCTAAGGCCATTTGACTTCACACTCTAGGATGTCTGGTGCTACGTGAGTGACCACACTGAACGCCATGGTTATTTGACTCATTAAGACCTTCCTTGTATAGTTCTTCTGTGTATTCTTGACACCTCTTCTTAATTTTTCCTGCTTCTGTTAGGTCTTTGCCTTTTCTGTCCTTTGTCATGCCCATCCTTGCATGAAATATTCCCTTGGTATCTCCAATTTCCTTGAGCAGATTTCTAGTCTTTCCCATCTTTTGTTTTTCCTCTATTTCTTTGCACTGTTCACTTAAGACGGGCTTCTTATCTCTACTTGCTATCCTCTGTAACTCTGCACTGAATTGGGTATATCTCTCCCTTTCTCCCCTGCATTTACCTTTTCTCAGCTCTTTGTAAAACTTCCTCAGACAATCACTTTGCCTTCTTTTATTTCATTTCCTTTGTAATGGTTTTGGTCACTGCCTCCTGTACAGTATTATGAGCCTCCCTCCAAAGTTCTTTGGTCTCTCTATCTACTGGATCTAATCCTTTGACTCTATTGGTCACGTCCACTGTATAAGAATAAGAAATTTTATTTAGGTCATATCTGAATGGCATAGTGGTTTGCCTTACTTTCTTCAATTTAAACCTGAATTTTGCAATAAGGAGCTCATGATCTGAGCCACATGCAGCTCCAGGGCTTTCTTTTGCTGACTGTAAAGAGCTTCTCCATCTTCAGCTGCAAAAAACATAATTAACTTAATTTCAGTATTAACCATCTGGTGATGCCCGTGTGTAGAGTCAGTTATTTCTTGTGTTTTGGAAATGGGTGTTTTCTATAACCAGCATGTTCTTATGGGCAAAACTCTGTTAGCCTTTGTCTCACTTCATTTGTACTGCAGGGCCAAACTTCCTATTTTTCTGGGTATATCAGCTCCCTACTTTTACATTCCTATCCCCTATGATGAAGAGAACATACTTTTCAGTGTTAATTCTGGAAAGCCTTGTAGGTCTTCATAGAACTAGTCAACTTCAGCTTCTTTGGCATTGTGATTGCATCCACTTGGATTGCCGTGATGTTGGATGGTTGGCCATGGAAACAACTGAGATCAATCTGTCACTTTTGAGACTGCACCCAAGTACTGCATTTCAGACTCGTTTGTTGACTGTGAGGGCTACTCCCTTTCTTCTAAGGGATTTTTGGCCCCATGAGTAGATATAATAGTCATCTAAATTAAATTCACCTATTCCTATCTATTTCAGTTCATTGATTCCTAACATGTCGATCGATCTCCTGCTTGACCACATTCAATTTGCCTTGATTTGTGGACATAATATCCCAGGTTTCTATGCAGTATTGCACTTTACAGTATCAGAGTTTACCATATTGCTCTTTATGATAATGTTCATTATTATAAAAATAACTTGCACTATCTTAATTAATCTATGTGCATTATTTTAACTAACATTCACAATAATGCAATAAAGTTCCTGCTATGGTTATCTCCATGGTATAAATGGCAAAAGCTAAGACAGAGAGAGATTAAATGATCAGTGAGTCACACCAGTGGTGCTGGGTTCATGCCTCAGGCAGGCTGTTTAACTGCTCCACACCAGCCCCTCCACGCATCCTGCAAGTGATTCTACTAAAATGACTTACTGCATTTGCTGTTGTTTGGACAGCTACTACTTGTGAAGTGGTTTACTGTTTTTGTGAACGACATTGAGTACTCTGTCTCATTAGTTGCAATCACATAGATATAGATCAACTAACATCAGAGCAAACATTGTAGCTCCTATTTTACAAAATAAGGAAACTGAAGCTCAAAGATTAAGTAGCTTGTTAAAGTTTATAGACTAAGCATCATAACTGACTTATCTGAGAGTTTAACCTGAATCTGTTTGAATCCTAGGCCACTTGTTCTTTCAATAATGCTTTCTTAAGTCCTTGTGATCCTTTTCACATGATACAACTGATATCTTCTGTACAAGCTCCATGCTCTGGATCTAATCTAGCCCTTCTTTCTAGCTCCCTGAGACAAGGAGACGATTCTAGCTAATTCCCCAGATCTTACAAACACTATGACAGGCCACGAAATTTTTTAAATCAGTTTCAATAATGCCAATTGATCCTAGAACTAGTCAACTTCAGCTTCTTTGGCATTGTGATTGCATCCACTTGGATTGCCGTGATGTTGGATGGTTGGCCATGGAAACAACTGAGATCAATCTGTCACTTTTGAGACTGCACCCAAGTACTGCATTTCAGACTCGTTTGTTGACTGTGAGGGCTACTCCCTTTCTTCTAAGGGATTTTGGCCCCATGAGTAGATATAATAGTCATCTAAATTAAATTCACCTATTCCTATCTATTTCAGTTCATTGATTCCTAACATGTCGATCGATCTCCTGCTTGACCACATTCAATTTGCCTTGATTTGTGGACATAATATCCCAGGTTTCTATGCAGTATTGCACTTTACAGTATCAGAGTTTACCATATTGCTCTTTATGATAATGTTCATTATTATAAAAATAACTTGCACTATCTTAATTAATCTATGTGCATTATTTTAACTAACATTCACAATAATGCAATAAAGTTCCTGCTATGGTTATCTCCATGGTATAAATGGCAAAAGCTAAGACAGAGAGAGATTAAATGATCAGTGAGTCACACCAGTGGTGCTGGGTTCATGCCTCAGGCAGGCTGTTTAACTGCTCCACACCAGCCCTCCACGCATCCTGCAAGTGATTCTACTAAAATGACTTACTGCATTTGCTGTTGTTTGGACAGCTACTACTTGTGAAGTGGTTTACTGTTTTTGTGAACGACATTGAGTACTCTGTCTCATTAGTTGCAATCACATAGATATAGATCAACTAACATCAGAGCAAACATTGTAGCTCCTATTTTACAAAATAAGGAAACTGAAGCTCAAAGATTAAGTAGCTTGTTAAAGTTTATAGACTAAGCATCATAACTGACTTATCTGAGAGTTTAACCTGAATCTGTTTGAATCCTAGGCCACTTGTTCTTTCAATAATGCTTTCTTAAGTCCTTGTGATCCTTTTCACATGATACAACTGATATCTTCTGTACAAGCTCCATGCTCTGGATCTAATCTAGCCCTTCTTTCTAGCTCCCTGAGACAAGGAGACGATTCTAGCTAATTCCCCAGATCTTACAAACACTATGACAGAATTAAAAGCTACACCATGAAGTTAATTTATGTTTTTGTTAAAGTCAGGTCAATCAATCCAATTGACAGTGCCACCATGTTCTTCTCCACAGGAAAACAATCTAGGCAGTATTTTGGAGCTGAAATGACTAGAGGTCCCGCTTGTGAACCTGTGGTTATATGTCTCTCTGCAGGCCCATACTGTTATTAGTCGACTCAAAAGAAGGACTCTTTGATACTTGAGTGCTTTTTTTTTTTTTTTTGAGTGCTTTAAAAGAAAAAAAAAATCCTCCCTTGCTCATCAAAAATAAAATGCATTTGGAATTTTTGAAACATTCTATTAAAATGTAAAACAAACTGCTCAAAAATAAGAATTAAAACAATGCATAAATGTTACCTATTAGACTGGGAAAGTTGGGTCAGCAAAGCCTGCAGTTTTAACACAGAGGTATAACACTGCCTGGTCTTCTGCCAGCTGTTGCAATAAAAACTGGCGAACGATAGAATCCTTGTCTTACAGACTCTAGTGCACGGACAAAGCTTTTGATAGTCACTACCCTGTACAAAACAAGAATTCCACCGTATACATAGCTGATACACTGTAGGGTAAGACCAAATTAGCCAAGGTGGTATGATCAGGCTCTCTTGCCCAGTGTCCTCTCTCTCTCACCCCGTGTTTTGTAAATAATGATCATGTAACAGCTGAGATGACTTATAGCACTGCACATGCACCCCATGAGGTACGCGTTTGGTCATGGGCTACTTTGGTTTTGTAAGCATATATAAATTCCAGATGAAAAGCCCTTGGAGTGAGGTTATATTGTATGAGGTTATGTTATTCCTGCTGCTATGGCTGCTGTATTGGCCATGAGAGAATAATACTGCTACAGCTGCTGTACCAATCAGGAGAGAATAAACACGTCTGCAGTTTCTATGTCTACTCTCATCTTCTTCCAGCCTCTTAGTTTATGCCTCGCCTGTCTTGGGTTCAGCAAGCAGGGGTACAATCAAAGCGAGGTCAGTCTAAGGGAAAGCCCTTCTTTCTAGCTCCCTGAGACAAGGAGACGATTCTAGCTAATTCCCCAGATCTTACAAACACTATGACAGAATTAAAAGCTACACCATGAAGTTAATTTATGTTTTTGTTAAAGTCAGGTCAATCAATCCAATTGACAGTGCCACCATGTTCTTCTCCACAGGAAAACAATCTAGGCAGTATTTTGGAGCTGAAATGACTAGAGGTCCCGCTTGTGAACCTGTGGTTATATGTCTCTCTGCAGGCCCATACTGTTATTAGTCGACTCAAAAGAAGGACTCTTTGATACTTGAGTGCTTTTTTTTTTTTTTTTTTTTTTGAGTGCTTTAAAAGAAAAAAAAAATCCTCCCTTGCTCATCAAAAATAAAATGCATTTGGAATTTTTGAAACATTCTATTAAAATGTAAAACAAACTGCTCAAAAATAAGAATTAAAACAATGCATAAATGTTACCTATTAGACTGGGAAAGTTGGGTCAGCAAAGCCTGCAGTTTTAACACAGAGGTATAACACTGCCTGGTCTTCTGCCAGCTGTTGCAATAAAAACTGGCGAACGATAGAATCCTTGTCTTACAGACTCTAGTGCACGGACAAAGCTTTTGATAGTCACTACCCTGTACAAAACAAGAATTCCACCGTATACATAGCTGATACACTGTAGGGTAAGACCAAATTAGCCAAGGTGGTATGATCAGGCTCTCTTGCCCAGTGTCCTCTCTCTCTCACCCCGTGTTTTGTAAATAATGATCATGTAACAGCTGAGATGACTTATAGCACTGCACATGCACCCCATGAGGTACGCGTTTGGTCATGGGCTACTTTGGTTTTGTAAGCATATATAAATTCCAGATGAAAAGCCCTTGGAGTGAGGTTATATTGTATGAGGTTATGTTATTCCTGCTGCTATGGCTGCTGTATTGGCCATGAGAGAATAATACTGCTACAGCTGCTGTACCAATCAGGAGAGAATAAACACGTCTGCAGTTTCTATGTCTACTCTCATCTTCTTCCAGCCTCTTAGTTTATGCCTCGCCTGTCTTGGGTTCAGCAAGCAGGGTCAGCGAGTCAGTTGGCGTAATCAGAAGGATCAGCAAGACATAGGTGAATAGAAAGGCTCTCTAAGGCCAAAGCATTCTGCCAGCACAGGCAAGGTGATGGGAAGTATTTATCCCCAAGCCATCAAAAAGAAAAAAAAAGATTACTTAATTTCTGTGGTCTCAGGTCAATATTTTTAGAGGAATCCAAAAACAGATAATAAAAGCAGAACAAACTGGCTAACGCGACTAGGAAGTGTCCATGAGACTAAGCTAAGCAGAAGTGTAAGGTAGTCATGGTGCCAGAAAGATTGTTTTTCTTTTAGAAACTTGGCAGCCTCTGTTGGCATACCATGACAGCAATTGCCTTACCTGATTGGCTGTGTTTTCTTTTTATTATGGTTTTGTCTGCTACAGACCGAAATTGTCACTTCACTGGGCTAAATCACGAGCAATAAGGGAGCTGGCTGTAGTTTTAATTGTACTAACTAAAGGATAAATAGGAAGGGAAATTCATGTTTCACTCTATTTCCCTTATATTTGTGGATCTGGTGTTTCTGATTTATAGTGTGACTTCTGGTGCTTCAAGGCTCAGGGCTAAATTATAAAGTCGATTTCAGCTTCAACAAATCCTCTACAGGTCTTGCTGTGTCTTCCTGAATGGCAGGACTCATGGATTCCATCTGTGAGGAAGCAGGCTTTGCATGTGAACAGCCTCAGGGCAGAGGACAAAGCAGAAAAGAACTGCAATTCAAAAGTCCTTTCCTTTGCAGTGGTGTTTTTGTTTGTTTCTTTTAAACACTGAGGATGGAAACTTAGAAAGAAATCATTTTTATTGTGGAACTGGAGGAAAAAGTCCTTTCGCAATTTTTGCTCATGAGGTATACTGCTACTTCAGGCTAGGGCTTTTGTAAAAGCCCTTGGAGTGAGGTTATATTGTATGAGGTTATGTTATTCCTGCTGCTATGGCTGCTGTATTGGCCATGAGAGAATAATACTGCTACAGCTGCTGTACCAATCAGGAGAGAATAAACACGTCTGCAGTTTCTATGTCTACTCTCATCTTCTTCCAGCCTCTTAGTTTATGCCTCGCCTGTCTTGGGTTCAGCAAGCAGGGTCAGCGAGTCAGTTGGCGTAATCAGAAGGATCAGCAAGACATAGGTGAATAGAAAGGCTCTCTAAGGCCAAAGCATTCTGCCAGCACAGGCAAGGTGATGGGAAGTATTTATCCCCAAGCCATCAAAAAGAAAAAAAAAGATTACTTAATTTCTGTGGTCTCAGGTCAATATTTTTAGAGGAATCCAAAAACAGATAATAAAAGCAGAACAAACTGGCTAACGCGACTAGGAAGTGTCCATGAGACTAAGCTAAGCAGAAGTGTAAGGTAGTCATGGTGCCAGAAAGATTGTTTTTCTTTTAGAAACTTGGCAGCCTCTGTTGGCATACCATGACAGCAATTGCCTTACCTGATTGGCTGTGTTTTCTTTTTATTATGGTTTTGTCTGCTACAGACCGAAATTGTCACTTCACTGGGCTAAATCACGAGCAATAAGGGAGCTGGCTGTAGTTTTAATTGTACTAACTAAAGGATAAATAGGAAGGGAAATTCATGTTTCACTCTATTTCCCTTATATTTGTGGATCTGGTGTTTCTGATTTATAGTGTGACTTCTGGTGCTTCAAGGCTCAGGGCTAAATTATAAAGTCGATTTCAGCTTCAACAAATCCTCTACAGGTCTTGCTGTGTCTTCCTGAATGGCAGGACTCATGGATTCCATCTGTGAGGAAGCAGGCTTTGCATGTGAACAGCCTCAGGGCAGAGGACAAAGCAGAAAAGAACTGCAATTCAAAAGTCCTTTCCTTTTTTGCGAGTGGTGTTTTTTGTTTGTTTCTTTTAAACACTGAGGATGGAAACCAGTGAGTGCTTTAGAAAGAAATCATTTTTATTGTGGAACTGGAGGAATAATTATTCAATGTTCCATATTCATATGTTTGAAAGCAAAATTCCTTTGCTTAATGCCACATATCAGCTTAAGAAATGGTGAATTTCTTGAGCTGCTAAGCTTTACTCTCTTGTTCTAGGTTTGTTTAACCTGATGTGAACATAAGTTCATCCTAGAGAAAGAGTCCACTGAGAATACATAAGTACTTCAATTTTATTTCAAATTAAAATGGGGGAGGGAACAAAACTTCCACTGAAAAAACCTGAGAGTTATTGTTTTTTATATTGGCCCAAAGGTAGAACAATATTCTCTTTATATTCTGTTTCTCTAAACTGGATTTAATCTTCCGCTGGGCAGAGTAACAAAACCAGTAATAACTTACTGCCACCTACAGATGGGATATGTCTGCTGGTAGCAGTAAAGATGAATCTGGGGTTCATACTGAAATCCCCCAGGTTACAGAAGATCTTAGACATATGAGATGCAAGAAGTGAATACTTCTCCACCCTCAGTAATTGGATTGTGCTTGTAATTCTGAGATATAAAATTAGAACTACTCAAGAAGCAGAGTACCTCCTACAGTGTATTCAAGTCATTTTCTTCTCCTAAAGGTTTTTTTCCTAATGGCAGTGAGTTGTCAGTTACTATAGGAGACGAAGAAAACCTTTCGTCTGTGACAAGCCCTGTGCCAGCCAAGGTTTGCAACAAGCTGTCACCTTGGCCACTGCCAGAACACTGCCTCCCACCCTGGGGACAGGCTGCAGAGAGGCATAGTCATGCCACCTCTGGGTCACTATTCCTTGAAGCCACATACTTGTGTGTTTGGCGGTCATATCTGAAGTATCTCAAATGTCCCTGCCCACACATCTCAGTGTGTAACTAATTTCTTTTCCTTTGTATAAAATATATTTGCTCTTATTTTTCTGTCCATTTAATCACTCACTTCCTTTCACAAAATAAAGAGTTCATATGCCACTGCTGTATCACTTGGTGTTTGAGGATTTAAAACAAATATTTATTACATTTTTCCAAGTTTAAATGTGATTTGGAAAAATATAAACAGAATACATAGTGAGATATTTTTGAAGAAATGTTGGAGATCATCTAAGAAGTAAATGGTAATGACTAAGAACAGAATCATACACGTTTTGGACCACATTATTTAACTTCCTGATTACATGTTTCTCTCTTGTGAAATAGGAATGATAACACTAAATGCCTCACAGGACTGCTACCTGGATTAAAGGAGTTAATATATCTATATCATAACTCAATATATTGATTATATTAATATACTTATATATCAATGGTTAATATATGTATATTATAATTCAATAATATAACTCAAATCCAAGCTATTAGCTAATTTTATTTTATATAGCTAATCCAAGCTGACAAAACTGATGCTTAGGTGAAATTTTTTCCTTTGAAATTCCTTTCTCTCCACAGTATCAGTATACATACATCTGATAAATAACATCTTTGCAGAAAAAGTTTTAATTATAAAATTTAAAATTTAACTGTTTCTCCATTAAGTCACTATACACCTACAGTTTAAAGTTAGGGAATATTCAATAGGCACACAAAAAGATGCTCAACATCACTAATCATGAGGAAAATGCAAATCAAAATCACAATGAGGTAGCAATTCACGCCTATCAAATGACTATCCTCAAAAAGATGGGGTTTCCCTGGTAGCTCAGTGGTAAAGAGTTCATCTGCCAATGCAGGAAACCCAGGCTCAATCCCTGATCTGGGAAGATCCCACATGCTGAGAAACAACTAAGCCTGTGAGCCACAACTATTGAGCCTGTGCTCTAGAGCCTTGGGGCCGCAACTATTGAGTCCATGGGCCGCAACTACTAAAGCCCTTGTACTGTAGAACATGTTTCACGACAAGAAAAGTCACTGCAACAAGAAGCCTGTTCACCTCAACTAGAGAGTAGCCCCCACTCCCTGCAACTAGAGAAGAGCATGCAGCAACAGTGAAAATCCAGAATAGCCAAAAATAAATAAAAAGACAACAGATAACAAATGTTGGCAAGGCTGTGGAGAAAATCTTGCACTGCTGGTAGGAATGTAAATTGGTGCAGCCACTGTGGAAAACAGAATAAAGTTTCCTTTAAAATTTTTAAAATATAACCGCTATATTATCCAGCAATTCCACTTCTGGGCACTTATCTAAAGAGAATGAAAACGCTAATTAGAAAAGACATGTTAACCCCTATATTCACTGAAGCATGATTTGCAATAATCAATATATGGAAGCAACCTCAGTGCCTACGGCTAGATAAATGGATAAAGAAGGTGTGGTACACAGAAATATTACTCAGTTATCTAAAAAAACTGAAATCTTGTCATTTGCAACAACATTAATGGACCTGGAGGGTACCTGATTAAAGGAGTTAATATATCTATATCATAACTCAATATATTGATTATATTAATATACTTATATATCAATGGTTAATATATGTATATTATAATTCAATAATATAACTCAAATCCAAGCTATTAGCTAATTTTATTTTATATAGCTAATCCAAGCTGACAAAACTGATGCTTAGGTGAAATTTTTTCCTTTGAAATTCCTTTCTCTCCACAGTATCAGTATACATACATCTGATAAATAACATCTTTGCAGAAAAAGTTTTAATTATAAAATTTAAAATTTAACTGTTTCTCCATTAAGTCACTATACACCTACAGTTTAAAGTTAGGGAATATTCAATAGGCACACAAAAAGATGCTCAACATCACTAATCATGAGGAAAATGCAAATCAAAATCACAATGAGGTAGCAATTCACGCCTATCAAATGACTATCCTCAAAAAGATGGGGTTTCCCTGGTAGCTCAGTGGTAAAGAGTTCATCTGCCAATGCAGGAAACCCAGGCTCAATCCCTGATCTGGGAAGATCCCACATGCTGAGAAACAACTAAGCCTGTGAGCCACAACTATTGAGCCTGTGCTCTAGAGCCTTGGGGCCGCAACTATTGAGTCCATGGGCCGCAACTACTAAAGCCCTTGTACTGTAGAACATGTTTCACGACAAGAAAAGTCACTGCAACAAGAAGCCTGTTCACCTCAACTAGAGAGTAGCCCCCACTCCCTGCAACTAGAGAAGAGCATGCAGCAACAGTGAAAATCCAGAATAGCCAAAAATAAATAAAAAGACAACAGATAACAAATGTTGGCAAGGCTGTGGAGAAAATCTTGCACTGCTGGTAGGAATGTAAATTGGTGCAGCCACTGTGGAAAACAGAATAAAGTTTCCTTTAAAATTTTTAAAATATAACCGCTATATTATCCAGCAATTCCACTTCTGGGCACTTATCTAAAGAGAATGAAAACGCTAATTAGAAAAGACATGTTAACCCCTATATTCACTGAAGCATGATTTGCAATAATCAATATATGGAAGCAACCTCAGTGCCTACGGCTAGATAAATGGATAAAGAAGGTGTGGTACACAGAAATATTACTCAGTTATCTAAAAAAACTGAAATCTTGTCATTTGCAACAACATTAATGGACCTGGAGGGTATTATGCTAAGTGAAATAAGTCAGACAGAGAAAGACAAATGACATATGATTTCATTTACCTGTGGAATCTAAAAACAAAACAAATGAACAAATATAATAAAACAGAAACAAAGTTATAGATGAAGAGAACAAACAGCTGGTTACCAGAGGGGATGAGAGAAATAGGTGAGAGAGATTAAGAGGTATCAACTTTAACTTGTAAAATAAATGTCATGGTTATGAAAGGTACAATGTGGGGAACATAATCAGCAATATGTAAATAATATCTTTGTATAGTGATGTATTGTAACCAGAGTCACCATGGTGATCATTTTGATATGTTCAAAAATATTGAATCATTATGTTTTATGATGGGAACTATAGCTATTTAATTATATAACTACAACAGGAATTGGATATAGGTGGTCAAAAGGTACAAACCTCCAGTTACAAGATGAATAAGTACTAGGGATATGATCTAAAACTTAATATAGCAATATCGCTATTTGTTATACACAAAAGTTATTAAGGGAGTGAATTTTGAGTTTCATCACAAGGGAATTTTTTTTCTATTTCTTCTATTTTGTATCTATGTGGGTTGGTGGATGCTCACTAAACTTACTGTGATAATCATTTCATAATGGATAAAGTCAAATAATTGTTTTACACCTTAAACTGACACAGTACTGTATGTCAATAAAACTGAAAGAAAAAAGATGAAGGAAGGAAGGAAGAAAGAAAGAAAAAGAGAAAATTAGGGTTGTACTAGTTGCTAAGCACAATAGTAAGAAATTTATCTTCATTGTATCTACCTCTTACAACAATCCTGCAAGTAAATCCATAGTCTAACAGATTAAGAAAGCTTGGAAAACTTTACCTCAGGCAGGAAATTCTAGCCTTGGGATCTAAGCCTAGATTTTTGTTGTTGTTTTTTAGATGCTAAGTCCTGTCTATTTGCAACCCTATAGACTTTAGCCCACCAGGCTCCTCTGTCCCTGGGATTTACCAAGCGAGAATAATGGAGTGGGTTACAATTTCCTTCTCCGGGGGGTCTTCCCCACCCAGTGATCAAACCCATATCTCCTGCATTGGCAGGTGGATTCTTTACTCTTGAGACACTAGCAAAGCCTAAGCCTAGATTTACATGACTCTGAAACAAAACTGATCTGGAACACATTGCTTCTCACTTGTTCATGGTAGAGATGAGGTTAGAACTCATTTTCAGTCCTCCAAGCAATTAGCGGAATCAGAAACCCTTCTTCTAATCAATATCACAAAAATGAATATACAGCCAAGTGTAATCTACAGATTCAATGCAATCCCTATCAAATTACCAATGGCATTTTTCACAGAACTGCAACAAAAAATATCACAATTCATTTGGAAACGCAAAAGACCCCGGATAGCCAAAGCAGTCTTGAGAAAGAAGAATGGAGTTGGAGGAATCAAACTTCCTGACTTCAGACTATACTACAAGTCACCAAGACAGTATGGTGCTGGCACAAAAACAGAAATATAGACCAATGTAACAGGATAGAGAGCAAAGAGATAAACCCATGCACTTATGGGTACCTTATTTTTGACAAAGGAGACAAGACCATACAATGGGGCAATGACAGCCTCTTCAATAAGTGGTGCTGGGAAAACTGGACAGTTACATGTAAAAGAATGAAGTTGGAGCACTACCTAACATCATACACAAAGATAAACTCAAAATTGATTACAGACCTAACTTTTAAGATTGGAAACCATAAAACTCTTAGAGGAAAGGATAGGCTGAACACTAGATGAAATAAATCAAAGCAGGATCTTCTATGACCTGTCTCCTAGAGTAGTGTAAATAAAGACAAAAATAAACAAGTGACACCTAATTAACCTTAAAAGCTTTTGCATAGCAAAGGAAACTATAAACAAGATGAAAAGAAATCCTTCAGAATGGGAGAAAATAATAGCAAATGAAACAACTGAGAAAGAATTAATTTCCAAAATATACAAGCAACTCAGACAACTCATCACCAAAAAAACAAATAAATAAATAAACAAACAACCCAATCAAAAATTGGGAAAAAGATCTAAACAGACATCTCTCCAAAGAAGACATACAGATGGCCAACAAACACATGAAAAGATGCTCAACATTGCTCATCATTAGAGTAATGCAAATCAAAACTACAATGAGATACCACCTCACACCAGTCATAGTGGCCATCATCAAAAAGTCTACAAACAATAAATGCTGGAGAGGGTGTGGAGAAAAAGGAACCTCCTTGCACTGTTGAAAGGGGAGCATAAACTGATATGGCCACTATGAAAGACAGCATGGAGAATCCTCTAAAAACTAGGAATAGAGCCACCATATGGCCCAGCAATCCCACTGCTAGACACATACCCTGAGGAAATCAAAATGAAAGAGACACATGTATCCCATTGTTTATTTCAGCACTATTTACAGTAGTTAGAACATGGAAGCAACCTAGATGTCCAAAGACAGATGAATGGATAAATAAACTGTGGTACATATATACAATGAACTATTACTCAGTCATAAAAAGAAATGCATTTGAATCAGTTCTAGTGAGGTGAATGAATCTACATATATGATATAATATAGGAGGGGAACAATAAAGGTGGAAGTAAACAAGGAGCCACGGGCCACACAAAGAAATTCAGACTGTGTGCTGAAGGCAATGAGGGAAGAGGAATGTGTCTTCTCTTTTCTAATAGAAATATATGCATTATTTGTCTGGTTTTAATTTATTAATTGAAGGATAACTGTTTTACAGAATTCTGTCATTTTCTGCCACATATCAACATGAATCAGCCATAGATATACATATGTCCCTCTTTCTTGAATGTCCCTCCCCATCCCACTCCTCTAGGTTGTTACAGAGCACCAGTTTGAATTCCCTGAGTTGCATAGCAAATTCCCACTGGATATCTATCTTACATATATTAATGTAAGTTTCCATGATGTTCTCTCCATACATCTCACCCTTTCTCCCGCAACCATCTCCATAAGTCAAAGTTTTCTATGTCTGTTTCTCCATTGCTGCTCTACAAATAAATTCAACAGCACCTTCTTTCTAGATTCCATATATATGAATTAGTATACAATATGTATCTTTCTTTTTCTGACTTACTTCACTTGTATAATAGGCTCTAGGTTCGTCCATTTCATTAGAACTGACTCAAATTCATTCTTTTTTATAGGTGAGTAATATTCGATTGTATATTTGTACCACAGCTTCTTTATCCATTCATCTGGCAGTGGACATATAGGTTGCTTCCATGTTCTAACTACTGTAAATAGTACTGTAATGAACATTGGCAAATATGTATCTTTTTCAATTTTGGCTTCCTCAGGGTATACGCCTAGTAATGGGATTGCTGAGCCATTAGAGGATTCTCCATGCTGTCTTTCATAGTGGCCATATCAGTTTATGCTCCCCTTCCATCAGTGCAAGGAGGTTCCTTTTTCTCCACACCCTCTCCAGCATTTATTGTTTGTAGACTTTTTGATGATGGCCACTATGACTGGTGTGAGACAATATCTCATTGTAGGTTTGATTTGCATTACTCTAATGATGAACAATGTTGAGCATCTTTTCATGTGTTTGTTGGCCATCTGTATGTCTTCTTTGGAGAGATGTCTGTTTAGGTTTTATTCCCAGTTTTTGATTTGATTGTTTGTTTTTTCTGGTATTGACTTGTATAAGCTGCTTCTATATTTTGGAGATTAATTCTTTGTCAGTTGTCTTATTTGCTATTATTTTCTCCCATTCTGAAAGTTGTCTTTTGATCTTGTTTATAGTTTTCTTTGCTGTGCAAATGCTTTTAAGCTTAATTATGTCCCACTTGTTTAGTTTTGTTTCTATTTCCATTACTCTAGGAGGTGGATTATAGAGGATTTTGCTTTGATTTATGTCATTGAGTGTTCTCTCTATGTTTTACCATAAGAGTTTTATAGTTTCTTGTCTTACATTTAGGCCTTTGATCCATTCTGTTTATTTTTGTGTATGGGGTTATGAAGTGTTTTAAATGCATCCTTTCACAAATGGCTGTCCAGTTTTCCCAGTGCCACTTATTGAAGAGGCAATCTTTGCTCCATTGTATATTCTTGCCTCGTTGTCAAAATAAGGTATCCATAGCACCTTCTTTCTAGATTCCATATATATGAATTAGTATACAATATGTATCTTTCTTTTTCTGACTTACTTCACTTGTATAATAGGCTCTAGGTTCGTCCATTTCATTAGAACTGACTCAAATTCATTCTTTTTTATAGGTGAGTAATATTCGATTGTATATTTGTACCACAGCTTCTTTATCCATTCATCTGGCAGTGGACATATAGGTTGCTTCCATGTTCTAACTACTGTAAATAGTACTGTAATGAACATTGGCAAATATGTATCTTTTTCAATTTTGGCTTCCTCAGGGTATACGCCTAGTAATGGGATTGCTGAGCCATTAGAGGATTCTCCATGCTGTCTTTCATAGTGGCCATATCAGTTTATGCTCCCCTTCCATCAGTGCAAGGAGGTTCCTTTTTCTCCACACCCTCTCCAGCATTTATTGTTTGTAGACTTTTTGATGATGGCCACTATGACTGGTGTGAGACAATATCTCATTGTAGGTTTGATTTGCATTACTCTAATGATGAACAATGTTGAGCATCTTTTCATGTGTTTGTTGGCCATCTGTATGTCTTCTTTGGAGAGATGTCTGTTTAGGTTTTATTCCCAGTTTTTGATTTGATTGTTTGTTTTTTCTGGTATTGACTTGTATAAGCTGCTTCTATATTTTGGAGATTAATTCTTTGTCAGTTGTCTTATTTGCTATTATTTTCTCCCATTCTGAAAGTTGTCTTTTGATCTTGTTTATAGTTTTCTTTGCTGTGCAAATGCTTTTAAGCTTAATTATGTCCCACTTGTTTAGTTTTGTTTCTATTTCCATTACTCTAGGAGGTGGATTATAGAGGATTTTGCTTTGATTTATGTCATTGAGTGTTCTCTCTATGTTTTACCATAAGAGTTTTATAGTTTCTTGTCTTACATTTAGGCCTTTGATCCATTCTGTTTATTTTTGTGTATGGGGTTATGAAGTGTTTTAAATGCATCCTTTCACAAATGGCTGTCCAGTTTTCCCAGTGCCACTTATTGAAGAGGCAATCTTTGCTCCATTGTATATTCTTGCCTCGTTGTCAAAAATAAGGTATCCATAGGAAAGTGGATTTATCTCTTGACTCTTTATCTTGTTCCATTGGTCTATATTTCTTTTCTTTTATACTGTCTTGATGACTGTAGCTTTGTGATATAGTCTAAAGTCAGGAAAGTTGATTCCTTCAGCTCCATTCTTCTTTTACAAGACTGCCTTGTCTTTTGTGTTTCCATATGAATTGTGAACTTTTTTCTTCTCATTCTGTGAAAAATGTCACTGGTAATTTGATAGGGATCACATTTGGTAGTATAGTCATTTTCACAATATTGATTCTTCCAAGAAAGTTGGAGTATCTCTCCATCTATTTATTTAACATTTGTTGTAAAGCTGGTTTGGTGGTACTAAATTCTCTTAACTTGTGCTTGTCTGTAAAGCTTTTGATTTCTCCATCAACTTTGAATGACATCCTTGCAGGCTGGGGTAATCTTGCAGTTTTTTAGCTTTCAGTACTTTAAATATATCCTGGCATTCCCTTCTGGCCTGCAGAGTTTTTTCTGAAAGATCTGGTGTCAGTCTATGGATTTTCCCTTGTATATCATTTGTAGCTTTTCCCTTGCTGCTTTTGATATTCTTTCTTTGTGTTTAATCTTTGTTAGTTTGAATGGTATGGGTCTTGGTGTGTTTCTTCTCAGGTTTATCCTGTATGGGACTCTTTGCACTTCTTGGAATTGATTGACTATTTCCTTTCTCATGTTGGGGAAATTTTCAACTGTAATCTTTTCAGAAAGTTTCTCATATGCTTTCTTTTTCTCTTCTTCTTCTGAGACCCCTATAATTTGAATGTCGTTGCATCTAATATTGCCCCAGAGGTCTCTGAGACTACCTTGAATTCATTTCGCTCTTTTTACTTTACTCTGCTCTTCAGCAGTTATTTCCACCATTCTATCTTCCAGATCACTTAATCATTCTTCTACCTCAAATATTCTGCTATTGATTCCTTCTAGAGTATTTTTAATTTCAGTAGTTATGCTGTTTGTCTCTGTTTATTTCTTCTAGGTTTTTGTTCAATGTGTTCATTGATTCCTGCTCCATTGATTCTTGTTCATTGATTTTCTCCATTTATTTTTGAGGTTTTGTATCATCTTTACTATCATTATTCTGAATATTTTCAGGTAGCTTGCCTATTTCCTCTTCATTTATTTGGACTTGTGTGTTTCTAGGTTGCTCCTTCATTTGCACAGTATTTCTTTGCCTGGAGAATTAAATAATTCTGAAAATATAGAACTAATAAGAGAACAGAGATGATAGATACACCATACAAAGTAGAAGAGAAAATGTATAAATATGAGTGTGTATATGTCAGGAATTACAGAACACTACTCAGATGCCCAGATACAGAAAGATCTTCTCTTTAAGCAGTAAAGAGCTTAACACTGGTTCCTTGATTTTGTCTCTGTTTTAAACTAAGTTAATAGAATGGTCTTAGTTGAAACCTTGGTTCATGAGACAAGGCAGAGAGGGAAGAAAGGGAAGAGAAGGAAGGATAAGAGTAGAAGGAGAGGATTAGAGACAGAGAGAGAATGAGCGACTGTGCAACCATGCAGCACTTTGCTGGGAGCTGTTTGTCTGTGGTGTCACTAACCTGCTCCTGGAGGCAGGTATCAGGGTGGCTGGCATTGTAAAGAGAACGTGAGACAAAGAGGAAAGTCAGCTGTCTCACATTTCTGAGAGACAAAGAAATGGAGAAGCATGTTCTCCTCCAGTGCACAAAAGGCAAAGATAGGTACACAAGCTATGAGGAAGCAATTGAGACTAAGAATTTGTCTTTTGAAAGAAGGGGAAGGAAAAAGGCATATCCATCTTCTCACAGTGGCAGTTACTACAAAGAAATGACAGAGCACAAGTGCTCTAAGCAACCAAGTATGATTAGTAATGAAAAGAGAAGCCTGTAAGCTCTGAACCAATGTAAAAAGACCTTCGGCATTTCTCTTAGTCTTGAGGCTCTGCATATGTATTTGATGTTGTTTTAATCAAATACCTGATGCATTTCTTGCACCATTTGTTTCAAAGCATGTCTACTCCTGAGGCATTAGTACAGTGTTTAATACTCCATCTTGGTGAAACCACAGAGGATGCAAAGAAAGCACTTTTGAATGAATGTTCTTTATAAGACTCATTATTGAAAACCTTGCCATATTGTCCTAAATAACTAATAACATATGTCATGACCCTCACTTTGACACAGATCTGTTTTCTCTCCAGCAACTCTATAGAAAAGAACCATTTAATCAATTCCACAAAACAGAGGAACTTAGCACAAAGCCATACTTAAGATGTGCTTCCTGTCAGAGGGCTTTTTTCCTGATTACTTGCTTATTATGTTGTCAAGACAATAGTCCTTCATGCTTACTATTTTGGGGGGGCTTCTCTGGTGGGTCAGCTGGTAAAGAACCCACCTGCCACTGCAGGAGACACAAGAGACTCAGGTTTGATCCCTCAGTCAGAAAGATCTCCTGGAGAAGGAAATGTCAACCATTATCCTTGCCTGGAAAATTCCATGGACAGAACTTGGCAAGTCACAGCCCACTGGGTCACAGAATCAGACACTACTGAGAGAGCACACACACATGTTGCCTTTTAACATCTTTGCTGGTACTCTTTCCAGGAAAGAGTTGGTTGCAATGGTAGAAAAAGTCAAAAAATTAGAGCTTTGAATCACGTCAAGCAAATCTGATGAAGCATTAAGTCAGGATTCACAGACCAGTCACACAAGTAAATGTACAGCCCTTATAGTAAGTAAATCACAGAACATTTTTAATCAAGAGAAATCACTTCTTCTATAAAGAGTATCATTTCTGTTTCAAACAAGTCAGTAGAAACACAACCAAATGAAGATAGCAGTAATTATTTGTCATTTTTAAAGAGCAATATCAAGTAATTTTCTCTTTTTCATAAACTAGTAAACATTTATTGAGCATTCTTAGTGCTTTTAATGCATTAGTTTAATTTTTCCAACAAATCTTTGAGAAAAAAAGTTTATTATCTGCATTTCTATATGTGAAAACTGAAACACGACAAGGTTAAATATTTTTGCCAAGACCAAATAATATAAAAAATTGGGGCACTGATATTTAAACCCATTTAGTTCCATCAGCAAACTCTCAACCTTTAAAATACATTAATTTTGTTATATTTTGGTCAGACTTGATATATTTTCTTCAAAAATTATGTTGCAGAGTACCATCATCCTAAAAAATAAAGATTTTTAAAAACTACAAATTTATATGTCATGATTTTAATAACATTTTACCTTTAGGACATACTTGGTATTCCATTGCAAAAATTTTTATTCAGAATTCTTGAAATTCTGTTACTTTACAGTTTTTACGAAAGTACTTTATTATGGAAAACAGAGGATTCCCATCTCTCTCATGTAGCCAAAATGAGTACTGACACATAAAACCAGATTATATTCAGGATTTTACACAAAAAGCTTTATTCTGTTTAACATATTTTACTGTGTCTACTATCCTACTTGTGTTAATTCAAACACACACAAGCAAATACAAAATGTAGCCCAATACCTTCTAGATAAAAAGAAATTAACGAAAAGTAAATGAGATTACCATGAAGAATGATTAGTATGATTTCATCTAGATTTCAAGTATCTAAAATTGTTAGTATATTTTAAAGTACTTAATGGAAATTAAACTCAATAAAGAATCATTACCCTTCAATAATATTAACGTTTTAATTAGTAAAATGACCTATTGAGATCATTTGAATATCTAGACCAGATTTATGATACTATGTTGCAACATAAAATTAAGCATAAAGCCAAAGCAGTACAATGAAAAATCCTAAACTGTCTGCAGAGTATTTAAAAAACGACTTTCCAACAGAAGGCCTTTCAGATCTGTATCCAGACCTAATTCAGCCACTTGAGTCCTTAGACAGAAACGTCAGAGCTCTGAGCATGAGTTTTAATTTCTTTGGTAGATAAAGTAGGTATTTTATGGTCCCTTCCAACTGTGAAATCTTAAATTTCTTGGATTTATTTACGGGTAAAGTTGGAATTATAAAGAGAACACTAAACAGTTACTTAACAGTTAGGCAGAGCATCAGACACAAAGGGAGCTTCAGGATCTGTTCCCGTATCAGTCTAAAAGGCACTACAAACACTTAGAAAGCCATTAGAGGAGGATCTAATGGATACAGTGTTATGAGTACTGAGGTGGCATTTACTTGGGCAAACCAGTTCACTTCATATGATTTCTCCATTCAGAAGATTAGTTCAAATACCCTGATGGATTGGCCTAATATTCAATTCAGTCAGAAGAGTCAACCCCATCTAGCACAGACATAGCCTGAGATCCAAGGATGTCTTACAACAAATGTACAGTTGTGTTCAAGCACATTCATATAATTTAATTTTCTGATTTATTAACTATAAACTTGAACCTAACCCAATAATTATACCATTTGTAATGTGCAGTAACGAGGTGTATTTGCCTGTGTCTTATGTAGGTAGTGAAGAGGTGGGAAGTGGTTTAAGGTTAAGTAAATTACTCTGAACATTTTGCCCTCAACTTCCCTCAACTTCTGATCTTTACCTACCCCTGCCCATCAACACGGCCAAATGATTCAAAGTATCATTAAATAATTTAGTCAAATAAGCAAAAATAAGAGTCCTTAACAATATAGGTTTTGCTGAGGTGATCATACCTTTGATATGTAAATGTACCTCTTTCATCACCTTTATAAATTAACTAGCAGGCTAAAGCATGTCATCTATCAACATATTTCATACAATATACTAACAGTCTCTTAGTTTGAGATATATTACAATGAAAATTTGCTTATTTTTCCCTCCATACATATATAAGGACAAAGAGCCTTTTTTTTTATGTTTTTAATTTTTTATTTATTTTTAACACCAAAAGAATTTTGTATTGGGGTATAGCCAATTAACAATTTTTTGATAGCTTCGGTTGAACAGTGAAGGGCCTCAGCCATACATGCACATATACCCATTCTCCCCCAAGCCCCCTCGCATCCAGGCTAGTACATAACACTGAGTAGAGTTCCATGTTCTACACAATAGATTTCTGTTGGTTTATCCATTTCAAACACTGCAACGTGTCCATTGACTTTCCCAACCATTCCCTCCCCACCTGCAACCATGAGTTAATTATCTAAGTCTGTGAGTCTCTTTCTGCTTTGTAAATAAGTTCATTTGTGTCATTTCTTCATAGAATCCACATAAGAGGGATTTCCAATATGACATGGAACTATGCGACTCTGATAGCTTGACGTTGACTGTGGTAGGAGTAGTTATACCACAGAAGCTTGCGAATGCTATGAATCAGGGGTTTTCTTTTTTTTTTTTTTAATTCTTTATTTTAAAGGTTTTACAGAGTTTTGTTGTTCACAGACATGTATGTTCCCAGATCATTCATATGCATATCCCTGGTCCCCACCCCCCAAGTTCCCCCCATCCCACCCCTCCGGACCATCACCCCATGCCATTGTGAGCACTCCTATTCCCTTAGCACAATGACAATAGTATCTTTTCCACACACGACAGTATAGGTTTCCATGTTACTCCCTCCATACCTCCCCTCCCTATTTCTTCCCACAATGTCCCTGTGTCTATGCTCTGTCTGTTTTTCCATGAGTTCCCTGTGTGTGTTATCAAGACCATCCTACTAGATGCCATATATGTGTGTTAGTATACTGTATCCAAATGATTCAAAGTATCATTAAATAATTTAGTCAAATAAGCAAAAATAAGAGTCCTTAACAATATAGGTTTTGCTGAGGTGATCATACCTTTGATATGTAAATGTACCTCTTTCATCACCTTTATAAATTAACTAGCAGGCTAAAGCATGTCATCTATCAACATATTTCATACAATATACTAACAGTCTCTTAGTTTGAGATATATTACAATGAAAATTTGCTTATTTTTCCCTCCATACATATATAAGGACAAAGAGCCTTTTTTTTTATGTTTTTAATTTTTTATTTATTTTTAACACCAAAAGAATTTTGTATTGGGGTATAGCCAATTAACAATTTTGTGATAGCTTCGGGTGAACAGTGAAGGGCCTCAGCCATACATGCACATATACCCATTCTCCCCCAAGCCCCCTCGCATCCAGGCTAGTACATAACACTGAGTAGAGTTCCATGTTCTACACAATAGATTTCTGTTGGTTTATCCATTTCAAACACTGCAACGTGTCCATTGACTTTCCCAACCATTCCCTCCCCACCTGCAACCATGAGTTAATTATCTAAGTCTGTGAGTCTCTTTCTGCTTTGTAAATAAGTTCATTTGTGTCATTTCTTCATAGAATCCACATAAGAGGGATTTCCAATATGACATGGAACTATGCGACTCTGATAGCTTGACGTTGACTGTGGTAGGAGTAGTTATACCACAGAAGCTTGCGAATGCTATGAATCAGGGGTTTTCTTTTTTTTTTTTTTAATTCTTTATTTTAAAGGTTTTACAGAGTTTTGTTGTTCACAGACATGTATGTTCCCAGATCAGTCATATGCATATTCCTGGTCCCTACACACCCCCTTCCCCCCTTCCCACCCCTCCGGACCATCACCCCATGCCATTGTGAGCACTCCTATTCCCTTAGCACAATGACAATAGTATCTTTTCCACACACGACAGTATAGGTTTCCATGTTACTCCCTCCATACCTCCCCCTCCCTATTTCTTCCCCACAATGTCCCTGTGTCTATGCTCTGTCTGTTTTTCCATGAGTTCCCTGTGTGTGTTATCAAGACCATCCTACTAGATGCCATATATGTGTGTTAGTATACTGTATTTGTCTTTCTCTTTTTGACTTACTTCACTTTTTATGATAGGTTCTAGAGCCAGCCACTTCATTAGGACTGAGTCTTCTGCATTTCTTTTAACAGCTGAGTAGTATTCCATTGTATATATGTACCAGAGCTTCTGTATCCATTCATTCATCATTGAACATCTAGGTTGCTTCCATGTTCTGGCTATTGTATAGAGAGCTGCAATGAACATTGGGGTACAGGTGCTTCTTTCAGTTTTGATTTCATCAGGATATAAGCCTAATAGTGGGATTGCTGGGTCATAGGGTGCTTCTATTTTTAGTTGTTTAAGGAATCTCCATACTGTCTTCCATAGAGGCTGTATCAATTTACATTCCCACCAGCAACGCAAGAGGGTTCCCTTTTCTCCACACCCTCTCCAGCATTTATTGTCTGCAGATTTTTTGAAGATGGCCATTCTGACGGATGTGAGGTGGTATCTCATTGTAGTTTTATTTTGCATTTCTCTAATAATAAGCGAGGTTGAGCATCGTTTCATGTGTTTTGGGGCCATCTGTATATAATCGTTGGAGAGGTGTCTGTTTAGGTCCTTCTCCCATTTTTTGATTGGGTGGTTCGTTTTTCCTGTGCTGAGTTGTCTGAGTTGCTTGTAGATTTTGGAGATTAATTCTTTGTCTGTTGTTTTATTTGCTATGGTTTTCTCCCACTCTGTGGGGTGTCTGTTCAACTTTTTGGTGATTTCTTTTGCTGTACAAAAGCTTTTAAGTTTCATTAGGTCCCACGTGTTCACTTTTCTTTTCAGTTCCGCTATTTTAGTAGGTGGGTCAGAGAAGATCTTGATTTGATTGATGTCCTTGAGGGTTTTGCCTATATTCTCCTCTAAGAGTTTGATGGTTTCTGGTCTTACATTTAGGTCTTTAATCCATTTTGAGTTGATCTTAGTGTATGGTGTCAGGGTATGTTCCAACTTCATTTTTTTGCATGTAGCTCTCAGTTTTCCCAGCAACACCTGTTGAAGAGGGTTTTTGTTCCCCTGTCAAAAACCATCAGACTAGATGCCATATATGTGTGTTAGTATACTGTATTTGTCTTTCTCTTTTTGACTTACTTCACTTTTTATGATAGGTTCTAGAGCCAGCCACTTCATTAGGACTGAGTCTTCTGCATTTCTTTTAACAGCTGAGTAGTATTCCATTGTATATATGTACCAGAGCTTCTGTATCCATTCATTCATCATTGAACATCTAGGTTGCTTCCATGTTCTGGCTATTGTATAGAGAGCTGCAATGAACATTGGGGTACAGGTGCTTCTTTCAGTTTTGATTTCATCAGGATATAAGCCTAATAGTGGGATTGCTGGGTCATAGGGTGCTTCTATTTTTAGTTGTTTAAGGAATCTCCATACTGTCTTCCATAGAGGCTGTATCAATTTACATTCCCACCAGCAACGCAAGAGGGTTCCCTTTTCTCCACACCCTCTCCAGCATTTATTGTCTGCAGATTTTTTGAAGATGGCCATTCTGACGGATGTGAGGTGGTATCTCATTGTAGTTTTATTTTGCATTTCTCTAATAATAAGCGAGGTTGAGCATCGTTTCATGTGTTTTGGGGCCATCTGTATATAATCGTTGGAGAGGTGTCTGTTTAGGTCCTTCTCCCATTTTTTGATTGGGTGGTTCGTTTTTCCTGTGCTGAGTTGTCTGAGTTGCTTGTAGATTTTGGAGATTAATTCTTTGTCTGTTGTTTTATTTGCTATGGTTTTCTCCCACTCTGTGGGGTGTCTGTTCAACTTTTTGGTGATTTCTTTTGCTGTACAAAAGCTTTTAAGTTTCATTAGGTCCCACGTGTTCACTTTTCTTTTCAGTTCCGCTATTTTAGTAGGTGGGTCAGAGAAGATCTTGATTTGATTGATGTCCTTGAGGGTTTTGCCTATATTCTCCTCTAAGAGTTTGATGGTTTCTGGTCTTACATTTAGGTCTTTAATCCATTTTGAGTTGATCTTAGTGTATGGTGTCAGGGTATGTTCCAACTTCATTTTTTTGCATGTAGCTCTCCAGTTTTCCCAGCAACACCTGTTGAAGAGACTGTCTTTGTCCCATTTTATAGTTTCGCCTCCTTTGTCAAAAATAAGGTACCCATAGCTGCGTGGGTTTATCTCTGGGTTCTCGATCTAGTCCCATTGGTCTATAGTTCTGTTTTTGTGCCAGTACCATACTGTCTTGATGACTATTGCTTTGTAGTAGAGTCTGAAGTTAGGGAGGCTGATTCCTCCAGCTCCATTTTTCTTTCTCAGGATTGCTTTGGCTATTCAAGGTCTTTTGTGTTTACATATGAACTGTGTTATTCTTTGGTCTAGTTCTGTGAAAAATGTCAATGGTAGTTGAATAGGTATTGCATTGAATCTGTAGATGATATTTGGTAGTATGGTCATTTTCACAATATTGATTCTTCCGACCCAGGAACATGGAATATCTCTCCATCTGTTTAAGTCTTCTTTAATTTCTTTCATGAGTGTCTTGTAATTTTCTGTGTACAATTCTTTTGTTTCTTTGGGTAGGTTTATTCCTAGATATTTGATTCTTTTGGTTGTGATGATGAAGGGGATTGCCTCTTTGATTTCGTTTTCTGATTTTTCCTTGTTTGTGTATAGGAATGCCAGTGATTTCTGTGTATTGACTTTGTATCCTGTGACTTTGCTGGATTCGTTGATTAGCTCTAGTAGCTTTGTAATAGTGTCTTTGGGGTTTTCTATGTATAATATCATGTCATCTGAAAAAAGAGAGAGCTTGACTTCTTCCTTTCCAATCTGGATTCCTTTGATTTCTTTCTCTTCTCTTATTGCTGTTGCTAGGACTTCCAGGACTATGTTGAATAGTAGTGGTGAGAGTGGACACCCCTGTCTTGTTCCTGATCTTAGAGGGAATGCTTTCAGTTTTTCACCGTTGAGGATAATGTTCGCTGTGGGCTTCTCATAGATGGCTTTTATTATGTTGAGATAGGGCAATTTGGTTGTTTCACCAGCTCGAGAAAACACAAAATACTGCAGAGAAATAAGAACAGGTGCCCCTGAGAATTAGTAGGGAGATGCACCTTCCAAAACAGGAACAGTACAAGCTTGAACCACTTCAAATCTAGTTCTTCAAAACAAAATAATGTTCTGGTCTTATTCATAGTTTTAATTAAATTTGAATTTTGAAACAGTTATTCAAAATGACATCATTTGTTTGTATGTATTCCTACCGAGCGAAAAAAATGCTTAGTTCACATTTATGATGTTCTGGTTCACACACATGTGAATATGTGTCTTTATAGGCTATTGCAGAATCAAGTTAGACTAAACATTCTCTGATTCTGACTCAATGATGTAAACTACCTCACTTGACATTTATGCCTCTGATGAAAATCAAACCAACAAAACCTATGATTAGAATGATTGTCTCACTGGGATGTATAGATAAGCTCATCAGTACTTGTCTAAGTAAATTAATACCTGAATGTGACTTCATTTCCCCAGAAAGTAGTTTTATTTGGAGATAATTTTTGATATTCATTGTGATTAATTATGGAAAACTGTAATGCTATTCCAAAAACAGACCTCATAAAAGTATTTCTCATAAAAACTCCTTTTTAAAGCTCTTAAATCAAGAAAAAAATAAAGGAAGTTTTGAAACACTTTCCTAGTCCTGATGATACTGCCATCTTTTCCAAACTGTGTATTTTTGTTTTGCCTAAAACACTAAAGAAATTAATGAGCACAGAGAGGTTTGTGTGTGTCATGATATGGATAAAAATTTCATAAACTTGGTCTTCCTCTTAATCTCACTACACTGTGGCCCCTTAAAGTGTAACTTTGAAGGAGTAATTTTAAAGATGTTGAGCTTGAAAGAGCTTTTGAAATATTTCATTTCTGAGCTGAGTCAAAAATAGGCATGTTTGTTAAAAAAAAAAAAAAAAAATCTCCACACAAAGAAGCTTGTCTGGGAAAAGTATTCTTCAAAACCACAGACATTTCTTTCAGAAAGCCTCTGTTCCAATTCACGGACCTTATTGTTCTGATCTGAGAGCTCTGTCCCCGCAGCTGGAGTTTCTTTTCAAAATTGTTTAATGACTTTTAAGAATGTGTTTCTTGCTAAGTCTGTGAGCTTCCAGTGTCAATGTTTGTCTTTTGATTTCTGTTGTTTAGTTCACTTTTGTGCTCCTGACCTTTGACAAAACAAGAGGCAGAACGGTCTGAGTCTTTGTGAAATATGAGCTTATACTACACAGGACTCCTGGGTGCATGTGTGTGCCTGAGACATTAGGCTTCTCCTTACTGAAGCCACTTGTTTGTCAAGGCTTACATATCCATGGGATGAAATATATGTGTTAATTCACAAAGGGTATAAATAAAAATTGTATCTGACACACTGGAGAGAATATAGGGGAAAAAAGTCAGTAATTTGTGTTGCAGTCACTTACAGACCACTGACATTTCCACTTTTCTTAAGGAGTTCAAAAGTTAAAAGCTTTAAATGTGCCATGTGCCCAGTCATGGCCAGCTGTTTGCAACCTCCTGGACGAGAAGGCCTGCCAGGCTCCCCAGTCCGTGCGATTTTCCAGGCAAGAATATTGGAGTGGGTTGCAGTTTCCTTCTCCTGACATTTCCACTTTTAACCAAAAAGAAAAAATAGATCACATTTCACTATTTCTATCAAGTACAGGCTATTTCAAGTACATATTTCAAGTACATATTGAAGAAAATAATTTTTGTCGGTGAGGTTGCCTGAATGGTTGATGAGGTTGACCAATATCATCTTTTAAACTACAGCATTTGGTCCCATCTGCAACTTAGTGATAACTTCACAGGAGCCTTATTTTCTTAGCACCTGGATGACATGCCTGTTTTAGCAAAGGACAAACAATCCTGAAACCCTATAAGGGGTATTTTAACAGTATTTCAGAGACAGTGCCAGGCACCCTTCCCAGTCTTGCAATTAGAATGCAGCTGGGTCAGAATGGCCACTACTGGAAAGCAGTTCTGGATATAGAAACTGCTACAGAGTGGGTAATGTAGCAGCTGAATGGAGTCTCCTAATTGCCTTCTACTTGCCTCATCTTCAGTGTACAGAATGAGAAAACTAATTTTATTGCTTTGTTCTGAGACAATTAATTGATTTAGAAGCTCTGTCCCCAGCTGGAGTTTCTTTTCAAAATTGTTTAATGACTTTTAAGAATGTGTTTCTTGCTAAGTCTGTGAGCTTCCAGTGTCAATGTTTGTCTTTTGATTTCTGTTGTTTAGTTCACTTTTGTGCTCCTGACCTTTGACAAAACAAGAGGCAGAACGGTCTGAGTCTTTGTGAAATATGAGCTTATACTACACAGGACTCCTGGGTGCATGTGTGTGCCTGAGACATTAGGCTTCTCCTTACTGAAGCCACTTGTTTGTCAAGGCTTACATATCCATGGGATGAAATATATGTGTTAATTCACAAAGGGTATAAATAAAAATTGTATCTGACACACTGGAGAGAATATAGGGGAAAAAAGTCAGTAATTTGTGTTGCAGTCACTTACAGACCACTGACATTTCCACTTTTCTTAAGGAGTTCAAAAGTTAAAAGCTTTAAATGTGCCATGTGCCCAGTCATGGCCAGCTGTTTGCAACCTCCTGGACGAGAAGGCCTGCCAGGCTCCCCAGTCCGTGCGATTTTCCAGGCAAGAATATTGGAGTGGGTTGCAGTTTCCTTCTCCTGACATTTCCACTTTTAACCAAAAAGAAAAAATAGATCACATTTCACTATTTCTATCAAGTACAGGCTATTTCAAGTACATATTTCAAGTACATATTGAAGAAAATAATTTTTGTCGGTGAGGTTGCCTGAATGGTTGATGAGGTTGACCAATATCATCTTTTAAACTACAGCATTTGGTCCCATCTGCAACTTAGTGATAACTTCACAGGAGCCTTATTTTCTTAGCACCTGGATGACATGCCTGTTTTAGCAAAGGACAAACAATCCTGAAACCCTATAAGGGGTATTTTAACAGTATTTCAGAGACAGTGCCAGGCACCCTTCCCAGTCTTGCAATTAGAATGCAGCTGGGTCAGAATGGCCACTACTGGAAAGCAGTTCTGGATATAGAAACTGCTACAGAGTGGGTAATGTAGCAGCTGAATGGAGTCTCCTAATTGCCTTCTACTTGCCTCATCTTCAGTGTACAGAATGAGAAAACTAATTTTATTGCTTTGTTCTGAGACAATTAATTGATTTAGAAATCCAAATGCAGGTGATTTATTTGTCAATCAGATTTCCACCTCCATATTTTATAGTGAGAAATTTAATTCCACTTACATAGTAATAATTTTATCAGCTAGTCTGTGCATAGACATACCATGGATGTTTGTTTAAATTCAGATGATGGTTTGCTGAATATGGAAACTTTTAAAAAGGAGATAAATGGTATTAAGGTAATTTCATCCAAGCTGAGAATCTGTCTTACTTTCTTGCTTTCACCTGGTTCTAGAAGCTAATGCCATTTGCAGCCCCTGTGTAAGGATTTAAGCTACCCAGTGGTCTTTGAAAAAGCCAAAACACTTAACAGTTTTTGTTAGTGATATTTGAAGATTTGCAGGGCCAAGCAGGTAAAACAGTGGCATAGCCAATTTCCAGGCCTCTGAATAGTGGTCTTTTGGGTTCTGGGCTCCCAGCACAGCATCCAGGAATGAACCTCGGGAATCTGAACAGTGCCTAAGCAGCAGGCCTCGTCGTCTTTCAGCACCACCGTCTCCACATCGCCTCATCCTCAGGTTCAGGATCCCACCTCTAATTCTGCCCATCCTAGTCCTTTTGACAGGCTCCTGAATCAAGTGAGAGTTTCCAGAAGAAAATAAAATGCATTTTCAAATTGGGTTAATGCAGTAAGATCTTGATCGAGGAACTATTAACAAAGATATAAGCAGGGTATAGGAGAGCCATAGGAATGTGTGGGACCCAGGACAGGGGGTGCACAGTGATCACTACTCAAGGCTAGAGGGAGACAGATATGAAACAGGAAAGAGCAGTAAAGTGAGGACAAGTAAACTCAGGCGGAGGGATGTAATCAGTTTATCACCACCCAGAAAAAAAGGAACCAGTGAATGATATTCTGATGTCTTTTCCTTTGTTTTGATCCTTCTGGAGGGGTCCTCCTCAGTTCAAGAGCAAGGCAGCCTGATCAATATATTTCACACAGCAGAGAAACAGGTGAAGAAAGATGGAGTCCGGTTAGGAGAGGAAACGTAAAATACCCAACACAATTCCCCTGTCACTCATCAAAACAGAGTCGTCTCTATTTCCTTCTTTCTGGCTCCCCAACCTAAAGCAGAAATCTGTGAATTGTGCCACATGTTTCTTTTCATTAGGAGTAGAAGATTGGAAACCCAGGTCTTGGCAGTGCTTGGTGGAACTTGGGAGAGCACACCCTTGAAGAGTGGATGACGGCCGCACCAGCATTGCCCCTCCGCAGGGCAGCTGGGGGTCCTGTGTCCGCCCTTCCCACCCCTTTAACAGGGCCCGTATCTGACTCACCCTGTACTCCTGAAACTACCAGGAATGAAGTGGTTAGTCAGAAATGTTTTCCAAACCAGAATAATTATTCTGCTAAGATGGCACTCTACTGACACCCTTGTGCTGGCTGGAGTTCCTCTCTCAGAGGCAGTACAAGAGTGGTACTCATCAAATTCCTTTCAACTGGGTCATTTCTCGGCATTTCTCCCGGAACCTCAGAAATTTCAATTCTCCTATCTCTGTGCCGTTACTTTTGTTTCATTTAGCATACCCTAACGGTATGTAACAATTTCCCAGTTTGTAGCTTATTTTTCATTGATTTCATTTTTAGATTGCTTCCTGGTGACACACAGGAAGACACAAAAATCTCATCAGTTTCAAATTTCATTTCAGTGTAGTTTACTCTGGGGAAGATTTCTTATAGGCTGCTAGAAGCATCAAAAGGTTATAGCTGTTTTTAGTATCAAATCAAAGACACTGTGAACCTATTACATGGTAGGATGTCTGGAATATAAACAGTTCTCAATCAGATGGACATGTGAAAGAACAAATGAGTATGTATATGAATGAATCACGTATATGTGAGTGCATCATTGGCAAGAATCTAAGGATTATCTAACATAGATCACGCCTGGATATCACCTGCTGTCTTATAGTGTTAGTCACTCAGTAGTGTCCGACTCTGGGAGACCCAATGGACCCAGGCTCCTCTGTCCATGGGCTTCTCCAGGAAATACTGGAGTGGGTCGCCATTTCCTTCTTTAGAGGATCTTTCTCAATATATTTCACACAGCAGAGAAACAGGTGAAGAAAGATGGAGTCCGGTTAGGAGAGGAAACGTAAAATACCCAACACAATTCCCCTGTCACTCATCAAAACAGAGTCGTCTCTATTTCCTTCTTTCTGGCTCCCCAACCTAAAGCAGAAATCTGTGAATTGTGCCACATGTTTCTTTTCATTAGGAGTAGAAGATTGGAAACCCAGGTCTTGGCAGTGCTTGGTGGAACTTGGGAGAGCACACCCTTGAAGAGTGGATGACGGCCGCACCAGCATTGCCCCTCCGCAGGGCAGCTGGGGGTCCTGTGTCCGCCCTTCCCACCCCTTTAACAGGGCCCGTATCTGACTCACCCTGTACTCCTGAAACTACCAGGAATGAAGTGGTTAGTCAGAAATGTTTTCCAAACCAGAATAATTATTCTGCTAAGATGGCACTCTACTGACACCCTTGTGCTGGCTGGAGTTCCTCTCTCAGAGGCAGTACAAGAGTGGTACTCATCAAATTCCTTTCAACTGGGTCATTTCTCGGCATTTCTCCCGGAACCTCAGAAATTTCAATTCTCCTATCTCTGTGCCGTTACTTTTGTTTCATTTAGCATACCCTAACGGTATGTAACAATTTCCCAGTTTGTAGCTTATTTTTCATTGATTTCATTTTTAGATTGCTTCCTGGTGACACACAGGAAGACACAAAAATCTCATCAGTTTCAAATTTCATTTCAGTGTAGTTTACTCTGGGGAAGATTTCTTATAGGCTGCTAGAAGCATCAAAAGGTTATAGCTGTTTTTAGTATCAAATCAAAGACACTGTGAACCTATTACATGGTAGGATGTCTGGAATATAAACAGTTCTCAATCAGATGGACATGTGAAAGAACAAATGAGTATGTATATGAATGAATCACGTATATGTGAGTGCATCATTGGCAAGAATCTAAGGATTATCTAACATAGATCACGCCTGGATATCACCTGCTGTCTTATAGTGTTAGTCACTCAGTAGTGTCCGACTCTGGGAGACCCAATGGACCCAGGCTCCTCTGTCCATGGGCTTCTCCAGGAAATACTGGAGTGGGTCGCCATTTCCTTCTTTAGAGGATCTTTCTAACCCAGGAATCAAACCTGTGTGGTCACAAAAGAATCAGACACAATAGTAACTAAACAGCAAAAACAGCAATTTCTGATTTGAGGTAAAGACGCATAGCCAGGATAGACACTAAATGTGAAGGCAACGGGGAAGAATGAACAGTGATGAGCCAGGTATGCGGTCACTGTCAGCTAGCAGGAATTCCTGTGCATCCCACAGAGGTGGCAACATGGAATCCTGAGACAAGTGAATTGATAAGCACATGGTAACTTGTATGTGTTTATCAACAAGGCACCTGTCAGCCAGTAACCAGGCCCCAGTATGTGGACAGACTCTCATCCCAAAATGAGTTCAGATTTAATGTTAAAGGGCTGTGAAGAACAGTGCAGAACCTTAGTCCAGGGGAGCTAGGCAGGTTCCCAGAAGGCACTTAGAACAAGATTGGAGCTGAAAATAAGGCAGAAGAATAATTATTAGTACGTCAATTCACAGTTAGTGTATAGGAATTCAGTGAAACAACATTTCCTCTGACTTTATATATGGTTAAAGTTTGAATATTCAGAATGGAGGAGATGGCTGTTCCAGGCAGAAAGAACAGCATGAGATAAGTTACCTACATTCAAAACTTTGACTATTCACTCTAAGGAAATTAACATCTCAATGATTTTATTTCATTTGTAAAAAAAAAAATGGCTGTTCCAGCAGAAGTCAGCATATAAGACACTTCAGTTTCAAATTTCCTTTCAGTGTAGTTTACTCTGGGGCAGATTTCTTATAGGATGCTAGAAGCATCAAAAGGTTATAGCTGTTTTTAGTATCAAATCAAAGACACTGTGAACCTATTACATGGTAGGATGTCTGGAATATAAACAGTTCTCAATCAGATGGACATGTGAAAGAACAAATGAGTATGTATATGAATGAATCACGTATATGTGAGTGCATCATTGGCAAGAATCTAAGGATTATCTAACATAGATCACGCCTGGATATCACCTGCTGTCTTATAGTGTTAGTCACTCAGTAGTGTCCGACTCTGGGAGACCCAATGGACCCAGGCTCCTCTGTCCATGGGCTTCTCCAGGAAATACTGGAGTGGGTCGCCATTTCCTTCTTTAGAGGATCTTTCTAACCCAGGAATCAAACCTGTGTGGTCACAAAAGAATCAGACACAATAGTAACTAAACAGCAAAAACAGCAATTTCTGATTTGAGGTAAAGACGCATAGCCAGGATAGACACTAAATGTGAAGGCAACGGGGAAGAATGAACAGTGATGAGCCAGGTATGCGGTCACTGTCAGCTAGCAGGAATTCCTGTGCATCCCACAGAGGTGGCAACATGGAATCCTGAGACAAGTGAATTGATAAGCACATGGTAACTTGTATGTGTTTATCAACAAGGCACCTGTCAGCCAGTAACCAGGCCCCAGTATGTGGACAGACTCTCATCCCAAAATGAGTTCAGATTTAATGTTAAAGGGCTGTGAAGAACAGTGCAGAACCTTAGTCCAGGGGAGCTAGGCAGGTTCCCAGAAGGCACTTAGAACAAGATTGGAGCTGAAAATAAGGCAGAAGAATAATTATTAGTACGTCAATTCACAGTTAGTGTATAGGAATTCAGTGAAACAACATTTCCTCTGACTTTATATATGGTTAAAGTTTGAATATTCAGAATGGAGGAGATGGCTGTTCCAGGCAGAAAGAACAGCATGAGATAAGTTACCTACATTCAAAACTTTGACTATTCACTCTAAGGAAATTAACATCTCAATGATTTTATTTCATTTGTAAAATAGAAATCATAAAAATGTCTACATCACACCATCAGAATTTTTTAAACTTATTTTACCCAGTTCTATTGAGTAACAATTTGATAGACATTAATTGTAGAAGTTTAATGCATATAGCAAGATGATTTGATTCATATATACTGCGAAATGATTGTTTCAATAGGTTCAGTTGACATCCGTCTTTTTTTGTAGCTAAACTAAAGAGAGAAGAAATGAGAAAAGAAAACATTTCTCCTATATGCCATATAGCAGTGTTAGCTATAGTCACTGTGTCATACATCACATCCGTAGGACTTATTTATCTTACAACTGGAGGACCTTTGACCATCTTCCTCTAGCTCCCCTTGCTCTCCCCCTCCTCCCCTGGTAATCTCAAGCCTAATCTCTTTTTTTATTAATTTTGATTTGTTTGTTCATTTTCATTGCATTCTGTAAGTGAGATCATTTGGTATTGGTCTTTGTCTGTTTCACTTAATATAACGCTTTCAAGATCCATCCATGTGGTCATGAATGATAGGATTTCTTCATTTTTATGGCTGATTAATATTCTTTGAGAATTCTTTATCCACTCATCTATTGATAGGTACTTAGGCTATTTCCATATCTTGGCTATTATAAACAATGCTGCTGTGAACACTGGACTGCCGATATCTTCTCAGTGTTTTGTTTTCTTTGGATAGATTCCCAGAAATGGAATATGATGGTTCTATATTTAATTCTTGGAGGATCCTCCATATTGTTTTCCATAGAGGCTGCACCGACTTACAACACCCAGTGTACAAGTGCTCCCTTTCCTCCTTTTTTGATAGCCATTGTAAATGTGTTATCTTGTGGTTTTAATTTGCATTTCCCCCATGATTACTGATGTTGAGCACTGTACCTGTTGACTTTCCATATATCCTCTTAGAATAAATGTCTACTCAGTTAGTGTAAATTCAGTGAAACAACATTTCCTCTGACTTTATATATGGTTAAAGTTTGAATATTCAGAATGGAGGAGATGGCTGTTCCAGGCAGAAAGAACAGCATGAGATAAGTTACCTACATTCAAAACTTTGACTATTCACTCTAAGGAAATTAACATCTCAATGATTTTATTTCATTTGTAAAATAGAAATCATAAAAATGTCTACATCACACCATCAGAATTTTTTAAACTTATTTTACCCAGTTCTATTGAGTAACAATTTGATAGACATTAATTGTAGAAGTTTAATGCATATAGCAAGATGATTTGATTCATATATACTGCGAAATGATTGTTTCAATAGGTTCAGTTGACATCCGTCTTTTTTTGTAGCTAAACTAAAGAGAGAAGAAATGAGAAAAGAAAACATTTCTCCTATATGCCATATAGCAGTGTTAGCTATAGTCACTGTGTCATACATCACATCCGTAGGACTTATTTATCTTACAACTGGAGGACCTTTGACCATCTTCCTCTAGCTCCCCTTGCTCTCCCCCTCCTCCCCTGGTAATCTCAAGCCTAATCTCTTTTTTTATTAATTTTGATTTGTTTGTTCATTTTCATTGCATTCTGTAAGTGAGATCATTTGGTATTGGTCTTTGTCTGTTTCACTTAATATAACGCTTTCAAGATCCATCCATGTGGTCATGAATGATAGGATTTCTTCATTTTTATGGCTGATTAATATTCTTTGAGAATTCTTTATCCACTCATCTATTGATAGGTACTTAGGCTATTTCCATATCTTGGCTATTATAAACAATGCTGCTGTGAACACTGGACTGCCGATATCTTCTCAGTGTTTTGTTTTCTTTGGATAGATTCCCAGAAATGGAATATGATGGTTCTATATTTAATTCTTGGAGGATCCTCCATATTGTTTTCCATAGAGGCTGCACCGACTTACAACACCCAGTGTACAAGTGCTCCCTTTCCTCCTTTTTTGATAGCCATTGTAAATGTGTTATCTTGTGGTTTTAATTTGCATTTCCCCCATGATTACTGATGTTGAGCACTGTACCTGTTGACTTTCCATATATCCTCTTAGAATAAATGTCTACTCAGATCTTTTGCCTGAATTTTTTACTTGGGTTATTTGGTTTACTTCTTTGTTATTAAATTGTATGAGTTTTTTATAAATTTAGGATTATTATCCCTTATCAGATAGATGATTTGAAAATACATTTCTCATTCTGCAAATTGTCTTCTCACTTTGTTGACTGTTTATTTTTCTGTTCTGAAGCTTTATGTAGCCCCATTTGTTTATTTTTAATTTTTGTTGTTTGTGTGTTAGGTGTTATATGTAAAATATCATTGCCAAGATCCATGTCAAGGAGTTTTATTCCAATGTTTTCTTCAAGGACTTTCATGATTTCAGGTCTTAAATTTAAGCCTTTAATTCATTTCAAGTCAAGTTTGTGAGTGGTATAAAATACGGGTGCAGGTTCATTCTTTAAATGGGAATAACCAATTTTCCCAACACTGTTTACTAAAAGGACTGTCTATTTACCAGTGAGTATTCTTGGCTACCTTGTCAAATATCAGTTGATAATATATGTTTAAATTTATTTCTGGACTCTTGATTTTGTTCCATTTGTCTCTTTTTGTGTTTCTATGCCAGTACCATAGTGTTTTGATGAGTGTAGCTTTATGACATAGCTTGAATTCAGGAAGCCATACCATAAAGCTCTGACTTATTCTACTTTCTCAGAATTGGATATTTCAGGGTATTTTGTGGCTCTGTATAAGTTTTACGAATGCTTTTCTACTTCTTTAAAAAATTTCATTGGAATCTTGATAGGGATTGCATTGAATCTATAGATGGCTTTTGGTAGTATTGACATTTTGATAATATTAATTCTTACAATCCATGAGCGTGAGATATCTTTACATTTATTTACAGGGCTCACATTATCACAGGGTTCTTATTAGCATTACATGTAAAAGTTTTAACAGAGTATCTGGCAAGAGTAAGTGTATTACTTTGTAAAGGCTCCCATTAAAACAGACCGAGTGGCTTAAACAATTGAAATGCATTTTCTCACAGTCCTAGAGGCTAAATGTCTAAGAACAAGGTGTCTATAAAACTGGTTTCCCCTGAGGGTCTCTCCTTTGTTTGCAGATGACTGTCTTCTCATTATGTCTTTATATGACCTTTCCTTCACGGGTACAGCTACTTAGTGCTTCTTTTCTGTGTGTTTAAATTTCCTCCTCTTATAAGGACACCAGTCAGATCGGATAGGGCCCACCCTAACAATCCCTTTTAACTTAATGATCTCTTTAAAGACTCTATCTCCAAAAACAGTCACAATATGAGGTTCTGGGGGCTAGAACGTACAAATTTTGGGGCAATACAATTCAGTCCATAACAGTAAGTACTCAGTAAATGTGATTACTCTTCAGAAAGGAAAAGAGGCCATAAAGCATAAATTGAGGATGTTGCTATCCATTCATCCATTTACTAATTAGTTCTTCAAATATGGAGAGCACTCTATGTGACAGACTCTTTACTCAGTGTAGAAAACACAGCAGAGCACAGACAACCAAGTCCCCACTTCAGCATCTTCCATTCCAGGTGATGAGTTGGGAGGGAAAAGCCAGATAAACTACTGAAATATTATTTCTGTTGCACATGTGTGTATGCTCAGTCACGTCCAATTTTTTTGTAGCCCCATGGACTATAGCCTCCCAGGCCCCTCTGAGCATGGAATTTTCCAGGCAAGAGTACTGGAGTGGGTTGCCATTTCCTTCTCCAGGGAATCTTCCAGACCTACAGACTGAATCCTTGTCTCTTACATCTCCTTCAGTGTCGGCAGATTCTTTATCATTAGTGCCACCTGGGATAAACACAATCTGGGAGTTTGGTTTTATTAATTAGATGATAAGGGAAATGCATATTTTTGACTAAGGAAAGATGTTGAGTTATGCTTCCAAGGAGCTCAGGGAAAGATTAGGTATGTGGTTAATGAAATGATTAAGATGAGACAGATCATTATACCACAGTATGATGCCATGTCTCTCTCAAGGTCTTTAACCTAGAAGTTTTCCTAGAATCAGAGTCAAAAAGCAAAGCAACAGTGCACAGAGAGAGGAGGAGAAAAAATACCATATATTAGGAGACAGAGAGAATAGGACTGAAAATTCACTGAAAGCAGGTAACAAGGAATGGTACAAAAGATGATCATTAGGTTTTGAACCAGGTCACCGGAAAGCTGGAATCACTGCAGGAGCAAGAGGGAGAGGTTTGGTTTGGGTCATTGTGTCCTCAGGAGTCAAAAAAAAGCATCCAAATGGGGATGTTTCCAGAAACAGCTGCAAATGTTGACAATGATTAGAGTTAATTTACAAATTTGGGGTCAACTATGTAGAGCTTAATGTTGAACCACGTAATCACTGAAGAGAAACACAGAGCGAGCAGGCATTTTATAGAAAAATTATGTCAGCTGCTGTGGGAAAAAGGCAGAGTAGTGGAGTGATGATCAGAAAACGAGAAGGAGGCCTTGTGGGTGGGTTGTGAGCCAATTTTGTTCCCAAACCCTAAGTCCAACATGACAGTATTTGGAGGTGGGGCTGAGGAGTGTTTTGGCAGACAATCAGGTTGCAAGGGTGGGGTTGTCAGGAATAGTATTTCATAGTTTGTTATAATGAGAGGTGACCTTCCTTGCCACTTCTGGAAGACAACTGTCTTCAAACAAGGACACTGACTCTGTTGGCGCCTTGACCTTGGGCTTGGCACTCTCTGAAACTGTGAGATATAAATCTTTGTTTTTTGGGTTTTTTTTTAAAGACTTATTTATTTATTTATTTTGGTGGAGGTGAGGTGGGGAGGGAGGGGAGCAGGCGGGCCACTTCTATTGGTCTTTCATTTATCCATTTTTCATCCATCTTTGTTCTTTGGCCCGCGTGGGCCTCCCATAGCAGTGGCCTCTGTTGTCGCAGAGCACTGGCTCTGGGCACATGCGCTCCAGAGCTCCGGCTCAGTAATTGGACACATCGGTCCAGTCGCTCTGCAGCACGTGGGATCTTCCCAGGCCAGGGATCAAGCCGGCACCCCTTGCACTGCAAGGCGGTGTCCTTACCCACTGGACCACCAGGGAAGCCCAAGTCTTTGTCTTTTTAGTCACCTGGTGTGTGGTGTTTTGGGATAGCAGCCTGAGCTGGCTAAGACCTAGAAGAGCAAAGCACCATAAACAAAGGGCAGGAAGGCGAGGATGAAGCTGCAGAGCAGTAAGTGGGGGCCAGAGACAGCTCTGTTATTCCTGGATCTCAAAAATCTGCTTGTGACTCTTAACGAGGTAGGTTTATCAGGGAGATCACAGCAAGCAGATGGATGGAGCAGCTCGTAAGCAGCTGGTAAAGCAGATTCCTTCAAAGAAGGAGCACGTGAAGCGTCAATGTCACATGGGCAGTGAGGGTTCCTGGATGAGGCATGTCCAGAATGGCCCAGTTACACCCAGCGCTTCAGGTGAATGACTAAAGGTCACCCTTTCCCTCCGAGCGAGCAGGCATTTTATAGAAAAATTATGTCAGCTGCTGTGGGAAAAAGGCAGAGTAGTGGAGTGATGATCAGAAAACGAGAAGGAGGCCTTGTGGGTGGGTTGTGAGCCAATTTTGTTCCCAAACCCTAAGTCCAACATGACAGTATTTGGAGGTGGGGCTGAGGAGTGTTTTGGCAGACAATCAGGTTGCAAGGGTGGGGTTGTCAGGAATAGTATTTCATAGTTTGTTATAATGAGAGGTGACCTTCCTTGCCACTTCTGGAAGACAACTGTCTTCAAACAAGGACACTGACTCTGTTGGCGCCTTGACCTTGGGCTTGGCACTCTCTGAAACTGTGAGATATAAATCTTTGTTTTTTGGGTTTTTTTTTAAAGACTTATTTATTTATTTATTTTGGTGGAGGTGAGGTGGGGAGGGAGGGGAGCAGGCGGGCCACTTCTATTGGTCTTTCATTTATCCATTTTTCATCCATCTTTGTTCTTTGGCCCGCGTGGGCCTCCCATAGCAGTGGCCTCTGTTGTCGCAGAGCACTGGCTCTGGGCACATGCGCTCCAGAGCTCCGGCTCAGTAATTGGACACATCGGTCCAGTCGCTCTGCAGCACGTGGGATCTTCCCAGGCCAGGGATCAAGCCGGCACCCTTGCACTGCAAGGCGGTGTCCTTACCCACTGGACCACCAGGGAAGCCCAAGTCTTTGTCTTTTTAGTCACCTGGTGTGTGGTGTTTTGGGATAGCAGCCTGAGCTGGCTAAGACCTAGAAGAGCAAAGCACCATAAACAAAGGGCAGGAAGGCGAGGATGAAGCTGCAGAGCAGTAAGTGGGGGCCAGAGACAGCTCTGTTATTCCTGGATCTCAAAAATCTGCTTGTGACTCTTAACGAGGTAGGTTTATCAGGGAGATCACAGCAAGCAGATGGATGGAGCAGCTCGTAAGCAGCTGGTAAAGCAGATTCCTTCAAAGAAGGAGCACGTGAAGCGTCAATGTCACATGGGCAGTGAGGGTTCCTGAATGAGGCATGTCCAGAATGACCCAGTTACACCCAGCGCTTCAGGTGAATGACTAAAAGGTCACCCTTTCCCTCCTCAAATATAACCAGTTAGCAGAATATCCTTGATAATGCCTGGCACAGGGAAAGATGAGCACTCATTCTCTAAGACAGCAAGAAAGGGAAGAAATTTGGTAACACAGGAAATATCGATATGAACAAGGGTGTCTCAGGACTTAGTCAAATAGTTTATATCTTTCAAATAAAATATGGAATTGGACAAAGGGCAGCTTCAGTCTTTGGAAAGAAGCTTCTATAAGGTACACTTATAATAGCAGGGCACTCCTCATTTCCTTGCTGAGTTCCGAAGCTGGATTGGATTAACCAATGTGATTCATCCATCTACCATTTCAGTGGAGGAAAAAAATGATAAATAACCCATGTTGAGATTTTGATATACCTTTATGGAGTGGAATTTTTTAAATTCCTCTTTACATTTTTATTTTTCACATTTTTGTCTATATAAGCATTCCTTTGATCATCAGATAAAAAACAATTATTTAAAAGAAACCTATCTGTGGCTTTGGGCCATGAAAAGCCCTTTGATGTTAGTTTGAACAGAAATTGTGAGACACTGACCTCCTTTGACAACTCTGGTCCCAGCATGCTCCTGGGTTCCCTGTGCAGGGAACACATTTAAATAGTAGTGATGTGACTAGGGCCCCTTGGTGTCCAATTTTTAGAAGTTGCCTCTCAGGAAACTCCATAAAACTGAAACAAGGTTACAAAACAGAATGTAATAGGATCAACCTTGATGCTCTTAAAGTTCAAGTGGTACTAACCAGAAACAAGAGCTGACTGTGAGGACAGAGAAATCCAGCTGGGACAGGGCACTAGTATTTTAATCCAATAGAGCAGGAAGGCAAGGAATACTGAGTCCATTATGATATGTAAAGAAACACAGATTTAAGTGTGTAATATAATAATACAAAAGTAGGGCTTCCCTGGTGGCCCAGTGGGTAAAGAGTCCACCTTGAAGTGCAAGGGGCACTGGTTCAATTCCTGGCATGGGAAGATCCCACATGCGGAAGAGGGACTAGACCGGTGTGTCCAATTACGAGCCAGCACTCTGGAGCACATGTGCCCAAAACCAGTGCTCTGCAATGAGAGAGACCACTGTGATGGGAGGCCCACACAGGCCAAAGAATTAAGGTGGATGAAAATAAATAAATGAAGGACCAATAAAAGAGGCCAAAATTTTAAAAAAGAAAAAAAAAGGTGGGGGGGCAGAAAAAATAGTACAAAGATAACATAGGGTAAGTCAATCACAAGTCACAAAAAAAAAAAATTTATATCTTTCAAATAAAATATGGAATTGGACAAAGGGCAGCTTCAGTCTTTGGAAAGAAGCTTCTATAAGGTACACTTATAATAGCAGGGCACTCCTCATTTCCTTGCTGAGTTCCGAAGCTGGATTGGATTAACCAATGTGATTCATCCATCTACCATTTCAGTGGAGGAAAAAAATGATAAATAACCCATGTTGAGATTTTGATATACCTTTATGGAGTGGAATTTTTTAAATTCCTCTTTACATTTTTATTTTTCACATTTTTGTCTATATAAGCATTCCTTTGATCATCAGATAAAAAACAATTATTTAAAAGAAACCTATCTGTGGCTTTGGGCCATGAAAAGCCCTTTGATGTTAGTTTGAACAGAAATTGTGAGACACTGACCTCCTTTGACAACTCTGGTCCCAGCATGCTCCTGGGTTCCCTGTGCAGGGAACACATTTAAATAGTAGTGATGTGACTAGGGCCCCTTGGTGTCCAATTTTTAGAAGTTGCCTCTCAGGAAACTCCATAAAACTGAAACAAGGTTACAAAACAGAATGTAATAGGATCAACCTTGATGCTCTTAAAGTTCAAGTGGTACTAACCAGAAACAAGAGCTGACTGTGAGGACAGAGAAATCCAGCTGGGACAGGGCACTAGTATTTTAATCCAATAGAGCAGGAAGGCAAGGAATACTGAGTCCATTATGATATGTAAAGAAACACAGATTTAAGTGTGTAATATAATAATACAAAAGTAGGGCTTCCCTGGTGGCCCAGTGGGTAAAGAGTCCACCTTGAAGTGCAAGGGGCACTGGTTCAATTCCTGGCATGGGAAGATCCCACATGCGGAAGAGGGACTAGACCGGTGTGTCCAATTACGAGCCAGCACTCTGGAGCACATGTGCCCAAAACCAGTGCTCTGCAATGAGAGAGACCACTGTGATGGGAGGCCCACACAGGCCAAAGAATTAAGGTGGATGAAAATAAATAAATGAAGGACCAATAAAAGAGGCCAAAATTTTAAAAAAGAAAAAAAAAGGTGGGGGGGCAGAAAAAAATAGTACAAAGATAACATAGGGTAAGTCAATCACAAGTCACAAATAATGGAAGAAAGTAGTTAAAGTTAACTAAACCCTAATACTCTGAAGAGAATTAACAGGCCATGTCTGAATGTAACTAACCAAGAAAAAGCATTGTAATCATCCAATGGGACAAAAAGACCAGAAGAATTGTAAACAGCAAAAACAAGCTGCTTTCTGTGGGATGTAGACAAGAGGGTGGGGAAGGAAGGGTGAGGGACTGTTATTTTTCATTATATGTCTTTCTAGTCTACTTAAATTTTGATCCTATGCACATGCTACCTTGATAAAATATTAAACAGAGAAAAAATTAATAGTAATAGCAGATGACAGTGCTCTCTTCCTCTCCAAGAAGTTGAGAAAGCATCACATTGATGCAATCTGTGATTTTAAGATTCAAAGTCATACATGCTAAAATCACCTTGCATTTATTTATACAAAACATCAGGTTCAGAGAAGTAAATGTTTCTAAGGGATTAGATGGATATGCATCCCTTTCGGTGGCAACTCCAGTCCTGAGATCAAATTTCTGATCTAAGGGGAGAGAAAGCTCTGACTAACTGTGGCTTTCTCTTGGGGACAGAAGGTGCTGAGTGTTGCAGCTGTGAAAATCAAGGGCTCAGGTGCAATTAGCAGCTGACACAGGCCTGCAGACTGAAATTCCCCACAGTCTTCGCTCACCGCCTATTTGTTTTTTGTTAGATTCCCTGGGCTTTAGTTTATTAGAGCAGGGCTTAGCTTGAAGCAGTAAAATCAGACTAGAAATAGTTCACTTCATGACTTTATTTTCATTGAAGTTCTTTAAGTAACATATCAATGAATATCATTGATGACAAACTCTTGGACCCCGTTTGACCTTCCCTGCTTGTAAATCCAGGTAACATCTTTCCAGGAATCAGTAGAAACTGGACACTCGGTGTTTCAACCAGCCTCCAATTACCTGCTGAGGTACTCATGGATTTAGTTCCAATATAAGAAACTCTTTATCTAAAGACTGATTTTATTGTCATCACTCACTGTTGAAACCCATTAGTGAATTCTTGAAAGTGCTGGCCTCTTTCATGGGTTTGAGTGATGTTGTGTCTCTGTAAGACCCTTAGGGCTTGGTGAGATTTCATTAAGCTGAGGGTACTGATAGCTTGATCCAGGGGCAATCAGAACCAGTGGGATCTGAATTGTGACTTGAATTGGAATGCTAGGAGGAAACATATCCTTAAATCCCTTAAATAGATGTTACTTGGCCCCAAACTGGGAATTAGGAGATAAATGTTTATTATTGAAGGTGAAGTGGAATATGCATGAGATATATACATAAATATATATATGTATGTGTGTATATATATATACAATTACACATATATATTATGCAATAGGAGCTGCCCTGGTGGCTCAGTGGTAAAGAATCTGCCGGCAATGCAGGAAACACAAGAGATCTGGGTTTGGTCCCTGGGTCAGGAAGATTCCTTGAAGAAGGCAATAGCAATCCATTCCAGTGTTCTTGAGAAGCCTCATGGCCACAGTCCATGGGGTCACAAAAGAGTTAGATACAACTTATATAGCAACAGTACTATATATACAATAGTTACTACCAAGCTTTCCTCAGTTCTCTTCTACACACACATACTCAGCTGAAAGGTGAGCAAAAGCAGATAACTGTGCCTGCCTGCTCTACCTCAGTCAGTCATAGAACAGACAGTTGCACGATTTGTCTGCCTAATACTGTTGTAGACTCTTTGGAAACCTCTGTGAACCAAGCACACAGAAACACCTGCCCTCATGGAGTTTACTTTCTAATACAGTAAGAAGGTATGGCGTATACTATGGGTGTGAAGCTCATGCTGTGGGCAATTGGCACAGAGGCAGAGGCACGGGGCCCATCAACCACGCCATCAGTGTGCTCCTCCCCTTTCTGCTAAAAAAGAAAGTTATTTTACAGACCAGCATTGGTTGACACTGTATTTTCAAAACACTTCATACACATCAATGAAAATTTACATTCTTAGCCTTGATATTCTTATTTTCCCAACTATGCAGTTGAGAAAAAATCAAAAGAGATAAGTGACCCACCTACTAAATGACCTGTGCTTTTTCCATTATGCCATGCTATTTTCCTAAATTAGCCACGAAAGCAGAAGACTTCAATCCAGAACAGAGAAACTAATCTAAGCATCCAAAGAACAGAAGTCCAGGCAGCTTATTGTAACTTCCACAATTGATATGTTTTCATTTGAATTCATGCATGCACCAATGGGCTGAAGCTGATACTTGGACCACTCAGAACTGGGATTGGAGGAAGGGCATATCCTTAAATCCCTTAAATAGATGTTACTTGGCCCCAAACTGGGAATTAGGAGATAAATGTTTATTATTGAAGGTGAAGTGGAATATGCATGAGATATATACATAAATATATATATGTATGTGTGTATATATATATACAATTACACATATATATTATGCAATAGGAGCTGCCCTGGTGGCTCAGTGGTAAAGAATCTGCCGGCAATGCAGGAAACACAAGAGATCTGGGTTTGGTCCCTGGGTCAGGAAGATTCCTTGAAGAAGGCAATAGCAATCCATTCCAGTGTTCTTGAGAAGCCTCATGGCCACAGTCCATGGGGTCACAAAAGAGTTAGATACAACTTATATAGCAACAGTACTATATATACAATAGTTACTACCAAGCTTTCCTCAGTTCTCTTCTACACACACATACTCAGCTGAAAGGTGAGCAAAAGCAGATAACTGTGCCTGCCTGCTCTACCTCAGTCAGTCATAGAACAGACAGTTGCACGATTTGTCTGCCTAATACTGTTGTAGACTCTTTGGAAACCTCTGTGAACCAAGCACACAGAAACACCTGCCCTCATGGAGTTTACTTTCTAATACAGTAAGAAGGTATGGCGTATACTATGGGTGTGAAGCTCATGCTGTGGGCAATTGGCACAGAGGCAGAGGCACGGGGCCCATCAACCACGCCATCAGTGTGCTCCTCCCCTTTCTGCTAAAAAAGAAAGTTATTTTACAGACCAGCATTGGTTGACACTGTATTTTCAAAACACTTCATACACATCAATGAAAATTTACATTCTTAGCCTTGATATTCTTATTTTCCCAACTATGCAGTTGAGAAAAAATCAAAAGAGATAAGTGACCCACCTACTAAATGACCTGTGCTTTTTCCATTATGCCATGCTATTTTCCTAAATTAGCCACGAAAGCAGAAGACTTCAATCCAGAACAGAGAAACTAATCTAAGCATCCAAAGAACAGAAGTCCAGGCAGCTTATTGTAACTTCCACAATTGATATGTTTTCATTTGAATTCATGCATGGAAGTGACCTTGAACAATCACAACTAGAAAAAATATCTTCACCACTACCTGCACATGACCTAACACAGACATCCTGCTCCAGTCAGTGGTGTTCAGTGATTCTCACATGGCATCTATCCCAAAACCTAGCTTCTACTTCTAGCTTTTGCTTAATGATCTCTTGTACCAGAGATTCTGCAGCAACTGGTTTCCATTGTGAGACATTGATAATATGTCAGAATTAAAGTTTAGCAGCTACTGGGCATTTCTGGCCACAGGAGGGATATAGAATATTGAGTTGAAGTGGTGTCTGAGAAATGTCAACTCTGAAAAATTCAGCAGAACCACACTCAGCCTGCAAGGAAAAAAAAATTAAAAGGAAAATCCATCTCAATTCAAGTGACATTGTTTCCAGATCAGCAGAATCACTAATTGTTTTATGATCATGACTTTTTAAGCTTCCATAAGGCAAGGTAATAATAAATCTTCCAAGCCTGTCGGTCAGGTGCTTCAGTCATGACTGGTAGATGGTTGTCTTAAGTCTGGCTTGCTGCGAGGAGCATATGACCCAAAGTCAAGAGACCTGAGCTCCCGTCTCATTTCTCTCAGTAAATGCAGGACTCGCATCAGTAGCACTGGGCCAGACACATAGCATGCAGAAGTTCATTTATTTGCGCTTTGGTTGTTACTGTTCCTATTTCTCTGTTAAGAAAACTAAGGCTCACAGAGTTTAGGTAAGTTTCACAGCATCACAAAGCTAGTAAGAGCAGAACCAAGCTAAAAACCCAAAGTCACCTGACTCCACAAATCCTCACTATTGTGTGGGTCTTTATCTGTTTCACAACAAAACTGGCATAATTGACACCCACCCAACCTTTCTCAGAGAGCTTCTGTGAAATGAAGTGAGCTCATATTTATTTTAAAAGATGTTTTAACAAACACAAATATTTGTTGAAATTTACTTCTGTTTAGTACTAAATATTAATATAAGAGCTGAATTATGAAGTATAAAGCACAGCCTCTGCCCAGTTGTAGGTCATTATTGTCACTGCCAATTTCGACATACTGATCATCACTAAGTAACTTCCTTATGTGGTAAATATCCCAGGCTTCCAGAATCATCCAGTACCCAGGCATTCACGACACCCTTGATATTACTAGGAAGCTATCACTGTCTTGGACAACAGTGCTAACCCAAGACTGTGATTCAGTTTCTAGACTGTCAAAATGTGATCCACATTCTCATTGTAGTTCCTGTCCTGTTAATTCTCTATAAGCCTCTTACGCTGTCCAGCCCTTCACCTTCTGTCTTCATATCACAGACAAAGAGGAACCCACCTTGAAGTGTGTCCTCAGAGAGGAGGTGTAAAATGTGCTGAGCCCAACAGAGGCCCTGGGAAAGTCCTAGGTGGTGCTAATATTTAACTTTTATATTCAGTATACCAACCTGACAGAAAATAAAAATGCAAAAGGCCTTTCCTAAAAAGCTATGGCAGTCTAAAAAGAAAAGACCAATTGTTCCCTTTATACAGACCATCATAGCATGTGGTGAGGAGTCTTTCATTCTTTGATGTTTCTCTGGAGTTACTGAAAGCTAAAGATATGACTGACTGGATTAATTTTCAATTTACACAGAATTTAACTAGACATCTTAAAAGGTGATGGTTAAGGGAAACTATGATAGAATTATGTGCCCTTTAACATGCTCATCATTCTGATGGGATGATCTATGTAGATAAAGTACAATGACAAAAATACTAGAAATAAGTGAAAGTAACTGATACCAAATGAAAAGCACTATGACTTCTATTTTATCCAGGCCAGTAAAATGAGTCTAAGCTCTTCATGGAAAAATTCTGCAATTTATCTACTGCCCAGGGTAGGTAATATGGGGTCACTTTCTTGTGTCTGACATTATATTTTCCTTCTTTTTCTGTGATTGTTCTTGCTGATGAACAGAATGGATGACATTTGACACCTGGGGAACATGAATAAATTGCAGAGCTGCAATTTTTCTCTAGACACATACTTTTTCTTCAGAGGTGTTTGATAACACTGGCCAGAAATTCACTTCTGTTTAGTACTAAATATTAATATAAGAGCTGAATTATGAAGTATAAAGCACAGCCTCTGCCCAGTTGTAGGTCATTATTGTCACTGCCAATTTCGACATACTGATCATCACTAAGTAACTTCCTTATGTGGTAAATATCCCAGGCTTCCAGAATCATCCAGTACCCAGGCATTCACGACACCCTTGATATTACTAGGAAGCTATCACTGTCTTGGACAACAGTGCTAACCCAAGACTGTGATTCAGTTTCTAGACTGTCAAAATGTGATCCACATTCTCATTGTAGTTCCTGTCCTGTTAATTCTCTATAAGCCTCTTACGCTGTCCAGCCCTTCACCTTCTGTCTTCATATCACAGACAAAGAGGAACCCACCTTGAAGTGTGTCCTCAGAGAGGAGGTGTAAAATGTGCTGAGCCCAACAGAGGCCCTGGGAAAGTCCTAGGTGGTGCTAATATTTAACTTTTATATTCAGTATACCAACCTGACAGAAAATAAAAATGCAAAAGGCCTTTCCTAAAAAGCTATGGCAGTCAAAAAAGAAAAGACCAATTGTTCCCTTTATACAGACCATCATAGCATGTGGTGAGGAGTCTTTCATTCTTTGATGTTTCTCTGGAGTTACTGAAAGCTAAAGATATGACTGACTGGATTAATTTTCAATTTACACAGAATTTAACTAGACATCTTAAAAGGTGATGGTTAAGGGAAACTATGATAGAATTATGTGCCCTTTAACATGCTCATCATTCTGATGGGATGATCTATGTAGATAAAGTACAATGACAAAAATACTAGAAATAAGTGAAAGTAACTGATACCAAATGAAAAGCACTATGACTTCTATTTTATCCAGGCCAGTAAAATGAGTCTAAGCTCTTCATGGAAAAATTCTGCAATTTATCTACTGCCCAGGGTAGGTAATATGGGGTCACTTTCTTGTGTCTGACATTATATTTTCCTTCTTTTTCTGTGATTGTTCTTGCTGATGAACAGAATGGATGACATTTGACACCTGGGGAACATGAATAAATTGCAGAGCTGCAATTTTTCTCTAGACACATACTTTTTCTTCAGAGGTGTTTGATAACACTGGCCAGAAATTCACAGTTTTACACCAGGGTGGGTGAGCAAACATTTGCATCTTTTATTTAACCCTCCACACTGCTTTCTTAAGTCATTGACACCTTTGTTATGCAGATATGGATGGTACTTGTTTAGACCCCAGCACCTGATAGTTCTGTCAACCCAAATACACAGATGGGTCATCAAGGTTATGGCCATAGGTCCTTCAGTTAACACTGTGGGGTGTACGGTTGACAAAAGGAAATCTCACTTTACAGCTCTGCTGAGCAGTCAGTGACAGGATTAGCCAAAAACAGAAATGGTCCAAGCCTCTGCATATATATATATATACATACACACATATATACATATATATTATATAATATATGTTATATATTATATACATTATATATAATATGTATTATATAATGTATATTATTATATATTATATTCATTATGTATAATATATATTATGTTATTATATAATGTGTATTATATATTATATTATATTATTATATAATATATATTGTTATATAACATATTATATATATATACATATATGTGTGTGTATGCACGTGTATATCTGTGTGTGTGTGTGTGTGTAAGGACAAAAATTCTAATGCAGAAAGTCTAATTCATTCCCTTGGCCTTAATGCAATAAGTCACAAACTTTTCTAAGTGACCACTGCAGCAGCATTCAGACCATCTGACCTTAACTTCGTAGTCTACATGTCATAAGTCTGCTCCCTAGAAAAGGTTAGCGATCACCCCTAAGGTTATAAAGATTGTGCAGGGCTGCTTTTACTAATGGCAACCCCCAAAGAGCTCCCTCAAAGTCAGGCCTTCCTCAGCTGCAGCTACACCACTGTTCGAACCACCTCAAGTCCACTGTTAGGTATTTCTCAACCCTAGGTACCATCTTTGATTTAACAGTGTATCTTATCCAGGCCAGTAAAATGAGTCTAAGCTCTTCATGGAAAAATTCTGCAATTTATCTACTGCCCAGGGTAGGTAATATGGGGTCACTTTCTTGTGTCTGACATTATATTTTCCTTCTTTTTCTGTGATTGTTCTTGCTGATGAACAGAATGGATGACATTTGACACCTGGGGAACATGAATAAATTGCAGAGCTGCAATTTTTCTCTAGACACATACTTTTTCTTCAGAGGTGTTTGATAACACTGGCCAGAAATTCACAGTTTTACACCAGGGTGGGTGAGCAAACATTTGCATCTTTTATTTAACCCTCCACACTGCTTTCTTAAGTCATTGACACCTTTGTTATGCAGATATGGATGGTACTTGTTTAGACCCCAGCACCTGATAGTTCTGTCAACCCAAATACACAGATGGGTCATCAAGGTTATGGCCATAGGTCCTTCAGTTAACACTGTGGGGTGTACGGTTGACAAAAGGAAATCTCACTTTACAGCTCTGCTGAGCAGTCAGTGACAGGATTACCCAAAAAACAGAAATGGTCCAAGCCTCTGCATATATATATATATACATACACACATATATACATATATATTATATAATATATGTTATATATTATATACATTATATATAATATGTATTATATAATGTATATTATTATATATTATATTCATTATGTATAATATATATTATGTTATTATATAATGTGTATTATATATTATATTATATTATTATATAATATATATTGTTATATAACATATTATATATATATACATATATGTGTGTGTATGCACGTGTATATCTGTGTGTGTGTGTGTGTGTAAGGACAAAAATTCTAATGCAGAAAGTCTAATTCATTCCCTTGGCCTTAATGCAATAAGTCACAAACTTTTCTAAGTGACCACTGCAGCAGCATTCAGACCATCTGACCTTAACTTCGTAGTCTACATGTCATAAGTCTGCTCCCTAGAAAAGGTTAGCGATCACCCCTAAGGTTATAAAGATTGTGCAGGGCTGCTTTTACTAATGGCAACCCCCAAAGAGCTCCCTCAAAGTCAGGCCTTCCTCAGCTGCAGCTACACCACTGTTCGAACCACCTCAAGTCCACTGTTAGGTATTTCTCAACCCTAGGTACCATCTTTGATTTAACAGTGTATCTTATCTAAAACAACATATAGAAATTGTCATTGCACAGAGGGTACCTACCCCTCATGATTTCCCACCTGCACTAACAACTTCAAGATGTTTTTCAAGAATAAGGGCTTTTCCTTCTCACAGAGCATTTCAACAGTCACTCTAAGCAATTCATTTCGCCTAAAGTCTATGACAATAAACTGAGTTGTGACCTGCCTAGACAGGGAAACCACAAGCCTAGACATGGAAACCACATCATTTCACATTTCAGAACTGAAATACAAGGGCAAATTAAAATTATCATTGAAGTATAGTTAATTTGTAATGTTGTGTTAGTTTCAAGTGTACAGCAGTGATTGAGATATGTGTGTATATATATAAATATCAATACAGATATATATAAGAGGTCTATGAATAGCATCATTTTCTTGGTTACTGGATAATGCAAACTGATTGATCAGATCCCAGAAAGTGAGAGAAGTGGTTCAATATTTGATTTTTTATGATACCATCCCAAGTCTATAAGGAGAGTAAAGATTACATTTAAACAGTCATTCAGTTAAGTGTCATTTCAATAACGTTAATATGCAGTGCTATTTTCTCTTTTTTTTGAATTAGCATCTTTTAAAAGGAATGTAACCTATAATTTCAATGACCTTTACTATCCAGAAAGTGTTGCTTCATTCACCACAGAAAATATCATTTACTTTTAACCTTAGCTTACTCTTTGCTTCCACCTAGTGGACTTTCACTAGTATAGCAAGTTTCAAAGGGGCGTATATATTTGCATAAAATGTTATGAAAGAGAAACATGGTTTATATAGCATACGGTTTTTGTTTATTTTGTTTTTCTTGTTATTTAAAAATCACAGAATTTTATTTTCTGTACTGTAGAAATGATAAGAATTCACTGAAAAAGTTGAGTATAATGAATAAATTTACCCATTATTTAATGATTTAATAGCAATGTTATTGCACCATTCTCTTTTCAGACCAATAAGCAAAAGTTTAGCAAAATTACAACACATTACCAACACATTTACAGAATATAAGATTTCAAAGGAATCACAGACACATTCTAGCACCGATCCCCCTCTTTAAAAACAAATGAGGAGGGCTTCCCCTGGTGGTCCAGTGGGTAAGGACACCGCCTTGCAGTGCAAGGGGCGCCAGTTCGAGCCCTGGCCTGGGAAGATCCCACGTGCCGCGGAGCGGCTGGATTGATGTGTCCAATTACTGAGCCGGAGCTCTGGAGCGCATGTGCCCAGAGCCGTCACTCTGCAGCGACAGACGCCACTGCGATGGGAGGCCCACAGGAGCCAAAGAACAAAGACGGATGAAAATAGAGAAATGAAAGACCAATAGAAGTAGCCCGCCTGCTCCCCTCCCTCCCCAACCCGACTCCCGCCCAAAAATAAATAAATAAATCTTTAAAAAAAAAAAAAAAAGAAGTGACCCGCCCGCTCCCCTCCCTCCCTAACCCGACCTCCGCCCAAAAATAAAATAAATAAATCTTAAAATAAAAAAACTTATAAAAAAAAAAAAAAAAACGAATGAGGACACTGCGAGTTAAAATGACTTGTTCAAAGTCACAAAGCCAGCTGCTTGTAAGGACAAGACTAAAATGAGAGCATCTGGTTCCCTATAAAATATCACAAATACCAAGGAAACATTTCATGCAAATATGGCACAATAAAGGACAGAAATGGTATAGGCCTAACAGAAGCAAAAGAGATTAAGAAAAGGTGGCAAGAAAACAGAGAACTGTACCAAAAAAAGTCATAATGACTTGGATAAGCATGATGGTGTGATAACTCACCTAGAGCCAGACATTCTGGTGTGTGAAATCAAGTGGGCTTTAGAAAGCATTACTAAGAACAAGCTACTGAAGGTAATGGAATATAGCTGAGCTATTTCAAACCCTAAAAGATGATGTCGTTAAAATGCTGCACTCAATATGCCAACAAATTTGGAAAACTCAGCAGTGGGCACAGGACTGGAAAAGATCAGTTTTCATTCCAATCCCAAAAGAAGGGCAATGACCAAGAATGTTCAAATGACCATACAATTGCACTCGTTTCACATTCTATTAAAGAAATGCTCAAAATCTGTCGTTTGTCTTCAATAGTGTGTGAACCAAAAACTTCCCAATGTAAAAGTTGGATTTAAAAAAGGCACAGGAACCAGAGATCAAATTGCCAGCATCCATTGGGTCATAGAAAAAGCAAGAGATTTCCAGAAAAACTACTACTACTACTTCTGCTTCACTGACTATACTAAAGTCTTTGACTGTATGGATCACAACAAACTGGATCTTAAAGAGATGATAATACCAGGTCACCTTACCTGCCTCCTGAGAAACCTGTATGCAGGTCAAGAAACAACAATTAGAAATGTACATAGAGGGCTTCCCCTGGTGGTCCAGTGGATAAGGACACCGCCTTGCAATGCAAGGGGCGCCGGTTCGATCCCTGACCTAGGAAGATCCCACGTGCTGCGGAGCGGCTGGACTGATGTGTCCAGTTGCCGAGCCAGAGCTCTGGAGTGCATGCGCCCAGAGCTGGTGCTCTGCGACAACAGAGGCCACTGCGATGGGAGGCCCACAGGAGCCAAAGAACAAAGACGGATGAAAACAGAGAAATGAAAGACCAATAGAAGTGGCCCACCCGCTCCTCTCCCTCCCCAACCCGACCCCCGCCCAAAAATAAAATAAATAAATCTTAAAAAAAAAAAAAAAGAAAAAGAAATGTACATAGAACAACAGACTGGTTCCAAATTGGGAAAGGAGTACTTCAAGGCTTATATTGTCACCTTACCTATTTAACATATATACAGAGTACGTCTTGCAAAATGCTGGTTTGGGTGGATCACAAGCTGGAATCAAGACTGCTGGGAGAAATATCAATAACCTCAGATATGCAGATGATACCACACTAATGGCAGAAAGCAAAGATAACTAAAAAGCCTCTTGATGAATGTGAAAGCAGAGAGTGAGAAAGCTGGCTTAAGACTTAACATTCAGGCTTCCCTGGTGGTCCAGTGGGTAAACAGTCTGCCTTGCAGTGCAAGGGACTCAGGTTCAATCCCTGGCCCAGGAAGACCCCAGATGCCACAGAGCAGCTGGACTGGTCTGTCCAATTACAAGCCAGTGCTCTGCAATGAGAGAGGTCACTGCAATGGAAGGCCCACACAAGCCAAAATATAAAGATAGATGAAAATAAATAAATTTTAAAAAAATAAAAGAGGCCAAAAGAAAAAAAAAAAACACATCACTTTGCTGACAAAGATCCATATAGTCAAAGGTATGGCTTTTGCAATAGTCACGTATGGATGTGAGTATTGGACTATAAAGAAAGTTGAGTGCTAAGGAATTGATGCTTTCAAATTTTGGTGCTGGAGAAGACTCTTGAGAATCCCTTGGAGTGATCAATCCAGTCAATCCTAAATCCTAGGAATCAACCCTAAATATTTTTTTGAAGGACTGATGCTGTTGTTGAAGTTCCAATACTTTGGTCACCTGATGCAAAGAGCCAAGTCATTGGTAAAGATCCTGATGCTGGGAAAGATTGAAGGCAGAAAGAGAAGAGGGACAGAGGATGAGATGGTTGGGTGGCATCACTGACTCAATGGACATGAGTTTGAGAATCCCTTGGAGTGATCAAATCAGTCAATCCTAAATCCTTTTTTTTTTTTTTTTGGTCACTTCTATTGGTCTTTCATTTATTTGTTTTCATCCATCTTTGTTCTTTGACCTGTGTGGACCTCTCATTGCAGTTGCCTCTCTCCTTACAGAGCACTGGCTCTGGTGCTCCAGAGTTCCAGCTCAGTAGTTGGACACATCTGTTCAGCCGCTCCACGGCACGTGGGATCTTCCCAGGCTGGGGATCGAATCAGTGCCCCTTGCACTGCAAGGTGGTGTCCTTACCCATTGGACCACCAGGGAAGCCCCACAAAAAGAGTTTTGAAGTTTGAATTAACCTTTAAACACCATCCAGTCCCATTCCAGTATTTTCTATTTTATAGAAGAGGAAACGGAACCCCACCAGAGAATCATAATAATGACATTGTTCCTATTGATTTAAAAAAATGCTACCATGTATTTTCATTAAGTCTTTACACTCCCCATGAGAAAGGCTTGGTGGATTTCACCTTATGATTTCATCTATAAGAAAATGAAATCCCCAGAGACCATGTAGCTTCCTCTGCAACCCAAAGTCCCAGAGCCAACCTGTGAATATGTGAGCAAAAGCCTGAACCAACATAAATGTCCACCAGATACATCCAAAGCCACTCATCCAACCACAGACACACTGCCAGGATGTTCATAGTTAAGTTAAACAATAGGAGGAATCTAAACATCCATTAATGACAAATGAAAAGGTGAGATCATGAAGAACAGAGGATAGGAGAGGTTGAGAAAAGAAAGGGATGGACCATGTGACAGACCAGCAGCCTGGAGACAGGATATCAGACAGTTGCATCTGAAAACTTCATAGTTTTCAAGGGAGCTGCACCTGGCTGTACCTTCCTCTCTTCAGTCACCCAAGAAGCCCCCAGAGGCCATATAGAGACCCTCCCATGCCCTTTCCAGAACTCTTCACCATGGGTCCACAGCCTGTCCAGCCATCACCAGATGGAACTCAGCACCCTTGCAGTTAAAATCATGTCTAGTGATTCTCTTCTGAAAGCTCAGAAAGAATGTTTTTGGAAATCATCTCCTCTCCTTAATATTAGTCAGGATCCGGGCAGGAGACAGAATCCAAATCTGCTGGTTCAAGATACTAATGGATTTTATTTTCAGAGGTGTTGAGACATTGAGGGAACCAAAAAGTGCTGTGAAAGCACCTGGAGGCCATCACGAGGGAAGTTGTTGCCTCCTGGGGACCAGAGGGGTTGGGGGGTGGCAGATAGTGTTTAAAGGAGCCCAGTGAGAACTGGGACTAGGAAGGAGGCAGTGTGGAGAGGGCCAACATTCTTCAGAGAGCTTAGCTGGGGTAGAAGATGATGCCTGCCTCCTCCTTCCTCCACCCTCCAGGTTCCTGCTTGTACTTCCCATTAACTTAGTCCCAGTCAGAAACCGACCAGCAGGGAGTCCCAGGGAGTGGAGCCAGGAGGGTCAGCCTCCAGTGGGTGGTGGGAGACAGTGAGCATGCCCTCCCCTCATCTTTGGCCTTTAAGAGTACTTTCTATATGATATGAACTGCTTGGTGGATTTCACCTTATGATTTCATCTATAAGAAAATGAAATCCCCAGAGACCATGTAGCTTCCTCTGCAACCCAAAGTCCCAGAGCCAACCTGTGAATATGTGAGCAAAAGCCTGAACCAACATAAATGTCCACCAGATACATCCAAAGCCACTCATCCAACCACAGACACACTGCCAGGATGTTCATAGTTAAGTTAAACAATAGGAGGAATCTAAACATCCATTAATGACAAATGAAAAGGTGAGATCATGAAGAACAGAGGATAGGAGAGGTTGAGAAAAGAAAGGGATGGACCATGTGACAGACCAGCAGCCTGGAGACAGGATATCAGACAGTTGCATCTGAAAACTTCATAGTTTTCAAGGGAGCTGCACCTGGCTGTACCTTCCTCTCTTCAGTCACCCAAGAAGCCCCCAGAGGCCATATAGAGACCCTCCCATGCCCTTTCCAGAACTCTTCACCATGGGTCCACAGCCTGTCCAGCCATCACCAGATGGAACTCAGCACCCTTGCAGTTAAAATCATGTCTAGTGATTCTCTTCTGAAAGCTCAGAAAGAATGTTTTTGGAAATCATCTCCTCTCCTTAATATTAGTCAGGATCCGGGCAGGAGACAGAATCCAAATCTGCTGGTTCAAGATACTAATGGATTTTATTTTCAGAGGTGTTGAGACATTGAGGGAACCAAAAAGTGCTGTGAAAGCACCTGGAGGCCATCACGAGGGAAGTTGTTGCCTCCTGGGGACCAGAGGGGTTGGGGGGTGGCAGATAGTGTTTAAAGGAGCCCAGTGAGAACTGGGACTAGGAAGGAGGCAGTGTGGAGAGGGCCAACATTCTTCAGAGAGCTTAGCTGGGGTAGAAGATGATGCCTGCCTCCTCCTTCCTCCACCCTCCAGGTTCCTGCTTGTACTTCCCATTAACTTAGTCCCAGTCAGAAACCGACCAGCAGGGAGTCCCAGGGAGTGGAGCCAGGAGGGTCAGCCTCCAGTGGGTGGTGGGAGACAGTGAGCATGCCCTCCCCTCATCTTTGGCCTTTAAGAGTACTTTCTATATGATATGAACTGCTTTGGAAAATTACAAATCCAACCTTTAGTGATTCTATATTTTACTAAAATGAGAAGGATTTTATATACACATATCCCATACATAAATAAATAGAAGGAGAGAGAAAGGTACAGGTAAAGGTCAGTAGACTTTTCTTCAGGTAAAAAATAAAAGAAGAGAAACAGCAAATTGATCTACCGAATTTATTTAGCAGCAACTATCCATCTATTTAGGAACATGGATGCACATTTCACTGGAATGTGAAGGCACAGCAAGTCTTGCTAAGTAAAGAGGACCAGCCACTACTCAACCCCTCCTCTCCACCCCCACCCCCACACGCACGGGCACTAAAAGACTCTGGGATGTATATGCAGGCAGACACTGCTGTGGCCAGAGTGAGAAGCAACTGGGGTCTGCATGCCCACTTCACCTCAGGGCCTCATTCCAGGGTGTAGGGTCCTGACCAGACCAAGATGACCAAGATGAAGACTCTCAAACCTTCCACCAGTCCCTCACAGGACAGAGATTAGGTTAAGTCCGTGTCACAGTTTAATAAGATTTTATACTTGTTTTCCAAACTCTCTTGTCTGAAACCTGACATTAAGGAATGAGATCTCTGCTTCCTTTTCCCTTCCTGCTTCCGCCTCTGAGCCCCTTGCTCATGCCCACTTCTGTCCACTACCCTGCTGTGGTCTCCCCACCAACCTCATGGCCACCTTCCACTAGAACCGTGGTTGTTGACCAGCTCTGTGCCTTTCACCAAACAAATTTACTTTATTTTATTTTCATTATTTTTTATTTTTAAATGAATATTTTTAATGATAAAAGGTACAATTCACAAAGAAGATAGACATCATAAACCATTAAGCACCTAACAACAAAGAAACAAAGATACATAAAGAAAAAAATCAGAAGAAATATACAGGAAAAGAAAAAGATACATAATCATAGAGAATATTTTATCAAGTGCAGAAAAAATAGAATCAAAGCATCATGAATGATGTCATTAATAATTTAAATGCTAGATTTCTATTTATATTCATTTATATTAATCTTATATCTACACAAATATATTGCTTAGGTCTGGGAAACTGGGGAAGAATGGATAGGAATGTGAATAGGAGTGGAGCTTCCACTGGGGAAATGAAAATGTCCTAAAGCTTTTGTGTAACTAAGATACGAAAACAGATTTAGTGTCCACTGATGGATGAATACAGAAATCATGGCACATATATAAGAGATATAAGAGAATATTATTCAGCTATAAAAAATAATAAAATTCTGCCATGTGAAACAACATGGATGGGCCTAAAAGGCATTATGCTAACTGAAATAATTCATACAGAGAAAGGGGAATCTAAAAATGTGTGTATATATACATGAAATTAAATGTATATATGTATATATATATATATATATATATATATACCTATATATATAGAGAGAGAGACATGAAAATCAAGCTCATAGATATAGAGAACAGACTGGTGGTTGCAAGATGGACGGGAGAAATAAGTGAGCTCTTTTGTTTAATAAATTGAAAAAAGCATTTTTTAAGAATAGATGTGCAGAAAAAGATGAATTCTATCAACGCAGGGCATACTGGAACGTCCTGAAAACAGGGCTTTCTGCTCTGTGGGTCATGGAAGGCAGGCCCCACTCCCTAGGGTCATCAGCTTTACATCATAAGCACCTGAGCTCCAAGATGATTCAGAAGCCCCACTCAGCATCCTCTTGCTTTATGCCCTATATTTCATCTCAGCTCTATACCTATGATCAGGGAAAGCCCAGAACTGACTGCCTAGAAAAATATTTAATTGAGATTCCTCTTAGGCATATGTGCCTGCATGCCAAGTTGCTTCAGTTGTGTCCGACTCTCTGCGATCCTATGGACTATAACCCGCCAGGCTCCTCTGCCCATGGGACTCTCCAGGCAAGAACACTGAAGTGGGTTGCCGTGCCTTCTCCAGGGGATCTTCTCGAACCAGGGCATGAACCTGCATCCCCTGCAGCTCCTGAAGTGCAGGGAGATTCTTTACTGCTGAGTCACCAGAGAAGGCCGATTTCTCCTATAGTGCTAATTTTTAAAATATAGGCAAGTAGAACATAACCTGATTGAAATATGTAGTCATAGACTATCAATCCTGGCTTTGGGAGACGTTGCAGATGCATAGTAAGTAGTCCTACAAACTCGACGGTTTTAATGTTACATTTAGCAAAATTTTAAATAAATTAAAAACAAAATTGGATTGTGGCGGTGGTTGCACAGCTCTGTGAATTTACTAAAAAGCCACTGAATTCTATACCTCAAATGAGTGAATTCAGTTGTATGTAAATTATAGCTCAGTAAAGCTGTTTATATTTATTTAACAAATGATTTACAGATCAGCTTTCTTCCTTCCTTCATACTCAGTCTCTAGAGCAATCTCATGATTGGAAAATGAAATATGGAAATGCCCAGTGTTTGCAAGAATTCAGAGCTAAAGTAACTGAGCCATCTACAGCTCCCACAGAGTTGTTTTCTGGTTCCCCTGAGGGGATAATAAACAGTGACTTTCCCTGATTCACCCTGAGAAAAGGCATCTGTCAACACCACCAGCAGCAGCTAAGGGCCTGATGTGCTACCAGACTGAACAGAGTTGTGCTTTGTGGTGCAAAATATACCTAGGCTTTCTTAAAAAGCAAAATACCTCATGAACAAGTTTTTCTATATAGATTATATCCTTTTTTACAAATAAATAATACTCATATTTGTTAGAGAATTATCTAGCTTATGTTCAATATACCAACATTAAATGAAAAGAGAAATAGAAACAGCAGAGGTTACATCACCAGATTGTTTTCTTTTTAATTTTTATTTATTTATTTGTCTATTTTTGGATATTCTGGGTTTTCACTGGTGCCACAGGCTTGTCGTTGCAGGGAGTGGGAGCTACTCTCTAGTTGAGGTGAGCAGGCTTATTGTTACGGTGACTTCTCTTGTTGTGGAACTCAGACTCTAGGTGTTGGCAGGCCTGTCTGTCCTTCCGACAGCTCACTGTGTAGGGCTCCCCTTTATCCACTCAATCCTGTGTGAATAAGACTCTTGACTTGAAGGATTTTGAGCATGACCTTGCTGCCATGTGAAATGGGTGAAATTGTGTGGTAGTTTGAACATTCTTTGGCATTTCCCTTTTTTGGAATTGAAATGAAGACTGACCTTTTTCAGTCCTGTGGTCACTGCTAAGTTTTCCAAATTGCTGACATATTGAGTGTAGCACTTTAACACATCATCTTTAGGTTTCAATAGATGCATAGTAAGTAGTCCTACAAACTCGACGGTTTTAATGTTACATTTAGCAAAATTTTAAATAAATTAAAAACAAAATTGGATTGTGGCGGTGGTTGCACAGCTCTGTGAATTTACTAAAAAGCCACTGAATTCTATACCTCAAATGAGTGAATTCAGTTGTATGTAAATTATAGCTCAGTAAAGCTGTTTATATTTATTTAACAAATGATTTACAGATCAGCTTTCTTCCTTCCTTCATACTCAGTCTCTAGAGCAATCTCATGATTGGAAAATGAAATATGGAAATGCCCAGTGTTTGCAAGAATTCAGAGCTAAAGTAACTGAGCCATCTACAGCTCCCACAGAGTTGTTTTCGGGTTTCCCCCTGAGGGGATAATAAACAGTGACTTTCCCTGATTCACCCTGAGAAAAGGCATCTGTCAACACCACCAGCAGCAGCTAAGGGCCTGATGTGCTACCAGACTGAACAGAGTTGTGCTTTGTGGTGCAAAATATACCTAGGCTTTCTTAAAAAGCAAAATACCTCATGAACAAGTTTTTCTATATAGATTATATCCTTTTTTACAAATAAATAATACTCATATTTGTTAGAGAATTATCTAGCTTATGTTCAATATACCAACATTAAATGAAAAGAGAAATAGAAACAGCAGAGGTTACATCACCAGATTGTTTTCTTTTTAATTTTTATTTATTTATTTGTCTATTTTTGGATATTCTGGGTTTTCACTGGTGCCACAGGCTTGTCGTTGCAGGGAGTGGGAGCTACTCTCTAGTTGAGGTGAGCAGGCTTATTGTTACGGTGACTTCTCTTGTTGTGGAACTCAGACTCTAGGTGTTGGCAGGCCTGTCTGTCCTTCCGACAGCTCACTGTGTAGGGCTCCCCTTTATCCACTCAATCCTGTGTGAATAAGACTCTTGACTTGAAGGATTTTGAGCATGACCTTGCTGCCATGTGAAATGGGTGAAATTGTGTGGTAGTTTGAACATTCTTTGGCATTTCCCTTTTTTGGAATTGAAATGAAGACTGACCTTTTTCAGTCCTGTGGTCACTGCTAAGTTTTCCAAATTGCTGACATATTGAGTGTAGCACTTTAACACATCATCTTTAGGATTTGAAATAGTTCATCTAGAATTCCATCACCTCCACTACCTTTGTTCATAGTAAGGCTTCCTGAGGCGCACTTGACTTCTCACTCCACTATGTCTGGCTCTAGGTGAATGACCACACCATTGAGGTTATCTGGATCAATAAGATATTGTTTGTATAGTTCTTCTATGTATTCTTGCCATCTCTTTTTAATATCTTCTGTTAGATCTATATCATTTCTGTCTTTTTTTGTCCCCATCTTTACAGGAAATATTCCCTTGGTATCTCTAATTTTCTTGAAGAGATCCCTAGTCTTTCCTATTCTATTTTTTCCTTCTATTTCTTTGCATTGTTAAGACAGTTTTCTTATCACTCCTTGACAGTCTTTAGAATTCTGAACTCAGATGCATATATCTTTCCTTTTATCCTTTGCCTCTCTTCTTTTTCAGCTATTTGTAAGGCCTCCTCATACAACCATTTTGTCTTTTTGCATTCCTTTTTCTTGGGAACGATTTTGATCACAGCCTCCAGTACAGTGTTACAAACTTCCGTCCATAGTTCTTCAGCCACTCTATCTATCAGATTTAATCTCTTGAATCTATTCGTCATTTGCACTGCATAATAATAAGGGTCTAATTTAGGTTATACCTGAATGGCATAGTGGTTTTCCCTACTTTCTTCAGTCTAAGTCTGAATTTTGCAATAAGGAACTCATGATCTGAACCACAGTCAACTCCTGGTCTTATTTTTGCTAATTGTATAAAACTTCTTCATCTTCAGCTGCAAAGAAGCTGCAAAGAATATAAATTTAATTTTGGTATTGACCATATAGAAAGTGGCCACTTCTACACTTAGATTTTCCCAGGCACACTTTCCTTCCATGGTAGTATTAAACATTTTGAAACTCTAGCTATTGTATCTTTTGCACTTTGAAAATTTTCAACACTCAGTTTTATAGCATGTGATTTAACACTTTCAAGGGCACTTTCAACCTTTCATAACTTACAGTCATCTTCCAAAATGTGTAATAGACACAGATAAGGTAGCAGTTAGAATAAAAGGTCAGTATTTATTGATAGATTGAAGTGTTATAAACCATCATAAAGATAATGGACTGAAAAAGTTATAGTAGAAACTAACTTCTTTAACACCTCATCATCTTCTTACTACTTTATTACCAAATTCCTAAGGAATTTATCATTCTCAAAATATGCTATGTTGCAATTTTCCTGATAGTACTTATTTCTGGAATTTTCCAAATATTTAATACATTAACCTAAAGTAATACTACTTTTAAATTGCAACCATATATGTGAACTTTTCTCTTTTTGCTTTGCCTATAGAGACTATGACATTTCTAGTTGTGATCTGATTTCATACTATCTAACACACAAACTGAGAATAGTTCTTGTTTTTTAGATACAATATCTCAAAATGCAAAGTTAAAATGTGTCAACTTTTAATCCTGTAAAATGTACTCAAAATAAAATTAATACCCTTTGAAATAAAACAGGATGATCCTTGTAAGTCCATGCCAGTAGATAAAGAACTTTTTTCTTTTATTCAGTAAAAAAAATGTATAGATTATTTAGGCCTTAAATCGAAGCATGACAAGAAACATTGAACATCTGTTCCTTTTTACCCTAGAAACTAGTAATCTCAGATGCCAAATTTTAAGTTTATTTCTAAGTCTTGAAACCATGCCATATAAAAGATGTTCTGTTTGAAGAAGCTCACTTTGAAAAGACTGTCAGCATTCATTTATTGTTGGACAAATGATTGATATTAAAATATATACCACTCAGTCTTCCCTAGTGGCTCAGATGGTAAAATATCTGCCTGCAATGTAGGAAACCTGAGTTTGATCTCTGGTTGGGACAATCCCCTGGAGAAGGGAATGGTTACCCCATCTAGCTTGGAGAATTCCACGGATGGAAGAGTCTGGTGGGCTAGAGTCCATGGGATTGCAAAGAGGTTTAGATGACTGGAGCGACTTAGCACGCATGCATATATCATTCACACTGGAAGAATATTACCCTCAAAGAGTACAACCATAACCAGTGCTTGCGTTTTAAAAATTTGGAGATACTTGTTCAAAATATTCTCTTTTTACTTCTGAAGTGGGTTAAGTAAATGCAGTACAAATATTGTGAAAGGGTAGAAACTAGATCACCAGAACTGTAGTATCATAAGCATCTAGGAACATGTTAATACATATGCCCAGTTCCCATATCAACAGGTTCTGCCTCCAAAGACTTCATGGTGGAGACTATGGATCATTATTTTTGACAAGTTCCTTTAATAAGACTAATTTGAAGAGCTGCAAAACTAACTCTAAGAACTGCTAATCTAAACTAAGATATAGTCACGTCTTATGTGTCTTTATATTCCTATGGCTACTCTGTACCTGACACACATCAGGACCTGGATGTTTGAATGGATAAGTGAATGTCATCAGTGTTTGCCTATGAACTATGACATTTCTAGTTGTGATCTGATTTCATACTATCTAACACACAAACTGAGAATAGTTCTTGTTTTTTAGATACAATATCTCAAAATGCAAAGTTAAAATGTGTCAACTTTTAATCCTGTAAAATGTACTCAAAATAAAATTAATACCCTTTGAAATAAAACAGGATGATCCTTGTAAGTCCATGCCAGTAGATAAAGAACTTTTTTCTTTTATTCAGTAAAAAAAATGTATAGATTATTTAGGCCTTAAATCGAAGCATGACAAGAAACATTGAACATCTGTTCCTTTTTTTACCCTAGAAACTAGTAATCTCAGATGCCAAATTTTAAGTTTATTTCTAAGTCTTGAAACCATGCCATATAAAAGATGTTCTGTTTGAAGAAGCTCACTTTGAAAAGACTGTCAGCATTCATTTATTGTTGGACAAATGATTGATATTAAAATATATACCACTCAGTCTTCCCTAGTGGCTCAGATGGTAAAATATCTGCCTGCAATGTAGGAAACCTGAGTTTGATCTCTGGTTGGGACAATCCCCTGGAGAAGGGAATGGTTACCCCATCTAGCTTGGAGAATTCCACGGATGGAAGAGTCTGGTGGGCTAGAGTCCATGGGATTGCAAAGAGGTTTAGATGACTGGAGCGACTTAGCACGCATGCATATATCATTCACACTGGAAGAATATTACCCTCAAAGAGTACAACCATAACCAGTGCTTGCGTTTTAAAAATTTGGAGATACTTGTTCAAAATATTCTCTTTTTACTTCTGAAGTGGGTTAAGTAAATGCAGTACAAATATTGTGAAAGGGTAGAAACTAGATCACCAGAACTGTAGTATCATAAGCATCTAGGAACATGTTAATACATATGCCCAGTTCCCATATCAACAGGTTCTGCCTCCAAAGACTTCATGGTGGAGACTATGGATCATTATTTTTGACAAGTTCCTTTAATAAGACTAATTTGAAGAGCTGCAAAACTAACTCTAAGAACTGCTAATCTAAACTAAGATATAGTCACGTCTTATGTGTCTTTATATTCCTATGGCTACTCTGTACCTGACACACATCAGGACTTCATAAATATTTACTGGATGTTTGAATGGATAAGTGAATGTCATCAGTGTCACAACAAAGTAGAAATAACTCTGGCCATGGATATCACTGAGAAGGTGCCATTGAACATTTCTGAAAGGAATGTTTGCTTCTTTACCCAAAGAATGAAGCACTGAGTATAGATTTTCATGGAGCAGATGTAGAACAATGGGCAGCTATCTTTGGATTGGAGAACATCCAACTTTTCAGCCCACACAAGAAAAGAAGCAGTCTACTTGGCCAGCATTTGACGTTCACCCTAGTGTTACTGAATTACGCCAAGTCTTTCAGTGCCTCATGAATTATGTGCATCACCAGCATACCACACACACACACACACAAGACCTTAATTGCTACTTATGAGGTATATCACTTGTGATTAAGACACTGAAGGTATTCGATTTCCATCTTGATGCTACACTTTAATCAGTGTTAATCTAGCCATTCTAGTAATTTAGTATGATTTTGATCACTGTCTCCTGTACAATGTTACACAGCTCAGTCTATAGCACTTCAGGCACTCTGTCTACTAAATGTTATCCATTGACTCTATTCATCACCTCTACTGTGTAATCATAAAGAGATTTGATTTAGATTAAATGGCTTAGTGGTTTTCTATACTATCTTCAATTAAAGCCTAAATTTTTCAATAAAGAGATAATTATCTGAGCTGCAGTCAACTTCAGGTCTAAGGCAAAGTGGTTGCCTGAGGAGGCTTTAAAAATAGTTCAAAAGAGAAGTGAGAGTCAAGGAAGAAAGGGAAAAATATATACCCAACTGTAATGCAGGGTTGTGGAGAATAGCAAGGAGATATAAGAAAACTTTCTTACATGAACGATGTAAAGAGATAGACAAAAACACTAGAGTGGGAAAGACTAGAGATCCCTTCAAGAAAATTGGAGAGATCAAGGGAACATTTCATGCAAGGATGGGAACAATAAAGGATAGAAACTAGAAAGACCTAACAGAAGCAGAAGAGGTGGCAAAAAATACACATAAGACCTGTACAAAAAAGGTCTTAATGACTCGGATAACCATAATGGTATGGCCGTTCATCTAGAGCCCAGACATACTGGAGTATGAAATCTGTGGGAAGTCTGCCATAGGAAGCATCACTATGAAAAAATGTAGTGGAGGTGATGGAATTCAAGCTGAGCTATTTCAGATCCTAAAAGATGACGCTAAGTGCTGCACATGGTATATCAGCAAATTTCAAAAACTCAGCAGTGTCCACAGGACTGGAAAAGGTCAGTTTTCATTCCAGTCCCAAAGAAGGGCAACACCAAAAGAGTGTTCAAACTACTGAACTATCTTGCTCATTTCATATGCTAGTAACATTTAGCTCAAAATCCTTCAAGCTAGGCTTCAGCAGTACATAAATTGAGAATTTTCAGATGTACAAGCTGGATTTCAAAGACTGAGATGAACCAGAGATCAAATTGACAACATTCATTGGATCATGGAGAAAGCAAGAAAGTTCCAGAAAAACATCTACTTCTGCTTCATTGACTATACTAAATCTTTGACTGTGTGGATCACAACAAACTGTGTAAAATTCTTAGAGATGGGAGTACCAGACCATCTTCCCTATCTCCTGAGAAATCTATATGTGGGTCAAGAAGCAACAGTTAGAACCAGATATGGAACAACTGATTGGTTCAGAATTGGAAAGAAGCATGACAAGGCTGTATATCTTCACCCTGCTTATTTAACTCATGTGCAGAGTACATCATATAAAATGCTGGGCTGGATGAATCACAAACTGAAATCAAGATTGCCAGAAGAAATAACAACTTTGGATATGCAGGTGATACCACTCTAACGGCAGGAACTAAGGAGGAACTAAAAAGCCTTTTGCTGAGGGTGAAAGAGGAGAGAAAAAAGTTGGCTTGAAACTAAACACTCGAAAAACTAAGATCATGGCATCCTCCCATCACTTTATGGCAAATAGCAGGGGAAAAGTAAATGCAGTGACACATTTTATTTTCTTGGGTTCTAAAATTATTGTGGATGCTAACTACAGACATTAAATTAAAAGACTCTTGCTCCTTGGTAGGAAAGCCATGAAAATCTAGACAGCATATTAAAAGGTCTAAACGACTCGGATAACCATAATGGTATGGCCGTTCATCTAGAGCCCAGACATACTGGAGTATGAAATCTGTGGGAAGTCTGCCATAGGAAGCATCACTATGAAAAAATGTAGTGGAGGTGATGGAATTCAAGCTGAGCTATTTCAGATCCTAAAAGATGACGCTAAGTGCTGCACATGGTATATCAGCAAATTTCAAAAACTCAGCAGTGTCCACAGGACTGGAAAAGGTCAGTTTTCATTCCAGTCCCAAAGAAGGGCAACACCAAAAGAGTGTTCAAACTACTGAACTATCTTGCTCATTTCATATGCTAGTAACATTTAGCTCAAAATCCTTCAAGCTAGGCTTCAGCAGTACATAAATTGAGAATTTTCAGATGTACAAGCTGGATTTCAAAGACTGAGATGAACCAGAGATCAAATTGACAACATTCATTGGATCATGGAGAAAGCAAGAAAGTTCCAAAAAAACATCTACTTCTGCTTCATTGACTATACTAAATCTTTGACTGTGTGGATCACAACAAACTGTGTAAAATTCTTAGAGATGGGAGTACCAGACCATCTTCCCTATCTCCTGAGAAATCTATATGTGGGTCAAGAAGCAACAGTTAGAACCAGATATGGAACAACTGATTGGTTCAGAATTGGAAAGAAGCATGACAAGGCTGTATATCTTCACCCTGCTTATTTAACTCATGTGCAGAGTACATCATATAAAATGCTGGGCTGGATGAATCACAAACTGAAATCAAGATTGCCAGAAGAAATAACAACTTTGGATATGCAGGTGATACCACTCTAACGGCAGGAACTAAGGAGGAACTAAAAAGCCTTTTGCTGAGGGTGAAAGAGGAGAGAAAAAAGTTGGCTTGAAACTAAACACTCGAAAAACTAAGATCATGGCATCCTCCCATCACTTTATGGCAAATAGCAGGGGAAAAGTAAATGCAGTGACACATTTTATTTTCTTGGGTTCTAAAATTATTGTGGATGCTAACTACAGACATTAAATTAAAAGACTCTTGCTCCTTGGTAGGAAAGCCATGAAAAATCTAGACAGCATATTAAAAAGCAGAAACATCACTTTGCCAACAAAGGTCCATATATTCAATGCAATGGGTTTTCCCATAGTCATGTGCGGATGTGTGAGTTGAACAATAAGGGAGACTGAGTGCCAAAGAACTGATGCTTTCAGACTGTGGTGCTGGAAAATACTCTTGAGAGTCCCTTGGACTGCAAGGAGATCAAACCAATTGATCCCAAAGGAAATCGACCCTGAATATTTATTGGAGGATTGTTACTGAAGTTGAAGCTCCAATACTTGGGACATATGATGAGAAGAGTCAACCTACTGAAAAAAACTCTGATGCGAATAAAGACTAAAGGCAAAATGAGAAAAGGGTGGCCAAGGATAGGATTGTTAAATAGCATCACTAACTTAATGGATGTGAATTTGAGCAAAGTCTGGGAGATAGTGGAGGGCAAAGGAGCCTGGTGAGGTCTGACTGTAGTCCATGAGGTTACCAAGAGTCATACATGACTTTGCCCCCGGGTAACAACAAAAATTCAGCATGAGACCCACAAAGAAAGAACAGGTAAATACCAGTTTAATAAATATAGAAGTGCTCCACATAGCCAATAGAGAATTTCCTCATAGGACCAAGGCTAAGGACTTTAAGATATATCATTTTCATAACAGATGATGAAACAATTTAAATTAATACAAAACTCCACTATCAAAATCCTATTTTTAAAAGTGTTCTCATGGAAGAAACATTCCTTCTCTCCAGAAGTTTACGTGGCAAAGATTGATCTTTTGCTGTGTTAATAAGGTAACTTTGATAACAAACCTGAAAACGTACTCAAAGTATTATTTGATTACTGAGATTTCAAAAATAAAAATTTGATGGATTACCTGAAAATAAATTGGCATGAAAGAAGACTTTATGGTCTTAAGAATGCAGAACTCACTTATATTTTGCTCACCAAGAACCAAACTAATCAAAACTTTTAAAGTCTGTATTTAAAGATAGCTTACAGTAAAGCATATGCATGTCAATAAATTTTCACATATGTATTTGTGTGTGTACACAAGTACTCACTTTTTTGGGTTCTAAAATTATTGTGGCAACAAATTAAATTAAAAGACTCTTGCTCCTTGGTAGGAAAGCCATGAAAATCTAGACAGCATATTAAAAAGCAGAAACATCACTTTGCCAACAAAGGTCCATATATTCAATGCAATGGGTTTTCCCATAGTCATGTGCGGATGTGTGAGTTGAACAATAAGGGAGACTGAGTGCCAAAGAACTGATGCTTTCAGACTGTGGTGCTGGAAAATACTCTTGAGAGTCCCTTGGACTGCAAGGAGATCAAACCAATTGATCCCAAAGGAAATCGACCCTGAATATTTATTGGAGGATTGTTACTGAAGTTGAAGCTCCAATACTTGGGACATATGATGAGAAGAGTCAACCTACTGAAAAAGACTCTGATGCGAATAAAGACTAAAGGCAAAATGAGAAAAGGGTGGCCAAGGATAGGATTGTTAAATAGCATCACTAACTTAATGGATGTGAATTTGAGCAAAGTCTGGGAGATAGTGGAGGGCAAAGGAGCCTGGTGAGGTCTGACTGTAGTCCATGAGGTTACCAAGAGTCATACATGACTTTGCCCCCGGGTAACAACAAAAATTCAGCATGAGACCCACAAAGAAAGAACAGGTAAATACCAGTTTAATAAATATAGAAGTGCTCCACATAGCCAATAGAGAATTTCCTCATAGGACCAAGGCTAAGGACTTTAAGATATATCATTTTCATAACAGATGATGAAACAATTTAAATTAATACAAAACTCCACTATCAAAATCCTATTTTTAAAAGTGTTCTCATGGAAGAAACATTCCTTCTCTCCAGAAGTTTACGTGGCAAAGATTGATCTTTTGCTGTGTTAATAAGGTAACTTTGATAACAAACCTGAAAACGTACTCAAAGTATTATTTGATTACTGAGATTTCAAAAATAAAAATTTGATGGATTACCTGAAAATAAATTGGCATGAAAGAAGACTTTATGGTCTTAAGAATGCAGAACTCACTTATATTTTGCTCACCAAGAACCAAACTAATCAAAACTTTTAAAGTCTGTATTTAAAGATAGCTTACAGTAAAGCATATGCATGTCAATAAATTTTCACATATGTATTTGTGTGTGTACACAAGTACTCACAGTCCAGATCAAGATAAAAGCACTCCCTGCACCCTAAATGTACCTGTGCCCCTCTCTCACAAGGGAATCACTATATATATATCTCAAGCAGTAGAAACACATAGAATTTTATGTATATGTGTTCTTAAAAGAAAAACATTACATTCTATGTTTTATTTCATCTTGAAAATGAACAGAATTTCCTTTTTAAATTTCTTCAAAAACATTTATTGGATAATCACTACATACCAGCCATTGTTCTAAGCTCTAAGAACACAGTTTCATAGTGTAATAAGGGTTCTTCTCACCTGGGGCTTCCATTCTAGGAGACAGAAAGTAAGTAGTCAACTAAATTAATAAGAAAAGAAACAGAACTATTTCAAAAGTGGTCAGTTGTAATAAACATACTGATAGTAATGTAATGAACAGAGATGAGCAGTATGGAAGTAATATGAGATTAAGGACTCCTCTAGTGGACAACATTCTGAAGTTGTAACTTGATGATGAGAAGGCACCAGCTATGGAAAGGTAGCCAAAGAGGGAAGAGAGTTCCAGGCAGAGTACAATGGGCCAAAGTGGAAAACAAACACAGAATGTTTTCAAAGTCAGGACCACAGCTTGGGTTCCCCCAAAAAACAGAGGTTATATCACAAGCTTAAGTGTAAGCAACTTCTTGACAGTGATGACAAAGATGCAGTGAAGGACTGGGAACCAGGATACAGATCAGAGCACAGTCAAAGGAAGTGAAAGCCACCACATCTCTGCTCTGGGGATGAGGTCTCAGTTCTACTGGGAATACCTAAGAAGCTGCTCCAGGAAGTTTCCAAGAAGTGGGCAGCTAAAGAGTGAAAGGGAGAAGCATTTTTCCACACACTGCCAACCACCATTGGTTGAAGGTTGTCCCAGGAGCATTCATGCTGTTCTTTAAAGCTATGCCTGCCCAGGGGAAGAAGGAACCTGTGTAAACTTCTGAAATCAAAGAAAAAATGATTTGCACTAGTTCTGAGGAAGAGTGTGGTGAGCCAGGGCTCCTAGGGAACTGCCCAGAGTAGCTGCTTCATCCAGTGGGCTAAGGGGGCTTGACATGGCACATCCAGGGTGTCTGAAATAGGAGCATAGTGAATCAGAGGCAAGCAGGAACCAGATGTTGTCCAGCTCTTTGGGCCCTAGGTTTTAAAAAAAAAAAAAGTTGATTTTTTTTCCATATATATTAGAAAACCATTGCTTTAAAAACTGGGGAGGGTTGTGACTGATTAATAGTTGAAGGAATCTGCTAAGAAAGAAAGATAAACACTATGTTATAATGGGTAGTAGGAATTTTTTAGAGAACACCACCCTGCTCAACTGAGGGAGGAAAAGGTCACTATCCACATTTAAGTCAAAGGTTGGGTATACTTCAATATAAAATCAAAGACATTCTTGCAGAATCTAGCCTCTGCTTGGTTCTTCAAACTCCTTCCTTTCACCCAACTCAAGGCAAAAATGACTGCTGTGGAGTTCTGGAATATGTCAAGCTTTGCTCATATCTTGGCTTTTATCTATGCTGTTTGCTGTTTGAAATTCTCCCCACTCTTCACTTAGACCAATTACTTATTTTTTACTTTTTTGCTAATTTGTTCACGAATTATTAATTCCATTTAAAATTCCCCTTTGTCACTGATCTTAAAAGAAGCCCCTGCTGCCCTCTTCTGAAGCATTTGTGATCTTTCTTATACTTACAACCGTTTACAATTTTGCATTTAATTTCTTAATACCTGTACCCCATTCAGGTTGCAAATTCACTACAAGTTCACCACAGTGCTTAGCAGTATCTGACATAGAAATTGGTAGTTGGTAAATGTTGTTTGATTGAGAGCAAATGAATGATTCAAAATAAAAGCCCTGGCTGCAGCTGGCTGGGATGGTGAAGGACCTGCCCTTTCGCGCCTCTAGGGGGCTTACAGAAAGAACGTCCTCAAGGAACTTCAGTGCAAAAGCAAGCACAGTGTGGCAACCTTGTTTTTGGGAGATGGGATATCCCTGAAAAATATTTTGTGTGAAGCTATTTATTGGAGATTTGAGTGGCACCTTTTGTAATAAAATATCCCTTAAGTCATCCATTTTATATACTATGATACACCTTCATAGCTGAGGTTTCCTGAAGGAACTGAGTTAGTCACTAACAATACTTTTGAGAATAAAAGACTCCTGAACAATTTACAGATTAGATAGTTCAAGTTTCTTTTCTTTTTGAAAAGAAAACTTGATTTTAGATATCAGAGGTTGAAAGTAGATGCAGGATTTTTCAGTTAAAAATTCTAGTGTGTCTCTCCTTTCTAGTGTGAAAGGCTAAATCAGTTTCATGGAAATGCTGACATAGGATTAAGATAAATTTTGTCTTGTCTTTTAAAATTCTGTAGAATAATTAACCTCTGTAAGTCCCAAAGAGAGCAATAGCTTCCTACATGTCATTGAAGTAGCAAATAAGTCTTTGTCCTTTGACCTGCTTTTTTGGCTTCTATTTTACTTTGATTAGACTTAAAACACCAAAGATGAATGAACATCTTCTAACCCATTTTACACTTTACAACAAATAAACCTATTCCAAAAATTCCACCCTGTTATATGAGTAATAGAAAGAACTTCTCTGTGCTAAAGACTAATACTTTACGTATTTGTTCCCTGGTAAGGAGCTTGACATGGGATTAACTTGACATGAAATGAATTCAGAATTGAATTTAAGATGCATACATTCTGAGAAAAAGGTATTTAAATATGTCTATTCAAATGCTATTTTTAAGTTGCATAGAAAAATTTTAATTCAGTTTGTACTGATGAAGAGTTTGCACCATCTAAATAACTGATAGATGTTAGCCACTAAGAAGTTTAAACTTTTTACTAGGAAGTATTTCAAACCAATGAAACAAAAATTCAAATAATTTACACTAAAAATATATATATAAGTAGCTTCTAACATTCAGAGATTTGCCTCATGCCATAACCTGTCTCAGAAGAAGGTTTTCTGAACCCAAGAAGGTAATCCTTTTTCAAACCAGTTCTATTTCTGTGCTATAGTGAGCCTAGTAGTTTTGGATTTGTTGATTGAAGCAATTTAGGAAATGCTTCTCAGATGGCAACCTTGTTTTTGGGAGATGGGATATCCCTGAAAAATATTTTGTGTGAAGCTATTTATTGGAGATTTGAGTGGCACCTTTTGTAATAAAATATCCCTTAAGTCATCCATTTTATATACTATGATACACCTTCATAGCTGAGGTTTCCTGAAGGAACTGAGTTAGTCACTAACAATACTTTTGAGAATAAAAGACTCCTGAACAATTTACAGATTAGATAGTTCAAGTTTCTTTTCTTTTTGAAAAGAAAACTTGATTTTAGATATCAGAGGTTGAAAGTAGATGCAGGATTTTTCAGTTAAAAATTCTAGTGTGTCTCTCCTTTCTAGTGTGAAAGGCTAAATCAGTTTCATGGAAATGCTGACATAGGATTAAGATAAATTTTGTCTTGTCTTTTAAAATTCTGTAGAATAATTAACCTCTGTAAGTCCCAAAGAGAGCAATAGCTTCCTACATGTCATTGAAGTAGCAAATAAGTCTTTGTCCTTTGACCTGCTTTTTTGGCTTCTATTTTACTTTGATTAGACTTAAAACACCAAAGATGAATGAACATCTTCTAACCCATTTTACACTTTACAACAAATAAACCTATTCCAAAAATTCCACCCTGTTATATGAGTAATAGAAAGAACTTCTCTGTGCTAAAGACTAATACTTTACGTATTTGTTCCCTGGTAAGGAGCTTGACATGGGATTAACTTGACATGAAATGAATTCAGAATTGAATTTAAGATGCATACATTCTGAGAAAAAGGTATTTAAATATGTCTATTCAAATGCTATTTTTAAGTTGCATAGAAAAATTTTAATTCAGTTTGTACTGATGAAGAGTTTGCACCATCTAAATAACTGATAGATGTTAGCCACTAAGAAGTTTAAACTTTTTACTAGGAAGTATTTCAAACCAATGAAACAAAAATTCAAATAATTTACACTAAAAATATATATATAAGTAGCTTCTAACATTCAGAGATTTGCCTCATGCCATAACCTGTCTCAGAAGAAGGTTTTCTGAACCCAAGAAGGTAATCCTTTTTCAAACCAGTTCTATTTCTGTGCTATAGTGAGCCTAGTAGTTTTGGATTTGTTGATTGAAGCAATTTAGGAAATGCTTCCTGCAGATGGAGATGCATTTTATGGTGAATCATTGGAGCTTTAAAAATAACAAACTGCTGGAAAAGAGACTTGAAACGATCCTCCCAAATAGCAAAATCTTATTGAGCCAATCCAAAGGAGTAATTGAGACTAAAGAAACTAATTGAAACAATTGAAACAGCAGGAAAGTTGACTATTCTTTTTTTCAATCTATTTAATGTAAAAAAAAAAAAAAAAAATGTTACATCTGAGTGTCCAAAAAAGTGTTAACTAGGTATCAATGTCTTTTGAAACTGTCCTTTATGTCTGTAAGGTCACTGAACTGAGAATCTTGCCTCCAGCGGAAACATCTTTTGATGAAGGGTGACCATTGAACAAGGTTTTCAAAGAAATAGTCCATTTTAACCTCATGTCAACGGATTCCAAGAAGAGATTTAGTCTTTTCCAGGGCAAAGAACTTGAAAGCTTAAACTTTTAATTGAAAAAGCCTGAAGCCACTTTCAACCTCTTGTATTTAAAACTCAAATTATCCCTTCCAGGATTAAAGCAAAAAGAAAAAGGAAAAAGAGCACACTTAGATCAAAAGTAGCAGAGCAGTAATTTATTATCTGCATTTCTTTCTTCAGGAAAGCTGCATCTCAGTTTTATCAACTAAATACAAAATAATACTCTAATGTTATGCCCTAAATTATGTAAATTTGAACCCTAATAGAATGAGTTTTAAGAGAATTCAGCAGTTAAAATAAAACCACAGTCTTTCTATTTCAGAATTAAAGTGGGAATTCTTTATATTTAATCAATACATTCAATGTAACAATAAACTAAGGGGAAATATGATCCCAAACAAGAGACAACCATGCACTCACTTTGCTAGGGACAATTCCTGTTTAGTCCTGCTGTCTTGGCTTCCTCTCAGCTTAGCACTCTTCCCAGACAGTTCATCTGATAATGAATGACCATCATCATCACCATCATCATCTCCATCTTCCACACAAGTAACTGTGTGTTAAAAAGAGCTGGGATGCTTTCTATCCAATCAGCTCTCTCCCAAGGGCATAGCTTACACCTTCACAGCTCTCCCTGAGAAGCTAACCAATTGTCCCAAGAAGAACAGCTATTTTGTGTATGGCACCTGTTTCCCCAAGAAAGAGTGTAAATTCATTGAAGGTCAAAAAGAACTTTCCTATATCATGTTCACACATGCACACAGTATTTGTTCATGTAGTGAAAGCAAAAGTATAATGGATAAATACTTTTGTGCAATCTTTCTCATTTCATCGGCAAAGTGGCTGATCCAGCACTTTATATTCTCTAGCTATTTGAGTCAGTTTATTTCCCTTCAGTTGCCTCTACTTCGACACTAACTAGCATTGTAATCATAGGTTCTCTTAATTCTAATCAAAGCCAAATTATTTTTACATTCACACAGCTTATTTTGGCACTGCCTCAAATATTCACTAGAATATCCATGGAAGATTCAACTAATGTATGTGTTAAAACTGAGCTCATTATATATTTCCTCTATAGTCCAAATCTGTATATTTCAATTCTAAGAATGCCATCAAAATCTATGCAGTTGCCCAAACCAGAAACTAATCATCAAGTTAGCTAAATGTGTTTTCTCTAAGCATCTATCAGACCATTTCTCTCCAAGCCTACTTTCATTGGGTTTATCTACACTTCTGCTTGGATTTCTTTAATACTCAGTTTTATCAACTAAATACAAAATAATACTCTAATGTTATGCCCTAAATTATGTAAATTTGAACCCTAATAGAATGAGTTTTAAGAGAATTCAGCAGTTAAAATAAAACCACAGTCTTTCTATTTCAGAATTAAAGTGGGAATTCTTTATATTTAATCAATACATTCAATGTAACAATAAACTAAGGGGAAATATGATCCCAAACAAGAGACAACCATGCACTCACTTTGCTAGGGACAATTCCTGTTTAGTCCTGCTGTCTTGGCTTCCTCTCAGCTTAGCACTCTTCCCAGACAGTTCATCTGATAATGAATGACCATCATCATCACCATCATCATCTCCATCTTCCACACAAGTAACTGTGTGTTAAAAAGAGCTGGGATGCTTTCTATCCAATCAGCTCTCTCCCAAGGGCATAGCTTACACCTTCACAGCTCTCCCTGAGAAGCTAACCAATTGTCCCAAGAAGAACAGCTATTTTGTGTATGGCACCTGTTTCCCCAAGAAAGAGTGTAAATTCATTGAAGGTCAAAAAGAACTTTCCTATATCATGTTCACACATGCACACAGTATTTGTTCATGTAGTGAAAGCAAAAGTATAATGGATAAATACTTTTGTGCAATCTTTCTCATTTCATCGGCAAAGTGGCTGATCCAGCACTTTATATTCTCTAGCTATTTGAGTCAGTTTATTTCCCTTCAGTTGCCTCTACTTCGACACTAACTAGCATTGTAATCATAGGTTCTCTTAATTCTAATCAAAGCCAAATTATTTTTACATTCACACAGCTTATTTTGGCACTGCCTCAAATATTCACTAGAATATCCATGGAAGATTCAACTAATGTATGTGTTAAAACTGAGCTCATTATATATTTCCTCTATAGTCCAAATCTGTATATTTCAATTCTAAGAATGCCATCAAAATCTATGCAGTTGCCCAAACCAGAAACTAATCATCAAGTTAGCTAAATGTGTTTTCTCTAAGCATCTATCAGACCATTTCTCTCCAAGCCTACTTTCATTGGGTTTATCTACACTTCTGCTTGGATTTCTTTAACAACCTCCCCATAACAGGATAATCTGTGTAAAAGTTAAGGTCCAGTCAGGAGACAGAAGCCATATAGTAGCTTAGGAAAGTTGAATATGAAGGATTATTAACAAGTAATAAAGGATTAACTCCTAATGGTAAAGAGTACATTAAAGAGTTTAGGGATAGTGAATGTAGGGTACACTCCCTTCTTCTAGAGCTGAGGAAGTATACTTGAAGAAGAAACAAATCTAGAAGATACACACATTGGCTGATACTTAGACCACTTTGCAGAGAGTGTGGTCATTGGATGCAGAAAAGTTCATGGAGGTGCCACAGGCTGCAACTAGGAGAGGAAGCTCCCCACCAGGATGCTGAAGAGGCTCCCAGGAAGCCATGGGTGGGAGCACTGCCAACACTTACTCTCTAGGATGTGAGCATCTCCTTGAGAAGCCACTGAAAAGACTGCTGCTGAGTTACTAGCACTCTGCCCACAACACAAGAAAACCAGCAGAACTCACTGGAAAGCCCTACATGGAGGCAGTGCTGAAAATTTTGATCCACCCACAAGGACACTTGAGTCTGACAGGGCAGCCAACTAGAGCAAGGACTGGACATCTGCATTGAGAATCCACCTGTGGACGTGTTACTGAAATTTGCTGGAAGTGAGCACCACTGGATGACTCTAGCAGGAGTAAGAAAAAGAAAGAGCTTCAGAAATCAGAAATATACACCCTCTTGTCTCATTGCTCCCCTAATACATTTTCCACAGTGTGACCCTGAAACAGAGCCAGACTGTGGGCCTTCCCAGCAACAGAACTCCAGGTCTCCCATCTCTTGTCTGTAGAAACAGCTTTAGCCTCCTAGGCCTTCCCTGTCTCAAAGAGCAAACATAAGCAGAGAATCAAAAACAATAAAGAATCAAGGAAAAGAGTCAAGCAAGACAGAATAATAATAGTTCAGTCATGAAACAAAGTCAGTGACGTTTAGTTCCTCCTCAAGGGCTATAGATCAAATCCTGAATCATATCCTTGAGTTGTTTTACAGATACTAAAACCCCACCAGAAACTAATCATCAAGTTAGCTAAATGTGTTTTCTAAGCATCTATCAGACCATTTCTCTCCAAGCCTACTTTCATTGGGTTTATCTACACTTCTGCTTGGATTTCTTTAACAACCTCCCCATAACAGGATAATCTGTGTAAAAGTTAAGGTCCAGTCAGGAGACAGAAGCCATATAGTAGCTTAGGAAAGTTGAATATGAAGGATTATTAACAAGTAATAAAGGATTAACTCCTAATGGTAAAGAGTACATTAAAGAGTTTAGGGATAGTGAATGTAGGGTACACTCCCTTCTTCTAGAGCTGAGGAAGTATACTTGAAGAAGAAACAAATCTAGAAGATACACACATTGGCTGATACTTAGACCACTTTGCAGAGAGTGTGGTCATTGGATGCAGAAAAGTTCATGGAGGTGCCACAGGCTGCAACTAGGAGAGGAAGCTCCCCACCAGGATGCTGAAGAGGCTCCCAGGAAGCCATGGGTGGGAGCACTGCCAACACTTACTCTCTAGGATGTGAGCATCTCCTTGAGAAGCCACTGAAAAGACTGCTGCTGAGTTACTAGCACTCTGCCCACAACACAAGAAAACCAGCAGAACTCACTGGAAAGCCCTACATGGAGGCAGTGCTGAAAATTTTGATCCACCCACAAGGACACTTGAGTCTGACAGGGCAGCCAACTAGAGCAAGGACTGGACATCTGCATTGAGAATCCACCTGTGGACGTGTTACTGAAATTTGCTGGAAGTGAGCACCACTGGATGACTCTAGCAGGAGTAAGAAAAAGAAAGAGCTTCAGAAATCAGAAATATACACCCTCTTGTCTCATTGCTCCCCTAATACATTTTCCACAGTGTGACCCTGAAACAGAGCCAGACTGTGGGCCTTCCCAGCAACAGAACTCCAGGTCTCCCATCTCTTGTCTGTAGAAAAAGCTTTAGCCTCCTAGGCCTTCCCTGTCTCAAAGAGCAAACATAAGCAGAGAATCAAAAACAATAAAGAATCAAGGAAAAGAGTCAAGCAAGACAGAATAATAATAGTTCAGTCATGAAACAAAGTCAGTGACGTTTAGTTCCTCCTCAAGGGCTATAGATCAAATCCTGAATCATATCCTTGAGTTGTTTTACAGATACTAAAACCCCCACCATTTTGAGATATTAATATACCCTCAGTGTATTAAGGAGACATTACTTTGCTGAAAAAGGTCTGCATAGTTAAAGCTATGTTTTTTCCAGTAGTCACATGAGGCTGTGAGAGTTAGACTGTAAAAAAGACTGAGCGCCAAGGAATTGATGCTTTCAAATTGTAGTGCTGGAGAAGACTCTTGAGTCCCTTGGACTACAAGGAGATCAAACCAGTCAATCTGAAAGGAAATCAACCCTGAATATTGATTGGAAGGACTGATACTCAAGCTGAAGCAACAATACTTTGGTTAGCTGATACACAGAGATGACTCATTGAAAAAGACCCTAAAGCTGGGAAAAATTAAAGGTAGAAGGAGAAGGGGACAACAAAGGATGAGATGGTTGAATGGCATCACTGATTCAATGGACATGAATTTGAGCAGTCTCTGGGAGATGGTGAATGACAGGAAAGCTTGGAATGCTGCAGTCTATGGGATCTCAAAGAGTCAGACAAAACTGAGTGACTGAAGAACAATCCATGTTTTATACTTTTCTTCACATGTGAGTCTGTGCCTTTTGTTATTCCTCTTATCTTTTGCCATCTTTGTTTTTTCTGCCTTCAATAAATTTTTTCCATATAAAGAGAAAGCGCCTGAAGCAGAAGGGCATTTTCCCTGGGCTCTCAATTGATGGGTAAATTATAAAAATGATGGTTTTCCAAGTTCACTTTTAAGGTTACCTTATAATAATTTCCTTTGCATTTTTCCTATTTTTTTCATGTTTGGCTACTTTTGAAAAGCAAACGTTAAAAATGAAAATGTCTAATATGATGTTGTGCCTTGTTGCAAGAGGTACCATACTTTTAGCCAGCTCTGTTTTCAAGGCAGATAGAACAATTATGTGTAGTACCAGGCCAGGTAGTTCCCACAAAGAGCTGAAAGCTTGTTTGAAAGGAGTTCAAAAATGTGAAGCGATTCTAGGGGTTAGAGGACTGCTCTGTAGTTGCCATTTGTGAAATCACCAAAGCAGAATGGAAGTCCCTCTTGAACTACAGCTACTCATGATCTCATTTGCATTCTTCCCTAAGCCTTTGCCATATGCTATAAATAGAAGAGCCTATACAAAGAGATGGGCTCTTTTAGCCAATAGACATTTTATTTTTTACAAGTGTCTAGAGACAGTATTTATAAAGATTCATTTCTGCACACTTTCCTGCTGAGAATCTCCTTCTCTTGACACTGTGGGTGGTCAGCTTTAAAATCCACTAATGATCCGTGAGATACAAAGAGTGCAGAAGGAGTTAAGTTAATACATGCAGAAGCCCTTTCTTTTTTAGGTTTTCAGGCATGTGGCTGTGCTATGTAAATAGGAAGTATGCTTTTTCAAACCAGCATCTCTGATTTTTTTAGTCAGCTGTATTTTCTAAAGATAATTTTTAATAACCATAGAAATTTAATGACAGCCATTGATATGCTGACCTTATTGTGGCTTATAATTGAATATATTGCAGCAGTTACATTGCAGAATATACAGATGTTTGCATATACTTTGATAGGTGGTATTTTGTTTAACTAAGCTTTGCATTGTTGTAGAGTGTAAATATGCATACAATAGACCCTGAATGCACTTGCAGAACAAAACCCCTCTGTTATTTGTACTTCAATGAGTAAACATCATGTTTTCAAATGTACATTTGTATATTGTCCCAAAAGAGAAAGAAAAATATAATGCCCTGGAATTTGCTGAGAGCACACTAGTAACTAATGCCCACTAAAGTTTTACTCTGGAGACAAAACTAGTCTCTGGAGAGCTGCTTTAAGCCCAAAATATGCTGAGTAAAAGAATCACTTAATAACGTGTTTTAAATGCAGGATCTGTTTTCAAAAATGCTTTGGCTATTTGCAGTCTTTTGTGTCTCCATAAAAATTTTGAGATTTTCTGTTCTGAAAGTGAAAGTCTTTCCATCATGTCTCACTCTACAACCCATGGAGGAGCCATGAAATTCTCCAAGCACAAATGCTGGAGTCTTTCCTTTCTCCAGGGAATCTTCCCAACCAGGGGATTGAACTCAGGTCTCCTATATTGCAGGCAGATTCTTTACCATCTGAGTCACCAGGGAAGCTCAAAAATACTGCAGTAGGTAGCCTATCCCTTCTACAGGGGATCTTCCTGACCCAGGAATCAACCTGTGGTCTCCTGTATTGCAGGTGAATTTTTTATAAGTTCTAGTTCAGTAAAAAATACCACTGGTAATTTGATAAGGATTGTATTGAATCTGTGTATCGCTTTGGGTAGTATAGTCATTTTGACATTACTGATTCTTCCAATCCACGAACATATTTCCATCTGTCTATGTCCTTTTCAGTGTATTTCATCAGCATCTTATAGTTTTCAGAATACAGGTCTTTTGTCTCCTTAGGTAGGCTTATTTCTAAGTATTTTATTCTTTTTGATGAGATGGTAAATGGAATTGCTTCTTGAATTTTTCTTCTGATCTTTCATCATTAATAACCATAGAAATTTAATGACAGCCATTGATATGCTGACCTTATTGTGGCTTATAATTGAATATATTGCAGCAGTTACATTGCAGAATATACAGATGTTTGCATATACTTTGATAGGTGGTATTTTGTTTAACTAAGCTTTGCATTGTTGTAGAGTGTAAATATGCATACAATAGACCCTGAATGCACTTGCAGAACAAAACCCCTCTGTTATTTGTACTTCAATGAGTAAACATCATGTTTTCAAATGTACATTTGTATATTGTCCCAAAAGAGAAAGAAAAATATAATGCCCTGGAATTTGCTGAGAGCACACTAGTAACTAATGCCCACTAAAGTTTTACTCTGGAGACAAAACTAGTCTCTGGAGAGCTGCTTTAAGCCCAAAATATGCTGAGTAAAAGAATCACTTAATAACGTGTTTTAAATGCAGGATCTGTTTTCAAAAATGCTTTGGCTATTTGCAGTCTTTTGTGTCTCCATAAAAATTTTGAGATTTTCTGTTCTGAAAGTGAAAGTCTTTCCATCATGTCTCACTCTACAACCCATGGAGGAGCCATGAAATTCTCCAAGCACAAATGCTGGAGTCTTTCCTTTCTCCAGGGAATCTTCCCAACCAGGGGATTGAACTCAGGTCTCCTATATTGCAGGCAGATTCTTTACCATCTGAGTCACCAGGGAAGCTCAAAAATACTGCAGTAGGTAGCCTATCCCTTCTACAGGGGATCTTCCTGACCCAGGAATCAACCTGTGGTCTCCTGTATTGCAGGTGAATTTTTTATAAGTTCTAGTTCAGTAAAAAATACCACTGGTAATTTGATAAGGATTGTATTGAATCTGTGTATCGCTTTGGGTAGTATAGTCATTTTGACATTACTGATTCTTCCAATCCACGAACATATTTCCATCTGTCTATGTCCTTTTCAGTGTATTTCATCAGCATCTTATAGTTTTCAGAATACAGGTCTTTTGTCTCCTTAGGTAGGCTTATTTCTAAGTATTTTATTCTTTTTGATGAGATGGTAAATGGAATTGCTTCTTGAATTTTTCTTCTGATCTTTCATCATTAATATACAGAAATACAATCAATTTCTCTGTATTAATTTTGTAATCTGCAACTTTACCAAATGAGGAGGGTTTAGAGGAGAATGGATACATGTATATGTATGGCTGAGTGAGTCCTTTGGCTGTTCATCTGAAACTAAAACAACATTGCTAATCAGCTCTACCTCAATACAAAATAAAAAGTTAAAGAAAAATAGAAATAAAAATTAAAATTCAGAATCTTGGACACCACCCCAGATCTCCTAAATCAGAATCTCAGAGCGCAAGGGGAGCTCAGGAGAACAGGTTTAAAAATCCCCACTAGAGATTCACAGGTAACATTCTGTAATACAGGCTAGTTTTTAGAAGCCACTGACATCTGAATCCATGCATTATAGATCTAAGACCTTAAAATCCTTGCTACTGCCTAGATTTTCTTGTCACATATACATTCACTTACGCTATCTCCCCCAACAAGAATAGAAAGAAGCAAGTTTTATTTATCCCATGGCACATGGTTCTGTTGGTGAGAGATAAAACTGGTTGGCAGCAATTGGCAATAAATACTGTGTTCTAGAGCAGTGTGTCCCAACCTTTTTGGAACAAATGACCAGTTTTATGGAAAACAACAACTCACCTCCTGCTGTGCGACCCAGGTTTTAGCGTATAGGTAAAAGCTTTGCCAATATCTGAGTTCTCTCCCAAATTTACTTTCAGTTCACAAAAAAAGTCCTGATCTCCCCCGTGGAAGATTTGCAAAACAGCTTTCTATATGGTTTGTGTATTCCACAAGGGATAATTCTCCCTTAACTAAACAGTAGCCGATAAATTCACAGCAAGCTTACAACAACTGGAGTAAACTGGGTGAGGGAAGGTAACATTGCTGTAATCACTAGCCACAAGTCGACTATCCAAAGAGTCAGACATGACTGAGCGACTTTCACTTTAACAATATTATCTATGTGTCAATTTCTCCCACTCCAGCTTTCCCCATTGGTATCTGTATCATTTGTTCTTCATGTTTGTGTATTTCTGCTTTTCAAATAAAATTATTTATACCAAATTTCTAAATTCCACATATATGCATTGTGTGCTGTACTAAGTCTCCTCAGTTGTGTCCAACTCTTTGGGACCCTAAGGACCATAGCCAGCCAAGCCCTTTGGTCCATGGGATTCCCCAAGCAAGAATACAGGAATGGGTTGCCATTTCCTCCACCAAGGGAATCTTCCCAACCCAGGATCAGACTCCCGTCTCTATGTCTCCTGCATTGTCAAGTGGGTTCTTTACCACTAATGTCACCTGGGAAGCCCATTATATAAGCATTAACATATATTTGTTTTCACTTTCTGACTTACTTTACTCTGTTTGATACTCTCTAGAAACATGGATGGATCTAGCAAGTGTCTAACAAACCTATAAGTCACACCAGAAGGCATCTCTGTACCTGCCAAGTGGTCTAGCTATTCTTTCACTGCTATTTTCAGGCAAGAAGGAACACCATTAGCTCAAGAGTCCTCAAGACTTTGTTTTATTGTCCCAGAACAGAAGAGTTTGTCTAGGGTGTTAACATTCTAGACAACACCAGCCTCAATGACACTAATCTTTAATTTTTTCCCAACTCTAGAAACCTATGAGATTTTCTCTTATGTTAAACTGCTATGCAAGTTGCAATGATGGTTAAAAATGATTAAATTATTAATCACTTACAGGATCGCCTTATGTGTTGGTGAAATCTGAGGGTCTCAGATCCTCATTCCACCAAAGCTAGCTTTACTTGCTACCTCATTATACTATCTCCACAGTGTTTCCCCATTACTGTGAATAAATAATATATAGACAGTTTTAGAAAGGGAAACCTCATCATATTTCCTAGTCGGGTATGTATTAGTATGAGACAGTCTGATACTTTCCTGTGAACAAATTTGTCTTGGACTAAGGGAACTAAAAGATATAAAGAAGATATCAAGAGACCAGAAAGATGAGGAGGACAAATGAAAAATTCCATAGTGGTGGTAAGATCTACAACTATCAATAGATTGGGAGGCTAAGTCATGAAGACAAAAAGATACTAGCTTCCTAATTTTCAGGGCAGTCCCAGTATCCACCCTTCAGAGTTAATGCTGATATTTAGAAGACAAGATGAAAGCAGAAAATACTAAAAACCTAGATCCATATATGGCAAGGTATATGTTAGACCAAGAGAATAGGAGAAAGAAAAGGTAGAAGGAAAGGACATCAATGTTAACTGGACATTAACTGCAAGTGACGAAACCCCAACTCAAATTGGCTTAAAAACTAAAAGGCGTAAAATAGCTAGCTTATATAAATGTTGTGTAATGGTTGGATTTAATACCCAAATAATATCAATAACCATGTGTGGCAGTAAGCAACAAAACTCTGTAAAAAAAAAAAATAATAATAATAATAATAATAATAATATCAATAACCTTTCTATCTCCCCTAGTCTCTAATATTTTTGTTGCTATGCATTAGTATCTATTCTCAGGCTCTGGATAGGTAGACATGACCAGTACTTGGTCCTGGGATCCACTCTGTAATAGTCACTGTAACTGACACCAAGAGCAGGTGTCAAGGGGACTGAGATTAGTGGAGGGATGGATTTGGTAGGGAAAGCTAAAACTACTGTTACTTTAAAGGGGGAGTAGATACAGAGAGGACAGACACTGCAGACTCAACTTATTCTCTCTCTGAAGTGTTTCCCCAGAAGATGAGGGGAGTATTTTTCCTGAATTTTGCTTTCACAGGTGATTCTGGGCCTTGGGTCACCAACCAAAGTCTATCCTGGAGAGCAGTGTAGTCATTACAGCTTCCCACCGAGCTTTTCTTTCTGAACTACCACAAGGGTGGGTCTTGGAGGACCTCAGTGGAGGAAGGTTGGCCTCAGCTGAAAATTGTCCTATGAGCTTTGATCCTAAAATGGATTTCTCTAGTGACATTTGAAGTGCTTTATTGAGGCAGCACCCCCTCTGTTTAATGAAGCTCTCAAGAGGCATCTTAGATGAAATAAAAGATAAAATAAATCAAAAATAAAAACGGCTTAAAATAGAGTACATGTCTTTGCTTCTAATGCAAAGTACACAGCTGCAAATATTTAAAAGTTTAAAAACACAGAAAGAGAAAAGGAAAAGAAAAAACTCCACTTATAAGAACCTATTGTAATTTTCATGTGGGTTGTGAGTGTGTAAAAGATCAGTTGTTTATTTTCTGGTTGATTTTATAATTGCTTTTTCTTTCTCAGTGATCATGAAACTTGGCTTTGTGAGTGCCCAAAACTGTTCTCAGGGAAACTGTGCCAGTTTGCAGCCTGTGAAAACAACCCATGTAGGAATGGTGCCACCTGTGTTCCTAAATCCGGCACAGATATTGTCTGCCTCTGCCCTTATGGGAGGTCTGGCCTCCTCTGCAGTGAAGGTAAGAGCTTTTCACTGACAAGCATGAGTACAGGTATAAGGGGGTGAAGAGGACGGAAAGTTACTCAGAGAAATCAAGGACAGCACCTCACTGAGCAAATTAGTCAAATCTTTTAGATCTCTTCTAGTCAATCAAGATAAGACCATTAATGAGATGGAACACAAAGAAAGTATTTCTCATACCCAGTTAAATAGTTACAAAGAAGATAATATGTTTTTCCTGAGGCTTGACTACAGAAAATCTCTGTATTATTAAATATCAAGGGCATTATAATGCTCAAAGAATAACAAGGAAAATTAGAACAATACATAAAATCAAATTATCTTACATAATTTTGGCAATTTGTGGATATAATATCAACAAATATCTATGTATTATAGACAAGCTGTTTTTATTTAAAGATAACAAAACCTGTGACACAGTTATATCTCAAGAAACTAAATTGGAAATAAATTAGAAACCTTTTACTTCTCTTCTTTTCTCAGCTATTTGTAAGGTCACCTCAGACATCTATTTTGCCTTTTTGCATTTCTTTTTCCCTCCTTAGGAAAATCCAGTATATAGAAATCCTGTATTACAAAAATGTTCAAGAAGTTATAATATAAAATATTGAAGAAGCAGATTACTACAGGATATAATATTGGCTTTGATATATACAGTTCAGTTCAGTTGCTCAGTAGTGTCTGACTCTTGGTGACCCTGTGATCTGCTGCACGCCAGGCTTCCCTGTCCTTCACCATCTCCCAGAGCTTTCTCAAACTTATGTCCATTGACTCAGTGATGCCATCCAACCATCATTTTCTCTGTCATTCCCTTCTCCTTTTGCCTTTTAGTTTTCCCAGCAGAGTTGATATCCTTTGACATACAAAAATAGGTATACATATTTTTAGAGATAAAGTATGTGGCATTAATATTGAATCAACTCAGGGCTGAACTTATTTCATCTTTTTCACCATAAAGATATATATATATAAACACTTTATCCCTTTGGAACTAGTGGTATTCATTACCAAATTCTAGAATAAGTTTCCCAAAGTAAGCACAGACCCCTTTTTCTGGGACATACACACAAAGACACAAACATATCCAGATTGTACTGGCTCTTCAAAACCTTGGCCCCACAGACACACCTGATGCTACATTCCAATCCTAAAGAAAGGCAATGCCTAAGAATGTATGAACTACTTCACAACAGTACTCATTTCACATGTTAGCAAGGTCATGCTCAAAATTCTTCAAGGTAGTAGGCTTCAACAGTACGTGAAGTGAGAACTTCCAGATGTACAAGCTGGATTTAGAAAAGGTAGAGAAACCAGAGATCAAATTGACAACATCCTAATCAGCTGTTAAAAGAAATGCAGAAGAATCAGTCCTAATGAGGTGGATGGATCTTGAAACTATCATAAAAAGTGAAGTAAGTCAAAAAGAGAAAGACAAGTACAGTGTACTAACACATATATATGGAATCTAGTAAAAGGTTAATGATAACACGTGCAGTGATCCCATGGAAAAACAGACAGAGAATAGACATATGGACATTTTGGGGAATGAACAATGGGTGGGAGGCATAGAGGGAGTAACATGGAAACCTATACTGTCATGTGTGAAAAAGATAGCTATTGTCATTGTGCTAAGGGAATAGGAGTACTTACAGTGGCTTGGTGCGACAGCCTGGAGGGATGGGATGGGGGTGCCTGGGAGCGGGAAGGGGACCAGGGATATGCATATGACTGATCTGGAGACATGCATGTCTGTGAACAACAAAACTCTGTAAAAGCTTTAAAATAAAGAAATAAATTTTTTTTAAAAATTGACAACATCCGTTGGATCACATATAAAGCAAGAGAATTTCAGAACAACATCTACTTCTGCTTCATTGACTACACTAAAACATTTGACTGTGTGGATCACAACAAACTGTGGAAAATTCTTAGAGATGGGAATACCAGACACCTTACCTGCCTCCTGAGAAATCTGTATGCAGGTCAAGAAGCAATAGTTACAACCAGACATGAAACAATGAAGTGGTTCCAAATTGGGAAAGGAGTACGTCAAGGCTGTATATTGTCACCCTGCTTATTTAACTTATATGCACAGAACCTCATGCAGAATGCTGGGCTAGATGAAGCAAAAGTTGGAATCAAGATTGCCAGGAGAAATATCAATAACCTCAGATATGCAGGTGACACCACCCTTATGGCAGAAAGCAAAGAGAAACTAAAGAGCCTCTTGATGAAGGTGAACGAGGAGAGTGAAAAAGTTGGCTTAAAACTCAACATTCAAGGCTTCCCTGCTCGTCCAGTGGGTAAAGAGTCTGCCTTGCAATGCAAGGGGCACCGGTTCAATCCCTGGCACGGGAAGATCCCACATGCTGTGGAGCGGCTGAACCAGTGTGTCCAATTAGGAGCCAGCACTCTGGAGTACAGGCGCCCAGAGCTGGTGCTCTGCAACAAGAGAGGCCACCACGGTGGGAAGCCCACACAGGCCAAAGAACAAAGATGGATGAAAATAAATAAATGAAGGACCAATAAAAGAGGCCAAAATTAAAAAAAAAAAAAAAAAACTCAAGATTCAGAAAATGAAGATCATGGCATCTAGTCCCATCTCTTTATGGCAAGTCAATGGGGAAACAATGAAAACAGTGACAGAGTTTATTTTGGGGGGATTCAAAAATCACTGTGGACAGTGACTGCAGCCATGAAATTAAAAGAAGCTTGCTCCTTGGAAGAAAAATTATGACAAACCTAGACAGCATATTAAAAAGCAGAGACATCACTTTGCCAGAAAGATCTGTATAGTTAAAGCTACGGTTTTTCCAGTAGTCATGTATGGATGCTAGAGGCATGAAAATTGAAATTCCGTAAAGAAAGCTGAGCACCAAAGAATTGATACCTTCAAACTGTGATGCTGGAGAAGACTCTTGAGAGTCCCTTGGGGTAGAAGGAGATCAAACCAGTTAGTCCTAAAGGAAATCAACCCTGAATATTTACTGGAAGGACTGATGCTGAAGCTGAAATTCCAGTACTTTGGCCACCTGGTGGGAAGAGATGACTCATTGGAAAAGATCCTGATACTGGGAAAAGTAGAAAGCAGAAGGAGAAAGGGATGACATAGGATGAAATAGTTGGATGGCATCACCAAGTTGACGGACATGAGTTTGAGCAAGCTCCAGGATCTGATAAAGGACAGGGGAGCCTGGTGTGCTGCAGTCCATCAGATTGCAAAATGTCAAACATGACTGAGTGGACTGAAAGGATAAATCATCAGTCTTGCTTCCTATTTGAAAATAAGACTGACTATATGAAATAAGAATTGAAGATATTTATGAATATCTGCACATATTTACAAAAAAGTTTCTTTACACCCCTCTCTTAGTCTCACTAGAGTTCCAAATATACAAAAATTTATGGATTATTTTAACAGAAAAGATCAGACAAAGTTTATTTGGCTGTTTGCCTCAGTGTTAGTAAGAAGAAATTCCTACATGTGCCCATGCAGAGGAATGTCTCCAAATAATTAATCTATCCATTTAAATGTCCACAAGTGTGCCAGAGTCACTGTAGAATCTTGTCCTTATAGAAACTTAGAAGATAAAAAGAGAACACTTGTGTGTGTGCTCAGTCGTGTCTGACTCTTTGTCACCCCATGGACTGTAGCTTGCCAGGTTTCTCTTTTCATGGAATTTTCCAAGCAAGAATACTGGAGTGGGTTGTCATTTCCTACTCCAGGGGATTTTCCCAACTCAAAGATCCAACCTGTGTCTCCTATATTGCCAGACAGATCCTTTACCATTGCGCCAGCTGTGAAGCTTAAAAAGAGAATAGAAATGGCTAAAAACACAATGTAAATGAAGAGAATTATGAGGGAAAGAAGGATGAAAGAGTTGTTGAAGAGAGGGTGCAATGTTCACAGCAAGAATGACTTGCAGCAAAGGGGAGGTCTGTGCTGAGTCCTAAGAATAAGTGGGAAAAACAAGTCTACAGGCAGAAGGTTCAGAAAATAGAAGACCCTGGAGATAGAGTCTGAGCCTTTTGAAGAATGAGAGAGACTTCCACTTCTGGAGCACAGGGAGCAAGGCCTAGACTATTTCTAGAGGCCTTAGGCAGCCATGGGGAGCAAGGAGAGAGTCAAATAGGGAATTTGTTTAAGCCATTTTGATTCTGAAGATTGATTTTAGAAAAGCTTCTGTCTTTGATCCTGACAAAAGGTAGCTTTGCCTTTGTTGTTTAGTTGCAAAGTCGTGTCCGACTTTTGTGACCTCAAAGGCTGTAGCCCACCAGGCTCCTCTGTCCACAGGATTTTCCAGACAAGCATACTGGAGAGGGCTGCTCTTTCCTTCTCCAAGGGTTCTTCCCCACCCAGGGATCAAACCATGTCTCCTGCATTGGCAAGCAGGATCTTTATCACTGAACCAACAGGAAAGCTTGACCTTACACAAGGGTAGTGGCAGTGGAGACCAAAGTGAGTATACTTGAGTCAGTTCTAGAGATAGAAGTGGTAGAACTTGCTGGAAAGCATGTGAGAAGGACTGAATCAAGAGCAACTGTGGGATTTCTGTTTGTTGGTTCATTTGAACTGTAGGTACGTAGCAGTGCCCACATCATTGGCTGGATCATTCAGGAACCAATCTGATCTCCAGGAGGCCATCAAGAACACACGTTTGTCCAATAGAGAAAAGCGCAGAGCAAACCAATGAGCGTAGTCATTGCTCAGTTACAACTACATGTGAGAACAGATACAGAATAAAACTGAGACTCCCATTTGTACCTTGGTCTTTTTGTTAACACTAGCGGATGGCGACATCAGCTCATTTTATTTTATCAGGAGCTGTGTTTGCCGTGTAGCACTTTCCTTTCAAATTATGGCCATGATTGCCATGTCAATATATTCTTTCAGAGACAGTAGAAAATATAATTATGACATTTCCTACCTTGTTGGCATTTCACTGGGGAATTTGTTCCTGGGTGATCACACCAGAGCTAAGGGAGATGAACCCTGCCAACAGAAAGTCCCAGATGCCTTCTATGTAAACTGCTTGGCTCTCCTCAGCCACACTTCCTGCTGCCAGTTCCTACCAGGAATGACCTCTTCTTGTTTCCTTAACTATCTTATTCCAAAGACAAAGAAGAGATGTTGTTTATTATATCTTGTCCTCTGGTGTTCCCTCTTTAAATGTTTCTTAGTTTACCTTCTCCTCCCAACCTAGATCACTCAATGGATATAGGCTTTGAAGAAAGCAGCATTGCCCTGATTGAGAGCCAAGGTCGTGCAATCAGTGTGCTGGGTTCAAATCCCTATTCTTCTGCTGACTAGACAGCTGAGTAACTTAGGGTAAGTCACTGGGTCTCTCAGAACTTCAGCTTCAAGTAGTTTAGTAAATAGGGCCTGCCTTAGAGATTAAATGTTAAAATCCTTCATGTGAAATACCTAACATGTTACTGATCATATAGAAAAAGCTTTCGGAACAGAATAATGTCATTTGCAGCAACATGGATGAACCTAGAGATTATGATACTAACTAAAATAAGTCAAACAAAGAAAGACAAATGCCACTTATATGTGGAATCTAAAATATGACACAGAGAAATAGAAAACAAACTTAGCTGGGGGTGAAGAGGAGGGATGAATTGGGAGTTTGGGGTTAGCAGATACAAATTATTATATATAGAATGGATGAACAACAGTGTCCTACTATATTACACAGGAAACTATATACAATATTCTGAGATTAAACTATAATGGAAAACAATATTAAAAAGAATATATATATATATATGCATAACAATCATTTTGTTATACAGTAGAAATTAACACAAAACTATAAAAATCAACTATACATCCATTTTTAAAATACTTTTGTTTCTTAAGGTGTCAAAGAATTCTTACATGCACAGCAAACTGCCTCAGCTCATTTTATTTTATCAGGAGCTGTGTTTGCCGTGTAGCACTTTCCTTTCAAATTATGGCCATGATTGCCATGTCAATATATTCTTTCAGAGACAGTAGAAAATATAATTATGACATTTCCTACCTTGTTGGCATTTCACTGGGGAATTTGTTCCTGGGTGATCACACCAGAGCTAAGGGAGATGAACCCTGCCAACAGAAAGTCCCAGATGCCTTCTATGTAAACTGCTTGGCTCTCCTCAGCCACACTTCCTGCTGCCAGTTCCTACCAGGAATGACCTCTTCTTGTTTCCTTAACTATCTTATTCCAAAGACAAAGAAGAGATGTTGTTTATTATATCTTGTCCTCTGGTGTTCCCTCTTTAAATGTTTCTTAGTTTACCTTCTCCTCCCAACCTAGATCACTCAATGGATATAGGCTTTGAAGAAAGCAGCATTGCCCTGATTGAGAGCCAAGGTCGTGCAATCAGTGTGCTGGGTTCAAATCCCTATTCTTCTGCTGACTAGACAGCTGAGTAACTTAGGGTAAGTCACTGGGTCTCTCAGAACTTCAGCTTCAAGTAGTTTAGTAAATAGGGCCTGCCTTAGAGATTAAATGTTAAAATCCTTCATGTGAAATACCTAACATGTTACTGATCATATAGAAAAAGCTTTCGGAACAGAATAATGTCATTTGCAGCAACATGGATGAACCTAGAGATTATGATACTAACTAAAATAAGTCAAACAAAGAAAGACAAATGCCACTTATATGTGGAATCTAAAATATGACACAGAGAAATAGAAAACAAACTTAGCTGGGGGTGAAGAGGGAGGGATGAATTGGGAGTTTGGGGTTAGCAGATACAAATTATTATATATAGAATGGATGAACAACAGTGTCCTACTATATTACACAGGAAACTATATACAATATTCTGAGATTAAACTATAATGGAAAACAATATTAAAAAGAATATATATATATATATGCATAACAATCATTTTGTTATACAGTAGAAATTAACACAAAACTATAAAAATCAACTATACATCCATTTTTAAAATACTTTTGTTTCTTAAGGTGTCAAAGAATTCTTACATGCACAGCAAACTGCCATATTTTAATGTGAAAGAGAATGCTGGATCTCCATCCTAGCTTAAAAGTAAACTCTCTAGGATGTCAAAGGAAAGCAAAATTAATTACCTTTTAAGAATTTTTCTAAGTTGGTGGCACTCTTTGCAGTGATTGGAGGCAAGCCAGAGTATCATAAAATCATGGAGGAAAGTGGACCCCTGGGATACTGATAACCAGCAGGCTGTTTAAGGACATGATGCCTTTATAAAGCAGTTTAATGTCAGGCTGGCATTTTGTGATGGCATATTTCAAACACCCGTAATTTTCCGTCACGTAAACTTGTGACTCTTTTTAAAGTATCCTCTCTGTGATCCAGCTTTTTCTCTCCAATTCAGTAGCTACTTGATTGCCCTGCTATTCACCTGACCTCAGTATCCCCCCTTTCCCACAATGTCTAAGTCCTGTGTTTTCTAGCTCCTGATAGCAAAGTGTTAAAAAGATTGGTCCAATCCCAGAGGGGATTGTGGCCACATGAAACAGCACTCGGGAAAGTGACCGCATTTGTCGTGGGTTAAAGGCAGACCTTGAGAGGTATGCTTTTTCTCTTCCTTAAGAACCGAGGAAATTACCTTTCCTTTTGTTCAGTGGGAAGGTGCACACCTCTTGCCTTTCACGTTTTTTCTATCTGTAAAGAAAAATGTTATATTGACACAAATAAAAAAGCAACAATTAAAATAAGAGTATATCTCTCTCATGAGAGGTGGTTTTGATGGAGGTCTGCCAGTGAACCTATTGTCACGTGGATGGGTACCTTTCCTCTGTTTATGTCAGAGGCAGTTCCAGCAAAGTTAGGGTTATTTTTCAAATATTATTACAAGTACTTTGTGTTTATAAGCAAATGAGTCTCTTAAAATATGTACAATAGTATCTGAGAAATATTTTCTGGTTGAAGTCTTTCTTTAGGTTTAGAAATTGTTCATGTATCTATAGTTAAAGCTATAACCTTTCTCTAAAAGCATTATACTTCCTACCAGTTGTTGGTGTTGGATTTGGTTACACACACACACACACACACACACACACACGCACACACATATCCTATTCAAAACAATGAGATAATAAGATATTTTGAGTTGGGGAATTATACCAGTAGTTCTGGCAGTCTTCTAGTTGTTTGACAAGTGTATTTTCTCCTTTTTCAGTAATACACCCTTGATGTTACCTGGAGCAGTAATGTGCCCAGCTAAAATGCCCCAACCTCTCTTAAAGCTGAGTGCAGCTATGGGTCTAAATTATGAGCAATGATCAGATGTAAGTGAAAGTGTTAGAAGACTGTATTGACCTCTAGTAAAGCTCCTTAAAACTCCACAACCCTCCTTCTTTCTTAAGCCTGGAAGGTGTATGAGATGCTTCAAATTCCAGAAATCATTGTGGATAATAAGGCAGCCTGGAAAATGAAAGACACATGGTATGATAGTAAAGCAAAAAAAAGATTAAAAAAAACTGAACCCTTGGTAACTTCAAAACTATCACACCAGCCAGGGCTTGCCCACTAGGAGATTTTTGTTAATGAGGGAGAAATAATCTATTTTATTCAAACGTCTGTTGTTGCCCTATGTATTATTGTTTGGAGTTAAGCCTAATCCTTACTGATACAATAAGTGTCAAGATTTTCCCAAACTTAAATCCTGATATATTTTCTCAAATATTCTTGATTTTGTTCATAAGACCTTAAACTTCTTCTCAAGAGGACAATAAGTATGAGATTTCTTGAGTTTTTTACCTTATTTCAGTCTATTAAATTTATTAAATTTTAAGTTTATAAAATATATTTTGCAATTTGATGGAAGCATGGTATTGTCAGCTACAATATGGCATTTACCAATTACATTGCCAGTGCCTGGACAACAAGGACATTGGCCCTCTGCCTCTGCAGAGACCAGACCCTGTGCTGTTGAGAGATGCTGACCTTCAATACCCCCTGATGGAGACCAGGGTAGGTAGAGGCGCTCTGTGCTCCAGGGAATCTGGTGGGGCAGGTCTTTAGATGGGTGGATGACTTTTTAGGAATAGATTTAATCATCTCAATCCTTGCATCTCCTCATATTTAGAAAAGCACTAAATCTCTTCACAGTGACATCAGATCCTCGTGACGGACTGGGGGATCCTTTGTAAAATGACTGTTTAATGATATTAAACTCCCCCCTCACCAAAATCCTTAAATATTGACCCTCCTCCTGCTGCCTCTTTGGAGCAGTTTCTCAGAGCTATCTGGGGTGCTGTCTCCTGGGCTGCAGTCCTAATTATGCCCCAAATAAAACTTAACCCACAACTCTCAAGTGTGTTCATCAGCACATTTTAGGTCTTACTTATGAAGCGTTATTGTTGTTGTTGTTGTTTAGCTGCTAAGTCATGTCCAACTCTTTTGTGACGCCAAAGATTGTAGCCCAACAGGTTCCTCTGTTCAGGGGGTTTCCCAGGCAAAAATACTGGATTGGGCTGCCATTTCCTTCTCCAGGGCATCTACCAGACCCAAGGATCAAACCCTCAGGTCTCCTACCTTGACAGGCGGGTTCTTTACCACTTAGTCTCCAGAGAAGCCCTATGAAACATTATCCCTCTCTTAAAACTACCCACAAGAGGCAATTTCTAACCATCACACTAAATTTAAGAAATCAAATTCTGTAGATTTTCACATTTCAAATCCTAGGGAGACATGCATCTGCTGCAGTCTGCTTTTAAATGGAGAACAAAGACTATTCATTATCGAACTCTTCCTGTTTGCCTCTGGAATTCCGTCAGTAAAGCATTAAACTCTAATGGCCACATGTCCTTTCTGTTCATTCCAGGGCTCTGTCATTGTCTAGCAGCCTCCCAGAATGTTCCCTCTCAACCCAACCATTTTCCTTTTCTTGGGCAAAATATAGAGATTTCTTGAGTTTTACCTATTTATTAAATTTAAAAAAAAATTTTTTTTTGCAATTTGATGGAAGCATGGTATTGTCAGCTACAATATGGCATTTACCAATTACATTGCCAATGCCTTGACAACAAGGACATTTGCCCTCTGCCTCTGCAGAGACCAGACCCTGTGCTGTTGAGAGTTGCTGACCTTCAATATCCCCTGATGGTGATCAGGGTAGGGTAGAGGCGCTCTGTGCTCCAGGGAATCTGGTTGGGGCAGGTCTCTAGATAGGTGGATGCTTTTAGGAACAGATTTTATTATCTCAATCCTTGCATCTCCTCATATTTAGAAAAGCACTAAATCTCTTCACAGTGACATCAGATCCTCGTGACGGACTGGGGGATCCTTTGTAAAATGACTGTTTAATGATATTAAACTCCCCCCTCACCAAAATCCTTAAATATTGACCCTCCTCCTGCTGCCTCTTTGGAGCAGTTTCTCAGAGCTATCTGGGGTGCTGTCTCCTGGGCTGCAGTCCTAATTATGCCCCAAATAAAACTTAACCCACAACTCTCAAGTGTGTTCATCAGCACATTTTAGGTCTTACTTATGAAGCGTTATTGTTGTTGTTGTTGTTTAGCTGCTAAGTCATGTCCAACTCTTTTGTGACGCCAAAGATTGTAGCCCAACAGGTTCCTCTGTTCAGGGGGTTTCCCAGGCAAAAATACTGGATTGGGCTGCCATTTCCTTCTCCAGGGCATCTACCAGACCCAAGGATCAAACCCTCAGGTCTCCTACCTTGACAGGCGGGTTCTTTACCACTTAGTCTCCAGAGAAGCCCTATGAAACATTATCCCTCTCTTAAAACTACCCACAAGAGGCAATTTCTAACCATCACACTAAATTTAAGAAATCAAATTCTGTAGATTTTCACATTTCAAATCCTAGGGAGACATGCATCTGCTGCAGTCTGCTTTTAAATGGAGAACAAAGACTATTCATTATCGAACTCTTCCTGTTTGCCTCTGGAATTCCGTCAGTAAAGCATTAAACTCTAATGGCCACATGTCCTTTCTGTTCATTCCAGGGCTCTGTCATTGTCTAGCAGCCTCCCAGAATGTTCCCTCTCAACCCAACCATTTTCTGCCTGTTAAAAATGTCTTTAAAAGGGCAAAATATAGTCTCCTGAATAGATTCATGGCAAATTGACTTCGTCACCCATGTGTGGAAATGCAAAGCTCTGCAGTTTGTTCTCAGCTCACCAGAGACTCAAACTTCACAAGTGTGTCAGTCCAGGCCCTCCCACCAAGAGACGATTTTCAATATAAAATGAACACTGTCAGATCCCACCACACCCATCAGGCTACGCTTGGCTGGGTTGAGAGCTGTGCTGCTGTGATGCCCCGCCAGTGACAAGCAACCGAGCACAAACACATCGAAAATCCTTCACGGGAAGGGAAAACTTATTAGTGTCTGAGCAAATGTACGCTGCATGAGAAACTGAAAAGTCAACATTTTGCAAAGAGGCAATGACATTTATTGATTGAAATAAAGAGGTAAGAAAGTGCTACTGTGCCCTGTAAGCTGCCTCCTACTCTACATCTGGCAACAATTCTCTAGCTTAGGATTTGGGTTTGTTTTTATTCACTGATGTGCTCATAGTGTGTCTCTTCTGATATTTTGTCATCTTGTGACTTTGAGCTTTAAAACAGATTCCTGTGCTTTTAGGAGGAGGTAAAAACTGCCTGAGGTGATGTACAAACCTGCCACAGACTGACCCTCCCTTGGTCTCTAGCCTCCCATTCATTTTCTGGCTCTCTTTTAATGTTGGCCACACATCACATCCCTCCTTCAGACTATGCTGTGTGAAGGTCGACTTTACCTGGCTTCAGCCATCACCACAGTGCGGAAGAGGCCTACAGTGCCTGCACATGGCAGACTTTCAATTCTTTGCTGAATTGGAAATGATCTGAAAGCTCTTCAGAATATTCATCTAAGCTGGTACCTGAGCCTACCACTGTGCCTATCATTTAGACAACAGTCAATGAGTATTGGCCAAATTGAAAAGGTAAACCAATTTAAAAAAAAAAATCAGTGAATGAAGAGGCTAATATGGAACTTTCCAACGTGTTCCATGGGAAACCAGAGCAACAAGAGGGGTTGAAATGAATAACCTGTTGGGTGCTTGTGGTATGCCAGGCCCTCAGCTAAGCACTTACTTTACTTTACCTCCTCTAACAGGCCAGCCTCATGGTTTTTCTGACCACTGAATTCTAATAACCTTCATTGCTTTCTTTTGTGTGTGTGTGGTTAATTTGTTTTTTACTGTTTAAATATTTGCTACACAGTCTTGCCTGAAATTAACTGTTCAATCATTGGCTCCTCTCCCAAGAAGGTGAAGTAGTAGTGGCACTTATTTTGTTTAATGTAGCCCTCAGAACTAAAAATAGTAATGAGATTAACTGTTTCCCCCCTCTTTCCCTCGATACTGTCTTTTATAGTACGTCTGTGGTGTGCTACCTAAATTCTCTGCCTGCCTTCCCTGTTCTCCCTTGCATCCTCTTCCTTTAGCATCAGGGTACCCATACAGTAATACAGTAACAGTAGGGGACTTTAACATTCCAGTCACATTAATGGATAAATCACCCAGACAGAAAATCAATAAGGAAACACTGACATTAAGTAATGTGTTAGCCAGGTGGAATTAATAGATAAATATAAAATATGTACATAATATCCCCAAATGCTTTGTTAAAATTGATTTCACTCATCTTTAGGACTAGGGGAAAAAGGGGTTATCTAAAATGATTCCCATCAAAATTCAACCTATGGAGATTAGAGATACTCAGTTCCTACATAATCCACACAGTATCCTAGGGAGCCCTGTCATTATTCACCATGCAGAGAGGGAAACTGAGGCTCTAAGAATTTAAATATGTAGTCAAAAGTGATATAGCTAATGAATGGTGGGTAGATCTGGGTCCACAGCTCTCTGAGTTCAACCTTTCTTTTTTTTTTTCTTTTATTTAATTATTTTTATTTTTTACATGTATGTTCCCAGATCATTCATATGCATATCCCTGGACCCTCCCCTCACCCAGTTCCCCCCCCCCCATCCCTCCCGACCCTCCCCCCAAGTGGTTGTAGGTACTCCTATTCCCCTAGCACAATGACAATAGCTATCTTTTCCACACATGACAGTATAGGTTTCCATGTTACTCCCTCCATGCCTCCCTCCCACTGTTCGGTCTCCACAATGTCTTTATGTCTATTCTCTGTTTTTTCATGAGTTCACTGCGTGTGTTATCATGACCATCTTACTACATCCCATATATATGAGTTAGTATATATACTTATCTTTCTCTTTTTGACTTACTTCACTTTTTATGATAGGTTCTAGAGCCAGCCACCTCATTAGGACTGAGTCTTCTGCATTTCTTTTAACAGCTGAGTAGTATTCCATTGTATATATGTACCAGAGTTTCTGGATCCATTCATTTGTCGATGGACATCTAGGTTGCTCCCATGTTCTGGTGAAGTAAGTGGCAAACTGTTCAATCATTGGCTCCTCTCCCAAGAAGGTGAAGTAGTAGTGGCACTTATTTTGTTTAATGTAGCCCTCAGAACTAAAAATAGTAATGAGATTAACTGTTTCCTCTTTCCCTCGATACTGTCTTTTATAGTACGTCTGTGGTGTGCTACCTAAATTCTCTGCCTGCCTTCCCTGTTCTCCCTTGCATCCTCTTCCTTTAGCATCAGGGTACCCATACAGTAATACAGTAACAGTAGGGGACTTTAACATTCCAGTCACATTAATGGATAAATCACCCAGACAGAAAATCAATAAGGAAACACTGACATTAAGTAATGTGTTAGCCAGGTGGAATTAATAGATAAATATAAAATATGTACATAATATCCCCAAATGCTTTGTTAAAATTGATTTCACTCATCTTTAGGACTAGGGGAAAAAGGGGTTATCTAAAATGATTCCCATCAAAATTCAACCTATGGAGATTAGAGATACTCAGTTCCTACATAATCCACACAGTATCCTAGGGAGCCCTGTCATTATTCACCATGCAGAGAGGGAAACTGAGGCTCTAAGAATTTAAATATGTAGTCAAAAGTGATATAGCTAATGAATGGTGGGTAGATCTGGGTCCACAGCTCTCTGAGTTCAACCTTTCTTTTTTTTTTTCTTTTATTTAATTATTTTTATTTTTTACATGTATGTTCCCAGATCATTCATATGCATACCCCTGGACCCTCCCCCCACCCAGATCCCCCCCTCCCATCCCTCCAGACCATCGCCCCAAGTGGTTGTAGGTACTCCTATTCCCCTAGCACAATGACAATAGCTATCTTTTCCACACATGACAGTATAGGTTTCCATGTTACTCCCTCCATGCCTCCCTCCCACTGTTCGGTCTCCACAATGTCTTTATGTCTATTCTCTGTTTTTTCATGAGTTCACTGCGTGTGTTATCATGACCATCTTACTACATCCCATATATATGAGTTAGTATATATACTTATCTTTCTCTTTTTGACTTACTTCACTTTTTATGATAGGTTCTAGAGCCAGCCACCTCATTAGGACTGAGTCTTCTGCATTTCTTTTAACAGCTGAGTAGTATTCCATTGTATATATGTACCAGAGTTTCTGGATCCATTCATTTGTCGATGGACATCTAGGTTGCTCCCATGTTCTGGCTATTGTATAGAGAGCTGCAATGAACATTGGGGTACAGGTGCCTCTTTCATTTTTGATTTCATCAGGATATAGGCCTAATAGTGGGATTGCTGGGTCATAGGGTGCTTCTATTTTTAGTTTTTTAAGGAATCTCCATATTGTCTTCCATAGAGGTTGTATCAATTTACATTCCCACCAACAATGCAAGAGGGTTCCCTTTTCTCCCTCTCCAGCATTTGTTGTCTGTCGATTTGTTGATGATGGCCATTCTGACAGGTGTGAGGTGGTATCTCATTGTGGTTTTAATTTGCATTTCTCTAATGATAAGTGAGGTTGAGCATCGTTTCATGTGCTTTTGGGCCATCTGTATGTCCTCTTTGGAGAGGCATCTCTTTAGATCTTTTTCCCATTTTTTGATTGGGTTGTTCATTTTTCCTGTGTTGAGTTGTCTGAGTTGCTTGTAGATTTTAGAGATTAATTCTTTGTCTTCAACCTTTCTTTAAACATTGTATAGTTTTTACATATCAGGAGCTTTCAGGAGCTCATAGTGGGCAGTCACACAGCAAAGGCTCAGAGAAGTTGTACAATAACACAGCACTAAACCACGGTACTCTTCTTTCTCATAAAACAAGAATAAGCCTTTCACAGAATACACTGGAGCAGTTCCAAAACTGGTCTATGTACACTCCACTGTGGTACTGGAGGAAAATATTACTTTTCTTTATTTTTATGTTAGTCTTTTAATTTCTGGGGGTTTTGTGTATTTTATGATGTCCATGTCTTATTAGCATAAGTATATAATTTTAAATAAATAATATATATATAAGCTGTGATCACATATTAGAGACCACCAATTTAGCCATTCCTTTTCAAATATGGTTTGAAAATTTTTCATTCCACTGATTTCAGGAAACTTTAACTTAGTTAATTTCAAATTTTTTTATGATAGGTTCTAGAGCCAGCCACCTCATTAGGACTGAGTCTTCTGCATTTCTTTTAACAGCTGAGTAGTATTCCATTGTATATATGTACCAGAGTTTCTGGATCCATTCATTTGTCGATGGACATCTAGGTTGCTCCCATGTTCTGGCTATTGTATAGAGAGCTGCAATGAACATTGGGGTACAGGTGCCTCTTTCATTTTTGATTTCATCAGGATATAGGCCTAATAGTGGGATTGCTGGGTCATAGGGTGCTTCTATTTTTAGTTTTTTAAGGAATCTCCATATTGTCTTCCATAGAGGTTGTATCAATTTACATTCCCACCAACAATGCAAGAGGGTTCCCTTTTCTCCCTCTCCAGCATTTGTTGTCTGTCGATTTGTTGATGATGGCCATTCTGACAGGTGTGAGGTGGTATCTCATTGTGGTTTTAATTTGCATTTCTCTAATGATAAGTGAGGTTGAGCATCGTTTCATGTGCTTTTGGGCCATCTGTATGTCCTCTTTGGAGAGGCATCTCTTTAGATCTTTTTCCCATTTTTTGATTGGGTTGTTCATTTTTCCTGTGTTGAGTTGTCTGAGTTGCTTGTAGATTTTAGAGATTAATTCTTTGTCTTCAACCTTTCTTTAAACATTGTATAGTTTTTACATATCAGGAGCTTTCAGGAGCTCATAGTGGGCAGTCACACAGCAAAGGCTCAGAGAAGTTGTACAATAACACAGCACTAAACCACGGTACTCTTCTTTCTCATAAAACAAGAATAAGCCTTTCACAGAATACACTGGAGCAGTTCCAAAACTGGTCTATGTACACTCCACTGTGGTACTGGAGGAAAATATTACTTTTCTTTATTTTTATGTTAGTCTTTTAATTTCTGGGGGTTTTGTGTATTTTATGATGTCCATGTCTTATTAGCATAAGTATATAATTTTAAATAAATAATATATATATAAGCTGTGATCACATATTAGAGACCACCAATTTAGCCATTCCTTTTCAAATATGGTTTGAAAATTTTTTTTCATTCCACTGATTTCAGGAAACTAACTTGGAGAAGTTAATTTCAAATTATGCTTGAAATGCTTGGTATATATATTATAGATAAATGTATTATGTGATTCCAGTTGGTTGATATTGTTAGTCGAAACAGGACCAAAAGCTGTTTATTCTTGTTCTTAAAGTCCTTTAAAATCATCCACTCCCCAAGTATGATTAAGTGACTTAAATTTGCATCCTCTGAGCTCATGCTTCTTGAGCTATGGGAAAGATAATGGGAAAATCTTGAGTGTAAGGCAGAGTGACGACATTCTCAGCTGACACCAACAGCAACCACTGGCCACTTAGGCCTAAACTGAACAGAGTACATTTAAGTAGAAGCTACTCTTCCTTCTCTGCATTGCAATTCAATAAAAACCAAAAGTGCTCAAAATTACTTTATGCATTTATCACTCAGTATTCTCTTTTTTTTTCTTAAAACCTTTATTTTACTTTTAACTTTTATAGAGTTTTGTTGTTTACAGATATGCATGTTCCCAGATTAGTCATATATATATCCTCCCCCTTCCCACCCCTCCCAACCATCACACAGCACCCCTGAAGGATCCCCTTTTCTCACAGAGCAATGACTATAGCTATTTTCTTCACTTATGATAGTACAGGTCTTCATGCTACTTCCTTTACACCTTCTACCCTCTGTTCCTTCCCAACAATGTCCACTGTTCATGTCTGTCTGTCCGTCGCTTCACTGCATGTGCCATCATCACCATCCTACTAGATTCCATATATATGTGTTAATATAGAAAACAAACAGCACAAAACCGGTACTCTTCTTTCTCATAAAACAAGAATAAGCCTTTCACAGAATACACTGGAGCAGTTCCAAAACTGGTCTATGTACACTCCACTGTGGTACTGGAGGAAAATATTACTTTTCTTTATTTTTATGTTAGTCTTTTAATTTCTGGGGGTTTTGTGTATTTTATGATGTCCATGTCTTATTAGCATAAGTATATAATTTTAAATAAATAATATATATATAAGCTGTGATCACATATTAGAGACCACCAATTTAGCCATTCCTTTTCAAATATGGTTTGAAAATTTTTTTTCATTCCACTGATTTCAGGAAACTAACTTGGAGAAGTTAATTTCAAATTATGCTTGAAATGCTTGGTATATATATTATAGATAAATGTATTATGTGATTCCAGTTGGTTGATATTGTTAGTCGAAACAGGACCAAAAGCTGTTTATTCTTGTTCTTAAAGTCCTTTAAAATCATCCACTCCCCAAGTATGATTAAGTGACTTAAATTTGCATCCTCTGAGCTCATGCTTCTTGAGCTATGGGAAAGATAATGGGAAAATCTTGAGTGTAAGGCAGAGTGACGACATTCTCAGCTGACACCAACAGCAACCACTGGCCACTTAGGCCTAAACTGAACAGAGTACATTTAAGTAGAAGCTACTCTTCCTTCTCTGCATTGCAATTCAATAAAAACCAAAAGTGCTCAAAATTACTTTATGCATTTATCACTCAGTATTCTCTTTTTTTTTCTTAAAACCTTTATTTTACTTTTAACTTTTATAGAGTTTTGTTGTTTACAGATATGCATGTTCCCAGATTAGTCATATATATATCCTCCCCCTTCCCACCCCTCCCAACCATCACACAGCACCCCTGAAGGATCCCCTTTTCTCACAGAGCAATGACTATAGCTATTTTCTTCACTTATGATAGTACAGGTCTTCATGCTACTTCCTTTACACCTTCTACCCTCTGTTCCTTCCCAACAATGTCCACTGTTCATGTCTGTCTGTCCGTCGCTTCACTGCATGTGCCATCATCACCATCCTACTAGATTCCATATATATGTGTTAATATACTGTATTTGTCCTTCTCTTTCTGACTGACTTCACTTTTGATGATACGTTCTAGATCCAGCCACCTCATTAGGGCTGATTCTTCTGCATTTCTCTTTACAGCTGTGTAGTATTCCATTGTATATATGTACCAGCGCTTTTGCATTCATTTTCTTTTTTGTTTTGATTTTCTTCATGAGTCAATGACTTGATCCTTGCCTTCTTGGTCCTTTTACCAAATGATGACCCTTTAAGACTTTAGGTTTCCCAAGAAGTACTCAACTTTGATTAAAAAAAGCCACATGATCACTTAATATGAATTTTCACTCATAAAATTGGGTAGATTTGAGTTGCAGTTCTGATCAACTAAACCTGAAAAGACCGATACTTCCAAAGGGATTACTTTTCTCAGTGTTTGTCTTTTTTTTTTTTAATTATTTATTTGACTACACTGGGTCTTAGTTGTGGCATGTGGGATCTAGTTCCCTGACCAGGGATCAAACCCAGGCCCCCTGCATTGGGAGCACAGAGTCTTAACCACTGGACCAGCAGGGAAGTCCCTCAAAGGGATTACTTTTTTTCAACTAAAATAAATAAACAATTTCTTAGAAAAAGAAACGTTAATCCAGCAAGCAAGTATTTTTGAAAGTGTAACAACTACTATAGAATTGATTAATCAAAATAATTAAACCAGTAACTTCAGTACACTCATGAGCTAATGTGAAGGAGGAAATGAGAAAGTGTTAGTTTCTCAGTTGTGTCTGACTCTTTGCAAACCCATGGACTGTAGCTCACCAGGCTCCTCTGTCCATGGAATTCTCCAGGCAAGAATGCTGGAGTGAATAGCCACTCCCTTCTCCAGGGAATCTTCCAGACCCAAGGATCAAATTCACCTGCATTGCAGGCAGATTCTTTACTCTCTTGAGCCAACAAGGAAGCCCCATGACCTAATATCTGAGATTAAATGGCCAGTGGGGTCTCGGTTTCCTATCATTATGCACTCATAAAGACAAAGATTAAACTAAAGGGAGCAGCCATTCTCCCTGCCCAAATGTGCATGTCTGTCTGTCCGTCGCTTCACTGCATGTGCCATCATCACCATCCTACTAGATTCCATATATATGTGTTAATATACTGTATTTGTCCTTCTCTTTCTGACTGACTTCACTTTTGATGATACGTTCTAGATCCAGCCACCTCATTAGGGCTGATTCTTCTGCATTTCTCTTTACAGCTGTGTAGTATTCCATTGTATATATGTACCAGCGCTTTTGCATTCATTTTCTTTTTTGTTTTGATTTTCTTCATGAGTCAATGACTTGATCCTTGCCTTCTTGGTCCTTTTACCAAATGATGACCCTTTAAGACTTTAGGTTTCCCAAGAAGTACTCAACTTTGATTAAAAAAAGCCACATGATCACTTAATATGAATTTTCACTCATAAAATTGGGTAGATTTGAGTTGCAGTTCTGATCAACTAAACCTGAAAAGACCGATACTTCCAAAGGGATTACTTTTCTCAGTGTTTGTCTTTTTTTTTTTTAATTATTTATTTGACTACACTGGGTCTTAGTTGTGGCATGTGGGATCTAGTTCCCTGACCAGGGATCAAACCCAGGCCCCCTGCATTGGGAGCACAGAGTCTTAACCACTGGACCAGCAGGGAAGTCCCTCAAAGGGATTACTTTTTTTCAACTAAAATAAATAAACAATTTCTTAGAAAAAGAAACGTTAATCCAGCAAGCAAGTATTTTTGAAAGTGTAACAACTACTATAGAATTGATTAATCAAAATAATTAAACCAGTAACTTCAGTACACTCATGAGCTAATGTGAAGGAGGAAATGAGAAAGTGTTAGTTTCTCAGTTGTGTCTGACTCTTTGCAAACCCATGGACTGTAGCTCACCAGGCTCCTCTGTCCATGGAATTCTCCAGGCAAGAATGCTGGAGTGAATAGCCACTCCCTTCTCCAGGGAATCTTCCAGACCCAAGGATCAAATTCACCTGCATTGCAGGCAGATTCTTTACTCTCTTGAGCCAACAAGGAAGCCCCATGACCTAATATCTGAGATTAAATGGCCAGTGGGGTCTCGGTTTCCTATCATTATGCACTCATAAAGACAAAGATTAAACTGAGGAATAGTGAGAAAAAAATACAGAGGGAGGAGAATACTTCTGAAAATTAATTATAGCTCATAACAAAGTCCTGACATCATACATGCTTATGTTGATTAAGATTATTCTATATATCCAACTCTACCTACTTCCCATGAGCATTCTATATGCCTTCCCTCACCTTATCCTAGCACTATTGTTGAGAAATTAAGGATAAATCCAAAGGTAAGACTAAAGCAATGCTAAATGATCCCAATTTGACTGTAATGATATTGTCCTAAACCCTGAATCTGAATGTGAACTGCAAATGGGGATTATAAACACTCACTGTAAGAAACATGCTCATGTCTCAAAATGTATGAGTTGCTTAATACGAACAATGGTTCCTGAAAGGCTACCTGAATCCTTATTTTCCTAAGGAGAGCATGATATAAGGATTGCTAAGAACCTAGACTTCCTATTCATTTCTGAAATTAAAATCCAGAAGAGCAAGAAAGATTACCAAAGCATATATATAGCATATATATATATATATATAGTAAATTTATTTTTTTCCCATGGACTATGGACTAAACAATAAACAAATATAGATGTTTTTTATACCTTTGTTCTAGTCATAGCAACCTGATCCTGAATAACGCATTTGCTTGGAGTGAATTGACTCTTTCCTGCCTCTAGTTCCTCATGGTCTTTAGAGCTTAACTGGTATGTCAGTGGCTTAAAGTTCTTTGAAAGTCAGCATTTTACTGCCCATTTCTATTTGCATCATAACTTAACACCTGGCATGGGACATCCAATCTTTTCCTGAAGTCTAAAAAACCACATCTAATGATTTAGTCCCTAAAATGACATTTTGTAGTATTTTTTGCCATTCTAAAGGAACCAAAAGAATTTTTGAATCTCGTATTTTTTTGTTCTTATGTATTAAATCAACTTGAAATTGCTAAACTGAGATTCTTTCTGCCCCACATCTTGAATCCCTAGAGAAAGAAAAGTTGTCATCAGGGTGAATGGCTGATAACTGCTCGTTGGAGTGTATCTCTGTCCATCTCCGTAAATTTTTCAACTTAATTTTTCTGTAGCCCCAGACCTAATATCTGAGATTAAATGGCCAGTGGGGTCTCGGTTTCCTATCATTATGCACTCATAAAGACAAAGATTAAACTGAGGAATAGTGAGAAAAAAATACAGAGGGAGGAGAATACTTCTGAAAATTAATTATAGCTCATAACAAAGTCCTGACATCATACATGCTTATGTTGATTAAGATTATTCTATATATCCAACTCTACCTACTTCCCATGAGCATTCTATATGCCTTCCCTCACCTTATCCTAGCACTATTGTTGAGAAATTAAGGATAAATCCAAAGGTAAGACTAAAGCAATGCTAAATGATCCCAATTTGACTGTAATGATATTGTCCTAAACCCTGAATCTGAATGTGAACTGCAAATGGGGATTATAAACACTCACTGTAAGAAACATGCTCATGTCTCAAAATGTATGAGTTGCTTAATACGAACAATGGTTCCTGAAAGGCTACCTGAATCCTTATTTTCCTAAGGAGAGCATGATATAAGGATTGCTAAGAACCTAGACTTCCTATTCATTTCTGAAATTAAAATCCAGAAGAGCAAGAAAGATTACCAAAGCATATATATAGCATATATATATATATATATAGTAAATTTATTTTTTCCTATGGACTATGGACTAAACAATAAACAAATATAGATGTTTTTTATACCTTTGTTCTAGTCATAGCAACCTGATCCTGAATAACGCATTTGCTTGGAGTGAATTGACTCTTTCCTGCCTCTAGTTCCTCATGGTCTTTAGAGCTTAACTGGTATGTCAGTGGCTTAAAGTTCTTTGAAAGTCAGCATTTTACTGCCCATTTCTATTTGCATCATAACTTAACACCTGGCATGGGACATCCAATCTTTTCCTGAAGTCTAAAAAACCACATCTAATGATTTAGTCCCTAAAATGACATTTTGTAGTATTTTTTGCCATTCTAAAGGAACCAAAAGAATTTTTGAATCTCGTATTTTTTTGTTCTTATGTATTAAATCAACTTGAAATTGCTAAACTGAGATTCTTTCTGCCCCACATCTTGAATCCCTAGAGAAAGAAAAGTTGTCATCAGGGTGAATGGCTGATAACTGCTCGTTGGAGTGTATCTCTGTCCATCTCCAGGTAGAAGTCTCAACATACACCTTGTTGGCAGCAAGAACCAAAGGGGGCTTTCCTGAAGGAACATCACTGTGGCTGCCTTGTCCAGTGAGCCCCCAAGTCCTTGTCCGTCTTGCTTTCATAACCATGATAGGGTTGTTATATCCACTGACTTTCAGGTGTAACTGTTTGGGTACGCTTTTTAAAATATTCTTGTGCTCCCTCACAATTTGAAATTGCTGTAGTTATCTACCTGTGGTTAGATCTTTCTATTGAAACGCATAATGAAAGAAGCATACTTTCACTTGATTACAAGATTCTTATATTTTAAACTATATTTCAAAAAAAGTTGTTTTCTAATACAATTCTGTACATTTTATTTGGCGGGGGGGAGGTGGGTGAGCGGGCCACTTCTATTGGTCTTTCATTCATCCATTTTCATCCATCTTTGTTCTTTGGCCCATGTGGGCCTCCCATCGCAGTGGCCTCTGTTGTCGCAGAGCACCGGCTCTGGGCGCATGCGCTCCAGAGCTCTGGCTCGGTAATTGGACACATCAGTCCAGCCGCTCCGCGGCATGTGGGATCTTCCCAGGCCAGGGATCGAACTAGAGCCCCTTGCACTGCAAGGCAGTGTCCTTACCCACAGGACCACCAGAAAAACCCAATTCTGTACATTTTAGATTATGAATTTAGAAGCATTATTCTGAGGTAGTTTCCAACTGGTTTCCCTTTAGGGTCCTAGCGCTGAGGCATCTGTTCTGCTCTGGACCTTGCCTCACACATCCAGAATGGAGAGTTCACATGGTCCTCATGAAGCCGGGCAGAAAGCCCACCACAGCCAGGGGTCTCAGGAGTGAAGATCTAGACTAAGATTTAGACTGCCTTGTGGCTGATGTTTTCAAGACCTGTCATCCCCAGATTCAGCACTAAAGTGCCCCTGGGAGTGGGCAGAGCTGGGGTCCTCTTGCTGAGAGACAAGCCATCAAGCACATCTGAACATGTAGAGAATGGCTGCCACTTCCCCAACTGGGTAACACCTCGGGCACCCCCACCTGTCTCTGTGTACCCAGACCATGTCTTTGCCCAGATCTTACACCAGGCTGTGGTGTGGACTTAGTGGGGCCAGGGTGTCTGCTCTTTTGGATTGGAAAGTAAGGCAGCAGCCAGCAGTGTCCTGATAGTGAGCATTTTAGCACACACACTCCTACTGAGTAAAGTCCAGGCTTCTCCAACACTTCTGTCTGTCTCAAAGGACTTCCCAGCAGGCATGGGAGCTCATGTCCTCTGTACGGGACCCCAGGACTGAGATGCCCAGATTGGCTTGATCTACTCATTCCCAGGTCAAGGGTTTGCATGTGTGGACTTCGTATTTCTTTCAGATCCTTCCCAGGAGCACAGGTCCCAACCCAATTCCTTTTTTTCCATCCTTCTCAACTAGGTGGAGATCTGTCTTACAGCTTTGGTTGTATAGGAGTTCTTCTGTCAATTTCCAGTTAGCCTTCCATCAGAATTTGCCCACATTTCAATGTGTTTGTTGGGAGTTGAGCTCCATGTCCACCTACTCCAACATCTTGATCCCTCCTTCTTTTTCTTTTCTGATATTTTATCAGGTCAGTCAGTTCAGTTCAGTTCAGTCACTCAGTCATGTCTGACTCTTTACAACCCATGGACTGCAGCATGCCAGGCTTCCCTGTCCTTCACCATCTCCCAGAGCCTGCACAAACTCCTGTCCATTGACTCAGTGATGCCACCCAACCATCCTGTCTTCTGTCCTCCCCTTCTCCTTTTGCCTTCTATTTTTCCCAACATCAGGTTCTTTTCCAGTGAGTTATCTCTTCATATCAGGTGGCCAAAATATTGGAGCTTCAGCTTCAATATCATTCCTTCCAACAAATATTCACGGTTGATTTCTTTTAAGATTGACTGGTTTGATCTCCTTGCAATCCAAGGGACTCTCAAGAGCCGGGCAGAAAGCCCACCACAGCCAGGGGTCTCAGGAGTGAAGATCTAGACTAAGATTTAGACTGCCTTGTGGCTGATGTTTTCAAGACCTGTCATCCCCAGATTCAGCACTAAAGTGCCCCTGGGAGTGGGCAGAGCTGGGGTCCTCTTGCTGAGAGACAAGCCATCAAGCACATCTGAACATGTAGAGAATGGCTGCCACTTCCCCAACTGGGTAACACCTCGGGCACCCCCACCTGTCTCTGTGTACCCAGACCATGTCTTTGCCCAGATCTTACACCAGGCTGTGGTGTGGACTTAGTGGGGCCAGGGTGTCTGCTCTTTTGGATTGGAAAGTAAGGCAGCAGCCAGCAGTGTCCTGATAGTGAGCATTTTAGCACACACACTCCTACTGAGTAAAGTCCAGGCTTCTCCAACACTTCTGTCTGTCTCAAAGGACTTCCCAGCAGGCATGGGAGCTCATGTCCTCTGTACGGGACCCCAGGACTGAGATGCCCAGATTGGCTTGATCTACTCATTCCCAGGTCAAGGGTTTGCATGTGTGGACTTCGTATTTCTTTCAGATCCTTCCCAGGAGCACAGGTCCCAACCCAATTCCTTTTTTTCCATCCTTCTCAACTAGGTGGAGATCTGTCTTACAGCTTTGGTTGTATAGGAGTTCTTCTGTCAATTTCCAGTTAGCCTTCCATCAGAATTTGCCCACATTTCAATGTGTTTGTTGGGAGTTGAGCTCCATGTCCACCTACTCCAACATCTTGATCCCTCCTTCTTTTTCTTTTCTGATATTTTATCAGGTCAGTCAGTTCAGTTCAGTTCAGTCACTCAGTCATGTCTGACTCTTTACAACCCATGGACTGCAGCATGCCAGGCTTCCCTGTCCTTCACCATCTCCCAGAGCCTGCACAAACTCCTGTCCATTGACTCAGTGATGCCACCCAACCATCCTGTCTTCTGTCCTCCCCTTCTCCTTTTGCCTTCTATTTTTCCCAACATCAGGTTCTTTTCCAGTGAGTTATCTCTTCATATCAGGTGGCCAAAATATTGGAGCTTCAGCTTCAATATCATTCCTTCCAACAAATATTCACGGTTGATTTCTTTTAAGATTGACTGGTTTGATCTCCTTGCAATCCAAGGGACTCTCAAGAGCCTTCTCCAACACCACAGTTCAGAGGTATCAGTTCTTCGATCCAACTCTCACATCCATACATGACTACTGAGAAAATCATACTATGATATTTCATAGTACTATAAAAATCCTACCAATACCTGGTTTAGATTTAAAACACGACTTTGAGAAGCCAGAAGGTGGCACTAACTTCTAAGAGTTGTAAATCCTCAAAGAATGTGCTGCTTTGACTACTAAGCACTTACCATTTCTTTTCCCGGTTGGAACTATGATGCTTTACATTTCCATCAGTTTTCTTATCTCAGTGTAAACTTCTCCCTGGTCTTAACCTTCTCTAACAAATAGATGAAGAAGTGAGCATGCTAAGAACCATACATCTACATAGAATATTTGAATGGCTCAGTATGAGCAGGAATTGACATGGCTTCCCTGGTGGCTCAGTGGTAAGGAATCTGCCTGCCAATGTAGGAAACATAGTCTCCATCCCTGGGTCAGGAAGACTCCCTGGAGAAGGAAATGGCAACCTACTCCAGTATTCTTGCCTAAAAATCCTGTGGACAGAGGAGCCTGACGGGCTACAGTCCCTGGGCTTGCGAAAGAGTCAGACACAACTTAGCGACTAAACAACATTAAGAAGTTAAGAATAAAAAGAAGAAAATATTTATACTCGAATTAACAAAAGAAGCCTGGAGAGACAAGCAGTTTGTCCTGTGTTTTTCCAAATCCATCCATCTGTCCGAGGGTATATTAATTTTCCCGGCAAAGTTAGATATCTATTTCAGGGTACTATATGCTGCTGAACATCATGCTTGCAAGACTGGCATATTGAGTCTTTCTAAATCAGCAGTTTCCAGGGGAAAATCCATCTACCATCTGTTGCTTCATTAAAATACACAATAGAAAAGGAACAACTGAATTGGATTTTCAGTAGGTCATTGCTACCTAGTGTTCACTCTGCAGCTTATATAAAATATAGAATCCAAGAAAAAATCAACCACAGTCTTTTATATTTGTATAAAAATGGAACAATGAGTTTCATTTCAAGAAATAGATTTAGACAAGGTGGTCTGTTCTGAAAACAGTTCATTTTCAAGAATTCTTCCTTAATGAATTTAAAACTTTTTTTTTTCAAGTCTATATTGTAAAATTTTCAACAACATTGTGAGGGAAACATCCAGATATTTGTCATGTAAAAGCCAAAATATTTACTATTTTAGCTTATAGGTAACAAAAGACATTATTTCTAAATATTAAACAGAAAACAATGTTTATAAGGTAAGGCTTATTAAATTATAGTTATATTTATATTTCTTAGTTATGAAAAACAACTGACTTGTTAAGCTGGGGTCTTCTTCCTTGATTCAGTGTCCATATACAATATATTATCTAAATTTTTGCCCATACTCAAAGAATTAAGATTCTAATGTTCTTGCAAAAATCCAGAAACATTCTTTTTCTTTAATGGCAGATGACTAGAAACATGTAAAAAAAAAATTGAACAAGCACTTAATAGCACTGGTAGTGGTATAGATTTCTATTTTCCAGTTTCATCTAATAGCACCAATTTTTCCCTTCATCACTTGAGAACAGAACAGTTAAGAAACTAGATAAATAGCAACATCAGAACAATAACATATGAGTATATATGTCCCTGGGCTTCCCTGGTGGCTCAGAAGGTAAAGATTCTGCCTTCAATGCAGGAGACTGGGTTCAATCCCTGGGTGGGAAGATCCCCTGGAGAAGGGGATGGCTACTCGCTCCAATATTCTTATCTGGAGAATACCATGAAGAGAGGAGCCGAGCCAGCTACAATCCAAAGAGTCGGACATGACTGAGCAACTAAGTGCACACACACGTAAATACCACTTTGTTTTCAACACTATATTAAGCCCTTTATATGAACCCATTCAATCATTTGATAAGTAGATTTCCTGGATTCACCTAAGCCAGGCACTCTCACAAGAGACAGGCAAGCTCTCTGGAGTCCACAAGGGACAGGCAAGCTCTCTGTCCTGATGGAAACTTAGAGGAGGGAGACAATTTAAAGTAAACAAATAGCATATAATATAATTAGGTTGAAGTTAGGAAAGCAAGTGGTTGTTGTTAGTCACTCAGTCGTGTTCAACTCTTTGTGATCCTATGGACCCTATGGACCATAACACCAGGCTTAACTGTCCTTCACATCTCCTGGAGCTTGTTCAAACTCATTTCCATTGAGTCAGTGATTTCATCCAACCATTTCATCCTCTACTGTCCCCTTCTCCTCCTGACTTCACTCTTTCCCAGAATCATAGTCTTTCTCAATGAATCATTTTCACATCTCTTCGCATCAGGTGGCCAAAGCATTTACTGGAGCTTCAGCTTTAGCATCAGTCCATCCAATGAATATTCGGATTGATTTCCTTTAGGATTAACTGGTTTGATCTCCTTGCAGTCCAAGTGACTCTCAAGAGTCTTCTCCAGTAACACAGTTCAAAAGCATCAATTTTTTGGCTCTCAGCCTTCCTTATGGTCCAGCTTTCACATCCACAGATGACTACTGGAAAAACCATAGCTTTGATCATAGGGACCTTTGTTGGCAAAGTAATGTCTGTGGTTTTTAATATTCTATCTAGGTTTGTTGTAGCTTTTCTTCCAAGAAGCAAGCATCTTTTAATTTCATGGCTGAAGTCACCATCCACAGTGATTTTGGAACCCAAGAAAATAAAATCTGTCACTGTTTCCATTGTTTCCTCATCTATTTGCCATGAAGTGATGGGACCAGATGTCATGACCTTAATTTATTGAATGTTAAGTTTTAAGCCAGCTTTTTCAAGCTCCTCTTTCACCTTCATTAAGAGGCTCTCTAGTTTCTCTTTGCTTTCTGCCAGAAGGGTGGTATCACCTGCATACCTGAGGTTATTGATATTTCTCCTGGCAGTCTCCCAGCGTGTGCTTCATTCAGCCCACATTTCACATGATATAAGTTAAATAAGCAGGGTGACAACCTACAACCCTGGCATACTTCTTTCCCAGTTTCTTCCAACTTAAAGCAGGTTAAGGAACTAGAAAGTGGCAAGGACAGGAGATCAATAGTTTATCAGCCTGGTCAGGAGCAGAGTCTTGAAAGAAGCAAGGGAGTGGCCATGTACCCTTGGGGTGTGTTTTAGAAATTGGACACTAGCAGAACAGAAGTTCTAAGCATGTTTGGTTTAAGAAACACAAAGAAGTTAGCATGGTTGGAGCTAAGTGAGCAAGCATAAATGGATATACAATAAATTTGGAGAGTAGGAGCTTTAGGTTATAATGCTAAGGAATTTTCTTTGAGTGAAAACATTGGAGGACTTTTAAATGCAGCTAATATCTGAAAGTTTGCATCAGCTGGATACGGAAAAGAGTCTATAAGGGGACAAAAGTGGCAAGGGAGACCAGGTAAGCAAACACAGAAATACAGTCCTCCTAGATAGAGAGGACAATACATTGAACTGCAGTGGCATTAATGGAGGTGGTGAAAAGCAATGGGGTTCAGGATATATTTTGAGCATGAAGTTGACAAGACTTGCCAGTTAACTGGCTGAGATGGCAGAGAGAGAAACAATTTAAGAATGATGACCAGTGTTTGTTCTGAACAAAGACAGGGAATAAAAGACTGGGAAAGAGATCTGGTTGGTAGGGATTGGGTTATAAAAACATGAGAATAAAGAGTTCTTCCTTGTATATGTTCAGTTTGAGATTCTTGTTGGACATCAAAATATATGTCAGATATCTAGTAGGTAGTTGGAGAATAATGTCTGTGGTTTTTAATATTCTATCTAGGTTTGTTGTAGCTTTTCTTCCAAGAAGCAAGCATCTTTTAATTTCATGGCTGAAGTCACCATCCACAGTGATTTTGGAACCCAAGAAAATAAAATCTGTCACTGTTTCCATTGTTTCCTCATCTATTTGCCATGAAGTGATGGGACCAGATGTCATGACCTTAATTTATTGAATGTTAAGTTTTAAGCCAGCTTTTTCAAGCTCCTCTTTCACCTTCATTAAGAGGCTCTCTAGTTTCTCTTTGCTTTCTGCCAGAAGGGTGGTATCACCTGCATACCTGAGGTTATTGATATTTCTCCTGGCAGTCTCCCAGCGTGTGCTTCATTCAGCCCACATTTCACATGATATAAGTTAAATAAGCAGGGTGACAACCTACAACCCTGGCATACTTCTTTCCCAGTTTCTTCCAACTTAAAGCAGGTTAAGGAACTAGAAAGTGGCAAGGACAGGAGATCAATAGTTTATCAGCCTGGTCAGGAGCAGAGTCTTGAAAGAAGCAAGGGAGTGGCCATGTACCCTTGGGGTGTGTTTTAGAAATTGGACACTAGCAGAACAGAAGTTCTAAGCATGTTTGGTTTAAGAAACACAAAGAAGTTAGCATGGTTGGAGCTAAGTGAGCAAGCATAAATGGATATACAATAAATTTGGAGAGTAGGAGCTTTAGGTTATAATGCTAAGGAATTTTCTTTGAGTGAAAACATTGGAGGACTTTTAAATGCAGCTAATATCTGAAAGTTTGCATCAGCTGGATACGGAAAAGAGTCTATAAGGGGACAAAAGTGGCAAGGGAGACCAGGTAAGCAAACACAGAAATACAGTCCTCCTAGATAGAGAGGACAATACATTGAACTGCAGTGGCATTAATGGAGGTGGTGAAAAGCAATGGGGTTCAGGATATATTTTGAGCATGAAGTTGACAAGACTTGCCAGTTAACTGGCTGAGATGGCAGAGAGAGAAACAATTTAAGAATGATGACCAGTGTTTGTTCTGAACAAAGACAGGGAATAAAAGACTGGGAAAGAGATCTGGTTGGTAGGGATTGGGTTATAAAAACATGAGAATAAAGAGTTCTTCCTTGTATATGTTCAGTTTGAGATTCTTGTTGGACATCAAAATATATGTCAGATATCTAGTAGGTAGTTGGATATATGAACCTGGAGTCTGGGAAAAAGACAGAGATGGAAACCATGATTCAGGAGTCAGCAGAGAGGATGGAGGCAGCAGGAGGACAAGGTGGAGCAGTTCGTGGTGGAAGAACTCCAGAAGAACTCAGACAAAGAAGGCATTTCCAGAGAAAAGAAATCATTAACTATGTCAACTGCTTCTGAGGCATAGAATAAAACAGAAACAAAGGATTGAAACTGCAATTAGACTGACAGTGATCACAGGTGACCTACCAGAAGAGGTTTTAAAGGAAAGAGAAAAGATAACTTGGCTGGAATGATATTAAGAATGAATGGGGCTTGCCCTGGTGGTCCAGTGGGTAAGGACACCGCCTTGCAGTGCAAGGGGCGCCGGTTCCATCCCTGGCCTGGGAAGATCCCACGTGCCGCGGAGTGGCTGGACTTATATGTCCAATTACCGAGCCGGAGCTCTGGAGCGCATGCGCCCAGAGGTGGCGCTCTGCGACGACAGACGCCACCACGATGGGAGGCCCACAGGAGCCAAAGAACAAAGACAGATGAAAATAAAGAAATGGAAGACCAATAGAAGTGACCCGCCCGCTCCCCTTCCTCCCCAACCCGACCCCCGCCCAAAATAAATAAAGAAATAAATCTTAAAAAAAAAAAACAAAAAAGAATGAATGGTGCAGCTCTCCATACAATAACTAGAACATGGAAGCAGCCTAGATGCCCATCGACAAATGAATGGATCCAGAAACTCTGGTACATATATACAATGGAATACTACACAGCTGTAAAGAGAAATGCAGAAGAATCAGCTCTAATGAGGTGGCTGGATCTAGAACGTATCATAAAAAGTGAAGTCAGTCAGAAAGAGAAGGACAAATACAGTATATTAACACATATATATGGAATCTAGCAGGATGGTGATGATGGCGCACGCAGTGAAGCAACGGAAAGACAGACATGGACAGTGGACATATGGACATTGTTGGGAAGGAACAGAGGGTAGGAGGCGTAAAGGAAGCAGCATGAAGGCCTGTACTATCATAAGTGAAGAAAATAGCCTAGTCATTGCTCTGTGAGAAAGGGGGATCCTTCAGGGTGCTGTGTGATGGTTGGGAGGGGTGGGAGGGGGGGGGATATACATATGACTAATCTGGGAACATGCATGTCTGTAAACAACAAAACTCTGTAAAAGTTAAAAGTAAAATAAAGGTTAAAAAAAAAATGAATGGGTGGCAAAAGAAAAAAAAAAAAGTTCAAAGAATCATATAGATACTATTTAGAAAAGTCTTACCATAAGTCGAGAACAGAGATGTGGGGCAGCTGAAGAGAACATGGGGTTGAGGAAAGCAGTGTGTCAGATGGAGACACATGAGCTTGTCTGATGTTGAACGGGATGATTCCATAGAAAAGAAGAATTTAGTGTCTCCTAGGAAATAGAAGAGAATTGTGGGGGTGACGTCCTTCACTCAAGGAGGGGTGGTTCCAACACCAAGGCAGAGTCAGCCTGGTGAAAGGGGAGAAAACAGAACACACGGATTAAATGAGGGTATGGAGAGCAGGAAGGTTCCATGAGGAAAGGATGGGTACTTCTCTGTTCTTAGGACGTATTTTTCTCAGGGATATAAGAAGCAAGGTCACTTACTGAGATAGAAAGGAATATCAGATGTTAGACAGTAAATGAAAAGGCATAAATTAGTCCCCATAGGGACTGGAAAAACACAGTAAGACTGAAGGGCTGGTGCGAAGCTCTGTCCACTTGAGATGTGTGCTTGAGAGTGAGGATGGTGCTTCGTTATCCCACGTCACCAATACCTAGCTCAGGGTCACAGAGTGAGCTACAGATATAGTTCTTGATCTATCCTAAGTGAATAACTAGAACATGGAAGCAGCCTAGATGCCCATCGACAAATGAATGGATCCAGAAACTCTGGTACATATATACAATGGAATACTACACAGCTGTAAAGAGAAATGCAGAAGAATCAGCTCTAATGAGGTGGCTGGATCTAGAACGTATCATAAAAAGTGAAGTCAGTCAGAAAGAGAAGGACAAATACAGTATATTAACACATATATATGGAATCTAGCAGGATGGTGATGATGGCGCACGCAGTGAAGCAACGGAAAGACAGACATGGACAGTGGACATATGGACATTGTTGGGAAGGAACAGAGGGTAGGAGGCGTAAAGGAAGCAGCATGAAGGCCTGTACTATCATAAGTGAAGAAAATAGCCTAGTCATTGCTCTGTGAGAAAGGGGGATCCTTCAGGGTGCTGTGTGATGGTTGGGAGGGGTGGGAAGGGGGGATATACATGTGACTGATCTGGGAACATGCATGTCTGTAAACAACAAAACTCTGTAAAAGTTAAAAGTAAAATAAAGGTTAAAAAAAAAATGAATGGGTGGCAAAAGAAAAAAAAAAAAGTTCAAAGAATCATATAGATACTATTTAGAAAAGTCTTACCATAAGTCGAGAACAGAGATGTGGGGCAGCTGAAGAGAACATGGGGTTGAGGAAAGCAGTGTGTCAGATGGAGACACATGAGCTTGTCTGATGTTGAACGGGATGATTCCATAGAAAAGAAGAATTTAGTGTCTCCTAGGAAATAGAAGAGAATTGTGGGGGTGACGTCCTTCACTCAAGGAGGGGTGGTTCCAACACCAAGGCAGAGTCAGCCTGGTGAAAGGGAGAAAACAGAACACACGGATTAAATGAGGGTATGGAGAGCAGGAAGGTTCCATGAGGAAAGGATGGGTACTTCTCTGTTCTTAGGACGTATTTTTCTCAGGGATATAAGAAGCAAGGTCACTTACTGAGATAGAAAGGAATATCAGATGTTAGACAGTAAATGAAAAGGCATAAATTAGTCCCCATAGGGACTGGAAAAACACAGTAAGACTGAAGGGCTGGTGCGAAGCTCTGTCCACTTGAGATGTGTGCTTGAGAGTGAGGATGGTGCTTCGTTATCCCACGTCACCAATACCTAGCTCAGGGTCACAGAGTGAGCTACAGATATAGTTCTTGATCTATCCTAAGTGTACTAAAACTTTTAGTAGACTCAGCTGTAAATTATTAAGAAGAAGAAATGTTATAAAGAAAGACATTTCTGGGCTTCCCTGGTGGTCCAGTGGGTAAAGAGTCCCCTTGTAGTGCAAAGGGCACCAGTTCGGTCCCTGGCCAGGGAAGATCCCACATGCCTCAAAGCAGCTGGACTGGTGTGTCCAATTATGAACCAGGGCTCTGGAGCACATGCACCCAGAGCCAGTGCTCTGCAAGGAGAGAGGCCATTGCAATGGGAGGCCCACATAGGCCAAAGAATAAAGATGGGTAAAAATAAATAAATAAATAAAAGAGGCCAAAATACAAAAAAAAAAAAAAAAGACATTCCTATATTTTAGTATTAAATTTAATTGAATTCTATTTTAACTGTTAATGCTAATGCATGAATGCCAACACTCTCAGTATTTTTATTTTATTTCAATTCCAGCTAATCTTATTTAATTTCCTTCAACCATCTTACCTACAGAATCACTGAAATCTTTGATGGGAAGTCTTATTATCTCTGAAACAAAAGCCATAAATAACTTCATTAAATATATTAAGTGAACTATCACCATATTTAATGATTATACATACATTTACTGATGTGTCACCATATATATATAGTATATGTGTGTGTATGTATATATATATATGTATGTATATTTATACATATCACCATATATGTGGTATACGTATATATGGTGATATGTCTCAAAGTCCTGATTCAGATTCTGGTGAGTTTTGCAAAAATGTATACTTATCCTAGGGCACACATCCCAAGAAATAAACAGATAAGGTTTTAAGAAAATATCAAAATAAAATATTCAGCTGATTTCATATCAATCCAGATTTGACCAGTTATATGAAGAAAGTACAGATAAAATCCTCTGATAAATAGAAATCATTTTCCCAAGAGAGCAGAATTATTTTCTGTGCAATTATAACCAGACATAACAAGCCCTTCTGTTTTAAGCTTTAGTACCAGAGTGAAGATATTTCTTAAGGCTTGTAAAAATTTCTGAGAGAGTCATCATCTCTTGAGAAGGGAGCATTATAAGGTAATCAAGACAAGCTCTTCTATTGAGCTGACCTAAACTAGTAGAGATGGATTCCAGGAACACTCTAATCTGGGGAAACCATTCATAACAGTCAGATGAGGGTCAAAATCCCCTTCCTGTTCCCTGTGGTCCTCTAGGAGTATGCGGGAAAAAAGTCAGATGGAAATATTTATGAAGAAAACAGAGCAATGAAAGACAAAATATGGATACAAGATTAGAGGCAGGGGCTTCCCTGGTGGTCCACTAGGTAAGGAGTCCAATTACGAGCCAGCGCTCTGGAGTGCATGCGCCCAGAGCCAGTGCTCTGCAACGAGAGAAGCCACTGCAATGGGAGACCCACACAGGCCAAAGAATAAAGATAGATGAAAATAAATGATGACTTAGAGGCAAAAAAAAAAAAAGATTAGAGGCAGGCCAAAAAAAGAGGCTAGCCAGCTAACAGCACTCCTCAACTAAGTCCTATTTAGTTGTCCACCCCAGCCATATACTTCTGGTTTTAACCATTTCTTGTTTCTACTAAATCTCCCTAGGGCTTCAGGCCTATTGATACCCACAGTTTTACTGTCTAACACGTGTGGGAACAAAGTAAGGAAGAACATTTCTTTTAGACAATGACTTTTACTTCAAAGATGGTTCTGGTCACTCACAATATGGTAATGAAAAGTGATCCATTTTCTTCCTTTTTTTTTTTGCCTCTAAGTCATCATTTATTTATCATCCATCTCTATTCTTTAACATGTGTGAACCTCCCATCGCAGTGGCCTCTCTTGTTGCAGAGCACTGGCTTGTAGATGGACACACCAGCCTAGCCATTCCTCAGCATGTGGGATCTTCCCAGGCCCAGATTCAAACCAGTACCCCCTCACTGCAAGGCAGACTCTTTACCCACTGGACCACCAGGGAAGCCCAGCTCCTTCCCATTTCTTCACCTTCATACCCCTGACTGAAGGCTTTGGCGCGTGGAAAGGTAAAGGATTAGAGAAGCTCAGTTTGTTCCAAGCTATGAGCCAGTCTCTAAGTCATATCTGGCGTTTGGATGCCAAATTATGGTTACAAAGCACCTAGGCAAACATTTTGACTGCCTGTGATCTTATCTACTTCTAAAATTAACCTCCAAAATTGAGGATTTTGCTTTTCAAGTAAGTTCTTCATTATCTCGAAAGGATGTGTAAGTGAAAGGATTATATATAGTATCTCAAAAAACACCACACTTCCTTTGTTCTGGATTTGAATTCCATATGGAGCCTCTCTGAGTGGCTCAGTGCTGAAGGTCATGCAAGCATCACTCATGCGGCAGTAAACAGACTATGTGGTGAGATGCGTCAGCGAAACACAACCCTCGTCTTCCAAGTCTAGGTACAGGTTGGTTATAACTGTTTGCTTTGGCTTTTCCACAGCTGTTCACATCACTCAGCCCATGCTCAGTGGGATGGATGCCTTTGGATACACCTCATTCCTGGCATACTCACGGGTCCCAGACATCAGCTTCGATTACGAGTTCCACTTCACGTTTCAGCTGGCAAACAACCGCTCTGCAATCCAAGACAACTTGATATTTTTCACTGGACAGAAGGGCCGTGGTAAGAGTCCTTGAACTTGTTCGGCTTCCTTAGCAATACTCGAGAGATTCTCAGGGACTCTGGCTGTGGGTAAGCAGACACCTGCCAAGGTTGGCCTCGCCATGTCTGCTGCTCCAGCCTGCGCCTTTTCCAAGATGTGCAGCAGCTCTTGGCCCCCTGAGCACTGGTCACATCTGGCCACCTCTTATCATCAGGGAATTGTAATTCCTGCCAGCTAATATGAAGAGGGAGAAGGGGGCAAGTCACATGAGCCATGGGCCTATCGACTGGCCCCATTCTCTGTTTCTTTTCATTTCCACAGAGAAAGGAGACAGGAAATGCTCAGAAGGAACACACTTTTTGATGTGTCATGAAATGGGAATGGTTGTCCACAAAGAAAACCCTCCCAAATTAAACGAGTAAGAAATCAGGAAAGTGCAATCATACAGCTAAATCTGTCTGCCTTATGTTATACCAGTTATACATATATGGGATCAAGGAAAAACACACTTGTTTTATCCCCAAGTCAGTAAATAACTAGTTTAGCAATTAATCACTTTATCTTCTCTGAGCTCCAGATCCTCACCTGTGAAATCAACATGTTACACCAGAAAATAACTTTTCTCATAGGTGACTCTTTCATGCTAGGGTAACTAACATGTTCTTTTATTTTCTCGAAAGGATGTGTAAGTGAAAGGATTATATATAGTATCTCAAAAAACACCACACTTCCTTTGTTCTGGATTTGAATTCCATATGGAGCCTCTCTGAGTGGCTCAGTGCTGAAGGTCATGCAAGCATCACTCATGCGGCAGTAAACAGACTATGTGGTGAGATGCGTCAGCGAAACACAACCCTCGTCTTCCAAGTCTAGGTACAGGTTGGTTATAACTGTTTGCTTTGGCTTTTCCACAGCTGTTCACATCACTCAGCCCATGCTCAGTGGGATGGATGCCTTTGGATACACCTCATTCCTGGCATACTCACGGGTCCCAGACATCAGCTTCGATTACGAGTTCCACTTCACGTTTCAGCTGGCAAACAACCGCTCTGCAATCCAAGACAACTTGATATTTTTCACTGGACAGAAGGGCCGTGGTAAGAGTCCTTGAACTTGTTCGGCTTCCTTAGCAATACTCGAGAGATTCTCAGGGACTCTGGCTGTGGGTAAGCAGACACCTGCCAAGGTTGGCCTCGCCATGTCTGCTGCTCCAGCCTGCGCCTTTTCCAAGATGTGCAGCAGCTCTTGGCCCCCTGAGCACTGGTCACATCTGGCCACCTCTTATCATCAGGGAATTGTAATTCCTGCCAGCTAATATGAAGAGGGAGAAGGGGGCAAGTCACATGAGCCATGGGCCTATCGACTGGCCCCATTCTCTGTTTCTTTTCATTTCCACAGAGAAAGGAGACAGGAAATGCTCAGAAGGAACACACTTTTTGATGTGTCATGAAATGGGAATGGTTGTCCACAAAGAAAACCCTCCCAAATTAAACGAGTAAGAAATCAGGAAAGTGCAATCATACAGCTAAATCTGTCTGCCTTATGTTATACCAGTTATACATATATGGGATCAAGGAAAAACACACTTGTTTTATCCCCAAGTCAGTAAATAACTAGTTTAGCAATTAATCACTTTATCTTCTCTGAGCTCCAGATCCTCACCTGTGAAATCAACATGTTACACCAGAAAATAACTTTTCTCATAGGTGACTCTTTCATGCTAGGGTAACTAACATGTTCTGTTATTTTCGGCTCGCTCAAGGCCTGTTTCTAAATCAACATGTGTCTGAAAGGAGCCCACACTCCTAGGTAGGGTGGTGTGCAGCCTCCCCCACCTCTGGGAGGACAAGGGCCCCTTTTCTCGCGAGCGCTCTCCTGCCCCTGAGCCCCAGGAGTGCTCGCCCACGCTCACCTTGGCAGGAGATGCCTGTCAGAGTCGTAAAGAGAGCAGTCCCAAGGCCTGAAATGTACGTTTGGATCTCATCTCTGGCACTTAACAAACTACAGTTTACGTAACTTAGTGTCTCTGTGCCTCAGTCTCCTCACCATTCAAATGGGCATAATGATGGCGACTGCCTAACAGAGCTGGGAGGACTGGCGTGGTTCCGACCTGGGCTACTGGCAGTGGGCACTGGCCTCACAGCGTGGCCGTTCGCATCGCCGTAGGCCTTCTTGAATCACCTTCACAGAGCTGGCCTCACCTCATCCATCCAAGTCATTCTCTGTCTCAGCCTCTTGCTTATTTCCTTCAAAGTCTTTCCCTCAAGCTACTATTTATTTTGTATACAGTTGTTTCCTATCTACCACAATGGGATCTCTAGGTAGACAGAGACCAAGTCATCCTGTTACCAAATCAAACTCAGGTCCGCTCGCCACACACAGTGAAGCCAATCCACTGACCCACGCTGTGATGAAGAAAAGTTCAGTGTTTATCACAGGTGCCAAGCCAGGAGTCCAGGTGTCTAGCGCTTAAAAGGACCAAACTCCCAAAAGGCTTTCAGGGAAAGGTTTTTAAAACAAGGTGAGGGTGGGGAATGGTGGGTTGGGTGATCAACTCCTGGACATTCTTCTGATTGGTTGGTGGTGAGGTAATCAGGAATCAACATCATCAACCTCCTGGTTCTAATCTTTCTGGGGTCTATGTGCTTGTGGGCAACGTGCAGTTAACGTCTTCTCTGAGCTCCAGATCCTCACCTGTGAAATCAACATGTTACACCAGAAAATAACTTTTCTCATAGGTGACTCTTTCATGCTAGGGTAACTAACATGTTCTGTTATTTTCGGCTCGCTCAAGGCCTGTTTCTAAATCAACATGTGTCTGAAAGGAGCCCACACTCCTAGGTAGGGTGGTGTGCAGCCTCCCCCACCTCTGGGAGGAAAAGGGGCCCCCTTTTCTCGCGAGCGCCTCCTGCCCCTGAGCCCCAGGAGTGCTCGCCCACGCTCACCTTGGCAGGAGATGCCTGTCAGAGTCGTAAAGAGAGCAGTCCCAAGGCCTGAAATGTACGTTTGGATCTCATCTCTGGCACTTAACAAACTACAGTTTACGTAACTTAGTGTCTCTGTGCCTCAGTCTCCTCACCATTCAAATGGGCATAATGATGGCGACTGCCTAACAGAGCTGGGAGGACTGGCGTGGTTCCGACCTGGGCTACTGGCAGTGGGCACTGGCCTCACAGCGTGGCCGTTCGCATCGCCGTAGGCCTTCTTGAATCACCTTCACAGAGCTGGCCTCACCTCATCCATCCAAGTCATTCTCTGTCTCAGCCTCTTGCTTATTTCCTTCAAAGTCTTTCCCTCAAGCTACTATTTATTTTGTATACAGTTGTTTCCTATCTACCACAATGGGATCTCTAGGTAGACAGAGACCAAGTCATCCTGTTACCAAATCAAACTCAGGTCCGCTCGCCACACACAGTGAAGCCAATCCACTGACCCACGCTGTGATGAAGAAAAGTTCAGTGTTTATCACAGGTGCCAAGCCAGGAGTCCAGGTGTCTAGCGCTTAAAAGGACCAAACTCCCAAAAGGCTTTCAGGGAAAGGTTTTTAAAACAAGGTGAGGGTGGGGAATGGTGGGTTGGGTGATCAACTCCTGGACATTCTTCTGATTGGTTGGTGGTGAGGTAATCAGGAATCAACATCATCAACCTCCTGGTTCTAATCTTTCTGGGGTCTATGTGCTTGTGGGCAACGTGCAGTTAACGTCTTCTACCTAGTGGAGGCTTCAGGATCTGCGAAACAGGTCAAAGGACATGGCTCAGAATATCATCTACAGCCCATGAGAAGGAAGCAAAGTTCCTCGATTTTGTTTAATGGCTCAACTATTACTATGATTCGTTTTGTGTTGCTTGACTGTTTTCCTTTCCGCATTTTCTCACTTGTCTGATTAAATGTATTGCTTGACTAAAGCGTCTCTACAGGCAGGCAGAGGCCATGGGGGAGGGAGGTCTGTTCTGGGAAGGCCCCATAGGATCCTGCTCCGTGACAAGCCCTCCTGAACTTTGTATACCCACACTTAACACACTGCCTGACACACAATCGCTTTTGAATGCGTGAACAGTCACAAAAAGAATACGCAGTTGTATGCTATATACGTCAGCAACTCTTTTGCACGAACGCTCTTTACGCGACCATTCTCAGGAGTTTCCAGTCTCCCCTGTCTCCTGTCTTCTCTCTTAGGATTTCCCCAGACCTGCCTTCCTCCACCCTTTTGGTTACTCTCTCCTCCCCCTGAGCTGCCCTGTGCTTGGGCGTGGAGCCTTCACTACAGGCCTTGGTGTTTCTCTTCTCATTCAGAGAAATGGTGTCCTTATTGTCACTGCATCATCCACAAAATCTCCCAGGGGCTGTAACAGCATCTGCTGAATAAATGCCAGAAGGCAGGGAGGAAAGAAGGAAATCCTGCTCCTAACTCTTTGCCTTTAATTCTATCCTTCTCGTTAACATAAACAAACAAAAGAAACAGTCAAATGAAAAATTCAAACTAGCATTGTAAGCCGTAAGCTGTGGGTCTGGGTCCTAAAAGACACAGAGTGAAGAACCCAAGCAGAGGATAAACACCAGACCAGGAAAATTCTACCACCAAGTACCTCTTCAGGACTCTTCTGTTACAGATTTCCTCAAAATTCTCCAAACAAAAAGAAAAAAAAAGTAAAATATCTTGGCCACAACATTTCTAGAAGTGTGAAATTTCATATATTACACTTTCTAGTCTTCTCATGTCTCTTTTGTATGTAGAGGGGCAAATGCTAACACAGCGCTTGCTCCTGTGGGTTTACAGTACGGCTAAATAAAGGCCGGAGGAGAGCCAAGAGCTTAATTGAGGGACTCAGAAAATAAGGAATCTGAAATGTGCAATTCATTTATTACCAAAACCTAGGCGGGCTAAGGTCAGGAGTCAGAATATCATCTACAGCCCATGAGAAGGAAGCAAAGTTCCTCGATTTTGTTTAATGGCTCAACTATTACTATGATTCGTTTTGTGTTGCTTGACTGTTTTCCTTTCCGCATTTTCTCACTTGTCTGATTAAATGTATTGCTTGACTAAAGCGTCTCTACAGGCAGGCAGAGGCCATGGGGGAGGGAGGTCTGTTCTGGGAAGGCCCCATAGGATCCTGCTCCGTGACAAGCCCTCCTGAACTTTGTATACCCACACTTAACACACTGCCTGACACACAATCGCTTTTGAATGCGTGAACAGTCACAAAAAGAATACGCAGTTGTATGCTATATACGTCAGCAACTCTTTTGCACGAACGCTCTTTACGCGACCATTCTCAGGAGTTTCCAGTCTCCCCTGTCTCCTGTCTTCTCTCTTAGGATTTCCCCAGACCTGCCTTCCTCCACCCTTTTGGTTACTCTCTCCTCCCCCTGAGCTGCCCTGTGCTTGGGCGTGGAGCCTTCACTACAGGCCTTGGTGTTTCTCTTCTCATTCAGAGAAATGGTGTCCTTATTGTCACTGCATCATCCACAAAATCTCCCAGGGGCTGTAACAGCATCTGCTGAATAAATGCCAGAAGGCAGGGAGGAAAGAAGGAAATCCTGCTCCTAACTCTTTGCCTTTAATTCTATCCTTCTCGTTAACATAAACAAACAAAAGAAACAGTCAAATGAAAAATTCAAACTAGCATTGTAAGCCGTAAGCTGTGGGTCTGGGTCCTAAAAGACACAGAGTGAAGAACCCAAGCAGAGGATAAACACCAGACCAGGAAAATTCTACCACCAAGTACCTCTTCAGGACTCTTCTGTTACAGATTTCCTCAAAATTCTCCAAACAAAAAGAAAAAAAAAGTAAAATATCTTGGCCACAACATTTCTAGAAGTGTGAAATTTCATATATTACACTTTCTAGTCTTCTCATGTCTCTTTTGTATGTAGAGGGGCAAATGCTAACACAGCGCTTGCTCCTGTGGGTTTACAGTACGGCTAAATAAAGGCCGGAGGAGAGCCAAGAGCTTAATTGAGGGACTCAGAAAATAAGGAATCTGAAATGTGCAATTCCATTTTTTACCACCGGAGGGAGCAAGACACCAACTAAGAAATGCAAGTTGGCCCAAAGAACTTCTCAAGGCTTGGGTTTCTACAGGTTAGACCCTCTTCACACCTCTATCAGAATCACTAGACGGTGCTTGCTAAAATATTAATTCACAGGCCCTCTTGGATCTAAAAAAGAGATAGAATTTTATCGAGAATTTTAGGTGCTTTTAATGCAATTAACATTTTAAAGCAACCATCCAAAACCTCCAAGGACTAGCAAAATTCGACCATATATGTTCTTTAGTCATAAGTCGTGTCCAACTTTTCTGCAACCCACCAGGCTCCACAGTCCATGGAGTTTTACAGGCAAGAATACTGGAGTGGGTTGCCATTTCTTTCTCCAGTGATCTTCCTGACCCAGACATCGAACTCATGTCCCCTGCTTTGGAAGGCGGATTCTTTACCACTGAGCCACCCAGCGTTCTGTATATACTAAGCCTACATGATTTTCCAGTGTTGTAACCAGTGCCACATCGCTCAGATCTTCATTCAGTTTGTGTATATTTGTTTGGAAAGCCAAACATTAATATAAGGATGGACTAAGATATACAATTTTTGTTCATAATGTCATAGACAGGGGAGATTCAGCAATTTATGCAACAGAAAGTAATTGGATAAAATAATACATATTCCTTTAAAATACATTGTCCTTTGATTTTTTTTTTGTATTGTAATTTTTTTTTTTTTTGTATTGTCAGTTGTCCTTTGATTTTTTAAATTTTACTCTTTAGTTGGTAGAAAATTGCTTTACAATTTTGTGTTGGTTTCTGCCACACAACAATACAAATCAATGATGATTATAAAAATATGCCTTCCGTCCTGAGTCTTCCTGCTTCCCCTCAATCCTACCCTTCTAGGTCATCACAGAGCTCCAGGCTGGGATCCCTGGGTTATTTAGATACTTCCCACTATCTATTTTACACACGTTAGTGTATGTATGTCAATGCTACTTTCTCAGTTCATCCCACCCTTCCCTCCCCATACTGTGTGCACAGGTCTGTTCTCTACTAGGTTCATCAGATCCATTCTTCTAGATTCCATATATATGTGTGTGTGTTATTATACCATATTTGTTTTTTTCTTTCTGACTTACTTCATTCTACTATAACAGGCTCTAGGTTCACCCACCTCACTGACTCAAACGTGTTCTTTTTTATGGCTGGGTAATATTCCCTTGTATAAATGTACCGCAACTTCTTTATCCATTTATCTGTCAATGGGCATTAGGTGGCTTCCATGTCCCAGCTATTGTAAATAGTGCTGCAGTGAACACTATAGTACACATGTATTGTGGTTTTCTCAAGGGTATATGCCCAGTAGTGCGATTACTGGGTCATATGCTAGCCTTATTACTGTTTTTTAAGGAATCTCCATATTGTTTCCCATAGAGGCTGTGTCCATTTACACTTCCACCAACAGTGCAAGAGGGCTTGCTTTTTTTCACTCCCTCACCAGCATTTATTGTTTGTGGAGTTTTTTTGATGATGGTCATTTTGACCCATGTAAAATGATACTTTGTTGTAGTTTTGATCTGCATGTCTCTAATGGTGAGCAACGTTGAGAGTCTTTTCATGTGTTTACGGGCTATCTGTATGTCTTCTTGGGAGAAATGTCTGTTTAGTGCTTCTGCTCATTTTTTGGTTGGTTTTCTAATATTGAGCTGCATAAGCTGCTTATACATTTTGGAAACCCTGTCAATTGCTTCATTTGCTGTTATTCTCTCCCATTCCGAGGGCTGTCTTTTCATCTTGTTCATAGCTTCCTTTGTTGTGCAAAAGCTTCTAAGTTTTATTAGCTCCCATTTGTTTCTTTTTATTTGCACTAATCTAGAAGGTGGGTCAGAGAGAATCTTGCTGTGATTTGTGTCAAAAAGTGTACTGCCTATGTTTTCCTCTAAGAATTCTATAGTTTCTGGTCTTTAGATCTCTAATCCATTTTCAAGTTTGTCTTTGTGTATAGTGTTAGGAAGTCTTCTAATTTCATTCTTTTGCATGTAGCTGACCAATTTTCCCAGTACCATTTATCAAAGAGGCTGTCTTTTCTCCATTGTGTATCTACCCTGTCAAACATTCCAACTTGAAAATGTTTCTCTTGACATAGGATTTCATCCTAAGATAGCCTTCATTCTGTCTTTCTGCCAGTATATCTGGCATTTCCTTCTTTATCATTTCTTCCTGTCCTGTTCCTCATTCCCTTATAGCATATGTCCTAGAATTCAGCTCTTCCAGTCTGCCCCATGGCAGTCCACAGAAGAATGCTGATCTTCCCCTCCTATACACTCCTCTGCTGGCTCCTCTTTGCTCCCAATTTACCTGTCACAGACTACCACAGCAACGATAACCTCCTTTCCCTGTCTCATCATGCCCTCTCCACCTCTGTTCTCCATGCTGATGTCCAAACATACCCTGCCTCATCAACATGCTTCCTCATAACATACCACCTAACACCCTTTGCATAACACATGCAGACCTGTATCCAGCCCTCATCCACTTGCACAATCTCTTATTCCTTCATTCCACCTCAATATCAGCCTCAACAAGTGCACATCCTGGGTCACATCACTGTGACACGTCACTGTTTCCTATCACCATGTCCGCCACCTTCGTGTCTTTGCATGGGTTCCCCCATCTTCCCAAGCCACCTACATTTGACTTTCATGCCTCAAAAGCACTTCTATCCTTTAAGCCTCATTTCAACAGATCGTCTTTAAGTCTTTAACACTTCCAGGAAATTTAAGAATTCATCTCCCTGCAACTTGCTGGGAACAGTTATATTTTATAACTGTTAGTCTGGATCTCTCAAACGTGTTACAGTTTTGTTAACAGCACTCACCCAGGCCTGAAATGACCTCTGGTACACACAGCATCCATCATGGTGTCTGATACTTGTCTAGAACATAGGCATCACTGAGTGCAAAGAAGTATATAAGTGATAGAAAAGACAAAGCTCAGGAAGGAAAAATCTCAACCAGCTGTTAATAGAACAGTCTGGGAGTTTGTTCCCTTTCTGTGTGTTTCCTGTCTTTTCCTTTCCACTCCAGCCAGTTCTCTACGATCAGTGCTGCAGCAGCCCCGGCAGCAGCCCCAGTTCCATGCTCTCTCAGCCCATCCCCACCTCACCAGTCTGTGTAAGCAGACTGTATGTCCCATCTGAGAACCATCATTCCATCTGCTCCTCCTTCCCTGTTCCCTCCTGCGAGAACACCTGCTCAAGTTCTCTTCCCGTTCTCAATAAAACCCATACAGGTAATCGTTCTTCTACACACCCATATCCTACTTACACAAAACCTATATAGAACAGATAGCTTCTACCCCATGGATGGTGCAGTGGTAAACAATCCACCTGCCAATGCAGGAGACCCAGGCTCAATCCTGGGTCAGGAAGATCCCTTGGAGTAGGAAGATCCCTTGGAGTCTACCACTCCAGTATTCTTGCCTGGAAAATTTCATGGACAGAGGAGCCTGGTGGACTACAACCCATCGGGTCTCAGAGTCAGACACACCTGAGCACACTGGCACATACATACACGGTGCTGTTACCATTTTCATGAAGCAAAAACATTAGGGTAGCAGTCATTACATTATCCCTCAGAAATATTCATCTTAAATTCCTTTTGGATGAACTAAGTCTTTAATTTATTTTTTTGTATGCTCCAGTGCATGATTCACACGGCAGGTACTGCATGAGCAATCAATACTCACATGTGTACTGGTTCTTTCACTCACTGGAGGACCCACCATAGACAGAAGCTTTCCTGGTTCATTCATAATACTACAGGAGCATAGATTGATACAGACTCTCAAAAGCCTTGGGACATAAATAAAGGGGAGGGGAGGACACACACCACTGTTCACATTACTGAAGTGTAAGCTGAAATCTCAACACTATCTTGTATGAAAAAGTGTGATGCAATGACAGACATTTTCAGAAAGCCACACACACCTCCCCGCATATTTGATCTTTTGCATCCAAGCACTTTGTGTGTGTGGCTTTCGGTCCATCACCTACACACAGGCCTTCAAGGCTGTGGTAATTATGAAAGGTTACCTCATATTTCATGCCAAGTAATTGCTCGGCTACTTCAAATGGCTTAGTTATTTACAGTAACAGAAATAAGAGCACATAAATATAGCTGGATATTTTTGTGTGGAAAAAAAAAGAGGTGAATGTAATCTACAGCAAAAGACAAATGAAGAGGGAATGACACACAAAACTACCAGCTTGGACTTCCCTTTGTGGTCCAGTGGTTGAGGATCTGCCTGCCAATGTAAGGGACATGGGTTCAATCCCTGATCCAGGAAGATCCCACTTTCCATACAACTACTAAAGCTGCACTCTGGGCTGGCCCTGCAACTGCTGAGCTGAGTGCCTCCAACAACTGAGAGTCCCACTCACAGAGCGTTCGAGTGAGAAGCCTGTGCATCCCTGCAGGAACTAGAGAAAGCTGGCATGCAACAACAAAGACCCACTGCAACCAAAAATCAATCAATTCATAAGAAATCATCAGCTCCAGAGTCGAGTGCTGACCAGGTGGAGGAAGTGGATGAGAGCAGAGCAGCTCCTTCCTCACTGGGCGCATCGCCTGGCCCCACAGCTTGGGCACCCCCCATCACAACCAGCAGTGTGCGCTCATGTTCTACACAGAAAATGTTCACCGGGTGACTAAAAACCATGAGAATTTCTACCTGACAACCTCAGACTATCAAATCTTCATTTTCTTGAAATTAAACATCCTGAACTGTATTGTCCGTGTTATCTACATTATTAAATAACTTGTGTTCTTCACATTGTTCAAAAAGAAGGTAAGCTAATTCTGAGAAACACATAAAAGTTGTGACAATTGACCAGTGCTCAAATAGGTTGAAAATGAAAAAAATAATAATAATAATAACTGACTGAGAAATATGTAAAAGTTGTGACAATTGACCAGTGCTTAAATAGGTTGAAAATGACAAAAATAAGTAGGTCTTAGAAAATCCCCCCTTTGTTAAGCTTATATAGAGTGAAAAATCTCCTCTCATGAAAAAAACTCTCACTGTGTCAATCACTGAAAGTTTCTGTATAGTAATATTAATATAAATACCAAATGTCATTTGTTGGTGTGTGAATTCACTCCTCTGTCTCTCAGAGCTATTCAAAAACTAGTGTCCTAAAGAAATACTGAATGTGCAAATAAAATTAGTCCGTAGTATGGGCAACTGTTTGAAGTAGGTTATTGCTTATATAATCATGTGCTATTAAGCCAAGAAATTCCCATTACAGTAAATTACAGGGAGATGACAAAAGGCATATTTATTGATGCAGTAACTATACCTTCAAGTTACTTCTCTTCATCTCCAAAATTGATGCTCCAAAACATCTTAGTTGGATCAGAACACACTTAAGTAGTCAAGGCTAGAGTGTTAAGAAAAAACAAGAAAAATTCCAGTGGCTTTCTCTAGTGGTCTAGTGGCTTCCCTGGTGGTCCAGTGGGTAAAGAGCCTGCCTTGCAGTGCAAGGGGCACTGGTTCAATCCCTGGCCCAGGAAGATCCCACATGCCTCAGAGCAGCTGGACCAGAGCCAGCGCTCTGGAGCATATGTGCTCAGAGCTAGTGCTCTGCAACGAAAGAGGCCATCGCAATGGGAGACCCACACAGGCCAAAGAATAAAGAATGATGAAAATAAATACATGCAAAACCAATTTTTTAAAAAGGCCAAAAAATTTAAAAAAAAAAAAAGAAAAGAAAATTTCTACTGTTGTCTCACTAATCGACTGTACAGTATGGCTGGCCATGGACAAGTACAGGGAGAGGGCAAAGAGGGAACACAGAAACAGCCAGCCTTGAACTCGTCATGAGAATGTGGCCAAGAGTTTTTTGCAATAGAATGATGAGAACATACCCTGAGCAACTATACAAATATATCCTCTTCATAGTCTCCTCAGGCACAAAGAGAACTGCAAAGTTAAGACAATCAATCAAGCGAATCTCATTCACTACCAGAGCAGTTCTACTCCTTTATGAAACTTTAACTGTGGTAAAGAACATGCTGAATTTCATTTAGACCAAAGGCACATTTTAATCCCCACATGTTAATGGAGTGTTTCCCTGGTTTGACCAGAACCCTCATGCTCAGACACTGTGGGTCTGGACAGTAACATGCAGTTGCACATGCACCTGAGTGCCAACGAAAAGTTGAACGTCAGTTATACTTCTCTGTTCAGGTCTGTAACTCAGAAGTAGAGGCCGAGGTGAGGTGAGGTGAGGTGAGCCGCCTGGCCTCCTGGGTTTCCTCTCAGTGGGCCTGCCTTCTGTGTCTTCTCCTTTCAGGGCTGAGTGGCGATGACTTCCTGGCTGTTGGTCTACGCAGCGGCCGTGTGGTTTACAGTTACAACCTGGGATCTGGCATAGCAAGTGTCAGCAGTGAGCCCTTGGATCTGAGCCTTGGGATCCACACGGTCCATCTGGGGAGGTCCTTCCGAGCAGGCTGGCTGAAGGTACAAGCTCATGCCTCCATCCATCCCACCATTTTACGGAGTGCTGCTGAGGGACAGAGAGGAACGGGCTGGGCTTCCTGCCCCACAAAGCTCATGCATTTGGCATACAAAATAGACCACTAGGGTGACAATTACATCTAAGTAGCTTGGGAATAACTAGAGGATGATTGGTATAAATAAGGTGAGAGAGAGGATTCAGGGAATGCTTCTAGAAAGGTGATACCGGTATGCGTACCATCAAGTAAACAGCAGCTCAAAAAAATAACAGGGGCTAGTTTGGGCTTAAGAAATGCAGATAATTCCTGGCTTTCAGACCAGGAGAAGCAAAAGAGATAGACAAGATCTGTATCACCAAAAGACTTATCTCTAAGAAGTTTAGATTTTTATCCAAAGCACTATGAAGAGCTACTGAATAATTTAAGAAGGGGGGTGGGTGCCATGGTCAATTACCCTTTTCTGATAAATGACAGGCGATCATTTGAGAACAGATGTGTGAGGAAATGGAGACCAGATGGAGAAGACCCAGTGGGATGCCAGCTCCTACTCTTTGGAGAACTGTGATTTTTCATTTATTTATTTTTTGAATTGAAGGATAACTGCTTTACAGAATTTTGTTGTTTTCTGCCAAATCAGCCACAGGTACAGCAATGTCCCCTAGAACTGTGATCTTGACTGAGATGCAAAACCATGACTGCTGTATTAATATTTAATGCAAAGGAGCAGAGACTTAAGTGGTGAAGTGTTTTTAATTATTTCAAAATTCAGGTCTTTGTAAGTTTTCATGCCAAGTGAATGGGACATAACAAAAGAGTATCTTAACAGTTCACCCTGAAGAATGAATTTCTTTTTTTAATAGGTTTTGAATTCTTTTCCTTTTGAAGGTAGATGATCAGCAAAATAAATCCATCATCTCCCCAGGAAATCTGGTTGGTCTCAATGTCTACAATCAGCTTTATGTAGGTGGCTACAGTGAATACATTCCAGAACTCCTGCCAAATGGAGCCGATTTTAAAAATGGCTTTCAAGGTAAGGCATGGGTAGATTTTACACTGTACTCACCTTTCCCAAAATATGAGAAAAGAAAAAATGCTTAAAGAGTATACGTCTAGTTTGAAAACCGACAATGAGGATTACTTTCTAATTGGACTTGAGTAGAGTGGGATTTTAATGGAAAGCATTCGTTAATTTTTACTTTGGGCCTAGGTGTTAGGATGTTTCCAAACACTGAGCTTGGGAATAACCTGGGGAAAAGTAGCTTGGGAATAACTAGAGGATGATTGGTATAAAGAAGGCGAGAGAGAGGACTCAGCGAAGGCCTCTAGAAACGTGATACCGGTATGCGTACCATCAAGTAAACAGCAGCTCAAAAAAATAACAGGGGCTAGTTTGGGCTTAAGAAATGCAGATAATTCCTGGCTTTCAGACCAGGAGAAGCAAAAGAGATAGACAAGATCTGTATCACCAAAAGACTTATCTCTAAGAAGTTTAGATTTTTATCCAAAGCACTATGAAGAGCTACTGAATAATTTAAGAAGGGGGGTGGGTGCCATGGTCAATTACCCTTTTCTGATAAATGACAGGCGATCATTTGAGAACAGATGTGTGAGGAAATGGAGACCAGATGGAGAAGACCCAGTGGGATGCCAGCTCCTACTCTTTGGAGAACTGTGATTTTTCATTTATTTATTTTTTGAATTGAAGGATAACTGCTTTACAGAATTTTGTTGTTTTCTGCCAAATCAGCCACAGGTACAGCAATGTCCCCTAGAACTGTGATCTTGACTGAGATGCAAAACCATGACTGCTGTATTAATATTTAATGCAAAGGAGCAGAGACTTAAGTGGTGAAGTGTTTTTAATTATTTCAAAATTCAGGTCTTTGTAAGTTTTCATGCCAAGTGAATGGGACATAACAAAAGAGTATCTTAACAGTTCACCCTGAAGAATGAATTTCTTTTTTTAATAGGTTTTGAATTCTTTTCCTTTTGAAGGTAGATGATCAGCAAAATAAATCCATCATCTCCCCAGGAAATCTGGTTGGTCTCAATGTCTACAATCAGCTTTATGTAGGTGGCTACAGTGAATACATTCCAGAACTCCTGCCAAATGGAGCCGATTTTAAAAATGGCTTTCAAGGTAAGGCATGGGTAGATTTTACACTGTACTCACCTTTCCCAAAATATGAGAAAAGAAAAAATGCTTAAAGAGTATACGTCTAGTTTGAAAACCGACAATGAGGATTACTTTCTAATTGGACTTGAGTAGAGTGGGATTTTAATGGAAAGCATTCGTTTATATTTATCACTTACTATTTGTGTCCTAGGTGTTAGGATGTTTCAGACAACAACAACAAAAAAAACGGATTCCAACACTTACAAGTTTACATTCTAGTTGGATAAAGGCAGGAACAGACAATAAACAATACATATAATAAATATGTAAATTATATAGTAGTATAAGATGATAAACTCTGTGGGGGGATAAAGGACAAGTGATACAGGGAATCAGGATTGTGGGTGATTTTTTTAATATAGGTAAGTAGAGTAGACCTCATGGAGTCACAGTAAAATTGAAACTCCATCAACCTTTGGAATATACTTTATTTAAAAGATGAGACAGATTTGCTGCCAAGTGTCCACACCATGGAGATATGGCCCACAGTCATCACCAGAGGCCAAGGTGATTAAGAGAAAACCTCAAGTTTGAGTAAGCAATCATATTGCCAAAGTCTGTCTCCCTGTGTTAAGAAAAAAGCATAGACTCAGACTTTCCCTGTAAAGCTGATTCATAGCCGGTTATAACATAAAGGCATGCTTTGAATTACTCTAATAATGCATTTGGGGAAAATAAGTTTTTTGGTGGCTCCTGTGTGTGCATATGCATGCTCAGTTGCTTTAGTCGTGTCTGACTTTTTGCGATACTATTGACCTGTAGTCCTCCAGACTCCTCTGTCCATGGAATTCTCCAGGCAAGAATACTGGAGTGGGTTGCCATACCCTCCTCCAGGGATCTTCCCAATCCAGGGTTGAACCTGTGTTCTCCTTGCATGGTGTGTCCTATCAGGTTTTTGAAATTTTTTTTTTCCTTTTGAAGGTAGATGATCAGCAAAATAAATCCATCATCTCCCCAGGAAATCTGGTTGGTCTCAATGTCTACAATCAGCTTTATGTAGGTGGCTACAGTGAATACATTCCAGAACTCCTGCCAAATGGAGCCGATTTTAAAAATGGCTTTCAAGGTAAGGCATGGGTAGATTTTACACTGTACTCACCTTTCCCAAAATATGAGAAAAGAAAAAATGCTTAAAGAGTATACGTCTAGTTTGAAAACCGACAATGAGGATTACTTTCTAATTGGACTTGAGTAGAGTGGGATTTTAATGGAAAGCATTCGTTTATATTTATCACTTACTATTTGTGTCCTAGGTGTTAGGATGTTTCAGACAACAACAACAAAAAAAACGGATTCCAACACTTACAAGTTTACATTCTAGTTGGATAAAGGCAGGAACAGACAATAAACAATACATATAATAAATATGTAAATTATATAGTAGTATAAGATGATAAACTCTGTGGGGGGATAAAGGACAAGTGATACAGGGAATCAGGATTGTGGGTGATTTTTTTAATATAGGTAAGTAGAGTAGACCTCATGGAGTCACAGTAAAAATTGAAACTCCATCAACCTTTGGAATATACTTTATTTAAAAGATGAGACAGATTTCTGCCAAGTGTCCACACCATGGAGATATGGCCCACAGTCATCACCAGAGGCCAAGGTGATTAAGAGAAAACCTCAAGTTTGAGTAAGCAATCATATTGCCAAAGTCTGTCTCCCTGTGTTAAGAAAAAAGCATAGACTCAGACTTTCCCTGTAAAGCTGATTCATAGCCGGTTATAACATAAAGGCATGCTTTGAATTACTCTAATAATGCATTTGGGGAAAATAAGTTTTTTGGTGGCTCCTGTGTGTGCATATGCATGCTCAGTTGCTTTAGTCGTGTCTGACTTTTTGCGATACTATTGACCTGTAGTCCTCCAGACTCCTCTGTCCATGGGATTCTCCAGGCAAGAATACTGAGTGGGTTGCCATACCCTCCTCCAGGGGATCTTCCCAATCCAGGGGTTGAACCTGTGTCTCCTGCATTGGCAAGAGGGTTCTTTACCACCAGCACCTTGGTGGTTCCTAGTCCCAGAATAATTGGTCAAGAGGCTGCTCACTGTAGTGTTCCTAAGTCGCTCACCCATGACCAGAAACCCAAAGATTGGGACCAAGATGTGATGACCCCGCTAACTCATTTGGGGCACTTGAGTTCCCACCCTGCCTGGCCCCTTCTTCCTACCACTGACTCCTGCCCGAATGCAGATGCAGGGAAACACGACTTGAAGCATATGAAAGCAGCACAGTGGATGCAACATAATACAAGGTCAGGTTTCAGTAAAATTAGTTCATTCTACCAGGGCTCTCAAAGAAACTTTTGCTTTGAATATGTAATCAGAGCCAGATTCTCAGAAGAGTGTTTTAAGAACAACTTAAAGAATATCAAGGCCTATGATAAATGTTCATTTTTTCACTGCAAGAGATCATCTGAAGGGCAAAACAAATCAACGAATTCTTAAAACATTATATACAAAGAAAAGGATGGGCAAACGGTAGGGAAATACATATGAAGGAGGACACACCTTCCACTCAGTGAAACAGAGGCCTTGTGGGGGGTCATCAAAACCTGTCATCACTTGTTTCAGGACACAGTGCTTCCATAGATACTCCAGACACAGCATCAAGGATGTGAGTGTGGACTCTGGAGCCCAACTGCCTGATTGTGTCCCACTCTGCCACCTCCAAGCTCCCAAGCCCTGGCACGTCAGCCAGCTCTGGGACTCACTATGCCTCAGCTGTAAACGGGCACACCATCCAAGTCTGTCTCCTGTGTTAAGAAAAAAGCATAGACTCAGACTTTCCCTGTAAAGCTGATTCATAGCCGGTTATAACATAAAGGCATGCTTTGAATTACTCTAATAATGCATTTGGGGAAAATAAGTTTTTTGGTGGCTCCTGTGTGTGCATATGCATGCTCAGTTGCTTTAGTCGTGTCTGACTTTTTGCGATACTATTGACCTGTAGTCCTCCAGACTCCTCTGTCCATGGGATTCTCCAGGCAAGAATACTGAGTGGGTTGCCATACCCTCCTCCAGGGGATCTTCCCAATCCAGGGGTTGAACCTGTGTCTCCTGCATTGGCAAGAGGGTTCTTTACCACCAGCACCTTGGTGGTTCCTAGTCCCAGAATAATTGGTCAAGAGGCTGCTCACTGTAGTGTTCCTAAGTCGCTCACCCATGACCAGAAACCCAAAGATTGGGACCAAGATGTGATGACCCCGCTAACTCATTTGGGGCACTTGAGTTCCCACCCTGCCTGGCCCCTTCTTCCTACCACTGACTCCTGCCCGAATGCAGATGCAGGGAAACACGTACTTGAAGCATATGAAAGCAGCACAGTGGATGCAACATAATACAAGGTCAGGTTTCAGTAAAATTAGTTCATTCTACCAGGGCTCTCAAAGAAACTTTTGCTTTGAATATGTAATCAGAGCCAGATTCTCAGAAGAGTGTTTTAAGAACAACTTAAAGAATATCAAGGCCTATGATAAATGTTCATTTTTTCACTGCAAGAGATCATCTGAAGGGCAAAACAAATCAACGAATTCTTAAAACATTATATACAAAGAAAAGGATGGGCAAACGGTAGGGAAATACATATGAAGGAGGACACACCTTCCACTCAGTGAAACAGAGGCCTTGTGGGGGGTCATCAAAACCTGTCATCACTTGTTTCAGGACACAGTGCTTCCATAGATACTCCAGACACAGCATCAAGGATGTGAGTGTGGACTCTGGAGCCCAACTGCCTGATTGTGTCCCACTCTGCCACCTCCAAGCTCCCAAGCCCTGGCACGTCAGCCAGCCTCTCTGGGACTCACTATGCCTCAGCTGTAAAACGGGACAATCACAGCACTTCCCTAGTTCTGAGAGAGAGTTCATGGAGAGAGAGCAGAGTGCCTGGCTTTCAGCTCTCACTATGTCAGCAATGACGACAGAGCTGGTGCAGGCAAGGTGGCACAGCTCCAGTCAAACTTTTCCTGGTCTTTCTCTGGCTCTGGATTCAGGCTTCCCTCAGGCTCTGCCAGTTTGTAGGAACTGTGTGACTTTTAGCCTGTTACTGTCTCTGAACCTCCATTTTCTCCTCTGTAAAAAGCAAACCGAAAACCACTTACCCCGTAGGGTGCTTGTGAGTTAATCAATTAAATAAAATAATTGTGTCAAGTGCTTATACCAGAAACCAGTACATGATACACACAATAAACGTTAGCTAACAGTGGCATTCCATCCTGCTGTCAGAGGACTTGATGCTTTCAAAGTTATTGACATCCAGCCTTTCCTGGTTTCCTGCGGTCTTGTTTTTCCCTTTCTATTAGGAACTTTTTATTTTCACATTTTGTTGACAAGAACAAAGACAGGCTTTCATCAATAATTGTCATCTTTTCCAGGAGTGTGTTAATGAACCTACATTCAATACACACACAGCTGGCCCTTCCTCTGACAGAAACAACTAGATTGACATACTTAGAATCATGCCAAGCTTTTTAGGATGAAAATCTTGGATGGGTCGACTTGGCAATTGCCTCTTAATCCAGATCTTATGGGAACTCCAGGATCTTAGTTTAGCCCTTAGTATTATCATTTGTCTCTTGAATCCATCTTCGTGGCTGGTTCCCCTCCATCATAAACTAGCATTTACTACCTACTGCAAGTTATGGACATGTATCACCAACCTATCATCCTGACCTGATTATCTGAAGCTGATCTCACTAGCTCTAAAGAATAAACACAAGGTGTCATCTCTAAAATACAGATTTCTGGACCCTCGCCAGAGCTGTTTTATGAAAATCTCTATGATGGGGCACTGAAAATTTGCATTTCAATAAGCCTCCCCAAATTTGGAAGGACTACATTAATCAATTGTAACAAAGCAAATACAGAGTTTTATGGAAGAATGTAATAATTAGGTTAAGGTCATCACATTTGGCTTTCGAGTGATGATTAAATCATACACATTATCTGATATAGGCTTTTGCATTTCTATAAAGTCTCTAGATACACAGTTCTAATCTAGAAGTTTGCAACCTAAAATACAAATTTTTACCTTATTTTCTTTATAACCTTTCATGTTCATGATGGGGCTATTTAATCCTTCTCCACATTAAAAATCTACATATTCCACGCATAGAGGCCCTTGCTAATAAAAGGGGCTCTTCCCTCCTCTCTGAAGGTGTATCTCCCAAACAGCTGTAGGGTTCTCAGGCTGAGGATCATGGATGGGATTGGGGGGGAGGAGGGTGATTCCCTGAATCCCCTGAAATCACACACACAATTGTGTGTGTACCTGTGTACATTTTTCTGGAGAGAATCATATTTCATCAATATTCTAAGATCTGTTACTTTCACTGACAGACCTATATAGTTCTGATGTAGAATTAAATACCACTTTTGACTAGTGTGAACATGGGGAAATCTATTACCCCAACCATCAATTATGTCACAGTGGCTAGTGTTCATTGATACAGGGATTATTAAATATTACTCATTTGATTAGAGTGGACATACAATAATGCATTAGCAACACTGTAAAGATATTACTCCTACCTGAGAATGCTCCACACTGTTAGTGCTTCAAAGTAGTGCTAGTTTCTGGCTACTTCAGCTTTTCTCATTTTCTCTCTCTTTCTCTCTCTCACTCTCTCTCTTTCTCTCCCTTTTAATTGCATGGGATTTTTCAAACCAGAGCCCATAAGGGAACAGTAATGAGTTTCCTAAAATAATTTAAAAATTCTCTACTGTCAAAAAAAACCTATCACTTATATGCAACTTCACCAGTCTTTCCCATATCTTCGCTCCAAGAGTCTTTTTTATGAGTATCTTTATCATATGCAAGATATAGGCATATAATACCTGGTGAGTGGTTCTATACTAAGCAGATTATGTTTAACTCACTATATAAATAGCAATGAAAGTATACAATATATATTCTACAAATGATTTCCACTGTAATTGCCTTTATATCATACCTTATGTTGAATGACATGAAGCAGCTCTCTATGAAAGAAACACGTATACTGATTAGTATTAAGCAAATGTTTCTCTAAATATAGCATTGCCATGTTTTTAGCAAAAACTACATTTTAGGAGTCCCTCGTAACAAAAGTATTTTATTTATTCATATAAAGGAGAAATGGTTTTAAATGAACACTTCAGATACTAATATATATTACAGTGATTTAAACAAAGTTCTTTTCATCATGTGATTATTTTATAATACAAAAATATTAGCTTCCCACAACTTTTGCAAAAAGGAAAGCTTTTTTTTAATAAAAGAAATACTGTAGTGAATTGCTGAGAGTATAAAAAGGAAAAATAAGCCCCACCTATTGCCAGACATTATACTGAATAGTTCATGCATATTTTCATATTCCTCTTAACTCATGGAATAGTTGTCCTCATTGTAAAGGTGGGAAAATTGACAGATTTCTGTCATCTTTCCATCACATGGCAGCGATTATAACTGAACCCAAACTTACCTGAATCCACCTTCTACTTACACTTTTCCTCTCTGCTGAGTGCATGTTCAACCTGAAAAAAGAAGATTTTAAATCTCACATGTAAGTAAGGTCATACATTTTACATCTGGATAAGACCTTTCTATGTATATGTGGAAAGGTAAATCCCTGAAAGGGAAAAAAATTGCAAGATATGTATAGTAAACTTCTCTACATAAAAATGAAAAGCCACCATAACCAAAATCAAATGGCAATTATTTAATTGGAGAAAGTATTTACAACATGTGACAAACAGCTAATGTGCTTATAATAAGTGTCTAACAAGCAATAGGAAAAAAAGATAAATAGACAAAAATGGAAAATAAGCAACTGAAATGGAAAAATGAAAATGTCTGATATATTCATTAAAAGGTTTTCAACCTCAATTAAAAACAACAAAGGACATTTTATTATTTATTTCCTTTAACAATGAAACAGATGATAACATCTTGCACTGTGTCTATCTATATAGCAGATTATGTTTAACTCACTATATAAATAGCAATGAAAGTATACAATATATATTCTACAAATGATTTCCACTGTAATTGCCTTTATATCATACCTTATGTTGAATGACATGAAGCAGCTCTCTATGAAAGAAACACGTATACTGATTAGTATTAAGCAAATGTTTCTCTAAATATAGCATTGCCATGTTTTTAGCAAAAACTACATTTTAGGAGTCCCTCGTAACAAAAGTATTTTATTTATTCATATAAAGGAGAAATGGTTTTAAATGAACACTTCAGATACTAATATATATTACAGTGATTTAAACAAAGTTCTTTTCATCATGTGATTATTTTATAATACAAAAATATTAGCTTCCCACAACTTTTGCAAAAAGGAAAGCTTTTTTTTAATAAAAGAAATACTGTAGTGAATTGCTGAGAGTATAAAAAGGAAAAATAAGCCCCACCTATTGCCAGACATTATACTGAATAGTTCATGCATATTTTCATATTCCTCTTAACTCATGGAATAGTTGTCCTCATTGTAAAGGTGGGAAAATTGACAGATTTCTGTCATCTTTCCATCACATGGCAGCGATTATAACTGAACCCAAACTTACCTGAATCCACCTTCTACTTACACTTTTCCTCTCTGCTGAGTGCATGTTCAACCTGAAAAAAGAAGATTTTAAATCTCACATGTAAGTAAGGTCATACATTTTACATCTGGATAAGACCTTTCTATGTATATGTGGAAAGGTAAATCCCTGAAAGGGAAAAAATTGCAAGATATGTATAGTAAACTTCTCTACATAAAAATGAAAAGCCACCATAACCAAAATCAAATGGCAATTATTTAATTGGAGAAAGTATTTACAACATGTGACAAACAGCTAATGTGCTTATAATAAGTGTCTAACAAGCAATAGGAAAAAAAGATAAATAGACAAAAATGGAAAATAAGCAACTGAAATGGAAAAATGAAAATGTCTGATATATTCATTAAAAGGTTTTCAACCTCAATTAAAAACAACAAAGGACATTTTATTATTTATTTCCTTTAACAATGAAACAGATGATAACATCTTGCACTGTGTCTGAAGAGGCAGGTGTCCCGTGTTTGGTGGGTTAGTTGTAGCTATGCAAAAGATCCATGACAGGCACTCTGTGAAGCAGCCATGTCTTTTACCCAAGCAGTCTTACTTCTGGAAATTTATAGTAAGGAGATGATTACCAAATGAACAAAGATTTACATATGATAATATCCCTTGTAGCTTTCTTTTTAATAACAAAACACAGAAATGAGTCAATTGTCCAATAGTTATTAAGTATATTATGAAGGTTAATTAAGTATATTATGATCTAAGAGACTATTATGCCATCATTTAAAAACATTAAATGCCATGAGAAAAGAGTTAATGCTTTTCCTGCTATACAAATTTTTGGTATAATATATATATATATTAATATTTGATACAAGATTCTACCTTTGCTTAAAAGAAAATACAGCTAAGCATAGGAAAAGTATTTCTCTCTCTCTCAACAGTATAGACATAGTTGTTGTTCAGTCGCTCAGTCATTTCTTGACTGTTTGCAACCCCATGGACTACAGCACACCAGGTTTCCCAGTCCTTCACCACCTCCCAGAGCTTGCTCAAACTAATGTTCAATGAGTCGATGATGCCATCCAACCATCTCATCCTCTGTTGTCCCCCCTCTTCCTGCCTTCAGTCTTTCCCAGCATTAGGGTCTTTTCCAATGAGTTGGCTGTTTGCATCAGGTGGCCAGAGTATCAGAGCTTCAGCTTCAGCACCAGTCCTTTCAATGAATACTCAGGGTTGATTCCCCTTAGGATGACTGGTTTGATCTCCTTGCTGTCCAAGGGACTCTCAAGAGTCTTCTCCAACACCACAGTTTGAAAGCATCAATTCTTTGGCGCTCAGCCTTCTTTATGGTCCAGCTCTCACATCCATACATGACTACTGGCAAAACCATAGTTTGACCAGATGGACCTTTGTCAGCAAAGTGATGTCTCTGCTTTTTAAAAATGCTGTCTAGCAGTGACTTGACAAAAAGCTTTAGTCTAGGGCCCTCTAAGACTTTTTCAAGTAAATTACATTAATTAAAGATCTATTCTTGGAAGAAAAAAAAACACTGTCTAGGTTTGTCATAGCTTTTCTTCCAAGGAGACAGCACCTTTTAATTTCAAGGGTGCAGTCCCCATCTGCGGTGGTTTTGGAGCCCAGGAAAATAAACTGTCACTATTTTCATTTTCTCCCATCTATTTGCCATCAAGTGATGGAACCTGATGCCATGATCTCAGTTCTTTGAATGTTGAGTGTATCCTGCATGCATGTTCAGTAGTGTCCAACTCTGTGCAACCCCATGGACTATAGTCAGCCAGGCTCCTCTGTCCATGCAATTTTCCAGGCAAGCATACTGGACTGGGCTGCCGTTTCCTTCTTCAGGAGGATATTCTTTGCCGCTGAACCACCTGGGAGCCCCTATTTGTATATCTATACTATATGTATATAATAGAACACAACTGAGCACATACTCAGTGGCACACATATATATAGATACATAGGTATATAGTGATATAGTGATATTGTGGATGATGTTCTAAATTTTTCTCTGTACTTCTGTTTTTATATTTCCTCATTAAATTAACATATATTACTTTACAGTGACATTTTATTTTTTAGTATTATTGTTACTTTATTTTTTAATGTTTATGTTTTTATTTTGGCTGCTGTGAGTCTTTGTTGCTGCACACAGGCATGCTCTAGTTGCAGCCAGTGGAGGCTGCTCTCTAGTTGTGATGCACAGGCTTCTCACTGTGGTGACTTCTCTTATTGTGGCTCAGTAGCTGAGGCGCATGGGCCTAGTTGCCCTGCAGCATGTGTAATCTTCCTGGACTAGGGGTCAAACTCAAGCCCTTGCATTGAAAAGTGGATTCTCAACCACCTAACCATCACAGAAATATGAAATATGCTACTTAAAAAATTATTGTCCTCTTGCTTCAGTCATTTCTTCTATTTGTTAATATGAAGTATGTTCTTTCTTTCCAAGGTTGTATTTTTACTCTTCAAGTTCGAACTAAGAAAAATGGCCATTTCAGAAGCCTGGGAACTCCTGAAGGCCACCCAAATGCTGGGCGCTGTGTGGGTCAGTGCACCTCTAAGACTTTTCAAGTAAATTACATTAATTAAAGATCTATTCTTGGAAGAAAAAAAACACTGTCTAGGTTTGTCATAGCTTTTCTTCCAAGGAGACAGCACCTTTAATTTCAAGGGTGCAGTCCCCATCTGCGGTGGTTTTGGAGCCCAGGAAAATAAACTGTCACTATTTTCATTTTCTCCCATCTATTTGCCATCAAGTGATGGAACCTGATGCCATGATCTCAGTTCTTTGAATGTTGAGTGTATCCTGCATGCATGTTCAGTAGTGTCCAACTCTGTGCAACCCCATGGACTATAGTCAGCCAGGCTCCTCTGTCCATGCAATTTTCCAGGCAAGCATACTGGACTGGGCTGCCGTTTCCTTCTTCAGGAGGATATTCTTTGCCGCTGAACCACCTGGGAGCCCCTATTTGTATATCTATACTATATGTATATAATAGAACACAACTGAGCACATACTCAGTGGCACACATATATATAGATACATAGGTATATAGTGATATAGTGATATTGTGGATGATGTTCTAAATTTTTCTCTGTACTTCTGTTTTTATATTTCCTCATTAAATTAACATATATTACTTTACAGTGACATTTTATTTTTTAGTATTATTGTTACTTTATTTTTTAATGTTTATGTTTTTATTTTGGCTGCTGTGAGTCTTTGTTGCTGCACACAGGCATGCTCTAGTTGCAGCCAGTGGAGGCTGCTCTCTAGTTGTGATGCACAGGCTTCTCACTGTGGTGACTTCTCTTATTGTGGCTCAGTAGCTGAGGCGCATGGGCCTAGTTGCCCTGCAGCATGTGTAATCTTCCTGGACTAGGGGTCAAACTCAAGCCCTTGCATTGAAAAGTGGATTCTCAACCACCTAACCATCACAGAAATATGAAATATGCTACTTAAAAAATTATTGTCCTCTTGCTTCAGTCATTTCTTCTATTTGTTAATATGAAGTATGTTCTTTCTTTCCAAGGTTGTATTTTTACTCTTCAAGTTCGAACTAAGAAAAATGGCCATTTCAGAAGCCTGGGAACTCCTGAAGGCCACCCAAATGCTGGGCGCAGTGTGGGTCAGTGTGACGCTTCTCCGTGTCACCTGATGAACTGTGGCAATGGCGGCACGTGCGTGGAGCGTGGGTCTACCGTCTAGTAAGTGTGATGTCATTAGTAAGCAAAGTCCTTTTCTAACTGTCACTTCTTGACCTGCATATAGCTTTCTCAGAAGGCCATTTAGGTCATCTGGTATTTACATCTATTTAAGAATATTCCAGTTTGTTGTGGTCCACACAGTCAAAGGCTTTAGCATAGTCAATGAAGCAGAAGTAAATGTTTTTCTGGCATTCCCTTGCTTTTGCTATGATCCAACAGATGATGGCAATTATTTTTTAGTGTATCTCAAATACTGCTTAACTGAAATTCATATATTGAATCATTATTTCTCATTTATCTAGCATTTAAAATAAATTAAGTAGGTGACCTCCATTTTGTCTGGTAACTTTACCTTTGATGGGTCCAAGATAAAGTCTCTCTTTGGACTGCACACTGCCCTTTACTCCCCAGATTCTTCTCTAGTCATAAACTGACTGCCTCTTACCGCCAAGGTCCTTTAAGATACCAGGATATCCTCTGGGCAAGCTCCCTTTCATATGTCCCCAAGCTGATCCTAAGTCAGAGTGCCACAAACCCTCAGGTTCACCACCATTGGCCTCACTCCTAGAGGAGTTTTCAGCACCTTCTGCAGCCCGAAGAGCTGGGCCTGTGCATTCTTCAGTGTCAGGGAACATACAGAAGTTGAACTTCTATTTTCTAGGGTTAGGTTGTGAAGTGAAGTGAAAATCACTCAGTCATGTCTGACTCTTTGCGACCCCAGGGACTGTAGCCCACCAGGTTCCTCTGTCCATGGAATTCTCCAGGCAAGAATCCTGGAGTGGGTTCGTCCTTCCCTTCTCCAGGGAATCGTTCCAACCCACAGATGGAATCCAGGTCTCCCATATTGCAGGCAGATTCCTTACCGTCTGAACCACCAGGGAAACCCAAGAATCCTAGAGTGGGCAGCCTATCCCTTCTCCAGGGGATCTTCCAAACCCAGGAATCAAACCAGGGTCTGCTGCATTGCAGGTGGATTCTTTACCAGCTGAACTACCAGCAAAACCCCTTTGACTTAGATTAGGATAGGGTGACATGGGGAGAGGAACTTATAACACTGTTTTATCCAAAGAAATTATTCTCATAAAACCTTCTTTCAATTTCCACATCCTTAATCTGGAGTCCCATACTCAGTTGTTAGCTCTTTCCTTTGACAGTGTGAATCTTGGCTTTCATATGCAACATTTTTTCTATCTTGGAATCTCAGCAAACTTGCCAAGTTAACATCAGGATGATACACAAGCGTATATCTACCTCTGATCAAGTATTCAAATCTGCTGCCTTCTTTCTCATCCTACAGCTGTAACTGTCCTACTGGGTGGAAAGGAGCCTTCTGCACTGAGACAGTTTCCACCTGTGACCCAGAGCATGACCCTCCACACCACTGTAGCGAAGGAGCAACTTGTGTCTCATTGCCTCATGGATACGCCTGTCACTGTCCGCTAGGTGCCACTGGAGTCTACTGTGAACAAGGTGAGGCTCAACTCATGCTGTCCATGGATTTAACTGAGTCAGTTTCCTCTTGAAAAGTAAAATGAAATATGCATAATAATGAAAGAATGCATTCTCTTCTCACCCCCAGTATGTTTGACATTATATTTCACAAATAGGATGGTACTAAATTTCAGTATTACAAAAATACAGCTTTACTTTTGCAAAGCAAAGGAAACCATAAAGAAGACAAAAAGACAACCCTCAGGAAAAAATAATTGCAAATAAAGCAACTGACAAAGGATTGACCTCCAAAATATACAAGCAGCTCAAGCAATTCAATATTAGGAAAGCAAATCATATAATCAAAAAATGGGCAGAAAACTAAAGCAGACATTTCTCCAAAGAAAACATATGTATGGCCAATAAATACATGGAAAAAAAAAAAAAACTCAACATCACTCATTTTCAGAGAAATGCTAATCCAAACTACAGTGAGGTTATACGTCACACCAGTCTGAGTGGCCATCATCAAAAAACTGCAAACAATAAATCCTGGAGAGATGTGGAATAAAGGGAACCTGCTTGCACAGTTAGGGAAATGTAATCTGATACAACCACTGAGAATAGTCTGGAGATTTCTTTAAATACTAATAAACTAGCATACGACCCAGCAGTCACTCTACTGGGCATATACCCTGAGAAAGGCATAATTCAAATGACACATGTACCCCAGTATTCATTGCAGTACTATTTACAATAGCTAGCACATGAAAGCAGCCTAGGTATTCACCAAAAAAAGAATGTATAAAGAAGTTGTGGTACATTGGAATGGAATACAATGGAATATTCAGTCAGTTCAGTTGCTCAGTCATGTCCAACTCTTTGTGACCCCATGAACTGCAGCATGCCAGGCTTCCCGATCCTTCACCATCTCCCAGAGCTTGCTCAAACTCATGCCCATTGACTCAGTGATGTTATCCAACCATTTCACCTTCTATGATCCCCTTTTCTTTTTGCCTTCTGTTTTTCTCAGGATCAGTGTCTTTTCTAATGAGTTGGCTCTTCGAATCAGGTGTCAAAGTACTGCAGCTTCAGTTTCAGCATCAGTCCCTCCAATAAATATTCAGGGTTGATTTTCTTTAGGATTGATTGGTTTGATCTCCTTGCAGTCCAAGGGACTCTCAAGAGTCTTCTCCAACACCACAGTTCCATGGTATCAATTCTTCAGCACTCAGCCTTCTTTATGGTCTGACTCTCACATCTATACATAACTGCTAGGAAAACCATACAAGCTTTTATTGGAAAAGTGATGTCTCTGCTTTTTATTTTATTTTATTTTTAAAGATTTATTTATTTATTTTGGTGGGGGTGGGGTGGGGAGGGGGGGGGGTGGGCGGGCCACTTCTATTGGTCTTTCATTTCTCTATTTTCATTCGTCTTCATTCTTTGGCTCCTGTGGGCCTCCCATCGGTGGCGTCTGTCATTGCAGAGGCCGACTCTGGGCGCATGCGCCCAGAGCTCCGGCTCAGTAATTGGACACATCAGTCCAGCCGCTCCGCACGTGGGCCAGGGCTCGAACGCCTGCCCAGGCCTGCTAATCCAAACTACAGTGAGGTTATACGTCACACCAGTCTGAGTGGCCATCATCAAAAAACTGCAAACAATAAATCCTGGAGAGATGTGGAATAAAGGGAACCTGCTTGCACAGTTAGGGAAATGTAATCTGATACAACCACTGAGAATAGTCTGGAGATTTCTTTAAATACTAATAAACTAGCATACGACCCAGCAGTCACTCTACTGGGCATATACCCTGAGAAAGGCATAATTCAAATGACACATGTACCCCAGTATTCATTGCAGTACTATTTACAATAGCTAGCACATGAAAGCAGCCTAGGTATTCACCAAAAAAAGAATGTATAAAGAAGTTGTGGTACATTGGAATGGAATACAATGGAATATTCAGTCAGTTCAGTTGCTCAGTCATGTCCAACTCTTTGTGACCCCATGAACTGCAGCATGCCAGGCTTCCCTATCCTTCACCATCTCCCAGAGCTTGCTCAAACTCATGCCCATTGACTCAGTGATGTTATCCAACCATTTCACCTTCTATGATCCCCTTTTCTTTTTGCCTTCTGTTTTTCTCAGGATCAGTGTCTTTTCTAATGAGTTGGCTCTTCGAATCAGGTGTCAAAGTACTGCAGCTTCAGTTTCAGCATCAGTCCCTCCAATAAATATTCAGGGTTGATTTTCTTTAGGATTGATTGGTTTGATCTCCTTGCAGTCCAAGGGACTCTCAAGAGTCTTCTCCAACACCACAGTTCCATGGTATCAATTCTTCAGCACTCAGCCTTCTTTATGGTCTGACTCTCACATCTATACATAACTGCTAGGAAAACCATACAAGCTTTTATTGGAAAAGTGATGTCTCTGCTTTTTATTTTATTTTATTTTTAAAGATTTATTTATTTATTTTGGTGGGGGTGGGGTGGGGAGGGAGGGGAGTGGGCGGGCCACTTCTATTGGTCTTTCATTTCTCTATTTTCATTCGTCTTCATTCTTTGGCTCCTGTGGGCCTCCCATCGCGGTGGCGTCTGTCATTGCAGAGTGCCGACTCTGGGCGCATGCGCTCCAGAGCTCCGGCTCAGTAATTGGACACATCAGTCCAGCCGCTCCGCGGCACGTGGGATCTTCCCAGGCCAGGGCTCGAACCGGCGCCCCTTGCACTGCAAGGCGGTGTCCTTACCCACTGGACCACCAGGGAAGCCCCAGGCTTTTATTTTTGAATCTGTTTTAGGGGAACTTTTGGCCAAAGTCCAAGAAGAGTCCCTTCTCCATGTCACATCTTAAATTAATAATTGCTACTTTGAAAACTGTAAGAGACAGAGTTTTTCTTCAACAAAGCCCTTTCTGTTTTCTATTCAAGATACTAACATTAAGTAACAAAAGAATCCCCTCACAGTGGATTTTCAACTCTCTACTGATACATTTTCTCCCTCAAAATATTTTACCTCTTGTGTCATGTTCCACAACCTAGGAACAAAGACAAAAAATAAAGTTTGTTTACAGTCAATTTCTATGGATAGGTTTAGTGGCTTCCTCCCTTAAGGCAGATCTGCCCACTGTCTTTTTATCTGAGATGACTGACAGTGATAGAATCCAACCATAAACTCTACCTTCTTATTTGAGGAAGAAAGCTGAGAGAAGGCTCCCTCTTGTTTCTAATAGCAGCAAAGTTAAATCTCCATGACCATTGGGAAAGATATAAAGACTGCAGGATATGTCATCATTTCACTCCTTCATTTGTTAAAATCTCTATAGTCTGTTCTAAGAAAAAAAGAAAAGCAAGCCAAGTTTTCTGTACGATCCTGATCAAGGAATACAGTGAGGCCAATGGTAAAGAAAACCCTGTGGTCTCAGCAGCAGAACTGTCTAAGAGTCCGCGACACCTTTATAAAGGTCACAGTGAGGATACAGAGTGACAGAGACCAGCATAGGACCTGGCACATAACAAGTACACCTTAAATATGAGCCCTCTTACAGAGGAGTGAGGTGTTACATTAGACTTGTCCTAAATGCAGGTCATGTCCACATAGGTATATTTTTGATCATTTTCTTTTTTAAAGTGTGGGTTAGTTTTAAATAGATTCTTAAGCTAAAATATTTTAACTTTCCTTATTTTAAAAAGACAATACTTTTTTTTTTTTTTTTAAGATTTATTTATTTATTTTGGGGGGTGAGGTAGGGGTGGGGTGGGGAGGGAAGGGGCGGGTGGGCCACTTCTATTGGTCTTTCATTTGTCTATTTTCATTCATCTTTGTTTTTTGACCCGTGTGGGCCTCCCATCGCGGTGGCCTCTGTTGTCGCAGAGCACCGGCCCTGGGCGCATGTGCCCCAGGCTAGGTAATTGGGCACATGGGTCCAGCCGCTCCGCGGCACATGGGATCTTCCCAGGTCAGGGATCGAACTGGTGCTGCTTGCACTGCAAGGCGGTGTCCTTACCCACTGGACCACCAGGGAAGCCCAAGACAATACTTTTTATTATATAAAAGATGCAAAGAAACCAAGCTATTATGATCAATATAGTAGACATAAACTTTTCAAAAAGATCAAAAAAGAGAAGCAAGTGTTTCCCTAGTGGTCCAGTGGGTAAAGAGTCCATCTTGTCCTTCAAGGGACGCTGGTTCGATCCCCGGCACGGGAAGATCCCACATGCCGTGGAGAGGCTGAACCGGTGTGACCAATTACGAGCCAGTGCTCTGGAGCGCATGCGCCCAGAGCGGTACTCTGCTTCAGGAGAGGCCACTGCAATGGGAGGCCCGCACGGGCCGAAGAACAAAGATGGATGAAAATAAATGAAAGACCAATAGAAGTGGCCAAAAAAAAGGAAAAAAAGGAGGAGCAATACTCCACTGTGTATCTATCTGTCTATCTATCTACACCAATTTCCTTATCCATTCATCTGCTGATGGACATCTAGGTTATTTCCATGTCTTAGCTATTGCAAATAGTGCCACAATGAATATTAGTGCAACTGTGTCTTTTTCAATTATGTTTTCCTCAGGGTGTATGCCCAATAGTGGGATTGCTGGGTCATATGCTGGTTTTATTCCTAGTTTTTTAAGAAATTTCCATATTGTCCTCCATAGTGGTTGTACCAATTTACATTACCATCAACAGTGCAAAAGGGCTCCCTTCTCTCCACACCCTCTCCAGTTTGTAGAGTTTTTGATGATGGCCATTCTGACCAGTGTGAGATATCTCATTGTAGTTTTGATTTGCATTTCTTTAATAATGAATGATGTTGAGCATCTTTTTGTGTTTATTAGCCATCTTTGGAGAATTGTTTAGTTTTCCCACTTTGTTTTTTGACCCGTGTGGGCCTCCCATCGCGGTGGCCTCTGTTGTCGCAGAGCACCGGCCCTGGGCGCATGTGCCCCAGGCTAGGTAATTGGGCACATGGGTCCAGCCGCTCCGCGGCACATGGGATCTTCCCAGGTCAGGGATCGAACTGGTGCTGCTTGCACTGCAAGGCGGTGTCCTTACCCACTGGACCACCAGGGAAGCCCAAGACAATACTTTTTATTATATAAAAGATGCAAAGAAACCAAGCTATTATGATCAATATAGTAGACATAAACTTTTCAAAAAGATCAAAAAAGAGAAGCAAGTGTTTCCCTAGTGGTCCAGTGGGTAAAGAGTCCATCTTGTCCTTCAAGGGACGCTGGTTCGATCCCCGGCACGGGAAGATCCCACATGCCGTGGAGAGGCTGAACCGGTGTGACCAATTACGAGCCAGTGCTCTGGAGCGCATGCGCCCAGAGCGGTACTCTGCTTCAGGAGAGGCCACTGCAATGGGAGGCCCGCACGGGCCGAAGAACAAAGATGGATGAAAATAAATGAAAGACCAATAGAAGTGGCCAAAAATTTAAAAAAAAAGAAAAAAAAGGAGGAGCAATACTCCACTGTGTATCTATCTGTCTATCTATCTACACCAATTTCCTTATCCATTCATCTGCTGATGGACATCTAGGTTATTTCCATGTCTTAGCTATTGCAAATAGTGCCACAATGAATATTAGTGCAACTGTGTCTTTTTCAATTATGTTTTCCTCAGGGTGTATGCCCAATAGTGGGATTGCTGGGTCATATGCTGGTTTTATTCCTAGTTTTTTAAGAAATTTCCATATTGTCCTCCATAGTGGTTGTACCAATTTACATTACCATCAACAGTGCAAAAGGGCTCCCTTCTCTCCACACCCTCTCCAGTTTGTAGAGTTTTTGATGATGGCCATTCTGACCAGTGTGAGATATCTCATTGTAGTTTTGATTTGCATTTCTTTAATAATGAATGATGTTGAGCATCTTTTTGTGTTTATTAGCCATCTTTGGAGAATTGTTTGTTAAGGTCTTCTGCCCACTTTTGATCGAATTGTTTTTCTGGTATTGAGCTGCTTGTATATTTTGGAGATGATCAGTTGTTTAATTTGCTATTATTTTCTCCCATTCTCAAGATTGTCTTTTCACCTTCCTTATAGCTTCCTTCATTGTGCAAAAGTTTTTAAGTTTAGTTAAAACCCATTTGTTTATTTTTGTTTTCATTTCGTTACTCTAGAAGGTGGGTCAAAGATCTTGCTTAATCTCAATGACTTAACAAAAATTAATTTCTTCCTCACAGAATGGTTCAGCAAGGGGGCTTTTCTCAGACTAGTTACTCAGGGACTCAGGTGGATAGAAACTCTTGACTTATACTTCTACTACAACCATGGAGTCTAAAAAAAGTGAAGAGCAAATCATGCCTTGGTTCTGACAGAAATGATACGCGTTACTTGTGCTCACACTTCATTGGCCTGAGCAAATCCCAAGGTCAATCCCAACCTCAAAAGGACAGGAAAGTGCAGTCTTATCATGAAAAGGAGAGGAAAATTGAAATGTTACATAAGCAGCCTTAAAGGTTACCATATTCTCCCTATCCCACTAATAAAGACCAGTAGATTACCAGATATCAATATATTACAATGGAATTAAGAAGAGGCCTTTTTATCCCTTTAAGTGCCTTTTAAACTTTTTAACTATGTTGGTTAAAAAAATAAACAAAAACCAAGATCATACATTCTGAAATGTTTAATGATCTCTTCATAGAAACTGTTTTGAATTTTCTGAGTTTCAACTATGGGGTCCTTAGTAAGCCTTGGTAGATCATGACCGTTACAGACAGTCACTCAGAGATAATCCAGTGCCAAACCACAAAGAGAAGCACTTAAAGAGATGATGGAAACCATGTAAAATTGAAACAGAAATATAGGTTGCCCAGGACCATACACTCAATGCCACAGTGAAGTAGTGGATTATATCTTGAATTACATTTCCATTCAGGTTCAGCCCACATTCTGAGATTTTGTTAATGTAAATTTGTTGATGATGGCCATTCTGACCAGTGTGAGATATCTCATTGTAGTTTTGATTTGCATTTCTTTAATAATGAATGATGTTGAGCATCTTTTTGTGTTTATTAGCCATCTTTGGAGAATTGTTTGTTAAGGTCTTCTGCCCACTTTTGATCGAATTGTTTTTCTGGTATTGAGCTGCTTGTATATTTTGGAGATGATCAGTTGTTTAATTTGCTATTATTTTCTCCCATTCTCAAGATTGTCTTTTCACCTTCCTTATAGCTTCCTTCATTGTGCAAAAGTTTTTAAGTTTAGTTAAAACCCATTTGTTTATTTTTGTTTTCATTTCTGTTACTCTAGAAGGTGGGTCAAAGATCTTGCTTAATCTCAATGACTTAACAAAAATTAATTTCTTCCTCACAGAATGGTTCAGCAAGGGGGCTTTTCTCAGACTAGTTACTCAGGGACTCAGGTGGATAGAAACTCTTGACTTATACTTCTACTACAACCATGGAGTCTAAAAAAAGTGAAGAGCAAATCATGCCTTGGTTCTGACAGAAATGATACGCGTTACTTGTGCTCACACTTCATTGGCCTGAGCAAATCCCAAGGTCAATCCCAACCTCAAAAGGACAGGAAAGTGCAGTCTTATCATGAAAAGGAGAGGAAAATTGAAATGTTACATAAGCAGCCTTAAAGGTTACCATATTCTCCCTATCCCACTAATAAAGACCAGTAGATTACCAGATATCAATATATTACAATGGAATTAAGAAGAGGCCTTTTTATCCCTTTAAGTGCCTTTTAAACTTTTTAACTATGTTGGTTAAAAAAATAAACAAAAACCAAGATCATACATTCTGAAATGTTTAATGATCTCTTCATAGAAACTGTTTTGAATTTTCTGAGTTTCAACTATGGGGTCCTTAGTAAGCCTTGGTAGATCATGACCGTTACAGACAGTCACTCAGAGATAATCCAGTGCCAAACCACAAAGAGAAGCACTTAAAGAGATGATGGAAACCATGTAAAATTGAAACAGAAATATAGGTTGCCCAGGACCATACACTCAATGCCACAGTGAAGTAGTGGATTATATCTTGAATTACATTTCCATTCAGGTTCAGCCCCACATTCTGAGATTTTGTTAATGTAAATTTTAAAATCAAAGTAACCATATTCTGCAAAATTGAAGTTGACTGAAGGTACTATTAGTTTTCTCTTAGATTTATATTAATATTATAGAAATGAGATATCACTATCACAACTCTGAATAAAGGCAGGAAAGAAAACAACACCTTTACTTGAAACCATCCACTCTGGGGGAAGAACTGCTTGATTTTTTTTTTTTTAATTTTTATTTTTTAAGGAGACATGATCCAGTTTACTATTGTTTTAAGTACAGCATAGGGCATTTTAGCCCCCCTGATGGTTTGTCTTTTTTTTTAAACCGTTATTTTACTTTTAACCTTTACAGAGTTTTGTTGTTTACAGATATGCATGTTCCCAGATTAGTCATATGTATATTCCCCCCTTCCCACCCCTCCCAACCATCACACAGCACCCCTGAAAGGTCCCCTTTTCTCACAGAGCAATGACTAGAGCTATTTTCTGCACTTATGATAGTACAGGCCTTCGTGCTACTTCCTTTACGCCTCCCACCCTCTGTTCCTTCCCCACAATGTCTATATGTCCACTGTCCATGTCTGTCTTTCTGTCGCTTCACTGCATGTGCCATCATCACCATCCTACTAGATTCCATATATGTGTGTTAATATACTGTATTTGTCCTTCTCTTTCTGACTGACTTCACTTTTTATGATACGTTCTAGATCCAGCCACATCATTAGGGCTGATTCTTCAGCATTTCTCTTTACAGCTGTGGAACTGCTTGATTTAGAAAACAGTCAGATTAGCTGCTGACTCTGGACTCAGGAGCTTATTACTTCATATTACTCTTAACACAACTTTACTTCCAACCAGGAAACATCTTTTTGTATAACCACCTGCCCTGTTCTACTGAGTGTATACCCAGGAACAAAATCAGAGAAGCTGCTTCCCTTCTAGACAGCATGAAAGGATGTTAGTATGTGGGCACAAGGGAGGACTGTCTCTAACACACGAGGCTGTGAGGGTCAGAGGTCAGGGCAGCAGGACTTCATGCTGAGTGGCTGGAAGGCAAGGGAAGAAATAGAAAAGTGATCATAAATATCTTATAGTGAACAACATTTACAAAGCATATGTGACCCCAGTCCTAAGAACACAGAGGCAGAATCTATCCCCTCTATTTTGCAAGTGACTAAATGGAGGGTCAGACAGCTAAATGACTTGTCCTGGAGTATTTCAGGAGCTGGTAGAGCCCAAGAGGACCCCCAGGTCTGGGTGGCAAGGCAGAGCTAAACCAGAGACACCAGACACACACCGAGTGAAAGACTCACACCTGAGCTGTGTCTTGAAGAAAGGTATTATAGAACCTTAATATTTACGTATCAATCAGTTCTGTAGGAAGATGTCTATAGAACTCACAATGGAAAATTGGAAAAGTCAGTTAGGGTCCAAATTTGGAAATATCCAGGGATTGGATTATGGATTTAATTTGGTGAGTTCCACCTTCTACCCTCAATGTTTCCATACTTACACTTGGAGGAATATTATTAAATCAAACTGTGGCAAATTTGTAAATCTGTGCAACTTTTACTTGTTAGTTGACTTCTTCTTTTGGCCCTATTGAATATTCATCAGACCAACTATTTCTAGCGGTAATATGCCTTTCCGTGTTAGTGGAAGAAATTTTTACTTCCACCCTCTGTTCCTTCCCCACAATGTCTATATGTCCACTGTCCATGTCTGTCTTTCTGTCGCTTCACTGCATGTGCCATCATCACCATCCTACTAGATTCCATATATGTGTGTTAATATACTGTATTTGTCCTTCTCTTTCTGACTGACTTCACTTTTTATGATACGTTCTAGATCCAGCCACATCATTAGGGCTGATTCTTCAGCATTTCTCTTTACAGCTGTGGAACTGCTTGATTTAGAAAACAGTCAGATTAGCTGCTGACTCTGGACTCAGGAGCTTATTACTTCATATTACTCTTAACACAACTTTACTTCCAACCAGGAAACATCTTTTTGTATAACCACCTGCCCTGTTCTACTGAGTGTATACCCAGGAACAAAATCAGAGAAGCTGCTTCCCTTCTAGACAGCATGAAAGGATGTTAGTATGTGGGCACAAGGGAGGACTGTCTCTAACACACGAGGCTGTGAGGGTCAGAGGTCAGGGCAGCAGGACTTCATGCTGAGTGGCTGGAAGGCAAGGGAAGAAATAGAAAAGTGATCATAAATATCTTATAGTGAACAACATTTACAAAGCATATGTGACCCCAGTCCTAAGAACACAGAGGCAGAATCTATCCCCTCTATTTTGCAAGTGACTAAATGGAGGGTCAGACAGCTAAATGACTTGTCCTGGAGTATTTCAGGAGCTGGTAGAGCCCAAGAGGACCCCCAGGTCTGGGTGGCAAGGCAGAGCTAAACCAGAGACACCAGACACACACCGAGTGAAAGACTCACACCTGAGCTGTGTCTTGAAGAAAGGTATTATAGAACCTTAATATTTACGTATCAATCAGTTCTGTAGGAAGATGTCTATAGAACTCACAATGGAAAATTGGAAAAGTCAGTTAGGGTCCAAATTTGGAAATATCCAGGGATTGGATTATGGATTTAATTTGGTGAGTTCCACCTTCTACCCTCAATGTTTCCATACTTACACTTGGAGGAATATTATTAAATCAAACTGTGGCAAATTTGTAAATCTGTGCAACTTTTACTTGTTAGTTGACTTCTTCTTTTGGCCCTATTGAATATTCATCAAACCAACTATTTCTAGCGGTAATATGCTTTCCAGTCTTCCCGTGTTAGTGGAAGAAATTTTGATTTCTTTGCTAATTCACAATTCCCAGTGTGATTGCTCCTGCCATCATATCACATGCCTTATTCACTGCATTTCTGTGCAAAGCTATACCCTTCTGATCTATGAATATGTCCCTGCTTACATTGTCTTTAATTTCATAGTCTTATAGTTTTCTCTCCAAAATTCTACATAAATTTTGTGATATTCATATATTTTTAAAATATTTAATATTTTCCTACTGATGTATAGAAACATAATTAGCTTTTTCTTTTTCATTTTTCTTTTGGACTCTTTCATTTATTTATTTTCATCCATCTTTATTCTTTGGTCTGTGTGGGCCTCCCATTGCAGTGACCTCTGCTTGTAGAGCACTGACTCTGAGACCATGCACTCCAGAGTGCTGGCTCATAATTGGACACGTGGGTCCAACCACTCCGCGGCACATGGGATCCTCCCAGGTCAGGGATCGAACCGGTTTCTCTTGCACTGCAAGGCGGACTCTTTATCCACTGGACCACCAGGGAAGCCCTAGCTTTTTCATATTGAGTTTTTATAAAGTAACATAGCTTTAAATTTTATTAATTTTGATGTAAGATTTTTTTCTACAAATACTTCATTTAAGAAGAATGACAATTTTTTCTTCCTTTCAAACCTTATACATAATATTTTTTTTTCTTGCCTCATGGCAGTGAATAAAGTCATGTTTGGGCTTCCCTGGTAGCTTAGCTGGTAAAGAAACTGCCTGCAATGCACAAGACCCTGGTTCAATTCCTGGGTAGGGAAGATCCCTGGAGGAGGGCAAAGCAACACATTCCAACATTCTTGCCTGGAGATTCCCCATGAATAGAGAAGCCTGGCAGGGTACTGTGCATGAGGTCACAAAGAGTGGAACACGACTGAGCAACTAAGCTCAGCACAGCACAAAGTCATGTTTAACCCTAAAAAGAAGTGCTTAACTGTGGACACACAATTTGTTCTTCATCTTAAAAAGAATACTTTTAATATTTTAGTATTAATTATGATAATAATCTGCTATAGGTATTTGGTAAACCCCATTTATTAGCAAAAAAATTTTTTTTTTAATTCTAGTCCTAATTTAAGAGCTTTCATCATTAATTTGATGTTGAATTTTATCAAATATTCTTGGATCAACTGAGATAATCATATGATTTTTCTTCTTTAATATGGTCAATTGTAGGGAATTCCTTGGTGGTTCAGTTTTTAAGAACCCATCTGCCAGTTGTTGTAAGAGATGTGGGTTTGATTCCTGGGTGGGAAGATCCCCTAGAGAAGGAAATGGCAACCCACTTCAGTAGTCTTGTCTGGAAAATTCCATGGTCATGGGATTGAAAAGCTTGCACGCATACACACGCAGTCAATTATGTTGGTTGATTTTCTTATGATAAATTGTTTGATAGTATTGTTTAAAATTCTTACAGCTATGTGTACCAGTGAGACCACTCTATAATTTATTTATTTTCATCCATCTTTATTCTTTGGTCTGTGTGGGCCTCCCATTGCAGTGACCTCTGCTTGTAGAGCACTGACTCTGAGACCATGCACTCCAGAGTGCTGGCTCATAATTGGACACGTGGGTCCAACCACTCCGCGGCACATGGGATCCTCCCAGGTCAGGGATCGAACCGGTTTCTCTTGCACTGCAAGGCGGACTCTTTATCCACTGGACCACCAGGGAAGCCCTAGCTTTTTCATATTGAGTTTTTATAAAGTAACATAGCTTTAAATTTTATTAATTTTGATGTAAGATTTTTTTCTACAAATACTTCATTTAAGAAGAATGACAATTTTTTCTTCCTTTCAAACCTTATACATAATATTTTTTTTTCTTGCCTCATGGCAGTGAATAAAGTCATGTTTGGGTTTCCCCTGGTAGCTTAGCTGGTAAAGAAACTGCCTGCAATGCACAAGACCCTGGTTCAATTCCTGGGTAGGGAAGATCCCTGGAGGAGGGCAAAGCAACACATTCCAACATTCTTGCCTGGAGATTCCCCATGAATAGAGAAGCCTGGCAGGGTACTGTGCATGAGGTCACAAAGAGTGGAACACGACTGAGCAACTAAGCTCAGCACAGCACAAAGTCATGTTTAACCCTAAAAAGAAGTGCTTAACTGTGGACACACAATTTGTTCTTCATCTTAAAAAGAATACTTTTAATATTTTAGTATTAATTATGATAATAATCTGCTATAGGTATTTGGTAAACCCCATTTATTAGCAAAAAAATTTTTTTTTTAATTCTAGTCCTAATTTAAGAGCTTTCATCATTAATTTGATGTTGAATTTTATCAAATATTCTTGGATCAACTGAGATAATCATATGATTTTTCTTCTTTAATATGGTCAATTGTAGGGAATTCCTTGGTGGTTCAGTTTTTAAGAACCCATCTGCCAGTTGTTGTAAGAGATGTGGGTTTGATTCCTGGGTGGGAAGATCCCCTAGAGAAGGAAATGGCAACCCACTTCAGTAGTCTTGTCTGGAAAATTCCATGGTCATGGGATTGAAAAGCTTGCACGCATACACACGCAGTCAATTATGTTGGTTGATTTTCTTATGATAAATTGTTTGATAGTATTGTTTAAAATTCTTACAGCTATGTGTACCAGTGAGACCACTCTATAATTATCCCCTCTTACACTGTCCTTCACAGGGTTTTATACCAAGCTTATGCTATACTCAAAATACAAATCATGGAGTGTTATATCTTTCTATGCATATGGAAGAGTTTGTGTAAGATGGGAATTATTTCTCTTTAATTGGTAGACTTTGTATAGTCATCTTGGACTGACATGTCCTTGTGGAAAAATTTTGATAACTGATTCAGTTGCTTTAATTCTTATAGACATATCATGTTTTAAATTTTTTCCTCTTAATTCAGTTTTTATAAGCTGTATTCCTTTAGGAATTCACTTATTTCTCTTAAATCTTCAAATTTATTGCTATAAAGTTGCCCATTAGAATCTCTGATTATGTTTTTAATATTTGCAGCATTTATAGTATAATTTATTTTTTCCTTGAAAAGTTGATCACTGAAGCTTGGGTTTAACAGGCTTGACAAATACCTTGAAGACAAAATCTAGTTTTATCATCATATTTATTAAGCATCTGTTTCCTTTTTTTTCCCACTTTTTTCCATTCATTTTTGTTGATTGTTTTGCCTCCAAGTGTTCTTTGCTTTTCAGATCGTCAATTTATCTAAAAAGGTATTTTAAAACAGTTTCTCCAACATTTCTACTTATTTTCATGACGGAGATGGAATTAACCATGTTATCTAATTTACCAGTTTGTGAAAAGTAAAGTCAACTGTTAGATACATTTTAAAGAAACCCTCTGACTAGTATGAACATAAAGCATTGAAAACTATAGTAGAGAGTTACGAGTGCTGTGACAGGGCAGTATTGAAGACAATACTGTGGGAGCCTAATCAGGAGTTTGGAGGGTCAAGGAGGAACAGCAATTAAGGAAAGATTTGTCCACAGAGTACCAGGGCACCAGCCTGTAACCCGCTCACCTCTACTCCCATTAAATAGCAAGATAAAGGGAGACATGGTGGTCCTTTTTCCCTTTTAAAGCTAAGTGAAACTCACTCAGTCAGCCTGACTCTCTGTGACCCATGGACAAGCCATGGAATTCTCCAGGCAAGAATACTGAAGTGGGTAGCCTTTCCCTTCTCCAGGAGATCTTCCCAACTCAGGGATTGAACTCAGGTCTCCTGCACTGCAGGCAGATTTTATATATATATATATATATATATATATATATATATAAAATGTGTGTGTATGTGTATATATATACATGAATAGGATGATAATTCAAAGACAACTCAACTGACAATTTAAAAATTCAAGTACGCTTGAAGCAAGATACACAGTACAGATATAAGAAAAATATATAAAGTGAAAAAGGAAAAAAATCTGCTGAAATATATTTGTAATTCACATTTCTTATTTCCCTCTTTGGTATGCACTATTTGAGAGCACTTTTGACACCTGAAATGAGAAAATGATGATGTGTTGAGAGAGGTTGCTGCCTCCTAATAGGAGCAAATCTGTTTATACCCCCACTCCCCACCCACTTGCACTGCCTTGGCCTGCAGCTAATGACCCCCACCCCTACAGACAACCCTCCTTCTGGGGTCCTCTGCCAGCATTCCTCCATCTGTTGGGCTGGACTTTTCTGCAGAGTTGTGGAGATGTTTCTTCCTTTTTATCTTATGTTTGTTGCAAGAGTATTCAATCAGCACTTCTTTCAAATCTCAATGTCTTCCAAAATCCTTAGCGAAAATGACTCTTCTAGTAATTTAAACTGCAGCTTCCTCTTCGTTCCCATGCTGAATTTGGAGATACATAACTTTGGAGACAAAGAGGCATAAAACTAGCAGACTAATCCAATTAGCAAATATTACACCTGCCAACTCCAAACTTGTCTGCCTGCCTGTTTTCTTTTTTGCCACATCATGCAGTAGACAGGATCTAGTTCCCTCACCAAGGATTGAACCATTGCCCCCTGAATTGGGAGCTGGGAGTCTTAGCCATCAGACTGCCAGAGAAGTCTCTGATTCATTCGTTGAGATAAGCAGTCCAGGAAATGTCTCAGTGTTACTTTTGTTATCTATGAGTTTCAACTGAGGCCTTAAAACTGAAAACAATAGGTGTCATGTATACCCACAAGTCTAAAAAGTTTATGGATAATAAAATGTCACTATACACCAACCAGAAAAGCTAAAGTAAAAAAAAAAAAAAAGAAAATGACAGTACCAAATGCTGGTGAGAATGTGGAGAAACGTAACCTCTCATACATGCTGGTAAGAATGTAAAATGACACAGACACTCCAGAAAATAGCTTTGCAGTTTCATATAAAACTAAAATATTGCTTGTTTTGGAAATCTATGGATTCTCTAAATCAGTTAGTGTATCACCGCAATCCAAGTGCTTCACCTCACTGATCAGCTCGTTCTATTTTATTTCTCACCACTTTCCACTGGCCTGGTGACAGTCACTTCAATTGCTAAACACTGTTAAATATAAATATGAATCAGTCATTGGGGGTTCTATTTATAATAAAGTCATTAAAGTCATGGTCAAGAGTAAAGTTTGTGATTTGGAAGCCACCTGAATTTCTAGCTTTTATTTATCTCAGAAAACTATCCCTTTTGAAACTGCCCCTCACACTGAATAGTCGCTGATACTGTTGACCAGAACCTCAATTCTTTATCAGTTACCAAGAAGAGGGATGTTAGTGTTTTTCTGTTATTAATAATTAACCTTTATTGATTAGTAAAGTTTCCTTAAAATGATTCACTGTCAGAATGACTTTGTATGAGTTACTGGAAAATGTGGACTTTTCCTATCCTCTCCCTCAAAGAAAATAACAGAGGAAATGTTTTGTAGCTAATTTAGTGGTGACAGATATCATTTACTGAATCAGGGCCCTTTGAAGTAGTTTTTAGGGCTTCTACTTGTCTCCATAGACAGGCCCACTCACATCAAAAAAAGGCATCAGAACTTTTTAGTACTCTACTCGAACTGTAAAAATTTAATGTACAAAATCATCACAATTCAGGAATAGAAGGTATCAACTATTCATGGCTTCAAAAAGCATAGTCATTTAAAAATAGAGCTTCATCTGTCTTATCTATTAAAATATAATGATCCATCCCTTATCTAAGAACACAGGGCACTGAAATTCTTCAACACATAGCATTGAGTTATAGGAACTTCCAAGTCAGTGAGAGCAATAGGAGGCAGCCTATGTGTAGCTTACAGTTCATGCCTTGACTTCTCGACCATAAGGCACTCGGGATTCCAGCGCCTCAACCAGAGATCAAACCAGCAACTCCCTCATTGAAAGGAGAAGTCTCAACCAGTGGCTCAGTAGGAAAGTCCGTGTATGTGTATATGTGTGCGTTTATCACTTTTAACACTTCAAGTGCTTTTGTTTCTATTGGAAAAAATGATCTTTTGAACACCTCAGACATAGGCTTAGGCCTTCTTTGGTGGTCCACCAAAGACCTCGCACATTCTCAATGCAGGGAGCACAAGTTCATGCCATGAGGCGCTGCTAAAAAAAAAGAGAGAAAAAGCTCAGACACAGCAAATGTGGTATAATGTGGTATAGGCCAAAGGAAAAAAAAAAAAAAAAACAGCCTTAGAGGTGAAGATTAAACTGAACATCCTAAGACATATTGCTACATGTTACTGATGGCATTAGCTTGCTTTCCCTCTGAATCGTAGCTTTGCACACATCTACAAATGTGGATATAATATCATCCCCCAGGGTCCAGTATGTAGCAATCTTGTAAATGCTTCATATATATATATATATATATATATATATATATAATTTTTTTAAACAAGAATACGCATTGAGAAGGATTGTGTTCTTCACATTCGTCAGACTTGTGTTGTTTTTTTCCATTTCTTACTTCTGTCACTCGACTTATTCATAATTATTAATTGCTGAAATCCAGATTGTTTCTCAGCATACCCAGCTACCCTCCTGACAGTTTAAAAGACATCTCAACTCTGTCCTGAGCTCCCTATCTTCTCCAAAAAATTTGTTCTTTCCAGTCTTCAACACTGTGGTTAACGGCAACCTCATCCAGTTGCTGAGAGTACAAACCTTGCAGTTCTCCTTGATGCCTCTCTTTCTTTATTCCCACATGTAACCTTTCCGTACATCTTGTCAACTCTATACCCTTAAAGTAGATTTGAAATCTGACCACTTCTTAGTACTTCCACTGCTATTCTCTGATGTAAGCCACCATCACATTCATACCAATATTATTATAATTGTTTCTTTGACAAGGAGACCTTATTTTCACCCTTCAGTGTCATTTTGGTTGCTGCACTGAAAAAAAGAATGAAAAAAGCAAGGGTGATATGACTGAGATATCCAGGACAAGTTATCAATAAGAAAGATGGCTGTATGAGATTGAATGCAGAGAAAAAGTTTAGATACAAATTTTCAAGGAGTTATGATGCAGTTTTTGAGAGCCCATAGAACTAGATGAGCGATTACCAATAGAAAGAAAAAAGAGGGAGGAAGCTAGAAAAGCACTGAGGAATCATAACATTTAAAAGACAGAGGCACACACAGCTAGAGACAGAATGGGAAACCAGAAGAAAGGCGGAGATGTCCTTCAGTGAGGGAACTGCTAGCAAAATTATCTTATATACATTCTATAAAATATCATGTGTGTATGTGTGTGTACTCAGTCATTTCTGACTCTTTGTGACCCCATGAACTCCAGCCCACCAGGCTCTTCTGTCCAGGGAATTTTCTAGGCAAGAATACTGGAGTACATTGCCATTTCTTTCTCCCAGGGGTCAAACCCTCACCTGCACTGGCCACCTGGGAAGCCTCTATAAAACATTTTGCCCACACAAATACAGTCAATTGAGCTTTGACAAAAAAGAAAAAAGAATACAATGGAAAAAAGATGTCTTTCAAACAATAGTGCTGAAAAAAACTAGTTGCGTGTATGCAAAAAAAAAAAAAAAAAAGAATGTCTAGACAGAGATTATTCTCAAGAAATAACTCAAAATGGATCATAGACCTAAATATAAAATGCAAAACTATAAAACTCCTAAAGATACGAGAGAAAACTAAAAAAACCTGAGTCTGGTAATGACTTTAGATACAATACGATAGGCAGGATTCATGAGAGAAAGAATTAAGCTTGACTTCATTAAAATTAAAAACTTCTGCCCTGCAACAGACAATTTCAAAATAATGAGAAGTCAAGCCACAAGACTCATGAAGAAAATGTCTGCAAAAACATGCCTAAGAGAGGACTGTTATAAAAGATATGTGAAGAATTTGTAGAACTCGCTAACAAGAATGTGAAAAAAACCAATTTAAAAGTGGGCAAAGGATGGAAGACACTTCAGTAAAGAAGTGGAAGGGATGAACAAACACTTCAGTAAAGAAGTGGAAGTGATGAACAAACACTTCACTAAAGAAGATATACAGACGGAAAATAAGCACATGAAAATGATTCACATTGTATGTCATTAACTGCAAATTAAAGAAAGTGTGAGATACCACATCTATGAAAACACCAAAAATAAAAAATACTGACAATACTAAATGCTGGCCGAATTATAGAGAATAGGAATGTTTATTCACTGCTCATAGAATGTTTATTCACTGCTCATAAAATTGTGGAGCTATTTTGGAAGACAGTGGGCGATTCTTACAAAGCTAACCACACTCTTACCAATGATCCAGCAATAGCATTCCTTGGTATTTAACCAAATGAGTTAAAAACCTACATACACACACACACACAAATGTATGCACCAGGCGTTTTAGCAACTTTATTCAAAACTACCCAAACTTGGAAGCAGTCAAGATGTCCTTAAGCCAGACAACTGTATATTATTCATCACTGACAATAAGCTAGACCCAAATAAGCTAAAAACTGAGTAAAGCCAACCTGAAAATACTTCCCAGGGTCAAACCTCACCTGCACTGGCCACCTTTTTTGGGAAAGCCTCCCTATAAAACATTTTGCCCACACAAATACAGTCAATTGAGCTTTGACAAAAAAGAAAAAAGAATACAATGGAAAAAAGATGTCTTTCAAACAATAGTGCTGAAAAAAACTAGTTGCGTGTATGCAAAAAAAAAAAAAAAAAAGAATGTCTAGACAGAGATTATTCTCAAGAAATAACTCAAAATGGATCATAGACCTAAATATAAAATGCAAAACTATAAAACTCCTAAAGATACGAGAGAAAACTAAAAAAACCTGAGTCTGGTAATGACTTTAGATACAATACGATAGGCAGGATTCATGAGAGAAAGAATTAAGCTTGACTTCATTAAAATTAAAAACTTCTGCCCTGCAACAGACAATTTCAAAATAATGAGAAGTCAAGCCACAAGACTCATGAAGAAAATGTCTGCAAAAACATGCCTAAGAGAGGACTGTTATAAAAGATATGTGAAGAATTTGTAGAACTCGCTAACAAGAATGTGAAAAAAACCAATTTAAAAGTGGGCAAAGGATGGAAGACACTTCAGTAAAGAAGTGGAAGGGATGAACAAACACTTCAGTAAAGAAGTGGAAGTGATGAACAAACACTTCACTAAAGAAGATATACAGACGGAAAATAAGCACATGAAAATGATTCACATTGTATGTCATTAACTGCAAATTAAAGAAAGTGTGAGATACCACATCTATGAAAACACCAAAAATAAAAAATACTGACAATACTAAATGCTGGCCGAATTATAGAGAATAGGAATGTTTATTCACTGCTCATAGAATGTTTATTCACTGCTCATAAAATTGTGGAGCTATTTTGGAAGACAGTGGGCGATTCTTACAAAGCTAACCACACTCTTACCAATGATCCAGCAATAGCATTCCTTGGTATTTAACCAAATGAGTTAAAAACCTACATACACACACACACACAAATGTATGCACCAGGCGTTTTAGCAACTTTATTCAAAACTACCCAAACTTGGAAGCAGTCAAGATGTCCTTAAGCCAGACAACTGTATATTATTCATCACTGACAATAAGCTAGCAACCCATGAAGATACGGAGGAAGCTCAAATACCTACTACTGAGTAAAGCCAACCTGAAAAAGCTACATATTGTGTGATTACAACAGTATGCTCTATGGCATGCTGAAAAAAGCAAAACTATGAGGACAATAAAAATTATCAGTAGTTACCAAGAGGAGGGGAGGAGGGGAGCAGGGAAGGAAACCAGGAAGCACAGAGGATTTTTAGGACAGTAGAACTATTCTATATACCATAATGGCAGATACATGTCATTATACATTTGTCAAAATCCTCAGAATTTACACTAAAAATGAACCCTGATATAAACCATGGACTATTTTCAACCAGGTCTATTTTTTTTTAATTATTTATTTATTTGGCTTGACTGGGTCTTAGTTTTGGCATGTGGGATCCAGTTCCCTGGCCAGGGATTGAACTAGGGTCTCCTGCATTTGGGAACACAAAGTCTTAACCACTGGACCACCAGGGAAGTTCCTACTTTCAATCAGGTCTATTTTCAAAATTACTTTGCAAGTATTTAAAACAAACAATAGGAAAAATACATTAACATCAAACTTTCACGAAGATAGAGTAAATAAAGATTAAGTATATCATGTATAGTTTACATATAGTATACTCTCATCTATATGAAATTAATCAGATACTAGATATATAAATACATTAATTGTATGTGGAAGGAAACTAATTAATAAAGGTTTCTAGGGATTCATAGAACAGTGAAATTTCATGTTTTTATTTTATACTCTTGTATGCCGTTTAAATGTCTCATGATGAATTATTTATTGCTTTAGTAACACTTAATTGCAAAAGAACACACACTTTATAAACCTACCCTGTATTCTTAAAATAAACTTTAACTCAGAAAATAACAAGTTGGAGAAATGGCAAAATAACTAGATTAATAACTTAAAAGTGGTGAACCAGCACACACTAAGAAGTACTGACACATTATGAGAAAGAAGAAACATAGATTCCAGAGATTAAAAAAAAAAAAAAAAACCTGCCAAATGTTCACAACTTTCCTTCTTTCTCTCGTAATTCCCATCTGATCAGTTAAACATAGGAGCAACAGGTAATAGCTGAGGGACTATGAATCTATATAAATGACTCTTCAGTTCATATTGAAATGAATTTCTTCATGCTTAACATGAAGCAAAACCCAAGAGTTAGCACTTTCTGCAGAGGTATGGTCCTAAATTAATGTCAACTTAACATGAAAAAACTAAGATCATGGCATCCAGCCCCATCACTTCATGGCAAATATATGGGGAATAAGTGGGAATAGTGACAGATTATCTCCTTGGGCTCCAAACCACAGAAGGTGGCTGCAGCCATTATATTAAAAGATGCTTGCTTCTTGAAAGGAAAGCTATGACAAACCTAGACGGCATCTTAAAATGCAGAGACCTTTTTTGGGCTTCTCCCTTTGTGGGCCCCTGCATGGCTGGACTGGTGTGTCCAATTACGAGCCAGCTCTCTAGAGCGCCAGGGATTGAACTAGGGTCTCCTGCATTTGGGAACACAAAGTCTTAACCACTGGACCACCAGGGAAGTTCCTACTTTCAATCAGGTCTATTTTCAAAATTACTTTGCAAGTATTTAAAACAAACAATAGGAAAAATACATTAACATCAAACTTTCACGAAGATAGAGTAAATAAAGATTAAGTATATCATGTATAGTTTACATATAGTATACTCTCATCTATATGAAATTAATCAGATACTAGATATATAAATACATTAATTGTATGTGGAAGGAAACTAATTAATAAAGGTTTCTAGGGATTCATAGAACAGTGAAATTTCATGTTTTTATTTTATACTCTTGTATGCCGTTTAAATGTCTCATGATGAATTATTTATTGCTTTAGTAACACTTAATTGCAAAAGAACACACACTTTATAAACCTACCCTGTATTCTTAAAATAAACTTTAACTCAGAAAATAACAAGTTGGAGAAATGGCAAAATAACTAGATTAATAACTTAAAAGTGGTGAACCAGCACACACTAAGAAGTACTGACACATTATGAGAAAGAAGAAACATAGATTCCAGAGATTAAAAAAAAAAAAAAAAACCTGCCAAATGTTCACAACTTTCCTTCTTTCTCTCGTAATTCCCATCTGATCAGTTAAACATAGGAGCAACAGGTAATAGCTGAGGGACTATGAATCTATATAAATGACTCTTCAGTTCATATTGAAATGAATTTCTTCATGCTTAACATGAAGCAAAACCCAAGAGTTAGCACTTTCTGCAGAGGTATGGTCCTAAATTAATGTCAACTTAACATGAAAAAACTAAGATCATGGCATCCAGCCCCATCACTTCATGGCAAATATATGGGGAATAAGTGGGAATAGTGACAGATTATCTCCTTGGGCTCCAAACCACAGAAGGTGGCTGCAGCCATTATATTAAAAGATGCTTGCTTCTTGAAAGGAAAGCTATGACAAACCTAGACGGCATCTTAAAATGCAGAGATATGGGCTTCTCTGGTGGTCCAGTGGGTAAAGAGTCTGACTTGCAGTGCAAGGGACACCGGTTTGACCACTAGCCTGAGAGGATCCCACGTGCAGCGGAGTGGCTGGACTGGTGTGTCCAATTACGAGCCAGCTCTCTAGAGCGAATGCTCTGCAAAAAAAGAGGGAGCCCACGCGGGCCAAAGGGTAAAGATGCATGAAAACAGATAGATAAAAAAACCAATACAGAGGCCAAAAAAATTTTTTTTTTAATGCAGAGACATAAATTTGCCAACAAAGCTCCATAGAGTGAAAGCTATGGTTTTTCCAGTAGTTATGTACAGATATGAGAGTTGGACCATTAAAAAGGCTGAGCACTGAAGAATTGATGCTTTTGAATTGTGATGCTGGAGAAATCTCTTGAGAGTCCCTTAGACTGCAAGATCAAACCACTCAATCCTAAAGGAAATCAACTCAATATTCACTGGACAGACTGATGCTGAAGCGGAAGCTCCAATTATTGCCCACCTGATGCGAAGAGCCAACTCATGGAAAAGACCCTGATGATGGTAAAGACTGAAGGCAAAAGGAGAAGGCGGCAGCAACGGATGAGATGGCTAGACAGCATCACCAACTCAACGGACTTAAATCTGGGCAAACTCCGGGAGACAGTGGAGGACAAGAGGAGTCTGGCATACTGTAGTCCATGAGGCTGCAGTCAAATACGACTTGGTGACTGAACAACAAGCTGACATTTATTTCCATTTATATAATCATATATCCTGACTACACTCTATAGTTTAATCAGACATACAGAAACTGAAGAATAGCTCATATAATGATGCCTTTTATCTTCCACTATTTGGATCTCTTAAAAAGCATTTTTATTCTAAGACATTTCCAAGAATCTCACGGTAATGACATGAAAGTAAGATATTCTCAGAATCTATGCATCTGATATCTCTTTATAACGCAACCTAGACAGAATTTGTGTAACACAGCATCAGACAAAAGAAACATAGGTTTTTCAGATGGCTCCATTACAGTTAGTGGGATTAGAACAGTTACCAGGGTTCAATGTGTTCAGTTGGGAGCAACTCTTGAAAGTTAAGTTCTTAAAGTTCTTATGTTCTTATGTGAGTTTAAAATGAGTGGCTTCTCTGGTGGTCCAGTGGGTAAAGAGTCTGACTTGCAGTGCAAGGGACACCGGTTTGACCACTAGCCTGAGAGGATCCCACGTGCAGCGGAGTGGCTGGACTGGTGTGTCCAATTACGAGCCAGCTCTCTAGAGCGAATGCTCTGCAAAAAAAGAGGGAGCCCACGCGGGCCAAAGGGTAAAGATGCATGAAAACAGATAGATAAAAAAACCAATACAGAGGCCAAAAAAATTTTTTTTTTAATGCAGAGACATAAATTTGCCAACAAAGCTCCATAGAGTGAAAGCTATGGTTTTTCCAGTAGTTATGTACAGATATGAGAGTTGGACCATTAAAAAGGCTGAGCACTGAAGAATTGATGCTTTTGAATTGTGATGCTGGAGAAATCTCTTGAGAGTCCCTTAGACTGCAAGATCAAACCACTCAATCCTAAAGGAAATCAACTCAATATTCACTGGACAGACTGACGCTGAAGGGGAAGCTCCAATTATTGCCCACCTGATGCGAAGAGCCAACTCATGGAAAAGACCCTGATGATGGTAAAGACTGAAGGCAAAAGGAGAAGGCGGCAGCAACGGATGAGATGGCTAGACAGCATCACCAACTCAACGGACTTAAATCTGGGCAAACTCCGGGAGACAGTGGAGGACAAGAGGAGTCTGGCATACTGTAGTCCATGAGGCTGCAGTCAAATACGACTTGGTGACTGAACAACAAGCTGACATTTATTTCCATTTATATAATCATATATCCTGACTACACTCTATAGTTTAATCAGACATACAGAAACTGAAGAATAGCTCATATAATGATGCCTTTTATCTTCCACTATTTGGATCTCTTAAAAAGCATTTTTATTCTAAGACATTTCCAAGAATCTCACGGTAATGACATGAAAGTAAGATATTCTCAGAATCTATGCATCTGATATCTCTTTATAACGCAACCTAGACAGAATTTGTGTAACACAGCATCAGACAAAAGAAACATAGGTTTTTCAGATGGCTCCATTACAGTTAGTGGGATTAGAACAGTTACCAGGGTTCAATGTGTTCAGTTGGGAGCAACTCTTGAAAGTTAAGTTCTTAAAGTTCTTAAGTTCTTATGTGAGTTTATTTTATGAGCAATACTTTTTTGAAACCCAGGTTTTTGTTTTGTTTTGTGAGCTCTCTCTATAAGTGATCCATCTTTCAAAAGCCATGAATTATCCTGGATGTCTTTCGCTCCTTTTCCTGTTCGAAAAAAGACACATATTCAATTGCAGTTCCAATCGCATTCTGAAGATGGCATCCTATTCTACGTTGCACAACGCTTAAAAGCAGAGTCAGGTAAAGTTGGCAACTTTGCATGGGGAAGAAAATTCTAAAAAATTCCTAATAGCCTATTAAGTGATGTGTCATAAAATATTTTTTGAAGTCATTTAGCTTGTTATAAAATATGTAAACATCTGACCTTTTATGTTCTACTGCCACTGCAAATATGCTTATAAACTGACTCTTAAATATAAATATGCTTTTATAAGCAAATATGCTTATAAACTGACTCTTAAATATGAATGCTAGCAAAATAGAAGAACTTTGTTTAGACCTTGAAGTTGCACGTGTGTTCTCCCTTATGTCTGACTTTTTGCAACCCTATAGACTGTAGCCTGCCAGGCTCCTCTGTCGATGGAATTCTCCAGGATTGAACCTGGGTGTCTTGTGTCTCCTGCATTGTTAGGCGAATTCTTTACCACAGCTCCACCTGGCAAAATCTAAATATAGTATATTCTCAACTTTGTAATAATTCCATCCAAAAAAAGAGGTTGAAGCTATGCATAACAGTCCTATGTCAAAATGGACAAAATATGCACATAAAAGAGGAAGGACAGGAAGGCATGACTGATGCATTCCCAGGAAATTCATCCACATTTGTAACTCAAGAAACTTCCCTCAAGTTATTCTGTAAATAGTAAACTTGGGACTCGTGTTCTGAAATGTTTATAAAAATGGTTTTAACTATGACATTGATAATTATCATAAAGTGATATGGAATAAAAATATTATAGCATGCTCCAGTTGAAAATTTCTATTTTTGAGTTTTTATTACTTAATCTCAATTTTCATCTTCATAATATCATTCTCAAGAACTTTGACAAAGATATTGGCCTATCTAGTTACACTTCTACTGTGAGTTTATTTTATGGAGCAATAAACTTAAGTTCTTTTTATGTGAGTTTATTTTATGAGCAATACTTTTTGAAACCCGGGTTTTTTGTTTTGTTTTGTGAGCTCTCTCTATAAGTGATCCATCTTTCAAAAGCCATGAATTATCCTGGATGTCTTTCGCTCCTTTTCCTGTTCGAAAAAAGACACATATTCAATTGCAGTTCCAATCGCATTCTGAAGATGGCATCCTATTCTACGTTGCACAACGCTTAAAAGCAGAGTCAGGTAAAGTTGGCAACTTTGCATGGGGAAGAAAATTCTAAAAAATTCCTAATAGCCTATTAAGTGATGTGTCATAAAATATTTTTTGAAGTCATTTAGCTTGTTATAAAATATGTAAACATCTGACCTTTTATGTTCTACTGCCACTGCAAATATGCTTATAAACTGACTCTTAAATATAAATATGCTTTTATAAGCAAATATGCTTATAAACTGACTCTTAAATATGAATGCTAGCAAAATAGAAGAACTTTGTTTAGACCTTGAAGTTGCACGTGTGTTCTCCCTTATGTCTGACTTTTTGCAACCCTATAGACTGTAGCCTGCCAGGCTCCTCTGTCGATGGAATTCTCCAGGATTGAACCTGGGTGTCTTGTGTCTCCTGCATTGTTAGGCGAATTCTTTACCACAGCTCCACCTGGCAAAATCTAAATATAGTATATTCTCAACTTTGTAATAATTCCATCCAAAAAAAGAGGTTGAAGCTATGCATAACAGTCCTATGTCAAAATGGACAAAATATGCACATAAAAGAGGAAGGACAGGAAGGCATGACTGATGCATTCCCAGGAAATTCATCCACATTTGTAACTCAAGAAACTTCCCTCAAGTTATTCTGTAAATAGTAAACTTGGGACTCGTGTTCTGAAATGTTTATAAAAATGGTTTTTAACTATGACATTGATAATTATCATAAAGTGATATGGAATAAAAATATTATAGCATGCTCCAGTTGAAAATTTCTATTTTTGAGTTTTTATTACTTAATCTCAATTTTCATCTTCATAATATCATTCTCAAGAACTTTGACAAAGATATTGGCCTATCTAGTTACATTTCTACTGCAAGATCTTTTTAAATGCTTACACTTGGATTTGTTTTCAACCTGCTTCTCAGAAAATGAAATTTGGAGGATGATAATTAAGTCAGTTTATGCTTTTTCAACAGTGAACAAAAATGATGCTCCGGTTTTCATAATCTAGTATAGTTCTTTTAGAGATGTCTTAATATGCTGCTAAATAATGAGACTCAGAGAATTAGACAAAAGTGATTCCATCTCAATGCAATGGTGAAATACTTTCAATATAATTTCAAGGAGAAAAGATGACAATTTCAAGGAAAAAAAAGATCTCTCAGAAGAGGTTTGTTCTCCTGAGATTTAATTAAATTTATGATTAAACCTGGAGTGCTGCAGTGTATGGGGTTGGAAAGAGTCAGACACGACTGAGTGACTGACCTAACTGATGATTAATTTAAACCTCCCTATGAAAATGTCAAGCAGGAGGATCATGTACAAATAGAAAATTTCTATTTTAAAATCAAGAAACATTAAAAGACATTTTACCCAGTACTGTTCATTAAAAACTCAAGTTTAACTTTTGTATGACAAAGGCAGAAAGTCAAGAGATATTCAGGACTATGACTGGCCAAGACCGTTGTATATCATTTTATAATCAGTACAATGGATACATACTTACATATATAAAATAAAAAACTCATTTATATTAACACACACAGGAAAGAAGGAGCACATCTTCTTACATCTGTTATTATATGGTTTTGTATTTCAGTTCATAATAGTCAAGATTTTCCTGTTTTAGGTCATTAGACACTATTTACATAAGTGAAAAGAGATTTCTTTGTTTTATGTCTCATTAATTGGTGCTGTACTTGATACTTACATAATAAATTCATGAAAACTTTATTAAACCTGTAACTACATTCTCAGATTTGGATTAACCTGAAGGTAATTATCAGATGAAAAGCACAAATTTATTTATGAATAATTAGGTGGTAAAGTATGTGTCATTCTTTTACATTTCTATGAAATACAGGTGACTGCCCTGTACTTTGACCTTCTCTAAGAGCTATGTCCATGGTAAACATTAACCAAGGCTTCTAGCTGATCTTCTGCTAAGAAGATCTATTAGTAAAAATGCCCAAACACCTAATACACTATGTCAAAACCCACAACATTAGATCTCAGCACCCAATTAGGTTTTCATATGCAGAAAAACAAATTCTTAATTTTTAACAAGGTTTTTATTTCTCTTTAGAGGTCAATAATTTGAAATTTTTCAAATAGTGCAAAATTTAAAACAAAATGATAAACAATTATCCTCGCTGATTTTAGATCCCTTATTTTTGAAAAAGTTTTTGAAAAGATAACCCTTGGCACTTGTTTACCTGTCTCTGCTAAATATTTAATACTTTATAAAATGAGCAAACTGAACAATAAAAGGAAGACACAAATCAAGCTAGAGAGGATAATAAATTTAAACTAGCAGGAGAGAAGTGGGCAGAATGAAGATGCTTACAACAAACAAAATGGTAGCAAAATCTGCTTGATTAGAAACCCAGGGTCACAGAAAACTGGATAGACAGTGACTTACTCAGTTCAGAAAGACCAGGTGTATGGAAAGAAGTTCACAAACTGAGACAAACTTTGGAGCTTGAGGCTCCTTTAAAATAATCAAGCAGAGAGTTCAACTAGAGACTCGTATGCTTGTAAGCAGAACTTGAAGCCAAGAGCACGGCTGATACTTGGGGAAGGCACAAGATCCAACATTTTCATAGCACCACCAATGGCTAGCCTCGGTGAAGGAGAAATACGGCTGCCTTATCAGCAAGCAAAGTATGTAGCAATCATCCAGCAAACATGACAGCCTTCCCAGCAAACCCTGAGGGAACTCAGGAAACAGGAGGCCCTCCATCTAGCCATCAGCTGATGCAGCCACACCTACACCCACCAAAGGTGCACCCTGAAGAGACTCAGGATGAAGAGAGCATTCCAGGATAGGGTCCCAGTTAGCAGACATGTATATCAAAGGAATGATCACAATGAACTTGAGATGTCTGATTTTCTTTAACAGTAATCTGATGTTCTGACTACCTGGTCTTTGTTGATTATGTCCTGGCTCCCCCCAGCTCCCCATCCTCCCTCCTCTTCAGAACAGTCCCTCAGAGTGATTCAGAGCCCTGTCTCCCAGGTTTGAAGTCCTCAGAAAGTCTACCAAATAAAACAGAATTTGTAGCTCTTAGGCTGTGCATTTTTTCCAGTCATCACTTATCACCCCCCGTCCTTCCCCGCTGTCAAAAACAGCACCTGTGACTTACAGTAATACACCAAACAAGTTTTTACACATTCAGCCTTAAATCACTAAAGAAAAACCTCACATTAACTTGGTACCACGATATATTCATGTCATGAAAGGTTATCTACAACTACCAATAATATATATGGCCAACTCTAGAACAATAGAATACAGGATATGTGCATGAGTATATACAGATATATTTTGATCTATACATGGAAAACTAACATATTTGTGATCAAGACTTGTAATCTTTTTTTTCCTGCAAAAAGGGCAAGAATGTTAAATGGAGTAACTATTTCATTGTTTTCTCTATTTCTCCACAGGTGATTTTTTATGTATCTCTTTAGTAAATGGTTTTGTTCAGCTCCGCTACAATCTTGGTGACAGAACTATCATTCTAGAAACTCTCCAAAAGTAGCTATTAATAGAAGTACTTGGCATGTGATTAAAGCAGGAAGAGACGGTGCTGAAAGCTACCTGGATTTGGATGGGATAAATGTAACAGAAAAAGTCAATGCCAAAATGAGCTCCCTGGACACAAACACTGATTTCTATATTGGAGGAGTGTCATCCTTAAATCTTGTAAATCCCGTGGCAACAGCAAATGAACCCATAGGTTTTCAAGGCTGTGTCCGAGAAGTCATTATAAATGATCAAGAATTACAATTAACCAGCCAAATGGCTAGCCTCGGTGAAGGAGAAATACGGCTGCCTTATCAGCAAGCAAAGTATGTAGCAATCATCCAGCAAACATGACAGCCTTCCCAGCAAACCCTGAGGGAACTCAGGAAACAGGAGGCCCTCCATCTAGCCATCAGCTGATGCAGCCACACCTACACCCACCAAAGGTGCACCCTGAAGAGACTCAGGATGAAGAGAGCATTCCAGGATAGGGTCCCAGTTAGCAGACATGTATATCAAAGGAATGATCACAATGAACTTGAGATGTCTGATTTTCTTTAACAGTAATCTGATGTTCTGACTACCTGGTCTTTGTTGATTATGTCCTGGCTCCCCCCAGCTCCCCATCCTCCCTCCTCTTCAGAACAGTCCCTCAGAGTGATTCAGAGCCCTGTCTCCCAGGTTTGAAGTCCTCAGAAAGTCTACCAAATAAAACAGAATTTGTAGCTCTTAGGCTGTGCATTTTTTCCAGTCATCACTTATCACCCCGTCCTTCCCCGCTGTCAAAAACAGCACCTGTGACTTACAGTAATACACCAAACAAGTTTTTACACATTCAGCCTTAAATCACTAAAGAAAAACCTCACATTAACTTGGTACCACGATATATTCATGTCATGAAAGGTTATCTACAACTACCAATAATATATATGGCCAACTCTAGAACAATAGAATACAGGATATGTGCATGAGTATATACAGATATATTTTGATCTATACATGGAAAACTAACATATTTGTGATCAAGACTTGTAATCTTTTTTTTCCTGCAAAAAGGGCAAGAATGTTAAATGGAGTAACTATTTCATTGTTTTCTCTATTTCTCCACAGGTGATTTTTTATGTATCTCTTTAGTAAATGGTTTTGTTCAGCTCCGCTACAATCTTGGTGACAGAACTATCATTCTAGAAACTCTCCAAAAAGTAGCTATTAATAGAAGTACTTGGCATGTGATTAAAGCAGGAAGAGACGGTGCTGAAAGCTACCTGGATTTGGATGGGATAAATGTAACAGAAAAAGTCAATGCCAAAATGAGCTCCCTGGACACAAACACTGATTTCTATATTGGAGGAGTGTCATCCTTAAATCTTGTAAATCCCGTGGCAACAGCAAATGAACCCATAGGTTTTCAAGGCTGTGTCCGAGAAGTCATTATAAATGATCAAGAATTACAATTAACTGAATTAGGAGCAAAAGGTGGTTCAAATGTAGGTGACTGTGACAGGACAGCCTGTGGATACAACGTGTGCAAAAATAGGGGTGAATGCATAGTAAATGGCACAACTTTTTCTTGCAGCTGTTTGCCACACTGGGCTGGAAACACATGCGACCAGTCTGTGTACTGTTTGGATAATCTTTGCCTCCACCAGTCTCTATGTATACCTGACCAATCATTTTCTTACAGTTGTCTCTGTGCTCTGGGTTGGGTGGGAAGGTACTGTGAAAACAACATTTCCTTTTCAGCTGCAAAGTTTATGGGTAATTCTTACATTAAATACATCGATCCGGATTACAGAATGAGGAATCTTCAGTTCACTACCATATCCTTAAATTTCAGTACTACTGAAACTGAAGGCTTAATTGTATGGATAGGAAAAGCTCAAAATGAAGAAAATGATTTTCTGGCAATTGGATTCCATAATCAGACCTTGAAAATAGCTGTTAACTTAGGAGAAAGCATCTCTGTACCTATGATTTACAACAATGGAAATTTCTGTTGTAATAAATGGTACCATTTAATTATAATTCAAAATCAGACTCTTATTAAAGCATACCTAGACTACAATCTAATTCTCTCTGAGGATATTGATCCAAGCAAAAAATTTGTTGCTCTAAACTATGAAGCTATTTGTTACCTAGGAGGCTTTGAATATGGCCGAAAGGTAAATACTGTTACTCAAGATATTTCATTGTTTTCTATTTCTCCACAGGTGATTTTTTATGTATCTCTTTAGTAAATGGTTTTGTTCAGCTCCGCTACAATCTTGGTGACAGAACTATCATTCTAGAAACTCTCCAAAAGTAGCTATTAATAGAAGTACTTGGCATGTGATTAAAGCAGGAAGAGACGGTGCTGAAAGCTACCTGGATTTGGATGGGATAAATGTAACAGAAAAAGTCAATGCCAAAATGAGCTCCCTGGACACAAACACTGATTTCTATATTGGAGGAGTGTCATCCTTAAATCTTGTAAATCCCGTGGCAACAGCAAATGAACCCATAGGTTTTCAAGGCTGTGTCCGAGAAGTCATTATAAATGATCAAGAATTACAATTAACTGAATTAGGAGCAAAAGGTGGTTCAAATGTAGGTGACTGTGACAGGACAGCCTGTGGATACAACGTGTGCAAAAATAGGGGTGAATGCATAGTAAATGGCACAACTTTTTCTTGCAGCTGTTTGCCACACTGGGCTGGAAACACATGCGACCAGTCTGTGTACTGTTTGGATAATCTTTGCCTCCACCAGTCTCTATGTATACCTGACCAATCATTTTCTTACAGTTGTCTCTGTGCTCTGGGTTGGGTGGGAAGGTACTGTGAAAACAACATTTCCTTTTCAGCTGCAAAGTTTATGGGTAATTCTTACATTAAATACATCGATCCGGATTACAGAATGAGGAATCTTCAGTTCACTACCATATCCTTAAATTTCAGTACTACTGAAACTGAAGGCTTAATTGTATGGATAGGAAAAGCTCAAAATGAAGAAAATGATTTTCTGGCAATTGGATTCCATAATCAGACCTTGAAAATAGCTGTTAACTTAGGAGAAAGCATCTCTGTACCTATGATTTACAACAATGGAAATTTCTGTTGTAATAAATGGTACCATTTAATTATAATTCAAAATCAGACTCTTATTAAAGCATACCTAGACTACAATCTAATTCTCTCTGAGGATATTGATCCAAGCAAAAAATTTGTTGCTCTAAACTATGAAGCTATTTGTTACCTAGGAGGCTTTGAATATGGCCGAAAGGTAAATACTGTTACTCAAGATATTTTTAAACGAAATTTTGTAGGCAAAATTAAGGATGTATTTTTTCAGGATTCAAAAAAAATTGAGTTAACTAAATCAGAAGGATACAATGTTTATAATGCTGATGGACAAGATTAGCTTAACAAGTGAGCAATTTAAATGTATAAAAATATATATCTGATATATATTTCTTTGGCATACTATTTACTCAAAATCACTGTTTACTATTACCTGAAATAGTCTAAATGCTAACACTTCTTTTTATATAGGCTTATAAAATATAGCTGAAGAAAAGACATTGGTCATTTTATCCAACATCTAATTTGTCAGAGTTCTGAGTTAGCTCATTTATAGTTAACTCATCTATGAATTGTTTAAAAAAAAAAAAATTTCAGGGAGAATGAATTAGCAGAACATACAAATCAGTGGTGGTTCAGTTTGTAAAGAATCTGCCTGGATTGCAGAGAATTGTCTGAAACACAGGATATATGAGTTCAACCCCTGGGCCAGGAAGATCCCCTGGAGAAGGAAATGGCTATCCACTCCAGTATTCTTGCCTGGGAAACTACAGGGACAGATAAGGCTGGTAGGCTACAGTCCATGGGGCCACAAGTCAGAGTCATCTGAGCCACAAAGAAAAAGGAGAAAATGGAAAAATGTATTAACCAAAGGAAAAATTAAAATTATTAAGGAAATATCACATTTTATTACATGGCTCAGTTTATGGGTATTTCTAAATTCGACCTTGAAAATTCAGCATATCCTTAAATTTAAGTACTACTGAAACTGAAGGCTTAATTGTATGGATAGGAAAAGCTCAAAATGAAGAAAATGATTTTCTGGCAATTGGATTCCATAATCAGACCTTGAAAATAGCTGTTAACTTAGGAGAAAGCATCTCTGTACCTATGATTTACAACAATGGAAATTTCTGTTGTAATAAATGGTACCATTTAATTATAATTCAAAATCAGACTCTTATTAAAGCATACCTAGACTACAATCTAATTCTCTCTGAGGATATTGATCCAAGCAAAAAATTTGTTGCTCTAAACTATGAAGCTATTTGTTACCTAGGAGGCTTTGAATATGGCCGAAAGGTAAATACTGTTACTCAAGATATTTTTAAACGAAATTTTGTAGGCAAAATTAAGGATGTATTTTTTCAGGATTCAAAAAAAATTGAGTTAACTAAATCAGAAGGATACAATGTTTATAATGCTGATGGACAAGATTAGCTTAACAAGTGAGCAATTTAAATGTATAAAAATATATATCTGATATATATTTCTTTGGCATACTATTTACTCAAAATCACTGTTTACTATTACCTGAAATAGTCTAAATGCTAACACTTCTTTTTATATAGGCTTATAAAATATAGCTGAAGAAAAGACATTGGTCATTTTATCCAACATCTAATTTGTCAGAGTTCTGAGTTAGCTCATTTATAGTTAACTCATCTATGAATTGTTTAAAAAAAAAAAAATTTCAGGGAGAATGAATTAGCAGAACATACAAATCAGTGGTGGTTCAGTTTGTAAAGAATCTGCCTGGATTGCAGAGAATTGTCTGAAACACAGGATATATGAGTTCAACCCCTGGGCCAGGAAGATCCCCTGGAGAAGGAAATGGCTATCCACTCCAGTATTCTTGCCTGGGAAACTACAGGGACAGATAAGGCTGGTAGGCTACAGTCCATGGGGCCACAAGTCAGAGTCATCTGAGCCACAAAGAAAAAGGAGAAAATGGAAAAATGTATTAACCAAAGGAAAAATTAAAATTATTAAGGAAATATCACATTTTATTACATGGCTCAGTTATGAATAGGTACAATTAAAATAATGTGAAATTTGAATATGGACCTAACCTAAGTCAAACCATTGAGTGAATGTGGGGAGGCAAAAGATGTGGGAAAGGAGAGTTGGCTGGTGAAGGTTAAATCCTTGTCTTCCACATAACACATGAAAACATGCTCAACCTCGCTCATTACTAGAGAAAGGCAAATCAAAACTACAATGAGCTATCACCTCACACCGGCCAGAATGGCCAACATCAAGAAGGCTACAAACAATAAATGCTGGAGAGGGTGTAGAGAAAAGGGAACCCTCTTGCACTGCTGGAGGGAATGTAAACTGATACAGTCACTATGAAAGACAGTATGGAGACTGCTTAAAAAAAAAAAAAAATTGGAATAAAGCCACCATATGACCCAACAATCCATTATTAGGCATATATCCTGAATAAACCAAAACTGAGACACATGTAACCCATTGTTCATTGCAGCACAATTTACAATAGCTAGAACATGGAAGGAACCTAGATGTCCATCAACAGATGAATGGACAAAGAAGCTGTGGTGCATATATACAGTGGAATATCCATCACTCAGCCATAAAAAGGAATGTATTTGAGTCAGTTCTAATGAGGTGGATGAACCTAGAGACTGTTAGACAGAGCGAAGTAAGAAAAAAGAAAGATAAATATCACATACTAACACATATACATGGAATCTAGACAGATGGTACTAATAAATGTATATGCAGAGCAGCAATGGAGAAACAGACATACAGATGTATGGACATTGGGGGAGGGAAGAATGGGCGAGATGTATGGAAAGAGTAACATGGAAACTTACATTACCATACGTAAAATAGATAATCAATGGGAATCTGCTGTAAAACCCAGAGAACTCGGACAGGGACTCTGCAACAACCTGGAAGGATAGGGAGGGAGATGGGAGGGAAGTTCAAGAGGGAGGGGACATATGTATACCTATGGCTGATTCAGGTCGATGTTTGGTGGTAAGTAAGAAAACTCTGTAAAGCTATTACTGTTCAATTAAAAAATAAAAAACATTTAAAAAAACCCTATTTTTAAAAATAAGTTATCATTAGTTTTTTAAGAAAAAAAAAAAAAAAAAAACGGCATATACATGTCACTCACAAATATAAAGGCAAGTAAGAAATGCCTAACAGATTTGAAAGCAGTTACCTCTGGAGAGTAGTGCAAACACTGTTGGGTTTTATAAACTTGGGTGTAATTTCTTGACTTTCAAAGTCATGTATTTATATCACATTTTAAAATTAAACTTCATTTACATTTAACCACTCAAGTCTACAGGTCTCCAAATTGAGCACAAAACAGGTTGTGAATGTTAGTGAAAATTATTGTCCTGATATCTGTACCATTAAAAGCATAACTGAGGAAGACTATTTTGCCCAAACATCAGTTACAAACATAATTGTGAACATCTGCATCCCCCCACCTTCCATTTTGACTGGAGGTAGTTATCACTGCTGTTGTTACTTAACATTTTCAGTTCAAGATTTATGACAATTTTGCCATCAAAAGACTACCTGACACCACGTGACTGAGGAACAGCACTAACAGGCAAGGGAGTAAGGGGGGAAAAAGTCTTAGCAATTAGGAGCATGTGTATAGTTGAAGAGGAAAAAACCCGTAATTATCTACTAAATGGAGAAAAGATTTTACAAATAAGACTGATGCACATTCAACTCACCAATGCTATTAATAAGCAAAATCTGCCTGTGTCGGCTCATTTTTACAAAGAAGTGAGGTGAACAATTAATCGCAGTTGCAGAATCTTTTTTTTTAACTTACTTTTGCCACTCTATTGCAATCGGAAGGTACAGATAACTTTGAAAAGCTCTAGAACCAAAGCTAAGAACTTTCACATCACGGTACTAATAAATGTATATGCAAAATGGAGAAACAGACATACAGATGTATGGACATTGGGGGAGGGAAGAATGGGCGAGATGTATGGAAAGAGTAACATGGAAACTTACATTACCATACGTAAAATAGATAATCAATGGGAATCTGCTGTAAAACCCAGAGAACTCGGACAGGGACTCTGCAACAACCTGGAAGGATAGGGAGGGAGATGGGAGGGAAGTTCAAGAGGGAGGGGACATATGTATACCTATGGCTGATTCAGGTCGATGTTTGGTGGTAAGTAAGAAAACTCTGTAAAGCTATTACTGTTCAATTAAAAAATAAAAAACATTTTAAAAATCCCTATTTTTCAGAATAAGTTATCATTAGTTTTTTAAGTAAAAAAAAAAAAAAAAAACGGCATATACATGTCACTCACAAATATAAAGGCAAGTAAGAAATGCCTAACAGATTTGAAAGCAGTTACCTCTGGAGAGTAGTGCAAACACTGTTGGGTTTTATAAACTTGGGTGTAATTTCTTGACTTTCAAAGTCATGTATTTATATCACATTTTAAAATTAAACTTCATTTACATTTAACCACTCAAGTCTACAGGTCTCCAAATTGAGCACAAAACAGGTTGTGAATGTTAGTGAAAATTATTGTCCTGATATCTGTACCATTAAAAGCATAACTGAGGAAGACTATTTTGCCCAAACATCAGTTACAAACATAATTGTGAACATCTGCATCCCCCCACCTTCCATTTTGACTGGAGGTAGTTATCACTGCTGTTGTTACTTAACATTTTCAGTTCAAGATTTATGACAATTTTGCCATCAAAAGACTACCTGACACCACGTGACTGAGGAACAGCACTAACAGGCAAGGGAGTAAGGGGGGAAAAAGTCTTAGCAATTAGGAGCATGTGTATAGTTGAAGAGGAAAAACCTGTAATTATCTACTAAATGGAGAAAAGATTTTACAAATAAGACTGATGCACATTCAACTCACCAATGCTATTAATAAGCAAAATCTGCCTGTGTCGGCTCATTTTTACAAAGAAGTGAGGTGAACAATTAATCGCAGTTGCAGAATCTTTTTTTTTAACTTACTTTTGCCACTCTATTGCAATCGGAAGGTACAGATAACTTTGAAAAGCTCTAGAACCAAAGCTAAGAACTTTCACATCACTTGATGGGACACAAAGTGCCCCCATACATACTGTTCCTATAATCATTAGAAATGTGTGACCAAAATAAAATGTGAGACAGAATTGCAGAATTTCTGTGATTCAAGAGTTTGTTTTTTTTAAAACAGCAACTACAACAACTCCATCCAACATAAGCTGAAAATTTGTGATCTAAATTTGCTTTGGTCCCTACCATTTCATTCAACGATGGGGTTATTGATATCACAAAGATAAATGCTCTTTAAAAAATTCCTTTTGATAGATGACTTTTAGAAGCAAAGGCAGGAAAATTGTTCTAGAAAGGTTGCAAAACCTTCAAGGAAACTTCATCTAAACCATACACCCTTCACATCTTTCCACATGTTCTCATTATACAGTGTGCCTTTCTTTAAAGCAGCACTTCCCAAAGTACAGTTGAAGGACCTGTGAGGGTGCCTAGTTATTTTCGGAGTTAGGAAAACATATTTCTTTCCCAAAAATAAATCCGTGTGAAGTCAGATTTTCTTCTCTATGTTTCAAACAAAATGACATACTGTTAAACACTAAATACAGAAACGAGCAAGACAATCCAGCTGTCTTAATTCAGACATTAGAGACGTACAAACATGAAAATCGTTACACTTAACTCACTTAGCTTATAAGTTATTTTATATAAAATGCTAAAACAGAATGAGACTTCTGTCAAAGAAGTACTTTTACAATTTTAAAGCTTTAACTTCTAAAATGCTAAGGATAGACAATTCATAAAAATAAAAGCTCTTTAGAGGTCTCAATAATTGTTACGAATGTAAAAAGGCCTTGAAACTAGTATGTTTGAGAATTGCTGCTTTAAAGCTGTTTTTCATGGCTGGCATCTTACACTCAGATGTGACCACTTGCCTTCCACATCTCACTGCAAGAACCAAAAGGTTGGAGCATTAGGGTATTGCTCACCACTGAATTCCAAGAAGCTAGCAAATATGCACAAATAAGACTGAAAATTACTACCTAGAGATTCCCTAGGTATAATTCATAATTCAAAATGAATTGGTTGAAACATTTTTACCTTAAAATCCAAGATTTCATGTGGTAAATTATCATTTGTTTTTGCTATCTAGTGATGATGGTGTTGAAGATTTCCTATGTGATATGCTTTTCCAACAAAAAATAAAAATAATTCATAAAGATCTTTCAGATTTTACTATAAATACCATGATGCCTCTGAAACAAAGGGCTGAATGTAAACTTAATGTTTTTTAAAGTTGAAATACGTTAGCCAAGAGACTGCAGTATTTAACTGTAAAAGTGAGCTCATTTTTTTAAAGATACTTCTAGCTATTGATGCAATATTTGTGTTTGAGCTCACCCATTCGTATGTATATTCTTGCTCTATACATGAATAATTGAAATCTTTATGAAACAAAAATTAAAGAATCAGGGTGCTTAGTACCTTCATAAAAGCAGTAACCAATTTTACTCACGATTTGCTCTGGCAAACAAAACTATCTGTTAACTGGTGAAGTTACATACAACTATTCTCAGGGTTTCTTTTTTTTTTTTAACAGTAGCTGGGCATAAATCACATTTAATGCATTGTGAAAGCTTGCTGATGAACCATGTTGAGTTAGTTTACTATGTGAACATACCAGTTGCATTATTCCCATCTCCTCAGATCCCTCTGAAACATCAGGTCAGGTTGCCACTTTCTCAGGATCACAAAGGTTTACATTAAACACAATCAACACTTGACTTCTGTCATCACACATTCATAACCACATTCATAATATTCAAATGGATTATCACTCCATTTTCAAGTCTATCGTTGGTATTTTTTCTTAACTTTTAAGCATTTACTAATGGTCTTTGATGTTTCAAAACTCCAAAAGACTTGCAATTAAGATTTGGTTCATCTACAGTTTAAGCTACAATTAGCAAGCTAATAATGTAAATAGCAGCCCTCAAAGTCGTAAACCTCAATCCATGGAACCTGTAAATACATTAGATTTACACAGGAAAAGGGGAATTAAGGTCACAGATGGAATTTAGGCTGCTAATCAGTGGACCTTAAAATAAGACTATCCTGGATTATCTGTGTAGGCCACATGTGCTCACAAAGATCCTTAAAAGTTGAACAGGAAATCAGAAGGGTCAGAAATGGCAGACAGACTCGGCTTGGGTCACCAACCTTAAAGATGGAGAACAGGAACATTGCGCAAGGAAGGCGGGCAGCCTTCAGAAGATGGAAAACACAAGGAAATGAGCTCTTCCCAAAGCCTCCAGAGAAAGAATATACATTCTGACACCACTGAGATACCCATCAGACTTTACTCCACAGAAGTGAATGGTAAATCTGTGTAATTTCAAGCCACTAAGTTTGTAATAGTATGTCACAGCAGCAATAGAAAACTTTTAATAAAAGGTGAATTAGGGTTTGAAATGAATGTAATCTTTGCAAATCTGCAGTACAGGAAAACCCAGATGATGACTTAGCTATTGATGCAATATTTGTGTTTGAGCTCACCCATTCGTATGTATATTCTTGCTCTATACATGAATAATTGAAATCTTTATGAAACAAAATTAAAGAATCACGGTGCTTAGTACCTTCATAAAAGCAGTAACCAATTTTACTCACGATTTGCTCTGGCAAACAAAACTATCTGTTAACTGGTGAAGTTACATACAACTATTCTCAGGGTTTCTTTTTTTTTTTTAACAGTAGCTGGGCATAAATCACATTTAATGCATTGTGAAAGCTTGCTGATGAACCATGTTGAGTTAGTTTACTATGTGAACATACCAGTTGCATTATTCCCATCTCCTCAGATCCCTCTGAAACATCAGGTCAGGTTGCCACTTTCTCAGGATCACAAAGGTTTACATTAAACACAATCAACACTTGACTTCTGTCATCACACATTCATAACCACATTCATAATATTCAAATGGATTATCACTCCATTTTCAAGTCTATCGTTGGTATTTTTTCTTAACTTTTAAGCATTTACTAATGGTCTTTGATGTTTCAAAACTCCAAAAGACTTGCAATTAAGATTTGGTTCATCTACAGTTTAAGCTACAATTAGCAAGCTAATAATGTAAATAGCAGCCCTCAAAGTCGTAAACCTCAATCCATGGAACCTGTAAATACATTAGATTTACACAGGAAAAGGGGAATTAAGGTCACAGATGGAATTTAGGCTGCTAATCAGTGGACCTTAAAATAAGACTATCCTGGATTATCTGTGTAGGCCACATGTGCTCACAAAGATCCTTAAAAGTTGAACAGGAAATCAGAAGGGTCAGAAATGGCAGACAGACTCGGCTTCGGGTCACCAACTTTGAAGATGGAGAACAGGAACATTGCGCAAGGAAGGCGGGCAGCCTTCAGAAGATGGAAAACACAAGGAAATGAGCTCTTCCCAAAGCCTCCAGAGAAAGAATATACATTCTGACACCACTGAGATACCCATCAGACTTTACTCCACAGAAGTGAATGGTAAATCTGTGTAATTTCAAGCCACTAAGTTTGTAATAGTATGTCACAGCAGCAATAGAAAACTTTTAATAAAAGGTGAATTAGGGTTTGAAATGAATGTAATCTTTGCAAATCTGCAGTACAGGAAAACCCAGACTTTGGGTCGTATCTTCTTGCTCATTCTGAGGCATGGCTGGTCTAGTGGTGTTTCATATAGGTTGATGGGATGGCAGGAAAAAGGGCTGTGAAAGGTGTGCCCTCACAAGGCTTCTGTCTCTCTTCATTCTCAAGCCTCAGAGCACAACGAATACACAACTGAATTTCGGAGAAAAGTAGAACTGAGAGGATTCCAGTTCTGACAAGAACAGTCTTGTCAGACCATGTGTGAGTTTTCCAACTTTTCTAAGTAGTTTCCTCAGGTCTGACGTAAGTCTTCACCATGCAGGCTGACCCAAGGTTCACATAAAGCGCTCAACATGAGGTCTGACCCACAGAGGGTTCACGAAGGCTCTCTTACTGATAGAAGGATTACCAAGGGTGGACTTGTTAAGTACCGAGACACCCTGGTACATTTCACTTAAGAAGTATGTAAACTGTCTTTTAAGATTTTTCTAAATTTTTAAAGCCATCAAACTGTTTTTAAAGAGAAAGCTTTTCTTAAAAGGGGAGAAATGGAAAGATGACCTTTGTATAACCACTAGTTTGTATAAGGATGGTTGGTAGGTGAAACAAAGCATGAGAATGGCTTTGGAGCTACTACTGCTCCTTATTGTGAACTTTTCTCGTTTTCCCTTTCTTTCCTCATAAAAGCCTCAAAATACTCAACACACCCATACATACTCTCCACAGCAGTTAGTCCCTGGGGTTAAGAGACCTGGTTCCAGCATGCAGTAGTCCTGCAATCCCAGAGGATGGTCATTACTAACAGAGAGTTATACAGGATCTACCACGATTCTACTAGACATGAAGAATTTCAAATTTCCCAGCTATATGTATAAAAACTACTGGATAACAGTAATCAAAATCTCACTTAGAGCTTTCCTCATTTAACACATTCCTGAAAATTGGTTAACCCATTCTTTACTTGTAGAGTGCAAAAGACATCTGCTGTCTAATCAGACGAATCAGTGAAGGACTATTTACTAACACATAGAGTTAACTTTCCGTATCTGTGGACTCTACATCTTTGAATTCAACATCAGATGGGGAAAAAATTCAGTTCCAAAGAGCAAAACCTGATTTTACTGTGCACTGGCAACTATTTACATAGCATATGCCTCATATTTACAACTATTTATACAGTATTTACATTGTAGTAGATTTACAAAATTATAAGTAATCTAGAAATGATGTAAAGTATAGAAGAGGATGTACATAGGTTATATGCAAATACTATACCCTTATAAGGAACTTGAGCATCCATAGATTTTGCTTATCGGGCTGGGGGAGCAGGAGGTATCCTGGAATCAGCCCCTTACTGGTTACCAAGAGATGACTGTATCTGGAATAAAAAACCTAATTTTTATTTTATTTTTCATTTTCTTGGTAAAACTTTAATAACCATTTCTTCACAATGGTGCAAAAGCTGACTGACCTTAGGTTTTTTCTTTTATGTCTGCAGAGTAATTTTGTTTTCTAACAAAAAAAAAAGTTGCAAATTAAGAAAAAAACTTTACAAATCCTCTGTTTCAGAATTTCCATAATGATAAACTTCAGAGGATAAGGATGACAAAAAAGGGGTTTCAGGCTGCTGCAAATTAGACAAAATGGTTTGGTTTTGAATTTCATTTTCTCTCCAGTAAAAACAGCAAGGTTGATTCAGTTTCACAACCTATTATATGTAAACTTTTTAGCAAAACAAACTTTACCTTCTTAATTTTGTCAAGTCATGTATATTTTTCTTCATTAATACAGGTAAGTAAAAATATTGGCTTTTCTCTCCTTTTGATTTCAAGTGTTAGCATCATTTGTAGCCATTGCTTTAAATGATAGCAATCAAAACAGTACTATGTCATTTAGGGTGCAAATAAATTTAGGTTTGGATTAACAATATTCTCCCTGTGCTTTCAAGAAAAATGAGCATACAACACTTTCCAAACTAGGGCTAACCACACATTTTACAGAGAGATTCAAAACATGTTTCTCTTAAATAAAAGTTCTGTGATCTTACAATGATTGGCTAATGTACCAGATTTTGATGGTGCACCAGTTTTCAGAAATATATCTATAAGTTCGATCATAGCTGTGATTTTTCCATGGTAGCTCTAAATTTTAGTTTCTTCAGAACTACACGATTTATCTCAATAGCTCATAATCTAAGAGACCATTTTCCCCCTTATCTTACTCAGCCTGTATGTTCTTGGTTGAGTAAGAGAAGAAGAATGTCTAATTTAAAGTCTCAAAGAAGAAATTCTTTTACTACTGAATTTCAAATCACACACACAAAATAGGTGAGAAATTCTTTTATCATATTTAGAATCAAAATATCCCTTAAAATATTTACATTTTACAGTAAAAAGGATAGCAAAACACAAGATCATGTACAAGCTTAAGTATTCAAGTTTCTGAAGAGCCAAAAAGAAAAGAAAAAGAATGGACTACCACAAAGCTGTAGTACAATAACAAACACCTTCAATGAGTGCAGATTAAAGCAATACATGTAACTCGCTGGGTTTCTGATTCTTGGCCGAAAACTGCTCAACTAAATGATTAATATAATCAGATTACGAATTTGCTTGGCTTTTTGTTGCTCCTCTACAGTTTCTTTAAAAACAGTGCAATTTAAAACAAACTTACAGAGTACACATAACTCTCAAATTAGTCATTATAGAAAGGACATTCACTAGAGGCGGTAAATATATTCCATAGTTAACCATATTTACCAATTAAGGAATAAAACTAAAATTTCTAAGCCTTTATTGCGTATTAATAAAACAAATCTTTGAATATACAGCCATGTAAAATTTTAAAAATATTAAATTCCTGTAACTAGGGCTGTTGGTATGAAGAAGGAGGATGAGCACTGGCACAGAGCACTCTGCACCAACACACACAATTTATTCTTCTGCAAACCACCAATAGTAAAAATGTAAAAGATGGCACGATCCTAGCAGGCAATCGAAAGACACAACATTGAACAGTTACTGAAACGGACCCCTGAAGCAGCCCCCTGGCTTTACCTTTTGCTTTTGGCTCTGTCAGTGTGGTCCCTGTCTTTGTGGTGCCTGTCTCTGTCCTTCTCTCCTTCTCTATGCTTACTCTTCTCCCGCTCTCTGTCCTTATCCTGGTCTTCGCTCTTAGGTCTGTCTGGCTTCTTGTCTGCACTCCTGCTCTCTCTGCTTGCTCTCCCGTCTGCTCCTCGCTCCCCATGTGGCGGTCGTGCCCTCTCTTTATCCTTATGCCCTTCTTCCCTGCTTTTCCTCTCTCTGTCCTTGTCCTGGGCTCTGTCTCTGCGCCTATGCCTTTCGGAATCCTGCTCCCACTCCTTCTCATGGCGCTCTCTTTTCAGGTGGTGGGAATCACTATAAAATCTCTGACGATCCCCTTTACCCCTGTTAAATGACCTATCCATTTGCTGTTGGTCTTGCCTACCCCAAGGGTCACTATGGCGCCGTTCCGGCCTGCGAATGTCTTTAACTTGGTAAAAATTCTGTGGGCCTAGATACCTTGACGCTTGTGAAAGGGGACCCATCATACGCTGCGGTTGGCCAGTCAGATGAACAACAGGTTGCCAGGGAACCATGGGGTTTGGGGCAAAGCCAAAGCCTGGAGGGGGAAGTAACGGGGGCAAATGTGGTGGAAATCCAAACATGCTTTGTGGGGAAATTGGCTTTTTGTTGCTCCTCTACAGTTTCTTTAAAAACAGTGCAATTTAAAACAAACTTACAGAGTACACATAACTCTCAAATTAGTCATTATAGAAAGGACATTCACTAGAGGCGTAAATATATTCCATAGTTAACCATATTTACCAATTAAGGAATAAAACTAAAATTTCTAAGCCTTTATTGCGTATTAATAAAACAAATCTTTGAATATACAGCCATGTAAAATTTTAAAAATATTAAATTCCTGTAACTAGGGCTGTTGGTATGAAGAAGGAGGATGAGCACTGGCACAGAGCACTCTGCACCAACACACACAATTTATTCTTCTGCAAACCACCAATAGTAAAAATGTAAAAGATGGCACGATCCTAGCAGGCAATCGAAAGACACAACATTGAACAGTTACTGAAACGGACCCCTGAAGCAGCCCCCTGGCTTTACCTTTTGCTTTTGGCTCTGTCAGTGTGGTCCCTGTCTTTGTGGTGCCTGTCTCTGTCCTTCTCTCCTTCTCTATGCTTACTCTTCTCCCGCTCTCTGTCCTTATCCTGGTCTTCGCTCTTAGGTCTGTCTGGCTTCTTGTCTGCACTCCTGCTCTCTCTGCTTGCTCTCCCGTCTGCTCCTCGCTCCCCATGTGGCGGTCGTGCCCTCTCTTTATCCTTATGCCCTTCTTCCCTGCTTTTCCTCTCTCTGTCCTTGTCCTGGGCTCTGTCTCTGCGCCTATGCCTTTCGGAATCCTGCTCCCACTCCTTCTCATGGCGCTCTCTTTTCAGGTGGTGGGAATCACTATAAAATCTCTGACGATCCCCTTTACCCCTGTTAAATGACCTATCCATTTGCTGTTGGTCTTGCCTACCCCAAGGGTCACTATGGCGCCGTTCCGGCCTGCGAATGTCTTTAACTTGGTAAAAATTCTGTGGGCCTAGATACCTTGACGCTTGTGAAAGGGGACCCATCATACGCTGCGGTTGGCCAGTCAGATGAACAACAGGTTGCCAGGGAACCATGGGGTTTGGGGCAAAGCCAAAGCCTGGAGGGGGAAGTAACGGGGGTGGCAAATGTGGTGGAAATCCAAACATGCTTTGTGGGGGGAAATTAGGAGGTCCTGGAAATGGAAATCCAGGTGGGCTAGACTTGAGATGCTGAAGGCTGGGCTGCTGTGGCCTTATAGGTGAAAAGTTTGCACCAGTTCTGGGGCTGGCGCTTCTGGAAGTGAAACTGACACTTTTAGAAGGAAATTCGGATTGACATGTGTTTCCAACCTCAAAAGGAGGTGCTGTTGCTGCTGATCCTCTTCGAAATGGGTGCACAGTTTCAATATTTTGCATTAAAATCTCCTGTAAGGGCTTTGCATGTTCCACTTGAGAAGCATGCACGTTTTCTACTGAGGGTGAGTCCTGTACAGCTCCTGAATCGTCACTCTGCTGAGCACAGGAGCTCTTCTCTTCAGAAGGCAACTTCTCCTCAACACCGCTTTGTTCAGTTAAGTGTGAAATGCCAGGCAGGGGCTGCTTCTCCACTCCGGGAGCTTTCTCCGTCCTTGTCTTCCAGAGCAGACGCCTGCTGGTTTCTTCCTGCTGCTTGCCGAGGGTCCCTTTTCAGGTTGATAAACTGGGGGGCCCTTGTCGTGTTAGCAACAGTGTTTTCACTGCAACCCATATTACCATCTGTGTTTCCTTTTCCAACATTAGATCTGCAAGGGGAACTAGTATTTGAAGTCCTATTATCTTGCGAATTATTCTCTTGATCTTGAGGCAGCTGTCTTTTTAACACTCTCTTGGCGCTCCGGAGTGTCCTCTTGTTTTGACTGAATTGATAAATTTGTTAGGAATGCTTCTGTAGAAACATCTGGTGGTTTACCTCTGAGACTAAGACTTGTCAGAGGCCCAGCAGAAACGGAAGTGCCCCCCATTCCAGATGCCTCTTCTCCTCCTACTGGATTATCTGCCAATTCTGAAGGGTTATCTCCTTTATCCTTCACTTCCATGGCTTCACCATCAGTTGCTTCCCCTGTATCTATCTTCTCTGCTTTTGGATTGGCTTCATCATTTATAAATGGAATTTCTTTAAGAGTGTTTTGCTCTGTCCCTGACTGAGCCTGTTCATATGTCTGACCAGTGGTGCCCAAAAGGCTCTGAAGGATATCATCCACAGGAGGGTTTATTTGCCAATTCCAGAGTAGAAGGCTGATTTTCCCAGCCAATCCCGGAAAAGTTGGGGGGCCCTTTATAGGATTGAAAATGGTGGGCTAGACTTGAGATGGTGAAGGCTGGGCTGCTGTGGCCTTATAGGTGAAAAGTTTGCACCAGTTCTGGGGCTGGCGCTTCTGGAAGTGAAACTGACACTTTTAGAAGGAAATTCGGATTGACATGTGTTTCCAACCTCAAAAGGAGGTGCTGTTGCTGCTGATCCTCTTCGAAATGGGTGCACAGTTTCAATATTTTGCATTAAAATCTCCTGTAAGGGCTTTGCATGTTCCACTTGAGAAGCATGCACGTTTTCTACTGAGGGTGAGTCCTGTACAGCTCCTGAATCGTCACTCTGCTGAGCACAGGAGCTCTTCTCTTCAGAAGGCAACTTCTCCTCAACACCGCTTTGTTCAGTTAAGTGTGAAATGCCAGGCAGGGGCTGCTTCTCTCCACTCCGGGAGCTTTCTCCGTCCTTGTCTTCCAGAGCAGACGCCTGCTGGTTTCTTCCTGCTGCTTGCCGAGGGTCCCTTTTCAGGTTGATAAACTGGGGGGCCCTTGTCGTGTTAGCAACAGTGTTTTCACTGCAACCCATATTACCATCTGTGTTTCCTTTTCCAACATTAGATCTGCAAGGGGAACTAGTATTTGAAGTCCTATTATCTTGCGAATTATTCTCTTGATCTTGAGGCAGCTGTCTTTTTAACACTCTCTCTTGACTCTCCGGAGTGTCCTCTTGTTTTGACTGAATTGATAAATTTGTTAGGAATGCTTCTGTAGAAACATCTGGTGGTTTACCTCTGAGACTAAGACTTGTCAGAGGCCCAGCAGAAACGGAAGTGCCCCCCATTCCAGATGCCTCTTCTCCTCCTACTGGATTATCTGCCAATTCTGAAGGGTTATCTCCTTTATCCTTCACTTCCATGGCTTCACCATCAGTTGCTTCCCCTGTATCTATCTTCTCTGCTTTTGGATTGGCTTCATCATTTATAAATGGAATTTCTTTAAGAGTGTTTTGCTCTGTCCCTGACTGAGCCTGTTCATATGTCTGACCAGTGGTGCCCAAAAGGCTCTGAAGGATATCATCCACAGGGAGGGGTTTATTTGCCAATTCCAGAGTAGAAGGCTGATTTTCCCAGCCAATCAAGACCCCAGGGAGGAATCTTAAAGGTTTTGGTGGTTCCTGTTTAGGGACATCCAATAAAGGTTCAACGACTGTTGGAAGGTCTTCCTGAAGAGTTTGCTGAGGCTTATTTCTCTGTTTATGTAATACGGTTGTAAAAGAATTAAAAAAGCCATTTTCTTCCTCTGCTGCTTCCTCTGTGGAAACTTCCACCTTACTTTTTTTATCAGGTGGCAATGTTATTGGTATGCTTTCAGGCATCTCAGCTGTGTGACCAGCACCAGCACTGGCACTATGCTGCCGCTTCAGTTTTTGACGAATAATTAAGCCCAACAATAGATTAGGTCTATGCAATTCAAGGCCTGTACAAAATCAAAAACATCAATCGTCATTTTCAATCATAATAATAAAGAGTCAAATTTTGCTTATTAAGGCCTCCTAAATAGGTGCCTAAGCCTGTCAGGGCAGATCTTGAGGGCTGGGTCCCAAGAAGGAGAGCAAGGGCAGCTTTCCTGCCCTGGTCCTCTCACCTCTTTTTCATTTATATTCTAGCAACTAAATATATACCTACCAGGTCCATCAAAGGGCACAAGAGGGTGTGGAATTTTATCGGTTGAGCCGAGAGGGATGAGGTACATGTCTTTGACCTGCTTCATGTTGTTAGCAGCCACTCCATAGCGCTTCCTACTACTGAAGTATGCAAACAGCAAAGTGTAAGAAATTTGATCTTCTTCAGTCACAGGTGTGAAGCGAACCACACAAATTTCCTATTCAAGAAAGTAACAAATAATAAAAATAATAACATAAGCAAAAGTGTGGTTTTAAATAAGATTCTCAATTATAATAATCTATTGAGTTTTCCAACACCTACCAAGTGACATGGCTTACCAACTTAAACACAGATATGAATACTAAAAGGAAACAACTTTTAGGAAAAGATCTTTGCTGATCCACAGATAGATTTGTTTTACCTGAAAGTGTTCCATAGAAACTCAGTCTTAAGGTAATTAATTTGTTCAAGCAGTGACACATTTAGCAGTAGATAGATTTGTTTTACCTGAAAGTGTTCCATAGAAACTCAGTCTAAAGGTAATTAATTTGTTCAAGCAGTGACGCATTTAGCAGTGGCAAAGAAGATATTTAAAGCCACATGTCTTGGTATCTACACTATGTCCTTACTTCCAATGTTATAACTTCTACAGGAGGCTGCCTATATTCTCAGCACAATGAAAATTAACAGCAGCCACCAACACTGCCCCACTACGTACAAATACAGAGAAATGCCCAAGTCCACTGATAGTTCAACTTAGAGGAACTGAATCCAGGAATAAAGGGTGCTGGGTGAAACGATCTCAAGTACACACAGGCCATACGTTGTATAAAAATCATTTGGCTTACTCAGGAACTTATTTGCTTGCCTCTGAGTTCTTGGCTTTTTTCAGACTGAAAAAAAAAATGGCCCCAGTTTGGTGTTAATTTGGTAGTATGAAAAGTTTTTATGAAAAACAAAAAATTATTTTTCATGAAAGTTTTTACAAATGGGAGAGCCAAGAAGGAGAGCAAGGGCAGCTTTCCTGCCCTGGTCCTCTCACCTCTTTTCATTTATATTCTAGCAACTAAATATATACCTACCAGGTCCATCAAAGGGCACAAGAGGGTGTGGAATTTTATCGGTTGAGCCGAGAGGGATGAGGTACATGTCTTTGACCTGCTTCATGTTGTTAGCAGCCACTCCATAGCGCTTCCTACTACTGAAGTATGCAAACAGCAAAGTGTAAGAAATTTGATCTTCTTCAGTCACAGGTGTGAAGCGAACCACACAAATTTCCTATTCAAGAAAGTAACAAATAATAAAAATAATAACATAAGCAAAAGTGTGGTTTTAAATAAGATTCTCAATTATAATAATCTATTGAGTTTTCCAACACCTACCAAGTGACATGGCTTACCAACTTAAACACAGATATGAATACTAAAAGGAAACAACTTTTAGGAAAAGATCTTTGCTGATCCACAGATAGATTTGTTTTACCTGAAAGTGTTCCATAGAAACTCAGTCTTAAGGTAATTAATTTGTTCAAGCAGTGACACATTTAGCAGTAGATAGATTTGTTTTACCTGAAAGTGTTCCATAGAAACTCAGTCTAAAGGTAATTAATTTGTTCAAGCAGTGACGCATTTAGCAGTGGCAAAGAAGATATTTAAAGCCACATGTCTTGGTATCTACACTATGTCCTTACTTCCAATGTTATAACTTCTACAGGAGGCTGCCTATATTCTCAGCACAATGAAAATTAACAGCAGCCACCAACACTGCCCCACTACGTACAAATACAGAGAAATGCCCAAGTCCACTGATAGTTCAACTTAGAGGAACTGAATCCAGGAATAAAGGGTGCTGGGTGAAACGATCTCAAGTACACACAGGCCATACGTTGTATAAAAATCATTTGGCTTACTCAGGAACTTATTTGCTTGCCTCTGAGTTCTTGGCTTTTTTCAGACTGAAAAAAAAAATGGCCCCAGTTTGGTGTTAATTTGGTAGTATGAAAAACAGAATTATTTTTCATGAAAGTATACAAATGGGGAGAGCCAGATTAACTGCAAAGCCTAAACTGATGCAAGACCCTAGAGAAGACAGCAAATTCGCTAGAAGGCACTAGAGGCTCTACCTCTTAGTTCGGTCAGCCAGAACGCCCTCCTAGGAGGCAACAACTACGACAGTCCCTCAGTCAATTCTAGATGCAGGCACGCTGTGCAGCGTCAAAAGTAATACAGGGGCAGACCAAGAGCAATTCCGCAAATGCCCAAGACTAATACTTCCAACACTTTCCTGACTTTAACTATCATGGGAAAGTGAAAGCAAATAAATGAAACCTTTTTTTTTTATAGTGCTTCAAAGTTTGATTTATATTCTAACACCGTACCAGTTAAAATTCTAAAATCTATATTGGAAAAAACATTCTTTTCAGCTGAAGAGCATCCATTTTGGATTATTACTAACCTTACTAAAGACTTCTCATCATGAGAAAAAAATTAATGTTCGTTTATTCAAGACTGACTTTTTGAACATCTAAAACATGCTGGGTATTATCATCCTTGGAGAGAAAAAGGATTCCTTCTAATGATTAAGTATTCCTGTGCAGTAGTGTTCTATGAGTTAAATGAAAGAAGATATAGAGAAAAGAAAAACAGAAATATTCCTTTAATGGCTATTAACTATATCCCACTATCTAACCCCCTCATTTCCTATTACAGTCTTAACCTTTAGTTGGTACCATGGCCCTCTAAGAGAAGTCACACATCCCTCCTTATAGCCATGAGGCTTAACTGAGTAAGCTCCTGACAATGCAAGTTAGAGGAAGTGAAAGATAACCGTTAAGTTCTAGGTCTTGCTTCTGAAACAACTGAACAGACATTCCTTTTTTCTCTACTTAGCGCTAATAAATCAGCGTTGACCCTGCTTGAACTCTGAAGGCAACAGTCTTTTTGAAAACACTAAGACAGAAGAGCCCAACCCTTGAATGATCTAACAACCTGAAGACTGAACCACTGACCTACCTAACATAAAAGGAAAAGCCTGTTCTCTGAGCCACTTTATTTTAGGGTCTCTTTGTCCCAACAGTTTAGCCTATGCCCTAACTAAAACAAATGTCTATAATCAAAACAAGGCAACATTTCAGGATGTACCTCAATACAAACGCTAAAACATTCCTTTTAAAACAATGAGAGAAATCACTGAGAGACCACGCCAACAGGAAAAAAAAACAAAAACAATACAGGAATGCTGGGCTTTGAGCCTTGGCCAAAGACATATTACGTCAGTTTAGGTCCTCCCTAGGGGACCTTGCATAAGAACTCTCAGTAGTTTACTTTTCAAATATTTTCACATATTGGTAGAGAGAAAAAAGTTCTCCTCACCTTGGTTCCTGAGGCTTTAATTTTTTCCACATAATCCCAAACTGTCTGAGGTGATATCCTACCACCTACTTGAATACTATCTGGTAGATCCTGTGGTAAAAAAATGCATGTGATCAATGTACACGGTTTATCTTTATTATAATAGCTATACTTCATGCAAATTTAGCTCTAAGACTAATTTGAAATAGTGATTTAACAGAAGATTATAAAATACATCAAAGAATATAAAAAGTATAGGAACAACAATTAAGCTTTATCTCAAATGTCAACTCCAAATGACTGAGGCAGATGCTCAGATACAATTACAAACTCTCAGGTCAAGAAAAAGAAGCACTACCAGCAACCCAGGAAGAGACAACAGAGTTCAGGGGGCCCTTGCTTTTCTCCTTCCTTTTTTATGGGTGATAGTGAACCGGGGTATGCCTTAATCACTAATAGCTGGATTTTAGAAGTTATCAAGTTAACTACAGAGTATATTTTTGCACAGAAGAGAATATTGTAATAATGCAAAGTTCATATTTGTAAAGGTCCAATCTTTCTGAGAATGACTATACATAAAGTCAATTAGGAGGTGTGCAGTTAAGAATATTTGAAACTTTAATCAGTATATTTCTGTTTTTCATGAAGACAAAATCATAAACACCATAATCAATATAACTTCAACTAAAAAATGAAATTACTCTAAGACAGAAGAGCCCAACCCTTGAATGATCTAACAACCTGAAGACTGAACCACTGACCTACCTAACATAAAAGGAAAAGCCTGTTCTCTGAGCCACTTTATTTTAGGGTCTCTTTGTCCCAACAGTTTAGCCTATGCCCTAACTAAAACAAATGTCTATAATCAAAACAAGGCAACATTTCAGGATGTACCTCAATACAAACGCTAAAACATTCCTTTTAAAACAATGAGAGAAATCACTGAGAGACCACGCCAACAGGAAAAAAAAACAAAAACAATACAGGAATGCTGGGCTTTGAGCCTTGGCCAAAGACATATTACGTCAGTTTAGGTCCTCCCTAGGGGACCTTGCATAAGAACTCTCAGTAGTTTACTTTTCAAATATTTTCACATATTGGTAGAGAGAAAAAAGTTCTCCTCACCTTGGTTCCTGAGGCTTTAATTTTTTCCACATAATCCCAAACTGTCTGAGGTGATATCCTACCACCTACTTGAATACTATCTGGTAGATCCTGTGGTAAAAAAATGCATGTGATCAATGTACACGGTTTATCTTTATTATAATAGCTATACTTCATGCAAATTTAGCTCTAAGACTAATTTGAAATAGTGATTTAACAGAAGATTATAAAATACATCAAAGAATATAAAAAGTATAGGAACAACAATTAAGCTTTATCTCAAATGTCAACTCCAAATGACTGAGGCAGATGCTCAGATACAATTACAAACTCTCAGGTCAAGAAAAAGAAGCACTACCAGCAACCCAGGAAGAGACAACAGAGTTCAGGGGCCATTGCTTTTCTCCTTCCTTTTTTATGGGTGATAGTGAACCGGGGTATGCCTTAATCACTAATAGCTGGATTTTAGAAGTTATCAAGTTAACTACAGAGTATATTTTTGCACAGAAGAGAATATTGTAATAATGCAAAGTTCATATTTGTAAAGGTCCAATCTTTCTGAGAATGACTATACATAAAGTCAATTAGGAGGTGTGCAGTTAAGAATATTTGAAACTTTAATCAGTATATTTCTGTTTTTCATGAAGACAAAAATCATAAACACCATAATCAATATAACTTCAACTAAATTTAAATAATTAACTGGTTTAAATACTTTATTTGAAATCTTAATCCGAATAAAACTAACAGTAAGCAGAAAGCAGAAGTGGAGTTCTGAAAAGCAACCATACAGAATATGACCTGGAAAAGAGAATGATAGTTTTGTTTAAAATCAAAAGGTACCCATAGTTTAGGATTTAGTCCATTTATTTTCACTGTGAACTGATCTAGAAATCTAGAGGACTAAATTTCTAAACATAATTGTTCAAAAAGAAAATCATAATGGGTCTACTGAATTTTCTTATAAAATCAATGTGCCTAAAATATTACTCCCCAAACTATATATAAAAGCAACAATTAAGTTGTTTATTAATCAAAAACCAAGTAGAAAAATAAGCTGATAGAGATTAGGTAAGCAACATTACAGTGACTTAAACTAATTTCATTCTAATACAAAGAGTTTATGCTAGTCTTAAAAAAAACAAGCATATCTAAGACTTATGTCTTATAAAATACTGAAGACTTTTGACTTCATAAGCCTCACTCTCAGTCAGGAGACTGAGAATGAATGAAAAAAATTAATCTTAAAATGAACATAATAGCAAAATATAATCAACAAAAATACAGTACACATATGATTTATTTTCCTTTTTGCATAAACACAGAAAAATACAAACCACTGAAAAGAATTTTAAAAAGCCATACTCTCTCATTTATCATATTATTGATATAATATTATATATGCTATAATACTACAGCTGTTTATTTCCCATAAATACTGCCTAACACTCCTTTCCTATTCCCTCAGGTATAAAACCAACCAAGGCCATCACTGCAGCAATCATGGTCACTGATCTCAAGACTGTCAACTAGCTGGAAAGTTTCTACTAGGCTGTTGACCCTTGAACAACATGGGTGTTACGGATGTCTATCCTCTGTGCAGCTGATCATCTAAGTATAACTTACAGTCAGCCCTCTGTACTCACAGTTCCACATGTGAGGATTCAACCAAATGAGAGTCACATGGCATTGCTGTATTAAATACTGAAAAAAAAATATATGTGTAAGAGGACCCATGCAGTCCAAAACTCATGTTGCTCAAGGGTCAACTGTGGTTGTTATCTCATTCACAGAAATAGGCAGGTAAGAACCAGAGTAGCAGTGAAGTCATAGAAATATAGGCAGTAGGGGAATTAGGAGATTTGTTAACAACGAAAAGTCTTCCTGATAGGTTAGCGATGAATGCCATAAATATATCAATATTTTACATAAGTCTGAAAACAACATAAAAGGAAAAGCAGAATGATAGTTTTGTTTTTTAAAATCCAAAGGTACCCATAGTTTAGGATTTAGTCCATTTATTTTCACTGTGAACTGATCTAGAAATCTAGAGGACTAAATTTCTAAACATAATTGTTCAAAAAGAAAATCATAATGGGTCTACTGAATTTTCTTATAAAATCAATGTGCCTAAAATATTACTCCCCAAACTATATATAAAAGCAACAATTAAGTTGTTTATTAATCAAAAACCAAGTAGAAAAATAAGCTGATAGAGATTAGGTAAGCAACATTACAGTGACTTAAACTAATTTCATTCTAATACAAAGAGTTTATGCTAGTCTTAAAAAAAACAAGCATATCTAAGACTTATGTCTTATAAAATACTGAAGACTTTTGACTTCATAAGCCTCACTCTCAGTCAGGAGACTGAGAATGAATGAAAAAAATTAATCTTAAAATGAACATAATAGCAAAATATAATCAACAAAAATACAGTACACATATGATTTATTTTCCTTTTTGCATAAACACAGAAAAATACAAACCACTGAAAAGAATTTTAAAAAGCCATACTCTCTCATTTATCATATTATTGATATAATATTATATATGCTATAATACTACAGCTGTTTATTTCCCATAAATACTGCCTAACACTCCTTTCCTATTCCCTCAGGTATAAAACCAACCAAGGCCATCACTGCAGCAATCATGGTCACTGATCTCAAGACTGTCAACTAGCTGGAAAGTTTCTACTAGGCTGTTGACCCTTGAACAACATGGGTGTTACGGATGTCTATCCTCTGTGCAGCTGATCATCTAAGTATAACTTACAGTCAGCCCTCTGTACTCACAGTTCCACATGTGAGGATTCAACCAAATGAGAGTCACATGGCATTGCTGTATTAAATACTGAAAAAAAAATATATGTGTAAGAGGACCCATGCAGTCCAAAACTCATGTTGCTCAAGGGTCAACTGTGGTTGTTATCTCATTCACAGAAATAGGCAGGTAAGAACCAGAGTAGCAGTGAAGTCATAGAAATATAGGCAGTAGGGGAATTAGGAGATTTGTTAACAACGAAAAGTCTTCCTGATAGGTTAGCGATGAATGCCATAAATATATCAATATTTTACATAAGTCTGTATTTCAAGAAAAACTTAAGATATCCATGCAGACTGTCATCTAAGTTTTGATTCTGACATAGTGAAGATATCTTGGATGTAAAACTTTCGGAGCACAATTTTCTACAGTTCTACAACTCTATCTATGGACTCATAATTTCATTAGTTCAATGTTTTAAGAGTCACTGTCAATTAGTATTTTCACCATGAATGAGAATAAAATGTTTGTTATTTTATTATGCTATTTCTTTGCTTTTTCCTTCAGAAACATATATGTCAACCCACGGAAAGAAGGGCAGAAGAGTTCACAGTACCTCTGTCAAGTATTCTGGGGAACCAGACACTGGGTAGGCTTTGGTAACAAATTTTGCTACAGATGGCATGTTGATAAAACCTTTCCAGATGAAGTTCAATCGAGCCAGGAAGGTACACTCAACTTCAACAGTTCCAGGCATCTCTGGACTAAAAAATGACATTAAGAAGTTTTCAGCCTAAAGGTCTAATCATGGTAAACGCATTTTCTACTTGCTCATCAATTATTTCTATTACAGCACATCAAGGAGGTCAAAGTGGGACCTCCCTGGTGGTTCAGTTGTTGGAACTCTACCTGCTAATGCAGGCAACACAGGTGTGATCCCTGGTCTGGAAAGATCCCACATGCCGCAGAGCAACTAAGACCGTGCACCACAAATACTAAGCTGGCATTCTACAACTACTGAAGCCTGAACGCCTAGAGCCCATCCTCCCCACCAAAGACAAGCGACCACAAGAAGCCCATGCCCTGCAACTAGAGAAAGCATACATGCAGCAACAAAGACCCAGCACAGCTAAGAATAAATAAATAAAAGGCCAAAGTATGTAAAGGCTATGAAAAAGAGTTTGTATTTTTACACTATAAAACATATTCATATTAATATAGTCATGTCTTACACAACTTTCTTCTAGGCTGGCTTAGGTGGACTAAGGTCCAGAGAAATGCAAGCAATTCTTCTTTCACGATTTATGTCTTGTCTCGTGGGATTAATATAATCAAAGAGAATTTTAAAGTCAAGTGTCCACATACTCAAACCTCTAATGTTTTTTAGAGTGGTTAAAAATCTCAGCTGAGAATATAGGAAGGCACAGTTTGTGTCTCCAAAGAAAAGTTCCTTTCTTAAGAAACATGTCACTCTCCTGTTTCTGAAGACTTTCAAGTATAATCTGGCAAAGAGCTATAAAGATTAGAAATCACAACTAAGGGGAAATTACCGTGGAGCAGGAGAGAATGTAGACTTTGGAGATTCTTGTTTCTCCTCTTCAAAGAATTCAGAGGCCAAAATATTTGAGGTTGAAGACAAAGCATCTGCAATACTTTCTGCTTCATTGTCTGAATGTTTACGAGATACGCCAACAACAACTTTCACTTTTTTTGGAGAAAGATCATCTACAGGAGGTGCCATTCGACCTAAAGCCAGAAAACACCAAAACAGATCATTTTTGTTAACTGGAAATGTCTATAACTTTATCCACTTTCACTTCTGGAGTTACTCAGTTTCCATGACTGAATTGTTGCATATCTATACATTTCCTGTGGTAATTTTTAAATATCATTATTTCTCACAATGATTTATAGAACACCTCTCTTATTGACATGAAAAACTAGAAAAAGAGAATGCTAAACTCAGACAAACTTTTGAAAAGCAAACATTGTAACTAAAACCTAAAACAGGTATTTGGATTCCCAAGCAAATGTTTTCTGAACTAAAGTATACCAAATTCCAACAGTTTTGAAAGGTAATGTGAAGACTAAGTAAAACAAATCTGTATCCTACTTCATGTTACATACAACAGTAATTCATGATATACCCATACTACAATGCTACTTAAGTTACTAAACATGCAAAATATTAGTAAAGTTTAGAAAATGACAGTGGTTTTATCTACAGAATCAAGAAGGAAAAATGACTCAAACTTTCTAAAAATAGGTCTAGCAGTATTTAACAAATGTTTTGTATTTTTACACTAAAACATATTCATATTAATATAGTCATGTCTTACACAACTTTCTTCTAGGCTGGCTTAGGTGGACTAAGGTCCAGAGAAATGCAAGCAATTCTTCTTTCACGATTTATGTCTTGTCTCGTGGGATTAATATAATCAAAGAGAATTTTAAAGTCAAGTGTCCACATACTCAAACCTCTAATGTTTTTTAGAGTGGTTAAAAATCTCAGCTGAGAATATAGGAAGGCACAGTTTGTGTCTCCAAAGAAAAGTTCCTTTCTTAAGAAACATGTCACTCTCCTGTTTCTGAAGACTTTCAAGTATAATCTGGCAAAGAGCTATAAAGATTAGAAATCACAACTAAGGGGAAATTACCGTGGAGCAGGAGAGAATGTAGACTTTGGAGATTCTTGTTTCTCCTCTTCAAAGAATTCAGAGGCCAAAATATTTGAGGTTGAAGACAAAGCATCTGCAATACTTTCTGCTTCATTGTCTGAATGTTTACGAGATACGCCAACAACAACTTTCACTTTTTTTGGAGAAAGATCATCTACAGGAGGTGCCATTCGACCTAAAGCCAGAAAACACCAAAACAGATCATTTTTGTTAACTGGAAATGTCTATAACTTTATCCACTTTCACTTCTGGAGTTACTCAGTTTCCATGACTGAATTGTTGCATATCTATACATTTCCTGTGGTAATTTTTAAATATCATTATTTCTCACAATGATTTATAGAACACCTCTCTTATTGACATGAAAAACTAGAAAAAGAGAATGCTAAACTCAGACAAACTTTTGAAAAGCAAACATTGTAACTAAAACCTAAAACAGGTATTTGGATTCCCAAGCAAATGTTTTCTGAACTAAAGTATACCAAATTCCAACAGTTTTGAAAGGTAATGTGAAGACTAAGTAAAACAAATCTGTATCCTACTTCATGTTACATACAACAGTAATTCATGATATACCCATACTACAATGCTACTTAAGTTACTAAACATGCAAAATATTAGTAAAGTTTAGAAAATGACAGTGGTTTTATCTACAGAATCAAGAAGGAAAAATGACTCAAACTTTCTAAAAATAGGTCTAGCAGTATTTAACAAATGTTTTGTATGCTACCATTTACTGATACATTACAATATTAAACATTATATTAATTATAAATGTTACAATTTAATCATTTAAATTAATAGAAATTATAGATTCAAATTAATATAAAAATTACTAAGATTTTTTCCAGACAGAACAAGCTAATGAGTATACTAAAAATACTAAGACACAATAGATAGCTTTCCTCAGGATTAACTATGTCTAAAAACACCCTGATCTTTAAGTCTTTACCACTGTATAGATAGTAAAAAGGTGAACACATCATTTTAGAAGATATACTTTCTACTACAAAAAACTTACCTAATTTATTTCAGTCTCTAATACAATAATGGAGGGTAGTATACTGACTAACCTGAAGAATTTTTCATTTTACTGAACAAAGTATATATCATTCCTTTAACATACCACAGTAAAACAATTAAAACTGAGAGTTTTAAAAAAAAACTCTTGATTTTCCATCTTTACCAAAAAACTGAATATAAATTTAAACTCTTTCTCTACACATTCCCATGTTATCTGTTTCACATCCCCATTTCTTATGCTCTAAATCCAGTCAGTCTCCAATATCTTGTCAGTATTACCTGCATGTCTCAGTGCTTACTCACCTCCATCTCAAATGCTGCTGCCATGTTAAATAAAGCCTCTTCATCTCCTTCTTGTACCAGTGTATAAAGGCCTCCCACTTAAGTTTCTTTAACCATAATCTTTACTCAAAGTCAGAGAAATATTCACAAAATGCCAATCTTATCAGTAATTAACATGTAATGCTAAACTCAGACAAACTTTTGAAAAGCAAACATTGTAACTAAAACCTAAAACAGGTATTTGGATTCCCAAGCAAATGTTTTCTGAACTAAAGTATACCAAATTCCAACAGTTTTGAAAGGTAATGTGAAGACTAAGTAAAACAAATCTGTATCCTACTTCATGTTACATACAACAGTAATTCATGATATACCCATACTACAATGCTACTTAAGTTACTAAACATGCAAAATATTAGTAAAGTTTAGAAAATGACAGTGGTTTTATCTACAGAATCAAGAAGGAAAAATGACTCAAACTTTCTAAAAATAGGTCTAGCAGTATTTAACAAATGTTTTGTATGCTACCATTTACTGATACATTACAATATTAAACATTATATTAATTATAAATGTTACAATTTAATCATTTAAATTAATAGAAATTATAGATTCAAATTAATAAAAAAATTACTAAGATTTTTTCCAGACAGAACAAGCTAATGAGTATACTAAAAATACTAAGACACAATAGATAGCTTTCCTCAGGATTAACTATGTCTAAAAACACCCTGATCTTTAAGTCTTTACCACTGTATAGATAGTAAAAAGGTGAACACATCATTTTAGAAGATATACTTTCTACTACAAAAAACTTACCTAATTTATTTCAGTCTCTAATACAATAATGGAGGGTAGTATACTGACTAACCTGAAGAATTTTTCATTTTACTGAACAAAGTATATATCATTCCTTTAACATACCACAGTAAAACAATTAAAACTGAGAGTTTTAAAAAAAAACTCTTGATTTTCCATCTTTACCAAAAAACTGAATATAAATTTAAACTCTTTCTCTACACATTCCCATGTTATCTGTTTCACATCCCCATTTCTTATGCTCTAAATCCAGTCAGTCTCCAATATCTTGTCAGTATTACCTGCATGTCTCAGTGCTTACTCACCTCCATCTCAAATGCTGCTGCCATGTTAAATAAAGCCTCTTCATCTCCTTCTTGTACCAGTGTATAAAGGCCTCCCACTTAAGTTTCTTTAACCATAATCTTTACTCAAAGTCAGAGAAATATTCACAAAATGCCAATCTTATCATGTAATTCCCCTGCTAAACACCCTTCAATCACTATCCACTGTTCTTAGGTAAAAGACTAAAATCTTTAATTGATCTACCTACCAAAGGTTTTCAGTAGCTTTTTGCAATCTGTAAAGTAGCAGTATTTTATACCATGATCCATTACTTACATACAACGCACTACACATACACCTGTGTGTTTGTGCATGAGTGTGTATACATGTATATATGCATGTGTGGAGTTTTTGTTATATATAAATAGAACTAGTCTCTCAAAATCGTACTTATCTTAATCAGTGCAACTAACTGCAATGTTTCCCATTTTCAGTTTTTGTTTGTTCTCAAATGCTAGTAACTACTCACTAAACTAATTTCATTAATACTCCTGAGCCATACTGATTCATACCAACCCTATGGAAACAAAAATCCAACTTTCAAAATGAAAGCAACACTTTAGGAAGAAATCTTTTCAATTACCTATGCAAATTTTGCAATTAAGATCAAAAAGATGTTGTCTGTGCTGACTAGTGGTATCTTTAGACATCGAGTCAGTCTCTTCTTTCTGCTTTTCAGATGCTTCTGTCTTCTCTATTGACTTATTAGTTGTAGGTTCCTAACAAAGGTGAAAATAAAAGTTATGTTAAGAAAAAAAAGTTGGCCTCAATTATTTAAATGAGCTTATATTTCATACTGTTCTTTATTCCAAAATGGAACTGACCCATTCATAGGTGGTTTTCCACTTTTTCTTAAAAAAAAAAAGAAGTGCTAGATATTAATTATGACATAAATGGAACAAAAACTCAAACATTCCTCATTCTCCAAGGCATCTCACAAGATTTCATATTATTTCCTCAATGATATTTGGAAATAAGAAAAGTCATACCAGATCTCAAAGTACAGTCTTCGTAAGAAGCACCTATAGATGTTAAAGCCTACAAAGAAATTTTCTAAGTCACAGAGCCTACTAATCTACATTTTTGTTACTGTTCACTAACTGCGTTGTGTCCAACTCTTTGTGGCCCCAAGGACTGCAGCACACCAAGCTTTCCTGTCCTTCACCATTCCTGGGTGTTTGCTCAAACTCATGCCCACTGAACTGGTGATGCCATCCAATCATCTCATCCTCTGTCATCACCTTCTCCCCACACCTTTAATCTGTCCCAGCATCAGGGTCTATTCCAGTAAGTCAGCTCATCGCATCTAATGGCCAAAGTACTGGAGCTTTAGCATAAGTCCTCCCAATGAATACTCAGGGTTGACTTCCTTTAGGACTGACTGGTTTCATCTCAGTGCTGTCCAAGAGACTCTGAAGAGTCTTCTCCAGCACCACAGTTTGAGGACATCAATTCCTCAGTGATTAGCCTTCTTTATGGTCCAGTTCACATTCATAAATGACTACTGGAAAAAAAACAACAGCTTTGACTCTACAGACTTTTGCTGGCAAAGTGACGTCTCTGCATTTTAATATACTGTCTAGGTTTGTGATAGCTTTTCATCTAAGGAGCAAGAGTCATTTAATTTCATGGCTGCAGTCATCATTTGGGGTCCAAGAAAATAAAAGTCTGTCACTATCTCAACTGTTTCCCCATCTATTTGCCATGAAGTGACAGGACCAGGTGCCATGATCTCATTTTTGAACATTGAGCCTTAAGCCAGCTTCTTAACTCTCCTCTTTCATCTTCATCAAGAGGCTCTTTAGCTCTACTTCACTTTCTGCCCTAAGGGTGGTGTCATCTGCATATCTGAGGTTATTAATGTTTATCTCCACAACCTTGAGCTTGTGGGCATAAATCTCAAGCTTGAAGCAAAATCTTGTGCTTTATCCAGCCCTGCCTTTCTCATGATGTACTCTACATATAAGTTAAATAAGCAGGGTGACAATATACAGCCTGAACATACTCCTAACCATTTTGGAACCAGTCCATCATTCCTTGTCCAGTTCTAATTGTCATTTCTTGACCTGCATGTAGGTTTTTTCAGGAGGAAGATAAAGTGATCTGGTACTTCCATCTCTTTCAGAATTTTCCAAAGTTTGTTGTGATCTACACAGTCAAAAGCTAGATGTTAAAGCCTACAAAGAAATTTTCTAAGTCACAGAGCCTACTAATCTACATTTTTGTTACTGTTCACTAACTGCTTGTGTCCAACTCTTTGTGGCCCCAAGGACTGCAGCACACCAAGCTTTCCTGTCCTTCACCATTCCTGGGTGTTTGCTCAAACTCATGCCCACTGAACTGGTGATGCCATCCAATCATCTCATCCTCTGTCATCACCTTCTCCCCACACCTTTAATCTGTCCCAGCATCAGGGTCTATTCCAGTAAGTCAGCTCATCGCATCTAATGGCCAAAGTACTGGAGCTTTAGCATAAGTCCTCCCAATGAATACTCAGGGTTGACTTCCTTTAGGACTGACTGGTTTCATCTCAGTGCTGTCCAAGAGACTCTGAAGAGTCTTCTCCAGCACCACAGTTTGAGGACATCAATTCCTCAGTGATTAGCCTTCTTTATGGTCCAGTTCACATTCATAAATGACTACTGGAAAAAAAACAACAGCTTTGACTCTACAGACTTTTGCTGGCAAAGTGACGTCTCTGCATTTTAATATACTGTCTAGGTTTGTGATAGCTTTTCATCTAAGGAGCAAGAGTCATTTAATTTCATGGCTGCAGTCATCATTTGGGGTCCAAGAAAATAAAAGTCTGTCACTATCTCAACTGTTTCCCCATCTATTTGCCATGAAGTGACAGGACCAGGTGCCATGATCTCATTTTTGAACATTGAGCCTTAAGCCAGCTTCTTAACTCTCCTCTTTCATCTTCATCAAGAGGCTCTTTAGCTCTACTTCACTTTCTGCCCTAAGGGTGGTGTCATCTGCATATCTGAGGTTATTAATGTTTATCTCCACAACCTTGAGCTTGTGGGCATAAATCTCAAGCTTGAAGCAAAATCTTGTGCTTTATCCAGCCCTGCCTTTCTCATGATGTACTCTACATATAAGTTAAATAAGCAGGGTGACAATATACAGCCTGAACATACTCCTAACCATTTTGGAACCAGTCCATCATTCCTTGTCCAGTTCTAATTGTCATTTCTTGACCTGCATGTAGGTTTTTTCAGGAGGAAGATAAAGTGATCTGGTACTTCCATCTCTTTCAGAATTTTCCAAAGTTTGTTGTGATCTACACAGTCAAAAGCTTTAGCACAGTCAACGAAGGAGAAGTAGATGTTTTTCTGGACTTATCATGCTTTTTCTATGATCCAACAGCTGCGGACCATTTGATTTATGCCTTTTCTAAATCCAGCTTGTACATCTGGAATTCTTCGTTCATACATGAAGCCCAGCTTCAAGGGTTTTGAGCATTACTGTGCTGGCATGTGAAATGAGTGCAACTGTGCAGTAGTTTGAACATTCTTCGACATTGTCCTCCTTTGAGATTGGAATGAAAATGGACCTTTCTAGTCTTGCGGCCACTGTTGAGCTTTCAAATTTGCTGGCATATGGAGTGCAGCACTTTAACAGCACTACCTTTTAGGATTAGAAATAGGTCAGCCAGAATTCCATCACCTCCACTAGCTTTGTTCATAGTGATGCTTCCTAAAGGTCAATTGACTTCACACTCCAGGATGTCTGGCTCTTGGCGAGTGATCACACCATTTGTGGTCCTCTGGCACATTAAGATCTTTGTTGTATAATTCTTGTTTACTCTTGCCACCCCTTCTTAAAATCTGCTACTGCTATTAGGTCCATACCATTTCTGTCCTTAATTGTGCCCATCTTTGCCTGAAATGTTCTCTAGATATCTCTAACTTTCTTGAAGAGATCTCTACTCTTTCCCATTCTACTGTTTTCCTCTATTTCTTTGCACTGTTCACTTATTACAACTTTCTTATCTCTCTTTGCTATTCTCTGAAACTGCATTCAGATCTTTCCTTTTCTCCTCTGGCTTTCACTCTCTTCTTTTTTCAGCTATTTGTATGGCCTCCTCAGATAACCATTTTATTTTTTTGCAGATCTTTTCCTGGGGATGCTTTTGGTCATTTTCCTTTCAAACCTCTAGGGTGGTGTCATCTGCATATCTGAGGTTATTAATGTTTATCTCCACAACCTTGAGCTTGTGGGCATAAATCTCAAGCTTGAAGCAAAATCTTGTGCTTTATCCAGCCCTGCCTTTCTCATGATGTACTCTACATATAAGTTAAATAAGCAGGGTGACAATATACAGCCTGAACATACTCCTAACCATTTTGGAACCAGTCCATCATTCCTTGTCCAGTTCTAATTGTCATTTCTTGACCTGCATGTAGGTTTTTTCAGGAGGAAGATAAAGTGATCTGGTACTTCCATCTCTTTCAGAATTTTCCAAAGTTTGTTGTGATCTACACAGTCAAAAGCTTTAGCACAGTCAACGAAGGAGAAGTAGATGTTTTTCTGGACTTATCATGCTTTTTCTATGATCCAACAGCTGCGGACCATTTGATTTATGCCTTTTCTAAATCCAGCTTGTACATCTGGAATTCTTCGTTCATACATGAAGCCCAGCTTCAAGGGTTTTGAGCATTACTGTGCTGGCATGTGAAATGAGTGCAACTGTGCAGTAGTTTGAACATTCTTCGACATTGTCCTCCTTTGAGATTGGAATGAAAATGGACCTTTCTAGTCTTGCGGCCACTGTTGAGCTTTCAAATTTGCTGGCATATGGAGTGCAGCACTTTAACAGCACTACCTTTTAGGATTAGAAATAGGTCAGCCAGAATTCCATCACCTCCACTAGCTTTGTTCATAGTGATGCTTCCTAAAGGTCAATTGACTTCACACTCCAGGATGTCTGGCTCTTGGCGAGTGATCACACCATTTGTGGTCCTCTGGCACATTAAGATCTTTGTTGTATAATTCTTGTTTACTCTTGCCACCCCTTCTTAAAATCTGCTACTGCTATTAGGTCCATACCATTTCTGTCCTTAATTGTGCCCATCTTTGCCTGAAATGTTCTCTAGATATCTCTAACTTTCTTGAAGAGATCTCTACTCTTTCCCATTCTACTGTTTTCCTCTATTTCTTTGCACTGTTCACTTATTACAACTTTCTTATCTCTCTTTGCTATTCTCTGAAACTGCATTCAGATCTTTCCTTTTCTCCTCTGGCTTTCACTCTCTTCTTTTTTCAGCTATTTGTATGGCCTCCTCAGATAACCATTTTATTTTTTTGCAGATCTTTTTCCTGGGGATGCTTTTGGTCATTGCCTCTTGCACAATGTTACAAACCTCCGTCCATAATTATTCAAGTACTCTATCAGATCTAATACCTTGAATCTGTCACTTTCACTGTAAAATCAATCATAAGGGATTTGATTTAGGCCGTATCTGAATGACCTAGTGGCTTTCCCCACTTTCTTCAATTTAAGTCTGAATTTTGCAATAAGACGTTCATAATCTGAGCCACAGTCAGCTTGGTCTTTTTCTTTTTTTTGAACTTTTTTTTTCCTGGACACTTCTATTGGTCTTTCATTTTTTTTTTTTTAAACATTTATTTATTTATTTTGGCGGGGGTGGGGAGGGAGAGGGGTGGGCAGGCCACTTGCACTGGTCTTTTCATTTGTCTAGTTTCATCCATCTTTGTTCTTTGGCCCGTGTGGGCCTCCCATCGCGGTGGCCTCTGTTGTCGCAGAGCACTGGCTCTGGGCGCATGTGCCCCAGAGCTCCGGCTCGGTGATTGGACACATCGGTCCAGCCCCTCCGCGGCACGTGGGATCTTCTCAGGCCAGGGATCGAACCGGTGCCCCTTGCACTGCAAGGTGGTGTCCTTACCCACTGGACCACCAAGGAAGTCCCTGGTCTTTCATTTATTTATCTTTTTTCTTTGGCTTGCGTGGACCTCCCATCACAGTGGCCTCTGTCATCGCAGAGCACCGGCTCTGGGTGCGTGCACTCCAGAGTTCCGGCTCGGTAGTTAGACACATCAGTCCAGTCACTCCACGGCACATGGGACCTTCCCAGACCAGGGATCAAACTGGCACCACCTGTACCACAAGGCAGTGTCCTTACCCAATGGACCACCAGGGAATCCCCTGGTCTTATTTTTGCTCACTGTATAGAAGTTTCATCATCTTCGCTATTCTCTGAAACTGCATTCAGATCTTTCCTTTTCTCCTCTGGCTTTCACTCTCTTCTTTTTTCAGCTATTTGTATGGCCTCCTCAGATAACCATTTTATTTTTTTGCAGATCTTTTTCCTGGGGATGCTTTTGGTCATTGCCTCTTGCACAATGTTACAAACCTCCGTCCATAATTATTCAAGTACTCTATCAGATCTAATACCTTGAATCTGTCACTTTCACTGTAAAATCAATCATAAGGGATTTGATTTAGGCCGTATCTGAATGACCTAGTGGCTTTCCCCACTTTCTTCAATTTAAGTCTGAATTTTGCAATAAGACGTTCATAATCTGAGCCACAGTCAGCTTGGTCTTTTTCTTTTTTTTGAACTTTTTTTTTCCTGGACACTTCTATTGGTCTTTCATTTTTTTTTTTTTAAACATTTTTTTATTTTTTTTGGGGGGGGGGGGGAGGGAGAGGGGTGGGCAGGCCACTTGCACTGGTCTTTTCATTTGTCTAGTTTCATCCATCTTTGTTCTTTGGCCCGTGTGGGCCTCCCATCGCGGTGGCCTCTGTTGTCGCAGAGCACTGGCTCTGGGCGCATGTGCCCCAGAGCTCCGGCTCGGTGATTGGACACATCGGTCCAGCCCCTCCGCGGCACGTGGGATCTTCTCAGGCCAGGGATCGAACCGGTGCCCCTTGCACTGCAAGGTGGTGTCCTTACCCACTGGACCACCAAGGAAGTCCCTGGTCTTTCATTTATTTATCTTTTTTCTTTGGCTTGCGTGGACCTCCCATCACAGTGGCCTCTGTCATCGCAGAGCACCGGCTCTGGGTGCGTGCACTCCAGAGTTCCGGCTCGGTAGTTAGACACATCAGTCCAGTCACTCCACGGCACATGGGACCTTCCCAGACCAGGGATCAAACTGGCACCACCTGTACCACAAGGCAGTGTCCTTACCCAATGGACCACCAGGGAATCCCCTGGTCTTATTTTTGCTCACTGTATAGAAGTTTCATCATCTTCGGCTACAAAGAACATAATCAATCTAATTTCGGTATTCACCATCTGGTGATGTCCATGTGTAGAGTTGTCTCTTATGTTGTTGGAAAAAGTGTTTACTATGACCAGTGTGTTCTCTTGGCAAAATTCTGTTAGCCTTTGTTGTTCTGCTTCATTTTGTACCCCAAAGGCAAAGCTGCCTGTTTCTCTAGGTATCTTTTTTTTTTTTTTTAATATTTATTTATTTATTTTGGGCGGGGGTCGGGTTGGGGAGGGAGGGGAGCGGGCAGGCCACTTCCGTTGGTCTCTTTATTTCTCTATTTTCATCCGTCTTTGTTCTTTGGCTCCTGTGGGCCTCCCATCACGGTGGTGTCTGCTGTCGCAGAGCACCGGCTCTGGGCGCATGCGCTCCAGAGCTCTGGCTCGGTAATTGGACACATCGGTCCAGCCGCTCCGCGGCACGGGGATCTTCCCAGACCAGGGATCCAACCAGCGCCCCTTGCACTGCAAGGCGGTGTCCTTACCCACTGGACCACCAGGGAAGCCCCTCTAGGTATCTCTTGACTTTTCACTTTTGCATTCCAGTCCCCTATGATGAAAAGGACATCTTTCTTTGGTATTAGTTGTAGAAGGTCTTGTAGGTCTTCAGAGAACCATTCAACTTCAGCTTCTTCAGCATTAGTGGTAGGGGTATAGACTTGGATTACTGTGACAATGAATAATTTGTCTTGGAAACAAACTGATATCATCCTGAAGTTTTTGAGAATACACCCAAGTACTACATTTTGGACTCTTTTGTTGACTATGAGGGCTATTCCATTTCTTCTAAGGGTAGGAGGGGCACAATAGAGATTAAAATCAAACCTCATACCCCTCAAAGATGGCGAGAGGGCACAATCAAGTGTTTTATCAAGTATTTTAACTGCTATCTGTGATATAGATGGTCTGTACGCTTCACACAGAAAATCAATACTTTAAATACTCTTCAAAAACCATTAAATAGACTGCTCAATAGCTTTAAAAAGACCAGGGATCAAACTGGCACCACCTGTACCACAAGGCAGTGTCCTTACCCAATGGACCACCAGGGAATCCCCTGGTCTTATTTTTGCTCACTGTATAGAAGTTTCATCATCTTCGGCTACAAAGAACATAATCAATCTAATTTCGGTATTCACCATCTGGTGATGTCCATGTGTAGAGTTGTCTCTTATGTTGTTGGAAAAAGTGTTTACTATGACCAGTGTGTTCTCTTGGCAAAATTCTGTTAGCCTTTGTTGTTCTGCTTCATTTTGTACCCCAAAGGCAAAGCTGCCTGTTTCTCTAGGTATCTTTTTTTTTTTTTTTAATATTTATTTATTTTGGGCGGGGGTCGGGTTGGGGAGGGAGGGGAGCGGGCAGGCCACTTCCGTTGGTCTCTTTATTTCTCTATTTTCATCCGTCTTTGTTCTTTGGCTCCTGTGGGCCTCCCATCACGGTGGTGTCTGCTGTCGCAGAGCACCGGCTCTGGGCGCATGCGCTCCAGAGCTCTGGCTCGGTAATTGGACACATCGGTCCAGCCGCTCCGCGGCACGGGGATCTTCCCAGACCAGGGATCCAACCAGCGCCCCTTGCACTGCAAGGCGGTGTCCTTACCCACTGGACCACCAGGGAAGCCCCTCTAGGTATCTCTTGACTTTTCACTTTTGCATTCCAGTCCCCTATGATGAAAAGGACATCTTTCTTTGGTATTAGTTGTAGAAGGTCTTGTAGGTCTTCAGAGAACCATTCAACTTCAGCTTCTTCAGCATTAGTGGTAGGGGTATAGACTTGGATTACTGTGACAATGAATAATTTGTCTTGGAAACAAACTGATATCATCCTGAAGTTTTTGAGAATACACCCAAGTACTACATTTTGGACTCTTTTGTTGACTATGAGGGCTATTCCATTTCTTCTAAGGGTAGGAGGGGCACAATAGAGATTAAAATCAAACCTCATACCCCTCAAAGATGGCGAGAGGGCACAATCAAGTGTTTTATCAAGTATTTTAACTGCTATCTGTGATATAGATGGTCTGTACGCTTCACACAGAAAATCAATACTTTAAATACTCTTCAAAAACCATTAAATAGACTGCTCTATAATACACACACAGCTTTAAAAACTCTTTTTTCTGCTTTAAGAATATTAGGCAAATAAACCTTTTCTGAATACTCATGTACTGAGCACTATAAAACATGCCATTTTTATTATCATAATTTACCTGAATCTCCATGGCTGCTTCCTGTTCTTTCATTGGAGCATCGCTCTCAATTTCTATTTCACCTTTATGTGTTATTTTTGTGATGGGTCGTCTTTCCACTTCTCTCTGCTCTTTTTCAATCATCTCTATGGTCTAACAGGAAATATTTTTAAAGAAAGACTTAACTATTTTAAAATCATAGATGCTTTTTAACCTTTAGGTTGTCTGTCAAAAAACACATGTATACTGCGTACTTGCAAATATCAGAGACGGTTTTAAGTGCTGGGGTTTTAAGAATAGAGACCGCATGTTTCAGCCCAGAAAATTTTTCATGTATGCTAACTGGAGGCAATTGAAGTGCAACATTATTTGCAAAGTAATAAAACATGCTATTTACATTTAAAATCTGCTTTCTGATCTACTATTTTAGCAGCTGTCACAGAGAAAGAAATACAACAAGTTCCTCTTACGTTCTTAACCTGATGTTCTAACATTCCCCACAACAGCAGTTTACTCAAATGACAAAAACAGGCAGTGCCCCATCAGTGGTCTCTTGACGGACCATACTTGGTAGCAATGAACAAGCGCAGCAATACAGCACAATAAGTGAGAAAGAGCAGAAAGAACTAGCAAAAGGAAGCTAGAGTGGAAAGATGGGTCCAGCCACTTGTCATGCCACTGTTACACAGAAATCTTCCTTTAAAGAAATAAATCAAATACATGGCCAAAAGAAAAATCCAGCTAGTCTCTGACACAGATTATTCTTGGAGGTACAGATTCAAAGCAGAAGGCAGGCATGTGCATATTCAGGATATGGAGGGAAAAAAAGAGACGGTGATGCTATTTGCACAATAAGAGAAATTACAGAGACTGAAAGTGAAGAAATATGTGAATGAGTGCAGTCTATCAAATTAAAGCCTCTTCTACACTGAATGAGATTTCACAGAAAATCAACTGGGAGGCTTAGAATCAAGTATATCATTAATGATTAATATGCACTGTAAGGGACCAGTATTTTCTAGAATAAAGGAATACTACTCTAAGTCCACTGTAATAAAAAACATTGGGTAATGCAGCTATCTTGCTGTTACAGTAACTCATACATATTCACCTAACCTCAAAGGTATTTCAAGTTCACAAACCCCAAAGGAAAACTCTTGGCATGGTGCCTTTCAGGATTTTTTCAGTTTAAAAATGCAATACAGTATATATACTACATATGTTATATAACACACTAGTTAGGTCTGGGATAGCACAACTTAGCACAAAATATTTCGGTGAATATGAACATTCATACATGACACTTCAGGGTTATACTTTATCAATGAATTTGTTGCAGGGAAAAAAACACCTCATTTTTCAAAGCTTATTTGGTATATGAAACTGAGTATTATGGGGTTATATACATAAAATTTTCATTCTGACTTAATTTGGCTCCACGAATTACTAATATTCACAATATCCTCAAACTGTACTTATGAAATGTACAAATCTGAATAAGAACAGATTCACCTATTTTCCCATCCTTCTGATTTACAAAATACAAGATCATGTAAACTGACAGCTGGAGGGAATGAGAAAAAAGAAGAAGAGAAAAAGATATAAAAAGGAAAAAAATTAAGAACAGACTAGTGGAGGATGAGTAATGAACAGGTTTACTAAAGAAAAACAGCAGTCCCAGGGCTCTTGACGGACCATACTTGGTAGCAATGAACAAGCGCAGCAATACAGCACAATAAGTGAGAAAGAGCAGAAAGAACTAGCAAAAGGAAGCTAGAGTGGAAAGATGGGTCCAGCCACTTGTCATGCCACTGTTACACAGAAATCTTCCTTTAAAGAAATAAATCAAATACATGGCCAAAAGAAAAATCCAGCTAGTCTCTGACACAGATTATTCTTGGAGGTACAGATTCAAAGCAGAAGGCAGGCATGTGCATATTCAGGATATGGAGGGAAAAAAAGAGACGGTGATGCTATTTGCACAATAAGAGAAATTACAGAGACTGAAAGTGAAGAAATATGTGAATGAGTGCAGTCTATCAAATTAAAGCCTCTTCTACACTGAATGAGATTTCACAGAAAATCAACTGGGAGGCTTAGAATCAAGTATATCATTAATGATTAATATGCACTGTAAGGGACCAGTATTTTCTAGAATAAAGGAATACTACTCTAAGTCCACTGTAATAAAAAACATTGGGTAATGCAGCTATCTTGCTGTTACAGTAACTCATACATATTCACCTAACCTCAAAGGTATTTCAAGTTCACAAACCCCAAAGGAAAACTCTTGGCATGGTGCCTTTCAGGATTTTTTCAGTTTAAAAATGCAATACAGTATATATACTACATATGTTATATAACACACTAGTTAGGTCTGGGATAGCACAACTTAGCACAAAATATTTCGGTGAATATGAACATTCATACATGACACTTCAGGGTTATACTTTATCAATGAATTTGTTGCAGGGAAAAAAACACCTCATTTTTCAAAGCTTATTTGGTATATGAAACTGAGTATTATGGGGTTATATACATAAAATTTTCATTCTGACTTAATTTGGCTCCACGAATTACTAATATTCACAATATCCTCAAACTGTACTTATGAAATGTACAAATCTGAATAAGAACAGATTCACCTATTTTCCCATCCTTCTGATTTACAAAATACAAGATCATGTAAACTGACAGCTGGAGGGAATGAGAAAAAAGAAGAAGAGAAAAAGATATAAAAAGGAAAAAAATTAAGAACAGACTAGTGGAGGATGAGTAATGAGAAGCACAGAACAAAAGGTCTGTTACTGTGTACTCTGAGTTGAATTTTCTCTATGTATACACCTTTTCTCTATGGCTAAAATTCTACGTTTTGATATGGACAAATACAAATTCATAGGTAATCTTACATGTCTGTTTTCTCTTCGTCTCCAAGCAGCTAACTCTTTAGAAGCTAACTCTTCTGGACTCATCCTTATGAGGTGATCAGGGGTTACTTCTCCTTTCAGCACTTTTTTAAATAATATCTGGAAGTATTTGAAAATTGGAAAGAAGAGAAAAACATTTTCAAAAGAAGGAAGAGCTACTGTACAGAAACTTATAGTAAATATGCAACTTTGAAATCAGATTTATAAACGTTATAAAGATTCACATGTCCTCTCCTGCAAAGAGAATAAATGACTGCCTTTGTGTTCTAGAAACATCATCTAAGGCAGCAAAAAAAAATTTTGAATAAAACTCAACACATAATGGAGAAGCATGTATGGTGGTTAAGTCATTACAACACCTATCTAAAACTACATAAAGTCTTCCCAGGGACACACACTGTCACAATAGTCAACCATGACTACATAAAAGATACTGCATAAAGGAACTTTACTAAACATGGTCTTTCATAAAGACTTCATATCTTTAAATTCTAACATGTCTGAAGGGAACTCCAAAGCAAAGAACCAACTGCAAGAAATAAATATTTACTTAAAGAAAAACTCTCAGATTATGTAATTCATAAAGTATTTGATCCCCATCTGGACCATGATGGCAGACTGTACATACAGATTTTTCTTCAGAAGTTGTTAGTATACTTCAAGAAAATACCTCACATCACACCGACAGCAAACTGTCATTACACAAAATGTTTTCATTCATGTGAATACACTGTAAGACTTAAGCAAGTATTTAAGGAGTGTGAATCTATACCGACAGCCTCTAAATCGCAAATAAGAAATCCTAGGAAAAGATTACGTATTCAATTAAAGTTTACTCCACTGCTAAAATATTTTTAAAATTAAAGTCATATTTAAATTAGTATTTGAAAAGTTTTCTTTTTATCCAAATGTAAATTACCTTCTTAAGCAGTATAGTTCTATTTTCAAATTTAAAAAATTACTAGTCTCGGGACTTTCCTGGTGATCCAGTGGTTAGACACACCTTCCAATGCAGAGGACACAGGTTCGATTCTGGGTCAGGGAACTAAGATCCCATATGGCTTGGAGCAACTAAGCCCTCCTGCCTCAACAACAAAAAGAAAAAAAAGGATCCTGCATGCTGCAACTAAGACTAATAGAAAAAAAAAAAAAAAATTACTGGTCTCACTTCAAGAAACAAATTATAGATCCACTGTATTAAATTATAAACCCCTATGCATTGTGTGTGCGCTCAGTAAAAAAGCTGGAAACGTAAATATTCAGACATGAACAAAACATACTTACATTGTTTTTAGGATCTTTCAAATTGAACATCAAACTTCTATATTTGTTCTTATATTTAGCATCTGTGTCCCGAAAAAAAGAGAAAAGCTCCTTTTCAATTTTTGTGGCAACTTTGGCTGCCTTTTCCTCTGGTACCTTTAAATTTGAATCTGTAAGTCTTAAAATTAGAATAATTCAATTATTTTTCAAATACATGAAGCATATATTATTCAATCTTCTACAACAGAAATGCATGTTACCTTTTCATAAGAATGTCTTTGAGAGAATGTCGGACACTCTGTCGGATCTGGTCTGCGGAAGGCTTGGAAGCAGGAACGGCTGGAGGATGGGCACCAGGCAGTCCCTTTTCGGTTTTCTTTTTCTTTATCTCTTGCTTCTCATGAGCACCTGATTTAAATAAATATCAAAACTTACTAAGTTGCTTTTAAAAATATATTTTCCTTTTTAATGCATAATATAAATATTGCTTATGACAAAGCAGACTGATTTTTAAAAATCACTACTTTCAGGGACTTCCCTGGTGGTCCAGTGGTTAATATCCCATGGTTCCACTGCAGGTGTGCAGATCAGTGAACTAAGATCCCATGCACCATGAGAAAAAAAAAATCACTATTTTTACATCACAAGATCAGAATCCGTATCCCACGCTGAAATATTCCTGACAAGGAAAATCTAACCTATGCATGATGACAGATATTAACTAAACTTATTGCAGTGCATCACTCTGTACTATATACATATATCAAGTCATTGCATTATATGACTGACATTAATGTTATATGTCAATTATACCTCAAAAAAAAAAAGTTCTAAATGAGTTTTAATTGGAAACTAAGATCCCCTGGAGAAAAAAATACATATGTTGTATTTAGCCACTAAGTTGTGTCTGGCTCTTTTGTGACCCCATGGACTGTGGCCCACCAGGCTCTGTCCATGGGATTTTCCAGGTAAGAACACTGGAGTGGGTTGTCATCTCCTTCTCCAGGGGATTTTCTTGGCCCAGGGATCGAACCCACGTCTCTTGCAGTGGCAAGCAGATTCACTACAACTGAGCCACAAGGGAAGTTCACAACTAACACACACACACACACACCCCTGCTAAAAAAACTTTTTTTCAAATAATTGATCTGAACTTATTAGGTGCACAGATAATGTTATGACCTTACTAGTAGGACAAAACCAATGTAGCCTCTGGTTTTAAAACTATTAATTTGAATGTTAAGCTTTTCAAAATGACTTCACATTCCATCATTACTAATTTATGCACATCTTCAGAATCCCAGTATCAGACATTCCATTGCTCTGAACCCTTAGCACACCAGTTTATTTATTTTACAAACTCCTGATGCCAACAGTTCTTAAATCATTCATTTTTACCAGTCATATCCTCCTCACTTTCCCACACATGTGATCAGACATCCCAACACAAACCATTCCCTTTCAGCATTAACATCTTTATTCTTTCCTTCAAACATCTTCATTAGCAAAAAAGCACAATCTGATGAAAACTAACTTTTATCCTTCACCTAAATAGCCTAAAAATGCTAATTGGAGAAAGTAAGCACTAGTGCTAAGAGATTTCACCTTAAACTTATAACCAGAAATCTCAAGCAGATAGCTCTAACTGCCACCCTAATCCTATTAAAACATCCTAGAATTTAAATTTGCTTTCCCACATTCTAAAACATGTATTTTATGCTTTTTCTCCTTTCTTTTCAAACCAACAATGCTTCCTTCTCCAGCCTCAACCTCATCTGACTTTCTCACTTGATATTTCACTAAGGAAACAAAACATGTCAGATATTTTCCCATCACCAAACCTACTAACTTACGTCACCTGTCCCTACTCCTTCCACATGCAGTCCTCCTACTATTTCAGTGCATCAGCTGTCCTTTCCTATGACCAAACCCCTCCAGGGGAATCCCATCCCCTCTGACGTCTTCAAAGACTTTGAACCTCAACTATCAGCTCTCACTCCTACATCATCAAGTTCTCTCACTACTGGATCATTCCCATTAATCATACAAACATGCTATATATAGTATCTCCTTAGAAGAGAAATCCTGATCTCAAGTCACTACACCATTCCTATACCCATAATCACCATCTCCACTTCCTTACCCTCCATTCTTCCATCCACAACTGGCTTTTGTCCCCATTGCTCCACCCAAAATAGCTGTCTAGACAGCATTTGACACAGTTTATTTTACCATGACCTCCTCCTGAGAACTTAATCTCTCTTAATCCCTTAGTTCTCTTCCTTCAAAAGCCATATACTGGTCTCCTTTGCTGGATCCTCTCTTGTATCCAAGTTTAAATGCTGACATGCCCTAAGGCCTCTGCTTCTGTCCCTTCATCATCAAATTCTGTATGTAGCTCTTTATATATAACTGCATGCTTTAAAATAACTGCTAAGCACCAATAAATCCCAAATTTATATACTGTGGCCCAAAGTCTAGACTCAGCAGTCAAACATTTACTCAAAGTATCTCCATGTGGATCCCTAATGAGCATCTCAAAATACCTAAAACATAAATTTTCAATTTTCCTCCCCAAATCCCTTTCTTATCTCTGCAAATAAGACCAACACTGACCCAGGCTTCCCTGGTGGTCCAGTGGGTAAGGACACCGCCTTGCAGTGCAAGGGGCGCCAGTTCGATCCCTGGCCTGGGAAGATCCCACGTGCCACGGAGCGGCTGGACCGATGTGTCCAATTACCGAACCAGAGCTCTGGAGCGCATGTGCCCAGAGCCAGCGCTCTGACAACAGAGGCCACTGCGATGGGAGGCCCACATGGGCCAAGGAACAAAGATGGATGAAAATAATAAATGAAAGACCAATAGAAGTGGCCCGCCCCCCTCCCCGCAGAAAAAGACCAACACTGACCTAATCATCTGCCAAGATTCTTCTTTCCTTCAACGTTATTTACATCTACTCTATGAGCCAGTTCTGCCAAGTCTATTACAAAATATATCTGAACCTGACCACTCTCCACCAGCCTCACTGTGCCCCTGTTCCAAGCTACCAGTCCTTCTCCTGGACACTGGTACAGAATCCTAACCAGTCTACTCTCCTATTTCCCTACATCCAATCTCAACAACAACAGCAAAATCAGTGAGCTACCATTCCCTTGTATAAATTCCTCTAAAGTTTCCTATGCTATTCAGAATAAAAAATAAGCTCTTGTCGTGACCTCAAAGTTTCTACACAATCTTCTCTAACCTCACCTTCTGCCAACATTTGACCCCTCAGTGTTACATCCTAATCATTCCACCAGGACTCTCTTGCTCCTCAAATGCAGCCTGCTCCTACTTCAAAGCCTTCAGCTTGGCTGTGCCCTCTATGGATCCCTTCCTCCAAAACAATTCTGCATCCCACTGCCTCCATTCTCTCTGAAACAAATTCCTCTCATTCTCCGTGATTTTGACTCTATCCCATTACTCAAGTCTCTCTTAAGTGTCTAAATTCTCTGAAATAGCACACTATTTTGTGTCCCTTATTTTGCATGCTTTAAAATAACTGCTAAGCACCAATAAATCCCAAATTTATATACTGTGGCCCAAAGTCTAGACTCAGCAGTCAAACATTTACTCAAAGTATCTCCATGTGGATCCCTAATGAGCATCTCAAAATACCTAAAACATAAATTTTCAATTTTCCTCCCCAAATCCCTTTCTTATCTCTGCAAATAAGACCAACACTGACCCAGGCTTCCCTGGTGGTCCAGTGGGTAAGGACACCGCCTTGCAGTGCAAGGGGCGCCAGTTCGATCCCTGGCCTGGGAAGATCCCACGTGCCACGGAGCGGCTGGACCGATGTGTCCAATTACCGAACCAGAGCTCTGGAGCGCATGTGCCCAGAGCCAGCGCTCTGACAACAGAGGCCACTGCGATGGGAGGCCCACATGGGCCAAGGAACAAAGATGGATGAAAATAATAAATGAAAGACCAATAGAAGTGGCCCGCCCCCCTCCCCGCAGAAAAAGACCAACACTGACCTAATCATCTGCCAAGATTCTTCTTTCCTTCAACGTTATTTACATCTACTCTATGAGCCAGTTCTGCCAAGTCTATTACAAAATATATCTGAACCTGACCACTCTCCACCAGCCTCACTGTGCCCCTGTTCCAAGCTACCAGTCCTTCTCCTGGACACTGGTACAGAATCCTAACCAGTCTACTCTCCTATTTCCCTACATCCAATCTCAACAACAACAGCAAAATCAGTGAGCTACCATTCCCTTGTATAAATTCCTCTAAAGTTTCCTATGCTATTCAGAATAAAAAATAAGCTCTTGTCGTGACCTCAAAGTTTCTACACAATCTTCTCTAACCTCACCTTCTGCCAACATTTGACCCCTCAGTGTTACATCCTAATCATTCCACCAGGACTCTCTTGCTCCTCAAATGCAGCCTGCTCCTACTTCAAAGCCTTCAGCTTGGCTGTGCCCTCTATGGATCCCTTCCTCCAAAACAATTCTGCATCCCACTGCCTCCATTCTCTCTGAAACAAATTCCTCTCATTCTCCGTGATTTTGACTCTATCCCATTACTCAAGTCTCTCTTAAGTGTCTAAATTCTCTGAAATAGCACACTATTTTGTGTCCCTATTTTCTGTCATTTTCCATTGGTCTTTAAGTGCCATGAGGGCAGGGGGGTTACCTTACTAAGGTCGTTAGTATTTCCTAAGAACTCAAAACAATACTCTAATTTCAAGTAAAGTCAATCACCGGAACTATTTTTCTTGCCATCAAACTATAAAAACTTTTAAATTCCCCCAAATATACTAACTGACAGTATATGAAATAAAATGTAGATACATTCGTAAATAGTAATTTCTATTATTCTTACTACCTGGTTTTGAAGCTTTTTCTCCTGACTCTTTTGTTATTTTTTCACTTTTTTCTTCCGAGGATCTCCGAGGTAACACTGGTTGTCCCATCTTTCGAAAAGGTGCTAGCTGCCATTTTTTTATTTCACTATCCCTACAATCTGAAGAGTTTTTGCCTTCACCAGATTCCTAGAAAAAAATAGTATTTAATTCATTAGAAAGAAAACTACTAAACCATCTTTAAATACAAAGCAAGCTTCATTAATATGTAGATGAAAAAAATTAAGCCTAATTAGCATGACAACCTTTTTACGATATCAAACACCCCATCCTTTAGCCCAGTGGCTGTACATCTTACACAAAACTATTTGTGAAGATATACAAAATAGCAAAAGGACCTTTACCCTTTCACCCAAAATCTATTTGTTAAGCACCTACTTTCTGCAGAATGCATAAGTCTATAAAGGAAAAAGCTCAACAACAACAGCAAAATCAGTGAGCTACATCCTTTAAATTCCTCTAAAGTTTCCTATGCTATTCAGAATAAAAAATAAGCTCTTGTCGTGACCTCAAAGTTTCTACACAATCTTCTCTAACCTCACCTTCTGCCAACATTTGACCCCTCAGTGTTACATCCTAATCATTCCACCAGGACTCTCTTGCTCCTCAAATGCAGCCTGCTCCTACTTCAAAGCCTTCAGCTTGGCTGTGCCCTCTATGGATCCCTTCCTCCAAAACAATTCTGCATCCCACTGCCTCCATTCTCTCTGAAACAAATTCCTCTCATTCTCCGTGATTTTGACTCTATCCCATTACTCAAGTCTCTCTTAAGTGTCTAAATTCTCTGAAATAGCACACTATTTTGTGTCCCTATTTTCTGTCATTTTCCATTGGTCTTTAAGTGCCATGAGGGCAGGGGGCTTACCTTACTAAGGTCGTTAGTATTTCCTAAGAACTCAAAACAATACTCTAATTTCAAGTAAAGTCAATCACCGGAACTATTTTTCTTGCCATCAAACTATAAAAACTTTTAAATTCCCCCAAATATACTAACTGACAGTATATGAAATAAAATGTAGATACATTCGTAAATAGTAATTTCTATTATTCTTACTACCTGGTTTTGAAGCTTTTTCTCCTGACTCTTTTGTTATTTTTTCACTTTTTTCTTCCGAGGATCTCCGAGGTAACACTGGTTGTCCCATCTTTCGAAAAGGTGCTAGCTGCCATTTTTTTATTTCACTATCCCTACAATCTGAAGAGTTTTTGCCTTCACCAGATTCCTAGAAAAAAATAGTATTTAATTCATTAGAAAGAAAACTACTAAACCATCTTTAAATACAAAGCAAGCTTCATTAATATGTAGATGAAAAAAATTAAGCCTAATTAGCATGACAACCTTTTTACGATATCAAACACCCCATCCTTTAGCCCAGTGGCTGTACATCTTACACAAAACTATTTGTGAAGATATACAAAATAGCAAAAAGGACCTTTACCCTTTCACCCAAAATCTATTTGTTAAGCACCTACTTTCTGCAGAATGCATAAGTCTATAAAGGAAAAAGTAAAAAAACACTGAGATTATATTCCCAATAATGATACTAGAAAGAAAATTAAGCCTAAAATAGTAAGAGTTTTTTTTGTCAGCTGTGAATATGCAAAAAAAAAAAAAAAAAAAAGGTGGGGGGAGAAACTGTGGGGAAATCAATTATCTATATTTTTCTTTGCTACTTTCTAGAACAAGGTCTCATTTACCTATGTAAGTTATCAAATGCTCAGTGTAGCTTAATTATAACCCACAAAGAACTATAACTAAAACCAGAATTTGGAGACTCTTGGGAATAGGTAGTAATACATCATATTAATGAGAACACTGTTTATAGAAATACACAGTTTTTGAGAAGACAGTATAACAAAAAACTGATTTTTCTCTAGACTCTCTAAGTTTGAAATGAGAGTCATTCAGTTGTGTCCAACTCTCTGCGACGCCATGGGCTATAACGTACCAGGCTCCTCTGGCCATGGAATTCTCCAGGTAAGAATACTGCAGTGGGTAACCGTTCCCAACTCCAGGAGATTTTCCCAACACAGGGATCCAACTCAGGTCTCCCACACTGCAGGCTGACTGTTTACTGTCTGAGCCACCGAGGAAGTCCCTTCTCTAGACTGGGAATCCTCTAATTTTTTCGTATATACCTGTTTATTTTATACCTTTCCAACTAGAGTTGAGAGTAGGAACATATTTCAATCAGTGATATATACTCAAATCTGGGACCATGCTTGGCACACAATTGGAACCCAATAAATGGTTCGACTTCATAAACCGTAAGAAGTGACATTTAAAAAGCAAACTTCATAAACTGAAATCAGATTGTCCAAATAAGATTCAACAATCCAACATGAAAATGGAAGCAGTAATCACTCGATTCATGTATTTATTTACAAATTCAGACTAACCTCAGGTCCTCATCATGACCAAGAAATTATACCCAAGAAATGACGACTAAACATTAAGAGAATCTTTCCAAAGGCTTGCAATAAACTGTTTTCAATGGCACTCAGTTCTATACTATTGATTATTTTGGTGCTAATCAAATCAACAGAAATAGTAACAACAAATATCGGAAGGACATAATCTGATTCTCAGAAAGTCCTGGCAGACAGAAAATGTTGAATGCCGTAAGGATTTGGCAAACTGCAACTTAATCCAAATGTGTCATGTAAGGAGTGTCCAAAAGAACTGCATTTGTAAATAATGGAAAGAGTTTTAGAGAAAACATGCACATGTTCTTCAATCTGAATGGTCACACTAAAAAATTTCCAAGGTTCCTTCCAATTCTGCAACTTACGCTCATTTTATCTAGCATATGTTATACCTGACCATCCATGTATGTTTACCACCAGTGTTTCCTCCCTAGCGCTATAACAACAACAAATCAATGATTAGAAAAATCACTGTTAAGTACACAGGCAGACAATGAAAATGAAATTTAATAAGATAAAATGCTGTGTCCTTTAAGCATTTCTCCTATAACTGGCTATCTTAGAATTTCTATTTAAAAAATACAATAGCTGAAAATGAAAGATAAGGGGAAATGACCAATTTTTTTAAAGGCCACATTTTGAGAGAAATTATGAAGTTAAGACTTCCAAGCAAGTATTGGGACAAAATCAAAGCATAAAACACCCTACAGAAACAATACGAGGAGATCTGCCCCAACTCCAGGAGATTTTCGCAACACAGGGATCCAACTCAGGTCTCCCACACTGCAGGCTGACTGTTTACTGTCTGAGCCACCGAGGAAGTCCCTTCTCTAGACTGGGAATCCTCTAATTTTTTCGTATATACCTGTTTATTTTATACCTTTCCAACTAGAGTTGAGAGTAGGAACATATTTCAATCAGTGATATATACTCAAATCTGGGACCATGCTTGGCACACAATTGGAACCCAATAAATGGTTCGACTTCATAAACCGTAAGAAGTGACATTTAAAAAGCAAACTTCATAAACTGAAATCAGATTGTCCAAATAAGATTCAACAATCCAACATGAAAATGGAAGCAGTAATCACTCGATTCATGTATTTATTTACAAATTCAGACTAACCTCAGGTCCTCATCATGACCAAGAAATTATACCCAAGAAATGACGACTAAACATTAAGAGAATCTTTCCAAAGGCTTGCAATAAACTGTTTTCAATGGCACTCAGTTCTATACTATTGATTATTTTGGTGCTAATCAAATCAACAGAAATAGTAACAACAAATATCGGAAGGACATAATCTGATTCTCAGAAAGTCCTGGCAGACAGAAAATGTTGAATGCCGTAAGGATTTGGCAAACTGCAACTTAATCCAAATGTGTCATGTAAGGAGTGTCCAAAAGAACTGCATTTGTAAATAATGGAAAGAGTTTTAGAGAAAACATGCACATGTTCTTCAATCTGAATGGTCACACTAAAAAATTTCCAAGGTTCCTTCCAATTCTGCAACTTACGCTCATTTTATCTAGCATATGTTATACCTGACCATCCATGTATGTTTACCACCAGTGTTTCCTCCCTAGCGCTATAACAACAACAAATCAATGATTAGAAAAATCACTGTTAAGTACACAGGCAGACAATGAAAATGAAATTTAATAAGATAAAATGCTGTGTCCTTTAAGCATTTCTCCTATAACTGGCTATCTTAGAATTTCTATTTAAAAAATACAATAGCTGAAAATGAAAGATAAGGGGAAATGACCAATTTTTTTAAAGGCCACATTTTGAGAGAAATTATGAAGTTAAGACTTCCAAGCAAGTATTGGGACAAAAATCAAAAAGCACTAAGATCTCATCTCCTTACAGAAACAAGTCTTCCACTTGAAAATAATAATTCCAAATGCAGTTTTAAGGATTCACAGATATTTATGGACTTAAAAGCTTTTCAGAAAAATTTCTCAGCAAGCACAGTTTATCTACCACCATAGGATCACATACACATCCTACCACAGAAAATCCAAATACCAAACTAGAGACTGGACATAGCACAAAAACTGTAAGAAATAAGTCAGCGTATTTTGAAGATGTCACTACCTGGTTTCACCAAGACTAACAGAACATTTTAAAGCTCCATTTTTATAGAAAAATAATATGAAAATGCAAACTACAACAGTGAACCTAAAGAGGTATTTCAGATTCTCAGTCAGTCCACACAAGTTCTTAAGTAAAAGCAATGCATAATGCGCAGCTCACCCGTTTTAAAATTTTGACCTTGTGCTTCACTGTATCATCTACATACTTGGTTTTGTCATTTATTGTAGTGTGCTTTGATAACCCAAGCTTTTCATATTCCATTGCTTTATCTTCACTATGAACTTCAACTTTAGCCTGGTTTCCCAAGATATCTGGATCAGCTATTTCAGTCTTTTTATCTTCTTCAGCACAGCATTTCACACACACATATTCTTTGTCTTCCTCTCCCATCTGTTGCGCCTGAGAAAGACTTAACCCAACACAATCGCCATGAAACCAGTCATCACACCTCCCGCAGCCAACCATAAACCTGGAAAGAAAGACACAACACTTTGATTTGACACATATTCTTAAAAACCAATGCTTAGTAAGCCTAAACTGGTATTTTTCCGGCATTTTGCATGTTCTTCCTTAACCATTCTATCAGTTCAATAAGGAGAAAGTTTTCCAAGAAAATAATTATTCTATAAAAATGGAACTTTTAAGAAGTCAGTTATTTTCCCCTCCAATAATAAGTGAGAAAATACTTAAGGCACATAAGGATAAAAACAAAGGATAACTGGTCTGCATACTGAATAGAATAAAAACACTGAAAAACAGTATGTCTCCACTGAGAAGGGTGACAAGCTTTGACAATTTTATCAGACAACCTATCAAAGTTTTATTTACCACACAGACCTGAAATTTTACATAAAACTGGAGCAACTTATCCAACTAATTTTAAATAACAAAAAGAAAAAACAGGTGCAACAAAAATACAACTCAAAAACTAATTTAATGGAGCCTCGTAAAATGTTCCTTATTAACCACCATGGAATCATACTGATTTAGCTAAAGAATTTTTTTATGTACTTTCTAGTATGGGCTTCCTTACTACTTGGCCTTGTACTTTAGACAAACAATCTTATATTTTTCCTTTACTGCATTTTATCTAAGAAATAATTTCACTAGCCAATGAAAAATTCCAGGGACTTTTTAGGGCTCTAAAAAGTTTGCTATTCTAACTTAAAGAGTATCTGGAATTATTTTAGAATAAAATAGCAAAACACATATATAAACAGCAATTTGAGAGTGAAGTTATCTTTTTCATCTACTTTTCAACCCACTGTTAGGAAAATAATAAAGCTCACTTAATTATGTTTAACGTTTTCCTTTTTTCTTCTTTGGGTTAATAACTGATAGTATGCCTTGAAAACTCAGGAGAATTTAAAATAAGATTTTGATAATAGTGATTTTGGTAAGAATAGTGTCACCACAAACAGTGACAAAACTTTGTGACTGTACTTAATTAATCAGGTTATATTAGATCAAATGGCTATTTACCAAAGCCCTACAAACATATAATTCCAGATATTTCAAACACAACGGGGACTTCCATATAAACCATAATCCACATATGAGATGAGTGAAAACTGACATGGTAAAGCAGCTGACAGGAACAGACACCAGCGTAAAACTTCTAAAAACCTCTTGTCCAATAAGACGTTAAAGGTAATACACTGGGCGATATAGCCAACTCTTCTAAATACACCAGTAGTCTCGTTTTAATGGGAACTAAAATAAACTAGTAAAAGTTTTACAACACCTGAGCTTCAAACCTTACTAGGAAGTGATTTAACCATCAAAATGGAGCAACTAAATTCAAAAAAAACTAATGGTCTGCATACTGAATAGAATAAAAACACTGAAAAACAGTATGTCTCCACTGAGAAGGGTGACAAGCTTTGACAATTTTATCAGACAACCTATCAAAGTTTTATTTACCACACAGACCTGAAATTTTACATAAAACTGGAGCAACTTATCCAACTAATTTTAAATAACAAAAAGAAAAAACAGGTGCAACAAAAATACAACTCAAAAACTAATTTAATGGAGCCTCGTAAAATGTTCCTTATTAACCACCATGGAATCATACTGATTTAGCTAAAGAATTTTTTTATGTACTTTCTAGTATGGGCTTCCTTACTACTTGGCCTTGTACTTTAGACAAACAATCTTATATTTTTCCTTTACTGCATTTTATCTAAGAAATAATTTCACTAGCCAATGAAAAATTCCAGGGACTTTTTAGGGCTCTAAAAAGTTTGCTATTCTAACTTAAAGAGTATCTGGAATTATTTTAGAATAAAATAGCAAAACACATATATAAACAGCAATTTGAGAGTGAAGTTATCTTTTTCATCTACTTTTCAACCCACTGTTAGGAAAATAATAAAGCTCACTTAATTATGTTTAACGTTTTCCTTTTTTCTTCTTTGGGTTAATAACTGATAGTATGCCTTGAAAACTCAGGAGAATTTAAAATAAGATTTTGATAATAGTGATTTTGGTAAGAATAGTGTCACCACAAACAGTGACAAAACTTTGTGACTGTACTTAATTAATCAGGTTATATTAGATCAAATGGCTATTTACCAAAGCCCTACAAACATATAATTCCAGATATTTCAAACACAACGGGGACTTCCATATAAACCATAATCCACATATGAGATGAGTGAAAACTGACATGGTAAAGCAGCTGACAGGAACAGACACCAGCGTAAAACTTCTAAAAACCTCTTGTCCAATAAGACGTTAAAGGTAATACACTGGGCGATATAGCCAACTCTTCTAAATACACCAGTAGTCTCGTTTTAATGCAGAAACTATAAAAGTTACAACACTGAGCTTCAAACCTTACAGGATGTCTCGAAATCAACTCTCCAACTGCAGACCACTCTACTCATCCTTCTTGTATGCCTGTCTACTGTGGACCAATCACTGCTCTGCACTAAGGAAGCTTGACTTCTTCGTGTCTACAATTCACCACTCTTAACAGGTGATGCATGTGCCAGGTTTTCAGGTAAGTTGTCATTTCTTCAATGGCATATTAAAAGATTTTTTTCATTTAAAAAATAAAAAACCTCATGCCTTAAGTAAAAATTTATTTTTGATTCATATCTCTAGTGAGAAAACTTTCTAACCTTCTAACCATGTGGTGTTTGACTACAACACAGAAATCGTTTCTAGGTTTAGAAGATTTTAGGTAGGTTCATACATGTTACAACGATACAGATCATAGAGCCAACAGAAAAGTCCAATTTAAAAAATACAAAAGTTCTTCTATTTCAGATTACAAAGTTGTAAAAACTCCCTTTCTTGAAGGTAACTCTACCTAAGCTGAATTCTTTTGAAATACTGAAGGAAAGCTGATGTGTTTCTCATCAGAGATGTATTAACAATTTCTTCAAAGCAAGCCTGGAGTAGTTTCAATAGTATACATACTATGACCATGGCTATGCTTATGTCCCAAATCCAAACCTAACAAATTATAAAGCAGGTATGAGGTCATTTCAAATCTTTACCCAAGGAAGAGTCACTTTATAATGCATCACCATTCCCCAAGTTTATTTTGGAAATGTCTCTTCGAACTTGAGAAGCTCTGAAAACAAATCTCACTACACTGCCAACCACAGATATAATCTTAATAATTTATATTTTATATAAGTAAAGGAGTCAAATGTCATTCTGAAAAACCAAAAAATTACACTGAGGGTTTCCCTGGTGGCCCAGTGGGTAAAAAGTCCGTCTTGCAGTGCAAGGGGCGCCAGTTCGATCCCTGGCCTGGGAAGACTCCACGTGCTGCAGAACAGCTGGACCAGTGTGTCCAATTATAAGTCAGCACTCTGGAATGCATGCACCCAGAGCCAGTGCTCTGCAATGAGAGGCCACTGCAATGGGAGGCCCCCACACAGGCCAAAGAATAAAGATGAATTAAAATAAACAAACCTAAAACTATAAAAGAGGACCACCCCCCCAAAAAATGAGAATAATAAAGGACATGCTCTACATACCAGCTTCTTGTTAAAAAAAAAAAAATTACACTGAGAAAAATATTACCACAGGTTCTATGGGAAAATGCAACAGAGTAACTTGATAGTGAGACTGGAGAATTTCCATAAAGGAAATACTATCAGTACTGTGAATTTTATTCACCATATTTGTATTTTTAAATGGCTTTTCAAGAAAAGAGAAGATACACTGTCTTCCTTTTTCATGTTATACCTCATGGCATAAGAAAGGAAAGGGAGCATGAATCAAATAGCTAATACACTCTCATTTTCTGCTTTGTCCTTGAAATTCTGATTACCAACAGGCAAAATCACTCAAAGAAAAAACTATAACCCTGGTGTTAAATATTTCACCAAAAACAATGTATGAACTTTAGTAATTGGACCAAGCCAGTATGATCAGTTAAATGGAAAAGTCTAGAAACATTTATGTTGTGTTCTCCTACTGTTGCATGCTGACACACAAAATTTTAAATCCTACTATAACAAACCTTATTTAAAATGTAACCTTAATTCTAATCTTTTTTGCATAAATCAAAATATATTCTTAGGAAATTTTCATGTTTCTTCACAGTAAACCATAAAGGCAACACTGAGAATTCCTGTTCTTAAAAAATCATGTCACAGACTAACAAAGGAGTTATTTTAAGATGAGCCATCAAGTACTAAAAGTTAACAGCTGAGGTTGTATGGCTGTGAATGTACATGTACTCACTCTTCCCTAGGAGAGAATGATTTTATTCCACATAAACATTAAATAATTGTTTTTCTCACTAACAATCTAATCTGTAGAGAAAGAACATTGATCTATCAAACCTGTAAACTTCTGGGAAAAATCAAAATCACTTATTTTAAGAAAAAAATTTTTTTAAAAATTTAATTTCTTGAAATATCATTTTCAACTGGAGGTACATACAGGAAGCTAACCTCAGTTGTATTATATGCAAAATGTTGAAGAGTTGTAAGATAATCTTGTTTAAAGCTATAACTCCATGAACTTCTTATGCTAAGAAGACTTTTCATCCAATGAACTAATTTCCTACTGGGGAAACATAATACAAACTGAAGACATAAATGAGAGGCCACTGCAATGGGAGGCCCCCACACAGGCCAAAGAATAAAGATGAATTAAAATAAACAAACCTAAAACTATAAAAGAGGACCACCCCCCCAAAAAATGAGAATAATAAAGGACATGCTCTACATACCAGCTTCTTGTTAAAAAAAAAAAAATTACACTGAGAAAAATATTACCACAGGTTCTATGGGAAAATGCAACAGAGTAACTTGATAGTGAGACTGGAGAATTTCCATAAAGGAAATACTATCAGTACTGTGAATTTTATTCACCATATTTGTATTTTTAAATGGCTTTTCAAGAAAAGAGAAGATACACTGTCTTCCTTTTTCATGTTATACCTCATGGCATAAGAAAGGAAAGGGAGCATGAATCAAATAGCTAATACACTCTCATTTTCTGCTTTGTCCTTGAAATTCTGATTACCAACAGGCAAAATCACTCAAAGAAAAAACTATAACCCTGGTGTTAAATATTTCACCAAAAACAATGTATGAACTTTAGTAATTGGACCAAGCCAGTATGATCAGTTAAATGGAAAAGTCTAGAAACATTTATGTTGTGTTCTCCTACTGTTGCATGCTGACACACAAAATTTTAAATCCTACTATAACAAACCTTATTTAAAATGTAACCTTAATTCTAATCTTTTTTGCATAAATCAAAATATATTCTTAGGAAATTTTCATGTTTCTTCACAGTAAACCATAAAGGCAACACTGAGAATTCCTGTTCTTAAAAAATCATGTCACAGACTAACAAAGGAGTTATTTTAAGATGAGCCATCAAGTACTAAAAGTTAACAGCTGAGGTTGTATGGCTGTGAATGTACATGTACTCACTCTTCCCTAGGAGAGAATGATTTTATTCCACATAAACATTAAATAATTGTTTTTCTCACTAACAATCTAATCTGTAGAGAAAGAACATTGATCTATCAAACCTGTAAACTTCTGGGAAAAATCAAAATCACTTATTTTAAGAAAAAATTTGTTTAAAAATTTAATTTCTTGAAATATCATTTTCAACTGGAGGTACATACAGGAAGCTAACCTCAGTTGTATTATATGCAAAATGTTGAAGAGTTGTAAGATAATCTTGTTTAAAGCTATAACTCCATGAACTTCTTATGCTAAGAAGACTTTTCATCCAATGAACTAATTTCCTACTGGACAAGAAAACATAATACAAACTGAAGACATAAACGTCACCCGGAGAGGTAGGGAATACTAGAAACTACAACAAGTATTATGAAAAGACTAACATTTCTTCCTTCAAAAATGCCAACTAACCTATGTTTAAAAGAAATTCAAAGGTAACTTTTTTTAAAAAAGTACTAAGCAGTCTGACTTTTACAACAATGAACATATCTTAGCTGTAAGACTCAGTCAGGAAATTAAATGGAAGCCATACAGCAACATGAAGTGTAAACTCTGAGGCAGTCAATGCCTATTGCCTTTATGATATATACAGAAACTGTTTATGGTCAAATATTGCATTTGGCCACAGCCTGAACAAAACTTCATTTAAAAATATAATTTCCAACTGGAGGCACATACAGAAAGCTAACCTCAGTTGCATTATACACAATGCTAAAGAATTACAAAATAATCTTTATAACCATAAACCTGCTGGAAGTCCTAAAAAATTTTCATATTAACATATAGCTTTCAATGAATGCAGCTAGTACATGAGATCAAAGAAATGGATGAGAACTATTTCCACATATATCCATCCCAATAAATTCATCTTACACATGAATTACACTAGGAAAATTGCATGCTGCATGATGCGTACATTTTTTTGAGTAACCTCGTGTATATAAGCAGAACGTATGAAAGAAGTAGTGAAGGCTAGTTAATTTTCAAAGAAAAAAAAAACCAATTACTTAAGGCTTCTTTATTCACGTAATTGAGGCAAAGTGATGCTGCTTCCAAAACTGAATAGTTTCCAATATTAAAATCTTCATTTCAATTACATAGGAAACTCAAAACCCTTACACATCTAATATTCTAGGTCATTCTCCAGACGGGTACAAAGAAACTCTAGGCTTTATAGGATAGATCCAAAAGGCAGTCTCAGGTTAAAAAACAGGGGGGGAACTTAACATTAAATCTTCATTTTAGGCAAGTAACTGATGTTGGTGAAGTGACAGTCATAATTTAAAAGCTTGAGCAAAGTCCAGAGGACCAGGGATATCTCCAAAAAAGCTACATTGTAACGTGGCTTCCAACGTTGGGCCAAAGTTTCATTTTAGAAACTCATTTAGTTTAAGACTTCTATTTGATTATTCTGCATGTCAGTGCCATGATTTTTAGAAGATTCTTGCAAAGAAACAAGGTCTAGCCTTAAAGACACTTAAAAAAACCATCCAGCCCTTAATTATCTTAAGCCCAGTTTAGAATATCTGGAAAGGTATTTTAAATCAAACAAAAAAGGCATAAAAAACACAAAAATGAGAGGAAATACAGCACTATATTGAAACAAGTCACAAGTTTAAAAAACTGGAATACATTGCTATAAAGTAACTGCTAACACTACAAATAGGCCACACGCTAAATCACAAATGAAGAAACCTCTTGACATGAAAGTTATTTTTTACAGAATAGCCACAATAACTTCAAGGAAGCATCTTCCCTGTCAAAATAATGTACCAACACTTCATACTACACTAAGTCGTCCCTCCCTAAACAGTTTCATTTCAACTCATTTACTTTCATGAGTGAAAAGATAATTTTTTACAATTTTGCAACAAGCTAGTAAAATGAGATAAAAAAAGGAAGTCCTAAAAAATTTTCATATTAACATATAGCTTTCAATGAATGCAGCTAGTACATGAGATCAAAGAAATGGATGAGAACTATTTCCACATATATCCATCCCAATAAATTCATCTTACACATGAATTACACTAGGAAAATTGCATGCTGCATGATGCGTACATTTTTTTGAGTAACCTCGTGTATATAAGCAGAACGTATGAAAGAAGTAGTGAAGGCTAGTTAATTTTCAAAGAAAAAAAAAACCAATTACTTAAGGCTTCTTTATTCACGTAATTGAGGCAAAGTGATGCTGCTTCCAAAACTGAATAGTTTCCAATATTAAAATCTTCATTTCAATTACATAGGGAAACTCAAAACCCTTACACATCTAATATTCTAGGTCATTCTCCAGACGGGTACAAAGAAACTCTAGGCTTTATAGGATAGATCCAAAAGGCAGTCTCAGGTTAAAAAACAGGGGGGGAACTTAACATTAAATCTTCATTTTAGGCAAGTAACTGATGTTGGTGAAGTGACAGTCATAATTTAAAAGCTTGAGCAAAGTCCAGAGGACCAGGGATATCTCCAAAAAAGCTACATTGTAACGTGGCTTCCAACGTTGGGCCAAAGTTTCATTTTAGAAACTCATTTAGTTTAAGACTTCTATTTGATTATTCTGCATGTCAGTGCCATGATTTTTAGAAGATTCTTGCAAAGAAACAAGGTCTAGCCTTAAAGACACTTAAAAAAACCATCCAGCCCTTAATTATCTTAAGCCCAGTTTAGAATATCTGGAAAGGTATTTTAAATCAAACAAAAAAGGCATAAAAAACACAAAAATGAGAGGAAATACAGCACTATATTGAAACAAGTCACAAGTTTAAAAAACTGGAATACATTGCTATAAAGTAACTGCTAACACTACAAATAGGCCACACGCTAAATCACAAATGAAGAAACCTCTTGACATGAAAGTTATTTTTTACAGAATAGCCACAATAACTTCAAGGAAGCATCTTCCCTGTCAAAATAATGTACCAACACTTCATACTACACTAAGTCGTCCCTCCCTAAACAGTTTCATTTCAACTCATTTACTTTCATGAGTGAAGATAATATTACAATGTGCAAGTTACAAAGTTCTTTTATTTTATCAATGTTGATAGAAGTTCCAACAGCAATCTCAACACTTGAACAGGATAATCTTGTAGTTGGAAAACTCCACTTCATCTCTTGTTCTCTTTTCCTGAATGAGCTACAAATAAAAAATACATGGGGGCAGAGGAAGAGTTGGGAGGATAGCAGTGTCATAAAAATACAGAACACTGAATCCTATGGGAAAAAATGCCAAGGGCAGTGCTATAAAATCAGCTCCTAAAACTAGAATTCACAAGAAATCCAAATCACTAAAACACCAAAAACAAAATACACTGTTTCACTCCATTCCATGTTACATACAAAATTCCCCTGGGTAATTTTACAGTTGTTTTAGCTGTCAAATTTCATTCTAAAGTCAAGTTTCATGGTTCTAAGTCATAGTAAGTGTGCTTCATGTTTCTTAAAAAAGGAAAACTATATATATGTATTATTTATCATTTCCATTACGCCCTTCACGTTTTACTACTAGTTCTTCTCAAGCCAAACAAAAATAATGTATAACTTAAACGGCCAAAGTGTTACAAAAACTTTGTTCTTTTTAAGCTGCAATGACTAAATTACCCTCTCTTGTTACAATAACAAAACAATTTCGTATTTGTCAGTTTTTGGTCAAACTCTGTGTTTTAAAGTGTTCTAGAATACTTGTAAATTCAGTGGCTCCATCTTTCTATCATGTATCCAGAACTGATGAGGGGTTTTTGTTTTTGTGTTAAACCTTTACATATTGAATAATCTTTCTATATAAAGAATTCTCACACTAATCCCACTCTAAAAACAGCAATTTATCTTTAATATACATCACACACACACACACACACACACACCTGTTGCCATGTGGTTTTTTGCAAAACCCACACTGCTTGCTGGGAGTCCAGATATATTTGCATTCGAATGAAGAGTTATGATCTAAGCCTTCCCTTTTTACAGTAGCTATGTTGTCTGGAATGAACAACGGTGGCTCATCCAAAGAAAAACTTCTGCTGCTTCTTCTTTGGCGGGGTTGTACATTCTTCTCAGGTTTTTTTAATTTCAATTTATCCTCTTCCTTTAAATGTTCTACACCACCTGCATGCTCAAGCTCTTCCTTCACATGACTGTTGGTTCTCACTGCTGGAGTCAGCTGCTGGGGTTTATGGCACTGTTTCTGGCTGGAATGCAATGAATGTCCAGTTTGTGCAGGATGATGAGGTTCTTTAGAGCAGCTAGGGTGCCCATGAGTCTTATCACCCACAGAATGAGTTACAGGTTTGGAAATCTGCACTAAGTTTTGATCCTGTGATGTCTTTTTGAATACAGTATGAGCTTGATTTTTCACAGATTTCACCCCAGAATTGCAACTCTGAATCTTCGAATCCTTATCGACTTGTTTTTTTCTCACTTTGACTGGCCTATGAAAATTTTGCTTAGATTCTGATTCATCAGCATTTCGCTTCACACTTTTGACATTAGCTTTAGTTTTGTTCTGTGTTGATTCATGCTTTGCTGTAACAACTTTTTTCTGAGTATCTATGGTCATGGTTTGCTTAGAATGAATTACAGGTTTTGTATGTTTAGATTTTATGTTTTTTGACTCTAAGCAAGAAACACTACTTGACTGGTTATCTCTATCATCCTGAAGGTTTGCTGTTTCATGAAACTCCATTTTAATACCTTCAACAATATTCAACTGTTCTGAGTTTTGGTCAGGTGCATCGCAAATAGCATTTTCCAAAATATTCCTTTCTGGTTCAAAAGCACCAGTATTAACCACCTCTAAGTTTGATTTATTAAACCTGGTGCCCTCCAACTGCTTATCATTAGACTCAGTGTCTTTACAATAAGCCATTTCTACTTCATTTCTTTGAAACAGAGGGGAGTTCTTAACTTTAGCAGCAACTTCCGTGCTATCTTTCAATTCCAAACTACATTCATTTACTTTATCCACAGAACCAGACAAATTGACAAAGTTCTTTTCTGCCTTGTTTGGGTTTGTACAAGCAGCACTGCCAGAGAAAGCATCAGAAGATGCAGGTTCCTTAAGGACACTGCCATCTTCATGGGGTAATTTTATTGTCTCCTTTGATTCTTGTTCAACTTCTTCTGACTTCATTTCTTCAACAAGAGTCTCATCCATTTTACCTGAAATGGATTCATTCCGTTCATTTTCTTCTTTATCTGAAAACTTAAACAATGCAACAGGTGTGGTTTTACATTCCAGAGTTTCACTTTTCTTTTCTTCAATACTAATACAAGTCTCTGAAAGAAGGGGACAGTTTAACTCGTGAGATGGCACGTTTGCTTCTCCCTGATCATTACACTTCTGCTCAGAATCTAATCCGGTTTCATCCTTCATCTCAAGACAAGATGAAACTGCCGCTTCAGTCTGTCCACTGTGTCGGCTGCTCCTTCTACTCTCTTTCTGCTGTTCGGGTTTTGGTAAAGAACCAGCTTCTTCTTTAATCTGACACCTTTCTGGTTGCTTCACCCCTACTTTAGGGGCAGATACAGTCTTCCCAGATGCCTTTTTTGTGCTATTTAAAGGTGTTGCATTTGAACGCTTGGCAATAGTGCTTTGTCGCAAATTTCTTACTTGTTCTATCACAAGGGGAAAAAAAAATAAAAATAACTTAGTTAGTTTGCCACATGTTTTTATTTCAGTGCAATTTCGAATACACTACCTCTTTATTTTGAGCTATGAATTTATTTTCCCATTTCAAAGAAACACTACTTGACTGGTTATCTCTATCATCCTGAAGGTTTGCTGTTTCATGAAACTCCATTTTAATACCTTCAACAATATTCAACTGTTCTGAGTTTTGGTCAGGTGCATCGCAAATAGCATTTTCCAAAATATTCCTTTCTGGTTCAAAAGCACCAGTATTAACCACCTCTAAGTTTGATTTATTAAACCTGGTGCCCTCCAACTGCTTATCATTAGACTCAGTGTCTTTACAATAAGCCATTTCTACTTCATTTCTTTGAAACAGAGGGGAGTTCTTAACTTTAGCAGCAACTTCCGTGCTATCTTTCAATTCCAAACTACATTCATTTACTTTATCCACAGAACCAGACAAATTGACAAAGTTCTTTTCTGCCTTGTTTGGGTTTGTACAAGCAGCACTGCCAGAGAAAGCATCAGAAGATGCAGGTTCCTTAAGGACACTGCCATCTTCATGGGGTAATTTATTGTCTCCTTTGATTCTTGTTCAACTTCTTCTGACTTCATTTCTTCAACAAGAGTCTCATCCATTTTACCTGAAATGGATTCATTCCGTTCATTTTCTTCTTTATCTGAAAACTTAAACAATGCAACAGGTGTGGTTTTACATTCCAGAGTTTCACTTTTCTTTTCTTCAATACTAATACAAGTCTCTGAAAGAAGGGGACAGTTTAACTCGTGAGATGGCACGTTTGCTTCTCCCTGATCATTACACTTCTGCTCAGAATCTAATCCGGTTTCATCCTTCATCTCAAGACAAGATGAAACTGCCGCTTCAGTCTGTCCACTGTGTCGGCTGCTCCTTCTACTCTCTTTCTGCTGTTCGGGTTTTGGTAAAGAACCAGCTTCTTCTTTAATCTGACACCTTTCTGGTTGCTTCACCCCTACTTTAGGGGCAGATACAGTCTTCCCAGATGCCTTTTTTGTGCTATTTAAAGGTGTTGCATTTGAACGCTTGGCAATAGTGCTTTGTCGCAAATTTCTTACTTGTTCTATCACAAGGGGAAAAAAAAATAAAAATAACTTAGTTAGTTTGCCACATGTTTTTATTTCAGTGCAATTTCGAATACACTACCTCTTTATTTTGAGCTATGAATTTATTTTCCCATTTCAAAGAAAACATACCAAACACCTACCCGTGATGATGGTATTTTAGATGTTAAATTTTATGCTATCAAAACTCTATCAATTCTGGTGCAGGGAAAAACCTCTATAAAATTCAGACTAATATTATTTAAAATACGACAAATACTTGATTTTATCAAGTTTCCTTTCTATAAAAGTAAGCTGTGACTAAAATTAAGTTCCTTTATATCACTACCCATCTTAAACAAGGTTATCATAGAGTTTTAAATATTAAATACCATTTAAATATATAAAACCAAATTCAGATGCCAATTAAGTTTGAACTAAACCATCTATCACAAATAAAATTTGTGTTTCAAAAAAGAACCTCAAAAGAACTTTAATGTCAAAAAAAAAAAGAACTCTAATGCCCTTATGAGTATACTTCCTTTGTATTTACATTTCACAATCTACAATCTACAATCTATTCCTTGAATAGTCTGAATATTCAAGAAGTGAAACATACACTGGAATACCAGACACAGATCAACCAGAATAAGTATTGTAACTAAAAGGATTTAAACCAAGAAAATGTAGATGGGAAAATAAGAAAAGTATGAAAATAATTTATTGGACACATCCTCCTAGGGAAACAGAAACACAAAGTGAAAAGAAATTGGAAAGAGAGCTAAATAATTCACTAAGAAAAGAATAATAATAATAATTCACTAAGCAGAAAAATAACCCACAAATTGAAATACAAAGTAAGAAGCTATATCCAAGTCTACACATATCCAGTATCTCTGAATCAACTCCACACAAAAGCTGAACACCACCAATTTTAAAAAGCTGTCCTTTTTACTCGAAAATACTACTATGGACTGGTATTTAGAAAATTTTCATATCTTGTTACATTATCACTGAACCTGAGCTGTGAAACTCTTATGACAAGGCATTATAGCTGTTCGGGTTTTGGTAAAGAACCAGCTTCTTCTTTAATCTGACACCTTTCTGGTTGCTTCACCCCTACTTTAGGGGCAGATACAGTCTTCCCAGATGCCTTTTTTGTGCTATTTAAAGGTGTTGCATTTGAACGCTTGGCAATAGTGCTTTGTCGCAAATTTCTTACTTGTTCTATCACAAGGGGAAAAAAAAATAAAAATAACTTAGTTAGTTTGCCACATGTTTTTATTTCAGTGCAATTTCGAATACACTACCTCTTTATTTTGAGCTATGAATTTATTTTCCCATTTCAAAGAAAACATACCAAACACCTACCCGTGATGATGGTATTTTAGATGTTAAATTTTATGCTATCAAAACTCTATCAATTCTGGTGCAGGGAAAAACCTCTATAAAATTCAGACTAATATTATTTAAAATACGACAAATACTTGATTTTATCAAGTTTCCTTTCTATAAAAGTAAGCTGTGACTAAAATTAAGTTCCTTTATATCACTACCCATCTTAAACAAGGTTATCATAGAGTTTTAAATATTAAATACCATTTAAATATATAAAACCAAATTCAGATGCCAATTAAGTTTGAACTAAACCATCTATCACAAATAAAATTTGTGTTTCAAAAAAGAACCTCAAAAGAACTTTAATGTCAAAAAAAAAAAGAACTCTAATGCCCTTATGAGTATACTTCCTTTGTATTTACATTTCACAATCTACAATCTACAATCTATTCCTTGAATAGTCTGAATATTCAAGAAGTGAAACATACACTGGAATACCAGACACAGATCAACCAGAATAAGTATTGTAACTAAAAGGATTTAAACCAAGAAAATGTAGATGGGAAAATAAGAAAAGTATGAAAATAATTTATTGGACACATCCTCCTAGGGAAACAGAAACACAAAGTGAAAAGAAATTGGAAAGAGAGCTAAATAATTCACTAAGAAAAGAATAATAATAATAATTCACTAAGCAGAAAAATAACCCACAAATTGAAATACAAAGTAAGAAGCTATATCCAAGTCTACACATATCCAGTATCTCTGAATCAACTCCACACAAAAGCTGAACACCACCAATTTTAAAAAGTTTTCCTTTTTAATGCAAAATACTACTATGCACTGGTATTTAGAACATTTTCCTATCTTGTTACATTATCACTGAACCTGAGCTGTGAAACTCTTATGACAAGGCATTATATGTCCTCCTCTTTTGTCTCTAACAGCCCTAGGAGACAGGTGCCTATGCTGTGCTAAGTTGCCTCCATCAAGTCTGACTCTTTGTGACCCTAGGAAATGTAGCCTACCAGGCTCCTGTCCGTGGGATTATCCTCTCCAGGCAAGAACAATGGAGTGGGTTGTCACTTCCTCCTGCAGATCATCTTCCCAACCCAGAGATCGAACTGGCGTCTCTCCTGTCTCCTGCACTGGCTTTACCACTAGCACCACCTGGTAAACCCCAGGAAATACCTGAGGTCATGACATTCCAAGTGTCCCATTTGGACAATAAATTATATGGCCATCCCAATCTTAGAGACCCTTTCTAATTCCCCCAGGACTTGGCACAGTACCTAGTCAGCAGTAAGTACCTAACAACTTTGAAAAATTACTTGCTGGATTATAAACCACTCAAGCTCAGATACATGAACATTTTAAAATAACTAAAATTTTAATGGTTTGTTATATCAATACTTAGACAACCTTAAAAGTTGTGAAGGCAGTCTTTAATAATTTATAGTTCTACTATATTTATCTGGCCTGAAATAAATGAGGAACTTTTAAAACCCATTATCTAAGTAGTTAATAAATGAATAGCACATTTAACTGTGATGGTATTTAAACAAAAAAGTTGTTTTCCAAAAGTAACTGAGTGTGCAAAGGACACTGGATCTCCTCTAACTACAAACTGCCTTAGTTTGAAGCTGGGCTGTATAGGCCAGGCATTATAATTCTCAGTCACAAATATATACTGAATAAACTGATTTTAAAAAACTGACAAAATGATAATGAACTATGCATCTGAGTTAATTAATTCACTTCTCAAAACCACACATTAAAACTACACAAAAGCTACAAATCTAAAAGGAAAGGAAGAAAAAAAAACAGTGATACTTTTGGAAGCCAAACAGAAGATGATCGAGAACTGATGCAGGAGATCCCAAAAAGGATAAATCATAATCTGGCACTGCGGGTCAAACCAGTACCATTGGCATCTCAAAATGCTTATGAACTGGTGACCTGAGAAGATTCTATAGCAGGGAGGAAGACAGGCAGTTCACAGGAGAAGCTGAAAGCCAAGCCATTTAGGAAGCAGTTAGACCCTGAGCTCCCTCTCCTCTACTCCATCCTTGGACCACTGTTCTTCTCCGTTTCACATCCAAGATCAGAGGCTCACTCTTTGGAAGAGTGTAAAGACAGGTTCAAGACTGAGGAACACGGAGCACAGGTAAGAATGACAGGTAAGCACACTGAAGTTTCTAAGATTATGTGAATTTTAATGTGGTGAAAGCTGAGATGCCCTGTCAGTTTCCCTCAAGGGCTTCCATGTATGCTGGCCATCTAATAAGCTTAAATTCTATTATCAGGGATTCCTCCAAAAAATAACACAGCCAGAATACCACACTGAATGCTCAGAGTTGACAAAACATTAAAACACTGAGCAAACTATCAATAATCAGACATTTTAGGAACGTCTCTTAACATGAAAGATAGAAGCAGAAAAAAAGAAGTAGGAAAATAAATTTTAAAAACTTTGAAACACCATAAATACCTTATGAAAGATAATATACAACACTGCATGCATGAAACGAGACAAGAATGTGACAAAAAAGGACTATTCCCAAAAAAGAGCATTCATACTTTGATGAAAAAGTTGATTACAAAAGTAACTGAGTGTGCAAAGGACACTGGATCTCCTCTAACTACAAACTGCCTTAGTTTGAAGCTGGGCTGTATAGGCCAGGCATTATAATTCTCAGTCACAAATATATACTGAATAAACTGATTTTAAAAAACTGACAAAATGATAATGAACTATGCATCTGAGTTAATTAATTCACTTCTCAAAACCACACATTAAAACTACACAAAAGCTACAAATCTAAAAGGAAAGGAAGAAAAAAAAACAGTGATACTTTTGGAAGCCAAACAGAAGATGATCGAGAACTGATGCAGGAGATCCCAAAAAGGATAAATCATAATCTGGCACTGCGGTCAAACCAGTACCATTGGCATCTCAAAATGCTTATGAACTGGTGACCTGAGAAGATTCTATAGCAGGGAGGAAGACAGGCAGTTCACAGGAGAAGCTGAAAGCCAAGCCATTTAGGAAGCAGTTAGACCCTGAGCTCCCTCTCCTCTACTCCATCCTTGGACCACTGTTCTTCTCCGTTTCACATCCAAGATCAGAGGCTCACTCTTTGGAAGAGTGTAAAGACAGGTTCAAGACTGAGGAACACGGAGCACAGGTAAGAATGACAGGTAAGCACACTGAAGTTTCTAAGATTATGTGAATTTTAATGTGGTGAAAGCTGAGATGCCCTGTCAGTTTCCCTCAAGGGCTTCCATGTATGCTGGCCATCTAATAAGCTTAAATTCTATTATCAGGGATTCCTCCAAAAAATAACACAGCCAGAATACCACACTGAATGCTCAGAGTTGACAAAACATTAAAACACTGAGCAAACTATCAATAATCAGACATTTTAGGAACGTCTCTTAACATGAAAGATAGAAGCAGAAAAAAAGAAGTAGGAAAATAAATTTTAAAAACTTTGAAACACCATAAATACCTTATGAAAGATAATATACAACACTGCATGCATGAAACGAGACAAGAATGTGACAAAAAAGGACTATTCCCAAAAAAAAAAGAGCATTCATACTTTGATGAAAAAAGTTGATTTACATGAGAAAATTTCAGCACGAAGAGGAAGAAGACAGAGGTAGACAGAAAAAGAAAATGCAAGCGCCCCTCCCTACTATCTAATAACTGAATGATGGATGGGAGTTCCAGGAAGCAAGAGCTGAGAAAATAAAGGGGAAAATAGTTAATGAAATTTTGAGATTTGCCTAGAACTGAAAATGGAGCATCACTTTCAAATTTCTGAGGGAAAACAATTTCCAACCTTAAATTCTATGTTTAATCAGATCACGATTCCAATGTGAGAACAGATGAAATACATTTGCAAATACACAAGGTTTAAATATACATATACATATACATATATATATATGCACACACACACAAACACACATATTCTTTTTCCTCACAAAACTACTAGAAGAGGTGTGGCACCACAACAAAGGAGCCAAACCAAAGAAAAGTAAGTTAGAACTGCAGTACAGAATCCTAAGAACAGTGAAGGAAGCTCTCTGGACAAGAGTCATACTTTTAGCTCACACAGGGCTAACCCAACACTATTATTCTCAGCAGCAGATCAGAAGGTCCCCTAAGACACGTGCCCAAAAAGATGAAAGTGACAGAATACCTGATATGCACAAATGTATTTAGAAAAGATTCAGAGCTCTGGCAGAGTAGGTGGGGTGTAATCACTAATAAGTACACCGAAAGCTGTGTGAGCAAATGCACAAACCGTAAGCAAACGAACAGCAAAATCGATTCTTAAAACAGAAAGACATAAAGTTGTATATATAAAAAAACCTACAGTTTATTAAAAGGATCATCACTAACAGCATACTGAGTCACAATAACCTAAGCAGTTACTATCGATCTTGTGAAATTATATATTAGAAAGATGAGAAAATACACTTTTGTGTCATGGGGAAACAAGAGGAGAAAAGAACACTAAATTCACCATCCAGGATGGAAAATTACTACACACACATCAGAATAATCAAGAAGTAACAATATACATGTGCTACTTAGGGACATGGAATACCAAAAAACTTAATAATAATTAATAGAATGAATAGTTTCCTCTGAAGAAAGGGGGAAAAAGTAGTAGGATGCAAGTACTGGAAACTTAGTCAACTCTTTGAATCATGTGAATGTGTACTTTCAACAAAAATATTTTAAAATCATACCAACAAACTGATACAGTCTCAAAATTGATTATCAGTGTTAAGATTAGCACTAAGAAAATACTATCGCTACTCAGCCAATTTACAGCTCAATCACATCTGTCCCTACACTTGATGTTCTAGCTAGTCCTCTCTGAAAGGATTACCTTGTGCCATTAAACGAGGTGATTTTCTTGGTGATCTCACTGAATTTTCTTCTACTTTGTCCCTCAAATTCCTGTTAGGTAAAATCAGTTCTTCTTCATCAATGGTATCATTGCCACTTTCTTTAACAACTCCTTCATCCATAATATCGTCAAGACCAACAACTAGGAAAAAAAAATAAAAACATTTTTTTGTTTTTAAATACTGATGACGTTAAGTGTTTAAAGGCAGCACAGAAAACACTGTGAGACAGTTTTGCTAAAATGTGATAATGCCACTACCAAAGCTCCCAATTCAGTTTTACAAACTTCTATCTTATGAGGTGATAGTCAAAAGGAAGATTAGTTGTAATTTTTCTTTATTTAATTTCCACTATCACTCACTTGTCATTCACTGTACCTCTGTGAACATCATAAGCAGCTGTAGTTATACCTGAAGTACTTAATTAATCCCAAATTTGGCTAAAGAAGTACAAAAAAAGAGTAAATACCCTGAAAAGCTTATGATTCTAGGTTCATGCTAGAACTTAAAGATTCTAACTACAATCTGATATTCTTTTATGCTACATGTATGAGACTAAGTAATGGAGATAATACTTTTTTTTTTGAGATAATACTTTTGAGTTGTAGCAATTACACACACGCGCACACACACACACACACAGAGAAATGAAAAGCATAATGAAACTTTCCCCTCCCCCCAAAAGCTGGGAAAAATAGGAGACGTTTAATATAACTATATAATTAAATTACCTTCCCCTAATCAAAAAAAGAGAGTCATTCATTTAATAGCAGGGGAAGAGGCATGGGAAAGGACTGCAGGACACTGTATGTTATCAACAGGCTTATTTTTGTACCTAACAAATGTCACTTAACTAGCTGACACATAGCAATTCTAATTGTGCAGTTGTATACAGTCTTGTGAAAAGAATGCGATTATTTCAATCATATAGTCTGGGTTCAAATCCCTGCTAAAACACTTAAATAAAACCTGACCAAGTCCTTAACTTCTATCAGTTTATCTCTAAAATGAGAACAACAATACCTGTCCTACCTACCTCACAGGGCTGTTGTGAGGATCAAGTGAGATGATGTATGAGAACTCACTTTGTAAACTTTAGAGCACTACACAAATGTTAGTTATTATCTTCATCCTAGGGGTTAGAAGGAACCTCAAGAAGTTATCTAGTTCTCATCTTTGTATCATTGCCACTTTCTTTAACAACTCCTTCATCCATAATATCGTCAAGACCAACAACTAGGAAAAAAAAATAAAAACATTTTTTTGTTTTTAAATACTGATGACGTTAAGTGTTTAAAGGCAGCACAGAAAACACTGTGAGACAGTTTTGCTAAAATGTGATAATGCCACTACCAAAGCTCCCAATTCAGTTTTACAAACTTCTATCTTATGAGGTGATAGTCAAAAGGAAGATTAGTTGTAATTTTTCTTTATTTAATTTCCACTATCACTCACTTGTCATTCACTGTACCTCTGTGAACATCATAAGCAGCTGTAGTTATACCTGAAGTACTTAATTAATCCCAAATTTGGCTAAAGAAGTACAAAAAAAGAGTAAATACCCTGAAAAGCTTATGATTCTAGGTTCATGCTAGAACTTAAAGATTCTAACTACAATCTGATATTCTTTTATGCTACATGTATGAGACTAAGTAATGGAGATAATACTTTTTTTTTTGAGATAATACTTTTGAGTTGTAGCAATTACACACACGCGCACACACACACACACACAGAGAAATGAAAAGCATAATGAAACTTTCCCCTCCCCCCAAAAGCTGGGAAAAATAGGAGACGTTTAATATAACTATATAATTAAATTACCTTCCCCTAATCAAAAAAAGAGAGTCATTCATTTAATAGCAGGGGAAGAGGCATGGGAAAGGACTGCAGGACACTGTATGTTATCAACAGGCTTATTTTTGTACCTAACAAATGTCACTTAACTAGCTGACACATAGCAATTCTAATTGTGCAGTTGTATACAGTCTTGTGAAAAGAATGCGATTATTTCAATCATATAGTCTGGGTTCAAATCCCTGCTAAAACACTTAAATAAAACCTGACCAAGTCCTTAACTTCTCTATCAGTTTATCTCTAAAATGAGAACAACAATACCTGTCCTACCTACCTCACAGGGCTGTTGTGAGGATCAAGTGAGATGATGTATGAGAACTCACTTTGTAAACTTTAGAGCACTACACAAATGTTAGTTATTATCTTCATCCTAGGGGTTAGAAGGAACCTCAAGAAGTTATCTAGTTCTCATCTTTGTATCCAAGTAGAACTTCATTTAAGAGTTCAACAAGAAAGTGGTCTATCCTAAAAATTTAAAGAGAACAAAATTCTTTATAAATATACTTTCAAATGATACAATCTTTTTGAAGAGCAATTTGACAACAAATCGAATTATGAAACTACTTATATACTTTGACCAATACATTATAAATTATAGAAGAGTGAATAAATTGTGAAAAAAAGAATACTGGCTAGAAAACAGTGTGATTCTTGTTAGTAACAGACAAACGAAATGTTGAACATGCACATTTAGACAAACCAAAAAAGATTAGCAAGAAATGGATGAAAATTATAATAGTTATTCTATAAAAGATAAAAACATACTTTTTTTCTATTTTCCACATGTCCTGCTATATGCATGGATTACTCTCAAAAACAGATCCATGCTATGAATCACTATGCTCTACGTCCTAAAAGCTTAGAGAAGAACATATCTTAGGAAAATCAATCAGGACTCATTAAAGATATAATCAAGGGAAAAGGTGAGGAGTTCAGTTTGAAGGATTCAAACATGATGGAATACTTATGCTGCCACACATTCAAACACATTCTCAGAGAATTTTTAACATGAGATTATTAGTTCCACCATGTTTATTTTAAAAGGCAAAAGTTAAGCATTATATGCATACAAGTATGCAGACAAAAAAAATCAAAGGACTGCAGGACACTGTATGTTACCAACAGGCTGATTTTTGTACCTAACAAATCTCACATAAAAAGCTGACACATAGCAATTCTAATTGTGCAGTTGTATACAGTCTTGTGAAAAGAATGCGATTATTTCAATCATATAGTCTGGGTTCAAATCCCTGCTAAAACACTTAAATAAAACCTGACCAAGTCCTTAACTTCTCTATCAGTTTATCTCTAAAATGAGAACAACAATACCTGTCCTACCTACCTCACAGGGCTGTTGTGAGGATCAAGTGAGATGATGTATGAGAACTCACTTTGTAAACTTTAGAGCACTACACAAATGTTAGTTATTATCTTCATCCTAGGGGTTAGAAGGAACCTCAAGAAGTTATCTAGTTCTCATCTTTGTATCCAAGTAGAACTTCATTTAAGAGTTCAACAAGAAAGTGGTCTATCCTAAAAATTTAAAGAGAACAAAATTCTTTATAAATATACTTTCAAATGATACAATCTTTTTGAAGAGCAATTTGACAACAAATCGAATTATGAAACTACTTATATACTTTGACCAATACATTATAAAGTATAGAAGAGTGAATAAATTGTGAAAAAAAGAATACTGGCTAGAAAACAGTGTGATTCTTGTTAGTAACAGACAAACGAAATGTTGAACATGCACATTTAGACAAACCAAAAAAGATTAGCAAGAAATGGATGAAAATTATAATAGTTATTCTATAAAAGATAAAAACATACTTTTTTTCTATTTTCCACATGTCCTGCTATATGCATGGATTACTCTCAAAAACAGATCCATGCTATGAATCACTATGCTCTCGTCCTAAAAGCTTAGAGAAGAACATATCTTAGGAAAATCAATCAGGACTCATTAAAGATATAATCAAGGGAAAAGGTGAGGAGTTCAGTTTGAAGGATTCAAACATGATGGAATACTTATGCTGCCACACATTCAAACACATTCTCAGAGAATTTTTAACATGAGATTATTAGTTCCACCATGTTTATTTTAAAAGGCAAAAGTTAAGCATTATATGCATACAAGTATGCAGACATAAACAGATGGGAGAAGGTTCCAAAGTGTTACCTGTGACTATCTGGTGCAAATGTGAGGTAAGGAACTGGGGGAGCGGGACTTTAAATCACTATACATTTTCTACAGTAAACATACATTTTGTATTGTAATCTGCAGAGAAAGTAGTAATTCAAAAATCAGTCCAGGGCTTCCCCAGTGGTCCAGTGGGTAAGGACACCGCCTTGCAGTGCAAGGGATGCCAGTTTGATCCCTCGCCTGGGAAGATCCCATGTGCCACGGAGCAGCTGGATGGATGTGTCCAATTACTGAGCTGGAGCTCTGGAGCACATGCGCCTAGAGCCGGTGCTCTGCGACAGCAGAGGTCACTGTGATGGGAGGCCCACACGGGCCAAAGAACAAAGATGGATGAAAATGGATAAATGAAAGACCAATAGAAGTGGCCCGCCCGCCTCCCTCCCTCCCTAACCCGCCCCCCCAAAATAAATACATAAATATAAAAAAAAAAAATCAGTCCAGGATTAAAACCTGACTAACAATGTTGACTGGCAGGGTAATATAAGGGCATTCTGAATTTTAGGGCTATAACTGCAGTGGTATCAATAGGATTTAGCAAAGCCAAATCCAAAGGTCAATTATTAGATTTTTACCTTATTCCCCTTCCTGTGAGCAGCTGTCATAGCACCCTTCTCCCCTTCTTGAATCCCTTCTCCTCACTTAACTTCTGAACAGCACACTCTCCTCCTCACTAGCGGTTACTACTTCTCAACAGACATTATAGGTCTCTTCCTGCAGATGCCACACACGACAGGACTTCAAGGTTCAGTCTTCCCTCTTCTCCTTTATCTGCACTCACTCCTCCCTAAATGATCTTATCCAGTCCATATAAACACTCGCCTGGCTCCCTAAGTTATCTTCTCCAGCACGAAACTTAGATTTGACCTCCAGAAGAGTATAATTTGACATGTCTACTAGGTTGTCCAACAGGTATCTCAAGGCTAACATACAGAAAATACACACTGATTCTACCCATTTCCCCTCCCCTCGGTAAAACTGTCCTCCTAAGACAGTCCCAGTAATGGAAGCCAGCTGCTCAATGCTAAAGCTCTATCTATCCTTAGCTCCTCTCTCCTCATGACCCACATTCAAGTAAGGCAGTTCAACTTGCTAGCTCTATCTACAAAGCACATCACCTCTCTGATCATGCTGACCACTCCCATTCTACCCCACACCATCATCTCCCATCAACTCTCCTAGTGTCGCAGGTTCTGCTATGGTCACCACCCCCCTCCTGCGCCACACACACACACACACACACACACACACACACACACACACACACACACACACACACACACACACACACACACACACACAGAGTTTATTTTCCACACAGTCATAACTAAAGATTCCTCTAAAAAAATTAGGGGGAAAAAGAATTAGGGGAAAGAAGGGATCGGGACAATCTAAACTTAACCAATAGAGAAATACAAAATGTTTCCATTCTTCTGTCCACCAAACCTATACAAAGAAAATGGAAATGAAATGAAAGCCCAAAGAAGTCCCGCCCCCTCCCTAACCCCCCCCCCCAAAATAAATACATAAATATAAAAAAAAAAAATCAGTCCAGGATTAAAACCTGACTAACAATGTTGACTGGCAGGGTAATATAAGGGCATTCTGAATTTTAGGGCTATAACTGCAGTGGTATCAATAGGATTTAGCAAAGCCAAATCCAAAGGTCAATTATTAGATTTTTACCTTATTCCCCTTCCTGTGAGCAGCTGTCATAGCACCCTTCTCCCCTTCTTGAATCCCTTCTCCTCACTTAACTTCTGAACAGCACACTCTCCTCCTCACTAGCGGTTACTACTTCTCAACAGACATTATAGGTCTCTTCCTGCAGATGCCACACACGACAGGACTTCAAGGTTCAGTCTTCCCTCTTCTCCTTTATCTGCACTCACTCCTCCCTAAATGATCTTATCCAGTCCATATAAACACTCGCCTGGCTCCCTAAGTTATCTTCTCCAGCACGAAACTTAGATTTGACCTCCAGAAGAGTATAATTTGACATGTCTACTAGGTTGTCCAACAGGTATCTCAAGGCTAACATACAGAAAATACACACTGATTCTACCCATTTCCCCTCCCCTCGGTAAAACTGTCCTCCTAAGACAGTCCCAGTAATGGAAGCCAGCTGCTCAATGCTAAAGCTCTATCTATCCTTAGCTCCTCTCTCCTCATGACCCACATTCAAGTAAGGCAGTTCAACTTGCTAGCTCTATCTACAAAGCACATCACCTCTCTGATCATGCTGACCACTCCCATTCTACCCCACACCATCATCTCCCATCAACTCTCCTAGTGTCGCAGGTTCTGCTATGGTCACCACCCCCCTCCTGCGCCACACACACACACACACACACACACACACACACACACACAGACACACACACACACACACACACACACACACACACACACACACACAGAGTTTATTTTCCACACAGTCATAACTAAAGATTCCTCTAAAAAAATTAGGGGGAAAAAGAATTAGGGGAAAGAAGGGATCGGGACAATCTAAACTTAACCAATAGAGAAATGTTTCCAGTAACTGGAAATACAAAATTGTATCATGTTTCCATTCTTCTGTCCACCAAACCTATACCAATGTATGTTCACATACTTAAGGTACATATTCAAAATCCCAGCCAGGCCCTCCAGGATCCAGAGAAGAGCTTCCCCCACCAACGTCCCTCAACTTCTCTACCACTGACTCCCAGTCACTCTGGTCTCTCCGTAACACAAGGAAGCAAAACGTCATCTCAGGGTGGTTCCACTTCATTGTCCTCGGTCTGGAGTACTCTCCTCTGAGAGCCACATGGTTGATTCTCCCACCTCATTCAAGGTTTCACTGAAAAATCCTGGTCTCCCAGAAACCTATCCTGAGGAGCTTGTCTAAAACAACACATTCTCCCACAACTGCCTACTCACCCTAAGCATACTTTATCCCTGAAAATGTGTTTTTACTACCCAATGAAATATCTAATTTTCCACTAGAATGTAATGTCTACAATCCAGGGATTGCCTCTTACTCACTGCTGAAACATCAGCAGCTCGAATCATAGCCCAGTATACACCAGCTACTCCAGAAACACTTGCTGAATAAAAGCATTAGGGGAAAGAAGGGATCAGGACAATCTAAACTTAACCAATAGAGAAATGTTTCCATTAACTGGAAGAGAGAAGTTAGAAAAGAACAAATTTGAAAGTAAGGTAACAACTTAATTTTTCACACGTTAGTGACATGAAAAGGAGAAAGCAAAAGTAGCATCAAGGTCAAAGAAGAGTCAAGAGACGTTCAAGAATCAGGAAGGTTAACTGTGACAGAGGAAACGAAGAAGAAAAATACATTAATTTGACAAATAGAAGCAGAGGCCTAGGTTACAAGAGGTTTAAAAGTGACTATGTAGAGACAATGGCAGTTTCTCTTTCATTTATTTTTAAGAAATCTAAATGCTAAAAGGCAAGGGGGACAATAGGCTAAAGCGAGTTAAGGAAAGGGAGGAGATCTGAGTATCAGAAACTCTGGAACCTAAGTGACGCCTGAGGCCCTATCATAAACCTCTGAAGTCAACAACTCACAATTACAGTACTTAATGTAGAAGTATTAGAAGACTGCATCTGTGGTGTTTCTCAGAAGTGAGATTTTCAAGAATGTGATCTTTTTGGTACTCCTGTTGCCCTGGCAATGTTTCGTTTATCTCAAAAAGTCACCCTGACATTATACCAAGCTCTAGGTTGTCTCCAACATATCCAGGGCTCTTAAGGAGAAGCAGGATACGTTGCTTCCTCTAACAACCAAAGCACCAACTTAACCTCTCCGTGCATCAGGTTCTTCTACAAAGCAGAGATCATCCTAGTGGTCAGAGGGGCACAGTGATGACTAAATGAATGTGAGTACAGGGCTTAGAACGGAACCTGGCACTTAGAAACTGTGGACTTTTGTTCACAATCTCCCCCACCATGGAGCCCATCATCACAATTGATGCATTCTTTTTTCCCTCAACTCCTCCCTGAACAACTCTATCATTTAAAATGTACCTGAAATTTCTTCCTTCTAATCCACTTGTCTGATTAAAGTAATTCAGTACAGAATAAACCATCTCTGGTAAAAACTTTCCCCATCAGGTATTTAAGCTTTGAAGAGTTCAATCCAACAGTTTCCACATAAGGAAATGAATACAAAGAAGTGAAACAGAATCTGTTCTTTTCAAAACTCTGCTTATTCTCAGGGTCTTCCCACACATGCCCATCCCACTGCCACAGGCAAACTAACATTCAGTATCTGGTAACCAATTTTTAAAAAGTGGACAGTCAGGATTTCCCTGGTGGTCCAGTGGCTAAGACTCTGTGCTCCCGAAGCAGGGGGCCTGGGTTCGATCCCTGGTCAGAGAACTAGATCCCACATGCTGCAACTAAAGATTCCAGGTTCCTAAACTAAAACCAAGCACAGACAAATAAATATTCAAAAAAAGAAAAAAAAGTGGACAATCTTCAACACATCCACTAAAAAGGGAATTTCAGGTTATCAAAAAAAAAAAAAGAAAAAAAAAAACAACCCAGCAGTGGCCTGTATTCTCTAGTAGGCAAGTGGACAGTCATGCAGTAATGTGGAAAACCAGTATGGTTACAAGAGGTTTAAAAGTGACTATGTAGAGACAATGGCAGTTTCTCTTTCATTTATTTTTAAGAAATCTAAATGCTAAAAGGCAAGGGGGACAATAGGCTAAAGCGAGTTAAGGAAAGGGAGGAGATCTGAGTATCAGAAACTCTGGAACCTAAGTGACGCCTGAGGCCCTATCATAAACCTCTGAAGTCAACAACTCACAATTACAGTACTTAATGTAGAAGTATTAGAAGACTGCATCTGTGGTGTTTCTCAGAAGTGAGATTTTCAAGAATGTGATCTTTTTGGTACTCCTGTTGCCCTGGCAATGTTTCGTTTATCTCAAAAAGTCACCCTGACATTATACCAAGCTCTAGGTTGTCTCCAACATATCCAGGGCTCTTAAGGAGAAGCAGGATACGTTGCTTCCTCTAACAACCAAAGCACCAACTTAACCTCTCCGTGCATCAGGTTCTTCTACAAAGCAGAGATCATCCTAGTGGTCAGAGGGGCACAGTGATGACTAAATGAATGTGAGTACAGGGCTTAGAACGGAACCTGGCACTTAGAAACTGTGGACTTTTGTTCACAATCTCCCCCACCATGGAGCCCATCATCACAATTGATGCATTCTTTTTTCCCTCAACTCCTCCCTGAACAACTCTATCATTTAAAATGTACCTGAAATTTCTTCCTTCTAATCCACTTGTCTGATTAAAGTAATTCAGTACAGAATAAACCATCTCTGGTAAAAACTTTCCCCATCAGGTATTTAAGCTTTGAAGAGTTCAATCCAACAGTTTCCACATAAGGAAATGAATACAAAGAAGTGAAACAGAATCTGTTCTTTTCAAAACTCTGCTTATTCTCAGGGTCTTCCCACACATGCCCATCCCACTGCCACAGGCAAACTAACATTCAGTATCTGGTAACCAATTTTTAAAAAGTGGACAGTCAGGATTTCCCTGGTGGTCCAGTGGCTAAGACTCTGTGCTCCCGAAGCAGGGGGCCTGGGTTCGATCCCTGGTCAGGGAACTAGATCCCACATGCTGCAACTAAAGATTCCAGGTTCCTAAACTAAGACCCAGCACAGCCAAATAAATATTCAAAAAAAGAAAAAAAAGTGGACAATCTTCAACACATCCACTAAAAAGGGAATTTCAGGTTATCAAAAAAAAAAAAAGAAAAAAAAAAACAACCCAGCAGTGGCCTGTATTCTCTAGTAGGCAAGTGGACAGTCATGCAGTAATGTGGAAAACCAGTATGCTTTTCCTCCCTCCCACATTTCAGAGTCATTCTCATTTTGAAATTTTGCCATAATCTCCTTGAGCCTGAATTTTGATCACATCGCACTTCTTTCTGTTCTCACCCAGAAACAGCCCTCATTAAATCTGCTGAGTCAAGTCTATGTGAAGTTCTCCTGACACTAATACTACTTTATTCAAATCCAGATTATTCAATTCAAATCTATCTCCTCAATAAAAGGAGGTACATGAGATAGAGTAAAGCCAAATCATCTAAAGTTAAATTTACTGACTTTCTCAAAAATGGGATAAATTTAAATCACGTCCTACCACACACAAGGGAGACCCATAGTACAGCAGACACTTCACATCTGACAAGCCTTAACTCAATGCACACTGGTGGTACAAAGGCCAAACTCCACTGCTTCTAGGAACTTATCTCCTGTTATGAAACTTGGCATTAAATATCAGACCTGAGAAAAAACTAAACAGCATGATGTCTTTGCGGTGTCATGACAACAAAGGTTAGGTATTGATTTTACAGGGCTTGTGATCTGAAGTAGAATAAGAAATCACACAGATACAGCCTCTTAACAGAGACCCACATGTTCCTCCTCTAACACCGCAGAAGACCAACACCAGACTCCACATGGCCTCCCTGCAGAAAGTGTTTCTTTCATGGATGATTCATACACTCCTTCCAAAACGAGACCACATCATGATATACAACATCAATTTCTGTGTTACATACAATTAATCATTTTGGGTGAATTTATCATTTTAAATATTGGTTTGTTTCTAATTTGAAAAATACAAGTAATCCTTTATCCCTTTTAAATTTCTTCTTTACAATAATGCAGGGGCCTGGGTTCGATCCTGGTCAGGAACTAGATCCCACATGCTGCAACTAAAGATTCCAGGTTCCTAAACTAAGACCCAGCACAGCCAAATAAATATTCAAAAAGAAAAAAGTGAAAAAACTTAAACACACCCACAAAAAAGGAAATTTCAGGTTATCAAAAAAAAAAAAAGAAAAAAAAAAACAACCCAGCAGTGGCCTGTATTCTCTAGTAGGCAAGTGGACAGTCATGCAGTAATGTGGAAAACCAGTATGCTTTTCCTCCCTCCCACATTTCAGAGTCATTCTCATTTTGAAATTTTGCCATAATCTCCTTGAGCCTGAATTTTGATCACATCGCACTTCTTTCTGTTCTCACCCAGAAACAGCCCTCATTAAATCTGCTGAGTCAAGTCTATGTGAAGTTCTCCTGACACTAATACTACTTTATTCAAATCCAGATTATTCAATTCAAATCTATCTCCTCAATAAAAGGAGGTACATGAGATAGAGTAAAGCCAAATCATCTAAAGTTAAATTTACTGACTTTCTCAAAAATGGGATAAATTTAAATCACTTTATACCACACAGAAGGGAGAACCATAGTACAGCAGACACTTCACATCTGACAAGCCTTAACTCAATGCACACTGGTGGTACAAAGGCCAAACTCCACTGCTTCTAGGAACTTATCTCCTGTTATGAAACTTGGCATTAAATATCAGACCTGAGAAAAAACTAAACAGCATGATGTCTTTGCGGTGTCATGACAACAAAGGTTAGGTATTGATTTTACAGGGCTTGTGATCTGAAGTAGAATAAGAAATCACACAGATACAGCCTCTTAACAGAGACCCACATGTTCCTCCTCTAACACCGCAGAAGACCAACACCAGACTCCACATGGCCTCCCTGCAGAAAGTGTTTCTTTCATGGATGATTCATACACTCCTTCCAAAACGAGACCACATCATGATATACAACATCAATTTCTGTGTTACATACAATTAATCATTTTGGGTGAATTTATCATTTTAAATATTGGTTTGTTTCTAATTTGAAAAATACAAGTAATCCTTTATCCCTTTTAAATTTCTTCTTTACAATAAAATTTAAAACACCAGTTTACTGAGTCAAAAAAGGCTTTATATACTGTACTATTTTTTAATATCATATTGTTTTCAATAAAGAATATAAGCAATTTACAGTGCAAAAAGCTTCATATTCTCAAGAACTTACTAGCACTGTTTCAGATTTAAAAGAAACATGATTACTGTAAGTCTGACATACACACTGCCTTTCTGTATTTTTTTAGGTCTGCCTATTCTTCTAAGACAGTCTTAATTCATTTATACGAACTCTTTATATAACATCTGTGTTACCTACTTGATGCAAGTACTTTCCCTCATTTACCTAATTTTAGCATTATCTGCAGTCAACCTAAGTTAATTTTACTTCAGAATAGTGTCCTCCGTTATTCCAACACTATTAAATTATCCATCCTTTCTGCTGAAATTTAACACATTCTAAAGTCTTATATTTAAACATGCACAAATATTTTGACTTGTGTCAAACAAGTCATACTTTGGGAAAAACTGATTAGTATTTCACAGAAAGAGGGCTTTTATCAAACAAATCTAAAAGACGCTAGATAAAACGAAGCTAAAACAGCTTCTTCATTGCAAATCCTCAGAGCCTTCAATATGCTAAATAAAGGTATCAGAAGAGGAAAAGAACTGCATATGCTGTAACTGTTTCCCAACTTTCTGTTCACACACACATCAATAAAACACCAAAATGCTAATGATGGCTATTTCAGAAAGAACTTTTCCCTTCTTCTTACTTATACTTTCTAATCCATCTCATATGTTGTCAAAAAGAACTGCCTCCACCCCTTCACTGCCAAAATACGTAATCATTGGTACCATTTGTGAATTTTTTCCTTTTGAATTAAAGTTATACATGCACATGGTTTTAGAGTTGTGCCTAATTCTATAAAGTTTAGGAAGCATTAATGCTCAATAACCACTCATTTTTTTTCCTTCTTGCTTTCCCCACTGGATCTCAATTCACTGGAGCATAATATAAATATTTGTGTTTCAATAAAGGAATTTATCATTTTAAATATTGGTTTGTTTCTAATTTGAAAAATACAAGTAATCCTTTATCCCTTTTAAATTTCTTCTTTACAATAAAATTTAAAACACCAGTTTACTGAGTCAAAAGGCTTTATATACTGTACTATTTTTTAATATCATATTGTTTTCAATAAAGAATATAAGCAATTTACAGTGCAAAAAGCTTCATATTCTCAAGAACTTACTAGCACTGTTTCAGATTTAAAAGAAACATGATTACTGTAAGTCTGACATACACACTGCCTTTCTGTATTTTTTTAGGTCTGCCTATTCTTCTAAGACAGTCTTAATTCATTTATACGAACTCTTTATATAACATCTGTGTTACCTACTTGATGCAAGTACTTTCCCTCATTTACCTAATTTTAGCATTATCTGCAGTCAACCTAAGTTAATTTTACTTCAGAATAGTGTCCTCCGTTATTCCAACACTATTAAATTATCCATCCTTTCTGCTGAAATTTAACACATTCTAAAGTCTTATATTTAAACATGCACAAATATTTTGACTTGTGTCAAACAAGTCATACTTTGGGAAAAACTGATTAGTATTTCACAGAAAGAGGGCTTTTATCAAACAAATCTAAAAGACGCTAGATAAAACGAAGCTAAAACAGCTTCTTCATTGCAAATCCTCAGAGCCTTCAATATGCTAAATAAAGGTATCAGAAGAGGAAAAGAACTGCATATGCTGTAACTGTTTCCCAACTTTCTGTTCACACACACATCAATAAAACACCAAAATGCTAATGATGGCTATTTCAGAAAGAACTTTTCCCTTCTTCTTACTTATACTTTCTAATCCATCTCATATGTTGTCAAAAAGAACTGCCTCCACCCCTTCACTGCCAAAATACGTAATCATTGGTACCATTTGTGAATTTTTTCCTTTTGAATTAAAGTTATACATGCACATGGTTTTAGAGTTGTGCCTAATTCTATAAAGTTTAGGAAGCATTAATGCTCAATAACCACTCATTTTTCCTCTGCTTCCCCCACTGGATCTCAATTCACTGGGAAAATGTAGCTATTATCACCCTCCACTGAAAGACTGCTGCAAAAACTATTAGAGCTTGACCTGCAACTACAAGGAGCCATTATAATATCTTAGCAGATTTTTTCATACAGTTTTCCACAGCCGTAAGTACCCTTCATTGTGAACCCGTTGCCAACTGTCAAAATAACTTCTCTTATTGCCAAAATGATTATATCACATTATTACAGAAGTGGGATAGCAACCATTCCCTAAATTTGTTACATTTTAATTCCATCTTAAAATATCATAAATTACATACCTTTATGGTAATTCTTTCAAAATATTTATTGAACACCTACAATGTGTCAGTCACATGCTGGTGTAGATTCTTTCAGATACCAATGATACAGAATTCTCAATACAATCTGGTTTCTTCACTAAATGTGAAGAAGTATGGTTAGTAATGTATGCACACTCAGTCGCTCAGTTGTGTCTGACTCCTAGGGACCCTATGGGGTGTAGCCCTACAGGTACCTCTGTTCATGGGATTTTCCAGGCAAGAATACTAAAGTGGGCTGCCATTTCCTTTTCCAGAGGATCTTCCCGACCCAGGGATGGAACCGGTGTCTCCCACGTCTCCTGCATTAGCTGGCAGTTTCTTTACCACTGAGCAACCTGGGTAGCCATTTAATTAATAGTAACAGGGGTAGCATTCATACAGACTGAAAAGTCACAAAGCAACCAAATGAATGTACTGACCTATGTCAATTCCAATTCAAACTGTAAAAAGAAAAAATACGTGGGAATTAAGAAAATAACTGAACACTAACTGCATATTTGGAAATATTAAAAAGCATCTTTAATTGTTTTGGGATTCCTTGGTGGCTCAGACAATAAGGAATCCACTTGCAGCTGTAAACAACAAAACTCTGGTACAAAAAAAAAAAAGAATCCACCTGCAATGGGGAAAGACCTGGGTTCAATCCCTGGTTGGGAAGTTCCCCTGGAGAAGGAAATGGTTACCCACTCCAGTATTCTCGCCTGGAGAAGCCTGACAGGCTACAGTTCACGGGGTCACAAAGAGTTGGACACAACTGAGCAACTTTCACTTAACTATTTTAGGCAGGATAATACTGGTGTTACTTTCTAAATAAAGAATTATTATATTTTAGAGATACATATTGAAATATTTACAGATGAAACCATGTGATATCTGGGTTATGCTTCAAAAGAAGAAGTGAGTGGGGTACAAATGGAAAAAAAGGAACCATTAACTAACTGGAAGTAACAGGTAGATGAGGATTCATTCATTATACTAGTCTCAATTTTAAAAGTGGGATAGCAACCATTCCCTAAATTTGTTACATTTTAATTCCATCTTAAAATATCATAAATTACATACCTTTATGGTAATTCTTTCAAAATATTTATTGAACACCTACAATGTGTCAGTCACATGCTGGTGTAGATTCTTTCAGATACCAATGATACAGAATTCTCAATACAATCTGGTTTCTTCACTAAATGTGAAGAAGTATGGTTAGTAATGTATGCACACTCAGTCGCTCAGTTGTGTCTGACTCCTAGGGACCCTATGGGGTGTAGCCCTACAGGTACCTCTGTTCATGGGATTTTCCAGGCAAGAATACTAAAGTGGGCTGCCATTTCCTTTTCCAGAGGATCTTCCCGACCCAGGGATGGAACCGGTGTCTCCCACGTCTCCTGCATTAGCTGGCAGTTTCTTTACCACTGAGCAACCTGGGTAGCCATTTAATTAATAGTAACAGGGGTAGCATTCATACAGACTGAAAAGTCACAAAGCAACCAAATGAATGTACTGACCTATGTCAATTCCAATTCAAACTGTAAAAAGAAAAAATACGTGGGAATTAAGAAAATAACTGAACACTAACTGCATATTTGGAAATATTAAAAAGCATCTTTAATTGTTTTGGGATTCCTTGGTGGCTCAGACAATAAGGAATCCACTTGCAGCTGTAAACAACAAAACTCTGGTACAAAAAAAAAAAAGAATCCACCTGCAATGGGGAAAGACCTGGGTTCAATCCCTGGTTGGGAAGTTCCCCTGGAGAAGGAAATGGTTACCCACTCCAGTATTCTCGCCTGGAGAAGCCTGACAGGCTACAGTTCACGGGGTCACAAAGAGTTGGACACAACTGAGCAACTTTCACTTAACTATTTTAGGCAGGATAATACTGGTGTTACTTTCTAAATAAAGAATTATTATATTTTAGAGATACATATTGAAATATTTACAGATGAAACCATGTGATATCTGGGTTATGCTTCAAAAGAAGAAGTGAGTGGGGTACAAATGGAAAAAAATGAACCATTAACTAACTGGAAGTAACAGGTAGATGAGGATTCATTCATTATACTAGTCTCACTGTGTTGTTTGATGTTTTCCATAAATTAGAAAAATTAAAAAAAAAAAAACTGTAGCCATGAAGCTTCATTTAAACTACAGTGAGACAAATAAAAAAGATATACAGCATATAAACAAAAGGGAAGAATAACAGTGAGTACAAAGAAGGGAACAAACAGAGGTCCATAATTTTAAACTGAAGACTCAGGGAAAGCCAGGAATACTGGTACTGGTTGTCTCCTGCGCAAGAGTTTCCAAGCCAGGAGAAAATTTACTGCACAGGCCAAAAGGAACCTGGGATGACAACTTTGAGGTGCATTTTCAGCAAAAGCTGAACAAACTGAGGAGTGGCTTTCTAGTTAGAAGGCACATCAAGTACCTAGACTTTGAGGCAGGAACACGCCCAGGAAGGTGGGAGAATAGAATTGGGGCAGGTTTTTATGGCCAGATTAGCAAAAAGGGGGAGAAAAGCAGATAAAAATAGAAAGGTACAGGGCAAGCTAAGGTCAGTCTCCTAGGCCAATAAAGCTTTAGCTGTTTCCTTTGTTTGTATGAAATCAAAATGACCAGAGCACTGTGAACATAATGGTGATAGGATCTAACTCTGTACAAGATTACGCCAGACGCTCTTTTGAGAACAGAGGGGACAGAATCCTCAAGGGCAGAAGCAGGGACACTAATTTCACGTTACTGCAGTAATCCAGATGAGAAATGCTAACAGACAAAAACCACAGTGGCAGTGACATATGAGTTACCAGATTCTGAAAAAGAAGCCAACAGGATCTGCTTGTCAACTGAATATACAGCATGAAAGAAGGTAAATAAAGAATAACTTCAACGCTTTTTGCTAAGCAGCTCAAAAGAAGTTGCCATTTCTAGAAATAAGGGAGACTGTAGGCATTAAGTGGTACAAGGGGAACTGGGAAGTGGGGAAGCAGGTACTAAAGTTCAGTGTCAGATATCAAGCTTAAAATGCTCGAGAGAGATCCCAAGAAGTAAATGGAGGAGTTGGAATACATATATTTGGGAGCTGAACTGAATTATAAAGCATGCTTTAAGTCACAAAACTATATAACATCACCATAAAACTGAGCAGAAATAGAGAAGATGCATAAAAGCTGAACCCTGAAATACTCCACTCCTAGAGATCAAGACGATAAAAAGGATAATCAGAAGAAACCGGGAGGAAGAAGACAGGAAGGTGGAAGAATAACCAGGAATGGTGAACCAACAATCGCACCTGGCAGAGTGGCACTGCTTGCAACCCAGAGCAGTTGGCGAGAGCAAACTCAGAATGTGAAGGAGAGACACTGGGGACCAAGATTATTACAATTCTCTCCGGGAGTCTACTGTAAAGAAAGCAAATGTAACAGGGCAAGACAAATATACTGATGAATAATACAAAAGGTGATGCATGGTTAACACTGAAATTCAACTGTAAGGACGTGACTTTTTATTCTACCAAGCACAGAGAAAAAGACATATCCCATGTTAACTACAAATCACATCCATGAAAAACAGAGACTTCAGAAACCTAATCAGAGGGGATTTCTCTGGCAGGCCAGAGGTTAAGACTTAGAGGGCCCAGGTTTGATCCCTGGTCAAGGAAACAGATCCCATGTGCTGCAATTAAGTCCAGCACAGCCAAATAAATTAATTAAATAAATAAAATTTTTTTAAGGAAACCTAATCAGAAAGCATGAAAATCTAATTTAATAAATACTTAAGCATCTGATTTCATAAATATCTAAACGCATACCTAAGTAAAGGAAATAAAGGCAAAAAAAAATGTACCAAAGTTTTTTATTGCTTTTTTCTAAACTACCAGCCAACATGCATTATGAAATTAATGCATATATCAAAATGTACTTAAGTTTTCAGCTGAATTAGCTCCACTCCATAACTCTAAAAATAAGCACAGAGGGGCTTCCCTGGTGGTCCATGGGGTAGAGAGTTCGCCTTGCAGTGCAAGGGGTGCCAGCCAGTTCAATCCCTGGCCTGGGAAGATCCCACATACCGTAGAGCGGCTGGGCCTGTGTTTCCAATTATGCGCCAGCGCTCTGGAGCGCATGTGCCCAGAGCCAGTATTCTGCAACGAGAGAGGCCACTGCAATGGGAAGCCCACACAGGTCAAAGAACAAAGATGGATGAAAATAAATAAATGAAAAACTAGTAAAAGAGGCCAAAAAAATAAAAACCAGCACAGAGAAGAGGCACTTGGCCTCCCACTAGTCAACTCTAGAAAATTTTCAGTGACCAGGTAAGCACCATTAATACAAACTTGAGTCTTTAGTAGGCAGGTACTGGAGATTATTTAGTTGCTTAAGAATCTGCTCCTTAATCTCTTAGGTGTCTTGTTCTCTTCTGGTGGAACAGAATGTGGGGAAATCGTTGTCTTACAGTTGATTTACACAATCCACTAACTATAGACTCAACTTAGGTGAAAAACTAAGTATGAAGGTACTCCTACAGAGACAACCTGAGGTGATACTACAGTTGACCCTTGCGTAACTCAGGTCTGAACTGTGCGAGTCCACTTATTCACAACTGTTTTCAATGGTAAACACTCAGTATCACATGAATCTGTGAACACGAAACCACAGATATGGAGGACTTGCAGAGAGGAAGGAACCTCTGCTACAGAAGGCAGACTAAACTATACTCCGATTTTCGACTGTGCGTCCCTAACTCCACAGTGCTCAAGGGTCAACTGTTTATTAACATTAGGTTATTTTAATCTGACAAAAGGACTGACTAATCACCACTTTCACACGCACTTGCACTTGCTGCTTCTCTCCTGGGAATGTACTCTTCCTCACCCAGGAACCCGAGCTCTTCACTGGGCTCGCCACTGCGCGTGTCTGGGCACGCTGCTCCTCCAGTGTCGCCGCCACCCACAGACCTGCCCTGACCGGCCCAACTCAGACGGCTCTGGCCACCAACAATCAAGCAGACAGCCTCTATCACCTTCCATTCTACTTGGAAGCTCCAGGAGGACAGGGGCTTTGTCTTGAACACAACTGCATCATCCAGCACATGATGGGCACCCAACAAGCACTTCTTCAATGAACAAACAATACCAACCACTTTTTTCTGAAACCAATCATCTACCTCACAACTGGGCAATCACATGCTGTAAGCTACTGATGCTTAGAATGCTATTCAATGAGAATGTTACCATAAAACTGCAATTGTGTGAAAAAAAAAAGTGACTAACCCTCTTACAATACAGATCTTACCATTCTTTATTGAGTCTCACATTTCAATGAACCAGATCCTAACTGGGCACTTTGTTCCGTAACATTTTGTTTGCTTTTACTCGAATATAAAAGAACACCAGAGACAAATGCAACTGTAATTTTTATTACCAGCAGTGGACTGAAGCCATAACCTTAGCTAAACCAAAAATCAAACTTGTTCCTAGGTATTCTCTTTTGGGGTGTAACTAAGGTCAGGTTTTCAATCTCTATTTAATGTACTTGAACGAAGCTTCTTTTACATAGAGACTTTTTTATCTGTTGCAATGAGGGGTTGGTTCTGATGCATTACTAATTGTATCTTTCTGAGCCTGTGGCTTTTCTTTTGTTTGGTTGTTTCACACTGGGATACTTCCCTCTAATCTCCAGTTTTAAAAACTATTAGCACTGGGCTTCCCCTGGTGGTCCAGTGGATAAGGACACCACCTTGCAGTGCAAGGGGCGCCGGTTCGATCCCTGGCCTGAGAATATCCCACGTGCCGCGGAGCGGCTGGACCGTTGTGTCCAATCACTGAGCCGGAGCTCTAGAGCGCATGCGCCCAGAGCTGGCACTCTGCAACAACAGACGCCACCGCGATGGGAGGCCCGCAGGAGCCAAAGAACAAAGATGAATGAAAATAGAGAAATGAAAGACCAAAGAAGTGGCCCGCCCACTCGCCTCCCTCCCCAACCCGACCCCCGCCCAAAAAAAAAAAAAACTATTAGCACTGTTACTCTGAGTTCTGCAAGGGGTTAGTCAACACTACTGTGATATGGAGTAGTTATTCTGTTTCTTTTACTTACAGACGGTAACTTCCTGATCGCAGTCAAATTTACAAGGTGGTTCTATAACCTCTTGAGATAAAAATTTGGGAATCTTCAATGTTTACATGCATTCATGCATTTGTTCCTCCAAGCTGTGCTTAGGACTAAAGACTCACTGTATGTTCCAGCTGCTGTTATAGGAATCACAGATATGTATGAAAACAGTGACAAATTCCTGCTCTCATAAAGTTTATATTCTATTTAATGTGTAAAACATCAGTAAAAGTCTGGTCCTGGGCTGCTACAGACTACAGGCAGCATATATCTGTGCTCAACATCAGTTAAGCACATCATCTGCAAGCAAATAATTTGAGCCTGAAGTCAAGTGTAACATGTACAGAGAAATAGCCTCACTAGCTAGGTCCTTGGTAAAGATAATTTGGATGCTAAAATTTCTAGCTTGAAAAGTGAAATTCTGAAACACGAATCATTCATGTTAAAAAAAAAAAAAATGTTGTTGGCTGTGGTTAAAAAAAAAAAAAAAAATGCCCAGTTGCTGAACATGCCAGTTGTAAAGGGAGATTTTGACCTGCAGATTGCTAAACAAGACTATTACACAGCAAGACAAGACTTAATCTTAAATGTCAATAAAACAAAAGGCATCATTTGAACTTTTACAATTATTGTATGAAATTGAATTGTGAAAGCACTGGGACACATGTTGTCAGCTTGAAAATTTGGTTCAAGTACTAAAATAATATGATGCTTCAGCAGCGATTACAAATGCTAACAAACTCATCAGTATCTCAGCAAATATATTCAAGGAATACCACTGATTCCAAGGACTATTCTACTCACAGGCTCCTATCAACTTTTAGAAGGAGAGAATGAGAAAAAAGAATTGTTTATAATCCATAGAAATCTGTAAGAAGTGGCTGGGAAATTAAAACAGGATGTCTCTTTGGTACAAGAACAGTTGGCAGAAGCTTCTCAAGAACATTCTTTCTGTCCAAACTAATGATGCGGACATGCTTTGTGATGCTTCATATCGAGGAGGAAATCAGCTTTTCCTTAGCGATCAGACACCTGAGTTGTTTACACCTTTTGCTTATTGCATATAATGCTGCTGTGAACATTGACATACAAGTATTTGAGTCCCTATTTTATTCCTTTTGGGTAAATACCTGTGAGTACATGCTAAAACAGAGTTAACAGAGCAGTTTCATCAAGATGAATCTCAACTAAACAAGCTAAACCATCTTCTGATATTCTTGCTGATGTGAAAGCAAAAAGAAAAATTGGGGGCTTCCCTAGTGGTCCAGTGGGTAAGGACACCACCTTGCAGTGCAAGGGGCGCTGGTTCAATCTCTGGCCTGGGAAGATCCCACGTGCTGCGGAGCGGCTGGACCGATGTGTCCAACTACCCAGCCAGAGCTCTGGAGCGCATGTGCCGAGATGGTGCTCTGCAGAGACAGAGGTCACTGCAATGGGAGGCCCACAAGAGCCAAAAGAACAAAAATGGATGAAAATAAGAGAAATGAAAGACCAGTAGAAGTCGCCTGCCCGTTCCCCTCCCTCCCCACCCCACCCCTCAAAAGATAAATAAAAATTAAAAAAGAAAAGAAAAATTGGGTATCTAATAAACTGCATCAAGTGAGAAGAGGATTATATGTATACTTTTTAAAAGATGAAGATTATCTGAAAGACTCCGTCATGAATTTAGAAAATCAAAAGATTAAAAGGTTGTTGGTCTTAAAGACTGAAAGTTACCAAAAATGAAATCTTCACTGCATGTGCTACACTTTAACGTTTTATATATTAAGAGAAGAATATAGCTAACAATGGAGAAGGAAATGACAAGTCACTCCAGTATTCTTGCCTAAGAAATTATATGGAAAGAGGAGAGTGGCAAGCTACAGTCCATGGGGTCACAAAGAGTTCAACATGACTGAGCGAATGAACAACAAACTTTAAAAAACCCCCAAAAATTAATTAAAAACAATGGATCTTTCACAGAAAAGAACAATCAACTAAAATCGTCTCTTTGGTACAAGAACAGTTGGCAGAAGCTTCTCAAGAACATTCTTTCTGTCCAAACTAATGATGCGGACATGCTTTGTGATGCTTCATATCGAGGAGGAAATCAGCTTTTCCTTAGCGATCAGACACCTGAGTTGTTTACACCTTTTGCTTATTGCATATAATGCTGCTGTGAACATTGACATACAAGTATTTGAGTCCCTATTTTATTCCTTTTGGGTAAATACCTGTGAGTACATGCTAAAACAGAGTTAACAGAGCAGTTTCATCAAGATGAATCTCAACTAAACAAGCTAAACCATCTTCTGATATTCTTGCTGATGTGAAAGCAAAAAGAAAAATTGGGGGCTTCCCTAGTGGTCCAGTGGGTAAGGACACCACCTTGCAGTGCAAGGGGCGCTGGTTCAATCTCTGGCCTGGGAAGATCCCACGTGCTGCGGAGCGGCTGGACCGATGTGTCCAACTACCCAGCCAGAGCTCTGGAGCGCATGTGCCGAGATGGTGCTCTGCAGAGACAGAGGTCACTGCAATGGGAGGCCCACAAGAGCCAAAAGAACAAAAATGGATGAAAATAAGAGAAATGAAAGACCAGTAGAAGTCGCCTGCCCGTTCCCCTCCCTCCCCACCCCACCCCTCAAAAGATAAATAAAAATTAAAAAAGAAAAGAAAAATTGGGTATCTAATAAACTGCATCAAGTGAGAAGAGGATTATATGTATACTTTTTAAAAGATGAAGATTATCTGAAAGACTCCGTCATGAATTTAGAAAATCAAAAGATTAAAAGGTTGTTGGTCTTAAAGACTGAAAGTTACCAAAAATGAAATCTTCACTGCATGTGCTACACTTTAACGTTTTATATATTAAGAGAAGAATATAGCTAACAATGGAGAAGGAAATGACAAGTCACTCCAGTATTCTTGCCTAAGAAATTATATGGAAAGAGGAGAGTGGCAAGCTACAGTCCATGGGGTCACAAAGAGTTCAACATGACTGAGCGAATGAACAACAAACTATCTATTAATAACATACCCAAAGCAACTGAACAACAGATTCAATGCAGTCCCTAAGAAAAATTCCAATGGATCTTTCACAGAAATAGAACAATCAATCCTAAAATGTGTATGGAATCACAAAAGACCCTGGATAACCAAAGTAATCTTGAGAAAGGAGAACAAAGCTGAAGACATCATCCTCCCTGTTTTCAAACTATACTATAATCATACATACCATACAACTAAACAAACTGATCAATGGAACAGAACTGAGAGTCCAGAAACAAATCCACATATACATTGTCATTAATTTATGACAGCAGAGCCAAGAACATACAATCAGAGTAATCTCTTCAATAAGAGGAGAAAACTGAATAGTTCATATAAAAGACCAAACTAGATCACTACCTTATACAGTACATAAAAATCACCACATGTAAAAAAAAGACGAATAAAAACCAACAAAAAGCACCACATAATGAGTTGAAGACATGTTAAGACATGAAATCACACAACTCCTAGAAGAAATAAGCTCCTTAATATTGGTCTTGGCAATATTTTATTTGATTTGACACCAAAAGCAAAGGCAAGAAAGTAATGTAAGTGTGACTACATCATAACTAAAAATCTTCTGCACAACAAAGGAAACCATCAATAAAATGAAAAGGCAATGTACACAATTGGAGAAAATGTTTGCATATCCTACAGCTGATATGAGGTTAATAAAGAAAATATATAAAGAATTCATTCAAATCAACAAGAAAACAATCCAATTAAAAAATGAGTGAGGAGTTTCTTTGGTAGCTCAGTGGTAAAGTGTTCACCTGACAGAAGAGAAGACACGGGTTCGATCCCACATCCTGCGGAGCAACTGAGCCCAGGAGTCACAACTACTGAGACCATGTGCCGCAAATACTGAAGCCGTGTGCCTTACAGCCCGTGTTCCACAACAAGAGAAGCCACTGCAACAAGAAGCCGGCTCACCTCAACTAGAGAGTAGCCCCCACTCTCTGCAACTAAAGAGCCTGCAACAGCAGTGAAAACCCAGAATAGCCAAAAATAAATCAAATAAATAAATTTTTAAAAATTATTTTAAAAAGTGTGAAGCACTAAATAGACATTTTAACAAAGAAGACATATAAGAATAAATGGCCAATAAATACATGAAAAAAGTGCCCAATAATCCTTAATCATCTGGGACATGCAAACAAAAACCACAATGAAATAGCACCTCATACTTGTTGGAAAGGTTATCTTCAAAAAAGGGGAAAAAAAAGAAATAAGTGTTGTCAAGAATGCTGAGAAAAAGAGCTCTTGCACACTGCTGGTAGGAATATGTTCCTTGGGAAATTTTTTGCATGAAACAACCACTTTCCTAAAATATCAAATGAGTATTCTCATACTAAAGACAACATTGCTTATCGTTAGTCAAGGTCATTTGTTTGACAATTTTCCTATGACTAGTGTGTATCAACTTGATGTAAAGCATTTCTATCAATACTAAACCTTAAACCTAGAAAAAATAATGGAAAAACTTGTCTTAATCAGAAGAATTCCAAAAACAAAAAGGTAAAAAAACTAGAAAATCATTTGTTATAACTGATTTCACCAAATATCATTAATGGATGCACAAAACCACTAAAGGGTATATAAGGAATTAAATATTCCCTTACTGTAAAGTTGTGCTCCTACAAATCACTTGTTAATAACAAATATTTAGGAAGGAGAACTTTGTGGCTGTTGCCACCTTAACCCAGCAATAAAACTTAACAGCAAAACTGAACAGTGTAAGACTTCTAATATGATGCAATCTTAACTATATAGCTTTATCCATGAGTCCTGCCAAAATACATTTAACCTGAACATCAGTTTTAACTTAACTTCAAATCAACAAGAAAACAATCCAATTAAAAAATGAGTGAGGAGTTTCTTTGGTAGCTCAGTGGTAAAGTGTTCACCTGACAGAAGAGAAGACACGGGTTCGATCCCACATCCTGCGGAGCAACTGAGCCCAGGAGTCACAACTACTGAGACCATGTGCCGCAAATACTGAAGCCGTGTGCCTTACAGCCCGTGTTCCACAACAAGAGAAGCCACTGCAACAAGAAGCCGGCTCACCTCAACTAGAGAGTAGCCCCCACTCTCTGCAACTAAAGAGCCTGCAACAGCAGTGAAAACCCAGAATAGCCAAAAATAAATCAAATAAATAAATTTTTAAAAATTATTTTAAAAAGTGTGAAGCACTAAATAGACATTTTAACAAAGAAGACATATAAGAATAAATGGCCAATAAATACATGAAAAAAGTGCCCAATAATCCTTAATCATCTGGGACATGCAAACAAAAACCACAATGAAATAGCACCTCATACTTGTTGGAAAGGTTATCTTCAAAAAAGGGGAAAAAAAAGAAATAAGTGTTGTCAAGAATGCTGAGAAAAAGAGCTCTTGCACACTGCTGGTAGGAATATGTTCCTTGGGAAATTTTTTGCATGAAACAACCACTTTCCTAAAATATCAAATGAGTATTCTCATACTAAAGACAACATTGCTTATCGTTAGTCAAGGTCATTTGTTTGACAATTTTCCTATGACTAGTGTGTATCAACTTGATGTAAAGCATTTCTATCAATACTAAACCTTAAACCTAGAAAAAATAATGGAAAAACTTGTCTTAATCAGAAGAATTCCAAAAACAAAAAGGTAAAAAAACTAGAAAATCATTTGTTATAACTGATTTCACCAAATATCATTAATGGATGCACAAAACCACTAAAGGGTATATAAGGAATTAAATATTCCCTTACTGTAAAGTTGTGCTCCTACAAATCACTTGTTAATAACAAATATTTAGGAAGGAGAACTTTGTGGCTGTTGCCACCTTAACCCAGCAATAAAACTTAACAGCAAAACTGAACAGTGTAAGACTTCTAATATGATGCAATCTTAACTATATAGCTTTATCCATGAGTCCTGCCAAAATACATTTAACCTGAATCTTATCAAGCTTACTTTAAACTTAACTTTCAATTTAAGCCAAATGACATCTCTTTTTCTCTCACACATACACACAAAATCCAAAACTTAGGACAATCCTTACAGACGTTTTTGGTAATATCTCTTCAAAGTCACTATCATTGGAGAAGTGTGTGAAAGGCCTCAGAAATGTAACTAAAGGCAATACCAAGACCTTCACTGCACCTTTATTTGAACAAGTGAAAATGATTTTTGGGGACAACTGGCAAGTATGAATATGGAAGGTATGAGATTTTAGGAAACCTTCTTCGGTGTAGTTGACACTGCTTTGTAAAAACTGTTTTTGTCTGGAAATGCACAGTGAAGTTTAACTGGGTAGAAGAATTCGATAAATAGGCAAATTGATAAATGGATGTAGCAAATATACCAAACATTAACAGGTGATCTTGGTGATAAGTAAATGTGTGTATACTATTCTTTTCTTCAGTATGTCTTAAATACTTCAAAACACCAAGCTAAACTTTCAGGGGAAAAGGTAAAAACATATCCTTAATCAGGTACCCAAACAGCATATAACTGATCACAGTTTATTTTTTCAAAACAGATTTAAAGTGGCCTTTAAAAAGGATGTATAAGGCAATATTTTAAAGAAAAAAAAATGTAAGAAAAAGTAATAAGCAAAAGAAATCTACAGGTAAGACTCCAAGGTGAAGTCACAGATGATATTAATACACTGAGTAAGTTATGAATATTTACATTTTACTAGGAGTTCCTAAATTTTATTAAACCTTAAAGTTTGTCAGGCAAAGAGAACACTCAGCAAAACATTTAGCAAAACATTTCAGGGGAAAAACATTGAAAAATAGTCATTACATGTTTAAAAAGTACTGTCTCTAAATAAAACACTTCACCATTTCAACAGACACCTGCATAGCAACTTTCATTAGACTTTAAGCATACATTTGCCAGTGGTGTCCTAAGGAGACCTAAAGGAGCACATAGAAAATCAATCTGTGTCCAGGAAGAAAATACTATGTATGTAAAAACCACAAGGAAATTAAACTTTACCAATATTTAATTAAACTGATACGGATTCTTGCTGGCTTCATTTCAGGCACAACCGTATAAAGAGAAAAATCCTGAGAAGAGAATTTCTTAAAATGAAAAAGTTGATACCTTTAATGGCATTTGTTTGACATTTTGGTACCTTTGGCATTTTGCAATATTTAAGAATGTCATCAATGTAGCTCTTTTTATTTATATTTTAAAAAGCTTTATGTAAGAATAGACTGCTTACAGTAATTTTAATGAAATGGGAAATGACTATTGAAACTTTATAGTGTCTGACTTTGCAACCCCATGGACTGTTACCCAGTAGGCTCCTTTATCCATGGAATTCTCCCGGCAAGGATACTGGAACGTGTTAGTCACTCAGTCGTGTCCAACTTCTTTGCGACTGTATGGAGTGCAATCCACCAGGACAGAGTGGGCTGCTATTCCCTTCTCCAGGGAATCTTCAAAACTCAGGGACTGAACCCAGGTCTCCTGCATTGCAGGCAGATTCTTTACCATCTGAGCCACTAAGGAAGCGCATATGGAAATGCGAAAGTCCCTAATACCAAAGCAATGCTGAGAAAGAAAAATGGAGCTGGAGGAATCGGCCTTCCTGACTTCAGACTATACAACAAAGCTACCATCATCAAGACAGTATAACACTGGCACATAAACAAAATACAAAAGAATGGAACAAGACAGACAGCTCAGAGACAAACCACACACCTATAGGCACCTTGTCTTTTACAAAGGGAGCAAAAATATACAATGGAGGGCTTCCCTGGTGGTCCAGTGGGTAAGGACACTGTCTTGCAGTGCAAGGGGCTCCAGTTCGATCCCTGGCCTGGGAAGATCCCACGTGCCGCGGAGCGGCTGGACTGATGTGTCCAGTTGCCGAGCCGGAGCTCTGGAGCGCATGCGCCCAGAGCCGGCGCTCTGCGACTACAGAGGCCACCGCGATGGGAGGCCCACACGGGCCAAAGAACAAAGACGGATGGAAAATAGATAAATGAAAGACCAATAGAAGCGGCCCGCCCGTCCCCCTCCCTCCCCACCACATCCCCCAAAAGATAAGTAAATAAAAAATAAATGTTTAAAAAAAAAGAAAAAGAAAAAGAATGACAGAAATGGTAAGAAGTAAAAAACATTAAAAAAAAAAAAAAAAACTCAACATTCAAGAAGCCAAGATAAGGGCATCCAGTCCCATCACTTCATGCGAAAAACAAGGGAAAAAAGTGGAAGCAGAGACAGATTTTATCTTCTTGGGCTCCAAAATCACTGCAGGTGGTGACTGCAGCCATGAAATTAAAAGATGCCTGTTCCTTGGAAGAAAAGCTATGACAAACCTAGACAGCATATTAAAAAGTAGAGACATCACTTTGCCAACAAAAGTCTGTATAATCAAAGCTATGTTTTTTCCAGTAATCAAGTAAGGATGTGAGAGTTGGTCCATACAGTAGGTTGAGTGTAAAGAGTTAGTGCTAAAGAACTGTAGTGCTGAAAAAACTCTAGAGTCCCTTGGACTGCAAGGAGACGAAACCAGTCAATTCTTAAGAAAATCAACCCTGAATATTAACCGGAAGAACTGCTGCTGAGCTGAAGTTCCTAATACCAAAGCAATGCTGAGAAAGAAAAATGGAGCTGGAGGAATCGGCCTTCCTGACTTCAGACTATACAACAAAGCTACCATCATCAAGACAGTATAACACTGGCACATAAACAAAATACAAAAGAATGGAACAAGACAGACAGCTCAGAGACAAACCACACACCTATAGGCACCTTGTCTTTTACAAAGGGAGCAAAAATATACAATGGAGGGCTTCCCTGGTGGTCCAGTGGGTAAGGACACTGTCTTGCAGTGCAAGGGGCTCCAGTTCGATCCCTGGCCTGGGAAGATCCCACGTGCCGCGGAGCGGCTGGACTGATGTGTCCAGTTGCCGAGCCGGAGCTCTGGAGCGCATGCGCCCAGAGCCGGCGCTCTGCGACTACAGAGGCCACCGCGATGGGAGGCCCACACGGGCCAAAGAACAAAGACGGATGGAAAATAGATAAATGAAAGACCAATAGAAGCGGCCCGCCCGTCCCCCTCCCTCCCCACCACATCCCCCAAAAGATAAGTAAATAAAAAATAAATGTTTAAAAAAAAAGAAAAAGAAAAAGAATGACAGAAATGGTAAGAAGTAAAAAACATTAAAAAAAAAAAAAAAAACTCAACATTCAAGAAGCCAAGATAAGGGCATCCAGTCCCATCACTTCATGCGAAAAACAAGGGAAAAAAGTGGAAGCAGAGACAGATTTTATCTTCTTGGGCTCCAAAATCACTGCAGGTGGTGACTGCAGCCATGAAATTAAAAGATGCCTGTTCCTTGGAAGAAAAGCTATGACAAACCTAGACAGCATATTAAAAAGTAGAGACATCACTTTGCCAACAAAAGTCTGTATAATCAAAGCTATGTTTTTTCCAGTAATCAAGTAAGGATGTGAGAGTTGGTCCATACAGTAGGTTGAGTGTAAAGAGTTAGTGCTAAAGAACTGTAGTGCTGAAAAAACTCTAGAGTCCCTTGGACTGCAAGGAGACGAAACCAGTCAATTCTTAAGAAAATCAACCCTGAATATTAACCGGAAGAACTGCTGCTGACGCTGAAGTTCCAATACTTTGGCCACCTTATAAGAAGTATTGATTCAATAGAAAATATCCTAATGCTGAGAAAGATAAAGATTGAAGACAAAAGGAAAAGGCAGCACCAGAGGATGAGATGGCTGGCCGGCATAGCTGACTCAATGGACATGAACGTGAGCAGACTCTGGGAGATAGTGGAGGACAGAGTAGTGAGCTGCAATCCATGGGGTCACAGAGTCTGACAAGACTGACCGACTGAACAACAGCAACAAAGCAAAAGTATATAAACACACATAAAAAGGATGAATGAGTACTTAAAAATGTTTTACTGATAAACATGTACAGTTAAAAGGTTTGGACACCAGGCCTTAATGAAATGAAGCCTCTAATACAGAAGTAGCAATTCTGACTCCCACCCCCTCTTCAAGGGTGATACAATACAAGAATTCACTCTCCCTCTAAAACTTTTTATATGAGCAGGTGATCAAGGTGTATGAACAAAGACCTAAACATTACAAACTAGGACCAAAGTTCTGCTAGTTAGGAGCAAAAAACAAGATACTCAGCCTAGAAAAATCTTTGAAAAGTGAAGCAGGCTCAGCTCTGTAAACAGGCCAAATATTCAGTTCCAGGTTGATCTGTGAGCTGGAACAGGCCTACCAAGAAAAGGTCCTGATCTTATCCCCTCATAGAGTGAACTTAAAAGAAACTGAGCTGCTAGCTAGTAGCTGCTCAATGTCCATTCAGCCATCCTTCCTCATTCATGAGAATCCCTATTATTTCACATCTTCAGATGCCTAGATCTATAATGTGGATTCAGCCAGATTTTTCATTCTTTAATAAACCCCAAGTAAAAGGCTTTTAAAGTGAGACATCACTTTGCCAACAAAAGTCTGTATAATCAAAGCTATGTTTTTTCCAGTAATCAAGTAAGGATGTGAGAGTTGGTCCATACAGTAGGTTGAGTGTAAAGAGTTAGTGCTAAAGAACTGTAGTGCTGAAAAAACTCTAGAGTCCCTTGGACTGCAAGGAGACGAAACCAGTCAATTCTTAAGAAAATCAACCCTGAATATTAACCGGAAGAACTGCTGCTGACGCTGAAGTTCCAATACTTTGGCCACCTTATAAGAAGTATTGATTCAATAGAAAATATCCTAATGCTGAGAAAGATAAAGATTGAAGACAAAAGGAAAAGGCAGCACCAGAGGATGAGATGGCTGGCCGGCATAGCTGACTCAATGGACATGAACGTGAGCAGACTCTGGGAGATAGTGGAGGACAGAGTAGTGAGCTGCAATCCATGGGGTCACAGAGTCTGACAAGACTGACCGACTGAACAACAGCAACAAAGCAAAAGTATATAAACACACATAAAAAGGATGAATGAGTACTTAAAAATGTTTTACTGATAAACATGTACAGTTAAAAGGTTTGGACACCAGGCCTTAATGAAATGAAGCCTCTAATACAGAAGTAGCAATTCTGACTCCCACCCCCTCTTCAAGGGTGATACAATACAAGAATTCACTCTCCCTCTAAAACTTTTTATATGAGCAGGTGATCAAGGTGTATGAACAAAGACCTAAACATTACAAACTAGGACCAAAGTTCTGCTAGTTAGGAGCAAAAAACAAGATACTCAGCCTAGAAAAATCTTTGAAAAGTGAAGCAGGCTCAGCTCTGTAAACAGGCCAAATATTCAGTTCCAGGTTGATCTGTGAGCTGGAACAGGCCTACCAAGAAAAAGGTCCTGATCTTATCCCCCTCATAGAGTGAACTTAAAAGAAACTGAGCTGCTAGCTAGTAGCTGCTCAATGTCCATTCAGCCATCCTTCCTCATTCATGAGAATCCCTATTATTTCACATCTTCAGATGCCTAGATCTATAATGTGGGATCATCCAGAAAACCAGATTTTTCTAATTCTTTAATAATAGGCATTTCCCACTGCCATGAATTATGTCCTCCCTCAGACAGGGAGGGCAGGCCAGGGTAGGGGCCTAAAACAAGCTCATCTGTCTCTCTGACCTCAGTCAGTCTCATCAAGATCTCATAGGAAGAACTGTATATGCAGCTCTTTCATCAGAATTCATTTTTGGTCAATATCAAAAGATAGCAAGGTCAAGAGTACAGAGATTCCATTATTCAATTTTCTCCCTGATAGGAAAAAAAAAATAAGAATAAAATTATGAGAGTAATTAGGTAAAAAAAGAAAAAATCAAGATGAAGAAAGCAAGGATCTTCAGTTTTCTTTATACCAAAATTATTTTCAAATTACGAAGCAAAATAATTCACCACTTTAAAGATTAAAAACCTGTTTGTAAACCATCCATATTAATTAATAAGTAAGCCAAGTACCAATTTTTGCTCATTCAGTGTGGAACAATACTCTATGATTATGAGATTAAGCATATTTTATCAGTTGGTACCACATTAAACAACTGTCAAATTAAGAACCCTAATCTTTCAAATTGCAAAATCATAAACTATTAGCCTTCTGCCCAAAGAACTACCCATTATTCACACACAGCGCCATAAAACTTTTTTATTCCACTACGTCAGTATGTACAAACCTAGTAATTAATTGCAAAATCACCTCATTAGAAAACAATTAATAATGCAAATAGTTCCAGAATTGTTAGAGTTATGAAACCACTCTCCTAAAAATCTTAATAGAGATTAAAACTAGTTTCATGACAACATATATAAACTAGGACCAAAGTTCTGCTAGTTAGGAGCAAAAACAAGATACTCAGTTTTAAAATAAACAGGCCAAATATTCAGTTCCAGGTTGATCTGTGAGCTGGAACAGGCCTACCAAGAAAAGGTCCTGATCTTATCCCCCTCATAGAGTGAACTTAAAAGAAACTGAGCTGCTAGCTAGTAGCTGCTCAATGTCCATTCAGCCATCCTTCCTCATTCATGAGAATCCCTATTATTTCACATCTTCAGATGCCTAGATCTATAATGTGGGATCATCCAGAAAACCAGATTTTTCTAATTCTTTAATAATAGGCATTTCCCACTGCCATGAATTATGTCCTCCCTCAGACGGGGAGGGCAGGCCAGGGTAGGGGCCTAAAACAAGCTCATCTGTCTCTCTGACCTCAGTCAGTCTCATCAAGATCTCATAGGAAGAACTGTATATGCAGCTCTTTCATCAGAATTCATTTTTGGTCAATATCAAAAGATAGCAAGGTCAAGAGTACAGAGATTCCATTATTCAATTTTCTCCCTGATAGGAAAAAAAAAATAAGAATAAAATTATGAGAGTAATTAGGTAAAAAAAGAAAAAATCAAGATGAAGAAAGCAAGGATCTTCAGTTTTCTTTATACCAAAATTATTTTCAAATTACGAAGCAAAATAATTCACCACTTTAAAGATTAAAAACCTGTTTGTAAACCATCCATATTAATTAATAAGTAAGCCAAGTACCAATTTTTGCTCATTCAGTGTGGAACAATACTCTATGATTATGAGATTAAGCATATTTTATCAGTTGGTACCACATTAAACAACTGTCAAATTAAGAACCCTAATCTTTCAAATTGCAAAATCATAAACTATTAGCCTTCTGCCCAAAGAACTACCCATTATTCACACACAGCGCCATAAAACTTTTTTATTCCACTACGTCAGTATGTACAAACCTAGTAATTAATTGCAAAATCACCTCATTAGAAAACAATTAATAATGCAAATAGTTCCAGAATTGTTAGAGTTATGAAACCACTCTCCTAAAAATCTTAATAGAGATTAAAACTAGTTTCATGACAACATATATAAACTACTTCTAACAGCCCAAAGAATATCATGTCCCGAAATCAACTTGATTATGCCACAGTACTCAGATACTTAATCAAGTGCCAGCCTAAATGGTACTGTGAAGGTATTTTCACATGACAGGAACACTGAAAACAACAGACAGAAAAGCAGACTCTTCTCCATAATGTGGGTGAGCCTCATCAAGTCAGCTGAAGGCCTTAAGAGAAAAAGAGTTTTCCCCAAGTATAAGGGAGTTTTGTCTCCAAACTGCCTTCAGACTCAAGCTGCAGCATCAGTTTCTCCCTGGGTTTCTAGTCTACTGTACAGATGTGGGGCTGGCTAGTCTCTATAATTACATAAAGCAATTTCTTAAAATAAACCAGTCTCAATCATTCAAGCCATCAATCTCTTGCACTCTCCACACACACACACACAAACATACATATACACACATATCCTATTTTCTCTGAAAAATCTTTACTAAAGGTTGCAGAGGTTTGCAAACTGTGAGAACTTTGTTAACAGGTTATTACTGACAATACTAGTAATATAACTAATAGGTTAAGAATCATGAACAGATGGCAACAAATGCCACCCGACCATGGAAGAAACAAAACAGGGTAAAATTCAACACTGACGAAACTAGAGAACAATGCACAGGATTCCAAAATTTATTAAGTAAGAACTACTGGGTAACAGAAATTTTATATCCATCATGGAATGGTAGAGGGTATTCATAGTGAGTTAGGCTAGAAATAAAAAACTAACTTAAGGACTAAATATTGAGAGGCTGATTTCATCCCTTCCCCTGCTTCAGTTCCCAGTAAGGCCTACAGCCAACCACTGAACTCCAATCAAGGAAATCTCTTCTTAATCCTAAACTGAAAGTGAGTGAACAAGCTGGAGCAAACAAGACCACAATCTCCTAATAATAAGGAACTTCTGCCCAAAGAACTACCCATTATTCACACACAGCGCCATAAAACTTTTTTATTCCACTACGTCAGTATGTACAAACCTAGTAATTAATTGCAAAATCACCTCATTAGAAAACAATTAATAATGCAAATAGTTCCAGAATTGTTAGAGTTATGAAACCACTCTCCTAAAAATCTTAATAGAGATTAAAACTAGTTTCATGACAACATATATAAACTACTTCTAACAGCCCAAAGAATATCATGTCCCGAAATCAACTTGATTATGCCACAGTACTCAGATACTTAATCAAGTGCCAGCCTAAATGGTACTGTGAAGGTATTTTCACATGACAGGAACACTGAAAACAACAGACAGAAAAGCAGACTCTTCTCCATAATGTGGGTGAGCCTCATCAAGTCAGCTGAAGGCCTTAAGAGAAAAAGAGTTTTCCCCAAGTATAAGGGAGTTTTGTCTCCAAACTGCCTTCAGACTCAAGCTGCAGCATCAGTTTCTCCCTGGGTTTCTAGTCTACTGTACAGATGTGGGGCTGGCTAGTCTCTATAATTACATAAAGCAATTTCTTAAAATAAACCAGTCTCAATCATTCAAGCCATCAATCTCTTGCACTCTCCACACACACACACACAAACATACATATACACACATATCCTATTTTCTCTGAAAAATCTTTACTAAAGGTTGCAGAGGTTTGCAAACTGTGAGAACTTTGTTAACAGGTTATTACTGACAATACTAGTAATATAACTAATAGGTTAAGAATCATGAACAGATGGCAACAAATGCCACCCGACCATGGAAGAAACAAAACAGGGTAAAATTCAACACTGACGAAACTAGAGAACAATGCACAGGATTCCAAAATTTATTAAGTAAGAACTACTGGGTAACAGAAATTTTATATCCATCATGGAATGGTAGAGGGTATTCATAGTGAGTTAGGCTAGAAATAAAAAACTAACTTAAGGACTAAATATTGAGAGGCTGATTTCATCCCTTCCCCTGCTTCAGTTCCCAGTAAGGCCTACAGCCAACCACTGAACTCCAATCAAGGAAATCTCTTCTTAATCCTAAACTGAAAGTGAGTGAACAAGCTGGAGCAAACAAGACCACAATCTCCTAATAATAAGGAACTTCTCACCATGGCATTCCAAGACTCCTCAAAATAACCACAGGGTTATCTAATTAAGACCCATTTATCCCACAGCAAAACAACATTAATTTTCTTTTTCCTCCCATTTTAAACAACAACTAAAAATTATCATATGGGGAAAGCCAACAACTATGGGAAACATCAAATAAACAAACAGAAAAATGAACTCTAACTATAAAGAAACTCTTACTATATACCTATGACAATAAAACACTATTTTAAAATGGTACAAAGAAATAAGTTTTCAGAAACAGCGACTATCAAAACTAGATAGTGAAAGAGAAGGAAAATTTGGCAGTGAACCTCTATAAAGACATAAAGCAAAACGATGGAAAAGATGCAAGAAAGAGATAAGGAACATAGGCAACTAATCCAACTAATCCTACTACTTCCTAGTAGGTATTGGCCCTTCTGGATTAGTTGCCTATGTTCCTTATCTGCAGGAAAAAAAAAAAAAAGAAAAGAAAACTTCCCAGAGCTGAAGGGATCACTCATCAATTAAAAAGGCCCACCAAGTGCCAGCAAAAATAAATCAAAGACTGAACACCAAAGCCGAGAAGATCCTAAATCAGAGAGTACAGAAAAGTACACCTAACAAAGCAACAAGCCTCATACAAACCCAGGCAACCAATCTATCAGCAACACCAGATTAAACATTTTAAGGAAAGTAATAATTTTGTTTTTTCTAGAAAGGCAAATCGTTAGTCAAGTGTAATACTATTAGAAAGGTACTAAGGATGTCATTAAGTAAGGAGAGCATAGATAAAGAAGATGAAATCCAGAAACACAACCCCTCAGCTTAAGGAGGGCAGTGACCCTCAGGAATGACAGGTGCACAACAGGCCTGGAGAACGGCAAAGCCCAGACAGGTAAAATTGGAGGAGCAAAAAAAGATCCAACAGAAAAATGAAATCCAGATAAAAAGACTGGGAGTTCCCAGGACTAAATATTGAGAGGCTGATTTCATCCCTTCCCCTGCTTCAGTTCCCAGTAAGGCCTACAGCCAACCACTGAACTCCAATCAAGGAAATCTCTTCTTAATCCTAAACTGAAAGTGAGTGAACAAGCTGGAGCAAACAAGACCACAATCTCCTAATAATAAGGAACTTCTCACCATGGCATTCCAAGACTCCTCAAAATAACCACAGGGTTATCTAATTAAGACCCATTTATCCCACAGCAAAACAACATTAATTTTCTTTTTCCTCCCATTTTAAACAACAACTAAAAATTATCATATGGGGAAAGCCAACAACTATGGGAAACATCAAATAAACAAACAGAAAAATGAACTCTAACTATAAAGAAACTCTTACTATATACCTATGACAATAAAACACTATTTTAAAATGGTACAAAGAAATAAGTTTTCAGAAACAGCGACTATCAAAACTAGATAGTGAAAGAGAAGGAAAATTTGGCAGTGAACCTCTATAAAGACATAAAGCAAAACGATGGAAAAGATGCAAGAAAGAGATAAGGAACATAGGCAACTAATCCAACTAATCCTACTACTTCCTAGTAGGTATTGGCCCTTCTGGATTAGTTGCCTATGTTCCTTATCTGCAGGAAAAAAAAAAAAAAGAAAAGAAAACTTCCCAGAGCTGAAGGGATCACTCATCAATTAAAAAGGCCCACCAAGTGCCAGCAAAAATAAATCAAAGACTGAACACCAAAGCCGAGAAGATCCTAAATCAGAGAGTACAGAAAAGTACACCTAACAAAGCAACAAGCCTCATACAAACCCAGGCAACCAATCTATCAGCAACACCAGATTAAACATTTTAAGGAAAGTAATAATTTTGTTTTTTCTAGAAAGGCAAATCGTTAGTCAAGTGTAATACTATTAGAAAGGTACTAAGGATGTCATTAAGTAAGGAGAGCATAGATAAAGAAGATGAAATCCAGAAAAACAACAACTTCGCTTAAGGAGGGCAGTGACCCTCAGGAATGACAGGTGCACAACAGGCCTGGAGAACGGCAAAGCCCAGACAGGAATGAGACCCACAGAGTCCTGTGGGGGTAGGTAGTTTCAATAAACTCAAAAGTATTATGCCCAAGACCATGGATAAAGATGTCTGTTATACAACAGCTCAGAAATGCAAGATAAAAAGAGTAATACTGGGACTTCCCTGCTGGTCCAGTGGTAAAGAATTTGCCTACCAATGCAGAGTCTCAACCCCTGGTCTGGGAAGATTCCACATGTCTTGGGGCAACTAACTCAGTGCATCACAACTGCTGAGCCCACACCCTAGAGCCTGCAATCTGCAACCACCGAGCCTGTGTGCCCAATGAAGCCCACCCCATACAGCCTGTGCTTTGAGACAACAGAAGTCACCACAAAGAGAAGTCTCTGCAGAACAATAAGGCCCCGACTAGCCTCTACTACAGAAAGCCTGTGTACAGCAACAAAGAGCCAGGATAGCCAAAAATTAAAAATAATAATAATACAAAGTGAATTTTAAGTAACAGTGAAAAAATGAAACTGAGTATTAGGGATATAGTGACAAATACATGATTAATTTTATTCCACATTTTAAACTTAAAAGACAAAATTAAATGCTCAGTCAATACAAAGTACAATTAAATATGTTGCTCTTTATACAAGCTAAGGAAAGCAAAAGTCAACTGAATCAAACAGAGGTAGAAAAGAGAAAGGCCAAAAAATACACAAACTAAAACTGTAAACCAGAAAACTCTGGTTGGACCAGAAAATTTTTCTCTGTATTTTCTGAATTTAGAAACTGTTAGTGTTTGTGTTAAAAGGTTTGTTTTGCCTCTGTGTTTGATCCTGTTATTTGGGTAGTAAGGATGACTTGTGGCAATGATGAATGAAAAAGACATGTTTGAGAAGAATTGACAACCTATTTAAAATGTCTAAATCAAATATCACAAGGGCGTAAGAAATAAGACGGAAAGAAACAGTGAATTAAGAGCAAATAAAGATGTTTACACAGAAATAGTTATCACTATGTTTTTCAAGCTGTATTTCAAATATTTTAAGAAGCAATGGAATACATTAAGCATACAAATAAGACAGTATTAAAGTAAACATAATTTAATTAAACTTTAAAGAAATAACAGAGACAATTTATGTTGGGACAGACAATGATCATCAAAGGTCACCTAATAGAAACCCTATGGGACAAGAATCCCAAATGAAAGACCTGGGTCAAGGGCTCACATCCAGCAAAAGTATAACTCTAACCCCAGGGAACCTACTATTCTATTCTGAAGAAATCCCAAGTTCTCCCTTTTAGCCAATCAAATTCTGCCTGCCTCTAACTGCAAACTACAGGATCTAGCCCATTCCCTTTATTCATAAAATAGTCAAACCTCTGCCAAATTAACAAACTTCCAAGAATCTATGACTGTTGTTTGGTCCTACTGTTTCCACTTTGCAGTATTTTCCCTTCTCCATGGATTCTACGAAGTGTTTGCCTCTCTTCTTTTTGCTCTCCCTGTAGCGTTAGTGGTAAAGAACCTGCCTGACAATGCAGGTAGATGTAAAGAAATGTGGGTTTGATCCCTGAGTCTGTGAGATCCCCTGGAGGAGGACATGACAACCCACTCCAGTATACTAGCCTGGAGAATCCCAGGAACAGAGAAGCCTGGTGGGCGACAGCCCATGGGGTCCAAAGAGTCGACTTAGCAGGCATACACACCCAACTTTCACTAAAACCCCTCAAAGTAGAACCCAAAATTATTAATCATCAATCTTACAGAAATATAGTTCTATTCTTAAAGGCTATGAATATTCTTACAAGACTGATCAATTCTCTTTACTAACATTCAACTCAAGAGTATACACTTTGTCTTATCCAATACATTTTCATCTTGGTTGCACAGCTACTTCACATGTACTAAATGTGTATTTTATTGTTCAAGTGTAACTCTCAAAAATAGGAGCAATGGCAGAGAGATTCACTAAGGCACAGACGTTTAAAAATAAATAAATAAAACAAACATTACTACTCAGAATAATAAAAACAGTGAAAAAAGACCCCAGCACAAACATGTAATGAATGTATATGTGAAGTTGGATCCACAGGTGTAATAAATCTGTACAGTCTGCTGCCCCACATATAAAGTACAAATGAGGAAAACAATAATTAATACCTGATAACTGAATGTTATTGAACCAGGGATCCACCTTATTAAATGTATTGACTGGAAATGTTCCAAAGAGGCATGAAGCCATAAAAACTTGTAAATACCTTTCAAACAAATCCCAATGATGCAAAAGAACAATCATCTTTGCAGAACAAGCTACCATAATTTTTTTTTTTAATAACACATAGATGAACTCTGCCTTTAATGATGGAGCCCCAAACTAACAAGTTATGATTAAAAGCTAAAATTTTGTGTGCTATAAAAAAGGACAAAATCATCTCTACTGCTTAGAAGCTCGTAAAACCAGTCTTAACATGTATTAACAATACTTTGCTCAGAAGAAAAGGAGCACGAGCTAAAATTCTTATTAAGCAACTCTACCTGATTTCATAAATTATCAATGGCAATCTTGATAGGAAACAACTATCACATATGCATGATAGCAGAAATGTGCAACTGAAAAAACTACACAACATCAATTTCTTTACAACTGAAAAAACATCTAAGCACACAATATGAATCAACTCTTGGCAAATATGTAAGATACTGAATTCAATGACTATTTGATGTTTTTAATCTCCAAAAACCATGCTACAGGAGGGATTTTTTTTTTTTAAATTTAGTAACTGATAGTTTTGTAAGCCATGATTTAGTCTGGAAAGGACTTTTAGGTTTCACTAAAACCCCTCAAAGTAGAACCCAAAATTATTAATCATCAATCTTACAGAAATATAGTTCTATTCTTAAAGGCTATGAATATTCTTACAAGACTGATCAATTCTCTTTACTAACATTCAACTCAAGAGTATACACTTTGTCTTATCCAATACATTTTCATCTTGGTTGCACAGCTACTTCACATGTACTAAATGTGTATTTTATTGTTCAAGTGTAACTCTCAAAAATAGGAGCAATGGCAGAGAGATTCACTAAGGCACAGACTTTTAAAAAATAAATAAATAAAACAAACATTACTACTCAGAATAATAAAAACAGTGAAAAAAGACCCCAGCACAAACATGTAATGAATGTATATGTGAAGTTGGATCCACAGGTGTAATAAATCTGTACAGTCTGCTGCCCCACATATAAAGTACAAATGAGGAAAACAATAATTAATACCTGATAACTGAATGTTATTGAACCAGGGATCCACCTTATTAAATGTATTGACTGGAAATGTTCCAAAGAGGCATGAAGCCATAAAAACTTGTAAATACCTTTCAAACAAATCCCAATGATGCAAAAGAACAATCATCTTTGCAGAACAAGCTACCATAATTTTTTTTTTTAATAACACATAGATGAACTCTGCCTTTAATGATGGAGCCCCAAACTAACAAGTTATGATTAAAAGCTAAAATTTTGTGTGCTATAAAAAAGGACAAAATCATCTCTACTGCTTAGAAGCTCGTAAAACCAGTCTTAACATGTATTAACAATACTTTGCTCAGAAGAAAAGGAGCACGAGCTAAAATTCTTATTAAGCAACTCTACCTGATTTCATAAATTATCAATGGCAATCTTGATAGGAAACAACTATCACATATGCATGATAGCAGAAATGTGCAACTGAAAAAACTACACAACATCAATTTCTTTACAACTGAAAAAACATCTAAGCACACAATATGAATCAACTCTTGGCAAATATGTAAGATACTGAATTCAATGACTATTTGATGTTTTTAATCTCCAAAAACCATGCTACAGGAGGGATTTTTTTTTTTTTTTTAAATTTAGTAACTGATAGTTTTGTAAGCCATGATTTAGTCTGGAAAGGACTTAGTTTCACTGAAGGATGCAATGGCTGAAAGCACTACCTTAATGAAAGGCTGCTCTGAATACTCACATATCTACAGTGCATCCGTCCTCCTGGCCTTAGAGAAAGAAATCAAATTATAGCCACTGAACATTTCTTTTCTATCACGTAAAGGAATGGTTCATAAACAAGGCCATTTGCAGCAATATGGATGGACCCAGAGAGTGTCATACCGAGTGAAGCAAGTCAGACAGAGAAGGAGAAATATTATGACATCCCTTTTATGTGGATCCTAAAAAGAAATGATACAAAAGAACTCATCTACAAAACAGAAAGAAACTCATAAACTCAGAAAATGAACTCATGGTTGCAGCAGGGAGGGTAACTTTAGAAAAGTCAAATACACACTGCCATGTTTGAAATAAATAATCCACAAAAATCTACTGCATAGCACATGGAACTCTGCTTATGCACCAGCCTGGATGGGACGGGGGTTGCGGGGAGAATAAATACATGTATATGTATGGCCAAGCCTCTTCACTGTTCACCTGAAACTATCACAAAGTTGTTAATTGGCTATATCCCAATATAAATGCTTTTGGTGTTAAAAAAAAAAAAAAAAGAAGGAATGGTTCATAAATACAAGAACTGTTTCAAACTTATGAATCATAGCTACTTACATAAAAGGGGAACACATTTGTAAAGTAAGAGATAAAACTAATGTTTCTTTATGACAATGTCAGTTTTTCAAACAGCACTTCAATGATTTTTAATACATTCCTCACACAATATATATAACCAATATAGTCAGTATCCTGAACTTATTATTAGAAAAATATTAGTTTTATTTTAAGAATAATAGGAATTTTTACAAATACAAATAATTGGTTTGATCATCAAGATCAAACACTTCCCAAATTTAAAGTTTCCTTCAAAAATTAACTGATTACAATGATAGCTTTAAACACAACATCAATTTCTTTACAACTGAAAAAACATCTAAGCACACAATATGAATCAACTCTTGGCAAATATGTAAGATACTGAATTCAATGACTATTTGATGTTTTTAATCTCCAAAAACCATGCTACAGGAGGGATTTTTTTTTTTTAAATTTAGTAACTGATAGTTTTGTAAGCCATGATTTAGTCTGGAAAGGACTTAGTTTCACTGAAGGATGCAATGGCTGAAAGCACTACCTTAATGAAAGGCTGCTCTGAATACTCACATATCTACAGTGCATCCGTCCTCCTGGCCTTAGAGAAAGAAATCAAATTATAGCCACTGAACATTTCTTTTCTATCACGTAAAGGAATGGTTCATAAACAAGGCCATTTGCAGCAATATGGATGGACCCAGAGAGTGTCATACCGAGTGAAGCAAGTCAGACAGAGAAGGAGAAATATTATGACATCCCTTTTATGTGGATCCTAAAAAGAAATGATACAAAAGAACTCATCTACAAAACAGAAAGAAACTCATAAACTCAGAAAATGAACTCATGGTTGCAGCAGGGAGGGTAACTTTAGAAAAGTCAAATACACACTGCCATGTTTGAAATAAATAATCCACAAAAATCTACTGCATAGCACATGGAACTCTGCTTATGCACCAGCCTGGATGGGACGGGGGTTGCGGGGAGAATAAATACATGTATATGTATGGCCAAGCCTCTTCACTGTTCACCTGAAACTATCACAAAGTTGTTAATTGGCTATATCCCAATATAAATGCTTTTGGTGTTAAAAAAAAAAAAAAAAGAAGGAATGGTTCATAAATACAAGAACTGTTTCAAACTTATGAATCATAGCTACTTACATAAAAGGGGAACACATTTGTAAAGTAAGAGATAAAACTAATGTTTCTTTATGACAATGTCAGTTTTTCAAACAGCACTTCAATGATTTTTAATACATTCCTCACACAATATATATAACCAATATAGTCAGTATCCTGAACTTATTATTAGAAAAATATTAGTTTTATTTTAAGAATAATAGGAATTTTTACAAATACAAATAATTGGTTTGATCATCAAGATCAAACACTTCCCAAATTTAAAGTTTCCTCATTTACTGGAATTTTTTAAAATGTATTACTGGGCAAATCTAAAAACCATATGCAAACACTGCATTTACATAAAGATACACTTTTAGAGTCAAAAGAGGACCAGAAATCAACTGGTTATCACTCAAAATTAAACAATGGGCATCCTAACTTTTATGTGTCTGACAAAGCACTAAAGGTGATCTTCCATGTATCTTTCCTATTTTTGTAATTGTTAAAGCTTCTCTTATGATTTCTGGAAACAGTGAAATGGAAGACTATATGAGAAATACAATGCAAGACATTCAACAATCACAACTGTGGCAACCAACCTATGTCATAATAGGAGAACAAAACAGTGGTTATTGTTTGCTTCCTTTTGCACTGTTAAAACCAGAAATACAAAATAACCATAACCTATAACTTTCAATGGCCTGAGGAATACTGAGTCATTTTCCTGCAAAGCTTCAGTCAAGGCAATTACTAAAAACTTATAGACCCAGATAGAAACATCTATGTAAGAACCTTGTCCTTTTTATTTTACAGCAAAAAGTTGAAGCAGTTTGTGAAAAGCTGAAAGTTACAAAAGCTGCCCCTATGGGCTTTCACTGAATAGTTTACAAGAGAATATCTACTTCAAAACAAACAAAAATTTAATTTTAATGTCTTCTATTTTGCTATCATTAGAAAGTACATTGGCCTTTTACTAAACCAAATATCCCACAGGGCAAAAGAAATTTTGAAACAATCAAGATAAATCCCCTGCTTGAGGGCACAATGAAGTCTAAGCAATCCTACAAGGTTTGTAATTTTAAAGTTTCCCCTACATATTCCCTGAACATATCTTAGATAGCTATACATCACATATATTAACACAAACAGTTTTGCTTTAAAACCAAGATAAGTAACTGTAGTAAACAAACTTAAAATAAGAAAATTTAGAAAATATTTCTACTTGAAGGTTCTTAAATAAAAGTGAGTTTACAATGAAATCATAAACAAATACTATTAACTGGAAGTCAAAAAATTTAATTACTTCGATATAGATTTTAAGTTTTCTATCAGATAAAGAAATATTCAACTAAAGAGACTTTTCCTATGGAAATAAAAAAAGAAACTTTTCACTTCAACAGAAGTAAATTAAAAAAAAAAAAAAAAAGACAGCAAGTAAGAACATGAGTATTACTAAGGGACTAAAACTTTGTAAGTCTACAAGGATGATAAATTTGCCAGTTCCAGACCCAATACAACATCCTTAATGGTAACTATATTTCTAATAATAAGCACGTAAGTATTCAATACCTCAATTTAGACTAAGCTATGAAACTTTGTGCATATAATCAAACAGTGTCAAAAGTGCTTGACATAATTAGATATACCGTACTGACACAGGAACAACGCATACATAAAACAAAATTTTAGAAGCTTTAAAAACATTTAAGAATACAACAACAAAAAAATGTAAACCTATGTAATAACACAACACAACGTATAAAATTCAGAAATATACCATTATTAGCAAGCAATTCAAAATACTTCAGTATCACGGAGGTGTTACAATGAAAAGACTCTTAGAAGTCGAAATGTTGTGGTCTTCAGGCAGCGTAATCTTGACAAATTTACTAATGAATAGCAGACCACGTAGTCCAAACTTTAATTATTACTGTATCAAATATTAGGTAGGAAATGTTAACAATAAATGAAAATTACTGAAAAACTGTACTGCAGAAGTAGTCTAGAGTCATGAAAAACAGACCACCACCACATAAACCTGAACTACTACAGGGAACAGAGAGAAAAAAAAGGCTAACTTCTTCATGTGAAGCTAATTTTCCTTTGTCTAATTTTAGCTTACAGAATAACTAAATCGCTCCAAAGTTTGATGTAGTATTTTCTTTGCTTTATAAAAGAACACCTACATATTTTTCCACATATTAATATGCTCTCTGAAGTAATCTTTTTAAGAATTTGGTAAGTCGACAGAAAGCTATCCTCTGATAGTTAGCATCTTTCAGTTATTTCAACTATAGATCCTAAAGAAGTGCCATCCGTCCAATGGAAATATAATGCAAGTCAAAAAATTTAATTACGTCGATATAGATTTTAAGTTTTCTATCAGATAAAGAAATATTCAACTAAAGAGACTTTTCCTATGGAAATAAAAAAAGAAACTTTTCACTTCAACAGAAGTAAATTAAAAAAAAAAAAAAAAAGACAGCAAGTAAGAACATGAGTATTACTAAGGGACTAAAACTTTGTAAGTCTACAAGGATGATAAATTTGCCAGTTCCAGACCCAATACAACATCCTTAATGGTAACTATATTTCTAATAATAAGCACGTAAGTATTCAATACCTCAATTTAGACTAAGCTATGAAACTTTGTGCATATAATCAAACAGTGTCAAAAGTGCTTGACATAATTAGATATACCGTACTGACACAGGAACAACGCATACATAAAACAAAATTTTAGAAGCTTTAAAAACATTTAAGAATACAACAACAAAAAAATGTAAACCTATGTAATAACACAACACAACGTATAAAATTCAGAAATATACCATTATTAGCAAGCAATTCAAAATACTTCAGTATCACGGAGGTGTTACAATGAAAAGACTCTTAGAAGTCGAAATGTTGTGGTCTTCAGGCAGCGTAATCTTGACAAATTTACTAATGAATAGCAGACCACGTAGTCCAAACTTTAATTATTACTGTATCAAATATTAGGTAGGAAATGTTAACAATAAATGAAAATTACTGAAAAACTGTACTGCAGAAGTAGTCTAGAGTCATGAAAAACAGACCACCACCACATAAACCTGAACTACTACAGGGAACAGAGAGAAAAAAAAGGCTAACTTCTTCATGTGAAGCTAATTTTCCTTTGTCTAATTTTAGCTTACAGAATAACTAAATCGCTCCAAAGTTTGATGTAGTATTTTCTTTGCTTTATAAAAGAACACCTACATATTTTTCCACATATTAATATGCTCTCTGAAGTAATCTTTTTAAGAATTTGGTAAGTCGTACAGAAAGCTATCCTCTGATAGTTAGCATCTTTCAGTTATTTCAACTATAGATCCTAAAGAAGTGCCATCCGTCCAATGGAAATATAATGCAAGTCACATAAATAATTTTAAATTTCAAGCAGCCACTTTAAAAAAAAATGTAGAAACAGGTGAAATTAATATTAATAAAATATTAAAATACCCAAAATATCACCTCAACATATATTCTACATTTTTAAAACTTGATGAAACATTTTATAATCCTTTCATTCACAATGAATGTTTAAAATCAAATGTGCATTTTTATAGCACATCTCAACTAAGACTCTTCTCAGGTGGTTAACAGTTCAGTGGATAGTGGTTACTGTGCTGGATAGCACAGGTCTACAGTTCCTTCTTTGGTTTTTGAGATATTATGCGAGTACAAAATACTAAACAATATGAAGTGGGAACATGCAACATATTAAGAACTGGGATGGGCACTGAGGAAGGTCAATTCAGCCATTTCCCTTGACTCCAACAGACCTAGGATGACACCATGGCCCAACTGATGAGGCAATCACTAGAAAGAGTCCCAATTTACACCTGTTGTCATGATGTATGTGACAGCACCCCCTATGAGTCTCAAAAGAGCATCCCAATGTGGATGACAAACTATACGGTTACCTATCTATATCCATAACATCCTCAAAGATAATTCCACATTCCTTGGAAGAAAATTTAAATTTTAAATTCTGATGACTAGAAAAGGAGCTCAAAATTCAAAGGAAAGAAACCTACATTCACTACCCTCATCAAAAAAAAAAAATGAATTAGGTAGGAAATGTTAACAATAAATGAAAATTACTGAAAACTGTACTGCAGAAGTAGTCTAGAGTCATGAAAAACAGACCACCACCACATAAACCTGAACTACTACAGGGAACAGAGAGAAAAAAAAGGCTAACTTCTTCATGTGAAGCTAATTTTCCTTTGTCTAATTTTAGCTTACAGAATAACTAAATCGCTCCAAAGTTTGATGTAGTATTTTCTTTGCTTTATAAAAGAACACCTACATATTTTTCCACATATTAATATGCTCTCTGAAGTAATCTTTTTAAGAATTTGGTAAGTCGTGCAGAAAGCTATCCTCTGATAGTTAGCATCTTTCAGTTATTTCAACTATAGATCCTAAAGAAGTGCCATCCGTCCAATGGAAATATAATGCAAGTCACATAAATAATTTTAAATTTCAAGCAGCCACTTTAAAAAAAAATGTAGAAACAGGTGAAATTAATATTAATAAAATATTAAAATACCCAAAATATCACCTCAACATATATTCTACATTTTTAAAACTTGATGAAACATTTTATAATCCTTTCATTCACAATGAATGTTTAAAATCAAATGTGCATTTTTATAGCACATCTCAACTAAGACTCTTCTCAGGTGGTTAACAGTTCAGTGGATAGTGGTTACTGTGCTGGATAGCACAGGTCTACAGTTCCTTCTTTGGTTTTTGAGATATTATGCAGTACAAAATACTAAACAATATGAAGTGGGAACATGCAACATATTAAGAACTGGGATGGGCACTGAGGAAGGTCAATTCAGCCATTTCCCTTGACTCCAACAGACCTAGGATGACACCATGGCCCAACTGATGAGGCAATCACTAGAAAGAGTCCCAATTTACACCTGTTGTCATGATGTATGTGACAGCACCCCCTATGAGTCTCAAAAGAGCATCCCAATGTGGATGACAAACTATACGGTTACCTATCTATATCCATAACATCCTCAAAGATAATTCCACATTCCTTGGAAGAAAATTTAAATTTTAAATTCTGATGACTAGAAAAGGAGCTCAAAATTCAAAGGAAAGAAACCTACATTCACTACCCTCATCAAAAAAAAAAAAAACTGCTGAAAATTTCTTTTATTTTAAATTGCAGACTAAAAAAAAAAAAGTAAAAATTACCTGTTGAACAAGGCATCTGGAAATTGGGATCATTGCTATCCAAAACAGGCAAACAGAACTGGTTACTTGCAGATCCTAGCATAGGATCCTTATCGCTGAGCATGTTCTTCAGCGAGTCCTCTAAGACATTTTGACTTGTACTAAAATCCTCACAGACTTCATTCTCCAGGTTGGATCCTAGAAATAGGGCATCATCTAAGTGTTCAGTAGGAATTAAATGATTAAATGTATCAACTATATCCATGAAGACTTCTGTGTGTCTTTCAGCCCTATAGAAAGACAAAAAAAATACCATAAGAAATAAAGCTATCAATTGATAATCACCTAAAATAGATTATTTTAATAGTTTTGAGTCTATGAACGCACAGGTATTTCTGAATTGCTTAAAAAAAATCCTCACTGCTTTTAGAATATACATTTGGACATGTAGAACGAATCTTTGCTAAACCATGATTCTCCATCATGCATGTAAAATTTAATTTTACCAGAGACCCTATTAAATGCTCACTTAATTATTTTTAGGGGAAAAAAGTCTATGTATATATAGTCCATTAATTTGACACATTTGAAAGAATTACATGGTTTAAACCATAAAATCCATATTTTTTAACCATACACTTCATAAATTAAGATTCAGACACTGCTTATTAGTAAAAGTCCATATAAAAGAACTAAAATCATTTATACTGTCCCATATCTATTAAAACCATAAAATAGCCTTGTTTTTACAATGCATTTAAATTAAAGAAACACAAAAAAAGGTTTTTTGTAAGACAATGAGAAAAAAACAAAAAGAAACTATTAATTAAACCCAACAAATCAAAACTCAAAACTACACACACGCAGGCACAGATGTGCACATACACACATTTGGAAGTGGCACCCCTTTTAAGATAAAATAAGTGACAAGAGAACTATACATCACAGGTTTACATTTGTTTTAGTGAGTTTCGTGGGGCCTACTGTATACAGATTTTGAACTGATTTCCTATTTAAACTATACATAGACATTCCTCAGCAAAAGTCATTTCAAGCTCTGGAGGAGCCTTCATTACCAAAAACTGAATTATTACTGGTTTCAGAGAATAACAAACTAATGTATTTTGGGCGATGGGGAAGAGTCACCTAAATAAGATATAGTAATATTCACTTAGTTAAAAAATTCCACTAATTAAACTACAATATTGTGGATTCCAAAATTCCAAATATTAGCTCCAAATCTACTCAAACTATCCTTGAATTCTTTTATCCTGTAAAGATGAGAAGACGAAGTACAAAGATACTCTACAACTTACTGGGTATGTATTATATGCTGCCAAATATTTTACCTACATTTTTAATTAACTTATTTCCAATTACAATAATTATTGGCTCTATTTTATCCTAGTTTTGTAAACAAAATACTTCTAAATAATTTAAATGTGTTCCCCAAAGTCACAAAACAGATCTAAACCTTCAGACCTAGGTTTTAAGGCTATACAGTCTACTGCTGTTAACTCTAACCCTTTCACACTGGTAGAAAAGCAACCTTTCACAAGGTAAAAGCTGACTAGATTTGACTCCTTAAAGGTTCTTCCTTAGAAACACTGTAAGAGGGACTGACTGCAAAGAACAGGAACATATTTTGAAGGATGATGGATCTGTCCTAAAACTTGACTGTGGTAGTGGTTTTGATTATATATACCCACCAATGGTAAATGGGTATCCACTTAAAATTTATTTTAAATGGATGCAGTTTACAATTTAAAATTTAAGGAAAAGGTAAAAAAAATTTCCTCACTCTCATAAAAGATGACTCTTCTAAATAAAAGACCTCAGTACCTCTTCTCAAATTCTACAATTTATTCACATTGAAATATTAACAAAGCACCAAAATAAAATGCTAACTATTTGAATGAATGACTTAAATGCATTTTCTAATTACATTTAGAGAAAACTGAGCTACAATGGTAATGGAAAATTCAGAAACAGTTTTAATTCTTCAATGCTATCTGATTTCAGTACCTAAGAAAGATTCAATTATCATACATCACCAATTCTTCCACTAACATGTTTTTAGATTCCAAAGAATTTTAGTATAATAAATTTCTGGTAATTAAAAATAATTTACAAAAATGTCACTAAATGTCTACAAAATTTATTAGCTAGAACTACCAATAAATTTGTTTATCAGAATATGCTAGAATCCAAAGTTAGCCACAAAAATAAAGGTTTAAAAAAAAAAAAAAAACAAAGTTAACCACAAGCCAAAATAACCACTTCCTTAGAGATGGATCCCGGATGAAACAAATAAAAAAAGGCAGTTCCAATTCTACAAACAAATGGTTACCTTTCCTTATAAAAATATGCTGAATCCACTAACAATTCACTCATTCCCACAGCAACACAAGTTTGGGAAATTCTATGAACTTCGGCTGAGGTCATCAGTCCTCCTGTTGCACCAACTCCTGACCATGGCATGAGGACATTCACAACATTCAGAAAGTACAGTTATGTGGCTTGGGATAATTTAAATGTGTTCCCAAAGTCACAAAACAGATCTAAACCTTCAGACCTAGGTTTTAAGGCCATACAGTCTACTGCTGTTAACTCTAACCCTTTCACACTGGTAGAAAAGCAACCTTTCACAAGGTAAAAGCTGACTAGATTTGACTCCTTAAAGGTTCTTCCTTAGAAACACTGTAAGAGGGACTGACTGCAAAGAACAGGAACATATTTTGAAGGATGATGGATCTGTCCTAAAACTTGACTGTGGTAGTGGTTTTGATTATATATACCCACCAATGGTAAATGGGTATCCACTTAAAATTTATTTTAAATGGATGCAGTTTACAATTTAAAATTTAAGGAAAAGGTAAAAAAAATTCCTCACTCTCATAAAAGATGACTCTTCTAAATAAAAGACCTCAGTACCTCTTCTCAAATTCTACAATTTATTCACATTGAAATATTAACAAAGCACCAAAATAAAATGCTAACTATTTGAATGAATGACTTAAATGCATTTTCTAATTACATTTAGAGAAAACTGAGCTACAATGGTAATGGAAAATTCAGAAACAGTTTTAATTCTTCAATGCTATCTGATTTCAGTACCTAAGAAAGATTCAATTATCATACATCACCAATTCTTCCACTAACATGTTTTTAGATTCCAAAGAATTTTAGTATAATAAATTTCTGGTAATTAAAAATAATTTACAAAAATGTCACTAAATGTCTACAAAATTTATTAGCTAGAACTACCAATAAATTTGTTTATCAGAATATGCTAGAATCCAAAGTTAGCCACAAAAATAAAGGTTTAAAAAAAAAAAAAAAACAAAGTTAACCACAAGCCAAAATAACCACTTCCTTAGAGATGGATCCCGGATGAAACAAATAAAAAAAGGCAGTTCCAATTCTACAAACAAATGGTTACCTTTCCTTATAAAAATATGCTGAATCCACTAACAATTCACTCATTCCCACAGCAACACAAGTTTGGGAAATTCTATGAACTTCGGCTGAGGTCATCAGTCCTCCTGTTGCACCAACTCCTGACCATGTGCATTCAAGTGGTGAGGACATTCACAACATTCAGAAAGTACAGTTATGTGGCTTGAAGCCACCGAGCTACACCAAAGACCAGGCCATTCTAAATGAGGTTTCTTTTTTCAATGATACTATTAGTGCACCATCCCAAACGCTTTTACTAATTACCTGCCTCGAGAACCTGTGGCATTATTTTTTTTTCAATTGGAGCATGATTGCCTTACAATGTAGTGCTACTTTCTTTCTGCTCCATGACGAAGTCAATCAGCCATAAATATACATATGTCCTCTCCCTCTTGAACCTCCCTCTCCATCCCATCCCTCTGTGTGACCACAGAGCGCCGGCCTGAACTGCCTCCACTGCCTCCACTGCAGAGCAGGTTCCTACTAGCGAGCTATTTTACACATGGTAGTCTCAACAGGAGACAAGTCTTTAAAAAATCAATTAAAAAAAAAAAAAACACATACAGTAAATAAGATGGGTGAACCTAATCTTCCAATGCATATTTTTTCCTGGACAAAACTAGTATGACTTTTAAAGTATGTTGCCCTGGATTAAGCCAATTAGGAAAAAGTATCAAAAGTCAATAAAGATTTGATATAACAAAGTCACATTTTTTTATACCTTTAATTTATTCAGCAAGTGATCACTAAACAGTTACTATTGTGCAAGACAAACTGAATGTGCCAATGCACCTGGGGATCCCACAAGACAAAACACAGTATAAGCACCCCAAACTTACAAGTCCATAAAAGACAATTTCAACAGAATTATCTTTTGAAATTGTTATAAACTGTTAAGACTGAATCTTCATAAGTTGTTCCAACAAGCTTTGGAGCTGATTCCAAAGAAAGAATGCCAAAAATCACAGTATACAGCCATATGGTAAGATGGTCTTGAAAGTAACACTGATTGAAAATATAAAACAATCATTTATTTTTAAAAATCAGTTTTACACATCAATTACAGTCCCCGCAAATAAAACAGGCAGTTCCAATTCTACAAACAAATGGTTACCTTTCCTTATAAAAATATGCTGAATCCACTAACAATTCACTCATTCCCACAGCAACACAAGTTTGGGAAATTCTATGAACTTCGGCTGAGGTCATCAGTCCTCCTGTTGCACCAACTCCTGACCATGTGCATTCAAGTGGTGAGGACATTCACAACATTCAGAAAGTACAGTTATGTGGCTTGAAGCCACCGAGCTACACCAAAGACCAGGCCATTCTAAATGAGGTTTCTTTTTTCAATGATACTATTAGTGCACCATCCCAAACGCTTTTACTAATTACCTGCCTCGAGAACCTGTGGCATTATTTTTTTTTCAATTGGAGCATGATTGCCTTACAATGTAGTGCTACTTTCTTTCTGCTCCATGACGAAGTCAATCAGCCATAAATATACATATGTCCTCTCCCTCTTGAACCTCCCTCTCCATCCCATCCCTCTGTGTGACCACAGAGCGCCGGCCTGAACTGCCTCCACTGCCTCCACTGCAGAGCAGGTTCCTACTAGCGAGCTATTTTACACATGGTAGTCTCAACAGGAGACAAGTCTTTAAAAAATCAATTAAAAAAAAAAAAAACACATACAGTAAATAAGATGGGTGAACCTAATCTTCCAATGCATATTTTTTCCTGGACAAAACTAGTATGACTTTTAAAGTATGTTGCCCTGGATTAAGCCAATTAGGAAAAAGTATCAAAAGTCAATAAAGATTTGATATAACAAAGTCACATTTTTTTATACCTTTAATTTATTCAGCAAGTGATCACTAAACAGTTACTATTGTGCAAGACAAACTGAATGTGCCAATGCACCTGGGGATCCCACAAGACAAAACACAGTATAAGCACCCCAAACTTACAAGTCCATAAAAGACAATTTCAACAGAATTATCTTTTGAAATTGTTATAAACTGTTAAGACTGAATCTTCATAAGTTGTTCCAACAAGCTTTGGAGCTGATTCCAAAGAAAGAATGCCAAAAATCACAGTATACAGCCATATGGTAAGATGGTCTTGAAAGTAACACTGATTGAAAATATAAAACAATCATTTATTTTTAAAAAATCAGTTTTACACATCAAATTCTCCACGTCGAGAATAAAAAACTCTCCATGCTAAATTGTAAAACAAATGTTAGCCAATTGTAGAAATGCTGACTTACTTAACAGGAACACCCTAATCTACTAAATGCAATGTCGTATCCTTGTCTGGATCATATAAACAGAAAAATGAGAGTAGTGGATAAACTGGTGAAATCAGAATAAAATCTGGAGTCTAGTTAATACTAATGTAAACCTCTAGTTCTGATTTAAATTAAAAAAAAAAAAAAAACAACCACTAGCATTGGGATTTCCCTAGTGGTTCAAAGGCTAAGAATTCACCTCCCAATTCAAGGAATAGGGGTTTGATCCCTGATCAAGGAACTAAGATGTCTCATGCCCCTGGACAGCTAAGCTTGGATGTCACAACTACAGAACAGGAGAGCCATAAGGGAAACTGGAGCACTGAAACTAAGACCCAACACAGCCGAATAAACAAATACTTAAAAATAAATAAATTAAAAAACACTAGCATTATGTCAGGTGTAACAATCAAGAAAACTAGATTCCGCACTGTGTTTACAACTTTTATATAAATCTAAAACTTTTCTAAAATAAGGTCTTTAAAAAAAAAGTAAACACTAACCTAAAATACAATATCCTGAAATACCTAGCCATGTAGATAGACAAAAGATCATCAATCCAATTAAGGAGAAATTTAAGAGATGATTCAGTGTCTCTTTTATTATAATTAAACAAACTGATTTAAAGAAATTTCTGGGAGTTCATTTTTTCCCCAATGGCTCAGTGGTAAAGACTCCACCTGCAGTGCAGGAGACGCAGGAAATGCAGGTTGGATTCCTGGGTCGGGAAGATCCCTGGAGAAGCAAATGGCAACCGACTCCATTAGTCTTGCCAGGAAAATCCTATGGACAGAGGAGCCTGGCAGGTTACAATCCATGGGGTTGCAAAGAATCAGACACAACCCAGCGACTGAGCATGCACACGCCAGATCAGTGGTTTCGACTCTGCACGTTCACTGCTGAGGGCCTTGGGTTTGATCACTGGTGGGGGAAGTAAGGTCCCAAAAGTCATGCAATGCAGCCAAAAAATAAACAGCCAAATTCCTGTTTCTTACATTAAAATTTTAAATTCATCCTTCTATTTGACATCATAAATTTAACAATTAAAACATAACAAACCTATCTACGATATATTTTAAAATGCTAATGAAAAGCATATATGAAATTAAATCGATACTATTAACTAGGGAATACATATATGCTACAATTAGAAATTACTTCTGGGGGTTCACAGTCACAACTCAAATCTGACAATAAGATGTAGAGATCAGAAAACTAGATAATGTCTTAATTCAAAATTAATCATTTACTCATATATTTATCAAGCATCTACTATCAAGACTCCGCCTTTCGATGTGTGGTAGTAAACAACAAAACTCTGTAAAAATATTAAAAAAAAAAAAAAAAAAAAAAAGACTCCACCTGCAACATGGGAAACCTGGATTCGATTACTGGATTGAGAAGATCCCCTGGAGAAGGAAACAGCTACCCACTCCAGTATTCCCTGGAGAATTCCATGGACAGAGAAGCCAAGGAAGCCCCAGTCTGCCGGTCACAAACAGTCAGATAAGACTGAGCGACTTTCACTTCACTTTACTATAAAGTACTATCATAAATGTATCAGTGAAACAAACTCCAGTCTCAAATTCAAAGAACTCATAATGCAAAATGAAATATAGACATATACATATGACAACATGTAAATGTCACAACAAAATATGAAAGTGTCAAACTGAAAGGCCCAGACAATACCACATAGGAAGGTAAAGTCCATGAGGCCAAGAAAGGCTAAGCAGGTGACACGTGGGCTATGCCCTGTGGGTCCAGGGCCTACTTTAGGCAAAGCAACAGAAGGTGCCAACTGTGACTGGCCAACTTTGGTCCTAATGAAGGATTTAGAAAAGACTCAGAATACACTGAAAATAAGTATTAGTACTAACATCATGAATAACATTTAATCTGAGTCCAAAGATATTTCCCACTTGTTTCATCTGTAACTCAAGAGAATTACAGTGTAGCCAAATTTCGTTTACACTGATAATATCAGCATATATTGTTTTCTAAGTGTCTGCTATATGCACAAAAGGCAAAAAGATTTTAAAAGCACCAAGAGGGAAAAAAATTACACATCCACCAAAATCCCCTTTAAGAGTGAATTAAAACTATCTCAACCTCTCAGAAACAAACTCAAAAATAAAACTGTGTGTTTTATCACATGTTTTCTTTAAAAAAAAAAAAAAGAGGGGGGAGGGGGGCACACAGTAAGCCCAACAATAAATCACTAAAGCTATTAAAGTGTGTGTGTGTACGTGAAGGAGGGGACAAATACACATCTATATCATCTATGAAGAATAATTAAACACTCTAATAGTGATGAGAGGAGGAAGACATTCTATGTATGAGAGTAAATGAAGGTCTTGCTAATGAGGGCAATAAATGAGCCAAAACCTGAAACGCGGGAGTGATCCACACATCAATGGGGAACAACAATTCAAGCAAAGACCTAAATGCAAAGGTCCTGGGTGCCTTCCAATCCCTATACCACAGTTTAAATTAAGCTGTCAGTTCACTAAGCATGCTCACTATCAGCAAATTTCTAACTGCCAGTAACAGTAGCAGTAGGAAAAATGGAAGTACCACTACTAAAACAATAATAAAATATAAAGCTTAATGTGCTCACAATGGTAGACATGCTTTTACCTCAGGAGTTCCTCATCAGAAGTAATTATGCCTCTCCAGAGGGCATTTGGGCTTCCCTGGTGACACAGATGGCTAAAGAATCCACCTGTAATGTGGGAGATCTGTGTTCGTATTCCTAGGTTAGGAAGATCCCCTAGAGGAAAGCATAACAACCCACTCCAGTGTCCTTGCCTGGAGAATTCCACCGACAGAGGAGCCTGCTGGGCTACAGTCCATGGGGTCACAAAGAGTCAGGCACAGCACAGCACAGCTGGCATTGGCCATGTATATGGAGGCATTTTCGGTCATCAAAACTGGAGGGCGTGGGTGCTAATGGCACCTAGTAAATACACTGCAATGTATCAGGAAAGCCTCATCACAAAGAATTTAGGCAGCCAAAAAATAGTGCTATGGTTAAAATATTCTGCTCTACATTTATTCATCTTCATGACAATGCTACATTATAATTCTGATTGTACAAAAAAAAAAATGACATTGAGGTCAAAGAGATTACTTGCTATAGTAAATGTTTACTTATTACAGTAGATGGTGGAACTGAAATTTGAACCCAGAATTTTTCATTTAAGAGTCAATTCACTAACCATCACCCTGTTATCTCTTCACAGTTAAATTCATTGACGATTATGTGCCAGGCAACATGCTAACTTAAACGTATACACAATTAGGTGAGCTAAAGCTTAGCCAAGTTACACCCAAGATTACAGAATACTTAAAGTAACAGAGCTCAAATCCACCTGACACAAAGGTCAGTTCTTCACCACCATTAATATAACACTGTTAAAGGAGAACTTATCCTTCCAGGACAGAGTCAAGGAAACTCACATGACTAATGAGCTAGTTAATGGATGGTTAATATGTGTGGTATAATTCAATTCTAAAAAGTAGAAAGCACATGTTGCTCTACACACCTGTTTCAAATTCTAGTCCAGTTTCATTAGTTAGAATCTATCAGCAAAACTACTTAAGAAAAAACAAGGCTCATAACTTTGTTTCTGAATTTATGAGGTTAAAAAAAAAACATAAATAAATAACAATCTAAGATGACTGCCATACTAAGACCCAAGAAGACCTAAGAACTTAGAAAAAGAACTATCAAGCTGAAACTGGCAAAAACAGAATTACTTAGCCATTTGTAAGAAAATTACCTTTAAAATATGCAACTGTTATACCCTATTGTCATTATGGGGAGCATTACTAGTTTGGATTAATCACGGCAACAGTACAAGCAGCTCATCATCAAAATTATGGCCTAAGTGATAACAGTCCAAGTTAATACATACCTCACATGCACTATGTCAGGTCCTAGGCTAACAGTACTGCACGCATATTTCACTAGTCTCTCACAGCTCTGAGAAACAGAGTAGATACAATTATTACTTCTATTTTTCTAATGAGCAAACTGAGGCCCAGACCATTATGCAGGTCATATACCCAGGACAGGTGTACCTCAAAGATACTGCTGTGTCAGTCCCAGACCTCCGCAATAAAGCAAGTCACACCAATGTTTTGGTTTCCCAGTACATATAAAAGTTATGTTTATATCTACTAAGAATTTAGGCAGCAAAAAAATAGTGCTATGGTTAAAATATTCTGCTCTACATTTATTCATCTTCATGACAATGCTACATTATAATTCTGATTGTACAAAAAAAAAAATGACATTGAGGTCAAAGAGATTACTTGCTATAGTAAATGTTTACTTATTACAGTAGATGGTGGAACTGAAATTTGAACCCAGAATTTTTCATTTAAGAGTCAATTCACTAACCATCACCCTGTTATCTCTTCACAGTTAAATTCATTGACGATTATGTGCCAGGCAACATGCTAACTTAAACGTATACACAATTAGGTGAGCTAAAGCTTAGCCAAGTTACACCCAAGATTACAGAATACTTAAAGTAACAGAGCTCAAATCCACCTGACACAAAGGTCAGTTCTTCACCACCATTAATATAACACTGTTAAAGGAGAACTTATCCTTCCAGGACAGAGTCAAGGAAACTCACATGACTAATGAGCTAGTTAATGGATGGTTAATATGTGTGGTATAATTCAATTCTAAAAAGTAGAAAGCACATGTTGCTCTACACACCTGTTTCAAATTCTAGTCCAGTTTCATTAGTTAGAATCTATCAGCAAAACTACTTAAGAAAAAACAAGGCTCATAACTTTGTTTCTGAATTTATGAGGTTAAAAAAAAAACATAAATAAATAACAATCTAAGATGACTGCCATACTAAGACCCAAGAAGACCTAAGAACTTAGAAAAAGAACTATCAAGCTGAAACTGGCAAAAACAGAATTACTTAGCCATTTGTAAGAAAATTACCTTTAAAATATGCAACTGTTATACCCTATTGTCATTATGGGGAGCATTACTAGTTTGGATTAATCACGGCAACAGTACAAGCAGCTCATCATCAAAATTATGGCCTAAGTGATAACAGTCCAAGTTAATACATACCTCACATGCACTATGTCAGGTCCTAGGCTAACAGTACTGCACGCATATTTCACTAGTCTCTCACAGCTCTGAGAAACAGAGTAGATACAATTATTACTTCTATTTTTCTAATGAGCAAACTGAGGCCCAGACCATTATGCAGGTCATATACCCAGGACAGGTGTACCTCAAAGATACTGCTGTGTCAGTCCCAGACCTCCGCAATAAAGCAAGTCACACCAATGTTTTGGTTTCCCAGTACATATAAAAGTTATGTTTATACTCTACTGCAGTCTACTAAGTATACAATAGAATTATGTCTAAAAATACAACGTACAAACCTCAATTAAAAATAATTTAGTCCTGGGGCTTCCCTGGTGGTCCAGAAGTTAAGAATTTGCCTGCCAATGCAGGGGACATGGGTTAGATCCCTGATTCAGCAAGATTCCATGTGCCCTGGAGCAACTAAGCCCAGGCACTACAACAAGGAAGCCACTGAAATGAGAAGCTCCTGCACAGCAACTAAGCATAGCCCTCGCTCCTGGCAACTAGAAAAAGTTGGCTGGCAGCAACAAAGACCCAGCATAGCCATAAATAAATAAAATTTTTAAAAACAGATAAACAAAAATAAAAAATAACTCAGTCTTAAAAAACGCTAACCATCATCTGCGCTTTCAACAAGCTGTAACTGTTTTGCAGATGGAGGGTCCTTCCTCAATGCTGGTAGCTGCCAAAGGTTGGGGTGACTAAGACAATTTCTTAAAACGACACAATGCTGAAAGTCGGATATTTGGACTGACTCTCTTCCCCAATTTTTCTGTAACATGACATGCTGTTTGTTGATAGCATGCTACCCACCATAGAATTTCTTGCAAATTTGGAGTCAGTCTTCTTAAACCCTACAGCTGTTTTATCAATTCATGTAATACCTAAATCCTTTGTTGCCAGTTCAGTCTTCGTAGCATCTTCACCAGGAGTAAATTTCTTCTCAAGAAACCACTTTGCTCATCCATACGAAGCAACAATGGATACCTCTTCCATTCAAATTTTATCAAAAGGTCGTGGCAATGCAGTCAAATCTTCAGCTTCCACTTCTAATTCTAGTTATCTTGCTATTGCCACCACATCTGCAGTTACTTCCTCCACTGAAATTTTGAACCCCTCAAAGTCATCCATGAGGACTGGGATCAACTTCTTCCAAAGTCCTGTGTATGCTGATCTGCCTTTGCCCAGATGCCTCAGAGGGAGCAGTATCTACAGCAGCTATAGCCTTATAAAAGGTTATATCTTTACAGTTCCCAATCTGGCCTTGGCTTGCTCGGATAAAACTTTGTATGTATTTTGTAAGGCATAGATTCTATATTGTAATGATGTCCTATGCAAAAAGAAAAAAAGATTAACAAAACTGTAAATTTTATTGTTTTAACGTGTGCATGTTTAGTGACGTTTACATTTTGAAATAAAATTTATGATTCATTAAAAAAAAAAAAGGTTATTTCTTAAAAATAAGACTTGAAGGTTGAAGTAGTTCTGTGACCCAGAGGTTGCAGAATGAATACTGTGTGAGCAAGCATCAAAATCACTCATCCATTCTCCATCTCCTTCAGAGCTCTTGGACGACAGGTGCACTGACCAGGTCAATGAGCAATGATACTTTGAAAGGAATCTTTTTTCTGAGTAATAAATCAATGGTGGGCTTAAAATATGCAGTAAACCATGCTGTAAACAGATGTGTGGTCACACAGGCTTTGTTGCTCCACTTACAAAGCACAGGAAGAACAGATTTAACATAATTTCTAAGGGCCTAGGATTTTCAGAATGAGCACTGGCTTCACCTTGAAGTCACCAGCTGCATTAATCCCTAACTGGTGAACCAGCCTGCCCTTTGAAACCAGGCACTGATTTCTTCTCTCCAGCTGTGAACATCCTGGATGGCATCTTCTTCTAACAGAAGGCTGTTCTGACTAAATTGAAAATCTGTTGTTTCCACCATCATGAGTTACCTTAACTAGATCCTGGATAACCTGCTGCAGCTTTCACATCCACTTGTGCCGCTTCACCCTGCTCTTTTACGTTATGGAGTTTCTTTCCTCAAACCTCATGAACCAACCTCTGCTAGCTCTAAGCTTTCCTTCTGTGTCTTCCCACTTCTCTCAGCCTTCACAGAATAGAAGAGTTAAAGCCTTTCTCTGGATTACACTTTGTGTTTGGTTTGATCTTCTAGCCAGACTTTCCTAAAACTTTCTCCGGATCAGCAATAAGGACGTTTCACTTTCTTCAATCCCACGTTCACTGGAACAGCACGTTTAACTTCAAGAACTTTTTCTTTGCATGCACAGCTTGGCTACTGGCACCAGAAACCTGGTTTGGGTATACCTCGGCTTTCAACATGCCTTCCTCACTAAACTTGGTCATTTATAACTTTTGATTTCAAGTGAGAGACACAAACTCTTCACTGGAAATGTAGAGGTCACTGCAGGGCTACTAACTGGCCGACTTTTAATATTGTAGCATATCAAGGACTAGGGAGGCCTAAAGACAGGGAGAAAGGCAGGAACAGCCAGTCCAGTGGAGGAGTCAGAACACACAACATTTACAATTAAGTTTACCATCTTACGAGAACTTAATTGTAAATGTTGTGCCATCTTGTTAAAAAAAGTTTGAATTTTAGAAATTTAGTGACGTTTACATTTGAAATAAAATTTATGATTCATTAAAAAAAAAAAAGGTTATTTCTTAAAAATAAGACTTGAAGGTTGAAGTAGTTCTGTGACCCAGAGGTTGCAGAATGAATACTGTGTGAGCAAGCATCAAAATCACTCATCCATTCTCCATCTCCTTCAGAGCTCTTGGACGACAGGTGCACTGACCAGGTCAATGAGCAATGATACTTTGAAAGGAATCTTTTTTCTGAGTAATAAATCAATGGTGGGCTTAAAATATGCAGTAAACCATGCTGTAAACAGATGTGTGGTCACACAGGCTTTGTTGCTCCACTTACAAAGCACAGGAAGAACAGATTTAACATAATTTCTAAGGGCCTAGGATTTTCAGAATGAGCACTGGCTTCACCTTGAAGTCACCAGCTGCATTAATCCCTAACTGGTGAACCAGCCTGCCCTTTGAAACCAGGCACTGATTTCTTCTCTCCAGCTGTGAACATCCTGGATGGCATCTTCTTCTAACAGAAGGCTGTTCTGACTAAATTGAAAATCTGTTGTTTCCACCATCATGAGTTACCTTAACTAGATCCTGGATAACCTGCTGCAGCTTTCACATCCACTTGTGCCGCTTCACCCTGCTCTTTTACGTTATGGAGTTTCTTTCCTCAAACCTCATGAACCAACCTCTGCTAGCTCTAAGCTTTCCTTCTGTGTCTTCCCACTTCTCTCAGCCTTCACAGAATAGAAGAGTTAAAGCCTTTCTCTGGATTACACTTTGTGTTTGGTTTGATCTTCTAGCCAGACTTTCCTAAAACTTTCTCCGGATCAGCAATAAGGACGTTTCACTTTCTTCAATCCCACGTTCACTGGAACAGCACGTTTAACTTCAAGAACTTTTTCTTTGCATGCACAGCTTGGCTACTGGCACCAGAAACCTGGTTTGGGGGATACCTCGGCTTTCAACATGCCTTCCTCACTAAACTTGGTCATTTATAACTTTTGATTTCAAGTGAGAGACACAAACTCTTCACTGGAAATGTAGAGGTCACTGCAGGGCTACTAACTGGCCGACTTTTAATATTGTAGCATATCAAGGACTAGGGAGGCCTAAAGACAGGGAGAAAGGCAGGAACAGCCAGTCCAGTGGAGGAGTCAGAACACACACAACATTTACAATTAAGTTTACCATCTTACGAGAACTTAATTGTAAATGTTGTGCCATCTTGTTAGGGTTGTTCTTGTGGTGCCCCAAAATGACAACAGTAACATCAACACCAATCACAGAGCAACAATATAATTCAGTAACAAAAAGTTTAAAATACTGTTGAGAATTACCAAAATGTGATACAGAAAACTCAAAGTGAGCAAATGCTGTTTAAAAAAAATAGACTTGCAGCAACAGACTTGCTCCATTCACGGCTGCCACAAATCTTCAATTTGCTAAACAAATAAACAAACCTGCAAAGCACAATAAGAGGTATGCCTGTAGACAACTGGAATCCAGGCAGTGAGATTCCTGAGCCTGCACTTTTTAAACTGCAGTACTTCACACACTCTACAGGTGTAACACATCAATCTTTATATATTAATGAAACCTTAAAATACTGGACACAAAATGACATGCCCATTTCCAAAACAACTGAGAAATATGCATTTAGCCACTCCCTACATATTAAAAATAAAAGCTATCCTCAGTGTGTACAAAACATCATTTTGGAAGTGATGAACCACAAACTTCACAATTTATTTTCAAAGTCTACAATTTTAGAATGTTTTCATGTGGCCATCTTGCACAAATTATGGGTGAATTAAAACAAGCTTTTCTGTACAATCCACTATGCTATTCAAAATTTTGTAAAAAAATTAAATGGGTTTGGAAAATTGATCTAAACTTCTTCTTAGCCTTCACAGATTTGCAAGGGGGAGAGACTTTCAAAACCTGGATCAGCAATAAGGACGTTTCACTTTCTTCAATCCCACGTTCACTGGAACAGCACGTTTAACTTCAAGAACTTTTCTTTGCATGCACAGCTTGGCTACTGGCACCAGAAACCTGGTTTGGGGATACCTCGGCTTTCAACATGCCTTCCTCACTAAACTTGGTCATTTATAACTTTTGATTTCAAGTGAGAGACACAAACTCTTCACTGGAAATGTAGAGGTCACTGCAGGGCTACTAACTGGCCGACTTTTAATATTGTAGCATATCAAGGACTAGGGAGGCCTAAAGACAGGGAGAAAGGCAGGAACAGCCAGTCCAGTGGAGGAGTCAGAACACACACAACATTTACAATTAAGTTTACCATCTTACGAGAACTTAATTGTAAATGTTGTGCCATCTTGTTAGGGTTGTTCTTGTGGTGCCCCAAAATGACAACAGTAACATCAACACCAATCACAGAGCAACAATATAATTCAGTAACAAAAAGTTTAAAATACTGTTGAGAATTACCAAAATGTGATACAGAAAACTCAAAGTGAGCAAATGCTGTTTAAAAAAAATAGACTTGCAGCAACAGACTTGCTCCATTCACGGCTGCCACAAATCTTCAATTTGCTAAACAAATAAACAAACCTGCAAAGCACAATAAGAGGTATGCCTGTAGACAACTGGAATCCAGGCAGTGAGATTCCTGAGCCTGCACTTTTTAAACTGCAGTACTTCACACACTCTACAGGTGTAACACATCAATCTTTATATATTAATGAAACCTTAAAATACTGGACACAAAATGACATGCCCATTTCCAAAACAACTGAGAAATATGCATTTAGCCACTCCCTACATATTAAAAATAAAAGCTATCCTCAGTGTGTACAAAACATCATTTTGGAAGTGATGAACCACAAACTTCACAATTTATTTTCAAAGTCTACAATTTTAGAATGTTTTCATGTGGCCATCTTGCACAAATTATGGGTGAATTAAAACAAGCTTTTCTGTACAATCCACTATGCTATTCAAAATTTTGTAAAAAAAAAATAGATAAAAAATAAAATGTCAGGATAGTATTCTGAAGGGTTTACTTAACTATTTCTCTCCATCCTCACTCCTAAATGATCCTAAACATTTAAATCTTGACCACTAAAAAATTATCTAAATTAAATACACAATGCATGGATGGCAATAATGTCCAGTCTATGTATCCGAAAATTCCCCATACAGTTATGTTTTGTTAACTCTATAACTATCTTCCTCATTACTCTAATACAATGATCTAACATCTCCCATCTGAATCTGGTTTCTCAACCTAGACTATGTTCCATGAGAGTATAAACAGCACCTCAATCTCAAATATTTTGAATCAAATCAATACTGTCAATATCATCCCATGTGTAACTAAAAGGCAACATTAATTAAGAGAATTTTTTTTTTACTGTTCTTAAAAATGTTAAGTGTTAGAAATGTATAGCAATTTGCCAAGTCATTTTTGTAGTTGAAAAATAAGATGCCTACACTTCTGAAACTCCAGGATTCTCAGAATGTGCTCCTAGAAATGAAAAGAAATAGAGCCTAAGATGTACTGTTCCAGAAAAGAAATCCAGCAACCACAAGTCCAAAAGAATTGATGAAATGTAGGTTAATAAAAATATTTACAAATCAGCACTTCAAGAATCTTGCAATCCCTGGGGATAATCCATGAACCTGAGAGGCTAATCAATCAACTGCACTTCCTCACTAAAAAATAATAAAGATCTTACCTCTAGAGAAAAATTAAGTAAAAAAAGATTTCATGAGAAATCTGTAAAGAAAAAAAAAAAAAGGCAGCTCATTCAAGAAAGCAAGATGTATCAAAAAGGCAAGAAGTTGCCATGTCAAGGAAGATAGCCATTACCTATATTCTAACACCCCGAAACTAACTTTCATCAAAAAGGTTTTATTAATTGCTATTATAAAGTCAAAAACTATCAACCTTTCCTGATTCCAAAGTCAGATTTTAACATTATGGTTTTAAATAATATAAAGACAACTTCCTGTTTGTCTGTCCTTAAAGTTGCTTTGGACCACTGCTATCTTTCACCTACATTTACACAAACCACTTCTCATAGACTTAACTTATCTGACTATGCAACAGATAAGTGTATCACAGGATCAGCTATATAGTTATCTTAAGTGTACTTCAAGAGCACGGAATGCAAAACGAATTCAGTGCGACGGTTAGGAAGTTTACCATCCTCCCAAAGGATGCAAAAGCAGTAGTATTATTTACATTTTCATGGTCTTCAATAAATGGACCTACAAGCATGGCAAGAACAAGGGGAGAAACTTGTCCCATCACTAACTCCTTCTCACAAATCTCTGGTACAGCTTCCGAATAAAGCTTAAACTCTTAAGGCTGTAGCTCTGCATACTAACAAGAGGCTCACCTCAGTTTCATGGATGTCTTTTTGCTGCTAAGGAACTGACTGAACTGTTTGTGCTTTCATCAGCGTAATAAGGGATAAAGAACTTCCTTAAATTCTGTTACTATCGCAGGGAACGGAGTAGATATTTCAAAATAGTGATGCAGACGGTGCTGATGGAAGTAAAACTCATTATCGTAACATACGGCCAGTAAATAGAACTGGAGAGAAATAATAATAAATTAAAGAAAGGTCTAAGTGATAATAACGATTAAGAAATCACTATTTGAAACAATAACCTTCATAGCACGACACCATGTATGCTCCGGAATAAAGATACAGAAGCATGCTGCAAAGATTTCCTGGTTCTTTGACTCATGTCTCTCTCCTACCAGAAAAACACACCTACAAACATTTTCACAATCCCAAACACTTCATTTAAGAATCAAAAAAAAAAAAAATGGTAATGGAAGCATAGTTTTGGAAGATCTCAACCAGCTTAGAAAAGGGAAGACAACTTCGAACCCAAAATAGTACCTAAATAGAAATAATGTAATCTTTCCCCCCACCCTGCTAAAAATAACGTGGTAAAGTTTGTATTTGCGAAGACTCAATTACCAATGCTTCATTTTAGATGATCAATAAACGTAATAAAAATTCGAACTAGGAAGATACTAAAGCACTGCTGGCCGCCTACATTAATCGCTGCTATTATCATATTCTGCAAATGATTCCTGAACAGAAAAATCAATTACTCAATCTAGCTTCGAGAAATAGCATTCAAAAACCACTTCTCATAGACTTAACTTATCTGACTATGCAACAGATAAGTGTATCACAGGATCAGCTATATAGTTATCTTAAGTGTACTTCAAGAGCACGGAATGCAAAACGAATTCAGTGCGACGGTTAGGAAGTTTACCATCCTCCCAAAGGATGCAAAAGCAGTAGTATTATTTACATTTTCATGGTCTTCAATAAATGGACCTACAAGCATGGCAAGAACAAGGGGAGAAACTTGTCCCATCACTAACTCCTTCTCACAAATCTCTGGTACAGCTTCCGAATAAAGCTTAAACTCTTAAGGCTGTAGCTCTGCATACTAACAAGAGGCTCACCTCAGTTTCATGGATGTCTTTTTGCTGCTAAGGAACTGACTGAACTGTTTGTGCTTTCATCAGCGTAATAAGGGATAAAGAACTTCCTTAAATTCTGTTACTATCGCAGGAACGGAGTAGATATTTCAAAATAGTGATGCAGACGGTGCTGATGGAAGTAAAACTCATTATCGTAACATACGGCCAGTAAATAGAACTGGAGAGAAATAATAATAAATTAAAGAAAGGTCTAAGTGATAATAACGATTAAGAAATCACTATTTGAAACAATAACCTTCATAGCACGACACCATGTATGCTCCGGAATAAAGATACAGAAGCATGCTGCAAAGATTTCCTGGTTCTTTGACTCATGTCTCTCTCCTACCAGAAAAACACACCTACAAACATTTTCACAATCCCAAACACTTCATTTAAGAATCAAAAAAAAAAAAAAATGGTAATGGAAGCATAGTTTTGGAAGATCTCAACCAGCTTAGAAAAGGGAAGACAACTTCGAACCCAAAATAGTACCTAAATAGAAATAATGTAATCTTTCCCCCCACCCTGCTAAAAATAACGTGGTAAAGTTTGTATTTGCGAAGACTCAATTACCAATGCTTCATTTTAGATGATCAATAAACGTAATAAAAATTCGAACTAGGAAGATACTAAAGCACTGCTGGCCGCCTACATTAATCGCTGCTATTATCATATTCTGCAAATGATTCCTGAACAGCACCAATAATCACACACTCAAATTACTTCGAATCCTAGTCTTCGAGAAATAGCATTCAAAAATTCAAAGACGGGAAAAAGTCATCAGACCCGGCGACACACCGCCGGGGAAAAGAAGTGGCACGGCGCGCGCGGTACCAACATCCTCTCCCTTTCGGCCTCCTCCCCGCCCCCCGGGGTCAGGTGATCAGTTCTTTAGCACCATTAACACCCACGTATCGACAAGTGGTTCATTAAATCACACGTATTGTCGAAGGCCAGATTCCAAGCTCCTCATTTCAAACTATGCAAAAGGAGGCGACCGCCTGGGTCCCGAACACAAAAGCGCGCGGCCGCAGGAGGGGGGACGGAGCGCCGACTCCCCCCGGCAGCGACCCAGCTCGGCTCCGCGGCCAAGGCCAACGCCGGCGGCCGGACCGCGGCCCGAAGCTCGAGGCCGAAGGGTCGGGTCGCGGCCTACGGGCGGGGGCCTCCCGGCCGCGCTCGCCGGGCCTCCCGGCCTGCGCGCCCGCGCGGCGGCGGGACTCACCCAGAGGCCCGGGCGCGGAGCCGAGGGGGAGGCCGCGGCCCCGACCCGCCGCCGGGCGGCCCCGCCGCCGCGGCCCAAGCGGTCCCGGGCGGCAGAGGCGGCGCGGGCAGGCCGGAGGCGTTGCGCAAGAGGCCGAGAGGTGCCCTCCTCTGCGCGGGAGAAAGGCGCCGAGCGCGGCCCGAGGAGGGCGGGAGGCCTCGGAGGCGCGGGGCAGGGGGTGGGGGAGGGGAGGGCCGCCCGTCGCCCGGCCACCGCCGCGCCGCCACTCACCAGCTCCGCCGACGAGCGCTACCACTGGCAGCGAGAGGAAGATGGTGGCCGCGCCGCCGCGGAGGAGGGGGCCGGCTGCGCCGAGAGGGGGTACGCGCAGGACGCAGGCGTCGTTGCCACAGCCTGCTCTTGCTCGCGGTCCGGCCGTCCGCTGCGGACCACGGCGCCCCGGCATTTTAGATGATCAATAAACGTAATAAAAATTCGAACTAGGAAGATACTAAAGCACTGCTGGCCGCCTACATTAATCGCTGCTATTATCATATTCTGCAAATGATTCCTGAACAGCACCAATAATCACACACTCAAATTACTTCGAATCCTAGTCTTCGAGAAATAGCATTCAAAAATTCAAAGACGGGAAAAAGTCATCAGACCCGGCGACACACCGCCGGGGAAAAGAAGTGGCACGGCGCGCGCGGTACCAACATCCTCTCCCTTTCGGCCTCCTCCCCGCCCCCCGGGGTCAGGTGATCAGTTCTTTAGCACCATTAACACCCACGTATCGACAAGTGGTTCATTAAATCACACGTATTGTCGAAGGCCAGATTCCAAGCTCCTCATTTCAAACTATGCAAAAGGAGGCGACCGCCTGGGTCCCGAACACAAAAGCGCGCGGCCGCAGGAGGGGGGACGGAGCGCCGACTCCCCGCCCCCCCCCCCCCCCGGCAGCGACCCAGCTCGGCTCCGCGGCCAAGGCCAACGCCGGCGGCCGGACCGCGGCCCGAAGCTCGAGGCCGAAGGGTCGGGTCGCGGCCTACGGGCGGGGGCCTCCCGGCCGCGCTCGCCGGGCCTCCCGGCCTGCGCGCCCGCGCGGCGGCGGGACTCACCCAGAGGCCCGGGCGCGGAGCCGAGGGGGAGGCCGCGGCCCCGACCCGCCGCCGGGCGGCCCCGCCGCCGCGGCCCAAGCGGTCCCGGGCGGCAGAGGCGGCGCGGGCAGGCCGGAGGCGTTGCGCAAGAGGCCGAGAGGTGCCCTCCTCTGCGCGGGAGAAAGGCGCCGAGCGCGGCCCGAGGAGGGCGGGAGGCCTCGGAGGCGCGGGGCAGGGGGTGGGGGAGGGGAGGGCCGCCCGTCGCCCGGCCACCGCCGCGCCGCCACTCACCAGCTCCGCCGACGAGCGCTACCACTGGCAGCGAGAGGAAGATGGTGGCCGCGCCGCCGCGGAGGAGGGGGCCGGCTGCGCCGAGAGGGGGTACGCGCAGGACGCAGGCGTCGTTGCCACAGCCTGCTCTTGCTCGCGGTCCGGCCGTCCGCTGCGGACCACGGCGCCCCGGCTTCCGCGCCGCCCTCCCTACCCCTGTTGCATCCGCCGCCGCCCAGGGCCCCAGGCTCGCTCGCCTCGTAAGGACCGTGCGGCGGCGCGAGACCCCGCAGCCATCGGCGTGCGGTAGCGGCCCGGCGGCTGGAGCGCGGCTGCGTCACGTGACCGCACTGTTTACCGTTCCGGGGCCCGCGGCGCGCCGCGCCTGCGCGCTGCGGGCCACCGGGCTTCCGAGGGCGCGGCACCGCCCGCAGGCCGGGGCTAAGGCTGCACACGGTCGCTTTTCCTGGGCCTTCGTCACCGCTCACTGAATGTGATCTTGATGGGCAGATCCGCTCCCCCTTAGCTGCTTTTTATGAATTGGGTGTGTGTTCCAGAATGGCGGGCGAGGGTGGAGCCGCCTGAGTCCCTGGCCGAGGAATCCCTAACTGGCTTTGCAGCACAGTCTGGTCGTGAACCGCCTCGCCCTCTTCTTGCGCCTGTTCTCTCTCCAGTCCGCTTTCAGGATTCAAGTTGCCTCCTCCAAGAAATGATCCCAATCTAAGTCAGCAGTGGAGGACCCCAAGACCTTTCAGAGGGTCTCCAATTCTTGCAATCGCATAAGACTAAATTTTCCTCGTCTCCTTCAACCGAATTTAATGCACAAGCAGATAGGAGAATTCAGCCATTCTCTATTAAAAGCCAGACATGGCGGATATTTGCAAGAATTTAAAACGATGACACTTTTTCATCAAATTATGTTCCGCGGCCCAAGCGGTCCCGGGCGGCAGAGGCGGCGCGGGCAGGCCGGAGGCGTTGCGCAAGAGGCCGAGAGGTGCCCTCCTCTGCGCGGGAGAAAGGCGCCGAGCGCGGCCGAGGAGGGCGGGAGGCCTCGGAGGCGCGGGGCAGGGGGTGGGGGAGGGGAGGGCCGCCCGTCGCCCGGCCACCGCCGCGCCGCCACTCACCAGCTCCGCCGACGAGCGCTACCACTGGCAGCGAGAGGAAGATGGTGGCCGCGCCGCCGCGGAGGAGGGGGCCGGCTGCGCCGAGAGGGGGTACGCGCAGGACGCAGGCGTCGTTGCCACAGCCTGCTCTTGCTCGCGGTCCGGCCGTCCGCTGCGGACCACGGCGCCCCGGCTTCCGCGCCGCCCTCCCTACCCCTGTTGCATCCGCCGCCGCCCAGGGCCCCAGGCTCGCTCGCCTCGTAAGGACCGTGCGGCGGCGCGAGACCCCGCAGCCATCGGCGTGCGGTAGCGGCCCGGCGGCTGGAGCGCGGCTGCGTCACGTGACCGCACTGTTTACCGTTCCGGGGCCCGCGGCGCCGCGCCTGCGCGCTGCGGGCCACCGGGCTTCCGAGGGCGCGGCACCGCCCGCAGGCCGGGGCTAAGGCTGCACACGGTCGCTTTTCCTGGGCCTTCGTCACCGCTCACTGAATGTGATCTTGATGGGCAGATCCGCTCCCCCTTAGCTGCTTTTTATGAATTGGGTGTGTGTTCCAGAATGGCGGGCGAGGGTGGAGCCGCCTGAGTCCCTGGCCGAGGAATCCCTAACTGGCTTTGCAGCACAGTCTGGTCGTGAACCGCCTCGCCCTCTTCTTGCGCCTGTTCTCTCTCCAGTCCGCTTTCAGGATTCAAGTTGCCTCCTCCAAGAAATGATCCCAATCTAAGTCAGCAGTGGAGGACCCCAAGACCTTTCAGAGGGTCTCCAATTCTTGCAATCGCATAAGACTAAATTTTCCTCGTCTCCTTCAACCGAATTTAATGCACAAGCAGATAGGAGAATTCAGCCATTCTCTATTAAAAGCCAGACATGGCGGATATTTGCAAGAATTTAAAACGATGACACTTTTTCATCAAATTATGTTGCAAAATGTATTTTTATTTTTTGCCATTTTTTTTATTTTGCATTTTTCCTTTTACAGAGTTTTATTGTTTACAGATATGTATAATCCCAGACGAGTCATATGTATATCCCATCCCCCCATCCCACCGCTCCAGACCATCCCATAGCCCCCATGTAAGATCCCTTAACCCACAGCGCACTGAGAATAGTTATCTCTGTTACATATGATAGACATGTTACTCTTTCCGTGTCTCTCACCCACTCTTCCCTCTTCCCAAGGTCCATAAGTCTGTTCTCTATGACTTTTTCCATCGATGCTGTGTGTGTATTTATCAGTATGATCTTACCAGATTCCATATATATGTGTTAGTATACTATACTTGGGAAACTGTATTTTGATAATGAATATTTATGGTAACAATGTACTTAGTTATTTTTTAAATGTTTCTTATTGTTCTTTGGTTCAGTTTCTAAGACAGTAAGTATCAATACGTGTAACTAACCCACAAAAAAACTCTAGGAAGTCGCTTCATAATTTTTAAGGGCACTTAGGGCTTCTGAGACCAAATAGTCTGAAAACTACTGGTTTAATTTTATGTTCTTCCACAGCAACTTGGACTAACTCCTATCTCAGCCCTTAATAAGCACTGTCCAGTAACTGTTGCCAGTCATACCCCTGATAAAGATGAGTCCCATAAAGACCAGGCATGTGTCCTAAGTCGCTTTTCCTGGGCCTTCGTCACCGCTCACTGTGATCTTGATGGGCAGATCCGCTCCCCCTTAGCTGCTTTTTATGAATTGGGTGTGTGTTCCAGAATGGCGGGCGAGGGTGGAGCCGCCTGAGTCCCTGGCCGAGGAATCCCTAACTGGCTTTGCAGCACAGTCTGGTCGTGAACCGCCTCGCCCTCTTCTTGCGCCTGTTCTCTCTCCAGTCCGCTTTCAGGATTCAAGTTGCCTCCTCCAAGAAATGATCCCAATCTAAGTCAGCAGTGGAGGACCCCAAGACCTTTCAGAGGGTCTCCAATTCTTGCAATCGCATAAGACTAAATTTTCCTCGTCTCCTTCAACCGAATTTAATGCACAAGCAGATAGGAGAATTCAGCCATTCTCTATTAAAAGCCAGACATGGCGGATATTTGCAAGAATTTAAAACGATGACACTTTTTCATCAAATTATGTTGCAAAATGTATTTTTTCTTTTTTTTGCCATTTTTTTTATTTTGCATTTTTCCTTTTACAGAGTTTTATTGTTTACAGATATGTATAATCCCAGACGAGTCATATGTATATCCCATCCCCCCATCCCACCGCTCCAGACCATCCCATAGCCCCCATGTAAGATCCCTTAACCCACAGCGCACTGAGAATAGTTATCTCTGTTACATATGATAGACATGTTACTCTTTCCGTGTCTCTCACCCACTCTTCCCTCTTCCCAAGGTCCATAAGTCTGTTCTCTATGACTTTTTCCATCGATGCTGTGTGTGTATTTATCAGTATGATCTTACCAGATTCCATATATATGTGTTAGTATACTATACTTGGGAAACTGTATTTTGATAATGAATATTTATGGTAACAATGTACTTAGTTATTTTTTAAATGTTTCTTATTGTTCTTTGGTTCAGTTTCTAAGACAGTAAGTATCAATACGTGTAACTAACCCACAAAAAAACTCTAGGAAGTCGCTTCATAATTTTTAAGGGCACTTAGGGCTTCTGAGACCAAATAGTCTGAAAACTACTGGTTTAATTTTATGTTCTTCCACAGCAACTTGGACTAACTCCTATCTCAGCCCTTAATAAGCACTGTCCAGTAACTGTTGCCAGTCATACCCCTGATAAAGATGAGTCCCATAAAGACCAGGCATGTGTCCTAAGTGCAGGGACCATTACAGATATTGACTAAAAAATTATAGCCAGCCAGTATCTGCTATGCTCTTTTAAAACCTTTACTTGTTGATTTAAACCCCAAGTCAACAGCAGAAGAGCCAACAGCAGCACTGTAGGATGTAGTGCGAAATTATTAATAAAGTAATAGTTCACAGGCAGGTGGTGAAGATCTGTTCCCTACTCTCTCAAGTCGGCTGGTATTTTAAGCGCTCCCCAAACCAAATGCACTTCCAGAAAGAAAGTTTAGATTGTCCTAATTCTGGACTCCCAGAGTCCAAACCCCTGTCATGATTTACCTACTCCTCAGAACTGTATTTTATAATCTCTTTTAAAGTTTTTTTTTAAAGAAAGGGAAATATAAATGAATAATCAAGTTTTGGTTTTTGTTCTTCCACTTGCAATATCTGAAATGAACTGCAAAATAAATCTAACTTTATTATTCTCCTGGATTTCAATGTGAAACTCAGGGGAAAAAAAGAAAGTCTTAGAAATTATTATCATAGAACGTCCCTGGTGGTCCAGTGGTTAAGAAGCCACCTGCCAATTCAGGGGACCTGGGTTCAATCCCTGCTCCAGGAAGATTCCACATGTCCAGGAGCAACTGAGACCATGCTCCAGTATTATTAAGCCCACGAGCGCTTGTCCACCACGAAAGAAGCCACCGCAATGAGAAGCCCACACACCACAACTAGAGAGTAGCCTTCAAGCAGCAACAATGACCCAGAACAGCCATTAATTAATTAATTAATTAATTTTGAAAGACTATTCTCATAAACGAAATTCAGCCTTAATGGAATTCAATAGACCAGACTTTGAATAGAAAAACATTAGATGGAAAATCCACTTAGGAAAATTGAGGGAAAGTTCATCTTGTTAGAAAAATCCTCGTAAAAATGAAAAAATTTAAAAAATAGAAATAGAAGTAAAAAGCAAGTTAAGGAACCATAAGCCTGTCACATTTACTGTTGCTGAATGAGTCGTGTGCAGCTCTTTGTAACCCATGGACTCCAGCACACCAGACTTCCCTGTCTTTGTCCATCTCCCAGAGTTTGCTCAGACTCACGTTCATCGAACATGTGATGCCATCCAACTGTTTCATCTTCTGTCATCCCCTTTTCCTCCTACCTTCAATCCTTCCCAGAATCAAGGTCTTTTCCAGTGAGGCAGATCTTTGCATCTAGTGGCCGACGCATTAAAGCTTCAGCTTCAGCTTCAGTCCTTCCAATGAATATTCAGGGTTGATTTCCTTTAGGATTGACTGGTTTTATCTCCTTGCTGTCAACAGACTCTCAGGAGTCTTCTCCAGCACCACAACTCTAAAGCATCAATTCTTCAGCGCTCAGTTTTGTTTATGATCCATCTTTCACATCCATACAAGACTACTGGAAAAATCATACTTTTGACTAATTGACTATAAAAAATATGATGGGATGAAAATTGACAAAATCTGGATCCTGCAATATTGAGCCTGGCAGAAAATATGATCATGTAAGACTTCATTATGTGGATAAAAAGGTTGATTTTGGCATAAAAAATGCTGGGCATTATTAAATATTTAAGAGATTAAGAAGAGCTGACAAAAATACATGGAATGCTGACCTGGATAACAAGAGATCCTGGAGTACAAAGTTAAGTGGGCCTTAGGAAGCATCACTATGAACAAAACTAGTGGAGGTGACGGAATTCCAGATGAGCTATTTCAAATATTAAAAGATGACGACACTATTAAAGTGCTGCATCAATATGCCAGCAAATAAGGAAAATTCAGAAGTGGCCACAGGACTGGAAAAGGTAAGTCTTCATTCCAGTTCCAGAGAAAAACAGTGCCAAAGAATTTTCAAACTCCCACACAAATTGTGCTCATTTCACATGCTAGTAATGCTCAAAATCCTTCAAGCTACGCTCCCAAAGTACTGAGAACTTCCAGATGTATAAGTTGGATTAGAAAAGTCAGAAGAACCAAAGATCAAATTGCCAACATGCATTGAATCATAGAGAAAGCAAGGGAATTCCAGAAAAACACCTGCTTCTGCTTCATTGAGTATGCTAAAGCCTTTGATTGTGGATCACAACAAAATATGGAAAATTCCTGATGAGACGGGAATACCAGACCACCTTACCTGCCTCCTGAGAACCCTATTTACAGGTCAAAAAGCAACAATTAGAACCAGACGTGGTACAAAAGACTGGTTCAGAATTGGAAAGGAATATGTCGAGGCTGTACATTGTCACCCTGCTTATTTAACTTGTATGCACAAAACAAGAAGTAAAATGCCAGAGTGAATAGAATCGAGATGGCTGGGAGAAATGTCAACAACCTGAGATAAGCAGATGATATCACTTTAATTGCAGAAAGCAAAGAGGAACTAAAGAGTCTCTTGAGGAAGATGAAAAAGCTGGCTTAAACTCAACCTTCAAAAAACTAAGACCATAGCATCTAGTTCTGTTCAGTTCAACTCAGTCACTCAGTCATGTCCGAGTCTTTGTGACCCCATGGACACCAGGTAATCCATTACTTCATGGCAAATAGATGGGGAAAAAGTGGAAACCGTGACAGAGTTTATTTTCTTGGGTTCTTGAAAAATATTGAAAGCCTGGCAGAAAATATGATCATGTAAGACTTCATTATGTGGATAAAAGGTTGATTTTGGCATAAAAAATGCTGGGCATTATTAAATATTTAAGAGATTAAGAAGAGCTGACAAAAATACATGGAATGCTGACCTGGATAACAAGAGATCCTGGAGTACAAAGTTAAGTGGGCCTTAGGAAGCATCACTATGAACAAAACTAGTGGAGGTGACGGAATTCCAGATGAGCTATTTCAAATATTAAAAGATGACGACACTATTAAAGTGCTGCATCAATATGCCAGCAAATAAGGAAAATTCAGAAGTGGCCACAGGACTGGAAAAGGTAAGTCTTCATTCCAGTTCCAGAGAAAAACAGTGCCAAAGAATTTTCAAACTCCCACACAAATTGTGCTCATTTCACATGCTAGTAATGCTCAAAATCCTTCAAGCTACGCTCCCAAAGTACTGAGAACTTCCAGATGTATAAGTTGGATTAGAAAAGTCAGAAGAACCAAAGATCAAATTGCCAACATGCATTGAATCATAGAGAAAGCAAGGGAATTCCAGAAAACACCTGCTTCTGCTTCATTGAGTATGCTAAAGCCTTTGATTGTGGATCACAACAAAATATGGAAAATTCCTGATGAGACGGGAATACCAGACCACCTTACCTGCCTCCTGAGAACCCTATTTACAGGTCAAAAAGCAACAATTAGAACCAGACGTGGTACAAAAGACTGGTTCAGAATTGGAAAGGAATATGTCGAGGCTGTACATTGTCACCCTGCTTATTTAACTTGTATGCACAAAACAAGAAGTAAAATGCCAGAGTGAATAGAATCGAGATGGCTGGGAGAAATGTCAACAACCTGAGATAAGCAGATGATATCACTTTAATTGCAGAAAGCAAAGAGGAACTAAAGAGTCTCTTGAGGAAGATGAAAAAGCTGGCTTAAACTCAACCTTCAAAAAACTAAGACCATAGCATCTAGTTCTGTTCAGTTCAACTCAGTCACTCAGTCATGTCCGAGTCTTTGTGACCCCATGGACACCAGGTAATCCATTACTTCATGGCAAATAGATGGGGAAAAAGTGGAAACCGTGACAGAGTTTATTTTCTTGGGCTCTAAAATTACTGCGGACGGTGACTGCAGGCATGAAATTAAAAGACACTTGTTTCTTGGAAAAAAAGCTGTGACAAACCTGGACACTGTGTTAGAATGCAGAAACATCACTCTGCCAACGAAGGTCTGTATAACCAAAGCTATGATTTTTCTAGTAGTCATCTTTGGATGTGAGAGTTGGACCATAAAGAAGACTGTTGAAGAACTGATGCTCTCGAACTGTGGTGGTGCAGAAGACTCTTGAGAGTCCCTTGGACTGCTAGGAGATTAGACCAGTCAGTCCTGAAGAAAATCAACCCTGAATAGGTAGGCCTGACGCTGAAGCTGAAGCTCCAATAGTTTAACCACCTGATGTGAAGAACCAACTCATTGGAAATGACCCTGATGGTGGGAAAGATTGAAGACAGTAGGAGGAGACGGTGACGGTGGATGAAATGGTTGGATGGCATCACTGACTCAATAGACATGATTTTGAGCAGACTCTGGGAGATGGTGATGGACAGGGAAGTCTGGCGTGCTTCTGTCCATGGGATCACTAAGAGTTGGACGTGACTGACGGACTGAACAACAGCAACAGTATCATCAAAGTTAAGATGGGGAATAATTGAAAGAGTTAACTGTAATTAGCAGAAAAGAAAGAAAAATATTTAATTTAGTTAATGGGATTTTCTCTGGAAAAAGTTTTTTTTTTTTTTGGCCGCTTCTATTGGTCTTTCATTTATCTATTTTCATCCATCTTTGTTCTTTGGCCTGTGTGGGCCTCTCATCGAAGTGGCCTCTCTCACTGCAGACCACCGGCTCTGGGCGCGTTTGCTCCAGAGCTTCAGCTCAGTAGTTGGACGCATTGGTCCAGCCCCTCCACAGCTCATGGGATCTTTCCAGGCCAGGGATCAAACCAGTGCCCCTTGTACTGCAAGGCAGTGTCTTTACCCACTGGAACACCAGGGAAGCCCTGGAAAAAGCTTTTTAGACACTTTCAAGTTAGTTTAAGACAGATGCAGATATTTTTATTTCTAAACATGGGATAAAAACAGTGGGGTTAATATATCCCGAAGTCATTTTATTGAGTTCATCATAGAATTTAGAGGCTTCCTCCAGAATTCTGTGCACTTCATTACTGATGGGCTTGCTCTGTTCCCACACATTATCTGCCTACTTTATTCAAAGAAAGCCACTCAGGCTTTTTGTAGCAAACAATGGATAAAGAGGAATTGCATGCCACATCCAATTTGCACAGCATACCAGAGTTCAGGCAGATCTAGAGAGCATGGGTCTAACAATACCATAAAGCTTTTCCATGCACCAGGACTGCACAAGTTATAAAAACAACTTTACAGATTTCAGCAACTCTAAGGTACAAGGTAGGAGCAAAGAGAGACCTGAGACACAGTCTTCTAACCAATCTGTCCTTAATAATCTGTATGACATTACCTCTCCCAAACCCTCTAGGTCAGCTGGTAAAGAATCCGCCTGCAATGCAGGAGACCCCGGTTCAATCCCTGGGTCAGGAAGAGGCCCTGAAGAAGGGATAGGCTGCCCACTCCAGTATTCTTGGGCTTCCCTTGTGACTCAGATGCTACAGAATCTGCCTGCAATGTGGGAAACCTGGGTTTGATCCCTGAGTTGGGAAGATGCCCCGGAGAAGGGCATGGCAACCTACTCCAGTATTCTTTCCTGGAGAATTCCATGGTTCATCCATGGTCTCAAAGAGTTGGACACGACTGAGTGGCTTTCACTTCACTTCACTTCATGCCAAACCATGACTACATGTATTTACTCCTTTTTAAAATCTGGTCCATTATACACCCCCAATCAGTTGAGTTCAGTCACTCAGTCGTGTCTGACTCTTTGTGACTCCATAGATAGCACACTAGGCTCCTCTGTCCATGGAATTTTCCAGGCAAGAATATGTGAGTGGGTTGTCATTTCCTCCTCCAGGGGATCTTCCTGACCCAGGGATCGAACCCACATCTCCTGTGTCTCCTGCACTGCAGGTGGATTCTTTACCTCTGAGCCACCTGGGAAACCTGGACATGGAATGGGAAGGGGAAATTAGGGGTAGAAGATTAATAGATACTAACCACTGTGTGTAAAATAGATGAGCACCCAGGATACTGTACACCACAGAATATACCGATTATCTTGCAGTAAGTTTCAATGGAGTACAATCTGTAAAAATCTTGAGTCACTGTGCTGTTCACCTGAAACTATATAAAATTATAAATCATCTCTTCTTCACAGTTGAGGTACTACTTCACATACACTAGGGTTTCTATAATCAGAAAAATAAATGGTAATTATTGGTGAGAATGTGATAAATCAGACCATTTGTGCACTGCTGTCGGAAAGGTAAAATAGTATAGCCACTTTGGAAAACAATCTGCAGTTCATAAACTGTTAAACACAGAGTTACCATAGGGCCCAGTAATTCCATTCCTATGTATATACCCAAGAGATATGAAAACATATGTCCATGCAAAACCTTTTACATCAATGTTCATAGCAACATCATTCATAATAGTGGAAATGAGGCGAATGTATAAATAAAGTGTTTATATGAGTTGAATACAATATGGCAATAAAAAAGAGAAAAGTTCTGGGCTTCCCTGATCGTCCAGTGGGTAGGGATACTGCCTTGCAGTGCAAGGGGCACCAGTTCAATCCCTGGCCTGGGAAGATCCCACATGCCTGCGGAGAGGCTGGACTGATGTGTCCAACTACCAAACCAGAGCTCTGGAGCGCATACGCCAGAGCCAGTGCTCTTCAGCAAGAGAGGCCACTGCAACGGGAGGCCCACATAGACCAAAGAACAAAGATAAATGAATGAAAGATCAATAGAAATGGCCAAAAAAAGAGAGAGAGAGAAAAGTTCCCTTATGTGTTACAACATGAGTGAATGTTGAAAAGATTATGCAAAATGAAAGAAGCCAGTCATGAAATGCAAAATAACATTTTATGAAAAGTTCAGAATAGGCGTATAGAGTCAAAAAGTAGATTAAAGTTGCTTAGAACTAGGAGGGGAAGGAGTAACAGAGGGCTCACCTTCAATGTACTGACCACATTCCAGGATATAATCTTTCTTAAAGGCCATGGCTAATTTAATAATGATATGCCTCTGCTTAGAATCTTTCAAAGTCCTGCCCCTCCTGGGCCATGTGGGTCGGGCAGCCATTTTGGGAAGACCTTTGTTATGGTCGTGGGCTCTCCACCTATGCTGGATCAGGAAGCTAGGGACTGGCGGCTAGTTGTAGGCCCTCCACTGCCTGTGATAGATTCCTGTGGCCTTTTAACTGGATGCGATGAAAATGGATCCAAAGTGACTTCTCTACTGCAGCAGATTCTGATTACCTTCCATTAACTCATTTTAGTCTTCAGGAACGGGCAGAACGAGTGAAATACAGAAAACTGAAGAGAAAAATACCTCACTTTGGACCTTTCCCCATGACTGTTCCTTAAGCCTTGTCTTTTCACTTGTTTTAATTTTGTTGTGAATTTATTGTGAAGACCAAAGAAACGGAAGAAACATATGGGAGCTTTATAGCAAGAAATTTGCCTTGAAAGCTGCTGTTCTTCACAGGGAAAAGCATATCAAGTTCCTGTCTTTAAAAAAAAAAAAAACCCAAGGCTTTTTCTGTCCTTAGATTTTGAAGGATAAGACAAATATACACTCATACCTGCAGGCTGTTTTTAGCAGCTGTGTAAGAATAATGAGATTTGTAAATGAAAGGCTTTGTAATGTGAATATTTTGCTACTAGAGTTGACTAGTCAAAAGATCTTTTATAGGGCTTCCGGGATGGGCCAGTGGGTAAAGAGGTCGCCTTGCAATGCAGTGGGCACTGGTTCGATCCCTGACTGGGGAGGATCCTGTGTGCCATGGAGCAGCTGGACCAGTGTGTCCAATTGCGAGCCAGCGCTCTGGAGAGCATGTGGCCAGGGTGGGTGCTCTGCAGCGAGAGACGCCACTGCAGTGGGAGGCCCACACAGGCCAAGGATAAAAGATGGATAAAAATAAATATAAAAATAAGAGACATGATTGGAGAAAAAAAGAAAGATCTTGTATAGCTCTTCAGTGTTTTATTTTTGATCTATCACTTTAATGACATTACTTGACCAAACAAAAGTCCATCTGTCTTTCTCAGCTATGACCTTGTTGTGAACGGTATTTGCATTCAGTGTGGAAATGTCCATGTGTTATCTATTTAAACAGTATCATAGCGCCATCACTCAAGGAAGTTGAATGAGGTGAACGTCGATATAGCTCTTTCCCCTTGCCTCCTTTTTTAAATGTAACAAATACTTTTTATGCTCCCCGCGCCCTTCCCCTTCCCCCTTCCCCCTTTGGAAACTTGTCAGGAGCTAGTTTAAGAACAGCAATTGAGGGGACTGATCCACACAGAGCCTGGCTTCTTTATGCTTCATCATAAGGCGTGCTGCTGGCCAACCTAATTAAAGTATCATTTTAACAAGAGAACCTTGTGGAAATCCAACTGGCAACTCAAGAAGTTCAGGAAGCAGGACCACGGAGGTTATACTCTGGGATCCTGCCCATGAGCTTGGATGCCTCACCTTGTTGAAAAGAGACACTGAACCTAAATGGCGCAGCATGACTTTGTTCCTGCTTGGCTAGATTTGTCTACACCACAGTCAGCTAAGTCACCTACAGCGACCTTCAAAAACCACAGAGAGCCCCTATACTGAGGAGATGGTAGATGTGGAGTAAGCTGTCGTCGACATAATTCCTCTGATGACTTTTTCAACAATGGACCTCTTCGAACAACAGGAGACTCCTGGCATCAGCCCTCCCTGTTTTGCCATGATTCTGTGGACTCTGGTGTCTCTAAGCGAGCATATGCCAGAATCACAGGGAACATATCTGGTTGGCGTGGCTCTTCCCAAGGTTATGATGGCATAAGCCAGCATCGTGGGGGTGGCAGAGGGAGCCACTGCCACTGGAATGGCAGTTTCCACTCCCAGAAAGGCTGTGCCTTTTAGGAAAAGTCACCTACAGACATTAGTGAAGAGAAGAAAGAAGATAAGGTAGGAAAGTTGCAGTCTGAAGAGGAAGAATTTCCTCTGAATCCAGCAGCTGGCAAACAGAATCAGTCATCAGTCATCATCAATTCTCTTGCAACCCCTCTTGCAGTGTGGGAAAACCCGCCTAGTGCCAAGCAGCCCTCCAAAATGCTTGTCATCAAAAAAGTTTCCATAGAAGATCCTGCTGCTGCCTTCTCTGCTGCATTCACCTCACTGGGATCTCACCACGCAAATGGAAGCAAATCATCAACCATGGTTCCCAGTGTCTATAGGAAACTGGTTCCTAAGCCTGCCCCACCTTCATCCAAGGCCAGTGCGTGGAAAGCTAACAGAGCAGAACACAAGTCAGGATCCCTTTCCTGTAACCGAGAGTCTGCTTTTACCAGTCCAATCTCTATTACCAAACCAGTAGTACTGGCTAGTGGTATAGTTTTCGGCTCTCGAAAAGAGAGCCCGGCCAGCACCACTCCTCCTATTAGAGATCAGCTCCTCTCGGCTGACCAAGTTGACCTGCCGAGCTACTGACAGGAAGAGCGACTTCCTGAAGACTCTGAAGGACGATAGTAACGGAGACTTCTAGAAAGCAGAGACTGTGAGAAGCTGGAAAATTTGGAGGACGACAACACACATGAACCAAAGGAAAATGGAGAGGAAGGCTGTCATCAGAACAGTCTTGCTCTTCCTGCAGAAGAAGAAGGGGAGATCCTCTGTCACTCTTTGGAAGCAGAGCACAGGTTACTGAAAGCAATGGGATGGCAGGAATATGCTGAAAATGATGAGAGTTGCATTCCCCTCACAGAGGATGAGCTCCAAGAGTTCCACATGAAGACAGAGCAGCTGAGTAGGATTGGCTTTGGAAAGAATGGCTTCTTGCAGAGTCAAAGTTCTGGCCTATTCTCCCCTTGGAGAAGCACTTGCAAAGCAGTTTGAGGACTCAGACACGGAAAAAAGTAGCAGTGAAACGTTTGATGACAATGCCTGGAAGTAGGTGTATAAATGCTTACAGTTAAATCTGACCCAGCAAACTCAGCTCATGTGTTTAGGGGTTATGCAGAAGAAATTGTTCTTTTCCTTTTATTTTTCTATGTTATTGTTGAATACTTCATGCACAAGGGAAATAATAATATCCCAAAGAGAGCGAGCGATTGACTTGTTTGGCTTTTGTTGTTCTTCCCTGTTATCTGATTAACAGAGAGACCTTTGTGTGGTGGGAAAGATTTTTCAAACACACACACATCCAGACAGTATCTATGGGGCAGTGCACAGAGGGGAGCTGGCGGTGCAGAGAGGAGACACTGATCTTTAGCGACAGCTTCTGCTCCCAGCCCACGGGGCACTCACCCCTGGGCTCAAGCAGTCATTGTCAATGACAAAGTGACTATTAACATAATTGTATTAAGTTAATGCTAATAATTTAGAGATTTTATTTTTATTTCTTGCTGCTCAGGTAACGTTAGCCCTTAACCAAGCATATGTGGATTTCCCCCCCTTTTTTTTTTCTTTCTGGGTGCAGCTGTAAGATATTTGGATTTAGGCAATGTTGTGTTATTCTTGCAGCCTTGATATTCAGGGTGGATTGTAAAATATAAATTTTTGTGAGATTTCAAAGATAAAGATAATTTTGATAACCTTATTTACAGATTTAAAAGATGTGGTTATCACAAGTCTGTTGAGTGGGAAAACTACTGCATAAGTTGACTAACTTGGAATAAATATTTTGCACCAGTATGAAAAAAAAGAATCTTTCAAAGTCCACACTGACATAAGTATAGTCCCATATCTGATATCTGAGCATGATCATCCATGGCCTGATATCAACACAGCAGTCTTTTTCTTGCTTCCTATAGTCCAGCCACAGAATCCCTCATGATTCTGTGGTACAATCTCGTGCTTTTCTTTTCTTTACAGGTGCCCTTTCTCTCCTGGAAAATCCTATCGGGCAAACTCTTACTCAGATGTCTCCTTTGTAAAATTCCCCCTAGTTATCACCTTCCAAAAGCAGAATATTTCACTCCCTGCTTTCTATCTTGCAGATACTTCTATTATAGAACTTGTTAGTCTGCTGTCTTTCCCCTTTGAATTTGAGCTCTTGGGGGACTGCAGTGTCATTTCATTTCTGCATGCCTAGGAGTAAGCACATTGCCTGGCTTATTTGGTTAATACTGCTCCATACAACATTAGTTTTTCCCAGGTTCTTTTTTCCTTTATTGAGGTATAGTTGTAAGTTTCAGGCATGTAAGTTATGTAAATTTCAGGCATATAACATAGTGATCCATAATTTATAAGGTTACATTTGATTTATGGTTATTATAAAAATTGACCATATTCCCTGTATTGTACCATGTATCCTTGTAGTTTATTTATTTTATACATAACAGTTTGTACCACTTAATCTATTACCCCTACCTTGCCCCTCCTTTCTTCCCGCTAACTTTTTTGTAATTGGAAAAATATTTACTCTATTTATACAGTATTGGAACAACCCAAACATTCAAACACCCACAAAATGTAAAATTATAAGTAAAATTAAATAACAATTGATAACTCTCTAATACTGCAACATCTTGAAATACCTTCTCTATGACCAAAAATAGATGAAATTTTGCTTGGTATAAGTTCAGGGTTTTTTTGCACAGCACTAAATATTTTTAAAAGCTGGTAATCCATGTAAGGTATACAGAAAATCCTAAACTGACTGAATTGTCCAATGAACAATACTCCATACTGCTTTGTTCTTATGGACAAATGAGCTTATAATTCAATGAAGCCCATTTAAGAAGCTCTAGTCTATGGAATGACTTCCTATTAGTTCTGTTAACAAAAACCTCCTGCTCCTTTATAAGATGTTTAATTCCTCTGAATGTCATCTTTAAAAGGCCTGACTTGGTTGTTGTCAATATAAACCACAGGCCAAGTGCAACATCAGGCTTCCCGTCTTTCACTCTCTACCAGAGTTTACTGAAACTTGTGTCCATTGACTTGGTGATGCCATCCAACCACCTCATCCTCTGTCATCCTCTCATCTCCTCTTCCCCTCACTCTTTCCCAGTATTGAGGTCTTTTCCAATGAGTCCACTCTTCACATCAAGTGGCCAAAGTACTGGAGCTTCAGCTTGTCTTATTATGTCCCCAGAAAGGAAGTGTTCATCCACTAAGGGTGATGCTAACACTTTTTCTTCCTTTCAAGCCACTGGCCTAATAAGAGAACTACAATAGCCTCATACCCCCACCAAGACTTCTTTTCACCCCCAAGTAACTCTAATGGCTTGCCTGGCTTTCACATTTGAGGGGCGTGATGTCCCCAGGATGACAAGAAATGGGCTTTTATAAGAACAGTTCAAATGTTCTCAAAGTGTGAAGTGGAAGTCTTATCTGTAAATGGACTCACACTCTTAGAAGTACATCCAGTTTCCCCGTTCTGTCATATGGCAGTGACACCACATCACTGGGAAACTCAGCAGTGACAGAAAGAGGAGGCTCCATTTCAGGAATCTCAGTGACATCCTACCCAGAAGGGGGGTCAGGAGCTCTGAGGCCATTCACAGCAGCTCAGGAGCATGCAAGCCTTGGGTTCTTCTTGATTGATTTCTTCTAAGTGAAAGACCTTCAGTTTCACCAACTGAGGATTCAGGAGCAAGTAGCACTCCAAAATAATGTTTGCAATTTCTCCAGGGGAGCTGTTGACCATCACTGAGGCCTGAGCCCCAGGGCTCGTGGCTCCAGGCTCAATCCCAGCAATGCTCCAGGAGTGGGCCAGAGAAGCAGGCAGTGCCGCCCTGCTACCTCCCAGCACAGCCCCCCTGGCTTAGGTCAACATTAATCTTTTGTAATGTTACTTGATTCTGGTATATTTTTCTGAAAATATATATGTATAAATTTTTAAGAAATTTTTTAAGAGTGCTATTGGACTTAGAGTAAAAGACTGACAGCTGACCCTGGACAGATAGACCTGTCAACTTTAAGACAATGTGCTGTAGCACAGATCACGCTGAACAGCCTCTAAGGTACTGTAGGTTCTCTGTTCTTCTCATAATTATGTTCAGCAAAGGGTGTGCTTGGCTTTGTTGGAATTTCCTTTTTGTAATTTATTTTAGGGTTTTGAGAACAGTTTTTGACTCATAGTGTCTGACAAGAGGTACGCAATTCATAATGATAGTTTTGTCACATAAGAAACAAAGGAATAGCATCAAGCTTGATACTAAAAGAGAAGCTGATTTGCAGCTAAAGCTTCCTCTATGGAAACAGACAAAACCACAATGGTTAATAATAAGAAAAAAACAAACAAACGAAAAAAACAGAGACAGCTTGTATACCAGATGTTCTAAGAAGTTTTGTTGTTAAGAGTGGCATTTCCCCAGTGCCTCAGCGATAAAGAATCCCCCTGCAAGGCAGGAGAGCTGGGTTCAATTCCTGGGTCAGATAGATCGCAACCCAATCCAGTACTCTTGCTTGGAGAGTCTCATGGACTGAGGAGTCTGGCAGGCTACAGTCTGTAGGGTCACAAAGAATCGGACATGACTGAAGGGACTGAACATGCGTAAATGGAATGATGGCAGGAGTAACAGAGACCTGCTCAAAGCAGAGTAGCATGTGGGTAAGGATTCAGTTAGTCTGTTAGAGTGCTAACCTTTGTAAGTTGGCCTTATGTAGATGTAAGAATATTCTCACCTTTTTTTATCAGAAGGGAAGAATGGGTAAAGCTGCAGTTACAGCTGTTGATTTGCTGCTATGAGATGATGGGATGGTCCTTTTCTAAGGGCTAAATAGAAGCAGAGGTTGCATACTGGTACATGGGAGAAGAAGAAACAGTGAAGCTGGTGTCTAGGAATAGAAAGCAAGCTTACCAAAGGAAATGGGGAAGATGTTCTGGGTAATATTGGGTACCTATTTAAGGTCTGTGTTGATTTTGGGTTGGCCACAAGGGTTGCTGGTTTTTTTCTATAAGATGTTATGGAAAAAACCAAATGAATTTTTTGGCCAACCCAATAAAATGAACCCTGGTTTCCCAAGTAACAGCCTACTACTCAACCACAGGCACTGACAGTGTAGGTAATCAGATTCAATTAGAGTTGATTTTGCCAGACAAGTGTAGCAGAAGAAGAGGGAAAAAATGAGTCAAAGATGCCTTTTAGGAAGTAGTAACAATAATAGACCTTGGACTGTAAACACAGGAAGTAATGACAGGAAGGAGATGATGGAAACTGAGAAAGTGGTGAGGTCCAATAGGTTGGTATCTGAGTGATCAAATTATAGGCCTGTGGATAGTAAAGCAAATATGGTGAAGGCCAGGCTGATGACTCGACTGTAGGATTTTTGAAAGCAAGACAGTTGGAGGCATTATAATCTCAGATGATGGCAAGTTCTCATAGATGACTTTGGGAGTGTGTAGTTACGGTAAAGTGAAAGTTAATGTCAAGGACCTGAGGGTTCATCGTATTAAACGAGTCATTTACGTGAAAATTGGCATCCCTTGAGCATGATGGTAGGAATAGAGTGCAGAAGAAGGCTGAGTGAGAAGCTAAAGTCATCGTGGCAGTGGAAGGACTAGGAAAAGGCAGGTGATTGTGACAAAGACATGGACAGCATCATGCACCTAAGGAGCACGAATGTCAAAGGAGCACTTTTTAATTTTCCCCCCAAAGGGAAAGAGAGAAATAGTTGAGCAACGTGAAGCCTCGCCCAAAATAAGAGAGGTATGAAAAACACATAGCCTCCACTTGAAAGGGTTAAATAATAAATAAAGTCCTCAGGGAATAGTAAGCCGTCAGTGAAGCCAAGGAAGTGAAGGGCACCTTCTGAAAGGCAGTGAGTATAAATTTCCACTGTCGGGCTTCCCTGGTGGTCCGGTGGGTAAGGACACTGCCTGCATGGGATGGTCCTTTTCTAAGGGCTAAATAGAAGCTACAGGGAAGAAACAGTGAAGCTGGTGTCTAGGAATAGAAAGCAAGCTTACCAAAGGAAATGGGGAAGATGTTCTGGGTAATATTGGGTACCTATTTAAGGTCTGTGTTGATTTTGGGTTGGCCACAAGGGTTGCTGGTTTTTTTCTATAAGATGTTATGGAAAAAACCAAATGAATTTTTTGGCCAACCCAATAAAATGAACCCTGGTTTCCCAAGTAACAGCCTACTACTCAACCACAGGCACTGACAGTGTAGGTAATCAGATTCAATTAGAGTTGATTTTGCCAGACAAGTGTAGCAGAAGAAGAGGGAAAAAATGAGTCAAAGATGCCTTTTAGGAAGTAGTAACAATAATAGACCTTGGACTGTAAACACAGGAAGTAATGACAGGAAGGAGATGATGGAAACTGAGAAAGTGGTGAGGTCCAATAGGTTGGTATCTGAGTGATCAAATTATAGGCCTGTGGATAGTAAAGCAAATATGGTGAAGGCCAGGCTGATGACTCGACTGTAGGATTTTTGAAAGCAAGACAGTTGGAGGCATTATAATCTCAGATGATGGCAAGTTCTCATAGATGACTTTGGGAGTGTGTAGTTACGGTAAAGTGAAAGTTAATGTCAAGGACCTGAGGGTTCATCGTATTAAACGAGTCATTTACGTGAAAATTGGCATCCCTTGAGCATGATGGTAGGAATAGAGTGCAGAAGAAGGCTGAGTGAGAAGCTAAAGTCATCGTGGCAGTGGAAGGACTAGGAAAAGGCAGGTGATTGTGACAAAGACATGGACAGCATCATGCACCTAAGGAGCACGAATGTCAAAGGAGCACTTTTTAATTTTCCCCCCAAAGGGAAAGAGAGAAATAGTTGAGCAACGTGAAGCCTCGCCCAAAATAAGAGAGGTATGAAAAACACATAGCCTCCACTTGAAAGGGTTAAATAATAAATAAAGTCCTCAGGGAATAGTAAGCCGTCAGTGAAGCCAAGGAAGTGAAGGGCACCTTCTGAAAGGCAGTGAGTATAAATTTCCACTGTCGGGCTTCCCTGGTGGTCCAGTGGGTAAGGACACTGCCTTGCAGTGCAAGGGGCACTGGTTCGATCCCTGGCCTGGGAAGATCCCATGAACCGGGGAGCGGCTGGACTGATGTGTCCAATTACCAAGCCAGAGCTCTAGAGTAAACGCGCCCAGAGCCGGTGCTCTGCAACAACAGATGCCACCGCGATGGGAGGCCCACAGGGGTCAAAGAACAAAGATGGATGAAACTAGACAAATGAAAGACCAGTGGAAGTGACCCGTCCACCCCCCTCCCTCCCCACCCCTGCCTAAATAAATAAATAAATAAATAAATGTTTTTTTAAAAAAGAATAAATTTCCACTGTTTAAAAGCTGATCTTTCAGTTGTGAGAGCTGATATTTGTAATGTGAGCACACAGAGAGCCAGATTCACCAGGCATATTAATAACTACAATAAAAGTAGGTCTTATGCGGGAAGGCAAAAAAGGCAGGTCCTTAGTCCAAAGGCACCAGAAGTGATACAGCCCACCCCAATCCCACAACATGCCAGGCAGACTACAAAACAGAGGTGGTGTCACTCTTTCAGCTTGCAGGTTCCTGAGACACATTGAGTCTATGCCACCAAGTCCTGACATGGAGAAGGAACACCACGAAGAAACTCCACAAGCTACACCAACAGCCGAAGGCTTGTGCATGACCAGGTCTGTTCCCAGATGGCGTCAAGGGGCTTCTTTTTATGGGACTTTTGTAGTCATGACTTTTGTCAAAGAGACCAGTACTAGTATTCCTGGGCTAGGTTGCCCATTCACAACTATCTGTAATTATACCACTAATAGCTAAGAACTTGTTTATAATCTGAGTTTGAATTCAAACTAGTGCTGAAGAAAAACTTACATAATCTTTTGTGCAGCTTAATATCTACAAAGAAGCCTCAGGCAAATGCAGCATTTGCCAGGAGGACCCGGGCCCTAAAAGTAAAAGTTCTCTCGGGTGGTGTCATCAATAGAAATATTTTAGAAAGTGTTGCTGATTCCCAGTTGGAAATCAAAGTACATATTGGAAGGGTAGGGAGACTGCGGACGAGGATTTTATCAGCCTAGAGAGGCTGGGAAGTAAGGGGACGATGCTGTCTGGTTATTCATTAACAACCAAGGAGGTCATGGAGACATGGAGCTCCAGGGAAGAAGCACTAATTCCAAAACTCTATGGTGGTGACAAATTTGGGATGCACTACAAACAGAAAAATCTAGTGTGACTGGAGCATAGGGTACAAGACCAAAGGCTGAGAAATGAGCAAGAGCTTGGTAGGTTAAAGCGGGGATTTGGAGTCTATTATGAACAAAATTGAAAGTCATTGGAGGATTTATTTTTAAAGGATTTTTAAATTTTTCTTTATTTATTTTTGGCTATTCTGGGTTTTCACACAGGCTTTTCTCCAGTTGCAGGGAGTAGCGGCCGCTCTCTAGTTGAGATGAGCTGGCCTCCCATTGTGGTGACTTCTCTTGTGTGGAACTCGGGCTCTAGGGCACACTGGCTTCAGTAGTTGCGGCGCATGGGCTCAATAGTTGTGGCTCACGGGCTTAGTTGCTCCACAGCATGTGGGATCTTCCCAGATCAGGGATGAAACCTGTGTCTCCTGCATTGGCAGGCGAACTCTTTACCACTGAGCTACCAAGGAAGCCCTGGAGGATTTTTTTAAAGCAAATTTTTTAGCAAAAAATTTTTATAGCTCTGTTGAGACTTAATTTATGTACCATACTATTTGCTCATTGAAATGATTTTAATGCAATCAGAGAGCTTTACACCATCATCACAGTCAATTCTAGAGCATTTTAAACATTTAAAAAAGAAATCTCATACTTTTTAGCCATCACCCAACCCCAACCCCCCATTCACTATCCCTAAGCAACCAGTAGTCACTTGCACTAATCTACTGTTTGTCTCTATAGATTTGCAGGTGCTGAATCTTTCATATGAAGGCATTCATAAAATCATCTAATTTTTTGGCTTCAGCTCAAACATCACTTCCAATAGAACACGGTCCCTAACTCTCTATACTACAGGTTTCCCATGATATTCTCTGGGGCATCCCTCAAAGTTGTCTTGATTCTGGAAGCTGTGTACATTAATTGGCTAATGTTCCTCCTCTCTCCCAGATTTCAGGCTTCAAAGGAGTAATAAACATATGCTGCCCAAACCTTTATCTCTAGCACCTGGCACAGTATTTGGCTCATAGTAGAAATTCAGTAAACATTCCTTGAACTCCTCTGGTAGTCCAATGGCTAAGAATCTGCCTGCTAAGGTAAGGGACATGAGTTTAATCCTTGATCTGAGAAGATACTGTGGTACAACTAAGCCCCTGGGTGACAGCTACTGAGCCCACACTCTACAGCCTGCAAGTTGCAACTACTGAAGCCTGTGCACCCTAGAGCCAGTGCTCTGCAACACAAGAAGCCACTGCAATGAGAAACCTGTGCATCACAGCTAAGAGAGTAGCCCTGTTCGGCTTAACTGTAGAAAGTCCAAGAACAGCAACAAAGACCCAGCGGAGCCGAAAGTAAATAAATAAATATCTTAAAATAAATTAAAAAATAGACATAATAGATTTGCACGAGAACTTTAATCTCAATGAAAGCAGTTTTAAAACTGAGGTATGTGGGCACTTCCCAGGTACCTCAGTGGTAAAAAATCCACGTGCCAGTTCAGGAGCCACAGTTTGATCTCTGGGTTGGGAAGATCCTCTGGAGGAGGAAATGGCAACCCACTCCAGTACTGTTGCCGGGATAACACCATGGACAGAGGAGCCTGGTTGGCTACAGTTCATGGGGTTGCAAAGAGTGAGATATGCACATAGTTAATGTACAACATTAAATTAGTATTGATAGGGATAGAGTAGAACAGGTAGAGTCCTAGTGGGGGACGATAGGTAGAAGGGTGAAACCTGGGAAAGGTTGGGAGGCCAGTAAGTTGATGATAACTCAGGAGAGCTGCTCTTTGTTTAGTAAAGCGGGCTTGACTGGGCGTGGACAGCTAACGAGGGAGGAGCTGGTGAGAAGGGAGTTGACAGTGTATGTCTTGCACCTGTCTACTTGAGGGGGGTGGTCTTCTACCATGCTATATATTGCTGTCCATTCAGTCAGGGGTGGAGCAACAGAGCAGAACTTCCCCACCTGCCCGTTTGCACCACTCTCAGGTACCTTACTCCAATAAATCCTTTTCTTGCCTGTCACTCTGCTTCTCACTGAATTTTTCCTGCGTTGGAGTAATAAACATATGCTGCCCAAACCTTTATCTCTAGCACCTGGCACAGTATTTGGCTCATAGTAGAAATTCAGTAAACATTCCTTGAACTCCTCTGGTAGTCCAATGGCTAAGAATCTGCCTGCTAAGGTAAGGGACATGAGTTTAATCCTTGATCTGAGAAGATACTGTGGTACAACTAAGCCCCTGGGTGACAGCTACTGAGCCCACACTCTACAGCCTGCAAGTTGCAACTACTGAAGCCTGTGCACCCTAGAGCCAGTGCTCTGCAACACAAGAAGCCACTGCAATGAGAAACCTGTGCATCACAGCTAAGAGAGTAGCCCCTGTTCGGCTTAACTGTAGAAAGTCCAAGAACAGCAACAAAGACCCAGCGGAGCCGAAAGTAAATAAATAAATATCTTAAAATAAATTAAAAAATAGACATAATAGATTTGCACGAGAACTTTAATCTCAATGAAAGCAGTTTTAAAACTGAGGTATGTGGGCACTTCCCAGGTACCTCAGTGGTAAAAAATCCACGTGCCAGTTCAGGAGCCACAGTTTGATCTCTGGGTTGGGAAGATCCTCTGGAGGAGGAAATGGCAACCCACTCCAGTACTGTTGCCGGGATAACACCATGGACAGAGGAGCCTGGTTGGCTACAGTTCATGGGGTTGCAAAGAGTGAGATATGCACATAGTTAATGTACAACATTAAATTAGTATTGATAGGGATAGAGTAGAACAGGTAGAGTCCTAGTGGGGGACGATAGGTAGAAGGGTGAAACCTGGGAAAGGTTGGGAGGCCAGTAAGTTGATGATAACTCAGGAGAGCTGCTCTTTGTTTAGTAAAGCGGGCTTGACTGGGCGTGGACAGCTAACGAGGGAGGAGCTGGTGAGAAGGGAGTTGACAGTGTATGTCTTGCACCTGTCTACTTGAGGGGGGTGGTCTTCTACCATGCTATATATTGCTGTCCATTCAGTCAGGGGTGGAGCAACAGAGCAGAACTTCCCCACCTGCCCGTTTGCACCACTCTCAGGTACCTTACTCCAATAAATCCTTTTCTTGCCTGTCACTCTGCTTCTCACTGAATTTTTCCTGCGTTGAGGCACGAAGAACCTGAGCCTCAGTGGATCCAGACCTTGGATTAAGTCCTGGCCGCATGGGTTTGAGTCCCAGACAGAGTTTTGGCTAGATTCAGGCTCCAGTCACGTGGGTTCAAGTCCCAAACAGAGTTCTGGCTGTGTTCAAGTCCTAAGCCAGGGATTGTGGGTTCGAGTCCCAAACAGGGTTTTGATTGGAATTCAAGCTCCAGCCATATGGGTTCAAGTCCCAAGCAGGGCTTGATCAGGTCTGGGCTCTGGTTTAAGTCTCAAATAAAGGTAAAACCCTTTCAGTATCAGATGTACAATATAGTTATTCTACTTTTTCTCCATTTTTAATAGTTGATACTCCATTTAATGTCATTATAAAACATTGCCTATATTCTCTGGGCTGTACTTTATATCTTTGGAGCTGATTTATTTTAGGTATAGTAGTTTGTCTTTTTTAATCCCGGTCCCCTATCTTGCCCTCTCTCCCACTATCCTGTCCCCAGTGGTAACCATTAGTTTGTTTTCTATATCTGTATGTCTGTGTCTGTTGCTTTTTTTGTTACTGTAGTCATTCATTTGTTTATTTTTTAGATTCTACATGTAAGTGATTAAATACGGTGTTTTTCTCTTAACTAAGCATAATACCCTCCAGGACCATCCATGTTGTTACAAAAGGCAAATTTTCACTTTCTTAAATGGCTAAGTAGTATTGCATCGTGTGTGTGTGTGGGTGGGTGTGGGTGGGTGTGTATGCGTGTGTGTGTAAAGAGAGCATCTTTATCCGTTTATCTACTGAGGGACATAGGTTGCTTCCATGTCTTGGCTATTGTAAGCAGTGCTGCTTTGAACATTAGAGTGCAGATATCTTTTCCCAGCAGTGTCTTTGTTATCTTTGGATATATACCCAGTAGTGGAATTGCTGGATGTTCCATCATTTCATGGCAAATAGGAGAAAAAGTGGAAGCAGTGACAGATTTTATTTTCATGGGCTCCGAAATCACTGTGGACAACAACTACAACCATGAAATTAAAAGGCATTCTCTTTGCACCACTCTCAGGTACCTTACTCCAATAAATCCTTTTCTTGCCTGTCACTCTGCTTCTCACTGAATTTTTCCTGCGTTGAGGCACGAAGAACCTGAGCCTCAGTGGATCCAGACCTTGGATTAAGTCCTGGCCGCATGGGTTTGAGTCCCAGACAGAGTTTTGGCTAGATTCAGGCTCCAGTCACGTGGGTTCAAGTCCCAAACAGAGTTCTGGCTGTGTTCAAGTCCTAAGCCAGGGATTGTGGGTTCGAGTCCCAAACAGGGTTTTGATTGGAATTCAAGCTCCAGCCATATGGGTTCAAGTCCCAAGCAGGGCTTGATCAGGTCTGGGCTCTGGATTTAAGTCTCAAATAAAGGTAAAACCCTTTCAGTATCAGATGTACAATATAGTTATTCTACTTTTTCTCCATTTTTAATAGTTGATACTCCATTTAATGTCATTATAAAACATTGCCTATATTCTCTGGGCTGTACTTTATATCTTTGGAGCTGATTTATTTTAGGTATAGTAGTTTGTCTTTTTTAATCCCGGTCCCCTATCTTGCCCTCTCTCCCACTATCCTGTCCCCAGTGGTAACCATTAGTTTGTTTTCTATATCTGTATGTCTGTGTCTGTTGCTTTTTTTGTTACTGTAGTCATTCATTTGTTTATTTTTTAGATTCTACATGTAAGTGATTAAATACGGTGTTTTTCTCTTAACTAAGCATAATACCCTCCAGGACCATCCATGTTGTTACAAAAGGCAAATTTTCACTTTCTTAAATGGCTAAGTAGTATTGCATCGTGTGTGTGTGTGGGTGGGTGTGGGTGGGTGTGTATGCGTGTGTGTGTAAAGAGAGCATCTTTATCCGTTTATCTACTGAGGGACATAGGTTGCTTCCATGTCTTGGCTATTGTAAGCAGTGCTGCTTTGAACATTAGAGTGCAGATATCTTTTCCCAGCAGTGTCTTTGTTATCTTTGGATATATACCCAGTAGTGGAATTGCTGGATGTTCCATCATTTCATGGCAAATAGGAGAAAAAGTGGAAGCAGTGACAGATTTTATTTTCATGGGCTCCGAAATCACTGTGGACAACAACTACAACCATGAAATTAAAAGGCATTCTCTTTGGAAGGAGAGCTATGACAAACCTAGACAGTCTATTAGAAAGCAGAGACATCACTTTGCTGAAAAACCTCCCTTATAGTCAAAACTGTGGTTTTCCCAGTAGTCATGTATGGATGACAGCTGGACCATAAAGAATAGTGAGTGCTGAAGAACTGACCGCCTTTGAATTGTAGTGCTGAAGAAGACTCTTGAGAATCCCTTGGACTGCAAGGAGCTCAAACCAGTCAATCCTAAAGGAAATCAACCCTGAATATTCATTAGAAGGACTGATGCTGAATCTAAAGCTCCAATACTTTGGCCACGTGATACAAAGAGCCTACTCATTGCAAAAGACCTGATGCTGGGAAAGATTGAAGGCAAAAGAAGAGGACAACAGAGGATGAGATGGTTCGATAGAATCACAGACTCAATGGGCATGAATTTGCTCCAACTCCAGGAGATAGTGATGGACAGTGAAGCCTGGCATGCTGCAGACCATGGAGTCAAAAAGAGACGGACAGGACTGAGATTGAACAACAAAACTGGTAGTTCTGTTTTTAGTTCTGGGGTGAGGGGGCGGTATTTCCATATTCTTTTCCATTGTGGCTGCACCAATTTACAATCCCTCCAACAGCACACAAGGATTTCCTTTTCTCCACATCCTCATCAACACTTGTTTTTTGTCTCGATGAAAGCTGTTCTGAGAGGTGTGGAGTAGTGTCTCATCATAGTTTTTTGTTGTAGCTGTTTAAAAACAAGCACAGAATCTTCTTATTCCTAACATCTTGATCAGTTTTTTCACTTGTATGTCTTTTTTTTTTAATTTATTTATTTTTGATTGAAATATAATTGCTCCACGATATTGTGTTGATTTCTGCCATACATCAACATGACTAAGAGATGTTAGTCTCTCCATTCCTCCCCACCCTCTCCTTCTTCCCCTCAGTCTATAAGACTATTCTCTATGTCTGCATCTCCACTGCTGCCCTGCATATAGATTCACCAGTACCGTCTTTTTAGATTCCATATTTGTGCTAACAAGTGAGTATTTGTTTTTCTTTTTTCTGTCTTACATCACTTTATATAACAGGCTCTACGTTCACCCACCTCATTATAACTGACTCAAATGCATTCCCCTTCTCTGATTATTATTCCATTGTACATATGCACCATAGCATTTTTTTTTAGCATTTCTTTTTTTTTTAATTTTTATTTTACTTTTTACTTTTACAGAGTTTTGCTGTTTACAGGTATGTATGACCCCAGATTAGTCATATGTATATCCCCCCAATCTCACCCCTCCAGACCATAGCTTTTTTATTCTAGTTCGTGCAATAGCTACATAATATAGAACAAATCTATCACAACTTGCCTGTTCTCTTGGTGATGAACATTTACTCACAGTGCTTTTTCTTTTCCTTTTATATTTCATTACTCTGCATCATCACCAACTTTAGATAATAACAAAATTTTAAATTTTTGTCAATCAATCTGATAGGCAGGAAATGGTATCTCATAGCTGTTTTATCTTATATTTTCCAGAAAACTAGTGAAGTCAAACTTATTTTAAAATGTTTATTGAGTGTTTAGATCTCTTCTTAAAATAATCTGTGCACATTTGTTGTTGTTCAGTCACTCAGTCGTGTTTAACCCTTTGTGACTACATGGACTGCAGCACACCAGGCTTCTCCATACTCCACCATCTCCTGGAGTTTGCTCAAATTCATGTCCATTGAAATGATGATGCAACCATCTCATCTTCTTTCATCCCCTTTGCCTCTTACCTTCAATCCTTCCCAGAATCAGGGTCTTTTCCAATGAGTCAGCTCTTCACATCATGTGGCCAAACTATTGGAATGTCAGAATCAGTCCTTCCAATGAATAGTCAAGGTTGATTTCCTTTAGGATTCACTGGTTTAATCTTCTTGCTGTCCAAGGGACTCCCTAGAGTCTTCTCCGGCACCACATTTCGAAAGCATAAATTCTTTGTTGCTCAACCAACTTTACAGTTCAACTCTCACATCCACACATGACTATCGGAAAAACAACCTTGAGTATATGGGCCTTGTATATACATATACATGCAAGGTTAAATTTTAAGTTGCTAGTCTCTTCATTTAAGATGTATTTTTAATATTCTGCATTTGTATTCCCCTCATGATTGCTAGTTTAGTTACTGTATTTGTATATGGATAGTTTACTACCTGTACAGTTTATTTACCTTTCCTGGTGAGCTTTCTTATTCCTAATTTTCTTATTTCTAGTTGCGGCTTTTTGTTTTCCTTCTAGAAAAGATCTTTTAATATTTGTTGTGAAGCTGGTTTGATGGTGCTAAATTCTCTTAACACTTACTGGTCTGTAAAGATTTTGACTTCTCCATCAAGTTTGAATAATAGCCTTTCTGGGTAGAGTATTCGTGGTTATAGATTTTTCACTTTTGTCACTTTAAATATATCATGCCACTCCCATCTGGCCTGAAGTTTCTGCTGATAAACTTATAGGAATTCCCTTGTATTTTATTTGTTGCTTTTAACATTCTTTTTGTCTTTAATTTTTGACAGTTTGGTTGATGTATGCCTTGACATATTCCTTTTTGGGTTTATCCTATATGGGATTCTCTGCACTTTATGGACTTGGCTGACTGTTTCCTTTCCATGTTAGGAAAGTGTTTAGTTATTATCTTGTCAAATATTTTCTCAGGCTTTTTCTCTTCCCAGAATTTGTGACTACATGGACTGCAGCACACCAGGCTTCTCCATACTCCACCATCTCCTGGAGTTTGCTCAAATTCATGTCCATTGAAATGATGATGCAACCATCTCATCTTCTTTCATCCCCTTTGCCTCTTACCTTCAATCCTTCCCAGAATCAGGGTCTTTTCCAATGAGTCAGCTCTTCACATCATGTGGCCAAACTATTGGAATGTCAGAATCAGTCCTTCCAATGAATAGTCAAGGTTGATTTCCTTTAGGATTCACTGGTTTAATCTTCTTGCTGTCCAAGGGACTCCTAGAGTCTTCCCCGGGCACCACATTTCGAAAGCATAAATTCTTTGTTGCTCAACCAACTTTACAGTTCAACTCTCACATCCACACATGACTATCGGAAAACAACCTTGAGTATATGGGCCTTGTATATACATATACATGCAAGGTTAAATTTTAAGTTGCTAGTCTCTTCATTTAAGATGTATTTTTAATATTCTGCATTTGTATTCCCCTCATGATTGCTAGTTTAGTTACTGTATTTGTATATGGATAGTTTACTACCTGTACAGTTTATTTACCTTTCCTGGTGAGCTTTCTTATTCCTAATTTTCTTATTTCTAGTTGCGGCTTTTTGTTTTCCTTCTAGAAAAGATCTTTTAATATTTGTTGTGAAGCTGGTTTGATGGTGCTAAATTCTCTTAACACTTACTGGTCTGTAAAGATTTTGACTTCTCCATCAAGTTTGAATAATAGCCTTTCTGGGTAGAGTATTCGTGGTTATAGATTTTTCACTTTTGTCACTTTAAATATATCATGCCACTCCCATCTGGCCTGAAGTTTCTGCTGATAAACTTATAGGAATTCCCTTGTATTTTATTTGTTGCTTTTAACATTCTTTTTGTCTTTAATTTTTGACAGTTTGGTTGATGTATGCCTTGACATATTCCTTTTTGGGTTTATCCTATATGGGATTCTCTGCACTTTATGGACTTGGCTGACTGTTTCCTTTCCATGTTAGGAAAGTGTTTAGTTATTATCTTGTCAAATATTTTCTCAGGCCCTTTCTCTCTCTCTCTTCTCCTTCTGAGAACACTATAACGTGACTGTTGATGCATTTAATGTTGTCTCAGAGGTCCCATTTGCCTAAATTACTGGTGCTTGTGGTCTGTTTCACCGGCTGCAGGACTCTAATGCCTCTTGCTTCCGATGTCTGCCCCCTGGTGGCTGAGACTGGTCTAACAGGCTTGTGCAGATTTCCTGGTGGGTGCAGCTGCCTCTTATCTCTCTGGCGGGCAAGAGTGTGTCAAGGGGTGTGTTTAAGGTCTTTGTGGGCTCAGGAAGGTTTTGGGAAGACTCTGTGCTGATGGGTGCGGCTATGTTTCTCCCCTTCTGCTCTTCTATCTTGTCTCTGAGCTCCTCTGTTAGGCTTTTTTCTTTTTTTTTTTTTTTTTCGGCTATTCTGTTTTCACTGCAGCCACTGGCTCTTCTCTCATTGTAGGGAATGGTGGCTACTCTCTAGTTGAGATGATCAGGCTTCTTGTTGAGGTGACTTTTCTTGTTGTAGACCTCGGGCTCTAGGGCACACGGGCTTCATTAGTTGAGGCACATGGGCTCAATAGTTGTGGCTTCAGGGCTCTAGAGCACAGGCTCCATAGTTGTGGCTCACGGGCTTAGTTGCTCCGCAGCATGTGAGATCTTCCCAGATGGGGATCGAACACGCATCTCCTGCATTGGTAGGTGAATTCTTTACCGCTGTTAGGCACTTTTAAAAGCCAGTGTTTATAATGGAAATCCAGAAGAAATCATATACAGTACATTTTGAGTGGTTAAGATCTCAAGCTTGGAAACAAGACAGCCAAGTTTCAATCCTGGTTCTGGCTCTTGGTAGCTATATAATCACGAGCTGATTAAAAATAATTACCGTATTTTTAAAAAAGACTTACGAAAATTTATACGAGTGAACCGTATCTGGAGTTGAAGTTAAAAAGATTCCAGAAAATACAAATAAAAATTTAAAGCAATGTATTAAGACTAGATTAAAAAGAATAATAGCATGCTGATAATTATGGTGCTAGATGATGGGTAGTAGAGGATCTCTTACACATAGTTGAAAAATTTCACAATAGAAAGTGAATTTTTAAAATTCTTGCTTTTTCACAGCTTTATTTTAATTATTTTTCCGTGAACTACTTCCTTTACAGAAACATTTTCTTCCTTAAGCTTTGAATCTAAAAATGTGTCAATGGAAAATGAATTTGTCTTTAAGGAAAACAAAATCACCACTGAATTGCTCTCTTCTTCTCAGTTTTCAGTACATGCACACCAATTACAAATTCTTCTTCACATACTAGTAAGGTTATGCTCAAAATCCTTCAAGACAGGCTTCAGCAGTTCATGAACTGAGAACTTCCAGATGTACAAGCTGAATTTTGAAAAGGCAGGGGAAGCGGACATAAAGTTGCCATCGTTCATTGGATCATAGATAACGCAAGGAATTTCTAGAACATCTACTTCCGCTTCATTAACTATGATAAAGTCTTTGGCTATATGGATCACAACAAACTGGAAAATTCTTACAGAGATGGGAATATCAGACCACTTTACCTGTCTCCTGAGAAACCTGTGTGTGGGTCAAGAAGCAACAGTTGGAATGTTACATGGAAGAATAGACTTGTTCAAAACTTTGAAAGGAGTACTACAAGGCTGTATATTGTCACGCTGCTTATGTAACTTATATGCAGTGTACATTGTTGTGAGGCGCGCTCAGTGAAGCACCCAACTCCGCTCGTGGTGGATGGAAATGAGGTTTATTTAGGCTGGCGCCAGCGACCACCTGCAAGGAACTAACTTTCCTGAGAGGGCCCCAACTGGAGGTAAAGGGCGGTTTTTAAAGGCTGATCCAACCAATGGCACAAGACCCTCCCCTTTGACTGAGATTGGCCGCACATGCTCATTCCCTCTCACAATCATCAGAATAGTCTAGGCGCTTCTTTGTTAATTCCAGTCAGTTACAATCAATAAAGATTAACAGACAACAATCAATGCTAACAGATGAATCACTAACCAGTAACCATCAGTAAACCATTTTGCATGCCCTTTTACATATATCATGCAAAATGCTGGGCTGAATGAATTCCAAAGCTGGAATCAAAATGTCAGGAAAAATTTCAACAGTCTCAGATAAGCAGATGATAGCAGTCCAATGGCAGAAAGCAAAGAGTAACTAAAGAGCCTCTTGCTGAGGACGAAAAATCTTGCTTAAAACTCAATGTTCAAAATACTAAGATCATGGTATCTAGTACCACCCCTTTATGGCAAATGGAAGGATAAGTGGAAGCAGTGACAAATTTTATTTCTTGGGCTCCAAAATCACAGCAGATGGTGACTTCAGCCATGAAATTAGAAGATGCTTTCCTCTGGGCACGCACAGGCTATTAAAAAAATTCTTCTTCACATACTAGTAAGGTTATGCTCAAAATCCTTCAAGACAGGCTTCAGCAGTTCATGAACTGAGAACTTCCAGATGTACAAGCTGAATTTTGAAAAGGCAGGGGAAGCGGACATAAAGTTGCCATCGTTCATTGGATCATAGATAACGCAAGGAATTTCTAGAACATCTACTTCCGCTTCATTAACTATGATAAAGTCTTTGGCTATATGGATCACAACAAACTGGAAAATTCTTACAGAGATGGGAATATCAGACCACTTTACCTGTCTCCTGAGAAACCTGTGTGTGGGTCAAGAAGCAACAGTTGGAATGTTACATGGAAGAATAGACTTGTTCAAAACTTTGAAAGGAGTACTACAAGGCTGTATATTGTCACGCTGCTTATGTAACTTATATGCAGTGTACATTGTTGTGAGGCGCGCTCAGTGAAGCACCCAACTCCGCTCGTGGTGGATGGAAATGAGGTTTATTTAGGCTGGCGCCAGCGACCACCTGCAAGGAACTAACTTTCCTGAGAGGGCCCCAACTGGAGGTAAAGGGCGGTTTTTAAAGGCTGATCCAACCAATGGCACAAGACCCTCCCCTTTGACTGAGATTGGCCGCACATGCTCATTCCCTCTCACAATCATCAGAATAGTCTAGGCGCTTCTTTGTTAATTCCAGTCAGTTACAATCAATAAAGATTAACAGACAACAATCAATGCTAACAGATGAATCACTAACCAGTAACCATCAGTAAACCATTTTGCATGCCCTTTTACATATATCATGCAAAATGCTGGGCTGAATGAATTCCAAAGCTGGAATCAAAATGTCAGGAAAAATTTCAACAGTCTCAGATAAGCAGATGATAGCAGTCCAATGGCAGAAAGCAAAGAGTAACTAAAGAGCCTCTTGCTGAGGACGAAAAATCTTGCTTAAAACTCAATGTTCAAAATACTAAGATCATGGTATCTAGTACCACCCCTTTATGGCAAATGGAAGGGGATAAGTGGAAGCAGTGACAAATTTTATTTCTTGGGCTCCAAAATCACAGCAGATGGTGACTTCAGCCATGAAATTAGAAGATGCTTTCCTCTGGAAGGAAAACTATCGCAAAACTAGACAGGCTATTAAAAAGCAGATATGGGCTTCCCTGGTGGTCCAGTAGGGAAGGACACCGCCTTGCAGTGCAAGGAGCGCCGGTTCGATCCCTGACTTGGGAAGATCCCACGTTCTGTGGAGCGGCTGGACCCATGTGTCCAATTACCAAGCCGGGCTCTGGAGCGCATGCGCCCAGAGTCGGTGCTCTGTGACAACAGAGGCCACTGTGATGGGAGGCCCACACCGGCCAAAGAACAAAGATGGATGAAAATAGATAAATGAAAGACCAGTAGAATGGCCGCCCACCCCCCTTCCTCCCCAACCCGTCCCCCGCCCCACCCCCCCCAAAAAAGCAGACATGACTTTGCTGGCAAAGATCCCTATAGTCAAAGTTGTGATTCTTCTGGTAGTCATGTACAGAGGTGAGAGTTAGTCCATAAAGAAGACTGAATCTTGAAGAATGGATGCTTTTCGAATTGTTGGGATAGAGAAGACTCTTGAGTTTCCCTTGGACTGCAAGGAAAGCAAACCAGTCAATCCTAAAGGAAACCAACTCTGAATGTTCCTTGGAAAGACTGGTACTGTAGCTGAAGCTCCAATCCTATGGCCACCTGATGGGAAGAGCCAACTGATTGGAAAAGATCCTGATGCTGGGAAAAATTGAGGGCAGCAGGAGAAGGGAGTGACAGAGGATGAGATGGTTGGTTGGCATCATCAACTCAATGGGCATGAATTTGAACAAACGGGGAGATAGCAGAAAACAGAGGAGTCTGGCACACTGCAGTCCATGGAGTCACAAAGAGTCAGGCATGATTTAGGGGCTAAACAACAAACAACAATTGAAATTATGTTATTGCAGTCTTTCTGTCCAGGCATCCAGCTGGACAGATAAAAGAGCAAACAAGCAGCATTTGCTGAGAATGGTTGCCAAACACCATCGACATTCTATCATGTTTAGTTGCCTCAACAGCCCCATGTGACTGTTAGCCTTATTTGGAGGAGATGAAAAATTAAGTGACTGGCTGTAGGTTTCTGACGGGAAGTCATGAACTAGGGTTGGACCTCAGTCTTTTGCCTCCTATACTATTTTCTTTCCTCAAAACTTTCTCCTTTGATCAATGTTACTTGAAACTGTATCCAATCATATCTTCTGCATTTGACCTCTTTTTCCTTCCTGTCTCAGCTTAAGAGAGACTCTTTTCTCCTGCCCAGGAGAAAAGAGTATGACTATGTATGTTTGTTTCCCCTCCTCCACATATGCACAGAGACCTTGCTCCAGGGGTAGCCCACTTTCCTCTCTGGTTTGTTTCCCGGCTAACACCTTCTGACCCTTTCTCTCCAGAAATTAATCATGCTCATATTTTCCTTCTCCTTCCTCATACCAACAAACTTACAAAAAAACTTACAAAAAAAGACCAATAATTTTCTTATAAAAATATTCATATTCATTGATTTAAAAAAAAAACCAATAGATATTATAAAGAAAAACATCTTCAATCCCTTAATATCCAGTCTCACCACCAAAATTCACTCTGTATAATGTGTACACTTCTCACCATTTCTTTACACATTTATCAGGCATTTGTCATTAGATTCCACTTACTTTCCTGAAACCAATTACCATGCACTAGTCTAACCTCTGTCCCAATTAAACAAACAAGGGAATTCTTAATAAAAGCTCTAGGATGCAAGCTATTTGAGGGGACAGATTTTTTAATTCATAAAAGTATGCTAGATACTATGAAAATTAAACAATCAGAAGACAAAAAGAACTTTGGGAGATATTAGTGATTTTTTAAAAAATAGAACTGCAAGGAAGTCTCCCAGAGGGAAAAGGAAAAAGGCAAAGAGGGACACGTGGTATGTAGTTGCTCAATCCCAGAATGTCCACGTTTGACAAGCAATGTATTTTAGGCAAAAGAGTATTAAAGACACAGAGGAGAGGATATTACTAGAAAAAAAGAAATTTCTGAGAACTTAAAACATAAAGTATTTTTAATGAGAATGCTTATGAAGAGTCAAGTAAGCTGTATAAAAATAACAAAATATTATATATATATGTCCTCATCATATTTCAAATTGCCAAGTACAAAGATATCATTCTAAAAGCTTTCATAAAGAAAATCCAGGTTCACTTACCCAGTAATGAGAATTTAGCTGGTATCTGTCTTCTAATTAGCAAAATGGAAATCAGCAAATGATGAAATATATTGGTAAACTTCTAAGAGATATTATTTTGATCTCAGTATTTTATGCTCAATTAAATGATCAGACTATTATAAAGAATCAGAAGGCAAGGAAATACATTTTTGGGGCATGTAAGAGTTCAGAGAACTTGAAACTGTATCCTCCTCCACCCCCATATTTTGCCCAGGAGAAAAGAGTATGACTATGTATGTTTGTTTCCCTCCTCCACATATGCACAGAGACCTTGCTCCAGGGTAGCCCACTTTCCTCTCTGGTTTGTTTCGGCTAACACCTTCTGACCCTTTCTCTCCAGAAATTAATCATGCTCATATTTTCCTTCTCCTTCCTCATACCAACAAACTTACAAAAAAACTTACAAAAAAAGACCAATAATTTTCTTATAAAAATATTCATATTCATTGATTTAAAAAAAAAACCAATAGATATTATAAAGAAAAACATCTTCAATCCCTTAATATCCAGTCTCACCACCAAAATTCACTCTGTATAATGTGTACACTTCTCACCATTTCTTTACACATTTATCAGGCATTTGTCATTAGATTCCACTTACTTTCCTGAAACCAATTACCATGCACTAGTCTAACCTCTGTCCCAATTAAACAAACAAGGGAATTCTTAATAAAAAGCTCTAGGATGCAAGCTATTTGAGGGGACAGATTTTTTTTTAATTCATAAAAGTATGCTAGATACTATGAAAATTAAACAATCAGAAGACAAAAAGAACTTTGGGAGATATTAGTGATTTTTTAAAAAATAGAACTGCAAGGAAGTCTCCCAGAGGGAAAAGGAAAAAGGCAAAGAGGGACACGTGGTATGTAGTTGCTCAATCCCAGAATGTCCACGTTTGACAAGCAATGTATTTTAGGCAAAAGAGTATTAAAGACACAGAGGAGAGGATATTACTAGAAAAAAAGAAATTTCTGAGAACTTAAAACATAAAGTATTTTTAATGAGAATGCTTATGAAGAGTCAAGTAAGCTGTATAAAAATAACAAAATATTATATATATATGTCCTCATCATATTTCAAATTGCCAAGTACAAAGATATCATTCTAAAAGCTTTCATAAAGAAAATCCAGGTTCACTTACCCAGTAATGAGAATTTAGCTGGTATCTGTCTTCTAATTAGCAAAATGGAAATCAGCAAATGATGAAATATATTGGTAAACTTCTAAGAGATATTATTTTGATCTCAGTATTTTATGCTCAATTAAATGATCAGACTATTATAAAGAATCAGAAGGCAAGGAAATACATTTTTGGGGCATGTAAGAGTTCAGAGAACTTGCCTCCCAATCATTTTTTTTTTTGAATATGTCATTTGAATATATAGTTTGCAAACCAAGCAATGAAATGGACAAAGAGGATAGTGTGAAAATGATGACACTGAGCCAGAGGAAAAGTTAGGACCAGTTTGTCCAGATGAAAGTGGAAAGCCAAAGGAATCTGGAGCAGCCCTGCAGCAGAGAGCAATAGGTGCAGGAAGGGCCTTCCCTGGTAGTGCAGTGCTAAAGAGTTCGCCTGCCAATGCAGGAGTCACAGGTTCGATCCCTGATCCAGGAAGATACCACATGCTGTGGAGCAACTAAGCCTGTGAGCCACAATTATTGAGCCTGTGCTCTAGAGCCTCAGAGCGTCAACTGTTGAGCCCATGTGCCGCAACTACTGAAGCCCGTGTGCCCTAGAGCCTGAGTTCCACAACAGAAAAGTCACCTCATTGAGAATGCTGCTCACTTCAACTAGAGAGTAGCCCCCACTCTCTGCAACTAAAGAAGAGCCTGTGTCAGCAGTGAAAACCCAGAATAGCCAAAAAGAAATAAATAAATAAAATTTAAGTAAAAAAAAAAAGAATCACTCCTTAAAAAAAAGAAAAATAGGTGCAGGATAGGTATCATTCAGCATGCATGGGTGACATCCAGCATGTATTAAAGGGCTATGGTTCTTTTACCAGCAAGGCAAAAGAAAAGCAATTAAAAACACCAGTGAAAAGTAAAAGCTTTATAAGAAATGATTTACACAGAGCAAACTAAAATATGGAATGACTTGAACTGTTGATTGTGAGGAAAACTTTATCAAAGTTGGAAACATTGTTTTTTGATGTTGGGCTTTCAATGAAGAATAATCACACCATTTACTTCACTGTATAGCAAATATTTTATGTTATAATACTACAAATGCTATCTTTTGGTGGAGAAAGTTTTTCAAAAGTATTTTCCATAAAACACAGAAACTTTAAAATATATATATTTATGTATTTATATTTTTGGCTGTGCTGGGTCTTTGTCACTGTGTGTGGGCTTTCTCTAGTTGCAGCGAGCAGGGGTCACTCTTTGTTGCAGTTGCTCGAGCTCCTCATTGCAGTGGCTTCTCTTGTCGCCAAGCACAGGCTCTAGGCACTCAGGCTTCAGTAACTATGGCACAGGCTCAGTGGTTAAGGCTCACCAGCCCTTGAGCTTGCAGGCTTCAGGAATTGTAGTGCATGCCTTGCAGCTTGCAGACTCTAGAGCACCGGCTGAGTTGTGCATGAGCTTAGTTGCCCCACAGCAGGGCAGAATCTTCCTGGACCAGGGATGGCTCCCATGTCCCTTGCATTGGCAGGTGGATTCTTACCACTGTGTCACCAGAAAAGTTCAGAAAGGTGTTTTGTTTTGTTTTTTAATTATAGTTTGTTTACAATTTTGTGTTAGTTTCAAGTGTACAGCACAATTAGCTTCAGATTTTCAGATTCTTTGCTCTTTCTTAAAAGATCTTACAAAATATTGGGTGCAGTTCCCTGTGCTATAGCTTAGGTCCTTGTTGCAGAAACTTTAATTTTGGTTACAAAACTGAATAAATTATTGAATTAAATTAATAAATTAAATGAATCATATAACTTTCATAAACTAGAAGGATAGATGAAGGAAAAGGTAAGAGTAGCTTACACAGTAAGAAGCCAGTATGTACGTTCTAAGTTGATGGAAGGAGAAATTAAATTGAATAATATAGTGTTAATTTATAAATGTAAACTTGAAGAAAACAACAACAACAATAATAATAGTCATTACTTCCGTGACATTTACAATGGGCTTGGCTGTGCTGTGATTAGTCTCTCAGTCGTGCCCGACTCTGCGACCCCATGAACTACAGTTCCTGCCAGTCTCCTCTGTCCCTGGGGATTCTCCAGGCAAGAATACTGGAGTGGGTTGCTATTTCCTTTTCTAGGGCCTCTTCCCAACCCAGGAACCAAACCAGGGTCTCCTGGATTGCAGGAGGATTCTTTTTTTTTTTTTTTTTTTAAATTTTTGTACATGTATGTTCCCAGATCATTCATATGCATATCCCTTGACCCTCCCCCCACCCAGTTCCCTCCCATCCCTCCAGACCATCGCTCCAAGTGGTTGTAGGTACTTCTGCAGGGCCAGGGGGGGTCACTCTTTGTTGCAGTTGCTCGAGCTCCTCATTGCAGTGGCTTCTCTTGTCGCCAAGCACAGGCTCTAGGCACTCAGGCTTCAGTAACTATGGCACAGGCTCAGTGGTTAAGGCTCACCAGCCCTTGAGCTTGCAGGCTTCAGGAATTGTAGTGCATGCCTTGCAGCTTGCAGACTCTAGAGCACCGGCTGAGTTGTGCATGAGCTTAGTTGCCCCACAGCAGGGCAGAATCTTCCTGGACCAGGGATGGCTCCCATGTCCCTTGCATTGGCAGGTGGATTCTTACCACTGTGTCACCAGAAAAGTTCAGAAAGGTGTTTTGTTTTGTTTTTTAATTATAGTTTGTTTACAATTTTGTGTTAGTTTCAAGTGTACAGCACAATTAGCTTCAGATTTTCAGATTCTTTGCTCTTTCTTAAAAGATCTTACAAAATATTGGGTGCAGTTCCCTGTGCTATAGCTTAGGTCCTTGTTGCAGAAACTTTAATTTTGGTTACAAAACTGAATAAATTATTGAATTAAATTAATAAATTAAATGAATCATATAACTTTCATAAACTAGAAGGATAGATGAAGGAAAAGGTAAGAGTAGCTTACACAGTAAGAAGCCAGTATGTACGTTCTAAGTTGATGGAAGGAGAAATTAAATTGAATAATATAGTGTTAATTTATAAATGTAAACTTGAAGAAAACAACAACAACAATAATAATAGTCATTACTTCCGTGACATTTACAATGGGCTTGGCTGTGCTGTGATTAGTCTCTCAGTCGTGCCCGACTCTGCGACCCCATGAACTACAGTTCCTGCCAGTCTCCTCTGTCCCTGGGGATTCTCCAGGCAAGAATACTGGAGTGGGTTGCTATTTCCTTTTCTAGGGCCTCTTCCCAACCCAGGAACCAAACCAGGGTCTCCTGGATTGCAGGAGGATTCTTTTTTTTTTTTTTTTTTTAAATTTTTGTACATGTATGTTCCCAGATCATTCATATGCATATCCCTTGACCCTCCCCCCACCCAGTTCCCCCCCTCCCATCCCTCCAGACCATCGCTCCAAGTGGTTGTAGGTACTTCTATTCCCCTAGCACAATGACAATAGCTATCTTTTCTACACATGACAGTATAGGTTTCCATGTTACTCCCTCCCACTGTTCGGTCTTGCAGGAGGATTCTTAACCAGCCGAGCTACCATAGTTCCTTAAATATATCAGCTAATTTAACCTTCATGACAGTCCTATGAACTACTTAGGTTTTCTCCCTTTGAGAGAGAGAAAAACTGAATCACAGGGGATTAAGTAACTTGCCCAAGTTGCATGCCTAGTAATGGTGCATCAAGAATGAAAATAAAATCAACTATTTAATTTGGAAGATGACGTAGATGAATAATTAGGCAATATGAAAAACAATTTGTAATAGGGATCGACATGTAGTAAATATTGAATAAAATTAATAAATCTAGAAACAATAAGCTATTTAGGACTCCAGAGCTCTGACTGTAATTACCAGAGGGAGTTACAGCAGATTAGTAGCGAACTTCTCATTTTATTTTTCATTTTCAACCATTCTTGACAATAATTTACTTCATCTGTAATGTTTTCAGTTTTTCAAAAATTTTTGCAGAGTTTTGTTGCTCATTTTTAAATTTTAAACATCACTTTTTCCCAGCCACATTTCTTAAAATTTCTTCCCACCCACTCACATATAATAAAAGTTCTCTTAACTGAAAGACAGTTTCCTTTTCATTTTGGATATTAGCATTGTATTTTGATACTTAGGGAGATTGCAGATAACATCCCCAAAATGGAGAAAGTGGTCTGAGCTCATTCTGGGTGAAAGTGCCTCATCTGCCAGGTAGCTGCATAGAGTTCATTTCATATTCATGAAAGATAACATTTAAAAATGCATTATGGATCTATTAAAATGTTTCCTCATATCACGACACTTATAAAATTATCAGAGAGAGAATAAGTAATGACCTGAGAAAGTGAAGGTAATGGAAACATTTTAGTGAGAGTTATCTGGTAAAAATATCAAAGAATTAAAGATGTCAAAAAAGAGCAGAGCCATCACAGAGTTGTAGAAGAGAGCATTTATTTATTCATATTCTTATTCAACCAACATGCATTGAGCATCTATATGTTCTCAGGATATATCAGTGTTAGGTGTGAGCTTATGAAATGCAACTTGTTCTTGAATAGCTTACGGTCTAGCAGAGAGTATAATGGATGCATATATACATACTTTCTGTATATGATACAATTTGATAAGCATCACCACATGATAAAAGTATGATACAGTAACACAAGAAAGAGAGATAGTAAAAATTGAGCAATTTAGTACTGTGTGCTCCATGACAAGCAGGAAGCAAGTTAAGATGTATGTTCATTACTGGGGTTGACAATAGGGACAGGAGATGAAGAAATATTATGTGATATTGCTAGTGAACCAGAAATACGTAAAATTAATCATGTATTCTTGGGAAGAGACCCCAATTCCCTCCAAACGCCAACATACCTCACCCTATCCAGGCAAGGAGATGGAGAAAAAAAATACAACGCTTATGTGCGTGCTAAGTCATTTCAGTTATGTTTGACTCCTTGTGACCAGGTAGACTATAGCCCTTCAGGCTCCTCTGTTCATGGGATTTTCCAGGCTGGAGTGCGTAGCCACTCCCTTCTCCAGGAAATCTTCCCAACCCAGGGATCGAACCTAAGTCTCATTGGAGACAGATTCTTTACTGTCTGAGCTACAAAGGAAGCCTGTGAAATTCTCTTACAATGATTTAAATGTGCAGCCATAGTGGAGAACCACTGCTTGGATCAAATATGATTCATTCTCTGGAGCTGTTGCATAACTAATAAAATCAGAGTTCTGTATAAGGTAGAAGGATTAAAGGGCTATGGGATAGGAAATCAAGAATGCCTTAGGATTTTTTTTTAAATCCATCTAGACTGTCACATTGAAAGACAATTTATAATATTGGTAGAAATATGACTAAAATACCACCTGTCTTGCATCATTTGACATCACTAAGAACTACCAATTTCCGTATAAGTTATTTCATACATATGTTCTATTTTGGCTAAATTTAGTCATAGCATCAGATAGCTATTCTCCTATCCATATGTGCCACATATATAAATACACACACACATATATTTACACATAATGTCTCATACATGGCACATTTTTATCCATTCACCCATAAATGGACACTTAGACCACAGGATGAAATCTGTGGTCTCTTATAACCTAACCTCAGGAGTTGACATACCATTAGATTCTTTCCACATCTTGGTTATTGTGAATGATGCTGCTGTGAACATTAGGATGCATATATCTGCTTGTATTTGTGTTTTCATTTTTTCTAGATGCATATCAGGAGTGGAATCTCTGGCTTGAAAGTCAGCATTCAAAAAACAAAGAGCATGACATCCAGTCCCATCACTTCATGACAAATAGATGGGGAAAAAGTGGAAACAGTGAGAGACTTTATTTTCTTGGGCTCCAAAATTACTGCAGACAGTGACTACAGCCATGAAATTAAAATATGCTTGTTCCTTGGAAGAAAAGCTACCTAGACAGCATACTAAAAAGCAGAGTCATCACTTTGCTGACAAAGGTCCGTATAGTCAAAGCTATGGTTTTTCCAATAGTCATGTGACAGTTGGACCATAAAGATGACTGAGTCCTGAAGAACTAATGCTTTTAAACTGTAGTACAGGAGAAGACTCTTGAGTGTCCCTTGGACAACAAGGAGATCAAATCAGTCAAACCTAAAGGAAATCATATTCATTGGAAAGACTAATGCTGAAACTGAAGCTCCAATACTTGGGCCACCTGATGGGAAGAGCATACTCATTGGAAAAAAAAACCCTGGATGTTGGGAAAGATTCAAGGCAAAAGGAGAAGAAAGTAGCAAGGGATGAGACAGTTTGATGGCATCACTGACTCACTGGGCATGAGTCTGAGCAAACTCCAGGAGACAGTGAAGGACAGGGAGGCCTGGTGTGCTGCAGTCCACGAGGTCACAGAGTCAGATATGACTTAGCGACTTAAGAGTAACAACAGTAATTCTATTTTTAGTTCTTTAAGGAATTTCCATGCTATTGTCCATAGTGGCTATACCAGTTTACATCTCCACCAAGAGTGTATGAAAGTTCTGTTTTCTTCACATCCTCACCAGCAATTGGTATTTCTTGCCTTTTTTGGTTTTGTCTTCTTTGTGTTTGTATTTTTTTTTCTTGCCTTTTTGATAATAGGACAATCAATAAATTTGTATAGTGATTTGATTCTTGATGTCATTGGATGTTAGATAATCTTAAACAGTTATTAATTTTTAGGTGCAATAACATATTGTGGAGTGTTTACAAGATATAAATTATCTTTTATGAATGCACAGTGAAATATGTCTAGATGAAATGATATTATAGACACCAATTGCTTCAAATAACCCAGTGGTAGGGTATTAAATAGGCTTCCCATGTGGCACTACTGGTAAATAACTTGCCTGCAAATGCAAGAGACATAAGAGATGCAGGTTGGATCCCTGGGTCAGAAGATCTCCTGGAGGAGGACATGGCAACCCACTTCAGTATTCTTGCCTGGAGAATCCCATGGACAGTAGTGTCTTGGGCAGACTCTAGAAATTCTTAAGAATATACTGGGTCTTAGGGTATAGAGCAATTCTCAAACCCCAGATAAGCTCTTGAGACCTAGAATCCGTCCTCCAGTGATTAAGGAATTTGTAACTCACCGCCAGCCGCTTCAGCAGAGTTCTACCCACGAGCGAGGCTTGAAAGCTGCTAGTAAATAACAAAAGCCCTAATGGCAACATTCCAACCTTATTTGCTTACTTTCCTAAGAATAAGTTAGCTTAATTCTTAACCAGAGTAACCTGCTCCGGTCTAGCTCAAGTTGTAGGCTCACATAGAAGCCAGGAGCAGCGTTTTTCCTTTAATTTCTTAGGATTGTAAGTAGAAGCAGAAGTAAAGTATATGCAGCTGTGTCTGAGGTTTTTACTTTAAAAGGGGGGGGAGTAAATTGAGCGGAAGCTCCCTCACAGAACTCAGTTGCACCTGAGGTGAGGTTGAAGCTCCCAGCTCTGGGGTAAGATCTTTCTCTTTGCATTTTGATTGAGTTCTGTTTAATTCTGATTAATTCTGATTATTTGTGCTTGCCTAATAAACCCACTCTTGGTTTAACAATACTTGAGACCATGATACTTTTTTGTCGAGGTCCGAGGCTCACACCCTGAGGGGACCACGCCGTGTTCGCGAAAAGGTCTCTGAGCTATTCGATATAGTATCTCTTAGTGAGAGCTAGTGAGAATAGTAATCAGAGTAAGCTCCGACACGGCGCCCGCAACAGTAGATCCTGGCAGGCTACAGCCCATAGGGTCACAAAGAGTTGGACATGACTCGAGTAACTTAACACCAACACAGGCAAGGAGAGTATTAAGTACCTATTGCCATATAACTAATTACGCTCCCAAATTTCACAATTTAAAGCAACACGTATCCCACAGTTTCTGCGGGTCAGGCATCTGGAAGTAGCTTTGCTGTATGGCTGTGGCTCAGCAACTCCATAGTCATCTGAAAGTTGCAGCATCCATTCCTGTGTTTAACCCAGTAATTGTGGGCTGACCTTGGTTCCACAATGGCTGTAGCTGGAGGTCTCTCTTTCCTTTTTTTGCTGCTTGAGTGTCCTCAAGATGTGATCTCTGACTCCCCCCAGAGCACAGACCAAGATGAAATCTGTGGTCTCTTATAACCTAATTTCAGGAGTGACATAGCATCACTTCTGCCACATTTCATTAGTCATGCAGGCCAACACTGGCACAACACAGAAAGGACCAATGATAGGTATAATTACAGAGGTAAGGGTTTAGGGGCCATCTTCAAAACTGGCCACTAGATTGGCCCAGTGCTTTATGGGCTTAGGTCAGGCCTCCATCTCTCTTCTTAACTTCCATAACACAGACATGTAGTGGTGACTCATGGAGCTGTTTCTGGTCTCTGGTTTGGGCGAAGGTTCCAAGTAGTTGTCTCATATAATTTCCAGAAGTTCTGGGTATATTCCTGTTCCTTAGTGCAGTCAACCACTCTAGGGAAAGTCTGAGGGAACACTCATGGTAAACATGGTAGAAGAGTGCAGGGCCTTTTGCTAAAGAAAGGACCAGGTCCCCTTGGACTCTGAGTTGCTTAGCTTAGGGAATTGGGTAAAAGTCCCACGACAGTGATTTATGTTTTCTGAAAAGAAAGACCTATAATTTTCCATCTATGTATGTCAAGTGGTACTTTAGTAAGATGCCCATCTATTTCAATTTCTAGGTATCCTTAGATAAGCTAGTCATCACCAAAGACCCCAGAGACAATACCCTCTGATTACCACTTCATTCCTGTGGCTTATTGATGTAATTCCCTTTTCTCTGACAGTTGATCACTGCCACCTGAACCCTAACACTTCAACATTTAATTGTTCTCCTGGAGTTGGGTGCTCTTTCCTGAGATATTATTTCTCAGTATTATCATTGCAAATGACAAGTATTCTGCAAAGACCATGGTTCAGGTTGAACACAACAGACTTGTGGCAGCATTCTCAATTTTTTTGCATTTAAACCCCTTTCTCTAAGGCAGTGGTTCTGAAAGGTTTCTCCTAGGACTAGCAGCAGCACTTGAGAACATGTTAGAAATTCAGATTTTCAGGCCCTTTCCAGACTTACTAAGTCAGAAATTCTAGAGGTAGGGCCCAGCAATCTGTTTTAACAAGCCGTCTGGAGATTCTGAAGCAGGCTTACATTTGAGAATTACCATCTTTGTGAATAAGGGTAGGGTAGTAGAACCATTTGGCTAGTCTCAACATATCTTAAATTTTTCTCTATCATTGCTTACTTTCAAAAATTAAAATGTTATGATTCAGGAAAATATCCCATACTTATTTGGGGCAAAACCTAAAAACATAAGAAAATTGTGGAAAGAGGTTGAAGATGACACTGAAAGAGGAAAACAATAATTTTATTAATACTTGCTGTTGGGTTTGGGTATTTATTTTGTATGTTTCAATTAGGACATGACCACCTTGTGAGGGTCTGATTTCAGAGGAACAGGGAACTATGCAGTTTCTGTGAACTAGGTCTCTGTTAACTGTTCTTGTGCCTTTCATACCATGGGAGAATGATTAGATCTCTCGAGCAAATGCAAAGCAGTAAGAGAAGCAACTGTTTCAATTTTCCAAAAGTTGAAAAGTACCGAGACTATACTTTTGCATCATGGATATTTTAAATTCAGAACATTTAGGAAGAGGTTGTGCTGGTTTAGATACATGGTTTTGTTTGTTTGTTTGTTTTTTATGTTATGCCCAGAAGTTTAAATTTCATCAAAACAAACTGCTAGTCTAAACTTCATGAAGTCAGGGACCAAGTTTGTCCTAATCGCTTCGTCTTCAGTACCAAACATGAACATCTATGGAATTATTGCACAATTTTCTGATTCTAGTTGAAAATAGCTCTTTCAGGGTTAGGATTTTGCTTCTTTTTGCCCCAGCCCTGCCAACAAACCATAAAGACTATTATTAATACTTTCAGAAGGAAAAACTTTTTTCCTCAGAAGGATCTGTATATAGTGGAGTTACAAAACCCATCTGATCATTTGGCTTTTAATACCGGAGTCAATCCTAACAAATGTTAACAGGTCATATAGAAGTAACTAGTAAGCCAAATTACCACAGCTAGCTGAAGTTTTATCTAAAATAAGAGGCTTAAATAAACACCTATGATTCTCTAATAAGCACACACTTTAATAAGCTTCATGACCTTTACCTTGGAAATATTGTCCCCTAATGTTTAATATTTCAGTTATGTGGGATACTGCTTTAGATATGCACTTTATAAGCTGACATGGTCATGATTAATGCTGTTTTTGGCTCTTTTCAGTACATGATTCAGTGCATTTTCTGGGCTGAGTGGCCAGTTTTGTCTAATGAGTTGAACAGAAACATTCAGTATTTCTTAGTCAAGAAATTCGGGACTCCAAAGCCTTTGCCTTCTGTCACAGCTAGCACTGTCCCAGAGCAGAGGCTCCGCAGGTTGGGTCCTTTTGGTAGATATGAAGCTAAACTGAGAAATAAACCCAAGTTACTCTCAGGGTTGGTTGTTTCTGCAGCATATCTTTGCCTGACATGAAAAGTGAAAGTGAAAGTCATTCAGTGGTGTCTGACTCTTTGTGATCCCATGGACTGTAGCCTGCTAGGCTCCTCTCTATTCTGACTTTTTTCTCTTTTTTTGCAGGCATAAAAAAGATTTCAATCTAAAAGAACTTTACAAAATGAGTGTCTACAAAGAACACTTTGTTCTTAAAGAAAATGAGTTCCATAGGCAAGAGTTGCAGAAGTCATGTAAAAATTTCTAACAACCAGTAACAACAAAATGGCCAAGCATATATGTATACAGTCATATTTGTGTGGTATAGTGGATAGTCGCACAGGTTTTGAGTACCAGAGCTTTTAGCCACTTATCAGCTAGTCACCTAACTAGAGGCTCATATCCCTTAACACGTAAATGTGTGATAATAAGATTATAAGGTAATCAAATTATGAAAATAACCAGTAAGATCCTTAATACGTGGTAGCTATCATAATAGCTTCACGGCATGCAGGGTCTTAGTTCTCTGACCAGGGATCAAACCCATGCCCCGTGCATTGGCAGTATGGAGTCTTAACCACTAGACTGCCAGTGAAGCCCAAGACACCTTTTTATTTTTGACCATTTCTATTGGTCTTTCATCATCCATCTTTGTTCTTTGGCCCGTGTGGGCCTCCCATTGCAGTGGCCTCCCTCGCTGCAGAGCACCAGCTCTGGGCGCATGTGCTCCAGAGGCCTGGTTCGGTAGTTGGACACGTCAGTCCAGCTACTCCGTGGTACGTGGGATCCTCCCAGGCCAGGGATCAAACCGGTGCCCCTTGCACTGCAAGGCAGTGTCTTTACCCACTGGACCACCAGGGAAGCCCAGTTCAAGACACTTTTAAACCAGTCTCTAATTTTCAATTCAGGTATAGGGAAGTATATATGTATGTGTGTATGTATACACACACACACACACGACCTATTCAAGGAATCAAGGAATATATAAAAACATGTACTGCAAACACTATGTTTCTTCACAGCTTTGGCTTTTTCCCACCTGGAACCATGAAGTATGCAGGAGAGAAGAAAAAGAAGGTTCCCGCTGTGCCTGAAACCCTTAAGAAAAAGCGAAAGAATTTTGCAGAGCTTAAGATAAGCGCCCAAGAAAGAAGTTTGCCCAAAAGATGCTTCAAAAGGCAAGGAGGAAGCTTATCTATGAGAAAGCCAAGCACTACAACAAGGAATACAGGCAGATGTACGGGACTGAAATTTGAATGGCTAGAATGGCACGCAAAGCTGGCAACTTCTATGTCCCTGCAGAACCCAAATTGGCATTTGTCATCAGAATCAGAGGTATCGGGGCTTCCCCTGGTAGTCCAGTGGGTAAGTACACTGCCTTGCAGTGCAAGGGGCGCCGGTTCGATCCCTGGCCTGGGAAGATCCCATGTGCCACGGAGCGGCTGGACTGATGTGTCCAAATACTGAGCCGGAGCTCTGGAGCGCAAGCGCCCAGGGCCGGTGCTCTGCGACGACAGATGCCACCGTGATGGGAGGCCCACAGGAGCCAAAGAACAAAGACAGATGAGAATGGAGAAATGAAAGACCAATAGAAGTGGCCTGCCCGCTCCCCTCCCTCCCCAACCCAACCCCCGCCCAAAATAAATAAATAAATAAATCTTTAAAAAAAAAAAAAAAAAAGAATCAGAGGTATCAATAGTGTGAGCCCAAAGGTTCGAAAGGTGTTGCAGCTTCTTTGCCTCCGTCAGACCTTCAGTGGCACCTCTGTGAAGCTCAATAAGGCTTCAGGTAACATGCTGAGAACTGTGGAGCCGTACATTGCACAGGGGTATCCAAATCTGAAGTCGATAAATGAACCGATCAACAAGCCCTGATAGATAACACTTTGATTGCTAGATCTCTGGGAAAACATGGCATCATCTGCATGGAGGATCTGATTCATGAGATCTATACCGCTGGAAAACGTTTCAAAGAAGCAAATAACTTCCTGTGGCCCTTCAAACTGTCCTCTCCAGGAGGTGGAATGAAGAAAAAGACCACCCATTTTGTAGGAGGTGGAGATGCTGGCAACAGGGAAGACCCGATCAACAGGCTTATTAGAAGGATGAACTAAGGGGTCTACTATGATTATTTTTGTAATCTGGTCAGTTTTAATAAAACAGTTGAGGTTCCGCTGTGCCTGAAACCCTTAAGAAAAGCGAAAGAATTTTGCAGAGCTTAAGATAAGCGCCAAGAAAGAAGTTTGCCCAAAAGATGCTTCAAAAGGCAAGGAGGAAGCTTATCTATGAGAAAGCCAAGCACTACAACAAGGAATACAGGCAGATGTACGGGACTGAAATTTGAATGGCTAGAATGGCACGCAAAGCTGGCAACTTCTATGTCCCTGCAGAACCCAAATTGGCATTTGTCATCAGAATCAGAGGTATCGGGGCTTCCCCTGGTAGTCCAGTGGGTAAGTACACTGCCTTGCAGTGCAAGGGGCGCCGGTTCGATCCCTGGCCTGGGAAGATCCCATGTGCCACGGAGCGGCTGGACTGATGTGTCCAAATACTGAGCCGGAGCTCTGGAGCGCAAGCGCCCAGGGCCGGTGCTCTGCGACGACAGATGCCACCGTGATGGGAGGCCCACAGGAGCCAAAGAACAAAGACAGATGAGAATGGAGAAATGAAAGACCAATAGAAGTGGCCTGCCCGCTCCCCTCCCTCCCCAACCCAACCCCCGCCCAAAATAAATAAATAAATAAATCTTTAAAAAAAAAAAAAAAAAAGAATCAGAGGTATCAATAGTGTGAGCCCAAAGGTTCGAAAGGTGTTGCAGCTTCTTTGCCTCCGTCAGACCTTCAGTGGCACCTCTGTGAAGCTCAATAAGGCTTCAGGTAACATGCTGAGAACTGTGGAGCCGTACATTGCACAGGGGTATCCAAATCTGAAGTCGATAAATGAACCGATCAACAAGCCCTGATAGATAACACTTTGATTGCTAGATCTCTGGGAAAACATGGCATCATCTGCATGGAGGATCTGATTCATGAGATCTATACCGCTGGAAAACGTTTCAAAGAAGCAAATAACTTCCTGTGGCCCTTCAAACTGTCCTCTCCAGGAGGTGGAATGAAGAAAAAGACCACCCATTTTGTAGGAGGTGGAGATGCTGGCAACAGGGAAGACCCGATCAACAGGCTTATTAGAAGGATGAACTAAGGGGTCTACTATGATTATTTTTGTAATCTGGTCAGTTTTAATAAAACAGTTGAAACCAAAAAAAACTGTACTTTGTCTACATGTGAGAATGAATGTTACTCAGGCTTCCACTTTTCTTTGAAATTGCATTGCTTTAAACTTTAAATAGAAAGCATTCTAAGGGCTGGAACGCTCAAAATTCGACCAAAATTTGGGGTGTGCATTTTTGCAACTAAAACCTTAGACCACCATCTTTCATGTTCTCTGCCATACTCTTAAATGCATTAAATAGTAGGTAAGAGGGAAAAAATGGCAGTTAAAAACAGACTCCAGAGATCAAGATTCTAAATTAGGGGATCACAATATAATTTTCAAGTGCTCTGGTTGAACAGTGATGTGACTAGATGCGGTCACACCCGAGTCGGGATACTTCTAGGCATGGAGCTGTGGGAATCAAAGAGCACTGTCCTGGGAATAAACAGCAGTAGGAGGAAGTTTCTGTGTGATGCAAAAGGACCACTGACATTTACTTCTAGGTTGTTCCTCCTGCAATGGGAGGCCCACACAAGCCAAAGAACAAAGATGGCAATTAAAGACCAATAGAAGTGGCCCCCATCCAAAAAAAACCCAGTACTTCATGTATTCAAGATCTTAATTCATATTTCTAACTCTTTATTAGATTATATATAATCTACCAGGGTGTATTATAGGGATATTTGTAAGCTACAAAATACTGGACAGAATGCAAGTCTCATCAGCCTGAATATTGCACAGATGAGGTTTATAAGCTAAGCTGATTTTTAGTACCATATGTATAATCCAACACTGCAAACTAAATATTTCAAAGACATTTTTCATCTCATGATAGGACTTCTCAATAAACAAGAAAGCTGTGGCAACATGCTAGTTGGGTTTTTTTTTAATGTACAATGACAATGAGGTTGAATTTTAAGTAGCCTGAGACTTAAAGCTTTTCTCTTTGATTTACATATAACAAATTTTCCTGTTAGCTAATTTCCACAATGACGTCTGATGTTTTTAAATGCAAGAGATTTTGGTTAATCACACTTAAAGTAATTAATTACATCCTTTCAGATACTTAAACTAGAGAAGGGAATGGCAACTCACTCCAGTATTCTTGCCTGAATAATCCCATGGACAGAGGAGTCTGGTGGCTACAGTCCATGAGTTCAGTCACACAGGACTGAGCAACTAACACGACAGGTATTTAAAATGTGTCATATTATAGCAACCCCTCCCAATGTTTGTTTAAAAAATGGAAACACACTCATTTCTGAGAAGATATAATTCATTTAAAATTCATCCTATATCTTTCTAGTTTTCTTGATATTAAAACACAAATGCTGGGCTTCCCCTGGTGGTCCAGTGGGTAAGGACACTGCCTTGCAGTGCAAGGGGCGCCAGTTTGAGCCCTGGCCTGGGAAGATCCCACGTGCCGCGGAGCGGCTGAACTGACGTGTCCAATCACTGAGCCGGAGCTCTGGAGTGCAGAGCCGGCGCTCTGCAACGACAGACGCCACCACAATGGGAGGCCCACAGGAGCCAAAGAATGAAGACGAATGAAAGTAGAGAAATGAAAGACCAATAGAAGTGGCCCGCCCACTCCCCTCCCTCCCCAACCCGACCCCCCTCCCAAAGTAAATAAATAAATAAATCTTTAAAAAAAAAAAAAATGAATGCTGTTTTATGGGTTGTGTGATAATACTAGTTATCATAGAAACTTCACACTTAAGACCTCACATATCACTTAGGTTTGAAAACTTCAAAACTTACAAAGGTATGAATTTATATGCAAATGAAAACACATGCCCAGAAGTTGCCCAAAACCATTTGGTAGAACTGAGCCTTAACTCATGGCCATCCTCTGCTAGTTTCTCCATATTTGACATTAGAGCTGAGGTTTATAAGCTAAGCTGATTTTTAGTACCATATGTATAATCCAACACTGCAAACTAAATATTTCAAAGACATTTTTCATCTCATGATAGGACTTCTCAATAAACAAGAAAGCTGTGGCAACATGCTAGTTGGGTTTTTTTTTAATGTACAATGACAATGAGGTTGAATTTTAAGTAGCCTGAGACTTAAAGCTTTTCTCTTTGATTTACATATAACAAATTTTCCTGTTAGCTAATTTCCACAATGACGTCTGATGTTTTTAAATGCAAGAGATTTTGGTTAATCACACTTAAAGTAATTAATTACATCCTTTCAGATACTTAAACTAGAGAAGGGAATGGCAACTCACTCCAGTATTCTTGCCTGAATAATCCCATGGACAGAGGAGTCTGGTGGCTACAGTCCATGAGTTCAGTCACACAGGACTGAGCAACTAACACGACAGGTATTTAAAATGTGTCATATTATAGCAACCCCTCCCAATGTTTGTTTAAAAAATGGAAACACACTCATTTCTGAGAAGATATAATTCATTTAAAATTCATCCTATATCTTTCTAGTTTTCTTGATATTAAAACACAAATGCTGGGCTTCCCCTGGTGGTCCAGTGGGTAAGGACACTGCCTTGCAGTGCAAGGGGGGCCGGTTTGAGCCCGGGCCTGGGAAGTGCCCACGTGCCGCGGAGCGCTGAACTGACGTGTCAATCACTGAGCCGGAGCTCTGGAGTGCAGAGCCGGCGCTCTGCAACGACAGACGCCACCACAATGGGAGGCCCACAGGAGCCAAAGAATGAAGACGAATGAAAGTAGAGAAATGAAAGACCAATAGAAGTGGCTCACCAGGCCCCCTCCCTCCCCAACCCGCCCCCCCTCCCAAAGTAAATAAATAAATAAATCTTTAAAAAAAAAAAAAATGAATGCTGTTTTATGGGTTGTGTGATAATACTAGTTATCATAGAAACTTCACACTTAAGACCTCACATATCACTTAGGTTTGAAAACTTCAAAACTTACAAAGGTATGAATTTATATGCAAATGAAAACACATGCCCAGAAGTTGCCCAAAACCATTTGGTAGAACTGAGCCTTAACTCATGGCCATCCTCTGCTAGTTTCTCCTTAGTATTGTACATCGGTTCAAAGTTATCTAAACCTTTAAAAAGATGACAATGGACAACACCTTTAATATTACATAGTTCTCAGTAGTTACCTGATTAAGGATGTCTGCAAGGGGCTTATAAAGGGTTCACCTTAGTTTAAACCTTTGTTAAAATACACACTTCAAATGGCACCAAGTGAAGAGCACTTATTTGTCTCGTTTCCTACAAAATAAGTTAACATGAAGCAAAATAACTTCAGTGACAACAAATGCGTTTCATCATTTATTGAATGTTTAAGCTCCTGCACTAGGATTTTTACAAGCTGGTGAACACTGACAAATTATTTCTCCCACAGAACTATAATCACATGTTCTCGGACAGTATAAATATATGGTTGAGCTAACGTTAATACACATCACCATTTTATCAATTACATAATAAAACAAATTGTCAAGTATCCAAATATTAAGTTACACAGCCCAAAAGGTATATAAAATATTAAATGTCTGCTCAATTCATTAGCAGAAACCCACTTTTTTTTGCAAGAGAGGTTGGGAATCACACTTCAAACAAAACTAAGTTGGTAAACAACTTCAGATAAGTATGAAAAAAAATTACAAGAATTTCAGAAATTTTGATTAAGAATTGTTTTAGCTACAATAACAAAGTATTTCTACCTTTTAAAAAAATATTTACTAAATTAAAGCGCATATTCTACATGTTCTGCACAAGACAAAGGCAACATCTTACTAAAAATACTTAATAGCCCCCTCCCATTCTTTTTTCAGGCCCTCCCTGTAAGTTGCACCCCAAAGTGCAAACATTAAAATTAACTGTAAGGCTTTTTTTGTCTGGAGACATTAAAGACATGTGCTTCTGTACAATGTAGATTTTTAAAATGGAGGTCTTCTACAACACAAAATGAGAATTATATAAAGATATTAAATAATCACTGTAAGACCTGGTTAAAAAAAAAAAAAGGGAACAAATCTGATGTATACTGGTATGAACGTGGGAGATGTAAACATACTGTGAGCAAACAAACCTCATACTTTCTATGTTTGAAATGATGGAAGGAATAAACCACATAAGGTCCAGAGTGTTCATAGTTCCTGGGATTTGTTCTATTTGATACTAAAAGTATACAAGTATTGTGCTGGGTATTTTGGCACCTAGTCTTTCTAAATTTCTTATATATTGATAAGATTCTGGCATGGAAACAGATTTAAAGACATGACTCAGTACTGCATGATTTAAGGAAAGGTCAATTGGTACAAATTATAAGCACATTTTAAATGCTGAACAGCAAGAGTTCTTTGCTAGTTTCCAGATAGACTGATCATAACCTGAACAGAGGTTGCAATATTGACAGGCTTGTGGCCTGGTAAAACGGCTTTTCAACACTCCTATGGAAGCTTCATCAGACTTATTCACACCAAGCCAACATGTTGGCTAATATGTACGACAAATTACATCTTGTCTCAGGTTTCACCTCCAAGCAATGGGATCACACACCCTGGTTTTATTGAACACAACAGTTGTTTCTATGCCCGTTGGAGTCTTTGAAGCACAGCCGCATTTTAGGACGGTACTTCTCCAAATACAAAAGTTGCTTGCTGTTAAAAGCTCCTCTCCGTTTTCTAGAGGGGAAGAAAAAAGACAAAGTAATTAAAGTCCTCCTAATTAACACTTACTGTTCTATAGAAGGCAATTATCACCTTTCTTACAGCAACTTATCTTTTGATTATTAAACTGTGACTTAATGGAGAAATACGGATATTTACACATGTGTAAATAGGGAAAAAACTGTAAAAAAGTTAATGTTGTAAATCTTTGGGGTAGCGGTTATAAAATAGTAAAAAGTTATAAATCTATTTATATGAAACACAAGAAAAGGCCCTCCTTTGTTAAGTTGCACCCTAAAGTGCAAACATTAAAATTAACTGTAAGGCTTTTTTTGTCTGGAGACATTAAAGACATGTGCTTCTGTACAATGTAGATTTTTAAAATGGAGGTCTTCTACAACACAAAATGAGAATTATATAAAGATATTAAATAATCACTGTAAGACCTGGTTAAAAAAAAAAAAAGGGAACAAATCTGATGTATACTGGTATGAACGTGGGAGATGTAAACATACTGTGAGCAAACAAACCTCATACTTTCTATGTTTGAAATGATGGAAGGAATAAACCACATAAGGTCCAGAGTGTTCATAGTTCCTGGGATTTGTTCTATTTGATACTAAAAGTATACAAGTATTGTGCTGGGTATTTTGGCACCTAGTCTTTCTAAATTTCTTATATATTGATAAGATTCTGGCATGGAAACAGATTTAAAGACATGACTCAGTACTGCATGATTTAAGGAAAGGTCAATTGGTACAAATTATAAGCACATTTTAAATGCTGAACAGCAAGAGTTCTTTGCTAGTTTCCAGATAGACTGATCATAACCTGAACAGAGGTTGCAATATTGACAGGCTTGTGGCCTGGTAAAACTGCTTTTCAACACTCCTTTGGAAGCTTCATCAGACTTATTCACACCAAGCCAACATGCTGGCTAATATGTATGACAAATTCCATCTTGTCTCAGCTTTCACCTCCAAGCAATGGGATCACACACCCTGGTTTTATTGAACGCAACAGTTGTTTCTATGCCCGTTGGAGTCTTTGAAGCGCAGCCGCATTTTAGGACGGTACTTCTCCAAATACAAAAGTTGCTTGCTGTTAAAAGCTCCTCTCCGTTTTCTAGAGGGAAGAAAAAAGACAAAGTAATTAAAGTCCTCCTAATTAACACTTACTGTTCTATAGAAGGCAATTATCACCTTTCTTACAGCAACTTATCTTTTGATTATTAAACTGTGACTTAATGGAGAAATACGGATATTTACACATGTGTAAATAGGGAAAAAACTGTAAAAAAGTTAATGTTGTAAATCTTTGGGGTAGCGGTTATAAAATAGTAAAAAGTTATAAATCTATTTATATGAAATCCAAGAAAAGGCAAAACTGGTTTACTGTAATATGAGTCAGAAAGCAATTGCTTCTGGTGGCTGGGAAGATGACTATAAAAAGTCAAAGGCATTTTCTGGAATCACCAAAATATTCCATATATATTGCAAAGTAGTTATTTTACTTGGTGGTTATTCTTCTATCCTTGAGATCTATGCATTTTATTCTAATTAGACCTCCAAAAAAAGGGGCAAAGCAACTTAAGAATTTAAAGTAAATCAATAATTCACAGAATTATTACTGGATCAGAACCTTTATAGTATGAACATCAACACAGAATGTCAAAGATATTCCCTGGTGTTAATACTATCTTAAAAATGAACAAAATGGTCAGACAGGCTCTTAGAAACAAATGGCTTTCATAGTGTTAATAATATAAAATCACCAACATTTAATCAGGAAAAGTACAAAGGGAAAAGAACTTGTTAAATACATACTGTCTTATGAACTGTACTGCATCTTCATATTTCATTCCACCTTCAATTAATGCTAGGGCAACAAGCACTGGAGCTCTGATAAGATTAAGAATTTTGATAAATTGAATTTCAAAGTCAAATCCTGGAAAATTTAATACTCCAAATATCTTCCAATTCCAAAACACCATTATTTATACCACACTTCCTATGTTAATATCTATAGAAAACACTGGACGTAAGTACCATTTTCACATTAAACCCCGGTTTTTGTCTATACCAAACTGTTTCCTTAACTAACACAAGTCAGTCTAGAAATTAAGACTTACATTACTGAAGAGCAGTATCTTAATAAATGCAGACAATACTTCCTAAGTTCCAAGCAGTGAAAAGTATTTTCCACTTAACTATCTTTCAGAAAAAATTTGCCTCTTTGTTTTATTATTAATGAGACTGTGACACAGTTCCACACCAACCTCCCCAGAGGCTTTTTCATTTTACTTTTTCCACTTGGACTTCTTTGGGGGGCAGGGCATTGGTACAGTTTGCAAATATGGACAGTAGTTATTTACCACTACTGGGGTAATGAATTTCTACTGAATCAGGACTTCCAGAATGAAGAAATCTATCAAAAATATATCATAGTCAATGCAAAATTACCTTAGTGACAATTTGTATTTTTCTCCCAGTGAGCCTGGACAATGATTCTCAATACTATGGATATAGTTTAGAACACACAAATAAGTAATTCTGCCTAGAGAATTACCACAGCCTACGGAAGCCAGTATAAATTTCAGCAATAGCATTTGTCAGTTCCAAACATACTGGCATACATTACTCTGTTAATACTCACCTTCTTTGAAGTGAGTTAACAAAGCAAACTGACTCACAAACTGGCATCTGTCTTTATGGGAGTCAAACATCAAGCCTTCATTCAGCACCGAGACCAATACCACCACCTGGGTTTAGGGAAGTCTCTTACCTGCCAAGGCCTGCAACACAGTGAACAGCGATACAACAACCAGGATCTTCACGAAACTTAATTTTCACAAGACTTAACCAATCATCAACAATCTGGTTAGATGGTGGGGCCCTCATCAATACTATCTTAAAAATGAACAAAATGGTCAGACAGGCTCTTAGAAACAAATTTCATAGTGTTAATAATATAAAATCACCAACATTTAATCAGGAAAAGTACAAAGGGAAAAGAACTTGTTAAATACATACTGTCTTATGAACTGTACTGCATCTTCATATTTCATTCCACCTTCAATTAATGCTAGGGCAACAAGCACTGGAGCTCTGATAAGATTAAGAATTTTGATAAATTGAATTTCAAAGTCAAATCCTGGAAAATTTAATACTCCAAATATCTTCCAATTCCAAAACACCATTATTTATACCACACTTCCTATGTTAATATCTATAGAAAACACTGGACGTAAGTACCATTTTCACATTAAACCCCGGTTTTGTCTATACCAAACTGTTTCCTTAACTAACACAAGTCAGTCTAGAAATTAAGACTTACATTACTGAAGAGCAGTATCTTAATAAATGCAGACAATACTTCCTAAGTTCCAAGCAGTGAAAAGTATTTTCCACTTAACTATCTTTCAGAAAAAATTTGCCTCTTTGTTTTATTATTAATGAGACTGTGACACAGTTCCACACCAACCTCCCCAGAGGCTTTTTCATTTTACTTTTTCCACTTGGACTTCTTTGGGGGGCAGGGCATTGGTACAGTTTGCAAATATGGACAGTAGTTATTTACCACTACTGGGGTAATGAATTTCTACTGAATCAGGACTTCCAGAATGAAGAAATCTATCAAAAATATATCATAGTCAATGCAAAATTACCTTAGTGACAATTTGTATTTTTCTCCCAGTGAGCCTGGACAATGATTCTCAATACTATGGATATAGTTTAGAACACACAAATAAGTAATTCTGCCTAGAGAATTACCACAGCCTACGGAAGCCAGTATAAATTTCAGCAATAGCATTTGTCAGTTCCAAACATACTGGCATACATTACTCTGTTAATACTCACCTTCTTTGAAGTGAGTTAACAAAGCAAACTGACTCACAAACTGGCATCTGTCTTTATGGGAGTCAAACATCAAGCCTTCATTCAGCACCGAGACCAATACCACCACCTGGGTTTAGGGAAGTCTCTTACCTGCCAAGGCCTGCAACACAGTGAACAGCGATACAACAACCAGGATCTTCACGAAACTTAATTTTCACAAGACTTAACCAATCATCAACAATCTGGTTAGATGGTGGGGCACCATCATCAAAAGGCCAATCCTAAGTCAAAAGAATATACATTTTAGATTTTTAGCATAAATGCTACACTAATAATTCTAAAGTTCTAACCTCCAGATGTTTTCAAAGGCATTTTATCATGTTTAACACGTGATTTATGAGACCCCACAGTCAATGAAATGCAAATAAATGCTGAGTCTTTTATGAAGATCTTTTATTATTTCAAACTTCTGATCAGCTTTCACCTTTATTTGGAAGTAAGACTGTTCAATTTTAGAACAACTTAAAACATTAACCTCTGAAATCATGAGGTTTACCTGAATAAAACTGTAGCACAGTAAGCACAGAGAAACCATTAAACACTTACGAGAACATGGATGCCTTCTTTCTCCACAAGAGTAGTGTCGTAAGTTGCTTCACATACTCTTACTACTGTGGTAACTCCATACTTCTTAAGTTCCTGGATAAAACATGTAAACAATGAAGTCTATAAACCACATTATTTTTGCTATTTGTCACTTTGATCACTTCTAACAGGTATTACTGGTTAATGGAAAATCATGTATGTTTAATAGAGAAGCAAAGTCTTTTGCTTTAAATGACACACTAAAATGGCACTGAAAAAAGGCAATGTTAAACATCACCTATTTTTAATAAATTTTAAATTAAAAAAAATTCCATGACCCTTCATATACTGAAGTTATTTATAGTCACGGTAACACTGGCTGGCTGAAGCACTAACAAAAGAGGATTAGAAGCAATTCAGGAAGAAAGACCAAAGGAATCACCCAGGACAAAGTAATCTGACATGACTTATACTAATTCTTTAACCTTCTTCTCACTTGCAGCATATAGTGTATAGTTTAGAACATTAAAAGTGTATTTAATGATTCTAAAATCTCAAAAATGTGGTGCAAAACTCCCCACCATTATAGGTTATAGACTTTTAAGACTCAATGTATTACTACTAACTGTAACCCTTTGACATCGAAAAAATATATAGATAATACAAAAATATTAACTACTTCTATCATCTTGGGGGCCTATTTAATTTCTTATTATCTATAAATATTTATAAAATAAAATGCATGTGCATCCAAATTATTTAGCATTACAATCCTTATAGTCAAGAGAGGTTAAACAGTTAGCTTTGGGTATCTAGCAACCACCAGAAATAGAATTAGTAGGTCAGTAGCTGAAAATTGTATCCCAAGCATCAAAAGGGGGCCAAGACATAAACGAACTTTGGTTTATAGTTGTCGGTCATTATGCTAAACAAATGTAAAAAACCAACAAGTGGTACCTCCTTGCAACAAATTTATAAGCAAAAGCCGTACCTAACAGTTCACATATAAATTTAAATCAAGTAAACTATGAGGCATTTAGAATTAATTTCTAAGATATTAAGGCATCAAAACTTACCTCTATAAATTTGTTTAAGGTCGCATTCGTTGGATTGTGTGTAATAAGAAATCTCATGTTCTTGTATGTAACTTCCACAGGAGCTGGGCGGTTCATTCGAGCCATGTTAACTCAGTTAAAAAACACTCAATAGGAATATGAAAGAATTTAAAATATTGAATACAGAAATGAGGCAAAGAAACTGAGTCTACTTCAATATACTCCACTTGAAATTCTCAGTGCTTTGAGTATGAAGTTGGGAGTAATGGAAATGAAATGAACCTCCTAACAAGAAGCAGCAATTCTTCAATCCAGTAATACTGAGGCAATAGAAAGGAAGTGCACTGAGGTTTACCCCATCCAGGTCAGAACTCTTGTAAAAAAGGCTCCGTGGATTTCAATTCAGCACTTCTGTGTCCAGGTTAACCACTCTTATGGGGGGTTCTTGGTGGAGCAGTAATGAATTTCTACAGTTCACTTGTCTGCATAGAGGTCGTGCTGTGCCTGGCAGTAATCTCCACTGCCCTTCAGAAACTCCATAAATGTGTGACCGAGAACACCACAGAACTGCTGTTTAAAAGAAATGAGAAAAAGTTGTTTTCAATTCAAAAGGAACATGTTATGCTTTTACAGTAAGTGTAGCTATCTTTTCAAACCCAGGCCCAAGCCAACCTTTGAAATTTTACTTGAACCACAAAAACACAGGGGTAACTACAGATTAAATCAATAAGCAAAGATTACTTTAAACTGAAACTACTGATCTAATAGAAATATCCCTCATGAAATCACTGTTATATTTGCTGAATATCCCTTATACACATTCTTCTATTAATTACTCCTTTAATATTTGGCTATTTGGTTTACATTGTTATAAACTATTATTTATAACTTTCTATATTGATTTTTCTGACTACCAAATTATTTTTACGTATTATAAAAATTCACTATATTGGTCAATATAAGAAAAAACACACCAGTTTTCAAAATGCTTCCATATGTACTATCTCATTCGTTCCTTCAAAACCTATTAACTCTTGAACAGCTATTCCTCATCTGAGTCTCTGGAAGTTGATCAACTAGCTATGTGGAACATAAGCACACCACATACACAGAACTCACATTTATAACTATAAAAAAAAGATGTTTATAACTGTAACACTCTTTTGTATTTTTAAGTCAAAATTTCTTAAACTGAAATTTAATTCAAAGAAAAAGACAAGAGGAGAGTGGTAGTGTTGTTTAGTCACGAAGTCATGTTGACTCTCTGCAACCACATGGACTGTTGCCCACCAGGCTCCCCTCTCCATGTGATTTTCCAGTGGGTTGCAACCTCCTTTTCCAAGGGCAAGTGGTGGTGGGGAGGTGTAAATTACCTTACATTTCCTCCACAAATATCAAAAGCAAGGGAACTATTACTCATTAATTTTTTCCCAAGTTCCCTTCAAAGATCTAAATGATTTTATGCTAGCATCAAATAGAATACAGAAGTTCACAGGATATTTTCAGAATATATACAGGAAAAGCATTGATGTTGACATTAGTCTTCTTCCAAGTAGTTTACAAGGAATTTGTGTGGCTGGAAGTAAACAGAGAACTAAAAAAAAACTAGTAAGAGCACCAAGAGCCAGCCACTGCCCTTACAAGATATTATCTAGATAAGAAATGAAAAATTTTTCAATTCAAAAGGAACATGTTATGCTTTTACAGTAAGTGTAGCTATCTTTTCAAACCCAGGCCCAAGCCAACCTTTGAAATTTTACTTGAACCACAAAAACACAGGGGTAACTACAGATTAAATCAATAAGCAAAGATTACTTTAAACTGAAACTACTGATCTAATAGAAATATCCCTCATGAAATCACTGTTATATTTGCTGAATATCCCTTATACACATTCTTCTATTAATTACTCCTTTAATATTTGGCTATTTGGTTTACATTGTTATAAACTATTATTTATAACTTTCTATATTGATTTTTCTGACTACCAAATTATTTTTACGTATTATAAAAATTCACTATATTGGTCAATATAAGAAAAAACACACCAGTTTTCAAAATGCTTCCATATGTACTATCTCATTCGTTCCTTCAAAACCTATTAACTCTTGAACAGCTATTCCTCATCTGAGTCTCTGGAAGTTGATCAACTAGCTATGTGGAACATAAGCACACCACATACACAGAACTCACATTTATAACTATAAAAAAAAGATGTTTATAACTGTAACACTCTTTTGTATTTTTAAGTCAAAATTTCTTAAACTGAAATTTAATTCAAAGAAAAAGACAAGAGGAGAGTGGTAGTGTTGTTTAGTCACGAAGTCATGTTGACTCTCTGCAACCACATGGACTGTTGCCCACCAGGCTCCCCTCTCCATGTGATTTTCCAGTGGGTTGCAACCTCCTTTTCCAAGGGCAAGTGGTGGTGGGGAGGTGTAAATTACCTTACATTTCCTCCACAAATATCAAAAAGCAAGGTAACTATTACTCATTAATTTTTTCCCAAGTTCCCTTCAAAGATCTAAATGATTTTATGCTAGCATCAAATAGAATACAGAAGTTCACAGGATATTTTCAGAATATATACAGGAAAAGCATTGATGTTGACATTAGTCTTCTTCCAAGTAGTTTACAAGGAATTTGTGTGGCTGGAAGTAAACAGAGAACTAAAAAAAAACTAGTAAGAGCACCAAGAGCCAGCCACTGCCCTAAAAACTTTACAGGTATTCTTAAGGATAAATTACCTGATAAAATCTTAATCGAACGAATCTATTAGTTTTCTAAGCTCAAACACTAAAAAGCTTAAACTATCTGATCCCATTTTCACTTTACATCCCATGATATAGTTTCTAGAACCCAGATAAATTCTGAATAATAAAAGATCCAGCCAATCAAAGAAATCATCAAGTCAAAATCTTAGTTCATTTATCTGTGAAAATAAAGGAACTAGCCTTAGGAGCCATTTCTTACTAGGTGTCCCATAAGGAAGATAACGTTCACTGAATTTGTTCAAACTTGCCTTGCCATATTTTTTACTTCATTTACTTGCTAGCTGCATTGAGAAAAATAGTGATTAAATTGCTATTAACGAGTTTGCTCTATCAACAATGTGACAGCAGTAACTGGAAGTGATTCCAATCATATTTTCACCTCAAATCTTAAAAAGCTTATTGTGGCACCTTTACAATGACAGTGAATAAAAGTAACTTGCAAAGCTGTTAAGGCTAAGGACTCTCAATCTCAGCACTCCGATTTCCAGATGCTTCCTTCTTTCAACTGAAAGCCAATTTATGCACAGTATTGCATACCACTGATTTCCATATTTAACAGCTAAAATTCCTACAACAGCTGAGTCTGGCCATATCCTTTACGATTAGGCTGTTCCAGGAGAAGTCACAGAAAGCAAAACAGAAATAATTCCTTTAACGAAATGGTTAGGGTTAGGTTGGTGGAGGGTCCATGGGGCCTAGCCATTCCAGGAGGCAGTGGTTGCAAAAGATTTCCCCTTGTGTTGGAAGAATAGTAGTTGAACTCTTGTTTTCCGCTTCTTGGCAGATGGCCGCTCAAATACATCTCGTACCCCAGCTGCCTTTTCTTTAAAGAACTTTTGTGTTCTGGGCACTCTCTTGGTCCCATGCTGAGTCAAAGAAGGTGCTGTCTTGATCCACGAGGTGGGTGTATTTGGTACGACCAAAGTGTCCCAAGTTCTTGACCTGCATGACTTTGGGAAGAATGGTTTTGTTGAAATGATCCTCCAGGGTAGGTGCGCTGAAATCTCTCCTGTATACTTTCTTCATCCTCATCCATGAAGAAGACACCCCGATGGTAATACTTCTGTGGGAACTTATATTTGCCCTTAATGTTGTTTGTTGGTAATGATTTTGCCATTTGGCCAAAGCTTGGCTCTCCTCTCTTCCTCAGTTAGGTTTCTCATGCGTTCAATTTCTGCTTTCTCTTTCTAGATCCAGCCAATCAAAGAAATCATCAAGTCAAAATCTTAGTTCATTTATCTGTGAAAATAAAGGAACTAGCCTTAGGAGCCATTTCTTACTAGGTGTCCCATAAGGAAGATAACGTTCACTGAATTTGTTCAAACTTGCCTTGCCATATTTTTTACTTCATTTACTTGCTAGCTGCATTGAGAAAAATAGTGATTAAATTGCTATTAACGAGTTTGCTCTATCAACAATGTGACAGCAGTAACTGGAAGTGATTCCAATCATATTTTCACCTCAAATCTTAAAAAGCTTATTGTGGCACCTTTACAATGACAGTGAATAAAAGTAACTTGCAAAGCTGTTAAGGCTAAGGACTCTCAATCTCAGCACTCCGATTTCCAGATGCTTCCTTCTTTCAACTGAAAGCCAATTTATGCACAGTATTGCATACCACTGATTTCCATATTTAACAGCTAAAATTCCTACAACAGCTGAGTCTGGCCATATCCTTTACGATTAGGCTGTTCCAGGAGAAGTCACAGAAAGCAAAACAGAAATAATTCCTTTAACGAAATGGTTAGGGTTAGGTTGGTGGAGGGTCCATGGGGCCTAGCCATTCCAGGAGGCAGTGGTTGCAAAAGATTTCCCCTTGTGTTGGAAGAATAGTAGTTGAACTCTTGTTTTCCGCTTCTTGGCAGATGGCCGCTCAAATACATCTCGTACCCCAGCTGCCTTTTCTTTAAAGAACTTTTGTGTTCTGGGCACTCTCTTGGTCCCATGCTGAGTCAAAGAAGGTGCTGTCTTGATCCACGAGGTGGGTGTATTTGGTACGACCAAAGTGTCCCAAGTTCTTGACCTGCATGACTTTGGGAAGAATGGTTTTGTTGAAATGATCCTCCAGGGTAGGTGCGCTGAAATCTCTCCTGTATACTTTCTTCATCCTCATCCATGAAGAAGACACCCCGATGGTAATACTTCTGTGGGAACTTATATTTGCCCTTAATGTTGTTTGTTGGTAATGATTTTGCCATTTGGCCAAAGCTTGGCTCTCCTCTCTTCCTCAGTTAGGTTTCTCATGCGTTCAATTTCTGCTTTCTCTTTCTCAAGCGCTTCTCTCTCGATTCTTTTTAGCTCCCGCACTTTCCAGGCCTCATATTCCTCATCATTTTCGACGTCAGTATTGAGTGCATCCAAGGCGGCCAGGACCCCTCGTTCTCCTCCAGCTCTTTCTTTGTTTCCTCCTCTACAATCTGGAGCGTGTGCCTGCGTCTCTCCTAGGCCATGTGTCTGGCCTCCTGCTCCAGCTCCTTCTGTTTCAACGCTCCGGCCTCACGCTCTTGAACTGTCATCTGGTCTTTCTTCCGAACGAAGACGGGCTTCAGGCGAGGCTCCATCTTGTCTTCACTGTCTGTGGACTCTGCATACTCAGACTCGTCCCCAGAACGTCCCTCATCTTCCACCTCCATGACTTCCAGCTCTTCATTTTTTCTCTCCTGTGCTCTCTGACGCATCATGCCGCGGCGCCTTTCTATTTCCTCTTCATCAATCTCTTCCTCTTCTTCACTGCTGTCTTCTCGTTCCATGCGCCAAGGATCTCCTTCTGCTTCAGAGTCACTTTCTCCAACCACTTCAGGCTCCACTATTTTCCGATGTCAAGCCAATCTCTCCTCCATTATCTTCGCTGATGCCGAGGGTCGCTGGACGAGTCCTCCTCCTGCTCCTCTGGCTCTGCTTCTTGCTCTTCGGCTTTCTTAATGAACTGAAACTCTTCATCCTCCTCGTCTGAGGACTCCACAGGGGCACAGTCTGGCCTCTTTCCCGACACATGACGTTTTACCTTCACTTTTTCCATCGAAATCTCACCTTTCTCATTGCGAACTGGGACGGCTCTCTTGGTCCCATGCTGAGTCAAAGAAGGTGCTGTCTTGATCCACGAGGTGGGTGTATTTGGTACGACCAAAGTGTCCCAAGTTCTTGACCTGCATGACTTTGGGAAGAATGGTTTTGTTGAAATGATCCTCCAGGGTAGGTGCGCTGAAATCTCTCCTGTATACTTTCTTCATCCTCATCCATGAAGAAGACACCCCGATGGTAATACTTCTGTGGGAACTTATATTTGCCCTTAATGTTGTTTGTTGGTAATGATTTTGCCATTTGGCCAAAGCTTGGCTCTCCTCTCTTCCTCAGTTAGGTTTCTCATGCGTTCAATTTCTGCTTTCTCTTTCTCAAGCGCTTCTCTCTCGATTCTTTTTAGCTCCCGCACTTTCCAGGCCTCATATTCCTCATCATTTTCGACGTCAGTATTGAGTGCATCCAAGGCGGCCAGGACCCCTCGTTCTCCTCCAGCTCTTTCTTTGTTTCCTCCTCTACAATCTGGAGCGTGTGCCTGCGTCTCTCCTAGGCCATGTGTCTGGCCTCCTGCTCCAGCTCCTTCTGTTTCAACGCTCCGGCCTCACGCTCTTGAACTGTCATCTGGTCTTTCTTCCGAACGAAGACGGGCTTCAGGCGAGGCTCCATCTTGTCTTCACTGTCTGTGGACTCTGCATACTCAGACTCGTCCCCAGAACGTCCCTCATCTTCCACCTCCATGACTTCCAGCTCTTCATTTTTTCTCTCCTGTGCTCTCTGACGCATCATGCCGCGGCGCCTTTCTATTTCCTCTTCATCAATCTCTTCCTCTTCTTCACTGCTGTCTTCTCGTTCCATGCGCCAAGGATCTCCTTCTGCTTCAGAGTCACTTTCTCCAACCACTTCAGGCTCCACTATTTTCCGATGTCAAGCCAATCTCTCCTCCATTATCTTCGCTGATGCCGAGGGTCGCTGGACGAGTCCTCCTCCTGCTCCTCTGGCTCTGCTTCTTGCTCTTCGGCTTTCTTAATGAACTGAAACTCTTCATCCTCCTCGTCTGAGGACTCCACAGGGGCACAGTCTGGCCTCTTTCCCGACACATGACGTTTTACCTTCACTTTTTCCATCGAAATCTCACCTTTCTCATTGCGAACTGGGACGGCCCCAGCCGTAGACTGAATGGGCGGTTGTTTCATGAGTGAGTTTGGGACCGACATGTTGGCGGCGGCAACAGTGACTCCGAGGCGCGACTGATTCCCAAGTGAACAGCTACAACGTCAAGGAACAGAAAACGAACCCGGTTCTCCTAAGGCTGCTGGATCCTGCGCGACTGATAGAAAAGCCCCTTAGGGCGGAGCTAGAAAAACCGGCTCCAGCTGTGTCCGGAATCTTCCCGCCCAGATAAGAGTACAGCTGACTTACGTTTTTTAAATGCTTCTGTGCAGCAGCAAGACCTTGCCCCTCCCGACTTGACCCTGAGCAGATAAAAGCCCCTTACCCTTACGACTGTGGGGGATGAGGGAAAGACAGATGGATTTCCACAAAAGCAGAAATGATCGAATGTCTAACATCTTTCTCTCTTGCCCAAGTCATCTATCGTCGGTTTCTTCGCCCCAGCAAAAACTACTCATGATAAGAAGTTTGAAAACGTCAGGTACTATTCTCATCCCATTTATCAACTGCATATCAAAACAGGAACACACGGTGGGGGGGACCCAATTTCCGTGCACAAGTTTTGTCATATTAGAACCAAAGCACTTTATCTCTGTAACCAACTGTTTAACAAATGGTTAGCTGGAGAGTTTGCTCCACACCTGATAGTTTAGATAATGCACTTGGAATAAAACATGCAGGAAAAGCTACTCAATGCTAGAGAATTATCTAGCATTCTTGGCTTCAACTTCTTCATTGCTATCACACACAACTCATATAAAAAGAGTAAGAGGATGAGAATTCCCTGGCGGTTCAGTGGCTAGGACTCCGCGCTCTCACTGCCACGGGTTCAAGCCCTCCTGGTCGGGGAACTAAGACCCCATAAGGCTTTCCGTGCAGCCAAAAAAAAAAAGAGGCACTGGTTCGTAATCTGGATCCCAAGCAAGTCAACGGTCCCAGTTGCAAATAACAACTTCATACTCTTGCAAGAGCACCGAGTTCTACGGACAGGAGCTCAACCTCATTCTCGTCTGGCTGGCCCCTGCGCCGCCAGCCAGAGGCAACCACCGAGTTTCAGGAACTGCCTAAGGGCCCGTTCAAGGGGGACGGCACCAGACTGAATGGGCGGTTGTTTCATGAGTGAGTTTGGGACCGACATGTTGGCGGCGGCAACAGTGACTCCGAGCGACTGATTCCCAAGTGAACAGCTACAACGTCAAGGAACAGAAAACGAACCCGGTTCTCCTAAGGCTGCTGGATCCTGCGCGACTGATAGAAAAGCCCCTTAGGGCGGAGCTAGAAAAACCGGCTCCAGCTGTGTCCGGAATCTTCCCGCCCAGATAAGAGTACAGCTGACTTACGTTTTTTAAATGCTTCTGTGCAGCAGCAAGACCTTGCCCCTCCCGACTTGACCCTGAGCAGATAAAAGCCCCTTACCCTTACGACTGTGGGGGATGAGGGAAAGACAGATGGATTTCCACAAAAGCAGAAATGATCGAATGTCTAACATCTTTCTCTCTTGCCCAAGTCATCTATCGTCGGTTTCTTCGCCCCAGCAAAAACTACTCATGATAAGAAGTTTGAAAACGTCAGGTACTATTCTCATCCCATTTATCAACTGCATATCAAAACAGGAACACACGGTGGGGGGGACCCAATTTCCGTGCACAAGTTTTGTCATATTAGAACCAAAGCACTTTATCTCTGTAACCAACTGTTTAACAAATGGTTAGCTGGAGAGTTTGCTCCACACCTGATAGTTTAGATAATGCACTTGGAATAAAACATGCAGGAAAAGCTACTCAATGCTAGAGAATTATCTAGCATTCTTGGCTTCAACTTCTTCATTGCTATCACACACAACTCATATAAAAAGAGTAAGAGGATGAGAATTCCCTGGCGGTTCAGTGGCTAGGACTCCGCGCTCTCACTGCCACGGGTTCAAGCCCTCCTGGTCGGGGAACTAAGACCCCATAAGGCTTTCCGTGCAGCCAAAAAAAAAAGAGGCACTGGTTCGTAATCTGGATCCCAAGCAAGTCAACGGTCCCAGTTGCAAATAACAACTTCATACTCTTGCAAGAGCACCGAGTTCTACGGACAGGAGCTCAACCTCATTCTCGTCTGGCTGGCCCCTGCGCCGCCGCCAGCCAGAGGCAACCACCCGAGTTTCAGGAACTGCCTAAGGGCCCCGATTACAAAGCGCCGCCGGGGCGCTCGAGGCCGGCGGGGAGCGCGCCCGCCACTCCCGAGGCTCGGACCCCGCCGCTTCCCGCCGGCCCGCCTCGCCCCGCCCCGCCGCGGGGCAGCGACAAGCCTGGACTTGCTCCCGCGGCCCGGGCGGGCGTGCGGGCGGCTCACCTGGCAGGGCCGCGCGGGCCCGGGTCACGGGTTCGCGGCGCGCCTTCAGTCCGGCGCCGGCACCGAGGCCATTTTGTCGGAGCGCCGGTCCCGGCTGCGGAGCGCAGGGTGGCCGCACAGGCCCAGGCCCGCCGGCTCTGCGCCGGGGATCCCTGCCCAGCCCGCGAGCAGCCGCCGCGCCCGCCCGCCCGCCCGCCGGGTCTGGGGGCGCGCCCGCCGCAGTGACGCGCCGCCTGCGCCCCGCCCGGGCCACGTCCCCGCTCCCGGGGCCCCGCGGCAAACAAAGGGGCCTCCGGGCGCCGGCCAAGCCCGCAGGACGCCGGGGCGAGGCGCCGGTCACAAAAGCGGCTTCTGTGCCGCGGCGCAGCCCGGCGCCCCGCCCGCGGCCCCGGCGCCCGTCCGCCGCCGAGACCGCCGGGACTCCGGCCGAGACGCGGGGGGCGCCGGGCGCCTAACAAAGGCGGCGGCGCGGGGCGCGGGTACTCACAGGAATATGTCTACTCATTGAAGATTGTGGCCTAATCATACAGCCGGTCCCGAGGCGGCGGCGGCAGGGCAGGGGCGGCGGTGGTCTTCTTCATTGCTATCACACACAACTCATATAAAAAGAGTAAGAGGATGAGAATTCCCTGGCGGTTCAGTGGCTAGGACTCCGCGCTCTCACTGCCACGGGTTCAAGCCCTCCTGGTCGGGGAACTAAGACCCCATAAGGCTTTCCGTGCAGCCAAAAAAAAAAAGAGGCACTGGTTCGTAATCTGGATCCCAAGCAAGTCAACGGTCCCAGTTGCAAATAACAACTTCATACTCTTGCAAGAGCACCGAGTTCTACGGACAGGAGCTCAACCTCATTCTCGTCTGGCTGGCCCCTGCGCCGCCGCCAGCCAGAGGCAACCACCCGAGTTTCAGGAACTGCCTAAGGGCCCCGATTACAAAGCGCCGCCGGGGCGCTCGAGGCCGGCGGGGAGCGCGCCCGCCACTCCCGAGGCTCGGACCCCGCCGCTTCCCGCCGGCCCGCCTCGCCCCGCCCCGCCGCGGGGCAGCGACAAGCCTGGACTTGCTCCCGCGGCCCGGGCGGGCGTGCGGGCGGCTCACCTGGCAGGGCCGCGCGGGCCCGGGTCACGGGTTCGCGGCGCGCCTTCAGTCCGGCGCCGGCACCGAGGCCATTTTGTCGGAGCGCCGGTCCCGGCTGCGGAGCGCAGGGTGGCCGCACAGGCCCAGGCCCGCCGGCTCTGCGCCGGGGATCCCTGCCCAGCCCGCGAGCAGCCGCCGCGCCCGCCCGCCCGCCCGCCGGGTCTGGGGGCGCGCCCGCCGCAGTGACGCGCCGCCTGCGCCCCGCCCGGGCCACGTCCCCGCTCCCGGGGCCCCGCGGCAAACAAAGGGGCCTCCGGGCGCCGGCCAAGCCCGCAGGACGCCGGGGCGAGGCGCCGGTCACAAAAGCGGCTTCTGTGCCGCGGCGCAGCCCGGCGCCCCGCCCGCGGCCCCGGCGCCCGTCCGCCGCCGAGACCGCCGGGACTCCGGCCGAGACGCGGGGGGCGCCGGGCGCCTAACAAAGGCGGCGGCGCGGGGCGCGGGTACTCACAGGAATATGTCTACTCATTGAAGATTGTGGCCTAATCATACAGCCGGTCCCGAGGCGGCGGCGGCAGGGCAGGGGCGGCGGTGGTCGTCGTGGGGCGGCGGCGGCGGCTTCGCGGGCGGCGGCGGAGGCACCAGAGTCGATCCTGCAGCGAGCGGCTCCGACCAGAGCGCGCAGCCTCGCCAGCCCCGCAGTCCAAGGAGCCAATACGTGCGCCGAGGCGCGCTTGCGTCATAAGCCCTCCTATTTGTAGCCGGCGTGACGCGAACACCCCGCCGACCAATCGCAGCCGGGCTCCAGGCCGAGTGCCGGCACGAGGGGGCGGTCCCCGCGGACGTCACGGCGCGGCGGCGGCTGCCGGTGTGAACCGGTTGATGAATGGCGCCGCGCCGCAGTGAGAGTGCTGCGGGGCGGGGGAGGGAAGGGGTCCGGGAAAGGCCCGGCGTGGGAGGCGATGGCAAACTACCTGATTAAACCCCCAGAGGGAGTGCACTCCTGTCACAGGAGGAGGCCTGAAGTTGGCCTTCGCTTAAAAGGCAGTCCCCTCGGGGCCGGAACCCAGTCCCATTCCCGGCTCGGCTTCCTTTAGCCGTGAGTCAAACCACGGTCAGCTTTGCCAGCGGTTTACCTTGGCACCTGTACTCTGCGATCCCCGTCATCGATAGTGTTTCTGTGCGTGCCTCGGCCCTGGCCGCACGAGCGCAGGTGCGGGCACGTTCAAGCGAGGAGGACTTAATTCAGCGAGTATCCTAAAGACTAGAGACGATCTTGGGAGGCAGATAGAGCCCTCTGCTCGCCACAGGCTTTCTTGGTCACGCCTTCCTACTACGCACGCGGCCGACTGCAGTTGGCTCAAGCGTGGCATTTGGAAAACGCATGCATCCTTTGTACTGCTGCTCACTTGATGCGTTGTCACGAATAACTAAAGGTTAGGCAGTGTTTTAAGAACGAAGAGGATTCGATTTGGTCAAGAACTGATGCAATTCTTTGCGTCAAAGCTATAAGCCCGCCGCCGAGACCGCCGGGACTCCGGCCGAGACGCGGGGCGCCGGGCGCCTAACAAAGGCGGCGGCGCGGGGCGCGGGTACTCACAGGAATATGTCTACTCATTGAAGATTGTGGCCTAATCATACAGCCGGTCCCGAGGCGGCGGCGGCAGGGCAGGGGCGGCGGTGGTCGTCGTGGGGCGGCGGCGGCGGCTTCGCGGGCGGCGGCGGAGGCACCAGAGTCGATCCTGCAGCGAGCGGCTCCGACCAGAGCGCGCAGCCTCGCCAGCCCCGCAGTCCAAGGAGCCAATACGTGCGCCGAGGCGCGCTTGCGTCATAAGCCCTCCTATTTGTAGCCGGCGTGACGCGAACACCCCGCCGACCAATCGCAGCCGGGCTCCAGGCCGAGTGCCGGCACGAGGGGGCGGTCCCCGCGGACGTCACGGCGCGGCGGCGGCTGCCGGTGTGAACCGGTTGATGAATGGCGCCGCGCCGCAGTGAGAGTGCTGCGGGGCGGGGGAGGGAAGGGGTCCGGGAAAGGCCCGGCGTGGGAGGCGATGGCAAACTACCTGATTAAACCCCCAGAGGGAGTGCACTCCTGTCACAGGAGGAGGCCTGAAGTTGGCCTTCGCTTAAAAGGCAGTCCCCTCGGGGCCGGAACCCAGTCCCATTCCCGGCTCGGCTTCCTTTAGCCGTGAGTCAAACCACGGTCAGCTTTGCCAGCGGTTTACCTTGGCACCTGTACTCTGCGATCCCCGTCATCGATAGTGTTTCTGTGCGTGCCTCGGCCCTGGCCGCACGAGCGCAGGTGCGGGCACGTTCAAGCGAGGAGGACTTAATTCAGCGAGTATCCTAAAGACTAGAGACGATCTTGGGAGGCAGATAGAGCCCTCTGCTCGCCACAGGCTTTCTTGGTCACGCCTTCCTACTACGCACGCGGCCGACTGCAGTTGGCTCAAGCGTGGCATTTGGAAAACGCATGCATCCTTTGTACTGCTGCTCACTTGATGCGTTGTCACGAATAACTAAAGGTTAGGCAGTGTTTTAAGAACGAAGAGGATTCGATTTGGTCAAGAACTGATGCAATTCTTTGCGTCAAAGCTAAAGCTTTCCTCCCCATTTTCAGAATTGTTCCACTGTCATCATAATTTAGGTCCTTAAAAAGTAAAGCCTGATCACCATTGTTCTGTTAACACATGGACAACTCTCATTTATATTCTGAAAACTTTCTCCTCGGCTTTCTAGAAGGAGTAAATGGGAGTTTTACCTGCTTTGAAGAACTCGGTTTTCTGCTAACCCTGAGACCTTTTGTAGGCTGTTTTCACTGAGCATAGATTGGAGAGGGCTTTAGGAATCAAATTGTTTTCTCAGTGTACTGCAGCATCTTAGGATTTATTAGCACTTCTATCTAGAAAAACTGTGTTGCATAGATACTCAGCTTTTTAATAAACATATACTCTGTAAGTCAGGTGCTTTCAGAAAAGAGAATTAGGTCAGGTAGGGTTTTACAGGAACAAGGTCAAATTATCCTTAAAGAAATCGCTTGCCTCAGAAACTTTTGATTCCATCTAAGTCAAGAAAAATCAAAGAGCTTGAGAAATAATGTGCCTTCATTACATAAAAATTTAACAGTTTTATATGCCAGAGTCTTTTGACAAAGTTAAAAATGCTTAATGGCCCACTGAAAGTACTGGCGATGTATCACAGGCAGAATTAATACCATAGTGAATCAAATGCTTGACCAACATCTGCAATAGTGTGGTTAAAAAACACGTTCAGTCAGCTACTCTCTCCAAAAGTTTGTCAGCTTACTGATGCTAGTTGGAAGAGTGAAAGCTTTTAAAAATGATTTGGTAGGATGAAATCCCAGTCTTAACTAGATTTATACTAGCCTTGTGAGCCAGATGGGCTCACGTTCAAGCGAGGAGGACTTAATTCAGCGAGTATCCTAAGACTAGAGACGATCTTGGGAGGCAGATAGAGCCTCTGCTCGCCACAGGCTTTCTTGGTCACGCCTTCCTACTACGCACGCGGCCGACTGCAGTTGGCTCAAGCGTGGCATTTGGAAAACGCATGCATCCTTTGTACTGCTGCTCACTTGATGCGTTGTCACGAATAACTAAAGGTTAGGCAGTGTTTTAAGAACGAAGAGGATTCGATTTGGTCAAGAACTGATGCAATTCTTTGCGTCAAAGCTAAAGCTTTCCTCCCCCCCCCCCCCCATTTTCAGAATTGTTCCACTGTCATCATAATTTAGGTCCTTAAAAAGTAAAGCCTGATCACCATTGTTCTGTTAACACATGGACAACTCTCATTTATATTCTGAAAACTTTCTCCTCGGCTTTCTAGAAGGAGTAAATGGGAGTTTTACCTGCTTTGAAGAACTCGGTTTTCTGCTAACCCTGAGACCTTTTGTAGGCTGTTTTCACTGAGCATAGATTGGAGAGGGCTTTAGGAATCAAATTGTTTTCTCAGTGTACTGCAGCATCTTAGGATTTATTAGCACTTCTATCTAGAAAAACTGTGTTGCATAGATACTCAGCTTTTTAATAAACATATACTCTGTAAGTCAGGTGCTTTCAGAAAAGAGAATTAGGTCAGGTAGGGTTTTACAGGAACAAGGTCAAATTATCCTTAAAGAAATCGCTTGCCTCAGAAACTTTTGATTCCATCTAAGTCAAGAAAAATCAAAGAGCTTGAGAAATAATGTGCCTTCATTACATAAAAATTTAACAGTTTTATATGCCAGAGTCTTTTGACAAAGTTAAAAATGCTTAATGGCCCACTGAAAGTACTGGCGATGTATCACAGGCAGAATTAATACCATAGTGAATCAAATGCTTGACCAACATCTGCAATAGTGTGGTTAAAAAACACGTTCAGTCAGCTACTCTCTCTCCAAAAGTTTGTCAGCTTACTGATGCTAGTTGGAAGAGTGAAAGCTTTTTAAAAAATGATTTGGTAGGATGAGATATACATTCAGCCAAGCAGAGCCAAATCAGTATTAACCAGCTTTCTTGTAGAACTTGTGATACAAGTTGAGCCTTGTGAGCCAGATCTGTAATTATCACAAGCAGTGCTGACTTGAAATATCCAGTCAGCTGTTGCTCATCCAGCTCTAAAAAGATGGGCTCAGACACACAAGTGGACTTAGCAGCTTTGCAGGGGATCAATGGCAGGGAGGTCTTAGCACCTCAGATGAGGTACTGCCTTGTTCTACTTTGAAAAGACAAGGATGAAAAACTAGATGAAGCTTTGACCTTAAAGGAAAAAAAAAAACAAAACGTGAAACAATATATATTATTAAATGTGGTCGAGGCAGTCATGGGCCTGCTGCTTTGGCAACTGCCATGTTTATATGTATCCTGTGGTTGAACGTGCCTGCTAAGCATGTGTGCTGTATTGAGCCTACTTCGAGAACAGTGGTCCATCCTGTCATTGGTTACAAGGCTCCTGAAGTGGGAGTACTACTCACTAACCTCTATACATTTGCACTTGGAGCATCAGCACCCGAACTTACTGAGCCAACAAGCTTGCAAATAGTGGTTCAGACATCCAGAAGTAAGGAAACACCTCTGAAAAGGCAATGCTACAGAAAGAATCCCTAAGATGGAAAACTCCAGCTGTACAGAATCCCCTTGAGCAGTTAATACTTTTCTCAGCAAAACATGCGTCCTGATCTCATCATGGTAGGCAGGACTTTTCATCAGTATATGTAAGATGCAAATACCAACAATTTGAGGGTGGGGTAAAGGAGATTATAAGAGCATTGAGGAGAATCCTTATGAAAGGTGAAACACGGCAGAGGATTACAAATCAGCAAAAACTGATGATAAAAAAGAGCAGAGAAATCTTTACAGGATGGTAGATCTACTGGTAAACATTGAATGATTCCACTTATACAAGACATAAAAAAGAAAGGAAGATTTCAACTCTATCTTCTTGGATGTAGGGTTCAAAGTTCATAGTGCCAAATCAATGCTTACTTGTGGGGAAAACTTGTGAAATTTACAGCTAGTTGGAAGAGTGAAAGCTTTTTAAAAAATGATTTGGTAGGATGAGATATACATTCAGCCAAGCAGAGCCAAATCAGTATTAACCAGCTTTCTTGTAGAACTTGTGATACAAGTTGAGCCTTGTGAGCCAGATCTGTAATTATCACAAGCAGTGCTGACTTGAAATATCCAGTCAGCTGTTGCTCATCCAGCTCTAAAAAGATGGGCTCAGACACACAAGTGGACTTAGCAGCTTTGCAGGGGATCAATGGCAGGGAGGTCTTAGCACCTCAGATGAGGTACTGCCTTGTTCTACTTTGAAAAGACAAGGATGAAAAACTAGATGAAGCTTTGACCTTAAAGGAAAAAAAAAAACAAAACGTGAAACAATATATATTATTAAATGTGGTCGAGGCAGTCATGGGCCTGCTGCTTTGGCAACTGCCATGTTTATATGTATCCTGTGGTTGAACGTGCCTGCTAAGCATGTGTGCTGTATTGAGCCTACTTCGAGAACAGTGGTCCATCCTGTCATTGGTTACAAGGCTCCTGAAGTGGGAGTACTACTCACTAACCTCTATACATTTGCACTTGGAGCATCAGCACCCGAACTTACTGAGCCAACAAGCTTGCAAATAGTGGTTCAGACATCCAGAAGTAAGGAAACACCTCTGAAAAGGCAATGCTACAGAAAGAATCCCTAAGATGGAAAACTCCAGCTGTACAGAATCCCCTTGAGCAGTTAATACTTTTCTCAGCAAAACATGCGTCCTGATCTCATCATGGTAGGCAGGACTTTTCATCAGTATATGTAAGATGCAAATACCAACAATTTGAGGGTGGGGTAAAGGAGATTATAAGAGCATTGAGGAGAATCCTTATGAAAGGTGAAACACGGCAGAGGATTACAAATCAGCAAAAACTGATGATAAAAAAGAGCAGAGAAATCTTTACAGGATGGTAGATCTACTGGTAAACATTGAATGATTCCACTTATACAAGACATAAAAAAGAAAGGAAGATTTCAACTCTATCTTCTTGGATGTAGGGTTACGAATGGTAGGTTGAGGCTTTGAAGAAGTTTGATCAAAAAAATTTAATAAAGCAAGGGTATTACCATTGCAATGATAGGTCAAATGTGATGATAACAACCTAGAAAAAAATTACTACATTGAAAAGTATAATAATGTATCAATTGTTCTCAATAGAGGCAAATATCCAGTGAATGTCTGGATACCAGTGGATCTTAAGTATATCCTCAAACTTAAAAAGTGTCCTAAAAATTCATGGATACAACCATGGCTCCTCTTAACATTATAACAGTTTCTTTTGCTGTTAAGAAACAGCCTATTTTATGTCTAAAATAAACCTGCTTGTGTGAATTGTTTTAAAAAATGTTAAATGGAAACTATACTTAAATTTCTGCGAACATACAATTTTCAGTGTGTGATGAACGTTGTTTAAAACTAAAGCATGCTCTGTGTTAAAAAGTGACAGTCTTCTTCCCAGAAGTTTTTGATTTAAAGTTTTGTTGTCTTTTTAATAGCTGTATGTTTTGTGTGTTTATTACTTTTCGATTGAAGTATGATTGACATATATTAGCTTCATGTGTATGAAATGATTCAGTATCTGTGTATTTCACAAAATAATCACCACAATAAGTCTCATTTGTAAGTATGATTTTCTTGGGATGAGGATATCAAAGTCTTTTTAAAAGTTTGATAAATAATAAAAGACAAACAGCACTGCATCATCATTTCAGTGGAATTTTTAGTCACAGACAATTCCAACAAACAATTTTCTCAGCAAAACATGCGTCCTGATCTCATCATGGTAGGCAGGACTTTTCATCAGTATATGTAAGATGCAAATACCAACAATTTGAGGGTGGGGTAAAGGAGATTATAAGAGCATTGAGGAGAATCCTTATGAAAGGTGAAACACGGCAGAGGATTACAAATCAGCAAAAACTGATGATAAAAAAGAGCAGAGAAATCTTTACAGGATGGTAGATCTACTGGTAAACATTGAATGATTCCACTTATACAAGACATAAAAAAGAAAGGAAGATTTCAACTCTATCTTCTTGGATGTAGGGTTACGAATGGTAGGTTGAGGCTTTGAAGAAGTTTGATCAAAAAAATTTAATAAAGCAAGGGTATTACCATTGCAATGATAGGTCAAATGTGATGATAACAACCTAGAAAAAAATTACTACATTGAAAAGTATAATAATGTATCAATTGTTCTCAATAGAGGCAAATATCCAGTGAATGTCTGGATACCAGTGGATCTTAAGTATATCCTCAAACTTAAAAAGTGTCCTAAAAATTCATGGATACAACCATGGCTCCTCTTAACATTATAACAGTTTCTTTTGCTGTTAAGAAACAGCCTATTTTATGTCTAAAATAAACCTGCTTGTGTGAATTGTTTTAAAAAATGTTAAATGGAAACTATACTTAAATTTCTGCGAACATACAATTTTCAGTGTGTGATGAACGTTGTTTAAAACTAAAGCATGCTCTGTGTTAAAAAGTGACAGTCTTCTTCCCAGAAGTTTTTGATTTAAAGTTTTGTTGTCTTTTTAATAGCTGTATGTTTTGTGTGTTTATTACTTTTCGATTGAAGTATGATTGACATATATTAGCTTCATGTGTATGAAATGATTCAGTATCTGTGTATTTCACAAAATAATCACCACAATAAGTCTCATTTGTAAGTATGATTTTCTTGGGATGAGGATATCAAAGTCTTTTTAAAAGTTTGATAAATAATAAAAGACAAACAGCACTGCATCATCATTTCAGTGGAATTTTTAGTCACAGACAATTCCAACAAACAATTAAGCTTGTCACAAGCCTTAAGTTCAGGATCTATATAGACCAGTACTGTACTTGGGCTATTGTGCTTTGGCCCAGTCAGACATGGAAACTGTTAATCACCTACCCAGGTGAGTGCTAAAGACGTAAATATGTTTAGATAAAAGAATCCTGCTGGATCATAAATAAGCATTCTATTAAGTCATCAGGCCCAATCATTAGAGGTAATTTTTCTCTATAAAAGTGACTTGAGGCAGTTTTCAAAAACCCTTTTAAAAACTGTCTATTTTAAGAAACAACTCTTTAGTAAATCTCTATTATGTCTGTTTTCTGTCCTTTTACTTTTTTTTTTTTTTAAAGATTTATTTATTTATTTATTTTGGGCGGGGGTCGGGTTGGGGAGGGAGGGGAGCGGGCGGGCCACTTCTATTGGTCTTTCATTTCTCTGTTTTCATCCGTCTTTGTTCTTGGGCTCCTGTGGGCCTCTCATCGCAGTGGTGTCTGTCGTTGCAGAGCACCAGCTCTGGGCGCATGCGCTCCAGCGCTCCGGCTCGGTAATTGGACACATCGGTCCGGCCGCTCCGCGGCACATGGGTTCTTCCCAGGTCAGGGCTTGAACCGGCGCCCATTGCTCTGCAAGGCGGTGTCCTTACCCACTGGACCACCAGGGGAAGCCCCCCTTTTACTTTTTATGTCTAACTTTAATCAACTTGAATGCAACCCCCCAAATTACTTAGGTAAGTCTTCAAATCAGATGAAACTTTTCACATTAGAAACTCTACCACTTAATATAACTGAGTATTTATTTCTGTGGAGGTTCAGCAAGCATATTCTGATGGCACAAACATTAATCAAAAGAATATTTCTATTTGCCAACGGGAAGGAACTGTTTCCTTGGGATGCTGAATAAAGGACTTACTATGAACCTGTAAGGCTTCATGGCATGTCATTATTATGATTGATTTACATACTGGTACCTGCAGGAATCTAGTTTAAGAAAATTCTCATGTTTAGTGAACTCAGAAAACTTTTGCTGTTCTGAAGTCTAAATAAAGATGACTTGGGAATTTTTGGAAATCAGGAGGGCCTCAGTCTCCATGTAATTGTTTAAAACATGTTGAATTATGCCACAGTCTGAAGGGAGGCAAAAATAGCTTAGGAAAGGAGAATTTAGTTTGGCCACAGAAAGGGAATGGAGTATAAATACATTTTAAAGGTTTGTCCTGCGTGCTTTGGCAAACCTGTCACTGACAGGCTTAATTTACAGGATTGACATTTAGACTTGTAGATAATCCTGGCAAACACTGACTGAAGCTGCATTACTAGGGAACCTGTCATAAATAAGCATTCTATTAAGTCATCAGGCCCAATCATTAGAGGTAATTTTCTCTATAAAAGTGACTTGAGGCAGTTTTAAAAAACCCCTTTTAAAAACTGTCTATTTTAAGAAACAACTCTTTAGTAAATCTCTATTATGTCTGTTTTCTGTCCTTTTACTTTTTTTTTTTTTTAAAGATTTATTTATTTATTTATTTTGGGCGGGGGTCGGGTTGGGGAGGGAGGGGAGCGGGCGGGCCACTTCTATTGGTCTTTCATTTCTCTGTTTTCATCCGTCTTTGTTCTTGGGCTCCTGTGGGCCTCTCATCGCAGTGGTGTCTGTCGTTGCAGAGCACCAGCTCTGGGCGCATGCGCTCCAGAGCTCCGGCTCGGTAATTGGACACATCGGTCCAGCCGCTCCGCGGCACATGGGATCTTCCCAGGTCAGGGATTGAACCGGCGCCCCTTGCACTGCAAGGCGGTGTCCTTACCCACTGGACCACCAGGGGAAGCCCCCCTTTTACTTTTTATGTCTAACTTTAATCAACTTGAATGCAACCCCCCAAATTACTTAGGTAAGTCTTCAAATCAGATGAAACTTTTCACATTAGAAACTCTACCACTTAATATAACTGAGTATTTATTTCTGTGGAGGTTCAGCAAGCATATTCTGATGGCACAAACATTAATCAAAAGAATATTTCTATTTGCCAACGGGAAGGAACTGTTTCCTTGGGATGCTGAATAAAGGACTTACTATGAACCTGTAAGGCTTCATGGCATGTCATTATTATGATTGATTTACATACTGGTACCTGCAGGAATCTAGTTTAAGAAAATTCTCATGTTTAGTGAACTCAGAAAACTTTTGCTGTTCTGAAGTCTAAATAAAGATGACTTGGGAATTTTTGGAAATCAGGAGGGCCTCAGTCTCCATGTAATTGTTTAAAACATGTTGAATTATGCCACAGTCTGAAGGGAGGCAAAAATAGCTTAGGAAAGGAGAATTTAGTTTGGCCACAGAAAGGGAATGGAGTATAAATACATTTTAAAGGTTTGTCCTGCGTGCTTTGGCAAACCTGTCACTGACAGGCTTAATTTACAGGATTGACATTTAGACTTGTAGATAATCCTGGCAAACACTGACTGAAGCTGCATTACTAGGGCTAACCTTACATAAGGAGCAAAGTTTCTTCTACTTAATTATCTATGTATTTCTGGAGTCCTCTGACACATTAATACAGTAGATAGTTCAATTTGTCTGGGTATGGTCGGGCTACTTTCCCTCCTAAAGTCCTTTTGGGCATCCCATTCCCAGTCTTTCTAAGTTTTCTACCCAGGCTCCTCCTAGTTATTTCCTAGTCGCTTTAATGATGGTGTTCACTGTGGGTTTTGTCCCAGGACTGCCTGGCCTTGTTCTGCATGCGCCCTGGGGTTTTCACTTGCCCTCATAGCTTTGGCTATTCAGCCTCCCTTTCTCCTCAACACTTGTTAAAATGCCTAGCCTATGCCAAGCACTCTGCTAATTTGTGATGAACATTGTTTCTCTCTCTAATGGAATTTATATAGAGATGAGAAAAGAGAGAAAAAAAAGTGAAGAATATGTAAGGTGTAAGAGGTGCTATGAAGGAGGTAAGTAATAGAAGGGGCAGTTACTTCAGACAGAGAAGTCCAAGAGCAGTGTCTCCCAGGAGACACTAATGAAAGACCTAAATGATAAGAATGAATCAGGTATGGGAGGAGGAAGATAGATTTTTGGTGAAGGAACTACACATACCCAAGGCAGGCAGAGTTTGGCTGTGCTCAGGGAGATGACAGACTTGAGGGGCTGCAGCGAAGTCAAAGGGAAGAAAGACAGGTGTCAGCTTTGAGATCTGGTAGGGGTGGATCGTGCAGCGACCTTGTAGTCCATGGTTAAGTGCGTGTGTGTGTAGCGGCTTCAGTCATGGCCCACTGTGGCCCCATGGACTGCAGCCCCCCGGGCTCTTCTGTCCATGAGATTTTCCAGGCAAGAATCCTGGAGTGGGTTACCATGTCTTTCTCTGATATAATGCCGTTATTTTAAATCTGCTTTATGCTATGGTGCTGAACTTCATAGGCACGCCGACCTGAAGCTTCAATGACCATTTCCATTAGCAAATGTTTGTAAAAGTAAACCAAAAAATAAATAAATAAATAAACCAAAGGCATAAAAGAAACAAAGATCTTCAGATTATGTGTATACGAAGGCACTATTTCTGAAGATTTCAGGAATACAGAGGAAAGGGGATGCCTAAAAGTTGTGCATTTAAGTATTCATAAAACAAAGTCCTGATATGTATATTAGTAAGAAAAGGTAAAATGTACTGTGCTCATTTTTTCCCCCCAATCTGTGTTAAGCATATTTGCATATTTTTCTTAAACTTAAAAAAAAATCAGGCTCTGAGATAGCAATTGGTTAAAAAATCAACATATAATGGTATATCACTTGAGATATTTACATCTGGCATATTTTTGACCATGTCAATTAGTGAGGAGTTAACCAGTTGAATTTAATGAAGAAAATACTTTGCAATATTAAATGAAAAAAGTTATACAACTGATATAATTACAACGTTGCAAAAATACAAGTTCCTGCTTATTGTTGGGGGTAAGGAATATTAAATGAATGCTTCAAGGAAAGTCATATAAAATATTCTTAATATTTTCAAAATCTTGGGGACTATTTTCAGAAAATGAATGTCTGGAAAGCTATTTACATGGAAGAAATTTGAAACATTTAATCGTATGATGACTAAGGGGGAACAAAAGTCAAAATACTTCAAAAAGATCTTTTAAAAAATGCCTGTTTCACATGTCAACAAGAATGCATTGATACTGTAAACATTTGTGATATATGTATTAATAAATAGCCATTACAAAGAAAGAAAAAGAGGAAGGGGTATTTGTGTGGCAATTTGAAATTGGGTGAGTCCAGGTTTACAAGAAAGGGAAGAAAGACAGGTGTCAGCTTTGAGATCTGGTAGGGGTGGATCGTGCAGCGACCTTGTAGTCCATGGTTAAGTGCGTGTGTGTAGCGGCTTCAGTCATGGCCCACTGTGGCCCCATGGACTGCAGCCCCCCGGGCTCTTCTGTCCATGAGATTTTCCAGGCAAGAATCCTGGAGTGGGTTACCATGTCTTTCTCTGATATAATGCCGTTATTTTAAATCTGCTTTATGCTATGGTGCTGAACTTCATAGGCACGCCGACCTGAAGCTTCAATGACCATTTCCATTAGCAAATGTTTGTAAAAGTAAACCAAAAAATAAATAAATAAATAAACCAAAGGCATAAAAGAAACAAAGATCTTCAGATTATGTGTATACGAAGGCACTATTTCTGAAGATTTCAGGAATACAGAGGAAAGGGGATGCCTAAAAGTTGTGCATTTAAGTATTCATAAAACAAAGTCCTGATATGTATATTAGTAAGAAAAGGTAAAATGTACTGTGCTCATTTTTTCCCCCCAATCTGTGTTAAGCATATTTGCATATTTTTCTTAAACTTAAAAAAAAATCAGGCTCTGAGATAGCAATTGGTTAAAAAATCAACATATAATGGTATATCACTTGAGATATTTACATCTGGCATATTTTTGACCATGTCAATTAGTGAGGAGTTAACCAGTTGAATTTAATGAAGAAAATACTTTGCAATATTAAATGAAAAAAGTTATACAACTGATATAATTACAACGTTGCAAAAATACAAGTTCCTGCTTATTGTTGGGGGTAAGGAATATTAAATGAATGCTTCAAGGAAAGTCATATAAAATATTCTTAATATTTTCAAAATCTTGGGGACTATTTTCAGAAAATGAATGTCTGGAAAGCTATTTACATGGAAGAAATTTGAAACATTTAATCGTATGATGACTAAGGGGGAACAAAAGTCAAAATACTTCAAAAAGATCTTTTAAAAAATGCCTGTTTCACATGTCAACAAGAATGCATTGATACTGTAAACATTTGTGATATATGTATTAATAAATAGCCATTACAAAGAAAGAAAAAGAGGAAGGGGTATTTGTGTGGCAATTTGAAATTGGGTGTTAGAATTTGTCCCAGAAGAGGTGATTCTGATAGGTTTGTAGCCTTGTTATAATCTCTGCAGCAGAAATGGAGGGACCAGGTTATCCTAACCTGACTCCAGCTCCCAAAATATCACAACCATCTTTTTCTGAATCCATGTTCCCACAGGATCAATCCCACTATAATTTACTTTTAAGGTGAACTTAATTGCCATCACTTGTAGGAACATAATGTCCAACCAGGGAGAAGATCCCTGAAAACTTAGACGAAATCTCTCTTTACCTTTTTTTTTTTTTTTTGCTTAAAAAAAATTGTCTTTAGAAAGTTGCAGCAGAAGCTCTATCAGAATGAGGGTGCTTTTATACCATATCTGTAGTTATAAACCGTAAGATTGCCTGTAAATGTATGACTGACATTTGGAAACATCTAAACCTTGAGTCAAAGGTAATTCTGGTACCTTCCAAGAGAAGTCAAATTGGAATGTGATTGTAAGCAGACATTAAATCAATTTTATTATATCTGTCTGGAGGAAGATTATGAGAACTAAAGCAAGATGATAACCAGTTTCACAGAAGAGTAGAGCCTGAAGATGAGGGTTGTCAGTGTTTATCTAACACTGCCTAGGAATGAGATGCTAAATCCATATACAGTGAACGTGCTGGCTATTTTGTGTTCTGGCCTATATGTTATCATCTATGAGTTTGGCCAAAGGGAATCACAAGGTATGATTACGTAGTAAACTACTTTTAAGTTCCATCCTCCGCATTCTCATGAATACTTCAAAAGAAATTATTTTTGAGGCCACTCTGTGATCTTTGACAACAGAGGTCCCCAACCCCCAGATTGTGCACAGCAGAGCCAGGAACCAGGCTGCACAGCAGGAGGTGAGCGGTGGGCAAGTGGATGAAGCTTCAACTGTGTTTACAGCCACTCTGCAGTGCTCACATGACTGCCTGAGCTCTGCCTCCTGCTCCACAAAGTCAATAAATGTGTGCACTTGAATCATCCCCAAACCACCCCCTCAACACACACTGTTCCAGGGGAAAATTGTCTTCCATGAAATCAGTCCCTGATCCTAAAATGGCTGGAGACTGATATTTTACAATATCACTTATTCCTGGTCTGTCCATCCTAGGTTGCTGTCATCGGGAGGAAAGGAACCATTCATACTGTTTCTCAGCTTCCTTTGTGAAAACTTTAAAGAAGAACTATGTTTGTGGTTTTACAAACACATGAGTATTTGTGGATATATTGGTCTGGGCCTATCAGGACAACTTAAAGTCACTGCAGCATACTTCCATAGAGATACAAAGGAAACTGAAAATGTTATTAATATTTATAACCTCAGATGACAGCCAGTAAAAGTATGTTGATAACAAACTTATTTTTAACTGAGATTACTTTTTATTGCTACTTAATCCCTTCTTATATGTAGTATTCATTCTGTAAATTCACTGTGTTTTAGTAAGTAATGATGGAAATGGCACTCTGTCGAATAGTCCTATGCACTGTTTCTTCCTCAAATAACTCCATATAGATTCCTGCTGTTTATGTGTCATATGATCCTCTAATTAATTGTAAATGACTTTAAAAAGTTGTTACAGAGAAGCATTTATGGTTATAGAATCTTTTTCTTCATTAGCATATTATTTGTAGACATGAATTGATTTTGATGAAATTCAACTGGTTAATTCCTCTAATGGAAACTGTTAATATCAATGATCAATGGCTTCGGTGTTCTTTCCAATGAGAAAGGGAAGAACGGTGAGCAAAATGATCTAGCCTTACATTACCATAGAGTCTTACTGCCTTGGATATGGTTTGTCCAAAGCCCATCCTCCTGCTCTTTGGACAGGCTGTGATAAATACTTTATAAGCATTATCTGACAGCCTACTTGACAGATAAGAACAAATATTCTATATTTCTTTCTTGAAACCCTCTTGTTCATTGATCATGCTGGGGGATCCTGGCTTATATCCTCCTGTCTTCCTGCCCTCCAAGTGTTGATATTTTTAAGGATATTTCTTACTTCTTCTTTGATATACTTTTACACTCCACAGTCTCAGAGTCATTTAGAATCATTCTTTGGTTTCAACTTCCAAACATAGCCTATGCCTCTAATAGACTCTCTCCTGAGTTCCAGATATATATTTCCATGGTATGAACTCCAAGTACCTCAAACCTCCAGGTAAAAGGTGAGCCAGTCATCTCCTTTCACTATGAGACCAGGTTATCTTTCGGTTGTCTTGATCCCACTGACTTCTCTCTTTGGCCTTCAGATGCCCAGCCAGAAACGTGGCCACTCTGTTAGCTTCCTCCCTTCACTTCTGATTGGCTGCTAGTTTCTGTTGAGTCTATCTAGCAAAATCTAAAATCTCAGAAAGTGTCCCGCTCCCTCCACTATTGACTGTCAGTCTTCATTCACTTGTTCTCCCTTCCTTCAGTCATCTCTTTAACAATACACACTAAGAGTACTGAGCTAGCTTGATTCAATGACTTCTAGACTTACCTCCATCTAATCCATCCTGTTTTTTTTTTTTTAAGTGCAATGTCTTTTTTTTTTAAAAAAGCAAATTTGATCTTGTCATTCTTCTACCATATTTTATGGTATTGCTTCATGGTTGATTTAAGAAAGTTTAGAAGACAGTGCTGGTGTTTGGTAAGATATAGAACCCAAGAAATAGAACCTAGCAGCAGACAAGATTAGATGAAATCAAGAAGGTCATGATAACAGGCCGGCTTATCTTGGATAGTATCAAAGACAGATTGCTTACTTTTTTTGATTGTTACTGCTGTATTTGAATATCTTTCCTAAAAGATCATTAGTAACTCGCTTTTACATTACTGTTTAGAATAATCTTATGTTTTATTCCTTGTAGTGAATAACAAGGGTACCCACAAGTAGTATCAGTGACTCAGAAATAAATTATTGATCTAGTACAGATTCACCTAAAGTGATAGTGATGCACTGATCTCTTTGGCAGAGGCTTTGCACCGAGAATTCAAGACTTAAGCTCCTCTCTGGTGTCTCCTTTCCTCTGGCGCGCTATAAGGCAGAGAGGAGTCATGCTCTGAGAAAAATACTTGGTAAACCTAAAGCAAGTTTATTACCATATTTTAAAATTCTTGTACTGTATTAATGTGATTAAGCTATTAGATGTGCAAAAATGTGTACTTGAAGACAGAATTCAGTTTTTGAAAATTTAAGGAAAGTTTTCCTTTGTCTTACCTATCGTAATTAGTACTAAAATTTAATTAAGAAGAGTATGGCAGGCGTTCTGTTGACTGGAGGGGAACATCTGTATACACTGAAGGTGCTGACTAATCAGTGGTATTAATAGTTATTTAAGGACAGATTTAATAATATGTATAATAGTTTTCCTTTTTGAGAGGAAAAAAATCCTGGCTACTGTACATGTAGGACTAAATTCAGGATGGCAAACATCTTGTCGTAGTTGTATCCTATTTAGGATTTTATCCTGTAATCATGCATATAATTTATGATTATGGAATCATTAAAAATGGGCTTTCAAGGTTATTAGTTTTTTATTATTATTATTTCTTAGATCCCTTGATTCTGCATAACAAAATGTTTCATTTTTAAGGGGCTTTTTATTTTTTCAAAGCACTCTATCTGCATGGCCCAGCCTCTCTATCTATCATGGTTATTATATAAGGATATGACAAAGTGTTTTTATCCATGTACCTTTTTGGAGCAGCTGAAATTCAGAAGATGTTAGAATGATGAGAGACAGCAAGTACACTAAGATGTTTGAGGATGGAGTTTTTCCAAATACAAGAAGATGAGAGAATTTTAGAGCCAGATCAAGATGGAGCTTGAAAGGCGTGGAAGATTATCCAATTATACCTCAGGGAACAGAGCCCTAGAGAAGATAAGTAATTCACCAGATGCTCACAGAACACGGCAGAGTTATCTCAGAGCCAAGGGGAAGTCCTCCTAATGGGAACATAACTTGTATTTCCATGCAATTTAACTCCCAAATGATTTCCTTTATATTATCTGATTGCATCTCTTACCGACTCTAACAAGATATTTGGAAGAGAGTTGGCTACCCCATCCTCCATAAAGAGAGGCTGAAACACTCATAACTAAGCTAGTTACAGCTGAAGCCTGCCCCCAGACTCATTCTTCCCTCAGAAAATCAGGGTCCAAAGATTAAACAAATGCTCAGATCCCCTCTTAGGATGTGGATCTCAAACACGTTAGAGGCACTTTGGGATTCTGATCCACAAGTTGGAATGTGACTGCTAAAAGCTCTCACATGCTGCTGCTCTAGGGTAGCTCATCATTAGGCAGCGTGAAAGCATGCCTTTGGTACTATGTCACATAGGAAGATAAAATCATCTATTTCTAGTGCCATGGGGCACACAAAACTCACTGTGGTTCCAAGAATAATGACTGCAGGAGCAGCTACAGCAGGTGTAATAATATTTCTGGTAACTGAGGCCCCATGCCACATATACAAACATGTACCCGAAGAGACAGCAGAAAGAGAGATACAATTTCAAGGACTTTTACCTCCTATAGGTCTAAATGTGCTTCAATGACATGAAGATTGAATTCTTAATGCTGATTTCCAGTGAACTCTTCCAATGTACTTATCTTTACCATGAAAATCTGACTCAGTCCTCTAATGCTGGCAATGCTTGCCATGGTGAGTCATACCTGTGTCTTCACCCATTTCAGAGCAGCTTCTTAAGGCCTCCTAAGCACTATGGAGTCCATTTTCTTTGCTGAGTCAACTATATTCTCCTTTGAAAAAGGAGGGTCAGTTAGCACTAACCTTCTATTACTAGAAATGAACAGCAATTGTTCTGGCAGTGGAAAGATGAAAAGAAATGCTGGTTTGAGTTTTCTATGAATACCTGGAACAATGGCTGCTTTGCTTGGCTCTGTTCTGGTACATCCCCATGTTAACATCTTTAGCAGAAACCATACCCTATATCTCAGAACTGCCCATTTTGCCTCGAAGAAGTTTTCTCCTTGGATGGGTCTGACAAAAATTTCTATAAGCGTTTACAATGCACTAGTCTAAGGGATGGGGGCAGGGAGAGGGTTAGTAATAAAACTGAAAAGTACTGTCCTCAAAAGTGCTCCTGTGGGCTTCCCTGGTGGTGGGCAAGGACACCGCCTTGCAGCGCAAGGGGCGCTGGTTCGATTCCTGGCCTGGGAGGATCCCACGTGCCGCGGAGCGGCTGGACCCATGTGTCCAATTACCAAGCCGGAGCTCTGGAGCGCATGCGCCCAGAGTCAGTGCTCTGCGACAACAGATGCCACCGCGATGGGAGGCCCACACGGGCGAAAGAACAAAGATGGATGAAAACAGATAAATGAAAGACCAATAGAAGTGGCCCGCCTGCCCCTCCCCACCCGCCCCACCCCCACCTCACCCCACCCCAAAAATAAATAAATCTATCTATCTTTAAAAAAAAAAAAAAAAAGTGCTCCTGTGCAATTACAGTATGGCTAGATAAACTGCATAATATGTTTTCTGCTGAGTGCTATGGGAACCCTGAGAGGTGATGCTTAGGACTTCCCTGATGGGCCAGTGGAACTCTGTGCTCCCAATGCAGCGGGCCTTGGTTCTCACATGCTGCAGCTAAAGATTCTAAGACCCAGTGCATGCAAATAAATAAATATATACAATAAAAAAGAAGAAGTGATGCCTAATTCTGCCTGGGTTGGAAGGTGGGAGTGGAAGTAAAGAGTCTCCCTAAGAAAGGACTGGAGTCTGGTCCCAGGTTTTGAACCAAATACTTCTAGTATTATGATAATTGGATGAAAAGAGCATGAACACATTTCATATTGGTTGAATTTTTGTAGAGGGATCAGAAGCTTGACTAGAATAGAGAAACATTCTACTGTAATTAAGTGTTCTTGAAAAAAGACTACAAGACAGAACTGTAACTAAGTACACTTCTGGTTGGAGGAATTGTAAGTCTTTTTTAATTGTCTTTTCTGAGAGGAATCTGTAATCTGTAAATCTGAATATTTGTGCTTCCAGGATTTTGCTTTTTTTCCCCTTTTGTCATTGAATTACCAAAAAAAAAAGAAAAACAAGAATAAGAGAGGAAAAAAAAAAAGAGTATAGTCTATGTCTACAAACCTGTCTAGATTGATAAATGGAAATGTCCAACTCTGTTTTTAAGTTTCATAAAATAATGCCTTCTGATACAACATCACTAACTTTGATGATATTTTCTTATTGATTAAATGGGCAAGGACACCGCCTTGCAGCGCAAGGGGCGCTGGTTCGATTCCTGGCCTGGGAGGATCCCACGTGCCGCGGAGCGGCTGGACCCATGTGTCCAATTACCAAGCCGGAGCTCTGGAGCGCATGCGCCCAGAGTCAGTGCTCTGCGACAACAGATGCCACCGCGATGGGAGGCCCACACGGGCGAAAGAACAAAGATGGATGAAAACAGATAAATGAAAGACCAATAGAAGTGGCCCGCCTGCCCCTCCCCCCCCGCCCCACCCCCCCTCACCCCCCCCCAAAAATAAATAAATCTATCTATCTTTAAAAAAAAAAAAAAAAAGTGCTCCTGTGCAATTACAGTATGGCTAGATAAACTGCATAATATGTTTTCTGCTGAGTGCTATGGGAACCCTGAGAGGTGATGCTTAGGACTTCCCTGATGGGCCAGTGGAACTCTGTGCTCCCAATGCAGCGGGCCTTGGTTCTCACATGCTGCAGCTAAAGATTCTAAGACCCAGTGCATGCAAATAAATAAATATATACAATAAAAAAGAAGAAGTGATGCCTAATTCTGCCTGGGTTGGAAGGTGGGAGTGGAAGTAAAGAGTCTCCCTAAGAAAGGACTGGAGTCTGGTCCCAGGTTTTGAACCAAATACTTCTAGTATTATGATAATTGGATGAAAAGAGCATGAACACATTTCATATTGGTTGAATTTTTGTAGAGGGATCAGAAGCTTGACTAGAATAGAGAAACATTCTACTGTAATTAAGTGTTCTTGAAAAAAAAGACTACAAGACAGAACTGTAACTAAGTACACTTCTGGTGAGAGGAATTGTAAGTCTTTTTTAATTGTCTTTTCTGAGAGGAATCTGTAATCTGTAAATCTGAATATTTGTGCTTCCAGGATTTTGCTTTTTTTCCCCTTTTGTCATTGAATTACCAAAAAAAAAAGAAAAACAAGAATAAGAGAGGAAAAAAAAAAAGAGTATAGTCTATGTCTACAAACCTGTCTAGATTGATAAATGGAAATGTCCAACTCTGTTTTTAAGTTTCATAAAATAATGCCTTCTGATACAACATCACTAACTTTGATGATATTATTCTTATTTTCTGATTTAAACAATTATAACAATTACCTTTTAAATAACCTGAATCAAATAAGTTAATTGCCTCATTACAATTACAGCCTAAAACTGGGCAAAAGTTTTTATAGCTGTTCATACCATCATTTCCTCTTCCTTTCTCCTCCTGTACTGCCCCTGTGTGAATTTTAAATCACACTTCTTGCTCTTACAGACACTGAATTCCTATCCATAATATAATCAGAGATAATGCAATCAATCACCAGTAAACAACACATTCCTTAGCTAAGATGCTTTTGTAAGAGGTATCAAGATTGAAATATGTGCTAATGACCAGAGAAAAGCTAGCTACACTATAGCACCAAACTAGCTACAGTACATGACGGGATTCCAAGCCAAGTCTCATTAACTTGTCTTAGCCAATAAGAATTCTCTCTTTAGGCTACCCGTGCGATTGGTTATTCATAAAGAGGAAGTATATTAACCTTTGGCTTACACAATGGAGCATGGAGACCCAAACTCTGCATTTTTACACACCACTATTCAATTACCACGGCAGATTCTACTCAACTGAGTAACCAAGAGTAGCACTGATATCTTCAAAAGGCTCCATTCAAGGTCTTACAGCACGATTACTAGGCACTTATTTAGTAAAATATGCGGAGTTGGCCCTTGGACAACACAGGTTTGAATTGTGGGTCCACTTATATGTGGATTTTAAAAATGGTAAATACTATGGTACCACTAGATCTGAGGCTGGTTGAAACTGGATTCGGGACTGCCAGTATGGAAGGAACCATGGGTACACATAGCTGACTACAAGTTATCGGTGGATTTTCATAACTGTGAGGAGGGTTGGCATCGCTAACCTCTGCATTGTTCAAGGGTCAACTCTAGTTTGCAGTTAAATAGCATCTCTGAAGAAAAAAGATGGTTTGAATCTAATAAAATTTTCCTTTGAACTTTGAGGACCAATTAAATACAATCTGGTTTAAAGTTTCATAAAATAATGCCTTCTGATACAACATCACTAACTTTGATGATATTATTCTTATTTTCTGATTTAAACAATTATAACAATTACCTTTTAAATAACCTGAATCAAATAAGTTAATTGCCTCATTACAATTACAGCCTAAAACTGGGCAAAAGTTTTTATAGCTGTTCATACCATCATTTCCTCTTCCTTTCTCCTCCTGTACTGCCCCTGTGTGAATTTTAAATCACACTTCTTGCTCTTACAGACACTGAATTCCTATCCATAATATAATCAGAGATAATGCAATCAATCACCAGTAAACAACACATTCCTTAGCTAAGATGCTTTTGTAAGAGGTATCAAGATTGAAATATGTGCTAATGACCAGAGAAAAGCTAGCTACACTATAGCACCAAACTAGCTACAGTACATGACGGGATTCCAAGCCAAGTCTCATTAACTTGTCTTAGCCAATAAGAATTCTCTCTTTAGGCTACCCGTGCGATTGGTTATTCATAAAGAGGAAGTATATTAACCTTTGGCTTACACAATGGAGCATGGAGACCCAAACTCTGCATTTTTACACACCACTATTCAATTACCACGGCAGATTCTACTCAACTGAGTAACCAAGAGTAGCACTGATATCTTCAAAAGGCTCCATTCAAGGTCTTACAGCACGATTACTAGGCACTTATTTAGTAAAATATGCGGAGTTGGCCCTTGGACAACACAGGTTTGAATTGTGTGGGTCCACTTATATGTGGATTTTAAAAAATGGTAAATACTATGGTACCACTAGATCTGAGGCTGGTTGAAACTGGATTCGGGACTGCCAGTATGGAAGGAACCATGGGTACACATAGCTGACTACAAGTTATCGGTGGATTTTCATAACTGTGAGGAGGGTTGGCATCGCTAACCTCTGCATTGTTCAAGGGTCAACTCTAGTTTGCAGTTAAATAGCATCTCTGAAGAAAAAAGATGGTTTGAATCTAATAAAATTTTCCTTTGAACTTTGAGGACCAATTAAATACAATCTGGTAAATTTATACCAAGAATTCTATACAGTTATCATATAACATGGGCTTCTCTGGTCGTTCAGAGGTAAAGAATCTGCCTGCCAATGCAGGAGACTCAAGTTCCTTCTTTGGGTCAGGAAGATCCCCTAGGAGACTCAAGTTCCTTCTTTGGGTCAGGAAGATCGCCTGGAGAAGGAAATGGCAATCCACTCCAGTATTCTTGCCTGGAAACTTCCATGGACAGAGGAGCCTGGCGGGCTATAGGACATGGGGTACGACATGACTGAGTGATGAACCATGCATGTAAAACTCTTTATTGGACCTGGTTTCAAACTTTGATTACCTTTTGATAATCAAAGCATAAATGTTGTGATCATAGTTCTCGCAGTTATCTGGAATCTGTCTGAGGTAATATATTTGGGCTATAAAAATACGATCATATGTAATTTGGAGATGAAGGATCCAAATTACTTCTTAACAAAATGAAGCTCTTTTTAACAGAAAAATAAATGATGCATACATGTCCTAAAAATCGAGCTCTATACATACGTTCAGCAGCAAACTTCCCATCCACATCTCCACCACAAAAGCACTCCTTAGAGAGAACGATTATTGACAGTTCTTAAGGTCTGAGAAGCCCGACTACCCATCCTTTCACACACAGATTGGTGTGGTTACTCACCTTCTCTCCAGCTGTTCTCTGATATAGGCTTGGTTATTCCAAGAAAGGTCCGCTCTTACAGCTTCACTCTCAGGTTGCCAAGTGCATCTCGCTGAGCTGCCCCCTTTTTTTCCAAGGCCCCTCTTTTTACTTTAGCTTCTCTCAGGTATAAAATGGTTACAACACAGGTTTGAATTGTGTCCACTTATATGTGGATTTTAAAAATGGTAAATACTATGGTACCACTAGATCTGAGGCTGGTTGAAACTGGATTCGGGACTGCCAGTATGGAAGGAACCATGGGTACACATAGCTGACTACAAGTTATCGGTGGATTTTCATAACTGTGAGGAGGGTTGGCATCGCTAACCTCTGCATTGTTCAAGGGTCAACTCTAGTTTGCAGTTAAATAGCATCTCTGAAGAAAAAAGATGGTTTGAATCTAATAAAATTTTCCTTTGAACTTTGAGGACCAATTAAATACAATCTGGTAAATTTATACCAAGAATTCTATACAGTTATCATATAACATGGGCTTCTCTGGTCGTTCAGAGGTAAAGAATCTGCCTGCCAATGCAGGAGACTCAAGTTCCTTCTTTGGGTCAGGAAGATCCCCTAGGAGACTCAAGTTCCTTCTTTGGGTCAGGAAGATCGCCTGGAGAAGGAAATGGCAATCCACTCCAGTATTCTTGCCTGGAAACTTCCATGGACAGAGGAGCCTGGCGGGCTATAGGACATGGGGTGCGACATGACTGAGTGATGAACCATGCATGTAAAACTCTTTATTGGACCTGGTTTCAAACTTTGATTACCTTTTGATAATCAAAGCATAAATGTTGTGATCATAGTTCTCAGTTATCTGGAATCTGTCTGAGGTAATATATTTGGGCTATAAAAATACGATCATATGTAATTTGGAGATGAAGGATCCAAATTACTTCTTAACAAAATGAAGCTCTTTTTAACAGAAAAATAAATGATGCATACATGTCCTAAAAATCGAGCTCTATACATACGTTCAGCAGCAAACTTCCCATCCACATCTCCACCACAAAAGCACTCCTTAGAGAGAACGATTATTGACAGTTCTTAAGGTCTGAGAAGCCCGACTACCCATCCTTTCACACACAGATTGGTGTGGTTACTCACCTTCTCTCCAGCTGTTCTCTGATATAGGCTTGGTTATTCCAAGAAAGGTCCGCTCTTACAGCTTCACTCTCAGGTTGCCAAGTGCATCTCGCTGAGCTGCTCTCACTCCTTTTATACTCTCCAGGGAGAGGGTAAACCTTTCAACCTGATTGGATTATCTTTTTTCACACCTCTTTTAATAGTATTCTAGGGAGAGGTCAGCAAAATCCTTTGTCCTGGATCCATTCAGTACTTCAAAAAGCTATAGCTTACTTATGGGTGGTTCTTATTTTTTAAAATAATCAAACGAGGGCATCCCTGGTGGTCCAGTGGGTAAAGAGTCCGCCTTGTAGTGCAAGGGGCACTGGTTCCATCTCTGGCCTGGGAAGATCCCATATGCTGAGGAACGGCTGGACCAGTGTGTCCAATTATGAGCTGCTGCTCTGGAATGCATGCTCCCTGAGCCGGTGGTCTTCAACCAGAGAGGCCACTGTGACGGAAGGACCACACAGGCCAGGGAATAAAGATGGATGAAAATAAATGGATAAAAAATCAATAAAAGAGGCCAAAAATTAAAACACACACACGCACACACAAATAATTAAATGAAGTAAGAACATTTCAACTTAATATTGAAGTATAAATAAAATTGTATGTATTTAAGATGTATAATTTGATTTAATTAAAATTTAAATTGAAATATTGTTGATTTACAATATTATGTGAGTTTCCAATGAGCAAAAAAAATTCAAAATTTTTATAGCTTATATTTCACTTCAAGTTACTACAAAATAATGGCTATAGTTCCCTGAGCTGTACAATATAGCTATGTAGCTTATTTATTTTATTATAGTAGTTTATACCTCTTAGTATCTTTTTTTTTTTGCTTTTATTTTTTTAGTGGAAGGATAATAGCTTTACAGAGTTGTGTTGTTTACTACCAAACATCAACATGAATCGGCCTCAGGTATACATATGTTCCCTCCTTCTTGAACTTCCCTCCTGTCTGCCTCCCCATCCCACCTCTCTTAATATCTTTACCCTGCCCCATTTCCCTCTCTCCTCTGGTTTGTGGTTACTTTCACCTTCTCTCCAGCTGTTCTCTGATATAGGCTTGGTTATTCCAAGAAAGGTCCGCTCTTACAGCTTCACTCTCAGGTTGCCAAGTGCATCTCGCTGAGCTGCTCTCACTCCTTTTATACTCTCCAGGGAGAGGGTAAACCTTTCAACCTGATTGGATTATCTTTTTTCACACCTCTTTTAATAGTATTCTAGGGAGAGGTCAGCAAAATCCTTTGTCCTGGATCCATTCAGTACTTCAAAAAGCTATAGCTTACTTATGGGTGGTTCTTATTTTTTAAAATAATCAAACGAGGGCATCCCTGGTGGTCCAGTGGGTAAAGAGTCCGCCTTGTAGTGCAAGGGGCACTGGTTCCATCTCTGGCCTGGGAAGATCCCATATGCTGAGGAACGGCTGGACCAGTGTGTCCAATTATGAGCTGCTGCTCTGGAATGCATGCTCCCTGAGCCGGTGGTCTTCAACCAGAGAGGCCACTGTGACGGAAGGACCACACAGGCCAGGGAATAAAGATGGATGAAAATAAATGGATAAAAAATCAATAAAAGAGGCCAAAAATTAAAACACACACACGCACACACAAATAATTAAATGAAGTAAGAACATTTCAACTTAATATTGAAGTATAAATAAAATTGTATGTATTTAAGATGTATAATTTGATTTAATTAAAATTTAAATTGAAATATTGTTGATTTACAATATTATGTGAGTTTCCAATGAGCAAAAAAAATTCAAAATTTTTATAGCTTATATTTCACTTCAAGTTACTACAAAATAATGGCTATAGTTCCCTGAGCTGTACAATATAGCTATGTAGCTTATTTATTTTATTATAGTAGTTTATACCTCTTAGTATCTTTTTTTTTTTCTATTTTTCTTTTATTTTTTTAGTGGAAGGATAATAGCTTTACAGAGTTGTGTTGTTTACTACCAAACATCAACATGAATCGGCCTCAGGTATACATATGTTCCCTCCTTCTTGAACTTCCCTCCTGTCTGCCTCCCCATCCCACCCTCTCTTAATATCTTTACCCTGCCCCCATTTCCCTCTCTCCTCTGGTTATTAATGAGTTTGAATGTATCTTCATATATTTTCTGATCTTTTGGGGTTTTTTTTCCGAAAATTGGCTACTAATCTATGTGGGTTTTTTTGTTTTGTTTTGTTTTTTAAGATTTTCTGTTTCTTGATGGTTTGCGGTAGTTTCCCTAAAAAAATGATGCTGTTTAAGTGCTACAGTGTACCTGACAGCAAATTAGGAAAACTTGGCAGTGGACACAGGACTGGAAAAGGTCAGTTTTCATACCAGTGCCAAAGAATGTTCCAACTACCACACAGTTGCACTCATTTCATGGCTAGCAAAGTAATGTTCAAAATCCTTCCAGCTGGGCTTCAGCAGTATGTGAACCAAGAACTTCCAGATGTACAAACTGGATTTAGAAAAGGCAGAGGAACCAAAGATCAAATTGCCAACATTTGTTGGATCATAGAAAAAGCAAGGGAGTTTCAGAAAAACAATACTTCTGCTTCATTGACTGTGCAAGAACATTTGACTGTGGATCACAACAAACTGGAAAATTCTAAAAGAAATAGGAATACCAGGTCACCTTGCCAGTCTCGTGAGAAACCTGTATGCAAGTTAAGAAGCAACAGTTAAAAACGGACATGGAACAATGGCTGGTTCAAAATTGGGAAAGGAGGAGTACAACAAGGCTGTATATCGTCACCTTGCTCATTTAACTATATGCAGAGTACACTATATGAAATGTCAGGCTGAGTGAATCACAAGCCAGAATCAAGACTGCTGGGAGAAATATCAACAACCTCAGATGTGTAGATTGATACCACTGTAATGGCAGAAAGTGAAAAGGAACCAAAGAGCCTCTTGATGAGGGTGAAAAAGAAGAGTTAAAAAAAAAAAAAAAGGCTTAAACCTCACATTTGAAAAAACTAAGATCACAGCATCTGGTCCCATCACCTCATGGTAAATAGATGGGAAAAAAGTGGAAACTATGACAGATTTTATTTTTTTAGTTTCCAAAATTGTTGAAGATGGCTTCTGCAGCCACAAAATTAGAAGATGCTTCTTAGAAGGAAAGCTATGACAAACTTAGACAGCATATTAATGAGCAGAATTATCACTTTGCTGACAAAGGTACATATAGTCAAAGCTATGGTTTTCCCAGTAGTCATGTGCACATGTGAGAGTTGAACCATAAAGAAGGCTGAGCACCAAAGAACTGATGCTTTAGAATGGTGTTATTCTTGGACTGTAAGGAGATCAAACCAGTCAACCCTAAAGGAAGTCAGCCCTGAGTATTCATTGGAAGGACTGATGTTGAAGCTGAAACTCCAATATTTTGGCTATCTGATGGGAAGAGCCAACCCATTGGAAGAATTCTAATGCTCTTAAAGACTGAGGGCAAGAGGAGATGGGAACAGCAGAGGATGACATATAGTTGTATGGCATCATCAACTCAATGGACATGAGTGTGAGCAAACTCTGGGAGATAGTTAAGGACAGGGAAGCCTGGCGTGCTGCACACACGGGTCTCAGAGTCAGTCATGACCTAGTGACTGAACAACAACTGCATTATAATGTGTAATTTCTTAGGTTAGATCAAGTACATTTATTTACTTATGGTTTTTCTCTTTGTGAATTTTATATGGTATGCAATTTTAAACAAATTCTACTTACTGATACTTAAAATCTACTTACAGATCTAAGTCAATGCTTCTCAGAGTGTGGTCCCCAGAGCAACAGCCTTAACATTACCAACAAATTTGTTATAGATATAGTATTGGCCTGCACTCCAGACCTCCGCCTCAGAAACTCCAGGAGTAGGGCCCAGCAATCTGTGCCTGCTGACTCGGGGGAAAATAAAGGTTCTGCATTATTGTTATAGGAAAAACTATAGCACATTTTGATGATATCTTAAAAATAAGAAATTATACTGTTGATGCCCCAACTATTCTTTTTTCACTTTCATTTTTTATGCTAACTTTTTGTATCTGCAGTATTTCATATGTCTGAACCAAAATTTCCAAATCTTATTTTTTTCTATTACACTACAGAAGAATATTGGGTCATGTAATTACTTCACTAAGTGTCTACAATTGAAAGTTAAACTAAGCTAGTTTCTAATTTCTTTTAAATCAGAAAGGCTATGACAAACTTAGACAGCATATTAATGAGCAGAATTATCACTTTGCTGACAAAGGTACATATAGTCAAAGCTATGGTTTTCCCAGTAGTCATGTGCACATGTGAGAGTTGAACCATAAAGAAGGCTGAGCACCAAAGAACTGATGCTTTAGAATGGTGTTATTCTTGGACTGTAAGGAGATCAAACCAGTCAACCCTAAAGGAAGTCAGCCCTGAGTATTCATTGGAAGGACTGATGTTGAAGCTGAAACTCCAATATTTTGGCTATCTGATGGGAAGAGCCAACCCATTGGAAGAATTCTAATGCTCTTAAAGACTGAGGGCAAGAGGAGATGGGAACAGCAGAGGATGACATATAGTTGTATGGCATCATCAACTCAATGGACATGAGTGTGAGCAAACTCTGGGAGATAGTTAAGGACAGGGAAGCCTGGCGTGCTGCACACACGGGTCTCAGAGTCAGTCATGACCTAGTGACTGAACAACAACTGCATTATAATGTGTAATTTCTTAGGTTAGATCAAGTACATTTATTTACTTATGGTTTTTCTCTTTGTGAATTTTATATGGTATGCAATTTTAAACAAATTCTACTTACTGATACTTAAAATCTACTTACAGATCTAAGTCAATGCTTCTCAGAGTGTGGTCCCCAGAGCAACAGCCTTAACATTACCAACAAATTTGTTATAGATATAGTATTGGCCTGCACTCCAGACCTCCGCCTCAGAAACTCCAGGAGTAGGGCCCAGCAATCTGTGCCTGCTGACTCGGGGGAAAATAAAGTTTCTGCATTATTGTTATAGGGAAAAACTATAGCACATTTTGATGATATCTTAAAAATAAGAAATTATACTGTTGATGCCCCAACTATTCTTTTTTCACTTTCATTTTTTATGCTAACTTTTTGTATCTGCAGTATTTCATATGTCTGAACCAAAATTTCCAAATCTTATTTTTTTCTATTACACTACAGAAGAATATTGGGTCATGTAATTACTTCACTAAGTGTCTACAATTGAAAGTTAAACTAAGCTAGTTTCTAATTTCTTTTAAATCAGAATATTCAAAATTCCTCTTTAATAATCCCATCAGTGAATTCATCTCTATTTTTGCATGTTATCTTTCTTCTAAAGAATGGAAATCCCTTTAACAATGTTTGCTACAGTTTCAGTCCAATTTCTTGAAATCTTGGTGAAGAGAAACAAATAGCAGACCAGTCTTGGATTTCTGTCTCTTTCTCTTCAGGTTAGCTCCCCAGGGAAGTCCTGGAAACAACGTCTCTTGAACTACTTGCCGGTAAACACTGCATTTCACATTCCAAAGAACCTTTAATGGGGTTGATTGGGGACCATCTGCTGAGATAAGTGCCTGGAAATTTGCATGTACATTTAACGTCAGCAAATTTTTAAAAGTTTCCCCATGATTTCACAGAATAATTTCAGAGATAACTAATCTTTATGTCTGACTAATCTCCATTTGGCTGTACAAAGGTAGCCTCAGGTAAACTCTGACAGATGCAGATTTGTCTATGACACCATACCAGCTTTTTGTTGTTTTAAACCCTTGTCTGGGCCTGTCTGTATTCAGATGGTACAACTCTCCTACCCTCCCCTTCACTGAAGCCCTGGCCCTTTCTCCATACTCTTAGCTGTTGTGGTGTCCTCACTATTCCCCCCGGACCAGGATGGTCACCCCTCTCCTCATTTCTGCACATGCAAAAATGAAGCCTCGGGTCCCTATTTCTTCAGAGTTTTGGATCTGCTTGTTACTGAGTCCAAGTTCACTCTGCTTGCCCCACAAGACACCATTAAATCTGAAGATTGAGGTGTGGAGGCAAGGAATAAGACTTTATTTGGAAAACCAGTGGACTGACAGAATGGAAGACTAATGTCTCAAAATAACCATCCTGTTGGTGTCTGGGTGTGAGGGTTGTTTTATGGATCAGAGATGGGGGAGAGGTGAGAAAACAAAATAAAAAAGGCCATTAATCTGGGGCTTCCCTGGTGGACCAGTGGGTAAAGAGTCTGCCTTGCACTGCAAGGGGCGCTGGTTCGATCCCAGGCACGGGAAGATCGCACATGCCACAGAATGGCTGGACTGGTGTGTCCAATTACCGGCGGGCTCTCTGGAGTGCATGCGCCTGGAGCCGATGCTCTGCTACAGGAGAGGCCACTGCAATGGGATGCCCACACAGGCCAAAGAACAAAGATGGATGAAAATCAATGAAAGACCAATAAAAGTGGCCAAAAAAAAAAAAAAAAGGCCATTAATCTTACAAGTATCTGTTAGAATGGCAAGCCTCAGACGGGGATATGTTAATTTCTTTTTCCTGCAATCTACATGTGGACAGGTTTATAAACAAAGGCACTTCAGTTTAACAGTCAAGCAGAGGGGTAGTTCTCTGAGGCAGGACATTATGAATGCTTATAATAACAATTCAATGGAAAGCAAGTCAAAGAAATAGTTTCAACATGCAATCAGAACTGACTTTTCCCTGCAACATACTGACAAAGGTGTTTATAGCTTTCAATAGAATTAATCAAAGCTGACAAGATGCAGAAATTTAAGTCCTTTTAAAACAGAGATAACTAATCTTTATGTCTGACTAATCTCCATTTGGCTGTACAAAGGTAGCCTCAGGTAAACTCTGACAGATGCAGATTTGTCTATGACACCATACCAGCTTTTGTTGTTTTAAACCCTTGTCTGGGCCTGTCTGTATTCAGATGGTACAACTCTCCTACCCTCCCCTTCACTGAAGCCCTGGCCCTTTCTCCATACTCTTAGCTGTTGTGGTGTCCTCACTATTCCCCCCGGACCAGGATGGTCACCCCTCTCCTCATTTCTGCACATGCAAAAATGAAGCCTCGGGTCCCTATTTCTTCAGAGTTTTGGATCTGCTTGTTACTGAGTCCAAGTTCACTCTGCTTGCCCCACAAGACACCATTAAATCTGAAGATTGAGGTGTGGAGGCAAGGAATAAGACTTTATTTGGAAAACCAGTGGACTGACAGAATGGAAGACTAATGTCTCAAAATAACCATCCTGTTGGTGTCTGGGTGTGAGGGTTGTTTTATGGATCAGAGATGGGGGAGAGGTGAGAAAACAAAATAAAAAAGGCCATTAATCTGGGGCTTCCCTGGTGGACCAGTGGGTAAAGAGTCTGCCTTGCACTGCAAGGGGCGCTGGTTCGATCCCAGGCACGGGAAGATCGCACATGCCACAGAATGGCTGGACTGGTGTGTCCAATTACCGGCGGGCTCTCTGGAGTGCATGCGCCTGGAGCCGATGCTCTGCTACAGGAGAGGCCACTGCAATGGGATGCCCACACAGGCCAAAGAACAAAGATGGATGAAAATCAATGAAAGACCAAAAAAAGGGGCAAAAAAAAAAAAAAAAAGGCCATTAATCTTACAAGTATCTGTTAGAATGGCAAGCCTCAGACGGGGATATGTTAATTTCTTTTTCCTGCAATCTACATGTGGACAGGTTTATAAACAAAGGCACTTCAGTTTAACAGTCAAGCAGAGGGGTAGTTCTCTGAGGCAGGACATTATGAATGCTTATAATAACAATTCAATGGAAAGCAAGTCAAAGAAATAGTTTCAACATGCAATCAGAACTGACTTTTCCCTGCAACATACTGACAAAGGTGTTTATAGCTTTCAATAGAATTAATCAAAGCTGATTACTGTATTCTGCCTGTGGTTTCACACTTTTTTATATATATATAGTTTTCACTTCTTTCAAGAAAATCTTTCATTGACAAAGAAATAAAGCAAACCAGTTCAAGATATAATTGATCCTGTTGAGAAGGGTTAAATTTGGAGCTCTGCCAGTTGGCTCCTTTCTCTCTTGGGGGATGAGGGCTTTCTAAGGAAGTGATGCTGTATGACATTGGAAACACCTGAGGAGGGTTGAAAGCTCAATTGATACCAAGGCCCCAGCCTCAGAGATTTTGATTTAGTTGCTCCAGACTGGCCTGGGCATTGGTAGTTCTATAAGTTCCCAAGGGTTACTCATTTGGTTTTCTACCTGTTTCAAGCATTAGAATCACCTTTGGGCTTTGTGAACATCTGATTACTAGGCCTCACCTAGAGTTTCTGGTTCGGTAGGTCTATGATCTCGGCTGATAATTTGCATTTCTAACAAGTTCCCAGGGAATGCGGAGGCTGCTAGACTCGTGATCACGCTTTCAGAACCACTGTAGTGCTCTAGTGAAAACCTGAAGATCACTGTGTTAGGTCACTTTGGTCCCATCCAGAAAATACTGCCACCCTCCCTTTAAAAAATACTTTTTAAACTTTAGAATGATTAAGAACTTTATTGTCCTTCCTTCATTCTGTTTAATTACCATCATTACTTCATGAAAACTCTTGTTTTAGTCTTTAAAACTTTTCTATCCCAACCTCTCAGCCCCTCCTCCCGTTCCTTCCTGCGTCTCCCGCCCTGGCAGGCAGATTCTTTACCACTGAAGCCACCAGGGAAGCCAGCTACTCTAAGTGTGTTCGTGAAGCTGCTCTGGGTAGCACACTTATCTTTATAAATATTTCTGTATTTTGTTTAACATTCAAATTATCCTATAATATTACTCTTAGAGAAAGCATACTGACACAAAATTGACAGATGTCATTAACTTTAGTTTTGGACCAAGTGAAATTTGTTAACTGTTCAATTAATAAAATCCATGTTATTGTGTTTTTAATCTTTCTGAATTCTCTTTTACCCACAGATGCATATGTATCTTATTGCCTATAGGACTTGGTGCAATGTTATATATAAATGTTTTATAAGTACTGGTTAAACCGATTTTGACAGACCCCAGTTTTAAGCCCCCTTGATACTGCTCGGATATACTTTCTACTTGGGAAAAAAAATCGGATAGAAATCTGCCAATTGCAGAAACTCTATAGCCAGAGACCCTCAGAAAGCCATTTCCTCAGGGCTTCCCTGGTAGTTCAGTGGTTAAGACTCTATGCTTCCACTGCAAGGCCTAAGTGTAGACTGTGACCAAAAAAAGAAAAAATCCTCCAGAGTCAGAGCAAACTGTAATCCAGGAGAGATTGCCTGGTACCAGAAGTAGTGGGAAAATATAATTTTCTATTTCCTTTCAATTACATTGTTGTTAAACCACCTCCAAAATGAAGCATTTAAAAAACATAATTGCTATGCTTACTGAAGTGCATTCAATTTGTGGCAGATGGTGATTTCTGCATTTAAAAAAATGTTAAAGAATTTGCTACATTTTGTGTAGTTAAAAAATACTATACTTTGTCACACATTTCTCAATGCATTTGTTTATCCTTTTATGACTCCTTTTCCAGCTTTACAAGTTCATTCAAAATTCTATTCATGTCCTCCAGAGCATTAATAATAACTATTTGTTCCAATTTGCTATCATCTGTAATGATCATCAATATGCTCCAGTCTTTCCGCCACACAACTGATGGAGATGTTAAACAATCTCGTATACAGATGAATCCCAGGGCTTGGTGGGCACTGTTCTTCGCATCAGGTCAGCATGATTCTCCAATGCAATGATTTTTCACGTAGTTATACACTAGCCCTTGTTTTCTCTTGTAATTAAGGTGTATAATGTGAACTTAAGATGTTAATACCAAGATATATTTAATTTATTTAATTTTATTATTTTGTTTTGGACCAAGTGAAATTTGTTAACTGTTCAATTAATAAAATCCATGTTATTGTGTTTTTAATCTTTCTGAATTCTCTTTTACCCACAGATGCATATGTATCTTATTGCCTATAGGACTTGGTGCAATGTTATATATAAATGTTTTATAAGTACTGGTTAAACCGATTTTGACAGACCCCAGTTTTAAGCCCCCTTGATACTGCTCGGATATACTTTCTACTTGGGAAAAAAAATCGGATAGAAATCTGCCAATTGCAGAAACTCTATAGCCAGAGACCCTCAGAAAGCCATTTCCTCAGGGCTTCCCTGGTAGTTCAGTGGTTAAGACTCTATGCTTCCACTGCAAGGCCTAAGTGTAGACTGTGACCAAAAAAAGAAAAAATCCTCCAGAGTCAGAGCAAACTGTAATCCAGGAGAGATTGCCTGGTACCAGAAGTAGTGGGAAAATATAATTTTCTATTTCCTTTCAATTACATTGTTGTTAAACCACCTCCAAAATGAAGCATTTAAAAAACATAATTGCTATGCTTACTGAAGTGCATTCAATTTGTGGCAGATGGTGATTTCTGCATTTAAAAAAATGTTAAAGAATTTGCTACATTTTGTGTAGTTAAAAAATACTATACTTTGTCACACATTTCTCAATGCATTTGTTTATCCTTTTATGACTCCTTTTCCAGCTTTACAAGTTCATTCAAAATTCTATTCATGTCCTCCAGAGCATTAATAATAACTATTTGTTCCAATTTGCTATCATCTGTAATGATCATCAATATGCTCCAGTCTTTCCGCCACACAACTGATGGAGATGTTAAACAATCTCGTATACAGATGAATCCCAGGGCTTGGTGGGCACTGTTCTTCGCATCAGGTCAGCATGATTCTCCAATGCAATGATTTTTCACGTAGTTATACACTAGCCCTTGTTTTCTCTTGTAATTAAGGTGTATAATGTGAACTTAAGATGTTAATACCAAGATATATTTAATTTATTTAATTTTATTATTTTGTTTTACTCTATCAAGTATTTTAAAGCAGAAAATTAATGCTGATAGTTTGTGATGCCCCTATCAGGTCAGTAGTTTTTCAGAGGCAGGGCCTGGTGATACATTTTTATTTTTTTTTTTTAATGTATTTATTTGGCTACACTGGGTCTTAGTTGTGGTATGTGGGATCTCGTTCCCTCGTTCCCTGACCAGGGATTGAACCCAGGTCCCCAGCATTGGGAACTCAGAGTCTTAGCCACTGGACCACCAGGGAAATCCCGATGAAGCTTCTTTTTTTTTTTTTTTTTAAAGATTTATTTATTTATTTATTTTGGGCGGGGGTCGGGTTGGGGAGGGAGGGGAGCGGGCAGGCCACTTCTATTAGTCTTTCATTTCTCCATTCTCATCTGTCTTTGTTCTTTGGCTCCTGTGGGCCTCCCATCGCGGTGGCGTCTGTCGTTGCAGAGCACTGACTCTGGGCGCATGTGCTCCAGAGCTCCGGCTAGGTGATTGGACACATCAGTCCAGCCGCTCCGCGGCACTTGGGATCTTCCCAGGCCAGGGATGGAACCGGCGCCCCTTGTGTCCTTACCCACTGGACCACCAGGGGAAGCCCAAAAAGAAAGTTTTTGAAATTGTAATAATGAAGACAATTTCAAATTCTATATGCTAGAGGAAAGGCAATTTTATTTCTTTATGTTTTCTTCATTAAGTATATAGTTGTCTCATGAAGAGGCAATCCAAGAAAATGTGGCCAAAAAATTGTAGAAAAAGCTATAATGAGACATGTCAAGAAGTACATTAATAAAAATGTTATTATGTCTTTTTGAATTTTGTGATGTCTATGGCATTTGGCACCTTTTATAATCTGTTCCTTTCATTCTAAATAAATGTTCACTTTCTTCACAAATTTGTATTTTTAAAACTGTATCACTTACAGAGAACCCCCAATAAATACTGTAAGCTCCAGGTTTCACAAAGCCTGTATTTGCCCTCTTCTCAGTGTGTGAAAGTGATTGTAGTGATCCCTGGTCCAGGGTCAGTCCTGATTCATCTCCTATTGCCTGTGATTGGTTTAGGGAAGGATAGTTCTTCTCTCCATTGGCTATGTCCATAACTCAAAACAGTTACAGCGTCTGCTGACAGATACCTAGGCAGATGCCAGCCCTGGAGGTTGGAGTGGAGGGAACTGTACTTGAAACCTGGTCTGCCTCTAGATGTGCGGCTACAAGTTCACTGCGTGTATGATAAAAATCGAGGTTTTGGGGGCTTCCCTGGTGGTCCAGTGGGTAAAGACACCGCCTTGCAGTGCAAGGGGCGCTGGTTTGATCCCTGGCCTGGGAAGATCCCATGTGCCGTGAAGCGGCTGGACCGATGTGTCCAACTACCGAGCTGGAGCTCTGGAGCGCACGTGCCCAGAGTTGGTGCTCTGCGACGGGAGAGGCCACTGCAATGGGAGGCCCACACAAGCCAGGGAACAAAGATGGATGAAAATAAATAAAATGAAAGACCAATAAAAGTAGCCAAAAAAAAAAAAGAGGAAAAAAAAAAATCGAGGCTTTAAAAGCTAAACCAATCCTTATGATTTATTGAGTAGTTTAAAATACAAAACTAGTTAGTTTAAAATGTAAATACATGTAGGAAAATAGTGCCCAAGTTTCTAACACATTTTCCATCTGTATGAATGCCATTCTAATCATTATATCTTTGACATTTTGTAACACTGAAACTATAAATAGTATTAATTTGGGTGTTTTCAGCTACTAATTTATTATATGCTGTTAATTTATTTAAAAGCTGCTAATTTATTCAAGGTGAAAATCCAGAAAAGTAGGAATAAGTAAAAGTGAATTCAGGCATAATTCTAGACATTTTATTATTTTGGTATAGTTCCTTCTGGTTATTTTTCTACGTTTTATTTGAAAAAAAAAAAATCACTGCCAAGTTTCTTGTGTGCTTTCCGCTGCACTCTCCATGCCTCTTGGCCATGCTTTGCTAAACTGAGGAAGTCAAGGACTTGCTCACAACCAGGTGGAAGGATGCCAGATCTGTCAAGACCAAGAAGAATAAGGATAGTGTGAAGTTCAAAGTTCGATGGAGCAGTCCAGCCCCAGGTTTGGCAGCGAAGGAACTGAAATGAACCAAGTACCCTGGTGGGCCTCTACCCCAGGGTCAGTCCTGATTCATCTCCTATTGCCTGTGATTGGTTTAGGGAAGGATAGTTCTTCTCTCCATTGGCTATGTCCATAACTCAAAACAGTTACAGCGTCTGCTGACAGATACCTAGGCAGATGCCAGCCCTGGAGGTTGGAGTGGAGGGAACTGTACTTGAAACCTGGTCTGCCTCTAGATGTGCGGCTACAAGTTCACTGCGTGTATGATAAAAATCGAGGTTTTGGGGGCTTCCCTGGTGGTCCAGTGGGTAAAGACACCGCCTTGCAGTGCAAGGGGCGCTGGTTTGATCCCTGGCCTGGGAAGATCCCATGTGCCGTGAAGCGGCTGGACCGATGTGTCCAACTACCGAGCTGGAGCTCTGGAGCGCACGTGCCCAGAGTTGGTGCTCTGCGACGGGAGAGGCCACTGCAATGGGAGGCCCACACAAGCCAGGGAACAAAGATGGATGAAAATAAATAAAATGAAAGACCAATAAAAGTAGCCAAAAAAAAAAAAGAGGAAAAAAAAAAATCGAGGCTTTAAAAGCTAAACCAATCCTTATGATTTATTGAGTAGTTTAAAATACAAAACTAGTTAGTTTAAAATGTAAATACATGTAGGAAAATAGTGCCCAAGTTTCTAACACATTTTCCATCTGTATGAATGCCATTCTAATCATTATATCTTTGACATTTTGTAACACTGAAACTATAAATAGTATTAATTTGGGTGTTTTCAGCTACTAATTTATTATATGCTGTTAATTTATTTAAAAGCTGCTAATTTATTCAAGGTGAAAATCCAGAAAAGTAGGAATAAGTAAAAGTGAATTCAGGCATAATTCTAGACATTTTATTATTTTGGTATAGTTCCTTCTGGTTATTTTTCTACGTTTTATTTGAAAAAAAAAAAATCACTGCCAAGTTTCTTGTGTGCTTTCCGCTGCACTCTCCATGCCTCTTGGCCATGCTTTGCTAAACTGAGGAAGTCAAGGACTTGCTCACAACCAGGTGGAAGGATGCCAGATCTGTCAAGACCAAGAAGAATAAGGATAGTGTGAAGTTCAAAGTTCGATGGAGCAGTCCAGCCCCAGGTTTGGCAGCGAAGGAACTGAAATGAACCAAGTACCCTGGAGGGCCTCTACATCCCACAAAGTCAGGGTCCCCTTTCACTTAATAGTCTGTGTGAATGACAGGCTTGAAATTGTGCAATAAACTGTCTGTGGCTGTTTGAGGCACTATTTGTAGCTGGGTGCCTGACTCCTCAAGGTAATCTGGAGTATCTCCTTGGGCCAATTACTTCAACTATAGACTTGGGAATAAAAGGCATATAATATTTAGGTGTTGGCCTTCATGCTATTTTCCTATATTAGGTTTCTCTGTAGCTGAGTCCACCACTCTCCTCTTAAAACAAGTTTCTTTGTATCTTTTTCTTCCCTTGAGATGGTCTGCTGATCTGGTGAAGAAAAGATTGTTAAGTAAATGAAGCTATTTATTCATGGCTATTTTGACAATTGCATTTCACCATTACATCATTTTGCATGGTTCCAATTTGACTTCCTTCTGCCAATTTGTTTGCATTGATTCTTTCGTCTGCCCATTTTCAGGAATCTATACAGTTGTTATCCTTGCCCTATCTCCAGCAACTGGTAATCTTCATGATTCTAATGTTCTTTTGGTCAGAAAGTAAAACATTGCTCCTAGTCCTATTGAAACACCTATAATGGTGAAAAGTCAAATTACATATTTATTTATAAGGTCAAAATGTCATATTTCTCTAACAGTGAAAATATGAATTTACCAGTAACTGCAGACATAGTTTTACACTTAATTTACCGTCTTTAGCCTCCAGACACATCTACCATCTCCTCTTAGCCACATATTTTATTAGCAGTATAGAATGCAGGTGGATGATGGATAACTCAAATAACTGTACTTTGTCCTCTGCTGACTGCATGAATTCGGGGACCATGGATGGTGCAATAGAACTCACAATTCTCCCCGCCACCCTTAGTCCATGAAATTTTTCATTTTCTTTTATTTTTTAGCTATATATTTTAAAAATATTTATTTATTTTTGGCTATTCTGGGTTTTCACTGCTGCCACAGGCTCTTCTCTAGGTGCAGGGAGTGGGGGCTACTCTCTAGTTGAGGTGAGCAGGCTTCTTGTTGTGGTGACTTTTCTTGTTGTGGAACTCAGACTCTAGGGCTCATGGGCTTCAGTAGTTGCAGCACATGGACTCCATAGTTGAGGCTCTGAGGCTCTAGAGCACAGGCTTCATAGTTGTGGCTCATGGGCTTAGCTGCTCTGCAACATGTGGGATTTTCCCAGATCAGGAATCGAACTTGTGTCTCCTGCATTAGCAGGCAAACTCTTTACCACTGAGCCACCAGGGAAGCCCCATTTTCTGCTATTTTATTCAAACAGGATTGACTCCTCAGATCACGCCTTAGGGAAAGTGTCACAAACGAAAGCAATTTCTAATAGGTTAAGCCCTTAGTCCACAAAAGAAAAGGAAGGGGGAAGAATTAGAAGGGAGAGAGGTACAAAGGGAAGACAAATGGTTAGGAAAAGGCAGGCAAGGCTAGAGCGGTGAAAACATGACACAATGTGGGCAACTTTTTTGCTTAAACGTTTGAAAGAAAAAAAAGTTTGAGAGACTTTATCTACTTGAACTTACATAGGAAATAAAGTTTTACCAGGTTTGACATTTGTTCCAAACTAATGTTTGCCTTGCAGTATGGCCATCTTGTGAATCCAATATTTTACACTGAAAAACTAGATATTAATTATAATTTTTTTTGAGGCCAGAGGACTTGGACATCTGTTGAAATTAGCTGAGTGCTCCATAAAGTTGTTAACAAATATTTTTATAAAGACATATTCTTCACTACAAATCTCTGTGGAAGGTGCCACCAAAGGCATATAGGAATCCTATTTTCCAGAGAACTCAACAGGAACAGAAAATACATCCAACATGTTCAAGTCACCTGCACTCTCGTGTGGCTAGTGTGTTTGAAATCTTGTGGTCCAGTTAGAATATCACGAGACTCACAAGACTTTATGAACCAATGTAAAAGACTGGGCTGGCCAGCGACTGCTCAGCTTTAATGTGGGAAGGAGGGGAACGTGGGGAAACCACGCTTACCTCTCTGCTGCCTACCTTCCTTCTCCTAAAGCCATCCTCCTGGCTGGTGAGGACTCCAAGAGCCCACTGGGTTTCTTTCACGAACACACAGATACTTGTGTAACTCCAGGAGAAATCCGGCTCTGTGACTGGACCATGACGGTTGTGCACATGGTCTGGCACTGCTGCTCGGAATCCTGAGTCACTGCTCTCAGGTGGATCCTGGAACTGAGGCAAGTCTCTGGAAAGGGAGAAGGGCAATCTGTCAGATGAGCTCAGCACTGGCATCATCACTGTCTGCTACTGACTTCCCCAGAGACTTTGTAATATGTTTGAAAGGAGCCCTTGTCAGACGCCAGGAATAGCGCATGGGTCATTATGTGACCCAGACACAGAGCCTTAGTTTCCTTATTTAAAATGGAAAGCAGTTCCACAGACTTAGCACCCAAATTTAAACAGTTAATATGGAAAGTTTTATGCATATCTAGACAAATGAAAAATATTACATAACACTGTGGAAATAATATAAGGCATAGGGATATTATTTATATCATCTACATTTGCAAAAAATTGAGATATCTACAATACAGAACAAAGACATGACTCAAAAAATGTAGATGACCATTCACAGGTCATTTATTCACTCAACATACACTGGCCACTGTTCTATGCAAGGTCTGTCAGGCACTATGGAGCTTGATTTTTAAGCATTTATTATCTAGGAGGGAAGACTGGATACATATAAGCAATTCACAAGGTAATATTTGCTGTGTCACAGGGAGATACAAAGTTGCAAAACAGAGAAAAACATGTGTCTTATTGGAGGTTTATAGGAACATCATGACCTGACCTACCTGGGCAGCTGCAGGAACAAAGGATTCTAACACCAAGAAGTTTGCAACAACTAGCTACACCTCCTCCCCTTTAGTATAGAAACCTGAATTCTAACCTGGGTAAGACGGGTCTTTGGGACACTAGTTTGCCATCTCCTTGGTCTGCTGACTTTCTGAATAAATTTGCTATTCCTTGCCCCAGGGTCTTTTCTGATTTATTGGCCTGTCATTCAGCGAGCACATGGCTGAAGGAGAAGGGCACAAGAGAGGAAGAGATGGTTGCATGGCATCACTGAGTCAATGGACATGAGTTTGAGCAAACTCCAGGAGATGGTGAAGGACAGGGAAGCCTGGCGTGCCGCAGTCCATGGGGTCACAAAGAGTCAGACATGACTGAGAGACTAAACTGAACATGCAGCAAGCAGAACAAGTTTGAACTTGGTAACATGATATTCAACATCTTTTCTTTTGTACTCATATGTACTTTTTTCTATAATTTAATACAACAAGAATTTGTATATTTTTTATCAGACAAAGGAAGGAAAGAAAATAACACCTTGAATTTCTCTTTTGTTTTGACTGCCTGTAAGCTCAGAGTCCTTAAGTGCAATGTCTCTCAAAACTTCTGGTTTAATCATTTTGTTTTTATATTTCTTAGTCATAAGTTGTCTAATTATTTTTCTAGAAACAGGTTGGACATAAAAATACATGAAAGTGAAAGTGTTAGTTGCTCAGTAGTATCTGACTCTTTGCAACCCTATGGTCTGTAATCCACCAAGCTGCTCCGTTCATGGAGCCATTGTTTTCTCCAGGGGATCTTTCAGATCAAACCTGGGTCTCTTGCATTGCAGGCAGATTCCTACACTGTCTAAGCCACCAGGGAAGCCCTATTTTTATCTTTTACATTTTCCAAAATACTTTGGCACAGTGTCTTAAAGTTTCTGAGTGATTAGCTTAAGGTGTAGTGAGGGCCAAAGTTGATGTACTTTTAGAAGAAATGCATCTTCTGTGGCAGTTTTGAGAAGATACTGGGTATGAATATTGAATAATTTTTATATTAATGTACATTGTTAATATGTGCACTTTATAAACCAAGTTAAAAGCTTATGGGTGTCAAGAGGGAGGGAACATGTGTATACCTATGGCTGATTCATGTTGATGTTTGGCAGTAAACAACAAAATTCTGTAAAGCTTCAATTAAAAAAAAATTTTTTTAAAGATTAAAAAATAAAGCCTATGGGTAGAATTCTACCTTTTCTGTATCTGATTTGTTTCTACTGTTTTTATAATTGTATCCTGGAAACTTGAGAATGACCACAAAATATTATTATGCCAGGAGTAAGTGATCAGCTAAATGTTCAGACACAGAATGCTCTATAAGTTTGAGCAAACTCCAGGAGATGGTGAAGGACAGGGAAGCCTGGCGTCCCAGTCCATGGGGTCACAAAGAGTCAGACATGACTGAGAGACTAAACTGAACATGCAGCAAGCAGAACAAGTTTGAACTTGGTAACATGATATTCAACATCTTTTCTTTTGTACTCATATGTACTTTTTTCTATAATTTAATACAACAAGAATTTGTATATTTTTTATCAGACAAAGGAAGGAAAGAAAATAACACCTTGAATTTCTCTTTTGTTTTGACTGCCTGTAAGCTCAGAGTCCTTAAGTGCAATGTCTCTCAAAACTTCTGGTTTAATCATTTTGTTTTTATATTTCTTAGTCATAAGTTGTCTAATTATTTTTCTAGAAACAGGTTGGACATAAAAATACATGAAAGTGAAAGTGTTAGTTGCTCAGTAGTATCTGACTCTTTGCAACCCTATGGTCTGTAATCCACCAAGCTGCTCCGTTCATGGAGCCATTGTTTTCTCCAGGGGATCTTTCAGATCAAACCTGGGTCTCTTGCATTGCAGGCAGATTCCTACACTGTCTAAGCCACCAGGGAAGCCCTATTTTTATCTTTTACATTTTCCAAAATACTTTGGCACAGTGTCTTAAAGTTTCTGAGTGATTAGCTTAAGGTGTAGTGAGGGCCAAAGTTGATGTACTTTTAGAAGAAATGCATCTTCTGTGGCAGTTTTGAGAAGATACTGGGTATGAATATTGAATAATTTTTATATTAATGTACATTGTTAATATGTGCACTTTATAAACCAAGTTAAAAGCTTATGGGTGTCAAGAGGGAGGGAACATGTGTATACCTATGGCTGATTCATGTTGATGTTTGGCAGTAAACAACAAAATTCTGTAAAGCTTCAATTAAAAAAAAATTTTTTTAAAGATTAAAAAATAAAGCCTATGGGTAGAATTCTACCTTTTCTGTATCTGATTTGTTTCTACTGTTTTTATAATTGTATCCTGGAAACTTGAGAATGACCACAAAATATTATTATGCCAGGAGTAAGTGATCAGCTAAATGTTCAGACACAGAATGCTCTAGGTGGGTAAGACATCATGTTTTGAGGAGCTTTTTGCAGACTGATATGGAATTTCACTTATAATAATCATATTATGTACAATAACCTGAGAAAACACATATGAACAATGCAATACAGTAAGCATTCTGGACACTTACTCTATGGTTGTTTTCTGATGATTTTTAATTTTGTATGTCTGAACATAGTAATTGATCAGATGCACTGAATTTTCCACTGTATCACCCATGCTGTCAAGGAATACCAACTCTGAGTAAATACAAGCTCCAATATTACACTATATTATTACTGTGTTATTTTCAGTAATACGAACAATATACTTTGGGGCAGGACTTAACTCATAGAGAGAGCCCTTTTCTATTTCAAAGAGGACGTGCCTCTCACTGCTTCCTTTGCTTATCTAAAGCTTATCCTGGAAAGTGACTTGGTTAGAATAACAAAGAGCTCAGGCCTTTGACAACACCTCCGCCAGAATCTTCTAATCAGAACTATCTGCTCCAAGGACTATTTAATTGTTGTTTTTCGCCTTTTTCTCTCACTAGAATATTTCAGCAGATAGGTGGTAATTTTACTTACATCATGGATATGGTTTTTTATCCTTATAACTGTGAAAGGTATTCAGCCAGATTCAGATAAAAGCAGAAACAGTAGTATGTGATGAAATGCTCTGGCAAAAATGTGATGTAAAATTCCATAAAATCAGAAGGGCATACATGTGGTGTGGGGATAAGGAAATTCAAGAGCCCAGTGTAGGAGACAAAGGGCTTAGATACCTACTTGAGAAAATGTTCTCACGGTGTGATGTGATCCGATATGCGAAACATCATCTGGGGGAGCCTGTGGAAAAGTGTGAGAGAGGGAGTCAGAAGGCTTGATTCTAGTTTGGTGCACCTTTGAACAAATTGGGGCTCTTTAGCTATCAACTGTCCCATCTAAATAATCAGAGTTGGATTAATAATTTTACTGTAAGATCTACCTTGGTCTGACAGTCTATCCCCAAGCGAAATAGCCATGTAGGTAAAATTTAGAGTTATTTATATTTTTTGAAAGCTAGCTCGAAGTTTATTTGGAATTCATCTGCACATGGATGCTGGAAAAGATGAAGAAAGGCTCCGTAGAGCCAGAAAGTGGATGAACATAATTTAAGCTGTTAATAAGTTACAGCAGGGGAGGCAGTGAGGGAAGAGACACATCTGTTTATTTTGCAATTTATACAGGTCAAGGGGCAGTTTCTAAAATACATGCTATTTGTTTCCAAACTATGTTTTTTTTTAAGAAAGAAATAATTTAGGTGGTTAATGTTAATACTTGTAAACCTTAGTTATGGCATTTAGCCATCTGTCATTTACCCTTTGTACAGATGTTGTTTATTTTTTTTTTTCAGGTTTTTTTTTTTTTTTTATGTAAGTAACTGCTTTTTTGCATTTCTACACACAAGTGGCTGGCTCCTGATGCTACTTCTTCTGAAAAAATTAGAGGAAAAAAACTGATTTTAAAAAAGTTGATTTATTTTATGTTAGGCTATCACAAGCTAGATTTTTTCTGTGCAATACATGAAAAATTAAGTGCTGTTTTAAAATTTTCTTAATCAGTTTTAAGACTCATTATGCATAAGTATATGTCCATGGCACATGGTCTAATTAAGTGGTGTCTTTACCCCCTAGTTTATAAGAGAAAAACTAAAAGATGAATTCTAACCATTGTCACCTGGATCATGATACCATAACTCAGATTAATAAAGGGGAATAATTGTTGTGCCAAATCTTCTTCAGATGTCTACTTTCCTTCATGGTGTTTTACCACTTTTCCTATTACTTGATTAAATCTGAAACCCAAGACTAACCTATTTTCAATATTTAAAAACAAGAATTACATAAACATCTAATGAGAAAATATTCTAAGTTGCATCAAGGAAGACTGAAGAATCAATGAGATACACACATAAGAGGAAAAGAAAGTATCAATGAATAGAATGATGCAAGAGACCCGTGGTTAATTTTTACTTGTTGGCTATATTTTACAGTATAACCAATAATGAGAAAATATTGGGGCTCTTTAGCTATCAACTGTCCCATCTAAATAATCAGAGTTGGATTAATAATTTTACTGTAAGATCTACCTTGGTCTGACAGTCTATCCCCAAGCGAAATAGCCATGTAGGTAAAATTTAGAGTTATTTATATTTTTTGAAAGCTAGCTCGAAGTTTATTTGGAATTCATCTGCACATGGATGCTGGAAAAGATGAAGAAAGGCTCCGTAGAGCCAGAAAGTGGATGAACATAATTTAAGCTGTTAATAAGTTACAGCAGGGGAGGCAGTGAGGGAAGAGACACATCTGTTTATTTTGCAATTTATACAGGTCAAGGGGCAGTTTCTAAAATACATGCTATTTGTTTCCAAACTATGTTTTTTTTTAAGAAAGAAATAATTTAGGTGGTTAATGTTAATACTTGTAAACCTTAGTTATGGCATTTAGCCATCTGTCATTTACCCTTTGTACAGATGTTGTTTATTTTTTTTTTTCAGGTTTTTTTTTTTTTTTTATGTAAGTAACTGCTTTTTTGCATTTCTACACACAAGTGGCTGGCTCCTGATGCTACTTCTTCTGAAAAAATTAGAGGAAAAAAACTGATTTTAAAAAAGTTGATTTATTTTATGTTAGGCTATCACAAGCTAGATTTTTTCTGTGCAATACATGAAAAATTAAGTGCTGTTTTAAAATTTTCTTAATCAGTTTTAAGACTCATTATGCATAAGTATATGTCCATGGCACATGGTCTAATTAAGTGGTGTCTTTACCCCCTAGTTTATAAGAGAAAACTAAAAGATGAATTCTAACCATTGTCACCTGGATCATGATACCATAACTCAGATTAATAAAGGGGAATAATTGTTGTGCCAAATCTTCTTCAGATGTCTACTTTCCTTCATGGTGTTTTACCACTTTTCCTATTACTTGATTAAATCTGAAACCCAAGACTAACCTATTTTCAATATTTAAAAACAAGAATTACATAAACATCTAATGAGAAAATATTCTAAGTTGCATCAAGGAAGACTGAAGAATCAATGAGATACACACATAAGAGGAAAAGAAAGTATCAATGAATAGAATGATGCAAGAGACCCGTGGTTAATTTTTACTTGTTGGCTATATGCTTCCTTGCAACTCTGTAGTTTTAAAATATGCTTGATCCAGATATGGAGACTCCTCAACAGATGATGGATGATGGCACATTAAATCACCCCACAGGTTTATACAGTTACAGGGTTGAAATGATTGCCTGCTGAATTTTAATGTGTTAAATGTTTATTTCAAGTCTATTTGTCAAGGCAAAGTACGATAACGAACGCCTTTAATCTGAACAGGATGAACCTTAAACCTTAATGGTACACTGATGATTGAGTTTCAGAGACTAATAATCTATTTATAATGATTTCTAATTTTCTCAATTGTTTATTTGCAAGTGAAGTATGTAAAGTGGAAGTTAACTATAGTTTTAACATTGAATTAAAACTGTCACACATAAATTACTTAATAGCTTACCTGGGTTTAAGTAGACTGACCTGTATTTCACTTACATGGCCTACTTTTTCATTCAACTGAGCTGTAATTGACTCACAAAGCCGGAAACAAGCGTGTGCCAGGTGTGTTCCACACACTTGGCACATACAGTATCTTCACTCTGTTAGTGGAAAGTCAGTTCTGCTAAATCTGTCAGTTTATCATCAGTATTTCCTTCACCTGGTAAGACAGGGCACAGAACAGGTCTCTATTCTTTACCTGCAATTATGAAATCCAAAAAGCTTTGGACTTCATAAAATTCAAAAGAGGAAGTATTTTAGAAATTCAAAACTTAACCTGAACTCACTTAGCAATGAAACTACTGAGCTGACGCATAGCTTTTATAGTCTTTATTTATCTTTCTTAGTGTGGATATTCATATACTTCAGTATAAAAATGTTTATGTGTTTGATAAAGGGGTGCTATCCAGATCCTGCAGCAAGTAGGTCATGTATACATGCTCTATTTTCTTTCTAAATCTGAAAGATACTGAATTCCCAAACAGCGGTTCTCAAGAATATGTTTTCTTTGAGCTGAAATCTTTTAACAAGAATTTTTCAATGTTGGCCAGTGTTGGCAAGACTTGAAGGTTAAGTCCTTCTTTCACGCTCTCTGTTGTGAGTACATGCTGGAGGCTGGATGGCTTTCTGGAAAGACACCCGCCACAGAGTTAGATCTGAAATCAAATCCTGGTTTAGCTACTCACAAACTGTGCGACCTTGGTCAAGTTATTTAACACCTCTGATCATTACATGTGTTTACTTGTAAAATTTTAATGCTGATACCTACATCCTTTAATTTTTTTGTCCTCAATCTCAAAAATGTCTCCTGCTGAAGCGAATATGGTCTTTATCTTTTACCACTGTAAGATTCCATTGCTAGCTCTTTCTTTGAAGTAGCGATGCCTAAAATGCTAATTTTGTACTTAGCAATGATAAGGTTTATTCATGCCTTTTCTGCCAGAGCCTCAAGATACTTACGCTATGAGTTTAGATACAAATAACTATAAAGGTAAGTAAAATCAACAAAATTGGCATTACTCTTATTAGGAAAATAAAACTGTCACACATAAATTACTTAATAGCTTACCTGGGTTTAAGTAGACTGACCTGTATTTCACTTACATGGCCTACTTTTTCATTCAACTGAGCTGTAATTGACTCACAAAGCCGGAAACAAGCGTGTGCCAGGTGTGTTCCACACACTTGGCACATACAGTATCTTCACTCTGTTAGTGGAAAGTCAGTTCTGCTAAATCTGTCAGTTTATCATCAGTATTTCCTTCACCTGGTAAGACAGGGCACAGAACAGGTCTCTATTCTTTACCTGCAATTATGAAATCCAAAAAGCTTTGGACTTCATAAAATTCAAAAGAGGAAGTATTTTAGAAATTCAAAACTTAACCTGAACTCACTTAGCAATGAAACTACTGAGCTGACGCATAGCTTTTATAGTCTTTATTTATCTTTCTTAGTGTGGATATTCATATACTTCAGTATAAAAATGTTTATGTGTTTGATAAAGGGGTGCTATCCAGATCCTGCAGCAAGTAGGTCATGTATACATGCTCTATTTTCTTTCTAAATCTGAAAGATACTGAATTCCCAAACAGCGGTTCTCAAGAATATGTTTTCTTTGAGCTGAAATCTTTTAACAAGAATTTTTCAATGTTGGCCAGTGTTGGCAAGACTTGAAGGTTAAGTCCTTCTTTCACGCTCTCTGTTGTGAGTACATGCTGGAGGCTGGATGGCTTTCTGGAAAGACACCCGCCACAGAGTTAGATCTGAAATCAAATCCTGGTTTAGCTACTCACAAACTGTGCGACCTTGGTCAAGTTATTTAACACCTCTGATCATTACATGTGTTTACTTGTAAAATTTTAATGCTGATACCTACATCCTTTAATTTTTTTGTCCTCAATCTCAAAAATGTCTCCTGCTGAAGCGAATATGGTCTTTATCTTTTACCACTGTAAGATTCCATTGCTAGCTCTTTCTTTGAAGTAGCGATGCCTAAAATGCTAATTTTGTACTTAGCAATGATAAGGTTTATTCATGCCTTTTCTGCCAGAGCCTCAAGATACTTACGCTATGAGTTTAGATACAAATAACTATAAAGGTAAGTAAAATCAACAAAATTGGCATTACTCTTATTAGGGAAAATAAAACTGCAATCTAAAATGTGTTCTGGCAACAGTAGATTTATTGAAAAGAGGTGAAAGTCATGTCAATGAATTCTTTAAAAACCAGCAGTTTGCATAAATAGACTTCTTTTTATGACATAATTTTGGTCATAATCTATAATTAATGATGGATTCTGTTTCTGATTTTTAAAATTCTCCATCAACGTCTATGATGCATAGTGCATAAAATCAAATTCTTTATAATTTCTAATATAGAAATAATATACTTATTATTTTATTATATATACATTTTTTTCCCAGTAATAGCCCTTGTTTTGATCTTTAAGAGTTTATTTTGGTTTCCAAAATTACTTGTTTTGTTCAAAGTGCTATTTTTGCTAATTAAAGTTCTCATCAGGAGATCCATTGCTAGGAGGGTTTTGCTTTATGGTATATCACATGTAATACCTTCATTTTCTGGTTTAATATATTCATTGAAATTCAGTGTCCTTCAGACTGAGAATATTAGGCAATATTAATGTAAGAAAATATGTGGTAACCATGGGGATTAGAAGCCATTTCAGATGTTTGATTTCTTAATTTCAGGAGGTTTGTTCTAATAACACTAAAAGTTGCATCCCAAGAGAGAGTATATGTTTTGGTGTGTCTTTTAAGCTCCTTAATACCATTGGTCTGAAAGATAGGCTTTTCTAGGAATATTTTATTTTGCTAAATATTTAGCTCTAGTATTGTCTGACTCATCCTCATAATAATAATTGGCACCATTTGTTCTGTACTCATTATACAGCTGGCACACTCTCTTATTTAATTCTCATCATGCTTCTTTGTGGTAGTGTTGTCAATCAAGATTAAGGTTGACAGAAAGAAAATATTAAAGAATAAAAAGCATTCGTCTTGCTTAGCCAATGGAAATAATCTTTTACCACTGTAAGATTCCATTGCTAGCTCTTTCTTTGAAGTAGCGATGCCTAAAATGCTAATTTTGTACTTAGCAATGATAAGGTTTATTCATGCCTTTTCTGCCAGAGCCTCAAGATACTTACGCTATGAGTTTAGATACAAATAACTATAAAGGTAAGTAAAATCAACAAAATTGGCATTACTCTTATTAGGGAAAATAAAACTGCAATCTAAAATGTGTTCTGGCAACAGTAGATTTATTGAAAAGAGGTGAAAGTCATGTCAATGAATTCTTTAAAAACCAGCAGTTTGCATAAATAGACTTCTTTTATGACATAATTTTGGTCATAATCTATAATTAATGATGGATTCTGTTTCTGATTTTTAAAATTCTCCATCAACGTCTATGATGCATAGTGCATAAAATCAAATTCTTTATAATTTCTAATATAGAAATAATATACTTATTATTTTATTATATATACTTTTTTTTCCCAGTAATAGCCCTTGTTTTGATCTTTAAGAGTTTATTTTGGTTTCCAAAATTACTTGTTTTGTTCAAAGTGCTATTTTTGCTAATTAAAGTTCTCATCAGGAGATCCATTGCTAGGAGGGTTTTGCTTTATGGTATATCACATGTAATACCTTCATTTTCTGGTTTAATATATTCATTGAAATTCAGTGTCCTTCAGACTGAGAATATTAGGCAATATTAATGTAAGAAAATATGTGGTAACCATGGGGATTAGAAGCCATTTCAGATGTTTGATTTCTTAATTTCAGGAGGTTTGTTCTAATAACACTAAAAGTTGCATCCCAAGAGAGAGTATATGTTTTGGTGTGTCTTTTAAGCTCCTTAATACCATTGGTCTGAAAGATAGGCTTTTCTAGGAATATTTTATTTTGCTAAATATTTAGCTCTAGTATTGTCTGACTCATCCTCATAATAATAATTGGCACCATTTGTTCTGTACTCATTATACAGCTGGCACACTCTCTTATTTAATTCTCATCATGCTTCTTTGTGGTAGTGTTGTCAATCAAGATTAAGGTTGACAGAAAGAAGAATTAAATATTCTCAAACAATGACTTAAGTCAGATGTTTTACTTCTTGTCCTGTTCAAATATAAGCAGATTTCATTTTATAATGCTTTGATCACTTTATTGTGCTTTGCAAATACTGCAACTTTTACAGACTGAAGGTTTGTGGCAATCTTATCAGAGCCATTTTCCCAACAGCATTTTCTCACTTCATTTCTCAGTGTCACATTTTGGTAATTCTTACAGTATTTCAAACTAGTTCATCAGTATTACATTTGTTATAGGTGATGTGTGATCAGAGATCTATGATGTTACTACTATGACTCTCAAAGTTTAGATGGTGGTTAGCACTTTTTAGCAATAAAATTTGTTTTAATTAAGATAGGTACATTGTTTCTTTAGACATAAAGCTATTGCACACATAATAAAGCATCGTATACTATAAACACAACTTTTATAGGCATCAGTCAGTTCAGTCGTTCAGTCATGTCTGACTTTTTGGACCCCATGGACTGTGGCACGCCAGTCTTCCCTGTCCTTCGCCACCTCCTAGAGCTTGCTCAAACTCATGTCCATTGATCTGGCGATGCCATCCAACCATTTTGTCCTCTGTTGTCCCCTTCTCTATCTTTTATTTTTCCCAGCATGAGGGTCTTTTCGAATAAGTCATCTCATTGCATCGGGTGGCCAAAGTATTATAGCGTCAGCTTCAGGATCAGTCCTTCCAATCAATATTCAGGGTTGATTTCCTTTAGGATTGACTGGTTTGATCTCCTTGCAGTCCAAGGGATTCTTAAGAGTCTTCTCCAACACCACATTTTATAAGCATAGGGAAAACAAAAATTCATGTGTTTTAAGGGGTCCATTTCAGATGTTTGATTTCTTAATTTCAGGAGGTTTGTTCTAATAACACTAAAAGTTGCATCCCAAGAGAGAGTATATGTTTTGGTGTGTCTTTTAAGCTCCTTAATACCATTGGTCTGAAAGATAGGCTTTTCTAGGAATATTTTATTTTGCTAAATATTTAGCTCTAGTATTGTCTGACTCATCCTCATAATAATAATTGGCACCATTTGTTCTGTACTCATTATACAGCTGGCACACTCTCTTATTTAATTCTCATCATGCTTCTTTGTGGTAGTGTTGTCAATCAAGATTAAGGTTGACAGAAAGAAGAATTAAATATTCTCAAACAATGACTTAAGTCAGATGTTTTACTTCTTGTCCTGTTCAAATATAAGCAGATTTCATTTTATAATGCTTTGATCACTTTATTGTGCTTTGCAAATACTGCAACTTTTACAGACTGAAGGTTTGTGGCAATCTTATCAGAGCCATTTTCCCAACAGCATTTTCTCACTTCATTTCTCAGTGTCACATTTTGGTAATTCTTACAGTATTTCAAACTAGTTCATCAGTATTACATTTGTTATAGGTGATGTGTGATCAGAGATCTATGATGTTACTACTATGACTCTCAAAGTTTAGATGGTGGTTAGCACTTTTTAGCAATAAAATTTGTTTTAATTAAGATAGGTACATTGTTTCTTTAGACATAAAGCTATTGCACACATAATAAAGCATCGTATACTATAAACACAACTTTTATAGGCATCAGTCAGTTCAGTCGTTCAGTCATGTCTGACTTTTTGGACCCCATGGACTGTGGCACGCCAGTCTTCCCTGTCCTTCGCCACCTCCTAGAGCTTGCTCAAACTCATGTCCATTGATCTGGCGATGCCATCCAACCATTTTGTCCTCTGTTGTCCCCTTCTCTATCTTTTATTTTTCCCAGCATGAGGGTCTTTTCGAATAAGTCATCTCATTGCATCGGGTGGCCAAAGTATTATAGCGTCAGCTTCAGGATCAGTCCTTCCAATCAATATTCAGGGTTGATTTCCTTTAGGATTGACTGGTTTGATCTCCTTGCAGTCCAAGGGATTCTTAAGAGTCTTCTCCAACACCACATTTTATAAGCATAGGGAAAACAAAAATTCATGTGACTTGCGTTTTTCTATTATTCATTTTATTGTGGTGTTCTGGAATAGAACCTAAGGTGTCTCTGAGGTATGTCTGTGATTCAGAAGTAGTCAGTCCACGGCCTGGAGGGAGGGATTGGGGGGAAATACATATGACTAATCTGGGATCATACATATCTGTAAACAACAAAACTCTGTAAAAGTAAAAAGTAAAATAAAAATTAAAAAAATAAAAAAGTAGTCAGTCCAAAGGCTGATATGACAGTGGTGGCAGGGACTCAATCTCTTCCTGTCTCATGTTCTCACTGCTTCCATTTACATGGTTCTTCATAGACAAAGGACAAAGGAAACTGTTAGAGCTATTGCCATCATATTCACATTTACGATGTAGGAAGAAAGAAGGGTGACAGGATCACACTCCTTTTCTTTACAGACACTTCCCAGAAGTAACACATATCATTGCCACATATATCACAAAACTTAGACAGATTACCACACGCAATTGTAAAAGATTATTTTTCAGTCTTTTGCCTAGACCAACCTAAAATTAAAAATTAATACCTAGAATTAAGATTCTATTGCTAAGGAAGAAGTGGAGAATGGATAATGAGAGAGACCCAGCAGACTTTGCTGTGTTTGAGCTGTTATTATCATCAGTCTTATGAGTGGAGAAATTGAGTCATAGAGAAGTGAAATTGACTCACAAAGATCTCACAGCTGGTACAGTCAAGACTCAAATCCATGTCTATCAAACTTCAGAGCCCTTAAGTACTACTCTGAACTGTTTCTGCTTTAAAACAGTTATTTGACTTTATTCTGTCTCTTCCACTAAATTAGTACGAAGAAAACCTTTTTGACTAAGTTGCTAGGTCAATCTATTGAAACAATGGAATTCTTTATTTTGCCAGGCATTCTTGGCAAAGGACATAGTATCAACTTGTGCAATGAAGCCTTTACTTCTGCTGACCTTTTGGATAGAAAGATTCATAGAGTTTAGTGCCAGATCTACAAAATTGCCTGACTGACAGATTAAAGTCTTATTTTCAGTCTTCTACTTGCTTGAGGTTACAACAAGTTTAAACTTCATTCAAATATGCTTTGCTATCCTACTGACAGTTTAGATTTCAAACAAGGTAACAAATAAAAGAGTTTTCAATAGGGCCAATACAAAATGATTTGTTATAGGAAAAAAAAGGAACAGTATTATGATTTTCTTTCTTCAAAGATATATTTAAATTAATAACAGCATATCTTAGAATATCTTTTCCAGCAGTCATGCTTATCAGACCATGATATTTTTAAGTTATTTGAAAATTATTATATTTGAATGATTATACTGGGATTCTCTAATACCTTACTAAATCACAACACATCATGAACTAGTGCTTCTTTCTTTCTTTCTTTCCTTCCATTCCATAAAGCATGGTTTGTTATTCTTCTTTTTTAAACTTCAGTTTTATTCAGGCTTTTGTCTCTGTGGCTTATGAAGGTCTTAAATCTTTCTTATGCCTGTCTACCGCTTTGCTTTCCTAGCACCAAAAGAGAACATGTAAATGTGAATGAATAAATCTACAAACAAGTAACTATCAAATTTTATAAACAGCACAACTTAATGTTGCTACATGACTTCAAATGTTCAACATATTAAGAGACCTCTGTAAATTTATCAATTATTTTTAGAAACACTATTAAAATAGATCATATTTATCAGTTACTGAACAAAAGTCCTTCACTTAAGTAGCCACAGCTACACCAGGGACACAGTGGCCCAATGACAAGCTTTAATATTTTAACGATTTGCCTAGTCAGAAAGAGACATTTTCACTGCAGTGAAAACTTGCAGAAAAGCATTTCAAAATAAAGGATCATATGCTAAGAAGTCAGAGGAAACAGTGTACGTGGAAGATATGAAGAGGGCTTCCCTGGTGGTCCAGTGGGTAAAGGGTCTGCCTTGCAGTGCAAGGGGCACCAGTTCGATTCCTGGCCCAGGAGGATCCCACGTGCCACGGAGTGGCTGTGCTGGTGTGTCTAATTAGGAGCCAGCACTCAGGAGCACATGTGCCCAGAACCAGTGCTCTTCAACGAGAGAGGCCACTGTGATGGGAGGCCCACACAGGCCAAAGAATAAAGATGGATGAAAAATAAACGATGATTAAGAGGTCAAAAAAAAAAAAAAAACCCTTGAAAAAAAGAAGTTATGAACAGTTGGAGCTCAGTCTGGTTCTTTGCAAGAAAAGGGCCAGGGGCCAGATGACATGGACAGCACACACAGAACTATATTTAACAGATTTTCCACTAATCTTTTTATTTGTTATTAACGTCTACCTCTGTTTCACTGACTATGCTAAAGCCTTTGACTATGTGGATCACACAAACTGGGGGAAACTCATTTTTTTTTTTAAACATTTATTTATTTATTTATTTATTTTGGCGGGGGTTGGGAGGGAGGGGGGTGGGTGGGCCACTTCCACTGGTCTTTCATTTGTCTAGTTTCATCCATCTTTGTTCTTTGGCCTGTGTGGGCCTCTCATTGCGGTGGCATCTGTTGTCACAGAGCACTGGCTCTGGGCACAAGCGCTCCAGAGCTCCGGCTCGGTAATTGGACACATCGGTCCAGCCGCTCAGAGGCACGTGGCATCTTCCCAGGCCAGGGATTGAACCGGCGCCCCTTGCACTGCAAGGCGGTGTCCTTACCCACTGGACCACCAGGGAAGCCCTGGGGGAAACTCTTAAAGAGACGGGAATAACAGACCATCTACCTGTCTCCTGAGAAACCTGTATGTGGGCCAAGAAGCAATAGTTAGAACACTGTATGGAACAAGTGATTTGTTCAGGATTGAGAAAAGAGTCACCCTGTGTCTTTAACTTATATGCAGAGCATATCATGCAAAATGCCATGCTCAGTGAGTTACAAGCTGGACTGAAGATTGCCAGGAGAAATGTTAACAACCACAGCTATGTGAATGATACCACTCTAATGGCAGCAAGTAAAGAGGAACTAAAAAGCCTCTTGATAAGGGTGAAGGAGGAGAGTGAAAAGTCAGTTTAAAACTAAATATTAAAAAAAACTAGGTTCTTTTCTCCACCATCGTTTCTGTGATTGAATTTGCTGCTCACGAGACTTTCAGAATCAAGTGATTCCTGGCCAAGAAACAAAAGCACAATTGGTTTGTTCCCCAATGGATTTGAATGAGAACTAGTAATAAAATCAGGTACAACTCCAAGAGAAGACAGCAGAGAAGGCCCAAACTTGGACTGTGAAAAGCCTCACATATAAATTGGCACATGTGCTGTGTGCATATTAATCAGTAAAATCACAGTGAGAACATTACTCCTGTCTGAACAGCTTAGCAAAGATGGAATGGCACAGATCCTGATGTTATCTGTTTCCTCGCTAGCAGTCTATGGCGTTTAGTAATAAAGATGTGGAAATTTTTGTTAGGAAACAAACAAACAAACAAAACAAAGATCATGGCATCCAGTCCCATTACTTCATGGTGAGTAGAAGGGGAAAAGGTGGAAGGAATGACAGATTTCCTCTACTTGGGCTCTAAAAGCACTGTGGATGGTGACTGCAGTCATGAAATTAGACTACAATTGCTTCTTGGCAGGGAAGCTATGACAAACCTAGACAGCATATTAAAAAGCAACAAAGGTCCTATAGTCAAGGCTATGGTCTTTCCCGTAGTCATGTATGGATGTGAGAGCTGGACAATAAAGGCAGAACACTAAAGAATTGATGCTTTCAAACTGGGGTGCTGGAGAATACTCTTGAGAATTCCCTGGAAAGCAAGGAGATCAAATCAGTCAATCAGAGGAAGTCAACACTGAATATTCTCTGGGAGGACTGATGCTGAAACTGAAGCTCCAATACTCTGGTTATCTGATGTGAAGAGACAACTCATTGGAAAAGACCCAGATGCTGGGAAAGATTGAAGACAGAAAAAGAAAAGAGCAACAGAGGATAAGATGCTAGGATGGACCAGGTAATACACTGATTTAATTCCTCCCAGGTGAGACAGGTTAGTACTCTGACTGGATATGTCTTCCTCTGTGGTCTACCTATTAACTCACTACCATATGATGGACACATGCAACCCCCATCACCCTACCTGGGTAAGGCCATGGCACTCAAATGTCTTAATAATGCGTGGTATAAGGGACAATGCACACTGGGAATTATACAAAACAGCTCTATAGGAGTGATCAGTAAAACTTGTTGCACATATGCTAACAGCAGTACACTAGTAGAAAAAATGATTAAAAAATACACGAACAGGCTAATACTACCAAATAGCATCTACAGATTCAATGTGATCCCTATCAAATTACCAATGACATTCTTCACAGAACTAGACCAAGAATAACACAGTTCATACAGAGACACAAAAGACCCCGAATAGCCAAAGCAATCCTGAGAAAGAACAATGGAGCTGGAGGGATCAGCCTCCCTAACTTCAGACTATACTACAAAGTAACAGTCACCAAGACAGTATGGTACTGGCACAAAAACAGAAATATAGAGCAATGGAATAAGATAAAGAGCCCAGAGATAAACCCACACGCCTATGAGCATCTTATTTTTGACAAAGGAGGTGAAACTATAAAATGGGACAAAGACAGCCTCTTCAACAAATGGTGCTGGGAAAATTGGACAGCTACATGCAAAAAAATGAAGTTGGAACATTCTCTGACACCATACACAAAGATAAACTCAAAATGGATTAAAGAACTAAATGTAAGACCAGAAACCATCAAACTCATAGAGGAGAATATAGGCAAAACACTCAAGGACACAAATCAAAGTAAGATCTTCCATGACCCACCTATTAGAATAGCGGAACTAAAAAAGAAAAATTAACATGTGGGACCTAATGAAACTTAACAGCAAAAGAAACTACAAAAATGCTGAACAGACAACCCAAAAGAAAAAAGGGAGAACAATAATAGAACTCTGGTTATCTGATGTGAAGAGACAACTCATTGGAAAAGACCCAGATGCTGGGAAAGATTGAAGACAGAAAAAGAAAAGAGCAACAGAGGATAAGATGCTAGGATGGACCAGGTAATACACTGATTTAATTCCTCCCAGGTGAGACAGGTTAGTACTCTGACTGGATATGTCTTCCTCTGTGGTCTACCTATTAACTCACTACCATATGATGGACACATGCAACCCCCATCACCCTACCTGGGTAAGGCCATGGCACTCAAATGTCTTAATAATGCGTGGTATAAGGGACAATGCACACTGGGAATTATACAAAACAGCTCTATAGGAGTGATCAGTAAAACTTGTTGCACATATGCTAACAGCAGTACACTAGTAGAAAAAATGATTAAAAAATACACGAACAGGCTAATACTACCAAATAGCATCTACAGATTCAATGTGATCCCTATCAAATTACCAATGACATTCTTCACAGAACTAGACCAAGAATAACACAGTTCATACAGAGACACAAAAGACCCCGAATAGCCAAAGCAATCCTGAGAAAGAACAATGGAGCTGGAGGGATCAGCCTCCCTAACTTCAGACTATACTACAAAGTAACAGTCACCAAGACAGTATGGTACTGGCACAAAAACAGAAATATAGAGCAATGGAATAAGATAAAGAGCCCAGAGATAAACCCACACGCCTATGAGCATCTTATTTTTGACAAAGGAGGTGAAACTATAAAATGGGACAAAGACAGCCTCTTCAACAAATGGTGCTGGGAAAATTGGACAGCTACATGCAAAAAAATGAAGTTGGAACATTCTCTGACACCATACACAAAGATAAACTCAAAATGGATTAAAGAACTAAATGTAAGACCAGAAACCATCAAACTCATAGAGGAGAATATAGGCAAAACACTCAAGGACACAAATCAAAGTAAGATCTTCCATGACCCACCTATTAGAATAGCGGAACTAAAAAAGAAAAATTAACATGTGGGACCTAATGAAACTTAACAGCAAAAGAAACTACAAAAATGCTGAACAGACAACCCAAAGAATGGGAGAAAATAATAGGAAATGAAATAACAGACAAAAAACTAATTTTCAAAATCTACAAGCAACTCAGATAACTCAGCACCGGAAAACTGAACAACTCAATCAAAAAATGTGAAAAGGACCTAAACAGACACCTCTCCAAAGAGAACATACAGATGGCCCCAAAACACATGAAACGATGCTCAACCTTGCTTATTATTAGAGAAATGCAAATCAAAACTACAATGAAATATCACCTCACACCAGTCAGAATGGCCATCATCCACAAATTGACAGACAATAAATGCTGGAGAGGGTGCAGATAAAAGGGAACACTCTTGCATTGCTGGTGGGAATATAAATTGATACAGCCACTGTGGAAGACAGAATGGTGATTCCTTAAAAAACTAAAAATAGAAGCACCATATTACCCAGCAATCCCACCCTTAGGCTTATACCCTGATGAAATCAAATCTGAAAGAAGCACCTGTACCCCAATGTTCAATGCAGCTCTCTATACAATAGCTAGAACATGGAAGCAACCTAGATGCCCATCGACGAATGAATGGCTAAAGGAGCTCTGGTCCATATATACTACTCAGCTGTAAAAAGAAATGCAGAAGAATCAGTCCTAATGAGGTGGTTGGATCTAGAATCTATCATAAAAAGTAAAGTCAGTCAAAAAGAGAAGGACAAGTACAATATACTAACACATACATATGGAATGAACTAGGATGGTAATGATAACACATGCAGTGAAGCGATGGGAAACCAGACATGGAGAGTAGACACATGGACATTGTGAGGAATGAACAGCGGGTGGGAGGTGTAAAGGAAGTAGCATGAAAACCTATACTACCATATGTGAAAAAAATAGCTATTGTCATTGCACTGTGGGAAAGGGGGATCCTGCAGGGGTGCTGTGCGACAGCCTGGAGGGGTGGGATGGGGGAGATATACATATGACTAATCTGGGAACATACATATCTGTAAACAACAAAACTGTAAAAGTAAAAAGTAAAATAAAAATAAATACCCAATTTGAGGACAAAATTAAAAATATATATATATATATATATATATATATATATGAACAGGCTAAATGGTTGCATTCCTTTGGGAAAGGGACCCCTGATACAAATACCATCTGGCAAACTGTCAAAGAGGCCTTACCTAATATAATGTGGTCTCTAGCTCTTCTCAGATCTGCCATCACTCTCCTCCTGATATTACTATTTGGCTCTTGCATTATTAATGCACTGTTTTAAGTTCATCTCCCAACAGGTACAAAAAGATTCAATTCCAGGTGGTCTTACAATAAGGAAACCATCTACTTGATACTCGGATTATGTTGGAACAAGCTGCTATATTGTTCTGTGGAGATGCACCTTTCTCCATAAATGTACCCCGACAGAGACCAGGCATTGGGAACCCAGAGACCCACAACACCTCTGTACAGCCCGAAGAAGCCAGAGCGGTCATCGCCCCTTTTCCCTTGAGACTGGCTACCTAAATGCCTGAGAGGGGAAACAGGTAGACAGTTAGACAGGTAGACAGTTAGACATAAGCAGGGTATTCAAAGGGGCCAAAGAATTGGCCCTAAGAGTAAACAGGGAGGAATGTGGGCTCAAGGATGAAAGAACAAGGCAAACTAGGAGGGCCTTGGAATGCAAGACATTATCCTCCCCTCCCCCGGGGACTGCCCAATCCTTAAGACCCCTTTGCCACTCCTCGGAGCCTACTGTTTTTTCCTCATACTGTAGTCATCACTCTATCCCACCCAGTACACCGTCCAATCAGCAATGATCCTTCAGACCCCTATGCCACTCCTTAGACCCCAGGGATAAAATGGATCAAAGACCTCTGCTTAGGGTCGGTTCTCCTTTGAGCCGACCTGCTGTTCTAGCAGCGTCTTCCACTTTAACAACGCGGATTCTCCCTTAAGCTGGCCCGCTGTACTGGCAGCAACTCTCCCTTCCCCCACTCTAATAAACTTTACTTTCTTCTCAAAAAAAAAAAAAAAAAAAAAAGAGAGAGAGAGAGATGCAAGGATGGCATTACCAAAACAATGGACATGAACTTGGTTAAACTCCAGGATATGGTGAGGGACAGGGAGGCCTGCTGTGCTGCAGTCCAAGGGTTGCAAAAAGTCAGACACGACTTGGCAATTGAACAATAAAATAACTTGTACTTGAACAAGCAATATATTAATTCATATTCCTTATTAAAAATTGTAAAGTCCCATTTGAATTTGGACAAAATCCCCCATTTCCAATGATTCTTTACCTGGAGTGTCTTTATTATGTGGCAAGGGATCTGGAGAGAGTTTGGTTCCTGGGTTGGCCCAACAGTCTCAGTAAGGTCCTAGTTCTTTCCACCTTTCTGGGGTCCCTTTCCTGGTATGGTCACTTAGTCTTCATTGCTTTGTTTTTCATTTTGCAAGATGGCTGCTGCAGAGCCTATCATCACATGAAAACGTGATGAGAGTACCATTTCCTTCTGAGCACCATGTTTTCTCAGTGACGAACAACTTTTCCCCAAGCCCCCAGAAGATGTAGCCCCACTGGCTGCATGCCAGTCATAGGTCACTCACTGCACAATGGGAATGAGACTACCATGACTGACTTGGATCAACAAGATAGATTTCTCTGGGACTGGAGAAGGATCTATTCTCCCTTAAATCTAGGATTTTGTTATCAAGGAAAAATCAGTGTAAGGCAAACAAAATTTGCACTAAGTATTTTGTTTTTTAAAATAAAAATTCAATACAAAATAAATAAAATGCCGTTATCACCCATATGTTTAGGTTTGATGTTTACTAGCTGACCTAAAAATCTATTCATTTTTTAAATCTTTCAATATATATTTTTTCCCTGCTTGCTCCATGTCAGCTACTGTTCTCAGTACTAAGACTGGAGAGATGAACAGGACAGACATTTATCTGCATTAGGAAATGTTTTATCAGCAGCAGGTAACAGAATACGCATTTATAAGTGACTTACAACACTGGGATATTTAATGTTTACCTAACAAAGGTTAGGACAGGCAGTTACTCTATGTTTCCAAGAATACAAAGTCTTTCTTTTCTGGTCCTTTGCATGCTGGTCTTCATCTTTTTCTTTTATTTTTTCCCCAGCATGCCTGTTTTTTTTTTTTTTTTTTTAATTTAGATTTATTTTTATCCATCTTTTATTCTTTGGCACGTGTGGGCCTCCCATTGCAGTGATCTCTCTCGGTGCAGACCACTGGCTCTGGGCACGTGCGCTCTAGAGCGCTGACTCGTAATTGGACACACCGGTCCAGCCGCTCCACTGCATGTGAGATCTTCCTGGGCCAGGGATCGAACCAGTGCCCCTTGCACTGCAAGGCAGACTTTTTTAAACCACTGGACCACCAGGGAAGCCCCATCTTTATTTTTGTCACCTCCTTGCTCCATGGCTGCAATGGCTCCAAACATCTCATCAGCTTTCAGTTCAGAAAGAAGTGGCAAAAGAAGCTCTTAGTCTTGTCCTTTTCACAAACAGTGAAAAACTCTCAGAAGTCTCCTAGCAGATTTCCATGAAGCCTCATTGGCAGGGCTGTACCATACCGGTATCCTCAACAGAAAGGAGTCTGGGAAAGTACTTATCTCACAAAGTATTAATATTATATACATGAATTTGGGATTCAAATCTGTAGGACTTCAGCTGTGTTCACCTTGTGGACCTAAGATGCTGTGCAGTGTGTTGGAAGTGTGGATCAAACGCTTGGTGTTAGCTGATGGCACTCCCGGGTAGGAAGTGCCATGAATGGAGCATCCACTGTTTTTCTTATAGCACCAACCACAGTCTGCTGCTTATTGCCACCAGCAGATTATTTGTCTAGAGGCTCTGCTAATTAATTGGCGTCTTGAGGGACAAACTATGTTTAACTTATTTCTGTATTCCCAAGCCTGAGGATGGTGTCTGGTACACAGCAGGTACTCAGTAAAAGTTGGAGATTGGAGGCTATCTTTCAAGGAGTACAGTATGGGGAAGAAATCCCCAATATTAGATATTAAGGAGTTAAAACAAGGATTTAGAAAATGAATTTCTTAAAAAGTGATCAAAGAATAGTGACTAAATAAGACCAAAGGAGAATAATTTGTCGTTATCTTTTTTCCCTTCTCTCTGGGAGGTATTGTTGAAGTCACATGGGGTTTGTCCAAGTTGCTCAGGTCCATGTGGCACAGAAGTGAGGGTAAAGTGCAGATGAGGTGGAACTCAGAAACAGCCTGTCAAAACAAGCTTGGTCTAAGCAGTTGCACATATAGTGTATCACTTTTATAACACTGAAAACATCAGTGATGGACTTTGTTAAAGTCAGAAGCTACATTTACTTTATAGGTGGGTGAATTCCAGCAGGTCTTATGTAAGTTCAAGATATGTTGTTGCTATGTCTTTCTTCCTTTTAAAAAAAATTTTTAAAAAAATTATCCAAAATTATTATTGACACTTGCTTTATCTTGTTATTGCATCACAAAATTGAGCATCATTGGTGATATTGCTTAACTATAGTTCTCTCACACTCTTGTTTTGTAAAGGTGGCAAAACTTTCCTTAGAGAGCAAGGCTTTGTGTCCTTCCTCCATACAGAATAATGTACTCTCCAAGGTGGTCGACTAACTGATCCTGGATCCTGGCCAAGTCAGTAAGCTTGTTTGCTGTTTGGTTTCTATATCTGTATAGTATAGGTGTATAAGAAGAAGATCTAATGATTTTTTCTAGCCCTAAAGTTTTATGATTATATCATGTTAAATGCCTAAATTTATAGGAACTGAAGAGGATTAAGAGGTAATATTTACCTTACAAGGCAGGATTATCACTTCACTGTCTGTGATAAAACTTTCATCATAAATTATTATAAAGCACATTAAAGAAAAATATGGCTACTATATAAAATGACCAAAAATCTGAAAAGTAAAATTAACATATGTATATTTATCTTAATGTCTATTTCTACAAATATCCAACAGATACATAATTGGAATTACAGTGCATCAGAACTCTGCATCTTTCACTTTCCATTGAATTTTCTATCATGACCTTTTTTCTATCCCATTAAAAAATCCTTAGACAGAATATTTTTCAAAAATTTTACATTTTAAGTATAACACAAACATAGAAAACTGCAAATTGAAACATTATAAAGTTAACACTTTTTTAGCCACTACCTCTCTCAGCCTCCCTAGAAGCAGCCTTCTAATATGACCCTCTCCTTCCCCATTAAAATTTATTGCCCTGGGCTTCCCTGGTGGTCCAGTGGTTAAAAGAGTCTGCCTTGCCAAGGAACACTGGTTCCATCCCTGGTCTGGGAGGATCCCACGTGCAGAGGAGCAGCGGGACCAGTGTGTCCAATTACCAGTCAGCACTCAGGAGCGCGTGTGCCCAGAGCCGGTGGTCTGCACCGAGAGGCCACTGCAATGGGAGGCCCACATAGGCCAAAGAATAGAGATGGATGACAATAATAAATAAATAAAAAAGAGCTCACGCAGGCTTCCCTGGTGGTCCAGTGGGTAAGGACACTGCCTTGCAGTGCAAGGGGTTCCGGTTAGATCCCTGGCCTGGGAAGATCCCACGTGCTGCAGAGCGGCTGGAGTAGTGTCCAACTACTGAGTCTGAGCTCTGGAGCGCAAGCACCCAGAGCCGGTGCTCTGCAGCAAGAGAGGCCACTGCAAAGGGAAGCCCACACAGGGTAAAGAACAAAGATGGATGAAAATAAATAAATGAAAGACCAATAAAAGTGGCCAAAAAAAGAAAAAGAAAAAGAGCTTGTGGCATGAAGTTGAAAAAAAAAGTTAAAAAAAAATGTATTGCCCTAAAGATATTATGCTGCAATGCATGGGGTCGCAAAGAGTCAGACATGACTTAGCAACTGAACAACAAAATGACTTTATGGTAATCATTTTCTTATTTTTCTTTGTATTTTCACTATCCAGTGTGCATCCCTAAGTACTATTAATAGTGTTAGTGTTAGTTACTCAGTCATGTCTGACTCTTGGTATGCAGATGACATCACCCTTATGGCAGAAAGCAAAGAGGAACTAAGAAGCCTCTTGATGAAGGTGACAGAGAAGAGTGAAAAAGCTGGCCTAAAACTCAACATTCAGAAAACAAAGATCACAGCAGCCAGTCCCATCACTGCATGGCAAATAGATGGCCAAATAATAGAAACAGTGACAGACTATTTTCTTGGGTTTTAAAATCACTGTGGACAGTGACTGCAGCCATGAAATTAAAAGACAGTTGCTCCTTGGAAGAAGTGTTATAACAAACCTAGACAATGTATAAAAAAGCAGAGAGATCACTATGCTGACGTAAATCTGTATAGCCAAAGCTATGGCTTCTTCAGTAGTCATGTACAGATGTACATCAAGAAGGCTGAGTGCCAAAGAATTGATGCCTTTGAACTGTGGTGTTAGAGAAGACTCTTGACAGTCCCTTGGACAGCAAGGAGATCAAACCAGTCAATCCGAAAGGAAATTAACCCTCAATATTCATTGGAAGAACTGATGTTGAAGCTCCAATACTTTGGCTACTTGATGCAAACACCCAAATCACTGGAAAGGACTGTGATGCTGGGAAAGATAGAAGGCAGGAGAAGGGGATGACAGAGGATGAGATGGTTGGATGGCATCACTGACTCAGTGGACAAGGGTTCCGGTTAGATCCCTGGCCTGGGAAGATCCCACGTGCTGCAGAGCGGCTGGAGTAGTGTCCAACTACTGAGTCTGAGCTCTGGAGCGCAAGCACCCAGAGCCGGTGCTCTGCAGCAAGAGAGGCCACTGCAAAGGGAAGCCCACACAGGGTAAAGAACAAAGATGGATGAAAATAAATAAATGAAAGACCAATAAAAGTGGCCAAAAAAAGAAAAAGAAAAAGAGCTTGTGGCATGAAGTTGAAAAAAAAAGTTAAAAAAAAATGTATTGCCCTAAAGATATTATGCTGCAATGCATGGGGTCGCAAAGAGTCAGACATGACTTAGCAACTGAACAACAAAATGACTTTATGGTAATCATTTTCTTATTTTTCTTTGTATTTTCACTATCCAGTGTGCATCCCTAAGTACTATTAATAGTGTTAGTGTTAGTTACTCAGTCATGTCTGACTCTTGGTATGCAGATGACATCACCCTTATGGCAGAAAGCAAAGAGGAACTAAGAAGCCTCTTGATGAAGGTGACAGAGAAGAGTGAAAAAGCTGGCCTAAAACTCAACATTCAGAAAACAAAGATCACAGCAGCCAGTCCCATCACTGCATGGCAAATAGATGGCCAAATAATAGAAACAGTGACAGACTATTTTCTTGGGTTTTAAAATCACTGTGGACAGTGACTGCAGCCATGAAATTAAAAGACAGTTGCTCCTTGGAAGAAGTGTTATAACAAACCTAGACAATGTATAAAAAAGCAGAGAGATCACTATGCTGACGTAAATCTGTATAGCCAAAGCTATGGCTTCTTCAGTAGTCATGTACAGATGTACATCAAGAAGGCTGAGTGCCAAAGAATTGATGCCTTTGAACTGTGGTGTTAGAGAAGACTCTTGACAGTCCCTTGGACAGCAAGGAGATCAAACCAGTCAATCCGAAAGGAAATTAACCCTCAATATTCATTGGAAGAACTGATGTTGAAGCTCCAATACTTTGGCTACTTGATGCAAACACCCAAATCACTGGAAAGGACTGTGATGCTGGGAAAGATAGAAGGCAGGAGAAGGGGATGACAGAGGATGAGATGGTTGGATGGCATCACTGACTCAGTGGACATTCCTGACTAGGGATTAAATCCAGGCACCTCATGTTGGGAGGCAGAGCCTTAACCACTGGACCACCAGGAAAGCCCCTTGAGAGTCCTTTAAGTCACAAGGAGATCAACTTGAGTTTGAACAAGCTCCGGGAGACAGTGAAGGACAGGGGAGCCTGGTATGCTGCATTCCATGGGATTGCAAAAAGGCAGACAGGATTGAGTGACTGAACAGACCTGACAGGTCATCTTAAGGTGTGACAAGTGCCTTTTCTCATCAAATCAGCTGAGTGTTACCACTTAGCAATGAGGAGAAAGCCCTGTTAATGGACTGGTTATGTCATGACGCCTTAGAAGCTTTCCACCACTCTAGCTTGAATAAAACCCACTTAGCCCTCCCCAGGGTTCAGTGACTGAAGTTATCAAGCAAATAACAAGGTAAAGAATTAGTGTCAATTAACTATGAATTGAAAATAGGTAATGCAATTAACAAAAAAAATGGTTAGGGATGGCATATTGGCCATTGATAATTTCTGACTGTCCATAATTCATTTCCTCTTCTTGATAATACCCTGTTTATTTTAAAGCAATAATAACTGTATTATTACTATTGTTATTGCTTTTAATTCAACTTGATGGACTTGTACTCTAGGACCCCTTATACTTTTTTAACTGAAATTTGTGTGTGTGATTGAAACTAGGGTCAGTCAGACAACTATTCCTGGAATTTAAGTCTTGGGTCAAAGATTAAAGGTAGAGAAAATGGTAAGAATTCATCCAATCCAGGGCAAGGTCTTGGATCTTTGCCACCATGACACTATTCCTATTTTCCCAGATGTGAGGCTACCACAGATACCTTGTCTTTGCACATTTCCAAGCCTGGTTCTCTAAGCTGTCAGATATTGAGATTTGGTATTTCTCTTGTATAAATTAATCAGAGAGTATTTCTATTGTTTGCAGATATAGAACTCTCGTGCATTTAGAAGTTATATCTTACCAATTAGCAGGTTAAAGAAAAGTTGACTTTATGGCTGTAAGTGGTAGGGGACTGTATATAACAGTAATGCCTTACTTAATTAGTTAAGAAACAATTTTTGAAAAGCTTGCAGAAAACATTTCTTATTGATAAATAAAACATTTTTCTGTTTATAAATACAAGAATTTTATAGAGAAAAGAAGACTTGAAAAATATGTGATACTGAACCAAAAAAAAAACCTGAAAAATGTATTTTTGATAATTTGCTGTTGTTAAGTCAAGTCGTGTCTAACTCTTTGAGACCCCCATGAACTGCAGCATGCCAGGCTTCTCTGTCCACTGTCTCCCTGAGTTTGCACCAACTCAAGTCCATTGAGTCAGTGATGCCATCCAACCATCTCATCCTCTGTCACCTGCTTCTCCTCTTGCCCTCAATCTTTCACAGCATTGGGATCTTTTCCAATGAGTTGGTTCTTCGCATCAGGTGGCCAAAGTATTGGAGTTTCCAACTTCAGCATCAGTCCTTCCAATGAATATTCAGGGTTGATTTCTTTTAGGAGTGACCGGTTTGATCGCCTTGCAACTTAAAGGACTCTCAAGGGGCTTCCCTGATGGTCCAGTGGTTAAGACTCTGCCTCTCAATGTGAGGGGCCTGGGTTCAATCCCTAGTCAGGGAACTAGATCCTACATGCCACAAGTAACAGTTCCCATGCTGTAACTATGACCCAGTTCAGCCAAACACATAAATAAAGTAAAAAATATTTAAATAAATAAATAAAAGGGACTCTCAAGAGTCTTCTCCAGCACCACAGTTCGAAAGCATGAATTCTTTGGTGCTCAGCCTTCTTTATGATTCATCCAACTCTCACATTCATATGTGACTACTGGAAAACACAAAGTTTTGACTCTAAGGACCCTTGTTGGCAAAGTGATGTCTCCGATTATCTCATGGCAAAAACATGAAATAGATGACAGTAGATTTTTAAAAATATCTTACATAGATTGTTTAATTCATTGATTGCCATTGACAGATTGGAGTTTAAGTCTTATTGTAACTGGTATTATTTCCTCATTACTACTTGTTCTTCACTATTTAAATCCTATGGAAAATTTCTGACTAGGTCTGTATTATTAAGTAGAGAAGCATAAAATTTCAGGGCTATGGAATTTGATTTGACTCAAATCTTCCCAGAAGTGAGAAATGTATACTGAGTTTAGTCAAGTGAGATTTTATTGGATCAAAAATTCAGGATTTATTTTTCTGTTTGAAATTTCAGCAAGCAACATTGATGACTTTCTGTGGGAACAATGTCTTGAAATATTAAGAAATGTGAAGTCTTTATTGCTTATCACATGCCATCTATCATTATCCTAAAGGATCCTCATCCTTTTTATTGAGGCAGTATTATTATCTTTCTCTTTTTCCAGCAATTTTTTTTTGGGGGGGGCATGGAAATGAAGGCTTATTTGTATCCCATATCTGAGTTTCATTCTCACAGAAATTATGTAAAACAGCAAAGAAATGGGTCATGGAATATCAAATATCATAAGCTTTACTACAGAAGGACTTTGAGAGTTATTTCCCTAACAGGTAAACAGTTGGCATAAAGAAAAGACTGAATGAAGTCTGATATAACAATTACACCAAAACTTAAATTTGCTTTTTCTCAGAAGAGCCAACACTTATCCAACAGATAATCTCCACCAAAGGCAAGAGGTTTCTGAAGTCTTTCCTCTCATTCTAAGGTGATAAGGTTCCCTTTGCATCTGGTAAGTCTGTATGATTATAAATTTGTGCTCACCTAAACTGTGCTCATCACAGAAAATTTGCAGTAATGTTTAGTTAGTAATCTAACTTTTCATATAGTGCTGGAATCCTAAAAGATCCCCAGAGAATCACCATTAAGATCTTAAAAACAACTAACAACTACCAAAACAAATAGATTTTTTATTTATCTCACATTAGGTGAAGTCTGGTATCAGATTTCAAGTCTGTCTAATGACTCAATACATTCATCAAGGATGTATCTTTTTATATCCTTATGGAGCTTCCCAGGTGGCACTAGTGGTAAAGAACCCTCTAGCCACTGCAGGAGACCTAAGAGAGATGGTTTCGATCTCTGGGTTGAGAATTTCCCGCAGGAGGTCATGGTAAGCCACTCCAATATTCTTGCCTGGGGAAATTCCATTGGCAGAGGTGCATGGGGTTGGAAAGAGTCAGACACAACTGAAGAGAGGTAGCAAGCAAGCACCATTCAGCAATACATGTCATATTTGTTTATTGCTTCACGGTCTCAAAATCTGTTTATGTTCTTGAGACTACAGCCTCACTCTCACTCCAAATCCAATCACTGGGGGAGGGGACCAGGATCTTCATGATTGGTTAACATCAGCTGTTATACATCTCTTGCGTAGTGCGACAGAAAAGTCAGAGTCGCTCTGTCTTGTTCGACTTTTTGCTACCCCTTGGACTATAGCCCCCCAGGCTCCTCTGTCCATGGAATTCTCCTGGTAAGAATACCGGAGTGGGTAGCCTTTCTCTTCCCCAGGGAATCTTCCCAACCCAGGGATCGAACTGAGGTCTCATGCCTTTCTGGAGGATTCCTTACTGTCTTGAGCCACCAGGGAAGTCCAAATTCCAGGGACATCATTCCCTACATAAAAGTATCTATGCTGATTATCAAACACAGAGCAAAGAAAGGGAGAATGTTGCTTTGCATGGAGTGGTCATCTTTTCATCCTTTGCACAACTGGTTCAGAGGTCTCTCTTTAAAATACCACCTCTTCAAAGAGTCCTCTCCTGATCACATAATCTGACTGTGGTCCTCTTGGTTATTATTTTAAAATATTTTGTTTTTATTTATTTATTTTGGACTCTAGTTGTGGCAAGTGGGGGCTCCCCTCTAGTCATGTGCCAGGGCTTCTCACTGTGGTGGGTTTTCTTGTTTCAGAGCACAGGCTCTAGGACATGTAGGCTTTAATGGTTGTGGCATGTTTGCTCAGTTGTTGGGACTCCCAGGCTCTAGAGCACAGGCTCAGTAGTTGTGACTCACAGGCTTGGTTGCTCCATGGCATGTGGATCCTCCTGAATCAGGCATTGAACTCATGTCTCTCACATTGGCAGGTAGAATCTTTTCCACTCAGCTATAGGGGAGTTTTTGATCACAGAGAACTACCCATAGCAATTTTCACAAACAGCAATTACGCATTTTTTGCTGCCTTCATTTTGTTTATAATTTTAAATATATATTTAATATAATAGAACATACAATAAATAGAATAGAACATATAATCAATATGATATATTGATTAATATATCACTTAAAATTAATTTAACATATTAATTAAACCAATATTTAATATAAATACATTACATATAATTGTAAATATATATTTACAATTTTATAAATTATACATTTAGTTTATTGTCTGTCTTCTCTTTGCCCCTATCACCTCAAGAATGATACCCCTCTGAGGAAAAAGCACTTTAACTGAATTTGTGGTTTACAAATAGAATAAAAACACTATTCCAAGGCTTCCCCTGGTGGTCCAGTGGATAAGGACACCGCCTTGCAGTGCAAGGGACGCCGGTTCGATCCCTGGCCTGGGAAGATCCCACGTGCCGCGGAGCGACTGGACTGATGTGTCCAATCACCGAGCCGGAGCTCTGGAGCACATGCGCCCAGAGCTGGCGCTCTGCGACAACAGACGCCACCGCGATGGGAGGCCCGCAGGAGCCAGAGAACAAAAGACGGATGAAAACAGAGAAATGAAAGACCAATAGAAGTGGCCCGCCCACTCCCCTCCTTCCCAACCCGACTCCCGCCCAAAAATAATAATAAAAAAAACCCACTATTCCATTATTGGGAGGCTACAGTTAATAAGAGACTTAACTGAGTTACATAATAATGAAGTTGTCTTCTTTTGGGGCAGAGGGCAGATTAATTTGCAAAAGGGCAAGAATGATCTTTCTCCAATGTTTGAATCCCAGAAAAAAACTGGAGATTAGACTTGGGGGATGCACAAGTAATGACAACGACATCTTAGGAGGTGGGTTAATCCCTAGAGTGTCACGGTCAGCTAAGCACTAAAGAGACAGGGGCACAAATGATAGTGACAGGCAAAAACCCAATAATAGCACACAGTTATTGGATACTCGATAGGCATCAAGCAGAAGTTTAAGAAATACTTTGGGTGACTCATTAAGAATATTTTTGTGAGGTGGTTGCCCTCTGAAACACTGAGATTTTAAATAACCTGTCACAGCTCAAGGCTGTTCATTTCTCTGCCTTCTTTGGATTAGAGATGGCTACTATCAAAAAAAAAAAAAAGAAAACAAAGAGAGGGAGAGAGAGATGGCTACTGTGTAGCATTACATTCTCCTTTTCTTACTATATTTCCCTCTCCACATCCTCAAGTCTTCAGTGAGTTTCGTTAAATGCCTTAGCTTGGTTTCGGCTTCACTTTCTGTGTTTAGGGAGGGATCTCTGCTCATGCATACCAGGAAAATCTGGATGAGCAATGCTGGATGACTCAAGTGATCTGTGGTGACCTGGAGCAGGGGATGAGTGACAGTAAGCACAACAGTGTGAAGTAAGAAACATGACTTCCTCAGAGATAAGTGGCCAAGAACTTGAAGAAGGTCATCCTCACAACAGCATGGAATTATAGTTATGTGGAAGCTTAAATCATCTTACTTGGGTTTGTAAATGAGGATGTCAAAAGGCAGAGAACTTGTTTATTTGACTGCATGAGTCTCTGGCATCTGGATTCCATCCCTCAGACTTAATGTAAATTGGATACAACCAAATCTCACCTTGTTACTAATTTCCAGTCCAGTTCTTACCCCCTTCTACGGATGAAAACAGAGAAATGAAAGACCAATAGAAGTGGCCCGCCCACTCCCCTCCTTCCCAACCCGACTCCCGCCCAAAAATAATAATAAAAAAAACCCACTATTCCATTATTGGGAGGCTACAGTTAATAAGAGACTTAACTGAGTTACATAATAATGAAGTTGTCTTCTTTTGGGGCAGAGGGCAGATTAATTTGCAAAAGGGCAAGAATGATCTTTCTCCAATGTTTGAATCCCAGAAAAAAACTGGAGATTAGACTTGGGGGATGCACAAGTAATGACAACGACATCTTAGGAGGTGGGTTAATCCCTAGAGTGTCACGGTCAGCTAAGCACTAAAGAGACAGGGGCACAAATGATAGTGACAGGCAAAAACCCAATAATAGCACACAGTTATTGGATACTCGATAGGCATCAAGCAGAAGTTTAAGAAATACTTTGGGTGACTCATTAAGAATATTTTTGTGAGGTGGTTGCCCTCTGAAACACTGAGATTTTAAATAACCTGTCACAGCTCAAGGCTGTTCATTTCTCTGCCTTCTTTGGATTAGAGATGGCTACTATCAAAAAAAAAAAAAAGAAAACAAAGAGAGGGAGAGAGATGGCTACTGTGTAGCATTACATTCTCCTTTTCTTACTATATTTCCCTCTCCACATCCTCAAGTCTTCAGTGAGTTTCGTTAAATGCCTTAGCTTGGTTTCGGCTTCACTTTCTGTGTTTAGGGAGGGATCTCTGCTCATGCATACCAGGAAAATCTGGATGAGCAATGCTGGATGACTCAAGTGATCTGTGGTGACCTGGAGCAGGGGATGAGTGACAGTAAGCACAACAGTGTGAAGTAAGAAACATGACTTCCTCAGAGATAAGTGGCCAAGAACTTGAAGAAGGTCATCCTCACAACAGCATGGAATTATAGTTATGTGGAAGCTTAAATCATCTTACTTGGGTTTGTAAATGAGGATGTCAAAAGGCAGAGAACTTGTTTATTTGACTGCATGAGTCTCTGGCATCTGGATTCCATCCCTCAGACTTAATGTAAATTGGATACAACCAAATCTCACCTTGTTACTAATTTCCAGTCCAGTCTTACATTCTACCCTGTCCACCTCTTGAACACCATGAGCAAGAAGTTGGATCAGCTGGGTTGCACAGAGCCTACAGGTGTCCTAGCAGGGAAAGCCTTTTAACAACACAAAAACCATGACCAGATGTCTCATAGCTGGTATACAGAAAGAAACCCATAGCAGGAGTATGGAACTGGAAATTTTAGCAAGTATGAAGATTTCTGATGCACCTGAAGCAGGAGAGACGTATGTTTTGCTCAAATGCCATGAAAAGAGAGGACTGTTTCTCTATAATTCTTGAGTCTTCTGTAAGAAACAGGAGGAGTTGGAAGGCCTTAAAGTGCAATTTATAGCAGCTGGATAGATTTCTAGGACTCTAATGTTATATGACGAAGTGAAAATGTTAGTCACTCAGTCATGTCTGACTCTTTGTGACCTCATTGACTGCATGTAACCCCCCAGACTTCCCTGTCCATGGAATTCTCCAGGCAAGAATACCGGAGTGGGTAGCCATTCCCTTCTCCAGTGGATCTTCTCAATCCAAGAATCAAACCCTCATCTCCCATGATAAGATAAATAAATGTTGAGTTCCTTGGTGGCTCAGTGGGAAAGAATCTGCCTGCTGATGCAGGAGACATGAGTTTGATCCCTGATCCAGGAAGATCCCACATGCTGTGGGGCAACTGAACTCAGGTACCATGACTATCGAACCTGTGCTCTAGTGCCCAGGAGCTGCAACTACTGAGCCCACATGCTGCAACTACTGAAGTCTGTGTGCCCTACAGCCTATGCTCTGCAACAAGAAAAGCCACTGCAATGAGAAACTCGTGCACTACAACTAGAGAGTAGCCCTGGCAGCAATGAAGACTCAGCATAGCCAAAAATAAATAAATAAACAATTTTAAAAAGATAACTAAATGTTGAGCTATTACTATTTGCCAGACATGTTTATTTAATTCTCACAACTCTGTTAATTAGGAGTTCTTCTTTTCATTTTACAGACTCCAACACCTCACTTCTTATCTGTGCTACTACAGCTGCTCAGTAGTGGACCCTGGAGCGCGCTACTTTTTTTTTTTTTTAATATTTATTTATTTATTTAGCTGTGCCGGGTCTTAGTTGCAGTATGTGGGATCTAGCTCTCTAGCCAGGGATCGAACCCTGGCCCCCTGAATTGGCAGCCTAGAGTCTTAGCCACTGGACCACCAGAGAAGTCCTCTACTTCTTCTTGTACTCTGTTTAGCTTTTACACAAATTCTCAAGGTTCTCTTCCAATAAGAGACCACACATGCCCATACATCAATGTGAAAATTATTTCGATGAACGTAAAATGTTTTGCTCAAATGCCATGAAAAGAGAGGACTGTTTCTCTATAATTCTTGAGTCTTCTGTAAGAAACAGGAGGAGTTGGAAGGCCTTAAAGTGCAATTTATAGCAGCTGGATAGATTTCTAGGACTCTAATGTTATATGACGAAGTGAAAATGTTAGTCACTCAGTCATGTCTGACTCTTTGTGACCTCATTGACTGCATGTAACCCCCCAGACTTCCCTGTCCATGGAATTCTCCAGGCAAGAATACCGGAGTGGGTAGCCATTCCCTTCTCCAGTGGATCTTCTCAATCCAAGAATCAAACCCTCATCTCCCATGATAAGATAAATAAATGTTGAGTTCCTTGGTGGCTCAGTGGGAAAGAATCTGCCTGCTGATGCAGGAGACATGAGTTTGATCCCTGATCCAGGAAGATCCCACATGCTGTGGGGCAACTGAACTCAGGTACCATGACTATCGAACCTGTGCTCTAGTGCCCAGGAGCTGCAACTACTGAGCCCACATGCTGCAACTACTGAAGTCTGTGTGCCCTACAGCCTATGCTCTGCAACAAGAAAAGCCACTGCAATGAGAAACTCGTGCACTACAACTAGAGAGTAGCCCTGGCAGCAATGAAGACTCAGCATAGCCAAAAATAAATAAATAAACAATTTTAAAAAGATAACTAAATGTTGAGCTATTACTATTTGCCAGACATGTTTATTTAATTCTCACAACTCTGTTAATTAGGAGTTCTTCTTTTCATTTTACAGACTCCAACACCTCACTTCTTATCTGTGCTACTACAGCTGCTCAGTAGTGGACCCTGGAGCGCGCTACTTTTTTTTTTTTTTAATATTTATTTATTTATTTAGCTGTGCCGGGTCTTAGTTGCAGTATGTGGGATCTAGCTCTCTAGCCAGGGATCGAACCCTGGCCCCCTGAATTGGCAGCCTAGAGTCTTAGCCACTGGACCACCAGAGAAGTCCCTCTACTTCTTCTTGTACTCTGTTTAGCTTTTACACAAATTCTCAAGGTTCTCTTCCAATAAGAGACCACACATGCCCATACATCAATGTGAAAATTATTTCGATTCAGATGTTTAAAGGAAAATTCTATGTGTACACAGGGAATGGACAGATCACTAATTAGTTAAGCAAACTAGAACTGATTTACCTTGGATGTTGCAGGATAGAACCTAGAAACAATGTGAACAAAGAAATGCACTTGACTTTCTCACTCTCAAAAGAAAATTCTTCAAAGAATAGGGGATGTGGGAAAGAAACTCTAAAGATGTTATATTTAATGTGAATTTTTTGTTAAAGCATGTATATTTTGGAGGGACTGACAATAAATTAATAGATTTATAAATGTAAACTCAGTGTAAACTCAAGTAAGTACCAAATGGATGTTTAGTATTCTGATGCTATGTGGACTGTTTTCTACATCAGGCTGTCCAACAATCTTATGTGTTAGTCCACAACAAATACTTCTCACTGTTGGGAAGAATTTCCTTATAAAGCCCCCTGATTAATTCCTCTTTTCTTTCATTCACTTCCCCCATTAACTCTTGTGAGCAGTTATCTCACAGCCAGACCAGTAAGGGTGGCGGAAAACCACAAGGGTACACAGCTCCACTGTCTCGTGCTTTTTCAACCAACATTCCATTGTAATGGATGAAATGGGCATTTGGGTTTTGATCATTTCTGCAAAAAACCCCCATTGAGTGTCTACCACTTGCTAGACATTCTGTGGGTAAAGATCAGAGAACAAGGGTGACCCTAGACCTGGTTTCATGGAGCTTTTATTCCAGTGACAGCAGATAGAAACTAAACAAAATGTAGAGATAAGCCTCAAGGGGTGGGTGGATGCTCTGTTGCCAAAGCCCAGAGGGTGAGATGAGGGGTCCTTAGCTTGTGCTGCTCTGACGGGGCTTCCTTTAAACAGAGCTCTATCTGGCAAGAAGGAGTCAGGTCAGGCTCCAACTTGACTGTATCTCTAATCAGAGGAAAGACCAACGACACACCCCTAAAACTCGGAGTCGTTGCGGTTTTCTCTCCAAACCTAGAAACATAGCAATTTCATAGAACTGTGAAGAACAAGAGAGTAATTTGTCAAATAACTTTGTATATGGGAAAATAATGACCATGTTCAGTGAATTTAGACTGTATTTTAATTATCTCCCTGAACACAAAATATAGAAGGCTATACAAAGGTCAGTTACTGGTTGTTTTTCTTTTTATTATTAAACTCCCTTCCCCTAACCCGGTGGTCCCTAGGTCAGCCTTCTGTGCTCCTCCTTTTCTAATAGACTCCCTTGGAAAATTCTGAAGCCCACTGAAACTGAAAGTAGAGAATACAGCACAACTGCTTCCTTCACATGTCCTTTCCCATTTCAGCTCTCTCTCAGTGTTAGGCAGGGCTGTAACTTTCTACATTACAGTCAAGAATTTCTGTTATTACCTTTGCTTGTTCTCCTTTCCTGTTAGCATCCATGTGATGCCCAGAGTACCTCTGAATTCTCTCCACAGGCAAGGGCAGAACACACAACTTCCTGCCTGGGTACGTTCATTAGCAGGTCATAGGATTGTTGTAACAAGTGGTTTATGGCTCTGATTTTCTTCTTATAAGCCCTATTAACCCATTCACTTCCCCATTAACTCTTGTGAGCAGTTATCTCACAGCCAGACCAGTAAGGGTGGCGGAAAACCACAAGGGTACACAGCTCCACTGTCTCGTGCTTTTTCAACCAACATTCCATTGTAATGGATGAAATGGGCATTTGGGTTTTGATCATTTCTGCAAAAAACCCCCATTGAGTGTCTACCACTTGCTAGACATTCTGTGGGTAAAGATCAGAGAACAAGGGTGACCCTAGACCTGGTTTCATGGAGCTTTTATTCCAGTGACAGCAGATAGAAACTAAACAAAATGTAGAGATAAGCCTCAAGGGGTGGGTGGATGCTCTGTTGCCAAAGCCCAGAGGGTGAGATGAGGGGTCCTTAGCTTGTGCTGCTCTGACGGGGCTTCCTTTAAACAGAGCTCTATCTGGCAAGAAGGAGTCAGGTCAGGCTCCAACTTGACTGTATCTCTAATCAGAGGAAAGACCAACGACACACCCCTAAAACTCGGAGTCGTTGCGGTTTTCTCTCCAAACCTAGAAACATAGCAATTTCATAGAACTGTGAAGAACAAGAGAGTAATTTGTCAAATAACTTTGTATATGGGAAAATAATGACCATGTTCAGTGAATTTAGACTGTATTTTAATTATCTCCCTGAACACAAAATATAGAAGGCTATACAAAGGTCAGTTACTGGTTGTTTTTCTTTTTATTATTAAACTCCCTTCCCCTAACCCGGTGGTCCCTAGGTCAGCCTTCTGTGCTCCTCCTTTTCTAATAGACTCCCTTGGAAAATTCTGAAGCCCACTGAAACTGAAAGTAGAGAATACAGCACAACTGCTTCCTTCACATGTCCTTTCCCATTTCAGCTCTCTCTCAGTGTTAGGCAGGGCTGTAACTTTCTACATTACAGTCAAGAATTTCTGTTATTACCTTTGCTTGTTCTCCTTTCCTGTTAGCATCCATGTGATGCCCAGAGTACCTCTGAATTCTCTCCACAGGCAAGGGCAGAACACACAACTTCCTGCCTGGGTAATGGTAAATTATTTATCTCTGTTTCATCTCTAAAGCAGGGATAACTATCTACCTCATAGGATTGTTGTAACAAGTGGTTTATGGCCTCTAAAGCATTTAAGATAGTAAGTAGTCTGCAAATATTGCTCCTTTTTAAAAAGAAAATTATTTATTTAACTTTACTTTTTTAGATTTTTACAGTTTTGTTGTTCACAGACATGTATGTACCCAGATCAGTCACATGCATCTTCCTGGACCCCTCCCCACTACCAGTCCCCCACAACCCAACCCTCCAGGCCATCGCACCTCGCCTCTGCAGGATCTCCTATTCCCACAGAGCAATGACAATAGCTATCTTTTTCACATATGATAGTATAGGTTTCCATGTTATTCCCTCTATGCCTCCCACCCACTGTTCAGTCCCCACAATGTCCATATGTCTGTTCTCTGTCTGTTTTCCTGTCACTTCACTGCGTGTGTTACCATTCCCCTCTTACTAGATTTCATATATATTTGTTAGTATACTGTACTTGTCTTTCTCTTTTTGACTTACTCCACTTTTTATAATAGGTTCTAGATCCAACCACCTCATTAGGACTGATTCTTCTGCATTTCCTTTTTTTTTTTTTTTTAACCTTTATTTTGCTTTTAGCTTTTACAAAGTTTTGTTGTTTACAGATATGTATGTTCCCAGATTAGTCATATGTATATCCCCCCCTTCCCACCCCTCCCAACCATCACACAGCACCCTGAAGGATTCCCTTTTCTCACAGAGCAATGACTAGAGCTATTTTCTTCACTTATGATAGTACAGGCCTTCATAAACTCCCTACCGGTCCAGCCTTCTGTGCTCCTCCTTTTCTAATAGACTCCCTTGGAAAATTCTGAAGCCCACTGAAACTGAAAGTAGAGAATACAGCACAACTGCTTCCTTCACATGTCCTTTCCCATTTCAGCTCTCTCTCAGTGTTAGGCAGGGCTGTAACTTTCTACATTACAGTCAAGAATTTCTGTTATTACCTTTGCTTGTTCTCCTTTCCTGTTAGCATCCATGTGATGCCCAGAGTACCTCTGAATTCTCTCCACAGGCAAGGGCAGAACACACAACTTCCTGCCTGGGTAATGGTAAATTATTTATCTCTGTTTCATCTCTAAAGCAGGGATAACTATCTACCTCATAGGATTGTTGTAACAAGTGGTTTATGGCCTCTAAAGCATTTAAGATAGTAAGTAGTCTGCAAATATTGCTCCTTTTTAAAAAGAAAATTATTTATTTAACTTTACTTTTTTAGATTTTTACAGTTTTGTTGTTCACAGACATGTATGTACCCAGATCAGTCACATGCATCTTCCTGGACCCCTCCCCACTACCAGTCCCCCACAACCCAACCCTCCAGGCCATCGCACCTCGCCTCTGCAGGATCTCCTATTCCCACAGAGCAATGACAATAGCTATCTTTTTCACATATGATAGTATAGGTTTCCATGTTATTCCCTCTATGCCTCCCACCCACTGTTCAGTCCCCACAATGTCCATATGTCTGTTCTCTGTCTGTTTTCCTGTCACTTCACTGCGTGTGTTACCATTCCCCTCTTACTAGATTTCATATATATTTGTTAGTATACTGTACTTGTCTTTCTCTTTTTGACTTACTCCACTTTTTATAATAGGTTCTAGATCCAACCACCTCATTAGGACTGATTCTTCTGCATTTCCTTTTTTTTTTTTTTTTAACCTTTATTTTGCTTTTAGCTTTTACAAAGTTTTGTTGTTTACAGATATGTATGTTCCCAGATTAGTCATATGTATATCCCCCCCTTCCCACCCCTCCCAACCATCACACAGCACCCCTGAAGGATTCCCTTTTCTCACAGAGCAATGACTAGAGCTATTTTCTTCACTTATGATAGTACAGGCCTTCATGCTACTTCCTTTACGCCTCCCACCTTCTGTTCCTTCCCCACAATGTCCATATGTCCACTGTCCATGTCTGTCTTTCCGTCGCTTCACTGCATGTGCTATCATTACCATCCTACTAGATTCCATATATATGTGTTAATATACTGTATTTGTCCTTCTCTTTCTGACTGACTTCACTTTTGATGATACGTTCTAGATCCAGCCACCTCATTAGGGCTGATTCTTCTGCATTTCTCTTTACAGCTGTGTAGTATTCCATTGTATATATGGACCAGAGCTTCTTTATCCATTCATTCATCGATGGGCATCTAGGTTGCTTCCATGTTCTAGCTATTGTATAGAGAGCTGCAATGAATATTGGGGTACAGGTGCTTCTTTCAGTTTTGATTTCATCAGGATATAAGCCTAAGAGTGGGATTGCTGGGTCATATGGTGCTTCTATTTTTAGTTTTTTAAGAAATTTCCATACTGTCTTCCATAGAGGCTGTATCAATTTACATCCCCACCAGCAATTCAAGAGTATTCCCTTTTCCCCGTACCCTCTCCAGCATTTATTGTCTGTAGATTTCTTTTCTTTTTTCTTTTTTTAATTGTCTGTCGATTTCTTGATGATGGCCATTCTGACTGGTGTGAGGTGACATCTCATTGTAGTTTTGAAAATATAAAATGGGACAAAGACAGCCTCTTCAACAAATGGTGCTGGGAAAATTGGACAGCTACATGCAAAAAAATGAAGTTGGAACATTCCCTGACACCATACACAAAGATAAACTCAAAATGGATTAAAGACCTAAATGTAAGACCAGAAATCATCAAACGCTTAGAGGAGAATATAGGCAAAACATTCAAGGACGTAAACCAAAGCAAGATCTTCCATGACCCACCTACTAGAATCGTGGAACTAAAAACAAAAATTAACATATGGGACCTAATGAAACTCAAATGCTTTTGTACAGCAAAATAAACTACCAAAAAAAGTAAACAGACAACACAAAGAATGGGAGAAAATGATAGCAAATGAAATAACAGACAAAAAACTAATCTCCAAAATCTACAAGCAACTCAGACAACACAGCACCAGAATAATGAACAACCCAATCAAAAAATGGGAAAAAGACCTAAAGAGGCATCTCTCCAAATATTGCTCCTTTTATAATCCATTTCCAGACTCTGTTCTTTCTTTCATATTTATTTCATCTGACCATTTACTGTCTCACATAAGCTGTTGCCAATCCCTTGAGTAGAGCCACTTGACACAGCGGAGGAGAAAATTGTCTTACCTTCCTGTGATTTCTTCATTCATTCACTCACAAATATTTATAAATCATTTACTATGTGTATGTCATTGCACTACTGGCTATGGCAGATTCCTAAAGCAGAGAACACAGTGGTGCCGTTAATAAGGACAGGATCCAGTTGAAAGGACTGATATACAAACTAGTATGAACTAGTACAAGAAGACTCACAATCTGTGAGTGTCCCACTTAGCAAACACTCCTGCAGTTTTTTGCTGTTTTAAAGTTTTGTGGGAATGTTTTCAGGCGTATGTGGCATTTATTAGATTTTTTTCTTTGATCCATCTAATTCTCTCATTAGACTGAAGCACTCTGAGAGAGGGCTGTAATCTGCTATGGAGTCGTCTTAATAAACTGGATAACCATGATGGTGTGGTCACTCACCTAGAGCTGGACAACCAGGAGTGTGAAGTCAAGGGGGCCTTAAGAAATATTACTATGAACAAAGCTGGTGGAGGTGATAGAATTCCAGCTGAGCTATTTAAAACCCTAAGAGATGATGCTTCACAAATGATGCACTGACTATGTCAGCAAATTTGGGAAACTCAAAAGTGGCCACAGGACTGGGAAAAGTCAGTTTTCATTCCAATCCCAAAGAAGGGCAATGCCAAAGAATGTTCAAACTACTGCACAGTTGCACTCATTTCACATGCTGGCAGGGCCATGCTCAAAATCCTTTAAGATAGGCTTCAGCAGTACATGAACTAAGAACTTTCAGATATACAAGTTGTATTTAGAAAAGGCAGAGGAACCAGAGATCAAACTGACAATATTCATTGGATTATATAGAAAGCAAGTGAATCCCAGGAAAACATCTACCTCTGCTTCATTAATGATGCAAAAGCCTTTGACTTGTGGATCACAACAAACTGGAAAATTTTTAAAGAAATGGGAACACCAAGACTACCTGTTTCCTGAGAAACCTGTATGCAACTCTAGAAGCAACAGTTAGAACCAGACATGGATCAAAGAACTGGATCAAAATTGGGAAAGGAGTACAACAAGGCTGTATATTGTCACCCTGCTTGTTTAACTTATACACAGAGCACTTCATGTGAAATGCCAGGCTGGATGAAGCTCAAGCTGGAATCAAGATTGCTGGGAGAAATATCAGCAACTTCAGATATGCAGATGACACCACTCTAATGGCAGAAAACAAAGAGGAACTAAAGAGCCTCTTGATGAGGACAAAAGAGGAGAGTGAAAAGGCTGGCTTAAAATTTAAAAACTAAGATCATGGAATCCGGTCCCATCACTTCATGGCAAATTGAATTGGAAAAAGTAAAGCAGTGTCAGATTTTATTTCCTTGGACTCCAAAATTACTACAGATGGTGACTAGTCACAAAATTAAAAGATGCTTGCTCCTTGGAAGGAAAGTTATGACAAACCTGTGCTGTGCTTAGTCGCTCAGTTGTGTCTGACTCTTTGTGACTCCGTGACTGGATTTCACCAGGCTTCTCTGTCTGTGGCTCTGTATTATTCAGGCAAGAATACTGCAGTAGGCTGCCATTTCATCCTTCAGAGTATATTCCCAACCCAAGGATCAAAGCCAGGTCTCCCACATTGCAGGCTGTTTCTTTACCATCTGAGTCACCAGGGAAATCCAAGAATACTGGAGTGGGTAGTCTATCCCTTCTCCAGGGGATCTTTCCAACCCAGGCATTGAAGCAGAGTCTCCTGCATTACAGGTGGATTCTTAACCAGTCAAACTGCCATTGTTTCCATAAAGGTCCATATAGTCAAAGCTATGGCTTTTGCAGTCATGTATGGATGTCGGAGTTGAACCACAAGAAAGACTGAGGGCCAAAGAATTGATGCTTTTGAATTGCGGTAGTGGAGAAGACTCTTAAAAGTCCCTTAGACTGCAAAGAGGTCAAACTCAATTCTAAAGGAAATCAACCTTGAATATTCATTGCAAGGACTAATGCTGAAGCCCCATTACTTTGGTCACCCGATGCAAAAAAGCAACTGATTGGAAATGATCCTGATGCTGTGAAAAATAGAGGGCAAGAGGAAAAGGGAATGATGGAGGAATGGATGGTTAGATAGCATCACTGAGCCAACGGAAAGGATCAAAAGGTGAATGTACAACCTGCTTGTTTAACTTATACACAGAGCACTTCATGTGAAATGCCAGGCTGGATGAAGCTCAAGCTGGAATCAAGATTGCTGGGAGAAATATCAGCAACTTCAGATATGCAGATGACACCACTCTAATGGCAGAAAACAAAGAGGAACTAAAGAGCCTCTTGATGAGGACAAAAGAGGAGAGTGAAAAGGCTGGCTTAAAATTTAAAAACTAAGATCATGGAATCCGGTCCCATCACTTCATGGCAAATTGAATTGGAAAAAGTAAAGCAGTGTCAGATTTTATTTCCTTGGACTCCAAAATTACTACAGATGGTGACTAGTCACAAAATTAAAAGATGCTTGCTCCTTGGAAGGAAAGTTATGACAAACCTGTGCTGTGCTTAGTCGCTCAGTTGTGTCTGACTCTTTGTGACTCCGTGACTGGATTTCACCAGGCTTCTCTGTCTGTGGCTCTGTATTATTCAGGCAAGAATACTGCAGTAGGCTGCCATTTCATCCTTCAGAGTATATTCCCAACCCAAGGATCAAAGCCAGGTCTCCCACATTGCAGGCTGTTTCTTTACCATCTGAGTCACCAGGGAAATCCAAGAATACTGGAGTGGGTAGTCTATCCCTTCTCCAGGGGATCTTTCCAACCCAGGCATTGAAGCAGAGTCTCCTGCATTACAGGTGGATTCTTAACCAGTCAAACTGCCATTTTTTCCATAAAGGTCCATATAGTCAAAGCTATGGCTTTTGCAGTCATGTATGGATGTCGGAGTTGAACCACAAGAAAGACTGAGGGCCAAAGAATTGATGCTTTTGAATTGCGGTAGTGGAGAAGACTCTTAAAAGTCCCTTAGACTGCAAAGAGGTCAAACTCAATTCTAAAGGAAATCAACCTTGAATATTCATTGCAAGGACTAATGCTGAAGCCCCATTACTTTGGTCACCCGATGCAAAAAAGCAACTGATTGGAAATGATCCTGATGCTGTGAAAAATAGAGGGCAAGAGGAAAAGGGAATGATGGAGGAATGGATGGTTAGATAGCATCACTGAGTCAACGGACATGAGCCTGAGCAAACTCTGGTAGATAGTGAAGGACAGGGAAGCCTGGTGTGCTGCAGTGTGGTCACAAGAGTTGGACCTGACTTAGAGACTAAATAATAACAACTATATCTATATATCTATAACTGTCTATCTATCTATCTATCATCTATCTATCTATCTATCTATCATCTATCTATCTTTAATCTATCTATCTATCTATCTATACATGCTTCCCTGGTGGCTCAGCCATAAGAATCCACCAGCCAGTGCAAGAGATACAAGTTTTACCCCAGGGTTAGGAAGATTCCCTTGAGAAGGAAATGGCAACCCATTCCAGTATTCTTGCTTGCCTGGGAAATCTCATGGACAGAGAAGCCTGGTGGGCTACAATTCATGGGATCACAGAGTCAGGCACAACCTTCTGACTAAAGGACAGCAACAGTTGAAGAGCACACCAGATGTCTTCACTGCTGGACCTGCAGCAGTGCATCTTCATGAACCAAGCCCGGGCAGGGGAGATCAGACTTTAGCAGGAGAGCCTGCTGGCCCTGCATTGCAACTGAGTGGTGGCCTAGGAAGGCAAGATGAGGCGATGGGACGGGCTTCCATGTCGTCTAGGGTCATTGGCTTCTCTTCAGCAAGCTCGCAATCACATATCCTGCCTGTGGACTGTCCTCGCATGTGTGCTGACACTGTCCAGGGGGTCTCCCCAACCTGGTGGTATGGGGTGCCCATAGTCATCATGTTAAGCTGGTGGAATTGAAGGGCCCCAATGACATTCTCTCACAGAAGCAGGTGATTTGGCCAGCTGCCCTGGCTGGAAAGAACCTGCAGGTTTGCCATGTGACTGCAGTCAGAGGCAAGAGCATGGCTGGCTGAGAGCTGTGGGGTTGGCAGTATCGGCTTGTACACAGGTCTATGACTTTCAGAAGCATAAAGTGTTACTATATCTTAATTCATTTTGATTTTATTATTGTCATAATAAATGCAGTAGTTAAAGGAAAAATGTATCTATATATAATACATACATATTCCAGTTACTGTACATATTTGATACTGATAGTGAATATATAAGACTTGCAATCAGAAACTGCTATAAAAAAAACCTGCTATAGGTGCCACTTTGGGGGAAAATATAGGAACCCAGGACAGTAGGGATGATCCTTCTCTTTGCCTGCTCTAAAGGATACTGAGATGTAATGACTCCCCTTTTCCATTGTTGGAATTAAATCTGCCTTTGGAAGCAGTTTTAGTTTTATAAATCCAAAGTTCATAAAACTCTTGAAATCGTTCCCTGGAGCCACATGAAAACAAATCATCACAGAAGTGATCTCTAAATCAGAAGGAGTGATCCTTCCTGGACTAGAGCATGTCAGCCCCGTGGTTCCTGATTTTGCTTTATAAGAAACAGAGGCAGGAGGAATGACCGAGGGCCCTTGTCACTGTGCAGGCCAGGTCGAGGAGGTGTCCCCTCCCCCGGCCCGGGGCAGCCTGGACCTGACATCCCCTGCACACAGGCCCTCAGAGTCCCAAGTGTAGTCTGAATCTTTCTACACCTAGATCAAATACCAGAAACCTAGTTATTAAACTGGAGACCTGGAGAGCCTTATGGAGGTGTCAACCACAAAACACCAGAGTTGAAATCCAAGGAACATTTCACCCATCTAACCTGAAGTTCTGGGGGAGTGGGTGGGGACAGTCTATAAGCTGCCAGACTGATGATTGCATGTCATTAAACTTGGGTGTGAAATCTATGCTTTGTAAAATGTTTGCTTTCTACACTTTTGTATTTTCTTTACTTCCCGTTAGTTTTATAATGAAAATACATTTCATTTTAAATCCACAGGGAGTCTTTGTGACCTCACTCTCCTAAGAGTGATTGCTGTTGAAGCAACTAATCAAAACAGGATATTCAGGGAAAGATAATGGCATATTTGATATATTTTCTTATGAAAACTGGAAGGGCTGAAGAAGGGTTTTGGGGAAGAAAGAGGAGGCCATTAATTAGGCAATTGAGGTATGTTAATTAAAAGTACCAAGGAGTTCACTGATGTAAATGTAACCCAGAGTGGAATATTCTGTAAAGTAGGATTTTGGCTAACCCAGAGTGGAATTTATTCTGTAACAGTAGTTAAAGGAAAATGTATCTATATATAATACATACATATTCCAGTTACTGTACATATTTGATACTGATAGTGAATATATAAGACTTGCAATCAGAAACTGCTATAAAAAAAACCTGCTATAGGTGCCACTTTGGGGGAAAATATAGGAACCCAGGACAGTAGGGATGATCCTTCTCTTTGCCTGCTCTAAAGGATACTGAGATGTAATGACTCCCCTTTTCCATTGTTGGAATTAAATCTGCCTTTGGAAGCAGTTTTAGTTTTATAAATCCAAAGTTCATAAAACTCTTGAAATCGTTCCCTGGAGCCACATGAAAACAAATCATCACAGAAGTGATCTCTAAATCAGAAGGAGTGATCCTTCCTGGACTAGAGCATGTCAGCCCCGTGGTTCCTGATTTTGCTTTATAAGAAACAGAGGCAGGAGGAATGACCGAGGGCCCTTGTCACTGTGCAGGCCAGGTCAGAGGAGGTGTCCCCTCCCCCGGCCCGGGGCAGCCTGGACCTGACATCCCCTGCACACAGGCCCTCAGAGTCCCAAGTGTAGTCTGAATCTTTCTACACCTAGATCAAATACCAGAAACCTAGTTATTAAACTGGAGACCTGGAGAGCCTTATGGAGGTGTCAACCACAAAACACCAGAGTTGAAATCCAAGGAACATTTCACCCATCTAACCTGAAGTTCTGGGGGAGTGGGTGGGGACAGTCTATAAGCTGCCAGACTGATGATTGCATGTCATTAAACTTGGGTGTGAAATCTATGCTTTGTAAAATGTTTGCTTTCTACACTTTTGTATTTTCTTTACTTCCCGTTAGTTTTATAATGAAAATACATTTCATTTTAAATCCACAGGGAGTCTTTGTGACCTCACTCTCCTAAGAGTGATTGCTGTTGAAGCAACTAATCAAAACAGGATATTCAGGGAAAGATAATGGCATATTTGATATATTTTCTTATGAAAACTGGAAGGGCTGAAGAAGGGTTTTGGGGAAGAAAGAGGAGGCCATTAATTAGGCAATTGAGGTATGTTAATTAAAAGTACCAAGGAGTTCACTGATGTAAATGTAACCCAGAGTGGAATATTCTGTAAAGTAGGATTTTCAAAGCCAAGCCAGCTCTACAGACAAACATGGCTCTTCTTTCTTGTCATTATGAGATGGAATCCCAAAGGCCACATGTCGTCCAGCATCTTTAAAAGTGTAATCACTTGTCATAAGTACTCAGCCTTAAGTGTGATTTTAAAGTTGTATTTAGACATAAAACTCAAGCCATTACACCTGTATGTTTACTGAACTTTTTATAGATGTACATTTACTGGGCAACCACTGATACTATCTTCCAGGAGTACATGCTGTTTTGTGCCCTGAAAAGATTTGCTACCTCTGTGTGGTGGCCTCAGATGTCAAGGCTGCTAGGGCAGCAGGCCTCCTAGCCCAGTGGGATGTGTGCAAACCCATGAGCATTAAAAAAGAAGCAAAGTTCATGGGAACAGAGTACAGTTACTGAAGTGTCCTTTTACGCACAAACCTTGTCTGCTTCAATGCTGGCCTCACACACAGCTTAATACACTAAACGCCAGTTACACTACTGTTGAGAGATGCAGTCACTGTATAATTACTGTTGTGTTCAAAGGAATTAGCATGTAGTTACTCTGAACAATGTGTTCTATTTTGTGAAAACTATGCAATTAACTTGTCCTAGGCTAATAAATTACATGTAACATAAGCTTATATTACAGCTGCTCGGAAGGAGGTGCTGACTGGCAACACATTTCCTGAGATGACCTTGAATTCACTAGCCTCTATACTCAGTGCAGTAGCAGATGTCTCCTCCTTTTGGGGAAGTTATGCACATGCGCACATTTATTAGATAGATATTTTAGGAAGTTTAAATGTATTTGCTTATGGGAGAGAAGGTGAAGCAGGAGGAGGAAAAAGTAAAATGATGCTAAATTGTTGCTGTTCAACTGCACAGTCGTGTCTGACTCTCTGCAACCCCATGAGCTACAGCACGCCAGGCTTCCCTGTCCCTCATCAACTCCTGGAGTTGGCCAAAGTTCATGTCCATTATATCGGTGATGCCATCCAACCACCTCATCCTCTGATACCCTCTTCTCCTTCTGCCCTCAGTCTTTCCCAGCATCAGGGTCTTTTCCTATGAGTTGTCTATTGGCATGAGATGACCAAAATACTGGAGTTTCAGCTTCAGCATCAGTCCTTCCAGTGAATATTCAGGGTTGATTTCCTTTAAGATTGACTGGTTTGCTCTCCTTGCTGTCTAAGGGACCTGCAGAAATCTTCCCCAGCACCACAGTTCAAAGGCATCGATTCTGGATTTTTTGGCCAACTCTCAAAACCACTGGGAAGCCTTTTAAAGTTGTATTTAGACATAAAACTCAAGCCATTACACCTGTATGTTTACTGAACTTTTTATAGATGTACATTTACTGGGCAACCACTGATACTATCTTCCAGGAGTACATGCTGTTTTGTGCCCTGAAAAGATTTGCTACCTCTGTGTGGTGGCCTCAGATGTCAAGGCTGCTAGGGCAGCAGGCCTCCTAGCCCAGTGGGATGTGTGCAAACCCATGAGCATTAAAAAAGAAGCAAAGTTCATGGGAACAGAGTACAGTTACTGAAGTGTCCTTTTACGCACAAACCTTGTCTGCTTCAATGCTGGCCTCACACACAGCTTAATACACTAAACGCCAGTTACACTACTGTTGAGAGATGCAGTCACTGTATAATTACTGTTGTGTTCAAAGGAATTAGCATGTAGTTACTCTGAACAATGTGTTCTATTTTGTGAAAACTATGCAATTAACTTGTCCTAGGCTAATAAATTACATGTAACATAAGCTTATATTACAGCTGCTCGGAAGGAGGTGCTGACTGGCAACACATTTCCTGAGATGACCTTGAATTCACTAGCCTCTATACTCAGTGCAGTAGCAGATGTCTCCTCCTTTTGGGGAAGTTATGCACATGCGCACATTTATTAGATAGATATTTTAGGAAGTTTAAATGTATTTGCTTATGGGAGAGAAGGTGAAGCAGGAGGAGGAAAAAGTAAAATGATGCTAAATTGTTGCTGTTCAACTGCACAGTCGTGTCTGACTCTCTGCAACCCCATGAGCTACAGCACGCCAGGCTTCCCTGTCCCTCATCAACTCCTGGAGTTGGCCAAAGTTCATGTCCATTATATCGGTGATGCCATCCAACCACCTCATCCTCTGATACCCTCTTCTCCTTCTGCCCTCAGTCCTTCCCAGCATCAGGGGCTTTTCCAAGGAGTCATCTGTTCACATCAGATGACCAAAATACTGGAGTTTCAGCTTCAGCATCAGTCCTTCCAGTGAATATTCAGGGTTGATTTCCTTTAAGATTGACTGGTTTGCTCTCCTTGCTGTCTAAGGGACCTGCAGAAATCTTCCCCAGCACCACAGTTCAAAGGCATCGATTCTTTGGCATTCTTCTTTATGGTCCAACTCTCAAAACCACTGGGAAGCCTCGACTGTGTGAACCTTTGTCGGCAGAGTAATGCCTCTGCTTTTCAACACTCTGCATAGGTTTACCATAGCTTTCCTGCTATGAAGCAATCATCTGATTTCACGGCTGCAGTCACCACCCACAGTGATTTTGGAGCCCAAGAAGAGGAGATTTGTCACATACCCTCCTTTTACTCTTCTATTTGCCATGACATAAAGAGGTCGGATGCCATGATCTTAGTTTTTTTAATATTTAGTTTTAAGTCAGCTCTTTCACTCTCCTCCTTCACCATCATCAAGAGACTCTTTAGTTCCTCTTCACTTTCTGCCATTAGAGTGGTATCATCTGCATATCTGAGGTTGCTGATGCTTCCTATCTTGATTCCAGCTTGTAACTCATCCAATCTGGCACCTCTCATGATGTGCTCAGCGTATAAGTTAAACAAAGAGTTACAGTAGACAGCCCTGTAGTACTCCTTTCACGATCTTTAACCAGTTTTTCCATACAGGGTTCTAACTATTGCTTCTTGAGCTGCATACAGTTTTCTCAGGTAAGATGGTCTGGTATTACCATCTCTTTAAGAACTTTCCACAGATTGTCATGATCCATACAGTCAAAGGCTTTAGCATAGAGGATGAAACAGAGGTAGATGCTTTTCTGAAATTATTAGACACTAATTTGGAGTTGAAATAGAATGGCAATAAAATGTATGAATCTATCCTGAGTTTTCACTTGCACATGATACTTGCAGAAATTCAGATTAGAGATAGCTTGTTAGTAACATAACTATCACAATTAGGAAGGCATCTCTGTGCATGCCCAGGAAGTTCTTGATTATTTATGATGAGTTTTAAGGAGAATACCTCATTCTTTCCAGCTTAGGCAATCAATGGTAACAGTACCAGCCCTGAAGGAGCTTCAGCAGGCCTTGGTCTTGGCCGACTCAGCTCCCAGTCAAGGGCACTCTTTTAGTATGTTGCTGTCAGAGAGGAACATGTGACAGTTCCTCACGCTGTTTTCTACTTCCTCCAGTGGAAAGGAGGTATGATTATTATCTACCTAGAAATCAGACAGAGGCAGACAGTCTTCAGGCATCAGTGAACCAGTGTTCCCAGGCAGCTGTGTAAAAACTTCAGACCAAATATTTGATGGAATCTCCTGCATATGTGTTGAAATCTTTTCTTTTCCTATGTAACAGAGTGCATTCAATAGAACAAAGTGTCAGTTCATGGTTTTTCACTGAAGTAAAATCCAGTGGCAAGTCTGATAGCAAAAGTAACTGTCAGACATGAGAGTTGCAAGTTAAGTTTTACTTGGGGCACAATTAGGACTGCAGCCCAGAGGCAGCATCTTAGATAACTCTGAGAGACTGCTCCCAAGAGGAGGGGGGGAAAGGTCAATATATATGGTTTTGATGAAAGGGGAGTTCAATAGCAATAAACAGTCATTTTACAAAGGGTTTTCAGTTAGTCACAAGGATCTGAGGTCATCATGAAGTGAGTTAGTGCTTTTCTAGATATGAGGAGATGCAAGGATGGAGATCATAAAATCTGTTCCTAAAAGCATCCACATATCTAAAAACCAGTCCCACCAGATTCCCTGGAGCACAGAGTGCCTCACTTCACCCTGAACCACCTCACTGAATGTTAAAGGTCAGCAGCTCCCAACAGAACAGGGTTCAATCTCTGCAGAGGCAGATGGCAAATGCCCTTGTTGTTCAGTCATCAGTAATGTAATTGGTAAATTGCAATTTGTAGTTGACAGGCAGATAGCATTTTCTTGATTATTTTTACATTTAAAAGTAAAATATAGAGTTTATTCAGATTTTGAACTAAAGTGAAGTCTTATTCTTGGTTATTTAGACATAGTCGAAACTTAAATTGTATAAATATGGCAAATAAATCTCTTAGATCTTTGCTTGCTTAATTGCTAGGTTGTGTCTGACTCCTTGCAACCATGTACTGTAGGTCGCCAGATTTTCCAGGCAAGAATACTGGCATGGGTGGCCATTTCCTCCTCTAGGAATCATCCTGACTCAGGGACCAAACCCACATCTTATGCATTGGTAGGCAGATTCTTTACCACTAAGCCACCAGAGAAACAGAATTTAATTAGTGAATCCAATATGTGAAAAATTAATTCCCTAGAGCAAGAGTATTCATTTAGGTTAAACTAGCATGTGAATTTATTTTACAATCTATTTTCATTCTTGAGTTTGTTAAATTTGAAAAATGATTCAAAGATGTGTATTTCTATTTGGTAGTATGTCAATGTTACTTTAATGATTCTTAGCAAAATTAAATATAATTTTACCCAGTCTGGAATATGCTACATTTATTTGCTATCTTCTTTCAATTCAAATTTTTTTAAAAACATTTATTTTATTATTTATCTTTTTGGGGAGTGGGGTGGGGAGGGAGGGGGACAGGCGGGCCACTTCTATTGGTCTTCCATTTTTCTATTTTCATCCATCTTTGTTCTTTGGCTCCTGTGGGCCTCCCATCGCGGTGGCCTCTGTCGTCGCAGAGCGCCGGTTCCAGGGCGCATGCGCCCCAGAGCTCCGGCTTGGTAATTGGACACATCAGTCCAGCCGCTCCGCGGCACGTGGGATCTTCCCAGACCAGGGATCGAACCGGTGCCTCTTGCACTGCAAGGCGGTGTCCTTACCCACTGGACCACCAGGGGAAGACCCTCAATTCAAATTTGAAAGAGAAAACTCATCTTCAAGTGACTTCTTACAAAGATGTTGTTATAAAGATCAAAATTATTTCATCTGTTCAAAGTTTTGTCAAGATTTAATACACTGAATTTCTTCTACCAATTTACTTTCTTCCTTTATTACAGAAGTCTATTTGAATACTAGAAAGGGAAATTCATACCCCAAGTCACATATATACTCATATTTATTTAGACATTGAGAAGTTGAAGATGTAGGGAGCTTACTGGTCAGAGAAGATGAAAGAGATGAATTTTCCTTTATGATGAACACTGGAAGGATGGCTGGGTGTGGAGGAGCTGGCAATAGCTTTCTGCTCCTCAAGCACAGAGCAGAATTCTGAGGAGTCTGCACTTCCTGTAGCATGTTGGGCAATTACCGAGCAGCCCTTAATCTCCTTTTCTTACTTCAAAAGTAGGCCAATATTTAACACATTAAGTAGCTTTGAGAATTAAATGAAATGATTTAATGTAGCTAGAGCACTTAGTAGATATCATAATTATTTCTGATAATATATATATTATTTATATATTTAATATATATTATATTATTACTATATACTTTATATATATTACTGATTTAAGCTTCTATACCCTCCCCTAAGGAGAAATTATTCTCTGCTTAAGTCATTTGTGATTACCCTGGTAGAAAAGCAGGGTGTTCAGCTGCTCAGTCATGTCCAGCTCTTTGTGACCCCATGGACTGCAGCCTGGCAAACTTCCCTATCCTTACCTTTTCCCTGAGCTTGCTGAAACTCATGTTCATTGAGTTAATGATGCTATCCAACCATCTCATCTCCTGTTTCCCCCTTCTCCTACTGCCCTCAATCTTCTCCAACATCAGGATCTTTTCCAGCAAGTTGGATGTTTGCATCAAGTGGCCAAAGTATTGGAGCTTCAGCTTCAGCATCAGTTCTTCCAGTGAATATTCAGGGCTGATTTCCTTTAGAATTGACTGGTTTGATACCCTTGCTGTTCAAAGAACTCTCAAGAGTCTTCTCCAGCATTGCATTTTGAAAGCATCAATTCTTCAGGACTCAGCCTTTTTTATGGTCCAACTCTCACATCCATACATAACTACTGCCAAAATCATTGCTTTGACCATAGGGACCTAGGTACGCAAAGTGATGTCTCTGCTTTTTAATATACTGTCTAGGTTTGTTGAAGTTTTTCTTCCAAGGAGAAAGCATCCTTTAATTTCATGGCTAAAGCCACCATCTGCAGTATTTTGGAGCCCAAAAAAGTAAAACCTGTCACTGTTTCCATTGTTTGCTTATCTATTTGCCATGAAGTGATGGGACCAGATGCCATGAATGAATGTGGAGTTTTAAGCCAGCTTGTCCCACTCTATTTCACCCTCATCAAGAGGCTCTTTACTTCCTCTTTGCTTTCTGCATTTAAGATGGTGTCATCTACATATCTAAGGCTATTTATATTTCTCCCAGAAATCTTGATTCCAGCTTGTGATTTATCCAGCCCTGCATTTCACATGATGTACTCTACATATAAGTTAAATAAGCAGGGTGACAGTATACAGTCTTGTTATGCTCCTTTCCCAATTTTGAACCAGTTCTTTCTTCCATTTAAGGTTCTAGCTGTTGCTTCTTGACCTGAATGCCTTGGGAGGCAGGTAAGGTGGTCTGGTACTCCCAACTGTTTAAAAATTTTCCACAGTTAGCAGTGATCCACACAGTCAAATGTTTAGTGTAGTCAATGAAGCAGAAGTAGATGTTTTTCTGGAATTCCCTTGCTTTTTCTATGATCCAGTGGATGTTTGCAATTTGATCTCTGGTTTGGCTGTTTTTTCTAAATCCAGCTCATACATATGGAAGTTTTCAGTCCATGTACTTTTGAAACCTAGCTTGGAGGATTTTGAGCATGACCTTGGTAGCATGTAAAATGAGTGCAATTGTGTAGTAGTTTGAACATTCTTTGGGACTGCCATTCTTTGGGATTGAAATGAAAACTGACCTTTTTCAGTTCTATGGCCACTGCTGAGTTTTCCAAATTTGCTAACATACTGAGTGCAACACTTCAACAGCATCTTTTTATTAGGATTTGTAATATCTCAACTGAAATACCATCACTTCTAATAGCTTTGTTCATAGTAATGATTCCTAAGGTCTACTTTACTTCACACTTCAGGATGTCTGGCTCTAGGTTACTGATCACACCATCATGGTTATCTGGGTCATTAAGACCTTTTTTGGCCTTGCCATATACATCATATATACCTAATAGCAAGATACTCTTACTGAGTTCAAGGTCATAATACTCACCACAAAATAGGCCAATTCAGAGATGAGTTGTTGAAGCAAGAAATAATGACTTTTTTGGAAGGTCATTAGACTGAGAAGACAGTCGACTTGTTTCTTGGATAACCATCTTACCAAGTTAGAATTCAGGCTTCCTTTATAGTAAAAGAGGAGGGTGTGTGGCTTGTGTTGCAAAGGTCTTAGGCTCAGAATCCTTTGTTCTTGCAGCTATCCAGGTAGGTCAGGTCATGATGCTCCTATAAACCTCCAACAAGATCAATAATATTCTCCAGTCTGCAACTGTTTATTTCCATATGAACAGAAAGTGTTATACCTTCAAAGATCAGCCTGGAAGACAGAGCCTTGAGAATAGACTGTCTTATGGTTCAGGTTATAGGCAATATTCTTTGATCAAGACTCAAGAGTCAGCATAACTAAGTATGGGCTACAGAGCACAACGGTTAGAGCTAAATGAATAGATCTGACATAGAGTCAGGTTTGTCTTTATTATTATAGTATTACTGACATGACTGAAACAGAAGTTATTCACGCTGGGGCCAAGTCGTTCTTCTGTACAATAATATATCATCTTTCAGAATGTGCCTTGGTGAAGAATGCAGGCTTGTAGTGTCAGTCTGAAGCTAGACCAAGCCTGTCCACTTGCCAAATGATTGAAAAACACCCCTGTAAGGCTCTCTATTTATATGTCCTCAACTAATTTCACATATTGGCAGTCTTCTGGAATTTTCCTATGTAGGCTGATGCTCATTATTGTAGAGTGAGCTTGGGATATATAAATCAGTTTTAACATTTATTTGGCTAACTAATGTTAGTTGTGTGCTATGGACTGAATTATGTACCCTACCGCCCCCCCCCCCACCAAATTCATATTTTGAATTTTGAAGCCCTATCCCTAGTACCTCAGAATGTGACTGTATTTGGAAATAAAGTCATTAAATAGGTAACTAATTTAAAATGAGGTCATTATCATGGGTCCTCATCCAGTATGATTGGTGTCCTTATAAGAGAAAATTTGGACACAGATGTATCAGAGAAGCAGTGAGGACAGGGAGAAGATGAACATGTACCCACCCAGGAGAGAGCCCTCAGGAGAAACTGACCCTGCTAACATCCTCATCTCAGCCTCTGGGGTCATTTTACAAAGCGAGGTTATATCTGAGGGCATTTTGTAAAGCGAGTTTAGATCTGAGGGTATTTTATGAAGCCTGGTTAGAAGGACCTCTCTGAGGAGGTAACCTTTATGAAGAGTCTGTATGAGGTGGAGGATGCAGATGTGTGCCAACCAGATCCCTCTTTAAGGAAAGACTTTCTGCCTCAGGTGCTGGAGAGCTGTCACCAACAGCCATAATCCTCAGAATGTTCAGGGAGTGACCTCTGCTACTAGGAGCCTCTCTCAAGGCAATGTCCTTTCTGAGGGTGGCCCACATCTAATGACTCTTCAAGATGGGGATATAAAAGTCTAAACAGAACCTATCTGAGAGGAGATTTCTGTTTCAGTCTCCCCCTGGGGTAGTTGAGGGTGCTAACCCTACCTGCCTTCCTTTACCTTCCCTTAATAATTAATTAATTTAATATTTAGTCTCACTGAGTCTTCACTACTGCGTGCAGGCTTTCTCTAGTTATGGTGTGTGGGCTTCCTCCTTGCAGTGGCTTCTTTTGTTGCAGAGCACAAATTCTAGGCATGAGGGCTTCAGTAGCTGTAGCACATAGGCTCAGTGGTTGTGGTCCATGAGTTTAGTTGCTTTCCAGCATGGGGAATCTTCTCAGATCAGGGACTGAACCCATGTTCCTGCATTGGCAGGTGGATTCCTATCCACTGTACCACCAGGGAAGTTCCTTTCTCTTCTTTTCACAGTTGATTCCAAGAACACCCCTTATAAATATCTAATGGTCAGAAGCCTGTTTAAGACTGGGCTTCCTAGGGAACCCAGCCTGTTCCAGGGAGGGAGACCTGTGGACATTAAAGAAGAGTATTTCCTTGCAGAAGAAACAGTATGTGCAAAGGCCAGCAAACCACTACCCATATGGTACTGACATGACTACACAAAGACTGGACAGAACAAGTTGCTTGGCTTTGTATGATCATCCCAAGGGGACCAGCTAAGAAAGGTACAGACCTAAGTAAGGAATGCATTAAGTAGGAACTTCCTCATAGTGGATAATCAAAAGCTTCCTAGAAAGAAGTCAAAAAAGGAGACACGGATGGAGGCGGTTTTGATTTTGAGTTAAAGTGCAAATCCAACAATCTTTTTTTGATATTTCTAGGACTCTTAGGCTGACGAGTTCTCCCACTCTGAGGAACTGTCAGGGTGCTCCAGTCTCAAGGATGTGCTTGACCAATTTTCAAGTCTAGATCCCATATTTCTGCTCCAATTCTCTACAATCCTCCTGCTGCATCTCCTCCTCTTCTTCCTCCTCCTCTTCCTTTCTTTGACTGCAATCTTCTCACAGATTTTCATTTTCACATCCAAGGCTCTCAGAGGAAATAGTTTTGTCCAGCCTAGGACACTAATTGATCTATTAGGACTTCAAAAATGCTGTTAGTTATAACGAATTAAGGAAGCTAATCAAAGAAAACAAACAATACCTTCTCAATCTCATCTCCCTATATAACAAAGTAAGGCACAAAACCTTGAAGCAAGTTCAAGGATAAAATGATTATAGAACTAAATTTTCTTCACAAAGGTGAATAATTTCAAAATTGTCTTTATTTACATAGGAAATAGGAGAGAAAGTGTGTATGAAAATTAGACATAGCTGGAATTTTATATGACCAAACCAAACCCCATTAGTGCATGTACTGATTTTCAAATCATTATTTCTATTCCTTCTACTTATTCTGTATTGCAGGTTTGATTCTTGGGTGGGAAAAGATCCCCTGGAGGAGGGCAGAGCAACCCATTCCAGTATTCTTGCCTGGAGAATCCCATGAACAGAGGAGCGTGGCGGGCTACAGACACATGGAATCACAGAGTCGGACCTGATTGAAGTAACTTTGCATGTACGTGTCTATATTAGGGTGTCTGGTTCATAAATTAATAAACTCTTTTTAATTGTTTACTTAAGATTTGTTGGAATTTTTGCAGTTCTCTTGGGGGGAGTAAGTTTAAATTCTTGACTTTTTACAGTAGAAAGACTATGATCATTTGTGTGACTAGAATGAGCCATACACGGGGGAGGTAAGGCAGCTCAGGATTATTTTTGGCTCTTCCTTCTTCAGAACAATTATTTCCTGCTTACCTCTCACAATCCCACAAGGATGGTATAACACAACCTATTTAGGACTGATGATGGACATTGTGAAGGATTTCTTCACAGTAAGAACAGGTTCCAGAGCCCAAGGAGTATTAGGAAAAACAAGAGCTGAATTTTATTACCAGGACATTTTTATCACCTCTGAAAGAAATCTATACCCATGAAATCATTCCCCATTACTCTTCCCCCAGTCCCTGACAACCACTAATCTACTTTCTGTCACTATGGATTTGCCTATTACCTAATACATATTTTTAATCCCTTTTAGCTTAATACTTTACTAACCTTTTAAAATCCTCCCTCTTTGCTTTAAATAGCCTTTTTAGTTTACTTTAAATGGCTGTCTACCAACCTGAAATACTGCCAATTTACGGTGGTTCAGTGAAGAACCATACCTTTGATTCCATAAATTTTTACACTAAAAGATAATACAAAGCTTCATGTTTAATTTTTCTTCTTTTATTTTGATTTTCCTTTAATATAAATCCAATTAAGGAATCAGAATACTAAAAGGGAAAAAGAATATAAGAAGCATGTAGAGTAGAGCAAGGAAGAGGAGGAGGAGGAGGAAGAGGGAGACAGGGGTGAGGGGAATGACAGTATCATAGAGGAAAGAAACATTTGAGAAAGCTAAAGAAGAAACAGTCACTGATCTGTTCTTAAAAAAAAAAAAAATCACCACTTGACCCCATTCTGCAAACAAAAAGGGATGAAAAACAACCAGATCTTGTATGCTAAAACATTTTTTAAGTTTCACAGTCTAGGACAAGGCCCCAAGGCATATTCCAAAGAAACCTGTTAATCTTAATATTTTTTATCTCTTAAAGAGGAGCGTGGCGGGCTACAGACACATGGAATCACAGAGTCGGATATGAAGTAACTTTGCATGTACGTGTCTATATTAGGGTGTCTGGTTCATAAATTAATAAACTCTTTTAATTGTTTACTTAAGATTTGTTGGAATTTTTGCAGTTCTCTTGGGGGGAGTAAGTTTAAATTCTTGACTTTTTACAGTAGAAAGACTATGATCATTTGTGTGACTAGAATGAGCCATACACGGGGGAGGTAAGGCAGCTCAGGATTATTTTTGGCTCTTCCTTCTTCAGAACAATTATTTCCTGCTTACCTCTCACAATCCCACAAGGATGGTATAACACAACCTATTTAGGACTGATGATGGACATTGTGAAGGATTTCTTCACAGTAAGAACAGGTTCCAGAGCCCAAGGAGTATTAGGAAAAACAAGAGCTGAATTTTATTACCAGGACATTTTTATCACCTCTGAAAGAAATCTATACCCATGAAATCATTCCCCATTACTCTTCCCCCAGTCCCTGACAACCACTAATCTACTTTCTGTCACTATGGATTTGCCTATTACCTAATACATATTTTTAATCCCTTTTAGCTTAATACTTTACTAACCTTTTAAAATCCTCCCTCTTTGCTTTAAATAGCCTTTTTAGTTTACTTTAAATGGCTGTCTACCAACCTGAAATACTGCCAATTTACGGTGGTTCAGTGAAGAACCATACCTTTGATTCCATAAATTTTTACACTAAAAGATAATACAAAGCTTCATGTTTAATTTTTCTTCTTTTATTTTGATTTTCCTTTAATATAAATCCAATTAAGGAATCAGAATACTAAAAGGGAAAAAGAATATAAGAAGCATGTAGAGTAGAGCAAGGAAGAGGAGGAGGAGGAGGAAGAGGGAGACAGGGGTGAGGGGAATGACAGTATCATAGAGGAAAGAAACATTTGAGAAAGCTAAAGAAGAAACAGTCACTGATCTGTTCTTAAAAAAAAAAAAAATCACCACTTGACCCCATTCTGCAAACAAAAAGGGATGAAAAACAACCAGATCTTGTATGCTAAAACATTTTTTAAGTTTCACAGTCTAGGACAAGGCCCCCAAGGCATATTCCAAAGAAACCTGTTAATCTTAATATTTCTCTGTTAAACTCTAATTCCTCTTAACAAGGCATCAGATTTGGGTTGTGGGCTTAAATGCTTTATTAGCCAAGAGGAAAGAAGATACACCAATTTCAAAGTTTTGGGGAAAATAAAAACATCCTCTTACTCTTTATAAAGCTTTTAGAGATCAGAAAGGTCTTTTTTACAGGAGAACAATAGAAAAAGTTTGCTTAAAAGTACTGAGGTTTTTTAAAATTTTTATTATATAAAGGTAATTTGAGATTAACTAGAAACAGACTCTATAACAGCAAGTGTACTAGAACAACATGTAATAAAGACAAGTATACTGGTCTGCCTTTCCTGATTTCCAAGCTTAAGAGCCTTTGTTTTGAATTATTTCTTCAAGAACAATTAACTGAAATTCTAGATATTAAATTTTAACTCAAAAATAACATTTCTATAATAAACTATAGATGAGAAATGTTTCTTCTAATGGTTTTGGTATTGCAAAACAGTAGGTTGAATGTTAGAAACAAACAAACAAGATACAGAAATTCTTTTCCATACCTTTAGGCTGGACTACCAAGGAGGGTTACAATTAAAACCTATAGCTTCAGAGTAAAGTGTCAACTTCCAAATTCGGATGATACTCCTTTCATAGAGAGATGGGATCTACTGATTCTGGGTTTATCTTAGTGATTTCCTTGAACAATAAAATTCAGTGCCAGTGACACCAAGTGACTTCCAGTGTTATGTCAAGAAAAGTCTTGCAGCTTCTGCCTTTGTCTCTTGAATCAATACTGTGAAAATGACTATACTACTCAAAGCAACCTACAGATTCAACGCAATCCCTATCAAACTACTAGTGGTATTTTTCACAGAATTAGAACAAATAATTTCACAATTCATATGGAAACACAAAAGATCTTGACTAGCCAAAGCCATCTTGAGAAAGAATAGAGCAAGAGGAATCAACCCTCCTGACTTCAGACAATACAACAAAGCTATAGTCATCAAGACATTAGGGTACTGGCACAAAAACAGAATTATACACCAATGATAGAAAGCCCAGAGATAAACTCATGCACCTATGGGCACTTTCTCTTTGACAAAGGAGCCGAGAATATACAACGGAGAAAAGACACTTCTTCAATAAGTGGTGGTGTGAAAACTGGGCAGCTCCATGTAAAAGAATGAAGCTACAATACTGACTAACATCATACACAAAATAAACTCAAAACTTTTTCACAGCAAAGGAAACTCTAAACAAGGTGAAAAGACAGCCCTCAGATTGGGAGAAAATAATAGCAAATAAAATAGTCGATAAAGGATTAATCTCCAAAATATATAAACAGCTTATGTAGCTCAATACCAGAAAAACAAACAACCAAATCAAAATGTGGGCAGAAGACCTGAACAGACATTTCTCCAAAAAAGACATACACAGATAATCAATAAACACATGAAAAGATGTTCAACATTGCTCATTATTACAGAAATGCAAATCAAAACTACAATAAGGTATCATCTCACATCAGTCAGAATGGCCATCATCAAAAATCTACAGACAATAAATGCTGGAGAGAGTTGATAAAAGGGAATCCTTTTACACTGTTGGTAAGAACGCACAGTGATACAGCCACTGTGGAGAACAGCATGGAGATTTCTTACAAAACTAGGAATAAAACTACCACATGACCCAACAATCACACTACAGGGCATATATCCTGAGGAAACCATAATTGAAAAAGACATATGTACCCCAATGCTCATTGCAGCACTATTTAGAATAGCTAGGACATGGAAGCAATCTAGATGTCCATCGATAGATGAGTAGATAAAGAAGTTGTGGTACATATACAAACGGAATGTTACTCATCTATAAAAAGGAACACATATGAGTCGGTTTTAATGAAGTGGATGAACCTAGAGCCTATTAACAGAGTGAAATAAGTCAGAAAGAGAAAGACAAATACTGCATATTAACACATACATATGGACTCTAGAAAGATGGTACTAATGATCCTATTTCCAAGGCAGCAAAGGAGATGCAGACATAAAGGACAGACTTTTGGACATAGTGGGGGAAGGAAAGGGTGGAATGATTCGAGAGAGTAGCTCTGAGACATATATATATTACCATATATAAAATAGCCAGTAGGAATTTGTTGTATGAAGCAGGAAACCCAAAGGTGGTGCTCCATGACAACATAGGGTAGTGACATGGAGAGTGAGGTTCTAGAGGGAGGGGACATATATATACCTACAGCCGATGTATGTTGATGTATGGCAGAAACCATCACAATATTGTAAAGTAACTATCCTTCAATTAAATATAAAATAATTTTTTACAAAAAGAAAGACTTGCATGACAAAGATCCCATGTGGCAGATACAGAAGGAAATAAATGAGGGCAAGCTAAACTCCATCAGCAGAGATGCTTCTCTACCACATCGGGCAAGGATAACCCTTTAGCTTGTTTGATATTAATGAGGAATTAAAATTTGGTATCAGGGCTTCCCTGGTGGTCCAGTGGGTAAGGACACCGCCTTGCAGTGCCAAGGGCACCGGTTCGATCCCTGGGCTGGGAAGATCCCACGTGCCACTGAGTGGCTGGACCGATGTGTCCAATTACCAAGTCAGAGCTCTGGAGCGCGTGTGTCCAGAGCCAGTGCTCTGCGACAACAGAGGCCACCGCAATGGGAGGCCCACATGGGCCAGAGAACAAAGATGGATGAAACTGAATAAATGAAAGACCAACAGAAGTGGCCCGACCGCCCCACTCCCTCCCCAACCCGCCCCCGACCCCGCCAAAAAAAAAAATTGGTATCAAATCTGTGGTGATCTGTTACTCCCAGAAATAGGGGTATGTGTGCATGGCAGAGTCAGGAGAGCAGGGCTGATACAGCTGAGATGTTGGTCCAGCCGAGACTAAATGTGGGCTGGAGTGGGAATGTCTTCTCTGGAGACATCTTCTCGAAGTCTTCCCTGAACTGAGTTCAGAACAGTGTGTCCTTTCCTGGAGCACAGCTGATGGGCGGACTTATCCCTTGCTGAAGTGAAGGATAGTATCGTTTAAGGATAGTCTGGAATTGAGCATCATTTTCAGGAAGGGAGTTGCTTCTTTTGCTTTCACTGGTTGGTGGAATAAGAGGCTTCTCTCTAAACAATGGGCTCTCTCTCTCTCTCTCTCTCTCTCTATATATATATATATAGGAAATAGAAAGAAATGGAAACCCACTATTCCCCCCATGGATGGAGATGCCTGGAGGGCTGTGATCCATGGGGATGCAAAAGAGTCAGACACAATTTAGTGACTAAACAATGACAGCATATATATATATATATATGTATATCTATATATACATACACACACACAGACACACACACACACACACACACACACATATATACCCACATGCACACACATATATATATACATACATACATACACGTGTGTGTGTGTATGCGTGTGTATGTATAACCTTGCACTAGTATAGAAAGCTCAGATACTCCATGGATTGATCCTTGACTCTCTCCTGGATCCTTGAATCTGTCCTACAGGGGTAGGAGATTCTGCTGATCTGTGAGTGTAGCACTTCTGTGTGCCTCTGTTAAGAACTCAATGTTGAAGTACTTCAATCATCACTAAAATACAATCCATTTTGTACTGAAGCATTTGGGGATTTATTTTTTTGGCCGTGCCCCATGACTTGCAGGATCTTAGATCCCTGACTATGAATTGAACCTGGGCCCAGGATTGAGAATGCAGAATCTGGATTGCCAAGGAAGTCCCAAATTTTGGAATCTTGATTACATTCTCCTACCCACTTCCCACTTCTATTTTTGAAATAAACGCTCAACCAAGATGAAGCCAAGTTCGATGGAATCAAGTGTGGACAAAAGGGCTGGAATTTGGAATGGGGTTTCTTTGGACGGAACTAGGGCAAGGCTTCTCATTGGACACAAAATTTGATAAGATTGTGCACCAAGAAAAATCATAAAGAAATACAAAGATGAAAAAATACAAGGAGGTAAATCAGAAAAGTTGCCAAATCTGTGGCTGCATGGGCAAGAAATGAAAATAGAATTTGAGGACTGGAAAGATGGAGAAACAGAGAGAATTCTGGATTCAATTAGTGTGGGGTTAGTTGGAAGGATGAGTGATTCCTCAGAACAGTGTGATAGAATCTTAGTGGCATAGCAGGAAAATCTGCAGAAAAAAAAATCTCCCTGACATTCCTGGCATGTCAGTTGTGTTTAATGATAGTTTATATTACTTACTACATTACAGAGTCAAATGCAAATTTTGCATAGATTTTTAAGATAAAATCTAAGATTTCAAAGACAGTTTATCCTTGCCAGCGGTTGCTTTGGCCTATGCTACAGTCATCCAGGGCTACATACGTATTTTCTCTCCTTTGCTATTACAGAGATTATAAAGGACTCTTTGTTGGGAAAGTCTGTGAAGCAATGGGGGAAATACCAAAGAGTGCTCTGGGCTTGCTTTAATGGACAGTAAGTGCTTGGCCGCATGGTGCATCAGGTGACTTAAGGTATGGGGCACAGAACTCCTGTACATTCTTTCCAGTTATCACATCATTTCCTTCACATGTGCCTACACTGAGAACCATTGTCAACAGTGGTGTGTCTTAAACTGCACGTTAAAATGATTCTAACAGGTAATGAAATCAGTTTAGTGGGGTTTTACTTATTATTTTTTTAAAGAAAGAAATGGAAAAAAGTTACATTTTTGGTGCAATTTCGTGAAGATTTTGTTATACTGGGATGAGTGCAATGGGTGATAATGTAAAATGTATTTACTGTTGGTTGTACTAAAAAATTGTCACTATTCTAAAATTTTTAGCTCATAAAAATATTAACAGGTATCATAAAAAGTATTCCTTGGTCAAGTAAATATGACATTTAAATCAAAGTTAAAGACCTTTTAAAATTTTAACTAAAGTATATTTCAGAACAATAAATATGCTAATGGAAATTGTGAAGTTATATTAGATATGAAGTCTGCTGTATTTTTCCCAATTTCTTTTGACACAGAAATCTTTTTTACACACAGTATTTCATGAAGCTAGTGTTATATGGAACATAAGGTAGTTAGTAAAATGAATGTAAATCCTCATTTCATCATTTTGGTTTAGTGATTGTCAATTAACTGTTGCATGGCAAAGATGTCTATTAGTCATGTTGCTGTCTGAATAGAAAGGGCTAACTCTGAAATTTTTTTTTTTAACAAAACAGTTATTTCATGACTATTTCTAGGAAAATCTGCAGAAAAAAAAATCTCCCTGACATTCCTGGCATGTCAGTTGTGTTTAATGATAGTTTATATTACTTACTACATTACAGAGTCAAATGCAAATTTTGCATAGATTTTTAAGATAAAATCTAAGATTTCAAAGACAGTTTATCCTTGCCAGCGGTTGCTTTGGCCTATGCTACAGTCATCCAGGGCTACATACGTATTTTCTCTCCTTTGCTATTACAGAGATTATAAAGGACTCTTTGTTGGGAAAGTCTGTGAAGCAATGGGGGAAATACCAAAGAGTGCTCTGGGCTTGCTTTAATGGACAGTAAGTGCTTGGCCGCATGGTGCATCAGGTGACTTAAGGTATGGGGCACAGAACTCCTGTACATTCTTTCCAGTTATCACATCATTTCCTTCACATGTGCCTACACTGAGAACCATTGTCAACAGTGGTGTGTCTTAAACTGCACGTTAAAATGATTCTAACAGGTAATGAAATCAGTTTAGTGGGGTTTTACTTATTATTTTTTTAAAGAAAGAAATGGAAAAAAGTTACATTTTTGGTGCAATTTCGTGAAGATTTTGTTATACTGGGATGAGTGCAATGGGTGATAATGTAAAATGTATTTACTGTTGGTTGTACTAAAAAATTGTCACTATTCTAAAATTTTTAGCTCATAAAAATATTAACAGGTATCATAAAAGTATTCCTTGGTCAAGTAAATATGACATTTAAATCAAAGTTAAAGACCTTTTAAAATTTTAACTAAAGTATATTTCAGAACAATAAATATGCTAATGGAAATTGTGAAGTTATATTAGATATGAAGTCTGCTGTATTTTTCCCAATTTCTTTTGACACAGAAATCTTTTTTACACACAGTATTTCATGAAGCTAGTGTTATATGGAACATAAGGTAGTTAGTAAAATGAATGTAAATCCTCATTTCATCATTTTGGTTTAGTGATTGTCAATTAACTGTTGCATGGCAAAGATGTCTATTAGTCATGTTGCTGTCTGAATAGAAAGGGCTAACTCTGAACTACATTTGGGGTTTCTTTATTTAGAATCAGTAACATCAGATACCACCCCTCTCACAGAATTCTCTCTTCATGTACTCATTTCTACTCAGGTGTGCTACCGACTGTATCATTCCTCAGTAATGTTCTTTGACATTCTTATTTTTGTGCTCCTATTAAGTATGACCTCAAGGTGGGCATAGTCTAGAGTGATTTTCCTTTTTCTCCCTCTTTCCCCAAAATGTATATGCAGGCATGCTAAGTCACTTCAGTGGTGTCTTGAATCCCCTGTCCATAGGCTTCTCCAGGCAAGAATACTGCAGTGGGTTGCCATGCCCTTCTCCAGGGGATCTCCCAACCCAGGGATCAAACCTGGGTCTCTTATATCTCTTGTATTGGCAGGCAGCTTCTTTACCACTAGCACTATTTGGGACGCCCTCTCCTAGAAAAACACAAGTCTTTCCATTTTGAAGGTTAATAGCTTATCAGAGCAAACTAATATATGAGGATAAAAATGCCCTAGTAAACCATGAAAAGTCACAAGTCTCTCAGTTCTCACTTTAGTCGCTCAGTCGTAGCTGGCTCTGCAGCCCCATGGACTGTGGCACACCAGGCTTCCCTGTCCTTCACCATCTCCCAGAGTTTGCTCAAACTCATGTCAATTGACTCAGTGATGAGATCCAATCATCTTATTCTCTGTCGTCCCCTTCTGCTTTTGTCTTCTATTTTCCCCAATATCAGGGTCTTTTCCAACGCGTTGTCTCTTAAGGTGGCCAAAGTATTGGAGCTTCAGCTTCGGCATCAGTCCTTCCACTGAATCTTCAGGGCTGATTTCTTTTAAGACTGACTGGTTTGATCTCCTTTCAGTCCAAGGAAGTCTCAAGAGTCTTCTCCAATAGCACAGTTTGAAAGCATCAATTCTTCAACATTCAGCCTTTTGATGTTCCAACCCTCACATCCATACATGACTGCTGGGAAAACCAAAGCTTTGACTATATGGACTTCTGTTGGCAAACGAGTCTCTAGAATCTTTATATATGTATATTTTTAGGTTAAAGTAAAAATAAGTACTTATAAATTAACTGTTGCATGGCAAAGATGTCTATTAGTCATGTTGCTGTCTGAATAGAAAGGGCTAACTCTGAACTACATTTGGGGTTTCTTTATTTAGAATCAGTAACATCAGATACCACCCCTCTCACAGAATTCTCTCTTCATGTACTCATTTCTACTCAGGTGTGCTACCGACTGTATCATTCCTCAGTAATGTTCTTTGACATTCTTATTTTTGTGCTCCTATTAAGTATGACCTCAAGGTGGGCATAGTCTAGAGTGATTTTCCTTTTTCTCCCTCTTTCCCCAAAATGTATATGCAGGCATGCTAAGTCACTTCAGTGGTGTCTTGAATCCCCTGTCCATAGGCTTCTCCAGGCAAGAATACTGCAGTGGGTTGCCATGCCCTTCTCCAGGGGATCTCCCAACCCAGGGATCAAACCTGGGTCTCTTATATCTCTTGTATTGGCAGGCAGCTTCTTTACCACTAGCACTATTTGGGACGCCCTCTCCTAGAAAAACACAAGTCTTTCCATTTTGAAGGTTAATAGCTTATCAGAGCAAACTAATATATGAGGATAAAAATGCCCTAGTAAACCATGAAAAGTCACAAGTCTCTCAGTTCTCACTTTAGTCGCTCAGTCGTAGCTGGCTCTGCAGCCCCATGGACTGTGGCACACCAGGCTTCCCTGTCCTTCACCATCTCCCAGAGTTTGCTCAAACTCATGTCAATTGACTCAGTGATGAGATCCAATCATCTTATTCTCTGTCGTCCCCTTCTGCTTTTGTCTTCTATTTTCCCCAATATCAGGGTCTTTTCCAACGCGTTGTCTCTTAAGGTGGCCAAAGTATTGGAGCTTCAGCTTCGGCATCAGTCCTTCCACTGAATCTTCAGGGCTGATTTCTTTTAAGACTGACTGGTTTGATCTCCTTTCAGTCCAAGGAAGTCTCAAGAGTCTTCTCCAATAGCACAGTTTGAAAGCATCAATTCTTCAACATTCAGCCTTTTTGATGTTCCAACCCTCACATCCATACATGACTGCTGGGAAAACCAAAGCTTTGACTATATGGACTTCTGTTGGCAAACGAGTCTCTAGAATCTTTATATATGTATATTTTTTAGGTTAAAGTAAAAATAAGTACTTATAAATCTCCTACAGAATATAAAGGAGCCATGTATAACTAATTCTCTTAAAAATTTTTGTGACTGCCCATCATCTCTTGAATATCGGTGGGGTGATCCTGGTCCACAGAATTTTTTTGACCTCTGATCTTTACATTTATTTCTAATAGTGATGTTTACAGCATTGTCTTGCAATATCTGACTTAGCTTTTAGTAAGGATTATGTAGAAGTTTTCCTGCCTGGTTACCTACTCTTCTCAGCATCAAAGCCTAAAGATGCAATCAAAGCAGAGTCAGAGCAGCACTTATTTCTTAAAAGAGACATCTGCATTTCTGAGGCTGGCACCCTGAGGTATGCTCAGGGCCCAGCTCCTCCGCTCAGCTTGGGAGCATTCTCTCTGGACACTTACTCACATGTATCTTCAATAAAATCATTAGAAGCAATACTTGAGCAAACCAAGCATCCTATAATAGTGTTGACTTAGAGAAGACTAATAATTACAGTATACAGTCTTACTTGAGTATATATTTTTAGAATTGTGCTAATAAAAATAGTGTCATTGATGTTATGGACTGAATTGTCTCCGCCAGACTGAATTCTTAACCTCCAGTGTGAGTATATTTGACAACTTTAAAGAGTAATTATAGCTAAATGAAGACCTTTAAAGAGTTATTGTGGCTAAATGAAGTCATAAGAATGGGACCCTAATCCAACAGGACTTCTGTCCTTTTAAAAAGGAGGAGATTCTAAAGGTGCATGGGCTTAGAGGAAAGGCCATGTGAAGACACAGGGAGAAGGCAGCCATCTCCAAGCCAAGAGGAGAGGCCTCAGGAGAAACTAGACCTGCTGACACCATGATCTTCTAGGATCCATGTCCTAGACTTCCAAGTCTAAGACTACGAGAAAATACATTTCTGTCATTTAAACTGATCAATTTGCGATACTTTCTTATGGCAGCCCTAGCAAATGAATACAATGATTGTGTTTCCTTTTTATTGTGAGTTCTAAAAAACTCAGAACCCAACCATGAAATTGACACTATTGTTTCTCATGGTTCGAATATTTTTAGTCTATCTGTTTTGACACAGACTTTTTTCTATTTGATTTTATTAGCTTACTATTACTTTCATTGTTTGCTGACTCAAAGCTTTTGTAGGAAAGGTACAGAGAAATAAATAACCACTGTTTTACAGACTCACCTTCTCACCTTTCTGTGCTGGTTCCTTTTCATTATTTAGACCCTTTAATCTCAGAGCACTTCAGGGCTCAGTGCCTAGACCTGAATCTTTAACCCCCTTGCCTATGTAAACTGTCTCCCTGCATCATCTCAATCTGTTTTATGGCTTTAAACACCATCTATATTTGCATTTAGCTTAAACTTTTCCCCTGAACTCCTCACATGAATCCAACTGCCTATATAGCATCTTCATCTGAGTGTCTAATAGGCATCTATTTCATGTGTCTAAAGCCAACCCACACTCCCATTTCTTACCTCCCCTTCCTATGGTCTTCATAAACAGCATCCTGGCCCTCTCCATTCTGGTGAACACCAACTCACCCCCTAGGTGCTTAGGTCCAAACTTTCAGTCACCCTGGACTTTCATTTCTCTCATCTCCAATTTCCAATATTTCAGCAAGTCCTGTTAAAATATATCTAAAAGTTGTCCGTGTGAAACCTCTCCTTAACATTGAGGTGAAAGCTAACATCACCTCTCCCTTGGACTATTGCTCCTACGTGATCTTTCTGTTTCTGTTCCCTTATGGTGGTTTTCCTCCATGACAGCTCTAGCAGCCTATTAAAATATAAGTCAAACCAGGTTACATCTTCAGTTCAAAACTCTCCAGGGGTTTTCATCACTCCCAGATTAAAAGGCGGTCCTTATAATGATCCATAAGGTGTCACAAGAGCTGGCCATGTTTCCTGTTCTGACCTCAAGCATTTGGCTCCCTTGGTTATACCCACACTGGCTTGCACTTGCTGTTGATTCTGCCTGGAACACTCTTCCCAGGACATTTGCAAGGCTTACTCTCACTTAAGTCTTGTCACTTTAGTAGTCAATTTGCGATACTTTCTTATGGCAGCCCTAGCAAATGAATACAATGATTGTGTTTCCTTTTTATTGTGAGTTCTAAAAAACTCAGAACCCAACCATGAAATTGACACTATTGTTTCTCATGGTTCGAATATTTTTAGTCTATCTGTTTTGACACAGACTTTTTTCTATTTGATTTTATTAGCTTACTATTACTTTCATTGTTTGCTGACTCAAAGCTTTTGTAGGAAAGGTACAGAGAAATAAATAACCACTGTTTTACAGACTCACCTTCTCACCTTTCTGTGCTGGTTCCTTTTCATTATTTAGACCCTTTAATCTCAGAGCACTTCAGGGCTCAGTGCCTAGACCTGAATCTTTAACCCCCTTGCCTATGTAAACTGTCTCCCTGCATCATCTCAATCTGTTTTATGGCTTTAAACACCATCTATATTTGCATTTAGCTTAAACTTTTCCCCTGAACTCCTCACATGAATCCAACTGCCTATATAGCATCTTCATCTGAGTGTCTAATAGGCATCTATTTCATGTGTCTAAAGCCAACCCACACTCCCATTTCTTACCTCCCCTTCCTATGGTCTTCATAAACAGCATCCTGGCCCTCTCCATTCTGGTGAACACCAACTCACCCCCTAGGTGCTTAGGTCCAAACTTTCAGTCACCCTGGACTTTCATTTCTCTCATCTCCAATTTCCAATATTTCAGCAAGTCCTGTTAAAATATATCTAAAAGTTGTCCGTGTGAAACCTCTCCTTAACATTGAGGTGAAAGCTAACATCACCTCTCCCTTGGACTATTGCTCCTACGTGATCTTTCTGTTTCTGTTCCCTTATGGTGGTTTTCCTCCATGACAGCTCTAGCAGCCTATTAAAATATAAGTCAAACCAGGTTACATCTTCAGTTCAAAACTCTCCAGGGGTTTTCATCACTCCCAGATTAAAAGGCGGTCCTTATAATGATCCATAAGGTGTCACAAGAGCTGGCCATGTTTCCTGTTCTGACCTCAAGCATTTGGCTCCCTTGGTTATACCCACACTGGCTTGCACTTGCTGTTGATTCTGCCTGGAACACTCTTCCCCAGGACATTTGCAAGGCTTACTCTCATCTTCAAGTCTCTTTGTCACTTTAGTAGTCAAATGTCACTTTATGAAAGAGGATTATCCTGTGATGTGCTGGTAAGTGCTTAAGGACTTTTTCTCTGAAGAAAAATTGTGTGGCATATTCCTATTGTAGCACAACTTTAAGTTTCACCTGCTTTGTTGACATTGTATTCATCATTTTTGGTAGGGTGACCATTCATAAACAATAAACCAAGCCTTGATTTGTTGCATTCATCACATTTCCTGATATGAATCCTTTCACCCTGGCCAATGTCAAGCTTTTCTAACGGGGTCAATGACATTGGAGTTGGGGACTGACATGTGGCAGTAGCCCCCTGCACACAGCAGCTCTCCCACACAGACACAGATGTAGACAGGACAACCCACAGCATGAATGACAGTGAGATGCAGGAAAACAGGCAGGCAGTGATGAGTTTTAAATGTTTATCATTTTTGTTTACACACAATTTATTTAATTTTAAATTGATATAACTTAATTTGTAATGACGACTGATTTAAAATACTCCTGAAACTGAGGTGATTCTCTTGAGCTGGTAGGAGCAGGGTCTGGCACCAGACCCACTCCCTATCAGCCTATATCAAATAGCCATTCCCTTCCCAACACTGGTATATTTTTTCCATGAGCACTTGACACATTCTATGCATATATATTTTTTATTTTCCTTCTTTCTTCCCACTAGAATTCAAGCTCAGGAAGGCAAGTAACCGGCTCATTCTGTTCACCTCTGTATCTCCAGAGTGCTGAGCAGCCTTGCATATCATGTAATTGTTAATGTATTCAAAGAATGAATGAATTTACTAATATTTGTTTAAAATGAATATTAGCTTGTTATGGGAAAAGCAAACTACTGAGAATCAGAATAACAGTATATGAAGGGCTGCTTGCATCTCATCTAATTCTCACAACTTCCCTATGAAAGGAGCTCTATTATTATCCATAAGGTGTCACAAGAGCTGGCCATGTTTCCTGTTCTGACCTCAAGCATTTGGCTCCCTTGGTTATACCCACACTGGCTTGCACTTGCTGTTGATTCTGCCTGGAACACTCTTCCCCAGGACATTTGCAAGGCTTACTCTCATCTTCAAGTCTCTTTGTCACTTTAGTAGTCAAATGTCACTTTATGAAAGAGGATTATCCTGTGATGTGCTGGTAAGTGCTTAAGGACTTTTTCTCTGAAGAAAAATTGTGTGGCATATTCCTATTGTAGCACAACTTTAAGTTTCACCTGCTTTGTTGACATTGTATTCATCATTTTTGGTAGGGTGACCATTCATAAACAATAAACCAAGCCTTGATTTGTTGCATTCATCACATTTCCTGATATGAATCCTTTCACCCTGGCCAATGTCAAGCTTTTCTAACGGGGTCAATGACATTGGAGTTGGGGACTGACATGTGGCAGTAGCCCCCTGCACACAGCAGCTCTCCCACACAGACACAGATGTAGACAGGACAACCCACAGCATGAATGACAGTGAGATGCAGGAAAACAGGCAGGCAGTGATGAGTTTTAAATGTTTATCATTTTTGTTTACACACAATTTATTTAATTTTAAATTGATATAACTTAATTTGTAATGACGACTGATTTAAAATACTCCTGAAACTGAGGTGATTCTCTTGAGCTGGTAGGAGCAGGGTCTGGCACCAGACCCACTCCCTATCAGCCTATATCAAATAGCCATTCCCTTCCCAACACTGGTATATTTTTTCCATGAGCACTTGACACATTCTATGCATATATATTTTTTATTTTCCTTCTTTCTTCCCACTAGAATTCAAGCTCAGGAAGGCAAGTAACCGGCTCATTCTGTTCACCTCTGTATCTCCAGAGTGCTGAGCAGCCTTGCATATCATGTAATTGTTAATGTATTCAAAGAATGAATGAATTTACTAATATTTGTTTAAAATGAATATTAGCTTGTTATGGGAAAAGCAAACTACTGAGAATCAGAATAACAGTATATGAAGGGCTGCTTGCATCTCATCTAATTCTCACAACTTCCCTATGAAAGGAGCTCTATTATTATTACCATTTTACAGGTGAGGAAACTGGGCACAGACCTGCCCAGTGGCAGCTGGCAGAAAACAAACACAGCCAGAAGTCAAACTGATATTTTGGAAAATCTGAAGCACATTTTTAAATGTTTTTTAAACTGTGCACATTAAAAAAAACAAAAAAAGAGAGGATCAAAAGTAGATGGATGGAATAGGGTAATGAACTCCAAATATTCTCATCCAACTCCAACATTTGGCAACTCCTGGCCACTTTATTTTCATCTATACTCCCATATCCAATTGGATTATTTTGAAGAAAATCCAGATAGTCATTTTATTAATATTTCAGTGTTTATCCCTGAAAGATAGCTATTAAGCCACATTCTGGGTGGGTATTTCAGTACTGTGCATTTTTGGTCTTGTGTTTTTGGTAATTTACTTATTTTTCCTGAAACAAAGTTTCTTCATCTGCAAAATGAATATAATAATTTTTCTCAGGTTTTCTTATTGGATAAGCTCACATATTCAAAACACTTTGTTAAAGTACAGAGTACTATATAAAGGTTGGGTTTTCAAGACATATGCTATTATCCAAGTTGTACAGTAGACATCATTAAACGCTGGTCTATATCAAAGCCTAGTTTGGTCGGGAACATACAGGCATGGCCTGCTTTCCCTCAGTAACATGGCTTTCCAATAATGTCATGCCTTGTAAACAGGCCATAGTTCTCACTGAGAGAGCCTTTATAGGACTGTAAGTGCTTATGAAAAAACAAAGTATTACTTTTACATTACAGTAAAAAGGAGCTGTTTAACATCATAAGTATTTACAAGACTCTATCACAACCTGTCTCCCCAAAAGAAGTATGAGTATTTCTAGATGTTGTGACAATGTACAGGGTGTGAGAGAGGGAACAAGATGGGGTGACAGATCCTTGAGATGTCTTAGTGGAGCCTCAGCTTTACTCTACCATACATAGTGTGAAACATTTAAATCATCTTCATCATAATATCAGTATGTGCCAGGCACTGTTCTAAATGCTTAATGTATATGAACTCACTTAATCCTCACAACAACTTTAGGAGGTAGACACAAATATTACCTCCATCTGGGAGGTGGGAAAAGAGAGGCACAAAGATGGTAAGAAATTCACCAGTTATCACACAACTAGTCATCACACAACCACGTTTAAACTCAAGGGCCTGGCTTTAGAGTCTGTGCTTCTGCTACCATGCTATCTTATCAAAAGAAAAGGGGACTGGACTTCCCTGGGGTTCCAGTGGTTAAGAATCCACCTGACAAGTAGGGAACATGGCTTGATCCACAGTCATGCTGTGGGGCAACTGGGCATGTGTGCCCAACTATTGAGCCTACTCATTGCAACTACTGAAGCCTGCATGCCCTAGAGCTTGTGCTTCTCAACAAGAGAAGCCTCTGAATGAGAACCCTGAGCACCACAACTAGAGAGTAGACCTTGTTTGCCACACTAGAGAAAGCTTGCACACAGTTATGAAGCCCCAGCACAGTCATAAATAAATAAATAAGTGAAAAAGGAACCAATACAACAACGTTTCCCAAACATACAGCTATTCAAATCCTCCCTTTGTAATTCTTATTTCTGAAATAATATCCGTGAAACAACAGTTTGGTCAGCTGGTCATATTTTCTCCTAAGACACACCTGAAAATGAATTTGCATTTATGAATATAGAAAAGAAATATATTTATCTGCATTTCATTCCAGATGATCTGATGTGCCACGATCTTGGGCACATTGGATTATGGAGTAGACTTCAGAACAATGGAAACAAATTGATAATTAAGATATCAGAATTTGAATTTATCAGAAGTACATCGTATAGAGTTAGGCCTCTTGGCCCTTGGGACATAAACTTTTGCTGTCAGAAATCTGTAGGTGATGCAGGGGCGCTGTGCGATGGCCTGGAGGGGTGGGATGGGGGGATATACATATGACTAATCTGGGATCATACATATCTGTAAATAACAAAACTCTGTAAAAGTAAAAAGTAAAATAAAATTTTTTTAAAAAAAGTCAGTTGACAAAGTAAGCAAACAAACAAACAAAAAAGAAATCTGTAGGTGAGAAGTGTTAAATAAATTGCTTAGGGAATGACGTTTGTGTGTGTGTTTTCAGTCTCTAAGCCACATCCAACTCCACAACCCCGCAGACTGCAGTACATTAGGCTTCTTTGTCCCTCACTCTCTGGAAGTTTGCTCAAATTCATGTCCATTGAATTGGTGATGCTATCCAACCTCTCATCGTCTATCACCTTTCTCTTCCTGGTCTCAATCTTTCCCAGCATCAGGGTCTTTTCCAATGAGTTGGCTCTTCCCATTAGATAGCCGAAGTAGTGGAGCTTCAGCTACAGCATCAGTCCTTTCAATGGAATATTCAGGGTTGATTTTCTTTAAGACTGATTGGTTTGATCTCCTGGCAGTTTAAGGGATTCTCAAGAGTCTTCTCCAGCACAATTCGAAAGCATCAATTTTTTGGTGCTCAGTCTTCTTTATGCACCAACTCTCACATCTGTGCATGACTACTGGAAAATCCATAGCTTTCACTATATGGACTTTTTGACTATATGCAATGTCTCTGCTTTTTAATACACTATCTAGGTTTGTCATAGCTTTCCTTCCAAGAAGCAAACATCTTTCAATTTTGTGGCTTCAGTTACCATCCATGGTGATTCTGCAGCCCAGGAAAATAAAATCTGTCACTGTTTCCACTTTTCCTTTATCTATTTGCCATGAAGTGATGGAACCAGATGTCATGATCTTTCTTTTTTGAATGCTGAGTTTTAGGCCAGCTTTTTCACTCTTCTCTTTCACCCTCATCAAGAGGCTCTTTAGTTCCTCTTCCCTTTCTGCTAATAGAGTGGTATGATCTTCATATCTGAAGGTGATCTTTCTTCGATAATTAAGATATCAGAATTTGAATTTATCAGAAGTACATCGTATAGAGTTAGGCCTCTTGGCCCTTGGGACATAAACTTTTGCTGTCAGAAATCTGTAGGTGATGCAGGGGCGCTGTGCGATGGCCTGGAGGGGTGGGATGGGGGGATATACATATGACTAATCTGGGATCATACATATCTGTAAATAACAAAACTCTGTAAAAGTAAAAAGTAAAATAAAATTTTTTTAAAAAAAGTCAGTTGACAAAGTAAGCAAACAAACAAACAAAAAAGAAATCTGTAGGTGAGAAGTGTTAAATAAATTGCTTAGGGAATGACGTTTGTGTGTGTGTTTTCAGTCTCTAAGCCACATCCAACTCCACAACCCCGCAGACTGCAGTACATTAGGCTTCTTTGTCCCTCACTCTCTGGAAGTTTGCTCAAATTCATGTCCATTGAATTGGTGATGCTATCCAACCTCTCATCGTCTATCACCTTTCTCTTCCTGGTCTCAATCTTTCCCAGCATCAGGGTCTTTTCCAATGAGTTGGCTCTTCCCATTAGATAGCCGAAGTAGTGGAGCTTCAGCTACAGCATCAGTCCTTTCAATGGAATATTCAGGGTTGATTTTCTTTAAGACTGATTGGTTTGATCTCCTGGCAGTTTAAGGGATTCTCAAGAGTCTTCTCCAGCACAATTCGAAAGCATCAATTTTTTGGTGCTCAGTCTTCTTTATGCACCAACTCTCACATCTGTGCATGACTACTGGAAAATCCATAGCTTTCACTATATGGACTTTTTGACTATATGCAATGTCTCTGCTTTTTAATACACTATCTAGGTTTGTCATAGCTTTCCTTCCAAGAAGCAAACATCTTTCAATTTTGTGGCTTCAGTTACCATCCATGGTGATTCTGCAGCCCAGGAAAATAAAATCTGTCACTGTTTCCACTTTTCCTTTATCTATTTGCCATGAAGTGATGGAACCAGATGTCATGATCTTTCTTTTTTGAATGCTGAGTTTTAGGCCAGCTTTTTCACTCTTCTCTTTCACCCTCATCAAGAGGCTCTTTAGTTCCTCTTCCCTTTCTGCTAATAGAGTGGTATGATCTTCATATCTGAAGGTGTTGACACTTCTTCCAGTAGTATTAACTCCAGCTTCGGATTCATCCACTCCAGCATTTAGTGTGGTGTACTCTGCATGACAGTTAAATAATTAGGGTGACAATATACAGCCCTGATGTATTCCTTTCCCAATTTTGAACCAGTTCTTTGTTCCATGTCTGGTCCTGTTGCTTTCTGATCTGCATATAGGTTTCTTAAGAGAAAAGTAAGGTGGTTTGGTAGTCCTGTCTCTAAGAATTTTCCAGTTTGTTGTGATCCTTACAGTCAAAGACTTTAATGTAGTTAATGAAGCATAAGTATAGATGCTTTTCTGGAATTCTCTTGTTTTCTCTAAGATCCAACATGTGTGCACGCTAAGCCGCTTCAGTTGTGTCCAACTCTGTGTGACCCTATGGACTGCAGCCTGCCAGATTCCTCTGTCCATGGGATTCTCCAGGCAAGAATACTGGAGTGGGTTGCTGTGCTCTCCTTCAGAATATCTTCCAGACTCAGGGGTCAAAATTGGGTCTCTTATAACTACCTGTACTATTAGGAGGGTTCTTTACCATTAGCACCACCTGGAAAGCCCCCTATGATGCAGCAAATGCTGGCAATTTGATCTCTGGTACTTCTGCATTTTCAAAATCCAGCTTGAAAGCTCTGAATTCACATACTGTTGAAGCTTAGCTTGAAGGATTTTGAACATTACTTTGCTAGCATGTGAAATAAATACAATTATCAAGTAGTCTGAACATTCTTTGGCTTTGCCTATCTTTGGGATTGGAATGAAAAATGATCTTTTCCAGTCCTGTGTCCACTGCTGAATTTTCCAAATTTGCTGGTATATTGAGTTCAGAACTTTACCAGCATCCTCTTTTTAGCAACTGAAATTGTTCAGCTGAAATCAGATCACCTCCACAAGCTTAGTTTGCAGTAATGCTTCCTAAGGCCCACTTGACCTCACACTCCAGTGTGTCTGGCCCTAGGTGAGTGGCCACACCTTTGTGGTTATCCAGGTCATTAAGACCTTTTTCTGTATAGTTCTTCTGTGCAGTCTTGCCACCTCTTCTTAATTTCTTCTGCTTCTGTTAGGTTCTTACTATATCTGTCCTTTATTGTGCCCATCCTTGCATGAAATATTCCCTTGATATCTCCATCTGCAATTTTCTTGAAGAGATCTCTAGTCTTCCCATTCTATTATTTTCTTATTTTCTTTGCATTGTTCATTTAAGAAGGCTTTCTTACCTTTCCTTGCTGTTCTCTGGAACTCTGCATTCAGTTGGGCATGTTGTTCCCTCTCTCCCTTGACTTTCATGTCTCTTCTCAGCTATTTGTAAAGCCTCCTCAGACAACCACTTTGCCTTCTTGCATTTCTTTTCCTTTGGGATGGTTTTGGTCTCTGTATCCTGTACAAGATTATGAGCCTCCCTCCTTAGTTCTTCAGGCACTGTCTCTACCAGATCTAATCCCTGGAATCACTCTATAAGCATAAAGTATTTGGTTTACACCTGAATGACCTAGTGGCTTTACCTACTTTCTTTTCAATGTAAGCCTGAATTTTGCAATAAGGAACTCATGATCTGAGCCACAGTCAGCTCCTGGTCTTGTTTTAGCGGACTATATAGAGCTTTTCTATCTTTGGCTGCAAAGAATATAATCAATCTAATTTTGGCATTGTCCATCAGCTAATGTCCATGTGTGGACTGTTTTCTCTTGTGTTGTTGGAAGAGGTGTTTGCTCTGACAAGTGTGTTCTCTTGATAAAACTCTGTTAGCCTTTGCCTGCTTCATTTTGTACTCCAAGGTCAAACTTGTCTGTTACTCCAGACAACTCTTGACTTCCTACTCTTGCATCCCAATCCACTATGATGAAAAAAATATTTATGTATGTGTGTGTGTGTGTGTGTGTGTGCATGTGTGTGTATACATATATATTAGTTCCAGAAAGAATGAAGACGCTGGGCCAAAGTGGAAATGATGCCCAGTTGTGGATGTATCTGGTGGTGAAAGTAAACTTGGACACTGTAAAGAATAATACTGCATATGAACCTGGAATATTAGGTCCATGAATCAAGGTCAGTTGAATGTGGGCAAGCAGGAGATGACAAGACTGAATATTGACATCTTAGGAATCAGTGAATAAAATGGACAGGAATAGGTGAATTTAATTCAGATGGCCATTATATCTACTACTGTGGGCAAGAATCTTTTGAAAGGAATGGAGTAGACCTCATAGTTGACAAGAGTCAGAAATGCAGTACTTAGGTGCAGTCTCAAAAACAGTAGAATGATCTTGGTTCATTTCCAGGGCCAATTGTTCAACATCACAGTAATCCAAGTTTGTGCTCTGCTTACTAATGCTGAAGAAGTCAAAATTGAATGGTTCTATAAATATCTACAAGAGAATGAGGTTTAGAAAAAATAAAACAAAATCTAGGTTATATTTATATGTAAAGAGTAAGTATTTTGTATTCCCCAATGGCTCAGGTGGTAAAGAATCTGCCTGAAATGCAGGAGACATTTTGAGATGTCGGCTTGATCTCTGGGTTGGGAAGATGCCCTGGAGGAGGAAATGGCAATCCACTCCAGTATTTTTGCCTGAAAAATTACATGAACAGAGGAGCCTGATGAGCTGTAGTTCAAAGGGTCACGAAGAGTCAACATAAGTGAGGATTAAACACAAAAAACACAAAGAGTGACTAGTAGTTGTGAAATTTTCCAGGAGTTCCTCTCTTTTCTGAACACTACGGTTACACCCTGAATAAGACACAGTTCTTGTTCTCAAGTACCTCTGAGCCTACTGAGCGAGACAGACCTACAGATACTCTGAAGCAACGTGCTGTGGAGACTGAGAGAAGTTAGGTGTTAGGTTAACAGTGTAAGGAGACTTCATGCTCTGCCTCAGAAAACCTGAGGTTTATATGTGACTTTCAGAAAAGATCTAGAAGAGAGGACTATGAAGCTTGCAAAAGAAACAAAGGGGAGAAGCCTGATAGTGCCAGACCTTTTTCAACCCTAGAGAATGATCTTAGCTATGTGCATGGAGGATCTGTATCAGTATGCACAAAACATGTATCCACACCTGGTACTCATGTCTGCTGAGCATAAGCTCCCTTGACTGCATACTAACACTTTTATACATAAGAACTGCAGTTGGGACTAGAATTGTATTGCCTTAGGATTTTAGCATGTTTGGGCATGTCTTGTGAAGAAGTGGCACTTGACCTCATAGTTGACAAGAGTCAGAAATGCAGTACTTAGGTGCAGTCTCAAAACAGTAGAATGATCTTGGTTCATTTCCAGGGCCAATTGTTCAACATCACAGTAATCCAAGTTTGTGCTCTGCTTACTAATGCTGAAGAAGTCAAAATTGAATGGTTCTATAAATATCTACAAGAGAATGAGGTTTAGAAAAAATAAAACAAAATCTAGGTTATATTTATATGTAAAGAGTAAGTATTTTGTATTCCCCAATGGCTCAGGTGGTAAAGAATCTGCCTGAAATGCAGGAGACATTTTGAGATGTCGGCTTGATCTCTGGGTTGGGAAGATGCCCTGGAGGAGGAAATGGCAATCCACTCCAGTATTTTTGCCTGAAAAATTACATGAACAGAGGAGCCTGATGAGCTGTAGTTCAAAGGGTCACGAAGAGTCAACATAAGTGAGGGATTAAACACACAAACACAAAGAGTGACTAGTAGTTGTGAAATTTTCCAGGAGTTCCTCTCTTTTCTGAACACTACGGTTACACCCTGAATAAGACACAGTTCTTGTTCTCAAGTACCTCTGAGCCTACTGAGCGAGACAGACCTACAGATACTCTGAAGCAACGTGCTGTGGAGACTGAGAGAAGTTAGGTGTTAGGTTAACAGTGTAAGGAGACTTCATGCTCTGCCTCAGAAAACCTGAGGTTTATATGTGACTTTCAGAAAAGATCTAGAAGAGAGGACTATGAAGCTTGCAAAAGAAACAAAGGGGAGAAGCCTGATAGTGCCAGACCTTTTTCAACCCTAGAGAATGATCTTAGCTATGTGCATGGAGGATCTGTATCAGTATGCACAAAACATGTATCCACACCTGGTACTCATGTCTGCTGAGCATAAGCTCCCTTGACTGCATACTAACACTTTTATACATAAGAACTGCAGTTGGGACTAGAATTGTATTGCCTTAGGATTTTAGCATGTTTGGGCATGTCTTGTGAAGAAGTGGCACTTGACCTCCAAGATTCCCTGACATAGAGGCTGTATATAATGGTTAGGAATCAGTATGTTTGGAACACAAAAACTAGAAAGTGGGAAAATCTGCACATTATACTTCAGGGTTTGGGAGTCTGGGATCAAGTTTAAAAGGTTTATTTCTGGATTCTGTCTCTTGTGAACTATGTGATGTGGAGTAATTAAATTAAAAGATGCTTGCTCCTTAGAAGAAAAGCCATGACAAACCTAGACAGCATATTAAAAAGCAGAGACATCAATTTGATGACAATGATCCATATAGTCAAAGCTATAATTTTCCTAGTAGTCATGTATGGATGTGAGAGTTGGACCATAAAGAAGGCTGAATGTTTGGCTTCCCTGGTGGTCCAGTGGGTAAGGACACTGGGGCGCTGGTTCAATCCCTGGCCTGGGAAGATTCCACATGCCAGGGAGTGGCTGGACGTATGTGTCCAACTACTGTGTCAGAGCTCTGGAGCACATGTGCCCAGAGCCGGTGCTCTGCAACAACAGAGGCCACTGTGATGGAAGGCTCACACAGGCCAAAAGAACAAAGACAGAAATAAATGAAAGACCAATAGAAGTGGCCAAAAAAAGAAGACAGCAGTCAACAGAATATTCTGAAGAACACATTTTTTGGAGGCTCAGTTTTCTGTCGAGCAAGATAGGACATAACTAGAAAAAGCCTGGCCCTTGATTGCCATTGTGATTTTTTTCCCTTAGGCTGGTGTGTTCTGGGAAACACATTTTCCACTTAAGTAATAATGGAAGTAAAGGAACTAAGAAAACTTCTCCTAATAATAGAAATGATTAAGAAAGTGTCAAATAATACTCAGCCTTGGAAAATATCATGTTGGTATCCAGTAATGAATAGCAGAAAGCAAGATTTCAAGGTAAAAGGTATCAATTTGAATGTAAGGACAGAGATTTTCATTTCATTACTCAATGTGTTATATTAATACAAGACCTTTTCAACCCTAGAGAATGATCTTAGCTATGTGCATGGAGGATCTGTATCAGTATGCACAAAACATGTATCCACACCTGGTACTCATGTCTGCTGAGCATAAGCTCCCTTGACTGCATACTAACACTTTTATACATAAGAACTGCAGTTGGGACTAGAATTGTATTGCCTTAGGATTTTAGCATGTTTGGGCATGTCTTGTGAAGAAGTGGCACTTGACCTCCAAGATTCCCTGACATAGAGGCTGTATATAATGGTTAGGAATCAGTATGTTTGGAACACAAAAACTAGAAAGTGGGAAAATCTGCACATTATACTTCAGGGTTTGGGAGTCTGGGATCAAGTTTAAAAGGTTTATTTCTGGATTCTGTCTCTTGTGAACTATGTGATGTGGAGTAATTAAATTAAAAGATGCTTGCTCCTTAGAAGAAAAGCCATGACAAACCTAGACAGCATATTAAAAAGCAGAGACATCAATTTGATGACAATGATCCATATAGTCAAAGCTATAATTTTCCTAGTAGTCATGTATGGATGTGAGAGTTGGACCATAAAGAAGGCTGAATGTTTGGCTTCCCTGGTGGTCCAGTGGGTAAGGACACTGGGGCGCTGGTTCAATCCCTGGCCTGGGAAGATTCCACATGCCAGGGAGTGGCTGGACGTATGTGTCCAACTACTGTGTCAGAGCTCTGGAGCACATGTGCCCAGAGCCGGTGCTCTGCAACAACAGAGGCCACTGTGATGGAAGGCTCACACAGGCCAAAAGAACAAAGACAGAAATAAATGAAAGACCAATAGAAGTGGCCAAAAAAAGAAGACAGCAGTCAACAGAATATTCTGAAGAACACATTTTTTGGAGGCTCAGTTTTCTGTCGAGCAAGATAGGACATAACTAGAAAAAGCCTGGCCCTTGATTGCCATTGTGATTTTTTTCCCTTAGGCTGGTGTGTTCTGGGAAACACATTTTCCACTTAAGTAATAATGGAAGTAAAGGAACTAAGAAAACTTCTCCTAATAATAGAAATGATTAAGAAAGTGTCAAATAATACTCAGCCTTGGAAAATATCATGTTGGTATCCAGTAATGAATAGCAGAAAGCAAGATTTCAAGGTAAAAGGTATCAATTTGAATGTAAGGACAGAGATTTTCATTTCATTACTCAATGTGTTATATTAATACAAGACAAATGAAATACTGAGTCAGGAAGTATTACAATGATGAAAGAAATCATAATTTTCTCTTACTCAAAAAGTCATGATGTGGTTTTAGACAACACACTCAGGGAAAAAATGAGTTAAAAATACATAAATAAAGGTCAGTAAAAGAAGGGTAATAAAAATTAAGGAATAGAAAACTTTTGTGGAAGAAGATTTGAAAGACTAGGATTCTAATGTGGAAAAGGCCCAGAAGGAGATAAAATCGAAGCCTCCTGCACAATGAAGGGTATGGACAGGAAGAATGTGGACCTAGCTATCAAATCCTAAATTCCAGTATGATTAGATAATCACTGAAGACTCAAAAGAGTTTGTTTCGGGATAAATAAAGGGAATTTTTAAAAAATAGGTAATATACATGTGGAATTCATGTTGAAAGAATGAACAAGTTGAAAATTTAATAGAAAATTGACAATTTCAGAAAAGTATGATTATCAATTTGTGATAAACTGGGTAAACATTTAGACATTATTTTGTTAACTTAGAAAGTTAATTTAGGAAAATTTTGAAAGTTAACTTAGAAAATATTGGAGGTATTTTTCAAAGCTTTCCATATAAGTGCCTGGAGAACAATTAACATATTCTACATGTCTCCAGGATTCCCTGGTGGCTCAGACGATAAAGAATCTGTTTGCAATGTGGGAGACATGGGTTTCAGCCCTTGGTGGGGAAGATCCCCTGGAGAAAAGAATGGCTTCCCATTTCAGCTTGGAGAATTCCATGGGCAGAGGAGCTTGGCAAACTAGTCAGGGCAGTCGCAAAGAGTTGGACACAACTGAGTGACTAACACTTTCACTTTTCAGTTTCAGTACTTGTTCACAGTTGGAACTGAGGTTCTTGATTGAAAGGCATTTTTTCCATCTTTTGAGAGAATTAAAGTGGCTTTGTATTTTATTGTCTCAAAAGTCAGTGGCTGAGTTAAAAATAAAAACTCTGACTTACATTTTAGGGCAACTTCAACTGCCAATATTTAATGAAAACATCATTGATATTTTGAATTTTGATTGTTACTATTAGCAATAGGAATAGATTTAATCTTTTAGTACTTTTTAGAAAAGCACTCCTTAGGCAAATCATAAACCTCTTAGTCTGAGAGTCACTTGCTAAAGAATTTTTATAATTTTATTTCTTTCTTTTTGGCTGTGCTGGGTGTTTGTAGCTGTGCTGGCATTTCCTTAGTTGTGACCTGGCTCTAGAGTGCAAGGTCAACAGTTTCGGCACATGTGCTTAATTGCTCCATGGCACGTGGAATCTTCTCTGACCAGGGATGGAACCCTGGCCTTCTGGATTGGCAGGTGGATTCTTTACCACTGAGTCACCAGGGAAGCCTCCTAAATAATTCTCAACTGATATTTTAGTCTACGAAAAAACATAGGGTTTGACATATCTTTATTGCTCTAGTGGGAACTTTACATGGTAGTAACAAAAACTCAAAAACTTGGCCTAATTAGTCTCTTCCAGTAAAAGTATCTGAGAAATGTTCCATTGCCTAATATCTTCCCATAATGGAAAATACACTGCATGGAAGGTATGTGTAAATATTTGATTTGAGTTTTACTGATTTCAGTGTCACAACCTATCAATCATTAACACTTCAAAAAACATATATCTGGTTTGTTGTTTTCAAAGTACATTCTTTCTCTGAAGGATTTTTAGACTCTTAGAATTAAAGAGGTCCCTAGTAAGCAGCTGGTCTAGTTTTTTTTTTTTTTTTGAATGTCATAGGTGGTAAAATGACCAAGAATGTTTGAATGATTTCCACAAAGTCCTCTATCCTGTCTTAACAGGCTCTTAGGACAAAGATCTTTAAGGCTCCCAATTCAATATTCTTTTTAAGATACTAAGGAAAATTACTCTTCACACTCTGGTCTGAACACAGGTATATAGAAATACAATAATATGGTCATAGTTGGAGAAATAAAAGTAAAGAAATCTAGAAAATGATAGGCACAGACATTTGTTTTCAATGCTATTGTAGTGGTCAATTCATAAAATTAAGTGGCAGTCACTATAGAAAGAACTGTGAGAATGTTAGCTTGAGGTTTTACTACTAAAACACAAAATAAATAAAAGTTCCAAACCTAGTTTCTGGCTTATGATCAGCATGTAAAGGTGTTAGTTAATCAGATTGGGATTAGAAAAAAAAATCTCAATTATTTAATTGTCAGCACATATCTATTTAGAAGGAATAAGTATATCAGTAAGACAAAAAGAAATCTATTGGCAGTGGATCTCCTAGTCTGCTAAAGAATTTTTATAATTTTATTTCTTTCTTTTGGCTGTGCTGGGTGTTTGTAGCTGTGCTGGCATTTCTAGTTGTGACCTGGCTCTAGAGTGCAAGGTCAACAGTTTCGCACATGTGCTTAATTGCTCCATGGCACGTGGAATCTTCTCTGACCAGGGATGGAACCCTGGCTTCTGGATTGGCAGGTGGATTCTTTACCACTGAGTCACCAGGGAAGCCTCCTAAATAATTCTCAACTGATATTTTAGTCTACGAAAAAACATAGGGTTTGACATATCTTTATTGCTCTAGTGGGAACTTTACATGGTAGTAACAAAAACTCAAAAACTTGGCCTAATTAGTCTCTTCCAGTAAAAGTATCTGAGAAATGTTCCATTGCCTAATATCTTCCCATAATGGAAAATACACTGCATGGAAGGTATGTGTAAATATTTGATTTGAGTTTTACTGATTTCAGTGTCACAACCTATCAATCATTAACACTTCAAAAAACATATATCTGGTTTGTTGTTTTCAAAGTACATTCTTTCTCTGAAGGATTTTTAGACTCTTAGAATTAAAGAGGTCCCTAGTAAGCAGCTGGTCTAGTTTTTTTTTTTTTTTTGAATGTCATAGGTGGTAAAATGACCAAGAATGTTTGAATGATTTCCACAAAGTCCTCTATCCTGTCTTAACAGGCTCTTAGGACAAAGATCTTTAAGGCTCCCAATTCAATATTCTTTTTAAGATACTAAGGAAAATTACTCTTCACACTCTGGTCTGAACACAGGTATATAGAAATACAATAATATGGTCATAGTTGGAGAAATAAAAGTAAAGAAATCTAGAAAATGATAGGCACAGACATTTGTTTTCAATGCTATTGTATGTGGTCACTTCATAAAATTAAGTGGCAGTCACTATAGAAAGAACTGTGAGAATGTTAGCTTGAGGTTTTACTACTAAAACACAAAATAAATAAAAGTTCCAAACCTAGTTTCTGGCTTATGATCAGCATGTAAAGGTGTTAGTTAATCAGATTGGGATTAGAAAAAAAAATCTCAATTATTTAATTGTCAGCACATATCTATTTAGAAGGAATAAGTATATCTGTAAGACAACAAAGAAATTAATTTGGTGTGAAAAATGATTCAAGGCTGGAATTTAGTGCAGTGTGGACTAAGCCACCACCTTTCAGGCATTGATTTCCAGGGTCAGGGCCCTCTGGTTGATGGAGGTGGTAGTAGAGAGGCCAAGGTCTGAGCACCAGGCCTTATCAGTGAGGTACTTGGACTACTGAATAAAACCAATGAGGTTGCTTTCCCCACGTTTCATTGGAGAAACAATATGGCTGGGTAGAGGCTAAGGGACTCTAAAGTCTTTTGTTCGAAATTCATGTTCAGAGAAAAGCCTACAAAGCTGCTCAACTCATTCAGAGAAGCCAGGATCAGTGAGCTGGGGGCCTGGCCTGGAGGCCAAGTAACCATTTCTTCTTTCTCTGCTTTGATGAAAGGTAACAGTTTCTAGACTCCTGTTCTTTGGCTAGTGACAAAGCTGACACTTGTCAGCTGTGTTTTCAGTTTCTCAGGAGCAAAGGTGACATGAGGTGACAGAATGGAGCCCAGGATCCAAGGAGCCACTGCAAGATGAGGGAATTCTACTGAATGAGGAGTGCTGTATGCACAGAGCACTACACAGAAGCTTACTCTCTTCTGAAGCATAACCTAATTACTGAGATTCAGAAGGTGCTATTAGTGGAGATGCAGCTGCTTATTTTCTTAAGTAAAACAATAGTAAGTAAAATAATATTTCTTAAGTAAAATAATAATACTAATAACCTTATTGTATACCATGGCAGTAATGGAAAAAATACATTATTTGTGTGTTGTGTGTGTGTGTGTGTGTGTGTGTGTGTATATATATATATATATATATATATGTATATAATTTTTATCTTTATTTTTTTTTATTTTCGGCCGCACTGGGCCTTCATTTCTGCATGAGGACCTCTCCCTAGTTACAGTGGGCAGGCATCTCACTGAGGCAGCTCCTCATGCTGTGGAGCACAGGCTCTAGAGTGCACAGGCTGCAGTAGCTGCTGCACATGGGCTCAGTACCTGTGGCACATGAGCTCAGTCGCTCTGCTGCATGTGGGATATTCCCATGCCAGGGATCGAACCCAGGTTCCTTGCATTGCAAGGTAGATTCTTACCCACTGGATTGCTTACCCAATGGGTAAGCAAAACCCTGGATATATACTTTATAATTATTTTTTAAAAGCAATTTAAAAAATTTTAAATTTAAATTAATTAAGTTATTTTAATTGAGGATAATTACTTTATAATATTGTGATTTTTTTTTTTGGCCATACAGCGGCATGAATTGGCCACAGATCATGCGTCCCACCCCATTCAGAAACCATCTCCCACCTCCCTTCCCACTCTGTCCTTCTGGGTTGTCCTAGAGCACCAGCTTTGGGTGCCTGACTTAATGCATCAAACCTGCACTGGTCGTCTATTTTACATATGGTAATGTACATGCGTCAATGCTATCCTCTCAAATCATCCCAGCCTCAAGTTTTTCCCCTGAATTCGAAAGTCTCTTCTTCAGATCTGTGTCTCTTCTGCTGCCCTGCATCTAGGACCATCAGTATTATCTTTCTAAACTTCATATGCATGCATTAATATACAATATTTGCTTTTATCTTTCTGACTTACTTCACTCTGTATGATAGGCTCCAGGTTCATCTACCTCATTACAACTGACTTAAATGCATTCCTTTTTATAGCTGAGTACTATTCCATTGCGTATATGTATCACAGCTTTCTTATCCATTCATCTGTCAATGGACATTATGGTTGTTTCCACATTTTAGTTATTGTAAATAGTTCTGTAATGAATATTGGGGTACATAGGTCTCAGTTCTGGTTTCCTCAGGGTATATGCCCAGTGGTGAGATTGCTCGGTCGTATGGCAGTTCTATTCCCAGTTTTTTAAAAGGGGTCACACTGTTCTCCATAATGGCTGTACCAGTTTGCACTCCCACCAACAGTATAATTAATAGTTTTACTAAATTTTAGTTTTTGGCTGGACCATGTGGCATGTGGCTGTTAGTTCCCCAATTCCCAACCATGAGTCAAACCAGTGTTGTCCCAAAATAGAAAGTCCAGAGATAAATCCACACACACATGGACACCTTGCCAGCGGCCAGGGAACCTGTGGCACATGAGCTCAGTCGCTCTGCTGCATGTGGGATATTCCCATGCCAGGGATCGAACCCAGGTTCCTTGCATTGCAAGGTAGATTCTTACCCACTGGATTGCTTACCCAATGGGTAAGCAAAACCCTGGATATATACTTTATAATTATTTTTTAAAAGCAATTTAAAAAATTTTAAATTTAAATTAATTAAGTTATTTTAATTGAGGATAATTACTTTATAATATTGTGATTTTTTTTTTTGGCCATACAGCGGCATGAATTGGCCACAGATCATGCGTCCCACCCCATTCAGAAACCATCTCCCACCTCCCTTCCCACTCTGTCCTTCTGGGTTGTCCTAGAGCACCAGCTTTGGGTGCCTGACTTAATGCATCAAACCTGCACTGGTCGTCTATTTTACATATGGTAATGTACATGCGTCAATGCTATCCTCTCAAATCATCCCAGCCTCAAGTTTTTCCCCTGAATTCGAAAGTCTCTTCTTCAGATCTGTGTCTCTTCTGCTGCCCTGCATCTAGGACCATCAGTATTATCTTTCTAAACTTCATATGCATGCATTAATATACAATATTTGCTTTTATCTTTCTGACTTACTTCACTCTGTATGATAGGCTCCAGGTTCATCTACCTCATTACAACTGACTTAAATGCATTCCTTTTTATAGCTGAGTACTATTCCATTGCGTATATGTATCACAGCTTTCTTATCCATTCATCTGTCAATGGACATTATGGTTGTTTCCACATTTTAGTTATTGTAAATAGTTCTGTAATGAATATTGGGGTACATAGGTCTCAGTTCTGGTTTCCTCAGGGTATATGCCCAGTGGTGAGATTGCTCGGTCGTATGGCAGTTCTATTCCCAGTTTTTAAAGGAGTCACACTGTTCTCCATAATGGCTGTACCAGTTTGCACTCCCACCAACAGTATAATTAATAGTTTTACTAAATTTTAGTTTTTGGCTGGACCATGTGGCATGTGGCTGTTAGTTCCCCAATTCCCAACCATGAGTCAAACCAGTGTTGTCCCAAAATAGAAAGTCCAGAGATAAATCCACACACACATGGACACCTTATCTTTGACAAAGGAGGCAAAAATACACAATGGAGAAAAGACAGTCTCTTCATTAAGTGGTGCTGGGAAAATTGGTCAGCTATGTGTAAAAGAATGATACTAGAACACTTTCTAATGTCATACATAAAAATAAACTCAAAATGGATTAAAGCTTTAAATGTAAGACCAGAAACTATAAATCTCTTAGAGGAAACATAGGCAGAACACTATTTGACATAAATCACAGCAAGATCCTCTATGGCCCACCTTTCAGAGTAATGAAAATAAAAACAAAAAATAAACAAATAGGACCTAATTAAAACTTAAAAGCTTTTGCACAATGAAGGAAACTATAAGTAGGGTGAAAAGACAGCCCTCAGAATGGAAGAAAATAATCGCAAATGAAACAACAAGGAATTAATCTCCAAAATACACAAGCAGCTCACGCAGCTCAAGACCAGAAAAATGAACAATCTAATCAAAAGGTGGGCAAAAGGCCTATACAGTTATTTCTCCAAAAAGACATACAGATAGCTAATGAACACATGAAAAGACACTCAACCACCAATTAATCCCTAAATTTTACCTATAGACTAAAAAACAAATTTGCATAGTTTGCACATCAGATATTCACCCTCAAAGTGATACCTTTTCTTTTCTTTTTTATCCTTGAATTGGACAAAATTGCTATGTAATGTTACTTTTTTTTTTTTTGATCCAACTTGAATTGGTTGCTTCTTAGGAATTTTGAACAACTGTCATTTTGGGATGTTTATTCACCACTTTCCTAGGTACTTCTTTCCCATTTCTCTCAGTTTTCTTTTGATATTTCCTCCCTTTTCTCTTATATTGGATCTCCTATTCTCTGTGTCCCGCTGGGTTTAACTACTTAAAATATAATATATGGGGTAGAGGTAAATATTAAAATCTAAGTTTTAAAGGAGTCACACTGTTCTCCATAATGGCTGTACCAGTTTGCACTCCCACCAACAGTATAATTAATAGTTTTACTAAATTTTAGTTTTTGGCTGGACCATGTGGCATGTGGCTGTTAGTTCCCCAATTCCCAACCATGAGTCAAACCAGTGTTGTCCCAAAATAGAAAGTCCAGAGATAAATCCACACACACATGGACACCTTATCTTTGACAAAGGAGGCAAAAATACACAATGGAGAAAAGACAGTCTCTTCATTAAGTGGTGCTGGGAAAATTGGTCAGCTATGTGTAAAAGAATGATACTAGAACACTTTCTAATGTCATACATAAAAATAAACTCAAAATGGATTAAAGCTTTAAATGTAAGACCAGAAACTATAAATCTCTTAGAGGAAACATAGGCAGAACACTATTTGACATAAATCACAGCAAGATCCTCTATGGCCCACCTTTCAGAGTAATGAAAATAAAAACAAAAAATAAACAAATAGGACCTAATTAAAACTTAAAAGCTTTTGCACAATGAAGGAAACTATAAGTAGGGTGAAAAGACAGCCCTCAGAATGGAAGAAAATAATCGCAAATGAAACAACAAGGAATTAATCTCCAAAATACACAAGCAGCTCACGCAGCTCAAGACCAGAAAAATGAACAATCTAATCAAAAGGTGGGCAAAAGGCCTATACAGTTATTTCTCCAAAAAGACATACAGATAGCTAATGAACACATGAAAAGACACTCAACCACCAATTAATCCCTAAATTTTACCTATAGACTAAAAAACAAATTTGCATAGTTTGCACATCAGATATTCACCCTCAAAGTGATACCTTTTCTTTTCTTTTTTATCCTTGAATTGGACAAAATTGCTATGTAATGTTACTTTTTTTTTTTTTGATCCAACTTGAATTGGTTGCTTCTTAGGAATTTTGAACAACTGTCATTTTGGGATGTTTATTCACCACTTTCCTAGGTACTTCTTTCCCATTTCTCTCAGTTTTCTTTTGATATTTCCTCCCTTTTCTCTTATATTGGATCTCCTATTCTCTGTGTCCCGCTGGGTTTAACTACTTAAAATATAATATATGGGGTAGAGGTAAATATAAAAATCTAAGTTCAATATATTATGTGACTGGACCAAATTTGTTATTTTTCCATAGATTTGGTTTTATATACCCTAGAAATTTGTTCCTTTGACTCATGCTTAAACATACAGATGGCACCAAATTTACAATGTTTCATATTAAGATTTTTCAGCCTTATACTGGTACAAAAACTATATGCATTTGGTAGAAACTATACTTCAAATTTTGAATTAGATCTTTTCACAGCCAAATGATGTGCAGTACAATAAGCTTCCATGTTCCTGGGCAGCAAGCCACAGCTCTCCATCAGTCAAGTGATCAGAGACACTTATTCTATACCCAACAACCATTCAGTTTTCACTTTCAGTATAGTAGTCAATAAATCACATGAGATATTTAAACATTATTATAATATACGCTTTGTGTTAGATGATTATACCCAAATGTAAGTTAATATAAGTGTTGTGAGCATGTTTGTTTAGGCTAAACTAAGTTATATTTGCTAGGAGGTATATTAAATATGCAACAAGGCTTTATGTTGTCACCCTGCTTATTTAATTTATATGCAGAGCATATCATGCAAAATTCCAGGCTGGGTGAGTCACAAATTAGAATCAAGACTGAGAGAAGAAATACCAACAACCTCAGATATGCAGATGATACCACTCTAATAACAAAAACCGAAAAGGAACTAAAAAGTCAATTGGTGAGGGTAAAAGAGAAGAGTATAAAAGCTGGCTTAAAATTTAACATTTAAGGGACTTCCTTGGTGGTTCAATGGCAAGACTCTGAGCTCCCAGTGCACAGGGCCTGGGTTTGATCCCTGATCAGGGAACTAGATCCCACATGCCACAACTAAGAGTTCATGTGCTACAATTAAAGATACTACATGCTGCAACTAAGACTCAGTCAAATAAATAAATAAATAAATATATTTTTAATTTAACACTAAAAAAAAAAAAGACCATGGCATCCAGTCACCACTTCATAGCAAATAGAAAGGAAAAAGTGGAAGCAGTGAACTACTCTTTTAAGAGGACTACATCACTCCTTCAGTGAATCTTTCAATTACTCTCTCTCTCACTTGTTGATTTCACCTTCAACTTCCTTAAGCAAATTCCTTAACTTAACCTCCCACCACAAAAACCACCATCTAGCCTATGTCTTACATTCATCTTGTCTTCCCCTCTGTTACGGTGAAAGAAGCACCCCTGCTCAAATCAGACATCAACTACTCCACTTGGATGCTGTATTCCACCGCCTTTCACCTTCTCAAGATGTCATTCCTATGCTCAAATCCTCCCCCACAGCCTAAATCCTCTCTCTTCATTGGATCAATCCTACTAGATCAAGAACACACCTGTAGTAGATCCTCTAAACTCTTCCTCCCTCCTAAGAAAGAGACCATAAACTTCCTCTGACCCTTTTTTGTTTTTCACAAACCCTTGTGTCGGGGGCTGATTGTCAATACACTGCAGTGACGGTCTCATAAAATTTTGAGATGACTTTACAACAACAACAAAAATTTTTTTTTAAGATTTATTTATTTATTTATTTTGGTGGGGGAAGGCGGGGAGGGTGGGCAGTAGGTGGGCCACTTCTATTGGTCTTTCATTTGTCCATTTTCATCCATCTTTGTTCTTTGGCCCTGTGGGCCTCCCATCGCAGTGGCCTCTGTTGTCACAGAGCACCGGCTCTGGGCGCATGTGCTCCAGAGCTTCGCTCGTAATTGGACACATCGATCCAGCCACTCCGTGAACTGTGGGATCCTTCCCATCGCGGTTGGGCCTCTTTTTTTGTCATAGCATGAAAAGTCAATTGGTGAGGGTAAAGGAGAAGAGTATAAAAGCTGGCTTAAAATTTAACATTTAAGGGACTTCCTTGGTGGTTCAATGGCAAGACTCTGAGCTCCCAGTGCACAGGGCCTGGGTTTGATCCCTGATCAGGGAACTAGATCCCACATGCCACAACTAAGAGTTCATGTGCTACAATTAAAGATACTACATGCTGCAACTAAGACTCAGTCAAATAAATAAATAAATAAATATATTTTAATTTAACACTAAAAAAAAAAAAGACCATGGCATCCAGTCACCACTTCATAGCAAATAGAAAGGAAAAAGTGGAAGCAGTGAACTACTCTTTTAAGAGGACTACATCACTCCTTCAGTGAATCTTTCAATTACTCTCTCTCTCACTTGTTGATTTCACCTTCAACTTCCTTAAGCAAATTCCTTAACTTAACCTCCCACCACAAAAACCACCATCTAGCCTATGTCTTACATTCATCTTGTCTTCCCCTCTGTTACGGTGAAAGAAGCACCCCTGCTCAAATCAGACATCAACTACTCCACTTGGATGCTGTATTCCACCGCCTTTCACCTTCTCAAGATGTCATTCCTATGCTCAAATCCTCCCCCACAGCCTAAATCCTCTCTCTTCATTGGATCAATCCTACTAGATCAAGAACACACCTGTAGTAGATCCTCTAAACTCTTCCTCCCTCCTAAGAAAGAGACCATAAACTTCCTCTGACCCTTTTTTGTTTTTCACAAACCCTTGTGTCGGGGGCTGATTGTCAATACACTGCAGTGACGGTCTCATAAAATTTTGAGATGACTTTACAACAACAACAAAAATTTTTTTTTAAGATTTATTTATTTATTTATTTTGGTGGGGGTGGGGTGGGGAGGGAGGGGAGCAGGTGGGCCACTTCTATTGGTCTTTCATTTGTCCATTTTCATCCGTCTTTGTTCTTTGTCCCCTGTGGGCCTCCCATCGCGGTGGCCTCTGTTGTCGCAGAGCACCGGCTCTGGGCACATGTGCTCCAGAGCTTCGGCTCGGTAATTGGACACATCGATCCAGCCACTCCGTGGAACGTGGGATCTTCCCAGGCCAGGGATCGAACTGGTGCCCCTTGCACTGCAAGGCGGTGTCCTTACCCACTGGACCACCAGGGCAGCCCTACAACAAATTTTTGATGTGTGTTTGACTCACATAGAGGGCTTGTTATGATCCACATTGCTGGTCCCACCCTCGTGTTTCAGATTCAGGTCTGGCAGGGGGGCTGAGAATCTGCATTTCTAAGAAGTCCTCTGGTGAAGCTGATGCTGCTGATCCTGGGCCACATTTGGAGAATTACTGGTATACCTCAGAGGTCCCCAACCTTTTTGGCATCAGGGACCTATTTCAAGGAAGACAGCTTTTACACAGACCTGGGGGAGGGGGCGGAATTGATGGTGATTCGAGCACATTACATTGATTGTATACTTTATTTCTAATCTAATGCTTCTTCTGATCTGACAGGAGGTATGGGTTCATGGCTGGGAGACCTGGGACCAATGGTCTAGCTGACTGCTTCTACCTTCCTCGCCGATCTCTTGCCCCTGAAACTCCTCCAAGTGGTCTCCGTCTTTTAAAGCCACTTTTGGAAGACTATAAAATGACTCCCATGAACTCAAATCCAGCACTCCATCTGCACCTTGCCCTGACCTCTCAGTGGTGTTTGAGGTGGATGAATACTCGAAACTCTCGTTCTTCTCTTGGTTTCCTGAACACCACCCTCTCCTTGCTTTCCTCCTACCTCAGCAGCCTCTTTCCCTCAGTCTCTTTTGCTGGCTGCTCCTCTTTGGTGAGACCCTTAAATGTGTCCAGGGCTTGGTCAGGGTCTCTTATTTTCCATGACTACATTCCTCCCTTAGGGAGTCTCATTTATTCCTATGACTCTACATTCAACCTGGATGCTGAGGAGTCCCAAATTTATCTCCAGCTCTCAAATCTCCCAGTTGCAGACTCATATCTAGATTTTACTTAATATCTTCATATGGGTGTTTAGTGTACATAGTTAATAGGCGTCTCAAAGTTCACACACCTAAAGCAGACTCTTGATTGCTTCAAAGCACAAATCCTTTTCCCAGTATCTCTCATTAAGATACCATTATTTAGCAGTTACTACATAAGTCAGAAACCTAAGACTCATGTTTTGTTGACATTACTTAACATTTTTAAACACCTTTAGCAAGGTACAATTGACATGAAGTATCTAAAGTATGTAGTTTGATATAATTTCACCTATGTCTACCCACCACATGAAGCCATTAAAAAGATAATGAACATATTCATTGCCTCCCAAAGTTTCCTCCTTCCACTGCAATTTCTCACTGTGCTTCTTCACACCAACCTAAGGTAACCACTAATCTCACAATATATTAGTTTGCATTATAGAGAGTTTGCTGTAAGTGCACTCAGAGTATTTTGGGAGGGGGGGGCAGGCTATTTTTAGATTCATCCACGTCATGCTGGTATCTATGGATCATTCTTTTTCTACTACTGAGAATGATTATATTGTATAGCTATACCACAATACGTTTATCCATTTACCTTTTGATAGGTATTTGAGTTCTTTCCACTTTGGGGCTTTTAAAAGTAAAGGTGTCATGACCTTATGCTTTCATTTCTCTTGGGTAAATATCTAGGAGTGGAACAACGGGATCATAAGATAGGTGTATATTTAACTTATAAAAAAAAGCCAAATTGTTTTCCAAAGTGGTTGTATCATTTTATATTTTCATTCCAGCTACCCAACAATAGGGTCATTCTTCTTATTTTGAACCGTTCAAGTGGACATCTCCTGGTATCTCTTCATGGTTTTAATTTCTTTAATGATTAATGATGCTGAGCTTCTTTCTATTATTTGCCATTTGTCTTCCTTAGTGAAGTGTGTGTTCAAATACCTTGCTCATTTTAAAAATTAGGGGCTTTGGATTTTTACTGAGAGATCTCTGTATATTCTGGGATCAGTGCAGTTTTGTCTCATAGTTGTGTCCAACTTTTTGCAACCCCATGGATTGCAGCACACACCAGGCTTCCCTGTCCTTCACCATCTCCCAGAGCTTGCTCAAATTCATGCCCACTGACTCAGTGATGCCATCCAATCATCTCGTCCTCTGTCATCCCCTTCTCCTTTTGCCTTCTATTTTCCCCAACATCAGACTCTTCTCCAGTGAATCTTCTCTTTGCATCAGGTGGCCAAAGTATTGGAGCTTCAGCTTCAGCATCCATCCTTTCAATGAATATTCAGGATTACTTCTTCAGGATTGAATGGTTGGATCTCCTCTCAGTCCAAGGGACTCTTCAAAAGTTTTCTCGAACACCACAGTTCAAAGGCATCAATTCTTCAGTGCCTAGCCTTCTTCATGGTCCAGCTCTCACATCCATACATAACTACTAGGAAAACCATAGCTTTGACTATAAGGACTTCTATTGGCAAAGTGATGTCTGCTTTTCAATACACTGTCTAGGTTTGTCATAACTTAAAAGTTATTGCAGGGCTTCCCCTGGTGGTCCAGTGGGTAAGGACACCGCCTTGCAGTGCAAGGGGCGCCGGTTCGAGCCCTGGCCTGGGAAGATCCCACGTGCCGCCGAGCAGCTGGACTGATGTGTCCAATTACCGAGCCGAAGCTCTGGAGCGCATGTGCCCAGAGCCGGTGCTCTGCGACTACAGGGGCCACCACGATGGGAGGCCCACAGGAGCCAAAGAACAAAGACAGATGAAAATAGAGAAATGAAAGACCAATAGAAGTGGCCCACCTGTCCCCTCCCTCCCACCCCACCCCCAAAAGATAAATAAATAAAAATAAATGTTTTAAAAAAAGTTATTGCAAATATTTTCTCCCAGTCTATGAGTTATTTTTTCCTTCTCTGAGTAGTTTCTTTTGAAGACAAGAAATTCTTAATTTTGATAAAGTCAAATTTATCAGTCTTCATGTTTTATAGATTATGCTTTTGATGTCATATCTAAAAACTCCACCTAACCAAAAATCATTTCTGTGATTTTTCCTTAATTTCTTATAGGCTTAAGTTTAACATTTGGGTGTGTGATCCATTCAATTTATGCTTTTAGAAAAAAGTAGAATTCAAGGTATGAATTGAAGTTCTTTTTTTTTTTATAAACACATGTGGCTATCAAATTATTTCAGCTATCAAATTATTACAAGGAATGTAAAGACCATCCTTTTCTCAGTGGATTTCATTTGCACCTTTGTTTAAATCAAATGACTATATATGTGTACTTACCCAACTCACTTTAATTTCACTGATTTGTCAATGAAAGTATTAGATACAAATAAGTGAAAGAAAAGGCTTCCCTGGTGGCTCAGTTGGTAAAGAATCTGTTTGAAAGGCAGAAGACCTGGGTTCTATCCCTGAGTCAGGAAGGTCCCCTGGAGAAGGAAAGGGAAACCTCTTCCAGCATTCTTGCCTAGAAAATCCCCATGGACAGCAGGCCTGGTGAACTACAGTCCATGGGGCTGGAAAGAGTTGGGCAAGACTGAGTGACTTAATACTTTCACTTCAAGTGACTTTTCAATACACTGTCTAGGTTTGTCATAACTTAAAAGTTATTGCAGGGCTTCCCCTGGTGGTCCAGTGGGTAAGGACACCGCCTTGCAGTGCAAGGGGCGCCGGTTCGAGCCCTGGCCTGGGAAGATCCCACGTGCCGCCGAGCAGCTGGACTGATGTGTCCAATTACCGAGCCGAAGCTCTGGAGCGCATGTGCCCAGAGCCGGTGCTCTGCGACTACAGGGGCCACCACGATGGGAGGCCCACAGGAGCCAAAGAACAAAGACAGATGAAAATAGAGAAATGAAAGACCAATAGAAGTGGCCCACCTGTCCCCTCCCTCCCCACCCCACCCCCCAAAAGATAAATAAATAAAAAATAAATGTTTTAAAAAAAAAAAGTTATTGCAAATATTTTCTCCCAGTCTATGAGTTATTTTTTCCTTCTCTGAGTAGTTTCTTTTGAAGACAAGAAATTCTTAATTTTGATAAAGTCAAATTTATCAGTCTTCATGTTTTATAGATTATGCTTTTGATGTCATATCTAAAAACTCCACCTAACCAAAAATCATTTCTGTGATTTTTCCTTAATTTCTTATAGGCTTAAGTTTAACATTTGGGTGTGTGATCCATTCAATTTATGCTTTTAGAAAAAAGTAGAATTCAAGGTATGAATTGAAGTTCTTTTTTTTTTTATAAACACATGTGGCTATCAAATTATTTCAGCTATCAAATTATTACAAGGAATGTAAAGACCATCCTTTTCTCAGTGGATTTCATTTGCACCTTTGTTTAAATCAAATGACTATATATGTGTACTTACCCAACTCACTTTAATTTCACTGATTTGTCAATGAAAGTATTAGATACAAATAAGTGAAAGAAAAGGCTTCCCTGGTGGCTCAGTTGGTAAAGAATCTGTTTGAAAGGCAGAAGACCTGGGTTCTATCCCTGAGTCAGGAAGGTCCCCTGGAGAAGGAAAGGGAAACCTCTTCCAGCATTCTTGCCTAGAAAATCCCCATGGACAGCAGGCCTGGTGAACTACAGTCCATGGGGCTGGAAAGAGTTGGGCAAGACTGAGTGACTTAATACTTTCACTTCAAGTGAAATATCCCAATCTTCAGCCACTACCATCTTGCTGCAAGCAACTGAAACAACTTGAAGTAATCATTTACTCCTGTACCACAGAGAATTAAAATACATTACCCTATAGTTTCATTTGAAGTAGTTCAATCTATATGCTGTGTCACTGAGAAAATAAAATTAATGCTAAAATTTGACCACTATATTCAATTATGTGCTTAACAGTTTTAAAACTGTCCTCTTACAATGAGACTTCTTTGAGTTAGACTATTTTAGAAAACCTATGTAGTCTTTTCTCTGTCTTTGGCCTGATTCCAAATTTGAAAATAAGCACCAGGTCAAACTTCATGCCTCTTTCTCCACCTTCCTGTCAATCCTCCTGAAAGAAGCATCTGGACTTCAGTTCTGAGGGGTGAACTGCAAAGTGTTGACAGAGTATCCCACGAGGGATGAGAACTGAAGACGAGGCCTACAAGTGACCTTTGTTGGCCAGCTCAATAGTCCTTCTAAGGAGTATTTAACTGTTCATGGCAAAACCTGTGAGTAACCTAATGAAAGTATTTTTGGCTGTGCAGAGGCAGGAATAGAAGTTCTTTCTCAGCTGTCTCAGCTGACTGGCACATTATTTACCACCCCCACCGGGATCACCACCGGCTCTCACCAACATAGTAAGCATATATATGGGTTCTGACGACCGTGTCCAATGACACCCACCAGCTCAGGTCACCAAGGATAAAGACAGCTAATGATACTGGTTCTGGCAATGTCAGTTATTGCTCAGAAGGAGGACCGTCACTTTCTAAATGAGGTCATTTCTCATCATTTAGTTGTTTGCTTAGAAGGGAATGAGTATTGCAAATATCTGCTTCAAACCATCATTTGTAAACACTCTGAAAATAACAGCTTCAACAGTTAAACAAAGATATAGCTGATTAGAGAAATAATAGGCACAGAGAACAACTTTTCTTGGTAAAATATCATCAATGTTCTTTCATTTGGAAAATGAATTGGAGCTATAAGGAGATAGTGAAGGGCTGGAAGAGTTGGGCAAGACTGAGTGACTTAATACTTTCACTTCAAGTGAAATATCCCAATCTTCAGCCACTACCATCTTGCTGCAAGCAACTGAAACAACTTGAAGTAATCATTTACTCCTGTACCACAGAGAATTAAAATACATTACCCTATAGTTTCATTTGAAGTAGTTCAATCTATATGCTGTGTCACTGAGAAAATAAAATTAATGCTAAAATTTGACCACTATATTCAATTATGTGCTTAACAGTTTTAAAACTGTCCTCTTACAATGAGACTTCTTTGAGTTAGACTATTTTAGAAAACCTATGTAGTCTTTTCTCTGTCTTTGGCCTGATTCCAAATTTGAAAATAAGCACCAGGTCAAACTTCATGCCTCTTTCTCCACCTTCCTGTCAATCCTCCTGAAAGAAGCATCTGGACTTCAGTTCTGAGGGGTGAACTGCAAAGTGTTGACAGAGTATCCCACGAGGGATGAGAACTGAAGACGAGGCCTACAAGTGACCTTTGTTGGCCAGCTCAATAGTCCTTCTAAGGAGTATTTAACTGTTCATGGCAAAACCTGTGAGTAACCTAATGAAAGTATTTTTGGCTGTGCAGAGGCAGGAATAGAAGTTCTTTCTCAGCTGTCTCAGCTGACTGGCACATTATTTACCACCCCCACCGGGATCACCACCGGCTCTCACCAACATAGTAAGCATATATATGGGTTCTGACGACCGTGTCCAATGACACCCACCAGCTCAGGTCACCAAGGATAAAGACAGCTAATGATACTGGTTCTGGCAATGTCAGTTATTGCTCAGAAGGAGGACCGTCACTTTCTAAATGAGGTCATTTCTCATCATTTAGTTGTTTGCTTAGAAGGGAATGAGTATTGCAAATATCTGCTTCAAACCATCATTTGTAAACACTCTGAAAATAACAGCTTCAACAGTTAAACAAAGATATAGCTGATTAGAGAAATAATAGGCACAGAGAACAACTTTTCTTGGTAAAATATCATCAATGTTCTTTCATTTGGAAAAATGAATTGGAGCTATAAGGAGATAGTGAAGGGGCTGGCTCAAGTGTCATTCCAGTAGCATTATCCAAGGGGAAGAATAAAGTAAAAATATACCTAAAAGCAAAATGTCATGTAAATACTAGAGCTGCAACTATTAGATCAAAATGTAATATTGGCTGACCAACGAGAGTCAAATTGCTTTGCTACGATAATGTTAATCATTTTCCCTTTAAACTCCCTTACCTCCTATCAAACAGGGTTCGAAGTGACATAAAACAATATGAAGCATTACTTCTCTGATCCTGATTGCTAAAGTGCCTTTCACGATAGGAAAGCTGGCATGATTGGGAGACTTGTGAGGGAAAAGCTTTCCTGTTGATACAACAAAAAGCACACTGACCTAATATAGTTCTGTAGCAGAGTTACTGTTAATTCTAGTTTATATAGCAACATCCTGCAATGAGAGCATATTTGGCCCCATGCAAAGAGGAAGCAGCCTCACAGAGATAGCAAGATGCAGACACTGCTGTTTATAAAATGGGTTTTCATCTTTTTCTCCTCTTCCGTCTCTTCCTCCTTTCCCCACTCTCATTCTAGAAGAACATGTTACAGATAGTTTCACATTTATCAGCAAAAATGTGGGGAGAAGAATCAAACTATCCATTTAGGATAGAAAGTCAAATTTCACTTGGTTCTATATCAGTCACTGATTTTTAAGGAGAGAAACTTTCTGAAGCACCCAGTAGTTTCATGTAGAGATATTTGGAGAGAAAAAGAGAGAGACAGAGACAGAGACAGAGAGAGGGAGAGAGAGAGGGAGAGGGAGAGAGAGAGAGAGAGTGCACGAGCGCAGCTTGGCCTGATATATAACTAGATGTAGGGTTTTCTTCAATGGGGACGACTTTTGGATGACAAGATAGGGAAATTAAGCAGAGTAGTGTTTTCCTATATTTTTATTTTTTAGGATGTGAACATAAGGCAGTATATTCTTCCTTGGATGTCTATTCTATTTGCTGATGCAAAAATATAGCTGATTAGAGAAATAATAGGCACAGAGAACAACTTTTCTTGGTAAAATATCATCAATGTTCTTTCATTTGGAAAAATGAATTGGAGCTATAAGGAGATAGTGAAGGGGCTGGCTCAAGTGTCATTCCAGTAGCATTATCCAAGGGGAAGAATAAAGTAAAAATATACCTAAAAGCAAAATGTCATGTAAATACTAGAGCTGCAACTATTAGATCAAAATGTAATATTGGCTGACCAACGAGAGTCAAATTGCTTTGCTACGATAATGTTAATCATTTTCCCTTTAAACTCCCTTACCTCCTATCAAACAGGGTTCGAAGTGACATAAAACAATATGAAGCATTACTTCTCTGATCCTGATTGCTAAAGTGCCTTTCACGATAGGAAAGCTGGCATGATTGGGAGACTTGTGAGGGAAAAGCTTTCCTGTTGATACAACAAAAAGCACACTGACCTAATATAGTTCTGTAGCAGAGTTACTGTTAATTCTAGTTTATATAGCAACATCCTGCAATGAGAGCATATTTGGCCCCATGCAAAGAGGAAGCAGCCTCACAGAGATAGCAAGATGCAGACACTGCTGTTTATAAAATGGGTTTTCATCTTTTTCTCCTCTTCCGTCTCTTCCTCCTTTCCCCACTCTCATTCTAGAAGAACATGTTACAGATAGTTTCACATTTATCAGCAAAAATGTGGGGAGAAGAATCAAACTATCCATTTAGGATAGAAAGTCAAATTTCACTTGGTTCTATATCAGTCACTGATTTTTAAGGAGAGAAACTTTCTGAAGCACCCAGTAGTTTCATGTAGAGATATTTGGAGAGAAAAAGAGAGAGACAGAGACAGAGACAGAGAGAGGGAGAGAGAGAGGGAGAGGGAGAGAGAGAGAGAGAGTGCACGAGCGCAGCTTGGCCTGATATATAACTAGATGTAGGGTTTTCTTCAATGGGGACGACTTTTGGATGACAAGATAGGGAAATTAAGCAGAGTAGTGTTTTCCTATATTTTTATTTTTTAGGATGTGAACATAAGGCAGTATATTCTTCCTTGGATGTCTATTCTATTTGCTGATGCAAAAATCTAGAACTATTTAATTTTGATTTCAAGTATAGTGTAACATGTCAATCTTATCTATCAAACATTAGATAGGCATTTGAAATTGTTCATTGTGTTGTTTTTGAGTTTCTAATTTTACCTTTGAAAGCAGACTATGAGTGTTTATCTTAGCCTTCTAATGAGAAAGGATAACAAGCTTGATACAAATACAACTAAAGATTTTTTCCCTGTACTGTAAGTGAGAAGAATTCTTTCATCTGAGTTTCATTAAGTGTATGATACTAAAAGGAGAAAATGTGAGTTCTTAGTGACTGGCTGGCAGGACAATGGAATAGGGCGCCCCCTTCCATCTGCTTCAGGGAATCAAAGCTGCAGACATGGTCCAGCCTCACCAACTTCCTGGAAGACACCCTGAAAATGTCAGGAGAGGGATGTAAATAAAATACTATTGGGCATGAGTCAACAGCTAGATGATGGGAGCATGGGGGTTCATTATACCATTCTGTCTTCTTTAGTATATGTTTGATATTTTCATAAGAAGGCATTTTTGAAAATGTGCTATAAAGGACATTAGTGAGGGGATGTGGGCATTGGTCTTGTTGATCACAGTTCCTATCCTAGAAATACATACTCTCTTTTAAGTATCTGATTAATTTACACAAGGTGTGCATTCATCAAAGCAGGAATTTCTTAAGTATAAAGGAAAATCTAGAAAGTCTCAAGGAACAAGATTTCTTTCAACCCTCTAGATATAAAATCAAAAGAAATCACAGTCAAAATTGTACTTCCATAACTCTGCTTCATGTCACTCTGTCCCCAAGTCAGTACAAGTCCAGTCACACTGGCCAGTGGCTTCCTCAGATGTGTCAAGCTCATTTGTGTCTAAAGACCTGTGGTTTAGCCACGTGCTTTGTCAAAGGATGCTCTTCCTTCAGTGTATCCCAAGGCTGGCTTCTGTGCTTCATTCATATCTCAGCACTGTCAAAGCTGCCTTTTCCAGAGGGCCTCCCTGGCACCCCATCTTTAGTACCCCAACACTTACAAGAACTGTGACCTTAAGCTGTTATTTTAGAGCACTTATCACTCATTGCAACTGTCTTATTTATCTAGTAATTTATTGTCTGTTTTGTTTATCAAGGATGTAAGCTCTCTGGCTGTAGGGCTCTCGTCCTTCTTGTTCATGGATATGCCCAGCCTCTTCCAGTGTCTGGCCAAACAGTGTCTAGCCAAACAGAGACTCGTCAGAAAGCAGACTATGAGTGTTTATCTTAGCCTTCTAATGAGAAAGGATAACAAGCTTGATACAAATACAACTAAAGATTTTTTCCCTGTACTGTAAGTGAGAAGAATTCTTTCATCTGAGTTTCATTAAGTGTATGATACTAAAAGGAGAAAATGTGAGTTCTTAGTGACTGGCTGGCAGGACAATGGAATAGGGCGCCCCCTTCCATCTGCTTCAGGGAATCAAAGCTGCAGACATGGTCCAGCCTCACCAACTTCCTGGAAGACACCCTGAAAATGTCAGGAGAGGGATGTAAATAAAATACTATTGGGCATGAGTCAACAGCTAGATGATGGGAGCATGGGGGTTCATTATACCATTCTGTCTTCTTTAGTATATGTTTGATATTTTCATAAGAAGGCATTTTTGAAAATGTGCTATAAAGGACATTAGTGAGGGGATGTGGGCATTGGTCTTGTTGATCACAGTTCCTATCCTAGAAATACATACTCTCTTTTAAGTATCTGATTAATTTACACAAGGTGTGCATTCATCAAAGCAGGAATTTCTTAAGTATAAAGGAAAATCTAGAAAGTCTCAAGGAACAAGATTTCTTTCAACCCTCTAGATATAAAATCAAAAGAAATCACAGTCAAAATTGTACTTCCATAACTCTGCTTCATGTCACTCTGTCCCCAAGTCAGTACAAGTCCAGTCACACTGGCCAGTGGCTTCCTCAGATGTGTCAAGCTCATTTGTGTCTAAAGACCTGTGGTTTAGCCACGTGCTTTGTCAAAGGATGCTCTTCCTTCAGTGTATCCCAAGGCTGGCTTCTGTGCTTCATTCATATCTCAGCACTGTCAAAGCTGCCTTTTCCAGAGGGCCTCCCTGGCACCCCATCTTTAGTACCCCAACACTTACAAGAACTGTGACCTTAAGCTGTTATTTTAGAGCACTTATCACTCATTGCAACTGTCTTATTTATCTAGTAATTTATTGTCTGTTTTGTTTATCAAGGATGTAAGCTCTCTGGCTGTAGGGCTCTCGTCCTTCTTGTTCATGGATATGCCCAGCCTCTTCCAGTGTCTGGCCAAACAGTGTCTAGCCAAAACAGAGACTCAGTGCAGAACTATGAACACGGAACTATGTAATTTGGAATAATACCTTCTTGCGCCCCTATGTTATATTTGGGGTTGCAAATGCAAATACTATAGGATTTAGATGGGTACTAAATGAATTGGGCCTTAAAGAAAAATAGAAATCACCTGAACTGATCTAAAAGCGTCAGCTCCTCTTGAGCTTGAATACTGTTGCCAGGCTACAGGGTAGATCTAGTGTGGTCAGATCTTCTCACATTCCCCAAACGTATGTGTTGATGTAGCCCCAAATTACACCAGTTTACAAGCTCTGCTCATATAGATATGACAATGCAGAGATGAGTTGAGAAAAGATACTGAGAAGACCGCACCCTGCAGCACTGCTTGTGACAGTGAAAACTGGGAAACAACCTGAACACCCATCTCTAAGAGAAGTCTCAATAATTTGGTGCAAACCTATTTGATAGATTACTATATAGTTAGGACAAATGAATCTAGCCATCTTTATCAATGTGGAAAGATCTCAAAACCACAGAATTAGGTGAGAGGTCAAATTGTAGATCAATACACAAAATATAACAATATTCATGTAAAACTTCAAAAGCCCAGAGTCATTCTATATATTGTTTACAGATACATAATAATAGTGAAAGTAGGGAGAGGCGTATCAAATTTAAGGCTGTGGTTGACTTTGGACAGGAAGTAGAGTGGAACTGAGACTAGGTGGCAGCTTCTTTATTTGTAATAATCTATTTCTTTCATTTAAAAATATAAAATGACGAAAATGTAACATCTATTAATTCTGGATAGTGGGTGCATGCATGTTTACCGGTTTTCTTAAAAAAATATATATATATAGGATTTTTTAAATGGATGGGAGTGGCGGTAGAACACGCAGTACCAGAAACCAGGGTAACTGCGTTTGTCATTTTTTTTTTTAAATATTTATTCGGCTGCATCAGATCTTTTGCAGCAGGCAAGCTCTGAATTCCATGTGGGATCTAGTTCCCTAACCAGGGATCAAATCCAGGCCTCTTGCATTGGGAACAGAGAGCCTTACCCACTGGACCACCAGAGATGTCCCCTGGGTTCTTCTTTGCTTTGCTTATCTGGCCTGGATATGGTGTCCAGATACGATTTCCTCAGGAGCAAATGCGGGAGACGTACATGCCGCTCTCTTGTCTCTTCAGTCGGATATTTTAGATTGGGTTGCAAATGCAAATACTATAGGATTTAGATGGGTATTGAGGCCTTAAAGAAAAATAGAAATCACCTGAACTGATCTAAAAGCGTCAGCTCCTCTTGAGCTTGAATACTGTTGCCAGGCTACAGGGTAGATCTAGTGTGGTCAGATCTTCTCACATTCCCCAAACGTATGTGTTGATGTAGCCCCAAATTACACCAGTTTACAAGCTCTGCTCATATAGATATGACAATGCAGAGATGAGTTGAGAAAAGATACTGAGAAGACCGCACCCTGCAGCACTGCTTGTGACAGTGAAAACTGGGAAACAACCTGAACACCCATCTCTAAGAGAAGTCTCAATAATTTGGTGCAAACCTATTTGATAGATTACTATATAGTTAGGACAAATGAATCTAGCCATCTTTATCAATGTGGAAAGATCTCAAAACCACAGAATTAGGTGAGAGGTCAAATTGTAGATCAATACACAAAATATAACAATATTCATGTAAAACTTCAAAAGCCCAGAGTCATTCTATATATTGTTTACAGATACATAATAATAGTGAAAGTAGGGAGAGGCGTATCAAATTTAAGGCTGTGGTTGACTTTGGACAGGAAGTAGAGTGGAACTGAGACTAGGTGGCAGCTTCTTTATTTGTAATAATCTATTTCTTTCATTTAAAAATATAAAATGACGAAAATGTAACATCTATTAATTCTGGATAGTGGGTGCATGCATGTTTACCGGTTTTCTTAAAAAAATATATATATAGGATTTTTTAAATGGATGGGAGTGGCGGTAGAACACGCAGTACCAGAAACCAGGGTAACTGCGTTTGTCATTTTTTTTTTTAAATATTTATTCGGCTGCATCAGATCTTTTGCAGCAGGCAAGCTCTGAATTCCATGTGGGATCTAGTTCCCTAACCAGGGATCAAATCCAGGCCTCTTGCATTGGGAACAGAGAGCCTTACCCACTGGACCACCAGAGATGTCCCCTGGGTTCTTCTTTGCTTTGCTTATCTGGCCTGGATATGGTGTCCAGATACGATTTCCTCAGGAGCAAATGCGGGAGACGTACATGCCGCTCTCTTGTCTCTTCAGTCTAACAGTCTATGTCTCTAAAAATCTCCCATCCCCATCCCCACAGGGGAAGGTTATCCTGACAAGGGAATGAAACACGGATTCGCCCCTCCCTCAGGAGAGCTGGACCTGTCTCAATTCTCAATTTCTTCTCCAGAGGCAGCATGTGTAGTGACGAGCTGTCTCGGCGAAAGAGAGACGTGCATTTACTAGCTTTCCTCAGTGTCAGCGTCCTCGTTTTGAAACGCAGATTCTAACACCTTATAAACTGTACTGAGGCTTACAGTTCACGTTCGTCAAATGCCTAACGGCAGCTATTTATCGTATCAGTAACAGAATTTCATTTAAGAGCTCAGCATCAGAGTGGTTAAACAGTACACGCCTTTTTCACGCTGCCTCCCAAGCCCAAACTGTTTTACCTGGCTTGATCCTGGTGGTGTTTCAGCTACAACCCGAAACAGTTGCTATGGCGACACTTCGGTTCCGCCTCCAAGCTTGCGCCAACAGCATGCTGGGAATTGTAGTGCGCGGGAACACTCACGGCGAGGGCGGGACAGCTCCCGAAAAAGGTATATTTCCGGTTTTTGCCCCACCGATGCTCCTTATCCTCCCCGCTTCTGGGCCATTGACCCCCAAGTGAAAACCCAGCTATGGGTCTTCCTTTCCATGGCTCGTGAAACTAACTGTTGAAGGCAGGAGAAGGGAAGCAATGTGACGCCAGGACCGTGGCAGGGAGCCGCGCAGGTGGAACAGGAAGAGGCGGGGCACCCGCCTGGGGCCCGGAGGCTCTGCCTCCCACATCACTTCCGTAAACAAAGGGCACTGTGGATGCGCGAGGGCCCGGACGTAACTCTGGCTTGAGCTGCAGCGCTGACGTCTGCGGCAGCAGCTGCGGCGGTGGCTGCAGAGGCCCCGGGGTCTTTGCGGGTTGAAGAAGAGGATCCCGATCGCTTTATCCTCAGGTATGAAGTGGAAGCAAAGGCACCCCCGCGAAGTCCCTTGTCGGCCCCTCCCACCACGCTCTCTGGCCACTACTAGATCCTAGGCGTTGAAGGGTCTCCCTGACGGCTGATCCGGGAAGGGGAGTGGGGTGAAGTCTAGAGACTCCTTTTTCACGCTTCTCTTTCACCTTTATCAAGAGGCTCTTCGCTTTCTGCCATAAGGGTGCTGTCATCTGCAAACCTGAGGCTATTGATATCCTCCCTGCAATCTTGACTCCAGCTTGTTTCTCCAGACGGGCATTTGTAGTGACGAGCTGTCTCGGCGAAAGAGAGACGTGCATTTACTAGCTTTCCTCAGTGTCAGCGTCCTCGTTTTGAAACGCAGATTCTAACACCTTATAAACTGTACTGAGGCTTACAGTTCACGTTCGTCAAATGCCTAACGGCAGCTATTTATCGTATCAGTAACAGAATTTCATTTAAGAGCTCAGCATCAGAGTGGTTAAACAGTACACGCCTTTTTCACGCTGCCTCCCAAGCCCAAACTGTTTTACCTGGCTTGATCCTGGTGGTGTTTCAGCTACAACCCGAAACAGTTGCTATGGCGACACTTCGGTTCCGCCTCCAAGCTTGCGCCAACAGCATGCTGGGAATTGTAGTGCGCGGGAACACTCACGGCGAGGGCGGGACAGCTCCCGAAAAAGGTATATTTCCGGTTTTTGCCCCACCGATGCTCCTTATCCTCCCCGCTTCTGGGCCATTGACCCCCAAGTGAAAACCCAGCTATGGGTCTTCCTTTCCATGGCTCGTGAAACTAACTGTTGAAGGCAGGAGAAGGGAAGCAATGTGACGCCAGGACCGTGGCAGGGAGCCGCGCAGGTGGAACAGGAAGAGGCGGGGCACCCGCCTGGGGCCCGGAGGCTCTGCCTCCCACATCACTTCCGTAAACAAAGGGCACTGTGGATGCGCGAGGGCCCGGACGTAACTCTGGCTTGAGCTGCAGCGCTGACGTCTGCGGCAGCAGCTGCGGCGGTGGCTGCAGAGGCCCCGGGGTCTTTGCGGGTTGAAGAAGAGGATCCCGATCGCTTTATCCTCAGGTATGAAGTGGAAGCAAAGGCACCCCCGCGAAGTCCCTTGTCGGCCCCTCCCACCACGCTCTCTGGCCACTACTAGATCCTAGGCGTTGAAGGGTCTCCCTGACGGCTGATCCGGGAAGGGGAGTGGGGGTGAAGTCTAGAGACTCCTTTTTCACGCTTCTCTTTCACCTTTATCAAGAGGCTCTTCGCTTTCTGCCATAAGGGTGCTGTCATCTGCAAACCTGAGGCTATTGATATCCTCCCTGCAATCTTGACTCCAGCTTGTTTCTCCAGACGGGCATTTCGTATGATGTACTCTGCATATAAGTTAACTAGGCAGGGTAACAATATACAGCCTTAAGTACTTCTTTCCCAGTTTGGAATCCGTCTGTTGTTCCATATCCAGTTCTAACTGTTGCTTCTTGTCCTGCATATAGCTTTCTCAGGAGAGAGGTAAGGTGGTCTGGTTTTCCCATCTTTTTCAGAATATTCATTGGAAGGACTGATGCTGAAGCTCAAGCTCCAATACTTTGGTCACCTGATGCGAAGAGACGACTGGTTGGAAAAGACCATGATGCTGGAAAAAACAGAAGGCAAAGGAAAAGGGGACGACAGAGGACGAGATGGTTGGATAGCATCACCGACTCAATGGGCCTGAGTTAGCCTGGTTTTCTGTAGTCCATGGGCTTGCAGAGGCGGACACGACTGAGCAGCTGAACTGAACTGAACTAGGGAGACTCCTAGTGGCCTCTCCTGGAAGCTGTGAGTTCTGGCTCTAAGAAGACCTCTGAAAGATTCCTTGCTGCTTGGTATACAGGAAGAATTTCGGTGCTCTTGTAATGTTACCTTCCCAAAATAGATAATTTTCGAGCCCTCCCCCCTCAGAATATCTGAGTTTAGACCACTGTTAATTCATTTGCATTGCTTTACTTCCTAGATGTTGTTTTTTTTCTTGTATCACACCTGCGTATGAGCATCGTTAAATTCGAAAATTTTTGTCTTTTTGTGTATCATAAATGTATATAAATCCTTGCCTTTGGAGAACTGACATCGCATCTTTTCTATTCAGTTATTTTTTAAACATTCAATTTGTGTTGCATGCTGAAAGAACCCCAGAAGGTCTGTTCTGTTAGTAAAGATGCTTCTTTTTTTTTTTTTTTTAAGATTTATTTATTTATTTATTTTGGGCGGGGGTCGGGTTGGGGAGGGAGGGGAGCGGGCGGGCCACTTCTATTGGTCTTTCATTTGTCCATTTTCATCCATCTTTGTTCTTTGGCCCCTGTGGGCCTCCCATCGCGGTGGCCTCTGTTGTCGCAGAGCACCGGCTCTGGGCGCATGCACTCCAGAGCTCCGGCTCGGTAATTGGACACATCAGTCCAGCCCCTCCGTGGCACGTGGGATCTTCCCAGGCCAGGGATCGAACCGGTGACCCTTGCACTGCAAGGTGGTGTCCTTACCCACTGGACCGCCAGGGAAGCCCAGGTTTTACTTAGTTTTGGTTTTATTCTGTTGCCTTATCTTTAAGGGAAGCTTCATTTAATTCACTAACTTTGCTGAACCTAGAACAACCTAAAAAAATAGAATTATCTTTTAAAAGATAATCACATGGAATTGATATTTTTGATTGCATCCTTTTTTGCAGAGTGATGAAAGGAAAGGCCAGACCTCAGGGTGAAGAAGCAAAAGCATCCAGTCAGCCCTGATCTAGCACTTCGGCTTCACTGATGTCTCTGACATCCAGGAGATGGAAAGGGGGCTTCTCAGCCTTTTGAATGACTTCCACTCTGGAAGACTCCAAAAATTTGGTAATTCATAAATGTTTCTTCCCACTCTTTTTCTTCACAAGATGTTTGCATCATATTTGATGCAGCATGTATTTTGCAATCTTTTTTTAAAGTGTTATTTTCTTTTATTAAAAGAAAAAGAATCGGGCTTCCTGGTGGTCCAGTGGGTGCGGAGTCCCGCTTTGCGGTGCAGGGGGCGATGGTTGGATCCCTGGCCCGGGGGGATCCTGCGTGCAGTGGAGTGGCTGGGCCAGGTGTCCAGTTGCAGGCTGGCGCTCTGGAGCGCACTCGCCTGGAGCCGGTGCTCTGTGGTGGGGGAGGCCGCTGCAGTGGAGGGCCCACACATGCCAAGGAATAAAAAAAAAATGAAAATGAAAAAATAAATGATGACTTAGAAGCAAAAAAAAAAAAATTAACAACAGCCTGAAAACTGGGTTTAAAAAAGAAAAAGAATCCAGAGGCATAAAATGCAATCATCCTACATGTCATTTATCATGAGATATAATTTGCCTAAAAATTTTCAGGAGAAAAGATTTTCTTTTTTTACCAAGGGCTGGTTAGTTGAAATGTTAAAGTAGGATTGCTGATTAATGGGTTATGTATCTTGAAAGTGTAACAAAGTAAAGGGATATTCTTTGTCAATTAAAATATTTTAGGTTTGATGTTTTTGTTTTGGAAAGATGTGATTATTTCTCTTTACCTTTAAAAAGCCTACCTACAATGTAGGAGACCCCAATTCAATTCCTGGATCAGGAAGATCCCTTGGAAGAGGGATAGGCTACCCACCCAGTATTCCTGGGCTTTCCTGGTGGCTCAAGATGGTAAAGAGTCTGCCTCTGTTATTCTTGTCTGACTAGGTTGCTTTTAATACTTTTAATATTACTGTTAAGTAAAAATACTTTTAATATTACTATTAAATTTATTTTACCTACAGTGTTCTTTTATTAAAAATCTTCTTCTATATAATAATTTTTAATGCCCATGATCGTCTTTTAGACTATTGTTTTCCTGGTCAGAAAAAGCATCCAGTCAGCCCTGATCTAGCACTTGCTTCACTGATGTCTCTGACATCCAGGAGATGGAAAGGGGGCTTCTCAGCCTTTTGAATGACTTCCACTCTGGAAGACTCCAAAAATTTGGTAATTCATAAATGTTTCTTCCCACTCTTTTTCTTCACAAGATGTTTGCATCATATTTGATGCAGCATGTATTTTGCAATCTTTTTTTAAAGTGTTATTTTCTTTTATTAAAAGAAAAAGAATCGGGCTTCCCTGGTGGTCCAGTGGGTGCGGAGTCTGCTTTGCGGTGCAGGGGGCGATGGTTGGATCCCTGGCCCGGGGGGATCCTGCGTGCAGTGGAGTGGCTGGGCCAGGTGTCCAGTTGCAGGCTGGCGCTCTGGAGCGCACTCGCCTGGAGCCGGTGCTCTGTGGTGGGGGAGGCCGCTGCAGTGGAGGGCCCACACATGCCAAGGAATAAAAAAAAAATGAAAATGAAAAAATAAATGATGACTTAGAAGCAAAAAAAAAAAAATTAACAACAGCCTGAAAACTGGGTTTAAAAAAGAAAAAGAATCCAGAGGCATAAAATGCAATCATCCTACATGTCATTTATCATGAGATATAATTTGCCTAAAAATTTTCAGGAGAAAAGATTTTCTTTTTTTACCAAGGGCTGGTTAGTTGAAATGTTAAAGTAGGATTGCTGATTAATGGGTTATGTATCTTGAAAGTGTAACAAAGTAAAGGGATATTCTTTGTCAATTAAAATATTTTAGGTTTGATGTTTTTGTTTTGGAAAGATGTGATTATTTCTCTTTACCTTTAAAAAGCCTACCTACAATGTAGGAGACCCCAGTTCAATTCCTGGATCAGGAAGATCCCTTGGAAGAGGGATAGGCTACCCACCCAGTATTCCTGGGCTTTCCTGGTGGCTCAAGATGGTAAAGAGTCTGCCTCTGTTATTCTTGTCTGACTAGGTTGCTTTTAATACTTTTAATATTACTGTTAAAATAAAAATACTTTTAATATTACTATTAAATTTATTTTACCTACAGTGTTCTTTTATTAAAAAATCTTCTTCTATATAATTTTTTAATGCCCATGATCGTCTTTTAGACTATTGTTTTCCTGGTCAGAAAATACACAGTTATTACAATGTAATTTACAAAAGAAAGAAAACAGATTCCTTTTAGGTAACCTAAACTTTTTAGAAGTTTCTCCTCCAGATAGTTTAACCTATCCTAATCTTTTTTAATGTTCTGGAATGTTCCCTGGGAAATGAATATTCCATTCAGCAGATGGAACATTGTTCATGGAATGCAGGAGAAATTAGCTGGGTGAAGTCTGGAGTTCTGTGGGGAGTTAGAAGAACTTCCTGACCATAAGAGAAGACCACTAGTGGCTCTAGTCTGAAGAGGCTTCTGTCTGATGTGAGTGCTGTCCTCTTTCTTTATTCTTTTCCTGATCAAATTTTTTATTGAGATAAAATTCACCTTTTTGATCATTTTAAAGTATAAATTCAGTGATTTTTAGTATATTCACAAAATTGTGCAGACATTACCACTTCTAATTTCAGAACATTTTCATCACTTCAGAAAGAAATCCCGTACCTCTCAATTCTCCTCTCTCCCCCTCCCCTGGCAGCCACCAGTTTATCTTCTGTCTCTGTGGTTTTGCCTATTCTAGACATTTCACATAAACACAAATGAAAAAATATGAGACTTTTTATGTCTGGATTCTTTCACTTAGTGTAATGTATGTTCTTTTTTAAAAGAAATTTATCCAAAGAAATTATGTTTACATCTAAGCATATTTTCTGAGATGTTGGCAAATCTCAAAGTAAAATATTTGATTCTGTACATGTAAAAGATCTTAGATATGGAAGACAGTATGTCAAAAGATCCTGGCATGATTAATAGATTTTGCGTTATTTATTCAAATGGTAATTACTTATATTACATTTGGTGTTTATTGTAATTTAGTCCAGAATCTACATAAAACTGTGTAACTTTGGGCAAGTTAATGTTTTCATAACTTAGATTTTTCTCTCTGAAAAACAGGGATGGTCAATTCTACCTACTACTAAAAACTGAGTATCTTATGAATTCTTTTTGTAATCCATAGAATTTGTAAAGATTTTGATCATTAAGATGGCAAGTTTTCTCTTTAAAGACTGCTATTAGGGATGTTTTAAGAATGGTTTTAAGAATCATTGTAAAACTCAGTTTTTATCATATGCTTTTAATTAGTTTCTCACACTTTTATTGCATAAAGAGTAAAGCTGCTTTATTATTTTGTATAAGTGATTTTCTCAATCTAGAAATTTTTAGAAAATTTACTAATACTTTGCTTAATTTAAAGAAAAATTAAATGAGAAATAACTTCTATAATAAATATATGATTAACAATTTTCTACCTATCATATTTATCTTATAAAAATCAAAAATAAATTTGTTTCTTTGTATTACAGCTAAAAGAATTGAATTCTTCCATGTATCCTTTGCTTAGCATCAGGGTGAAGTTGATTCTGGGGATTAGAAATTCCTGACCATAAGAGAAGACCACTAGTGGCTCTAGTCTGAAGAGGCTTCTGTCTGATGTGAGTGCTGTCCTCTTTCTTTATTCTTTTCCTGATCAAATTTTTTATTGAGATAAAATTCACCTTTTTGATCATTTTAAAGTATAAATTCAGTGATTTTTAGTATATTCACAAAATTGTGCAGACATTACCACTTCTAATTTCAGAACATTTTCATCACTTCAGAAAGAAATCCCGTACCTCTCAATTCTCCTCTCTCCCCCTCCCCTGGCAGCCACCAGTTTATCTTCTGTCTCTGTGGTTTTGCCTATTCTAGACATTTCACATAAACACAAATGAAAAAATATGAGACTTTTTATGTCTGGATTCTTTCACTTAGTGTAATGTATGTTCTTTTTTAAAAGAAATTTATCCAAAGAAATTATGTTTACATCTAAGCATATTTTCTGAGATGTTGGCAAATCTCAAAGTAAAATATTTGATTCTGTACATGTAAAAGATCTTATGATATGGAAGACAGTATGTCAAAAGATCCTGGCATGATTAATAGATTTTGCGTTATTTATTCAAATGGTAATTACTTATATTACATTTGGTGTTTATTGTAATTTAGTCCAGAATCTACATAAAACTGTGTAACTTTGGGCAAGTTAATGTTTTCATAACTTAGATTTTTCTCTCTGAAAAACAGGGATGGTCAATTCTACCTACTACTAAAAACTGAGTATCTTATGAATTCTTTTTGTAATCCATAGAATTTGTAAAGATTTTGATCATTAAGATGGCAAGTTTTCTCTTTAAAGACTGCTATTAGGGATGTTTATAAGAATGGTTTTAAGAATCATTGTAAAACTCAGTTTTTATCATATGCTTTTAATTAGTTTCTCACACTTTTATTGCATAAAGAGTAAAGCTGCTTTATTATTTTGTATAAGTGATTTTCTCAATCTAGAAATTTTTAGAAAATTTACTAATACTTTGCTTAATTTAAAGAAAAATTAAATGAGAAATAACTTCTATAATAAATATATGATTAACAATTTTCTACCTATCATATTTATCTTATAAAAATCAAAAATAAATTTGTTTCTTTGTATTACAGCTAAAAGAATTGAATTCTTCCATGTATCCTTTGCTTAGCGTCAGCGATGAAGTTAATAGATGGTAATTTTTGGTGAATAGTACCAGTCAAGTGAAGAAAGCTACTATTATTTTCTGTGGTCAATTCTTTTTCTTTTGGTTTCTAAATAGAATTTCCTAGTTGTTTTGTACATTGAAATTTGTTATTGTATTCTTTGTGCCTTGCTTTGTATTGTTTTTGGATTTTTAAGACAAATTTTTAAAATATTTTAATCAAAAGAATTAAGAATTAGCCTAGTTGCTATATACATTATTTCGAATCTTGGATTCTTAAGCTAAATGGAAGTGGGATAGCAGACATAATATACCACACTAAATTTAATATTAGAATTAGATGCATTAAAAAATGCATTACAGGGTTAACTTAAAGGAAATCACACAGGCACATGTGAAATATACATGTTTTGACATTTCAACTTAGAGCAATTATTTCAAGAACTTTTTAAAATGTATTTTAGCACATAGTGATAGGCACAATATGAGCTATGTGAGAACAACAACAACAAAAATCCTGCCTATAACATAATTTTAGAGGTAAGATATTTCTTTGAACCAAATGAGATACTGATAAGGATACTGGCTGTAGAGTCAAGAGTTTTGATTTCAAAATTTCATTCCACATTTTGCTAATGTAAGTTTGGGTAGCTTGGTTAACATCTTAGAGTGCCTTCTGTAAATGTACGGTTACTAACTGATGAATTGTACAATATGACAGTGATGAAATAGGAAGACATATATAAATATAGAAGTAGTAATTAACATTTAACCTTTATTCAATACCTACTATTTGTCAAGTATTATATGAAGCATTTTACATGCATTTATCTCATTTGGTGCTACCCTTGAAAGTAGGTGCTTTTATACCGTCCCCAGTTTAGAGAAGCCACAGAAACTGTAGGGAGATATGGATGTAAGATATCATTGCCAAAAAAGACTTTAATATAGAAGTAAGATACGAGTTAAAATTAGAAGACTTTTCTTAGGAATAGTTCTTTAAAAAAAAAAAAGTTTATTTATTTTTTATTTGGCAGCACAGGGTTTTAACTGCGACATGTGGGATCTAGTTCCCTGACCAGGGATTGAACCAGGTCCCTGCATTGGAAGCATGGAGTCTTAGCTGCTTGACCACCAGGGAAGTCCCCAATATATTCATTTTAAGCTTCATATTCTATGCTTTATATTCTTTATTATACGCCTGTGACACATAACGCCTATCCTCTTACCTGAGTTTTTGCTAAATATTTAGACTTATTTGTCTTGCCAAATTCCTCAGTTCAACTCCCACATTTAATCAAGTCATCTTGGTAGAATATAAGAGCATGGGCTTTGGATTGTCTGGTTTCAGATTTTGGTAAGCAACTGTGTAGCCTTAAGCGAAACCTGTAATCTGTAATCATACTTAGTTGTTCAGTCAGTAAGTCATGTCAGACTCTTTGCAATCCCATGGATTGCAGCATGCCTGTCTTCCCTGTCCTTTACTGTCTCCCAGAGTTTGCTCAAACTCTTGTCCATTGAGTCAGTGATGCCATCAACCATCTCATCCTCTGTTGTCCCCTTCTCCTGTCCTCAGTCCTTCCCAGCATCCAGGTTTTTTCCAATGAATTGACTATTCACATCAGGTGGCTAAAGTATTGAAACTTCAGCTTCAGCTTTTACCCTCATCAAAAACCTCTTTAGTTCCTTTTGCTTTCTACCGTTAGAGTGGTATCATCTCCATTATCTAAGATTGTTGATGTGTGTCCCAATAATCTTGATTCCAGCTTTTGATTAATCCAGCCCAGTATTTCACATGATATACTCTGCATATAAATTACATAAGCAGGGGCATGACTGTTTATAAACCTACTATTTGTCAAGTATTATATGAAGCATTTTACATGCATTTATCTCATTTGGTGCTACCCTTGAAAGTAGGTGCTTTTATACCGTCCCCAGTTTAGAGAAGCCACAGAAACTGTAGGGAGATATGGATGTAAGATATCATTGCCAAAAAAGACTTTAATATAGAAGTAAGATACGAGTTAAAATTAGAAGACTTTTCTTAGGAATAGTTCTTTAAAAAAAAAAAAGTTTATTTATTTTTTATTTGGCAGCACAGGGTTTTAACTGCGACATGTGGGATCTAGTTCCCTGACCAGGGATTGAACCAGGTCCCTGCATTGGAAGCATGGAGTCTTAGCTGCTTGACCACCAGGGAAGTCCCCAATATATTCATTTTAAGCTTCATATTCTATGCTTTATATTCTTTATTATACGCCTGTGACACATAACGCCTATCCTCTTACCTGAGTTTTTGCTAAATATTTAGACTTATTTGTCTTGCCAAATTCCTCAGTTCAACTCCCACATTTAATCAAGTCATCTTGGTAGAATATAAGAGCATGGGCTTTGGATTGTCTGGTTTCAGATTTTGGTAAGCAACTGTGTAGCCTTAAGCGAAACCTGTAATCTGTAATCATACTTAGTTGTTCAGTCAGTAAGTCATGTCAGACTCTTTGCAATCCCATGGATTGCAGCATGCCTGTCTTCCCTGTCCTTTACTGTCTCCCAGAGTTTGCTCAAACTCTTGTCCATTGAGTCAGTGATGCCATCAACCATCTCATCCTCTGTTGTCCCCTTCTCCTGTCCTCAGTCCTTCCCAGCATCCAGGTTTTTTCCAATGAATTGACTATTCACATCAGGTGGCTAAAGTATTGAAACTTCAGCTTCAGCTTTTACCCTCATCAAAAACCTCTTTAGTTCCTTTTTGCTTTCTACCGTTAGAGTGGTATCATCTCCATTATCTAAGATTGTTGATGTGTGTCCCAATAATCTTGATTCCAGCTTTTGATTAATCCAGCCCAGTATTTCACATGATATACTCTGCATATAAATTACATAAGTAGGTGGTCTTGGATGTCTGAGTGCCTTCCTAAGTATTCTTGGACATTTGGGTAAGACTAAGTCCAACTCATGAATGACAAAACCAAAGAGAGACAACTACAGAAAAAGACTCCAAACCAGTGGGTCTCATTGGTAGAATGCATACTATTACTTTAAAGTGGTTGATTAACATTTAGACTCAGCTGAATAGGGGGGTCAGCAGTTGGTAAGTCTTAAGTATATGTCTCTCATTAGTGATGGGTCTCACATGTGTGAGGTGTGAAAACACGTTTCATTGTTATGAGTTTTGTGAGCAACAAAATGAGGTACATTCATCTCTCTATTCTTGGGCATTAAACAGGGAAAGGTGGATGCAATGCAGTGATCTTTATTAAGCTGAACTTAGGACACATTTGAAAAAAATACTGGGATTTGAATGTCTCATAGAAAAATGAATCTCTAGAGGGTGTTGGACTTTGGGAAAGAGAGAAGAGGAAGAGGGAAGAAAATAATTTTTATATATTTCTTTACTACCCCCATATATATTATGGAAAAAATAATTAAAATATCTTTCCAAATATATTTTCGGTGATTGAAATATATCCTTAGATGTGTGAACACTGGTTTCTGGAATCTGTGTACAGAAAAAAGATTAGTTTATTATCTGTTGAACAATAAGTTGAAATGAATCATTTTTTATTAGTAATTTAGAGAACCTAAGAAAAGGCTCCAGTGTGACAGAACAAGTAGACAGGTCTCTGCCTGCTAGGAGTGATGATAAGTGGTCAAACAGCCCTGTCATCAGCGCCCCTATTATCATAATGTTCAAGATTATTTTAAAATCCCTCTGTGACTAAAGCAGACATCACTAATCAGTCATGACATTGTCTGCCCTTTAGCCTGCACAGGGACATGAAATTACTCGCTACTCTTAATTATAGTTAGTTCTAAAGCACTATCAGTTCTATTTTGTATTCTTCTTTCATTGTCTACCCTCATTACCTCATTTTAGAACATTTCAAATTTCTGTTCTCGAGAAACTCTAGAGCTGCATTATAAAACATGGCAGCCACGAGCCAGGTAGCTACTGAGCACATGAGGTGTGGCCAATATGGATTGAAATGTGCTATTAAGTATAATGTGAACGCCTGATTTCCAAGATTTAGACTGAAAAGAAGAATGTAAAGTATCATAATGTTTTTATAATGATTACAGGTTGAAATGATAATTTCCTAATTATTAGTATAAATGTATTTTAAAAACTATATCTGTGACTTTCACTATATTTCTGTTGGACAGTACTGCTGTAGACTTAAGACATTGCCACTAAGTTATTCTTCCTAAAACATCACTTATCTTGCCATTCTTGTTTCTTTACCAAGGTTTTCACTGTTTCAGGTTTTGTAAAGGCATTCAGTAATTTGATCACAACATACTTATCCTGTTAATGGTTTTCATTATTTTTCATTCCCACCAACTTGGTTCTCTTCATACTCAAATTCATGCTCACCTTAATACGCTTGTTCAGGTTGTATTTTCTACCTAGAGTTGCCCTTCCCTCCACCTTCTCCTTATCAAATATCACTCCAGCTGACCACATCCATAAAGCATTTTGTTTTTACCTCAGACTAGCATTTTGCCTTATTATCTGTTGATTTTTTTTATGTGTTAAATTTCAACCATCCAAATGAACACAAATATCTTTGATGGAAGAGCTCATGTCTGTACATTTTTGCAAACATCTGCTGCGCATGTATTGCTAGCACTCAATTGTCCTCAGGATATCCAGATGATTGTTTGAACTGAGTCCTGAAAAATAGGTGGCAAGTGGATCATATAGATGAAAAAGGAAAATGAAAGGCAGTGCTTAGAAAGAAAGAGAATAAACTATGCAGGAATTCTCTCCTGTTTCCAGTCTTCTTGAAGAATAGTTCAGAGGACTATAGGAAAGGTTTTAGAGCTATGATGATTTTCCTTTTGTTCTTTTGGACTTTCAAAAAGAAATTATCTTCCCAAGGATGAATTTCTTCTCACTAATCAGTCATGACATTGTCTGCCCTTTAGCCTGCACAGGGACATGAAATTACTCGCTACTCTTAATTATAGTTAGTTCTAAAGCACTATCAGTTCTATTTTGTATTCTTCTTTCATTGTCTACCCTCATTACCTCATTTTAGAACATTTCAAATTTCTGTTCTCGAGAAACTCTAGAGCTGCATTATAAAACATGGCAGCCACGAGCCAGGTAGCTACTGAGCACATGAGGTGTGGCCAATATGGATTGAAATGTGCTATTAAGTATAATGTGAACGCCTGATTTCCAAGATTTAGACTGAAAAGAAGAATGTAAAGTATCATAATGTTTTTATAATGATTACAGGTTGAAATGATAATTTCCTAATTATTAGTATAAATGTATTTTAAAAACTATATCTGTGACTTTCACTATATTTCTGTTGGACAGTACTGCTGTAGACTTAAGACATTGCCACTAAGTTATTCTTCCTAAAACATCACTTATCTTGCCATTCTTGTTTCTTTACCAAGGTTTTCACTGTTTCAGGTTTTGTAAAGGCATTCAGTAATTTGATCACAACATACTTATCCTGTTAATGGTTTTCATTATTTTTCATTCCCACCAACTTGGTTCTCTTCATACTCAAATTCATGCTCACCTTAATACGCTTGTTCAGGTTGTATTTTCTACCTAGAGTTGCCCTGCCCTCCACCTTCTCCTTATCAAATATCACTCCAGCTGACCACATCCATAAAGCATTTTGTTTTTACCTCAGACTAGCATTTTGCCTTATTATCTGTTGATTTTTTTTATGTGTTAAATTTCAACCATCCAAATGAACACAAATATCTTTGATGGAAGAGCTCATGTCTGTACATTTTTGCAAACATCTGCTGCGCATGTATTGCTAGCACTCAATTGTCCTCAGGATATCCAGATGATTGTTTGAACTGAGTCCTGAAAAATAGGTGGCAAGTGGATCATATAGATGAAAAAGGAAAATGAAAGGCAGTGCTTAGAAAGAAAGAGAATAAACTATGCAGGAATTCTCTCCTGTTTCCAGTCTTCTTGAAGAATAGTTCAGAGGACTATAGGAAAGGTTTTAGAGCTATGATGATTTTCCTTTTGTTCTTTTGGACTTTCAAAAAGAAATTATCTTCCCAAGGATGATGAAGTCGTGGTGTCTTCTCAAGTGAACTTTGTTGATCCAGTAAGTTTTCATATTTATCATGAAAACGATTCTTGATATATTAAAGTAATTTTTTGCTCTATTAGAACCAGGAACATAGTCTTGAATCAGTGATTTTCTTTTTTAATCTTCAAATTCTAGACATAGTAAAATTACCTCACTACATTTAAAGACTGTCTTACCACACCCAAATTTCTAGATAGCTGCATAGGCACTTTCCCTTTAAATGTTTCTTTTTTTTTAATACCTCTGCGTCTTAGCTCTTGAATGTAATTTCCAGAAATATAAAAGAAGTACTCATTAGAGAATGAGTTCATTCTCATTAGAGAATGAGAAGTACTCATTAAGAAGGCTTAACTGGTAAATTCAGACAGAAACTCCATTTGGCAGATGCACAAGATGTTCCAGATACTTCTACCAGCTAACATGAAGTGCAATTGCTTCCTCATGGTTTGAAGAAAAGCAACAGTCTTTACTTTTCCAGCTGAATCCAGTAGCAGAATCATCTTCCACAATAAGAAATTGAAGTAATTAAAGTACAAGTGATTGCTTTCACATGCTGCTTTTAGTAAACGTGACTTGCCATAATTCACTGGAACTGGAGGCCTAGGCCTTGTTGTAGGCTTAATCACGAAGTGTGATACAGAGCTTCTGCTGCTACGCTTCATGTTGTTGCCTTATGGGGTTATACTCGAAAGGCACTGTGCTAAAGCTTGGTGGGGGGGCTGAAGGATTTATTCTTCCTGAGCTCATCAGATTTATTCCACTACTGATCATAGGTTGATGATCACAGGCTCTTTTGGCTGCCCAGCTTCAGTTTACAATCAGTACACATGCCTAGTGTATTTTCCAAAGGCCAGTGACAACAAAATGTTAAATAAGCGTTTGTGAAATCTGCTATTTTAATAAAGTGATTGTTTTAAATTAGTCTGTTTATTTTGGAGTAACGTGTAATCTTCAGCCTGGGAGTGCAAGGGCTCAATCCTCAAAGGTAAACTGTGTTTAGAAAATTGAAGTTCTATAACTTTCTCGCAAATCTTGCACTTTGTGCACATTTAAATATTGACCTAATGAAAAGAGCATGGACTTTGATCTTACTTAGACCCTGGTCTGAATCCCCTTTCTGCTCCTTAGCTTTGGGTTCATGTGTGTCTACTCAGTTTCTGTTTTTTTGTCTTTAATCTAGAAAATGTGATTAATAGCCAGCTTGTAATGGTTGTTATGAGGAAGTAAAAAAATTACACATAAGATCCTTAGCACAATAGTTGAAGCCAGTAATATTCAGCGAACAGTAGCTTATTAACATTAACATTAGCTTTTAAGCAGCTTTATTGGAATAATTCATATGCCATAAAATTGACCATTTTTAAAGTGTATAATTCAGAGGTTTATAGTAGATTCAGAATTGTGCATCCATCACCAGAATTTAATTCTAGAACATTTTCATCACCTCAGAAATAAACTCATTAGCAGTCACTTATATGTGCCTGCTAAGTCACTTCAGTTGTGTCTGACTCTTTGCAACCCTATGGAGTGTAGCCTACTAGCCTCCTCTGTCCATGGGATTCTCCAAGCAAGAATACTGCACTGGGTTGCCATGCCCGTCTCCACATCTTCCCAACCCAGGGATCGAACCCACGCCTCTTGTGTCTCCTGCAGTGGCAGGCAGGTTCTTTATCACAAACGCTACCTGGGAAGACACCAGTAGCAGTCACTCCCTACTTGCCAAATCCTTCAGCCCTTGGCAACAGCAACCTATTTTCTGTTTCTATGGATTTGCCAATTCTGGACATTTTCTATTAGTGGAATTATACAATACACAGCTTTTATGACTGGTTTCTTTTACTTCATATAATGTTTTCAAGGGTTCAAGTTTCATCCATGTTGCAGCATGTATCAGTACTTCTTTTCCTGGCCAAATCATGTTCCATTGTATCGAAATACCACATTTTGTTTATCCATTTATTGCTCACTTGCCTCCATCTTGTAGAATAGCCCCTGCACTTAATTGGAAATGGGGAGGGTGGGAACTCACTGAACACTATTTTTTTTTTTTTTAAATCTCAATTTCAGTAAATTTTGGCATTCTAAGTTGAAATAATTTTGATCAGTTTATCTAATCATCTTTTTAATACCCCCTTTAAAAATGAGAAAATCACCAGAACATTAAATTCAAATCTTTTCTGTTGGGGTGAGTGAATAGGGGTTCCAGGGGAAAAAGCATTCTAGGTCTGACAGAGCAAAAGGAAATTTTGCCATTCAACATGTTTTTCTTGGATGGGTCCTGCGACAGAATAAAGAAAAAGCTGTTTCCTGTGGCTTAGTGACAGAACAGCAGACTGACCTTGTTTATTCAGTTGGTTCATTTGTCCTTGTGTCAAGGAACCCCCATGGGGTTCCTTGACAAATTTTTAGTTTAATATGTATCCTTTCACACAACTTCAGCATGTTAAAGACAACAGGGGAAATTTTAAAAATAACAACACACATGAGGTGCTTGGATTAGAACAAAACTTTATTAGAGGGACTTCCCTGGTGGTCCAGTGGTTAAAACTCTCTGTTCCCAATACAATGGGGCCTGGGTTCGAGCCATGGTCAGGGAACTAGATCCCACATGCCACCACTAAGACCCAGAGCAGCCAAATAAATAATTTAAAAGAACTTTATTAGAATAAAATTTGTTACTTATATAGATGTTGCATATTTATTGTAGAAAATTTTTAATTAAAAAAGTACTACCAGGGCCTCCCTGGTGGCCCAGTTGGTAAGGACACTGCCTTGGAGGGCAAGGGACGCCGATTCGATCACTGGCCTGGGAAGATCCCATGTGCCACGGAGCGGCTGGACCGATGTGTCCAACTACCAAGCTAGAGCTCTGGAGCGCATGCGCCCAGAGCCGGTGCTCTGCAGCGAGAGAGGCCACTGTGATGCGAGGCCCACACGGGCCAAAGAACAAAGATGGAAACAAATGAAAGACAAATAGAAGTGGCCAAAAAAGAAAAAAAAAAAAAGTACTACCAAAGCAAACTATTTCACATTTGTTCACATACTTCCAGACTTCTTAAACGTTTATCTACAAAACTTTGGTAGCACTATTCATCTAGTTTTGTAACCTGTTTTTCATGTTGTGAACATCTGTCTCTGGCGGTAACTATTCATCTACATATTAAAAGAAAACTTAACAGCCTTCGCAATAAATACGTGAAACATTTTGAACAGAATCATTAAAAATTAATCAAGAAGGATGTTATTTTGGCTTTGGTACCTCCTGTATAATGTGAAAATTGGCAATAGGTATTAAACTACCTATTTTATTTTACTCAGGATTTGCTGAAGATAAGAAACTCCACCGTTTGCATCACCCAACTTTACAATGGCTGACTTCTTGGAGACCAAGCAAACACTGCCTTCAGTATTCAGGTCTCTTGGGATCTTGCGCTCTGTTCAGTGTCTTCAGGGGCTTCTGGGACTACAGCGATTCCTAGGAGCCTGTCACAAAGTCCTTTGTTGTTGTTCAGTCGCTAAATCATTTCCAATTCTTTGCCATCCCAAGGACTGCAGAAAGCCAGGCTTCTCTGTCTTTCACTATTTCTCAGAGTTTGCTCAAACTTTACGTCCATCGAGTCGGTGATGACATCCAACTATCTCATCTTCTGTCACCCTCTTCTCCTCTTGCCATCGATCTTTCCCAGCATGGGGCTTTTCCAACCTGTTGGCTCTTCTCATCAGGTGGCCAGCGTATTGGAGCTTCAGCCTCAGCATCAGTTCCTCCAATGAGTATTCAAGGTTTATTTCTCTAGAATTGACTGGCTTGCTCTCCCAAACCAAACTCCCAAACTTCCTGGAGGGTGATAAAGGGGAGGAAACGCCGACCTGGCGAGAATCCGGTACAGCCCCGCAGAGGTGGGTGTGGTCCACCCTGCTTCTCGGGTCCCCCAGCCGGGACAGCGTGGGCTGGTGTCCGGCGCGGTCTGTCCAGCCGCTCAGGCCCCTGGGTGGGGGTGGGTGCTGCAGCTGCGGACCAGCCAGCCGGCGGGGCTGGGCGGTGTCTTGTTGTCGAGTCTCTATGGAAACGGCAAGCTGCCGGCCCCGCCCCCTCCCCGGGCTGCAGTCTGGATCCCGCTCTCGCTGGTCCGCACGGTCCAAAGAGGAGGCAACTGACCTGAGCCGGGGTCCTTCCGTCACCTCCTGGAGGTAAAGCTCTTGGCTTCCGGGTCACATAGCTTTTGCTTGGGGCTGTCGGGGTCCAGAGACCCGGCGATTAGCTCCTGGTGCAGCCTCGGGAAGACTCCAGCAGCGCCCTCGCTGGGCTCCCCTTCGCTGACCTTAGAGAGTCAGCGCCCAGAAGTGGCGCGCTTGGGAGGAACAGAACTATCCCGCCTAGGGTCAGGTCAGTTTGAATTGGCTTTGGCCAGTAAACTCTTACCTCCTGCAGAGCACGCATTTGGGTTAGAGATGAAGTCAAAGTCTCCTAGTTCAGTCGGTTAAAAATCTGCCTATTTTATTTTACTCAGGATTTGCTGAAAGCACCAACCCTTACAATGGCTGACTTCTTGGAGACCAAGCAAACACTGCCTTCAGTATTCAGGTCTCTTGGGATCTTGCGCTCTGTTCAGTGTCTTCAGGGGCTTCTGGGACTACAGCGATTCCTAGGAGCCTGTCACAAAGTCCTTTGTTGTTGTTCAGTCGCTAAATCATTTCCAATTCTTTGCCATCCCAAGGACTGCAGAAAGCCAGGCTTCTCTGTCTTTCACTATTTCTCAGAGTTTGCTCAAACTTTACGTCCATCGAGTCGGTGATGACATCCAACTATCTCATCTTCTGTCACCCTCTTCTCCTCTTGCCATCGATCTTTCCCAGCATGGGGCTTTTCCAACCTGTTGGCTCTTCTCATCAGGTGGCCAGCGTATTGGAGCTTCAGCCTCAGCATCAGTTCCTCCAATGAGTATTCAAGGTTTATTTCTCTAGAATTGACTGGCTTGCTCTCCCAAACCAAACTCCCAAACTTCCTGGAGGGTGATAAAGGGGAGGAAACGCCGACCTGGCGAGAATCCGGTACAGCCCCGCAGAGGTGGGTGTGGTCCACCCTGCTTCTCGGGTCCCCCAGCCGGGACAGCGTGGGCTGGTGTCCGGCGCGGTCTGTCCAGCCGCTCAGGCCCCTGGGTGGGGGTGGGTGCTGCAGCTGCGGACCAGCCAGCCGGCGGGGCTGGGCGGTGTCTTGTTGTCGAGTCTCTATGGAAACGGCAAGCTGCCGGCCCCGCCCCCTCCCCGGGCTGCAGTCTGGATCCCGCTCTCGCTGGTCCGCACGGTCCAAAGAGGAGGCAACTGACCTGAGCCGGGGTCCTTCCGTCACCTCCTGGAGGTAAAGCTCTTGGCTTCCGGGTCACATAGCTTTTGCTTGGGGCTGTCGGGGTCCAGAGACCCGGCGATTAGCTCCTGGTGCAGCCTCGGGAAGACTCCAGCAGCGCCCTCGCTGGGCTCCCCTTCGCTGACCTTAGAGAGTCAGCGCCCAGAAGTGGCGCGCTTGGGAGGAACAGAACTATCCCGCCTAGGGTCAGGTCAGTTTGAATTGGGCTTTGGCCAGTAAACTCTTACCTCCTGCAGAGCACGCATTTGGGTTAGAGATGAAGTCAAAGTCTCCTAGTTCAGTCGGTTAAAAAATCTGCCTGCAAAGCAGGAGACTGGGGTTCGATTCCTGGATTGGGAAGTTTCCCTGGAGAAGGAAATAGCAACTCACTCCAGTATTCTTGCCTGGACAATCCCATGGACAGAGGAGCCTGGTTCATGGGGTTGTAAGAGTCTGACACGACTTAGCGACTAAACCACCAGCATGTTCTTCAGCTCTGGAAAACACTGATTTGCGTAGGATTCTGAACTGGATCATAAGACTCCCACTCTCCCTTGGCCAGTTCTCACCCTCTTCCTCCTGCGGAGTCAGAAATGTAGGGAATGGGAGAGGTCAAGGGTTGAGGGGGCAGAGTAGATAATAGCGGAGAAATACAAAGAATCAGCAAGTATAGTTCATGGTTAGAACTGTATATGTATTCATGTTTGAAATGGATGATAAAAATCTATTATATAGCACATGGAACTCTGCTCAATGTCATGGGAGGGGTTTTGGTGGAGAATGGATATATGTGTATGTATGGCGGAGCCCCTTTACTGTTCACCTGAAACTATCACAAAATTGTTAATTGGCTATAAGCCAATGAAAATGTTTTTGGTGTAAAAAAACACACACACACAAAAAAAGAACTGTATAGCACTTAAAAGTTAATATGCTAAGATTTGATGATAGGATTATATTCATAAATAGATCAATAGGATTAAATTGTGGTACTTATACTGATCGTTTAAAAGTATCTGTGCTCTGCTTATTAATAAATCTTGCCATGTATCAGAACAGAATATCCTGATGTTACATGTTTTCAAGAGCAGCACAAGCTGTGTAATTGACTTCAGACCCATCTTGACATGTGTGCACCATAAGAACCTCAAAAATCATGCTCTAAAAACCATTACTTCCATGAAAGAAAGTAGGGATTGAGACTTGAAGATTTCAGAACAACAATAAGTGGTTATTTGTCTTGAATGAATCTTGTATAGTCTCTTCTTATAATTTTAATGTTTATAGCTTTAAAATTCTATAACTCAGTATTCTAAAACTCAGTATTTGATTATGTCCAGCTTGGGTTGAGGGGCTTCCCTGATGGCTCAGCGGTAAAGAGTTCACCTGAAATACAGGAGATGCGGGTTCAGTCCCTGAGTGGGGAAGACCCCTTGGAGAAGGGCATGGCCACCCACTCAAGTAGTCTTGCCTGGAAAATCCAATGGACAGAGGAGCCTGGCAGGCTACTCCATCGGGTGGCAGTGAGTTGGACTTGACTGAAGCAACGACACAGCAGCAGCAGTTTTGGCTCATGAGTGTGGTATTTCCTATCCCCTCTGTGTGCTATAAATATGGCAGATTTCCCCAAAACATGCTATTATTTTCATCATTGTCTTGTTTTTAATGCCCTGACTATAGGACATTTAACTGGAATTATGTTTCATTTCTGTTTTTTCACGAATCACACACTCTTGTTCTCTACACCAGTTCTTTTCTGCAATCTTTAGAACCACACAACCTGAGAGAAGGCATATTGAAAGAATTAAACTTTAGATAATAAAATAAATGAGTCATTGTACAAGTTGCAGTGTGAATTGCCACAGGTCTCAAATTAGGTACCTCTGTGCCAGAGAACAGTGTTTCGTTTCCAGTTTCCACTTCAAGACAGCATCTTGTCCGGCGGACACCGTGTCAACAGTCACTCCCTGTGGAAACTCAGTCAAGGACCACATGGTTCTGCTTTATCCCAGTTATGATTTAGCTCTCTCTATGGACTGACATTGTCTAGCCCTCTCACCCCTTTATCTGGCTTTCGTTATCACACAAGAGGTATCCCCTCTTTTTTCCCTAAGCATGGAGGTGTCAGTGTCAGTTGCTGAGTTTCTCATTGGTATGTCAGTTATAAAGAATAGGCAGTCACAGAAGAGAAGGCATAGTTCCAAATTAACCCATAGCAGTCATATATCGATTAAAGCTACACTCATATATCGGGAAGAATCCAATGTAATCTTTAAACTTGATAGCCAATTACTACCTGTGTCACCTTCGATGATTTTCTTTACCCTGTTTTTCTTAAAACCTAAAAAATCTTGTTCAGAACAACAATAAGTGGTTATTTGTCTTGAATGAATCTTGTATAGTCTCTTCTTATAATTTTAATGTTTATAGCTTTAAAATTCTATAACTCAGTATTCTAAAACTCAGTATTTGATTATGTCCAGCTTGGGTTGAGGGGCTTCCCTGATGGCTCAGCGGTAAAGAATTCACCTGAAATACAGGAGATGCGGGTTCAGTCCCTGAGTGGGGAAGACCCCTTGGAGAAGGGCATGGCCACCCACTCAAGTAGTCTTGCCTGGAAAATCCAATGGACAGAGGAGCCTGGCAGGCTACTCCATCGGGTGGCAGTGAGTTGGACTTGACTGAAGCAACGACACAGCAGCAGCAGTTTTGGCTCATGAGTGTGGTATTTCCTATCCCCTCTGTGTGCTATAAATATGGCAGATTTCCCCAAAACATGCTATTATTTTCATCATTGTCTTGTTTTTAATGCCCTGACTATAGGACATTTAACTGGAATTATGTTTCATTTCTGTTTTTTCACGAATCACACACTCTTGTTCTCTACACCAGTTCTTTTCTGCAATCTTTAGAACCACACAACCTGAGAGAAGGCATATTGAAAGAATTAAACTTTAGATAATAAAATAAATGAGTCATTGTACAAGTTGCAGTGTGAATTGCCACAGGTCTCAAATTAGGTACCTCTGTGCCAGAGAACAGTGTTTCGTTTCCAGTTTCCACTTCAAGACAGCATCTTGTCCGGCGGACACCGTGTCAACAGTCACTCCCTGTGGAAACTCAGTCAAGGACCACATGGTTCTGCTTTATCCCAGTTATGATTTAGCTCTCTCTATGGACTGACATTGTCTAGCCCTCTCACCCCTTTATCTGGCTTTCGTTATCACACAAGAGGTATCCCCTCTTTTTTCCCTAAGCATGGAGGTGTCAGTGTCAGTTGCTGAGTTTCTCATTGGTATGTCAGTTATAAAGAATAGGCAGTCACAGAAGAGAAGGCATAGTTCCAAATTAACCCATAGCAGTCATATATCGATTAAAGCTACACTCATATATCGGGAAGAATCCAATGTAATCTTTAAACTTGATAGCCAATTACTACCTGTGTCACCTTCGATGATTTTCTTTACCCTGTTTTTCTTCTCTGTAATCAAATTCCCAAGGTGCATGTGGGAAGCATATGAGCTTCTGTAGAGGAATGAGACTTGCTAGCACTGTGCCAGTCAGAGTAGCTACTCAAAGCAAAAAGATGTGGGATATTAAATATAGCATTTGTTCCATGTTCCCCTCCCCACTTTGATTTCATTACCTATTATGTTAGTTGGATCCAGTTATATAAGAGAAGAACTACGGACTGGGGTCTCCTATTTTACTCCCCTTTTATACCACATTTTAGAAATGTTTAGAGCCCTTGTTTTACCCAGTGAGGCAAGAAAGAGTGCTGCAGTTTGTGCCATCCATGGTTGTTTCTGTTCAGTGGGAAATTAGGCTGTAAGTGAAGAAGCAGAAGGACACTCCCTCTTGTAAGCGTAACACAGTGCTTTATGCAAGAACAAGAAAGATCTAAATGATCAAGGAAGATCTTTGTGGTACAGTATTTGAGATTTTGGAGAAAGAACACTGAGTATAAATGAAAAAATGGATGAAAATTTGATTTTTTGAGGCTCTCGGTATTAGATGATATTGTAGCTGCCTTATTGTAAATGTAATTCACAATCTCTATTCTTGCCCCCCCAGACTGAATTCTCACCTCAAGTATCCTTTTGTCCAATTTCTATCCCATCCACATATGAATTCAATTCTAAGTGTATCTTGCCATCTAATTTGCTTGACACAATGATAGAAATTACTAAGAAAATCACAAAAGTGGATAAGTTGTTACAGTTGTGATGCTGTGGTCAGATACTAATAATCAGTGAAGGAGTTGGGCTTTTTCTTGACTCACAACTTCACTTTCAGCCCTTGCATTTAGAAAATTGGTAGATGTGAAGGATTATTCATTTATTCTCTCAGCAAATATTTGCCAGTTCTCTGCCTGTTGGCAGGCACTATGTGATAGGCAGCTTCTAAAATGACTCCCAACAACCCCAGCTTCTTGGTATTCATGCCCTTGTGAATCTCCTCCCCTCAAGTTGTGGGCTACACTTGATTCTAATGCAAGGGTTGCCAAACGTCTTCCGTAAAAGGACCACATAGTAAATATTGTTCACTCTCTGGGGCATATGGTTTCTTTCTCAGTTACTCAGTTCTGCTTTTATACTACAAAACCACTACAGACAACATGTTAATAAATAAGATTCACTGTCTTCCAACAGAACTATTTACAAAAATGGATATGGGCCAAATATAACTTACCATGTTTACTGACCCCCTGTTCTGACTAATCAAAACATGATGGGGCTTCCCTGGTAACTCAATGGTGAAGAGCTAGCCTGCCAATGCAGGAGGCACAGGTTCGATCCCTGATCTGGGAAGATCCTACGTGCTGTGGAACAACTAAGAGAGTGATGAGAGATCCTGAACCAAAGGACCTAGTTAAACCATGCTTGATACCTGACTCATGGAAACTATGAGAGAATAAATTTTTAAAATTATTTTTACGTATTTCTTTGGCTGCACAGGGTCTTAGCTGCTGCATGCAGGACTTTTACTCTGGCTGTGGCATATGAGCTCTTGGTTGGGACGTGTGAATTCTTAGTTGTGGTATGTGGGATCTAGTTCTCTGATTAGGGATCGAACATGGGCCCCCTGCCTTGGAAGCTCAGAGCCTTAGCCACTGGCCCACCCGGGAAGTTCCATAAATGCTTTTTTGAAGCAACTAAGTTTGGGGACTGTTACACAACACTAGATAGCCACATCAGATAACGAAGACACTACCTGACAGGCTCCTATAAGAACGAACAAGGGAAATGCTACATATTATCTCCTTTCGATACTATAGACATCAGCATACTAAATTTCTAAAACATACTACAAAATTTGTTTTATTTTGTTCAGTTAATCATTTCCAGGCATATTTAACCACATATCCTGTTTTCCTGGTTGATACCTATTGATAGCTATGGAGCTACTATTTGGAGAGATTTTAAATGACAAGAAATCATTCTATTTAAAGAAGAAGTGACTGCCAGCATGCCATCTCTCCCTGGCTCAAATAACAAGTTAATAAAGTAAGATATTAATCTAAGAGAATGAATATAACCCTGTGGGAATTTGAATCTGTATGTCTTTGTATCTATGTCTGACAAACTGCACCCACGTATTGAAGCCCACCAGCAGAGGTAACAGCTCTTCTTTCTGCAGTGTTCCGCTCACTCTGTAATTCAGTAAATCCCTTACCACAGAGGATGATAACAATTTTGAGAACTTGCTCCGTAAAAATCCCTTATGTTGGCTCTTGGAGACATTTCACAGAACAACAGCTGGGCATCTTATGAGACTAAGGAATTGTTTTCAGTTAGTGTTGATTCAGAGGAAGTATTAACTTTCCGCAATGCCATAAGGTTTTATCTGAACATTGTTGTGCTGTAGTTTGCTGAGACATATCACTGCCTTGCTTCACACATGAGGAAATTGAGGCCCAGAGAAGAAATTACTTGTAAAGCTTCCATTTTCTTTTTTCTTTTGGCTGTGTCCACATGGCACATAGGATCTTAGCTTTTGAACCAGGGATCAAACCCATGCCTCCTGCAGTGAGAAGAAAGGTGTCTTAACTACTGAACTGCTGGGGAAGGCCCATAAAGCTTTGATTTGAGGGGATCAGAGCAGGAATCCAAACCTGGTGCTCACTATGTCATGTTTCTCTTCCTATTATGGTACATACCTATCCGAGATATTCATTTTAAAAATGTGCTTCTCTCTCATTGAAGTGTAACAACCTGTAGAGACACCGCTGGTATTTGTCTTATTTTCAGATTCTTCTGACTTGCCAATGAAACTTCTTCAGCTACTTTGGGCTAAAGAAATTCACATTGTTCCCTCTCATTCTGGTATTTTTAGCAACAAAGCGTTGCTTAGAAACTTTAACATTTATGATGCTTGAACCTCAGCTAAAATTAAAAATCAAATTTGTTTTATTTTGTTCAGTTAATCATTTCCAGGCATATTTAACCACATATCCTGTTTTCCTGGTTGATACCTATTGATAGCTATGGAGCTACTATTTGGAGAGATTTTAAATGACAAGAAATCATTCTATTTAAAGAAGAAGTGACTGCCAGCATGCCATCTCTCCCTGGCTCAAATAACAAGTTAATAAAGTAAGATATTAATCTAAGAGAATGAATATAACCCTGTGGGAATTTGAATCTGTATGTCTTTGTATCTATGTCTGACAAACTGCACCCACGTATTGAAGCCCACCAGCAGAGGTAACAGCTCTTCTTTCTGCAGTGTTCCGCTCACTCTGTAATTCAGTAAATCCCTTACCACAGAGGATGATAACAATTTTGAGAACTTGCTCCGTAAAAATCCCTTATGTTGGCTCTTGGAGACATTTCACAGAACAACAGCTGGGCATCTTATGAGACTAAGGAATTGTTTTCAGTTAGTGTTGATTCAGAGGGAAGTATTAACTTTCCGCAATGCCATAAGGTTTTTATCTGAACATTGTTGTGCTGTAGTTTGCTGAGACATATCACTGCCTTGCTTCACACATGAGGAAATTGAGGCCCAGAGAAGAAATTACTTGTAAAGCTTCCATTTTCTTTTTTCTTTTGGCTGTGTCCACATGGCACATAGGATCTTAGCTTTTGAACCAGGGATCAAACCCATGCCTCCTGCAGTGAGAAGAAAGGTGTCTTAACTACTGAACTGCTGGGGAAGGCCCATAAAGCTTTGATTTGAGGGGATCAGAGCAGGAATCCAAACCTGGTGCTCACTATGTCATGTTTCTCTTCCTATTATGGTACATACCTATCCGAGATATTCATTTTAAAAATGTGCTTCTCTCTCATTGAAGTGTAACAACCTGTAGAGACACCGCTGGTATTTGTCTTATTTTCAGATTCTTCTGACTTGCCAATGAAACTTCTTCAGCTACTTTGGGCTAAAGAAATTCACATTGTTCCCTCTCATTCTGGTATTTTTAGCAACAAAGCGTTGCTTAGAAACTTTAACATTTATGATGCTTGAACCTCAGCTAAAATTTCACTGAGAAGCAGTCAACCAATTTGTGTTTTAACGCCTTCTGCAATGGACACAAACTCCTGAGGCAGCTAATGCTGCGGAAGTGATTGTTTTCCCACTTAGACTGAGCCAAAATCCATCCTTCTGACCTCATCCATTGTTCTTCGTTGTGTCTTCTGGGCACTCACAAACCATGTGTAATTGATTTTGTATATAAAAAGCCTCCATATTGTGATGTGAGTGTGGTACCGTGTGAGAAAGAGGTTCACTTGATTTTCTTTTTTTTTAAATACTCTGTTTTTCTACAAATAGAAAAATCTCTCTTCCTCTTTGATTTGTCATCTAAGAAATGACTGTGTGTACATGGGTCTATTTTGGTCTTTCTCTTCTGCTCCTCTGATTAGTTGTCAGTCCCCCTGCTAATACTATGTCATCTTATTACTACAGCTTTATAAAAAGTTTTTATATTAATTCTTATTGACGTATGGTTGATATGTAGTATTATTTTAGTTTCTGATGTAAAGCATAGTGATTCAATGGTTTTACAGATTATACTTTATTAAAAGTTATTATGAGGCAATGTCTGTCATTTCCCATCCTATACAATGTATCCTTTTATAAAATTATAGTTGTGATATAGTTTACACACAGGTGCTGTACACCTTGAAACGAACACAACTTTGTACATCAATTATACTTTAATTTTAAAATAAAGTCCCATAAGGGCTTCCCATGTGGGCTCAATCGGTAACAAATCTGCTTGCAACGCAGGAAACCCGGGTTCAGTCTAGATTGAAAAGTTCCCTTGCAGCAGGAAATGGCAACCCACTCCAGTATTCTTGCCTGGAAAGCTCCATGGACAAAGAATTCTGTCTGGATATAGTCCGTGGGGACACAAGAGTTGGACACAACTTAGTGACTACACCACCACCACTGTTCTTTCTCTTATTCTGTAGGTTATTACAAGATAGTGTAGTTCCTTGTGCTGTACAGTAGGTCCTTGTGGTTTTCTCTGTTTTATCTATAGTAGTGTGTATGTTACTTCCATACTCCCTATCTAGCCCTCCCTATCATTAGTCTTGATATCTAGAAACACATCTTCTTTTGCTCTTCCAGACTGCCTAGACTACCTTAGCCCTTTATTTTTCGGTCATGCCACCTGGCTTATGGGATCTTAGTTCCCCAACCAGGGATTGAACCCAGGCCCATAGCAGTGAAAGCGTGGAGTCCTAACCACTGGACTGCCAGAGAATTCCCAACTTTAGTCCTTTAAATTTCTAAATTTAAAGGTGATTCTAAATATTTCAGAATCACCTTTTCAAGTTATACACACACAGATCACACAGTATCTCTTTGAGATCTTTTTTTTTTTTTTTGAGATCACATTGAATCTGTAGATGAATTTGAGTGAACTAGTCTCTTCACTTTTCTGAATCTATAATACATGATAAAATATACCTCTCCATTTACTTAGGTATTTAACACTTGTTTCTCAGTAAAATTTTCTAATTTTCTTTATAAAGTTGTACCTTTATTTTTTCCTAGGAAAATAGTACTGTTTGATGTTATCCTTTAAAACATGTTAATTGAAATAGAAGGTATAGAAAAATACGTAAGTCATAAGGGTAATACTCAGTGAATTATGAAATGAATTCATCAGGGTCCCACTCCTAGATTAAGTACCAGCACCCCACACCCTCACTTATATCCCTTCTAGTCATTACCTTCTCTTTCCTTCCTAAAAATAACCACTATCCTGACTTTGAACACTTCAGTTAGAACTTTGTATAAATGAGACCGCACAAATTGTATTATTTTGTTTCCAGCTTCCTTTGTTTAATGTCTCATGCATGTGATTCGTGTATACTGTTGTGTGTAGCAACAGCCTGTTCATTGACCTATAGCATTTTATTGCATGAATACATGACAGTATATTTATCCATTCAACTACTGATAGATGCCCAGGTTGTTTCCATGTTGGAGCTTTCCAATGCAGCTGTGAATACTCTTGTGGATATATTGGTCTACATGCGCATATTTTTCTGTTGAGTGTATGCATATTTTCAACTTTAGGAAATAATGGCAGTTTTTCAAAGTACTTATACTAATTTACGCTTTCACCAGCTGTATATGAGAGTTCTGGATGTTCACCAACACTCAGCTTTGTCAATCTGTGCTGGATAACAAAGCATCTCCAAATCTGAAACAGGAATCGTTGTTTTTCATAATTCTGTGGGTGCCCAATTCATCTGGGCAGGTAAACTTCCTCTTTTTTCTTAATTCAGTTTTGGTTGTGCAGGGTCTTCACGGCTGCACTTGGTTTTCTCTAGTTTCAGCAAGTGGGGCTATTCTTCATTGAGGTGCACGTACTTCTCACAGTGTAGGTTTCTCTTGTGATGGAGCACAGGCTCTAGGTGCATGAGCTTCAGGAGGTGCAGCTCGCAGGGTCAGTGGTGGCTGTGGGCCCTAGAACATGCAGGCTTAAGTAGCTGGATCTCTAGAGCAAGGGCCCAGTAGATGTGACCCACAGGCTTAGTTGCTCTGCAGCATGTGAAATCTTCCTAGACCAGAGGTTGAACCCGTGTCCCCTGCATTGGTGGGGAATTCTTATCCACTGTACCACCAGGGAAGTCCTCCACTTCCTCTTACAGACTGGGGTCATTCATGTGGTTGCATTTATCTGGGAACTCAGTTGCAACTGGAAGACCTGAGTTGGCTTCATTCACACACCCGGTACTCTAGCTGAAACAGCTGGGGGCTGGGTTCAGCCTCTATTTTTTCATGTGATCTCTCCTCACTCAGTAACCTAGCCTAAGCTTACTTACATGGCAGCTAGATCTCAAGAATGTAAAAAAAAGAAACTACAAGTCATAAGGCCTAGGACTAGAAGTCATAAATTATCACTTCCACAATATCCTACTGGTTAAAACAAGGCAGTGCTAATGTAGATTCATGGGGAAGAAGAACAGTAAGACTACTTCTTGATGGGAGAACTGAGGTGGGAACAATTATTCCTGGCCATAGGTATAGACAATATACCACATCCCACCCTTTGATCATGATTCACATGTCTTTCGCAAGCAAAATACAATTATTCCATCCCAAGACATCCAAAATTTCATACAATTCGTCTATCAGGTTGGTAAGATTTTTTTGTCATGAAGGGGAGTTGAAGCTTATCAAATGCACTTTGGGGGGAATTTCCTGGTGATCCAGGATCCTGGGTTAGAGCTCTGCACTTCCACTGCAAGGGGCACAGGTTCCAACCCTGGTTGAGGAACTAAGATCCTGCATGTCACATGATACAGTTGGAAAAAAATACAGTTTTTGTATCTACTGAGATTTTTATGATTTCCTCCTTTGTTTTATTGATGATGATAAGTACATTGATTTTGTAATATCAAACTAAATTTACATCCCAATAATCAATCCAAATTGGTGGTGATATATTAACTTTTTCATATATTGCTGTGTTTGGTGTTCAAATATTTTGACTAGGATTTTTGTTTTAGGATTATGTTTATGATAATAAGTCTATAACAGTCCTCTCTTGCAAGGTGATGAAAAAAAAAGAAAATATTAATGAGATAGAACTTTTGGTATCTGCTTTAAGGAGTGGATGAGTATGTTTCACGTGTGGGAATGGAAGAAAAATGACTGAAAGGGTGAATTGTGGTAGACTGTATAACTCTCATATAATCCTCTCCCCTCAAATGTGGGCTGGACCTAGCTACTTGCTTTTACCTAACAGAATAGACCAAAAGGGATGGGATACCACTTCTGAGGTTAGATTACAAAGAGACTGTGGCTTCCCTCTTGTGTGTCCTCTCCTGTCTTTTCATTTGCTTACTCTGATGGAGAAGAAAAGCCCATGTGGCAAGGAAAGCAAAGGATTCCTCCACTCAACAGCCCATAAGCAACTGAATTCGGCTGCACCCACGTGAATGAGCTTCAAATCCTTCAAATGAGGATCTAGTGGCTAAGATGCCCAATATATGGGGCCTGGGTTTGATCCCTGGTCAAGGAACTAGATCCCACATGCCATATCTCACCCCTGCCACATCCAAGGTCCCATGTGCCATAACTAAGACCTGGCTCAGGCAAATAAATAAATAAATAAATTTTAAAAATCCTTCAGATGACACTGGAGTCCTGGCCAGCACCTTGATTGTAGCCTACGGAAGACCTTGAGAGGGACCCCTTATGGACTGAATTGTGACTCCACAAAATCTATAGCTTAAGGCCCCAACCCCCAGTGTATTTGGAGATAGAGCCAATAAAGAGGTAATAAAAGTTACAAGAGTTTATAAAGTTGGAGGCCTTAATCCAATAGGCCTGGTGTCCTTATGAGAAGAAGAAGGACACCAGAGCACACTCCCACCACCCTCACTCATGTGCTGGACTTCTGTGAACAGGGCAGGAAGGCTGCTGCTCTAGGACGAGAGGAGAGGCCTCGCCAGTGGCAGCCCGTTCACCATGGCCTTTCACCCTCCAGAACGCAAGCAAATAAACTTCTGCTGTTCAGATGCCCTCACCCAGTCTGGGCTATTTTGTGATGGCACACCTAGTACATTAACACTACTCTTCCCCACCAGGTGGTGCCTGGATTCCTGACCCCAGGAACTTGGAGATGAGAGTAAGAGTTTGTTGTTTTGAGCTGTGAAATTTTAGGATAATTTTCCATGCAGCAATAGATCATTAATTTATTAGACTAATTTTTTTCCTCTGTATCCTCTTGGACTCATGCTTTCAAAAGCTAGGTGGGGACTGAGTTAGCTGTGGGATATGTACCTTCTTTGACTCCTTCAGATTCCAGGGGGAAAAAAGTCAGTATTCATGGCTAATAAAGAATCACTCCAATTTTGGAGTCATTTTCTCAGCAAAGTAAGAAATGACTCTGGTTTGGATTCATAATTGGGTGTAAGTAGTTGAGGAGAGGATAATTTCAGTGATATGGAGTTCATGAATTCCCTGTGTTTATTTGTGTATGTGTGTGTGTGTGTGTGTATATATATATATATATATGAATATATATGTATGTATATATATATGAATTGTTATAATTATATTTATACAAATAAATATATAAAAATGAATTCCTGTAATTTATTATTCCATGAGGACAATGTTAATATACTGGATCTAGGTGATCTTAATTAAACATCCGTTGAAATCAATGTATATTTTCTAGGACTGGACAAAACAATTTGCTGAGATGTCAGCTGGGAATTCTCCCAGGGAAAGCCTGGAAATGGAGAGCTTCCACACGAGATTCAGTGCCTGGACACCTTTTAGCAACAAGGCATTAAATCAACAAGTGAGTCATATACTCTAGAATCAGATAAGATCAATTTCAGAATAAGGGGAAAAAACAATTTCTAAGCTGAATTTTAGGTAATAAAAGTTACAAGAGTTTATAAAGTTGGAGGCCTTAATCCAATAGGCCTGGTGTCCTTATGAGAAGAAGAAGGACACCAGAGCACACTCCCACCACCCTCACTCATGTGCTGGACTTCTGTGAACAGGGCAGGAAGGCTGCTGCTCTAGGACGAGAGGAGAGGCCTCGCCAGTGGCAGCCCGTTCACCATGGCCTTTCACCCTCCAGAACGCAAGCAAATAAACTTCTGCTGTTCAGATGCCCTCACCCAGTCTGGGCTATTTTGTGATGGCACACCTAGTACATTAACACTACTCTTCCCCACCAGGTGGTGCCTGGATTCCTGACCCCAGGAACTTGGAGATGAGAGTAAGAGTTTGTTGTTTTGAGCTGTGAAATTTTAGGATAATTTTCCATGCAGCAATAGATCATTAATTTATTAGACTAATTTTTTTCCTCTGTATCCTCTTGGACTCATGCTTTCAAAAGCTAGGTGGGGACTGAGTTAGCTGTGGGATATGTACCTTCTTTGACTCCTTCAGATTCCAGGGGGAAAAAAGTCAGTATTCATGGCTAATAAAGAATCACTCCAATTTTGGAGTCATTTTCTCAGCAAAGTAAGAAATGACTCTGGTTTGGATTCATAATTGGGTGTAAGTAGTTGAGGAGAGGATAATTTCAGTGATATGGAGTTCATGAATTCCCTGTGTTTATTTGTGTATGTGTGTGTGTGTGTGTGTATATATATATATATATATGAATATATATGTATGTATATATATATGAATTGTTATAATTATATTTATACAAATAAATATATAAAAATGAATTCCTGTAATTTATTATTCCATGAGGACAATGTTAATATACTGGATCTAGGTGATCTTAATTAAACATCCGTTGAAATCAATGTATATTTTCTAGGACTGGACAAAACAATTTGCTGAGATGTCAGCTGGGAATTCTCCCAGGGAAAGCCTGGAAATGGAGAGCTTCCACACGAGATTCAGTGCCTGGACACCTTTTAGCAACAAGGCATTAAATCAACAAGTGAGTCATATACTCTAGAATCAGATAAGATCAATTTCTAAGCTGAATTTTACTGTGATATGTTGGGTCTTGTGTTGTCATATTTAAAATAAACACTTGTAAGGGCTTTAGTTTTTGAGTCACTTTAAACAGAAATAGGGTTTCCCTGGTGGTCCAGTGGGTAAGGACACTGCCTTGCAGTGCCAGGGGCACCGGTTCAATCCCCGGCCTGGGAAGAGCCCACGTGCTGCAGAGCGGCTGGACCGATGTGTCCAATTACGGAGCCGGAGCTCTAGAGCGCATGCACCCAGAGCCAGTGCTCTGCGACAACAGAGGCCGCTGCGATGGGAGGCCCACACGGGCCAAAGAACAAAGATGGATGAAAATGAATAAATGAAAGACCAATAGAAGCGGCCAAAAAAAAAAAAAAAAAAACAGAAATAAACCTACATTTGCCTGCCCCAAAGACAGTCTCTCCTCACCCCAGTTCACAGCTCCAGTCTTACGGGAGACACATGACCTGCCCCCACTTTTGCCCTGTTTACACTGTCAGAGACAAAATAGAAACCTCCCCGACACACCCAGGTTGCTGTAAGGGAGAGGAGACAAGAGAAGGTGTACTGGGTGGTGTTTTGGTGTAAAGAGTGTTGGTACATGTTTCTTGAATTCTCTCCCTCATCTTGTGCCAACCGCGTGGTTCCCTAGGCCTTGAGGATGCCCCCTCTTTTGAAAGGTAATTTGGGAAGTAGTCACTGAACAGCCCAGGCAGCTCCGCCAGACCTCCATGGAGAAGGAAGCTACCTGGGTCCTCAGAGCTCATAAGTGTCCCAGACTTGTTCACAAAAAGAGACCAGACTGTTTGGAACCAAAGCCTGGTTAGTAATAATAGCAGTGAGATTATGTATGTCGTTTAAGCCAGCCTGGACTGAGGTGCTGATTTGGGGACACACTGGTCCCACTGTATGTCTTTTGTGGAGACAGTCCTAACAAAGGCTATACAGCAATGTTTACTAACTTTATTTTGGTGGATGCTATGAAAATGTAGGACTCTAGGTTAGTAAAATCACACCTACTCCATATGGTCCTGTTTTCACAATTGAACAAGTAGCTGGTATGTGTTGTCTAGATGAAATGTTTGGGATCTGTTTCTCCAGACCGCACTAACTTAGGTAGAAACAAGAGTGAGGATCCACTACCTCTTTGCACCCTCCTTGGGTCCCTCGGTAATTATGTCCCAGCCAGCTTTTCCCACCAGCCCACCCAACAAGCCTGGGCTCGCCTACATCTCTGGATAAAAGCAGTTTAAGCCAAAGGGAGAGACAGTTACTAATGAAAGAGCCCACGTGCTGCAGAGCGGCTGGACCGATGTGTCCAATTACGGAGCCGGAGCTCTAGGCGCATGCCCTAGAGCCAGTGCTCTGCGACAACAGAGGCCGCTGCGATGGGAGGCCCACACGGGCCAAAGAACAAAGATGGATGAAAATGAATAAATGAAAGACCAATAGAAGCGGCCAAAAAAAAAAAAAAAAAAAACAGAAATAAACCTACATTTGCCTGCCCCAAAGACAGTCTCTCCTCACCCCAGTTCACAGCTCCAGTCTTACGGGAGACACATGACCTGCCCCCACTTTTGCCCTGTTTACACTGTCAGAGACAAAATAGAAACCTCCCCGACACACCCAGGTTGCTGTAAGGGAGAGGAGACAAGAGAAGGTGTACTGGGTGGTGTTTTGGTGTAAAGAGTGTTGGTACATGTTTCTTGAATTCTCTCCCTCATCTTGTGCCAACCGCGTGGTTCCCTAGGCCTTGAGGATGCCCCCTCTTTTGAAAGGTAATTTGGGAAGTAGTCACTGAACAGCCCAGGCAGCTCCGCCAGACCTCCATGGAGAAGGAAGCTACCTGGGTCCTCAGAGCTCATAAGTGTCCCAGACTTGTTCACAAAAAGAGACCAGACTGTTTGGAACCAAAGCCTGGTTAGTAATAATAGCAGTGAGATTATGTATGTCGTTTAAGCCAGCCTGGACTGAGGTGCTGATTTGGGGACACACTGGTCCCACTGTATGTCTTTTGTGGAGACAGTCCTAACAAAGGCTATACAGCAATGTTTACTAACTTTATTTTGGTGGATGCTATGAAAATGTAGGACTCTAGGTTAGTAAAATCACACCTACTCCATATGGTCCTGTTTTCACAATTGAACAAGTAGCTGGTATGTGTTGTCTAGATGAAATGTTTGGGATCTGTTTCTCCAGACCGCACTAACTTAGGTAGAAACAAGAGTGAGGATCCACTACCTCTTTGCACCCTCCTTGGGTCCCTCGGTAATTATGTCCCAGCCAGCTTTTCCCACCAGCCCACCCAACAAGCCTGGGCTCGCCTACATCTCTGGATAAAAGCAGTTTAAGCCAAAGGGAGAGACAGTTACTATGTATGTGAAAAGTGCTTTGTGAACTGCCACAAAACAATGCAAATATCCGCTGAGGTTGTTAGGTTGCTTATGGACTGCTTAGCAACTAAGAATACACTGAACTATAATATAAAGGCAAATGTCTTTTCTTCCCCCATGTAGCTCTTTCAGGAAAGAGTTGCTCTTATAAGCCACTGGTTTGATCTCTGGACTAACAAGCAACGTCAAGAATTCTTATTCACGATTTTTTTACGATGCTCTAAACCACAACTAAGGTAAAATGTAGCCTAAGAATGTAATCAAAGAAAATTAAATATCATACAATGCTCGCACCAACAAAGCAATTGATATTTTAAGGTATATAAGCAATCTTTTCTAGTGCTGCTTCTTCTTTGAGGGTGGAATAGGGCCTTAGGGAGCTTGAACACCTTCATACCATAGTAGGGTGTTTAGTTTCCACGAAAAGTTATAAAGAGCTTCAGTCAGTGAATTTTTAGTGTTCTTTTAGTGTATTAAATTCTCCTTGGAACTATCAGATATTTCAAGTTGGTACTCCAAAATATTTGTCACAAGAATGGATGGATCCAACCAATATCTGAGATGTGACAGTGGCAACAACATTTAGTAATATGGACAAGACTTACACAGCAGTGGTCACTGATTACTGTTAAGTCCTGGTTCTTAATTCTTTCCCTTACATACTATTATGTCTGTAATTTATTTTAAAATGTCCAGCATGATTGGTGTGACACGTGAAAATGCCAAGTGCCATTGCACCCAGGAGCAGCTAGTGTTCGATCCAGTTAGTACTCTTGGGTTGGTTAGCTAGAACTTTTTTTTAATTTATTTTAAAATGTAGGACTCTAGGTTAAAAGTAACAATGTTTACTAACTTTATTTTGGTGGATGCTATGAAAATGTAGGACTCTAGGTTAGTAAAATCACACCTACTCCATATGGTCCTGTTTTCACAATTGAACAAGTAGCTGGTATGTGTTGTCTAGATGAAATGTTTGGGATCTGTTTCTCCAGACCGCACTAACTTAGGTAGAAACAAGAGTGAGGATCCACTACCTCTTTGCACCCTCCTTGGGTCCCTCGGTAATTATGTCCCAGCCAGCTTTTCCCACCAGCCCACCCAACAAGCCTGGGCTCGCCTACATCTCTGGATAAAAGCAGTTTAAGCCAAAGGGAGAGACAGTTACTATGTATGTGAAAAGTGCTTTGTGAACTGCCACAAAACAATGCAAATATCCGCTGAGGTTGTTAGGTTGCTTATGGACTGCTTAGCAACTAAGAATACACTGAACTATAATATAAAGGCAAATGTCTTTTCTTCCCCCATGTAGCTCTTTCAGGAAAGAGTTGCTCTTATAAGCCACTGGTTTGATCTCTGGACTAACAAGCAACGTCAAGAATTCTTATTCACGATTTTTTTACGATGCTCTAAACCACAACTAAGGTAAAATGTAGCCTAAGAATGTAATCAAAGAAAATTAAATATCATACAATGCTCGCACCAACAAAGCAATTGATATTTTAAGGTATATAAGCAATCTTTTCTAGTGCTGCTTCTTCTTTGAGGGTGGAATAGGGCCTTAGGGAGCTTGAACACCTTCATACCATAGTAGGGTGTTTAGTTTCCACGAAAAGTTATAAAGAGCTTCAGTCAGTGAATTTTTAGTGTTCTTTTAGTGTATTAAATTCTCCTTGGAACTATCAGATATTTCAAGTTGGTACTCCAAAATATTTGTCACAAGAATGGATGGATCCAACCAATATCTGAGATGTGACAGTGGCAACAACATTTAGTAATATGGACAAGACTTACACAGCAGTGGTCACTGATTACTGTTAAGTCCTGGTTCTTAATTCTTTCCCTTACATACTATTATGTCTGTAATTTATTTTAAAATGTCCAGCATGATTGGTGTGACACGTGAAAATGCCAAGTGCCATTACACCCAGGAGCAGCTAGTGTTCCGATCCAGTTAGTACTCTTGGGTTGGTTAGCTAGAACTGTATTGGGAAGGTTAAAATGTATTAGTTGTTACCAGATACTTTGCTAATTTGCCTATCAAATATCAGGCGTTAGTTTTTATCAGAGCAACCTGTGGCATAACTTGCCAGATGAATGCTAGAAATGGCTTGTCTTTGGTGAAATTAAAGGTATTCGAATATGTGGACTGACCAAGATATTTGAAAGAGCCTCTGGTATGCCTGGACCCAGTTGAAGAATCCAGATGGACTGGAAGGTGCTCATAAGGATGAATTCATCTCCCCACAATGGCCTTGTCTGCCTGTGGGATCTCTGGTAGCCGGAGGGTAGTGACAGAATCCTTTTTCTGGAACGTTTTTTCTTTCTCAATTGAGTAAACCTTTTACCCGAGGGTCGGAGAGCTGGGGTTTGGTCAGACTTACAGAGGAGACTACGTGAAGTGGTTTGGGAAACTCCAGGTAGGGCATCATTTGTTATTTGCACTACAAGCTGGTGGTGAGGTTTGCGGGGGGGACAGGCTATCCTTTGAACGTCGTAGGTAGTTACCAAAAGGTATCTGAGAGTTGCATGAGAACAAACTGGCTACTTTTAGTTTACAGCATCTGCTTCTCACCCTTTCTTATGCTTTCCTCTGCCCCATCTCTTTCAATCAACCATTTCATCTCATCTCTATGAACTCACCTTTTCAAACCGTGACAGGGCCTTAGGGAGCTTGAACACCTTCATACCATAGTAGGGTGTTTAGTTTCCACGAAAAGTTATAAAGAGCTTCAGTCAGTGAATTTTTAGTGTTCTTTTAGTGTATTAAATTCTCCTTGGAACTATCAGATATTTCAAGTTGGTACTCCAAAATATTTGTCACAAGAATGGATGGATCCAACCAATATCTGAGATGTGACAGTGGCAACAACATTTAGTAATATGGACAAGACTTACACAGCAGTGGTCACTGATTACTGTTAAGTCCTGGTTCTTAATTCTTTCCCTTACATACTATTATGTCTGTAATTTATTTTAAAATGTCCAGCATGATTGGTGTGACACGTGAAAATGCCAAGTGCCATTACACCCAGGAGCAGCTAGTGTTCCGATCCAGTTAGTACTCTTGGGTTGGTTAGCTAGAACTGTATTGGGAAGGTTAAAATGTATTAGTTGTTACCAGATACTTTGCTAATTTGCCTATCAAATATCAGGCGTTAGTTTTATCAGAGCAACCTGTGGCATAACTTGCCAGATGAATGCTAGAAATGGCTTGTCTTTGGTGAAATTAAAGGTATTCGAATATGTGGACTGACCAAGATATTTGAAAGAGCCTCTGGTATGCCTGGACCCAGTTGAAGAATCCAGATGGACTGGAAGGTGCTCATAAGGATGAATTCATCTCCCCACAATGGCCTTGTCTGCCTGTGGGATCTCTGGTAGCCGGAGGGTAGTGACAGAATCCTTTTTCTGGAACGTTTTTTCTTTCTCAATTGAGTAAACCTTTTACCCGAGGGTCGGAGAGCTGGGGTTTGGTCAGACTTACAGAGGAGACTACGTGAAGTGGTTTGGGAAACTCCAGGTAGGGCATCATTTGTTATTTGCACTACAAGCTGGTGGTGAGGTTTGCGGGGGGGACAGGCTATCCTTTGAACGTCGTAGGTAGTTACCAAAAGGTATCTGAGAGTTGCATGAGAACAAACTGGCTACTTTTAGTTTACAGCATCTGCTTCTCACCCTTTCTTATGCTTTCCTCTGCCCCATCTCTTTCAATCAACCATTTCATCTCATCTCCTATGAACTCACCTTTTTCACTGACAGCTTTCTGTGCCTCCGTTGGCCCATAATGGATTGTTCCTGATAGAGTCACCGGAGAGAGACAGCTGTCTTCTCCCATCACCAGGCTGTGTTGAAAGAGGCTGCAAAGACAGGTCACAGAGAAAGAGGCTCTTCAGTCAATGCTTAAAAATCAGGGAGAAGGGACATTATTATGGTAGTTATTGGCTAGGTTTCCTTTGGCTCCAACTTTGCAGCTTTCAAGATAAAAAAAAAAAGAAACAACAGCCCAAATCTTACATCCATAATTGCTTTGTGGGCCATCATGTTCCAGTCTTGTGCAAAGTGAGCAATTTTAGTTGTAACCACTGGAGGTCATTAGTGATCTTGTGGTATATTTTGAGGCTCATTAACATTAGGCTGGACATGTTTTTCACTGGAAGCTTCATCCATTGTCTGGTACCTGAATTCTTCTTTTTGTGGGACAGGGATATAGAAGTAACCAGTTCGTTGAAATCTCTCTGCTTTGTTGGACATCAGTTTCTGCAGAGCTGCATGTATTTCACAGTCCTGTGAAGCTGTGCTTACACGTCCTGGACTACTGACTTTGGGGGAAATCTCATGTCAGTTTCTGGTCTCTAAGCCTGGCATCCTGAAACCAGAATCTCCCATTCGTGGCGGAGGTTGTTATTGCCACACATCAGTCAGTTCACTCCCCACAATCTGGACAAAGTCTCTCTTGCACTACTTTCTCCCAGCTTTTTGGGTCCGTCATTTCTTCTCTCTTACAGACAGTTGCAGATACTGTGGGCAGCCATGTCTAATCGAATTTGAGCCATACTTGATTTTAATTAAATTGAAAAGCCCAACTCATTTTCATTTTCAGTTTGAAGCTAATGCAATAAATTTTAAAGCATCTTTATTGAGATATAATACTCGTACATAAAACTCATCCATCTGAGGGACACAGTTCAATGGATTTTGTACATTCGCCGAGTTAGGCAACCATCCGCATGATCCATCACCCACAAAAGAAACCCCCTAAACAAAAAGCAAGCCCCTGTCTGTTAGCAGTCACTTCCCATTCTAACCCATCTCCAGCGTCAGCCATGCACAACCACTCACTCATTTTCTTTCTCTATAAATATGCCTATTCTGAACTTTTCATATAAATGGATTCATACAATATGTGGCCTTTTGTGGCTGCCTACTTTCATAATGTTCTCAAGGTGTCCCTATTTTATAGCACGTATCAGTACTTTCATTTTTATCACCAAATAAGACTCCATGATATGAATATGCCATATTTCATTTATTCCCCAGTTGATGGAATTTGGGTTGTTTCTACATTTTGGCTACTGTAAATAAGGCTGCTCTAAACATCTGCTTAAAAGTTTTTCTAAATGGATGCTTTATTTCTTTTAGGTATATAACTAGAAATGGAATTGCTGATTCAAGTGGCAACACTAGAATCAACTTTTAACTATTATTTCTTCTGAATTATGTTTACTGCTCTAGTCCCTCTTCCCCCATAACTCTGAATAAGCTTGTGACTAAAAGAGAGAATTTAGGATTATTTGAATGCCTGAAATCTCTGTATGTAAGCCCAGTTATTTTTGTGTAATATCTTCTTTTCAAGGCAGAAAAGCCAAAGTTTAAGATGCTTTGCTTTATAATTTCTAAATAACTTTGTTTTAATTCAGGCAATTATAAAACTTATATAGGATATTAAAGTTTTGGTCAGAAATATGTTGTCACAGCTTTTATTAAATGTTTCTTCTTAATCTCTATGAGATATATTCATATATTGAATGTTTTCCTGTCCTAATAAATATTCCATATTGTTAAGAGTTTGGAAATTTTCTTATAATATTTAAGACATTTTTCAAAGTTCACCTTCTTAAACCTCCCCTCTGTCAAGTTTTCCCTCTCACCTCAACTTTGATGTCACCTCTGTGCTCAGATTTCACCCCATGACTTTTAGAAATCTCCATCATGGCATTTCCCACTGTACGTTATGCTTATCTGGCCACATGTCTGGTGGCTTCCAGTAGTGATGTCCCCATGCCGCTTGCCTAGGGTGACCTTTCCTGTGACTCCTTGAAGGAAACTGGGCTGTTTATGTCTGTCATGCTTGGAGAAACCTATGAGAAGTCTGAATCAGTCTCCTAGTAACACTGGTGGGACCGGTTTCAAATTGCTTCTGTTCAGCCAGAGCTAATACCTCCTACAAAGGCCTTTCATTCCAGGCTGAAGCTGTTCAAGCTTGTAGCTTTTCCTGGTGGGTGGGGCAATACTCATGATTTATGTAACTGCATTCCCCAGACTTGAGAGTCCCTTGGAGAGCAAGGAGATCAAATCAAACCAGTCGATTCTAAAGGAAATCAACCCTGAATATTCATTGGAAGGACTGATGCTGAAGTTGAAGCTCCAATACTTTGGCCACTTGATATGAAGAGCTGACTCACTGGGAAAGACCCTTATACTGGGAAAGACTGAGGGCAAGAGGAGAGGGGGCATTACAGGACAAGATGGTTGGATGGCATCACCAACTCAATGAACATGAGTTTGGGCAAACTCCAGGAGACAGTGAAGGACAGGGGAGTCTGATGTGCTGCAGTCCATGGGGTGGCAAAGAGTTGAACAAGATATAGCAACAACAGCATTCCCCAAACACATAGTTGGAGTGTGTGTGTGTGTGTGTGTGTGTAGAGGGAAATCACAGTCAAATAAGGATTAGTTCTTGTCATTCATCACCATTCAAGTCACCTTGAAATGGGGTTAGAGGGCAGAAAAATGTATCCAACCCATGTATAGTTAAGAGGGAACATTCCCCCATTACTCTTGTCTCACTTCACCCACTCACCCCTCTCCCAAAGAGTCGCTGGGAGGGCTCGGTTGAAGATGTTTATCTCAATTGTTATCTCTGAGGAAATCTAGTGCATACATTTTTCAGAGACAGTATACTTCTAGATTAACCTTAGAACAGCTACATCACGCTGAGTTACTGTCGTCCATTTGAAAGAAGGATGTTTCTGTGTGGAAGTGTTGGAGAGGAGAGGAGAGTACTCAGAGACACATTGTTTTCTTTATATCCAAGACGAGTCTGGAGAGGTGGGTCACCCTGATTCTTCCTCCCCTCAGCCCCTTATTCTGGACATAGTGGGTTGGGGTTTTCTGTAGGTTATTACAGAAAACTCAAACTTTTCAACCAACCCAATATTTCTGTCCTTTCACACAGATCAGATGGTTATAGAAAACCACATGAAATATTAGCATTTGTTTTGGAGATAGCTTATAGGGGTTGATAAAGCTAAGAAATAAAATCCTGAAGTTTAAAAGAAAAGGAGAAACTTAACCCCAAAGCTGTTTTACTGGGTGGGGGGTGGGGATAGAGGAAGGGTGGGTGGTAGGAAAGTCATTGGCTTACATTAGACAAAGTCCCTGCACTTGCAATCCTCACTTCCTGTTTCTCCCTTTGTAATGTTTCATTCTCTTTACAGCGCTATCTCCACCTGCCATTCTGTTATACACAGTAGAAGTTGCTCGTTCATTTACTGTCTGCCTGTTGTATTAGAAGACTACTCAATGAGGGCAGGAACTTATTCTGCTATCTCTTTCCATCCCTAGTACTTAATACTTGGTTCATAGTAGCCATTCAACAAATGCTTGTTTGAATGAAGGAAGGTGTGTTAAACACTCCTATTATAATAATTTAAAAAATAACCAGGAAAAAAAATCTTCCTTTGGTAATTCTTTAGGGGGAAGGACTTTTTTCAAGATAGTACAAGTTCTGGAATATAGGGTATTACTAATACTTTGCTTCATTGAAGACTTTTCATTTTGTAATCAATTTCAAGACTTCTATGAAGCAATTCCAAAAGGAATTATGTATAGTAATAATACCCAAGTGTATTACATATTGTACACCTCCAAGGGGTGCTATTTCACTCTGTCAGTTGTGTGAATGGCATCTACTACACTTGTTTATTGCACAGCCTCCCAAATGTAGCAGCCCTGATAATATTCCAGCCATTTATAAAGTACATGATATCAGCGTCCAGATCTACCAAGTGTCCTTTACCCTCTGTGTAGGAAGAGTCAAGCGCACAGATAATTGATTGGAAAATGGAGACAAGGTTTTGAGAAACTATTTGTCTCTGTATTTAACAGTCTCTTTAAGAAATTCTCAGGAGGGTTGTGACAGAGTGAGAGTAGAAGTAGGGTTTCCCCGATGGCTCAGTAGGAAAGAATCTGCCTGCCAATGCAAGAGACACGAGTTCAATTCCAGAAAAACCCAATATGCCAAGGAGCAACTAAGCCCATGAGACACAGTGATTGAGCTCATGTGCCACAACTTGTGAAGTGCATACTCCTTAGAGCCTGTGCTCTGCAACAAGAGAAGCCATGGCATTGAGAAGCCCAAGCACCACAACTAGAGAGAAGCTCCCACTTGCCACAACTAGAGAAAAGTCTGTGCAGCAATTAAGACCCAGCACAGTCAAAAATAAATAAATAAAATTTTTTACAAAGAGGTGCAGTGGCTGCCCGTGACACCTAAATGGCTAAAAATCTTAGTAGCAGAAGAATGTTCTCATTACACGCATAATGAATGTTCAGTGAACGCCTGTCATCTTTTCTCCTGCCTTCTCTATATATTCTTTTGATGTCATGGTCAGAAGGCTTTCAAGTGCAAATAAAAGAAATGGAATTCAAACCAGCCTAAGAAGAAAAGGGTATTTGTTGAGTTAAGATTTGTACAGCTTCAGGCTGTTGCACAGTCGCATATTGAAACAATGTTCCCATGACTCTCTTGCCCTTCTCTCAGCTCTGCTTCCCTTGTATGTTGCATAAAATTATAAAGATAAGCACAAGACCCTTACAAAGGAAATTAGAAATCTATATTAAAAGGCTGTAGAAAAAAACCCTGGGTAAATAGAGAGAGATGGTACATTTAAATTCATCTTAAATTTTCTCCACATGAATCCTTCAATTCAGTTTACTCCCTGTACAAATCCCCAAAGAGTATTTTCTTATAAACTTTGAGAAACTGATTCAAGCTAACCTGGAAAAGAAAATGAACTACAACAGATATGTAAAAGAAAAGAATATAGCGAAGAGCCCCCAAGCCCCTAATATTCCAGCCATTTATAAAGTACATGATATCAGCGTCCAGATCTACCAAGTGTCCTTTACCCTCTGTGTAGGAAGAGTCAAGGAATAATTGATTGGAAAATGGAGAAAGGTTTTGAGAAACTATTTGTCTCTGTATTTAACAGTCTCTTTAAGAAATTCTCAGGAGGGTTGTGACAGAGTGAGAGTAGAAGTAGGGTTTCCCCGATGGCTCAGTAGGAAAGAATCTGCCTGCCAATGCAAGAGACACGAGTTCAATTCCAGAAAAACCCAATATGCCAAGGAGCAACTAAGCCCATGAGACACAGTGATTGAGCTCATGTGCCACAACTTGTGAAGTGCATACTCCTTAGAGCCTGTGCTCTGCAACAAGAGAAGCCATGGCATTGAGAAGCCCAAGCACCACAACTAGAGAGAAGCTCCCACTTGCCACAACTAGAGAAAAGTCTGTGCAGCAATTAAGACCCAGCACAGTCAAAAATAAATAAATAAAATTTTTTACAAAGAGGTGCAGTGGCTGCCCGTGACACCTAAATGGCTAAAAATCTTAGTAGCAGAAGAATGTTCTCATTACACGCATAATGAATGTTCAGTGAACGCCTGTCATCTTTTCTCCTGCCTTCTCTATATATTCTTTTGATGTCATGGTCAGAAGGCTTTCAAGTGCAAATAAAAGAAATGGAATTCAAACCAGCCTAAGAAGAAAAGGGTATTTGTTGAGTTAAGATTTGTACAGCTTCAGGCTGTTGCACAGTCTGCATATTGAAACAATGTTCCCATGACTCTCTTGCCCTTCTCTCAGCTCTGCTTCCCTTGTATGTTGCATAAAATTATAAAGATAAGCACAAGACCCTTACAAAGGAAATTAGAAATCTATATTAAAAGGCTGTAGAAAAAAACCCTGGGTAAATAGAGAGAGATGGTACATTTAAATTCATCTTAAATTTTCTCCACATGAATCCTTCAATTCAGTTTACTCCCTGTACAAATCCCCAAAGAGTATTTTCTTATAAACTTTGAGAAACTGATTCGCAAGCTAACCTGGAAAAGAAAATGAACTACAACAGATATGAAAATTTTAAATATAAAGAAAAAGAATTAGTAAAAGTTGTACTACCAGATATTAAAATCACTTTTATCTATTTACAAGATACCTCCATGTAGTATCTCAAGTGTAGAGGACTCAAGGTAAGTAAATGCTCTGAAGGGAAGGGAAAAGGCAGCTGGCTATAAAGGTTGGGTCGATCAGAAGCTTGGGCCACTGAATGGAGGTTCTTCTTTTTCCTGCATCAATTCCTGTTTAATGGGCTAGACACTGTCCAACACACACACACACACACACACGCACACACACACACACGCACACACTGCCCACACCATTCCTCTTTCTTTTTATCTTCTTGACAAAGCCCTCCCTGCTCCTAGGTATCCTGTGCTTCAGGGGTGGTGGGTCACTCTGACGCCCAAAGAGTGAGTCACAGCAGGACAGAATCATGATCTTCCCTCCTGCTTTAGGAACCTCCTGGTTTAGGAAAGGGCATGCAGATGTTAAAGCTGCTCAAGGAAACACAAGTGAGTGGCTGCTAGCATTTCTGGAAGATTTCTTTACTCTCAAAGGGAAAACTTGAGGAATGGACATGCCCTCTTCTGCCCCATAGCCTGTAGTCTGTTGTGTGCAGATCTCTGCTTACGGTAGTCAGTCATGCAGGAATGATTTCAGAGAAGAAATTTAAGGACTAAAACAAACTACTGAGCAGGCAAAGTAGAAATACAGAAAATCCTTGACCTTTGACGACTCTGAGCTCTTGAATTCACCAACCCTGGAGCTGCCCTGATTTTCCTATTTAAGAAAAGAGAAAGGAAGATAAATTGAGTTAAGATTTGTACAGCTTCAGGCTGTTGCACAGTCCATATTGAAACAATGTTCCCATGACTCTCTTGCCCTTCTCTCAGCTCTGCTTCCTTGTATGTTGCATAAAATTATAAAGATAAGCACAAGACCCTTACAAAGGAAATTAGAAATCTATATTAAAAGGCTGTAGAAAAAAACCCTGGGTAAATAGAGAGAGATGGTACATTTAAATTCATCTTAAATTTTCTCCACATGAATCCTTCAATTCAGTTTACTCCCTGTACAAATCCCCAAAGAGTATTTTCTTATAAACTTTGAGAAACTGATTCGCAAGCTAACCTGGAAAAGAAAATGAACTACAACAGATATGAAAATTTTAAATATAAAGAAAAAGAATTAGTAAAAGTTGTACTACCAGATATTAAAATCACTTTTATCTATTTACAAGATACCTCCATGTAGTATCTCAAGTGTAGAGGACTCAAGGTAAGTAAATGCTCTGAAGGGAAGGGAAAAGGCAGCTGGCTATAAAGGTTGGGTCGATCAGAAGCTTGGGCCACTGAATGGAGGTTCTTCTTTTTCCTGCATCAATTCCTGTTTAATGGGCTAGACACTGTCCAACACACACACACACACACACACGCACACACACACACACACGCACACACTGCCCACACCATTCCTCACTTTCATCTTCTTGACAAAGCCCTCCCTGCTCCTAGGTATCCTGTGCTTCAGGGGTGGTGGGTCACTCTGACGCCCAAAGAGTGAGTCACAGCAGGACAGAATCATGATCTTCCCTCCTGCTTTAGGAACCTCCTGGTTTAGGAAAGGGCATGCAGATGTTAAAGCTGCTCAAGGAAACACAAGTGAGTGGCTGCTAGCATTTCTGGAAGATTTCTTTACTCTCAAAGGGAAAACTTGAGGAATGGACATGCCCTCTTCTGCCCCATAGCCTGTAGTCTGTTGTGTGCAGATCTCTGCTTACGGTAGTCAGTCATGCAGGAATGATTTCAGAGAATAAATTTAAGGACTAAAACAAACTACTGAGCAGGCAAAGTAGAAATACAGAAAATCCTTGACCTTTGACGACTCTGAGCTCTTGAATTCACCAACCCTGGAGCTGCCCTGATTTTCCTATTTAAGAAAAGAGAAAGGAAGATAAATAGGTTTTAATGTGGTCCATAATAGTCCATTTATCTATTTGTCTCTCTCTTGTCATATCAATTCTCCAGGATCTAGCAAAGAACCAGATAGATTTGGAAAAACAAAAACCACGTAGCAATCAAACTGATGTCCTTTACATAATAGGACAGAGCCTGTCAGATCTTCATGCAGAGTTTAAGTATTTAATTGATTCAGGGCTTCAAATAGGATTATACATTCTTCTAAGGACACCATGCATGTATTCAACATTTTGCATCTGTTTGCATCAGCATCAGGATCTGCTAGGCTGCCTCTTCTACCAACAGGAAGTCAGGTTAACTAGCATTGAGGAGGGTGACCCCATTCGAGTCACTTGGAATTTGTTAGAACAGGAATTATGAGCCTCACCCGTAGACCTTTTGGCTCAATACACCTGGGGTGGGGCTGAGGAAGCTGTTTTTACCATGTTCTCAAGGTGATCTGGTCTATTAGTCAAGTGCGTAACACAAGGCCTGGGTGACCTGAAGGCTTCTTCCACCTCTTCATCTATCCCTTCTTGGAGGCAAAGACGAGGACCGTATAAGCGTCCTGTCTCTTCCATTATCAACTAACAAAGCAAAATTATTCAGTTTCTGTAAGTTTTTCATCTTTCACTTCTGATGTTTCTTAGTGGTTTTAGAATGTTTCACTGTAAGTACCCTTCAACTTGACACAAAGAAAACAAGAAATATATTACTCTCAAGTAATTGGAAAACCCAGAGGTAAGTTTGGCTACAGTTGAAGCTTGATTCAGAGGTTCAGTAATGAAAGCAATGACTTGTTTTCTTATGCTCCTCTGCTCTACCCCTGGCAGTTATGGCTTCACTATTATGGTTCCTCAGTTGTATCCAGAAAAGAAAATTTCTTTCCTTGGTTTCACTCTGATTGGACTAGTTTAGGTCCATAACCATTTCTTCCTGTGGCTGTGGCCATGGGATTGACCCACATGAATATAACTAGCCTTGACCATGTGATTTTTGGAGTCAGGGATGGAGTCAGCACCCACAGAATCATATGGACCACCAAGTAGGAAATGAGGTTATTTTCTCTAAAGAAGGGGCTTCCCTGGTGGTTCAGATGTTAAAAGAACCTGCCTGCAATGCAGAAGACCTGGCTTTGATCCCTGGATCGGGAATATCCCCTGGAGAAGGGACAAGTACCCACTCCAATATTCTTGCCTGGAAAACTCCATGGACAGAGGAGCCTGGCGGGCTACAGTCCATGGGGTCGCAAAGCGTCAGAATTGACTGAATGACTTTCACTCACTTACTATCTAAAGAAGAGGAAGTAAATGATGGATGCCGAAAGCTAGTCTATTCATTGAGCATTCACCAGGTATCTACCAAGGGTCTACAATCTACCAAGCACAGTTCTGGGTTCATGAGATTCAACACTAAACAGAGTGTAAAAGACTCCTACCCTCTGAAGTTCATATTCCAGTAGACTAAAACTTGTCCTAAAATGGGAAAAGAGGAATGCCCATGAGTCTCACTATATATATGATACTACAACATAGCATTACTAGAAATATTTGAGGGTGTTTTGCATGTCTTACAAGTTAGAGAATCGTGGAAGACTGGGTAATTGTCTCCAAATATCTTCAGGCCCTCATCCGTGGATCCTATGAATGTTATCTTGTATAGAGGAGAGAAAGGACTTTGCAGATATGATTAAGGATTTGTGATGAGGAGATCACCCTGCATTATTGGGGCTCAACATAAACTCAGTGGTCCTTCTAAGGGATTCAATAGACCTCAGAACCAGAAGAGAATATAATGTGATGATGGAAGAAATGGAGAGATTTGGAGTGTCAATGCTGCAGGCTTTGAAGGTACAGAAAGGGAACCTGAGCTAAGGAAAACGGGCAGCTACTAGAACCTGAAAATGATAAGAAAACAAATCTCCCCTTACAGCTTCCAGAAGAAACCCAGCCCTGCCAACATGCTATAGCCCAGTGTAAATGAATTCAGACTTGTGATCTCAGAACTCTGAGAGAACATATGTGTACTGCTTTAAGCCATTAAGATGGTGGTAATTTGTTTTGACAAGAAAATTAATACAAGAAGTGATTTTTCTCTTCCTAGTTTTTCAACTTTTTTCATCCTTTATTCTAATTTGCACAAATCTATTTACCTGCTGCTAAGTTACAAGCACCCTATAAGGTTCAGGGGACAGAGCAGCAAACAAGATAGCTGCTACACCTTTTTTTTAATGGGGCTTCTGGTCCAGTAGAAGAGAAAGACTTTAAAGGGTAAATGAGTCCAAAAAGATTTGAAGAGCAGTGAGAAAGGAAACACAAAAATTATGCTTAGGTCACTCTATAGTGTGCATCAAATGTAAAGGCTACAAATTTTGGAAAAGAATATGAGACAACATTTAGGAGGCAGGGCTCAGTGGTTGAATAGTAGCCTCCCATGGAAGAGTTTGAAGAGCAGGAATGGTCAGCCTGTTGGGAAGGTGAGAGGATTCTGGCAGTACCCAGAAATATCACCTCCCTAAACCACTAACGTCACCTCTGTGTTGCAAAACTAGCATTTCACAAGTCATGTGACTTGGATCTACCATGCTGGTTCCAGAGAAAGTTTCTTGCTCCTGCCTCCAGACCATATTTTGCTTTATTGGTCTCAAGTCATACAATAGTAAGAACCACACCAAGGGAAGTCATCCTACATTCCTATAATGATGTCAAGTCCAAGTGCATGCATTACCCTTTATTTTCCATAATCCAAAGGCAGATTTGGCCAACCACAGCAATATCAAAGAAATAGCAACAGTTGTGCAGAGTGACAAAAGAAAAGTAACTGGGACCTTATCCAGTCCAGGGGCTCAGGGAAGCATTCCCTGAGGATTTGACACTTGGGCTGGAATCTGACGGATGTGTAGGTGACAGACAAGCCAAGACTTGGAGGATGAGTGTTCCCCCTGGAGGGGACCACTTACATGAAAGCCATGGGCCTTTTTTGTCTATTCAATGCTATTATAAAATTAGGCGCGGGCTTCCCCTGGTGGTCCAGTGGATAAGGACACCGCCTTGCAGTGCAAGGGGCGCCGGTTCGATCCCTGGCCTGGGAAGATCCCACGTGCCGCGGAGCGGCTGGACTGATGTGTCCAATCACTGAGCTGGAGCTCTGGAGCGCATGCGCCCAGAGCTCGCTCTCTGCGACAACAGACGCCACCGCGATGGGAGGCCCACAGGAGCCAAAGAACAAACACGGATGAAAAATAGAGAAATGGAAGACCAACAGAAGTGGCCCGCCGGCTCCCCTCCCTCCCCAACCCAACCCCCGCCCAAAATAAATAAATAAATAAATCTTTAAAAAAAAAATTAGGCGCATTTGTAGACACATTGGAGTATGGGAATAAGCAAAACGAGGAAGATACCAATCACTCATAATTGTACCACTTAAATGTAACTTTCTCATTTCTTATGTTTTTATATAACCATTTAACTACTGATGAATTAACATATACAAGTTATTTTAAAATCTTAAAGAAACCTTTCAGTCACCACTCTTATTGCTGTGTCCACACCCAGCTTTGAACTCTCTTTCGCTGGAGACCTCAGCACACAGTTCTGCATTTTCTGTCCACTTCAGACCCAGGGGTTATTCTGTGCAGCACTGGCCTCCATGTGGAAATTCACCCAATGCAGACCACACCGTCAAGCATGTGTAAAGCCACCAGATAAGACAAGGAGGCGCTACCTAAACTGCTAGGAGGCAGGGACCTCTGCCAAGTCCACTCAGCCCTCTCCAGGCCGCCTCTCCAACCTGCTCTCTCAGTCATTTCATCGTAATCAAGGCAGCTTCTTTCAACTTCTTATCAGAAATTTTAGAACAGAAAACTATATTCAAGTTCTATATAACTAAGCCTTGTTATTTTTGCAAAGCACACATTGTGCATTGAACAGCACACTGCGAGGCATTATCATGAATTATTTAAATGAAGCTATCCTTGTCACAAGAAATGAGCAAAGCACATTTTGTTCATTGTCTCCTCACATGTTGTTATGTCTCTTCACGGATTACTTATTTTGCGACATTAACCAAAACGCAATGAGCCATAATGTCATTACTGCAAACCACCCTACTTCTCTGCTCCTCATGCACTGATTTTTTTTTTTTTAATGTGACTGAAGCATTTCCTTTCCCTCTTGCTTAAGATTCATTATACTTGAATGTGTCCTTGTAGCAATGCAGACTAGGAACAAATATAAAATGTGTAGTTAAGCTTTACTTTAAAAAGCAACACAGACTCAATTCTCTTTCACTTGGCTGCAATGGAACAGCAGATGCTAAAGTGGACGGGGACAAAGCCTTTGAAGATACTGAGACTTGCTTTTGGAAAGGAGGTGGAAAACATTTTTGTCTTGTGTCTGATTTTATTGATCTGTCTTAAGAGTTCCTAATGAGAGCAAAGTCTCTCTCAAGGGCCCGTGGGATGATTACTTGTCTCAGATGGTAAGGAGCTGAGGTCACAAATCCACTGGGATTAACTGTCCTTGGTGTTGTCAGTCTCATTTAGTTTGCATGTTAATCACTGTCACTTGTGGGACACTGTGGACACTATGTGTGGCCGGGACACGCACAACTCCATCCTTTGCCCTCCTGCTCACCGCCGATCTTCATTCTTTCCAGACCGCAGGTTCCAGACAGCTTCATTTAAATAATTCATCCTTTCCAGACCACTCTGTTCTGTCTCCAGTTATGCATGCACAGGGATCAAGAAAAAGCAGTGACTTAAAGTCAGGGAAGTAGAAACACACACAGATAATAGGCAGTCATTAAACCTTGGAACTGAAGCATATAGCTGCTTATTAAGAATGAAAAATGATAAAGCAAGTTTTTATATAATTTTTAATTTACATAGAGAAAAGCTGCAAAGTTAGTGCATTTAACTTCTTTAAACTTTTCATATGTATCCCTTGATTGCTAACCATTGTTCCCTCATTATTCTGAATATATGAGAGTGAGTGTTAAAATATAATTCCCCACTAAGCCTGAGCATTTTCACTATGTTTGCTAAAACACAAGTGCACTCGACTGAAAAATCACAGTACATCCTTCAATGTCAGGAGATCAGCATCAATGCAACACCAGTGTCCAATGCATAAATTCCATTCAATATTCCTGATTGTTGCAACAATGGCTTCTACAATAGTTTCCTTCTCAATCCAAAATCTAATCCAGGGCCATCTGTTGTATTTAGTTTTCATGTTTCTATATACATCATCAATATGGCCCCATTCCTCGGTTTTTTCCTTGTCTTTTCTTGATACTTTGAAGAGGACAGAGGTACTCCTTTGTTGATCGACCTTCAATGTGCGGTTGACTGATACTTTCTCAAGATTACTCTGAGGTCATACATTCTTGGCTGGAGTAACAGAGACCTGGTGTTATGTTCTTCTCAGTGGATCATATTGGGGGAATGATTTGTCAATTTGTTCCACTGTTCATGACCTTGACTTTACCACTTGGTTAAGATGGCTAATTATATTTTTTCTTTGTTAATTAATAAGCAAAAAGTATTTGAGTGATTAGTTTTAAATTAACAAAAAATATTTATGCAAGCATTTTTTTTTCCTCATGAAAGTTTTACCCACTAGTCTTTAGCACACATTAATGATTCCTATCTGAAGCACTTATTACTGTGATAGCTGGTGATTTTCTCTTTTCATAATTCCTTCTATATGTATGAATTGGTGCTCTGTTGCAAGGTAGAACATTTTCTTCTCACAGGACTTGAAATGAGGCTTCACTGGAACAAAACTTTTGTTAATTCATGGTCAGAACTGTCTCTGAGTCTAATGGATATTCAACCACCTTTTGGTGAGGGTAACTGAGGATTTTTTTTGTTCTTAACTGGAGGTACAATTTCCATTTTGCATTCAAACTTTCTGAGGCTTAACCCACTCTATGGAAATTTATTTCAGAGAAGGCCCCTTGCAGCATGTAATCTGCTCAGAGTCACTACTTTTCCTTCAATGAGTTAATCTATGTCCATTAGGACGCAGTAATAGGGCAGGAGTAGCTACTTAGTGAGAAAAAACTCTTGAAGTCCCAGGGGCCTTAGGAAAATGAGTTTTGGTAGGTTTTTATACTAAAGTTTCAATTTGTTGTAAGATTAGTCACAAGTGTCTGTAATTCTGCAGAGTTTGAGGGAACTCAGGGAGATTCAGGGAAGAGTTTGATTTACTGATATGTGGATTGCTATCTGGTGGCTTGTCACTGTAGCAGATGTTTATTGCTAATATATAAAGATGACAATCAGGTATTGTCTTTCGTGTGTCCAGCGCCAGCAGTACCTCCCTCATGGACCATGAAAGTTTTCTTCGGCCCAAGAACTATATGGCCTCCAAGATGATAACTTTAGTAGGGCCTTGGACTTTGTATCCATTCCAGATCTATCTGTGCTTAGTTGGCAAGCTTGTAAGAAGTTTTTTTGATGGATATCATATTTTGAAAGTTTTCTTTGTGGATATCATCTTAAGAAGTTACTGTTGAATATATTAACATACAATATAGCATATGTTTAATTCTTTCTTATTATGTAGTGGTAAACACTGAAATATTTGTGGATGAAATTACATGATGTCTTGGATTTGCTTTAAAATAATACAGGAGTGAGTGAGGAAGATGAGGAACAGGATATGGCAAAAACCAGACTGGCTCCAGAATTATTATTACTTAAATTAGTTAATGGGATCTTAATAGTATTACAAGTATTAGTGTGATAAAGACATTTTCAAATAAAAGGAAACTGACAGAATTTGTTGTAAGAAGACCTGCAATAAAGAAATGCTAAAGGAAGTTCTTCAGGTTAAGGAAATTGATACCAGGTGGAAAATGGATTTAAAAGCAGGATTGAAGAGCTCCGGAAATGATAAACGTGTGAGAAAATATAAACATTTGAAGTTATTGTAAAGATATGACTATTTAAAGTCATTTTAAAGATATATGACTATTTAAAGCAAAAACAATGTATTGTGAGATTTATAACATCCATTGATGCTCTGCATGTGTATACACTGGTCTTTAATTTTACATAAATATTAGCTTTATGTAGACTATGAAAAATTAAAGATGCACATCATACTTCCTAAAAACAACTTTCACATGTAGTGCCAAGATACCCTGAAAAGCTAATAAAGGAATTATAATAGAATACAAAAATGTTTGTTAATTCAAATTAAGGCAGAAGAGGAATAAAGTTTCATAAGACAGATGGGAAAATCAAACAACAAATAACAAAATTGAGACTTGGGCTCAACTATAACCTGTCAATCCTAAAGGAAATCAACTCTAAAATTCATTGGAAGAACAGATGGTGAAACTGAAGTTCCAGTACTTTGGCCACATGATATGAAAGGCTGACTCATTAGAAAAGACTGGGAAAGATTGAAAGCCAAAGAAGAAGAGGGTGGTAGAGATTAAGATGATTAGACAAGCATCACCAACTCAATGAATGAATTTGAGCAAACTCCAGGAGATAGTGAAGGACAGAGAAGTCTGGCATGCTGCAGTCCATGAGGTTGCAAAGAGCTGAGCATGACTTAGCAACTGAAAACACAACAGTGAGAATAATTCCCTAGAGAAGGAAGTGATAACCCACTCCGGGATTCTTGCCTGGGAAATCCGATGGATAGAGTATCATGGTGGGCTATAGTCTATGAGGTCACAAAAGAGTTGGACACAAATTAGCAACTGAGTACATAACAATAACTTTATTAAATATAAGCAGACTAAACCCCCAAATAAAGGCAATGATTGTCAAGTGAGCAAAAAGATAATCTCACTGTGTATTGACTTCAAAGGACACTCTTTTTTGTTAAATTATTAATTTATTTTTATTTTTCTTTGACAGTTTTGTTGTTTACCGCTTTACATAAACCAGAATCAGTCATAGGTATACCCTTGACCCCTCCCACCTGAAGCCCCCTTCCACCTCCCTCCCATTCCACTCCTCCAGGTTGTTGTTTAGCCCCTGTGTAAGTTCCCTTCGTCTTCCAGCATATTCACACTGGTTGTCTCTTTTACATATGATAATGTTAGTTTCCACGTGATCCTTCCCATACACATCACCCATCCCTCCCTCCCCCAAATGTCCACACATCTGTTTTCTATGTCTGTTTCTCCACTGCTGCTCTGTATATACATTTATCAGTACCGTCTTTCTAGATTCCATATACATGTCTTAGTATACTATATCCTTCTCTTTCTTAGTTCACTTTGTATAATAGGTTCTAAGTTCATTCACCTCATTAGAACTGTTTCAAATGCATTTCTTTCTTTTTTTTCTACTGGGGATGAGGGGATAGTTTCAGGATGATTCAAATGCATTACATTTGTTGAGCACTTTATTTCTATTATTATTACATCAGCCCCACCTCAGATCATTAGGCATTAGATTCTGGAACTTGTGGACCACTGTTGTACAGTATATGGCTCCAAACTCAGATGCATTTCTTTTTATGGCTGAGAAATATTTCATTGTATATATGTACCACATCTTATTTATCCATTCATTTGTCAATGGACATCTAGGTTGTTTCTATGTTCTAGCTATTGTAAAAATCGCTTCAGTGAACAATGGGTACCGTGGCACACCAGCCGGCTGCACAGAGAATAGCGGGTGTAACGAGACCTTAAGAAATACACTCATACAGACAGAGAAAAAGGATGGGAAGGGGTGCTCAAGGCCTCTTGGGCTAAGGCCCTGAGCACATTCAGCAGTCTGCTTTTATTGAGAGCAGAAGCCTCCAGATGTTTGCAGGGAATGATATTAGCACGGGTAGGGAGTCAGTCACAGCCCTGATCAATAATCACCCTCGTAACTCTATATCGCTTATATTATCTCCTTAACGGAAAAGACATACTACAGCTGGAGGGCAACAATACCAGCAAGAAGTTAAGGTGTCTGCACACCCACGGCGTTCCACACAAGCAGATCTCCCACCTGCTGCTGATCAGTATGACCCCGCTGATCAGTATGAGCCCATGTGAATCAAATCAACTTGTCTTTGTCTTAGATCTTTCATTTCCAAGATATTTTTCTCCTGGCTCAGCCAAAGTTGCAAAAACCTTCACTGGTTTGTTTTCCCACAATTGGGGTACATGTGTCTCTTTCAATTTTGATTTCCTCAGAGTATATGCCTGCTAGTGGGATTTCTGTGTCATACGGTGGTTCTATCTCCATACTGTCTTCCACAGTGGCTATATCAACTTACATTTCCACCCACAGTGCAAGAATGTTCTCTTTTTTCCACACCCTCTCCAGAATTTATTGGCTGTAGATTTTTTGATGATGGCCATTCTGATTGCTGTGAGGTGGTATCTTAGAGTTTTGGTTTGCATTTTTCTAATAATGAGTGACATTGAACATCTTTTGATGTGTTTTTTGGCCATGTGTATATCTTCTTTGGAGAGATGTCTGTTTAGGTCTTTCCCCATTTTTTGATTGGGTTGTTTGTTTTTACGATGTTGAGTTGTCTGAGCTCCTTGCATATTTTGGAAATTACTTCTTTGTCAGTTGTTTCATTTGCTATTATTTTCTCCCATTCTGAGGGTTATCTTTTCACCTTGTTTATAGCAAGGGACACTCTTCAAATATGACTTTTATTTTTTACCATGCCATGAAGTCATCAATTATGTTATGACTTCATCAAGAAGTCATAACATTTATAAATATTTACGTGCCAAACAACAGAGTTTCAAATTACATGAAACAAAAACTGACAGAATAGAACCAAAGAACAGGAAAACAGTAAGAAGACAGAATAACTGAGCAATCTTCTCATCCTCCTCAAACTAACATTTATAGTAAACTAGACACAACAATTTCCAAATCTATGTCATTTTTATGAGCAAAGTAACATTTATCAAGATACATTATTTCCTGGCCCACAAACTATTACTCAAAACACTTCAAAATTGTTAAAATCTTACTACATATATTATTTAATAACTGCAAAAATTTTGGGGATTGATAAAAATAAAATATCTAGTATGGAGATTCCTTAAAAATCTATGAATAAAACCACCACATGACCCAACAATCCCACTACTAGACCTATACCCTGAGGAAACCAAAATTGAAAAAGATACATGTACTCCATTGTTCATTGTAGCACTATTTACAATAGCTAGAACATGGAAGCAACCTAGATGTCCATCGACAGATGAATGGATAAAGAAGTTGTGGTACATATAAACAATGGAATATTACTCAGTCATAAAAAGGAATGCATTTGAGTCAGTTCTAATGAGGTGGATGAACCTAGAGTCTATCATACAGAGTGAAGTAAGTCAGAAAGAGAAAGATAAATATTTATACTAACACACACACATATATAGAGAGACTCTAGAAAGATGGTACTGAATTTACACAAGGCAGCAATGGAGAAACAGACATAGAGAACAGACTTATGGACATTGTGGGGAGGGAGGAGTGGGTGAGATGTATGGAAAGAGTAACATGGAAACTTACACTACCATATATAAAATAGATAATCACTGGTAACTGGCTGTTCAGACTAAAAGAATTCAAACAGGGCTCTGTGGAAGGCTAGAGGGGTGGAATGGGGAGGGAGGTGGGAGGGAAGTTCAATAGGGAGGGAACATATGTATGGGCTAATTCATGTTGATGTTTGGCAGGAAACAACAAAACTCTGTAAAGCTTTATCCTTCAATTAAAAGAACATATATCTAGAAAATTCCCAAATATTTAGAGATTAACAGCACTTATAAATAACCTATAGTCAAAGAAGAAAACCACAAGGCAAATTAGAAAATATTTCAAGTTGAATGACAATGAACACATGACACAGCTAAGCATGTGGACTGCAGCACAGCTTAGAAGGATAATATAACGTAAATAATTACGTTAAAGAAAAAAAGGATAGGATTTAAAATTAACAATCTAAATTTCAGCCTTAAAAAATGAGGGGGGAAATACAGGAAATTACACCCAAAGTAAGTTGAAGGAAAGAAATGATGAAGAGTGGAAATCAATAAAATAGAAAACAGACAAACAATGGAGAAAAACCATGGAAAGACCTTGATGTATTACAAATAGTAACAAAATTGATAAACTCTGAGGAAAAGTAACCAAGGAAAAGACTGAGAGAAAATGTGAATTACTAATATCAGGAATGAAAAAGGGAATGTAGCTATAGATTCTATAAACATCTAAAAAATATAAAATTATCAACAATTTTCATGAATAAGTTCAGTGCTTTAAGTAGTTTCATAGATTCTATATACACGGTACATAAATTGAGGGAATTTATGCTGTCCTTCTGATATGTATGCCTTTTATTTCTTTCTTTATCTAAGTGGCTAGGACCTCTATTTCATGTTAAAGTAGTGAGTATAGACAATCTTGCTTTGTCAGGAGGAAGGCATTTACTATTTCACAACTGATGGAGCTATAGATTTTTATTCTAGTTGTATTAGGAAGTCATTACAAGCTTTTACTTGCATGAGTGATATTATGTAATTTATATTAAAAAAATAACTTGGGCTACTGTTTGGAGATATCAGTGTTCTGAACTAAATTTCTGTATGTTTCTTTTTAGGGTTATCCAAGACTGGTTTTCAGAAAGGATGCAAGTGGCCAAAGTCGATTTCTCTACAGTGTTACCACGCTTCATTTCTTTATATATCTTTTCTTTTCTGAATCCAAAAGATTTGTGTGCAGCTGCACAAGTCAGCTGGCCTTGGAAATTTTTAACGGAACAGGTTTACCATTTCTCATTTTCTCGTAGTAGGCTCCAAATGCAATTGTCATTGGTAACGAGGCGATAAGGGTAGCTTCCTTCCCTGAAGATAATAACTGAGGGTGTCTGAACCATAATTAATTTATCCTTGAGAGAGAAAGATGGGGATGAATTAAATACACTAATTTATTTTATAAGTCAGGGGATGTACACTATTCTAACAATTCATGTAATTTTGATAATCTTTAAATACTTGATATAGTTATTCAAAAAATAATTTATCTTGGTTAAGAAGTCCAATATTTGTGGAAAATTATTTAAGCTTGGGTTTTTACATAATATTATTTTATTCATGATAACCCACCTCAAAAATTGCTATACAACCATGACTTTAATTGCTCCCTCTCTGGCTAACCTCTGTTGAAGAATATAAATTTAGATCTTCCACATCCTCTGCCATTAATTCTGCCTCCGGGCTGTTTATCTGCTCTTTTACTTTAAAAAGACTTAATGAAATGTAGTGGTAGGCACACTTTACATACAGGTCAATAATTTACTCTTTAAACTTGTACAACCTTTCCAGAATGGACTTTTGTTGGTATTCTGATCTCACAGAATACCTGGCTTTCAGTGAAGGGGCCGAATGGAAAGTCCTAGATTTATAGCATTTGTGAATCCAGGTTTAGGGTTCCTATGGTATATTGTTTCCTCTGTCCTTATATTTAAGGAACATTCTTGTAAACAGAATATGGTAGTAGTTTTCTTTTACCACTTGACAATCTTCACTTTTAGCCAGGGTCGTTTAGTCTGTTCATATATATGTGAATACTGATACATTTGGACTTAAGTCCACCATTTTACTCTTTTTATTTACTATTTTATACTTTGTTTTTTCTCCATGTCTTCTTTCAGATTAACTTAAATAGTTTTCAGGTTAATTATAAATTCTTTAGCAGTTCTTTCATGGCTACCATACAAATTACAGCATTCATTTCAGGGTTATTTTACCACCTCTGAGATAATGCAAGGAGCATAGGACCCTTTAACTCCATCTGCTCCCCTACTCAGTTTCTATGCTTTTATTCTCAAATATTTTAATTTTACACATACATACATATAAAACACATACATATTAAAATATATATTTAATATATATAATAATTTTATAATATATCTATGATATATCAAATATATATATACCTCATGAATCTTTATTATAATTGTTTTATTTAATAGACAGTCAGTATTTATTTACTAGTAACCACTTATTCTATTATCCTTCATACCTTTCTGCATCTCAATTTTTTCTTTGGGTATTAATTTTCTTCTGAATTCTCTTTAATATTATTTTTAGTACAGTTTATTGCTGACAGATTTGCTTAGTTTTTTTCTGAAAATGTCTTTATTTCACTTTCAAATTTGAAGGATATTTTCACTGGGAATTTGAACTCTAGGTTGGCAATTAATTTTTCAGTAGAACTTTGAAAATGTTCCATTGTTCTCTGGCTTTCATAATTTTCTTGAAAAGTAGGGGGTTTTATTGTTGGTCCTTGCAAGTTAATGTTTCTGTTTTCTCTAGCTGATTTTAGGATCTTTTTCCCTGTCTTTTGTTTTCTGCAATTAAGATCCCCTGGGGGAGGAAATGGCAACTCCAGTATGCTTGACCAGAAATCCCATGGATGGAGGAGCATAGTGGGACACAGTCCATGGAGTCACAGAGAGTCGGACATGACTGAGCACACATGCACAGAGGGGTGTGCGTGTGTGTTTTATCCTGTTTTGTATTTCGCACAGATTTATAAATTGGGGATTGAATGTCTTTTATCCGTTTTGCAAAGTTCTCAGATTCTGTCTCTTTATATATTGCTTTTTATCCACTTTCTTTTTCTTCTGGGTTTCAATATGATTGATTCACCATGTAGCATAAGTTTCATGTTGTCTTATGTGCCTTTCCCATCATTTTTGCCTTCAGTGTTTCAGTCTGGATTTTTCTTCTGCCCTAGCTTTCGGTTAACTAATTATCTCTTCAGATTTTAATTTGCTCTTAAACTGATCCCTTGAGTTCTTTGTTATTATATTTTTTGTCATTGTATCTTTCAGTTCTATAGTGTTGATCTGATTACTTTACCAAAATTTTTCACCCAGCCATTTAATTTCTTAAATATATTAACAATGTCTCTTTCTTTTTTTTTAAGTTCATGGCTGATAATTACAAGTTTTGGATCTCATGAGGGTCTCTATTTACCAGAAAAGAAAAGGAGAAAGAAATCTTGTCTTTTTGTGTGCCTGGTATTTTTGGTTGAGTACCAAATATTGAATATAAAGAATGGATGCAATAATTTGAGTCTCCAGATGATGTCTTCCTCCAGAGAGAACTTGCTTCTGCATCTGGTATTTGTGTATGCTAGGAATAAGCCCATTTTAATCCTACCAGAGAATGAGATATTTCAAAGGTAGTTTCATTCTAATTCCTTGTCATCCTTACTGAAAAGAATCTCAGCAAAAAGCTGTGTTACTACCAGGGCTATTCCCCTTTGTGGGCTCTGAATTTAAATTTGTTTTTTCTCTTCCCTGCGAGAATGCCTATAGTTCGTAACATTGCTTTTTTCCCCCTTAACATCTTCTAAGTCTTCCTGCTCTGCTTCTCAGTCTTAATTTTGTTTTGGAACTATCAAGTGCCTTGAAAAGGAAAGTGAGACCAAATCAGGATTTCCGTTTCCCTCCTATGGGGTCTTGGTTGCAAAAGTCCATATTGAATTGGTAGCTCAAGTAATAGTTTTATAGTGTTTTGTCTAGATATTTGATTAGATGAAGCCACATGAAATTTAATGTTTTCATATCACAAAACTGGTTATATATTGGCAATATTACATGGGTCAATCAAAGGTCTTCTCAATGTGAAGGCTGGTCTGAAACAAATTACTACACCATTACCAGAAGCAGAATTCTCAGAATCTAGGGTCAAAGTAACCAAATGCTATGGCAGCACTTAATCAAGTGCACAAAAATGACTAATACATATATTGTACGCTATATACATGCTCATAAAATAATATTTTTCCTGTGGAGTAAGGTATGCTTACTTCTCAGAGCCAAGCTTAGATGTCAAGTCAACTGCATTAGAAATCTTAATGGAATAAGAAAAAATTATCTGTGTGCCTGAAAAGATTATTGCTAGGAAACAGCCCTTGCAACTCATCTTTCTCATTTCCAAATGCTTATGATGCCCAATTCTTTGTTATTATATTTTTTGTCATTGTATCTTTCAGTTCTATAGTGTTGATCTGATTACTTTACCAAAATTTTTCACCCAGCCATTTAATTTCTTAAATATATTAACAATGTCTCTTTCTTTTTTTTTAAGTTCATGGCTGATAATTACAAGTTTTGGATCTCATGAGGGTCTCTATTTACCAGAAAAGAAAAGGAGAAAGAAATCTTGTCTTTTTGTGTGCCTGGTATTTTTGGTTGAGTACCAAATATTGAATATAAAGAATGGATGCAATAATTTGAGTCTCCAGATGATGTCTTCCTCCAGAGAGAACTTGCTTCTGCATCTGGTATTTGTGTATGCTAGGAATAAGCCCATTTTAATCCTACCAGAGAATGAGATATTTCAAAGGTAGTTTCATTCTAATTCCTTGTCATCCTTACTGAAAAGAATCTCAGCAAAAAGCTGTGTTACTACCAGGGCTATTCCCCTTTGTGGGCTCTGAATTTAAATTTGTTTTTTCTCTTCCCTGCGAGAATGCCTATAGTTCGTAACATTGCTTTTTTCCCCCTTAACATCTTCTAAGTCTTCCTGCTCTGCTTCTCAGTCTTAATTTTGTTTTGGAACTATCAAGTGCCTTGAAAAGGAAAGTGAGACCAAATCAGGATTTCCGTTTCCCTCCTATGGGGTCTTGGTTGCAAAAGTCCATATTGAATTGGTAGCTCAAGTAATAGTTTTATAGTGTTTTGTCTAGATATTTGATTAGATGAAGCCACATGAAATTTAATGTTTTCATATCACAAAACTGGTTATATATTGGCAATATTACATGGGTCAATCAAAGGTCTTCTCAATGTGAAGGCTGGTCTGAAACAAATTACTACACCATTACCAGAAGCAGAATTCTCAGAATCTAGGGTCAAAGTAACCAAATGCTATGGCAGCACTTAATCAAGTGCACAAAAATGACTAATACATATATTGTACGCTATATACATGCTCATAAAATAATATTTTTCCTGTGGAGTAAGGTATGCTTACTTCTCAGAGCCAAGCTTAGATGTCAAGTCAACTGCATTAGAAATCTTAATGGAATAAGAAAAAATTATCTGTGTGCCTGAAAAGATTATTGCTAGGAAACAGCCCTTGCAACTCATCTTTCTCATTTCCTTTTATAAAGGATTGCTTATGGATGCCCAAATGCATTAAGTTTGGATGGTTTCTGCCCTATACACCAACAGACAATGAGTATGGTGCTTGGAAGCACCATTACATTGCTTGTGTGTCCAACTTAGATTGGCTAACCCCAAGAGAAGCCTCTGCTGTTTATGGGACTCTGAATGAACCCAAAACAGAAGATGAAGAGCTACAGGAAAGGCAAAGAGAAAAGTGCTTAAGGAAAATAATTTGGGAGAAAACTGCACTACATAAGAGTGAGTGGCATTTCACGGCTTATGTCTTAGCCATGTATTGTTGAAACCAATGGATTTACATAACATATTCCCACAGAAGAGGAAAGAATGGTCTGACTGAAATAGCCTATAGGGTGCATTCTCTAAAGTATGTCAGGACAAGTTCTTTGTTCTTTACTATGAACTAAGAAAAACAAAAATATTTCCGAAGAAATACGTAAGGTCAAATGTCAGTACCTCCACGAGACCACAGGTGAGAGAAGCATGAACACAGCCAAAAGCAAATAAATAGGTTCCAAACAATTCAGAAGAATTAGAATTGGTGAAAATGGAGCAAAAATAAAATGGAAATGGAAGCAAGAAAAATGACATTTTTTTTTAAAGGTGGAAAGGAAGTAGGGATGAGACATGCTCAGCCCTCTGACTAGAGCAGTGTGTAATTAGCAAACCTGATTTGAGTTCTCCCATCTTGCTTTTTCACTGACTTACACTCTGCGAGATTGTAACAAATGGGAAATTACTTAAAGTCAAAAAGAAAGGCAAAAAATGATGTGAAGCTTACAAACTGATGAACTGGTTTTTACAAGAAAAGAGTTGCTTATTTTTTGAGCTTGTTTTTTGACCTAAAGTGACTGGTAGCTTGCAGCCACAGGGCAGAGAGGATAAGAGAACCAAAGAAAGCCTGTAAAAATGGTTGTAATTACTGCCATCTGGAATACTGCCCTGGTACAGCTTTATTTTTTGATGCCTTTATCTGTGTAGACTTGGCTGGGAGAAGCTTGAAGTAAACAGCTAAGTCTGTTGCTGTTTGTTTTTCAGGGGAGTTGTTCAAAGTTCGGCCCCCTTGGGTGAGTGGAACACACTGCTCTAGATTGTTCAGATCCAAATGCCAACCACATCTCTCCCAGATTGCGAGGGATCGAGTGGGATTACCCGATATTTTGGAGAAACAGCTTGTTTTGGCATCATTAGAAGCTCTGCCCAAGAGGTAAGCAAACCTTCATCTACTGTAGGCTCAGAACCTTCCCATGATACCAAGAATTCATTCTAGAACAATTTAGTGAATATTCAGGGTCTTGTATATATATATATATATATATATATATATATATATATATATGGCTCTTATTCTATGAAATAACAATAGAAATAGTTCCTTAATCTGCAAGAACAATGGTCTTGAACTGCTTGCTGAAGAGGAAAACACATAACATTCAAAATTTACATCTCAAATATTCTTAACTTTGCAAAGAGGCTGCATTGTGAACCTAAGATTCTCTGTGATTGAGTTATTGAGCAAAAATAACATTTTTTGAGACTTTTTTTTTTAATGGAGTAAGTATATCTGAATGGTGCTGGGGATGAGGTGACTGTAGAAAGAATGGATATTATTTGGAAAACCATGAGGCCTGGGTGATTAGGGAAATCTAAAATCTCTTGGCTGCTTCCTTTTCAAATGTGATTGTGAGCCCTTCAGTATGTTACTACATTGGTTTTAAGTGCCCCACAAATTGCCTTGGAAGCAAGAAAAATGACATTTTTTTTTAAAGGTGGAAAGGAAGTAGGGATGAGACATGCTCAGCCCTCTGACTAGAGCAGTGTGTAATTAGCAAACCTGATTTGAGTTCTCCCATCTTGCTTTTTCACTGACTTACACTCTGCGAGATTGTAACAAATGGGAAATTACTTAAAGTCAAAAAGAAAGGCAAAAAATGATGTGAAGCTTACAAACTGATGAACTGGTTTTTACAAGAAAAGAGTTGCTTATTTTTTGAGCTTGTTTTTTGACCTAAAGTGACTGGTAGCTTGCAGCCACAGGGCAGAGAGGATAAGAGAACCAAAGAAAGCCTGTAAAAATGGTTGTAATTACTGCCATCTGGAATACTGCCCTGGTACAGCTTTATTTTTTGATGCCTTTATCTGTGTAGACTTGGCTGGGAGAAGCTTGAAGTAAACAGCTAAGTCTGTTGCTGTTTGTTTTTCAGGGGAGTTGTTCAAAGTTCGGCCCCCTTGGGTGAGTGGAACACACTGCTCTAGATTGTTCAGATCCAAATGCCAACCACATCTCTCCCAGATTGCGAGGGATCGAGTGGGATTACCCGATATTTTGGAGAAACAGCTTGTTTTGGCATCATTAGAAGCTCTGCCCAAGAGGTAAGCAAACCTTCATCTACTGTAGGCTCAGAACCTTCCCATGATACCAAGAATTCATTCTAGAACAATTTAGTGAATATTCAGGGGTCTTGTATATATATATATATATATATATATATATATATATATATATGGCTCTTATTCTATGAAATAACAATAGAAATAGTTCCTTAATCTGCAAGAACAATGGTCTTGAACTGCTTGCTGAAGAGGAAAACACATAACATTCAAAATTTACATCTCAAATATTCTTAACTTTGCAAAGAGGCTGCATTGTGAACCTAAGATTCTCTGTGATTGAGTTATTGAGCAAAAATAACATTTTTTGAGACTTTTTTTTTTAATGGAGTAAGTATATCTGAATGGTGCTGGGGATGAGGTGACTGTAGAAAGAATGGATATTATTTGGAAAACCATGAGGCCTGGGTGATTAGGGAAATCTAAAATCTCTTGGCTGCTTCCTTTTCAAATGTGATTGTGAGCCCTTCAGTATGTTACTACATTGGTTTTAAGTGCCCCACAAAAGCAAGTTTCAAGAACCCTTTCTAACATCCCATGAATGAGGGAGGCGGAGCCCAGTGGACAGCTCCGGTCCCGCCCATCCAGGGGTCCCCTTTGCTGCCATCCCTGAAATCTGCAGGGGGAGACGGACGACTGAGGCAGCCTACCTTGTACAGAGAACTGATGCCGAGAGGACATAATAGTGCTCACTTATCAAAGTCAAATTAAAAGAAAATCAAAACTTCACTTTTCCCCTCCTTTTTCCTGTAGAAGCAACATTTCTGGATTCCATTCCTACCCTTTATTATCAAAGAAAAATTGGCATGGAGTTTATAAAAATGACAGCAGCTCTTCATATGCTCTCCAGCCACACTTCATATTAATATCATCTCGGATTCCTGCCTATGAGGTACAGAGTGTGTCAGGAGGCCAGCCCTCCTCTGAATCACTTTTTTAGTCTCCCCTAGAGGATGTATGGCAATCGTTTGATCACCATGTGTACGAAAATGTTTCATCTCCTAAAAAGAAAGCAGCCTGATCTAAGTAAATGTACAGACACAGTTTTAAAAAATCAGAAGCAATAAAATAACCATAAATCAAAATTAGTTTTAAAAAGTATAAAAGGCCCAAACTTCCTTGCATTTAGGTGCCCAATAAATTTTTTATTGAATTGAATTTTTGCCTCTAATTCACAAAAGAACAAAGTGATACAAATTATTTTAATCTTTCTTTGGAATGACTAAGGAATTCACATAACATTCAAAATTTACATCTCAAATATTCTTAACTTTGCAAAGAGGCTGCATTGTGAACCTAAGATTCTCTGTGATTGAGTTATTGAGCAAAAATAACATTTTTTGAGACTTTTTTTTTTAATGGAGTAAGTATATCTGAATGGTGCTGGGGATGAGGTGACTGTAGAAAGAATGGATATTATTTGGAAAACCATGAGGCCTGGGTGATTAGGGAAATCTAAAATCTCTTGGCTGCTTCCTTTTCAAATGTGATTGTGAGCCCTTCAGTATGTTACTACATTGGTTTTAAGTGCCCCACAAAAGCAAGTTTCAAGAACCCTTTCTAACATCCCATGAATGAGGGAGGCGGAGCCCAGTGGACAGCTCCGGTCCCGCCCATCCAGGGGTCCCCTTTGCTGCCATCCCTGAAATCTGCAGGGAGAGACGGACGCACTGAGGCAGCCTACCTTGTACAGAGAACTGATGCCGAGAGGACATAATAGTGCTCACTTATCAAAGTCAAATTAAAAGAAAATCAAAACTTCACTTTTCCCCTCCTTTTTCCTGTAGAAGCAACATTTCTGGATTCCATTCCTACCCTTTATTATCAAAGAAAAATTGGCATGGAGTTTATAAAAATGACAGCAGCTCTTCATATGCTCTCCAGCCACACTTCATATTAATATCATCTCGGATTCCTGCCTATGAGGTACAGAGTGTGTCAGGAGGCCAGCCCTCCTCTGAATCACTTTTTTAGTCTCCCCTAGAGGATGTATGGCAATCGTTTGATCACCATGTGTACGAAAATGTTTCATCTCCTAAAAAGAAAGCAGCCTGATCTAAGTAAATGTACAGACACAGTTTTAAAAAATCAGAAGCAATAAAAATAACCATAAATCAAAATTAGTTTTAAAAAGTATAAAAGGCCCAAACTTCCTTGCATTTAGGTGCCCAATAAATTTTTTATTGAATTGAATTTTTGCCTCTAATTCACAAAAGAACAAAGTGATACAAATTATTTTAATCTTTCTTTGGAATGACTAAGGAATTCAATAATATCTTGGAACTACCATCTCTCAAAAGAAAACTGTCAGATATTTATTTTGTGATCTATTTAATGAAAGTGGCTTTAAATGAAAATATGTTTTATAATGAATTGTGTGTGTGCTAGTCGCTCAGTCATGTCCAACTCTATGTGACCCCACAGACTGTAGCCCACCAGGCTCCTCTGTCCATGGCATTTTCCAGGCAAGAATACTGGAGCAGGTAGCCCTTCCTTTCTCCAGGGGATCTTCCCAACCAAGGGATCGAACCTAGGACTCCTGCATTGCAGGCAGATTCTTTAGCATCTGAGCCACCAGGGAAGCCCATGATGAAGTTATATATTTTAAATTTTAATGTAAATAAGAAAAAGGAAGCACAAAGAAGACCTAGGAATCATGAATATATATGAGTATGTATATATATGCACATATACATGCTTTAGTACACACATAGGCATATATGTAAGGATGGCATTAAGACTGCATTTGCTGGCTTATAAAGTTCTTGCAAAAAAATTCTTATTTGTAAGAAAAATAGTTACTTTCAAGCTATGAAATCCCTTCACTTTTGAGCATCTAGGAATTGACCGATCATTTATAACTGGTTAGCTTAATGGATCCACACGAGGGCCAGATCAGAGTTTTGATCTTCATGTAGATCCTAAATAGGTTCTCTAATGTTTAAAAATACATATTGCTAGTCACAGAGGTTAACTGATGACAGTCATAGTGAATAAACCAGAATCAAATAATTCTATTTGTCTTCTTTACATAAGACTATGGCAGACTTACTTATTTGACTATCATCTCGGATTCCTGCCTATGAGGTACAGAGTGTGTCAGGAGGCCAGCCCTCCTCTGAATCACTTTTTTAGTCTCCCCTAGAGGATGTATGGCAATCGTTTGATCACCATGTGTACGAAAATGTTTCATCTCCTAAAAAGAAAGCAGCCTGATCTAAGTAAATGTACAGACACAGTTTTAAAAAATCAGAAGCAATAAAAATAACCATAAATCAAAATTAGTTTTAAAAAGTATAAAAGGCCCAAACTTCCTTGCATTTAGGTGCCCAATAAATTTTTTATTGAATTGAATTTTTGCCTCTAATTCACAAAAGAACAAAGTGATACAAATTATTTTAATCTTTCTTTGGAATGACTAAGGAATTCAATAATATCTTGGAACTACCATCTCTCAAAAGAAAACTGTCAGATATTTATTTTGTGATCTATTTAATGAAAGTGGCTTTAAATGAAAATATGTTTTATAATGAATTGTGTGTGTGCTAGTCGCTCAGTCATGTCCAACTCTATGTGACCCCACAGACTGTAGCCCACCAGGCTCCTCTGTCCATGGCATTTTCCAGGCAAGAATACTGGAGCAGGTAGCCCTTCCTTTCTCCAGGGGATCTTCCCAACCAAGGGATCGAACCTAGGACTCCTGCATTGCAGGCAGATTCTTTAGCATCTGAGCCACCAGGGAAGCCCATGATGAAGTTATATATTTTAAATTTTAATGTAAATAAGAAAAAGGAAGCACAAAGAAGACCTAGGAATCATGAATATATATGAGTATGTATATATATGCACATATACATGCTTTAGTACACACATAGGCATATATGTAAGGATGGCATTAAGACTGCATTTGCTGGCTTATAAAGTTCTTGCAAAAAAATTCTTATTTGTAAGAAAAATAGTTACTTTCAAGCTATGAAATCCCTTCACTTTTGAGCATCTAGGAATTGACCGATCATTTATAACTGGTTAGCTTAATGGATCCACACGAGGGCCAGATCAGAGTTTTGATCTTCATGTAGATCCTAAATAGGTTCTCTAATGTTTAAAAATACATATTGCTAGTCACAGAGGTTAACTGATGACAGTCATAGTGAATAAACCAGAATCAAATAATTCTATTTGTCTTCTTTACATAAGACTATGGCAGACTTACTTATTTGACTATGAACGTAATGGAGGTTTGTGTAAAAACCAGAATATAGTCATGTGGTACATGTAGTTCTCTATTCAGTTCAACTGTGACCTCTAGAAAGTGGCATGAGGTTTTGGAAAAAATCAGTGCCTTCAATGACTTTCCAACCTGATTGCTGCTAATGAATTAACTTTATCACAGTGAATTCAGTTTTTGAATTCAAAGAACAGTGATTTTAGTATATATTTAAATGGGAAATATTTGTCAATATTGATCATTCAAAAATTCATAATTAAGAGGTAAATGAAATCTACTTAAGAAATCCATTACAAAATTGAATGATCTTAGTTTTATTACTTTTAAAAGTAGTATGTATGTTTTTGTACATGGGTGTATACAAAGGTCAAAAAGCTGGAGGAAAATTATTTGTTAGTGGTTCTTTGAGGGGTGGAGTTACAACAAATGCACTTACATTTCCCCTATAAGAAAATAAACAAAGTACATTTAAAAAGAAACCAGTCAAGGGGAAAACTTATCTTCCTTCTACAATTTTTGAAGGAAAAGCAATAGTCTTTAAAAAGCACAGATTACATAGCCACTGTTAGTGATTTATTAATAGTAAAGTAATGGGCTTTGGTTCCTCCTGGTCTGGTTTTGTTTTCTAGATGGTGGCAAACAGTGTTAGAGCAGGTATCATTTCTGTGGTGTACGAACACAGTGGACTAACCTTGGAGAGCCTGCTCTATCTCATAGAAAAAGCTCTGGATGGGCAGATGGCACAGAGTGTGGGAATATTTAGTGATGGAAATAGCAGAGAAATCGACTTACTCCAAGGTAAGACTGGGGATTGGAAAGAACACTCTACGCTGATGTAGTGTCTGTTCACAGTTTGTTAAGATGGTTGATATTCTAGCTGAAAACAATTAGACAAGAGGAGTTCCTTCTTTTTTTTCTTTACTGGGACTTAGGAAGGCAGTCTCCAGGACTCCTTTAGAAGGGTCCAGATACATGCAGACTAGCTGAATCATCACAATCAGTTCCCAGGAGTTGAAGAGTACAACGATGTTGCCCATTCCTGGGAGCCGTACTGCTCTGGAGGATTTATGTTTTGATTGGCAATTGTGGGAAACATTTCCACTTTGGAATTTGGTGGCAAAATCCCAGGACTTGACTGGCCATCGACCATCAACCGTGCTGTGAGTCTGTCTGTTCACACTCTTGCCCCATGGAAGGAAGCACAGACACAAGGTCCTAAACCCAAGTGCTCAGTGTCTAATAAAATCCAGAATGCAAGGAGAGTGTCGTTGTGTTGGAGTCCAGTGGTACCTTCTACGGTTCTAACATGGGCATCACTTAAGCAGAGATTCCCTGCAGAGCTTCGTCATATGAGCAGAGGTTGACTTTTTGAATCACTACATTTTCACAAACTGCTAAGAATTTCTGTTAAAGTAATACGACATTTTGGTTTCCTCCCCCTCAGGCTATAAAATCGGTGTTAAAAATTTATTGAGGCCTGAAGTGAGAGACTTCTGGGAGAAATTAGGAAGCCATGTGGCCCCTGAAGAAGAAGGGGGTCATGTGGACCTCTTTGTACCGCTTGGAGCATCAGGTCAGTTTTGAGAGGTGGTGGTCTTATCTCCTATGTGATGCTATTTCATGGATTTATAAAATGCCTTTACCTCAAATGACTAAGTTCCATTTATGTTTTATTTCTTTCTCTCCTTATACTTTACATACTCAGATATTTAGGAGGAAAGGGCATCAAGGTTAGTGGTCAGAGTAACCTGTCCCTAAAGAGATAAAGTCATTAGTGGTAAAAGCCAGCCATAAAAGTTATTTGTTTTTTTTGTTTTTTTTTTTTCTGGAAAACACAGTAAAAATCAGCTACCACAGTACAGGTGGAAGTGCCAGACAAGCACTGGGACCATAATCAGTCAGTATAAGGAAACCTTCCCTGCTGTGTTTAGAAACTGGAATGAGTGGGCATGAACTTAATGACCAGGGACCTGGATTTGAATTCCACTCATGTGACTTGAACTCTGTGGCCTTAGGCAAGTTTGTGGACCTCTGCTTGTTCATATGAAAAAGGATAATAGTATTTTTGGAGAAGGGAATGGCAACCCACTCCAGTATTCTTGCCAGGAGAATCGCATGGACAGAGGAGCCTGGCTGACAGTCCATGGGGTTGCAGGAGTCGGACACAACTTAGCAACTAAAGTATTACCGTACTTTACAGGACTTGTGAATATCAGAATACATATAAAATACTCAAATGTTAGACTATTTAAAAACAGTGAGGTGCCTTGTAAAGATAAGTGTGGTAGCTGATAATTTTACATGTACCTGCCTAATACCAGGCATATTTAATAGTTACCTGTTAAACAAAAGCTCTGCATTCATGTATCAATTAATGTCTTGTTTATTTCTTTGCTGTTGCTTTGTAACAGAGCAGAGCAAGGGGGAAAGAGTGTGAAGTTAAAGCTTCTCCAACTGTTTTTTACTACCTGTTTCTTAAGGAACCAAGATATAAAGTTCTTAATCCTTTGATTTCACTGGACTTCTTAACACATACAAAGCACGAATCTGGCAGGATTCCTCCAGGCAAAGGAATACAGGAAGGAGTTTAAAAGAAAAAAAAATTATTGTAAAAACATGTTTTTACAGTTACTACAATTATGTAATCTTAATTATGTAGAAAATAGGTATAGAAAACTCTAGGTAGAAATATAGCCAACTATGAACATTGTCTATCTCTAGATGTGTTTTTCAAAATTTCTACTTTTAAAATCAGTTTGAAAATAGTAAGTTACAAAGAATGTGGAAGGTGTGACCCCAATGTTTAAAACCTGTGTGTGTGGCAGGGAGGGTGCTGGTGAGACGTGTGTGTAAACGGGGAAGTAAAAAGGATGTGTTTTTGTTTGGAAAACACAGTAAAAATCAGCTACCACAGTACAGGTGGAAGTGCCAGACAAGCACTGGGACCATAATCAGTCAGTATAAGGAAACCTTCCCTGCTGTGTTTAGAAACTGGAATGAGTGGGCATGAACTTAATGACCAGGGACCTGGATTTGAATTCCACTCATGTGACTTGAACTCTGTGGCCTTAGGCAAGTTTGTGGACCTCTGCTTGTTCATATGAAAAAGGATAATAGTATTTTTGGAGAAGGGAATGGCAACCCACTCCAGTATTCTTGCCAGGAGAATCGCATGGACAGAGGAGCCTGGCTGACAGTCCATGGGGTTGCAGGAGTCGGACACAACTTAGCAACTAAAGTATTACCGTACTTTACAGGACTTGTGAATATCAGAATACATATAAAATACTCAAATGTTAGACTATTTAAAAACAGTGAGGTGCCTTGTAAAGATAAGTGTGGTAGCTGATAATTTTACATGTACCTGCCTAATACCAGGCATATTTAATAGTTACCTGTTAAACAAAAGCTCTGCATTCATGTATCAATTAATGTCTTGTTTATTTCTTTGCTGTTGCTTTGTAACAGAGCAGAGCAAGGGAGAAAGAGTGTGAAGTTAAAGCTTCTCCAACTGTTTTTTACTACCTGTTTCTTAAGGAACCAAGATATAAAGTTCTTAATCCTTTGATTTCACTGGACTTCTTAACACATACAAAGCACGAATCTGGCAGGATTCCTCCAGGCAAAGGAATACAGGAAGGAGTTTAAAAGAAAAAAAAATTATTGTAAAAACATGTTTTTACAGTTACTACAATTATGTAATCTTAATTATGTAGAAAATAGGTATAGAAAACTCTAGGTAGAAATATAGCCAACTATGAACATTGTCTATCTCTAGATGTGTTTTTCAAAATTTCTACTTTTAAAATCAGTTTGAAAATAGTAAGTTACAAAGAATGTGGAAGGTGTGACCCCAATGTTTAAAACCTGTGTGTGTGGCAGGGAGGGTGCTGGTGAGACGTGTGTGTAAACAGGGTTTGGAAGGAGGTATACCAACATACTCACATAAGTTGGATAGTATTAGTGAGTTTTCCTTTCTTTTATTTTTCCTTTCTCTTTGATATCTCTCTCTCTCTTTTTTTTTAATTTTTGGCCTCTATTTTCTGTAGTGAACTAGTATTATTTTTTAAATGATACCAAAACAAAAATTTTAACTGGAATAGGAAAAAAAGGGGGGGGGAGTGATGTATTGAAATGCCAAGAGAATAAAGGCAAAAGGGGAAAAGAACAGTGGATTTAGTGACACAAAAATGATCTCACATGAACGTAATGGTCCTCAAACAATAGATTTCCCACCACCGTTCTGGGGGCCTAGGTCACTCCTGAACGTCTCATCAAATATAATTGCCAGCTGGGTGAGCCATCGAGACTCAGCTTCGGGCAGAAGGCCCTGGCTTCTCAGTCAAAACTCTTCCATCACCTCAGGCATCACTCGAGAGCCTGGCATCCCTGTTAGCTGTACCAACTCCGAAAGTCTGATATCAAGCATTTATTTCCTTGAGTACCACTTCCAGATTGCGTCCTCCGATATTTCCACTCTATCGGGTTTTTGTCTGAGGACCTCCAGTCCACACACTCTCACTTTCCATCACCACACCTTCGACCTCAGTTCCTTCCTCACTAAACCTAGGGTCGTGCTTCTCATATTACGCAAGGTACCCAGGGTAGACAGGGCACGATCGGGGAAGCTGGATGAACACTTGAGGAGCTGTATAAACTGCAGACATGTTTCCTCTCTCCAGGCCGGGCCACCCCAACCAGCAGTAGCCCTCACACACCCGCCACCATATTAGCCCCCAGTAGCCTCTCTCTCAGCCTCTCCCCAGGGGCCTTTTTGAGGAGCACTTATATATGGTTACAGAACAAAGGCGGCCAAAGCCAGCAGGTGTAATGCAACATGCGTGCATGCATTAGTACAACCTTATATAACCAAGGTCAGTAATATCATTGTTTACAAGGCAGAGCTGAGCAAGGTCATGAGAAAGCAGGCAGGAGAGCCTGCCTGGCATGAGAGAGTGGGGCAGGAGAGCCTCACTGACACCATGTTATCAGGCACTTTTCCTACACCTGGATTTACTGGTTTGTCATGATCCTCTCTCTTGCAAAGGACCTGAACTTTGTTTCTTTTTCTCCTGGTCAAATCCCAGTTTATTTGGTTAAATCCCAATGCTAGTTAGGACACAACCCTCTGTATAATTTATGTCTGCTGGTACTAAAGCAGCTGAGTAATACAACTGTTCTTACTGATCTAACTTTATGCCATAAATATCAAATAGGATTGCAGCTCTGATAAGCAAACCTGCCACATTTCCTCGGTAAATTTATTTCCCCACTCTTTCAGACAATTACATCAACCTTCTAGCCTTTAGTCAATCTTTCAAGAACCTTCTCTCACACTTGTTGATTTCACCCTATACTTCCTTAAGGAAATCCCTTAATTTACCTCCCACCACAAAAACCACCCTGTCTTACCTCTTACATCCCTTCTGTTATGGTGAAAGAAGCACCCTTGCTCGAATCAAACATCAGCTACTCCACCTGCATTCTGTACTTTACCACCTTTCAGCTTCTCATGAGGTCACTCCTACGCTCAAATCCCTCTCCTACAGCCTCGATCCTCTCTCTTTATTGGATTAATCCTACCAGATCAAGAACACCTGTAGGAGCCCTGCCACTCCTCCTCCCTCCTAAAAGAGACACCACAAACTTTCTCTCACAAATTTGTGAGTTGTCTATACCAGTGGTTCTCAAAATTTTGATGTGTATTTGACTCACATAGAGGGCTTGTTATGATCCACATTGCTGGGTCCCACCCTCATGTTTCAGATTCAGGTCTGGCAGGGGGGCTGAGAATCTATGTTTCTAACACGTCCTCAGGTGAGGCTGATGCAACCGATCCTGTGGCCACATTTGAAGAACTGCTAGTATAGCTCAGACAGCCTCTGTGCTATATGAAGTTCACAGCCTTTTTGGCACCAGGGACCGATTTCATGGAAGACAATTTTCCCAGAACTGGAGATGGGAGGGGTGGGGATGATTCAAGCACATCACATCGATTGTGCCCTTGATTTCTAATCTAATGTTTCCACTGATCGAACAGGAGCTACCAGTCCAAGCGTTTCCTTACCACCACCCTCTCCTTGTCTTCCTCCTACCTTAGCAGCCTCTTCCCCGCAATCTCCTTTGCTGGCTCCTCCCCTTTGGAATGGCCCTTAAATATGTCCCGGGCTTGATCCCAGGCTTGCTTATTTTCAAGGACTACACTCTTCCCCCAGAAAATCTCATTTATTCCTATGACTCTACATTCAATCTGGATACTGAAGACTTCCAAATGTATGTCTCCAGCTCTCAAATCTCTCAGCTGCAGACTCATATCTAACTTTTACTTGACATTGTCATGTGGGTGTTTAGTTTGCATGACCAATAGGTATCTCAAAGCTCACACACTTAAAACAGATTTTTGATTGCCTTGCGGCCCAAACCTACCCCCTTTCCAGGATTCCTCACTTAAGATATCATCATTTACGTTACTACATAGCCAGAAATCTAAAACTCATCTTTTTTTTTGACATTACTTAACATTTTTAAGCACCTGTATTAAGGTCCAATTGTCATGAAGTATTTAAAGTGTGTTATCTTGATAAATTTTGACATATGATTACATACCATGTGAAACCATAAAACAATCTAGATAAGGAACACATTCATCATCTCCCAAAGTTTCCTCCTGATACTTTGTGATTTCTCACTCTGCTTCTCTGCACCAGCCTAAGGCAACCACTGATCTCACAATATATTAGTTTGCATTTTATATAATTTTCCATAAATGTAAATATACAGTGCATTTTTTTGGGGGGGGTCAGGCTTCCTTCACTCCAGATATTTTAGATTCAACCACTTCATGCTAGTATCAGTGATTTACTCCTTTTTACTACTGAGAACAATTATATTATATAGCTGTACCTCAATTCGTTCATCCATTCACCTGTTGATAGATACTTGAGTTTCTTTCCAGCTTGGAGCTTTTACAGATAAAGCTGCTGTGAACATACGCTTTCACTTCTCTTGGGTACATTCCCTGGAATGGAAATAACTGGGTCACATGATAGGTGTATGTTTAACTTTAAAAAAAAAAACAATTTTTTCGTATGCCATCATTTCCCTAGGAGTTCCTCCATTCCCGCAATTTTTCCTTGGGTCCAAGCGTTTCCTTACCACCACCTCTCCTTGTCTTCCTCCTACCTTAGCAGCCTCTTCCCCGCAATCTCCTTTGCTGGCTCCTCCCCTTTGGAATGGCCCTTAAATATGTCCCGGGCTTGATCCCAGGCTTGCTTATTTTCAAGGACTACACTCTTCCCCCAGAAAATCTCATTTATTCCTATGACTCTACATTCAATCTGGATACTGAAGACTTCCAAATGTATGTCTCCAGCTCTCAAATCTCTCAGCTGCAGACTCATATCTAACTTTTACTTGACATTGTCATGTGGGTGTTTAGTTTGCATGACCAATAGGTATCTCAAAGCTCACACACTTAAAACAGATTTTTGATTGCCTTGCGGCCCAAACCTACCCCCTTTCCAGGATTCCTCACTTAAGATATCATCATTTACGTTACTACATAGCCAGAAATCTAAAACTCATCTTTTTTTTTTTTGACATTACTTAACATTTTTAAGCACCTGTATTAAGGTCCAATTGTCATGAAGTATTTAAAGTGTGTTATCTTGATAAATTTTGACATATGATTACATACCATGTGAAACCATAAAACAATCTAGATAAGGAACACATTCATCATCTCCCAAAGTTTCCTCCTGATACTTTGTGATTTCTCACTCTGCTTCTCTGCACCAGCCTAAGGCAACCACTGATCTCACAATATATTAGTTTGCATTTTATATAATTTTCCATAAATGTAAATATACAGTGCATTTTTTTGGGGGGGGTCAGGCTTCCTTCACTCCAGATATTTTAGATTCAACCACTTCATGCTAGTATCAGTGATTTACTCCTTTTTACTACTGAGAACAATTATATTATATAGCTGTACCTCAATTCGTTCATCCATTCACCTGTTGATAGATACTTGAGTTTCTTTCCAGCTTGGAGCTTTTACAGATAAAGCTGCTGTGAACATACGCTTTCACTTCTCTTGGGTACATTCCCTGGAATGGAAATAACTGGGTCACATGATAGGTGTATGTTTAACTTTAAAAAAAAAAAAAACAGCCAAATTGTTTTCTAAAGTAGTTGTACCATTTCATATTTCCACTCCAGCTGCCCAACACTCTGACCCTCTGTAGAGTCAGTCTTCTTAATGTGAGCCATTTTAAGTGAGTGTGTCTTGGTAACTCTTCACGGTTTTAATTTCACTAATGATTCATGGTGCTGAGCTTCTTTCCATGTGTTTATTTGCCATTTATTCTCCTTGGTAAAGAGTCTATTCAAATCTTTTGCTCATTTTAAAAATTAGGGTTTGGGGATTTTTACTGAGAGACCTTTGTATATTCTGGGAAAGTTGTGGCAAATATTTTCTCCCAGTCTATGACTTATCTTTTCCTTCTGTGAATAGTTTCTTTTGAAGACAAGGAATTCTTAATTTTGGTAAAGTCAAATTTACCAGTCTTCATGTTTTATAATTATACTTTTGATGTCATATCTAAAAACTCCACCTAACCAAAAATCATTTCTATGATTTTTCCTCTTATATTTGACATTTGGGTGTGTGATCCATTCAGTTTATGCTTTTAGAAAAAAATAGAATTCAAGGTATGAATTGAAGTTCTTTTTTCATATTTTTTTAAACACACATGGCTGTCAAATTATTTCAACCCCATTGCTTGTAAAGACTGTGCTTTTCCCAGTGAATTTCACTTGTATCTTTGTAGAAATAAATCGACTATATATATGTTGGTACACTTGCAAACTCACTTTAATTTCATTGATCTATTTGTCAATGAATATGTTAGATACAAATAAGTGAAAGACATTCCAACCTTTCAGCTACTACCATTCTGCCTCAAGCAGTTTAAACAACTTGGACTAATCATCTACTCCTGTACCACAGAGAATTAAAATATATTACCCTATAGTTTCATTTGAAGTAGTTCAACACATGTGCTGTGTCACTGAAGAAGGGGTAAAATTAATGCTAAAACTTGACCACTGTATTCAATTATGTGCTTAACAGTTTTGAAACTGTCCTCTTACAATGAGACTTCTTTGAGTTAAGACTATTTTAGAAAACCTATGTAGTCTTTTCTCTGTCTTTGGCCTGATTCCAAAGTTGAAAATAAGCACCAGGTCAAACTTCATGCCTCTTTCTCCACGTTCTTGTCAATCCTCCTGAAAGAAGCGTCTGGACTTCAATTCTGAGGAATGAACTGCAAAGCGTTGATGGAGCATCCCATGAGGGATCTGAATTTAAGATGAGGCCTACAAGTGGCCTTTGTTGGCCAGCTCAATAGTCCTTCTAAGGAGTATTTAACTGTTCATGGCAAAACCTGTGAGTAACCTAATGAAAGTATTTTTGGCTGTGCAGAGGCAGGAATAGAAGTTCTTTCTCAGCTGTCTCAACTGACTGGCACGTTATTTACCGCCCCCACCGGGATCGCCACTGGCTCTCACCAACATAGTAAGCATATATATGGGTTCTGATCACCGTGTCCAACGACACCCACCAGCTCAGGTCACCAAGGATAAAGACAGCTAATGATACGGGTCCTGGCGATGTCAATTACTGCCTTTCATTCCTGCTCAGGAGGAGGACCATCACTTCCCAAATGAGGTCATTTCTCATCACTCAGTTGTTTGGTTAGAAGGGAATGAGTATTGCAAATATCTGCTTCAAACCATCATTTGCAAAAACTCTGTTGAAAGTAACAGCTGTAACAGTTGAGCAAAGATGTAGCTGACCTAGGGAAATATTAAGTACAGAGAACAATTTTTCTTGGTAAAACACGATCAATGCTCCTTCATTTGGAAAAATTGGAACTATAAGGAGCTGGTGAAGAGGCTGGCTCAAGTTTCATTCCAGTAGCCTTATCTAAGAGGAAAAACAAAGAGAAAAAACACCTGAAAGCAAAATTTCATTTAGATACTAAAGCTGCAACCATTGGATAAAAATGTAGTATTGACTGACCAATGGGAGTCAAACTGCTTTGCTATAATAATGCTAATCATTTTCCCCTTTAAAATGCCCTTACCTCCTATCAAATAGGGATTGGAGTGATCTAAAATAACATGAAGCATTACTTCTCTGATCCTGATTGCTAAAGCACCTTTCCAGATAGGAAAGAGGGCATGATTGGGAGACTTGTGAGGGAAAAGATTCCTGTTGATAACAACAAAAAGCACACTGACCTAATATAGTTCTATAGCAGAAGTTACTGTTAATTTTAGTTTATACAGCAACATCCTGCAACGAGAGCATATTTGGCCCCGTGAAAAGAGAAAGCAGCCTCACAGAGATAGCAGGGTACAGACACTGCTGTTTATAAAACGGGTTTTCATCCTTTTCTCCTCTTCTATCTCTTCTTCCTCCTTTCCCCACTCCCCTTCTCATTCTAGAAAAATGTGTTACAGATAGTTTCACATTTATCAGCAAGAATGTGGGGAGAAGAATCAAACTATCCATTTAGAATAGAAAGTCAAATTTCACTTGGTCCTGTATTAGTCACTGATCTTCAAGGAGAGAAACTTTCTTAAGCACCCAGTACTTTCATGTAGAGATATTTGGAGAGAAAGAGAGAGCAGCTTGACATATGATGTATGATGTAGACAAGAGGCAGGGTTGGCTCCAAAAGGGATGACTTTGGATGTCAGGATGGGGAGACCAGGCAGAGTTTGGTTTTCTACATTTTAATTTTTTAGGATGTGAACATAAAACAATATATTCTTACTTGGATGTCTATTCTGCTTTCTGATGCAAAAATCCAGCAGCTATTTAATTTTTGATTTCAAATTTAGTGTAACATGTCAACCTTATTTATCAAAGAGTAGATAAGCATTTGAAATTGTTCATTGTGTCATTTTTGAGTTTCTAATTCTACCTTTGAAAGCAGACTATGGGTGTTTATCTTAGTCTTTTAATGAGAAAGGATAATAAGCCTGACAGAAATACAATTAAGGTTTTTATTCCCTGTACTGTAAATGAGAAGAATTCTTTTATGTGAGCTCAATTAAGTCTACAATACTAAAAGGAGAAAATAATGTCAGTTCTTAGCGACTGGCTGGGATGGCACTGGGAAAGGGCGCCTCCGTCCATCTACTTCAGTGAATCAAAGCTGCAGACATGGTCCAGCCTCACCGACTTCCTGGAAGACACCTTGAAATCAGTTTAAGGAAAGAACTAGGCTTTGCTATAATAATGCTAATCATCTTCCCCTTCAAAATGCCCTTACCTCCTATCAAATAGGGATTGGAGTGATCCAAAATAACATGAAGCATTACTTCTCTGATGAGCAAGACCTTTCCAGATAGGAAAGAGGGCATGATTGGGAGACTTGTGAGGGAAAAGATTCCTGTTGATAACAACAAAAGCACACTGACCTAATATAGTTCTATAGCAGAAGTTACTGTTAATTTTAGTTTATACAGCAACATCCTGCAACGAGCATATTTGGCCCCGTGAAAAGAGAAAGCAGCCTCACAGAGATAGCAGGGTACAGACACTGCTGTTTATAAAACGGGTTTTCATCCTTTTCTCCTCTTCTATCTCTTCTTCCTCCTTTCCCCACTCCCCTTCTCATTCTAGAAAAATGTGTTACAGATAGTTTCACATTTATCAGCAAGAATGTGGGGAGAAGAATCAAACTATCCATTTAGAATAGAAAGTCAAATTTCACTTGGTCCTGTATTAGTCACTGATCTTCAAGGAGAGAAACTTTCTTAAGCACCCAGTACTTTCATGTAGAGATATTTGGAGAGAAAGAGAGCAGCTTGACATATGATGTATGATGTAGACAAGAGGCAGGGTTGGCTCCAAAAGGGATGACTTTGGATGTCAGGATGGGGAGACCAGGCAGAGTTTGGTTTTCTACATTTTAATTTTTTAGGATGTGAACATAAAACAATATATTCTTACTTGGATGTCTATTCTGCTTTCTGATGCAAAAATCCAGCAGCTATTTAATTTTTGATTTCAAATTTAGTGTAACATGTCAACCTTATTTATCAAAGAGTAGATAAGCATTTGAAATTGTTCATTGTGTCATTTTTGAGTTTCTAATTCTACCTTTGAAAGCAGACTATGGGTGTTTATCTTAGTCTTTTAATGAGAAAGGATAATAAGCCTGACAGAAATACAATTAAGGTTTTTATTCCCTGTACTGTAAATGAGAAGAATTCTTTTATGTGAGCTCAATTAAGTCTACAATACTAAAAGGAGAAAATAATGTCAGTTCTTAGCGACTGGCTGGGATGGCACTGGGAAAGGGCGCCTCCGTCCATCTACTTCAGTGAATCAAAGCTGCAGACATGGTCCAGCCTCACCGACTTCCTGGAAGACACCTTGAAATCAGTAAGGAAAGAACTAAGTCCTCTCTTCAAAGAGCTACAGAAGAACGTCAGTGGCAGGATGATAGGTAAGAACTGTTGCTACTTCTGTTGCGGGTTAAATATGAAACCTGGTACGTAACCAGAGTGAATACAAGTGCAGGAATGCACAAGTAAAAAGTTGACCCTTAAACATCTTTGGTAAAAGATGTATATTCTCTTTGTTTTTCATATCTTTTATCAAACATCATGAGTATCCATTAAAAACAAATATATTCATCTTCAAAGTTCTGAAGCTAGTTCCTGGATTCAAACTTTACCATCTTATTAATTCTGCCCGTCAGTTGTTTACCTTAGCAAAATTTGCTAAGCCAGGGAGCTCTGTCCTTTCACTCCTATGATTTGCTCTAAAACTTAAAGATCAACATCTCAATTAAGCATCTCTTTTAGACCACAGCACCCATTACTTAAATTGTCCTGTACTTAAGTTGACTTGTTTTCTATCTAAAATGTTTAGTTTGGTGATGGGACTCCACGGACAAGCCTACTGGACATTATTGAATTTGTTTTCTCATATTCAACTCCATACTCATGATCCAATTATCACAATAAAGTCTTTTGGAAACAATGTCCTGTTTCAACTTTAGGTCTTCATACAAACCAGGAAGTTCTTTAAAATGTTTTTTTTTTAAATTATTATTATTATTAATTTAACTAAGTTTCTCTTTCATCTTTAACTGCCTACTTATTTTCCCCCTAACTTTTCACATGTTACTGAAGCACTGTACCAGTCAGGTCATTATATATCTCTGCCTTACTTCTTTCTATGCTGCCTCTGCCTTGCTCCATCTACACAAGAGCTGTAATGTACAAATATGGGTGTTTATCTTAGTCTTTTAATGAGAAAGGATAATAAGCCTGACAGAAATACAATTAAGGTTTTATTCCCTGGACTGTAAATGAGAAGAATTCTTTTATGTGAGCTCAATTAAGTCTACAATACTAAAAGGAGAAAATAATGTCAGTTCTTAGCGACTGGCTGGGATGGCACTGGGAAAGGGCGCCTCCGTCCATCTACTTCAGTGAATCAAAGCTGCAGACATGGTCCAGCCTCACCGACTTCCTGGAAGACACCTTGAAATCAGTAAGGAAAGAACTAAGTCCTCTCTTCAAAGAGCTACAGAAGAACGTCAGTGGCAGGATGATAGGTAAGAACTGTTGCTACTTCTGTTGCGGGTTAAATATGAAACCTGGTACGTAACCAGAGTGAATACAAGTGCAGGAATGCACAAGTAAAAAGTTGACCCTTAAACATCTTTGGTAAAAGATGTATATTCTCTTTGTTTTTCATATCTTTTATCAAACATCATGAGTATCCATTAAAAACAAATATATTCATCTTCAAAGTTCTGAAGCTAGTTCCTGGATTCAAACTTTACCATCTTATTAATTCTGCCCGTCAGTTGTTTACCTTAGCAAAATTTGCTAAGCCAGGGAGCTCTGTCCTTTCACTCCTATGATTTGCTCTAAAACTTAAAGATCAACATCTCAATTAAGCATCTCTTTTAGACCACAGCACCCATTACTTAAATTGTCCTGTACTTAAGTTGACTTGTTTTCTATCTAAAATGTTTAGTTTGGTGATGGGACTCCACGGACAAGCCTACTGGACATTATTGAATTTGTTTTCTCATATTCAACTCCATACTCATGATCCAATTATCACAATAAAGTCTTTTGGAAACAATGTCCTGTTTCAACTTTAGGTCTTCATACAAACCAGGAAGTTCTTTAAAATGTTTTTTTTTTAAATTATTATTATTATTAATTTAACTAAGTTTCTCTTTCATCTTTAACTGCCTACTTATTTTCCCCCTAACTTTTCACATGTTACTGAAGCACTGTACCAGTCAGGTCATTATATATCTCTGCCTTACTTCTTTCTATGCTGCCTCTGCCTTGCTCCATCTACACAAGAGCTGTAATGTACAAATATGCATGGTGATTTTATCTGTCAACATATACAAGGAGAAATTATTTTTCCTGATTCTTTCACAGATATTAAGCACTAGAGAGAACAATGGAATGATTAACAATAGAAGTGTTTTTCAATCATGTATGTCATAAGCAATGAAAAATGGAAAAAGGCTGCTTTTCAAATCATTGCAAGTTCAAAATATTTTTAAAGTGTAGGAGATGTCTATGTATTATGTTTGTATTTATTTCCTATAGACTTAGAATATTTACAGAATTGACCACAAAGATAATGCATAATATGGAGGAGTTTTTGATGGAACTGAAAATCTAAACTTTGTAAGATTTATTTTCACATATTCTTTCCTTGTCCAGTTTGTAGATTTCATTCAATATCAGTTTTTATCAGGGTGGGTTCTTTTTATATGCTAAACATTTAGATGCTTTTGCTCATTTTCTATTTTATCTTATTAGATAATCCTCATGGCATAATAGAATTTTCATTCTTGATTTGCGTTTTTGTCCACTAACAAGGCAGCTGTGAGGACTGTGTTTTCTTCTTGATCACATCACTTAAATAAATTAATTACAGGACATATGGGCTTATATTTACAGGGCAATTTGTATTTGACACCATGAGTGTGACTAACATTATGAATAACCAAGAAATTGTGCAAGTTTTGGCAGATGGATTGATAGAACTTTCAAAGGAAAATTCTGTAAGTGTTCCTTTGAATAAAACAAACAACAACACCCCCTCCCCCATTATGTGTGTGTGTGTGTGTGTGTGTGTGTGTGCATTTTTTAAACCAGTTTATCCCTTTGGGACACAATTTCTCAGAGAAATAGCACCAGTTTATGTAAAAAGTCACTGAGAGATTCTGAACCCAATGTATTAGCTACACAAAAATAGACAAAATTAATTTCAGTCAGAAGTGACTTTTTTAACAGTGACTTCTTAAATAAACATTATTCAATAGTTAAAACAATGAATAGTATGGCAGAAAAACAGAGAAAAGTGTGAAACCAGGTATAAAAGGATGAAGGGCAAGGAGGTAGATGGGACCGGAAGAGAAAGAGAATGCAACAGAACAGAAATAAGCAAGTCAGTAATTTGGTTGGGGATAAGCATGAGGAAAGACAGAAGAAGCATTTTCATCAGAAGCAAATCTTGAACGCTCTTCCAGAAAAGTTAGTTCAAGTAGCAAGACACAGTGAGGAGAGGTAATATCAAAACATTCTCTACCCAAAGACTATAGAAAGGTTACAGGAAAATAAAATACAGTGAACTTCATGTATCCTTGGGTTCCTAGCAAGACACATAGGAAGTATGTCTATGTATTATGTTTGTATTTATTTCCTATAGACTTAGAATATTTACAGAATTGACCACAAAGATAATGCATAATATGGAGGAGTTTTTGATGGAACTGAAAATCTAAACTTTGTAAGATTTATTTTCACATATTCTTTCCTTGTCCAGTTTGTAGATTTCATTCAATATCAGTTTTTATCAGGGTGGGTTCTTTTTATATGCTAAACATTTAGATGCTTTTGCTCATTTTCTATTTTATCTTATTAGATAATCCTCATGGCATAATAGAATTTTCATTCTTGATTTGCGTTTTGTCCACTAACAAGGCAGCTGTGAGGACTGTGTTTTCTTCTTGATCACATCACTTAAATAAATTAATTACAGGACATATGGGCTTATATTTACAGGGCAATTTGTATTTGACACCATGAGTGTGACTAACATTATGAATAACCAAGAAATTGTGCAAGTTTTGGCAGATGGATTGATAGAACTTTCAAAGGAAAATTCTGTAAGTGTTCCTTTGAATAAAACAAACAACAACACCCCCTCCCCCATTATGTGTGTGTGTGTGTGTGTGTGTGTGTGTGCATTTTTTAAACCAGTTTATCCCTTTGGGACACAATTTCTCAGAGAAATAGCACCAGTTTATGTAAAAAGTCACTGAGAGATTCTGAACCCAATGTATTAGCTACACAAAAATAGACAAAATTAATTTCAGTCAGAAGTGACTTTTTTAACAGTGACTTCTTAAATAAACATTATTCAATAGTTAAAACAATGAATAGTATGGCAGAAAAACAGAGAAAAGTGTGAAACCAGGTATAAAAGGATGAAGGGCAAGGAGGTAGATGGGACCGGAAGAGAAAGAGAATGCAACAGAACAGAAATAAGCAAGTCAGTAATTTGGTTGGGGATAAGCATGAGGAAAGACAGAAGAAGCATTTTCATCAGAAGCAAATCTTGAACGCTCTTCCAGAAAAGTTAGTTCAAGTAGCAAGACACAGTGAGGAGAGGTAATATCAAAACATTCTCTACCCAAAGACTATAGAAAGGTTACAGGAAAATAAAATACAGTGAACTTCATGTATCCTTGGGTTCTGCAACCATGAATTCTGCAAGCTCGGATTCAACCAACCGCATGTTGAAAACAGTCATTAAAAAAATTAGAGGGATTTGCCTGGTGGTTCCGTGGCTAAAGACACCATGCCCTTGATGCAGGGGGCCCAGGTCTGTTCCCTGGTCATGGAACTAGATTCCACATGCTGCAACTAAGAGCCAGTGCAACCAAGTAAATAAGTTATTATTATTTTTTTTATTTCAGAAAGTTCCAAAAAGCAAAACTTGAATTTGGCTGTGCATCAACTATTTATATAGTGTTTACACTGTACTAGGTACTATAAGCAACCAAGAGATGATTTAAAGTATATGGGAGGGACTTTGATGGTCCAGTGGCTAAGACTGGGTTCTCCCAATGCAGAGGGCCTGGGTTTGACCCCTGGTCAGAGAACTAAATCTCACATGCTGCAACTAAAGATAAAATAATCCTGGGTGCAGCAACTAAGACCTGGTGCAACCAAATAAAAGAATAAATAAACATGTAAAGTATATGCAGGGTTTCCCAGGTGGTGCAGTTGGAAAGAATGCAGCTGCTAATGCAGGAGATGCAAGAGACTTGGCTCAGGAAGATCCCCTTGAGTAGGAAATAGCAACCTGCTCCAATATTGTTGCCTGGAAAATTCCATGGACAGAGGGGCCTGGCAGACTTTATAGTCTGACATGAGGTTCCAAAGAGTCAGACACGACTGAACACACACACCGAAGTATGTGGGAGAATGTCCTGGGCTATATGCAAGTTCTACACTATTTTACATAAGGGAGTATCTGAGTATTTTGCTGTCTGCAGAGGTCCTGGAGCCAATCCCCATGCATAACAAGGGACAGTTGTATGTTCAGGGGAAGCTGAGGACAGCACAGGAATGGAGGCAAGCAATATTAACATACTAGCTGCTGTATAAGGTCTTTAGCTTTCTAAGGAAAAATTCTCAAATTCTTCCCTCCCACTATAGTAATTCTATCATAAGCAAAGCCTGAACGCTCTTCCAGAAAAGTTAGTTCAAGTAGCAAGACACAGTGAGGAGAGGTAATATCAAAACATTCTCTACCCAAAGACTATAGAAAGGTTACAGGAAAATAAAATACAGTGAACTTCATGTATCCTTGGGTTCTGCAACCATGAATTCTGCAAGCTCGGATTCAACCAACCGCATGTTGAAAACAGTCATTAAAAAAATTAGAGGGATTTGCCTGGTGGTTCCGTGGCTAAAGACACCATGCCCTTGATGCAGGGGGCCCAGGTCTGTTCCCTGGTCATGGAACTAGATTCCACATGCTGCAACTAAGAGCCAGTGCAACCAAGTAAATAAGTTATTATTATTTTTTTTATTTCAGAAAGTTCCAAAAAGCAAAACTTGAATTTGGCTGTGCATCAACTATTTATATAGTGTTTACACTGTACTAGGTACTATAAGCAACCAAGAGATGATTTAAAGTATATGGGAGGGACTTTGATGGTCCAGTGGCTAAGACTGGGTTCTCCCAATGCAGAGGGCCTGGGTTTGACCCTGGTCAGAGAACTAAATCTCACATGCTGCAACTAAAGATAAAATAATCCTGGGTGCAGCAACTAAGACCTGGTGCAACCAAATAAAAGAATAAATAAACATGTAAAGTATATGCAGGGTTTCCCAGGTGGTGCAGTTGGAAAGAATGCAGCTGCTAATGCAGGAGATGCAAGAGACTTGGCTCAGGAAGATCCCCTTGAGTAGGAAATAGCAACCTGCTCCAATATTGTTGCCTGGAAAATTCCATGGACAGAGGGGCCTGGCAGACTTTATAGTCTGACATGAGGTTCCAAAGAGTCAGACACGACTGAACACACACACCGAAGTATGTGGGAGAATGTCCTGGGCTATATGCAAGTTCTACACTATTTTACATAAGGGAGTATCTGAGTATTTTGCTGTCTGCAGAGGTCCTGGAGCCAATCCCCATGCATAACAAGGGACAGTTGTATGTTCAGGGGAAGCTGAGGACAGCACAGGAATGGAGGCAAGCAATATTAACATACTAGCTGCTGTATAAGGTCTTTAGCTTTCTAAGGAAAAATTCTCAAATTCTTCCCTCCCACTATAGTAATTCTACTTTGTGGGGGATTTAGCATGGTCTTAGGACTCTTTCTCCTTATCTATCATGATTTCAATTTGGCTTCCTGGGTAAGCACCAGACAGCTCCTGGGCTTGCTGTCCAGTATAGAGCCTGAGGAGTTGTGAGTAGCCATGATTTTCTTTTCCGAGAACGAGATCCCCAATGCACTGGTCAGCTCTGTGGCAGTCAGTGATAAAAGCCTGGGAGGACTCTGCTGATAATATGATCAGGAATGTTCACAGGGGTGATCCTGAGGCCTTGAAATTCTCTGTGCTGTCCCCAAACACCAAAGAATTATTCAACATTTGGTGGAGTTTCATGGTACGTATTGCCACCAAATAAGTTAAAAATAACCTTGTATGATATAATTTCCGTGATGCTCAAACCTACAGTCCAAGAGGGAACCAAATTTGGGAATCTCACAGGGCATTTTCCCCAGGAATTCTGCTGCTGGAGCCTGTTTTTTTGTCCCTGGGAGACACCAGAGTTGTCCTGCCCCCATTCCTCCTCTGGCAGAGAGGCCAGTGTGGGCCACTTTGGTTCTGAAGACCTTGAAGCCCTCCCAGAAGATCTTGACATCCTCAGTGAACTGTGATAAGCTGAGAACCAAGGTGAAAGGGTTTTACCTCTATTTGAGACTTAAACCCAGGGCCCAGACCTGATCGAACCCTGTTTGGGACTTGAACCCACATGGCTGGAGCTTGAATCCCAGCCAAAACCCTGCTTGGGACTTGAACCCATGTAGTCAGGACTCAATCCTGGCCAAAACCCTGTCTGAGACTTGAACCCACGCAGCCAGGACTTAATCCAGCACTCACCCAACGTCTGGACCCACTGAGGCTCAGGTTCTTCGTGCCTTAACGCAGAAGAAATTCAGCGAGAAGCAGAGTGATAGGCAAGAAGAGGATTTATTAGAATAGGGTACCTGTAAGAGGTACAAGTGAGCAGACAGGAAAGCTCTGCTCTGCTCTCTTTCAATTGAGTGGGCAGCAATATATATATACAGGATGGTAGAAGACCACCCCCCTCAAGTAGATGCAGATGCAAGGCATACATTATTAATTCCTTCTTCGCCAGCTTCTCCTTCATCAGCTGTTTATACCCAGTCAAGCCTGCTTTACTGAAAAAGGAGCAGCTCTCCTGAGTTACTGTCAACTCACTGGCCCCCCAACCTTTCTCAGGTTTCACCCTTCTGTCTACCGTCCCCTACTAGGACTCTACAACCACCTACCTATTCTACTCTGTCCCTATCAAAGGTTAACCGGAAAGCCTCATTTACTAACACAAACAACAGTACTTTGTTTTCTGGACTTACAAATAAATTAGGTAGAGAGTTGAAAACGCTACTAGAAAATGTATTCTCTTATCTGCTGCACTTTTGTTGACCTACATTTGAAATAAAAACTGCTTTTGTGTGTGGGGGGTAAATTTTCAGGACAATCCTCTGGAATTTTTATCATCTTTTCTGCTGAAGAAATGTAGTAAAGAGAGCAAAGATTTGGAAGGAAATGTCATTCTGACAAAAAGTGACCTAAAGGCAGCAAACGATTTACTCACAAAGGTAAAGTTACTGTGGCATTTTTATACTATTACTTCACTGTACAGTTAGACAAATGTGCTTAGGAAATTCATAAACAGTAAATGCTAATTCTAACCTGAAAAACTTTCAACTTGTCATTTCTCCTAAGAACTTCATTTTCACAGATTATTATTTTTAAAAGGATGTTTTGTAATTTCTTATTTTTAGTAACATTTAAGCCACTTACAAGCATATGTGGCATCATGCTGACGGGAGTAATACTAGTTAATTCTTGGGAGAAGAACTGGATACTTGCATTCTGCCCGAAATAACCTAAAGAAGTTTGTTTTTTTTCATTTGCACCCCAGGATACTTTTTTGGTGAAACTCAAAATGGTTCTTTTTTTTTTTTTTTTTTAGCTAAGATTCAAATTCATAAAAGAAAAAAGTGGGTTTGAAGTGAGTTCTTTAGTCAAGAAAAAATAATTTGCCTGTACCAAATTAGGAATACACACATTCTTGGTTAAGTGAAATAGTTTGGATTCAGGAAACATTGAAAATTGCATTGTCATTCAGAGAGCTGATTTCTATGCAAATACCATTTCATGCCCATTGAAAATGCACCTTCTTCGCCAGCTTCTCCTTCATCAGCTGTTTATACCCAGTCAAGCCTGCTTTACTGAAAAAGGAGCAGCTCTCCTGAGTTACTGTCAACTCACTGGCCCCCCAACCTTTCTCAGGTTTCACCCTTCTGTCTACCGTCCCCTACTAGGACTCTACAACCACCTACCTATTCTACTCTGTCCCTATCAAAGGTTAACCGGAAAGCCTCATTTACTAACACAAACAACAGTACTTTGTTTTCTGGACTTACAAATAAATTAGGTAGAGAGTTGAAAACGCTACTAGAAAATGTATTCTCTTATCTGCTGCACTTTTGTTGACCTACATTTGAAATAAAAACTGCTTTTGTGTGTGGGGGGTAAATTTTCAGGACAATCCTCTGGAATTTTTATCATCTTTTCTGCTGAAGAAATGTAGTAAAGAGAGCAAAGATTTGGAAGGAAATGTCATTCTGACAAAAAGTGACCTAAAGGCAGCAAACGATTTACTCACAAAGGTAAAGTTACTGTGGCATTTTTATACTATTACTTCACTGTACAGTTAGACAAATGTGCTTAGGAAATTCATAAACAGTAAATGCTAATTCTAACCTGAAAAACTTTCAACTTGTCATTTCTCCTAAGAACTTCATTTTCACAGATTATTATTTTTAAAAGGATGTTTTGTAATTTCTTATTTTTAGTAACATTTAAGCCACTTACAAGCATATGTGGCATCATGCTGACGGGAGTAATACTAGTTAATTCTTGGGAGAAGAACTGGATACTTGCATTCTGCCCGAAATAACCTAAAGAAGTTTGTTTTTTTTCATTTGCACCCCAGGATACTTTTTTGGTGAAACTCAAAATGGTTCTTTTTTTTTTTTTTTTAGCTAAGATTCAAATTCATAAAAGAAAAAAGTGGGTTTGAAGTGAGTTCTTTAGTCAAGAAAAAATAATTTGCCTGTACCAAATTAGGAATACACACATTCTTGGTTAAGTGAAATAGTTTGGATTCAGGAAACATTGAAAATTGCATTGTCATTCAGAGAGCTGATTTCTATGCAAATACCATTTCATGCCCATTGAAAATGCACCTATCTTTGATGACTGAAGACTGGGGATGCTGCTGCTAACACAAAGTCACTATGGAGACTGTTAGGAGGAAGAGACTTGTGAGTTCCCCTAGCAGCAGATGGTGTGTTGCCCTATTAACCTGATATTCTGGAAATCTTTGTTGCCCTGGCTTTACAGCACAGGGCAGGGAAGTTCTCTGCCAAGCTGCCCCAGAGTCACTCAGCAGAATGAAAGGCCTGCAGTTATTCAACCCCTGCCCTCTGTCTTTAATAGAACATGCCCCTTAGTGGAAGCCCTACCCCTTGAAGCAGAAGCAGCTTATTCTTCCCAACAACAAGCATCCTTTCCAGAGGGAGTCTTGATAAACATACTCAAGGACATCTAAGCCATTTAGAGGTTAGAACCCTGCTTCTCTGCTGCCTGACCCCAAAATTTATCTCTTAGGAAACTCTCATGGACCATGTCCTCATCAAGGTTCTGTAAGAGAAGCAGAACCAATAAACCTGCTCTTGTTACATCACCTGCCTCTAATAAAACTACAGAAATTTGAAACTCCTTAATGCCTGGAAGTATCTTTGATTATTTTCCTTTAAAAAAATCAAATTAGAAAAAATAGATGTTAGATTCTTACTTGTTTTTCTGTTATTTAGCACCTGAGAGCTCGTGCATGATGCCCATGAATCAAAGTTGGGGGGCCCTAGGAAGGAAAAATACAGCTGAAATGTAGGTGCTCAATTCAGATAAAATAGAGAGGCTCAGTTTCTCCACACCTTGGGGTTTATTTTTAAAAGTGTAAATATTCATCTAGAAGAGCGCACACACACTCTCAGCCATGGGAATGGAGAAACTCAACTTCTCTCTTTTTTAAAGTGCTTATTTATATAGAAGCCACAAGAAAAATTAACAAGGCAAATGAAGAAAGAATAAACCATATTTAAATGTGGCAACAGATCTAGAAACAGCATGTGAATTACTGGTGACCCTTTTTCATTAGGTGAAAAATAAAAGGTGACTCTTACAAAGTACCGTTGAGCTTTTCTTCTAGGATACTGAAAGCAAGATAGCGTATGTGCCCGCTGTGGCCCAGTGACAGGGCAGAGCTGAGGCAGGCACCTGCTGCCCGGATGTGCCAGGAACTGCTCCCAGAGGAAAGGGGGCCTGCACCAAATTTAGTTTCTCAACTATAACACAGTTCCTAGGGAGCAAAAGGTTATTATTTTTTAAGACATAACATTTAATTTTGTTGACTATTTAATTTATGCATCTAGAGAATTCTGCAATTAGGGCAGAAAGCAGAGCTACTGAGATCCTCCTGTGGGTTTAGCACTGATGGAACATTTAGACATCCTAGGCCTATGTCCAAATAATCAAGTCTGCCTTTAATCCTCAGGAAAGAAATGATATAGAAGATAATCCTCAGGACACAAAATCAAGTCTCAGCAAAAATGATCCAAATTTTGAGTTGCTGGTTAAGCTGGTAAGCCAATTATTCTGGTTAGTTCTTTCTTCCTTTTTCTTGGGGGAAAAAAACACATATAACTGGGGGAAATTCAACATGTAGATTTTTCTTTTGAAGAAGTCCTGACCTAAAAGAGAAGTTGAGCCAAGAGGATGGACGTTGTAACATCTTGGAAGCAACAGCCATCTCTGCTACGCCACGCTTTTCTAATAGGATACTAGAATGACATTTAAATAAATGATACATGGACACGGTGGTTCACAGTTTCTCACCGACCCACCAGCTATGGTCTTGTTTCAGATGTTGAGTATAATCAATATAACTTTTGGGTTCCGTCTTTCCATTTAGAAGGAGTAGTGGGTAAAGGAGGTGTAGACAGGCAGAGGCTTGGTCCTGTGCTGTGGTTAACACACAGAACGTGAGTACCATCTAGCATTTCTACAACACACATCCACGTGTACTATCACGTTTCAACCTCAGAATCCCGTAAGGCAGATGTTAGAACCCACATTCTGTAGAGAAGGAAGTCAATCCAGAAAACTTAAATGATTTCCTTAAGCTCAGACAACAGGCAGAGAGAGAAGCTTGAATCCTGTAGTGGGGAGCTCAGCCCTGGGCTCTTTCTCAGTCACGCAATGCCCAGGACCAGTCCGCCTACAGTAGACTGTGGCCCTATGGACGTGAACTTCGCCAGCTGCAGGCTCACTCAACCCCACACCATCCCCAGGAACCACCCAGGAGGGCGTTCACAAGATGCAGCCAATAGGACAGTATCTCCTCTGACTCTCGGTGGTAATACCGCACAATGATTTTGTTACCCAAATGTAAGTCCACATGCTTGGTGCGCAGTGAGGCCAAACATACCAGCATGTGGGAGTCCGAAGCAGAGAAAGGCAAGAGATGGGTGTCTCATCCCTTAAAAATCCCAAACTCCCTGAAAGCTCTCAGAAAAGCCTTTTCCTAGGGCAGGTGAGGGAGGGGCATGGTTAGTGACTGCAAAGTTCTTGGTGACAGAGCCTTTGTTCCTGAGGTCAGGTCATGATCTTGTAATGATGTTCCTATAAATCTCTACCAAACAAAGGCTATCCTCTGTTCTGACAAGAAAGGGCCAGGTCCCAGGTCCCAACTTCCACCCTCTGAGGTTCCAGTCCTGGTTAAGAGAAGGCAGAGCTCAGTTGGCAGTTCCCCCAGGGCCAGGTTTCCAGACTCTACTCAGCTGTCCTTGCTGAGGAAACCAGGTGGCCAACACAGCTGGCCCTCAGGCTCTTCTGACAGCCCAAAGGGCAGGGGAAGGTCCTGCAGACTACGTGCCAGGCCGCTGCCATTAGGTCCTAGAGGTGGGGATGGTGGAGAGGGGCACCATCACCTCAAGGCCTAGGCCAAAGCCAGTAAGCAGCCTAGCAGAGGGCTCAGGAGCCCTGCAGGACAGGGTCCCTGCTGACCTAAGGCCGGGTGAATTGGAGGGCCCCAAGGAGTAGGCTGAGATCCTCGTCTTACCTCATTCTCTGCCGGAGGACCAGCACTCTGTTGACCCTGACAGTTGGCTGAATGCTCCACCAATGGTCACTTATTGATAGTTGGTTGCTTGTGGGCGGGGCCACTGCAACTCCAACCAATGGAGGAGCAGGAGCCGTAATGACCTTTCCCTTACCCTTGCCTGCTACCAGGGTTGGGTAGTGAGTGGCTCACAGCAATGGACATGCTTAAGGGCTGTGCTGTGCAGCACTCTATTATAGTTTTAAGACAAAACCAGAAGCTTGACAACTGAAGACTTATGCAAAAGTCATTATAAATATTAGATAACTGCAGTATTCTAAAAATATGTGAGTATACATAAAATACAATATGGGCTGTAAACCGACTGCCAATGGAATATAGACATAGTTTTAAACTCGTTGAAATATGTCTGGGCTGCATGCTAAGTTGTTTCAGTCATGTTTGACTCTTTGAGACCCTCTTTGAGGGTCAGAATGAGCCTCTGAGACAGAATGTAGTCCACCAGGCTCCTCTGAGATGGGTGTCTCATCCCAAAATCCCAAACTCCCTGAAAGCTCTCAGAAAAGCCTTTTCCTAGGGCAGGTGAGGGAGGGGCATGGTTAGTGACTGCAAAGTTCTTGGTGACAGAGCCTTTGTTCCTGAGGTCAGGTCATGATCTTGTAATGATGTTCCTATAAATCTCTACCAAACAAAGGCTATCCTCTGTTCTGACAAGAAAGGGCCAGGTCCCAGGTCCCAACTTCCACCCTCTGAGGTTCCAGTCCTGGTTAAGAGAAGGCAGAGCTCAGTTGGCAGTTCCCCCAGGGCCAGGTTTCCAGACTCTACTCAGCTGTCCTTGCTGAGGAAACCAGGTGGCCAACACAGCTGGCCCTCAGGCTCTTCTGACAGCCCAAAGGGCAGGGGAAGGTCCTGCAGACTACGTGCCAGGCCGCTGCCATTAGGTCCTAGAGGTGGGGATGGTGGAGAGGGTCACCATCACCTCAAGGCCTAGGCCAAAGCCAGTAAGCAGCCTAGCAGAGGGCTCAGGAGCCCTGCAGGACAGGGTCCCTGCTGACCTAAGGCCGGGTGAATTGGAGGGCCCCAAGGAGTAGGCTGAGATCCTCGTCTTACCTCATTCTCTGCCGGAGGACCAGCACTCTGTTGACCCTGACAGTTGGCTGAATGCTCCACCAATGGTCACTTATTGATAGTTGGTTGCTTGTGGGCGGGGCCACTGCAACTCCAACCAATGGAGGAGCAGGAGCCGTAATGACCTTTCCCTTACCCTTGCCTGCTACCAGGGTTGGGTAGTGAGTGGCTCACAGCAATGGACATGCTTAAGGGCTGTGCTGTGCAGCACTCTATTATAGTTTTAAGACAAAACCAGAAGCTTGACAACTGAAGACTTATGCAAAAGTCATTATAAATATTAGATAACTGCAGTATTCTAAAAATATGTGAGTATACATAAAATACAATATGGGCTGTAAACCGACTGCCAATGGAATATAGACATAGTTTTAAACTCGTTGAAATATGTCTGGGCTGCATGCTAAGTTGTTTCAGTCATGTTTGACTCTTTGAGACCCTCTTTGAGGGTCAGAATGAGCCTCTGAGACAGAATGTAGTCCACCAGGCTCCTCTGTCCATGGGGATTCTCTGGGCAAGAATCCTGGAGTGGGTTGCCATACCCTTCTCCAGGGGATCTTCCTAATCCAGGGATTAAACTCACATCCGTTCCATCTCTTGCTATGGCAGGCAGGTTCTTTACCATTAGTGCCATCTGGGAATGTCTAAATAGTCATTATATACAATTGGCATGTGTTTGAAAAATTGAAAATAACCAAGTACAGTATTTATAGTATTTCAAACAGAGTGAGTGTTCTGATTTTTCTCTTAAATTATATTTACACTTTAGGGCTTCCCTGGTGGTCCAGTGGGTAAAGAGTCCACCTTGCAATACAAGGGGCACCCAATTAGATCCCTGGCCCATAAAGATCCCATGTGCCATGGAGCATTTGGACCACTGTGTCCAACTGCGTGCCAGCACTCTGGAGCACATGTGCCCAGAGCTGGTGCTCTGCAGCAAGAGAGGCCACTGTGATGGGAGACTCACACAGGTCAAGGAATAAAAATGGACAAAAAACCCCACAATAAAACAGGCCAAATTTTCTTTTAATTATATTTACACTTTAATTTTAGTTCATGAAATTATGATTGACTTATTTCAGGTGCAGATCACATTGCATTAAACATTATTATTGTCATATTTTATTTGGGGCAGTGTGGCACAGGCCTAGGGCTGGAGGGGAAAGAAGATTGTGTTCTAAGAGTTTAATCATGCTAGGTCCAAGTACAAGACCATTAGATTTTTAATATTTGCATGTTGTAATTGTTCTCTATTGTAAAAATACTAATTTTACAACTTTTAAAAAGCACAAAATAGAAGGAAAAGAATCTTAGTTCCCATAAAGAAAATTAATTTCTCTATATATTGTAAACATAGCACTCAATTTCAGGGTCTGAGATTTCTTTACACCAATGTATAGCTTTTCCCTCTGAATTACTAAAACAGGACACTGATATATGGAAAACACAGAACATCGTTGAAATATGTCTGGGCTGCATGCTAAGTTGTTTCAGTCATGTTTGACTCTTTGAGACCCTCTTTGAGGGTCAGAATGAGCCTCTGAGACAGAATGTAGTCCACCAGGCTCCTCTGTCCATGGGGATTCTCTGGGCAAGAATCCTGGAGTGGGTTGCCATACCCTTCTCCAGGGGATCTTCCTAATCCAGGGATTAAACTCACATCCGTTCCATCTCTTGCTATGGCAGGCAGGTTCTTTACCATTAGTGCCATCTGGGAATGTCTAAATAGTCATTATATACAATTGGCATGTGTTTGAAAAATTGAAAATAACCAAGTACAGTATTTATAGTATTTCAAACAGAGTGAGTGTTCTGATTTTTCTCTTAAATTATATTTACACTTTAGGGCTTCCCTGGTGGTCCAGTGGGTAAAGAGTCCACCTTGCAATACAAGGGGCACCCAATTAGATCCCTGGCCCATAAAGATCCCATGTGCCATGGAGCATTTGGACCACTGTGTCCAACTGCGTGCCAGCACTCTGGAGCACATGTGCCCAGAGCTGGTGCTCTGCAGCAAGAGAGGCCACTGTGATGGGAGACTCACACAGGTCAAGGAATAAAAATGGACAAAAAACCCCACAATAAAACAGGCCAAATTTTCTTTTAATTATATTTACACTTTAATTTTAGTTCATGAAATTATGATTGACTTATTTCAGGTGCAGATCACATTGCATTAAACATTATTATTGTCATATTTTATTTGGGGCAGTGTGGCACAGGCCTAGGGCTGGAGGGGAAAGAAGATTGTGTTCTAAGAGTTTAATCATGCTAGGTCCAAGTACAAGACCATTAGATTTTTAATATTTGCATGTTGTAATTGTTCTCTATTGTAAAAATACTAATTTTACAACTTTTAAAAAGCACAAAATAGAAGGAAAAGAATCTTAGTTCCCATAAAGAAAATTAATTTCTCTATATATTGTAAACATAGCACTCAATTTCAGGGTCTGAGATTTCTTTACACCAATGTATAGCTTTTCCCTCTGAATTACTAAAACAGGACACTGATATATGGAAAACACAGAACATCGGATAACGTAACCATCCAGGAGAGACAGCACTTTTTCCTAAACACATAAAGAAGAGCATGATTTTGATATTTCATAATACATAGAGAGAAGTTAAGTAACTACTGAATTAGTTGATGATGAGAGGTCTAGTTCATTTCAGTCTTGTCTACAGGATAATCAATAAAACACTACTAGTGGGAAAAATAGGAAAACAGTGGGCAACCCAAAGGCTTTCTTACCATCACCTCTTTAAGGGCAGAATTCTACCTTCTCATCATTGTAGAGCCAACAGCTAGCGCATGACACTAGATATCTATTTGGATGGGTAGATGTATAAAAGTAAATTCTCAATCTACCCCTTCTCAAGATCCAAGAGTCAAAGGCCCATTTCTACTATGGCATCAGACCGGCCACTGTGAGGGACTATTTGATGATGCTGGGGATAAGCAGTGGTCAGCAGGGTCCTCCACATTCCCCTGTCAAGGTTCCCTTGAGCCCTGCTTATCACAAACCAGAAAGAGACACTCTCAGAGCGACTGCCTACCTGGCTGCTCAGTGCTTTCATTTCTCTGTCTCCTTTGACTGTCAGGCTTTTTGAGGATATAGATCTGAAAAGAGCCATTATGCTTTCCTTCTGAGTTCTTAATGCTTTTCTACAGGAGAGAAAACTCCAGTTAGATTCAGCCGAAAAGCGAACCAGAGTCATCAGGGAACTCTTACAGAGTGAGAGAAGATACGTGCAGATGCTGGAAATTGTGAGAGATGTTTACGCGAGGCCACTGAGAGCAGCACTGTCTTCAAACAGAGCGATTCTGAGTGCTGTAAACATCCAGATCATGTTCTCTGATATTCTGCGGATCTTACGTCTCAACAGGTAAACTCCAAATAGGTATCTTTTGAAATTTTCATTGTGACATGGGAGGAACCCACACTTAACTATTTCATAAAGCTACACAGAGGCTCAGTCATTCTCTGAGGATTTCTTCTTGGGGACGCTGCCTGATCATCTCACGGAAGAGAGGAGTTTCAGTAAACATAGCACTCAATTTCAGGGTCTGAGATTTCTTTACACCAATGTATAGCTTTTCCCTCTGAATTACTAAAACAGGACACTGATATATGGAAAACACAGAACATCGGATAACGTAACCATCCAGGAGAGACAGCACTTTTTCCTAAACACATAAAGAAGAGCATGATTTTGATATTTCATAATACATAGAGAGAAGTTAAGTAACTACTGAATTAGTTGATGATGAGAGGTCTAGTTCATTTCAGTCTTGTCTACAGGATAATCAATAAAACACTACTAGTGGGAAAAATAGGAAAACAGTGGGCAACCCAAAGGCTTTCTTACCATCACCTCTTTAAGGGCAGAATTCTACCTTCTCATCATTGTAGAGCCAACAGCTAGCGCATGACACTAGATATCTATTTGGATGGGTAGATGTATAAAAGTAAATTCTCAATCTACCCCTTCTCAAGATCCAAGAGTCAAAGGCCCATTTCTACTATGGCATCAGACCGGCCACTGTGAGGGACTATTTGATGATGCTGGGGATAAGCAGTGGTCAGCAGGGTCCTCCACATTCCCCTGTCAAGGTTCCCTTGAGCCCTGCTTATCACAAACCAGAAAGAGACACTCTCAGAGCGACTGCCTACCTGGCTGCTCAGTGCTTTCATTTCTCTGTCTCCTTTGACTGTCAGGCTTTTTGAGGATATAGATCTGAAAAGAGCCATTATGCTTTCCTTCTGAGTTCTTAATGCTTTTCTACAGGAGAGAAAACTCCAGTTAGATTCAGCCGAAAAGCGAACCAGAGTCATCAGGGAACTCTTACAGAGTGAGAGAAGATACGTGCAGATGCTGGAAATTGTGAGAGATGTTTAGGGAGGCCACTGAGAGCAGCACTGTCTTCAAACAGAGCGATTCTGAGTGCTGTAAACATCCAGATCATGTTCTCTGATATTCTGCGGATCTTACGTCTCAACAGGTAAACTCCAAATAGGTATCTTTTGAAATTTTCATTGTGACATGGGAGGAACCCACACTTAACTATTTCATAAAGCTACACAGAGTCTCAGTCATTCTCTGAGGATTTCTTCTTGGGGACGCTGCCTGATCATCTCACGGAGAGAGAGGATTCTCGACCCTGAACCGCAACTAGTAGGGATGATTCCCAGAGGTGTATCCCTGCCTCGACTCAGAGCCACAGTACAAGGAGTGGAGTTCACTGCCTGGGGATTCTATATTTGTTACGATATTCATGCAAAAAATGTTCATACGCAGCAGTGTTTGGCTGAGCAAGGAGGGAGAGGCACAGAAGGCTGCAGTGGGACTAAGTCACTAGAATACTTTGCTGGGAACAGTGTATGTATATGGAAGGGCTGAGAAAGAAAATCATATGTGCATGGAAGGGTTGAGAGAGAAAATCAGTCGTTTGCACTGGACAAAGACAAATTGAGCTCGTGTTTCTCTGCTAGTATCTCTCAAGGTAGCTTAGAACAAGTTCCTTAGCTCAGGGGACCCTAGGTTCTATAAAAGGAACTAAGGTGCTTCCAGTTTTGAAGTCCTATGATGGCTGAATGAGGGCTACCGTTTGGGGAAATGGACTGACTGGGGTGGTGGCATTCAGCCAGTGAAGTGAGTTGAGGGCTTTCCTCTGCGGACTGTGAGAAACTGTCCCTGGGTGGGGAGGAGAGAGAACGATCGGGGACGTCTCTAGATGCCAACCTGGGGTCCTGACTCTTCCGCCCCAGTCACCCTACTTTCTACCTTCCCATTTGTCTTGTCAAGGCAAATGCATCTGACAAAAGCCCTGCCCTCGATCACTGAGAGAAATTAATTGTTTTAAGTTTATAGATTGTCCGAGATTTCAGCCTTTCCCAATTTGTCTATGATCATAGATGCTATAGCGAACCAGAGTCATCAGGGAACTCTTACAGAGTGAGAGAAGATACGTGCAGATGCTGGAAATTGTGAGAGATGTTTACGCGAGGCCACTGAGAGCAGCACTGTCTTCAAACAGAGCGATTCTGAGTGCTGTAAACATCCAGATCATGTTCTCTGATATTCTGCGGATCTTACGTCTCAACAGGTAAACTCCAAATAGGTATCTTTTGAAATTTTCATTGTGACATGGGAGGAACCCACACTTAACTATTTCATAAAGCTACACAGAGGCTCAGTCATTCTCTGAGGATTTCTTCTTGGGGACGCTGCCTGATCATCTCACGGAAGAGAGAGGATTCTCGACCCTGAACCGCAACTAGTAGGGATGATTCCCAGAGGTGTATCCCTGCCTCGACTCAGAGCCACAGTACAAGGAGTGGAGTTCACTGCCTGGGGATTCTATATTTGTTACGATATTCATGCAAAAAATGTTCATACGCAGCAGTGTTTGGCTGAGCAAGGAGGGAGAGGCACAGAAGGCTGCAGTGGGACTAAGTCACTAGAATACTTTGCTGGGAACAGTGTATGTATATGGAAGGGCTGAGAAAGAAAATCATATGTGCATGGAAGGGTTGAGAGAGAAAATCAGTCGTTTGCACTGGACAAAGACAAATTGAGCTCGTGTTTCTCTGCTAGTATCTCTCAAGGTAGCTTAGAACAAGTTCCTTAGCTCAGGGGACCCTAGGTTCTATAAAAGGAACTAAGGTGCTTCCAGTTTTGAAGTCCTATGATGGCTGAATGAGGGCTACCGTTTGGGGAAATGGACTGACTGGGGTGGTGGCATTCAGCCAGTGAAGTGAGTTGAGGGCTTTCCTCTGCGGACTGTGAGAAACTGTCCCTGGGTGGGGAGGAGAGAGAACGATCGGGGACGTCTCTAGATGCCAACCTGGGGTCCTGACTCTTCCGCCCCAGTCACCCTACTTTCTACCTTCCCATTTGTCTTGTCAAGGCAAATGCATCTGACAAAAGCCCTGCCCTCGATCACTGAGAGAAATTAATTGTTTTAAGTTTATAGATTGTCCCCGGTCAGTATTTCACAGCCATGCTTTTCTCATATTGCAGACAATTTCTATATGACGTGAGAGACAGACTACAGGACTGGAGCCCCGCTCACTGTGTGGGAGAAATATTCATAAAGTTCGGAAGCCAGTTGAATACCTATACCAATTTCTTCAACAATTACCCTGTTGTTCTGAAAACTATTGAGAAGGTAACACATTGAGGGACCATCCAGGCATGTGTTAGACCTTCTGAGCACCGGAAGGACTAGAATTAGTAGGAATGACTTTTTCTCCAACCTGGGCTTCCGGATCTCCTCCTCTGGTTTACTGTGAGCTCCTTGAGGATGCGGACCGTGATTTACCTAATTTTGAGTCACTAGGGGTTGCCACAGCACCTGGTCCAGTAGCACCTAGGAACTGGTATTGGGACTGAACTCGTCCTCGTGCAAATTGCCACCGGCCCCAGTTACCCTGGCGCTCTGTTACAGGAACACGGTTCACAATTAGTCAGAAGCAAAACTGCAAACCCTGATTCCACGCTGCCACTACAGCCCGTGCAGTGAGTCTAGCTCTCTCACAGAGCAAAGGAATTCGTAACCACACTGAGTGTGTGAAATCTCATGATAAAATAAGGCAGGCATTCCTTTGTCTTATATTCCTGAGCGAGTGCCTTATAAACAGAGGTCCCGGCTGTGACAAGGTGCACGTAGTCTGAGCAGGACTATTCAGGTCTCACCTGAGCCCTGTGCTGCTCTCATTGCGACCTCCCCTGATGGCAATAGGATACTTCTCTTCCCTCCTTGGTTTGCATCGAAAGGGCAGCAGGAGAGGCACCTAGTGACGTGGTGGTGCACTTGCCCCAGTCCCCGTCCACAGTGGCCGAGTCCACCTGCCCGCCCGGAGGCCCTGAAGTGACGGGCCAGGGCTGGGAGGTCTCCGAACAATTCCTGACCTCAGACATCTCCCTTTGTCGTCCTCTTCCAACCCCACCTGGTGAGTTTAAACACTACTGCACAGCTTGGTTATGTGGAAGTTGCATGAATGAAGCGCTGTCATAAAACTGACCTTTGGGGACAGGAATCGGGGCAAAGCATCACAAGTGATGATAGGCAGATTCGTGCCAGCAGTTTTATAGCTATGGGTAACCATGTGTCTAGTTCCCTATCATGGGGGTACATATAAGTAAGTACTCAGTAAATGTTAGCTATTAATATTATTGAAATCAGTGACTGATTTCTAGAAATTAGCATTACTGGCCTCTGAGAAAAATGAAGTAACTTCCTAGGGCCTGTAATGGTGATGAATAAAGCATTTTAAAACAGACTTTAAGTACAAAGGAGCACCTTCTCAATGTTCCAGTGGAAAACATGCTTAACAGCAGAATTGCACACCAATGTCTTTTTGCTTACATTAGTTGTGTGACAGGCATTTTATGAAGAGGATTTCCCCTGCCCCTCTCTGCAAGTTAGGTGTGATGTCCATGAGAAAACAGGCTCAGAGGAGTTAAGTAACCTGACAAAGTCACACAATTAAAATTGGATAGAATTAAATTAGAATTCTAATTCTAATCCAGGCCTACCTGCATGTGAAGTCCATTTTCATTTTTCTATACTAAGTTGAACAACTAGGCTCAGGTTATGGTATAATCAATACACTATCCTTAGGATATCAGGAAGCACCTATTGTATTAATAATACTGTGATTAGATACAGATGTTGCCCTTGTGCTTTGAGAGCTTCATAGATCATGCTTGCCAGGTGGAATAGAATGCTTTACGACTGTCTTACAGAGTTTTGACCATATAATACTCACCTTTAGTGCAGAGAAATGATACCAGCATTCCGAGCTTTCATGAAGAGGCATGATAAGACCATTGTGACCAAAATGTTGAGGTAAGTTCTGAAGGAGAAGACAGCCGGGACACCCCAAAGACTGGCATTCTGTGGCCTCAGAAAGAGACCAGGGCTCCCTTCTCTCTGCCTCATACAGTCTTCCGGAGTTGCTCTTGTACCCATCCCGAAGGTTTGAAGAATACATCCACCTTCTCTATGCGCTGAGGCTCCACACTCCTGCAGAACATGTGGACCGTGGGGATCTGACCACTGCAATTGACCAAATTAAAAATTACAAAGGCTACATAGATCAGGTTGGTTGCTGATAAGAGTCTGTGTCCTTTAAAAATGTTACAGTGCTTTTGTGGTACTCTGACTCAAAGATCCTGAAATCCCCCAGCCTCTTGAGTTTCTCTTCAAAGTCTGTCATCCTAAATTTAGGTGCAAAATCATTGTATTTAGGGATTTTGAGCACTGAGGGCCTATACTGTAAGCCAAATAATGGTTTCAGGTATCAGTCTAAGTATAATGAAATCTTTATTAATATAAAAGATTAAAGAGTGGAGTATTTGGGTTGATTTTTCTAGATAACTAAAAGAAAAACAAGCAAAATTCTTTGTTTCTGAAAGTACTTAATATATTAACTTTTCTGCCAAAGAAAGTACAGCAACCACAATTATTCTCTGCAAGAAATGATCACCTTGTAATACAGGACTATCATTCTGAAAATGTCACTGTGATGTGCACAAAGCATAGGAGTCTGAGCTGAATGTAAATGATAACATCATTACACCCAGAAAAACACTTCTTGACTATAGTCTTGCCACTCACCTCTCTGTTTTAAAACACTGGGTACAGGAAATTGAGATTCTTAATGATAGTTTATGAAAATACCACACCCTTATCAAGTCCCATAACATATTTTAATCTGTTTTGTGTATAAAAATATCACAATTTCAGTTTGCCTTATATCACTTTGTTTTCTAGATGAAGCGGACCATCCATGTAAAAGATCAACTGTTAGACATGAAACTCATCGATTCCCTTTTTTGGCTTTGGGGAGAGCTTCATAGATCATGCTTGCCAGGTGGAATAGAATGCTTTACGACTGTCTTACAGAGTTTTGACCATATAATACTCACCTTTAGTGCAGAGAAATGATACCAGCATTCCGAGCTTTCATGAAGAGGCATGATAAGACCATTGTGACCAAAATGTTGAGGTAAGTTCTGAAGGAGAAGACAGCCGGGACACCCCAAAGACTGGCATTCTGTGGCCTCAGAAAGAGACCAGGGCTCCCTTCTCTCTGCCTCATACAGTCTTCCGGAGTTGCTCTTGTACCCATCCCGAAGGTTTGAAGAATACATCCACCTTCTCTATGCGCTGAGGCTCCACACTCCTGCAGAACATGTGGACCGTGGGGATCTGACCACTGCAATTGACCAAATTAAAAATTACAAAGGCTACATAGATCAGGTTGGTTGCTGATAAGAGTCTGTGTCCTTTAAAAATGTTACAGTGCTTTTGTGGTACTCTGACTCAAAGATCCTGAAATCCCCCAGCCTCTTGAGTTTCTCTTCAAAGTCTGTCATCCTAAATTTAGGTGCAAAATCATTGTATTTAGGGATTTTGAGCACTGAGGGCCTATACTGTAAGCCAAATAATGGTTTCAGGTATCAGTCTAAGTATAATGAAATCTTTATTAATATAAAAGATTAAAGAGTGGAGTATTTGGGTTGATTTTTCTAGATAACTAAAAGAAAAACAAGCAAAATTCTTTGTTTCTGAAAGTACTTAATATATTAACTTTTCTGCCAAAGAAAGTACAGCAACCACAATTATTCTCTGCAAGAAATGATCACCTTGTAATACAGGACTATCATTCTGAAAATGTCACTGTGATGTGCACAAAGCATAGGAGTCTGAGCTGAATGTAAATGATAACATCATTACACCCAGAAAAACACTTCTTGACTATAGTCTTGCCACTCACCTCTCTGTTTTAAAACACTGGGTACAGGAAATTGAGATTCTTAATGATAGTTTATGAAAATACCACACCCTTATCAAGTCCCATAACATATTTTAATCTGTTTTTGTGTATAAAAATATCACAATTTCAGTTTGCCTTATATCACTTTGTTTTCTAGATGAAGCGGACCATCCATGTAAAAGATCAACTGTTAGACATACAGAAACTCATCTGGGGCTGCCCTGTACGTATGCTAATGCACTTGCTACATCTCACGCTTGAAAAGGAGACAGAGATTTTGATTCAGTGGACATTTGTGGAGTTCCTGTTGTGTGCCAAGCCCTCATATTCCACATCCTTGTTATCTGCAAGGATGCTAGATGAGAAGAGGCACAGGTGGGCCTGACCCAATCATCTAACTTCTCTGCAGTCTTAGCATCTTGCTTGGTACTACTGTGATCATGACCCCCTTTGAGGAATGGGGCCATGTCTTTACTGTTTTATATCTCCTTGCACATAATATGCGGTGCAGGATTCTGTAAAAATCTGTACATCTGTAAAAATGCTAGAAGTCGTCTGTTGGCTGTCTGTCACCTACAGAAGATCATCTGATTCCATTCTATCTTCCTTCTCATTTCCTTGCCTACCATCTTAGGATCAAACCACACAGACTGACTCACAGTGCTCTACTAATGTGAGCCTCTCCTCACATATTAATATCTTGGTCATGTTCTTCCTTCTCGGAAACTGCCTTGTCTGCTCCACTAGGTACACTCCTATTCATCCTTTCAAGATCCAGTTCAAGTGTCATCTGCCTTGAATAATTCCCCCAACATCTCCAGGTGTAAGCTGCCCCTTTCCAGGTGTTCTCAACACCCTGCACCTCTCTGTCACATTTTCTTGTAGTCCTTTGTCCACAAATTGGGAGCTCCATCAGCTATGAACTGATGCCTTATTTTGTCTTCTAGCGCTCAGCGTATAGCAGGAGTTCAATATATGAATTATATTGAATTAAACTATCAATTGATTGGAAGTGTTATTTTTATTTGACCAAATTGAGGAAGCAAAATGGAGTTGCTTTGGCCTAATTTAGACCTGCACATTTTGAAAGGGAAAGAAAGTGGAGATGATTGATTATAGGAAATCCAAGTCTTAGGACTCACAGAGGCCACAGAACTTCATCTCTGGATCACTATCTGTACCAAGTGATCATTTCCACGACTAAAGCAGTAAAAGAGCCTAACTTTTTTTTTTTTTTTTTTAAAATTTATTTATTTATGTATTTTTTTTGGTGGGGGTGGGGTGGGGAGGGAGGGGAGCAGGCGGGCCACTTCTATTGGTCTTTCATTTGTCCATTTTCATCCATCTTTGTTCTTTGGCCCCTGCGGGCCTCCCATCGTGGTGGCTTCTGTTGTAGCAGAGCGCCAGCTCTGGGTGCATGCGCTCCAGAGCTCCGGCTCGGTAATTGGACACATCAGTCCAGCCGCTCTGCGGCACGTGGGATCTTCCCAGGCCAGGGATTGAACTGGCGCCCCTTGCACTGCAAGGCGGTATCCTTACCCACTGGACCACCAGGGAAGCCCAGAGCCTAACTTCTTAATTTGTAACACTTCATTCACTTCCTTTTCTTTTTAACTTCATAATACCAGCTTTTTCTTACTTATTTATTATTTTCATCCACATTTATTCTGCAGCCTGTGTGGGCCTTCTATCATGGTGGCCTCTCTCGTTGTGGAGCACCGGCTCTCAGTGCATGTGCTCCAGAGCACTGGCTCACAATTGCACACATTTGTCCAGCAGCATGTGGGATCTTCCTTCTCGGAAACTGCCTTGTCTGCTCCACTAGGTACACTCCTATTCATCCTTTCAAGATCCAGTTCAAGTGTCATCTGCCTTGAATAATTCCCCCAACATCTCCAGGTGTAAGCTGCCCCTTTCCAGGTGTTCTCAACACCCTGCACCTCTCTGTCACATTTTCTTGTAGTCCTTTGTCCACAAATTGGGAGCTCCATCAGCTATGAACTGATGCCTTATTTTGTCTTCTAGCGCTCAGCGTATAGCAGGAGTTCAATATATGAATTATATTGAATTAAACTATCAATTGATTGGAAGTGTTATTTTTATTTGACCAAATTGAGGAAGCAAAATGGAGTTGCTTTGGCCTAATTTAGACCTGCACATTTTGAAAGGGAAAGAAAGTGGAGATGATTGATTATAGGAAATCCAAGTCTTAGGACTCACAGAGGCCACAGAACTTCATCTCTGGATCACTATCTGTACCAAGTGATCATTTCCACGACTAAAGCAGTAAAAGAGCCTAACTTTTTTTTTTTTTTTTTAAAGATTTATTTATTTATGTATTTATTTTGGTGGGGGTGGGGTGGGGAGGGAGGGGAGCAGGCGGGCCACTTCTATTGGTCTTTCATTTGTCCATTTTCATCCATCTTTGTTCTTTGGCCCCTGCGGGCCTCCCATCGTGGTGGCTTCTGTTGTAGCAGAGCGCCAGCTCTGGGTGCATGCGCTCCAGAGCTCCGGCTCGGTAATTGGACACATCAGTCCAGCCGCTCTGCGGCACGTGGGATCTTCCCAGGCCAGGGATTGAACTGGCGCCCCTTGCACTGCAAGGCGGTATCCTTACCCACTGGACCACCAGGGAAGCCCAGAGCCTAACTTCTTAATTTGTAACACTTCATTCACTTCCTTTTCTTTTTAACTTCATAATACCAGCTTTTTCTTACTTATTTATTATTTTCATCCACATTTATTCTGCAGCCTGTGTGGGCCTTCTATCATGGTGGCCTCTCTCGTTGTGGAGCACCGGCTCTCAGTGCATGTGCTCCAGAGCACTGGCTCACAATTGCACACATTTGTCCAGCAGCATGTGGGATCTTCCTGGGCCAGGGATTGGACTGGTGCCTCTTGCACTGCAAGGTGGACTCTTTACCCACTGGACCAGCAGGGAAGCCCCACTTCCTTTTCTTGATAGATCCCTCTGAGTCACCCACAGTCCTACTTTATTTTTGATAATAAGAAAGCATTTATAATAAAACAATAATTTCAATAGTTTTAAAAATTAGACAACACCCTCAAGTACAGTTTTGAGAACAAGGTTTTCACATAATTGAACTGAGTTCTACTTGACACATCCTCTGGGATATAAAGTGATTCTTCAGTAGTGGGACTTACAAACATATAAATCTATTTCTAATTTTTTTTTTTTATTTCTAGATTCTATCAGAAGCAAACAGATATCTGATTAGGGTCCAAGATGTAGCCCAACTTCATTGCTGTGATAAGGAAATAAGTTTCTCTTTAAGGTAAATATTTAACTATCCTATGGCTATGAGTGTGTCTTACTTGTACCCAAAGTCCAGTACAATGTCTGTCATTTTGTAAATAAATGATACATCTTTGGGCTAAACTGAAAAGATACACATGCACCTCTCTGAGATGATGTAAGGTGTTTATCACCTTACTCACATTCCAGACAGCTACTAGGTAGAATGGAAGGAACTACTTTGTCATTTTCTGGGCCTCTAACTCCAGAAATGGGCATTCTGAAATTTGTTTACTTTCCTACTGAGAGGAGAGCGAAGTGCTGTGAGGTAGCACATGGATGATTCGCTCAATTTTAAGAAAGAGAAGACCAGTTAATTATCCATAGATAGTTCCTGAGGTCAGTACTGAAAAGGGCTCACCATGCTGAGGTCTCATGTGTCTAGTCTGCACAGCGCTCACAGTACTATAAGCACTTGGTCTCACGTGTCTAGTCTGCACAGTGCTCACAGTACTATAAGCACTTGGTCTCACATGTCTAGTCTGCACAGCGCTCACAGTACTATAAGCACTTGGTCTCACGTGTCTAGTCTGTACAGCGCTCACAGTACTATAAGCACTTGGTCTCACGTGTCTAGTCTGCACAGCGTTCACAGTACTATAAGCACTTGGTCTCACGTGTCTAGTCTGCACAGTGCTCACAGTACTATAAATACTTGGTCTCACATGTCTAGTCTGCACAGTGCTCACAGTACTATAAGCACTTGGTCTCACATGTCTAGTCTGCACAGTGCTCACAGTACTATAAGCACTTGGTCTCACATGTCTAGTCTGCACAGTGCTCACAGTCCTATAAGTACTTGGTCTCACGTGTCTAGTCTGCACAGTGCTCACAGTACTATAAGTACTTCTGTGACACAAAAGTGCTAGTGTTTCCTTTAGAATAAGAATGGGCAAACTTTCTGTAAACGGTAAGTATTCTAGGTCTTCCTTGCCAAATATTCTCTGTAGGAACTGCCTAACTTCGCTGTTGTAACACAAAAGTAGCTACATAAATATGATCCATAGCAAATAAGTGAACAAGTGTAGTTGTGCTCCAATAAAAATTTATTACCAAAAACCAGGCGTGGGGCCATTGCTTTTAAATTCTTGCTTAAGAAAATTGTTTAACCATGTTTCCAGTATTAATGGCAAAGATGATAACAAAGAGCAACTAAATGCAGAGGAATTGATTCCAATAAATGAAATGAAAGTTAGATTGCCTGTTATGAGTATTTCACTGAAGGTTCCCCAAAGGCCTAGGGCAGGATGTGGGGTAGGGTTGGAAGAAACCAGTGGTGAGAGGCTGGAAGAAGCCAGTCCCTTCACCTGGATTTGACCAGCGCCTTAAGTGCAAATCAAATCACACAGTTGTGACACGTTCCTTCCTGTCACAGCGGTTTTGCTTTCTCTTGTTGTTTTTGGTCTGGAGTGATAGAAAGGAGCTGCAACAAGAGAAGGAAACTATATTTAGTAAAATAAATATAATGAATGTTGTGTAAAAAAAAAAAAGAGAGAGAGAGAGAAGGAAACTAGCTATTAAGTCAGCATTTTTGGGGGGAGGGGAACTCCTTTTAAAAAAATTATTTATTTATTTATTTTTGGCTCTTCTGGGTTTTCACTGCTGCCACAGGCTCTTCTCTAGTTGCAGGGAGTGGGGGCTTGTCTCTAGTGGAGGTGAGCAGGCTTCTTGTTGCAGTGACTTCTCTTGTTGTGGAACTGGGGCTCTAGGGCATACGGGCTTCATGTTGAAGTTCGTGGGTTCCAGAGTCGCAGCCCAAGGCTCTAGAGCACAGGCTCCATCGTTGTGGCTCATGGGCTTAGCTGCTCCACAGCATGTGGGACCTTCCTGGATCAGGGATCAAGCCCGTGTCTCCTGCATTGCCAGGCAAACTCTTTACCACTGAGCTACTGCGGAAGCCCTTAAATCAGCATTTCTAAACACACTGGTGTAGTAGAAGACATGCTAGGGATTATTTCAGTTTTTTATTATTAGAATTCATTTTACCTTCATATGTTCATTCTCAAATACTCTTCCTTTATTAAGTCCATATTTCTGACTTTACAGAATTTGCTCTGGGGAAATTGCTTTTAGAGCTAGGGTATCTGGAGGCATTTGTCCGTCTGTGGAGATAAACTACCTAGTTTTGGATAAAGCTTTTATGTACTTTGGAACTTTCAACATTTTCATCTGAGAAACTTTGAGCTTGTTGATTTTTAGCATTTTTGTTTACTTCTGTTCTCCTTCTAATGCGGTGTTGCCAAAGGTGCAAAAATGGAGCCTCTATGATTGGTGAACAGAGGCACAGCTTCAGTTCACCCAGTAGAGCCATTCACTGCTCAGATCCCGAGTCCTCTTGAGGATGAAGATTACTACGCTGCCAAGCATGCGGACTGTTAGCTTTCCTCTTAGCTTACCCAAAAGGACCTACTGTCATTGACCAGGGATCTGGGCACTAGAGAAAGAGAAATACCCAGATTTTTCAGGGATACAGGACTCTGGCTCTGGATTGATTTTTATCCTGGCAACCCCAAAAGCCACTACAATCCGCCAATCAGAGTGTGGATGATGGGCCCAAGGTGATAAACAGAATTTTTGACTCAAGTCAGCTCACAGAGGCTTCCCTGGTGACTCAGACAGCAAAAATTCTGCCTACAATGTGGGAGATCCGAGTTTGATCATGGGGTTGGGAAGATCCCCTGGTGAAGGTGAGCAGGCTTCTTGCAGTGACTTCTCTTGTTGTGGAACTGGGGCTCTAGGGCATACGGGCTTCATGTTGAAGTTCGTGGGTTCCAGAGTCGCAGCCCAAGGCTCTAGAGCACAGGCTCCATCGTTGTGGCTCATGGGCTTAGCTGCTCCACAGCATGTGGGACCTTCCTGGATCAGGGATCAAGCCCGTGTCTCCTGCATTGCCAGGCAAACTCTTTACCACTGAGCTACTGCGGAAGCCCTTAAATCAGCATTTCTAAACACACTGGTGTAGTAGAAGACATGCTAGGGATTATTTCAGTTTTTTATTATTAGAATTCATTTTACCTTCATATGTTCATTCTCAAATACTCTTCCTTTATTAAGTCCATATTTCTGACTTTACAGAATTTGCTCTGGGGAAATTGCTTTTAGAGCTAGGGTATCTGGAGGCATTTGTCCGTCTGTGGAGATAAACTACCTAGTTTTGGATAAAGCTTTTATGTACTTTGGAACTTTCAACATTTTCATCTGAGAAACTTTGAGCTTGTTGATTTTTAGCATTTTTGTTTACTTCTGTTCTCCTTCTAATGCGGTGTTGCCAAAGGTGCAAAAATGGAGCCTCTATGATTGGTGAACAGAGGCACAGCTTCAGTTCACCCAGTAGAGCCATTCACTGCTCAGATCCCGAGTCCTCTTGAGGATGAAGATTACTACGCTGCCAAGCATGCGGACTGTTAGCTTTCCTCTTAGCTTACCCAAAAGGACCTACTGTCATTGACCAGGGATCTGGGCACTAGAGAAAGAGAAATACCCAGATTTTTCAGGGATACAGGACTCTGGCTCTGGATTGATTTTTATCCTGGCAACCCCAAAAGCCACTACAATCCGCCAATCAGAGTGTGGATGATGGGCCCAAGGTGATAAACAGAATTTTTGACTCAAGTCAGCTCACAGAGGCTTCCCTGGTGACTCAGACAGCAAAAATTCTGCCTACAATGTGGGAGATCCGAGTTTGATCATGGGGTTGGGAAGATCCCCTGGTGAAGGTGACATGGACCACCTCTGGTGAATTCCTAAGAAATTACTGGGCCCCTGGATATGAAGAAACGAGTGATGACACAGATAGCTCAGATAGTCCTCGATCCCCAGATAAGTTTTTTAGACCTAAAATTCACCCTTTAGAAAGTGAGATAAGTTCAGAAGGAGAAGAGGAATGGGTAAATATGATGTTACCTAAAGGAGGAACATATATTAATCTAAAAGGCAAGAATATTGTGTCCAAAAGAAGTAAGAAATTTTGAATCAGTGAAAGAAAGTTCCTCTAGCGAGGCAGAAAGTGAAACGTCATCTGAGTCACAGCCACCCCATAAGAGTAAGCAGGGGAAGCATGAGAAGTAAAGAAAGAATTTTTTAAAACAATGTGTCATTATTCTTAGGCATAGGGCAGCTCAAGTTAGAATAAATAGCCTGCCCTGATCTAGCACGAGGTGTTAAAGTTCCAAAGTTCAGATTTTTCTTAATCATGAGTTTGAATGATCTAAAGGGAAGAAAGTATTTGATTCCAAGGATGTGATTTGAATTTGTTTTAATCAAATGAAATAAAGTTAATTTTATGTAATGCTTGAATAAATATAAAGCTGAAATAGGAAGTGATGACTTAATGATTTAAGTGAATCAGTATGTTTAGAAGGAAAGGTTATATAAATTAAGTGGTTGAAAACAATTAAAAATAAAATAGAAACAAAGAAGTTATAAAGAAATTGAAAAGAAAGGAAAAATTTATTATAAAAAGAGTGATGATTAGATTGTGAGGCAGCTTGCTCATGCGGCTTGAACATGAGAGGCTCTCCAGCTCTGGGGTAAGAATATTGTATTTTTGCTGATTGAGTTCTGAACTTTTAAACCTTACTGTAATGTTTTGACTATGATTATTGATGCACAGCTATGTTGTATTAAGTTGATTATCAAGACGTATATATGTTGATTTACTGTCTTGCAATAAATCTGATCTTGGGCTTCCCCTGGTGGTCCAGTGGTAAGGACACCGCCTTGCAGTGCAAGGGGCGCCGGTTCGATCCCTGGCCTGGGAAGATCCCACGTGCTGCGGAGCGGCTGGACCGATGTGTCCAATTACCGAGCCGGAGCTCTGAGACAACAGAGGCCACCGCGATGGGAGGCCCACGGGAGCCAAAGAACAAAGACGAATAAAAATAGAGAAGTGAAAGACCAATAGAAGTGGCCCGCCCGCTCCCCTCCCTCCCCAACCCAACCCCCGCCCAACGTAAATAAATAAATAAATCTTAAAAAAAAAAAAAATCTGATCTTGATTTGAACTCCATGCCTTTTTGCTGTTGAAGTTCTAGTCTCAAATTAGAGGGAACTACAGACTATAGGCTGAAGTTTTCTGGTAATAGTACCGGGACAATTGAGTGTTTCCCAATTCTATTAATTAGAAAAGTAATAGTTAAAGGAAGCTAAGTATTCTTAAAATCCAACAAATGGCGAGTAAGCAGGGGAAGCATGAGAAGTAAAGAAAGAATTTTTTAAAACAATGTGTCATTATTCTTAGGCATAGGGCAGCTCAAGTTAGAATAAATAGCCTGCCCTGATCTAGCACGAGGTGTTAAAGTTCCAAAGTTCAGATTTTTCTTAATCATGAGTTTGAATGATCTAAAGGGAAGAAAGTATTTGATTCCAAGGATGTGATTTGAATTTGTTTTAATCAAATGAAATAAAGTTAATTTTATGTAATGCTTGAATAAATATAAAGCTGAAATAGGAAGTGATGACTTAATGATTTAAGTGAATCAGTATGTTTAGAAGGAAAGGTTATATAAATTAAGTGGTTGAAAACAATTAAAAATAAAATAGAAACAAAGAAGTTATAAAGAAATTGAAAAGAAAGGAAAAATTTATTATAAAAAGAGTGATGATTAGATTGTGAGGCAGCTTGCTCATGCGGCTTGAACATGAGAGGCTCTCCAGCTCTGGGGTAAGAATATTGTATTTTTGCTGATTGAGTTCTGAACTTTTAAACCTTACTGTAATGTTTTGACTATGATTATTGATGCACAGCTATGTTGTATTAAGTTGATTATCAAGACGTATATATGTTGATTTACTGTCTTGCAATAAATCTGATCTTGGGCTTCCCCTGGTGGTCCAGTGGTAAGGACACCGCCTTGCAGTGCAAGGGGCGCCGGTTCGATCCCTGGCCTGGGAAGATCCCACGTGCTGCGGAGCGGCTGGACCGATGTGTCCAATTACCGAGCCGGAGCTCTGAGACAACAGAGGCCACCGCGATGGGAGGCCCACGGGAGCCAAAGAACAAAGACGAATAAAAATAGAGAAGTGAAAGACCAATAGAAGTGGCCCGCCCGCTCCCCTCCCTCCCCAACCCGACCCCCGCCCAACGTAAATAAATAAATAAATCTTAAAAAAAAAAAAAAATCTGATCTTGATTTGAACTCCATGCCTTTTTGCTGTTGAAGTTCTAGTCTCAAATTAGAGGGAACTACAGACTATAGGCTGAAGTTTTCTGGTAATAGTACCGGGACAATTGAGTGTTTCCCCAATTCTATTAATTAGAAATAAGTAACTATGCTCTGCCCGCAGCAAAGGGAATGGCTCTCCACTCCAGTATTCTTGCCTAGAGAATCCCATGGACAAAGTGGCGAGCTACAGTTCACGGGGTCACAAAAAGTCACAGAACCAATGCCTTACTGTTCTCTGTTCATGCCAAAGTTTATGCTCTGAGAATTACTTTCAAAGCTTTAAGTATTTATGGAAGTTGGGTACTTTGTTTCTCGGTCTGATTAACGTATTGATAGTGCTTAAATAACAAAATACTTTTAGAATGGTGTTAAGAATTTAAACTATGTTTGGCTGAGTCATTGAGCCTGTTTGTGAACAAGCAAAGAAATCCTATCCAGGTTTAAGAAAAAAACTCTACCTTTGGAGCTGGTTATTTTGAATCTGAGCAGAAGCAGCTTTGTGAAACCTGAGTAGGATCCAGTTTCCATTTCAGTTGCTCCATTATGCCACTGTAAAAGGTAAAATTATTTGTTTTTACATATGTTGAAGAAAAAAGGTTTTTTAAAAAGGGTTCTGGTATCTTTTTTTTGTCTTTGGATGAAAACTGTTGAAGGTTTTGGGGGTACAAATGGCTTTTGGAAAGCTTTTTCCTAGGTAAAATTCACTTATATGTATTTTAAATAGCACTTTCATCAGATTAAAATAATAAAAACCTCTTTGTGCATTTATCTTTCCCTGCTCATGTCCTCAGATTACAAGCGGCCTCAACTGCAAGTTCAGTTAATGTGCCTGCTCCTTCCCTCCTTTGGGCCATCCACCACCCAGTCCAAGTGGGTCAAGAAACTAGAATTCTCCCTCATTTCCCTTACTTTCAGTGCTGTCCTGTCCAGAGGGAAAAAACGAACATCTGTTTACCGAAGCATATACCCCTTTCAAAGCTCCATCTTCAAAATATCCCTGTAGGCACGTTCCCTAGTCATTCAGATAGAACAGTCAAGTTCTACTGCACCTTGTAAACATTTTTCCAAAATGGTAAGATGATTCTGTTCCGTAATAGAGTAAAAATATTGCCGAACAAGGTCACGAACATGGGCGGAGTTCTTTTTGCCTAATGTGGCCATTTAGCACATACAGCCCACCGCACACCAATTTAAATGCACCCCCATCTTCTTGCTTCCCCTCTCCCTCATCCCTATTTTCCCCCCCTTATTTTCATAATAACCCATCAGCTTAATCTGGAACGTTATTTCTTACAAACTATGAATAACTATGAAGCATGCCACTCCTTCCAGCCTGAATCATAACTACAGAGATGGGAAGGAAATGCTCCAAAAAAGGAAGTTGGCCCCAGTGTTTGAGTGACCATTGCATTAGTCTCTCCACATACATAACGACCTGTATCCCCAGTACTCTCCCAAGAGCTGAACCTGAGGCAAAGCACTCCTTAAAAATGTTTAAACCACCCCCTTCTCAAGCTAGTCCTTTGCCCACCTCATAGTCATGGTTGTAATTAATAAACGACTTCAGTGCCTCTACTCAAAGTGTGGTCAGCATATCATCATCATCACCAGGGAGCTGTTAGAAATGCGAAATCTCAGGCTAGTCTAGTTCTACTGACTTTGCATTTTAATAAAATCTCTGGGTAATTCAGATGCCCATTAAAGTTTGTACTAGGTCCAAGTCAGAGCCATTATAAAGTAGATTCTAAATGTGAATTATAGTAGCTTTTATGGAAAACAACCAGTAAGCTTTGATAAAAATATATATACCATTTGGCCAGTCAGTCCTACCCATGTCCTCAGATTACAAGCGGCCTCAACTGCAAGTTCAGTTAATGTGCCTGCTCCTTCCCTCCTTTGGGCCATCCACCACCCAGTCCAAGTGGGTCAAGAAACTAGAATTCTCCCTCATTTCCCTTACTTTCAGTGCTGTCCTGTCCAGAGGGAAAAAACGAACATCTGTTTACCGAAGCATATACCCCTTTCAAAGCTCCATCTTCAAAATATCCCTGTAGGCACGTTCCCTAGTCATTCAGATAGAACAGTCAAGTTCTACTGCACCTTGTAAACATTTTTCCAAAATGGTAAGATGATTCTGTTCCGTAATAGAGTAAAAATATTGCCGAACAAGGTCACGAACATGGGCGGAGTTCTTTTTGCCTAATGTGGCCATTTAGCACATACAGCCCACCGCACACCAATTTAAATGCACCCCCATCTTCTTGCTTCCCCTCTCCCTCATCCCTATTTTCCCCCCCTTATTTTCATAATAACCCATCAGCTTAATCTGGAACGTTATTTCTTACAAACTATGAATAACTATGAAGCATGCCACTCCTTCCAGCCTGAATCATAACTACAGAGATGGGAAGGAAATGCTCCAAAAAAGGAAGTTGGCCCCAGTGTTTGAGTGACCATTGCATTAGTCTCTCCACATACATAACGACCTGTATCCCCAGTACTCTCCCAAGAGCTGAACCTGAGGCAAAGCACTCCTTAAAAATGTTTAAACCACCCCCTTCTCAAGCTAGTCCTTTGCCCACCTCATAGTCATGGTTGTAATTAATAAACGACTTCAGTGCCTCTACTCAAAGTGTGGTCAGCATATCATCATCATCACCAGGGAGCTGTTAGAAATGCGAAATCTCAGGCTAGTCTAGTTCTACTGACTTTGCATTTTAATAAAATCTCTGGGTAATTCAGATGCCCATTAAAGTTTGTACTAGGTCCAAGTCAGAGCCATTATAAAGTAGATTCTAAATGTGAATTATAGTAGCTTTTATGGAAAACAACCAGTAAGCTTTGATAAAAATATATATACCATTTGGCCAATCAGTCCTACCCATGGGGATGCCTGATAGAAATAACAGCGTATGTAAAGAGTTTGTTTATATGTAAGGAACCAGTTTACTTGAACATGGCTCACAGTGGCAATAAAGAAAGAACAAATGAAAGGAGGGAAGGAAGAAGAGACCTGAGCTTGTAAACAAAGCAAATGCCCACTAAGCACTAAGTGGGGGAAGAGTTGAATAAAGGATGGTCAATCCACACTATTAAAAAGAACTTGAAGTGATTTCCATTGCTGAGAAAAGCAAGGAAAAAAGTCTGGAATAATACTTAAAACCATGGCAAACTAACTGTAAATAGATGTATATATATATATATAGGTACATATGTCAGTGACTACTTGAGCGGGTTAAAAAAAAAAAGTGGAAAGGTTATGTACTCATTTGGTAGCTTAGGGGACTTAACTGGAGGGAAAAGTGAGCCAAAGAAAAAGAAATAGCAAAACAAAAGAGTGGTACACTAAAAACAAACAAACAAACAACCCCTCCCCCCAAACCTAATAGTATATACTGCTGAAACTTTGGCATCTCTGTAGAACTTTATTTGGATCCAAATCAACAATTAAAAAAATTTGGGCTTCCCCTGGTGGTCCAGTCGGTAAGGCCACCGCCTTGCAGTGCAAGGGGCACCGGTTAGATCCCTGGCCTGGGAAGATCCCACATGCTGCGGAGTGGCTGGACCGATGTGTCCAATCACCGAGCCTGAGCTCTGGAGCGCATGCGCCCAGAGCCGGCGCTCTGCAACAACAGAAGCCACTGCGATGGGAGGCCCGTCAAAGAACAAAGATGGATGAAAATAGACAAATGAAAGACCAATAGAAGTGGCCTGCCTGCCCCCCTTCCTCCCCAAACCACCTCCCCCCACAAATAAAAATAAATAAATAAATTAATTAATTAATTAATTAAAAAATTAAACAGTTAGTTAAAAAATAAGAGAATTCCTCTGAGCAAACTGGTAAATTGACTTGCTTCCTAGAGTAACTTCCTGCAGGCTGCTTGATGCTTCTAGGATAAAAACATTTTTCTTTTTTGGCTATCCTCCATCAAAACAACAAGCTTGCTGCACTTGGCCTCTCCTGGTGGTGGATGGAGATTGGGGGCACAGGGTAGAGGTCCTCCCAAGAACATCACTTGATACTCCGTGGAATACTCCCACAAGATGTACAGTAGAGTGAAACCTACTAACACTGTGTCCTGGCTCCACCAACAGAAAAGCAAAGAGGATACTAGACGGGAGGCTGGGGACAATAAACATGCCTACCACTGACCATGACAGCAACCTCAGTGAAAATGAAGAGCTAATTAAACTCAACTTTTCATCAATTTCTCTCCAATCAATATCAGAAAACTCTCTATTTTCTACTTAATAAATACTTTTCTTTTTCCTGCTTCTGCTTAAGACACCTTACACCTTACTGATCCTTGCGTTTTTCTCTAACCCAACCTGCTGTCCTTAAATAAGATGAAACCAAAAACATATTTTCCTGATTGCCTAAATACATCAAATGCCAAATACCAACACAGTTTTAACCTGACTCATAAAGTAGGGAAAGTTCAGTGTTCATTTTTCCTGCATTGACTGGATACTTGTCCAATGGTTAAGCTCAAACCATTCTACCAGGAACCCTGAGGCCCATCCCCATGACTGGTCTGAAGACAGAAGGGCTATTCACCAGGAGAAAAATATATAGAGAGCTTTAGCAAGCCAGTCTGGTGAACTGTGTAACAAAGCACATACGTATGCATGCGTAAAACTTGTAAAACTGCTCCTTCTCTTTTTTAACCCAGGATCTATGAACATACCCGTGATCTCAGTCTTTTCCTCTTCAATGATGGACTGCTTGTTTCTAGTCGGGGGACATCTCATATTCCATTTGAAAGGACTTCAAGATCAACCTACCAATTCATTGCATCAGTGGCACTTCATAGGCTCATCATAGAAGACATACCAGATTCCAAATGTATGTATTCTTTTCTTCCTAAGAATTAAATACCTTTAAGAAGCTATTATTATATACAAGTCGTTAATTATTGAAATAAAAAAGCAGGAAGAGAACTGGAATGAGAACTTGCAAATACTCCCCAAGTATTTTTAGGATCTTATTAATGTAAACTTTCCTCTACCTTTGAAATAGCAAAAGAATGCTGGCACTGTCAGACATGCGCCCTAGCCATGCGGAAAACAGCGTTCAGAAGTCACAAGGAAGACATAACCCTGTATCCATTGTGAGGGTTCCTTTGAAGCAGCCTGACAGGAAAGCTGGAGTCCTTAACCACTACCTTCTATTGCGTGTAGATGATAGAATTTTAGGTTTTTATCTATTACTTTTCCATTATATTAGAACTCAGTGATTATTGCAGATGTGACTCTACCTCTTCTATAAGTTTAAGAGTTCTTCTGTAAAGGATCAATTTGCAAAGGATGTTTAGTAAACATGTCACTCATAATAATTTCAATAAAAGTATCATTGTTACAAAAAGAAATCCTACTTAAACCTACTGTACCTGCTTCTGATTGTTCTCTTACACTCTTACTTTTCAATCTTAAGATCTCTATCTCTTTGCTGTATTTCTGTTATTAAGAGCAGACTATCTGAATACAATACCTCTTGTTGCAATATTTTTCACAGCCTGTGAAGGTAGGACTTCAGGTTAAAACTAGAACGAAGATCTCAGAAAAATAACTAATCTAAAAAGACCTGTTTCCCATGAGCTTCAGCTACATTTAAAATCTGAGTATGAGAAAAACTGAACACTAAGTGTGGGAATAAATATTTTCACCTACAAGACAAACTCAGATAAGAAGGGTTACTTACCCATAATATGTACGACACATATCCTTTCATCTCCTCTTAATCAGCTGTGCTCTATGTCAGAACACAGTAGTATGAGCTGAAGTGGGCATTCAGCTAAGTCATTCGCTTCATCCTGTCCTGGTGCTCATACCAGTATGGCCAAGGTCCAGCTCTCAGCATCTCTTTTCTACAGTACCTCAGTAAAGACTTTTACTGGTTCCAGTTCCTTCTGGAATTAAAAAACACATCATCTATTACTTATTCTTAAAAAAGAATTGCTAATTATAATTAAACAATTATAAAGACAAGATTATTTTAGGCTGTATTTGAATTATTCAGTAATTTAGGAAGTTATATTGGTAAACTGGATTTACATTTGTTTGAATCTCTTTAATTTTCATAAGGGTCTTCAAGATAACTTGATCAGCTCTTGAATCTTAAAATATTTTCCCCTTTCATTACCTGCAAAAACTAATTAGTGTATTTCAAATATTTTTACAGTTATCAAGAATGCATTTGTTCTTCAAGCTCCAAAACATGAATGGATTTGCGCAACAGAAGTTGAGGACGATAAATTTCTATGGTTGTCCGTACTCCAAAATGCCACTGAAAGTAGTATTGAAAAGTAAGTCTGGACTTCAAACACCAGGGGTGTCAATCTGCCCTGGCAAAGATAGCAAGCTGTTTTCTGTTCCAGAAAATCCAGTAAGAAACAGAATCGTTGTCATGGATGATTGGCGGACAAACGAGGGTGACTCAAAGTTCCCCCTACCTTTTAAACTTTATCATCTATTGCTCAGTTATGTGAAATGGACAAGAAAAATTTGAATATAAACTTTTGAATCACTTCTTTTGGTAGTTGTTTTTCATGGACAGTATTATTTAAAGTAATCTAACAAAATACTAAGACTGAATAAGGATATTGAGTATTTAAAAGTTTTGTTTTCTGATCTAATGAAAAATAAAGTCATAATGAAAAGTATTTCTTGAATGAACAGTTTACAATTTTATTTTATTTAATTACCAGTATCTTTAACATTTTCACCTACAAGACAAACTCAGATAAGAAGGGTTACTTACCCATAATATGTACGACACATATCCTTTCATCTCCTCTTAATCAGCTGTGCTCTATGTCAGAACACAGTAGTATGAGCTGAAGTGGGCATTCAGCTAAGTCATTCGCTTCATCCTGTCCTGGTGCTCATACCAGTATGGCCAAGGTCCAGCTCTCAGCATCTCTTTTCTACAGTACCTCAGTAAAGACTTTTACTGGTTCCAGTTCCTTCTGGAATTAAAAAACACATCATCTATTACTTATTCTTAAAAAAGAATTGCTAATTATAATTAAACAATTATAAAGACAAGATTATTTTAGGCTGTATTTGAATTATTCAGTAATTTAGGAAGTTATATTGGTAAACTGGATTTACATTTGTTTGAATCTCTTTAATTTTCATAAGGGTCTTCAAGATAACTTGATCAGCTCTTGAATCTTAAAATATTTTCCCCTTTCATTACCTGCAAAAACTAATTAGTGTATTTCAAATATTTTTACAGTTATCAAGAATGCATTTGTTCTTCAAGCTCCAAAACATGAATGGATTTGCGCAACAGAAGTTGAGGACGATAAATTTCTATGGTTGTCCGTACTCCAAAATGCCACTGAAAGTAGTATTGAAAAGTAAGTCTGGACTTCAAACACCAGGGGTGTCAATCTGCCCTGGCAAAGATAGCAAGCTGTTTTCTGTTCCAGAAAATCCAGTAAGAAACAGAATCGTTGTCATGGATGATTGGCGGACAAACGAGGGTGACTCAAAGTTCCCCCTACCTTTTAAACTTTATCATCTATTGCTCAGTTATGTGAAATGGACAAGAAAAATTTGAATATAAACTTTTGAATCACTTCTTTTGGTAGTTGTTTTTCATGGACAGTATTATTTAAAGTAATCTAACAAAATACTAAGACTGAATAAGGATATTGAGTATTTAAAAGTTTTGTTTTCTGATCTAATGAAAAATAAAGTCATAATGAAAAAGTATTTCTTGAATGAACAGTTTACAGAAATGTCTTAATCTGTTGGTGATTTACCAATTACCAGTATCTTTAACATTTCCATGAAATAGTTATGAATTTTAAAAAATATGTATAAGAAATCTAAATGGTACCTAATTGAAAAACTGGTCACGTATATCCTTAATATGAATGTATTCCTCCAGAGAGTATTAAAAATATACCACTATAAAGACTAAAGCTTTCTGTAATTTTTAAGTGCCCTTTTGTTGCAATATTAAATTCTTAGACCTCCACATAAAATGGTTTAAAATTTTGTTACAATGATAAATCAGAAGGCTGTTTCGCAGGAGGCACGGGGTGGGGGTGGGGTAGAGCAGTATTTTTTAACAGACGAAAGAAAAACAAAACTTGCCTGTAACAGAATTTAGCTGAGTAAAATATGAAGAAATTAAGATACTTCTGTTTAAAACAGAGAAAATAAAAATAGGTATTGTATAGTTCTCTGGGCCCTTTAAGCTTTCATTTAATTATTTAATAAACTGAAGCTATAACCTGTTAGCCATTTTGAAACTTTAGGTGATATATGCAGTAGTAATATTTTTACTCAGTTAATGGTAGATAATACTGTATTAATTCTGGAAGCTTTTGGTTTTCAGTTTTCTCTGTTTCAAATTCTCCTTTAAGGAAATCTACTGATACAGTCTAGGATTGTGAACGAGGCTATTTTATACATTTTTTTCAACAACAAAAACACAAATTTCATCTAATTCTTAAAAATTTTAAATTATTTAAAAATGTACAAAATTTAAGTTTTCATTTGTGTAAAATCACACTTGTGATTCTTTTATGATCCAATCACACAGCTTAACATCTATCATGCCACAGACTAAAATATGAAAGGAGTATCTGCTGTTAGCAATAAATGTAAATTGACAAATGTGGTCAAAATGTAAGTATCATATAATACAAAACAAATCCTGACACATTATCCTTTATAGGACATGACAGGAAACCCTTTGTTAATAGGAAAAACCTCTCTCTAAGGCAAAAATATGAGTAACAAGATAGCTAAAGAGAAACTAGAAATCATAAGGAATTTTCATTTATTATAATAATGAATAATCAAGGTCCTCAGAAGTTCTAAAACATGCTACTTGAAAACACTGCTAGAGACTGATGAGCAGAAGCTTGTAATTGAGAGCAAAGTGTATCAATCATCCAAAAAGTGATGTTTACAAGTAGACATTACTTATGCAGTGTCAACACTTTCCCTTTGTTTCTAGAAGACAATTTTTTATTATTATTATGTCTGTGCTGGGTTTTCGTTGCTGTGTGCAGGTTTTTTCCAGTTGCAGTGGCTTCTTCCATACAAGTATTAACCAGGCCCGACCCAGCTTAGCTTTTGAGATCGGGCACATCTGGGGCGGTATGGCCGTACACGTGGTGGCTTCTCCTGTTGCAGAGCTCAGGGTCTAGAGTGCGGGCTCAGTAGTCGTGGCACACACCTCGTGGCACGTGGGATCTTCCTGGACCAGGGAACCGAACCTGTGTCTCCTGCCTTGGCAGGCAGCTTCTTAACCACTGAACCACCAGGGGATTCTCTAGGGGACAATTTTTAAAAAGTCTATCTTCAATGCAGAAGAATCAGTCCTAATGAGGTGGCTGGATCTAGAACCTATCATAAAAAGTGAAGTCAGTCAAAAACAGAAAGACAAGTACAGTATACTAACACTGGAATCTAGTAAGAAGGTGATAACACACGCAGTGAACCCATGGAAAAACAGACAGAGAATAGACATATGGACATTGTGGGGAATGAATAGTGGGTGGGAGACAAAGAGGGAGTAACATGGAAACCTATACTATCATGTATGAAAAAGATAGCTACTGTCATTGCGCTAAGGGAATAGGAGGTCTTACAATGGCTTGGTGCGACAGCCTGGAGGGGTGGCATGGGGGAGGTCTGGGAGGGGAGAGGGGACCAGGGACCTGCATATGATTGATCTGGGAACATGCACGTTTGTGAACAACAAAACTCTGTAAAAACTTTAGAAAAAAAAAAAGTCTATCTTCACAGTTATTGACTAAGTTTACAAGACTGTGGAGGAATTAAAATCTCAAACACAACAAAGTTTAAGTCACAAGTGGTAGTGATCAAATTTTCACAAGGAAAACGTAAAATCTGCTCCCCAAGTTGATGTGAAAAAGTCTGAAAGTGCCACATGACTCTTGAAGAATGCTGATTACACTTATGGTTAAAGTAGGCCTCATTTGACGTAGTTCTTTCAAATTAAAAATTAAATAGGAGAATCATTTTAATGATTTTTGGATTAAGTAGTAAACCTAAGCCCTAAGTGTTTAAAAATAAACTTAGTGTTCAAACCTAAATTAAGCCCAATTTTGTTTTCTTTTGAAATATTTCTGAGTTTGTGCTTGAAGTGTTAAATGAGTAGCCCATTCTGTAAATCCAAGCAGTATGAGGTTTTGGCCACCTAAGTATAACGCACCTGTGTTATGGATGTATTTCTGACACTACGGGATAACAAAGTAGGGGGCTGGGCCAACAAACACAAAAAAGACCCTCCAGAAAAAGTCATCCTGACTCTTTTATTGTTGAAATTAAAAAATAAAAGATACTTAAATACAATGGTGAACATATAGGGCAAAACAGAATCATAAAATTTAATGTTGAATTAAGCAGTGAGCTGAATGTCTGGGTCTCCAAATTGGCTTTGAATCCCAAACTGCTTAAAAATGGGTATGTTCACAGTTAACGGCAATTGGCTTATAGGTGAGAGAATGGTCGAAGCTGTTCCAGTTGAACTTCCAGGGAAATTCTCTCCTCCAGAACATCCTGAAAAAGATGCAGAGACAAGTTATGTTTTAATACATAAAAATAAAGGCACAATTAACAGCAGCTCTGCATCAGTAAAACAATTTAAGCTTGTTAAAAAGAGGAAGAGCCAGCTATTCCTATTTCGAAAGGACACTTCACTTTAGAAATGTAGTTTCTTCATGTGTACGCAACATTAAAATACGATCTTAATTAAAATCTTTTTTTCTCATTATTTTAAATCAAGGTAATAAAATGTTTTTTGCTTCATTATTAGAAAAGCCAGTATTTGCAAATGATGGCTACTAATGCATAAATCTTGCACAAAGGCCACCCCTTGCAGTAACTGTAGATTAATCGGCTAACAAAGCTTCTTTCTCCCCTGGTGATTACATCTGGTCCTAACAACTGCAGCTCACTTTGCGTTTCAGTTTCACAATGAATAAATGTATTTTATAGAATTTATAATGACTGTTGATGTTGAGCAATCTCTTCAGACAGCCAGCAACTTCTAATTCATCCACTTTCCTTTGTCCTTTTCCTTTATCATACAGACAGCATCATGGTTTAACTAGAACAACTTCTTCCTATCTGGTACCATACTTTCTCAGAGGCTAATGAGAAAAGTGTTTTTTAAAATAGCTTCTATATACATGTTTCTATGGATTTTTTTTTTTTAGTTCTTCCAAAAACTATGCATTAACAAAACTTTCATCTTCAAGGTATGATACTAGCAAGTGTGTCATTTGGTTTTACATTCTTCCTTTAGAGTGGACCAAATTCATAGTCACAGAACAGCTATGAATACCTTCTTTGATCAGAAAGTTATATGAGAATATTATTTTCCTTTTTAAGCATAAATTTAAATTTTTTTAAATTTTTCCTAACCGGGTTTTTAAAAGTTTCGGAGCACAGAAGATACTTAAATACAATGGTAAAAGGAAACGAATCATAAAATTTAATGTTGAATTAAGCAGTGAGCTGAATGTCTGGATCTCCAAATTGGCTTTGAACCCAAAACCGCTTAAAAATGGGTATGCTCACAGTTAATGGCAACTGGCTTATAGGTGAGAGAATGGTCAAAGCTGTTGCAGTTGAACTTCCAGGAAATTCTCTCCAGAACATCCTGAAAAAGATGCAGAGACAAGTTATGTTTTAATACATAAAAATAAAGGCACAATTAACAGCAGCTCTGCATCAGTAAAACAATTTAAGCTTGTTAAAAAGAGGAAGAGCCAGCTATTCCTATTTCGAAAGGACACTTCACTTTAGAAATGTAGTTTCTTCATGTGTACGCAACATTAAAATACGATCTTAATTAAAATCTTTTTTTCTCATTATTTTAAATCAAGGTAATAAAATGTTTTTTGCTTCATTATTAGAAAAGCCAGTATTTGCAAATGATGGCTACTAATGCATAAATCTTGCACAAAGGCCACCCCTTGCAGTAACTGTAGATTAATCGGCTAACAAAGCTTCTTTCTCCCCTGGTGATTACATCTGGTCCTAACAACTGCAGCTCACTTTGCGTTTCAGTTTCACAATGAATAAATGTATTTTATAGAATTTATAATGACTGTTGATGTTGAGCAATCTCTTCAGACAGCCAGCAACTTCTAATTCATCCACTTTCCTTTGTCCTTTTCCTTTATCATACAGACAGCATCATGGTTTAACTAGAACAACTTCTTCCTATCTGGTACCATACTTTCTCAGAGGCTAATGAGAAAAGTGTTTTTTAAAATAGCTTCTATATACATGTTTCTATGGATTTTTTTTTTTTAGTTCTTCCAAAAACTATGCATTAACAAAACTTTCATCTTCAAGGTATGATACTAGCAAGTGTGTCATTTGGTTTTACATTCTTCCTTTAGAGTGGACCAAATTCATAGTCACAGAACAGCTATGAATACCTTCTTTGATCAGAAAGTTATATGAGAATATTATTCCTTCAGCATAAATTTATCAAATGCCTAACGTGAAAAGTTTCGAGCACAGAGACGTTCCTTCTCTTTTCTCTCAGAAGTACTTTGTTTCAAACAATACATTACATGGTCACCCTAAGTGGGAATGATTATGATTTATCCTCAGTGAGTTCAGTTTAGCAGAACAGAGAGACAAAATGCGCCACAGATATGGACAATGTGATAAATGCTTTGAAGACAATGAACAGAATGTTAGGGGACTCAACTAACTGTATTCATTTTATATTTCCATGGACCCTTTCCTCATCTTTATGGTTTACAACCTTGCTACTCAAAGTGGAGCTAACAGTCCAGCAGCATCTCCATTGCCCAGAAATTTATTGCAGAATTCTCGGGTCCCTCTCCATACCTGACTTAAATCAAAATTTTCATTTTAAAATGACCCCATAACCGTTACCCAAGTGTATATAATTTAAGGTTTGAAAACCACTAGTTTGTAAGACATGAATGCCTAACAATGGTGATGAATCATAAATGGTTCTTGTTGTTTGTTTTTATGTGTAGAGATTTTAAAAAATCATGGTTAGCAGTAAGTAAAAAAAAAAACAAATCCACTCCTCTCAAGTACAGACGACAGAAGCACACATTGGCCCTAAGTACCATTTCTATTTAAGGCTTGTCTTTTCCATTTGAAGATGATTTAAATTGCCCCCATCCCTCTTCTTTAGACCTGTTCAAGTCACTTTAATGGAATCTCACTTGTTTTGATAAAAGGATAAATTAACAACTCCCGAATCATTTTAGAATAGAGTATAGAGAGCCACCTATGTGATCCTGGATGTAGCTGAGGTCACAACATTTCTACTCTTGGTTTCATTAGGAAAGTTAAGGAATATTTTAGGAATGTGATGCCTTTCACATGTAGGATAAGGCAATTATACCAGAAATGAGTATAGGAAATTCCTTTTACATGTTTACAAAATCTTCCTATCTGGTACCATACTTTCTCAGAGGCTAATGAGAAAAGTGTTTTTTAAAATAGCTTCTATATACATGTTTCTATGGATTTTTTTTAGTTCTTCCAAAAACTATGCATTAACAAAACTTTCATCTTCAAGGTATGATACTAGCAAGTGTGTCATTTGGTTTTACATTCTTCCTTTAGAGTGGACCAAATTCATAGTCACAGAACAGCTATGAATACCTTCTTTGATCAGAAAGTTATATGAGAATATTATTCCTTCAGCATAAATTTATCAAATGCCTAACGTGAAAAGTTTCGAGCACAGAGACGTTCCTTCTCTTTTCTCTCAGAAGTACTTTGTTTCAAACAATACATTACATGGTCACCCTAAGTGGGAATGATTATGATTTATCCTCAGTGAGTTCAGTTTAGCAGAACAGAGAGACAAAATGCGCCACAGATATGGACAATGTGATAAATGCTTTGAAGACAATGAACAGAATGTTAGGGGACTCAACTAACTGTATTCATTTTATATTTCCATGGACCCTTTCCTCATCTTTATGGTTTACAACCTTGCTACTCAAAGTGGAGCTAACAGTCCAGCAGCATCTCCATTGCCCAGAAATTTATTGCAGAATTCTCGGGTCCCTCTCCATACCTGACTTAAATCAAAATTTTCATTTTAAAATGACCCCATAACCGTTACCCAAGTGTATATAATTTAAGGTTTGAAAACCACTAGTTTGTAAGACATGAATGCCTAACAATGGTGATGAATCATAAATGGTTCTTGTTGTTTGTTTTTATGTGTAGAGATTTTAAAAAATCATGGTTAGCAGTAAGTAAAAAAAAAAACAAATCCACTCCTCTCAAGTACAGACGACAGAAGCACACATTGGCCCTAAGTACCATTTCTATTTAAGGCTTGTCTTTTCCATTTGAAGATGATTTAAATTGCCCCCATCCCTCTTCTTTAGACCTGTTCAAGTCACTTTAATGGAATCTCACTTGTTTTGATAAAAGGATAAATTAACAACTCCCGAATCATTTTAGAATAGAGTATAGAGAGCCACCTATGTGATCCTGGATGTAGCTGAGGTCACAACATTTCTACTCTTGGTTTCATTAGGAAAGTTAAGGAATATTTTAGGAATGTGATGCCTTTCACATGTAGGATAAGGCAATTATACCAGAAATGAGTATAGGAAATTCCTTTTAATATTAGAAGATTCAAAGAGATATGAAACACTTTAGATCCACACTTCTCTTGCTACTCGAAAAGTTTCATACTAGCCTAAGAATTGCTGGATCACCTCCAAGTTCCAGTTCAACACTAAGAGGCTCTGAGTCCATGGAACCTTTCAAATATTCAGAAATTACGTTACCTTTAACTGTTGCTGCAATTCACTATTCAATCTGGCCAAAACTGTATTGGTTTCCTTATTGCGTCTAATTGATGCCTGAATAGCTTTCTTATCTTTCCCAACAGACCTGAGAAGATAGAGCAAAAACATGACTTTCATTCTTATTAAATTCTCTCCCTTCTTCCCTGACTGACTGCTAAGCACAGAAGGCAGAAGGAGCACCTTTACCTTATCAGCACAGACCAACCTCACCTCGGTTATAACGCTCAACCAAACCCTTCTAAGCTGTTTTCGGGATTACTCTGTAGCATCACCTGAGAGTCAGTTCAGAGGCACAAGCAAACTTTTTCTGTAAATGGTCACATAGTAAATATTTTAAGCTTTGCAGCCCATACCATTTCTGCTGAATATTTCTTCTTCTTTTTGTATCTTTTCTGTCTTTTTCTCTATTTTTACAAAAACTTTAAAAGCCCTGGCTGATTTTGGCCCAAGATGAGCCCTAGTCTGCCAATTCCTAGTTCTAGAACAGCCACAGTTAGACCATCATTGTTATTGTGCACAATCATTTTTAAAGTCTGCGCTAAGATTTCCAGTAGAGTATAAAAATGGAACTTGAGCTGAACTTAATAACAGAAGGGGTAAAAGTGGAAAGAATATTCTACCAACTCATAAATTTTTGGGAAAACTCTCAGGAGGAACAGTGAAGGATCTGCGCTCAACTACAGGACCAGCCTGACCATAATTTTTCTCAGGATATTTTACATTACTGTGCTTTTTGTTTCCAGTATTATACGTGTTTAGGAACAGCTCAGATTACCGAGGAATAGAAGGTTGTGATGCAAGAACAGCAGCGAGGACACCTGTCTTCTGCGTATGTTCATCAACTTCTGGCCTTAATTCATCTTCTGATTTTAATCTCCTTCGAACAGGTTTAGGAGGTGGAGCAAGAGGTGTTGTGCCTTTGCTCTGGGAGACAAGAATCCACAAATAATGAGCATTTCTTGAAGACATTTGTGGTTAGTTAGCGCTTTGTCAACATCATATGCTTTCTTTAAGCCTTTCATTCTCCAAAAATTACAAGTCACTTGTCCTGTTTTAAAACAATGTATATATTTGTGGCAACAGCTAACTTAAACTGCAATGGGAAAGAATATTTCTCATGACATCACAACCGCAGTGACATCATAACTAGACAGATTTTTTTTTTTTTAACAGTGTGACATAAGCTCCTCAAGGCCTGAAATCTGTGACTCGCAGCTATAAAATTCAGTTTTAATATAAATATAAAAACACACTAAATATATGCCTGCTCAGTAACTATAAAAGTCATCTCCAGAAACATACATCTATTATCACCATGGGGTTTCCTATTCAAATATCCTAAGATATATTATCTTAATGAATAAAACAATTTATAAAGAAGTGGACAATTAGGCAATTCTTTATAAATTGATTAAGATACACAGTAAGTATAACTCTTAAAAAAGAGTGGCTATTTTATTAGAACCTCTGAATCTATCCTCAACAGAATCAAATATGATATTCTGAAATTTATCATAAGCTGATTTGACCTGTTAATTCATAAAGTCAACTGTCACCTCTTTGGTTAAATGCTCTTTTTAATCTATTGCCATTAACCAACAAAAATAAAATTCACTATCAAAGAAAAAAATCACAGAACTATTAATAGCAAAAAAAATAAAGTGTCCTAAAAATAGTATTTAAGTACTTTCAGAAACACTCACTGTTTTAATGACTACTGAGAATGTCTCAATGATAACAAAAAAAGTTACCAAAACTTTTCTCTCAAGAAGTGTCCTGATATCTGTTATCTACTTTGAAATGCAAACAACAGATAAGGACTAATATAGAGAGAAAGATGCAGATACAAAGCAAATATATTAACACAAGAAAAAAACCATATTTTTCTATTTATTCAATTTTGCATTTACATGAAACGAAGAACATTCACTAAACATACTGATAGTCATTTCAGGATGTATATAAGTCAAATCATTACACTGCACACCTTAACCTATACACTTTGTGTATCAATTATATCTCAATAAAACTGGAAGAAAAATATAGGAAATATTAATTGTTTAAAGGTATAAACCTTCAAGGTGATGGTTTATTGACATACAATGTAAAATTCTTTCAACTTTTCTGCATGTTTAAAATTTTTCATAAATACATTTTCTGGAAAAAAATTATTCCTAAGACAGTTAAAGAAAATGATCAAAGAGTATAATATTAACCTTAAAGGGCTGATAATCTTTCTCTGTTACAGTGAAAACTGCAATAAAAGAAACTGAACATAACAAAAAAGGAAGTTCTACTTTATGTATCTGAAAGAATGTAATATCTACAAAAAATCTGCACCTGTGGCATGCATTAATACAAATGACAGGGTATCATCTCTCTCTCTCGAGGTGGACTGGGTCCTGAGGTAGGCCAATGGATTAGAGTTAAAGGTAGTGAAATGAGTTAGAAGATTCCTAACTTTATTTCTAAGATTTTCAAATTATTTCATGTAACTTTTTACATGTATAAAATAGTCAATATTATAAAAGACTTTTATATACCACATTGCTGGGAGCACTAGCAGCTGTCTTTTCTTCAATTTTATTATCTGTTTTGGCAACTCGAAGAGAACTTGCAGAATCAGAAGCTTTTTCAACCTACAGATGAGTATATTATTATTATAAATTATATACAAGTAATAGACATACATGAATAAATACGTAAGTAATACATCAGAGAATAAAATGCTAGCAAATATTCATTCTAACGATAAGAAACCTCCGACGAAGATGAGAGGAGTCTGAGACTCTCCTGTGAAATGGTCACGCTCCACTCATGCAGGACAGAGAGGGAAGGGAGTACATCTGAGGGGTGGGGGATGCTGAGGATACAGCACCGTCTTCTCTGGCTGGGGGAGGCAAGCAGCCCTTCCCAGTGGAGTGAGTACCAGTACCCTGTGCACACCTGTGCTCCCCTCAGGCCCACCCTGCCTTCCTGGAGGGGCCGTTCATTCCTCCAGTAGCTCCAGGCCAAGCAAAACGCTACAGGTTTGAAGAACTAGAAAATTTTGCATGCACCAAACCTGTATGAACTCTTCATCTAAATTAGGCCAAACAGCAGTTTTCTGGCTATTAGAGAAGATCAGTATAAACTGAAACAATGAGAGTGAACTTCGGAATTCCCCTGTTCTCTCCAACTCCGTATTTCCATTTAATGAGGACAGGGATCCCCAGAGAAGCTCTTGCTGCTAGAACTAAACAGTCTCCTGGAACACTGTCTGCAAAAATGAATTTCTGGCATCCTATAGTCTGTAAGTCTGTCTAACTAATGTGACTTACGCTCATAAAGTTTTCACCAAGTCACACAATCAAATGCTCCACGTTAAGAGGCAACCCCGTGAACTGACTTATTCTCATACAAATTGAGTGTAGCTATGGCAGCCACAGCTGCTTCTCTTCGGGTATCTTCACCAAATCACACAAGACCAGATGGCTGCCTCTTTTCATGTGATATCTACCCCTCACCCAGATATCGATTCTTACTAAGCATTTTATGCAACCAGCAGGTGTTTGAGGTCAGTAAGAAGCTAAGAGGCACTGACGCTAGGGAATATAAACCCTCTAAAAGCAGCAGCAGATATCTTCCTCACTGACGCCCCGTCTATGATCTGCTCTTTTAGAGGTTCCTCTGTTTAAAGACTGGCTTATGAGGACAATATCAGAAGACAGCTCGCAGAAAATAAGAGAAGCCCTTTAAAACTGACCAGCAAGACCTCTGGATGTTTCTCAGCTTCATCATCCTGTTCTTCATTTACATTTGATGCAGCAAATACTTCAAACTGGCTGAAATCTGCAAAATTTGGTTGTTCTGGTATCTGCTGAGGTGAGGTACTAGTGTGAGCTATTAGCAGAAAAAATATTCATTCTAACGATAAGAAACCTCCGACGAAGATGGGGTCAGTCTGAAGGCCTCCACTCATGCAGGACAGAGAGGAAGGAGTACATCTGAGGGTGGGGATGCTGAGGATACAGCACCGTCTTCTCTGGCTGGGGGAGGCAAGCAGCCCTTCCCAGTGGAGTGAGTACCAGTACCCTGTGCACACCTGTGCTCCCCTCAGGCCCACCCTGCCTTCCTGGAGGGGCCGTTCATTCCTCCAGTAGCTCCAGGCCAAGCAAAACGCTACAGGTTTGAAGAACTAGAAAATTTTGCATGCACCAAACCTGTATGAACTCTTCATCTAAATTAGGCCAAACAGCAGTTTTCTGGCTATTAGAGAAGATCAGTATAAACTGAAACAATGAGAGTGAACTTCGGAATTCCCCTGTTCTCTCCAACTCCGTATTTCCATTTAATGAGGACAGGGATCCCCAGAGAAGCTCTTGCTGCTAGAACTAAACAGTCTCCTGGAACACTGTCTGCAAAAATGAATTTCTGGCATCCTATAGTCTGTAAGTCTGTCTAACTAATGTGACTTACGCTCATAAAGTTTTCACCAAGTCACACAATCAAATGCTCCACGTTAAGAGGCAACCCGTGAACTGACTTATTCTCATACAAATTGAGTGTAGCTATGGCAGCCACAGCTGCTTCTCTTCGGGTATCTTCACCAAATCACACAAGACCAGATGGCTGCCTCTTTTCATGTGATATCTACCCCTCACCCAGATATCGATTCTTACTAAGCATTTTATGCAACCAGCAGGTGTTTGAGGTCAGTAAGAAGCTAAGAGGCACTGACGCTAGGGAATATAAACCCTCTAAAAGCAGCAGCAGATATCTTCCTCACTGACGCTCCGTCTATGATCTGCTGCTGCTTTTAGAGGTTCCTCTGTTTAAAGACTGGCTTATGAGGACAATATCAGAAGACAGCTCGCAGAAAATAAGAGAAGCCCTTTAAAACTGACCAGCAAGACCTCTGGATGTTTCTCAGCTTCATCATCCTGTTCTTCATTTACATTTGATGCAGCAAATACTTCAAACTGGCTGAAATCTGCAAAATTTGGTTGTTCTGGTATCTGCTGAGGTGAGGTACTAGTGTGAGCTATTAGGCCATCGGCATCCACTGGGCGATGCACTACGGGACCAGGCGCCTCCAGGAGGGTTTAGGAGAGAGGAACAAACATTTTATTGGTCTTAAGTGTCACGGAATAGCTTTCTTATTCTTTGAAAATGTAGTATAAGGATGCTCTGTTTTATTAGCTGAAAATTCAGGGAGGTGAGCTACAGTAACATTTAGCTCTAAAAAACCCTACATGAAATGCTAGGATATGAACAAAAATTAAGATGACAAACCTCCAAATAAAGATACTTTTACAAAATTCTTATTCCTAAGAATGTGCTTTGAAGGAGAAGGGAAGCTCTGGCCTTAATCTCTGATTCTCTCCCCTTGCATCTATTTTTTTTTCCCCTTAATTAGGCTGTTGCATAATTGTTCATTCTTTAAAAATGCTACTTAAAAAAAATGTCTCATTATGTTTCTACCAAGATAGTTCTCTTTAAAGCATGAAAACCAGGGCCCCAACTGTGCTCCAGCACTTCAGTGCACTGTCCTCAATCTGTCTACCATTTCACACGATCAATTCCTCTAAAGTCCTCATTTCAAAAATAAATGTATTGAGTGTCTACTTCTGACCAAGTACTATGGATATAATAGTGAACAAACAAATAAGGTTCACTCATTAATAAAGCTGACAATTGAGTGCAGGATAAGAGAGAATAAGGGATTAAAATACTGTATGAGGGGCTTCCCTGGTGGTCCAGTGGGTAAGGACACCGCCTTGCACTGCAAGGGGCGCCGGTTTGCTCCCTGGCCTGGGACAATCCCACGTGCCGCAGAGCGGCTGGGCCCAGGTGTCCAACTAGCAAGCCAGAGCTCTGGAGCGCGTGTGCCCAGAGCCGGTGCTCTGCAGCGACAGAGGCCACTGAGACGGGAGGCCCACACAGGCCAAAGAACAAAGGTAAATAAATGAAAGACCAATAGAAGTGGCCAGAAAGGAAAAAAAAATACTGTGTGAGGAGTTCGGCGATAAAGGAAGCACAGGAAGTTATAAGAATAAATCTGAAGTCTCTTCCCTGCTTACCCTTAAAAAAAAAAGAATGCTCTTTTTTGGTTTGTTCGGGTTTTTTTATCTGCTGAGGTGAGGTACTAGTGTGAGCTATTAGGCCATCGGCATCCACTGGGCGATGCACTACGGGACCAGGCGCCTCCAGGAGGGTTTAGGAGAGAGGAACAAACATTTTATTGGTCTTAAGTGTCACGGAATAGCTTTCTTATTCTTTGAAAATGTAGTATAAGGATGCTCTGTTTTATTAGCTGAAAATTCGGGGAGGTGAGCTACAGTAACATTTAGCTCTAAAAACCCTACATGAAATGCTAGGATATGAACAAAATTAAGATGACAAACCTCCAAATAAAGATACTTTTACAAAATTCTTATTCCTAAGAATGTGCTTTGAAGGAGAAGGGAGGCTCTGGCCTTAATCTCTGATTCTCTCCCTTGCATCTATTTTTTTCCCTTAATTAGGCTGTTGCATAATTGTTCATTCTTTAAAAATGCTACTTAAAAAAAATGTCTCATTATGTTTCTACCAAGATAGTTCTCTTTAAAGCATGAAAACCAGGGCCCCAACTGTGCTCCAGCACTTCAGTGCACTGTCCTCAATCTGTCTACCATTTCACACGATCAATTCCTCTAAAGTCCTCATTTCAAAAATAAATGTATTGAGTGTCTACTTCTGACCAAGTACTATGGATATAATAGTGAACAAACAAATAAGGTTCACCCCTTAATAAAGCTGACAATTGAGTGCAGGATAAGAGAGAATAAGGGATTAAAATACTGTATGAGGGGCTTCCCTGGTGGTCCAGTGGGTAAGGACACCGCCTTGCACTGCAAGGGGCGCCGGTTTGCTCCCTGGCCTGGGACAATCCCACGTGCCGCAGAGCGGCTGGGCCCAGGTGTCCAACTAGCAAGCCAGAGCTCTGGAGCGCGTGTGCCCAGAGCCGGTGCTCTGCAGCGACAGAGGCCACTGAGACGGGAGGCCCACACAGGCCAAAGAACAAAGGTAAATAAATGAAAGACCAATAGAAGTGGCCAGAAAGGAAAAAAAAAAAAATACTGTGTGAGGAGTTCGGCGATAAAGGAAGCACAGGAAGTTATAAGAATAAATCTGAAGTCTCTTCCCTGCTTACCCTTAAGAAATTCTTCATATCCTCTAAGAAAAACTGTACCTTCTCAGTATGATATAAGAGATGCTCTGTCTCTTCTTCACCTCTTCAATTTCCTTTCCTATCACTCTAGTTGTTCTGGATTCAGTGGCTTTTTTCTTGAAGAAAGGCTTACCTTACCCTCTATTCCACTCCTCCTGGTTGTAATGTCCTCTCCCCAAGAAACAGTGTTTCATCTTTCAAGTCTCTGCTTAAGTCTAAAGTCATGTTGCTCAGTCATGTTTGACTCTTTGTGACCCGTGGACGAGCCATGGAATTCTCCAGGCAAGAATCCTGGAGCGGGCAGCCTGTTCCCTTCTCCAGGGAATCTTCCCAGCCCAGGGACTGAACCTAGGTCTCCCACACTGCAGGCAGATACTTTATCGTCTGAGCTTCATTTTACTTAGACCTTTTCAAAGTCATCCCTGACTTTGCTAGCCAGGATATCTGTACTAAAACAGTTTATAAATATGTCTGCTATAGCTCTTCTATTACAAATGCTGTTTACAGGTCTGTCCTGTAAACTGTCCAATTCACGGTTTAGTGGTCTGTTCCCACTAAAGTGGTTCTTGAGTCAGGAGATCAATCAACTCACTGGGTTTCACACCTTAACACAGTAAAAGTATTTCTGTTGGCACTTTAGATAGAATAAATACTGGACTATTCAAATTTCAGTATCTTGGATAATAAGGAAACCACTGTTTTAACTGCAAATAATCAACTTCACTGCAAGAACCTACATCAGAAAAATCAACCAAACACATCCACGTCAAATGTAGCAGTCACATAAAACTAAACTACAATCTAATCTATCTTGGAACCTACTTGTTTTAGGCAGATGAAACAACTTTCACCTGTTACGAGTCGAACACTTCCTTCATGGATGCAGTGACACCCCAGGGAGATGCAGGGAGGTTATGCTGAGTCACTGCTTAACCCGGGCATACGCGGATTCGCCCTATCCCCAAAGCCATTGTTTTTTCTTCTAAATCCTTCTTTGCAGAGACATTACCATTTGGTTCACTTCTAAGCTTCTTTCAAAAAATAACCCAAATCATGATTGGAATTCTTCTCTTCTAAGATAAGTAGTAAGACCTAGCTTTCCTGAATTAAATGTGCATTAAGAATGTCAACTAGCTAATTTCCTATCTTCAAAATAATTCTAGAATAGAATCAAAGCCCTAACAGACAAAATGACCAAAGGAACTAAAATTAACCGACATTTATTAATGAAGACCCAGGAGAATTACCTGTGAGGGCTGTGGTCTTGGAGGCACTGCAGGAGGTTGGGCAACAACTCCAGCCTGTTGCTGTCCTGTAAGAATAGAGCAGTTTTCTTTTTGTAAATATATAATTTGCTAGTAGAACAGCTAAACTGAATGAATGTGATCAAATAATAAAGATTTCAAATACCAACATACGGTACTGTAAGCCAAATCCATCTTGTAAAACTCTCTCTGTGCTGTGCTAAGTCACTTCAGTCACGTTTGACACTGAGACCCCGTGGCCTGTAGCCTATCAGTTCTGTCCATGGGATTCTCCAGGCGAGAATACTGGAGTCAGCTGCCATGCCCTCCTCCCGACCCAGAGATCGAACCTGTGTCTCTTACATCTCCTGCACAGGCAGGCGGGAAGCCCGACTGTCTAGACATGGTCGCATCTCATGGTCTTTCTCTCGCTCCACTGCATGAAGCACTCTTGGCAAGCTCCTCCCTGTTCCTCTAACACTACACATTCTTGAGTTTCTTCCCATATTTATAACTGCTCTTTAGCTGTCAGATATGAAGACTTACTTCCTCTTTGCATTTAACACATCGGTTGCCCATTTCTTTTTTTTTTTTTTTTAAAGATTTATTTATTTATTTTGGGCAGGGGTCAGGTTGGGGAGGGAGGGGAGCGGGCGGGCCACTTCCATTGGTCTTTCATTTCTCTATTTTCATCCATCTTTGTTCTTTGGCTCCTGTGGGCCTCCCATCGGTGGCGTCTGTTGTCGCAGAGCACTGGCTCTGGGCGCATGCGGATTCGCCCTATCCCCAAAGCCATTGTTTTTTCTTCTAAATCCTTCTTTGCAGAGACATTACCATTTGGTTCACTTCTAAGCTTCTTTCAAAAAATAACCCAAATCATGATTGGAATTCTTCTCTTCTAAGATAAGTAGTAAGACCTAGCTTTCCTGAATTAAATGTGCATTAAGAATGTCAACTAGCTAATTTCCTATCTTCAAAATAATTCTAGAATAGAATCAAAGCCCTAACAGACAAAATGACCAAAGGAACTAAAATTAACCGACATTTATTAATGAAGACCCAGGAGAATTACCTGTGAGGGCTGTGGTCTTGGAGGCACTGCAGGAGGTTGGGCAACAACTCCAGCCTGTTGCTGTCCTGTAAGAATAGAGCAGTTTTCTTTTTGTAAATATATAATTTGCTAGTAGAACAGCTAAACTGAATGAATGTGATCAAATAATAAAGATTTCAAATACCAACATACGGTACTGTAAGCCAAATCCATCTTGTAAAACTCTCTCTGTGCTGTGCTAAGTCACTTCAGTCACGTTTGACACTGAGACCCCGTGGCCTGTAGCCTATCAGTTCTGTCCATGGGATTCTCCAGGCGAGAATACTGGAGTCAGCTGCCATGCCCTCCTCCCGACCCAGAGATCGAACCTGTGTCTCTTACATCTCCTGCACAGGCAGGCGGGAAGCCCCGACTGTCTAGACATGGTCGCATCTCATGGTCTTTCTCTCGCTCCACTGCATGAAGCACTCTTGGCAAGCTCCTCCCTGTTCCTCTAACACTACACATTCTTGAGTTTCTTCCCATATTTATAACTGCTCTTTAGCTGTCAGATATGAAGACTTACTTCCTCTTTGCATTTAACACATCGGTTGCCCATTTCTTTTTTTTTTTTTTTTAAAGATTTATTTATTTATTTTGGGCAGGGGTCAGGTTGGGGAGGGAGGGGGGCGGGTGGGCCACTTCCATTGGTCTTTCATTTCTCTATTTTCATCCATCTTTGTTCTTTGGCTCCTGTGGGCCTCCCATCGCGGTGGCCTCTGTCGTCGCAGAGCACTGGCTCTGGGCGCATGCGCTCCAGAGCTCCGGCTGGGTAATTGGACACATAGGTCCAGCCGCTCCGTGGCACGTGGGATCTTCCCAGGCCAGGGATCGAATCGGCGCCCCTTGCACTGCAAGGCGGTGTCCTTACCCACTGGACCACCAGGGGAAGCCCTTGGTTGCCCATTTCTATGTGAATGATTCTCAAATAAATACATCAATCTTGCTTATTAGCCCACAGATGTAGTGGCCTGTTGATCCTTTTCCTTTTTTCTCATCATTCCAAACACATAGTATCAAAAGCACAACACCATCACCCTGTCCTAACTTTTCTAATCCAACCAATGTAATAAGACCAGTCTTATAAAAACAGAAACCTTTGAGTAAGTTATGACTCCTCTCTCTTCTCTGTCATGTAATTTAAGACCTATTCTATTTTCCTCCTTACTATCCCCACATGGTTCTTTTAGAGTCTCTTGTGGCATCTCTCTGGTTCCCATCTTTATCATTTGAACTGACATTTTATAGAACAATTAACAAAAATAAATTCCTCTCATCTGATACTTTTTCCATTTAAAATTTTTCTTCAGATAAATATTAAGAAATAAGATAAAATATCGTATCTCTTTAATCAAATTAATATATTTAATATAGTATGTATCACGGTTCTCTAACCCTTACCTGTTGTGACAGAAAAGGTTCGATTCATATCTAAAGATGATGATCTAGAATGAGAGGGCTGAGGCCTTGGAGGGGGAGGCGGTGGTGCAGAGTTCTCAGGTGACGTTCCTGAGTGAGACCTGCAAAATCGGCACCATTACAACTGCACATGTTACTGACTGTAGCTTTTCTTTTTAATCATTCAAACTGAGCTAACCAGCAAAGGATCCTCTTGGTGTGACATCTTCTCTGGAGGGTATGCAAGTACTACAGTGAATACTAGATGTGCAGCAGTTACTCATCTTCTCTATGGGCAGGGTCAGGTTGGGGAGGGGGGTGGGTGGGCCACTTCCATTGGTCTTTCATTTCTCTATTTTCATCCATCTTTGTTCTTTGGCTCCTGTGGGCCTCCCATCGCGGTGGCCTCTGTCGTCGCAGAGCACTGGCTCTGGGCGCATGCGCTCCAGAGCTCCGGCTGGGTAATTGGACACATAGGTCCAGCCGCTCCGTGGCACGTGGGATCTTCCCAGGCCAGGGATCGAATCGGCGCCCCTTGCACTGCAAGGCGGTGTCCTTACCCACTGGACCACCAGGGGAAGCCCTTGGTTGCCCATTTCTATGTGAATGATTCTCAAATAAATACATCAATCTTGCTTATTAGCCCACAGATGTAGTGGCCTGTTGATCCTTTTCCTTTTTTCTCATCATTCCAAACACATAGTATCAAAAGCACAACACCATCACCCTGTCCTAACTTTTCTAATCCAACCAATGTAATAAGACCAGTCTTATAAAAACAGAAACCTTTGAGTAAGTTATGACTCCTCTCTCTTCTCTGTCATGTAATTTAAGACCTATTCTATTTTCCTCCTTACTATCCCCACATGGTTCTTTTAGAGTCTCTTGTGGCATCTCTCTGGTTCCCATCTTTATCATTTGAACTGACATTTTATAGAACAATTAACAAAAATAAATTCCCTCTCATCTGATACTTTTTCCATTTAAAATTTTTCTTCAGATAAATATTAAGAAATAAGATAAAATATCGTATCTCTTTAATCAAATTAATATATTTAATATAGTATGTATCACGGTTCTCTAACCCTTACCTGTTGTGACAGAAAAGGTTCGATTCATATCTAAAGATGATGATCTAGAATGAGAGGGCTGAGGCCTTGGAGGGGGAGGCGGTGGTGCAGAGTTCTCAGGTGACGTTCCTGAGTGAGACCTGCAAAATCGGCACCATTACAACTGCACATGTTACTGACTGTAGCTTTTCTTTTTAATCATTCAAACTGAGCTAACCAGCAAAGGATCCTCTTGGTGTGACATCTTCTCTGGAGGGTATGCAAGTACTACAGTGAATAAAGACTACTACTTATGATGTGAATTCAACAAGCAGTTATTTCATATAGCAAAAAATCTTCTCTATAAAGTATAATTAATACATTTAACAAAATTGCAAAAAATTTAGAACATTATTAACATGAATTCAAGGTAGACTTCAAACCTAGTGTAATGTTTTCCCATTCAGTTAAAGGCAGTATTAGTCTGAAAAACTGTTTTCAAAGAATAGAAACTGTACTTTCAGATATTGCCAGCTTTCAACTTATTTTCACATTGGGCTGTGCTTCCAGATGACATTTTAAAACACCAAATTCTTTTGGTACTCACACCATAAGGCTCTAAAAGGAAATCTGCACATCTCGTACTTAAATAGACTCTCACTGCTGAGCTACAAAAGGACTGTATTAAACCATGTCTGCCAAGAAGTTACCAACTTATTTTAAACCTTCCACAGAATACCACGAAGACGATTTCTTTTGTTTTCCTTTTCTTTGGAAAGAATAAAAATCATTCCCGCTTTACATAAATCGATAGGCAACCTGACAGCCTTTAGAGAAGTGCAGAACTGTAGAGAAGAATAATTTATATTTGGTCTTAAATAATTTTCAATATAAAAATGTAACAAAATATTTTAATTATGCTTTTTACTGACAGAAACACTAACCTTTGACGAGTTACATTGTTCCCAATCTGTTCTGGATCCGAAGTAAAAGAGTCTGAACTACTGTAACCATCTGCTGATAAACAGGATATATCCTATTTAATGATAATCATTTCTTTACTTTTTATTCTATATGCCCTAGACAAATAACTGGATTACTGTTTCAAACCAGAGACATCCAAAGACTGGCTAAAAGGTTAACATTTCATCACAGTCTTACTAGCTATAAAAGATCAGACATAACTCAAATAAATCATGGTCTATTTGCACAACAAAGTACTATACAAAAAGAACAAATTATAATCTAAAAAAGCTATTGTTTGGTAACAGAGAAATACTCAGAATAAGTTACATGGAAGCAGGGTAGAAAACAGTACATCTTTTACAATTTCATTTCATGTAAGAATACAATATGCACAGAGTAAGGATTAAGGTTGACAGTGAATGTTAATTATGGCCATTTGTGGAATACTGAGATTACAAATAATTTCTATCTTCTTATTTTTGTTTACTACATTTCAAAAAGTGTGAATAGTTTTGTAATGAAAAAACATTTTAAAGAATAAATTAGATACATTTTAAGTTAAAAGCTAACTTAAAATTGTTACTGTAAAATTTTTCCCATTAGGCTTTCTAAAAGGAATAGAAACTGTACTTTCAGATATTGCCAGCTTTCAACTTATTTTCACATTGGGCTGTGCTTCCAGATGACATTTTAAAACACCAAATTCTTTTGGTACTCACACCATAAGGCTCTAAAAGGAAATCTGCACATCTCGTACTTAAATAGACTCTCACTGCTGAGCTACAAAAGGACTGTATTAAACCATGTCTGCCAAGAAGTTACCAACTTATTTTAAACCTTCCACAGAATACCACGAAGACGATTTCTTTTGTTTTCCTTTTCTTTGGAAAGAATAAAAATCATTCCCGCTTTACATAAATCGATAGGCAACCTGACAGCCTTTAGAGAAGTGCAGAACTGTAGAGAAGAATAATTTATATTTGGTCTTAAATAATTTTCAATATAAAAATGTAACAAAATATTTTAATTATGCTTTTTACTGACAGAAACACTAACCTTTGACGAGTTACATTGTTCCCAATCTGTTCTGGATCCGAAGTAAAAGAGTCTGAACTACTGTAACCATCTGCTGATAAACAGGATATATCCTATTTAATGATAATCATTTCTTTACTTTTTATTCTATATGCCCTAGACAAATAACTGGATTACTGTTTCAAACCAGAGACATCCAAAGACTGGCTAAAAGGTTAACATTTCATCACAGTCTTACTAGCTATAAAAGATCAGACATAACTCAAATAAATCATGGTCTATTTGCACAACAAAGTACTATACAAAAAGAACAAATTATAATCTAAAAAAGCTATTGTTTGGTAACAGAGAAATACTCAGAATAAGTTACATGGAAGCAGGGTAGAAAACAGTACATCTTTTACAATTTCATTTCATGTAAGAATACAATATGCACAGAGTAAGGATTAAGGTTGACAGTGAATGTTAATTATGGCCATTTGTGGAATACTGAGATTACAAATAATTTCTATCTTCTTATTTTTGTTTACTACATTTCAAAAAGTGTGAATAGTTTTTGTAATGAAAAAAACATTTTTAAAGAATAAATTAGATACATTTTAAGTTAAAAAGCTAACTTAAAAATTGTTACTGTAAAAATTTTTAAACAGTTTGACAAAGGAATAAAGTGTGCTTAGCTAATAATTGATGAAGTTAATCAGAGGGTACCAAGTTTTCACCTGAGGAAATACCATTTGCAATTTTCTCAAAGTCTTATATAAAGGAGGAAAGAATGCCAGGAGCAGACTAACAGTTGTAAAAGCAATAAAGAAGTTTTAAAACAGAAACCCTAGGGATAATTTGAAGAAATACTAGTACATACCTTTTAAGAGTTACAAAGTGAAGGGACTGGTAATTTGGTTTAGTTTCATTTCAAAGCTTATTCCTTTCCTTTTTCTTATCAAATCACTGACAAGTTTATTTAATTGGTACAGTAATGACGGTAAAATTAACACAGTCCCATCTGGATGTTCTAATAGGCATCTCAAACTTAACACGTCCAAAACTGAATTTCTACTCTTCGCCCACAAACCTCTTGCAAAAGATTTCTTCAGTTTCCAGTTGTTCTGCCTAAAAGCCCTTGAATCACCTGATTTCCCTACCCCTATCCCTTGCATCATGTATCACAAAGGTAGGCAAATCCTGTGGTCTTTTTCCCACCAAAATCCAGCCAGAATCTGGCCATATCTGAGCACTTCTACTGCTACCCACCTAGGCCAAGCCAACATCTTCTCCTGCCTGTATTACTGTACTGTAACTGTTTACTAAAATCGTCTTTCCCCATTTGAACTCTTGCTTTCTTCTGGCCTGTTACCAATACAGCAGCCAGAATGATCCTGTTAGAAAGGGAAAGTCAGATTACATCACTTCTCCATTCAGAAACCTTCTAAATGGCTTTTTGTCTTACTCAGTGGAAGTCAGTCTTACGCTGCTCCCTAGTTACTATTCTAGCACTTGCTAGCTCTGCCTGCTAAATTCACTAACTAGCTCTATTTCAGGTGTTTGCTGGGTGTTCCCAGTAGACATAAAGAAAACAATTTCCCTAAACCTTAAAATTCCTTATCTCCAAGTTTTAACTCAAAGGCCATATTTTGGTAAGGGCCTCCTACTACATTTCAAAAAGTGTGAATAGTTTTTGTAATGAAAAAACATTTTAAAGAATAAATTAGATACATTTTAAGTTAAAAGCTAACTTAAAATTGTTACTGTAAAAATTTTTAAACAGTTTGACAAAGGAATAAAGTGTGCTTAGCTAATAATTGATGAAGTTAATCAGAGGGTACCAAGTTTTCACCTGAGGAAATACCATTTGCAATTTTCTCAAAGTCTTATATAAAGGAGGAAAGAATGCCAGGAGCAGACTAACAGTTGTAAAAGCAATAAAGAAGTTTTAAAACAGAAACCCTAGGGATAATTTGAAGAAATACTAGTACATACCTTTTAAGAGTTACAAAGTGAAGGGACTGGTAATTTGGTTTAGTTTCATTTCAAAGCTTATTCCTTTCCTTTTTCTTATCAAATCACTGACAAGTTTATTTAATTGGTACAGTAATGACGGTAAAATTAACACAGTCCCATCTGGATGTTCTAATAGGCATCTCAAACTTAACACGTCCAAAACTGAATTTCTACTCTTCGCCCACAAACCTCTTGCAAAAGATTTCTTCAGTTTCCAGTTGTTCTGCCTAAAAGCCCTTGAATCACCTGATTTCCCTACCCCTATCCCTTGCATCATGTATCACAAAGGTAGGCAAATCCTGTGGTCTTTTTCCCACCAAAATCCAGCCAGAATCTGGCCATATCTGAGCACTTCTACTGCTACCCACCTAGGCCAAGCCAACATCTTCTCCTGCCTGTATTACTGTACTGTAACTGTTTACTAAAATCGTCTTTCCCCATTTGAACTCTTGCTTTCTTCTGGCCTGTTACCAATACAGCAGCCAGAATGATCCTGTTAGAAAGGGAAAGTCAGATTACATCACTTCTCCATTCAGAAACCTTCTAAATGGCTTTTTGTCTTACTCAGTGGAAGTCAGTCTTACGCTGCTCCCTAGTTACTATTCTAGCACTTGCTAGCTCTGCCTGCTAAATTCACTAACTAGCTCTATTTCAGGTGTTTGCTGGGTGTTCCCAGTAGACATAAAGAAAACAATTTCCCTAAACCTTAAAATTCCTTATCTCCAAGTTTTAACTCAAAGGCCATATTTTGGTAAGGGCCTCCTTTGACGACCTTATTTAAAACATCGCTTCCTCTCCTCTTTCACAACTTAGTTTTTATCCAGGGTGTTAATTATATCCTAAGATATGAATTACTGATTTTTTCTTTTTTTCTTATCTCCTCTACAGAATGTAAACTTTCATAAGAGCTAAACACTTTTTTGGTTTGTTTGCTTGTGAATCTCCAGTGTCTAGAACATAGTCTGACACATAATATTCCATTAACACTAGAATAGGAGAAAGACAGGAGCTAGTGGGGAAGAGCTAGTAGAGAGGGACAGCCAACAGGAGCCCTGACTTGAAGCCGGTGCAGTGCCAATAGGCATCCATTTATTCATACAGAGGGTAGGATTGACGATTTTCTGCATTATCCAGTGAAGATAATACTAAATGGTTATATATGTGAATTATTCAGACTCTAAATGTAGACAGGGTAAGAGACAAGATGGTGGAGGAATCAGTGGACATGGAGTGTATCTCTCCCCATGGATGCACCAGGAATGCATCTTTAGAAGCAGATCTTGCAGAGCACCAGCTGAGAGCTGACAGGAGTCCCCGACCACTGGAAAGGAATATACAGATCCATGCAAAACTCGGCAGGACAAAAGAAAGAAGGGAAAAAGAGGAGGACAGTTAGTGGGACTGGACCTGTACCAGGCGGGTGGGGAAGCAGAAGCAGGGGTGAGATCTCCACACTGGGACAACTGGTTGAAACAGAGGGGAAGCATTTGAGACAGTAGCAAAGTGAAGCAGCTGGTCTATGACAGTCTGAATGGAGTGGGAACCACACAGATAATCTGTGCCTCCGTCCTACGTACCCTGGACAGGGCTCTAAGAACGCACAGCAGCCAGGAGCTGGAGCACAGGGGCTGGAGAGCAATCCCAGGGCAAGGGCTACCGTTGACTTTGGGGAGACAACCTGAGGGGACAGGCAGGAGGAGACCCCCCGGGGAATGACTTGGGAGGAAAGTCGGGCAGCTGTGGAGGTAGGGTGCTACTGCTGAGTCATACACAGCGGGGGAAACTCTCTCCCTCTACAGGCCAGTGCGAGTAGCTGAGTAATAGAGGAAGACCTCAGGGAGAGTGGGCATTTGAGTGTCTGATGCACCGAGCAATAGAGGAGGACCAACCAGGGAGGCCATTTGATCGCCAGCTGCCAGAGGCTAGGAAAAGATTCTAATAGCACCGTCTCCCGTGCCCATAGCCGCCAGCTTACTATTAAAGAAATGCAATCTAAACTACAGTGAGGTTTATCACTTCACATCAGTCAGAATAGCCGTCATCAAAGTATCTACAAAGAAATGATGGGGAGTATGCGGAGAACAGGCAATCCTCTTGCACTACTGGTGGGAATGGAAACTGTATGAACATTTCTTTAAAAACTAGAAACAAAGCTATTAACATCATATGACCCAGCACGCCCATATGCTACTGGGCATATACCCTGAGGAAGTCACAAGTGAAAAAGAAACATGCCATCACAATAGTCACTGTAGCACTATTTACAACCACTAGGACATGGAAACAATCTAGATGTCTGTCAACAGATGAATAGATAAAGAAGTTTTGTGGTACATATATATTACAATGGAATATTACTTGGCCATAAAAATGAATGAATTTGAGTCAGATGTAGTGAAGTGGAAGAACCTAGAGCCTTTAATACAGAGTGAAGTCAGAAAGAGAATAACAAATATCGTATATTAAAGCATGTATACAGAATCTAGAAAAATGGTACTGAAGAACCTATCTGCAGAGCAGGAACAGAGACTCAGACATAGAGTACAGACTTACGGACACAGCAAGGGTAGGAACGGGGGGACAAATTGAGACAGCAGCACTGAAATGCATACATTGCCATATGTAAAAGAGATAGCTAATAGGAAATTGCTGTGTAACACAGAGATCTCAAGCTGGTGCTCTGTGACAACCTAGAAGGATAGCATGGGGTGGGAGGGAGGCTTAAGAGGGAGGGAATGAATGTACACCTATGGCTGATCCATGCTGATGTATGGCAGAAACCAACACAACACTGTAAAGCAATCAGCCTCCAATTCAAAATAAGTGAACTAAAAAAAGACCTAGACTTAATAAACCTCAAATGGAAGATATAATTCTATCTTTCACTTACCTACAGTATTTCCAGAAGCAAATTTCACTGAAGAATTTATTTTATTTTCTTCCGAAAGGTCAGATGTTTTCACAAGCAATGGGCTAGTAGGATTAGTATGATCTAGGAGAGAATTAATAGGTCAACAAACAAGGCACAGGTAGCTGAATTAATAAGTTCATAAACCTCAGAGTTCAAGACTTCAATACTCCAAAGAAGTACAAGTAAATCCATGAAATACAAGACAAAATAATATTTTAATAGGATAAATTTAAACCTTCTTATATCAAATTTTGTTTTCTGCCACAGGAGAAGACACCTTATAATGAAAAAGTCAATCTGCATGCTCATACTTTGTTAATTTTATCCCTGTAGGGCAACTGGATAACTAAAACACTGCACAAACGACTGTAAAATATGTAATTAACTGTTGTCAACTTACATAAAAAACAGAACTACCTTTGAGAGACCCTAACTAAAACGTTTAGTCTAAAATGAGGAGAAACTTCAAGAGTTAAAGCAAAATATGCTATTTCAAAGACAAAATTCATTTTAACATATACCCCTTTAGTCAAAATTCTAACAAATTTTAAATGTAAATTCATAAGAATGACCATAAAATCCACAGGACATTAGAAAAGTATCATTTCCCAAGCACCCTTATTTAAAAGTTTTATAAATTAAATTCAATGATTTGCTTAAAGTTAAAAATATACAAGCACATAAACATAATACACATATAGCTGTTGAAAGTACTCTGTTAAAAAGTAAGCAATTAACAAAAGGAATCTGAACTTAGAATGACTGCTTGTGTCTTTGGCTTTGAGGCTAACTTAAAATTTATTAATAGTGTGTGTGTACTAAGTTTCTCCAGTCATGCCTGACTCTTATTAATAATACAACAGCTTCCTCACCACTGCCAGTCCTTTTAAGTTCCATTTCCTGCATGTGGATTTTGCTTGGAGTCATACGAATGGGAACTGGATGAACAATAGCAGTATCCTACAGACAAATGGGAGGAAATACAGAATTGGTATTAAATGCCAAGCAGATACCGTGATATAACCAAAACTAACCACACTTCAAAACTAGTGGAAAGATTTTTCATTCACACTAAGGTAAGCATGAGAATTAATTTTTTAACTAAAAAATTCCAAAACTGTATTTAAAAAACCAAGTCTATTATATATGTCTAGTAATCTGATTTTGCAAAATGATCTGATGAAATTATATAAATCTGAACCTTTGACTTAAAAGTGAACCATTTATAAGAATCCAAAGATGGATTAACAGATTGGGCTCATTTTCAATAATTGCTCAAGAAAATTGGATGCTTTCCTTTTTCATATATAAAACAAAGTTAACGAGATGTCCATCATACTATAACCATAGGCATGATACATCCTTTACATAGATTAGTTCTACAGGACTGTTAAAAATTCACAAAGTGTGCATAGAACTTTCACAAAGGAACTCATTTTTAAAGGGAACACTGCACAAACGACTGTAAAATATGTAATTAACTGTTGTCAACTTACATAAAAAACAGAACTACCTTTGAGAGACCCTAACTAAAACGTTTAGTCTAAAATGAGGAGAAACTTCAAGAGTTAAAGCAAAATATGCTATTTCAAAGACAAAATTCATTTTAACATATACCCCTTTAGTCAAAATTCTAACAAATTTTAAATGTAAATTCATAAGAATGACCATAAAATCCACAGGACATTAGAAAAGTATCATTTCCCAAGCACCCTTATTTAAAAGTTTTATAAATTAAATTCAATGATTTGCTTAAAGTTAAAAATATACAAGCACATAAACATAATACACATATAGCTGTTGAAAGTACTCTGTTAAAAAGTAAGCAATTAACAAAAGGAATCTGAACTTAGAATGACTGCTTGTGTCTTTGGCTTTGAGGCTAACTTAAAATTTATTAATAGTGTGTGTGTACTAAGTTTCTCCAGTCATGCCTGACTCTTATTAATAATACAACAGCTTCCTCACCACTGCCAGTCCTTTTAAGTTCCATTTCCTGCATGTGGATTTTGCTTGGAGTCATACGAATGGGAACTGGATGAACAATAGCAGTATCCTACAGACAAATGGGAGGAAATACAGAATTGGTATTAAATGCCAAGCAGATACCGTGATATAACCAAAACTAACCACACTTCAAAAACTAGTGGAAAGAGTTTTCATTCACACTAAGGTAAGCATGAGAATTAATTTTTTAACTAAAAAATTCCAAAACTGTATTTAAAAAACCAAGTCTATTATATATGTCTAGTAATCTGATTTTGCAAAATGATCTGATGAAATTATATAAATCTGAACCTTTGACTTAAAAGTGAACCATTTATAAGAATCCAAAGATGGATTAACAGATTGGGCTCATTTTCAATAATTGCTCAAGAAAATTGGATGCTTTCCTTTTTCATATATAAAACAAAGTTAACGAGATGTCCATCATACTATAACCATAGGCATGATACATCCTTTACATAGATTAGTTCTACAGGACTGTTAAAAATTCACAAAGTGTGCATAGAACTTTCACAAAGGAACTCATTTTTTAAGTTAGGGTGAGTTAACACTCCTACTCTAACATCAGTGCTTTCCCTAAGCTTTTTTTTTTTTTTTTGGCCACTTCTATTGATCTTTCATCTATTTATCTGTGTTTTTTGGCCTGTGTGGGCCTCCCGTCACAGTGGCCTCTCTCGCTGCAGAGCACTGGCTCCAGGTGCATGTACTTCAAAGCTCCGGCTCGGTAATTGGACACATCGGTTCAGCTGCTCCGTGGCACGTGGGATCTTCCCAGGCCAGGGATCGAACTGGCACCCCTTGCACTGCAAGGCGGTGTCCTTACCCACTGAACCACCAGGGAAGCCCTCCCTAAGCTTTTTCATGACTATAATACATCTGACAATCCTCACCGTATGTCATGAGTGGCAAGTCTAGATAGAGAAGTAAAGGAACTGGTGGCACACATTTCTGAGAAGACTGAAAAGCGTATAAAGTAATGTATGGCAGCCTCTCCGAAGGGAACGGGAGAGCAAGGTGCATCTGGACAGCGAGGCAGGCCTGGCCCGGGAGTGAGCTGCCCAGGGTAGGAACTAGAACAGGACCAAGCAATTGGCTTAATAGCATGAGACCAGCTGAAAAACTTGTTTCATTCTACGAAGAGTTGCCTCATTTTTTGTATGCTGCTGTTAAAGACTGAACCTAAAATTCCTAAATTTTGAGTATTTTGTAGTGAGCTTTAAGTTTATAATGTAAAGAATAATGACCTTTCAATTTAAGTTGGACACTGTTTTGGTGATAGTATTAAATAGCACCACACCTTTGCCAGAGAAAGTTGAGTTGCAGCATACCATCTTGTTTGATAGGTCTCCTTGACTTATTCTCATAATTTCTAAATTCAATCCATTTACAACAAATGAATTCTTTATTACAATTATATGGATAAATCCATTTATAATAATTTCCTATTCCCGTACCAGTGAAACTCTGGACAGATGATAATGTACTATCTAATAAACCTGAACTAAAATTTCCCCTGCAACTCTAAAATTATAGTTGATCCTTTTCATATATAAAACAAAGTTAACGAGATGTCCATCATACTATAACCATAGGCATGATACATCCTTTACATAGATTAGTTCTACAGGACTGTTAAAAATTCACAAAGTGTGCATAGAACTTTCACAAAGGAACTCATTTTTTAAGTTAGGGTGAGTTAACACTCCTACTCTAACATCAGTGCTTTCCCTAAGCTTTTTTTTTTTTTTTTGGCCACTTCTATTGATCTTTCATCTATTTATCTGTGTTTTTTGGCCTGTGTGGGCCTCCCGTCACAGTGGCCTCTCTCGCTGCAGAGCACTGGCTCCAGGTGCATGTACTTCAAAGCTCCGGCTCGGTAATTGGACACATCGGTTCAGCTGCTCCGTGGCACGTGGGATCTTCCCAGGCCAGGGATCGAACTGGCACCCCTTGCACTGCAAGGCGGTGTCCTTACCCACTGAACCACCAGGGAAGCCCTCCCTAAGCTTTTTCATGACTATAATACATCTGACAATCCTCACCGTATGTCATGAGTGGCAAGTCTAGATAGAGAAGTAAAGGAACTGGTGGCACACATTTCTGAGAAGACTGAAAAGCGTATAAAGTAATGTATGGCAGCCTCTCCGAAAGGGAACGGGGAGAGCAAGGTGCATCTGGACAGCGAGGCAGGCCTGGCCCGGGAGTGAGCTGCCCAGGGTAGGAACTAGAACAGGACCAAGCAATTGGCTTAATAGCATGAGACCAGCTGAAAAACTTGTTTCATTCTACGAAGAGTTGCCTCATTTTTTGTATGCTGCTGTTAAAGACTGAACCTAAAATTCCTAAATTTTGAGTATTTTGTAGTGAGCTTTAAGTTTATAATGTAAAGAATAATGACCTTTCAATTTAAGTTGGACACTGTTTTGGTGATAGTATTAAATAGCACCACACCTTTGCCAGAGAAAGTTGAGTTGCAGCATACCATCTTGTTTGATAGGTCTCCTTGACTTATTCTCATAATTTCTAAATTCAATCCATTTACAACAAATGAATTCTTTATTACAATTATATGGATAAATCCATTTATAATAATTTCCTATTCCCGTACCAGTGAAACTCTGGACAGATGATAATGTACTATCTAATAAACCTGAACTAAAATTTCCCCTGCAACTCTAAAATTATAGTTATAAAAGATGAATATAATACATGGATACAAATTTAGATTTCTCACATAAAACAAATCATACTTGGGAAATTATTAACAATAACTCTAGATGTTGCTTGCTATGTTTATGGCTATAAAAACTTGGCTTTAAGAATAACTATTTTCTTAACTTACAATTTTAATGGCAGAAATAACTGCTGAGAATCAGAAAATAACATTCTAATAAGGCAAGAGAAAGCATGATAGTTCATGCTTATTTCCAAGCTGAACTAGGAAAAATCAAGCAAGGAAGACTTATTAGATGCTTTAACTCATAATATTGACCTAATACATATTCTGTGTGTATGCGTATAAAGTCAGATTTATAAAATTCATAACAAATATTAACTAGCTTTTTCAAGTATTTCCAATAGAAGAAACAAAGTCACAATAATGATCCCAAGAAAAGAAAATCGTGACTTTTCTACAATTAATATTCTCTAACTGGCATAAGTTTCTGTACTAGCCAATGAATCTCCTGTTGCTATGAGCCTGCAATTGCTTTATTCCACTGGATCCTGCTACTAGCAGGACAGGCCTAACCTCAGACTAGTGGATCAGAAGCTTGGTTTGTGACTGTGATGTACAGCAGAAGAAAGAGCATTTCAACATCCCAAAGGACCATAAATGCCTATAATTCTTCCTGAACCACAAGATGCTAACTAAAACTTTCTCTGCTCCAAATTAGCATCCCCATATTTAAAAATAGAGAAAAAAGTAAAAAAGACTGACTGAAGGCTCTGTCCACTTTCTTCTATTTATTCAAATCACACAAAGCCTATAGGAAACCGACTCTTAAACACTCATGGCACATTTGTGTTATATATTTGAGTACTTAATTTTATACAATTTCATACTTTACTAAAAATTTTATTGCACTTATATGGATAAATCCATTTATAATAATTTCCTATTCCCGTACCAGTGAAACTCTGGACAGATGATAATGTACTATCTAATAAACCTGAACTAAAATTTCCCCTGCAACTCTAAAATTATAGTTATAAAAGATGAATATAATACATGGATACAAATTTAGATTTCTCACATAAAACAAATCATACTTGGGAAATTATTAACAATAACTCTAGATGTTGCTTGCTATGTTTATGGCTATAAAAACTTGGCTTTAAGAATAACTATTTTCTTAACTTACAATTTTAATGGCAGAAATAACTGCTGAGAATCAGAAAATAACATTCTAATAAGGCAAGAGAAAGCATGATAGTTCATGCTTATTTCCAAGCTGAACTAGGAAAAATCAAGCAAGGAAGACTTATTAGATGCTTTAACTCATAATATTGACCTAATACATATTCTGTGTGTATGCGTATAAAGTCAGATTTATAAAATTCATAACAAATATTAACTAGCTTTTTCAAGTATTTCCAATAGAAGAAACAAAGTCACAATAATGATCCCAAGAAAAGAAAATCGTGACTTTTCTACAATTAATATTCTCTAACTGGCATAAGTTTCTGTACTAGCCAATGAATCTCCTGTTGCTATGAGCCTGCAATTGCTTTATTCCACTGGATCCTGCTACTAGCAGGACAGGCCTAACCTCAGACTAGTGGATCAGAAGCTTGGTTTGTGACTGTGATGTACAGCAGAAGAAAGAGCATTTCAACATCCCAAAGGACCATAAATGCCTATAATTCTTCCTGAACCACAAGATGCTAACTAAAACTTTCTCTGCTCCAAATTAGCATCCCCATATTTAAAAATAGAGAAAAAAGTAAAAAAGACTGACTGAAGGCTCTGTCCACTTTCTTCTATTTATTCAAATCACACAAAGCCTATAGGAAACCGACTCTTAAACACTCATGGCACATTTGTGTTATATATTTGAGTACTTAATTTTATACAATTTCATACTTTACTAAAAATTTTATTGCACTTATATGTATCTGTAGTTTCTACGTGGCTTAAATCTTATTATCCGACCCCAGCCCTGCTTACTTTCTATTCCTGTGTCACTAAGTTCACTTGTTCATTATCTCACTCTCAACCCCATCAATTCTTCACACAGTTGCCTGAACGACCTTCCCCAGCTGCCTCTTGGATATCTGTATCTTCTCACGGTACATTTTCTTAGCTCCCAGTGTCTATGAAATTAAGCTCAGATGCTTGGTCTAGCACACAAAGATCTCCCCCGTTGGCTTTCAACCACCTTCTTTACTTCCCATCACTGCTTCATACACACTTGCCCTGTACTCTCAACTCCATGGAACTGTTCCTGCTCATGATATGCTCTCTGCATGGAATGCCCTTGTTCACTTCTGCCAATTCAGTTTCATTCAAAATTCATCATACAAACATAACCTCTTCTGTGCAAGGTTTGCCATACATACTGGGCTGAGTTATCCCATAATTTTCTGCCCACAGTATGCTCATGGCTACATATGATAATGATCACAATCAGTTATATCATAATCATCAATTTATAATGATCAAGCTGTGGTCTACTTAAGACTGGTATTTTTTTTGACATCTTGGCATTCCTAGAGAGTAACATGCGCACCTGGGAGGGGCTCCACCAAACCAAATGAGTTGGCTGGGCATAATCAGTGAAAATTTCCTTTACTAGCCAATGAATCTCCTGTTGCTATGAGCCTGCAATTGCTTTATTCCACTGGATCCTGCTACTAGCAGGACAGGCCTAACCTCAGACTAGTGGATCAGAAGCTTGGTTTGTGACTGTGATGTACAGCAGAAGAAAGAGCATTTCAACATCCCAAAGGACCATAAATGCCTATAATTCTTCCTGAACCACAAGATGCTAACTAAAACTTTCTCTGCTCCAAATTAGCATCCCCATATTTAAAAATAGAGAAAAAAGTAAAAAAGACTGACTGAAGGCTCTGTCCACTTTCTTCTATTTATTCAAATCACACAAAGCCTATAGGAAACCGACTCTTAAACACTCATGGCACATTTGTGTTATATATTTGAGTACTTAATTTTATACAATTTCATACTTTACTAAAAATTTTATTGCACTTATATGTATCTGTAGTTTCTACGTGGCTTAAATCTTATTATCCGACCCCAGCCCTGCTTACTTTCTATTCCTGTGTCACTAAGTTCACTTGTTCATTATCTCACTCTCAACCCCATCAATTCTTCACACAGTTGCCTGAACGACCTTCCCCAGCTGCCTCTTGGATATCTGTATCTTCTCACGGTACATTTTCTTAGCTCCCAGTGTCTATGAAATTAAGCTCAGATGCTTGGTCTAGCACACAAAGATCTCCCCCGTTGGCTTTCAACCACCTTCTTTACTTCCCATCACTGCTTCATACACACTTGCCCTGTACTCTCAACTCCATGGAACTGTTCCTGCTCATGATATGCTCTCTGCATGGAATGCCCTTGTTCACTTCTGCCAATTCAGTTTCATTCAAAATTCATCATACAAACATAACCTCTTCTGTGCAAGGTTTGCCATACATACTGGGCTGAGTTATCCCATAATTTTCTGCCCACAGTATGCTCATGGCTACATATGATAATGATCACAATCAGTTATATCATAATCATCAATTTATAATGATCAAGCTGTGGTCTACTTAAGACTGGTATTTTTTTTTTGACATCTTGGCATTCCTAGAGAGTAACATGCGCACCTGGGAGGGGGCTCCACCAAACCAAATGAGTTGGCTGGGCATAATCAGTGATCAAACCAATTCCTCTTTCATACCCTAAGTGACTCAAACATCCACAACACACAAGATAAGACATAAACCGTAGCGAAGACTAGTGCACTGCACTTCTCAGCAGTCCAGAGTTTCCTAGCAGAAACAGATTCTACCAGAAGCTATTAACTGATAAGCAGTTCAACAAAAGTAATCAGGTTTCTGGAAATGAGTTATCAGGCACTCGATTTCATAACAAATCTGGGCGCCATCTCAGTGTTCCTACCAGGCCACTGTACTGCATGACTGTGCTGTACATACTGTACGTGTTTAAGTGCTACAGAGCAGGGCGGAGCTCTTCACAGACTTAAGCTTTATTGAGCAAATGCCTAATTATAAAATTCTGGCTTTTAAAAATCAACCCATCAAGTATTTCTGACACTATAAGCTATGCTAAATTCATATCAGAACTGTAGTGCTTGTTTTCTCCTATGTGATTCTATTCTGAATGGATCTTATTTACTTATAATCCTCACTTACATAAGTCTTGCAAAGGATCATTTGGCGTAGTGACTACAGACTGTGTTCTGTGTCAAGTAAGAATTAAATGATGGTTAAGAAACTCAAACCCCACCGATATCAGGGCATTACACTAATTGCAAGTTTACAGTGAGACTATAGCTTGCCACCAAAAGAGAAAAAGATGTTTTTAGGTACCAGATTATAAATATTTAAGACTGCCAACACTATAAAATTTAGAGGTCTAACTTCAAGTGTAAAATGTTCACTGAGCATTTAAACTATTTTTCCGAGAGTCTTCTGCCATACTAGAAATAACAAAAGAAAGTATCACACCATGTCATTTAAAACATTAGGGCTGGAACCCACAAATTTAGATATTATTTCCAAGAAATTACAAGAACATCATTGTTATTACGCCAACTATTTCCTTGCATTTCCTGTCAGTCATGAGTCAATTTACTTCTGCCTTTGACTTCTAGTTCTTGGCTGACAAAAATCATACTACTATGATTTGCTATTTTCATATCTCTTAAGGGTGAGAGAATAAAAGAGTCTCTACTGCTATATCCTTCCCTGTAAAGTACTTTTACTAAGTACTTTAAAGAAAATTAAACTGACTCTGTAAATAGGAGATAAGAATAATATGGAGAATTAAAACTCAGAGCTAAAATAAAACTTCTAGCTTATAGCACTTGTCATTTCCCAAGAGATCTTAATTATTGCTCCTAATAAGCAGCAAACCTTAAATGTTGTCTTTTTACTTCCCTTTCATTTTTCAGAGACTAAAAGCTAGGATTAACATCCTCAAAGTGGTAAAAAGAGAGAAGCCAAAAGCACAGATAATCTACATATTAACTATTCCCTGAATAATGAAAGGATTATAAAATAGATACTTAAAATACTTTTATACATTATGTTTGAATTTAATATAACAGCATTCCCTATGTTTCAAACAGATATAAATTCTTTAAAACCTTAAACATACCAAAGACTTGGTATGTTTAAAACGCTGAAGCTGTACTATTATCTTTAAATGCAACTTCTCCCAAATCCATATTAAATACCAAGATTATATTAAGATTTAATTAATAGTCGGCTATCTTTGGTCAGAAACACCTCAAAAGAATGCCTTATGTCACTTCCTCTGTATCTTTTCACTGAACTCATTTGTAAGAATCCTACCATTACACTCTTTTTCCCTTCTTACTTACTTCCTCTTTTCTTTTTGAAAGGTGCTCATTAGCATGTCCTTATCTTTACAAGAAAAATAAATAAAAGAAAAAGCAGGAGTGAACGATGAGAAGAATGACTGATAGCTAAGGTTTGGAAGTTGTCAAGTAACTCAATCTATGGGGAGAGAACTTATTTTTTCAATCAGGATGTGAACTTTGTACCGAGAATTTTTCTTTTTTGGCCATACTAGAAATAACAAAAGAAAGTATCACACCATGTCATTTAAAACATTAGGGCTGGAACCCACAAATTTAGATATTATTTCCAAGAAATTACAAGAACATCATTGTTATTACGCCAACTATTTCCTTGCATTTCCTGTCAGTCATGAGTCAATTTACTTCTGCCTTTGACTTCTAGTTCTTGGCTGACAAAAATCATACTACTATGATTTGCTATTTTCATATCTCTTAAGGGTGAGAGAATAAAAGAGTCTCTACTGCTATATCCTTCCCTGTAAAGTACTTTTACTAAGTACTTTAAAGAAAATTAAACTGACTCTGTAAATAGGAGATAAGAATAATATGGAGAATTAAAACTCAGAGCTAAAATAAAACTTCTAGCTTATAGCACTTGTCATTTCCCAAGAGATCTTAATTATTGCTCCTAATAAGCAGCAAACCTTAAATGTTGTCTTTTTACTTCCCTTTCATTTTTCAGAGACTAAAAGCTAGGATTAACATCCTCAAAGTGGTAAAAAGAGAGAAGCCAAAAGCACAGATAATCTACATATTAACTATTCCCTGAATAATGAAAGGATTATAAAATAGATACTTAAAATACTTTTATACATTATGTTTGAATTTAATATAACAGCATTCCCTATGTTTCAAACAGATATAAATTCTTTAAAACCTTAAACATACCAAAGACTTGGTATGTTTAAAACGCTGAAGCTGTACTATTATCTTTAAATGCAACTTCTCCCAAATCCATATTAAATACCAAGATTATATTAAGATTTAATTAATAGTCGGCTATCTTTGGTCAGAAACACCTCAAAAGAATGCCTTATGTCACTTCCTCTGTATCTTTTCACTGAACTCATTTGTAAGAATCCTACCATTACACTCTTTTTCCCTTCTTACTTACTTCCTCTTTTCTTTTTGAAAGGTGCTCATTAGCATGTCCTTATCTTTACAAGAAAAATAAATAAAAGAAAAAGCAGGAGTGAACGATGAGAAGAATGACTGATAGCTAAGGTTTGGAAGTTGTCAAGTAACTCAATCTATGGGGAGAGAACTTATTTTTTCAATCAGGATGTGAACTTTGTAGCATTTTCAGAGAAACACGGTGAACCACAGGAAGACAAGACAGGCTCCACTGCACAATGGGAATCTTTGATGGACAGCTCTATACTGTTTCGCTAAACTTGATTCTCTCGTAACAGAACTCAACATGCTAAATTAAGTGTACCATATGGACTATTAAATAAATGATGACATTGCATATTTACATACATACTACATATTACATGATGTGTAACCATACAAATAAAATAGTATTCACTGTCAATACACTAAAATAAACAGTATGTTTAATAGAACATACACTGAATTAGCAAATAAAAACAAGATTAACTAAATCGTCACAAAATGCTTCTTTAGACACACATAGCAGATTTTAAAAACATAGATTTCTCTCACTAAAATAACTAAAAAAATATAGAGAATGGATTAAAAAAAAAAAAAAGAAAAAGTTCTTTTCATCATTAAGCACACAAAAACGGAAAAGCCTGCTGCTATTTCCCTCTAAGCACTCCACTGAATCATGCGCATCAGCTAAAAACCATAATGAATGAAAATTTGGGTTAATAAATTAATTTCAAACAAGCAAGCTAAGTGATTGACTTACAGGATCAGCTGGTGCAATGTTAGAATCAAATTGGGTCAGAGTTTGTGAGCTTGAAGAGCGTTCACTAAATGTCTCCCACTGCTGGACAGACAGAGGAGAGACAAGTCAGCATGATGAGAGAGATGGAGTAAAAGATCACTGGAGAAGATTTAGCCAAGTAATTCAGAGGTTGCACTGCAAGTTGTGTTTCATAGGCCTGACAAAATTAAGTTTTATTTTTCAGTAAACATTTTATGGTATCCATGCTGAGTCATCTTGTAATGTAAAATGAGCAGCTTCACAGTCGTATGTACAGGAACAATTTATCTCTCTATGGGAGAGATGTAAAGTCTTAGAATTCAACTCAAAACACAATAAAGGAAGAGGGTCTAGGTGGTTTCTGTTTTTAGACTAGAGAAAGAATAACTTCAAACCCTTCTTTTGAAAATTCAAGTGTTAATGCACTGAATTGGTGATGCTAATAAATTCTGAGTATCAAAAACAAAGCAAGTCAGAGTGACTTGCCAGTGCGACCCCTGAAAGATGATTCTATTATGTACGTGCACATATTTGATACAAATGTATAGATATTTAATAAAATATAATTAAGGTAAAATGCAAAGAATTCTGGAATTAATATAAGTTTCAGCTTATGTCAATCTGTAGCAAGTCAACCCGTGTCATCAGCACTAGGAACAAGGCCATGCCAGACCACAAGACAGAATCTGCCGATCAGGCACCCACCTCCAGCCCCATGCTAGAAAAATCAGAATGCGGCCACAAGGAGAGCAAATCAAGCAACTGAGTATGTGTTATATATAGAAGATGTATTTTGATATGAAATACTCCTCCTCTAAAAGAGGTCCAAAAATATCATACCTCAAATTAAGTGGAGTGATAAGTGGATAATTTTAGTAATTTCATCTGAAGATCTTAATAATAAATAATATAGGATTTTTAGATCAAAATCATTAAAATTATTAAAATTTGATTTTAAGAATTATCAATTGTACTCTGAAGAAGGAACATTTGCACACATACAATATATACACACAAATCTTTACACACAGACACACCTATCCTATTAATTAAAATACTTTTAAAATAAGTTAGTATAGAAAAGTATACATTTTTATGCTTCAAAGTTCAACTTTCTATTTAAAATAGTGATATTCAATTTGAGAAGATGAGCAAATTAAATATTAGCAAATGAGCACATTTATAAAAAATATCTATAAAAATGGCTATATGTTTTAAAATCATAAAGTTAATTTATACTATACTAAGAAACACTGATGCACTTAGAAGGTTTCCTGAACAGAGTCCACAGTAATTCACTTAAAATGGGACATCACTTCAGGGAAGTGACTTACAAAAAACTTAATAATTGTTGTTGTATACAGAAGGAACAATTTATCTCTATGGGAGAGATGTAAAGTCTTAGAATTCAACTCAAAACACAATAAAGGAAGAGGGTCTAGGTGGTTTCTGTTTTTAGACTAGAGAAAGAATAACTTCAAACCCTTCTTTTGAAAATTCAAGTGTTAATGCACTGAATTGGTGATGCTAATAAATTCTGAGTATCAAAAACAAAGCAAGTCAGAGTGACTTGCCAGTGCGACCCCTGAAAGATGATTCTATTATGTACGTGCACATATTTGATACAAATGTATAGATATTTAATAAAATATAATTAAGGTAAAATGCAAAGAATTCTGGAATTAATATAAGTTTCAGCTTATGTCAATCTGTAGCAAGTCAACCCGTGTCATCAGCACTAGGAACAAGGCCATGCCAGACCACAAGACAGAATCTGCCGATCAGGCACCCACCTCCAGCCCCATGCTAGAAAAATCAGAATGCGGCCACAAGGAGAGCAAATCAAGCAACTGAGTATGTGTTATATATAGAAGATGTATTTTGATATGAAATACTCCTCCTCTAAAAGAGGTCCAAAAATATCATACCTCAAATTAAGTGGAGTGATAAGTGGATAATTTTAGTAATTTCATCTGAAGATCTTAATAATAAATAATATAGGATTTTTAGATCAAAATCATTAAAATTATTAAAATTTGATTTTAAGAATTATCAATTGTACTCTGAAGAAGGAACATTTGCACACATACAATATATACACACAAATCTTTACACACAGACACACCTATCCTATTAATTAAAATACTTTTAAAATAAGTTAGTATAGAAAAGTATACATTTTTATGCTTCAAAGTTCAACTTTCTATTTAAAATAGTGATATTCAATTTGAGAAGATGAGCAAATTAAATATTAGCAAATGAGCACATTTATAAAAAATATCTATAAAAATGGCTATATGTTTTAAAATCATAAAGTTAATTTATACTATACTAAGAAACACTGATGCACTTAGAAGGTTTCCTGAACAGAGTCCACAGTAATTCACTTAAAATGGGACATCACTTCAGGGAAGTGACTTACGAATATTTGTTAATATAATTTAGTTTCTTCAATAATTGTTGTTGTATACAGAAGGAATTTTTAAAATTATAATTATCTAACTGTGGAGAAAAGTTTAGATGCAGACTATTTTTTCCAAAAAAGAGGACATTTATTATGGCATGAGATTTTACCTGATTCCACAAGTTTGTATGGAAGCTACCTAGAGTGCAGAAAAGCACTCTTATCTTGCAGCTTTGGTATAATGGTTAAGAGCAGAGTCCCTGGACTCAGACTCCTGGAATTCTAGTTATGCTGTATACCCTTAGGCAAGTATCTAACCTCTCTGTGTTCCAGTTTCACCATCTGAAATAGGAGGTTAATAATGCCTACATCCTATAACTGTTATAAAAATGGAAACAGTTAATACATGTAAAGAGCTTTTTGAACAGAGCTGGCACATCAAAAGTGCTCAATAAATGTTACTGATTATCGTCAGTGTATTATTACTAGTGCTATCCCTTACTGCCTCATCCATATTTACAGGTATTGAATAAGTATTTGTCGAAAAAATATTAGTGTTTTGAGGTAGAAAATTAAAATACAAACTCCATATACCAAGTAAATTCTAAAAAGAAATATTATTTTAAAAATTATGACATTCAGCTCCTTATTAGCAAATACTACAAAATGAAACTTGCTAGGAATATATAAAGAAGGGAAAATGCAACTGCTTAAGTCAGAGTTCAAAGGGATTTCCATTCCTAATTTTTAATGATCACATGTGATTCTATTTAGAAAGAAGATGGACTTTTAAAGAACTGAGATGCTTTAGAAAGAGTTGCCTCTATTTATGAACTGCTACCAATAAAAATATTTTTAAAATATGACACTGCTTTTTAAAAATGAAAGAAATTAGTAAATGCAGCAGAAACAGTGGTTTCAAGAACACTGATCCTATTCTCTATAAAGTCTCTCTACCAGGAAATTCTTTCAAGGCTTAAATTTTGCTTTTAGAAAAACACTTATATAATGGTTTTCTATCTGACAGCACAACGGATGTATGTTATAATGCCTCACTTCAGGGAAGTGACTTACGAATATTTGTTAATATAATTTAGTTTCTTCAATAATTGTTGTTGTATACAGAAGGAATTTTTAAAATTATAATTATCTAACTGTGGAGAAAAGTTTAGATGCAGACTATTTTTTCCAAAAAAGAGGACATTTATTATGGCATGAGATTTTACCTGATTCCACAAGTTTGTATGGAAGCTACCTAGAGTGCAGAAAAGCACTCTTATCTTGCAGCTTTGGTATAATGGTTAAGAGCAGAGTCCCTGGACTCAGACTCCTGGAATTCTAGTTATGCTGTATACCCTTAGGCAAGTATCTAACCTCTCTGTGTTCCAGTTTCACCATCTGAAATAGGAGGTTAATAATGCCTACATCCTATAACTGTTATAAAAATGGAAACAGTTAATACATGTAAAGAGCTTTTTGAACAGAGCTGGCACATCAAAAGTGCTCAATAAATGTTACTGATTATCGTCAGTGTATTATTACTAGTGCTATCCCTTACTGCCTCATCCATATTTACAGGTATTGAATAAGTATTTGTCGAAAAAATATTAGTGTTTTGAGGTAGAAAATTAAAATACAAACTCCATATACCAAGTAAATTCTAAAAAGAAATATTATTTTAAAAATTATGACATTCAGCTCCTTATTAGCAAATACTACAAAATGAAACTTGCTAGGAATATATAAAGAAGGGAAAATGCAACTGCTTAAGTCAGAGTTCAAAGGGATTTCCATTCCTAATTTTTAATGATCACATGTGATTCTATTTAGAAAGAAGATGGACTTTTAAAGAACTGAGATGCTTTAGAAAGAGTTGCCTCTATTTATGAACTGCTACCAATAAAAATATTTTTAAAATATGACACTGCTTTTTAAAAATGAAAGAAATTAGTAAATGCAGCAGAAACAGTGGTTTCAAGAACACTGATCCTATTCTCTATAAAGTCTCTCTACCAGGAAATTCTTTCAAGGCTTAAATTTTGCTTTTAGAAAAACACTTATATAATGGTTTTCTATCTGACAGCACAACGGATGTATGTTATAATGCCTCAGGAACAGGTATCTGCGATTATGGCATAAAGCACCAGCAAAGATTTTCAACCTGCCACTTCTTTCTCTGTTTTACAACTGTCCAAAATCAACTAGTGTTTCTTAAACCCACTATCTTTCTGGTTTTAAAAGACGTGGAAAACATAGAAGTTTAGAGTTTCTTCCTGAAATCAAAAAACTTGTTATTTGCAGCACTATCTAAAAGTGATTCAAAAAACTAAGGAGAAAAAAAAATGTAACTTGTTCACTAAGAAAACCACTCTAACAGGCTAAACAGTGGTTTTCAATGAGAGATCTGCAGAGCACTAAGGTTTAACACAGGGCCTCAGGGGATGCTTTGTGGACAGGGCCTCAGGTCCTCTTTCCTTATTCTAATCAGAGTGGCCCTACTTTCATTGTTTTATATAATCAAGTGCCAAAGTAATGGGGGGTCAATACCTCAAATTCTGTTTTGCATGCTGTGCTTGGTCTTACATAACATGATCTTTAGTCACTGCATTTAACAGGGTCGAATCATTCCATTTTGTTTTAAATAAAATAAATTACTATGAATAGCTTGGGATACTTTTTCCATGTGGAAAGCTGGTTCAGTGGCTTCTCATATCACTTCCGATGCTAAGATTCCAAATCTATTATCCCAAACTTTCTTACAGGAATGAGAATGCAGCGTGACACAGTGAGTGTGCCAGCTGACTGAACGTCAAAGGACTTGTGTTCAAATCTCAGCCCTTGTCCCTTACTGGCTATCAGATATCTTGTCCAAGACATTTATATCCTTTTGACTGTTAAGTTCAGGCATCTGCCTCATCTAACTGACAGGGTTTTAGCAGAAATGAACGGTGGAAAACTAAATGACAGTTTCTGAAAAAAGTACTTTGAAAACCTTGAAGGGTCACATAATTACAAATATCTATCATAGTCACATTTGATATGGTCCAACTAGGCATGCATGCTCAAAGAGTTCTTACCTTAAAAAAGTGAATGTTAGTGAAAGAAAAGGGGAGCTTTGCTAACCTCACTGCTCTGGTTCAGCTCGGGCCAAGCCTGGCTGAGCGAGGGCATGGATGGAGACTTGCTTGGAGGAGCTTCTGCCGGAGAGCCTGAGTAACCTACCTCACCTGGCTGATCCCCGACATCTGCAATTTCAAAAGAGAAATTCTCTATAAACAATATATTTCAGTTCAGGAATACTTACTCATAAAAACCTAACATAAGATTTTCACAAGTAGTAATTTATAATCTGAATTCCTTTTTTCACATTCCCCAAACAAACATTGTTAACAGTCCATCAGGTAACACACATTTCTGCTACTATCTACCTGAAATCAGTTTTCCTTGAAAATAAACTCTAGCTAGAAATATATAGAAAAAGAGTGTTGTATACAGCAATGCAATATGTATGACACATACTTTGAATCTTTTCTAATAGAGATGGATTTGTAACAATCCCCAAAGTATATTTCAAGGAATGTTAATCATAAGGTATCTTTAAAAATTAGGTTTTCTATTCAAATAAATCAGGGGATACCATCTCTGTTGAAGTGTCCCCCCCCCCCCCCACATTTGTACATTTAAGACCTATCGTGTTCTGAAGAAGTCTTTCCCAGATATAAACTTTTTTTAATCAGATAAAAATCCTTCAATATTCCCTTGGCATATACTTTGGGAAATGTTGATTTACACGAATTCACTTGCATTTTCTTTACAAGTCTTCCCTGTAATCCGGAAGTAGCATATACTTTCAAGGCAGACAGCAAAAAGGAGAAAGAACCCAGGCATAAGCAAATAACAAAGTCAATGGGCGCACATGAACCAAACTTACTGTTAACTTCTCTAGCATTTACAGACTTAACTGAGAGGGCTACAAATCCATGACACAATTTCAAAGTGGTTTTTAAATTATCAAGTTTTACTTTTAATTAGTTAAGGCCTCATCTAAGCTCTCTCTTAAACTGTAGTTTAAAAACAGAAGAAATTTCAATGGTAATTAAATTCTCATTCCGGTCTTTCCAAGTTTTACATGGCTTTGAATATAACCCCAGTCTGAAAAATCACATTAATTTTGTCAAATTAATGGGGTGTACCTAATCTGTTTAGAACTTGTCTCAAAAAAATACGATTCTAATGTGTCATAATCTCATTGTTTGACCATGGGCAAGCTGAATAAAATAAATAGCACTTGAGTTTCTCCAACAGAAAGAAAGATATTTGCAATTAAATGTTAATACTTCAAATTTCTACATAGACAGCCATATAACTTAGCGATGTGTAAGTTTTAACCTTGCAACCAATTCATAACTAAATCCTTCATACTTCAGTACTTTAGATGCTAGGCATGCAAATATTTATGGAATGAGTTACTTTCTGTGTTCCTCACTTAAATTCATTCTCCTTTACCGCTGTTTCCTAAAACCAAAGTTAACCACTGATATTTTAAAATTTTTCTCAAAATTTTTCTGTATACGACTACCTCAAAATATCAACACTGCCTTTTATGCACCCTGACATTATTTCTTTATAGTCATATTACACTGCAAGTTCTAATTTATCATACTTTGATCAATTTTGTTTTCCTAAGACCAAGAATTATTCCTATTTCTTAACTCTATCCCTTTCTAAAAAGTGCCAGAGTGATACAGAACCAGTAAGAGGCACAAATGCTTTAGATAACATTCTATGAAGACTTCTTAACTCAAAGCTCTTAGAGAAAAACTAATGCAAAAAGTTCTTTATGATAAATGTTGATTTACACGAATTCACTTGCATTTTCTTTACAAGTCTTCCCTGTAATCCGGAAGTAGCATATACTTTCAAGGCAGACAGCAAAAAGGAGAAAGAACCCAGGCATAAGCAAATAACAAAGTCAATGGGCGCACATGAACCAAACTTACTGTTAACTTCTCTAGCATTTACAGACTTAACTGAGAGGGCTACAAATCCATGACACAATTTCAAAGTGGTTTTAAATTATCAAGTTTTACTTTTAATTAGTTAAGGCCTCATCTAAGCTCTCTCTTAAACTGTAGTTTAAAAACAGAAGAAATTTCAATGGTAATTAAATTCTCATTCCGGTCTTTCCAAGTTTTACATGGCTTTGAATATAACCCCAGTCTGAAAAATCACATTAATTTTGTCAAATTAATGGGGTGTACCTAATCTGTTTAGAACTTGTCTCAAAAAAATACGATTCTAATGTGTCATAATCTCATTGTTTGACCATGGGCAAGCTGAATAAAATAAATAGCACTTGAGTTTCTCCAACAGAAAGAAAGATATTTGCAATTAAATGTTAATACTTCAAATTTCTACATAGACAGCCATATAACTTAGCGATGTGTAAGTTTTAACCTTGCAACCAATTCATAACTAAATCCTTCATACTTCAGTACTTTAGATGCTAGGCATGCAAATATTTATGGAATGAGTTACTTTCTGTGTTCCTCACTTAAATTCATTCTCCTTTACCGCTGTTTCCTAAAACCAAAGTTAACCACTGATATTTTAAAATTTTTCTCAAAATTTTTCTGTATACGACTACCTCAAAATATCAACACTCGCCTTTTATGCACCCTGACATTATTTCTTTATAGTCATATTACACTGCAAGTTCTAATTTATCATACTTTGATCAATTTTGTTTTCCTAAGACCAAGAATTATTCCTATTTCTTAACTCTATCCCTTTCTAAAAAGTGCCAGAGTGATACAGAACCAGTAAGAGGCACAAATGCTTTAGATAACATTCTATGAAGACTTCTTAACTCAAAGCTCTTAGAGAAAAACTAATGCAAAAAGTTCTTTATGATAAATAGTAGTAGCAAATTCCTCCTTGTAGAATCTGAACAAAAATCACAGACTTTTTTTCCCTATGATCTGACAGTTTATGGAAAGTGAAACTGTCAGAAGACTGGTGAATGAAGCTGTATCTTTAAATGATCCTTCAAAGCATATATTAAAGAGAAATAGAATAAAAACAGTATTAACTACAGGATAATTAACTTTCAAAAGAGCCCATTTAAAAATCATACTGGATTATAACTTAAAAATCAAATGTCACCTTAGGACACACTTGGGCCCTGATCTGACTTAGTCCACTACTTAGAAACTTAAAATCAGAGCATAAGCCACCCCCATTGCCAGGAAGTTCACATTTGGGATGGATTCTGGGCACCTCTTAGATTCACTGATGTAAAGCTTCAGAGGGCCCAGCCCCAGAGGCTGAGAATTTAAGTGTTATTCCCTTAAATAATTACACTTCATAATCATCCCAACAGAGTTATTTTCCTAGAGTAGTAGTTCTTAAACTGTGAATTATGCATTCCTGGGAGCCTGTGACTCTATTAGGTCTAAAAAGTCAAAATCATTTTTGTAACAGTAATAATGCTTTTGCCCTGTACTGGCATATGCACTGACGTTATAAAAGCAATAGCGGGTAAAACTACTACCTGATGATCAGCAAGAATCAAGGCAGTGGCACCTAAATATACTAGCACTCATTGTATTCTTTACTGCCATGCATTCAGGCTATAATATATAAAAACAAATCAATAAATATGCATGGCAATTTCACTGAAGAATGTTCACAATTAAGTGGCAAAAAATGATTAATTTTATTAAATCTCACCCCTGAAAACTCATTTTTAAAATACTCTGCAGGATGAAATGGGAAACATAAAGTACTTCTTCATAATAAAGTACAATGATTTTCTCGTGGAAAATTACTTATATAAGTTCAGCTATCAGATGAACAGGCTACTTTTTTCACTGAACACTATCATCCTTGAAAGAATGGTTGATAAACTATAATTATTCAGACATGGTATTAGGCAGGGATTTTCTCAAAAATGAATATAACTATTGTCAATATTTGTTATCCATGATTAAGTGTGAGCTTTTAAGTGAAGGCTGGAATCTAGGAAAACGTATATCCATGTCTATAAGTTCAAGCTTAAAAGTCTTCTTTGATTAAACAGGTATTTGACATTAACAAATACACTTTTTGGTATTTCATAATAAAATATTTCAACATTTGAAAGAACTATACAACTCAATGAACTGATAGTTTACAAATAATCAATGCATTATGTTATAAAGCCATGCATGGGTAAAAGATTCATTCAAAGTACAAGACAGATCTATGTAACAGTACAAACAGTTCATTAATATATATATTTTCTTTAAGATACAGTTGTGGTACTGAGCTACTTAGTCTTTGCCTGCAAAGTGCTAGGTCCTGAGGATACTACAATGAATATGATCATTTCCAGGTATTTTTTTTTCCATTTCCTGTTTCTTAAGGTGCTCAGAGTGTTGCGGTAGAAAGCGGGGGCGGGGGCGGGGGGGACCCAGATTCAGCATACGTGTGCTATGGTGAATAGCACACAGGATATGCTGTGGGAGATCAGAAAACAGAAACCACCTATGCCTGTAAGTAAGGAAGGCTCCACAGATGGGGTATTTATAGTGATTTCTCAGGTCAGTCAAACAACAGTGTTTAGGTATTTCTCCTTTCACTGGGAACTTCTAAAAATCACAGCAGAATAAACTTGACTTATTTCTTGCATTAATATGCTATCAGTTTTTTAAAAAAATAAAGTCATAAACTCTATGTACAAGACTCAATTTATAAATCAAGATACAGCATGTCTGTAGCTACTCCAATTTCCTCCCTTCTGACTACGAGCAAATACACTAAATACAAAAGTGATTTTTGTTTATTTCTTAATTAGGTAAACCAAAGCAAAACTATGTAACAAAAACATTTAGCTTTCATCTCAAGTTAGAGGGTAATTGATAACAAATAACCACCTGAAATAATTAAAATCCTGGGATTCTCAAAAGGTACTGTTTCTAAAAAACTAAAATCAACAGTAAATTAGTTAATCAACCTATTGGTTGATAACAGGTTAGAATACAGTTCAGGTCTTAAAAAGCATAAATAGCATCAGATTCCACATTTCAGGAGGAGAAACAGAAGGAACTGTAAATGGTCAGAACTTGCCCAAGGTCAGAGAGTAATTAGCAAACTAGAAGCACACATAAATTCTTAACTCCAAGGAGACTGTTTTCTTTTGAACAGTAATGATGTGTATATGGTCCCTTCCATAAAATTTAGACAAGTCAGATCATTTGTACCTCTGAGTTAAAGAAACAATGCCCTTTTAAGAGCCAAATTCTGTTCTATCTTCTCTTTTTATAAGTACAAAACTCCTTCCATAATATACAACAGAGAATTTAGATAGAAAAGTTGAAAATAATAAGTTAGTTTTAATTAGACTCATTAAGAATTTAGCATTGATTTCCTCTTATTCATTCAGAATGCAAGAAAAATACATTTAATTTTACCTCTTTTATTCTTATTTCCTTTTAAAGAAAGCTACCAGTAAATATGAGCACTCATAAAAACATTCTGGCAAGCAATAAAACAAGGCATTATCTATAATAAAATATAAATTTCCCAGACTTCTTTAGAGTCTGAAGAAAAGAAGTAGGCTTTTTAAAGGAAAATGCTTGCGAGCTGCAAAGATCTAATGATAAAACAAGCACACTCCCGTCAACAAAACAGGATGCATTAAATGGAAAAATGTTGACAATGAAGACAAACTACTTTACCCACTTCAGACAATTTATAATGTAATTAAAGGCAGCAAAGTAACAAGACACTGTGACATGCTGTTCTCCACAACTCACAAGTGTTAGGTGAAACAGTGGCATATATTCTTTATCTTTTTATTGAAAATTTACTAAATAAGTGAAACCATTAATCCAGGTTCATCAAACTTTATTTTTCAAAATAGATAACTAGCTTTGTCTTTGTAGTTTTACTCCATTTTTACTACAATAAATACAAAAGTGATTTTTGTTTATTTCTTAATTAGGTAAACCAAAGCAAAACTATGTAACAAAAACATTTAGCTTTCATCTCAAGTTAGAGGGTAATTGATAACAAATAACCACCTGAAATAATTAAAATCCTGGGATTCTCAAAAGGTACTGTTTCTAAAAAACTAAAATCAACAGTAAATTAGTTAATCAACCTATTGGTTGATAACAGGTTAGAATACAGTTCAGGTCTTAAAAAGCATAAATAGCATCAGATTCCACATTTCAGGAGGAGAAACAGAAGGAACTGTAAATGGTCAGAACTTGCCCAAGGTCAGAGAGTAATTAGCAAACTAGAAGCACACATAAATTCTTAACTCCAAGGAGACTGTTTTCTTTTGAACAGTAATGATGTGTATATGGTCCCTTCCATAAAATTTAGACAAGTCAGATCATTTGTACCTCTGAGTTAAAGAAACAATGCCCTTTTAAGAGCCAAATTCTGTTCTATCTTCTCTTTTTATAAGTACAAAACTCCTTCCATAATATACAACAGAGAATTTAGATAGAAAAGTTGAAAATAATAAGTTAGTTTTAATTAGACTCATTAAGAATTTAGCATTGATTTCCTCTTATTCATTCAGAATGCAAGAAAAATACATTTAATTTTACCTCTTTTATTCTTATTTCCTTTTAAAGAAAGCTACCAGTAAATATGAGCACTCATAAAAACATTCTGGCAAGCAATAAAACAAGGCATTATCTATAATAAAATATAAATTTCCCAGACTTCTTTAGAGTCTGAAGAAAAGAAGTAGGCTTTTTAAAGGAAAATGCTTGCGAGCTGCAAAGATCTAATGATAAAACAAGCACACTCCCGTCAACAAAACAGGATGCATTAAATGGAAAAATGTTGACAATGAAGACAAACTACTTTACCCACTTCAGACAATTTATAATGTAATTAAAGGCAGCAAAGTAACAAGACACTGTGACATGCTGTTCTCCACAACTCACAAGTGTTAGGTGAAACAGTGGCATATATTCTTTATCTTTTTATTGAAAATTTACTAAATAAGTGAAACCATTAATCCAGGTTCATCACATACATTCTATTCTCATAGAAACTCTATGCACTTGTGATGAAATATCTCAGCTCTTAAACTGTTTTAATTTCTATCTTGATTTTGCTTTAAGAATCAAGTGCTAAGTTTATAAAGGTATGCAATTAGGTCTCTTCAGCCCCTGTTCTTACCTGCTGAATCTTCTAAATCAATCAGTTTAGGCATTAAGCTTTCAGGGAGTTTTTCCGGTAAGTCATAGCCATTCTTCCTAGCAACTACCAGGTGAAAAGCAGCACAAAACTCATCCAGTGTCAAGGCTCCATCCTTGTCAAAGTCCGAGAGTTCCCTAGAAGAAAAACTTACGATTAATATAATCATATTCCATTTTGATTCCTCTTAGGTCTCAAGAAAGAACCAAGATAACTTCTTTCCCAGAAAATAGCAATTAACAATTTAAAAATGTCCACAGATGGAAGGATATATAATAAACATAACACACCATTCAATGCAGGCAGTGGTCAAGGCACAACCCTATACACTGTATGCTTTAAATTCTCATAATAAAATGCTGAAAAAACAGTCCCAATAAAGTCACCAAAAAATGACCTTTAACCTATACGCATTTCTAGTAACAGGATTTAGTTAAAGCCCAGCCTAGTTAATAAGTCACTGAAATTTTTAAAAAGTTTTTATTGTTGTCAAATTTCTGCATGCACTTTAAAGCATCCAAGAGAATTATAAGGCTTGATACAAAGAAACAGCAGCCTGACCCTGATGTCCATTTCCTGCTTGTAGAAGCAACCATTTTTTATTTATTGCCTTAAATTACATAAATGTTAACAGCATATATATATTGCTAGTTCTTGATTTTTCAGGTTTAGGCATTATCTACCTACTTCCCTACCATGGTATCCTATGCTTCTAAAAACCTTACTAACAAAACAATTTATAGTATAAAGAAATACATTGATACAAAGTAGAAATAATATTTGTCTATGTGATAACTGTTTCTAAAAAGTTATTTGTGACTGTAATCTGTGTTCTAATGACTAATTTCAACTACACAGAAGCTATCCTGAGTCTCAGTCTTTATTTAAATGGGAGCTAAGCACATTCTTGAGATCATGCTTTGGTATAGGACTTATTAACCTTGTTAAAAACCAAATGGGATAAACATAATCATTTTTGAGCAAACTCGCTTTTATTCCACACATTATGCTTTCAACAAAAATAGCATATACAGCTTACAGTTTAAAATTTTTTAGCACACCTTAAAGAACTACTGCAGTGTTATCAATTATTTCTTTTCTAAAGAGTGGAAGAGAAGCTGGTGATTATAAGGCAATACTAAGTTCTTTGAAAACATTCTTGAAAAGGTTACTTAATAATTTATTTTTTTCAAGTTTACAAAGTCTACTTGCTATAAACTCCTTTGAAACCACCCACACACCCAACTAATGATATACCACACTTACCAAATATGAGAAAGTTCAAGAATAGGAAGTTTTGATTTTGTAAAAAACTCTTTAGCTGCAGAGCCTGAAAAATTAAAACAGTGTTGTTTAACGTTATTCTGAACTTTACAGCACTAAGAATAAAATGTGAGGTAAGGATATATAATAAACATCCAATGGGTGGTCAAGGCACAACCCTATACACTGTATGCTTTAAATTCTCATAATAAAATGCTGAAAAAACAGTCCCAATAAAGTCACCAAAAAATGACCTTTAACCTATACGCATTTCTAGTAACAGGATTTAGTTAAAGCCCAGCCTAGTTAATAAGTCACTGAAATTTTTAAAAAGTTTTTATTGTTGTCAAATTTCTGCATGCACTTTAAAGCATCCAAGAGAATTATAAGGCTTGATACAAAGAAACAGCAGCCTGACCCTGATGTCCATTTCCTGCTTGTAGAAGCAACCATTTTTTATTTATTGCCTTAAATTACATAAATGTTAACAGCATATATATATTGCTAGTTCTTGATTTTTCAGGTTTAGGCATTATCTACCTACTTCCCTACCATGGTATCCTATGCTTCTAAAAACCTTACTAACAAAACAATTTATAGTATAAAGAAATACATTGATACAAAGTAGAAATAATATTTGTCTATGTGATAACTGTTTCTAAAAAGTTATTTGTGACTGTAATCTGTGTTCTAATGACTAATTTCAACTACACAGAAGCTATCCTGAGTCTCAGTCTTTATTTAAATGGGAGCTAAGCACATTCTTGAGATCATGCTTAGGTATAGGACTTATTAACCTTTTTAAAAAACCAAATGGGATAAACATAATCATTTTTGAGCAAACTCGCTTTTATTCCACACATTATGCTTTCAACAAAAATAGCATATACAGCTTACAGTTTAAAATTTTTTAGCACACCTTAAAGAACTACTGCAGTGTTATCAATTATTTCTTTTCTAAAGAGTGGAAGAGAAGCTGGTGATTATAAGGCAATACTAAGTTCTTTGAAAACATTCTTGAAAAGGTTACTTAATAATTTATTTTTTTCAAGTTTACAAAGTCTACTTGCTATAAACTCCTTTGAAACCACCCACACACCCAACTAATGATATACCACACTTACCAAATATGAGAAAGTTCAAGAATAGGAAGTTTTGATTTTGTAAAAAACTCTTTAGCTGCAGAGCCTGAAAAATTAAAACAGTGTTGTTTAACGTTATTCTGAACTTTACAGCACTAAGAATAAAATGTGAGGTAACAGTCTTCAGACTTTCGTCACTGAGAAAAAGGTTAACCATAATGTGTGTATATGTCATAATTCCGGTTTCTAGTGACTATAAATTTTTTGACAATTTGAGAATTAATATATCCTTTATAATCTCTCACCAAGAAATCCACGTCTTTGAGATTACGAAACTGAGACTGTCCTATCCCATTTAGAAGAACTTCTGTTTTTAACAACTCACCTGGAATAAATCCGTTTAGATCAGGCTGAATGGTTTTAAACTGATTTACATAATACTGTCTTTGTTCATCTGTTATTTTCCAGGGATCGTCATAACTACTGGATTGCCTACGAATTTCATTGGCAGTTGTAGCTGATGCTACAGTTCGTACTGTTGTCTGGTCCTGTAATGAAACATTTTTTCCTCAGTACAGTATCTATCTGCATGATTATATGGACCACGATCACTAGGTTATTTATCTTTGAAAGTAAAACTTACTTTTGTGGAAGTTTAAAAAATAAGTCTTCACAAACTGATCAGCAACTCATGTATTTGTTATACAGGTTATTAAACATTTTTGCACAAAGATTATATAAATGTGTAGAATGACAGCAATATGTAAGCAACAGAAAGCTATGTAAAATGTGGTAAGAAAGCCAAGCAAATATATTCCTAGATGCTGAAACCTTTCAAAATTTCACTATGTATTAGCACAAAAATCAGCCAAAATTTTCAGTGAAATATTCCAATAAAAACAGACTTGAAGAAAAGGCACAGCGTTCTGTCTTTTTAAGAGTGAACTTGCTTTTTTCAATTATTTCTTTTCTAAAGAGTGGAAGAGAAGCTGGTGATTATAAGGCAATACTAAGTTCTTTGAAAACATTCTTGAAAAGGTTACTTAATAATTTATTTTTTTCAAGTTTACAAAGTCTACTTGCTATAAACTCCTTTGAAACCACCCACACACCCAACTAATGATATACCACACTTACCAAATATGAGAAAGTTCAAGAATAGGAAGTTTTGATTTTGTAAAAAACTCTTTAGCTGCAGAGCCTGAAAAATTAAAACAGTGTTGTTTAACGTTATTCTGAACTTTACAGCACTAAGAATAAAATGTGAGGTAACAGTCTTCAGACTTTCGTCACTGAGAAAAAGGTTAACCATAATGTGTGTATATGTCATAATTCCGGTTTCTAGTGACTATAAATTTTTTGACAATTTGAGAATTAATATATCCTTTATAATCTCTCACCAAGAAATCCACGTCTTTGAGATTACGAAACTGAGACTGTCCTATCCCATTTAGAAGAACTTCTGTTTTTAACAACTCACCTGGAATAAATCCGTTTAGATCAGGCTGAATGGTTTTAAACTGATTTACATAATACTGTCTTTGTTCATCTGTTATTTTCCAGGGATCGTCATAACTACTGGATTGCCTACGAATTTCATTGGCAGTTGTAGCTGATGCTACAGTTCGTACTGTTGTCTGGTCCTGTAATGAAACATTTTTTCCTCAGTACAGTATCTATCTGCATGATTATATGGACCACGATCACTAGGTTATTTATCTTTGAAAGTAAAACTTACTTTTGTGGAAGTTTAAAAAATAAGTCTTCACAAACTGATCAGCAACTCATGTATTTGTTATACAGGTTATTAAACATTTTTGCACAAAGATTATATAAATGTGTAGAATGACAGCAATATGTAAGCAACAGAAAGCTATGTAAAATGTGGTAAGAAAGCCAAGCAAATATATTCCTAGATGCTGAAACCTTTCAAAATTTCACTATGTATTAGCACAAAAATCAGCCAAAATTTTCAGTGAAATATTCCAATAAAAACAGACTTGAAGAAAAGGCACAGCGTTCTGTCTTTTTTTTTTAAGAGTGAACTTGCATTTATAAAATTTGCAAGAGCAAAATATAAAAACAATGACTGCAGCAATACTCTGAATGAAGCAAATAAAAAGGCAATACCAATAAAATGTCACACCTGGACAGAAGCAGGATGCATGGTTAAAAGAGTACTGGTTGGTGGAGTATCTGCAAAACTGACCCAATTTTCTTGAGGTGGAGGTGGAGACTGTCCTGACCACACTGCATCACCAGCGGAAGAACCTAAGAGCAGAATGCATGAACATGCCAACTCACTTTCACAGGAAAAAATAAGGTTACCAGGTTTTTAACGATAACAAATTGTCGCACACATAAATAAGTACTCTTTTAAAAGCTAACTCTGAGGAAGAATTAACAACTCCCAAAAGGGAATCTTATCTGTTAACTTAAAATTATACCTCATTTGGCATATTAACCAATTTATTGCTTTAGTAAGCAATATGGCAGCAGACCCATTTTTATAACATAGTATACTTCCCTTCACTATATAATATATATCTGGGAATACGCCTCTGGGAGTATTTATTTATTCATTTTACCTTTCAGACAGAATCTAATACCTATAAACTTCTGTCTAAGTATCACAGATGTAAGAAATGTAATAACCACTCAATTTACTTAGAAACTTTCACAGTTGGCTTTTGCTTCTATTTAAGCTACTTAACTTATAATTAAAACCTCATTTGGAGGCAACTCTTAAAAGGAACACTATCAAGTTACCTTCAATTTACAACCCTTAATAAACGTTACTTTTAAAGAATTTCTGAATACCTGATTGTGCTTCACCAAAGGGAGACCAGAATGGCCCAGGTCCTGCAAGAGGCCGTTCACTGTTTCCTCCGCTGGGATGGCGGTTGTGCTTCCTCCACGTGGGGAAGCTGGTGGCGACTGCTGGGCGATACTACTGGGGATGGCAAACAGCATTTTGCACAAAGATTATATAAATGTGTAGAATGACAGCAATATGAGGTGTAAAATGTGGTAAGAAAGCCAAGCAAATATATTCCTAGATGCTGAACCTTTCAAAATTTCACTATGTATTAGCACAAAAATCAGCCAAAATTTTCAGTGAAATATTCCAATAAAAACAGACTTGAAGAAAAGGCACAGCGTTCTGTCTTTTTTTTTTAAGAGTGAACTTGCATTTATAAAATTTGCAAGAGCAAAATATAAAAACAATGACTGCAGCAATACTCTGAATGAAGCAAATAAAAGGCAATACCAATAAAATGTCACACCTGGACAGAAGCAGGATGCATGGTTAAAAGAGTACTGGTTGGTGGAGTATCTGCAAAACTGACCCAATTTTCTTGAGGTGGAGGTGGAGACTGTCCTGACCACACTGCATCACCAGCGGAAGAACCTAAGAGCAGAATGCATGAACATGCCAACTCACTTTCACAGGAAAAAATAAGGTTACCAGGTTTTTAACGATAACAAATTGTCGCACACATAAATAAGTACTCTTTTAAAAGCTAACTCTGAGGAAGAATTAACAACTCCCAAAAGGGAATCTTATCTGTTAACTTAAAATTATACCTCATTTGGCATATTAACCAATTTATTGCTTTAGTAAGCAATATGGCAGCAGACCCATTTTTATAACATAGTATACTTCCCTTCACTATATAATATATATCTGGGAATACGCCTCTGGGAGTATTTATTTATTCATTTTACCTTTCAGACAGAATCTAATACCTATAAACTTCTGTCTAAGTATCACAGATGTAAGAAATGTAATAACCACTCAATTTACTTAGAAACTTTCACAGTTGGCTTTTGCTTCTATTTAAGCTACTTAACTTATAATTAAAACCTCATTTGGAGGCAACTCTTAAAAGGAACACTATCAAGTTACCTTCAATTTACAACCCTTAATAAACGTTACTTTTAAAGAATTTCTGAATACCTGATTGTGCTTCACCAAAGGGAGACCAGAATGGCCCAGGTCCTGCAAGAGGCCGTTCACTGTTTCCTCCGCTGGGATGGCGGTTGTGCTTCCTCCACGTGTGGGGGGAAGCTGGTGGCGACTGCTGGGGCGATACTACTGGGGATGCAGGTTCCTGGAAAGAGTATCACTATTTTAAAATTTAAATGGTAAGGTAACAGCTTCGTTACTATGGCACTCACTAAGCATCTCGATGTAAGCATTCCCACAGGACATCGAGGGAGACCATGTACATGTATGTGATTACCTGCTGATCTACAGATGTACGAGGCTGGACAGTATCATGGCTTGTGGATCCCTTTTTCACCTGCCCCCTGCCAGGTGGTGGGGGAATTACACCAGAATAAGATCCTTGATTTTCAGAATCTGAAGAATACGAGGCTGCATGACGAGATTCCTGTTCATTCTTTGAAGCAACGAATCTTGGCAGAGGAAGGTCTTTTACTGTTAACCACAAAAATAATTTTTACTTCAAATAAAAAAGGCTATACACACTAAAAACTGAAATAAGAGCTGACCTTGCGATTAGAAAAAAAATTTGGAAAAAACAAATGCAGAAACAACAGGCACAAAATGTTTATCTCCACAAAATTCAGATCATCAACCTTGGATTGTTTAGGGAAACTAAACTAGAAAGACACAGTAACACCAAACTATTCTTCTAAGGGGTTAAGGTATATTAAATGTTCAATGCATGTCAGGCCTTTGCTTGTACTTTATATTTATCTCATAACCATATTAACCTTAAAATCCTTTTCAGATAAAGAAACTGAGACTCCAAGATGCCAAGTAACTGACAGACTCTGCACCCTTTGCCATAACTTTTTCCTTCACTATATAATATATATCTGGGAATACGCCTCTGGGAGTATTTATTTATTCATTTTACCTTTCAGACAGAATCTAATACCTATAAACTTCTGTCTAAGTATCACAGATGTAAGAAATGTAATAACCACTCAATTTACTTAGAAACTTTCACAGTTGGCTTTTTCTTCTATTTAAGCTACTTAACTTATAATTAAAACCTCATTTGGAGGCAACTCTTAAAAGGAACACTATCAAGTTACCTTCAATTTACAACCCTTAATAAACGTTACTTTTAAAGAATTTCTGAATACCTGATTGTGCTTCACCAAAGGGAGACCAGAATGGCCCAGGTCCTGCAAGAGGCCGTTCACTGTTTCCTCCGCTGGGATGGCGGTTGTGCTTCCTCCACGTGTGGGGGGAAGCTGGTGGCGACTGCTGGGGCGATACTACTGGGGATGCAGGTTCCTGGAAAGAGTATCACTATTTTAAAATTTAAATGGTAAGGTAACAGCTTCGTTACTATGGCACTCACTAAGCATCTCGATGTAAGCATTCCCACAGGACATCGAGGGAGACCATGTACATGTATGTGATTACCTGCTGATCTACAGATGTACGAGGCTGGACAGTATCATGGCTTGTGGATCCCTTTTTCACCTGCCCCCTGCCAGGTGGTGGGGGAATTACACCAGAATAAGATCCTTGATTTTCAGAATCTGAAGAATACGAGGCTGCATGACGAGATTCCTGTTCATTCTTTGAAGCAACGAATCTTGGCAGAGGAAGGTCTTTTACTGTTAACCACAAAAATAATTTTTACTTCAAATAAAAAAGGCTATACACACTAAAAACTGAAATAAGAGCTGACCTTGCGATTAGAAAAAAAATTTGGAAAAAACAAATGCAGAAACAACAGGCACAAAATGTTTATCTCCACAAAATTCAGATCATCAACCTTGGATTGTTTAGGGAAACTAAACTAGAAAGACACAGTAACACCAAACTATTCTTCTAAGGGGTTAAGGTATATTAAATGTTCAATGCATGTCAGGCCTTTGCTTGTACTTTATATTTATCTCATAACCATATTAACCTTAAAAATCCCCATTTTACAGATAAAGAAACTGAGACTCCAAGATGCCAAGTAACTGACAGACTCTGCACCCCAGGTGAGTCTGACCCTGAAGCCTAGGCTGTTTCTAACTCTCATTGATTTCTGAAAGGAAGGTGTTAGAGCTCTAAGCAAAACAAGAATATGTCACTAAGTGTGGGACTAGATTAACCTAGACATTTTCATTGCAGAAAGTCCTGAAAACTTCTTACTGTCCCACCTACCAAGGACAACACAACACAGTTTTTCTTTTTTTCTTCTTTTAGCTTTCCTACCCACTTCAGTCCAGCATCTTACACTCCTACGGGCAAATATTCTACATTCAATTTTATATAGAGAAGAGGATAAAAAGACTGAGAACTTCTCTGCACACTTTTAGACTAGAACAATACAGCAACAGAATCATTTTTAAAAGAAAGTGTACTTCCCTCCACCATGATTACCTGCATTTCTCTTTGGAATCTCCACATTAAGAAGGGATTAATAGTATATTTATTCAGCATGTACAGAAAAGAAATAGAAATTACCTAAAAAGACTGTAAACTCTTAACTCTAGAATGATGATGTGTGGCAAGCCAAAGCTTCACAAAGAAAATCTCTGGATGACTAATAAACTGAGTGAAAGTCGCTCAGTTGTGCCTGATTCTTTGCAACCCACGAAGGAGTCAGGAATTCTCCATGCAAGAATACTGCAATGGGTAGCCTTTCCCTTTCCCAGCAGATCTTCCCAATCCAGGGATCGAGCCCAGGTCTCCCACATTGTAGGCGGATTCTTTACCAGCTGAGCTACAAGGGAAGCCCCAATAAATTGAGGTGGTACTTAAAAACTATTTTATAAAAATTCTAACATTACAAAAAATCTCATTTTCCCTTTCCTCTTACCCCCAACAATGAAAACTAAAGAAGTCTGAATTTAAGTGCCTACCTTTATAGAATTTCCATATACTTAGGCCTCCAAACAGAAAAACAAACTGTCCTAGACGATCTTTCTAGGGTGGTCAGATGCTTGTACTTGAGTTTTAGTTTGCCAATATTTTAATATTGTCTCAATCAAAATATTGGCTAACTAACACTTTGTAAATTTCAAATGGAGCTTTTATAGTTTTTTTCAAACAAGAAAACACAAAGCATAACATTATTTTATACTTAATTAGTAGAAAAGATTATAAGGAAGGCATATATGAAGATAGTCACTATAATTCATCATTTACTTTGATAAAATTATTTATCTAAATTTTAAGCAAGTTTTAGTAAGTCAGTGATCGCCACTGAGTTTTTATCTTACCATCAAATATGTAGGAAGAACATGTATGCCATAACAGAGTTAAGACAGAAACATTTTTCTAATATTAATAAATGAGAAAAGCATGATAGCAAGAATTGTCATGACACTTTAACGCAAGGTCACAAAGGCCACTGAAACATCAGAAAGACTCCACAGTTCTGACTTATTTCACTTGTGATTAGAAGTCCATTTTCATTGCAGTTACTAATGTATTCCATATTTACCTGTATTTATACTTTCCACTCTTAAAGGGAAACCAGACTGGGCAACAGCTACAAGTTTCAAAGCAATATAGAACTGACTTCTTCCAAAATAACCAAGTCTTGTTGCACCACAAAGCTCCATAATCTATTAAAAAACACAATGTTAATGTTAAGAATTACGACAACACTTCTACACATAAGCAGCTATTTAACTTCTGTTTATAGCTTCTTTAAAATATATAGCTGACATATGGTCTATTACTCTCAACTGAGACCAACTTCTCTGAGTTCCAGTTTTAAATGTTTGAAAATAAAGACACTGACATTACAACAAGGTTATCATTCTCCTACTTAGCAAAACTCATGTGATAAGCAATCATATTTTATTAGAATAACTTTTTCCTTTTTTCTTAAGAATTGTATCTTTTAGGAACAGATGCACCATCTAGTCTTCTCATCACACTGTGCATACAACAGAGCCAAAGTAGCTGCAACCAACAGATGATTATACAGTCGTTTAAGGTTAAGTCGCTTAAGGTTAAGACATACTAAGCTGGAAAAGGCATGATCCATAATTTTAATCACATAAATGCAAATTTTAAAACAACCAGATTTATATAAATATTCTACCAGCAAGTCTGTTAGCCGAGCTTAAGAGTATGGGCTATTTTTCTTACTTTCCAGATCTTAAGCGTGTCACACTATTTTTCTTTACTACTTTTTCTGTTTACTACTACGTAAAAAGTTTACTACTTTTTCTTTACTACTATGTTTACCACTTTTTCTAACAACAATTTTTGTTAGTTTGCCTATCTTTTTTTTTTTTTTAAAGCATGAAGCCTCTTAAGGATCATTCTAGTCATTTGACAAGTACTTTTCAACCAGCTACTACAAGTATCAAACTGTGTTCAGTTGCTCAGTCATGTCCGACTCTTTGGACTGAAGCTCACTAGGCTCCTCTGTTCAGTGAGATTCGTCAGGAGAAAAAACTGGAGTGAGCTGCCATTTCCTCCTCCAGGGGAATCTTCCCGACCCAGGGAAAGAACCTTCATCTCCTGCACTGACGGGCCAAGTCTTTATCACTGAGCCATAGAGGAAAAGATAATTTTAGGTTACAAGATAAAATTATAATCTCCAAAGATGGAATAATATCTCTTATACAGACATTACAAAGTAATCCTAAAATAAGCACTAAGTATCCTTGTCTCAGCTTCAGAAAAATTTAAATTCTTGTACAAAGGGAGAACATTTAGTCTATTTTCTTTTTCCCAACACATTTAAAGGAAAATTAAGGTACCTGAGATTCTGTGGTACTAAGTCAGAAGTATTTAGTAGAACTGCAAAAAAGCACCTAGCAATGGTTCCACAATAGGTCACAATAACAATAACCCTTTGTTTACTTGCACAAGAAGTCAGTTTTGCTCTGGATGATCAGCACAGGAGGAAGTTCCCGTTTCTGCCACTAAGGGGCATCACTCCTGTGTAAATTTAAAAGAGCAAGGAGGATAAAGGCAGGTTTACACCAAGAGCCAAGAGGGAAAAAAGGAGGGTGAGAGTCAAGAATGGAAGATCACACAGTCTTGCAGGCTCTGGCAGGCACTGTGTTATGGTTATCATGTCCACTTAGAACCCCCTAAGGGATCATTACACATCTCAGATACTTTTGCTTATAATCTAAAGCATCTAAAATAACCAGGTAAGAGCCTGATAAAGGGAAGACTTAATAGTTTGTTTATCCTGTTACATCTGTTTCAGGTGCCCGTGGGGATTTCAGGGGGAGATACCCGGGGAATAGTTAGAAACACAGAGGTAGAGTTCAGCAGGGAGCACACTGAGGAGACAGGCTCCATACCTGGGAAGCAGACTGAAGTTGGGGGAGTAAATAAGACTGCCAGCAAGCCCAGAACAATGAAAGGAAACCTAACGGGCAGGTATAAAAAGGAGCCTATGAAAGAGACAGCGGAAAAAGTACCGGCAGGAAATGGGAAACTGGGTAGGGGGAGGGCGGGGATGAGGCTCTGGAAGGTGGAACAAGCCTTAAAGGAAACAACTGCTGCACATACAGATTTACGTACAGGGTGTTATGAGAAGCAACCTAAATTCGCAAGAATAAATAATACACACAATAGCCATACAATGAGAAAATATGTAGCCTTTAAAATTCACTGATAGCACTAACGTTATGAAGACAAAAAGCAGAACACAAAGCAGTATATACATAAGCATAACCCAATTCTAATATGTACGTATAAATGGCTGTGAATATGCCAGTGTTTTTTTCTGGGTGCTAATATTAAGAGATATCTCTATATTTCTTTACACAAGGCTTTATTTGCTCCAAAAATATATAATTTAATCATAAAATTAATAAATAATTTCTAAGAAGAAAGAAAGAAATAGTGGGGCCCCCCAAAAGCGGAGGGGGAATGTACTCTGTTTTGCCGTTAGGAAGTGCTGGTTAATGTGAGCCATTTTGGAAATGTGGTAAGATAAAATCTAGTTCGCAGTGAGTTAAGGAATAAATAGGGGGAATTTAGGTAGAAAGACAGGTACAGAACAGGTTAACATAGTTGGCTTTCAAGAAAGTGAGTTTAGAAGGGTAATACTGCTTAAGACTCAGTGCTACTCAGCAGAACACGCACTGAAATTCAGGCCTTTTGATTCCAAACCAAAAAACTCCTTACAGGATGCAAGGGTGGAAGTGGGCAATGGGATAAGGTAGAAGAACAAGGAGAAATACCATCTTCCTACTGTATCAGACCTAACAAAGTTTTAAAAGACTGTATACCAAGCTGCTGCCTCGAGAAAGACGTTTTTGAAGAGCAGATTAAAAAGAATCAAATGCAATTATTTCTTCACAACTCTTCCCAGATTGTCCCTTACTAAACTCATTTTGTGGCCCAAGTCAGACATGTGTGTCCCTGTGTGAATGCAAGAGAGCAAGAAATAAATTAAGACATAAATTTACAAAAATAATTCCTGATAAAGTACTCTATCAAGGTTAAATCACCAAGAAGTCTAAATTACCATCACAATCTTGTGAACTAGACAAAATCTGTTTAAAGTACTTGGAACCTAACGGGCTAGGAGAAGGCGGAAATCGGGGGCTGGGTAGGGGAGCGGGATGAGGCTCTGGAAGGTGGAACAAGCCTTAAAGGAAACAACTGCTGCACATACAGATTTACGTACAGGGTGTTATGAGAAGCAACCTAAATTCGCAAGAATAAATAATACACACAATAGCCATACAATGAGAAAATATGTAGCCTTTAAAATTCACTGATAGCACTAACGTTATGAAGACAAAAAGCAGAACACAAAGCAGTATATACATAAGCATAACCCAATTCTAATATGTACGTATAAATGGCTGTGAATATGCCAGTGTTTTTTTCTGGGTGCTAATATTAAGAGATATCTCTATATTTCTTTACACAAGGCTTTATTTGCTCCAAAAATATATAATTTAATCATAAAATTAATAAATAATTTCTAAGAAGAAAGAAAGAAATAGTGGGGCCCCCCAAAAGCGGAGGGAATGTACTCTGTTTTGCCGTTAGGAAGTGCTGGTTAATGTGAGCCATTTTGGAAATGTGGTAAGATAAAATCTAGTTCGCAGTGAGTTAAGGAATAAATAGGGGGAATTTAGGTAGAAAGACAGGTACAGAACAGGTTAACATAGTTGGCTTTCAAGAAAGTGAGTTTAGAAGGGTAATACTGCTTAAGACTCAGTGCTACTCAGCAGAACACGCACTGAAATTCAGGCCTTTTGATTCCAAACCAAAAAACTCCTTACAGGATGCAAGGGTGGAAGTGGGCAATGGGATAAGGTAGAAGAACAAGGAGAAATACCATCTTCCTACTGTATCAGACCTAACAAAGTTTTAAAAGACTGTATACCAAGCTGCTGCCTCGAGAAAGACGTTTTTGAAGAGCAGATTAAAAAGAATCAAATGCAATTATTTCTTCACAACTCTTCCCAGATTGTCCCTTACTAAACTCATTTTGTGGCCCAAGTCAGACATGTGTGTCCCTGTGTGAATGCAAGAGAGCAAGAAATAAATTAAGACATAAATTTACAAAAATAATTCCTGATAAAGTACTCTATCAAGGTTAAATCACCAAGAAGTCTAAATTACCATCACAATCTTGTGAACTAGACAAAATCTGTTTTAAAGAAGTACTTGGAATAAATTCCTAGGAGGAGATCTGCTGGATAAAAGTATATTTAAAAATGTATTAGCTATGGTTAAATGCCTTTCAAAAAGGTTACTATTACTGAAATTTATTCTTTCACTGTCTGTGTGAGAATGTTTCTCATCTTTTGTCATCTCATCTTTCTTTCCAACAACCTGAAAAGCCAGTCACATATGTGTATGTCATTTATTTCTGATGCCTCTGTGTTACACAGTTTTACAAAGCTATTCCTGGAACTGTAACATTTTTATTTTTGGCATCTGCACTTTTTTTTTTTAACTTAAATTGGGGTATAGTTGCTTAACATTCTTTTAAAATTACTTTAGCTTTACAGTATTTAAATACTAGGTGTTGGGCTAACCCAGCCTTCACTTTCAGTTCTTGTTTAGAATTTTCTTTGCTATTCTCATGTTACTTAATCTTTCAAATAATCTTTAAAGTCACTTATCAAAATAAATTTTAACTGGGACAGCAATTCATGTGTAGTCTGGTCCCTAGCTTTAAAAAGACCACGTAAGTGTTTTATCATTGAGGGCAATGCTGGCTAACACTGTGTAATACTTGTTTCCTATTTCGCTAGTTCCACTATGCTAACTGTTCTGTTTAGGGCTTTATATTTTAAAAAACTACAGAAAGATGTTAGTTTTATTATGTGCATTTCAGAGCATAAAAGGAAAAGATGATGATTTTTCTCTTTGATCTCATTAATATTAATAGTTCTATTAATAGAGTTCTTAACATCAAGTCACTGTTTGATCTCTGAAATGAATTTCATTTAGTCATGGTGCATTACATTTTCAAATAATATGTATATAAAATTTTAATCATAATCTTAAAATGATTAAGCTCTTAAAAAATACTGTATCTAAAAGATCTGGAGTTGGTATTAATTGTCTTTGTAAATACAACTAGCAAGCTTTATAAAATTTTTTCCTACTCTAAAATACTTTAAATAGACTAGGAATTACATGATACTTAAGATTTACAAGACAATTCACCTATGACACAAAGGTGGGCTACATCTCTGATATACATCTCATTTTTTTCCAAATTATATGAGATAAACTAGGCTTTGCACCTCTAAAATATTTTATAATTTCCAAGAAAATCATTTATCGGCTCCAGATACTGAAATTTGTTATTAGTTCAGCATTATTCAAAGGAGGCTCACTTTTTAAAATTGCCTCTTTATGATAATTTTCCCTTATTCTAAATCATGCGTATTTGTGTACAAGCTCACACAGCTGCCTGATCATGAGAACTACTTAAAGCCATTCTCAGGATAGAGTCCCACACCCCTTCCATTAGATTCTAATTCACTTAGGAAAACCAGAGCCTGTGAGTGGTTGCTGGTATACCACTGATAGCTACTGAAAACAATTAAGTTTTATTTTCTTAACATTATAAAATTTATGTCGCTTGGTCACTAAATCGTGTCCGATTCTTGTGACCCCAAGAACTACAGCTGGCCAGGCTCCTCTGTCCATGGAATTCTCCAGGCAAGAATACTGGAGTGGCTTTCAAAATTTATATGCCTATGGCAAAATAAAATAGCACTTAGGATACAGAATTAAAAGTTCTTATTATCTGCACCAAAAGTAGCGATTCTTTCACGTTCTTCCAATTTTCTCTCTCTCTCTATAAACATACGAGCACACATACTTCAAACCCCCTTTACCTATGTAGGGTCATAATACATGATTTTTTTCATATAATATCATTCAAAGACCTTTTTATATTAGCGTATATAGTTCTCTTTCTTTTTTTTTTCTTTACACAGCATTCCATTGCCTGGATATTCCTATTACAAATTAACTACTCCCTAACTGATGAACATTCAGATTTTTCCAGCTTTCTGTTACAAATAGTGCCATATATATTCCTGTGCATGTATCTTTGTGCACTTGTACAACTGTAGAACAAATCTGTAGAAATGGAATATGCTTTAAGTGTAACACAGTGCAGTACTGTAACTCTGGATAACTGTAACATCTTACTGACTGACACAGAATCCAGGCTGCCTGGTTTTTCTTTTTGCTAGGAAAAGATAAAGTAATTGTAGTTCGCTTTAATGCCTGCAGAGATTACTGTGGTTAGGGAATTATTCTGTATCATTCATACAGTTTTTGAGCAACCAATCCCTGGTCCAGGAAGATCCCACATGCTTCAGAGCAACTGAACCCGTGTGATACCAACACTGAGCCTGTCTTCTCTAACCACAACTACTGAGACCCCATGTCATAATCTCTGAAGCCAATGCTCTCTAAAGCCTAAGAAGCAGCAGCAGCAGAAGCCAATGAAATGAGAACTCTGCACACCACAACTAGAGAGGAGCCTCCACTCGCTGCAACTAGAGAAAAGTCCATGCAGCAAGGAAAACCCAGCACAGTCAAAAGTCAATAAATAATAATGAAAAAAAAGCACATGGAATCATGCCTAATAAAGCAGAATAGAAGTCAGTGCCAAGAATAGCCATGGAGAAGAATCACTTTGGCCTGAGAGAGCCAGGGACACAACCCGAAATGCTAGGTGTGACGGACAGTGAGACTGGGACGGAGAGGAAACTCCCTACCTACAGCTGCTCACTGCACCATCTACACAAAAACACAGAAAACAGAAAAAAAACAAAAGCAAATGTCAGGGAAGTACTGGGACTGCTGAGGTAGCCAAGAGGCGCTGCCCCAGTAAAAAGCCTGTTACGAGTATGTAGCAACCCAAGTAAGAGCAGGGCCTGACGCACTCTTCCTAAAGTCAGGCAGCATTTCGAGGTGTTATGCTCAAGAACACTGACCTCAGTTTTTCTACGGCCTCAAAGATCAACAAGCAACTGTAGAAAGTCTACAAAATGGATGAGAACTGCCAAATTTAGAAGGAGGGGGGAAAAAAATCTCTGGAAGACATAATTAACAGAAGAACACTTAAAAATATTCTAGTGTATATCTTCTGGCAGACATAATACTGTCTCATCCACAAAACAAGAAGAGGACAGTATTAATACTATGAAAAAGGAATAATCAGAGGATAAAAAGCACGGACATACAGCTGGTCCCTTGGTATCTATCCACAGCCTACTGGTTCTAGGACCTGGTTGCAGGAATATCAAAATCCAAGGGCGCTTCCAGTCCTACAGCTGGGGCTCTGCGGCCCTGATGATGTGGAACCCACAGGTACCAAGGGCCAACTGTGTATTTGTTGAAAAAAATCTGCATATTGCTAGACTTGTACAGTTCAAAGTCATGGTGTTCAAGGGTCAACTGTATACAAGGTTCATTTAAAATACTAAAAGATTAAAAAAATTTTTTTCCTCCAGAAGTTGGAAGAGGAAGGGTAAATTCGAGAATATGAGAGAAAAGAAACAAAGAAGATTAACCTGGACGGGCCAAATTTTTATTAAAATGATATCTACAAACAATGCAGAGGAAGGACAAAAGTGCTAAGGAAAGAACAAGAGATGACCCCTAAGCTGAAGGGTAGAAATTTCCAGATTGAGAGTGTCTACTGAGTGTTCAACACAATGAGTTAAAGAATCTTAAGCACATTATTACTGTGGAACTTCAGAACAGCAAGGTCAAAACTAAGATCCTAAAAATAGCCAGAACAGGGGTAAGGGAGGGAGATGAGGAAGATTTCTTAAGAAAAAATATTAATTGGACTGGAATCAGACTTCTCATTGATAACACTGAATACCAGAAAACAATAAAGCAACATTCTCAAAGTTCTAAGAAAAAATTACTTTCAACCTAGAATCTTGTATCAAGTATCGAGATAACAAAAACAGATAATTTCATATATACAGAAATTTTACAAAGCTTATCTCCTATGAACTCTTTCCTGGGAAAATGATGTTGTTTAGCAAAATCTGGAGCATCCAAAATAAAAGTAGATACACACCAAGAAAGAAGAGAAATAAAGTTGCAACAGAAAACAGCTATGCAACAGGCCTAAGGAACAACCAGTTCACACAGAGTAAATGGACAGAAGGCTCTAGGAAGAACATTTCAGACAAAAAGGGGACGGAATGGATATGAAAGCAAACAGTGTAAGAAAAAAAGAAAAGCAGTTAAGAAAGCGTAAGAATGTAACCATAGCCCAATTAAGTGGATCTGAAGTAAAAATATATCATAACGTAAATACTTACTTACTTTGAATTTTTAGATTCTAAAGTCAATCTGAAGTCAAAACATTAAATAATTAAGAATTATGGTTCTAGAACAAGGTGCAAATGTTAACAATATTAAATCAATATTAAATATGTAAAAGTAGAGTCAACAAGTTGACAGAGGGAAGGATGAGAAAGGAGAAAAGCATCAGCTTCTGGGTTTCTGGTCTAGCTGAACAAACTCCCCAAATTAAGAACTCTTCTTAGATCTGTAACAGAAGAGGTATCATACAGAAAGACGATCTCTGTTGATCTCCCAGTTTGCTGCCCCCTAGCATGGAGACCAACAGAAAGCCAATACAGAGACTCACAACTTACTGGAAGAAAAACTGACCAACATCAACTTCTTCAACAACAGGGTCAAGGCAGGGAAAACTGAACTGTCATTGATGAACTGCTGCAGGCTCAGTGTGCACAAGGCTGAGAGAGAAAACTACAGGGGCTCCTAGTCTTGGAGCGGCTTTACCTCTAGGAGAAACCTCTGCCAGGTTCTCATAGTGAATACGGGAGAAAAACCCCTTTGTGCTTCTAGCAGGAGGAGGAGAAAAGGAAACTTCTAGAAACCCACCAGAGCCTTCTGGCCTTAATAAGGGTTGTCCTCAGGAGAAACTGATTAACAACAGGGCCGAACCTGCCCAGTATTGATCAGTCTAACTGACCTGGGAGAAAGGAAACGCCATTCTACCCATCCTGTCTCACCTAAGGAGGGTAGAGGGAATACAGGTGGGCCTGAGACGCAATTACGAAGTTCACAGGTTCACTGAAAGACTTAGACAAAATCGTAAGACTACAGGAGGCTCTGCCTCCGCCCACACCTTGAAAGTGGAAGTCACTGAGTCGTGTCTGACTCTTTGCAAAAAGCCACAGACTATACCTGCCTGGCTCCTCTGTCCATGGAATTCTCTAGGCAAGAATACTGGAGAGGGTAGCCATCCCCTTCTCCAGGGCATCTTCCCAACCCAGGGATTTCCCACATTGGAGGTGGATTCTTTACCGCCAAGCCACCTTGCCACCACATTATTAAAGATGTATTTATGGTAGTTCATTAACCCAGTACTTCATGTCACATGCTATCAAGAAAAAAATTATAAGACAATTTAAAAGGCAACAACAACAAAAAAGAAAGAAATCACACTTTGAAGAAACAAGGCAAGCATCAGAATCAGACTCATATGGCAGAGATGCTAGAATTTTCAGGCCAGGAATTTAAAACTATGATTTTTAATATGTGAAGGGCTCTAGTGGATAAAGTAGACAATGTATAAGACAGATAGGCAACAGAAGCAGAGAAACGGAAATCCTAAGGGAGAAAAAAAAAAAGCTAGATATCTAAAATCCTACGGAAAAATCAAAGATTGCCTTTGATGGGTTTATCAGCAGACTGGACACAGCTGAGGAAATAATCTTCAATTTTCAAGTTTAAGAATATCTCAACAGTACCTCTAAAATTGAAAAGCAAAGAAGAAAAAATAGAATATTCAAAAACTATGGGACAACTACAAAAGATATGGCACACATGTAATAAGGAGAATAAAGAGAAACAGAACAGAAGAAATATTTGAAACAATAATGACTAACAGTTTCCCCCAAATTAATGTCAGAAATGGAACCACTGATCCAGAAAGCAAAGAGAGCAGAAAGCAGGATAAGTGCCAAAAAAAGCACACCTAGGCCCTGATAAAAATTAACTTAAAATGGATCACAGATCTAAATGTAAAGCACAAATCGTAACACTCCTAGAAGATAATATCTATATATACTCAGGGCCCTTCACCTAACAGAGTAACACTTTAATGGAGTTTCTGTTTTGCTCTGTTCTTTTTAATGATTTTTTACTTTTTCCTTTTTGCCAAGCTATCAGTTTTGCTCTATCATCTTTCCAGTTGCTGCCTTTCTACTCTGTATGCCATGGTTTAGAAATGGAATCAACCTTTTATTACTGCAAAAAACAAGAATAAATAGTTGTCAATGAGTAAAGCATTATTTTTTACTTCCAATATACAAAATATGGAGGTGGAGGTAGGCCAGAGAGGCGCTAACATTACTGAGCACACACAATGTTAACTAAGCAGAGTGCTACATTCTCAAAGTGTTCCCATCTAATTCTAAAAATAATGGAGTAGAATTGGTATTATTACCATTTTACAAAAGAAGAAAAAGAATCGCCACTGGCCAAGTAACTAAGGCCAGCAGACTCAAAAGGGGGCAGAGCTATAATTCAAACCCAGCTTTTAATCTTCTATCAAGACTTGCTGTCCACTGTCCTTGTCCAGGGATAATGTTGGCAACCTCAGAGCAAGTGCCCTCAATAAGTCCTTAACGTCCAGAGTGCCTAGTACACAGTGACAATGGAATAGTAGTTTAAATGCATTAGCAAGGCTTTTTAATGCTATGCTCAGAACATGGGGTGCAGGGAATGCTAACAATAAAGATATATGGAAAGTATTTGAGAATTTTAGCCTGAATACACAAGCTGATTATAACTAGAAAAATTCAAAAAAAAAAAAAAGAATGAGAAATATATTGAAACTGTACATAATACTGAGAATCAATACATAATCACTGAGAATACTGTCGAAATTCTCTCCAAAATGAAATTGTATGAAGGTTTAATAGAAAGAAGATCCTCCCTTTATAGTCATCATCAAGTTAAAGTTAAGAAGGTGACTCCATTGCTTTCGTTTTTATAAATATTCTTTAAGCTGGGCTGGGTCAGTGGACAAGCTGTTTTTGTTGGCACCTGTAACATTAACAATCACTCTTATATCAAACTCAATTTGGAGACACGCTTTATATCTTTATACACATTATCAATAAAAATGCTGAACAGAGGAAAAAAAAGTCCAGACAGTTCTATCTACATATTTGCACAACACCTGCTACCAAGTCAGCCTAACTCTTATTGTTTCCCTAACTTGTTAGACTTGTCTCCACACCTCTCTGTGACTCATTAATCTTACTGACATGGGAATACTCGTAAAGGAGACTCAAGTTTACTACAGGAATTATTGGAAAATAGGGAACAATTACACTGAGTACTTGTTATTAGGAGACTGGTTACTTGTCATCCCAGAACAATCCTCCAATGCTGACTACCATTATCCTCAGTTCACAAGAAAGGAAATGGAGGCAAGTAGCAGTCAGGATTCAAAGACAGATTAGTCTGAGTTCAAAGCCTCTTTTCCCAGGTGCCTCCAAGGCACAGCTAAACAGAACTGTTAGCAACTGCAAAAGGGGGTTATTCCAAAGAACACCAGTCAAGTGAAAGTCTGCACAGTTGGATAAATCGATGTATTACAGACTTCACAATCCCAGCTTTTAATCTTCTATCAAGACTTGCTGTCCACTGTCCTTGTCCAGGGATAATGTTGGCAACCTCAGAGCAAGTGCCCTCAATAAGTCCTTAACGTCCAGAGTGCCTAGTACACAGTGACAATGGAATAGTAGTTTAAATGCATTAGCAAGGCTTTTTAATGCTATGCTCAGAACATGGGGTGCAGGGAATGCTAACAATAAAGATATATGGAAAGTATTTGAGAATTTTAGCCTGAATACACAAGCTGATTATAACTAGAAAAATTCAAAAAAAAAAAAAAGAATGAGAAATATATTGAAACTGTACATAATACTGAGAATCAATACATAATCACTGAGAATACTGTCGAAATTCTCTCCAAAATGAAATTGTATGAAGGTTTAATAGAAAGAAGATCCTCCCTTTATAGTCATCATCAAGTTAAAGTTAAGAAGGTGACTCCATTGCTTTCGTTTTTATAAATATTCTTTAAGCTGGGCTGGGTCAGTGGACAAGCTGTTTTTGTTGGCACCTGTAACATTAACAATCACTCTTATATCAAACTCAATTTGGAGACACGCTTTATATCTTTATACACATTATCAATAAAAATGCTGAACAGAGGAAAAAAAAGTCCAGACAGTTCTATCTACATATTTGCACAACACCTGCTACCAAGTCAGCCTAACTCTTATTGTTTCCCTAACTTGTTAGACTTGTCTCCACACCTCTCTGTGACTCATTAATCTTACTGACATGGGAATACTCGTAAAGGAGACTCAAGTTTACTACAGGAATTATTGGAAAATAGGGAACAATTACACTGAGTACTTGTTATTAGGAGACTGGTTACTTGTCATCCCAGAACAATCCTCCAATGCTGACTACCATTATCCTCAGTTCACAAGAAAGGAAATGGAGGCAAGTAGCAGTCAGGATTCAAAGACAGATTAGTCTGAGTTCAAAGCCTCTTTTCCCAGGTGCCTCCAAGGCACAGCTAAACAGAACTGTTAGCAACTGCATGTTTATGATGGGGCAGGAGCTACAAAATGTATTCCAAAGAACACCAGTCAAGTGAAAGTCTGCACAGTTGGATAAATCGATGTATTACAGTCACCTTGGAGACTTCACAATCCATGGTTAGCTCATAGGAGGCATTAAGAAATCCTACAGTTCAGAAGCAGGCCTCGTTTTGGTGTAGTATATATCTACTAAAATGCTTCAGAACAAGTGGTTCGTAAGTTAGAAGCTCTGTGTTAACACACTTTGTGGACTCAATGTTGTTAGACCTAGAGCAGTGCTTTTCAAACTCTTTGGCATAGGGATTCTTTATATATGCTTAAAAGAGTTATTAAGGACTGTCTCAAAGCTTTTGTGTTTTTTTTTTGTGGGCTATATTTATTGATATTTACCATATTAGGACTTAAATTAGGATATTAAAAAATATATACCTATGAGTTAATGTAAACACAAGCATAATCCTATCACATGTAAGGTAACATTTTATGAAAATAATTCTGCCCTAAAATTAAAAAAAAAAACCTGAGAAGAGTACAGTTTAATATATATATATACATTTCCTTAATATCAAGCTTATTAATTCCTGCTTCTATATATGATTCAGTGGAATATGTTGCTTTGCTTAAAGCAAAAAGGAATACAGTCCCACTTCACACAGGTATTTGTTGAAAAACAAAGGATAATTACACAGCCTTTGCAGATAAACATGATATTCTCTGATACTACACCAAACCTCTACAAGCGGTAGTTGCCTAAAGGTTAGCAAAATTGCCACATTAACTCTTATTGTTTCCCTAACTTGTTAGACTTGTCTCCACACTCTCTGTGACTCATTAATCTTACTGACATGGGAATACTCGTAAAGGAGACTCAAGTTTACTACAGGAATTATTGGAAAATAGGGAACAATTACACTGAGTACTTGTTATTAGGAGACTGGTTACTTGTCATCCCAGAACAATCCTCCAATGCTGACTACCATTATCCTCAGTTCACAAGAAAGGAAATGGAGGCAAGTAGCAGTCAGGATTCAAAGACAGATTAGTCTGAGTTCAAAGCCTCTTTTCCCAGGTGCCTCCAAGGCACAGCTAAACAGAACTGTTAGCAACTGCATGTTTATGATGGGGCAGGAGCTACAAAATGTATTCCAAAGAACACCAGTCAAGTGAAAGTCTGCACAGTTGGATAAATCGATGTATTACAGTCACCTTGGAGACTTCACAATCCATGGTTAGCTCATAGGAGGCATTAAGAAATCCTACAGTTCAGAAACAGGCCTCTTTTTGGTTTAGTAGATATCTACTAAAATGCTTCAGAACAAGTGGTTCGTAAGTTAGAAGCTCTGTGTTAACACACTTTGTGGACTCAATGTTGTTAGACCTAGAGCAGTGCTTTTCAAACTCTTTGGCATAGGGATTCTTTATATATGCTTAAAAGAGTTATTAAGGACTGTCTCAAAGCTTTTGTGTTTTTTTTTTGTGGGCTATATTTATTGATATTTACCATATTAGGACTTAAATTAGGATATTAAAAAATATATACCTATGAGTTAATGTAAACACAAGCATAATCCTATCACATGTAAGGTAACATTTTATGAAAATAATTCTGCCCTAAAATTAAAAAAAAAAACCTGAGAAGAGTACAGTTTAATATATATATATACATTTCCTTAATATCAAGCTTATTAATTCCTGCTTCTATATATGATTCAGTGGAATATGTTGCTTTGCTTAAAGCAAAAAGGAATACAGTCCCACTTCACACAGGTATTTGTTGAAAAACAAAGGATAATTACACAGCCTTTGCAGATAAACATGATATTCTCTGATACTACACCAAACCTCTACAAGCGGTAGTTGCCTAAAGGTTAGCAAAATTCGAAGCCACATTAACAGACTTTTCTGCATACTCTTTTTTATTTTTAAGAGGGAAATGTATTTTATTTTATTTTATTTACTTTTTTTAAAAAACTTTTATTTTACTTTTAACTTTTACAGAGTTTTGTTGTTTACAGATATGTATGTTCCCAGATTAGTCATTAAAAATCTATTGGTTTGGCCAGGGATATACATATGACCAATCTGGCTGGGATTATACATATCCGTAAACAACAAATCTCTGTAAACATAAAAAGTAAAATTAAATTTAAAAAAATCTATTGGTTTATCTGATGCATTGCATCACATATTGCTCTAAATATAAACTACTGGTTCATCAAGTCATGCAGATCTTTCAAATGATGACACATTTTATTTATAAAATATTTAAAAATTACATTTGTTAATATCTTCAACTGATCCCATCAGAAAAGTCATTAAACATTGGGAAGCAGTCAAGCACATGGTCATAGGTAAGTTTTCCAAAATTCTGATTTTTGCCAGGAAGCTTGAATTTTGTATCAGTAACAAACAGTATTAGCTGTTTTCCCTTAAGTGACATCATGCTTTCTTCGTTTTCAAGAATATATTTTCCCAATACCCAAGTAAGCTGTTTCTTCAAGAAAAATGATGTTCCATGAAAAAAAGTCAGTAAAGGTCACAACTCAAACAACAAAATCAGTACTTCTCAAGACAATCATCATTCCTGAGTATGCAGCAAATGTGGTTTAGGCATATTTCCTATTGTATCACACAAAACACTAAAAATATACATACTCAAGGATAAAGTTTTTTTATAAAGTTAATTTTTTCCACATACAGAACATCCTTAAGTGAAATTTCTTTTTCTGGTAAGGCAGTAAAGAATACAATGCTATTACAGTTTGATGACACTGCATATGATTTGTTCAGTTGCTAAGTCATGTCTGACTCTCTGCAACCCCATGGACTACAGCACGCCAGCCTTCCCTGTCCTTCACTCTCTCCTGGAGTTTGCTCAAACTCATGTCCATTGAGTCAGTGATGTCATCCAACCATCTCATCCTCTGTCGCCCACTTCTGCTTTTGTCCTCAATCTTTCCCAGCATCAGGGTCTTTCCCAATGAGTCAGTTTTCCAATGGGTCTTTTGCAGTATCAATGCAAACATCAGCAAAGCAACAAAAAAATAGAGTGAGGGAGCAAGGAGGGATAACATTACGATAATTATGAAAATAAATTTTAACTTCACAGACCAGAGCTCTGCAGACCCATCTTTGAGAAATGCTTTCTAGACCACACTCTCTATATGGTAGTGATTGCTTTGATGTCAGTGCTATACACTCTCTGCCCCAGAACAGCCACTGAAAACAACGGCTATAGGTGCAAGCAAGCACACCATCAACAAGTGAAACCCACCAAATGTAGGGAATGTAGTGAGCTAAGGTGAGCAGGTGTGACAGGAACAGCTGCTCTTCAGCTCTAGCTAACTGTTGCCACAGAAGAACATCTGTCAAATGATGCTACTTTCAGATTGTTCTAAAGCTGGAAACCTGGAATATTCCATGATACTGCTCTCACTTTTAAATGTGAGTATGTATTCAGATAATTATAAAACAAATAAGCCGATCAACTAAAACACCTAGACCACCTATCTACACATTCTATCTCAAAGGGTATTCTATAGTTACTACTAGAAAAATGGCATAACTATGGTAATATTCCTTCAGATCCTCTAGCAATCTAAGTAAAAAAAGGTGAAATTGAATTTCATGAAAGATAATCATATATACAGATATTATTATACATTAGAATCCTACTAATGATCCTAGGTGTTTCAGCTCTAGAAACACTAGAGTGAGATTCTGGAAGCCTCCCCCCCACAAAGTATTCTCAGTCATTAATGAATACAATGGTTTTATTTAATATCTCGTATCAAAGTCGAACATCCTTAAGTGAAATTTCTTTTTCTGGTAAGGCAGTAAAGAATACAATGCTATTACAGTTTGATGACACTGCATATGATTTGTTCAGTTGCTAAGTCATGTCTGACTCTCTGCAACCCCATGGACTACAGCACGCCAGCCTTCCCTGTCCTTCACTCTCTCCTGGAGTTTGCTCAAACTCATGTCCATTGAGTCAGTGATGTCATCCAACCATCTCATCCTCTGTCGCCCACTTCTGCTTTTGTCCTCAATCTTTCCCAGCATCAGGGTCTTTCCCAATGAGTCAGTTTTCCAATGGGTCTTTTGCAGTATCAATGCAAACATCAGCAAAGCAACAAAAAAATAGAGTGAGGGAGCAAGGAGGGATAACATTACGATAATTATGAAAATAAATTTTAACTTCACAGACCAGAGCTCTGCAGACCCATCTTTGAGAAATGCTTTCTAGACCACACTCTCTATATGGTAGTGATTGCTTTGATGTCAGTGCTATACACTCTCTGCCCCAGAACAGCCACTGAAAACAACGGCTATAGGTGCAAGCAAGCACACCATCAACAAGTGAAACCCACCAAATGTAGGGAATGTAGTGAGCTAAGGTGAGCAGGTGTGACAGGAACAGCTGCTCTTCAGCTCTAGCTAACTGTTGCCACAGAAGAACATCTGTCAAATGATGCTACTTTCAGATTGTTCTAAAGCTGGAAACCTGGAATATTCCATGATACTGCTCTCACTTTTAAATGTGAGTATGTATTCAGATAATTATAAAACAAATAAGCCGATCAACTAAAACACCTAGACCACCTATCTACACATTCTATCTCAAAGGGTATTCTATAGTTACTACTAGAAAAATGGCATAACTATGGTAATATTCCTTCAGATCCTCTAGCAATCTAAGTAAAAAAAGGTGAAATTGAATTTCATGAAAGATAATCATATATACAGATATTATTATACATTAGAATCCTACTAATGATCCTAGGTGTTTCAGCTCTAGAAACACTAGAGTGAGATTCTGGAAGCCTCCCCCCCACAAAGTATTCTCAGTCATTAATGAATACAATGGTTTTATTTAATATCTCGTTATAAGAGCAAGAGACTCGAACTACTGACACAACTGAAGAGTAACCAAGGCAAATAAACTCTCATCCTTGCCTGGTGTGTCAGGTTCAGTCCTTACACACACACACAGTACAACTAATATAAGAATTCTAAACCACCTTTTTCTCCTTTCCTTCAATAAGCCTGCTCTCGCTTCAAGGACTTAGTACTTGCTGCATCCTCATTTTGTCTGCCCCTCAGATCTTTGCTTGGCTACTTTTTCAGTCATTCAAGTCTTGGCTCCAAATGTAATCTCAGGACCTACCAGGAGCACCCTACTGCTCATTTATTTATTGTCAACATCTTCCAAACGAGTCGGCCTTCAATGAACAGGGAAGATCTCTTCTATCCCCAGCAATGTGAACAAACCTGACACAAATAACAATGATTTTTAGGTGAATACATGAATGAATGAAATCTTTTTCAATCAACTTTGCTGCAGGGTCTTTCCACTCCTATAAAGACTACTGGATTAAAGATCCTAAAGCACAGCTCCAAATAGTGTTCATAACATGTAAAGAACAAACTCATTCAAGTCTAGCTCTCAAGACTTTCTGTAAAGTGGCCCCGACTGTCTTCCCTGTCTTACTTCGGTCAGTCCTGGACTGGGCTCACCAATCTCTACACTTTTGCTTTTCTCTGTCACCAGATCACTCTCTAACCTGTATCTGCCTGTTAAAATTACACCCTTTCTTCACAATCCATCGTAAGAACCTCCTTCCTGTAACATCTCTCCTTTCTACTCCATGAACAAGAAAGCTAGTGCTTTCTTTGTGCTGGCACTACAGCTCCTATGATACTACTTGAGGGACTTGAGCTATCTGTGTAACCAGGTTAACCATGCCAACTCTCCTGACACCTCCGACCTCCATTAAACTCCTTGTGGGCAAAAGACCATGACTTAGTCACTGTGGAGCCCATTGAAGGATGAGCACTGTATTTTACGATGGTAGACACAGTGCTGAAGGGAATTGCTCTCCCATGGTGTTCATATTCTCCTGATTTACCGAATTCATTCTGTAAGTCTTCATCTGAATTACACTTTCCTTACTAGGAATGATCATTTTTATCTTTTCTTTTAAAATTAAACATTTTCTAACAATAAACACATTTGTTTTGTTCAGTGTAGTTTGGATTACACATGATCCATCTGCACTTGCAAATCACCTCTGTTGCAGTAAATGGTGGCAAGTAGAAAAGTCAAGGAAAAAAGAAAAGAGTCAAAGGCTGAGAAGACAGGAACACAAATAAAAGCCCAGTCATTCCAACATGAGTTAATTTCCTTTCAAATACTGCTGTCATCACAGAACGCGTTATGCTTGTTTACAAGCCACGCAGACATATTTATCTCTAGTATTTTCCATTGTTACAAAGACAATTTAATTTAAATACTTAGCATAGTCCAATAATATGGGTAACTCATCCATTACTGAACTCCTGAAGCATGTTTGCATTCCTGAGTGACTCTACCTATTATTCTGTGACCAACTCAACTGACAATTCCCTACTAAACTCAAGCCTAAAGTGAAATGCAATCTTATCAATTCTTTCAAGATACTTAGTTGTCATACTGGGGCAAACATCTAATCTCACTTTTACTCTATTACCTTCTTATCTAAAACCTTTAATGCTTTTTGCTTTGCTTATACAACCAGGATGATTTCTGATTACAAGCCTACAGGTCAAGTCCACACAGCTTCTTTGCTTTCTCCTGCTATGATTTTATTCTCTTAGATAAACAGGCATTCTCTTGATTCTTTCCTTCCTTTCACCCAATACCCTCGTTTGTAACTTCCATTTTACATTTCAATCACTTTCCTATCTCAGTTCTCCAAGTCCTTCCTTAACAGTTATGTCGTTAGATAAAGTTTTAAGAAAACACATGCACACTGCTGACAAATGGCACACTTTATTTTAGACTACTTCAAAAATAAGAAAAACATAAAGTCTGTCAAGCTTCTGCGATAACAGAATTTTCCTGAGCCCTTACTATATACCAGGGATCGAAGTATTAGATAAGTACTAAATAAATAATAATTCTCTTTCTATAATACATGCATTTGCAAAAGCTATATTGTTTCAATGTAAAGAAAAACTACCAATAAATGTCTTCCATAATTTTTCAGCAGAAAAAATTTAAATATATGTTCTTTTCCCCTTACTTATATTATCATCACAATTCACCAATGAACACACTACAACCATATAGATTACTGCTACAGTATTCAGAAGCTTAATATCAGAAGACAGATTTCATTCTACCTGCTAAAAAGAGAAACCATGAAGAATGTAGAGTTAAATAATTAACATAAATGAGGACAGAGGTAAAACTTTAGATGTTTTTAACTTGAACTTCTGAATACTATAGGTAATTAGAGATTCCTCTGAGCAATATGTTAATTCCTAATTCTGTAACTATAATTTTACTTGCTTTGGGCAGTATGAATCCCCTTTGACAGTGAACTATGATAAGAGTAGTATTTACAGATCAATATTTTACTGCTGGTAATCAGTAATCACAGTCATTAGCTGTCTAAATAAATAACATACTTCTGACAGCCTCGAATATAAGGACTCTGATATGAAAAATTATGACTGTCTCTAAAGTTTATTGGTAGTTCAAGTCCCCATATTCAATTAAAATAATTTTTTTGGTATTACCTACTTAACAAAAACAACAACAAAATCTTTAAAAACTGAAAAACAGAGTAAGGTAAGAAAGGATAAATACAATAAAAATATAAAAGTAATTTGAAAAACTCCACAAACTGTTCAAACCTTAAGCTTAAAATAGCAGTATTTGCCTTTAGAACATATTATTGAGGCCTGGAGATAATCTGCAAAGTAAATCTGGCAAGTAAACTATACTTAGAGTGACCATATCATTTACAGCCAACCTGAGACATTTGCAGAAGTGAAAGGGAAGACTCTTAAGTACGCCTGGACAAGAGGCGTTAAGTCAGGACTGTTTCAAGCAAACCCATACTTCCAACTGCTGTTCCAAAACATCATTAGCGACAACAATTCCATTTAACCAGTAACAGGCAAAAGATGATAGGAAAAGCCAACATTTAAAACCTATTCCCTTACAATATGCCTTTCTGAATATTAATCGTAATGAAAGAGTTTAGCAAAATGTTAAAATAGTAACAAAAGTTATACACATCAACACTGTGGGCCAGGCATCATTCTAAGCACTTTATAAATGAGCTCATTTTCATAATAGAAGCTTTCATCCCTGAAAGACAGAGACTTTTATCCCTATTTTAACAGATGAGAGACCTAAAGCACAGAGCTAAAGTTACCCTCCAAAGGAAGTGGCAAAGTGGAGAATTCCCTACCACACTGCCACCACTATCTCTCCTGCAGTCGGAAGACTGGAAGCTCAACTTTTCATAAGCACACAGAATAAAGTGGAGCTCTAATGTGTCTACACTCAGTGAGCAGAGTCAGTGTGAATAGGGTTAATAAGCACTGTGATGTCATTTCTGTGTGTATTCTTTTCCATGGTCAGGTGTCAGAAAAACATGGGCCTGGGAAATTTCTATTATTTGTGATAAAGAGAAATCCACGCCCTACTCGCAGGGTAACGTCTGCACCTGCGCTACGGACTGCTGCAGGTTATTACTGGGTGAGGGTGACGACCGTGATGATGAGGCGGAGGATAACAGTTACCACTGATGGTGTATGCACAGTGTGTCAAGTACTGCTCCACGCTCAGTACTATTAATTACTGTAATCATCCTAACAACCTTATAGGGTAGGGACTTTTTCCGAAATAGAAAACTGACTGATTGCTGGTAAGCTTGCTTAAGAACACAGAAACAAGTAACAGAACTTGGACTGAAACCATACAGTTACCCACTGCATTATTTTCTAGGGATCTCACTGAATATTTTCCCAGTGGTAAGTTCGTATCCTAACTTGTGCTATACCAGAGTTCTACTATGGTACCTTATAAAACAGGAGTTGTTGGTTTCGGTGACTAGGTCACAGAATCAAGTTTTGATAACTGCTTGCTTTGTGAATATCGGTAAGTTACATAATACATCTCTTTTCCTCCTAAATAAAAGGAAAAGGTTAGACTTCACCTCCAAGATCCCTTCGAGTACAAATACTATTTCTCCAAATGAAAATTTCATATCAAGTCTGTAACCACAATACAAACTACCCTCTGAAACCATCTAATTTTCAAAAATCTATTTCTGCCAAAGTATCACAGATTATTAGTTATGTGCCCTCCTTTAAAGATGATACATATTTAAATAATATGTATTTAAATATGAGTTGTTGGGTTAGCAAAAAACCATAGGGAATTATATTCACTGAGTTGGGGATTAAAATAGGAATAATTATTAATAAGTCACTTGCTAATCTTTGTCTTGTGAATCTAGCTCCAACAGTATCTGGTATGAAATTCAAGGATGTGCATTTCTGGTTTGTAAATGACTATTTTATCATACTTTTTTATTAAATATTTGATAGTGAAAAACTTCCTGTACTCTAGTTTTTTATTATGTCTTAGAGTCAATTTTCCCCTCTCTAGGAAGATAAACAATTTAACTACCCCCAAAAAACAGGAACGTGACTTGGCTCACTACAATTGTTTTATAACACTTAGGAACACAAGGCACAGAATAAAAAACAAATATCACTGGTCCTGAAGCCAGGTTATCTTACAAAATAGATTAAAACTGAAAACCAAAAATAGTACTAAATATAACCATTCAACTAATATGAACCCAGAGTACACTTATATTTTAAAAACACTTATATAAATCAGTATCAAACGTTCCACGGCATGGTACGCAGTCAGAGCGTGTTACACACAGGTTCACGATGATGCAGCAGGGGCCCCTCAGTCCTTCTGCCTCCCCCGTCCCCCTGCGCACCGCAGGCACTGGGGGCACGGGTGACGGCGCGGAGCACCTCTGCTGAAGACCTCCTGGTTCCCCCTTGGGGTTCAGTGGTCCCAGCAACAGGACGCTTCACACTCAACAGATGCTTAATGACTACAGCAGACATCACTGAACACTGTCCATGCTCCACTCAGGATGCAAGAACAAGGGGAAAAAGCCTTGGGATCTTCCCCCAAACTACATTCTTCCCAAGGAAATAATAGTAACAGCTAACAGCTACACAGCACCACTCCAAATAGCTATATAGTACTGTTCTAGTGCTACAATATTCTACTTATTTTACAAATTCATTTAGTCCTCAAAACAATCCTATACAGGCGCTGCATTATTCTCAATATGCAGATGAAAAAACTAAGGCCCAGAGAAACAGAGGCCCAGGCAGTGAAATACTTACTTGAGGGTCAGAAATTAAATTAAGAATTAAACTGCATCTTTAAAATTCTTTCAGAGTTTCAGTTTCCCACATGATGAAATAAACAATAAACAAATTGTAAAAACTGATGATGAAAAAGCTACTATTTATTCAGTGGTATACTAGTACTTTAAGATAATCCTCAATTTTAAAAGTAGGCATTGTTACATTAATTTTATAAATCAAAATAGTGAGACAAAGAGAAAGTCCATGCCCAAGGTCATAGACTAGAAATCAGCAGGGCCAAGACAGGAGTCCAACTATGAGACTGTAAAGTCCGGCTTTTTCCCTTACGCATTTTTCAAACCTCAGATTCCTGCATACCACATTCACAAGCTCCCCCTGTCTGTGGGCCATTTGTGCTATCATGGTCTTAATGTTTCTTTTTTAAATCAAGACACTTTTTAAAAACTCTAAATTTTAGAAGGAACTTCAGTATGCAAATAGAAGTTAAGTAACACATTCAATGAAATTGTCACTTAATTTCAACCAAATGCCACTGTCTGCAAAATGTGCTTGTGGCTATCTCACGGCCTACCTGCTCTTTATTTAAGAGAGTTACCCAAGTTAGTAAGGTGTTAAAAATGAACCAGTACCAAACTGAAATTTTCCCCTTAATCAGATTAAGAAACAATTCAAAAAGAATAGCTTTCTCACTACTTGCTTTCACACTGTTGGGCACATACCTGGCATTCTGGAAACAAACCTTAATTCAGGTCTGCAGCTATGTCTGCCATTGTTCTTACACCCACAACATTTGAGAGAATGCTCTCACATGGAAAGGAGGCAGACTGTTACAATTTGTAGCACTACAAATACACCTCAGCCAAATGCTCTCCTTTCCAGTATCCAAAACATTCACAGGGAGCCCTGGGCGGCACAAAAAGAAACTTAAGTTACAAGCATAAAATGAAGAAGATAAGCTATCATATAAGGCTGTACTCTTATAGACTGAAATGACTGGCGTTCCAAACACAAGCTTTGCCATCTGATAGAGATGGATCTGAGTATCAGCTCATGGAGCCTCCCGAGGCCTAGGTTTCTCAGCTATAAACTAGAAGTAATACATATTCTCTAAGTTTAACATTAAACGTACAAAAACAGCTCTATGTCTGACTCTAAAGCTCTATGCTGTAGGATTCTGTAAGAATTAAATTAAGAATTAAACTGCATCTTTAAAATTCTTTCAGAGTTTCAGTTTCCATGAAATAAACAATAAACAAATTGTAAAAACTGATGATGAAAAAGCTACTATTTATTCAGTGGTATACTAGTACTTTAAGATAATCCTCAATTTTAAAAGTAGGCATTGTTACATTAATTTTATAAATCAAAATAGTGAGACAAAGAGAAAGTCCATGCCCAAGGTCATAGACTAGAAATCAGCAGGGCCAAGACAGGAGTCCAACTATGAGACTGTAAAGTCCGGCTTTTTCCCTTACGCATTTTTCAAACCTCAGATTCCTGCATACCACATTCACAAGCTCCCCCTGTCTGTGGGCCATTTGTGCTATCATGGTCTTAATGTTTCTTTTTTAAATCAAGACACTTTTTAAAAACTCTAAATTTTAGAAGGAACTTCAGTATGCAAATAGAAGTTAAGTAACACATTCAATGAAATTGTCACTTAATTTCAACCAAATGCCACTGTCTGCAAAATGTGCTTGTGGCTATCTCACGGCCTACCTGCTCTTTATTTAAGAGAGTTACCCAAGTTAGTAAGGTGTTAAAAATGAACCAGTACCAAACTGAAATTTTCCCCTTAATCAGATTAAGAAACAATTCAAAAAGAATAGCTTTCTCACTACTTGCTTTCACACTGTTGGGCACATACCTGGCATTCTGGAAACAAACCTTAATTCAGGTCTGCAGCTATGTCTGCCATTGTTCTTACACCCACAACATTTGAGAGAATGCTCTCACATGGAAAGGAGGCAGACTGTTACAATTTGTAGCACTACAAATACACCTCAGCCAAATGCTCTCCTTTCCAGTATCCAAAACATTCACAGGGAGCCCTGGGCGGCACAAAAAGAAACTTAAGTTACAAGCATAAAATGAAGAAGATAAGCTATCATATAAGGCTGTACTCTTATAGACTGAAATGACTGGCGTTCCAAACACAAGCTTTGCCATCTGATAGAGATGGATCTGAGTATCAGCTCATGGAGCCTCCAGAGGCCTAGGTTTCTCAGCTATAAACTAGAAGTAATACATATTCTCTAAGTTTAACATTAAACGTACAAAAACAGCTCTATGTCTGACTCTAAAGCTCTATGCTGTAGGATTCTGTAAGAATTGGAGACAGGTTGGAAATATTTGATAGGGAAAAGGAAAGAAAGCATCTGGATCTTAAAGAACAGACAGGATTTGGGGTGAGTCAAAACAAGATGGGCATTGTAACTAGGGGGTGCCAACAGGTCAGAGTGGAGACTGTAGTAGTGGTGAGGCAGTAAAGTGGGCCAAGCTCAGGGTGAGGGTTCTGAATGCCAGACTAATCTTTGCTGAGCATTTTTGAAGAGTATCACATAATTTTTAAAAAATTCACTTAACTGTTTTTTAGAAATTACAGAAAAAGAGCCAGTTAAGATTTAGGAGGCAAATGCAGTAAAGTAGCAATAACTTGGCTGGAGCTCAGAAAGTAATTAGCACAAAGGATAGAAAAGGATGATTGGCTGAGAGTTTCGAGAGAAAGAAAATCTGAAGGACTTTGTAGGCTGAATGTAGGAAAAGGAGTCAAAGGTGACTTCATAAAAGAGGAAAGTACAGTAGAAAGATGGGATGCTTAACACATAATTTAGCATCACAGTGAACAAAAAGAAGAGGTAATATCCACCAAGAAGTAATTCAGTGTAATACAAGGGAAGTGATGGAAAAGAATGAAACCTAAGAAAATATTACTGGAGTTGGTGACTAGGATAAAGGTGAACCTCAAGAATATTTTTAAGGGGTAAAGTGGAGGAACAGAAAAGTTAGGTTATTAGTACAGACAGGAGAGAAGAAATCTGGGCCATCTGTTATTCGGAAGTAAAAGGAAGAAGAAAAATTGGAAGGCAACTAGATGGGTGTAGAACGTCAGATGAATAACACGGGAAGCAAAAAGAAACACTATATAAATAGAAAATAATCATAATACAATAAAATTAACTATGACCATTCTGTTTTGTCTTTTGTTAGGTGTAAGTAACTATGACCATTCTGTTTTGTCTTTTGTTAGGTGTAAGTGAGAAACGTTTGTTTGGATTCACTCCAGAAACAAATCTTAGGGGCAATCTACAGAAATGTGATTAGGAAAGTAAAAGATTTCTGTCTCTAGAGGTTTTAAACTGTGGGTAGTAATAGAAAGCACTTCTCTGGGGGCTCAGTGGCATAAAGGATCCACCTGTCAAGGCAGGAGACGGATCTGATCCCTGGGTCAGGAAGATCCCCTGGAGAAGGAAAAGGCAACCCAGTCCAGTACTTGTCTGGTAAACTCCATGGACAGAGGAGCCGGGCGGTACAGTCCACGAAGCTGCATAAGAACTGGACAAACCTGGCGACCAAACAACAACAGCAGGCACAGAAGACCTAAGTATAAAGTTTTCAACGTCTGGGCCAGGGGGGCTAATTAATCTTTGCTGAGCATTTTGAAGAGTATCACATAATTTTAAAAAATTCACTTAACTGTTTTTTAGAAATTACAGAAAAAGAGCCAGTTAAGATTTAGGAGGCAAATGCAGTAAAGTAGCAATAACTTGGCTGGAGCTCAGAAAGTAATTAGCACAAAGGATAGAAAAGGATGATTGGCTGAGAGTTTCGAGAGAAAGAAAATCTGAAGGACTTTGTAGGCTGAATGTAGGAAAAGGAGTCAAAGGTGACTTCATAAAAGAGGAAAGTACAGTAGAAAGATGGGATGCTTAACACATAATTTAGCATCACAGTGAACAAAAAGAAGAGGTAATATCCACCAAGAAGTAATTCAGTGTAATACAAGGGAAGTGATGGAAAAGAATGAAACCTAAGAAAATATTACTGGAGTTGGTGACTAGGATAAAGGTGAACCTCAAGAATATTTTTAAGGGGTAAAGTGGAGGAACAGAAAAGTTAGGTTATTAGTACAGACAGGAGAGAAGAAATCTGGGCCATCTGTTATTCGGAAGTAAAAGGAAGAAGAAAAATTGGAAGGCAACTAGATGGGTGTAGAACGTCAGATGAATAACACGGGAAGCAAAAAGAAACACTATATAAATAGAAAATAATCATAATACAATAAAATTAACTATGACCATTCTGTTTTGTCTTTTGTTAGGTGTAAGTAACTATGACCATTCTGTTTTGTCTTTTGTTAGGTGTAAGTGAGAAACGTTTGTTTGGATTCACTCCAGAAACAAATCTTAGGGGCAATCTACAGAAATGTGATTAGGAAAGTAAAAGATTTCTGTCTCTAGAGGTTTTAAACTGTGGGTAGTAATAGAAAGCACTTCTCTGGGGGCTCAGTGGCATAAAGGATCCACCTGTCAAGGCAGGAGACGGATCTGATCCCTGGGTCAGGAAGATCCCCTGGAGAAGGAAAAGGCAACCCAGTCCAGTACTTGTCTGGTAAACTCCATGGACAGAGGAGCCGGGCGGCTACAGTCCACGAAGCTGCATAAGAACTGGACAAACCTGGCGACCAAACAACAACAGCAGGCACAGAAGACCTAAGTATAAATTCCCTTCCTCTGGTTACTAAATCCCTACCTTCCTGAAGGCAGGCACAGAATACAGTAGGCTCTTAGATTTCAAAGGTTTAACACTGGCAGTTTCTACTGTTTCTGTAAGATTTATATTTTCTGTATAAGCAGTATAAGCTGTAAGTGTGACACAGCACAAGTCTCGATAGCCTATGGAGGAATGGGAAGCGCCATGTGGGATTATCGTGTGAGTGTACCCAGAACCCTCATTCTAAATGGACTTGTGGTTTTCACACTTCAGCCAGGTACACTGGAACTGAACAGAACTGTACTTTATTACACTGTGTAAAGAAAACAGAAACAATAGTGCCAGGATATCTAGATTCCAACATAACTTAATTGCCAATAAAGTCCTAGTTTTGTTTCTTCTTAAGCTGCTTGCATTCTGCTATTAAAAAGAAGAGAAGAGAAAAAAAAAAAACAAAGGTTCTGTAAGGTAGAGAGAAGGAACTGGGAATGTTGGTCAGCAAAGTGCAAAGTCAAAATTCAGAGAATTCTGAGCTATTTGTTCCTGTTCTCGCCGCCTCCTTCTCTTCTCGTGCCAGAACACTGACTGGGGTGGGGAGAGCGCACCCAGCGCTCTGGCAGTGGAACATCCCAGGCTGCAAGCCTCACCACCCCCGGTTTTTACTTGCCTGGGTGAGGAGCCCAGAACTGCCTTAATTCATCACCCCAATCACGTCCACGGACGCACAGAAACAGCAGAGCTACGCAACTGTCTTTCCTAATAGTTAGATTTGTTTTCTAAACATCTACTGATAGCAAGAAATCTAGGCAATCCAGAAATTAGGAAAGTAAAAGATTTCTGTCTCTAGAGGTTTTAAACTGTGGGTAGTAATAGAAAGCACTTCTCTGGGGGCTCAGTGGCATAAAGGATCCACCTGTCAAGGCAGGAGACGGATCTGATCCCTGGGTCAGGAAGATCCCCTGGAGAAGGAAAAGGCAACCCAGTCCAGTACTTGTCTGGTAAACTCCATGGACAGAGGAGCGGCGGCTACAGGCCACGAAGCTGCATAAGAACTGGACAAACCTGGCGACCAAACAACAACAGCAGGCACAGAAGACCTAAGTATAAATTCCCTTCCTCTGGTTACTAAATCCCTACCTTCCTGAAGGCAGGCACAGAATACAGTAGGCTCTTAGATTTCAAAGGTTTAACACTGGCAGTTTCTACTGTTTCTGTAAGATTTATATTTTCTGTATAAGCAGTATAAGCTGTAAGTGTGACACAGCACAAGTCTCGATAGCCTATGGAGGGAATGCGCAAGCGCCATGTGGGATTATCGTGTGAGTGTACCCAGAACCCTCATTCTAAATGGACTTGTGGTTTTCACACTTCAGCCAGGTACACTGGAACTGAACAGAACTGTACTTTATTACACTGTGTAAAGAAAACAGAAACAATAGTGCCAGGATATCTAGATTCCAACATAACTTAATTGCCAATAAAGTCCTAGTTTTGTTTCTTCTTAAGCTGCTTGCATTCTGCTATTAAAAAGAAGAGAAGAGAAAAAAAAAAAACAAAGGTTCTGTAAGGTAGAGAGAAGGAACTGGGAATGTTGGTCAGCAAAGTGCAAAGTCAAAATTCAGAGAATTCTGAGCTATTTGTTCCTGTTCTCGCCGCCTCCTTCTCTTCTCGTGCCAGAACACTGACTGGGGTGGGGAGAGCGCACCCAGCGCTCTGGCAGTGGAACATCCCAGGCTGCAAGCCTCACCACCCCCGGTTTTTACTTGCCTGGGTGAGGAGCCCAGAACTGCCTTAATTCATCACCCCAATCACGTCCACGGACGCACAGAAACAGCAGAGCTACGCAACTGTCTTTCCTAATAGTTAGATTTGTTTTCTAAACATCTACTATGTGCCTTTGCTGCTTGAGATAGTCTGAGGTCATGAAAGAAAAGACACCTGAGCATTATTCACAGTTTATTTATAACACTGTTGGGATGTAAATATCCTGGAAAAGCAGTTAAGCAATGACATAAATGGGCACAAAGCACTAATGGTGCAAAACACATACAGGATAGGTCCGAGGCAAATGAGAGTCACAGAGAGAGGATAAAGTTATTCAAATCAGAGCTTCAAAACATACAAAAGCTAAATAAAGTACGATTCCATAAAGGGGGAGGACGAAAGCTGGGGGCGGGCAGGGGGGATGGTGAAGAAAATAGTATGTTAAAAAAAATAAAAACTAACAAGGAACTGTGTGAGCAGCAGAAAACATCTGCTGGGTTAGAACACAGAGTTCATGTTAGAAGAATAATCAGAAACAAGACTCTGCGAGTGGGAGTGAGTGAGCAGGTGACTATCAGGGCTGAGTAAGCACAACTCCTCAGATTCTGATATGCCCTCCCTGTCCCCAAGCATCCCACTCGAATGCCATGTTTCCTCCAAGAGTCAACTAAATTTAATGAGAAACTACTAACCTATTTCCTCATTTAGAGTACTCATCTACCACTATTTGTTCATTTTATTGTTCAAGAATTAGAAATTATACCTTTAAAAGGCAGAGAATCTTATGTGAGTTTACTATTAAAGTGAATTATTTAAAAAAAAAAAAAAAAGAACAGCCTTAAGGTACTAATAGCTTAAAGTTTTTAACATGTATGTTTACTATATCTGACTAAAGTCACCAGAACCGCTTCAAAAGTATTAGCTAGCTTACTCACAGTCTAATCAAAAGAGTTATATAATCCAGGTCTCAGAGGTTCTATACTGTTCAAAAAGGTTCATTCCCTGTCATTTGGACTTTTCCAAGTGCTATGCCAGGAGGAAGAGGTTAGGCTAGGACTCATCAGGTACTGATGATGAGTGAAACCCTGCAGCACCAACCTGTCCAGTAAGATCTGGGTGCCTAGCCCAATCAGAATGATCTGAGGAAAACAAGGATAAGCTAACACTTGCCTTCAAATTGCTTGTCACCTATCAAAGATAGTACATACAAACAAACAGGAAGGTGGAAGTACAAACCTGTTTGTATTCAAGCACAGTGAATCTTCCCATACAACAGTGTGGAAAGATTACAGAAACGGGGGTTACCTGGTTGGAGGATGAGGGGAAAGCTCAAAGAAGCAGGATGTCAAACTAAAACAAAACGTAAGTGGTATTTTATAATGGTTCTCAAATTATGAAACACCTTTCTAATTTCATGAAAACAATACAACATCGTCTTTTATCAACATTGAGATTTTCCTTGAAGATCCAGATTTTGGGGGTAAATATTACATCTGGGATAAAAATTTTCAAGGAAACTAAAGGACTGTAAACAATGAGTTAGCTTGTAAGTATATCGATATAGAGAATTCATAAGAAGGATTTGCTTTGGATCCTAAGGAAAACTAAATACAACCTCAGTGAGGGTGCTGAGAATGTTGCTCCGTTCACTCCAACGCCTCAGGCAGCTGCTACCGGAGGTTTCCTTTTGCTCTCCTTTTCTTTCACTTCACAAACCCATCCCCGCTGGTCTTACCCTACCTAAGGCATAAACTGCCACTTCTATTCTAGGAAGATCCAAACCAGGCTGCCAAGAACCTTCTCCGCAGTTTCAGTCCTCTGGAGAAGCGGGTCTTCATGAAAAGTCAAACAAACTAATATTACCTCAGCCTCCTAGAGGAGACACTCATTAAGTCTGCTGTAGTAAATCAAAGAATTCTACTTAGCCATCTTTCAGAATGGTATTGGTGTTCTATATAAAAATAGTTTAAAATTTTATCCCTTTATTTCAATAACATTATTAACTGACTTAGCAAACCACTGAAAATAAACAATGGTATCCAGGTAAATGCAGCAGAAGGTAGATTTTATTTACAAAACTATTCCAAGACATGTTGCTCATGGATCAACAGGACTTGTTCTAACTCTTAGAGTCTAACAGAACTCCCTGCACCACAGGGACTCCACAAGCTGGGGTCGGAGGGTCAAGCTAACACCTCAGAATGATCTGAGGAAAACAAGGATAAGCTAACAAATTGCTTGTCACCTATCAAAGATAGTACATACAAACAAACAGGAAGGTGGAAGTACAAACCTGTTTGTATTCAAGCACAGTGAATCTTCCCATACAACAGTGTGGAAAGATTACAGAAACGGGGGTTACCTGGTTGGAGGATGAGGGGAAAGCTCAAAGAAGCAGGATGTCAAACTAAAACAAAACGTAAGTGGTATTTTATAATGGTTCTCAAATTATGAAACACCTTTCTAATTTCATGAAAACAATACAACATCGTCTTTTATCAACATTGAGATTTTCCTTGAAGATCCAGATTTTGGGGGTAAATATTACATCTGGGATAAAAATTTTCAAGGAAACTAAAGGACTGTAAACAATGAGTTAGCTTGTAAGTATATCGATATAGAGAATTCATAAGAAGGATTTGCTTTGGATCCTAAGGAAAACTAAATACAACCTCAGTGAGGGTGCTGAGAATGTTGCTCCGTTCACTCCAACGCCTCAGGCAGCTGCTACCGGAGGTTTCCTTTTGCTCTCCTTTTCTTTCACTTCACAAACCCATCCCCGCTGGTCTTACCCTACCTAAGGCATAAACTGCCACTTCTATTCTAGGAAGATCCAAACCAGGCTGCCAAGAACCTTCTCCGCAGTTTCAGTCCTCTGGAGAAGCGGGTCTTCATGAAAAGTCAAACAAACTAATATTACCTCAGCCTCCTAGAGGAGACACTCATTAAGTCTGCTGTAGTAAATCAAAGAATTCTACTTAGCCATCTTTCAGAATGGTATTGGTGTTCTATATAAAAATAGTTTAAAATTTTATCCCTTTATTTCAATAACATTATTAACTGACTTAGCAAACCACTGAAAATAAACAATGGTATCCAGGTAAATGCAGCAGAAGGTAGATTTTATTTACAAAACTATTCCAAGACATGTTGCTCATGGATCAACAGGACTTGTTCTAACTCTTAGAGTCTAACAGAACTCCCTGCACCACAGGGACTCCACAAGCTGGTGGAGGGTCCTCAGTGAGATCTGCAAATGTCAAGTTACTTCTAAAGAAGAAATTTGGGAATTTAGGACATTCAAGAGATAAATTAGACAGCATACATATGAGAACGGAAGTGGGATAGTAAGTACTTAATCATAAAATATTTAGGAAGTGGAGCATAGTGGTTTAAACAAAAGACTACTTAAATCTCAGCTCTACCACTTACAAGCTATGTGACCTTGGAGAAGTTTTTTTTTTTTTTTTTTAAAGATTTACTTATTTATTTTTGGGTGGGGGTCGGGTCGGGGAGGGAGGGGAGTGGGCGGGCCACTTCTATTGGTTTTTCATTTCTCTATTTTCATTCGTCTTTGTTCTTTGGCTCCTGTGGACCTCTCATCGCGGTGGCTGTCGTTGCAGAGGGCGCATGCGCTCCAGAGATCCGGCTCGGTAATTGGACACATCGGTCCAACCGCTCGGCGGCACATGGGATCTTCCCAGGCCAGGGACTGAACCGGCGCCCCTTGCACTGCAAGGCGGTGTCCTTACCCACTGGACCACCAGGGGAAGCCCGACCTTGGAGAAGTTAACACTTGTCCTTTACCTTCATCTTAAAAGCAGGTGTAAAAACTATCCACTTCACAATACTGAGGAATGAATTAATATTTGTAAAGGGGTGCCAACCTGACATATGGCCAGCACTCCACTACTATTATTATTATTTGAACTAGATGCAATATATAGTCAAATTAGAGATAAGCAAAGATATTTGGGGGGAAAAAAGGATGCTCACCCATTCAACACTCAACAAATGCTAGCTACTAACAATGTGCCAGAGATACAGTGGTGAACCAGAGAGGAACAGTGCCTCCCTGCTATGTTCCTGAACCTTAGGATGAAGAGTTAAGTTTTCCAAAAGGGCAGGAACCATATCTGTTTCATTCACCTCTGCATACTCTGTGCCTGGTGCATAACAGGTGTTTAACACCTTAGGATTTAGATATTACATAGAGGAAAATTTAAGTCCCTTCAACATTATTAACTGACTAGAAGAATAAACTGGTATCCAGGAAATGCAGCAAATAGATTTTATTTACAAAACTATTCCAAGACATGTTGCTCATGGATCAACAGGACTTGTTCTAACTCTTAGAGTCTAACAGAACTCCCTGCACCACAGGGACTCCACAAGCTGGTGGAGGGTCCTCAGTGAGATCTGCAAATGTCAAGTTACTTCTAAAGAAGAAATTTGGGAATTTAGGACATTCAAGAGATAAATTAGACAGCATACATATGAGAACGGAAGTGGGATAGTAAGTACTTAATCATAAAATATTTAGGAAGTGGAGCATAGTGGTTTAAACAAAAGACTACTTAAATCTCAGCTCTACCACTTACAAGCTATGTGCCCTTTGGGAGAATTTTTTTTTTTTTTTTAAAGATTTACTTATTTATTTTTGGGTGGGGGTCGGGTCGGGGAGGGAGGGGAGTGGGCGGGCCACTTCTATTGGTTTTTCATTTCTCTATTTTCATTCGTCTTTGTTCTTTGGCTCCTGTGGACCTCTCATCGCGGTGGCTGTCGTTGCAGAGGGCGCATGCGCTCCAGAGATCCGGCTCGGTAATTGGACACATCGGTCCAACCGCTCGGCGGCACATGGGATCTTCCCAGGCCAGGGACTGAACCGGCGCCCCTTGCACTGCAAGGCGGTGTCCTTACCCACTGGACCACCAGGGGAAGCCCGACCTTGGAGAAGTTAACACTTGTCCTTTACCTTCATCTTAAAAGCAGGTGTAAAAACTATCCACTTCACAATACTGAGGAATGAATTAATATTTGTAAAGGGGTGCCAACCTGACATATGGCCAGCACTCCACTACTATTATTATTATTTGAACTAGATGCAATATATAGTCAAATTAGAGATAAGCAAAGATATTTGGGGGGAAAAAAGGATGCTCACCCATTCAACACTCAACAAATGCTAGCTACTAACAATGTGCCAGAGATACAGTGGTGAACCAGAGAGGAACAGTGCCTCCCTGCTATGTTCCTGAACCTTAGGATGAAGAGTTAAGTTTTCCAAAAGGGCAGGAACCATATCTGTTTCATTCACCTCTGCATACTCTGTGCCCCTGGTGCATAACAGGTGTTTAACAGTCTTACTGATGAGTGATGTAATTGTAAGATATTACATAGAGGAAAATATTCTGAATGTATGAAGAGCAAATTCAACAGAACCATCCTTGAAGAAACGGTACAGCAATAATCCAAGGTAACTCACCCTCAAGGAATGTATCCACATATCTACTAATTCAGTATACATGTGGACAGCATTCTATTTCTTATTAATGAAATGGTGATAATAATATCTACCAGGCTTTTATTATGAAGATTAAAAGAGATCTTCTGTTAAATGAGAAGCACAAAGCTGCAATGAGATGCTGATGGCAAAGGACAGGCTAGACTCCTAGCTCTGAGGCTCATTCCTCAGCTTTTGCTTTGGGGCCTGCTAGCAAATAACAAAGACTTCATTAAATGTGCAAATGCCTTCTGGGTTTAACAACACTTTGGAGGCTATACTAAGTTCAGGTAAAGAGATGTTAGTTCCTCATCTGCCTTGCCTTCCGCTATACTTTTGGAAAATTTTTCAAGCTGTCAGTGAGAATACCTAAAGCTCTACACGGAAGTGCAGTTTACCATCTACTCTGGAAGGACATTTCAGACACCATGTAGTTTGCATCCATCATTTCTACTGAATGGCCTCATTCAGGAGCCACCACCAAGTCCACACACGCTTCTAAAGCCACCCAGCTGCTGCTCTCCAGCTTGAATGCCCACTAAACCTTGCTGCCTGGAGGGATGGGTGTGCTCACTCAGCACATCCAAATTCAGCACACTGCGCTCAACTAAACTAGACCCGTCCCCACTCTTTATTCCTGTTAATGGTTATCCTTTTTGAACTAGAATATATAGTAAATTTGAAGGTGCCAACCTGACATATGGCCAGCACTCCACTACTATTATTATTATTTGAACTAGATGCAATATATAGTCAAATTAGAGATAAGCAAAGATATTTGGGGGGAAAAAAGGATGCTCACCCATTCAACACTCAACAAATGCTAGCTACTAACAATGTGCCAGAGATACAGTGGTGAACCAGAGAGGAACAGTGCCTCCCTGCTATGTTCCTGAACCTTAGGATGAAGAGTTAAGTTTTCCAAAAGGGCAGGAACCATATCTGTTTCATTCACCTCTGCATACTCTGTGCCCCTGGTGCATAACAGGTGTTTAACAGTCTTACTGATGAGTGATGTAATTGTAAGATATTACATAGAGGAAAATATTCTGAATGTATGAAGAGCAAATTCAACAGAACCATCCTTGAAGAAACGGTACAGCAATAATCCAAGGTAACTCACCCTCAAGGAATGTATCCACATATCTACTAATTCAGTATACATGTGGACAGCATTCTATTTCTTATTAATGAAATGGTGATAATAATATCTACCAGGCTTTTATTATGAAGATTAAAAGAGATCTTCTGTTAAATGAGAAGCACAAAGCTGCAATGAGATGCTGATGGCAAAGGACAGGCTAGACTCCTAGCTCTGAGGCTCATTCCTCAGCTTTTGCTTTGGGGCCTGCTAGCAAATAACAAAGACTTCATTAAATGTGCAAATGCCTTCTGGGTTTAACAACACTTTGGAGGCTATACTAAGTTCAGGTAAAGAGATGTTAGTTCCTCATCTGCCTTGCCTTCCGCTATACTTTTGGAAAATTTTTCAAGCTGTCAGTGAGAATACCTAAAGCTCTACACGGAAGTGCAGTTTACCATCTACTCTGGAAGGACATTTCAGACACCATGTAGTTTGCATCCATCATTTCTACTGAATGGCCTCATTCAGGAGCCACCACCAAGTCCACACACGCTTCTAAAGCCACCCAGCTGCTGCTCTCCAGCTTTCGAATGCCCACTAAACCTTGCTGCCTGGAGGGATGGGTGTGCTCACTCAGCACATCCAAATTCAGCACACTGCGCTCAACTAAACTAGACCCGTCCCCACTCTTTATTTCTGTTAATGGTTATCCTCATTGCCAAGTCATGTAGACTGAGGACCCAGAAGAATCTTTAATTTTAGTCTTTTGTGGTAAACTTCAGAAGGACAAATCCACTAATTACACAGTAAAGGGGAGCAACACAAGGCTTTATTGATAGGATCAAAGGATTGGGGGCAGTGTATTTAAGTTCAATGCAGCAGAAACAACAAAAGGTATAAAGCTAGGTTTGAAGAACAATGGAGAGATTTTTACTACAATTAAAGCCAAGATTCTACAAATTATGAGTTTTCCTTAATAAAGCAGAGCTTGAGTGAACAAAACTTCTTTGATCACCTTCTGAGAGCCAAGCACTACACTAGATGTTTACATGGTACTTCACTGTGGTACTGTGAAACTTTTGGATTTGGTATCATCTTCAGTCTACAGATGAGGAAATCAGAGTCTTCAAAAAGTTTAATAAGCACTGAGGTGGAGATTCAAACTCAGAACTGTCACATTCCCACATCTATGCATTTTGACCATATACAATACATGCTGACATAGAAAATTACAAAGGTATGCAAGTAAATACTTTTGGTGGCACTAGAGGTTAAAAACAAACAAACAAAAAACCTGCCTGCCAATGGAGGACCTAAGAGATGGCGGTTTGATCCCTGGGTCAGGAAGATCCCCTGGAGGAGGAAATGGCAACCCACTCCTGGGTTTAACAACACTTTGGAGGCTATACTAAGTTCAGGTAAAGAGATGTTAGTTCCTCATCTGCCTTGCCTTCCGCTATACTTTTGGAAAATTTTTCAAGCTGTCAGTGAGAATACCTAAAGCTCTACACGGAAGTGCAGTTTACCATCTACTCTGGAAGGACATTTCAGACACCATGTAGTTTGCATCCATCATTTCTACTGAATGGCCTCATTCAGGAGCCACCACCAAGTCCACACACGCTTCTAAAGCCACCCAGCTGCTGCTCTCCAGCTTTCGAATGCCCACTAAACCTTGCTGCCTGGAGGGATGGGTGTGCTCACTCAGCACATCCAAATTCAGCACACTGCGCTCAACTAAACTAGACCCGTCCCCACTCTTTATTTCTGTTAATGGTTATCCTCATTGCCAAGTCATGTAGACTGAGGACCCAGAAGAATCTTTAATTTTAGTCTTTTGTGGTAAACTTCAGAAGGACAAATCCACTAATTACACAGTAAAGGGGAGCAACACAAGGCTTTATTGATAGGATCAAAGGATTGGGGGCAGTGTATTTAAGTTCAATGCAGCAGAAACAACAAAAGGTATAAAGCTAGGTTTGAAGAACAATGGAGAGATTTTACTACAATTAAAGCCAAGATTCTACAAATTATGAGTTTTCCTTAATAAAGCAGAGCTTGAGTGAACAAAACTTCTTTGATCACCTTCTGAGAGCCAAGCACTACACTAGATGTTTACATGGTACTTCACTGTGGTACTGTGAAACTTTTGGATTTGGTATCATCTTCAGTCTACAGATGAGGAAATCAGAGTCTTCAAAAAGTTTAATAAGCACTGAGGTGGAGATTCAAACTCAGAACTGTCACATTCCCACATCTATGCATTTTGACCATATACAATACATGCTGACATAGAAAATTACAAAGGTATGCAAGTAAATACTTTTGGTGGCACTAGAGGTTAAAAACAAACAAACAAAAAACCTGCCTGCCAATGGAGGACCTAAGAGATGGCGGTTTGATCCCTGGGTCAGGAAGATCCCCTGGAGGAGGAAATGGCAACCCACTCCAGTATTCTTGCCAAAAAATCCCATGGACAGAAGAGCCTGGCAGGCTGCATTCTATAGAGCTGCAAAGATTTGGACATGACTGAAGCAACTGAGCACGAGCTTTAGAAAAAATATAAATTCTTCTAAATCAACTACAATACCAATAGGCATAGTTTAAGCAGTCAAACCTCTGAGACTTCTAACCACAAATGAGACATCAAGAAAAATGAAAAACAAAATAGTTTCTAGACAGTAATTCCTTTTTTAAAGGACATAAACACATCTTTTTACATAATCCATAGACAAGAGGCAATAATCACTCTTAGATCAGCATTCTTAGCAACTGTTTTTTTATCCAAAAGAACACCAATAGTATTATGGGGCCAAGATCTACCTACTACACTTCAGACTGGATACAGCACTTTAGAGAAACTACACAGACAGCAAATCAGTGCCTTTAAGAAGTTTGTTTTACAAAAAACCATGACAATGACATTAACTATTTCAATAAAAGAAAGCAACCAGAAGTAGTCATGTAGACTGAAACCACTATTTCATTAAAATAATTACTTACTGGGCACAATTATTTCAAGCTCATATTAATTTTAAAGTATTACACTTCTGTGATTTTATCATAAAATTAAGATATCTGAATTAAATGTATATAAAGTCAGCATACCACCCAAAGTAAACAGATGGAAATTGATTTCCATTATTTCAGATCGTAACTTTTTCAGTCCCTTCTTAATCTATTAAATAATGTACTTATTTACACCCATCTATAATGAATCTTCATAGGGCAATCTCCTGCATACATAATATCTATTCATGTATCATCTTCCACATGATATTCAAAACACAAATGCATAACCAAATGTCAGGTCACGTTAAGTTACACTGAGGTTTTCCAATTTAAAAGAATGGCACTTCGTTCTCTACACACTCACCTGCACATTCTCCCTGATGACTAGCTCACACATTATCCCACCTTCCACACTGCTACAGCTTTCAGGTACAATTTATACATCACCAAAAGGGTACAGTTCACTGAGTTTCAAGACAGTTTAGAGAGTTGGGCACCATCACCACACTCCAGCCTCAGGCCTATTCCACCCCTCACCCTCCAAACCGTCCCTATGTTTTCCCCACACCTGCCCTGGCCCCAGGCAGCCACTGTCCTGTTTTCTCTGGAGATTTCCCTTTTCTAAACATTTACAAATGCAACCACACACTCATATGAAATTCTTCTAAATCAACTACAATACCAATAGGCATAGTTTAAGCAGTCAAACCTCTGAGACTTCTAACCACAAATGAGACATCAAGAAAAATGAAAAACAAAATAGTTTCTAGACAGTAATTCCTTTTTTAAAGGACATAAACACATCTTTTTACATAATCCATAGACAAGAGGCAATAATCACTCTTAGATCAGCATTCTTAGCAACTGTTTTTTTATCCAAAAGAACACCAATAGTATTATGGGGCCAAGATCTACCTACTACACTTCAGACTGGATACAGCACTTTAGAGAAACTACACAGACAGCAAATCAGTGCCTTTAAGAAGTTTGTTTTACAAAAAGCCATGACAATGACATTAACTATTTCAATAAAAGAAAGCAACCAGAAGTAGTCATGTAGACTGAAACCACTATTTCATTAAAATAATTACTTACTGGGCACAATTATTTCAAGCTCATATTAATTTTAAAGTATTACACTTCTGTGATTTTATCATAAAATTAAGATATCTGAATTAAATGTATATAAAGTCAGCATACCACCCAAAGTAAACAGATGGAAATTGATTTCCATTATTTCAGATCGTAACTTTTTCAGTCCCTTCTTAATCTATTAAATAATGTACTTATTTACACCCATCTATAATGAATCTTCATAGGGCAATCTCCTGCATACATAATATCTATTCATGTATCATCTTCCACATGATATTCAAAACACAAATGCATAACCAAATGTCAGGTCACGTTAAGTTACACTGAGGTTTTCCAATTTAAAAGAATGGCACTTCGTTCTCTACACACTCACCTGCACATTCTCCCTGATGACTAGCTCACACATTATCCCACCTTCCACACTGCTACAGCTTTCAGGTACAATTTATACATCACAAAAAGGGTACAGTTCACTGAGTTTCAAGACAGTTTAGAGAGTTGGGCACCATCACCACACTCCAGCCTCAGGCCTATTCCACCCCTCACCCTCCAAACCGTCCCTATGTTTTCCCCACACCTGCCCTGGCCCCAGGCAGCCACTGTCCTGTTTTCTCTGGAGATTTCCCTTTTCTAAACATTTCATACAAATGCAACCACACACTATATACTCTTTCATGCTTGGTTTCTGTCACTTATCATGTTTTCGATATTCATCTTTGCTGTAGCATTTATCAGTAATTTGTTCCTTATTTTTTATAGAATAATATTCCATTGTATGGATATACCATATTTTATTTATCGCCATTTGAGGGACATTTGGATTGCGTTTTGATTTTTAACTATCGTGAATACTGCTAAAATGGACACGTACAATCCTCTGTGTGCACACATCTTCATTTCTGTTGGACAGACTTCTGATAAGAGTGAAACTCCTGGTTCATACGGTAAGCATAGGTTTAACTTTTAAAGAAACAACCAAAGTTTTCCAAACTGGCTGTAGCATTTACATTTCCAAGAGTTGTGCATAAAGATTCTGGTTTCTACACAATAAAAAATATTAGGTAATGTCAGACGTCTTTTAAATTATAGCCATTTAAGTGGATGTATGACAATACATCATGATGAACATCATTTCGTATGTTTATTTGCCATTTATATCTCCTTGGTGAAATATCTACTAAAGTCTTTGGCCCATTTTTTAAATTGTTATTCCTTTATAACTGAATTGTAAGATTTCTTTATATATTCTAGATTTAAAGACTTTTACCAAGTTTGTAATATGCAAATATTTTGAGTCTGTGGCTTGTCTTTTTAAGTATCTTCTAAAGTGCAAAAAGTTTTAAAACATCAATTAAATAAGTCCAATTTATTAGTTTTATGATTCATGTTTTTGGTGTTACATCTAACACAAGATCACAAAGATTTTCTCCTGTGTAATCATCTAGAATTTTTATAGCTTTAGGTTTTACAACTATAAATTTACAAAGTCTGTGATTTATTCTCAGACAATTCTGTGTACGGTATAAAATATTAACAAATAAAACAATATACCTAAATCCACTTTTTAAAAATATACTGATATCCAACTGTCCCAGCACTTTTTGATGAAAAGACTATCCTTTCCCCCATTGAACTGTCTCGGCACTTTTTCAAAAGAACCAAGTGAACATAAATGTAAGGATTAATATCTGGACTTTCAATTCTGTTATACTGATCTACAATGCTTATTCTTATGCCAACCACAATGTCTTGATCACTACAGATTATAAAAGTTTTAAAATTAGGCAGGGTATGTCTCCTCTTTTGTTTTCAAAAGTGTTTTGGTTATGCTACATCCTTTGCTTTTCCTTATAAATTTTAGAATCAGCTTGGCAATTCCTACAAAAAACTCTAATGGAATTTTGATAGTTTTTTTTTTTTTTTTTTTTTTTACTGAATCTATAGATCAATTTAGGGAGAACTGCCATCTTAATATTCAATCTTTGAATCTATGAACACAGCTTATCACCCCATTTATTTAAATCTTATTTAGGAGAATTCCCTGGTGGTCCAATAGTTGGGACTCCACTCTCACTGCCGAAAGCCTCGGTTCAACCCCTAGCTGGGAATACAGGCCTTGCGGTGCGGCCAAAAAACAAAAAAATCTTACTTAAATTCTCTCAGTAATGTTTTGTAATAAGCGTTTTGATTTTCTGTTGTTGTTAAGTATATTCCTAAGGATTTTATTCTTTTTGATGCTACTGGAAATAGGATTTTCCCCTTCTCCCCTCCTTTTGAAATTGTGCAAGTTGTCTGTTGCCTATCAACGAACTGCTGCCCTGTGCAGTCAGGATCCTAGACCATTCGTGCTTTCTCAAGGACATCTCTCCTCATCTTCCTTCCTTCCCTTATTAATCCTAACAACTAAAACCATGCTGTGGTATTTCTCATACACACAAAAACCAGATTTCCTTTATATTCTCATACCTAAACTTCAGTCCCATGTCTGTTTCCTTTAATTTCTTTAAACCCAATTTCTAGTTTGTGGGTGACCACATGTCCTTCAAGTCACTCAAATCTGGCTTCCATCTTAACCAGTCTATGACCCTGGCTCATTACAGTCACTGATTACCTTGAGGGTTGCCAAGTCCAATGGCCATGTGTCTGCTGGTTACCATCTCAACCTCTCAGCCGGACTCAATAGTTAACCCTCCCTTTCTTGAAACAGCAGCATTACTTGGCACCCAAGCAATGATATTCTCCAATATAATGATATTCTCCAATACACATTCCCAATGTCCCCACAACCACTCCAGCTATCCTTTCTCAGCTTCTTTCTTAGAGGACTTCAACTCACCCAACTTAGAAATGTACAGTGTCCTCAGGGTTCTATTTCTAATTCTTCTTTCCTCTCCAGTCTCTTCTTCAGTGATTTCACCTATTTTTACGGGGTTAAATATCACTAATCACTGCCAACAGTGACTGCAGCCATGAAATTAAAAGATGCTTGCTCCTTGCAAGGAAAGCTATGACAAATCTAGATGGCGTATTAAAAGAGCAGAGATATTCCTCTGTCAACAAAGGTCCGTATAGTCAAACCTGCCTTTTTTTTCAGTACTCATCTCTGGATATGAGAGTTGGATCACAAAGAATACTTTGGCTGAGTGCCAACAAGTTGATGCTTTAGAATTGTGCTTGAAAAAGGCTCTTCAGAGTCCCTTGAACTGCAAGATCAAACCAGTCAGTCCTAAAGGAAATGAACCCTGAATATTCACTGGAAGGACTGATCCTGACGCTGAAGTTAGAATATTTCACTGGAAAAGACTCTGATGCTGGGAAAGACTAAAGGCAGGAGAAGAAGAAGGTGACAAAAAATGAGATGGCTGGACAGCATCACTGACTCAATGGACACGAGTTTGAGCAAACTCCAGGAGATGGTGAAGGACAGGGAAGCTTGGTGTGCTGCAGTTCATGGGGTCACAAAGAGTCGGACATGACTTAGTAACTGAACAACAAACAACACGGTCATGATCTTTAAATTGACATATCCAAGTCAAATATCTCTGAGTTCCTCAGGACTTGTTAATCCTCTCTGATAAAGACCTACTTAACAATCTAACGGGCTTCTGAGAACTTAAGAAAATTTGACAAAAGAAAATTTCTGAATGCACCATTACCCTTCACCCAAACAAAATAAAAACTCCATCAAAAAAACCCTATTCCTTTCCCAGCCATCCAATAACAGTTACTTGCAGCAACATCCCTGAATTCTTCCCCATTACACTCCATATCCAACCCACTCTCATGTCCTGCTATGTCAACTACCTACACACACCTCAAGAACGTCCACTCCCCGCATCTTCCTGCCACCTCACAATCTAAGTCATCACGCCTCCTACCTGAGTTACTGCGTACCCAGTGGCTGGCCTCCTCTACAAGTAGGGTAACCTCTGACAAATAAAATTCTGATGCTGCCACTCCCCTGAACATGTAAGCTTTCAGTCTTTCGTAATCCAAACTCCTGATCCGTGCGTAAGGCCCTGCAGCACATGGTCCCTGCCATTTCCCCCTCTTGTCCATAATGCTCCAGCTTCCATCGCCTCAAACACACTGCGCTGTTCATGTACTGTTCCATCCCTTACCATGCTCACTCCCTCTATGTGGAACATCTTGTTCACGTTCCGGCACTGCGTCCCCATCTTCTCACAGAGACCTTCCCTTACACCTAAGGAGGTCCCTATAGCCTCCCACGATTCTCTATTTGCACAGTCCTTTTCCTTTTAAACATTACTACAAGTTATAATCCATGAAGTTTAGAATTGTGCTTGAAAAGGCTCTTCAGAGTCCCTTGAACTGCAAGATCAAACCAGTCACGGGCCCTAAAATTCACTGGAAGGACTGATCCTGACGCTGAAGTTAGAATATTTCACTGGAAAAGACTCTGATGCTGGGAAAGACTAAAGGCAGGAGAAGAAGAAGGTGACAAAAAATGAGATGGCTGGACAGCATCACTGACTCAATGGACACGAGTTTGAGCAAACTCCAGGAGATGGTGAAGGACAGGGAAGCTTGGTGTGCTGCAGTTCATGGGGTCACAAAGAGTCGGACATGACTTAGTAACTGAACAACAAACAACACGGTCATGATCTTTAAATTGACATATCCAAGTCAAATATCTCTGAGTTCCTCAGGACTTGTTAATCCTCTCTGATAAAGACCTACTTAACAATCTAACGGGCTTCTGAGAACTTAAGAAAATTTGACAAAAGAAAATTTCTGAATGCACCATTACCCTTCACCCAAACAAAATAAAAACTCCATCAAAAAAACCCTATTCCTTTCCCAGCCATCCAATAACAGTTACTTGCAGCAACATCCCTGAATTCTTCCCCATTACACTCCATATCCAACCCACTCTCATGTCCTGCTATGTCAACTACCTACACACACCTCAAGAACGTCCACTCCCCGCATCTTCCTGCCACCTCACAATCTAAGTCATCACGCCTCCTACCTGAGTTACTGCGTACCCAGTGGCTGGCCTCCTCTACAAGTAGGGTAACCTCTGACAAATAAAATTCTGATGCTGCCACTCCCCTGAACATGTAAGCTTTCAGTCTTTCGTAATCCAAACTCCTGATCCGTGCGTAAGGCCCTGCAGCACATGGTCCCTGCCATTTCCCCCTCTTGTCCATAATGCTCCAGCTTCCATCGCCTCAAACACACTGCGCTGTTCATGTACTGTTCCATCCCTTACCATGCTCACTCCCTCTATGTGGAACATCTTGTTCACGTTCCGGCACTGCGTCCCCATCTTCTCACAGAGACCTTCCCTTACACCTAAGGAGGTCCCTATAGCCTCCCACGATTCTCTATTTGCACAGTCCTTTTCCTTTTAAACATTACTACAAGTTATAATCCATGAAGGCAGGGAAGATTCCTGCGTTTTCACCACTGCATAGACAATCCAAATATAAACAGTAGCCATGAAGATGTACTTACTGAAAATACACAAAACTGATTTAAGAAAGACCTATGTTCAGCTTTCCCAGGTCTGCCTGCTCGTCCTTAAAACTGTCTTAAATTGTAGAGGGCCATAGGACAAGTTTGACTAGGTTGGGGGAAGGCTGGCAACCTCAAGCTATATGCAGATTTTTGTGTAACTAAGTCTTCTAAACAGAAGTCCAACATGTGCACCAGAATCTCAAAGGAATCCACAACCATAGGAGGTTAGAAGGAAACACACAGTCTAATAAATTCTGTCTTCATCATTTAATAAGAACTCAAATTCAACACAGTCAATTCTAAAAACAAAGTGAGGAGATGTGGTTTCTTTTAAGCCTTTTAAGTCCTATACTTTATCAAACTGCAAGAAAATTTAGTATATGGTGTGAACTTAAAAAAGGATTTCTGAACCAACTTGTTATTATCTCCTGATTTTTATGTCAGGCCCATGTATGCAACCCACTAGCCATAAACTCCTCCTCAAATCTCCCAAAGTGTGTAAAAGAAATCGATTCCAGCTTCAAAATAGTGTATCAACTAATCTGAAGTCTGTGTGGCTACTTTCTTAAGGATGTGGCTGAACGGAGTGGCCATTACTATATTGTAACCTCTTTAGGAAACCCAACCCGGAACTTCCCTGGCAGACCTGTGGTTAAAAACCCGAGCTTCCAATGAAGAAGGCATAGATTCGATTCTTGGTTGAGGAATAAAGATCATACATGCTGTGCTATGTGGCCAGAAAAGTATAAAAAATAAATAAAAAACCCAATGCAATCATTTCCATGGTGAGAACTAAAACCCAGGCAGAAAGTAATCTCTTGAGGGGCAGGGCTGGAGCTTAAGTCTCCTGCATTTAGTGCTCCTTACACATCAACTTCTCATATTCTTTCAGAGCTCTGTCAAATGCCCAGCTTGAATTCTCAAGTTATTAAGAGTCTAACACTGGGCTATTGGCTAAAAAAAAAAAGAAAGAAAGAAAAAGAATAAAAGTCTGCTATGATATATAAAAAAATGTAAGTAAATATGATACTTCAGAAAGCCATTAAGTGTGAGCTCTTTCACAAGTACTATGTTTTTCAACTGTGTAAAGCGTCTGTTTAAGGTAAGATTATTTTTATAGTTTGTTATAATTATTTAGTGATTACAAATAAGAACAAATACTCCTCCAGAACAAACCTGACATTTATTATAACTTTCAATGCATAAATTAAACTCTTCATTTTAATCTTATCACTAGTGAGTAGATCATATAATGAACAAATTTCAAAAGACAAGACAAAATGGTTTGTTTCATTGTTATCACTTTTCCCCCATTAAACTATGTTACTCAAATAGTCTACCAAGATACTACTCAACACAAATGAACTAAAAGATTTTCTCAGACTCATTAATGGGTATATTACTTATAATCTTCAATAAAAGAACAAATTAGTACTGGGACATTTTATCAAGCTATTATTCATTCAAAGTCTATATGAAGGGCTTCCCCTGGTGGTCCAGTGGGTAAGGACACCACCTTGCAGTGCAAGGGGCGCCAGTTCGATCCCTGGCCTGGGAAGATCCCACATGCCGCGGAGCGGCTGGACTGATGTGTCCCATTAACGAGCTGGAGCTCTGGGGCGCACGCGCCCAGAGCCAGCGCTCTGAGACGACAGAGGCCACCGCGATGGGAGGCCCACAGGAGCCAAAGAACAAAGACGGATGAAAATAGATAAATGAAAGACCAATAGAAGTGGCCCGCCCGTCCCCCTCCCTCCCCACCTCACCCCCAAAAGATAAATAAATAAAATAAATGTTTGAAAAAAAAAAAGTCTATATGAAGTCTTAAAAACATTTTCCAAAGTAGAAGTTTTAAGTAAATGCTGTGCTATGTGGCCAGAAAAGTATAAAAAATAAATAAAAAACCCAATGCAATCATTTCCATGGTGAGAACTAAAACCCAGGCAGAAAGTAATCTCTTGAGGGGCAGGGCTGGAGCTTAAGTCTCCTGCATTTAGTGCTCCTTACACATCAACTTCTCATATTCTTTCAGAGCTCTGTCAAATGCCCAGCTTGAATTCTCAAGTTATTAAGAGTCTAACACTGGGCTATTGGCTAAAAAAAAGAAAGAAAGAAAAAGAATAAAAGTCTGCTATGATATATAAAAAAATGTAAGTAAATATGATACTTCAGAAAGCCATTAAGTGTGAGCTCTTTCACAAGTACTATGTTTTTCAACTGTGTAAAGCGTCTGTTTAAGGTAAGATTATTTTTATAGTTTGTTATAATTATTTAGTGATTACAAATAAGAACAAATACTCCTCCAGAACAAACCTGACATTTATTATAACTTTCAATGCATAAATTAAACTCTTCATTTTAATCTTATCACTAGTGAGTAGATCATATAATGAACAAATTTCAAAAGACAAGACAAAATGGTTTGTTTCATTGTTATCACTTTTCCCCCATTAAACTATGTTACTCAAATAGTCTACCAAGATACTACTCAACACAAATGAACTAAAAGATTTTCTCAGACTCATTAATGGGTATATTACTTATAATCTTCAATAAAAGAACAAATTAGTACTGGGACATTTTATCAAGCTATTATTCATTCAAAGTCTATATGAAGGGCTTCCCCTGGTGGTCCAGTGGGTAAGGACACCACCTTGCAGTGCAAGGGGCGCCAGTTCGATCCCTGGCCTGGGAAGATCCCACATGCCGCGGAGCGGCTGGACTGATGTGTCCCATTAACGAGCTGGAGCTCTGGGGCGCACGCGCCCAGAGCCAGCGCTCTGAGACGACAGAGGCCACCGCGATGGGAGGCCCACAGGAGCCAAAGAACAAAGACGGATGAAAATAGATAAATGAAAGACCAATAGAAGTGGCCCGCCCGTCCCCCTCCCTCCCCACCTCACCCCCCAAAAGATAAATAAATAAAATAAATGTTTGAAAAAAAAAAAGTCTATATGAAGTCTTAAAAACATTTTCCAAAGTAGAAGTTTTAAGTAAATGCTAGACAAACATACTGGTCAGTGTGGTAAATAGCATACCTTCCCTAATGTTTAAAAATTAAAGATTATTTTTAAGCCACTGAATATTTTCATGCTCAGCAGACAGCAAAATTCCTCATGATTAATTCTATGTGCCAGACTTTTCTCTGCCTAGTCTTGTTCCTCTCCTGTGTGGATCTTAATTCTATGAAGCTCTAGCTCATTCACTTTATCAATTAACACATTGCCTCCCCAAACAAACCCTTAAAATCAGAACAAGTTTTACTCTGGTTTCCCAAACAAGTATAATGAACATTCTTCAAGATGTGTGTGTGTGTGTGTGTGTTTCTGGCTGAGCCTGGTCTTCGCTGCTGTGCAGGGCTTTTTCTAGCCTCCTCAAGCGGGGGCTATTCTCTAGTTACGTAGGTGCTTCTCACTGCGGTGCCTTCTCTTGTTGCAGAGCCTGGGCTCTAGGTGTTCAGACTTCAGTAGTTGCAGCACATGGGCTCAGCAGTTGTGGCTCGCAGGCTTTAGAGCTCAGGCTCATTAAGTTGTGGTGCACAGGCCACGTTCCTCCACGATATTTGGATCTCTCCAAATCACAGACTGAACCCACAACTCCTGCACTGGCAAGCGGATTCTTACCCACTTGATCACTAGAGAAGTCTAGCACAGTGTAGCAAGGTGAAACTCAGGATACCAACTACATGAATCTTTCTCGTTCTCTGAAGTGAGTATGTTTCCAGGCATCATCAGACATAAAAATATTTATTTTGCAAAGGAAGACATCCACATATAACTCAAAATCACATCATGTAATATCTCTACTCTTTGTAAGAACTAAGGGCAAACCAAACACATGAACAGCAAAAAGAAAGAACTGAGAGGTGGCAAGAAATCATGATAAAGGAGAGGTCCTCTCTGCACTAACTAGTTATTCAACACTTCCCTGTCTATCAAGGCCCTAGTTAATAAACTAGAATAATACTCTCTTCACAGGGTTGTTGCAAGGATCAAATGAGTTCCTGCATGAAAATGCCCTGCCCAGTAAAAGAACATAACAGCCACTCAATAAATGCCAGTTCCTTCCTCCTTTCTTCTGGGCCCTCTCTTTGTTCTCTGTACTCATTCCCCAGATGACTCAGTCTTCTCATGACTTCTATGAACAAATGCCGAAAACTGCCATGGTCATCAGAGCCCTGATGTGTAAAAATGCATGCCTGCAGTGTGAGAGCTGTCTGGCCTCCACCTCCAAGATACTCAGGTACCTGAGAAGGGTAGAGGAGAGGACTCCAAACACACGAATTGCACTGTGAGCACCAGCGCGCAGGGTGGACATTCGCACATTGCCAGGTCTCCTGGAGGGCTGCACAGGCATCTCAAAACGCCTGAAAACAAACTCCTCGTTCTCTCTTCAAAAACCAGGCCCTCTTCCTGCCCCTTCTGTAACTATGAGTGGTTTGCTACAGAGAACAACCCTTGATCTACTCTTCGCTCATCAAGATATCACCAGCTGGGGCTTCCCCTGGTGGTCCAGTGGGTAAGGACACCGCCTTGCAGTGCAAGGGGCGCCAGTTCAATCCCTGGCCTGGGAAGATCCCACGTGCCACGGAGCGGCTGGACTGATGTGTCCAATTACCGAGCCAGAGCTCTGGAGCGCATGCGCCCAGAGCCAGCGCTCTGCAACGACAGACGCCACCGCGATGGGAGGCCCACAGGAGCCAAAGAACAAAGACGGATGAACATAGAGAAACGAAAGACCAATAGAAGTGGCCCGCCCGCTCCCTTCCCTCCCCAACCCGACCCCCACCCAAAATAAATAAATAAATAAATCTTTAAAAAAAAAAAAAAAAAAGATATCACCAGCTAACCCAGGTCCATCAAGTCTGCCTTCATCATTTCTACTGTACTTTCAGCCTCATTTTCTGTTACCACCAGAGTCCAGATCAAGTTTTCTAAATCTCGGCACTTCCGTCATTTTGAGCCAGATGACTCTGTGATGGGGGCTGTCCTGCGCACGGCAGGCTGTTGACTAGCACTCCCGCCTCTACTAGAAGCCAGCAGAACTGCTCGCCTCTACTAGAAGCCAGCAGAACTGCTCCCTCGCTCTGAATCATGACAAACAAAAGTGTCTCCCTAGTGTCTTTGGAGGGGCAGGGTCACCTTCCCCTTAGGCTCCCCCATTCTCACAGTTAGATCCATGGCCTGTTCCTCATCACTTCATTTACATGCTGCATAACGTCAATAAATGCCAGTTCCTTCCTCCTTTCTTCTGGGCCTCTTTGTTATCTGTACTCATTCCCCAGATGACTCAGTCTTCTCATGACTTCTATGAACAAATGCCGAAAACTGCCATGGTCATCAGAGCCCTGATGTGTAAAAATGCATGCCTGCAGTGTGAGAGCTGTCTGGCCTCCACCTCCAAGATACTCAGGTACCTGAGAAGGGTAGAGGAGAGGACTCCAAACACACGAATTGCACTGTGAGCACCAGCGCGCAGGGTGGACATTCGCACATTGCCAGGTCTCCTGGAGGGCTGCACAGGCATCTCAAAACGCCTGAAAACAAACTCCTCGTTCTCTCTTCAAAAACCAGGCCCTCTTCCTGCCCCTTCTGTAACTATGAGTGGTTTGCTACAGAGAACAACCCTTGATCTACTCTTCGCTCATCAAGATATCACCAGCTGGGGCTTCCCCTGGTGGTCCAGTGGGTAAGGACACCGCCTTGCAGTGCAAGGGGCGCCAGTTCAATCCCTGGCCTGGGAAGATCCCACGTGCCACGGAGCGGCTGGACTGATGTGTCCAATTACCGAGCCAGAGCTCTGGAGCGCATGCGCCCAGAGCCAGCGCTCTGCAACGACAGACGCCACCGCGATGGGAGGCCCACAGGAGCCAAAGAACAAAGACGGATGAACATAGAGAAACGAAAGACCAATAGAAGTGGCCCGCCCGCTCCCTTCCCTCCCCAACCCGACCCCCACCCAAAATAAATAAATAAATAAATCTTTAAAAAAAAAAAAAAAAAAGATATCACCAGCTAACCCAGGTCCATCAAGTCTGCCTTCATCATTTCTACTGTACTTTCAGCCTCATTTTCTGTTACCACCAGAGTCCAGATCAAGTTTTCTAAATCTCGGCACTTCCGTCATTTTGAGCCAGATGACTCTGTGATGGGGGCTGTCCTGCGCACGGCAGGCTGTTGACTAGCACTCCCGCCTCTACTAGAAGCCAGCAGAACTGCTCGCCTCTACTAGAAGCCAGCAGAACTGCTCCCTCGCTCTGAATCATGACAAACAAAAGTGTCTCCCTAGTGTCTTTGGAGGGGCAGGGTCACCTTCCCCTTAGGCTCCCCCATTCTCACAGTTAGATCCATGGCCTGTTCCTCATCACTTCATTTACATACAAAAGAATCAATCCCCAGTTTCTTCCCTCTTCCTCCAGTTGCTCTGGTCTCCTAAATGCCTCCTAAGTGTGTTAACAGCTCAGTCATGTACGACTCTATGAAGCTCTAGAGCCCGCCAGGCTTCTCCGTCCATGGAATTCTCCAGGAAAGAATACTGGAGTGGGTAGTTATTCCCTTCTCAAGTGCATCGTCCCGACCCAGAGATGGAACCCAGGTCTCCTGCATTGCAGGAAGGTTCTTTACTGCCTGAGCCACCAAAAATGCCTCCTAAAGTCCAGCTTTTATGAGTCAGTTCTCTTAAATCTGCAGCTCCCTGCCACCTTCACAAGTAGTTCAAAGCTCTCCACCCAGTTTTGAACATTATCCTACAAAACACCTCACACCGTGGCTACCAGCAGCCCTTCAATAACACAGACCTGTTCATCCAGCCCGTGCTTTTCTGCTCTACTGCAGTCACCCGCATTTGGGTGCCTGGTATCCAGCATCCACTGCTCGAGCTTTGTTCCCTAGTCTCTGCTCTCTGTCACTCAAGGTTGAAAACTAGCAGTGAGTCTCCACCGCCTCCTAAAATATGAAACTGGCCTGTTCTTCAGACTCTTCCTAATGTGGTCTATAGTGCCAGTATCCCCAAAGCATACTACAGCGTTGGTAAAGCCTACCTGCTAGTCCCAGCAGAAGCTCCCCTCTCACACTGTCTACCTCTGGCCATGTTTTATCTCGGCCTGGAAGTCCTCTTCATCCCTCCACACTACTGCAAGGTCCACCTGAATTATGTCAAGAGGCCTTTTCTGGTCATACCCTCCTTTATCCAGGTCATGGTATTCAGACCGCTTTATGTTACACGTTCATTCCTGTAGCTTACAAGGTCCTTGGGAACTTCTCACTCCTGCTGTGATGCCCTGCAACACCACATCCAGTGCTAAGTAAACAAGTCAACATTACATGTGAGTTGCCTCAAATGTTTCCAACCTAGGAAGCAAGGGAGGACTGTTTTCTCACAATCCTAAGCTTCCATTAGGGAATTAAGTCTACATTCCTCTTCTGTGTCACAATTCTATTTCCTGGGCCAATTTTTAAGTAAATTTCCTTTAAAATACTCAGAAAGCTGTAAGAATTCTGCTTTTGGGAGTTCCTCCAGTTTCCAACTTATTAATATAACTGAAATCTGAATATGTACACTATTTAAGTTCTCCATAAAAAAGGCAATCGAAATTTATTTTTGAGTGTTAATAAAATTGAGCATGACATGAAAATAAGCTGAATTAGACTAAACACATTTGAAGCAAAGGTTAATTAAGCCTAATTTGTGTCTCAAATAATACAATGTCCTAAATAAAGTCTGCATGCACCCTTAAAAATATGAATGTCGGGAATTCAGTTTTCCCCACCACAAAGAAAATGGAAGGTTTCCCCCTTAATTTGTTTTTTAATGACCGGAAAGTATTTCTTCATAAAAAGAGCAAAATCATTAGTGAGCATGTTCCAACTAGAGGTATCCTTGAAAGTCTAACTCCAAAGCCATATGGGGTGCATACAGTCAACCCCCGGTCAGCAACTACAGGCCCTGTTTGTATGCCCCTGAACTAAGAATGATTCTTTACACTTTTTAAAAGACTGTAAGAACAAAAACAAAGAATATACATACAGAGGCTGTATGTGGCCAGCGGCGCCTAAAATGTTTACTTTGTCTCTTGAGCAAAACCAACCTGAGACTCCCAGCTGCTGGTATGTAAGACGCCCAACTTCGCCTCCCAAAATTTTTAACAAGCACATAAAACAGACAAGATTATGCAAAAAGAATTCATTTAATTTAGTCATAATTAATGCACAGACAACTTCTAAAAGAGAGGCCAGTGTGGACATTTTTATATGTCCCCAGTATGTTGGTCAGAAGGAAGTGACCTTCATTCTAAGCACACTTTTGGCTTGAAGAGTTTAAAGTGCCTGGCCCAAAGTCATACTGAGAGTTAACAGAGTGGGGTCAAGGGCCCAGGCCTGAAAACTCCTGATTCAGTGCTGTTTGCAATAGCCTGCATCATACCTATGCACAGGGCCGTACGTTTTTGAGATGTGGATAACTGGCCTGGATCATCATAAAGAGAAAAATATAAGATCTGTTTCTGATCTGCTGTTTAGACACTCTTGCTATTAGCTATGAATCATGAGACCTAGAGTAACATCAATGTTCACCACATACATTAGATAAGACAGAGAAAGTTTAAAACTTACTCTGCTCCCTTCTCTAGGGCATTGAGGTAAACATGCACCTTTTGACTTCCAGTTGCTCAACACTTATCTCCCACCCAAATCCACCAAATGCTATCGAATGCCAATCGCCCAACTATCCAGTTCAGACGAGTCACGCATCCTTATAAAGTTCTTTTCATACCTACTTGCAAAATATTAGTTAAAAGTTCAAACTTTTTAATCTCCTTAAGAATTCAGCTTCCTTAAAGAAAAAAAAAAAAAAAAGGAGATCCCAGGATCAAGGATTCAAAAACATGGTAACTATCCAAGACTTTCCATCTGAAGTTGCTCTTCCAGGCTTGAAAAATACAGATTCTGAGGGGCAGGAGAGAGATACAAGTCTTATGCTCTGCAGAGATAATACAGAGATCTGCCCTCCACCCCCCACGGTCTCTGTGCCTGACTTTTGTCCTCGAAAAGCGGCCCCCTCCCCCTCGCCAGTCCCGGCCGCCCGGGCACCTGCGGCCCCGGCCCGCAGCGGAGGAGCCCGGGGAAAGCTGCCCGCCGCCGGCCCTGGGCGAAACGACGCCCACTCCCACTCCGCGGAAGCGGGCGCCGGGAGGCCCGAGCCGCGGGGAAGCGACCCCCGGGCGGCCGGCCGACCCCCGGACGCGGCGAGCAGGGAGGGCGGCGGCGTTACCTGGAGGACCACGTCGTTGGGGAGCTGCGCGGCCCGGAACAGCTCCAGCACCCGCCCGTTGGCCGACACCTTCTTGGTGCTGTCGATGTCGCAGTAGGAGAAGAGATCCGAGTAGTATTTCTGCTCCGCATCGCTCAGCGTTAAACCTTCCATCTTCGCCTCCGCTCGCGGCCACCCCGCCCCGCATGCAACACCCGGGGCCCGGACCCGCGACCCCGGGGCAGCGGGGGCTGCGCGCCGCCCGGCCTCCTTCTCCTCGCCCCCCGAAGCGGCGCGGAGCCCCGGCCTCAGCGCGCGGGGGGCGTCGGAGCTGCAGGGCCGGGAGGTGGCGGGGAAGGGGGCCCGGCTGGGCTCGGCGCGCCGCCGCCGACGAGGCCCCGCGCGGTCCCGGGCTCGGCGCGGCGCGCGGCGCGCGGCTCCGGCTCCGCCTCGGCGGCCGCGGGGAGAGCGCGAGGAAGGGGGCGGGGGCCGCGAGGCCCGGGCTGCCTCCGCCGCCGCCCCCGCCACGGGTTCGAGTCTCCCCGGCTCCCCGCCGCTTCCCCCCCAAACTTCCCGCCTCGCCTCCCTCTTCCGTCCACGCCCCCGGAGCGGCAGCACTTCGCGGAAAAGTTGTGAGGCTTCTCGTCTAAAGTTTCGGGGGTTCAGGGCTCAGTGCGGCCGCCGCTCCGCCTCCCTGCGCCGCCATTTACGGCGCCCCGGCCCGGCCCCCGACGCGACCGCAGCAACACTGACAGCGGCGGCCGCGCTCCAGACCCGGATGTGAGGCCGGGAGGAGAGAGCGCGAGAGGGAGAGAGAAACACCCACCGGGCTGGCTCGGCCGCTCCCGGGAGAGGGGGCCGCAGCGCCCCCTGGCGGCCGGAGCTCCGCGGCGGAGGGCCGAGCTGCTCTCGGCGCCGGGCGGGAGGAGGTGGGACCCCCGGGAGGCACGATCGGGGGTGGGGAACACCCTGCAGCGCGTCCGGAGACCCTGGATACTGGCTGCAGTTTGGATTGTCTCAAAGCTCTGGCACTGATCGGTGAATAAACATTGAGTGAAAGGGAAACATTGTTCAGGTTCTTCTTATTACCCCTTGTACTGTTTTGAGGTCAGAAGTTACTGAGGATTATTTCAGTATTTCTGTGCACTCTGAAGGTGCACAGGCAACCAACCCATCAGAGAATTCTCATCCTACAAACACGAGTCACTGGGACCCAACTCCCACTCTGGCTCCAAGCCATGTTTACCTGGGAAACAAAACTGGTGAATAGACAAAAGCTGGCAAAGTTGATCTCTTTATACAAGGTCGTTCTGGTCACCAGGAATTTAGGGCTATAAATATATACCATCGGCTCTATAAACCTGTTGAGACTCTGGGCAGACCACAGAGGCTCGCTCTGGCGATCCCGAATTTCCTCCTTTATGAAAATCACGTGGTTGCACTGTTCTGCATGTACCTGAGAGATGTTTCTCGAGATGTCTCAAGTAGAACATCTTAAGAGTTTAACATTCGCAAATAGGAAATAGTTCAAAAACAGCAGCTAGGGCAGAATTATACTTTTTTTTTTTTTTAGTTTGGGTTTTATTTTGTCGGCTACACGTCACTCCCCAGAGTACGGATCTTACCAATGATTCCTGAAAGGCAAGTACTACAGGTTTAAAACACTTTATCTGGAATTCCTAAATTCAAAGGCACTGAAGACCCAAAGGTCTTTTGGTAACCCTTTGTCAGCAAAACCTGCCCTACGTCATTCGGAGGCAAAATCTTAACTCCCGAGGCTATTTATAGTCTTTATACATGCTGCTTAGCGTCACTATTTATTCATTTTTCACCAGACTTTCATGGAATGTTAATATACACACAGTTGTAGGCACTGTATTATCTTTCTTATTTTAAATAGAAAAAAGAGGGATTGTGGAACCGTATTTGTATAGTAGCACTTTATATACTTACCGACATAACATGTTATTAATCTCAAGTTTCTCTATTTCTGAAACTTTGATGAACTTTTTCACCGCAATACCTCACAGCTACTATAGGACACCTACCAGAGGCAAAGACCCACAGATGTCCTATCTTACCGGCTGCAGTTTGGATTGTCTCAAAGCTCTGGCACTGATCGGTGAATAAACATTGAGTGAAAGGGAAACATTGTTCAGGTTCTTCTTATTACCCCTTGTACTGTTTTGAGGTCAGAAGTTACTGAGGATTATTTCAGTATTTCTGTGCACTCTGAAGGTGCACAGGCAACCAACCCATCAGAGAATTCTCATCCTACAAACACGAGTCACTGGGACCCAACTCCCACTCTGGCTCCAAGCCATGTTTACCTGGGAAACAAAACTGGTGAATAGACAAAAGCTGGCAAAGTTGATCTCTTTATACAAGGTCGTTCTGGTCACCAGGAATTTAGGGCTATAAATATATACCATCGGCTCTATAAACCTGTTGAGACTCTGGGCAGACCACAGAGGCTCGCTCTGGCGATCCCGAATTTCCTCCTTTATGAAAATCACGTGGTTGCACTGTTCTGCATGTACCTGAGAGATGTTTCTCGAGATGTCTCAAGTAGAACATCTTAAGAGTTTAACATTCGCAAATAGGAAATAGTTCAAAAACAGCAGCTAGGGCAGAATTATACTTTTTTTTTTTTTTAGTTTGGGTTTTATTTTGTCGGCTACACGTCACTCCCCAGAGTACGGATCTTACCAATGATTCCTGAAAGGCAAGTACTACAGGTTTAAAACACTTTATCTGGAATTCCTAAATTCAAAGGCACTGAAGACCCAAAGGTCTTTTGGTAACCCTTTGTCAGCAAAACCTGCCCTACGTCATTCGGAGGCAAAATCTTAACTCCCGAGGCTATTTATAGTCTTTATACATGCTGCTTAGCGTCACTATTTATTCATTTTTCACCAGACTTTCATGGAATGTTAATATACACACAGTTGTAGGCACTGTATTATCTTTCTTATTTTAAATAGAAAAAAGAGGGATTGTGGAACCGTATTTGTATAGTAGCACTTTATATACTTACCGACATAACATGTTATTAATCTCAAGTTTCTCTATTTCTGAAACTTTGATGAACTTTTTCACCGCAATACCTCACAGCTACTATAGGACACCTACCAGAGGCAAAGACCCACAGATGTCCTATCTTTCAAAGGTGTACAAGGGAGGAGCATATGAAGTAGGAATAGGCTCATGATCATCTTCACCATCGTTTTCTCCATCACCTTTCCTAGTCTGAAGTGCTTTCCTGCCCCAGGGCCTTTGCTCCTGCCACCTGAAATACGCTTCCCATAAGCCTTTGCATGGCTTGTTCTCTCACACCTCCGCCCTGTACACGTATGACCTCCTCAGAGACCTCCCTAAACACCTGATCTAAAATTCCCCTGTTATGGACACCTGGAGACATGTTCATTTCTGACAAAAATTAAGAAAGATATCCAGGCTGAGCAGACAAATGTCTCCTCACACTAAGGATAAGCATTGCCTGCAAGCCTCGCCTCTCTGAGACCAATACAGAGCACAAAGGTTCTTCCTCTTAACCGCTTTTAATGCTAATGAAACACTTTACAAACTCGGAATGCCCTTTGTAACTTAAGAATTGTAAGAATGTTTCTCCTCAAGAGCAAAGGTGTTGGTGGAGGAGCAAAGGGCTCCGGTGATGACCTCTTTTGCATCTCTAGAGAGACAAAAAGCTTCTTCATGATTATTAATTAGCTTGAGATTTCTAGTTGGAAAAAATATAAAAGGGTTGGGGTAGGATTGGGCGTTAGCCTCGCCCACGGAGATCGGCTGAGCCCGATGGGGTCGAGACTCTCCAGCTCTGGGGTAAGAATATCTGTTTACATTTTGATTGAAAAAGGCACTGAAGACCCAAAGGTCTTTTGGTAACCCTTTGTCAGCAAAACCTGCCCTACGTCATTCGGAGGCAAAATCTTAACTCGAGGCTATTTATAGTCTTTATACATGCTGCTTAGCGTCACTATTTATTCATTTTTCACCAGACTTTCATGGAATGTTAATATACACACAGTTGTAGGCACTGTATTATCTTTCTTATTTTAAATAGAAAAAAGAGGGATTGTGGAACCGTATTTGTATAGTAGCACTTTATATACTTACCGACATAACATGTTATTAATCTCAAGTTTCTCTATTTCTGAAACTTTGATGAACTTTTTCACCGCAATACCTCACAGCTACTATAGGACACCTACCAGAGGCAAAGACCCACAGATGTCCTATCTTTCAAAGGTGTACAAGGGAGGAGCATATGAAGTAGGAATAGGCTCATGATCATCTTCACCATCGTTTTCTCCATCACCTTTCCTAGTCTGAAGTGCTTTCCTGCCCCAGGGCCTTTGCTCCTGCCACCTGAAATACGCTTCCCATAAGCCTTTGCATGGCTTGTTCTCTCACACCTCCGCCCTGTACACGTATGACCTCCTCAGAGACCTCCCTAAACACCTGATCTAAAATTCCCCTGTTATGGACACCTGGAGACATGTTCATTTCTGACAAAAATTAAGAAAGATATCCAGGCTGAGCAGACAAATGTCTCCTCACACTAAGGATAAGCATTGCCTGCAAGCCTCGCCTCTCTGAGACCAATACAGAGCACAAAGGTTCTTCCTCTTAACCGCTTTTAATGCTAATGAAACACTTTACAAACTCGGAATGCCCTTTGTAACTTAAGAATTGTAAGAATGTTTCTCCTCAAGAGCAAAGGTGTTGGTGGAGGAGCAAAGGGCTCCGGTGATGACCTCTTTTGCATCTCTAGAGAGACAAAAAGCTTCTTCATGATTATTAATTAGCTTGAGATTTCTAGTTGGAAAAAATATAAAAGGGTTGGGGTAGGATTGGGCGTTAGCCTCGCCCACGGAGATCGGCTGAGCCCGATGGGGTCGAGACTCTCCAGCTCTGGGGTAAGAATATCTGTTTACATTTGATTGAGTTCTGATTATTTCTGATTACTGGTGCTTGCCTTTATTTGATGATGAATAAACCCACTCTTGGTTTGACAATACTTGAGACCACGATACTTTATTGTCAAGGTCCGAGGCTCACACCCTGAGGGGACCACGCCGTGTTCACGGAAAAGTCTCTGAGCTATTTAACATAGTTTCTCTTAGCGAGAACTAGTGAGAATAGTCATCAGAGTAAGCTCGGAACACGGTACCCATGACACCCCCACCCCTCCAGTGGTTAAGAAGCCCCCTGGCAATGCAGGGAACACGGGTTTGATCCCTGGTCAAGGAAGATTCCACATGCCGAGGAGCAAATAAACCCCTGCACTGCAACTGCTGAAACCTAGAGCCCTGTCCTCCACAACAAGAGAAGTCCCACTCGCTGAAACAAGAGAAAATCCACACACAGCAAGGAAGACCCAGCACAGCCATAAATAAATCAAACAGACCCCCTACCATGCTCTATCCCTTTAACGGAATCATTTTTCTTTATAGCACTTTTCACTACCTGACTTTAACATATATATTTGTCTACATTTTTAGAATTTACACCTGACATACAATCTTTGTATCGTGGTGGGGGAAGTCCTGAACATTAGTACTTGTAGGGAGCACTGTATCTGTGCAAAAGTTCCTCCACACACACCACACTCAAAAACCAGAAAGGCTTGCCGAAGCAGGAGACCTTTTCCAGCCCCAGCCAGATCCTGGGCCGACCTCTTGTTGGAGTGTTTGACAGTTTCACAAATGAAAGGATTTTTCTCTGTATCTGTTACTTACATTTATATTTTCAGGTACAAATCGGGATAAAGAAGATGTACCAAATAGGCCCTTTGAGGCCAAGTCTAAATTCTTTTCTATACGTTTCTAGACATATCAATTTTACAAAGTCACACCATTGAGCAAAAGTTGGGGTAGGATTGGGCGTTGAGCCTTTTCCCGGCCTTCTTCATGATTATTAATTAGCTTGAGATTTCTAGTTGGAAAAAATATAAAAGGGTTGGGGTAGGATTGGGCGTTAGCCTCGCCCACGGAGATCGGCTGAGCCCGATGGGGTCGAGACTCTCCAGCTCTGGGGTAAGAATATCTGTTTACATTTGATTGAGTTCTGATTATTTCTGATTACTGGTGCTTGCCTTTATTTGATGATGAATAAACCCACTCTTGGTTTGACAATACTTGAGACCACGATACTTTATTGTCAAGGTCCGAGGCTCACACCCTGAGGGGACCACGCCGTGTTCACGGAAAAGTCTCTGAGCTATTTAACATAGTTTCTCTTAGCGAGAACTAGTGAGAATAGTCATCAGAGTAAGCTCGGAACACGGTACCCATGACACCCCCACCCCTCCAGTGGTTAAGAAGCCCCCTGGCAATGCAGGGAACACGGGTTTGATCCCTGGTCAAGGAAGATTCCACATGCCGAGGAGCAAAAAAACCCCTGCACTGCAACTGCTGAAACCTAGAGCCCTGTCCTCCACAACAAGAGAAGTCCCACTCGCTGAAACAAGAGAAAATCCACACACAGCAAGGAAGACCCAGCACAGCCATAAATAAATCAAACAGACCCCCTACCATGCTCTATCCCTTTAACGGAATCATTTTTCTTTATAGCACTTTTCACTACCTGACTTTAACATATATATTTGTCTACATTTTTAGAATTTACACCTGACATACAATCTTTGTATCGTGGTGGGGGAAGTCCTGAACATTAGTACTTGTAGGGAGCACTGTATCTGTGCAAAAGTTCCTCCACACACACACCACACTCAAAAAACCAGAAAGGCTTGCACGAAGCAGGGAGACCTTTTCCAGCCCCAGCCAGATCCTGGGCCGACCTCTTGTTGGAGTGTTTGACAGTTTCACAAATGAAAGGATTTTTCTCTGTATCTGTTACTTACATTTATATTTTCAGGTACAAATCGGGATAAAGAAGATGTACCAAATAGGCCCTTTGAGGCCAAGTCTAAATTCTTTTCTATACGTTTCTAGACATATCAATTTTACAAAGTCACACCATGAGTAAGTTTTTTAAAACAGCTGTTCTATAGTATATAGCTACAAATTTAGATTGGTCTTCAGGTAAGAACAATGTATTCTGAGCTGCTGACCGCAGGGAGTATAGGCTGGCCTTTTGAAGGTGCAGCTGATGCATCAGCGTGGAGATGATACTCTGTGAAGATGGGACTCTATACTCTAGGACGTGGTAGCACCCTAAATTAACCATCCTGTATGTTACTCTGTCTCCAATAGGTTGACTATATGGGACAAAGAACCAGAGGATGGAAGTAAAACTAGCCCCACTTCACTTGAGGGAGTTTCCCATCCCCTCAATCCTAGATTTTAAGCATTGGAAAATCCTAGTTCTTACACAGGATTGTTTCTGTTAGGAGGCTTATTATTACTCCCATTAAACTTTACACCACAAATGAGGTTCTGTCTCTTGGGTCTCCTTGTGTCGATAGATGAGTACAAAAGAATAGAAGAATCAACATACTGAAGGGCAATTGAACCAACTCAAACACCCACACACTTCTGCTCCTATTAAGTGACTTAGTGCTTACCAACCTGTAGCACTGAATATTGTAATTGTTATAATTGGATTAAATATGACATAAATTAATTAGGAAAACAGAAAGATCATTTTCTTTCTACGGAAACCAAGAACGATACTTTGAAGAGACATGATGATGGCAAGTTGCTAAGAAACATGGCTGTTCAATTAGCTGAGGACTCATGAGAAAAGATTTAGAACTGCAAAAAACATCACCATATCTACGGGTTGGGCACACAGGATATTGATGTGTGCTTCTTGTTTGATTGACTGATGTGGTGCTTGGAATGGAACGTAATTTCTTACCTGTAATCAGAAGTTCTTTTTTTTTAATTTTTGAAAAATTGATTATTTTTGTAAAAATATACATACTTGCGGTAAAATATTAACTCAGAAAAAATTACCCAAAATTCTCCCATCAACATGCTGCCTCTTGGTTGAATATTTTTCATGACATCGTTTACTTAAGATTCACACAAAAAGAGGCATACATTATCAAGTAAGAGGATATATTTTATATAATATATATATACATCAGCTATTTTATATATATTGTGCTATATGTACATATTACATATATGTAATTTAAAAATCAATGGATGCATTATTTACTGCTATATATTACTACTGAAACATATATTCCATTATATTTAATATCATGTGCATACTTCTTTGTAATATCTTTCATAGCAGATCTTTTCACTGAACTATAGACTGTACGTGGTCCCAAACAGTATGATACTCTGTGAAGATGGGACTCTATACTCTAGGACGTGGTAGCACCCTAAATTAACCATCCTGTATGTTACTCTGTCTCCAATAGGTTGACTATATGGGACAAAGAACCAGAGGATGGAAGTAAAACTAGCCCCACTTCACTTGAGGGAGTTTCCCATCCCCTCAATCCTAGATTTTAAGCATTGGAAAATCCTAGTTCTTACACAGGATTGTTTCTGTTAGGAGGCTTATTATTACTCCCATTAAACTTTACACCACAAATGAGGTTCTGTCTCTTGGGTCTCCTTGTGTCGATAGATGAGTACAAAAGAATAGAAGAATCAACATACTGAAGGGCAATTGAACCAACTCAAACACCCACACACTTCTGCTCCTATTAAGTGACTTAGTGCTTACCAACCTGTAGCACTGAATATTGTAATTGTTATAATTGGATTAAATATGACATAAATTAATTAGGAAAACAGAAAGATCATTTTTCTTTCTATGGAAACCAAGAACGATACTTTGAAGAGACATGATGATGGCAAGTTGCTAAGAAACATGGCTGTTCAATTAGCTGAGGACTCATGAGAAAAGATTTAGAACTGCAAAAAACATCACCATATCTACGGGTTGGGCACACAGGATATTGATGTGTGCTTCTTGTTTGATTGACTGATGTGGTGCTTGGAATGGAACGTAATTTCTTACCTGTAATCAGAAGTTCTTTTTTTTTAATTTTTGAAAAATTGATTATTTTTGTAAAAATATACATACTTGCGGTAAAATATTAACTCAGAAAAAATTACCCAAAATTCTCCCATCAACATGCTGCCTCTTGGTTGAATATTTTTCATGACATCGTTTACTTAAGATTCACACAAAAAGAGGCATACATTATCAAGTAAGAGGATATATTTTATATAATATATATATACATCAGCTATTTTATATATATTGTGCTATATGTACATATTACATATATGTAATTTAAAAATCAATGGATGCATTATTTACTGCTATATATTACTACTGAAACATATATTCCATTATATTTAATATCATGTGCATACTTCTTTGTAATATCTTTCATAGCAGATCTTTTTCACTGAACTATAGACTGTACGTGTAAAGGAGTTATCCTTTTTTTTCTCCCAAACAGTATGAATCTTACTGATTTCTTCGGTGTGCTCAGTTACTCAATCATATCTGAGTCTTTGTGACCCCATGAACTGTAGCCCAGCAGGCCCCTCTGCCCACGGGATTTTCCAGACAAGAATACTGGACTGGGGAGCCATTTCCTTCTTCTTCTGGAGTCATCAATATAAATCAGGCTAAATTAAAAAACCACAACTATATTCTCCAGAAACCACATGAGGCAATCTTATATTGTCTTACCAATGGGATCTATTTTCATTGCCTAACTGAGAGAGAATCATCAAATGATTATAACTTTTTTTTAGATGTTGCAGTTGAGGTTTAAAAATGAGATGATAGAAAATGCCAGATAAATGTAAGATCTCAGATAAACATGAAGTCCATCAGGAACAAAGGCATAGACATCTATACAAAATTGTTGACACAGCAAAAATAAATCTACTCTTTATATAAATAAAATTCTCAGGAATGAAAATGAAAAAGCACTTTTTTTTTCCAAATAAAAAATGAAACCAACAAATATTTATTACTCTGTGCAAGGCAGTTGTCCCTGTAGTTATCCTTTGTGAATCTCTTCAATTTAGTGTGCATTCATTATTCTGAATTTTTCACAAAGGAATAGTCAGAATGGTTTCCCTATTGTATAGAATGCTGCAGCATGCAAAGGTAGTTGCCAAAAATACTAAATACATGTTGCTTATTATTAGTAGTGCTTTCTAAAGCAAAAACTTTGACCTGGGCAGGGTGATCTTCAAAGACTGTGACTTATTCAACTAGTAATTTAACAAAAATTGAGCAATCTGGCCTTAATTCTACATCTGCAATCTTTGTTAGTATCTGTTCACATCCATTAGACTGTCATGAAAATATTTTACAGTATTAGGGTTTCCATAACCTTTAATAGCGCTTAAGAGCTAGAGGTTTTCTGCTTTGTGAAATATTTTTCCATTTTAATCCTGTGTCATACTTTGCTGTTGTCAATATTCCATTGTCTAAGGATGCTTAGAGGTTATTTCTGTACAATCTTAAAAGCTAAAAATGTGTAAAGTGTAAATGAATATAAATCTTAATGCCTACAGTAATACTAAGGCACTGAGTCATGAAAACAGATAATCCTAGTTTGAGGTAAAATAGCTTTGAAAAGTCTGATTCTGGCAAGTAATTGTTGTTCAGTCGCTCTGTTGTATCCGACCCTGCGATTGCACCGGCTGCTGCTCTCCACGGTTCCCTGCCCTTCACTGCCTGTGTTTTTGTTTTTCAGACAAGCTGCACAGCATGTGGGATCTTAATTCCCCAGTCAGGGATCGAACCCACCACTTCTGCTCTGGAAGAGCAGTGGCGCCTTCACCGCTGGAACTATAGGAAGTCCCTAGGGCAAGTCTAATGTCTCTCAGTCTCAGTGTTGTCTGTAAAATGGGATGCTTTAATGCAAGAACAAGAGATGTAAGAACAAGAAAGGATGAATACAAAAGGCTGTTACCTAACTGGTGTTTAACTACCAGTAGCTATCATGAGGGCCAACCATGATCAGTTAAAATCTGTTGGTTTATATCTATTCTTCTTATTTGTTCAAATAATTCAAACAACAAGGGAGATCCTTTATTAAAATATATTAATTATATATAGCATGTGATTATTAGTTGTAAAATCCATTTCCTCCTAGTCTTTAAGTTTTTATTATACTGTAAACCCTCTGGACAAAGAAAAACTACGGTGACTGGTGTTTTGGGTTCATTCAACAAGTGTTACAGCCAGTAAGCATCTAGTGCTTAAAATCCACTTATCGTTTTTTTCCCCCAATGATTATGTAAGTGTAGTGGGATCAGACATTTTAAGCACTATATACAGCTTTTAAATTTTCTCCAGTTCTTCATTAGCAACAGCATGGGGTCAACTTTCAACCTCAGAATCTTCCTGTGAAAGTATAACCATTTAAGTAATTCAGTCTCTTTCACTTAAATGCTCAGCCTTTCATATTTCTTCCTCTTTTCTCTGTTTTTCTCCCAGATGCCATGGGGTTAGATGAAGGCAGAAGATGGAAATCAGCTTACACAACTTCTTGAGTGTGAGAGAGAAGGAGCCTCAAATCCGCAGACAGGAATCCTTGCGCTGTGCTCTGCGGCAAAGTGGCAGGTGTAGCCGGGTCCCAAGCTCTATGTGAGGTACCCACGGAGTTGATCTGGACTGTTGGCAACATGAAACAACATATAGTCTTTAACCTTTAATCGTTAAGTCTCTGCACTTGTCTTTTTTTTAAAATAGCTTTTAAAAGTCTGATTCTGGCAAGTAATTGTTGTTCAGTCGCTCTGTTGTATCCGACCCTGCGATTGCACCGGCTGCTGCTCTCCACGGTTCCCTGCCCTTCACTGCCTGTGTTTTTGTTTTTCAGACATGCTGCACAGCATGTGGGATCTTAATTTCCCAGTCAGGATCGAACCCACCACTTCTGCTCTGGAAGAGCAGTGGCGCCTTCACCGCTGGAACTATAGGAAGTCCCTAGGGCAAGTCTAATGTCTCTCAGTCTCAGTGTTGTCTGTAAAATGGGATGCTTTAATGCAAGAACAAGAGATGTAAGAACAAGAAAGGATGAATACAAAAGGCTGTTACCTAACTGGTGTTTAACTACCAGTAGCTATCATGAGGGCCAACCATGATCAGTTAAAATCTGTTGGTTTATATCTATTCTTCTTATTTGTTCAAATAATTCAAACAACAAGGGAGATCCTTTATTAAAATATATTAATTATATATAGCATGTGATTATTAGTTGTAAAATCCATTTCCTCCTAGTCTTTAAGTTTTTATTATACTGTAAACCCTCTGGACAAAGAAAAACTACGGTGACTGGTGTTTTGGGTTCATTCAACAAGTGTTACAGCCAGTAAGCATCTAGTGCTTAAAATCCACTTATCGTTTTTTTCCCCCAATGATTATGTAAGTGTAGTGGGATCAGACATTTTAAGCACTATATACAGCTTTTAAATTTTCTCCAGTTCTTCATTAGCAACAGCATGGGGTCAACTTTCAACCTCAGAATCTTCCTGTGAAAGTATAACCATTTAAGTAATTCAGTCTCTTTCACTTAAATGCTCAGCCTTTCATATTTCTTCCTCTTTTCTCTGTTTTTCTCCCAGATGCCATGGGGTTAGATGAAGGCAGAAGATGGAAATCAGCTTACACAACTTCTTGAGTGTGAGAGAGAAGGAGCCTCAAATCCGCAGACAGGAATCCTTGCGCTGTGCTCTGCGGCAAAGTGGCAGGTGTAGCCGGGTCCCAAGCTCTATGTGAGGTACCCACGGAGTTGATCTGGACTGTTGGCAACATGAAACCACATATAGTCTTTAACCTTTAATCGTTAAGTCTCTGCACTTGATGGCTTCTGTCACTCACCAGCCTTCTCAATAGTTTAATTCCATTGGTCCATACAGGAACTTGGGGCGTGGGGGGTGCTTCTCAGAATTGAGAATTGGGTCTAGGCAGGTGGTTTGGTTATCTACTGCTACATAACATATTGTCCCCAAAGTGTGTGCCAGAAAACATGATTTTGTAGGTCATGGGTTTGAGAAGGGCTCAACAAGGCAGGTATCTTCTGTTGTATCTTATTGTGTGGTCATCTGAAGTCTTGACAGGGCTGGATGTCCAAGATGATTCACTCATGTGGGTAGCAATTAATTCTCTTATCCGGGAATTCATCTAGGGCCGTCTCCTAGGGCATGTCATGGCATCTCCTTCTGCTTGGACTTCTTCTTAAGCCCCAGTGGCTGGGTTTTAGAGCATTTAAAGAGCATACATTCCGGGGCTTCCCTGGTGGTCCAGTGGGTAAGAACACTGTTTTGCAGTGCAAGGGGTACCGGTTCGATCCCTGACCTGGGAAGATCCCACGTGCCGCGGAGCGGCTGGACCGATGTGTCCAACTACCGAGCCGGCTCTGGAGCGCATGAGCCCAGAGCTGGTGCTCTGTGACAACAGAGGCCACCGCGATGGGAGGCCCACGTGGGCCAAACAACAAAGACGGATGAAAATGGAGAAATGAAAGACTAATAGAAGTGGCCCTCATGCTCCCCTCCCTCGCCACCCCACCCCCACCCCCACCACCACCAAAATAAATAAATAAATCTTTAAAAAAAAAAAAAAGAGCATACATTCCAAGAGATCAAGGCAGAAATAATGCAACAGAATTTTAATGCATTCTATTGATTATAGGGGAATCATGAGGCCAGAGCTGATTTAATAAAATAAAAATTATATCCCACCTTTTGATGAAAGGATCCACTGTTTTTAATTATAATGAATAAGTCACATAAACTTGCCTTTTAAATGATATATGTTAAAATGACTCTCTCTCTCTCTCTGTATATATATAAACAGCTAACCAGGGGCTTTACTTTGGATTGGATCTGTCACTGGATCAATATCACATCTTTCTGTTGCTGGCATGGTACTATTGCCACTTTCCTATCAAGATTATGTCTCCAAATAAACCAGGTAGTCTTTTTCTATTTACCACAGGAATGATTCACCTATAAAATCATTTGATACTTTTGGGTGGTGTTTCTTTGCCAACTTTACTGGTTTTGCCTAGCTAATTGACCTACTCAGGTTTTCCTTCTCTTGTTGAATATCTTTTTATTCCTCAAAATTTAATCCATTGTGTTAAGGTTGTTAAATTGACATCCATGTTTTAATATGACTTTTGTAACTATTTTAAAGATAGACTATAATAAAGTTTCAAGACAGAAGATACACTTAATTACTTTCTTGAATTATTTAAAAAATACATTTATAGTGTCTTAAAATTTTTTTGTCATTGTGAAAATGTACAGCTTGGATAGAAGCAAAGCTTATTTTACCAAAATAATTTTATTTCAGGTAAGAACTATAAAATTAATTCTGTAGTATGCAAAATCTTATAAAGGTCAATGCAACAAGAGGTCAATAAGCTCACCGAGAGTCAGTCTCAATGATCCCAAGATGTACAATGCCCATGTTTCCTGGATTAATACTTTGTATTAAGAAGAGTATTTTTTCCCAAAGTGAAAGTGTCAGTTGCTCAGTTGTATTCGACTCTTTGCAACTCTATAGACTGTAGCCTGCCAGGTTCCTCTGTCCTTGGAATTCTCCAGGCAAGAATACTAGAGTTGGTTGCCATTCCTTCTCTAGGGGATCTTCCCAAACCAGGGATCAAACCCCAGTCTCCCGCATTGCAGGCAGACTCTTTACTGTCTCAGCCACCAGGGAAGCCCTCAGGTAACTCAATTAACCAGTTCACTCACTCAAAGAGAACAACTTTCAAAGGGTTATTTACTAGAAAGACAATCATCAAAATAATCAGTATATGTTAAAAAATAGAGAAATGCCCCTGAAGAATCAAAACCAAAAGTTTCCTGAAATTGACTGATAGCCAAAATGAAATTTGCATTTGTTTGATTAGTTTGACCTGGTGTTTGTTGTTGATGGTTATATTTGTAGAATTTGGAAACTTAAAAAAGGAAAAAATTGTTTAAATTGGCCCCTTCCCCCCACCCAAACTCAAAATGTGTGCTCCAATTAAGCAGGTCCTTTCAAGTGACCAAGCTGAGGGGTCGTTAGAGTGGTTTTGTTGTATGAGTGCATAGGAATAATAGGTTTCCATAGATTTAATATTCTGTTCTTCTCTTTTATGAATAGAATTCTTCAAAATGAATTCACTTTTTCCTTCTCTTGTTGAATATCTTTTTATTCCTCAAAATTTAATCCATTGTGTTAAGGTTGTTAAATTGACATCCATGTTTTAATATGACTTTTGTAACTATTTTAAAGATAGACTATAATAAAGTTTCAAGACAGAAGATACACTTAATTACTTTCTTGAATTATTTAAAAAATACATTTATAGTGTCTTAAAATTTTTTTGTCATTGTGAAAATGTACAGCTTGGATAGAAGCAAAGCTTATTTTACCAAAATAATTTTATTTCAGGTAAGAACTATAAAATTAATTCTGTAGTATGCAAAATCTTATAAAGGTCAATGCAACAAGAGGTCAATAAGCTCACCGAGAGTCAGTCTCAATGATCCCAAGATGTACAATGCCCATGTTTCCTGGATTAATACTTTGTATTAAGAAGAGTATTTTTTCCCAAAGTGAAAGTGTCAGTTGCTCAGTTGTATTCGACTCTTTGCAACTCTATAGACTGTAGCCTGCCAGGTTCCTCTGTCCTTGGAATTCTCCAGGCAAGAATACTAGAGTTGGTTGCCATTCCTTCTCTAGGGGATCTTCCCAAACCAGGGATCAAACCCCAGTCTCCCGCATTGCAGGCAGACTCTTTACTGTCTCAGCCACCAGGGAAGCCCTCAGGTAACTCAATTAACCAGTTCACTCACTCAAAGAGAACAACTTTCAAAGGGTTATTTACTAGAAAGACAATCATCAAAATAATCAGTATATGTTAAAAAATAGAGAAATGCCCCTGAAGAATCAAAACCAAAAGTTTCCTGAAATTGACTGATAGCCAAAATGAAATTTGCATTTGTTTGATTAGTTTGACCTGGTGTTTGTTGTTGATGGTTATATTTGTAGAATTTGGAAACTTAAAAAAGGAAAAAATTGTTTAAATTGGCCCCTTCCCCCCACCCAAACTCAAAATGTGTGCTCCAATTAAGCAGGTCCTTTCAAGTGACCAAGCTGAGGGGTCGTTAGAGTGGTTTTGTTGTATGAGTGCATAGGAATAATAGGTTTCCATAGATTTAATATTCTGTTCTTCTCTTTTATGAATAGAATTCTTCAAAATGAATTCACTTTTTCCTTCCTTCTTCCTTCCTTTTTTCCTTAGCTCCTTTTTTTCTCTCTCTCCTCACCTTCATTCATCAATGATTAAACATATACTATATGTCAGGCACTGTGCTAAGTTTGAGGATTTGAAGAAAACATGTCTTGCCTTTTATTTATTTATTTTTTAAGATTTATTTATTTATTTATTTTGGGCGGGGGTCGGGTTGGGGAGGGAGGGGAGCGGGCGGGCCACTTCCATTGGTCTTTCATTTCTCCATTTTCATCCGTCTTTGTTCTTTGGCTCCTGCGGGCCTCCCATTACGGTGGCGTCTAGCGCCGGCTCTGGGCGCATTCGCTCCAGAGCTCCAGCTCGGTGATTGGACACATCAGTCCAGCCACTCCTTGGCACACGGGATCTTCCCAGGGGAGGGATCGAACCAGCGCCCCTTGCACTGCAAGGCGGTGTCCTTACCCACTGGACCACCAAGGGAAGCCCCATGTCTTGCCTTTTAAAGAGATAAGAAACTGGTGAGGGTGACATTCAATATGGTTAAACAGGTAATTACAATACAGGGTGTTGCACTGTCTAAGAGAGAGACACAGAGTACGCTTAGAACATATAGAAAAGCTTCCCTACGTAGAGCTAAAGTGGTGAGAAGGAAGTTGAAGGTCATCTTTTACTGTGGACCCTTCCTTCAGAAGAGAAGTGCAGGATGACGCTCAATAATTTGACTGATAGAAAAGGACATGTGAGTTAACCAGATGAAAGCAACGGCATGCCCAGTTACATCTTTGGAGATGGGAAAATGGAGAATAGAGCTGGAGGTAATGTTGAAGTCAAAGGTAAGTGAAAGAGAGTGAGAAAAAAGGAGAGAATAATGAAAAAGTTACATAGGAGGAGTAAGTTCCAGGGTTTGGCTGTACAGCCTAGTTTGAACAGGTAACAATACTATATCATATGCCTGAAAATTTGTTAAGTGGGTAGAATTCATGTTAAGGGTTTTACTACAATAAATTTAAAGAACGACAACTTTCCTATGATAGAAATCCTTGTGTTGACCAGGCTGAACTTTAGTGGACAGTGATGGCTGATTCTCTACTTCAGCCACACCCCAGAATCTTCTTGACATTTCTGTTTTGTAATTTCTGTCCTGTTTCCTTCATCATTTTGAAAAAAAAAGAAGATTCATTTTGGAAATAAGACCATTATTCGATGTTTCTAAGTCTGCTCTAGTTAGATCTAGAGGGTTTTTTTCAATTTATTCATTTATTTTTGGCTGCTCTGAGTCTTTGTTGCTGTGTTGACTTCTCTCTAGTTGCTGTGGGCCATTCTTCACGGAGTCCTTGGGCTTCTCATTGTTGTAGCTTCTCTTGTTAAAGACCATGGGCTCTAGGGCTTGAGGGCTTCAGTAGTTACAGCACACGGACTCAATAGTTGCAGCTCCTGGGCTATAGAACATAGGCTCAATGGTTGTGGGAAACAGGCTTAGTCACTCCACATCATGTGAAATCTTTCCAAATTAGGGATCAAGCCCATGTTTCCTCACTGGTAGGTGACTTCTTGACCACTGAACCGCCAGGGAAGCCCTGAGAGATATTTTAAAGATGTTGTTTGATGTGATGAGCTTTGGAATAAGAGAACTACCATTTTATATTTGATATCCACATACATTTCTGCCCATTTTCTTTATATTTGTCTTTCCCTTCATTTGATCTTCACTGATATGCATTCATTGAACATTCCAGTTTATCTCTAACCCTCTAAAGATTCCACTTGTTCAAAGTGTGTAGGACTTTGAAGACATCCTGGGGAATTTACTTATGCCTATAAATTCCTGTCACGAAAATAGTTTGGTAAGTTTAGTTTGTTTTAGGCAAATATTTATTGAGCACATACTAGGTGTTAATAACTCTACACCTAGATGCTGAAAACAAAGTTAAATACCACAGTCATTTCCACTGAAGAGTTTATAGTCCCATGGAGGAGAAAAGTGTATGCCACCCACCAAGCTCTTTTCTGTCTACTGTGTTGTACATTGTATCTGTGTACCTCCCACCCCACCCCCACCGTCTGAGTCCTAAGTTGGCCTTGTCCCATATGCCTGAAAATTTGTTAAGTGGGTAGAATTCATGTTAAGGGTTTTACTACAATAAATTTAAAGAACGACAACTTTCCTATGATAGAAATCCTTGTGTTGACCAGGCTGAACTTTAGTGGACAGTGATGGCTGATTCTCTACTTCAGCCACACCCCAGAATCTTCTTGACATTTCTGTTTTGTAATTTCTGTCCTGTTTCCTTCATCATTTTGAAAAAAAAAGAAGATTCATTTTGGAAATAAGACCATTATTCGATGTTTCTAAGTCTGCTCTAGTTAGATCTAGAGGGTTTTTTTCAATTTATTCATTTATTTTTGGCTGCTCTGAGTCTTTGTTGCTGTGTTGACTTCTCTCTAGTTGCTGTGGGCCATTCTTCACGGAGTCCTTGGGCTTCTCATTGTTGTAGCTTCTCTTGTTAAAGACCATGGGCTCTAGGGCTTGAGGGCTTCAGTAGTTACAGCACACGGACTCAATAGTTGCAGCTCCTGGGCTATAGAACATAGGCTCAATGGTTGTGGGAAACAGGCTTAGTCACTCCACATCATGTGAAATCTTTCCAAATTAGGGATCAAGCCCATGTTTCCTCACTGGTAGGTGACTTCTTGACCACTGAACCGCCAGGGAAGCCCTGAGAGATATTTTAAAGATGTTGTTTGATGTGATGAGCTTTGGAATAAGAGAACTACCATTTTATATTTGATATCCACATACATTTCTGCCCATTTTCTTTATATTTGTCTTTCCCTTCATTTGATCTTCACTGATATGCATTCATTGAACATTCCAGTTTATCTCTAACCCTCTAAAGATTCCACTTGTTCAAAGTGTGTAGGACTTTGAAGACATCCTGGGGAATTTACTTATGCCTATAAATTCCTGTCACGAAAATAGTTTGGTAAGTTTAGTTTGTTTTAGGCAAATATTTATTGAGCACATACTAGGTGTTAATAACTCTACACCTAGATGCTGAAAACAAAGTTAAATACCACAGTCATTTCCACTGAAGAGTTTATAGTCCCATGGAGGAGAAAAGTGTATGCCACCCACCAAGCTCTTTTCTGTCTACTGTGTTGTACATTGTATCTGTGTACCTCCCCACCCCCAACCCCCACCGTCTGAGTCCTAAGTTGGCCTTGTCCCTAGTTCGAGGATGTCTGGTTCTCCTCTACTGGCCTTTGATCCTTTTTCATGTGAGAATTTTGCTGTGGCTTGTGACCTTTCAGGCTGCTGACTAGAAGCTCTGTGTTTTCCCCGGCTTGTCTGCTCTAGAGAGAAGGAATACAGACCTCTCACCTCAGTTCCAGGAAGGATTTGAAGTTAAGCTCTCCTCACTCTCAAGGAGAGTAAAATTGTCAGGTTTTAATGAGGAAATTACCTTCTAAATTATTAAGGTGTATCATGAAAGGGCCACAGAAGGCAACATGAAGGGAGATAATGTTTCTGAGAAAAAGGGGAAGTAGGCAAGGAGGGATTTTCCAGTGAGAGGGGCTTACCAGAGAGGCCCCTGGGAAGCTGGGGGTTTATTCTGCAGAAGCGGTCTAGAATAGGCCACTGCTCAAGAAAAAGCAGGGTCATGAGGGACATTGTCTGAAGGCCCAGTAGTCATAAGTCTCAGAAGCCCTGGAGAAGCCACTTGTCTAGGAACAGGGACCAAACTAGCCGTTCTCTCTGTCCACATTCAGTGCTGCCCAGCAGAGGGGAGCCCACTCAGGCTTACTCCACATATTATCACCCAAGTGGCCCGCCTGCAGTCTTGTCAAGACCTCAAATATCCATGTCTCCAAAAGAAAAGAACAAAAGCTCTATTCTTAGTTGGCGAGAGTGGGGGAAGGGGAAGTTCCCTTATACTTAATTAAGGACAAAACTAAAGAAACTAACAAACAGCCTGGGCTATGATAATAACTGACCTCACTGTTACCCATCTGCTCTCCTCTAGGTTGTCTAAGCCATGTTTGCACCCCCAGCTCATGATTACCACTGACTGTAAAATAGTTTGGTAAGTTTAGTTTGTTTTAGGCAAATATTTATTGAGCACATACTAGGTGTTAATAACTCTACACCTAGATGCTGAAAACAAAGTTAAATACCACAGTCATTTCCACTGAAGAGTTTATAGTCCCATGGAGGAGAAAAGTGTATGCCACCCACCAAGCTCTTTTCTGTCTACTGTGTTGTACATTGTATCTGTGTACCTCCCCACCCCCAACCCCCACCGTCTGAGTCCTAAGTTGGCCTTGTCCCTAGTTCGAGGATGTCTGGTTCTCCTCTACTGGCCTTTGATCCTTTTTCATGTGAGAATTTTGCTGTGGCTTGTGACCTTTCAGGCTGCTGACTAGAAGCTCTGTGTTTTCCCCGGCTTGTCTGCTCTAGAGAGAAGGAATACAGACCTCTCACCTCAGTTCCAGGAAGGATTTGAAGTTAAGCTCTCCTCACTCTCAAGGAGAGTAAAATTGTCAGGTTTTAATGAGGAAATTACCTTCTAAATTATTAAGGTGTATCATGAAAGGGCCACAGAAGGCAACATGAAGGGAGATAATGTTTCTGAGAAAAAGGGGAAGTAGGCAAGGAGGGATTTTCCAGTGAGAGGGGCTTACCAGAGAGGCCCCTGGGAAGCTGGGGGTTTATTCTGCAGAAGCGGTCTAGAATAGGCCACTGCTCAAGAAAAAGCAGGGTCATGAGGGACATTGTCTGAAGGCCCAGTAGTCATAAGTCTCAGAAGCCCTGGAGAAGCCACTTGTCTAGGAACAGGGACCAAACTAGCCGTTCTCTCTGTCCACATTCAGTGCTGCCCAGCAGAGGGGAGCCCACTCAGGCTTACTCCACATATTATCACCCAAGTGGCCCGCCTGCAGTCTTGTCAAGACCTCAAATATCCATGTCTCCAAAAGAAAAGAACAAAAGCTCTATTCTTAGTTGGCGAGAGTGGGGGAAGGGGAAGTTCCCTTATACTTAATTAAGGACAAAACTAAAGAAACTAACAAACAGCCTGGGCTATGATAATAACTGACCTCACTGTTACCCATCTGCTCTCCTCTAGGTTGTCTAAGCCATGTGCACCCACACACTCATTTACCACTGACACCTCCTCAGTCCTCATGACAAGCCATTACATGAAGACTATCCGTGTCAACGGGGCTTCCCAAATGGCTCAGCGGTAAAGAATCCACTTGCCAGTATAGGAGACCCAGCAGACATAGATTCAATTCCTAAGTCGGGAAGGTCCCCTGGAGGAGGAAATGGCAACCAGCTCATAGATAGGGAGGCCTGGTGGGTTAGAGTCCATAGAGGTCGCAGAGTCAGACACTACCAAAGCAACTGAGCACGCACACACACAAATCCATGTTAATTAATACTCTAGGAAAAAATTCAGAAAAAAAATCATTTCTCTTTCTTTGTCCAACTCTACCACATTTGATTCTACCTTTCTTATATTCTGCCTTTTTTTAGAACTTGACCTTCATACTAGACTGCAGACTTGGTGTTCTTAATACTTTTGGTACTTTGGAATTTGACTGTTGTGCATGATTTTAACTGTTCCTTCAAGAAGAGCTCAATCTTCCTGCTCCTATAGCCTCAGTCTCCTGCCCTGTGTGCACCCTACTCAGCTCCTGCCCCTTGGCCAGCCCTAAATGGGCAATGTTCTTCCCTCATCTCACCAAACTGAAGGGGGCGACTCAAACCCTGTCCCTGAACCTTAGGACAAAATCCAAGCGATTTTTACCATGGCCCTGTTTCCCGTTGAGCTTACCTTGCAAGCCCCTCCTGTCAAGTTCCTTTGAGCTACCATACAAATGTGCTTTCTGAACCAAAGCACCTTTGGGCAATTTCAGAGAAAGACCTTGTATGCTTCTCTAAAGGTGGAAATTGCTTGTATTCTGTGCAAAAGACTTGTATTCCACTCTGAAACCAGGTCCTGGGTAAAGTGCTGTGTCAGGTCACTGTGAGAGCTCAGACTTGTGGGCAGAAGACACACACATGCTTGTCCTCTGTGAGCACCTGACACGGTTTGAAAAGAACCTTTTCACTTCCTGAAATGTCTCAGCCGGCTGGTTGGAAGGAGGCCCGGGGGTTCCCATCACCCCCACAAGGTTAAATTACAGATTGACTTGTTTATAGTTAGATAGAAAATTAAGTTACCACATGTGAGCAAGATCAGAAGTTTCTGCTCGTACTGCGTGGCAATTTCTTTCAGCTTCCTGGGTCACTACAAAATGCAAGTCAGCAAAAGGGACATGGCACCCACTCTTTTATCTTGAAACTAGGCTATAATACACACATCCTACTCATCAATTATAGAAGAGACTGGCTGACTTTACCCTAGACAAGTTTCCTCCCATAGCCTGGAAAAACAAGCTCCATCATTTAATCCCACTGTACCTAGGAATAATAATTACCATTCATTGAAAGATTGCTTTGGGCTAGCTAAACCTCACAATTACTCTATAAAGAGTTATTATTCCTATTTTATGTATGAAGGATCGAAGTCTTAGAGAAATGGAGCCAAAGCATACACATGAAGCCGTAGAGGTGGGATTCCAGCAGCAGTCTGTTGAACACCAAAGTATCTTCTTTAATGTGTCCATTACTGTTGAATAGTGGACCAGCTTCACTGAACCCATTTTATTTTCCAGTGAAAAAAGTTCTTTATTTTTTGGTCGTACCATTTGGCATAGTTCAGCATGTGGGATCTTAGCTCCCGGACCAGGGATTCAACTCATGTCCCCTTCATTGAAAGTGCAAAATCCTAAGCACTGGACCACCAGGGAATTCCCCCAAACAATTTTTCGATCAATAAACACCTAGCTTGAAACACCAAGTGGTGCAGTGGTAAAGAATCTGCCTACCAATGCAGGAGACACAAGAGACCAATCCCTGGGTCAGGGAGATCTCCTAGAGTAGGAAATGGCAACTCACTCCAGTATTCTTGTAAGGAGAATTCCATGGACAGAGGAACCTAATGGACTACAGTCCATGGAGTTGCAAAAAAGTCAGACACAACTGAACACTCACGCCTTATATATAGAGATATATAACTTATATATCCTAAAACAATAATATATAAATTATAAAATTATAGTAAATTATTATACTTGGCAAGTGTGCAAGCGCAGTTTCACTGGGTGCATATAATGAAATAAATGTTACCATATAGCAAATTTGGGATGTTTTCAGAAGTACTTTTCATTTGGCAGTAGCTTATTAGAAAATTATGAGCCTCAAATAAAAAATTATAAGCAAATATATAATAATACACATTAAATTAATAATGATGCACTTAATTAAAAGTCATTTATAATAAACCATAAGCATACTTAACAATACAGTTATGATAACTTCCTGGGTCACTACAAAATGCAAGTCAGCAAAAGGGACATGGCACCCACTCTTTTATCTTGAAACTAGGCTATAATACACACATCCTACTCATCAATTATAGAAGAGACTGGCTGACTTTACCCTAGACAAGTTTCCTCCCATAGCCTGGAAAAACAAGCTCCATCATTTAATCCCACTGTACCTAGGAATAATAATTACCATTCATTGAAAGATTGCTTTGGGCTAGCTAAACCTCACAATTACTCTATAAAGAGTTATTATTCCTATTTTATGTATGAAGGATCGAAGTCTTAGAGAAATGGAGCCAAAGCATACACATGAAGCCGTAGAGGTGGGATTCCAGCAGCAGTCTGTTGAACACCAAAGTATCTTCTTTAATGTGTCCATTACTGTTGAATAGTGGACCAGCTTCACTGAACCCATTTTATTTTCCAGTGAAAAAAGTTCTTTATTTTTTGGTCGTACCATTTGGCATAGTTCAGCATGTGGGATCTTAGCTCCCGGACCAGGGATTCAACTCATGTCCCCTTCATTGAAAGTGCAAAATCCTAAGCACTGGACCACCAGGGAATTCCCCCAAACAATTTTTCGATCAATAAACACCTAGCTTGAAACACCAAGTGGTGCAGTGGTAAAGAATCTGCCTACCAATGCAGGAGACACAAGAGACCAATCCCTGGGTCAGGGAGATCTCCTAGAGTAGGAAATGGCAACTCACTCCAGTATTCTTGTAAGGAGAATTCCATGGACAGAGGAACCTAATGGACTACAGTCCATGGAGTTGCAAAAAAGTCAGACACAACTGAACACTCACGCCTTATATATAGAGATATATAACTTATATATCCTAAAACAATAATATATAAATTATAAAATTATAGTAAATTATTATACTTGGCAAGTGTGCAAGCGCAGTTTCACTGGGTGCATATAATGAAATAAATGTTACCATATAGCAAATTTGGGATGTTTTCAGAAGTACTTTTCATTTGGCAGTAGCTTATTAGAAAATTATGAGCCTCAAATAAAAAATTATAAGCAAATATATAATAATACACATTAAATTAATAATGATGCACTTAATTAAAAGTCATTTATAATAAACCATAAGCATACTTAACAATACAGTTATGATAATTAAGAAGCAAACTAATAACTGAAAATAAGAATCATCACAAGGGAATTGCTGATACCTCACAGTTAAGAAAGTGGCCTTCCTGATATGGCCAAATTGCAGTGATTTGCCCGTGAAAATACAAGTAGATGCTTTGAAACATAGTATTGTGACTATTCATTTTAATGGTACATCTTTGTAATCTCTAACTTTACCTCAGTAATGTCTACTTACCCCTTTCAAGCCTCTCTACCTTTAATTAGTTTGAAAATAATACTTGGATTAATAGTTGAATTCGTAGTTGAAAATAAAAGCTGGATTTAGCAAGTTATCAGAACCTCTCTACTAATGGGAGGATAGAAAAACAACTACCAACAGAAGCTTCTGAAGATAGCTGCAAAATACTTACTTACAAGAGAGCGTTTGATAAGGGACTTACATAATGTCAGTTGAGGTATGGTCTTATAGGTATTTCCCCAACAGAAGAAATGATTCTAGATATCAGACCAAAAAACCCTGCTAGGGAAAAGAACAGTCTATTAATTCATAGTAGATACTAAGTAAATACTTAATTTATGTGTATGTATATATATGATTTTTTAAATAAATAATTGTTTAATAAGTGTTCTTTTTAACAGTTACATTACCAATGATAAAATACCTGTTTGAACTGACAAAATATTAGTATTAAGTCTTGCATGACATACCTACTCACGTTTCTCTTATAAGCCTTGAATTCCTACCAATGTGCCAGGAATTACGTAATTCCTAGGATGGTTCCCATTGTTTCATCGTTATTTCTGTGATTCTTAATGCTACTTTGTGAAAACCAATCTGATTTTGCAAATATAGCAATACATTTGCAAACTGTGGATGTCCCTAGGTAGATAACTAATCTAAGTTTTTGTACAGAGACAGTTCGTACTGTATAATACTGATGTTTCAAAGACAATCTTCTACAGTGTGTTGTTATTCAGTTTCTTAGTTGTGTCAGGTTCTTTGCGAGCCCATACGCTGCAGCACACCAAGCTTCTACATACTTGGTTGCTATTAATCATTCTTCCTGATCCTCATAGCTGGAGGACACCTGACGCCCCCTAACTATTCAGAAGAGAAACCCATGTAGAAACATGTGGATGTTTGAATTTTTAAATGAAAATCTATTCAATTGGACTTTGTAAATCTATGGAACTATTTAGCTATTAATATTTTAAGGAAATTTGTGGCAATTAAAAAAATGTGTATTGAGTATCTTAGAAAAGATGGGAAATAATTCTAGAAAAAAAGCTCCATTTATCAAAGAATTCTTATGGCTTTATTTAGAACATTCCAATTTGTTTTAATCAATACTGTTAAGACCAAGAAAGAAGGAAATATGGTATATGTGCTTTCCCTATAAAATTTTATTGTTTTATTCCCTAATTAAAAGTATAAAACAATTGTCAAAAAGACTTTAAGATTACTCTTATACATATATCTTTCCAAAGTATGTTGACAAAACATCAAACTATATTTCTCCTCTCTTCCTCTGAGGAGTTAAAAGTATGTATTATTAATACTTATAACTGAAAGTTAACAGATGGTTATTATAAAGAATTTTACATGCTATTAATAACATTTAAAGTTCATATCATTTTAGCCAAGTTACCAAAGCAATTTAAGTGTTCATCAACAGATGAATGGATAAAGAAGATGTAGTATATATATATACACAATGGAATATTACTTAGTCAAAAATAGAATGAAATTCTGCCATTTACAACAACATAGGTGGACCTAGAGGGTATTATGCTCAGTGAAATGAGTCAAGCTAAGAAAGACAAATACTCACCATTACCACTTATATTTTGAATCTAAAAAATCAAACAAACATATATATATATAAAAACAGAAACAGGTTCACAGATACAGAGAACAAAATAGTAGTTACCAATGGGGAGAGGAAAGGGCAGAGGGGAAAAGGAGGCTTTAGGGGATTAAAGGGGACAAACTACTATGTATAAAATAAATAAGCAATAAGGAGATACTGTGCTGCACAGGGAAATAGCCCATCATTTTGTAATAACTTAGAGTATAATCTATAAAATACTGAGTCACTAAGCTGTACACCTGAGACTCATATAACGTTGTAAATCAATTATACTTCAATAAAATAACTAATTTTAAAAGTTTCACATCATATTATAAATGATGATATCAATGAAACTTTCATTATTGTGATTGCTTGCCACTTTATTTCATTAAAAATGCATTCACAGAACTCTGCTCAATGTTATGTGGCTGCCTGGATGGGAGGGGAGTTTGGGAGAGAAGGGATACACGTATATTATGGCTACATCACTTTGCTGTTCACCTGAAACTATCTCAGCATTGTTTGCTAATCGGCTATACCTCAATACAAAATAAAAAACTGAAAAAATGCATTCAATTAATTCTGCATGTTTTTGTGGCATATTTCAACTAAATCTGGTCCAGATGCATTGATACTAAGGGCAGTGGTATATTAATCTCACATTAAAAAAGGCAGTGGAGGGCTTCCCTTGTGGTCCAGTGGGTAAGGACACCGCCTTGCAGTGCAAGGGGCGCCGGTTCGAGCCCTGGCCTGGGAAGATCCCACGTGCCGCAGAACGGCTGGACTGATGTGTCCAATTGCTGAGCCGGAGCTCTGGAGTGCATGCGCCCAGAGCCGGCACTCTGCGACAACAGAGGCCACCGTGATGGGAGGCCCACACGGGCCAAAGAACAAAGATGGATGAAAATAGACAAATGAAAGACCAATGGAAGTGGCCCACCTGCCCTCCTCCCTCCCAACTCCAACTCCCCATAAATAAATGAATAAATGTTTTAAAAAATAAAAAAGGCAGTGGAGGGCTACCCTGGTAGTCCAGTGGGTAAAGAGTCCGCCTTGCAGTGCAAAGAGTATGGGTTCAATCCCTGGCCAGGGAAGATCCCACATGCCGAGGAATGGTTGGGCCGGTGTGTTCAATTATGAGCCAGCACTCTGGAGTGCATGTGCCCAGAGCAGGTGCTCTGCCATGAGAGAGGTCACTTTGATGGGAGGCCCACACATGCTGAAAAATAAAGATGGATAAAAAATAAATGATGACTTAGAGGCAAAAAAAAAAAAAAGTTTTTTAAAAATATAAGGCATTATTTAAAAGAAAAAAAAGGCAGTGGAACATAAATCCTGGGAATGATACTATTTTGTTTTTTTTAATTACCTCTTCCCTAGAAACTCATTTAAATTTTGGTGACGGTGAAAAAGATATTTAGCCTACAGAGACTAAGGTAATGGGTGGACGCATCTTCTCTTTCATTTTAATAGCCTCAAGAGGAGTCAAGAGGTTAGAAAGTCAATCTTCAAGTCTATTCAACTAAACAATTGCTGTGTGCCCACTCCCTGCCAGGCACGGTGCCAAGCATTGAAAAGGATATGAAATGAAGAAGACACTGTCCACCCCGAAGAATTTTACAGTCTCTAAAAGGAAATGACTATAGCACAAGTTCCATACAAATTTACATAAATGTATTATTCAAAACAATAGACCATAGCAACTTTGCCTTCCTAAGAGAGTTGTTGTAACTCACATCACTAATAAAATAAACGACTATAGACTTACTTTCACTGATAAATGAGGAAGTGGTGGAGACGAACAAAGAAAAAGAAGAAAATAAAGCTAAAGCTTCTGCCAGGTCTTCCAAGCCGCTCAAGGGTCAGAAAGGAAGGTTCTTTTCTCAGCAAAGCACATTAATGAGACTTTGGAGTTTGGACCAGAAAGCTAAACTGCTCTGGACAATAAGGAAGGGAACTGGAGGTTCTGAAGCCTGAGAAGCAGGACCTTAGGAAGCTGCGGGGAGATGTGAGGACAGAGCCTGGCAGCAGATGGTGAGGCTGGCACTGTGAGGAGGGGGCCAGGGAGCAATTCTGGAGGCAGGGCAGTGAGGAGACTTGTAAAGAGGATATTTTGTAATTCACTTTAAACTGCTTGCTTCACTTGAAAGTAGCCTGCCTTCATCCTTAAACCTTTGATAGAGCCTGACATTCATCACAAATGCCAAATGCTAGTTTTGGGGAGAAAGGAGGAAGGAGTCGCTGTGACGGGTGAGCTAAGAAATGAAGATTTTCCATGTCTGTTTTGGGTGGAATGGCTGAACATTCACAAACTATGAGATGTAATTAGGATTAAACACCTTGGAACCAGTGGAAAGCAGAACATACATCCTGAGAAGTGCAAAAATAGAAGGAAGAGCATTGGACTTCTAGAGGATCAAAGCAGTAAACTTGAATTCATTTCTTAGAATTTATTTATTTTTTAATCGAAGGATAAGTGCTTTCCAGAATTTTGTTGCTTTCTGCCAAACATCAGCATTAATCAGCCGTAGATACACATACGCCCCACCCTCTTCAGTCTCCCTCCCATCTCTCTCCCCATTCCACTTCTTCAGGTTGTTACAGAACCCCTGTCTGAGTTCCCTGAGTCTCAAAGATGATGGCAATACTTGCTTTTCATAAGGTGATGTGATATAGCCCTCCTAGATATCCAGAGTGCTGGAGGACTCCCAAGAGAGAGATATGACATCAGTAACAGAGGAGAATGCAGTGAGGGAAACGATGCAGAGCCAGGCACAGCTGCTATATTAATTCATTTCCCAAAGTTTCTTTTTCATTTTTACTTGTTCATTTATTTTTATTTTTGGCTATTCTGAGTTTTCACTGCTTCCGCAGGCTCTTGCCTAGTTGCAGGGAGAGGGGGTTACTCTCTAGTTGGGGTGAGCAGGCTTCTTGTGGTGGTGACTTCTTTTGTTGTGGAACTTGGGCTCTAGGGCACACGGGCTTCAATAGTTGCGATTCTGAGGCTCTAGAACATAAGCTCCATAGTTGTGGCTCATGTTAGTTGCTCCGCAGCACATGGGATCTTCCTGAATCAGGGATGGAACCCATGTCTCCTGCATTGGCAGGTGAACTCTTCTCCACTGAGCTACCAGGAAAGCCCGATTTCCGAGTTTTTGGCAAAGAGTAAAGATGCTTCAAAAGGAGATACAATATTATTTAATCATTACAATAACCCTGCCGGTAAGCTTTAGTATCACTAATTTTTAGATCAGAAAACTAAGACTTGTAGAGGCTAGTATCTTTCCTAAGGCCATATATAGATAGGACTGGAGACACACTGGGCGGTTGGGTCACCTTTGCCCTGTAGGTAACACGAGTGGGGAGAAGGAGGAAGGAGTCGCTGTGACGGGTGAGCTAAGAAATGAAGATTTTCCATGTCTGTTTTGGGTGGAATGGCTGAACATTCACAAACTATGAGATGTAATTAGGATTAAACACCTTGGAACCAGTGGAAAGCAGAACATACATCCTGAGAAGTGCAAAAATAGAAGGAAGAGCATTGGACTTCTAGAGGATCAAAGCAGTAAACTTGAATTCATTTCTTAGAATTTATTTATTTTTTAATCGAAGGATAAGTGCTTTCCAGAATTTTGTTGCTTTCTGCCAAACATCAGCATTAATCAGCCGTAGATACACATACGCCCCACCCTCTTCAGTCTCCCTCCCATCTCTCTCCCCATTCCACTTCTTCAGGTTGTTACAGAACCCCTGTCTGAGTTCCCTGAGTCTCAAAGATGATGGCAATACTTGCTTTTCATAAGGTGATGTGATATAGCCCTCCTAGATATCCAGAGTGCTGGAGGACTCCCAAGAGAGAGATATGACATCAGTAACAGAGGAGAATGCAGTGAGGGAAACGATGCAGAGCCAGGCACAGCTGCTATATTAATTCATTTCCCAAAGTTTCTTTTTCATTTTTACTTGTTCATTTATTTTTATTTTTGGCTATTCTGAGTTTTCACTGCTTCCGCAGGCTCTTGCCTAGTTGCAGGGAGAGGGGGTTACTCTCTAGTTGGGGTGAGCAGGCTTCTTGTGGTGGTGACTTCTTTTGTTGTGGAACTTGGGCTCTAGGGCACACGGGCTTCAATAGTTGCGATTCTGAGGCTCTAGAACATAAGCTCCATAGTTGTGGCTCATGTTAGTTGCTCCGCAGCACATGGGATCTTCCTGAATCAGGGATGGAACCCATGTCTCCTGCATTGGCAGGTGAACTCTTCTCCACTGAGCTACCAGGAAAGCCCGATTTCCCGAGTTTTTTGGCAAAGAGTAAAGATGCTTCAAAAGGAGATACAATATTATTTAATCATTACAATAACCCTGCCGGTAAGCTTTAGTATCACTAATTTTTAGATCAGAAAACTAAGACTTGTAGAGGCTAGTATCTTTCCTAAGGCCATATATAGATAGGACTGGAGACACACTGGGCGGTTGGGTCACCTTTGCCCTGTAGGTAACACAGGGGACGGAGAAGGAGCTGGCATTCGACTTCAGCCTTAAATTTCAGTAGGCAAAGATAAGGCAGGAAAGAAGGACTCATCAGGCAGAGGAAGAAAAAGTGAGCAAAGGCAAGAAAGTGGGGATTTGTTGTTTTCGGCTTCTGGAGAGAAGGTACAGGTTGCATGCTGAGCACACAGAAAGTGCTAACTAAACATTTACAGCATAAAACTGATTTTCACCTCATCCGCATACCCTAGACCAGATGCGGGAACAGGATGGAGTTCAACTTGATGACTCATGGTTTTCACAGATGGTTGGCGGGGGTGGAGTGAGGGGTCAGGAATCAGGAAGGCAGTAGGGGCCAAGTTGTAGAAGGTCTTAAAAGGCATTGTAAATACACACACACACACACACACACACACACTTTATTTAATGGACCATGAAGAAACCCTGAAGATTTTTAGCAGGGATGTGTGTGGGGGGGAAAAGAAAACTCAACTAAGTTTTAAAGATCTAATTGGCTTCACTGAATGATTTATTGAGTGATTCAAGAAAAAGGCAGCATCTTATTTAGCAAAGCAGAAAGGAGCTCCATGGAGTCATATAAAACGGAAGGCTTTTATAGGCAGAAGTGGGAAAAGCACGGGTTATTTCAGGCTTAAGTAACCTACCTACGGGGAATAGAAGGAGCAGATTACCTCATTGGAGCTGACCAGAAAATTCCAGACTGACCAGTTAAGACTACGTACCTGGGGGAGCTGTAACTGCAATTAGTTTAAGTATTAAGTCTTGGTTTGCTGATGTGGGGCTTAGCACAAGTGACTCCACTTGGAGCCTATTTCTTTCTTTGACAGGTGTGATATGATTAAAGCTATACTCTCAAAAAATTAACCTGACCATAAGGTGAAGGATAGCGTAGAGCAGGGCATCTCAGACTTGACCGTATTGCCAACTCTGTTTCAGGGAGTCTGTAATTCTGTATTTCTAACAAACTCCCTGCCTTAGAGATTCTGATCCTGTAAGCCTGGAGTAGGCTCAGGAATCTGAGAACTCCATATAGAGAAACACTGGCAGGATGGACCTGAGGGAAAGTGAGAAGTTTCAAGCTGAGAGGATCTCCTTTGTTGAGAGCATTGGGACAGGAAAAGGAATTAGAGAAGGAAGAAATGGCGATGGGCGAAGTCTCGACGTAGCTCTTTGTCCATCCCTTGACACAAGAAAGGGTCTGAGCTGGTGAACTATTCGGTCCCTTCTCAGCCTTTCTGTGCACACATGAGTGTTTTCTGGTCATCTCACTCCTCTCCCGTGGCCAATTAAAGGAACTCAAGGCTGTCTGACTCCAGCTTCTCCCAGAGTCCTCTTCACAGGGGAGGGCACCATCATGGCGGTATTCACCAACATCCTGTTGAGAGCTTCAGGGTGTGCATGCTGATGGGTCTGACCCCTTATTTCCTCTACCTGAGCCCTGGCTTCTGGGTGTAATTCTTCCCCTCCATCCCCAGTCTTGGATCCAATGGCAACATATGCTTTTGTTCCTGCATTGGGTCCAGACACTAATGAGAGGATGGTTTGAAGATCACTTCTGTTCTGTAAATCATTACTGAGTGCTTTCTGTGCTAGACATACAACCTTCTATCTTCTGTCTTGGACCTAAAACTTCCAGATCAGAGCGTCAACTCTAAACGGCTTTAGCTGTGCTTCTTTGAACTCAGTCTTAGAAAGCCTCCTTTTTCCCAGGAGGTTGTAGTTGACCCTGTTGCTTGCATTCCCCCATCTTCTATTTGAAACCTCACTTCCACCCTGAGGATTTCACTTCTTTCTGATCTCGAGCAGCCTAGAGCCACTTACTCTCCCTTACTGGGTAATGACCATGAATAAGGGCTTGGTGACAATGCCAAGTGCTATGGAGAGCTGCTGGACGACGAGAACTGGGGACAAGTAATTGTGTCTGCCAATTGAGAGTCATTAGTGACCTTAGACTAGAGAGATACTTTCAGCAAAAATGTGAAGGCAAAAGCCCTATTACAGGCAGTGAAAAATATAGCGAATGGTGAGAGCTAGATGGAGCAAATACAAAGTGTCCTTTCAAAAAATTGTGTCTAGAAAAAGAGAAAACAGAAGTTCAAGCAAGCCAGAGGATTGAGGGAGAGAGTTGTGAATTAAAGGATTTATCAGGATTGTAGAAAGAGAAAACTGCTCCAACAGAGATCTGAGAAAAAGCCTCTGTTGCTACTCCTAGGGACATTTGCTTTTTGGGAAGTGACTTTCCTATCCTGCAGACAAGTTTCATTTTGCCTGGACAGTGTCCTAAAAGCATGTAAATGAATTGCCCCCTGTCTAAAAAATGGGAAGTTTATAAATTTTTAAAAATCCAGATTTCTTTCTTGGAAAATGGTGAGAGGAACATTGGGTGGACATTCCCCCAGCTGTCATTCATATTATTTGCCTGTTGCTAAAGGCATTTGAGTTTGCAATGTCTGTTTTAAAGCCATCTACACTGATTGGAATTCCAGGCATAAATTATAATGGTAGAAATTGCTCTTTGGGGAAAAAGAGACCTTCCAGAACACCCCTCAAATCTGATAATGTTGCTGGGTGCCTCCCTTGCCTAGGGATCAGATTGTCATCTGCTCATTCTGGAAAAGGGCCCCTACCAGAGACACTGCGAGTGAGGAGCCTAGGAAGAGAGCAGGGCAAACCTTTCCTATGCTGTGGCATGAACGAAAAAGACATCAGTGAACTGCCGTAGCTGAAAAGCAGCAGAAGTCCGTTGGAATTCCTTGGATCAACTCCTGGCCCACGCTTTCTGCGAGCAGCTGGCATCAAGGCTTGTTCAAACTGGTGACTCTTAAGCTCGACTGCCTACTAGAATTACACAATACTTTAGGGTCTTAAAACACAGATGTCCCAGAGATTATGATTTAATTGGTATTGGTGGATCCTGGGTATTGCTTCCTAAAAGTCAGCAGGTGATTCTAATGTGTAGGCTGACTAACTCCCAGTGTCCAGCTTTGTGGTATTAACCCCTTCCTCTCCTGGCCTTCTGCCACCCCTGGACAGCATCTGGATGTTTGGACTAGACACTGTATTTCTTAGTGCCCATCTTGACACCCGACTCCTCTGTGATCATCACAGCTGCCTGCCTGGCTGCTCTTTGCCTGAAGCATTGAGCCCTCATGACTAACTTCAATGATCTTGAAATTTTAACTCTCAGTTGGCAACGCTGACCACTTGGCCCAGGCTCAATAAAGGATAATGTAGCCTCACTTTTACTGGAAGCGCAACAGAGACTCAGGAAAAAGAAAGTGGAAGAACTGAAAACCAAATGAAACAAATCTACAATGGATAAAAATGAAATAGGGGAAGGGTGAATCGCTGTCCTAAATTGACTGGACAGTCCCAAATTTTACTTTCTCGGTGAATCATTTCAGGTAAGGATTTAGATTTTTTGCCAGAAAAGTAGGGGGCCTATAAACAGAGGAGATTTGTAAATGTTTTGGTTTGTGAATGATGGACATAATACCTGAGCTTTGCTGTACTCCAGTTTCTAATTTGTATATTAGAGATGAAAAAAAGGAAAGATAAAGACGAAGAAGGGGAATGAAAAATAAAAGAAAAAAACTTAATATAAGTTATAGAAATAATGGTGATATATATATTTCTCATAAACCAGTTTATAAAAGTCCTGTTCTTCAATTGATAGAGAAAAGTTTGTTCTCTTTGACCACTCTTTGAGAAAGAGATATATACATCTTAGCCCATAATGGTTTTCAATAAATATTTGTTTAGTGAATGAACAAATGGATGAGCAATGGGAAAATGCAGCATCCTCCCAGGACGATCATATCAACAGTTTGGTGCAAGGTCTTTTTTTCCAGTCAAAGCATCTTCATTTGTTCTCTGGTTTGTTGTGGGTTTGAAAAAAATTCTTATTTATTTATTTTTATTTTTCACTGCACTGGGTCTTCATTTCTTTGTCAGGACTTTTTCCTAGTTGCAGTGTGTGCGCTTCTCACTGCAGCGACTTATCTTGCTGTGGATAAGTCACCACAAGCACAACAGCTGTGGTGTGTGGGCTTAGTTGCTTCAAGGCATGTGGGATCTTCCCGGATCAGGGATCCAACCTGTGTCTCCTGCACTGGCAGGCAGATTCACTGACCCACTAGGGAAAGCCCAGTCTGTTCTCTAATCATTGTTTAGTAGTCTTGTCCTTCTATAGTTTCTTTTTTCAAAAAAATTGAAATATAATTCACATACCATAACAGTTGCCATTTTTAAAGTGTACAATTCAGTGGTTTTTCATTTATTTACATAATTGAGTGATCTTCATCCCTATCTAAATTTTTTTAAAAGAAACCTATGCCTATTAGCCCTATTTTCTTCCTCCCAAAACAATTTCGGTGGAAGAACTGAAAACCAAATGAAACAAATCTACAATGGATAAAAATGAAATAGGGGAAGGGTGAATCGCTGTCCTAAATTGACTGGACAGTCCCAAATTTTACTTTCTCGGTGAATCATTTCAGGTAAGGATTTAGATTTTTTGCCAGAAAAGTAGGGGGCCTATAAACAGAGGAGATTTGTAAATGTTTTGGTTTGTGAATGATGGACATAATACCTGAGCTTTGCTGTACTCCAGTTTCTAATTTGTATATTAGAGATGAAAAAAAGGAAAGATAAAGACGAAGAAGGGGAATGAAAAATAAAAGAAAAAAACTTAATATAAGTTATAGAAATAATGGTGATATATATATTTCTCATAAACCAGTTTATAAAAGTCCTGTTCTTCAATTGATAGAGAAAAGTTTGTTCTCTTTGACCACTCTTTGAGAAAGAGATATATACATCTTAGCCCATAATGGTTTTCAATAAATATTTGTTTAGTGAATGAACAAATGGATGAGCAATGGGAAAATGCAGCATCCTCCCAGGACGATCATATCAACAGTTTGGTGCAAGGTCTTTTTTTCCAGTCAAAGCATCTTCATTTGTTCTCTGGTTTGTTGTGGGTTTGAAAAAAATTCTTATTTATTTATTTTTATTTTTCACTGCACTGGGTCTTCATTTCTTTGTCAGGACTTTTTCCTAGTTGCAGTGTGTCGCTTCTCACTGCAGCGACTTATCTTGCTGTGGATAAGTCACCACAAGCACAACAGCTGTGGTGTGTGGGCTTAGTTGCTTCAAGGCATGTGGGATCTTCCCGGATCAGGGATCCAACCTGTGTCTCCTGCACTGGCAGGCAGATTCACTGACCCACTAGGGAAAGCCCAGTCTGTTCTCTAATCATTGTTTAGTAGTCTTGTCCTTCTATAGTTTCTTTTTTCAAAAAAATTGAAATATAATTCACATACCATAACAGTTGCCATTTTTAAAGTGTACAATTCAGTGGTTTTTCATTTATTTACATAATTGAGTGATCTTCATCACTATCTAATTCCAGAGTATTTCTCACTGCTAAAAAAGGAAACCTATGCCTATTAGCCCTATTTTCTTCCTCCCAAAACAACTTTCTTGAATTGTAATTCTTTACAGATTAATATGAAGTTTATGTTACACTTTAGTGTAACACATATACAAAATATTTTTAAAGGGCGAATCTATTTTTATAGTAACAGGAGTTTTTCTTGTTTAATCTATTTCTCTCTCTCTCTTCCCTCCCCGCCACTGGCAGAAAACTGTGAGACACTACTTACTTGTAAAAGGGGCACAATACAGATTGATTATTCATTTCACTGGATATAATCCAAATGAAGAACTATGGTCAATTCCATGAGCCAAAGGAGCCAGGTCCCGCTTAGAGAATTGCTAAATATGATCTCTGCATTATAATTTTTGCATTATATAGATGGAAAAATACAAAATATTACTTCTCAATTTTCTTCTAGCGAAAAAAAAAAGTTGTCCTCAAAAGGCTCCTGGAATCACCTTAAACTTCACATGACATGAAAAACTTTGATGAATCAGACCTTTGTTTAGAGTAATCTTTTAGTGGTAGGGAACAGAGACTCATTCAAAGTCACACCCCAAGTGTTTACTGTGGCAGGGTAATCAGGCCGCTCTTTGGGAAGTGGCTGAATTCGACGCAGCCACTGGGACCCGGATACTCCTATTTTCCTGGGGAGCAGGTCTTTGTTGTTCTTACTCTATCACTGGGTCTCAGTTTTGGAGGCACTTCTACCCCTGCCACCCATACTCACCTTCTACTCGTTCTTCCTCTTTGCTTTCTCCAATGTTTTGCTCTGTCCTGGCCCATTTTCTCTGGAGCGCTCTCAGCTTCAGCCTTCCTGTCAGATAGATCATTTCTCTGTATTCATTTTCCCCTTTCAATTTTCGAGGAGGAATCCGATTGGCTTATCTAATGATCCGAGCCCCAGTTTGGTGAGAACTGTCTGTTCCGGGTCACCTCCGGGGTAATGGCCAGTTTATGGATTGTGTTTCTTGGATCACATGATCAGTCAATCCAATCAGCTAGAGCGGTGGAGGGGGTACTTTGGGGGCAGTTATTTGTGCAACCGTTGTCCTAGGAATAATTTGGGTCGGTTCTCTTGGGTCAGTTCTCTTGGCAGGGCCTTGGTTTCATTTCTGAATGGATACTAGGTACAGCAAATATGACACACACGCACAGGTTAAAACAACAGTTACTATCATAAAGGATGTATAAATACAATGATTGAATTACGCGGTCACAGGTAAGGAAATAATAAATAAAGAGGGGAAGAAATCTATATTGACCCAGGCCCAAGAATTATAATAGCTTTGTTCAGGTAAAGTTTCTTCGCAGAACAAACTAGTTTTCAAAAATGCGTTTTCTTTTGCAAACCAGACCACTCTGCTGTCACATTTGCAGCTTTCTGAAGGCTTCCCCTGCTGGGGTGGGGGGAGGAGGGGGTGTTATGTTCCTGGCGCAGTGGTAAAGAACCCGCCTGCCAATACGGGAGCCATAGGAAACTCCAGTTCGATTCCTGCGTCTAGAAGAGCCGCTGGAGAAGGAAATGGCAACCCGCTCCAGTACTCTTGCCTGGCGAATTCCATGGGCAGTGGAGCCTGGCGGGCTACAATACAGTCCACGGGGTTGCAAAGAGTCAGACGCGACTGAGCACGCAGGCAAAAGAGGCCTCAGCATTCAGCACTGTCGTTAGGAGAGAGATCCTGGCAGGAAGTCAACTTCCAGGATAAGATGCGGGGGTTGGGGATCCTTGGCTCCCAGTGGCGCGGGGGAAAGGCGGCGGTAATCGGAGCTCAGGATGCGTTTTCCTAGAAGCCTCCAGTGCTCCGCCACCTGTCCTGCGTCTGCCCCTCTCTCGGGCGTCTCCCTTCCAGAGTTTCCTTCTCATAGGCTTGTCCCTGGGAGCGAGGGCGGCCCTATTCCCGAGCGCTGAAACTCTCACCCCCTCCCCCCGCTCGCCTTCCTCCTCCTGCTCACCAGCCTTTCTCTCTGCCGCTGTCACTTCCTTCCTCAGCTTCTTCCTCCCCAGTGCGTTAAAGAAGGCAATCTGCTCGTCCCAACACTGCCCCACTTTTCTCGGAACAGAAAAGGAGGCACAGAGGTGAGTGAGAGCCCTGGGAAGATGCGTCCCGGTAGAAAGGATGGACGGAGGTCGAGGGGAATCGCGGGCTGCGGGTGGAGAGCCGGGACCCGCAGGCGGCAGAGGCGCCTGGAGGGTGTAACTGGCACTGGGCGGAGTGGGTGCTGGGGACCGGGTGGGCGCTCCCCTACCTCTCCAGTAGACTTCCGCACTCGGCTCACGTGACATTTTGCCGGGGCGGACCGGACCGGACCGGGAGACCCGTAGCGTTTAAAGATTATTTACCGCGGAGCAACTTGCCGGCTTTGCACTTGGGGAGCCAGTTCCGCACAGCGGCGCGGGGACAGGGTGGCAGTGAGGGGCCAGGCTCCCCCGAGGACATGGGGTGGCTTCGGGGCAGTGGGCTCTGCGGCGCGGGCGGATCTGTGCGCTCTGTGTGCAGGGTGGGTGGTCAGGGAGAGGACACCAGCCCCGAGCCTGTCCTTTGGCGTCGCGGGGTTTAGGCGCTGGCTCTCGGGGCGCGCCTAGGGCGCACCAGCCGCCGGGGAGCGCGGGCCTCGCGGAGACAAAGGCTTCCGGGATGCGGCCCTTCCCGGGGAGACTGCTCGCACTCCTCCGTGCGCCCGGGACCAGGGGGCCGAGCCCTTGCTCCCCAGATCTGCACTGCTACCGCTGATAACCGCCCGGTGGTCCGCGGGGGACAGGTGTTTGAGACCCCTTCCGGGCCAGCCCCCAACTTAGCTCAGGGATGACCAAATATGGAGCGAGTGCGCGCCTGCGAGGAGGCAGGAAGGAACTCAGTCATTCTGTGACCTGCACCAGCTGCTCATCAGAGACTGTGAAAGAGGACTGGGAAACAGCGGCCCACCCGGCTCCTGATTCCCAGATTCCTCACTTATTCCCCAAATGACCCCACTCCAGGAAGCTTATTCCCTGACATTAGAAAATCTTCAGGTATGGCCTCCATACTTAAAAAAATGAACCAACCAACCAAAGGGAGAGAAAAAAACCCAACCCTTTAAGAGAGTCGTTAAATATATCTCCAAGCGCATATTGATGGTGCAGCATTTGAGCATATGGCCCAGTCAGCCCACATGCCGCTTGCTGTGTGGTTCCCACGCACAGTGCCTAATTGGATTCTGGCACAATGAGAGTCCCGACGAGCATCTGGCATCCCCTTCCTAAGAGCGCCCATTGACCGGGCCCTTTCTTTCCCTTGGACTTGCTCCGCCCTTGGCCTCTCATTGTTCTTGATCTTGCTGTTCACACCAGCCCCAGGCTTCTGTCCTCATACACTGTGGGCCTTCCAAGGATTGTGCCGCGGAGTATCTTATGCTCCTTTGTCCCCATTAGATAATCAAAGAAATAAACCGTGCCACATTATGTATGCTAGCAATAGTTTCTAAGCCTGGCATTTTCCTATTCAAAAGGGTTAGTGCAGGGAGCCTTTCTTGCTTTGTAAGGGTTCTGCCTTAATAAATACTCAGCAGCCTTTACAGATCCTTACCACTTCTGCAAACTTTATTCATTGTTAGACCATTTTGATTGTTAGAGAATTTTTTTTTTCTCTTATGGCTTCCAAATCTGCCTTTCTCTTTCATGTATCTATTCTACCCAATATGGCAACACAAAACAAGACTATTCACCTGAATACGTAAAAGAGCTTTCTTTCTTTCTTTATTCATTTTAAACAGCAGGTAGTCTCTAGGCTAATTTTAAAAGTCAGGATTCTTTAGAGTGCAAGTGACAGAAACTCAAACCAGCAAAAGCAGGGAAAATTGATGGGCTCATGTAACAGCAAAATTCAAGGTCGTATTCAGGCTCAGTTGTTTTTGGGTGGCTGGATTTTTCTTTGTGTTGAGTTTATTCCTGGCAGGCTCTTTTCACATTGTAGCCATTGATACAGGGGCAGTAAACTTAACATCTTAGAGCCCACTAGGGTGAGTGTCCTTTTACTGGTAGTTCTGGCAAAATTCCTGGGCTGACCCCGTTGGTCAGGATGGGGTCACCCTGATCTGTGCTCCTATGACCTCTCCTATGCTCCAAACCAGTTATTCTGACTCTGAACCACTCCTGGAGTCCAGAGTGAGTCTCTGCCCAAGATCCATGGGATAAGAATAAGGAAGGAAAGGCTCTATCCAAAAAAAAAAGTTCTTACATTTGGACACTAACTTTTGATATTGGATTTTGCGTAGTTGCATTAACTTAAGATGTTGCCTCTTGTTGCAGTGCTGTTTAGTGCTAAGTCCTGTCCAATGCTTTTGTGACCCCCTTAGGCTGTAGCCTGCCAGGCTCCTCTGTCTATGCGATTTCTCAGGCAAGAATACTGGAGTGGGTTGCCATTGCCTCCTCCAGGCGATCTTCCCAACTCAGGCGTCTCTGTTTCTCCTGCATTGGCAAGCGGATTCTTTACCACTGAGCCACCAGGGAAGCCCATCTAGCAAATACAAGCTTCTTAAATGATAAAATTTACACAAAAGTGTAGCAGTTGGGAGTGGTGCTTTTAATTATTAGGTATTAGGAATATGGAGTCCTGATGAATATTTAAACATAGATATCACTCTTGTTTTTTAAAAGATGCGCCAAATTAGTTACAGTCTGTCTGAATAAAGTTGTTTCTTCCAAATCATCATCCCAAAGTAAATCATTCAGGCTCTCCCATTCTTTCCATCTCTTATTCGACTTGGAAACCTTAGGATTTACAGAGACTGCATTGATGCCTCTTCTGCCCAGCTGCCTGCTCACCCTCATATCGCTGTTTCTAGTGTAAACTACTTTCTTACAGAAACTCATTCTTCTTCCTTTCCTTCTTTACTTTTTTGCTCCAACAGAGTTGGGTTCTCTTGTCCAGCTCTATCTGCTGCTTCATGTTTCTTGCTGGTATTTGTCTCCTCCTGTCTTGCTTACAGGGAAATTTGATGGGCTCATGTAACAGCAAAATTCAAGGTCGTATTCAGGCTCAGTTGTTTTTGGGTGGCTGGATTTTTCTTTGTGTTGAGTTTATTCCTGGCAGGCTCTTTTCACATTGTAGCCATTGATACAGGGGCAGTAAACTTAACATCTTAGAGCCCACTAGGGTGAGTGTCCTTTTACTGGTAGTTCTGGCAAAATTCCTGGGCTGACCCCGTTGGTCAGGATGGGGTCACCCTGATCTGTGCTCCTATGACCTCTCCTATGCTCCAAACCAGTTATTCTGACTCTGAACCACTCCTGGAGTCCAGAGTGAGTCTCTGCCCAAGATCCATGGGATAAGAATAAGGAAGGAAAGGCTCTATCCAAAAAAAAAAGTTCTTACATTTGGACACTAACTTTTGATATTGGATTTTGCGTAGTTGCATTAACTTAAGATGTTGCCTCTTGTTGCAGTGCTGTTTAGTGCTAAGTCCTGTCCAATGCTTTTGTGACCCCCTTAGGCTGTAGCCTGCCAGGCTCCTCTGTCTATGCGATTTCTCAGGCAAGAATACTGGAGTGGGTTGCCATTGCCTCCTCCAGGCGATCTTCCCAACTCAGGCGTCTCTGTTTCTCCTGCATTGGCAAGCGGATTCTTTACCACTGAGCCACCAGGGAAGCCCATCTAGCAAATACAAGCTTCTTAAATGATAAAATTTACACAAAAGTGTAGCAGTTGGGAGTGGTGCTTTTAATTATTAGGTATTAGGAATATGGAGTCCTGATGAATATTTAAACATAGATATCACTCTTGTTTTTTAAAAGATGCGCCAAATTAGTTACAGTCTGTCTGAATAAAGTTGTTTCTTCCAAATCATCATCCCAAAGTAAATCATTCAGGCTCTCCCATTCTTTCCATCTCTTATTCGACTTGGAAACCTTAGGATTTACAGAGACTGCATTGATGCCTCTTCTGCCCAGCTGCCTGCTCACCCTCATATCGCTGTTTCTAGTGTAAACTACTTTCTTACAGAAACTCATTCTTCTTCCTTTCCTTCTTTACTTTTTTGCTCCAACAGAGTTGGGTTCTCTTGTCCAGCTCTATCTGCTGCTTCATGTTTCTTGCTGGTATTTGTCTCCTCCTGCGTTCTGTAGGTGTTTGCCTCGCCCTCCTTACCTTTCCTTTTCTGAGGAAGCCTGCTAGTCCGCTTCCTCCCCTCTAGAGCGGCTCTCTCTGTGCCCCACTGAAATCAGCAGCTCCCTGGGACAACTCCCACAGGTGTGTTTTCATCCTCTCTCCTGCTTTTGCTCATTTTCCAGTCTGCAAACCAATTATTATTATTATTATTATTATTATTTGCAAACCAATTATTTGTTGACCTCCTACTCTTGGTGCCAGATGGGGTCCTGCAGTGAACAGGGCAGTCAGACCTCAGAGGAGCTCACTGTCTAGTGATAAAAACCAAGAAGCTGGTCACTCCAGTCAAGTGAAATGAAGGGGAGGCACTATACTGTGAGAACACACACTGAAGCACTCCTACTCTGGGGTTTCAGGGAGGGCTTCCTGGAGGAAGCTGTATCTCAGTTGGAACTGGATGGGTGGCCCCATGAAAGAGGAACAGCTGGAGTCTGGGTTGAAGAAGTATCCGTGAAGGCTGGAGGTGAGAGAGGGGCATTTGAGGAATGCCCTTCTGGAATATGAGGCGGTAGATTTGAGGTAGGGCTTCCCTGGTGGCTCAGTAGTAAAGAATCTGCCTGCAGTGCAGTGGAGGAGACCTAGGTTCAAATCCTTGGGTTGGGAAGATTCCCCTGGAGCGAGGTCATGGCAACCCACTTCAGTATTCTTGCCTGGAGAATACCATGGACCGAGGAACCTGGTGGAACACAGTCCATAGGGTTACAAAGAGCCAGACACCACTGAAGTGGCTTAGCACTCACCAATGCACAGATTTCAGCTAGCTGGAACGGTGGGCAGAAACCCAGCCTATGAAGAATCTCATGAGCCAGGGGAATTTTCACAGCTGCTGCTAATTCTGAACTCCTCCTAATGCCAAAATGAACGGTCTTCACCACAGGCTCTCCACTGCAGTCCGATTGCACTGGGTGCTGCTGGGGAAAGGGTACGATGCCCTGTTTGTGACCCAGAAGTCATCATTGCACTGACCCCTTGGTATTAAAATTGCATTTATAGGGATCAGTCTGGATCCGGCTTTTTCACCTCAGGGCTCCTAAGGCGAGGGGTTATTTTGGTTTATCCTGGTACCTCCAGCTCCTAGCTTAGGACTTGCTGAGATGTGCAGCGGTTTGTTTCTCCTTTGTTTCTGTGCTTTTTGCATATGCTCTTCCCAGTGGGTAGAACCAAAGAACTACCTTTCCCCACTGCTTATCTGGTCCAGCCCCGCCCCCTCTCCCCTCCTTGGGCTCTCCTACCCCACCCCAGACCTCCCTGAAACCTATGGCTTCCTCCTTTGTGCTCCCTTAATGCCTTGGACCCACCACTCGAAGAGAGCTTGACCCACTGCTCTTCATTCCAGGCCTTTCTCTGCTTCTGGGTGGTGAGTTTCCTAAGCCCAGATCTTGTGTTATTCACCCTTGTATTTTGGTGCCAACCACAGCATGGGCTTGGAGTTAATACTGGGTGCAAGGAGAGTGGCTTCCTTCTCCCTGGTAGATTTTGTAGAATAAGAGTGGGGTCCATCTACAGGAGCAGTTATAGAGACGGGGGTCATGGAGGTAGTCTGGAACCAGATGCCATCACACAAGTATTTTTAGGAAGAGGGACATGGCAAATTTATAGTGACAAATGCTACATGAAAAAAAGCAAGGGCCCTTGGATTTGGCAAGATGTGCTTAATGGAATGTAGAAACTATAATAATACAGATTTTTTTTTTCTCCCTCAGGCAGCTATGAATGTGGATCATGAAGTTAACCTCTTAGTGGAGGAAATTCATCGTCTTGGCTCAAAAAGTACGTATTGTATGACAGATCCAGTGTTTCTTCTGAGTTTGCTTTAGAGCCGAAAGGACTGACTGCTGGTAGATGCTGATGACGTTTTGACAGCTGTCAGCCCCGGGTGCTAACTGCCCTCAGCCCTGAAGTGATTTCTGGAGACACAGAGCCACTGGGGTATTGTAATTCTTATACAAAGAATGGTTGGGATATTTCATTATCCTTTCATTATCCTTTGAATGGAAAGAAAATTGCTGTACATGGGTAACCTAGCTGTATTGAAATCTTATAACTGACTCATGTTCAAATTTTCATTTGTTGCACTACTGAAATTTGTTTTTTCTGCTTTACCTTGCCACCAAATTTGCAAATTGCTAAATGTCTAGGGACTGAGATTGAAATTGTAATACACTGTCTTTTTGAGTTTTGTATAGTCAGGTATTTGTGTATATATAGCTAAAAGAACCCATCCTTTGGATTTTTTTTTTTTGTCAGCTTTTCTCCTAGCAGCATAGAAGCAGCTACCATGAAACTCGAGACATGTAAAATTGGTAGTATTAATGCCCTTTTCCTAAGTTGTAATGAAAGCAACTATTATGCTTGTAGCTGTAAGTATTCTGTAGGTCTCAGACTAGACGTATAAGAGTTTGGGGAGCAATTTGAAAATTGTAAGAGCAATAGACATATTCAACAACAACTGGGGTAGTGAAACCCAGGGTTTTAAAATTATATCATATAAGTGAAAAACAACTTTAAAAAGTACTGAGTAAGAGATGTCCTGTCATGATAGCTTTTTTTTTTAAATTGGAGGATAATTCCTTTACAACGTTGTGTTGTCATTATAGCTTGATTTTTCTTATGTACACTTATGTATTCTTATGTATACTTATGTCTACTTGTGAATCACAAGTCATTTAAATGAAATAACAAGAGATATTTGAAAATTCCATAGTTATTAGTATTAAATATCCCCTGTAGTTTTATTTTGCTGATGTAACATTACTACAAACATTGTGGCATGAAACAACACATGTAATATCTTTTTTTAAAAAACATATTATATTCAAGTATAGTTGATTTACAACATTGTGTAAGTTCCACGTGTAAGTGATATCACATGGTATTGTCTTTCTCTTTCTGGCTTACTTCACTTAGTATGATCATCTCTAGGTCCAATCATGTTGCTGCAAATGGCTTTTTTTCACATTCCTTTTTTACAACTGAGTAGTATTCTACTGTGCATATGTACCACATCTTTATCCGTTCAATGATTGATAGACATTTAGATTTTCTCCATGTCTTGACTGGGTTATTGTAATTCTTATACAAAGAATGGTTGGGATATTTCATTATCCTTTCATTATCCTTTGAATGGAAAGAAAATTGCTGTACATGGGTAACCTAGCTGTATTGAAATCTTATAACTGACTCATGTTCAAATTTTCATTTGTTGCACTACTGAAATTTGTTTTTTCTGCTTTACCTTGCCACCAAATTTGCAAATTGCTAAATGTCTAGGGACTGAGATTGAAATTGTAATACACTGTCTTTTTGAGTTTTGTATAGTCAGGTATTTGTGTATATATAGCTAAAAGAACCCATCCTTTGGATTTTTTTTTTGTCAGCTTTTCTCCTAGCAGCATAGAAGCAGCTACCATGAAACTCGAGACATGTAAAATTGGTAGTATTAATGCCCTTTTCCTAAGTTGTAATGAAAGCAACTATTATGCTTGTAGCTGTAAGTATTCTGTAGGTCTCAGACTAGACGTATAAGAGTTTGGGGAGCAATTTGAAAATTGTAAGAGCAATAGACATATTCAACAACAACTGGGGTAGTGAAACCCAGGGTTTTAAAATTATATCATATAAGTGAAAAACAACTTTAAAAAGTACTGAGTAAGAGATGTCCTGTCATGATAGCTTTTTTTTTTAAATTGGAGGATAATTCCTTTACAACGTTGTGTTGTCATTATAGCTTGATTTTTCTTATGTACACTTATGTATTCTTATGTATACTTATGTCTACTTGTGAATCACAAGTCATTTAAATGAAATAACAAGAGATATTTGAAAATTCCATAGTTATTAGTATTAAATATCCCCTGTAGTTTTATTTTGCTGATGTAACATTACTACAAACATTGTGGCATGAAACAACACATGTAATATCTTTTTTTAAAAAACATATTATATTCAAGTATAGTTGATTTACAACATTGTGTAAGTTCCACGTGTAAGTGATATCACATGGTATTGTCTTTCTCTTTCTGGCTTACTTCACTTAGTATGATCATCTCTAGGTCCAATCATGTTGCTGCAAATGGCTTTTTTTCACATTCCTTTTTTACAACTGAGTAGTATTCTACTGTGCATATGTACCACATCTTTATCCGTTCAATGATTGATAGACATTTAGATTTTCTCCATGTCTTGACTATTGTGAATACTGTTGCTGTGATCAGAGTGGTGCATGTATCTTTTTGAGTTATAGCTTTGTCCACATTTTTTTAAACATTTATTTATTTATTTATTTTGGTGGGGGTGGGGAGGGAGGGGGGTGGGCGGGCCACTTCCACTAGTCTTCCATTTGTCTAGTTTCATCCATCCTTGTTCTTTGGCCCGTGTGGGCCTCCCATCGCGGTGGCCTCTGTTGTCACAGAGCACCGGCTCTGGGCGCATGCGCTCCAGAGCTCTGGCTCGGTAATTGGACACATTGGTCCAGCCACTCCGCGCGGCACGTGGGATCTTCCCAGGCCAGGGAACCAACCGGCGCCCCTTGCACTGCAAGGCGATGTCCTCACCCACTGGACCACCAGGGAAGCCCTGTCCACATTTAGTATCTAAATGCTTATGTAGGTTGGGAGACTGTCTCAGTCCATTTGGGCTGCTATAACAAAATACTCCAGACTGGGTGGCTAATAAACAGGAGAAAATTTATTGCTCATAGTTCTAAAAATTAGAGGTTCAAGATCTGGGTGCCAACATGGTCAGCTTGGGGTCCTCTTCTCAGGTCTCAGACTTCTTGTACCTTCCCTTGGTGAAAGGGACTAGGGACCTCTTTGCAGCCTCAATCAATCAACCCTAGTCAACCTATTATTGCAGTAACATTGGTTTATAACATCTTGTAAGTCTCATGTAGAATAATATTGGGTTGGCCAAAAAGTTCGTTCTGATTTTTCTGTTATATCTTATGGAAAAACTTGAATGAATTTATGGGCCAACTCAATACAGACTGGACCTGCATTTCAAAATGAGCAGCTTTGCAAACTAGATGACTACAAAGTAATTATCATAAATTGTATAATGGTGAAAATATTTTGAACATTGCAGCTTCACCAGGCCTCCTTGACTTACCTGTTCTTGGTAGTAGATGAGTTGAATTGGAAAGCATCTAGGAGATACGTTATCTACTGACAGGTTATGGCTAATTATGTTGTGTCTGGAATAATTTGACTAATCTAGATTAAAATTTAGATTAATCATATTTAGAAGCTAACTATGATGTATTAGCTGAAGCTAGAAATTGATGAACCTAGTTTTATCTGTTTCTTTTAAAATATAATTCTCTAAAGCCTCTTATTTTTAATCCTGTAGATAAAAATTAAGTGGATAAAGATCATTTGGAAAATTTTTAAATTAATTAATTAATTTATTTATTTATTTTGGCCATTCTGGGTTTTTACTGCTGCCACGGGCTCTTCTCTAGGTGCAGGGAGTGGGGGCTACTCTCTAGTTGAAGTGAGCAGGCTTCTTGTTGCAGTGACTTCTCTTGTGGAACTCAGGCTCTAGGGCACATGGGCTCCATAGTTGCGGCTCTGAGGCTCTAGAGCACAGGCTCCATAGTTGTGTCTCACGGGCTTAGTTGCTCCTCAGCATGTGGGATCTTCCTGGATCAGGGATGAAACTTGTGGCTCCTGCATTGGCAGGCAAACTCTTTACCACTGAGCTACCAGGGAAATCCCTTTTGGAAATTTAAATTCTTTCATTTAACAAATGTTTCTTGAGTGTTGCCTTTGTGCTCAAGTGCAGGAGATGGGAAAATAAACAAAAGTCCATCTCAACCCTGTGAGCCTCTTTAGGTAGTGAGAAGACAGACAGATAAACTCCAAGTATATATTGGGAAGTGATTAAGATCATGTGCTCTGGAGTTGGACTTTGGGAAGGAATTCCAGCTCTTCCACATTCTTGCTGTGTGACCTTGGGCACATTTCTAAACTTTTCTGTGCCTTGATGTCCTTATTTGTATAATGTGTGTGTGTGTGTTAGTTGCTCAATCGTGTCCAACTCTTTGCGACCCCACTGACTGTAGCCTGCCAAGCTCCTCTGTCCATGGAATTTCCTAGGTAAGAATACTGGAGCTGGTTGCCAGTCCCTTCTCCAGTGGAGCTTTTGGGCCCGGGTTGCCCAAAACCTTGCAGCTTCACCAGGCCTCCTTGACTTACCTGTTCTTGGTAGTAGATGAGTTGAATTGGAAAGCATCTAGGAGATACGTTATCTACTGACAGGTTATGGCTAATTATGTTTGTTGAATAATTTGACTAATTTTCTAGATTAAAATTTAGATTAATCATATTTAGAAGCTAACTATGATGTATTAGCTGAAGCTAGAAATTGATGAACCTAGTTTTATCTGTTTCTTTTAAAATATAATTCTCTAAAGCCTCTTATTTTTAATCCTGTAGATAAAAATTAAGTGGATAAAGATCATTTGGAAAATTTTTAAATTAATTAATTAATTTATTTATTTATTTTGGCCATTCTGGGTTTTTACTGCTGCCACGGGCTCTTCTCTAGGTGCAGGGAGTGGGGGCTACTCTCTAGTTGAAGTGAGCAGGCTTCTTGTTGCAGTGACTTCTCTTGTGGAACTCAGGCTCTAGGGCACATGGGCTCCATAGTTGCGGCTCTGAGGCTCTAGAGCACAGGCTCCATAGTTGTGTCTCACGGGCTTAGTTGCTCCTCAGCATGTGGGATCTTCCTGGATCAGGGATGAAACTTGTGGCTCCTGCATTGGCAGGCAAACTCTTTACCACTGAGCTACCAGGGAAATCCCTTTTGGAAATTTAAATTCTTTCATTTAACAAATGTTTCTTGAGTGTTGCCTTTGTGCTCAAGTGCAGGAGATGGGAAAATAAACAAAAGTCCATCTCAACCCTGTGAGCCTCTTTAGGTAGTGAGAAGACAGACAGATAAACTCCAAGTATATATTGGGAAGTGATTAAGATCATGTGCTCTGGAGTTGGACTTTGGGAAGGAATTCCAGCTCTTCCACATTCTTGCTGTGTGACCTTGGGCACATTTCTAAACTTTTCTGTGCCTTGATGTCCTTATTTGTATAATGTGTGTGTGTGTGTTAGTTGCTCAATCGTGTCCAACTCTTTGCGACCCCACTGACTGTAGCCTGCCAAGCTCCTCTGTCCATGGAATTTCCTAGGTAAGAATACTGGAGCTGGTTGCCAGTCCCTTCTCCAGTGGATTTTTGCCACCCGGGATTGAACCTGGGTCTCCCGCAGTGTGGGCAGATTATTTACCATCTGAGCCACCGGGGAAGCCCCATTTGTATAATGATACTATACCATTTCAACAAGTATTGAAGATATGTTTTGCACACTTTAAAATCTCTAAAATAAGGATTATTTTATGATACATGGTATCGTCTATTGTTAAATTGGCAGTTTAATTGAAACAGAAAATAATGGTGCTTCTTACAGTCAATTGTGTCTTATCTTTGACAAAATGGTTAAGTGGGTTTTAATGACTGTGAAATGCATTGAATGGTTCTAGGAACACAGTGAGCACTCAGTAAAGGTTAGCTATTATTACTGTAATTGATAGTGAATGCTTTGATTGATATACACTCAATTTTTAAGAAGAGCTATTAACTCGGCTCAAGGAGCCATAGAGCACTTCTCGAGAAGGTGACATTTGAGTCCATTTTTGGAGGAAAAAGAATTTAGCTAGAAAAGAGGATCTGAGAAGCTGAGTAGATGACGCCACATGGACAAAATTACCGGGGGAGGTGATTCTTACCACTCTGGCTCACTGCATGTTGCTCATTTGACTGAATCACAAGGTGCATGAAAAGCGGTGGCAGGAAACCAGGTGAGAGGTGAGAGTGCAAGGACCAGAGGATTGAGAGTCCTGTTCACTCGATCTTGGTGGGAATAGGGAGCCACTGAAAGATTAATGGAAAAGAATATCAATTCAGTTTGCCTCATACAAAGTTTCTTCCACGTTTTAAATTCTGTATGAATGTGGAGGAGGCATTGAGGGTAAAAATGGAGAAGGAGAGGTTGGTAAGGAGTCTGGCAGTTACCCTCGTGAGAATCAATTTGGGCCTGAGCCAAGGAATTGTCCATGGAGAGAGAAGGGTAGAGCAACAAAAGATACAAAGAAAGTGGCCTCGCCTGGACGTTTTTCAGATAGAGGGATTATTGGGCAGGAGAACTCCTAGTTTACAGCTGAGTTTCTGCCTTCCCTGGTGGCTCATGAAAATGGGTAGCAGCACAATTTCCTAGGTAAGAATACTGGAGCTGGTTGCCAGTCCCTTCTCCAGTGGATTTTTGCCACCCGGGATTGAACCTGGGTCTCCCGCAGTGTGGGCAGATTATTTACCATCTGAGCCACCGGGGAAGCCCCATTTGTATAATGATACTATACCATTTCAACAAGTATTGAAGATATGTTTTGCACACTTTAAAATCTCTAAAATAAGGATTATTTTATGATACATGGTATCGTCTATTGTTAAATTGGCAGTTTAATTGAAACAGAAAATAATGGTGCTTCTTACAGTCAATTGTGTCTTATCTTTGACAAAATGGTTAAGTGGGTTTTAATGACTGTGAAATGCATTGAATGGTTCTAGGAACACAGTGAGCACTCAGTAAAGGTTAGCTATTATTACTGTAATTGATAGTGAATGCTTTGATTGATATACACTCAATTTTTTAAGAAGAGCTATTAACTCGGCTCAAGGAGCCATAGAGCACTTCTCGAGAAGGTGACATTTGAGTCCATTTTTGGAGGAAAAAGAATTTAGCTAGAAAAGAGGATCTGAGAAGCTGAGTAGATGACGCCACATGGACAAAATTACCGGGGGAGGTGATTCTTACCACTCTGGCTCACTGCATGTTGCTCATTTGACTGAATCACAAGGTGCATGAAAAGCGGTGGCAGGAAACCAGGTGAGAGGTGAGAGTGCAAGGACCAGAGGATTGAGAGTCCTGTTCACTCGATCTTGGTGGGAATAGGGAGCCACTGAAAGATTAATGGAAAAGAATATCAATTCAGTTTGCCTCATACAAAGTTTCTTCCACGTTTTAAATTCTGTATGAATGTGGAGGAGGCATTGAGGGTAAAAATGGAGAAGGAGAGGTTGGTAAGGAGTCTGGCAGTTACCCTCGTGAGAATCAATTTGGGCCTGAGCCAAGGAATTGTCCATGGAGAGAGAAGGGTAGAGCAACAAAAGATACAAAGAAAGTGGCCTCGCCTGGACGTTTTTCAGATAGAGGGATTATTGGGCAGGAGAACTCCTAGTTTACAGCTGAGTTTCTGCCTTCCCTGGTGGCTCAGATGGTAAAGAATTCGCCTGCAATGTGGGAGACCTGGGTTCTAATCCCGGGGTTGGAAAAATGCCCTGGAGAAGGGCACAGCTATCCACTCCACTGTTCTTGCCTGGAGAATTCCATGGACAGAGGAGGCTGGGGGCATACAGTCTTTGGGGGCTACAAAGATTCAGACATAACTGAACAACTTTCAATTTTTCTGCCTTTGGTGCCTTTAAAAAATCTAATTTAAATTGAGAATTTATCATAGACTGGGGATACAGTAAAAGACTACCTACATTCTATCTTTGAATTCTTCCAACAGCCCCTGGAGGGATATTTTTACCATCATTTGATGGATGAAGTAACCGCAGCTCAGAGAGCTTGAAGGACTGGCTGTTACTATTAGTCAGAGTCCGTAGTTCACATTACATTTCACTTTTGGTGTGGGACATTCTGTAGGTTTGGACTGATGTATCAATGACATGTCTGCATCATTCTAGCAGCACAGAATGTCTTCACTGCTTTAAAAGTTCTTTGTGCTCTGCCTGTTCACCTCTGTCCTATCCTAACCATTGCAAACCACTAATGTTTTTACTTAGTTTTCTCTTTTTCCATAGTTTTGCTTTTTCCAGAATATCCTATAGTTGGAATCATATAGCATGTAGCTTTTTCAGATTACTGTCTTTCGCTAATTTTTTTTTAAAAATCCTATTTTCCCCCACTGTGTGAGTCTTTTTTTTTTTTTTTTTTAAAGATTTATTTATTTATTTATTTATTTAGGGCGGGGGTTGGATTGGGGAGGGAAGGGAGCGGGCAGGCCACTTCTGTTGGTTTTTCATTTCTCTATTTTCATCCGTCTTTGTTCTTTGGCTCCTGTGGGCCTCCCATCACGGTGGCCTCTGTTGTCGCAGAGCACCGGCTCTGGGCACATGCGCTCCAGAGCTCCGGCTCGGTAATTGGACACATCAGTCCAGCCGCTCCGCGGCACGTGGGATCTTCCCAGGCCAGGGATCGAACCGGCGCCCCTTGCACTGCAAGGCGGTGTCCTCACCCACTGGACCACCAGGGAAGCCCTACTGTATTTGAATCTGGCAAAGGGTTACACTGCATTTTTGACTGGTGACTGTTACATTGTAATCTTGGTTAACCTATAGTGGTTTATGAAGGTTTATGTGTTTTTGCCACACATGGTGGCAAGAAATAGACTTTGCATTGGCTAACATTCTGTTTTCTCAAATTAGATGCTGATGGAAAATTAAGTGTGAAATTTGGGGTCCTCTTCCAAGATGACAAATGTGCCAACCTCTTTGAAGCACTGGTAGGAACTCTCAAAGCAGCAAAACGGAGGAAGATTGTTACTTACCCAGGGGAGCTGCTTTTGCAAGGTGTTCATGACGACGTTGACATTACATTGCTGCAAGAGTAATGGGGTTTTCATGGCTTCATTTACTGTGTTTTGTTTATTTCTGGTCAACTGGAATATTCAGTCAAAGGACAAACATAGGAACATACTTAATGTATTTTTATAGAACTTTATAAACAAAAGGAGACTCATTTTAGAAGTCTGTCCTTATTTCTATCTTGAAAGCAAATTTGTGTATTACACTGTAAAAGAAGGACAACCTATTATTTTTCTCAGGAATCTGGTTGGAAAATGGAAACAATGGGGCTTTTCTGGTGGGGGTGCAAGACTGTTTGCTTCATAAATTATTCTTAGACAATTTCTACAGATATTGGGCATTCTGTGAAACCAGGAAACAAACTTGTAAGACTAACTCCCACAAGGAATATAATGTTTACATAATAAAAACATAACTCTTATAAAATTGTCTTATTGCTTTATTTTGTCACTTGAGATTTATATACCTCTCAGTATCAAGTTTTTGTGTCCAGATTAGGTAACTGTTGTAAAAGTTTTCTTAACTTAAAGAAAAATTATCTTAAAGCTACAGAATTTAAGAAGTAGGGATAGTTAGTGTTATGATTGGTCCCTATTAAAAATATTGTTTTTGATGCCTATAATGTGCTCGCCACTGGCTTAGGGGACATGCTGAAAAAAGTAACCCCCCAAACGTTACTTTCTAGTTGGATTAGTTGGACCTACCTGGAACAGTACTGGATTGTTTGTGATTTCATGTTGCAACTGTAGTACAGAACTGAAAATGACACAGAATGTCAAGGGGGGTGATAAAGTCAGTGAAAGGCATGGTGGTTGGAAGAGGTATGGGCGGGCAGAATTTATAGGATTAGAGCTGATCATATTCAGAGGGGAAAGATGGATGTGGAAGGTGATGACTCAAAGGAAGGCAGAGGGACATGAAATAGCAAGGCATGATTTTGAAGGTAGGATATCAGCAGTCACTGGGACTTTATAGTTACTGTGAACATTTATTGAGCATTTATGAGGCTAATTCTCATATTTAGGGACATGAAATAAAACAAAAGGCATGAAAATGGTAAGTCAGCTTGTTACTACCCAGGGAGCTGCTTTTGCAAGGTGTTCATGACGACGTTGACATTACATTGCTGCAAGAGTAATGGGGTTTTCATGGCTTCATTTACTGTGTTTTGTTTATTTCTGGTCAACTGGAATATTCAGTCAAAGGACAAACATAGGAACATACTTAATGTATTTTTATAGAACTTTATAAACAAAAGGAGACTCATTTTAGAAGTCTGTCCTTATTTCTATCTTGAAAGCAAATTTGTGTATTACACTGTAAAAGAAGGACAACCTATTATTTTTCTCAGGAATCTGGTTGGAAAATGGAGACAATAGGGCTTTTCTGGTGGGGTGCAAGACTGTTTGCTTCATAAATTATTCTTAGACAATTTCTACAGATATTGGGCATTCTGTGAAACCAGGAAACAAACTTGTAAGACTAACTCCCACAAGGAATATAATGTTTACATAATAAAAACATAACTCTTATAAAATTGTCTTATTGCTTTATTTTGTCACTTGAGATTTATATACCTCTCAGTATCAAGTTTTTGTGTCCAGATTAGGTAACTGTTGTAAAAGTTTTCTTAACTTAAAGAAAAATTATCTTAAAGCTACAGAATTTAAGAAGTAGGGATAGTTAGTGTTATGATTGGTCCCTATTAAAAATATTGTTTTTGATGCCTATAATGTGCTCGCCACTGGCTTAGGGGACATGCTGAAAAAAGTAACCCCCCAAACGTTACTTTCTAGTTGGATTAGTTGGACCTACCTGGAACAGTACTGGATTGTTTGTGATTTCATGTTGCAACTGTAGTACAGAACTGAAAATGACACAGAATGTCAAGGGGGGTGATAAAGTCAGTGAAAGGCATGGTGGTTGGAAGAGGTATGGGCGGGCAGAATTTATAGGATTAGAGCTGATCATATTCAGAGGGGGAAAGATGGAATGTGTGAAGGTGATGACTCAAAGGAAGGCAGAGGGACATGAAATAGCAAGGCATGATTTTGCGAAAGGTAGGATATCAGCAGTCACTGGGACTTTATAGTTACTGTGAACATTTATTGAGCATTTATGAGGCTAATTCTCATATAATCCTGTGAGGTAGGTATTAATTTTATCTCCCTTTTTATAGACAAGGTAAGAAAGACTGAGAAAAGACCTTGTTTAATTGCACCTAGCCAGAAAATGGTAAGTCAGCATTTTGAAATTTGACTCATCAAACAGGCAAGCCCAGGGATGGGGTGGGCTTCAGGCATGGCTGGCTCCAGGGACTCACACACTGTTGTTTAAACACTCTACTTTGCCATATTGGCTCTGTTGCCTTTTTTGGTTCATTATCTTTCTCTTCCTACTCTAATAGGTTTCCTACGTATATTAATAAATGCCTGCAGATAGTTGTAAAGTCATCTACTCTTAGATTAGCAACTCTGGTGGTGAGAGAGAAATATATATATATAATTATATATTGTTATAAATATGAATTCTAAGAAAGGAACTCTGGCTCCACTTGCAGCATAAGTCGACCCCTCTGATTAATAATATTTTCCAGAGGGATGAGATAACTTGAGTGACATAGGTCATATGCTTCTGAGTGAGGATTGGGTAGGATACTATGCTTCAAGTAGAGAAGGGATAGTCCCCCGAAGTGAAGGATGCTTAGTACATGGGAATAACATAAGTTGACTATAGGTAAAAGAGACCTTTTGAGAGATGAATCCATAAAACTATGCATGTGGCAGAAAACAAAAGATAAATAAGAAGAAATGTTCGAAAGCTACTATTGCTGTGACCTTGGTAACAGAGAATAATGTGTTCATAGAGACAGGGCAATTGAATGGAGCAGGAGGGCTGGTTTTAAGGAGAATTGCATTTGACATGGTGAACGTGGAATATTTGGACTGGAAATGTGCAATAATCAGGTGAGGATTTGGTTCTGGAACTCAAGGGAAGGCTCGGGAATATTGATAGAGACCTAAGAATCCTTTCAATTTTTATATGTACGAAATGAAGTGAAAGTATTAGTTGCTAAACCATGTTTGACTCTGGGTGAACCCATGAACTTGTAGCCCATTAGGCTCTCTGTCCGTGGCATTGTCCAGGCAAGAATACTGGAGTGGGTTGCCGTTCCCTTCTCAAGGCAGTCTTCCCAGTTCAGAGATCAAACCTGTCTCTCCTGCACTGCAGTTGGATTCTTTGCCAGGGAGTCACTAGGGAAGCAATCATAGTTCTGCCTCTATTACTGTCTTTAAGTTGAGATGTTACTTATTAGACACTTAGGAAACAGAAAAGGTATATAATCTACAGACTTTGTGAAAGCCTGACCTGAGAAATTGAAGTAATTTTGAAAGGAAAATAATCTGGGTAGGTCACATGTCTCATGTAAGTGTGGGTTGATTTTTTTGAGAGAAGGTTGATCTCATAGTCCAAGACCTCCTTAAAATTTGTTTTAGAAGTTGGAAGCGTTACTCAGTTTGTCACTTTGTTTAGTGTCTTTTTGGTGAGTATCCAGTGAAGTGTCAAAGTTCAAACCCATAATGATATAAAATTTGAGAAATATCTTCCAGGAAAAATACATCCATGGGGTTACCTAGTTATTTTAAGAAAATTATCTACTGCTAACATCCATAATAGATGTTATGAAAATAGTTTTAGATATTTCCCTTTAGATTCAAAAAGGTCAAATCCTTTGCAACAATTTAATATATGAATAGTTCTTATTTGGATCATCTTCTTAAAACTCAAAGTCATAAATTTGATTTCTTTGGATCCAGATTTGAAGTGAAAATAATTTCTCTTGGCCATAAACGACATTCCAGTTCATCACCTCAGTGATGAGTGTCATTGGCTATAGGCAGAAGGGAATTAGAAATTAAAAACAATTTTGTACAAGCATGTCTTTAGTTGTGCACCAGATATGTGTAAATCTACTTTATTCAAGACATTGTGCTAGGCATTAAGGGTTATTATTATTCTCAAAAAGAAGCAAATAATTTGCACAATATATATTAAATATAGGCATGAGTTTGAGCAAGCTCCGGGAGATGGTGAAGGACAGGAAAGACTGGAGAGTACAAGTCTATGGGGTTGCAAAGAGTCAGACACGAATGAGTGACTGAATTGACAGTAAATATAGAGGAACCTTTGGATGAATGACACACGGATACAGGCACAGAAATGAATTGTTCCAGGGGGTGGAGCTAAGATGGAGGCATAGAAGAATGTGCACTCATCTCTCCTGCAAAATCACCTGAATTGCAACAAGTTCCTGAAAAACCATCGACAGGAGGAGGTTGGATCCGAACACAAAAAAGATAGGCCTCATTGAAGAGCAAAGTAGCCGCAACAAGATGGTAGGAGGGGCGCAATCACGCTTTTAAAAGTCAAACCTCATACCCGCCAGAGAGGGTGGGTGGGCCAAATACATAAAGCCTGTTGCACATCAAGACCTGAGAAAGAAGCAGTAACCTCCACAAAAACTAACACATGCATATGGAATCTAGTAGAATGGTAATGATTTTTTGAGAGAAGGTTGATCTCATAGTGATCAAAGTTGACTCAGTTTGTCACTTTGTTTAGTGTCTTTTGGTGAGTATCCAGTGAAGTGTCAAAGTTCAAACCCATAATGATATAAAATTTGAGAAATATCTTCCAGGAAAAATACATCCATGGGGTTACCTAGTTATTTTAAGAAAATTATCTACTGCTAACATCCATAATAGATGTTATGAAAATAGTTTTAGATATTTCCCTTTAGATTCAAAAAGGTCAAATCCTTTGCAACAATTTAATATATGAATAGTTCTTATTTGGATCATCTTCTTAAAACTCAAAGTCATAAATTTGATTTCTTTGGATCCAGATTTGAAGTGAAAATAATTTCTCTTGGCCATAAACGACATTCCAGTTCATCACCTCAGTGATGAGTGTCATTGGCTATAGGCAGAAGGGAATTAGAAATTAAAAACAATTTTGTACAAGCATGTCTTTAGTTGTGCACCAGATATGTGTAAATCTACTTTATTCAAGACATTGTGCTAGGCATTAAGGGTTATTATTATTCTCAAAAAGAAGCAAATAATTTGCACAATATATATTAAATATAGGCATGAGTTTGAGCAAGCTCCGGGAGATGGTGAAGGACAGGAAAGACTGGAGAGTACAAGTCTATGGGGTTGCAAAGAGTCAGACACGAATGAGTGACTGAATTGACAGTAAATATAGAGGAACCTTTGGATGAATGACACACGGATACAGGCACAGAAATGAATTGTTCCAGGGGGTGGAGCTAAGATGGAGGCATAGAAGAATGTGCACTCATCTCTCCTGCAAAATCACCTGAATTGCAACAAGTTCCTGAAAAACCATCGACAGGAGGAGGTTGGATCCGAACACAAAAAAGATAGGCCTCATTGAAGAGCAAAGTAGCCGCAACAAGATGGTAGGAGGGGCGCAATCACGCTTTTAAAAGTCAAACCTCATACCCGCCAGAGAGGGTGGGTGGGCCAAATACATAAAGCCTGTTGCACATCAAGACCTGAGAAAGAAGCAGTAACCTCCACAAATATAGTATACTAACACATGCATATGGAATCTAGTAGAATGGTAATGATAACACACGCAGTGAAGTGATGATAAAACAGACACGGAGAATAGACATATGGACATTGTGGGGAATGAACAGTGGGTGGGAGGCATAAAGGAAGTAGCATGAAAACCTGTACTATCATATGTGAAAAAATAGCTATTGTCATTGCACTGTGAGAAAAGGGGATCCTGTAGGGGTGCTGTGCGATGGCCTGGAGGGGTGGGATGGGGGGGATATACATATGAGTAATCTGGGATCATATATATCTATAAACAACAAAACTCTGTAAAAGTAAAAACTAAAATAAAAATTGAAAAAAAAATTGGAAAAAAAAGAGAAATGAATTGTTCCAGGGTGAACTGAGATGAAGTGAAGATTGTCTTAAAGCGGGAGAATGATCCAGAAGGACTTACTGGTGCAGTTGTTTCTGGCTACAAAGGTAGCCAGAGAAAGGCAGACAACTTAAGGTAAGAAAGGAGGATGAGTATTTGGAGCCAAGGCTGGAAGGGGTTTTGAGGTTAGTTTGAACCCTGAAGATAGAAGAAAATGATTCTAAGTGTATGTCTTAATAATGGTGAATTATAAAGAAATGTAAAAAACTATGAAATAATTTGGTAAGTCCCACTCATCATGAAGTAACTTTAATATGTAAGATCCTCAACAGTGCTATTTTGTATACTGAGATTATACCAAACAATCTATAATTACAGCTTATTACCTTCAGAGTGAATGACTGTTAATTGAAAAATTGATTAATGTCACCACTTGTGCCAACTCAAATTACCTTAAGTTCCCATCGTAGAACATCCAAACACTCCTTGGTGTGCCAGAGGCACAATTTAAAAATAAGTTACAGAAATGTTGATCTGCGGAATTTGTCTTAATTGAACACTCACATCCCAGATTCCCTGGTGTCTGAGCTGCTTCCTATGGTTTCAGACAATGAGGGAAAAAAAGGCCTATGGACTGACCCACAAAATACTAACATATGTGATGGCAAAAGAGCAAGTCTGCTTTCCTGTGTGGCATGCATGTTGACCTCACTAATTTATAGCCTCATAGATCTAGCTAGAAAAAGTCAAGAGAACGGCATGAACCTTTAATTTATTTATCGTCAGATAATCTTGGAGCATCCTCTTCCTTCACAAAAGATACAAATAACTCTTCCAAGAAAAAACTCCTTGGGAGCCTTGCATGATAAGAAATCAGAAATAACCACAAATTTTCTGGAAGATGATTTGGAATGGAAACCCTTATATACAAAAGGGTGCTTAAATTGTTTACACCGGTACTCCCTCTTTAGTGAGTGTGGTAGTGAGAGACTTCTGGTTGGAAGGAATGGAGACCCTTTGTTGGGTAACTATGAGTATGTGCAGGGGGCAATTAGGAAGACAAAGAAAATTCCTGAAATAGAAGACTTGGACATCCGCAAGACCAGACTTCTAGGGGAACTCCTAACCTAAGGGCAGCAGGATCTGTAAAAGTAAAAACTAAAATAAAAATTGAAAAAAAAATTGGAAAAAAAAGAGAAATGAATTGTTCCAGGGTGAACTGAGATGAAGTGAAGATTGTCTTAAAGCGGGAGAATGATCCAGAAGGACTTACTGGTGCAGTTGTTTCTGGCTACAAAGGTAGCCAGAGAAAGGCAGACAACTTAAGGTAAGAAAGGAGGATGAGTATTTGGAGCCAAGGCTGGAAGGGGTTTTGAGGTTAGTTTGAACCCTGAAGATAGAAGAAAATGATTCTAAGTGTATGTCTTAATAATGGTGAATTATAAAGAAATGTAAAAAACTATGAAATAATTTGGTAAGTCCCACTCATCATGAAGTAACTTTAATATGTAAGATCCTCAACAGTGCTATTTTGTATACTGAGATTATACCAAACAATCTATAATTACAGCTTATTACCTTCAGAGTGAATGACTGTTAATTGAAAAATTGATTAATGTCACCACTTGTGCCAACTCAAATTACCTTAAGTTCCCATCGTAGAACATCCAAACACTCCTTGGTGTGCCAGAGGCACAATTTAAAAATAAGTTACAGAAATGTTGATCTGCGGAATTTGTCTTAATTGAACACTCACATCCCAGATTCCTGGTGTCTGAGCTGCTTCCTATGGTTTCAGACAATGAGGGAAAAAAAGGCCTATGGACTGACCCACAAAATACTAACATATGTGATGGCAAAAGAGCAAGTCTGCTTTCCTGTGTGGCATGCATGTTGACCTCACTAATTTATAGCCTCATAGATCTAGCTAGAAAAAGTCAAGAGAACGGCATGAACCTTTAATTTATTTATCGTCAGATAATCTTGGAGCATCCTCTTCCTTCACAAAAGATACAAATAACTCTTCCAAGAAAAAACTCCTTGGGAGCCTTGCATGATAAGAAATCAGAAATAACCACAAATTTTCTGGAAGATGATTTTGAATGGAAACCCTTATATACAAAAGGGTTCTTAAATTTTTTACACCTGTACTCCCTCTTTTAGTGAGTGTGGTAGTGAGAGACTTCTGGTTGGAAGGAATGGAGACCCTTTGTTGGGTAACTATGAGTATGTGCAGGGGGCAATTAGGAAGACAAAGAAAATTCCTGAAATAGAAGACTTGGACATCCGCAAGACCAGACTTCTAGGGGAACTCCTAACCTAAGGGCAGCAGGATGGCTTTTGTAACTTTTTCAATATCTAAATGTTCTGGAGACTCTGAGTGAATAAATCTGGGTGGGGCCCCAGGCGTTTCCACCAACTATCATCTGTCAGGTTGATTTCCACGGGCAGCTGTGGGAAAGAATCACTCCTCCTCGCCTTAAAGCAGAGGCCCCCAACCTCCAAGATATAATGCCTGGTGATCTGAGGTGGAGCTGATGTAATAATTATGGAAAAAAGTTCATACTATGCTATGCTTGAATCATTCACCCTGACCGGTCTGCGGAAGAACTGTCTTCCATGAAACCAGTCTCTGGTGATAAAAAGGTTGGGGACCGCTGTCTTAGAACATCTCTGTCAACACTACTCAGCTGTGTTCTTGGATCCACTTCTTTCTATTTGCTAACTCATCCTGTATCTTTTCTCTATCCATAGCTTTTACATAGCATTAGTTTGCTTCCTGTTACTCTGATTTAGTGCCAGTTCTTGCTGCTGGCTATGTCATACGCTGAATGTCTGTGTGTCTAAATTAAAATGCTTAATATAAGAGTCTGAGCAGTACAATTTGTCCTTACGATGCTAGACCACCCCATACGTCCTTGGCCAGTTGAATCCATCCCACCCAGGTCCAGTCAGTGATGGCTGCAAATCAGGGCAGGGAAGACAAGTAACCTGGAGCTGCTCTAACAGCGTCTGGAGCTGAGCTGCCTTAGTTGTGCTTGTGGACCTGGCACAAGCATGTGGGACTGCATTCTAACCATTTCCTCAGAGACGCTCTATGATTTACAGTCGAGTATGAAAACAGTGACTTTCAACTTGGAAGGTATGACCACCTCCTTTTAAGCATAAAAAATATTTCCTCCACATGTTAATTGTACTTTTAGTATCCATGGCTAAGAAAATACATAATAAAAAAGGTATAAAATACAAAAAGGTTCAGTTTCAGCAAAGGTTGTTTTTTTTAAAAAAAAAAAAACAAAAAACAAAAAACAATGATTGCTTTATTTATCTTAATTTGGCTGCACTGGGTCTTAGTTGTGGCATGTGGGATCTAGTTCCCTGACCAGGGATCAAACCTGGGATTCCTGCACTAGAAGCACAGAGTCTTAACCACTGGACCACCAGGGAAGTCCCCAGCAAAGGTTTTTAAATGTTTGCATTGCATTACTTGTAAGAGCAATACTTATAAGACATCATTTATCCACAGAAAATGCTTGATGCACATAAATAACTCCTTGAAATAACTCTGTGGCTCCTTAGGAGTGCTCTGTCCACAGGTTATAAATGAGGTGTGTACACTAAGCACAGGTCTTATATCAGGAAAGGTTGCATTTGGGCTTCTAATGTTTACTGTGCACTAATTTCAGTTCTTAGAGTTAGCGGTAGTTCTGGAGTCTAGGCAGGCTTGTGACTGGTTCAGCAAATGGAATACAGTGGAAATGATTCCAGTGGTTTCTGAGGCTAGGTAATAGATGGCCATAGAGCTGCTACCTGCCAAGTATAATGGAATGTTGAAAGGGAGGCAGGGGTTCAGGGATAGCTTGATCAAGCAACGCAATGACATCACCAAGATCCTGTTTTTGTTTTTGTTTTTTTTTCTTTTGTTTTTCTCCTCTGTCTTCTGTAATGTAAGTTTCATAGATTTCATCCTAAGTATAGCTTTCCTCCTGGTCAAAATAAAGCTGCCAACAGCTTTAGTCTCCTGTGAAGAATTCAGCTAATTTTTTTTTTTTTTTTTTGGCCTGGGAGTGTTTCACAACTGCTGGCACTTAGGAGCAGAGTAGGGGAAGAAGCTGGTAGGTCCTACTCCTGAGTCAGCAAACTTCTATTTTTGGCGCAGCCCATCACTCTCTCTACCACAACTGGAGTGCTCTGGTAGGCACTACTTCCTTTCTGTTTTCCCACATATCTTTGTGTACTGGGGAGAAGGAGGGTGGTCTGGGTTTATGGGAGGGGAGATAGGACCAGAGAAAAGTTTGCTCAGTGTACAGAGGTCAACCAGTTCTCCACATGGATCTCATTCCTGCCTGAAGGATTTCCTGGAAGTACCGTATTCGGAACCTCTGAAGGGCTCATGTTCTGGCCCTCAGGGGGTGGGATGGCTCAGCTCCTATCACAGATGCTTATGTAGCAGCTTTCTCAAGTCTATTATCATGCTTCCATCTGCTTTCTAACCTCCAAAAGGTTATTGATGTTGTGCATCAGCTTTATCTTCTCTCACATTCTCTTTATCCTTATGAATCTGTGACTTTTTTCATTTGTCTGCTGCAGTCTATAACAGATTCAAGAGTAGTTAAAAAGGTGACTGATGAATCATTGTTGTTTAGTTGCTAAGTCACGTCTGACTCTTGGGAGCCCATGGAATGTAGCTTACCAGGTTCCTCTATCCATGGGATTTCCCAGGTAAGTGTATGGGAGTGGGTTGCCATTTCCTCCTCCAAGGAATCTTCTTGGCTCAGACATCGAACCCCTGTCTCCTGCTTTGGCAGATAGTTTCTTTACCACAGAGCCACAAGGAAAGCCGTGAGTCACCATTATTTAGGTGGAAAATCTTTCCTTTTCTTCCTAAACCATTTTCTCTGAATTTTTTTGCTCTAAAACCTCAAGATGGCAAAGGCAAGAAGTCGAGAGTTCATTTTTAGCTCGACTCTATCATCAGCTGTGCTGGAGGTCACTGTTGTGTTGAGTCCCCACTGTATGCTGTATTTGTAACCCTCTCAAGGCAAGCTTTGCCCGATTTTTGCCTTCTTTGACTCCTTCAGCCTCCAGGTCTTTCAGACAGGATCAGGGGAGTAGGTGTGGTGTAACCAGAGCAACACAGAAAGATTTTTGGCCTGGGAGTGTTTCACAACTGCTGGCACTTAGGAGCAGAGTAGGGGAAGAAGCTGGTAGGTCCTACTCCTGAGTCAGCAAACTTCTATTTTTGGCGCAGCCCATCACTCTCTCTACCACAACTGGAGTGCTCTGGTAGGCACTACTTCCTTTCTGTTTTCCCACATATCTTTGTGTACTGGGGAGAAGGAGGGTGGTCTGGGTTTATGGGAGGGGAGATAGGACCAGAGAAAAGTTTGCTCAGTGTACAGAGGTCAACCAGTTCTCCACATGGATCTCATTCCTGCCTGAAGGATTTCCTGGAAGTACCGTATTCGGAACCTCTGAAGGGCTCATGTTCTGGCCCTCAGGGGGTGGGATGGCTCAGCTCCTATCACAGATGCTTATGTAGCAGCTTTCTCAAGTCTATTATCATGCTTCCATCTGCTTTCTAACCTCCAAAAGGTTATTGATGTTGTGCATCAGCTTTATCTTCTCTCACATTCTCTTTATCCTTATGAATCTGTGACTTTTTTCATTTGTCTGCTGCAGTCTATAACAGATTCAAGAGTAGTTAAAAAGGTGACTGATGAATCATTGTTGTTTAGTTGCTAAGTCACGTCTGACTCTTGGGAGCCCATGGAATGTAGCTTACCAGGTTCCTCTATCCATGGGATTTCCCAGGTAAGTGTATGGGAGTGGGTTGCCATTTCCTCCTCCAAGGAATCTTCTTGGCTCAGACATCGAACCCCTGTCTCCTGCTTTGGCAGATAGTTTCTTTACCACAGAGCCACAAGGAAAGCCGTGAGTCACCATTATTTAGGTGGAAAATCTTTCCTTTTCTTCCTAAACCATTTTCTCTGAATTTTTTTGCTCTAAAACCTCAAGATGGCAAAGGCAAGAAGTCGAGAGTTCATTTTTAGCTCGACTCTATCATCAGCTGTGCTGGAGGTCACTGTTGTGTTGAGTCCCCACTGTATGCTGTATTTGTAACCCTCTCAAGGCAAGCTTTGCCCGATTTTTGCCTTCTTTGACTCCTTCAGCCTCCAGGTCTTTCAGACAGGATCAGGGGAGTAGGTGTGGTGTATCCAGAGCAACCCAGAAAGATCCTGTTCTTGGGGAACGTGGGGTTTAGGCCACTGGGAGATACAATCCAGGCTTATCATACTTTATTTCGCATGAGTGTGTTCTGAAGAGATAGAAGAAAAGGAAGTGGAAAAAGGAATAGGACCTCATATCAGGAAATGCTAGATCCTGCAAAACCACAAAACTGTAGTAGAAAATAGGAGATGAATGTTTGAGGGCAGTTTACAGAATTTACTGGGACAGCTTTATCTAATTGCCATATAATTCAATAATGATTATGAGTCGGATTAAATAGGTGCCAAATAAACTTTGTGGAATGCAGTATCTGAATAGAATAGGAAACAATCTACACATATATTCAATACTTATTGTGTGTTGATGCTGAAGTCAGCAGAGAAAGAGTTTGCTGATAACTGGCTGCTGAGGGATGCAAAGGGCATTAGCATCTAGAACAGAGGATAAAGGTGAGGTGTTTTTGGAGCTGGGTCTACCACTGAATTCAGGATTCTTCCACTATAGCCAAGAGGATTTTGGCAAAGCAAAGAATTAGATTCTTGGCTTGGGTTGGTGGGAAAGCATAATAACCTGTAAGTCCTAGTCTTTTCTCATTTATAAAACAGATGTGTGCTTTGTCACTTAGTCGTGTCTGACTCTTTGAGACCCACCCCATGGACTCTAGGCTCCTCTGTCTGCGGAATTTCCCAGGCAAGAGCACTGGAGAAGGTTGCAATTTCCTTCCCCAGGGACTTCTTAACCCAAGGATTGAACCTTCCTCTCCTGTTTAGCACTTAACCATTGAGACACCATTGAAAAAATTTGGAGGAATAATAATAAATATCTAACTACTAGGATTGCTATGAGGACTAAATACCTGAACTACAGTACAGATATTCCTCACCTTATGTGGTTATAGCCAGTAAACCCATCGTAAATTGAAAATATCTTAACTTGAAAATGCATTTAATAGATCTAACTGACAACACCATAACTTAGCCCCGGTTGGGTCTGGTCTGGTTTGTGTGTTACCAGTCGCGTCCAACTCTTCGCAATCCCATGGATTGTAGCCTGCCGGGACCTTCTGTCCGTGGGGTTTTCCAGGCAAGGATATTGGGGTGGGTTGTGCATTTTCCTCCTCCAGGGGATCTACCCTACAGAGGGACTGAACCCTCATCTCTTATGTCTCCTACATTGCAGGTAGATTCTTTAGAGGTGAGTCACCAGGGAAGCCCAGCCTATTTGAAACGTGTACAGAATATTAGCCTACAGTTAGGCAAAATCATCTAACACAAAGCTTATTTTGTAATTAAGTGTTGACTATCTCATGTAAATTATTGACTACTGTGCTGAAAGTGAAAAACCGAATGGTTCAAAGTGTATCAGTTGTTAATCCTCAGGATCTTGCCACTGACCGGGAGCCAGGACTCCCTGCTACTGCTTAGTGTCCTGAGAGGGGATCATCCCACATACTGCTAGACCCAGAAGAGGTCAAAATTCAGAGGCTGGCTTCCACTGGCTGCACATCAGTTTCATACCATTGTAATCGATAATTGAAAAATCAAACCATCGTAGGTTGTAGATCATGTGTAATTGCTCAATAAATGTTAGAGGTTGCTCTTGTCTTGGCAAGGACTTTGTCATTGGAGTTGTACTGTCATCATTATTTGTTCCATGCAGTATTGAAAATAAGCTGAGCGTCAAGGGTGAATGGCAAACAGGAAGTTGTCATGGGTCGAGGTTTCACTGAATCGGAAACCAAGCAGAGGAAAAAAGGCTTCCTGAGAGATAGAACTAAATCTTGAGACACATTTACAAATGATGGTTTCTCTTTGATAGATTTTTGTTGGAAGGCCAAATCTTCACCTCTCTTTACTCACCATACCTTCAACCATCTTATGAGAGACTTTGTTTTTTTGTCACTTGTGAATCTCCAGTACTAGCTCATTGCTAGGACATAAGAGGTGCTTAATAAATAGTTGTTAAATAGATGGATGAGGGAAAGAATGATGGATAGATAGATGCATGAATAAATTTAACAGATGAGCTTGGTTTTTGTTCTGAGAGCCAGAAGTGTACTCATGTATCATGGTCACTTACAGCTTAAAATAATAAGAAAGAATATGAGTTGGCAGTTACAGTTCTTTGATTTGGCAGCGTGGTATAGCTTTTTTAAATCAGTGTTTTGGCAGCTTTTATTATATAGTGTTTGGATGATAAATGAGTACTTTCTTAAAGAAAGGTAACACATGGCTCCTGTATTTTATGAAATGAGAAACCCTTCATTTCATTGCCAGATTTTTAGAATATATTTCATAATTAGAGAAATTAAAATGAGCCTTTGCAAGGCAGTGCCAAAACTGAGAAGTTTTGGGATTGTTCCAAAGCAATGCAGCCTTAGGATTGTGCATATTTGGGAACTAGAGTCTTATATACACAAGAGCTAGTCAGGTAGGTGCAGAAAGGGTGGCAGCAGGTTTCCCAGAGAGCTGTGCCTGACAGAATGTTCCATTATAAATAGGCCTCGTTCATGAGGCCAGTGTTACATTAACATTCCAAAGGTAATCAAAGAATAGGAGTATGATATGGTAGATTCGAATAAAGGTTTGGCAAGTCTTTATTTTCTTCTTTGATTTTCTTTTTCCACATCATGCCTATTTCATGCCTTTATTTTTTTATATTTATTTCATCAATCTTTTTTTTTTTTATTATTGTTATGCTTTGGCACGTGTGGGCCTCCTATCACAGTGGCCTCTCTAACTGTAGAGCATCGGCTCTTGGAGCATATGCTCCAGAGTGCTGGCTCATAATTGGACACACCGGTCCAGCCACTCCATGGCACATGGGATCTTTCTGGGCCAAGGATTGAACCAGTGCCCCTTGCACTGCAAGGCGAGCTCTTTACCCACTGGACCACCAGGGAAGCCCAAGGCTTTATTTTCAAATCACAGTAGGCTTGAAAGTTTGGAGAGATACAGAATGCCAAGGTTCAGAGCACACAGTAGTACCGGACAGAGGGATTTCAGTAGCAGATATAGGGCAGAGACACCAATAGAGGAAGGGGATAGCAAATGGGCTAAAGAAGCAGTTATTTGCATATTCCAAGACTTCCCGGATGGCGCTAGTGGTAAAGAACCTGTCTGCCAAAAGAGACATGGGTTCAATCCCTTGGTTGGGAAGATCCCCCAGAGGAGGGCATGGCAAACAATTGCAGAGTTCTTGCCTGGAGAATTCCATGGACAGAGGATCCTGGCCGGCTACAGTCCATAGGGTCACAAAAAGTCAGCTGCGACAGAGCAATTTAGCATGCATGCATACTTTGTATTCTACATTTGCACCCTGATTTTCAAAGTGGGTTCCATTTCAGGGTCCACTTGGGAGCTCCAAATTGATTTAAGCATACTAAGTATTTTTCTGGTTTTTAGGAACAAGTGACTTTCTTAGGGCTAAGAGATGCTTCCTAGTAACCTATGAAGAAAGCTAAGGGTTGCTAAACTTAGCTATTTGGAAGCTGAAATTTTAGCTCAGCTGGTAAAGAATCTGCCTGCAGTGCAGGAGACCCCAATTCCATCCCTGGGTCGGGAAGATCCCCTGGAGAAAGGATAGACTACCCACTCCAGTATTTTTGCCTGGAGAATTCCATGGCTGGTCCATGGTGTCAGAAAGAATCAGACGTGACTGAACAACTTGGCTTTTCCTTTCAGTAGAGCTGGCAAATCACCTCCCTCTGTAGACTACTGACCAGTCTGGCTGAAACTCTGTATTGCCCAGTACTGTTACAAAGCTCACATTGCATGTGCGTATGCTGATTGTTGGAATTCCCATACTTTTTCAAAGGGGTTGCTTTGTTTAATGTTTATCATCACTGTTTTATTGAGTTAATCATGATTTTAAATTGCTACCATGCTGGCAAATTTATAACTATGAATTTAGTGTTATTATAAATTTGTTGATTGTTTGATTAGGACATTTGCATGTGGTAACACATGTTTGAGGCAATGGCATTTTTGGCCTGTAATTTTCCGTGAAACTAGACTCTGAGATATGAATAACCCATACTCAATTGCTGGGGTATTACATAAAATATGTGCTTGTAGAGCAAGAGTTTATTTTTATCAGTTCTTTCTTCTACTGGAAAATGAGACTATTTGGTGACACTTGGGCTCATTTTTCTTACTTAAATGGACTATGATCCAAAAACTTTGAGCTTGTAGCAGTCAGACAAATAGTTTAAGACAACTTTTAACAAAGTGCAGCTACTTACTGAATAATGGCGACATTAAGGAAAATAAAATTTCCATGACAATTATTAGGTTATGGTAAAGTGAGACTGAGGGCAGTCAGTTAGATCTTTTAAACCATCAATCAGTCAGTCAGTTCAGTCACTCAGTCGTGTCTAACTTTTTGCAGGCCTATGAACTGCAGCACGCCAGACTTCCCTGTCATTTACCATTTCCCAGAGTTTGTTCAAACTTATGTCCATTGACTCAGTTACGCCATCCAACCATCTCGTCCTCTGCCATCCCCTTCTCCTTCTGCATTTTATTTTCCCCAACTTAAGGGTCTTTTCCAATGAGTCATCACATCAGGTGGCCGAAGTATTGGAGCTTCTTCAGCTTCAGCATAATTCCTTCCAATGAATATTCAGGGTTGATTTCCTTTAGGATTGACTGGTTTGATCTTCTTACAGTCCAAGGGACTCTCAAGACTCTTCTCCAACACAACAGCCCAAAGGCATCAATTCTTTGGTGCTCAGCCTTCTTTATGGTCCAACTGTCACATCCATACATGACTACTGGGGAAACTATAGCATTGACTATATGGACTTTTGCTGGCAAGGTGATGTCTCTGCTTTTGAATACTCTGTCTAGGTTTGTCATAGCTTTTCTTACAAGGAACAAGCATCTTTTAATTTCATGTCTTCAGTCATCATTCACAGTGAGTTTGGAGCCCAAGAAAATAAAATCTGTCACTGCTTCATTTTTTCCCCCATCTATTTGCCATGAAGTGATGCGACTGGCTGCCGTGATCTTTTTTTTTTTGCATGTTGAGTTTTAGGCCAGTTTTTCCACTCTCCTTCAACTTCATTAAGAGACTCTTTAATTCTTCATTTTCTGTCATAAGGATGGTGTTATTTGCATATCTGAGGTTACTGATATTTCTTCTAACAATCTTGATTCTAGCTTCTGCTTTATCCAGCCCGGCATTTCGCATGATGTACTCTGCATATAAGTTAAATAAGCAGGGTGACAATATACAGCCTTGACGTATTCCTTTCTCAATTTGGAACCAGTCTGTTGTTCCATGTCTGGTTCTAAACTGTTGTTTCTTGCTTAATAAATAATATCCTGCAACCTGTCTTTACTGAGCAAGATTGCTTTAATGGTTCTGGCAAATTACCCTACCCTAAGCATTATAAATTAGTGAGACTGAGGGCAGTCAGTTAGATCTTTTAAACCATCAATCAGTCAGTCAGTTCAGTCACTCAGTCGTGTCTAACTTTTTGCAGGCCTATGAACTGCAGCACGCCAGACTTCCCTGTCATTTACCATTTCCCAGAGTTTGTTCAAACTTATGTCCATTGACTCAGTTACGCCATCCAACCATCTCGTCCTCTGCCATCCCCTTCTCCTTCTGCATTTTATTTTCCCCAACTTAAGGGTCTTTTCCAATGAGTCATCACATCAGGTGGCCGAAGTATTGGAGCTTCTTCAGCTTCAGCATAATTCCTTCCAATGAATATTCAGGGTTGATTTCCTTTAGGATTGACTGGTTTGATCTTCTTACAGTCCAAGGGACTCTCAAGACTCTTCTCCAACACAACAGCCCAAAGGCATCAATTCTTTGGTGCTCAGCCTTCTTTATGGTCCAACTGTCACATCCATACATGACTACTGGGGAAACTATAGCATTGACTATATGGACTTTTGCTGGCAAGGTGATGTCTCTGCTTTTGAATACTCTGTCTAGGTTTGTCATAGCTTTTCTTACAAGGAACAAGCATCTTTTAATTTCATGTCTTCAGTCATCATTCACAGTGAGTTTGGAGCCCAAGAAAATAAAATCTGTCACTGCTTCATTTTTTCCCCCATCTATTTGCCATGAAGTGATGCGACTGGCTGCCGTGATCTTTTTTTTTTTGCATGTTGAGTTTTAGGCCAGTTTTTCCACTCTCCTTCAACTTCATTAAGAGACTCTTTAATTCTTCATTTTCTGTCATAAGGATGGTGTTATTTGCATATCTGAGGTTACTGATATTTCTTCTAACAATCTTGATTCTAGCTTCTGCTTTATCCAGCCCGGCATTTCGCATGATGTACTCTGCATATAAGTTAAATAAGCAGGGTGACAATATACAGCCTTGACGTATTCCTTTCTCAATTTGGAACCAGTCTGTTGTTCCATGTCTGGTTCTAAACTGTTGTTTCTTGCTTAATAAATAATATCCTGCAACCTGTCTTTACTGAGCAAGATTGCTTTAATGGTTCTTGCAAATTACATACCCTCGTACCCTCTAAGCTTCATATAGTTGAGATAATATAAGAGTCTTTTAACCACTTCCTCCATGGAATTCTCCAGGCAAGAATGCTGGAGTGGGTAACCATTCCCTTACTCCAGGGGACTTTCCCAGTCCAGGGATCAAACCTGGGTTTCCCACATTGTGGGCAGATTCTTGACCATCTGAACCACCATGGAAGCCCAACTAGTGTCTAGATACCACTACTGACCTATTATAGGTCTCTATAGGAACAGTTGCTTAGGTGGTTTTTAAGGAACATGGAGCTGAGAATAAAAGTCTGAAGCTCTGAAAGGTTTCAGGTGTTTTTAGGAGCTTTTTAGACTGACTCATGAAGTAAAAGAGAGGGAGAAAAGGAAAGAATAGAAACAGGCTCCCCAAAGAAACTTACTAATCTCTCTTTTTGGATCTGTCAAAGTCCAAGATGACTCTCCATTTTTGGCTAAATTATGGGTTTCTTTTAAGTACAATAAGACAAAAACTCAAGAACACCAAAGAGCAAAGAACTGTGAGTGGGTTTGTCTTTTTTTTATTCACCATCAAATCAAATGTTAAATGTTCAGGTAAAACCTACTCAGTTTTCAGACCTCAGCCCAAAATGAAATGATGAAGATGATGGTATTAGCTCCATGTGTTACATTTTTGCTCTGTATTTAGCAATGTAATAAGCACTTCATATACATTATTTTAATCTTTCAAGATCCATGAAATAGGCATGAATATAAATATTATTGTTCTTTATACTTTATATTCTGAGTTTAAGGGTATTTAGTAACTTCCTCAAGTTACTCAGCCCGGAAGTATCATGACTGAGGAGTCTGAACTCTCTGTCTACTATTCTACATCGTCCTCAAGAAGTTACAATCTAGTTAGAATAAAGATAGAATAAATGCATATGGAAATACTTAGTCTAGTAGTTGTGTCTATGTTCCATTGAGGGCATATGAATCACCTGGAGATCCTGGGAAATGGCAGATCATGCTTAAGTAGGTCCGGAGTGAGGCATAGAATACCACAGATCTGATAAACTCCCAGGCAATATGGCGATACCAGTACTGCTGGCCCCCAGCCATGCATTGAGAAACAGGAGTCATCTGTGAAACTCTGGAGTGAGTATGAGTGATTGTGAAAGTCACTCAGGCATGTCCGACTCTTTGCAACCTCCTAGGACTGCAGCCCACCAGGATTCTCCAGGCAAGAATACTGGAGTGGGTTGCCATTTCCTTCTCTAAGGGATCTTCCTGACCCAGGGATCAGACCCAGGTCTCACGCATTGCAGGCAAATTCTTTACCATCTGAGACACCAGGGAAGCCCTGTGGAGTTCTGGAACTACCCTTAATTCAGGATCTTTAATTAAATAGATTTACTTTTAAATAATGGAAATATATTATTTCAAGTTTTATTGATTTATTCTAGAATAAGTGATAAAGTGCACAAACCTTTCCTGTATAGCTCCATGAATTTTCACACACACATATTCACAATAACTACCACCCTCTATTATATACAACATATTACATGGGATGCTTTTGGGGTGCTGGTCAAGTTATTTCTTGTTCTAGGTGCTGGCTGCATAGGTGTGTTCACATTGTGAAAATTCATCAGGCTAAAATTCATATGAAATGCTCTAGAGGTGGTTTCCTTTTCTGTAAAAATGAGGATAATAATAAAAATAATTTCTATTTCAGACATTTGTTAAAAAATGTCTGCTCAGTAAATATTAGTTCCTTTGCTCTTATTTTCCCATAGACTAAGAAGTATAGTCAAAGGAAGACTTAGAACTCACGATGCAACATGCAAGCATCCGCTTCATCATATTAACTTCATCATATTCACATTTTACTTTAAAAATGGCTTAGGGTAGGGCTTCCCTGGTGGTCCAGTGGGTAAAGAGTCTGCCTCGCAGTGCGAGGGGCACTGGTTCAATCTCTAGCCCTGGAAGATCCTGCGTGCCGTAGAGTGGCTGGACCGGTGTGTCCAATTACAAGCCAGTTCTCTGGAGTGCATGTGCCCAGAGCCAGTGTTCTGCAAAAAGAGAGGCCACTGCAATGGGAGGCCCACACAGGCCAAAGAATAAAGATGGATAAATAAGGCTTAGGGTAGAAATGATGAACAGGAACTGACTGGAGGAAGTACGCTGTTCAGATTCATAGTTGGCGATCTGATCAGTCAGCATGCTCCAGAAAAACAGAATCAATAGGATATGTATCCATGATATTCAGAGAGATTTATTTTGAGTTAGCTTATGTGATTGCGGGGATGGATAAGCCTGAAATTTTAGGACAGGCTGTCCATTGCACCTGGACGGCAGCCCACCAGGATTCTCCAGGCAAGAATACTGGAGTGGGTTGCCATTTCCTTCTCTAAGGGATCTTCCTGACCCAGGGATCAGACCCAGGTCTCACGCATTGCAGGCAAATTCTTTACCATCTGAGACACCAGGGAAGCCCTGTGGAGTTCTGGAACTACCCTTAATTCAGGATCTTTAATTAAATAGATTTACTTTTAAATAATGGAAATATATTATTTCAAGTTTTATTGATTTATTCTAGAATAAGTGATAAAGTGCACAAACCTTTCCTGTATAGCTCCATGAATTTTCACACACACATATTCACAATAACTACCACCCTCTATTATATACAACATATTACATGGGATGCTTTTGGGGTGCTGGTCAAGTTATTTCTTGTTCTAGGTGCTGGCTGCATAGGTGTGTTCACATTGTGAAAATTCATCAGGCTAAAATTCATATGAAATGCTCTAGAGGTGGTTTCCTTTTCTGTAAAAATGAGGATAATAATAAAAATAATTTCTATTTCAGACATTTGTTAAAAAATGTCTGCTCAGTAAATATTAGTTCCTTTGCTCTTATTTTCCCATAGACTAAGAAGTATAGTCAAAGGAAGACTTAGAACTCACGATGCAACATGCAAGCATCCGCTTCATCATATTAACTTCATCATATTCACATTTTACTTTAAAAATGGCTTAGGGTAGGGCTTCCCTGGTGGTCCAGTGGGTAAAGAGTCTGCCTCGCAGTGCGAGGGGCACTGGTTCAATCTCTAGCCCTGGAAGATCCTGCGTGCCGCAGAGCCACTGGACCGATGTGTCCAATTACAAGCCAGTACTCTGGAGTGCATGTGCCCAGAGCCAGTGCTCTGCAACGATAGAGGCCACTGCAATGGGAGGCCCACACAGGCCAAAGAATAAAGATGGATAAAAAAAAAAGGCTTAGGGTAGAAATGATGAACAGGAACTGACTGGAGGAAGTACGCTGTTCAGATTCATAGTTGGCGATCTGATCAGTCAGCATGCTCCAGAAAAACAGAATCAATAGGATATGTATCCATGATATTCAGAGAGATTTATTTTGAGTTAGCTTATGTGATTGCGGGGATGGATAAGCCTGAAATTTTAGGACAGGCTGGCAGACTGGAAACTCAGGCAGGATTTCTATATTACATAGAAATTTCTATCTGTCTCTCTTGAGACAGAGTTCCTTTGTCTCTGAATAATCACTCTTTACTTTTAAGGCCTTCAACTGATCGGATGCGGCCCACCCACATCATCAAGGGTACTCTCCTTTACTTAAATCCAACTGTTCATAAATATTTACCACATCTAAAAAAATACTTTCACAGCAACATCTACACTAGTGTTTGGGTCTATCGTAGCTCAGCCAATTTGACACATAAAATTAACCACCACATCATCTATAAATCCTGTTTAAAGTTAAGACACTGATGTTCACTGCTTAAATGGCCCTGACTAAATATTTAGTCAGAGCACATTAATCTTCTGGTAGATATTTATATCCATTCTGAGAGATACATGATCTTATGCTTTAATGATACCAATCTTGGCAGAGGAATTTTAGTTATAAAGGATATTAGATATCTTCCTTACAGAAAGAACATTAGATAGCTAGCTATGTCTTTAGGAATTTTCCAAAATCTTTTCAGATCATATTTCACAGAAAATCATCTCCAACTAAAGTACTGGATAAAACGATATCCTGGGCTTCCTTTGTAGCTCAGCTGGTAAAGAATCTGCCTGCAATGCAGGAGACCTCAGTTTGATTCCTGGGTCAGGAAGATACCCTAGAGAAGGGTTAGGCTACCCACTCCAGTATTCTTACCTGGAATATTCTATGGCTCTTCCATGGGTCACAAAGGGTCAGACACAACTGAGCAACTTTCACTTCAATAGTATCCTTCAACAAATGAAGGAGTTGAGTTCTACAAACAGATTGCTTTTTTGTTGGTGTTGTAAATTAAAACATTTTCCCCCACCAAGAAAAATCTTATAAATAATAGTTATTATGTTCCCTTCACCAATAGATCTTCCTGACCCAAGGATCAAATCTAGGTCTCCTTCACTGCAGGCAGATTCTTCATTGCCTAAGTCACCAGGGAAGCCCATTATGTTCCCAGACTCCCAGAAAAACTTAGATAGATCTATAAATCTATTTTCTATCTATAAGAAAACCTAGATAGATCTCCATCTGTATAATTTTAACAATTCCTTTAGGTAGTTAGCTTCACAATCTACAGATTTCCCAGTCCCCTTTTTAGACCTCCTGGAAGTGTTGTAAATGAGTGATCAGATGCTCCCCACCACAGAGGTCCATGGAGAAGTTCATCGAACAGAAAAAAAGCTGTTTCATTGACACATGGACCTCAAGATTATGTCTGCCCCACAGAAGTATTTCATTTTGATCCATTTCTTAAAAACAAAAGCAGTTAGTAACATTTAGGGGCTTCCCTGATGGCTCAGACAGTAAGGAATCTGCCTGCAATGCAGGAGACCCAGGTTTGATTCCTGGGTCAAGAAGACCCCTGGAGAGGGGAATTATTGCCCAGTATTCTTGCTTGGAGATTTCCATGGACAGAGGAGCCTGGCAGGTTATGGTCCATGGGGCAACAAAGAGTCGGATGCGACTGAGTGACTGATCACACCTTGACATTTAAAAATCAGGAGATTTCTCAGAAAAACACAGACTCCTGGCTTGTCTTGAAAATAAAGCAAAAAACTAAAAAAAAAAAAAAAAAAGCAAAGCAGAGATCTGGTGAGACTAGGCTGAGTTTATGACACAGCAAATGTTGGTGGAAACGAAGTAACAGAAGTCCCTGAGTCGTGCTCCCCAGGCCACAGAGCCCCCCCGGATGACCTCACTGCTAGTGACTATCATGGTTCCCAGGCAGCTGTGTTGTGGTCTCTGTCTTAGAGACCCTCCATGACACCTTGCTGAGGGCTCTGTCATGGATCCAGAAACTGTCTGTCAGTGGGACTTCATGGCCTCTGTTTCTCTGCTCCTGTCTGCCAGGTAGATACACAGCACTTAAGATTCCTGCCCTGAGGAACAATTGGTGCCCAAATCTTTCTCCACTGCTGGCGGAAGAGACTTAAATCCCGTGGGGGTGTGGAGGGAAGGTCACATCTTATAGTCTGCCTGCTTTTCTCTCATCTCAAATTTTCCCTCCCGCCTTTCTTCTTCCCCTTCTCTTCTTTCTCTCAACCTCTCTCTCTCCTTTGTTGTTGTTGTTCACTCACTCAGTCATGTCTGATTTTTTGTGATCCCATGGACTGCAGCACTCCAGGCTTCCCTGTCCTTCACCATCTCCTGGAGTTTGCTCAAACTTATGTTCGTCCAAACATCTCATCCTCTGTGGCCCCCTTCACCTCTTGCCCGCAATCTTTCCCAGCATCAGGGTCTTTTCCAGTGAGTCAGCTGTTCTTATCAGGTGGCCATGATATTGGAGCTTTAGCTTTAGCGTCAGTCCTTCCAATGAATATTCAGGGTTGATTTCCTTAAGGATTGGCTGGTTTGATCTCCTGCAATCCAAGGATCTCTCAAGAGTCTTCTCCAGCACCACAGTTTGAAACCATCAATTCTTCTGTGCTCATCCTCCTTTATGCTGTCTCTCCTCCCTGTCATTCAAGCAGCAAATTCCTCCTCAACAACTCTGTGAGCACCTCCCTTCTTGCATCTCCTGAGGAGGTTTTTGTGCCTGGGATTAGGGTAGGGGGTGATGGAACAAGGCTGGACAGGGCTGTGGGTCCGCATTTAGAGCAGTGATCCTGGGATGCGGGCTGACCATGGTAGGGGAAGAGTTGAGCCAGTATTGTTTCCCCTTCCCTTTCTACCCCTTCTCTTTGGAATTCACCTCTTTTCTTACAGGTGAATGTGGAGGAGATGTTAGCCTGAAAAGGTTCTCTTTTGTCTCCTTCCTGATGCCTCCTTCTGCTCTAGCCATTCCTTTCCATTGTCCTCTCTATCCCTCCCACTTACAAATAGTCCTTTGCACCTTGACCGGCAGCCACATGGTCAGGATTCAAAGGGCACATACGGACCTGTGGCCATCTCCGGAGGGAAGAGGGATGTTCTGAGCAACCCTGGACAGGAGACCCCTTTCTGAAGCAACTCTGTGAGACTCAGTGCCCCGCTGTGTGCTGAGGGGTAAATGGAGACCCCTGTACTCTAAACACTTGTCCAACATTCCTGGGGCATTGTGCCCTGTCAGCCTATGCAGGTGTGTCTCAATTAAGCAGATTATATGATCATCAAAAAAAAAAATGCCCAACAAAGCTAAGGAAATAGATTCTCAAGTCCAGTCTTTTTTCTCTGCCTATCATGCCAAGGTTTCTAGCATGGTAGAAAGGGCCTTTAAAAGTAGTTTCTAATGGAGATAGTAACATGGAAACCTATAGGATCATATGTAAAAGAGGTAACTATTGTCAATGTGCTGTGGGAATAAGGGATGCTACATGGGGGGTATACGATGGCCTGGAGGGGTGGGATGGGGGGACTGGGAGGGGGACAGAAAAGGGAGGGGTCAAGGATATACATATGACTAATCTGGGGTTATACATACTGTAGACAACAAAACTCTGTAAAAGCAAAAAGTAAAATAAAAATAATTATAAAAAATAGTTTCTAATCACTGCATAGTATCAGAAAACAAAGATTGGCCAGATGTTTCAAGCACAATGTTTATTTTCATTTAGTCAAAATAAATCTGGGCACCATTATTTCATCTCCACTCCAAATATATAATCAACACATGCGGGGGGATAGTTGCCTGTATTATGATGATTAAACAGACAATTCACATTCTTAATATTCAATTAACATCCCCAATTGTTTATTAAATGCTGACATATTGATGGATCTGTGATTAGACCCTACGTAAAACAAATTTATCAGACAGGTAACTGCCCAGGCATCATTCACTATTTGAGTAAATAACAATGCTAATAAGACACATAAAAATAATGATATAGTGTATTCAGAAGTAACTAGGCTTCCCTGGTAACTCAGTGATAAAGAGTTCACCTGCCAATGCAGGTTCCATCCCTGATCCAGGAAGATCCCACATGCTGTGGAGCAGCTAAGCCTGTGAACCACAACTATTGAGCCTGTGCTCCAGAGCCTCGGAGCCTCAACTATTACAGCCCATGTACCCTAGAGCCCGAGTTCCAACCGTCAGAGCCACCAGGGAAGCCCTAGAGCCCGAGTTCCACAGCAAGAGAAGTCACCTCAACAAGAAGCCTACTCACCTCAGCTAGAGTAGCCTCCATTCTCTGCAACTAAAGAAGTGCCTGCAGCAGCTGTGAAAATCCAGAACAGCCAAAAACAAATAAATAAATAAAATAAAAAAGAAAGAACTTAAGAAAAGGAAGACATGACTAGGCTTATTCCATTTTACCACTAGTTTTGGAGAAAATACAAATTTCATCAAAGCTATACCGGCCATAACAGGATTAGAGTTTTAACTATATTTGTATAAAGTACTTATACAAATAAGTGTTTTTCTACTTTTGCGTAAAGATTGTAGCATTTTGAATTCCCATTTCTCAGAAAAGGATAGAATACTTGTTAAATCAGGTTTTATGAATCCCTCAATTCTCCTTCTTTCTGTATGTCAGTAAAGGAGGGATAGAATCAGGAAAGTCTTCAAAAGGGATACAAGTTGGATATTAAAAGAAGAGCGTATGTTTGCTATGATGACATGAAGGATGAAGTTTTTCAAAATTCTTTGACTGTGTATAGGAATGAAGGTTATTTCTGAGGAAAGAGGAGAGCGAAAAGGTCTAAACACAGCAAACTTAGTATAGCTCAGTTTGTCTGGAGTACAAGATGGGAGAAGCATGGTCAGGAATGAGTCTAGCTACGCAAGCAGAGTCAGCTCACATTCTAGGACTTAATGTTTCATTTGAAGATATTGATGCTGCATTCTACAGCCAACAAAGGCCGTTTAAAGCTTCAGTGGCAAGCTGAGACTCTAATAAGAAAACATTGCTACCAGGAGAATGAACAAACCTAATGGCAAGGGCTCAAACTAAAGCAGTGGCTGTAGGGACAAAGAAAGCAGAAATAACAGAGATGTTAAGGAGATGAAATGATTAGATAGGGCTTGGGGGACTTCCCTGCTGGTCTAGTGGTTAAGAATCCACCTGCCAATGCAGAGAAAGTGAGTTCCATCCCTGGTCTAGGAAGATCTCATATGCTGAGGAGCAACGAAAATCCTGTGCCACAATTACTGAGCCCATGTGCCATATCTCTTGAAACCTGCATGCCTAGAGCCTGTGCTCTGCAACAAGGGAACTACCTGCAATGAGGAGCCTCCCACTCACACACTGATAGAGTAACCCCTGCTCACGGCAACTAGAGAAAGCCCATGCACCACAAGAGACCCAGCACAGCCAAAAATAAGCAAATAAAGCTTTAAAAAAAATTAGGGTTTGGACACCAGAAGGATGTGGGGACTGAGAGGAAAGAAGCCTTAGAGAACGGTCCAAGTTTCTGAGTTGGTTAAGAAGTCAGGATTGTGCTTGGCTAGGAGAACTGGCAACACAGCCTGTCTACAGATTGTGATGTGGGCAGGGTTGTAGGCTCCTCCTAGGTTTCCGTCCAACTTTCTTTACTGTGGGCCTTCATCCTCATGTTGTCGCCTTGTTACTGTGAGAAGCGTATGCTAGCACATCTGTGGCCCAGGCTGGTTGGAGAAGAGGGGCCAGGGAGAAAAGACTGAGTGTGCCCCACTGAATGATATCCCCAGGAATCCTTGAAGAAGCAACTGATTCTGGGACTGGTATGTGTGTGTACTCAATCACTTCAGTGGTGTCCCACTCTTGATGATCCTGTGGACTGCAGCCCGTCAGGCTCCTCAGTCCGTGGGATTCTCCAGGCAAGAATACTGCAGTGGGTTGCCATGCTATCCTCCAATGGATCTTCCTCACCTAGGGATCGAACCTGCTTCTCCTGTGGCTCCTGCATTTACTGTTGAACCACCAGGGAAGTCCCATTTAAAGGAACTTTCCTGGATGTCCCATCTCTATCACTAAAATATGCATTAGTCAGAACTCATCTGTATGGCCGCCCTTAGTTGCAAGGGGGTTTTTAAACTGCGTGTATTACCTCTCTGAATTGAATAGTGGTTCTGTTAGTAATGAATGGATTTGGGGTGAAAAACAGAAGCATCTTCTACAGGTGATGAGGTAGATGTTGGTTTCATACTCTGAGGCAGGAAGTATAAAACGAGTAGCAGACCTGAGAAGAAAGACAGTGAGCTCAGTTGTGGAAGTGCTGTGTTTGAGGTGACTGAATCATCAGTTGTGATATTCTGTTGGCTTCTGAGAATCATGAAAAAATATGACTCATGATAATTGTAGGAATCCTTAGCCTGTAACTGGCAGCTGGCCTTTCTCAGAATAATCCTGTGCCATATCATCATTGAAACCTGCATGCCTAGAGCCTGTGCTCTGCAACAAGGGAACTACCTGCAATGAGGAGCCTCCCACTCACACACTGATAGAGTAACCCCTGCTCACGGCAACTAGAGAAAGCCCATGCACCACAAGAGACCCAGCACAGCCAAAAATAAGCAAATAAAGCTTTAAAAAAAATTAGGGTTTGGACACCAGAAGGATGTGGGGACTGAGAGGAAAGAAGCCTTAGAGAACGGTCCAAGTTTCTGAGTTGGTTAAGAAGTCAGGATTGTGCTTGGCTAGGAGAACTGGCAACACAGCCTGTCTACAGATTGTGATGTGGGCAGGGTTGTAGGCTCCTCCTAGGTTTCCGTCCAACTTTCTTTACTGTGGGCCTTCATCCTCATGTTGTCGCCTTGTTACTGTGAGAAGCGTATGCTAGCACATCTGTGGCCCAGGCTGGTTGGAGAAGAGGGGCCAGGGAGAAAAGACTGAGTGTGCCCCACTGAATGATATCCCCAGGAATCCTTGAAGAAGCAACTGATTCTGGGACTGGTATGTGTGTGTACTCAATCACTTCAGTGGTGTCCCACTCTTGATGATCCTGTGGACTGCAGCCCGTCAGGCTCCTCAGTCCGTGGGATTCTCCAGGCAAGAATACTGCAGTGGGTTGCCATGCTATCCTCCAATGGATCTTCCTCACCTAGGGATCGAACCTGCTTCTCCTGTGGCTCCTGCATTTACTGTTGAACCACCAGGGAAGTCCCATTTAAAGGAACTTTCCTGGATGTCCCATCTCTATCACTAAAATATGCATTAGTCAGAACTCATCTGTATGGCCGCCCTTAGTTGCAAGGGGTTTTAAACTCGTGTATTACCTCTCTGAATTGAATAGTGGTTCTGTTAGTAATGAATGGATTTGGGGTGAAAAACAGAAGCATCTTCTACAGGTGATGAGGTAGATGTTGGTTTCATACTCTGAGGCAGGAAGTATAAAACGAGTAGCAGACCTGAGAAGAAAGACAGTGAGCTCAGTTGTGGAAGTGCTGTGTTTGAGGTGACTGAATCATCAGTTGTGATATTCTGTTGGCTTCTGAGAATCATGAAAAAATATGACTCATGATAATTGTAGGAATCCTTAGCCTGTAACTGGCAGCTGGCCTTTCTCAGAATAATAGTTGTTATTATTTATTATATGCCTCATTCCTTTAGGTGTCAGAGCAGATTGATTCTTAATAGCAATAGTCTTCAAACTGGGGTATTCCTGGACATATAAGAATTTCAAGGGGCATATGGGTATAGATAGTTTCGAAGGAATCAACTTCTAGATTCTCCATTTCTATACATGCTCCCATGTGAAAGGGATCAGCCTGAGGACTGGCTACTCTGTTTATGAAGGTTCTCCATTCTGAATATTCCCTTTCCCAGACATCCTCTTCCCTCTTGAAAGGGAAACATATGCTTCCACTCAGCAAGGATTTCATACTACGTCATTTATAGATTTTTAAAATAAGAAATAGCATTATTCTCTTGTTTCATGACATTGTTAAAAATGAAAATAATTAATTCTATTAAACTCTGCACAATTTAAAATTTGACTTTACTATTCTTAGAAATCTGTTTTATACGATGCACTTTGTAATTCATTTCTCAATATTTATATATTTTTATTATTGCTTTAGACAAACATTCTTTTTCTTTTTAATTTTTGGCCTCTTTTATTGGTTTTTTATCTATTTACCCTCATCCATCCCCACTCTGTGGCCCGCGTGGGCCCCCCACTGCGGCGGCCCCCCTCCCTGCAGAGCACTGGCTCACTGGATCACCAGGGAAGCCCTCGATAGTTTTAAAATAATTTTTTATAATATTTATATTTTATAATATATAATATATTTATAATATTTCTTAAAATACATGTTAATAAATTTGTTTGAATAGAAACTGAAATCCGAGTTATCTGGAAAAGAGTAATTCTGAAGTGACTGCTTTTGCCAATTCAGTTAGACAGTAAACATTTTCCACAAATTCAGTAACCTAAATCTCTTGGTTTAGCTCATCAGAGTTTTGACCAAAAGTATGGTGGCTCAATGCTAAAAGAATCTGCCTGCCAACGAAGGAAACGCAAGAGACTTGTGTTCAATTTCTGCGTCAGGAAGATCCTCTGGAGGAGGGCATGGCCACCATTCCAGTATTCTTGCCTGGAGAATTCCATGGACAGAGGAGCCTGGCAGGCTGAAGTCCATGGAGCCACAGAGTCCAATATGACTCAGTATGCACACACAGACACACAGACACACACACACACACACAACTTAAAACATGTGATGAGAAAAAAATACTTTTATTAAAAACTATGACTATACAAAGCTATATTAAAATAAAGAATTTTTATTTTATCAATTCTTTTTGAATATATCTTACATCAGAAAGTACTTCTAAGTCAAAAGTAATATGTAAAATTAATTGTCATTTGATACATCTTGGCAAAGTTTTCCTGGTAAAAATAACTGGATAAAAATTTTGTTACAAGCCAGGTGGTTTCCAATTCTTTTCTTCCAAGAAACTTTTGAAGGCAAGCCTAATCAAGTTGTCATTTGATAGAGCATGAAAAAGAATTTTATAATAAAACAGTAAGTGCTTTTGACATAGAATGCATTCACAGAATTGAGTGACTGCTTTTCAGAAAAACCTTTTCTATTTGCCTATATTTATCACAACAAAATTTCTCAGTCCCAAATTTATAAAAATGAAAAATAGTAATAAAAATAATGCCAAATCTTTATATTAGTAATAATAATGTTTATCAATGGATATATGAATTAACTTGAGAAACACACTTTCATTCATCTAATTAAGAGAAGCATTTCCAATGAAAAAAAATTATCCTAGGTTTAATGATTATCTTTCTAAAATGCCAGCATTTTGCATTTTTTGACCAACGGTGTACTAGTAATTATAATGCTAGAAAATGTTAACATTTAAAGAATTATGGACACAGAAAACAAAAAATTCTTCATTTATATGCACAACTGCCTTGCAGATAATATAACATGGTGATCTGGAAGACTCAAGCACAGAGTGGCATTCAGTTCAGTTCAGTCACTCAGTTGTGTCCGACTCTTTTTGATTGCACTGGCTGCAGCACACCAGGCTTCCCTGTCCTTCAGCATCTCCTGGAGCTCGCTCAAAACTCGTGTCCATTGACTTTGTATTACATATGGATACATTTATGTGGAAGAGATTGAATGGGCTTAGCAAGGAACAAAGTAAAATTACGGACTGCTAGACGGAATGACTTGTTCAGATCTTTTAAAAGCAAACACGTGTGGATATCAAATCCCACGAGGACGTTTAGATTTCATTGGCAACTTTTAGAAGACTCAGGTTAGCAGTTGTAAAAATGCATTGATATTTAATGCGCGGTAGAAATTATATTCTTTGCAATTATTAAACCTTATGATAACAAGCACACCTGGAATCAGTTTGCCATTAGACTAAGGACAAATTAGGGCTTTTTGGGCCTACTGTGGTGTGGACTGGGAGTCATTTGCTTCTTTCCAGATAAATGGCAGGACGACAAGGTAGATGTGGTGTGTTCTGGTTTGTAGCCTTAAGAACAGCATCTCCATGAAACAAATATAGTATCAAGACTGCTACTTCTGCTGCCACTGCTAGGATGACTCACTGTCAACGCTATTATTAACACTACAACTCTCCTCTGGGAGAAGCGGCTGCCTGTCTGTCATTCTAAACTGGCAATACACCAAATGGAATTGATATAGGCCTCTTAATTTTGTAGGCTGCAAGATGGAAAAACTGAATTCAACTTCCTGGGTACCTTATCATGAACATGTGCCTTGGATTTAAAAGATTGTTTAAAGGATTATTTAAAGGATTATAAGAAAAAAAGATTATCTGGCTCAATTGCTATTTTCTTTCTCATGGACCACATTTATTTATTTTTTAAAATGTATTTTTTTTTATTAGAGGATAATTGCTTTGCAACATTGTGTTGCCCTCTGCCATACATCAACAGGAATCAGTCACAGGTATGTATGTGTCCCTCCCTCCTGAACTCCCCACTCTCATCTCCCTCCCCATCCCACGCCTCTACGTTGTCACAGAGCACTGGATCACACAACAAATTCCCACTTGCTATCTATTTTACACATGGTAATGTATATATTCCCACTGAAGGAAATTGCTTTGCAATGTTGTGTTGGTTTCTGTTGTACAACAATGTGAATCAGCTATAAGTATGCATATATTGCCTCCCTCTGGAGTGACCACATTTAAATAATCGTAGATCTGATCAAGTGCTGTATTAAGGACTTTTCTTATAACCTGATAAAACTACATAAATAATAGGATATAGATAACAAAAAGACTAGCCTCTTTTCAAGCCTGTGATGTCCCAATAAACAAAATAGCACATATCATGCACACGTTTTGTATAGTGAAACCCATCTGTAGACTTGAATCTGAATATATTTGTGATCTGAAGATGCAAGTTATGGATAAAGGACATTTTGAGAAGGTTATTTCATGAAGGAGTGAAAGACAAGTCCTCTCTAGTGGTTAGAAAAGAGCAAAAAAAAGGGTTGTTTCTGTTATTAAATAAATGGATCACTTTGTGTCTTAGCAGTAATGCCATTATTGTTCACAGTGGAGGCTCTGTGCAGGGGAATGTAATCGGGTAGGAGGGTCTTGAGATGAAGAAGGCCCCCTTCCTCCACATATTTCTCTATTTCTGACCCACAATCTCTGTTTCTGTCTTCCTCTCTCACACACGAAGACACATCCAGACACAATCAATAGCTAAGTTTGGACTTTGAAGTCAAGCTCCACTGTGACCTAGTTCTGAGACTCTGTTAACACTATTTAACTCATCTGAGCTTCAGCTGACACACTCAGAATTGTTAGGACTCTACCAGCCTCTTAGTATTGCTGAGGAGTAAACAAAGCAGAGTCTATGAGATGCTCAGTGTAGAGCGTGGCACATAGTAAATTCTCATTAAATAGGAACTATATTTTTTTTTTCAGAGAACAATTACAAATCATACTGTGAAACTGTAGTGGATAGAAATTATGTTTAAATTTTTAAAGGGTTCATTTTTGGAGGAAATAACATTAAGAATAAGCACATATCATATACCGATGCTATTATCAGGGCACTTATAAATATCTCGTGATAAAATAACAAGAAGATGGGGTTTACTGTCAGCTCTGAAGGTCAAGTCTATATTTAGTAGTTAACCTTAATGTATATATTCCCACTGAAGGAAATTGCTTTGCAATGTTGTGTTGGTTTCTGTTGTACAACAATGTGAATCAGCTATAAGTATGCATATATTGCCTCCCTCTGGAGTGACCACATTTAAATAATCGTAGATCTGATCAAGTGCTGTATTAAGGACTTTTCTTATAACCTGATAAAACTACATAAATAATAGGATATAGATAACAAAAAGACTAGCCTCTTTTCAAGCCTGTGATGTCCCAATAAACAAAATAGCACATATCATGCACACGTTTTGTATAGTGAAACCCATCTGTAGACTTGAATCTGAATATATTTGTGATCTGAAGATGCAAGTTATGGATAAAGGACATTTTGAGAAGGTTATTTCATGAAGGAGTGAAAGACAAGTCCTCTCTAGTGGTTAGAAAAGAGCAAAAAAAAGGGTTGTTTCTGTTATTAAATAAATGGATCACTTTGTGTCTTAGCAGTAATGCCATTATTGTTCACAGTGGAGGCTCTGTGCAGGGGAATGTAATCGGGTAGGAGGGTCTTGAGATGAAGAAGGCCCCCTTCCTCCACATATTTCTCTATTTCTGACCCACAATCTCTGTTTCTGTCTTCCTCTCTCACACACGAAGACACATCCAGACACAATCAATAGCTAAGTTTGGACTTTGAAGTCAAGCTCCACTGTGACCTAGTTCTGAGACTCTGTTAACACTATTTAACTCATCTGAGCTTCAGCTGACACACTCAGAATTGTTAGGACTCTACCAGCCTCTTAGTATTGCTGAGGAGTAAACAAAGCAGAGTCTATGAGATGCTCAGTGTAGAGCGTGGCACATAGTAAATTCTCATTAAATAGGAACTATATTTTTTTTTTCAGAGAACAATTACAAATCATACTGTGAAACTGTAGTGGATAGAAATTATGTTTAAATTTTTAAAGGGTTCATTTTTGGAGGAAATAACATTAAGAATAAGCACATATCATATACCGATGCTATTATCAGGGCACTTATAAATATCTCGTGATAAAATAACAAGAAGATGGGGTTTACTGTCAGCTCTGAAGGTCAAGTCTATATTTAGTAGTTAACCTTAATGCTTAAAAGTAGCATCAACTCCTTGCGTCCACTCTCAAGATGTTAAGTATATTAAAAATATGTTGAATAGCTTATAATGTTGTGGTAAAATTGTAGAACCCATACTCAGGGGAGTAGAGCATGAAACAGTAGAATTTTTCAAGCATTGAAAAGGTCTCTCTGCGGGGATAGCAGTTGGAGGGCTGGTTGCAAGGTCTGCATATTAAGTAAAGGTCTTTTTGTTTCTTGCCCTGAAGCAGTGGAAGAAGAAAGGTCTTTTCAAAGGAGATTCAAGAAGCAACTATAGAGAAAGGAGTCACCTATTCCTATAGAACTTCATCCTCCCTGTCCAAAATGAGAGGGATGGTAGAAATAGATTTTCCCAGAAAGATCTGAGCAGGGACCTAAGATTCAGGAAAACACAGAAATATTTGGAGTTGAGAAGTGGAGTGAGCCAGAACAGCACCCAGGAAAAGAGGAGAGGCCCACTGAGGTGAGTGGGAAGAATGGAGCAGAGGGAGAGGACGGTCAGAAAGAGGTTACTGATCTTCTGGTCTTGTAGCCAAGACACGTACCTTTGGGAGATTGTCTCTGAAGCCTGGTGAGCAGAGAGAAATCACAGTTTTAAGAGGACAGAGAAAAGGACAAAGAATCACAGATCAAGGATTCTTAGCTTTGGGACCTTTCCCAGAGGGCCTGGCCCTCAGGGATGGGTTTTAGTATTGCCTGGGAGTGGGCGTAAATATCCCAGAGATAGGAGGTATGAGATAAAAGTATTGAAAAGTCCCCTGAGAAAAGTCCAAAAGCCTAGGGAAATTGGAGGAAAATCTTGCAAAGTCATGACTACTTCAAAAGACAGAATAACCTGGCCAGGTCAGTCCTAAAATTCAGGAAAGGAGAAGGCTGAGGACCATCACTAAGACTGAGGCTGTGTTGGACTTCCCTGGTGGTCCCATGGTTGGAACTCTGAGCTTCCAGTGCAAGTGGGTATCGGTTTCATCCCTGGTCAGGGAAACTAAGATCCACATACCTCACTGTGTGGCTTAAAAAAAAAAAAGACTGAGAATGTCCACAGTCACCCGTGTCTGGACACATGGACCAGTTTGATAAGAAAGTATGTGGTGACCACATAAAAATCATGCCAGTGTATTACTCCTTATAGGTAGCAGAACACAAATATGTGTCCACAGCAAGAGTTCGGCACATCTCTAGGGTAGCCTGGATTCCTCTCAATTAGTCTCTTTATGTTCCCAATTCTCAAGATGAAGAGTCCTGCTCAAACATTTCAATAGCATCTGATGTTTCAGTAACATCCGTTTCATTCAGAGGAACCTGAATCAACATTAACATCTAAACTTCAATGATGCAGATGACCATCACCTTGAAAAGGAGCACGGTGTGATTATAAGCATAGTAAGAGTGCATATTTTGGAGTCAGTCAGATCCAGGTCTGAGATCCATCTTGAGCACTAGTTAGAGCTGTAGGCATATTTTAACCTGTACTGGCATGAATTCTTCAGGCATAAAATAGGGACTATAATGGCAATCATGCAGGGATGTTTGTTTTATAAGATCAAGTGACCTTACACATGGAAAGTATTTGAAAGTAAACCTTTTAAGTAAACATTTTAAGTAAACCTTAATCCCTTTTGTAATGATTTTGACCTTGCCAAGAAACACAGACCCAGATACAGGTCCGACAGGCACCCTGATAGCTATGAACCCTGGACCAAGTTTCCCAAGTTGTGCAGGCTTCAAAGGGGCTCCTAAGGCCTCTGGAGTCAGACAGGGCTCTGAATCCAGTTTGTGGTATGAACTTAGAGGAATTTCTTATACTCTCTATGACTTGGATTTCTAATCTGTCAATTTAAGACAGTCATGCCCACCTCACAGGATTGTTTTGAGTATTAAATGAAATATTTCACATAAGGGACTTGGAATGATCTAAGAAAGGTGAACTCAGGTGAAGTCCACAGAGACAGATTTACCAGAATGTTAAGATCTGGTGTAGCAGTTGACTCTGAGTTGTCAAGTGGGTATCGGTTTCATCCCTGGTCAGGAAACTAAGATCCACATACCTCACTGTGTGGCTTAAAAAAAAGACTGAGAATGTCCACAGTCACCCGTGTCTGGACACATGGACCAGTTTGATAAGAAAGTATGTGGTGACCACATAAAAATCATGCCAGTGTATTACTCCTTATAGGTAGCAGAACACAAATATGTGTCCACAGCAAGAGTTCGGCACATCTCTAGGGTAGCCTGGATTCCTCTCAATTAGTCTCTTTATGTTCCCAATTCTCAAGATGAAGAGTCCTGCTCAAACATTTCAATAGCATCTGATGTTTCAGTAACATCCGTTTCATTCAGAGGAACCTGAATCAACATTAACATCTAAACTTCAATGATGCAGATGACCATCACCTTGAAAAGGAGCACGGTGTGATTATAAGCATAGTAAGAGTGCATATTTTGGAGTCAGTCAGATCCAGGTCTGAGATCCATCTTGAGCACTAGTTAGAGCTGTAGGCATATTTTAACCTGTACTGGCATGAATTCTTCAGGCATAAAATAGGGACTATAATGGCAATCATGCAGGGATGTTTGTTTTATAAGATCAAGTGACCTTACACATGGAAAGTATTTGAAAGTAAACCTTTTAAGTAAACATTTTAAGTAAACCTTAATCCCTTTTGTAATGATTTTGACCTTGCCAAGAAACACAGACCCAGATACAGGTCCGACAGGCACCCTGATAGCTATGAACCCTGGACCAAGTTTCCCAAGTTGTGCAGGCTTCAAAGGGGCTCCTAAGGCCTCTGGAGTCAGACAGGGCTCTGAATCCAGTTTGTGGTATGAACTTAGAGGAATTTCTTATACTCTCTATGACTTGGATTTCTAATCTGTCAATTTAAGACAGTCATGCCCACCTCACAGGATTGTTTTGAGTATTAAATGAAATATTTCACATAAGGGACTTGGAATGATCTAAGAAAGGTGAACTCAGGTGAAGTCCACAGAGACAGATTTACCAGAATGTTAAGATCTGGTGTAGCAGTCTCTAGAGCTGCCTAGTTAAGCCCTGGTCAAAGGAAACACTGAAGAGTAGCGTGTGGATTGCAAGGCTCTGACTAGCCCTTGTGGATGATTATAAATAGGCCATAGTAGCCTCCAAAGAGACGTGGTAGCGTAGCTACAGAACCTGGAATGGCCTCTTCTGCTCAAATATAAGGCCATCCAACCTAGTAGAGCTAATCTCTGTGACACTCCAACCTCTAGGACCAACTGTGGAGGAGTAGCCTCTACTTAAGGTTCTAACTTTCTGATCATCTTTTTGTGTGTGTGATAAGTTGCTTCAGTCATATTCAACACTCTATGACCCTATGGACTGTAGTCCACCAGGCTCCACTGTCCATGGGATCCTCCAGGCAAGAATACTGGAGTGAACTGTCACACCCTCCTCCAGGGGATCTTCCAACTTAGGGATTGAACCCGTATCTCTTAAATCTTCTTCATTGGCAGGTGTGTTCTTTACAACTAGTGCCACCTGGGAAGTCCCATTTATCTTTCTACTTGCTTATTTTCTCTTCTTCCTACTTATAAAGCCTTTTGAGAACACAGCCACTGATTTATGCAAGTCTGTGTCCCCAGTGTCCAGGACAGAGCCCAGCACAAAAGAGATGAGTAGATGCTCCATAAGATTTGCTGAATGAACGTGTAAGTATTCCTCTGCTGATCAGACTAGATTATTTCTGAGACTTGTATTCAAGATGCTATACTTAGTCAAGTATCTTTTGGTGAAAGTGACAGGAACTATACGCCAAATAGCTTAAGTAAAAAAAACAAATCTATTAGCTCATATAACCAAGAAGTCCAAGTGTTGGATCCATGACCTTGAACATGGTAATCGGAATTTTAGAATACCGCTTTCCTCTGTGTTAGTGTCATAGGTTTGAGATAAATATTTGTATGCAGGAAGTTCACTGTCAAGTACTCTTTGTAAATCAGGTGTGAGGAGAATGAAGAGAGTAGACTTGATCAGAGGGAGGCAGCTGATCCTATGGGGAGCTCAGGAACGAAGAACCTTTCAGTCATCCATTTAAGTGACTATCTGGCTGAAGACAACTCATGGAGAGTAGCTCAGGTGAGAGCCATCAGCTACCCGTATTCCAGGCCAGGAATGAGTGCTCCTGTATACCTTCATGCATTCTGTTGGTAGACCTCAGATTCAGTATTGGCTTAAGAATCTGAGTTGGAATGTCTGCCTAATGCCAAAGATGTTTTAGGCTATCTGTTTTCTACATGAATGTGGCATTTTGTAAGGGATGACTTCTCTCTCATTTCTTCCTCTAGAGAAAGACTCCCTCACACCCCAAGAACTGCTGACATCTTTTATTGTCCTCACTCTCTAACTGGGACTCTAGTGTGTCTTCTGGCATCTTAGAGTTCATGGTTTAAAAATTGTTTTGTGTTTATACAATTTCATTTTCCTTAGTTTAGTCTAAAAACCTTTTCATTATTAACAACTCTTGGGAACATAATTTTAATGATTTAGTAGCATATGTCATATGAATATATCAATAGTTATTTAAATAATTTCTCCATAATTGGACATTTAAGTTATTTTCAATTTTTTATGCTTATAAATAAATAATGTAATAGTCTTCTGTGCATGTCTGTTTGCATTTCAAATTACTTCTTAGGATAGATTCCTACCAGTAAAATAAATGGACCTTAGAATATGCACATTTTTAACCTCATTATATTTTAAAAATTGTAAATGTAATGATTGCTTATTATAAAGAATTCATGAAATACAGGAGATTTAGCTTGTACTTTTCTATTAAGAAGTAATTAATATGCATAAACTCACTCCCAAACAAATAAACCCAGCTCTTATTGCAATCATCTGGATTTTTGTTTCCTGATGATCATTATAATGTTCTATTATCTTAGAATTTTTTCTTAGTAAATTACATTGAATCTTGAAATCACATTATCAACAGCTATTTCAACTTAATTCTAAATTTTGCATATTTCTCTGGACCCTGTTTTACTTCTTGCTTTTCTGGGAATATCTCTTCTTTACTTACTCAGTCCACAAGGTCACGGTGGGAGCAATCTTTTCTGGTCACTCAAACCCTGTTTTACTTCTTCTGATCAGAGGGAGGCAGCTGATCCTAGGGGGAGCTCAAACGAAGAACCTTTCAGTCATCCATTTAAGTGACTATCTGGCTGAAGACAACTCATGGAGAGTAGCTCAGGTGAGAGCCATCAGCTACCCGTATTCCAGGCCAGGAATGAGTGCTCCTGTATACCTTCATGCATTCTGTTGGTAGACCTCAGATTCAGTATTGGCTTAAGAATCTGAGTTGGAATGTCTGCCTAATGCCAAAGATGTTTTAGGCTATCTGTTTTCTACATGAATGTGGCATTTTGTAAGGGATGACTTCTCTCTCATTTCTTCCTCTAGAGAAAGACTCCCTCACACCCCAAGAACTGCTGACATCTTTTATTGTCCTCACTCTCTAACTGGGACTCTAGTGTGTCTTCTGGCATCTTAGAGTTCATGGTTTAAAAATTGTTTTGTGTTTATACAATTTCATTTTCCTTAGTTTAGTCTAAAAACCTTTTCATTATTAACAACTCTTGGGAACATAATTTTAATGATTTAGTAGCATATGTCATATGAATATATCAATAGTTATTTAAATAATTTCTCCATAATTGGACATTTAAGTTATTTTCAATTTTTTATGCTTATAAATAAATAATGTAATAGTCTTCTGTGCATGTCTGTTTGCATTTCAAATTACTTCTTAGGATAGATTCCTACCAGTAAAATAAATGGACCTTAGAATATGCACATTTTAACCTCATTATATTTTAAAAATTGTAAATGTAATGATTGCTTATTATAAAGAATTCATGAAATACAGGAGATTTAGCTTGTACTTTTCTATTAAGAAGTAATTAATATGCATAAACTCACTCCCAAACAAATAAACCCAGCTCTTATTGCAATCATCTGGATTTTTGTTTCCTGATGATCATTATAATGTTCTATTATCTTAGAATTTTTTCTTAGTAAATTACATTGAATCTTGAAATCACATTATCAACAGCTATTTCAACTTAATTCTAAATTTTGCATATTTCTCTGGACCCTGTTTTACTTCTTGCTTTTCTGGGAATATCTCTTCTTTACTTACTCAGTCCACAAGGTCACGGTGGGAGCAATCATATTTTTACGCATGAATATGTCACTCAAACCATAGATGATTGTATCAGGGGTGGACCCCTGACCCAAAGTGGGATCTACGTTCTATTCCCTGACAAAGTTAGAGTTCAATTAGAGGAGGTTCAAGACTCAATTTGCCTTAGCCTATCTCTTGAGTGAAGAGCGAATGTTATGTAGAATGGATTTAGATAAATAACATTTTTAATGCTTTCTTGTGTTGGCAAGGAAGAATGAGAAACTCCTAAATGTCAAAGACTAAGAGTAGTAAAAGCACAAGGTAAAACTATAACAGCCCCAGATGGAGATATCAGATTCAGTATCACCTTTACTAGATGTATGATCTATATTCCTTAAGTTCTCTATTATCTTTATAAATCTTTTAAATCTATGTTAAAAGAGATGGGCCTCAATCATATCTTCTTCCTCTTATATTGCCTTGGGTTCTTCTAGGATAAGCTTTCTGTTTGTTCCATTTGACCTGTATTTACTTGTCTCAAGTGTCTGGTGATTTTTGTTTATGTTTATAATAAGGAACATGGTTGATCACTTAGGGTGTCTGCTTGTGTTTGCCCAGCAAATGTGAAACTCTTTACATAGCAGATTGTCTCCTGAATAGAAGGACTGGTTATAAAATAAGTAAGATTATAAAATAAATGTCTGAAAAGCAAATAGTAATGTCTATTTATGGAGTTAAAAACAAGGTAAAACTAAACTCTAAAAAAATACTTGGAAGGGAGATGTGAGGACTTAGGGCTTCCCAGGTGGTTCAGCAGTAAAGTATTCATCTGCCAATGCAGGAGATGAGGGTTTGATCCCTGGGTGGGGAAGATCCCATGGAGTAGGAAATGGCAGTATACTCCAGTATTCTTACCTGGACAGTGCCCATTCTTGCCTGGACAGTGCCCTGGACAGTATTCTTGCCCATGGATAGTGGGGCCTGGCAGGTTGTAGTCCAGGGGATCCAAAGAGCCAGACATGACTCAGAGATTAAACAATAGCAACAGCAACATTCTAAGCCGTGGTTCTTAGACTGTTAAGTATCCAGGTGGAGTAGTTCTTCAGAATGCAGATTCTAGGTCTTGATGAAAATGACCATTTGGATAAATACATTGTGTACCAGGTACACTTTACTGTGATAGGCACTAAGCATAACAGAGGACATTAGACAGGCAGATCCTTTTACTGAGTGTGGCTTCTTGAGTCTCATCCAAATGCTTTAGACAGGCTGAAACTGGGCAATAGTGTTCTGCCTGTTTAAGGCAAAGCAATGCTTATCAAGCTTCTTGTACCCTAGTTTCTCAAAATGTAACATAATTAGCTATTATGGTTTCAAAAGCTGCCTTTATGTAGTTATGCCATTGAATATCTGGTTCTAGGTACAGAATTTGTGTAACAAGGTCTTCTTGTTGTTGTTGTTGTAGGAACACTCTTCTAATCATGTTATGAAAATAATGTAACCTTGAGTCTAAGAACTGAACAAGAGAGGAAAATTAATGACTAATTTTACCTGGAGACACAGGCGGATGAAAGTGGTTTGAAGATATCATTGACTCTTCCAGCAGGGGGAGCTCACTGACAGCATCCATCCTCTTGGTAGCTTGTTCCCAATGGTTGAGTCGTTGACCCTATGGGATCTGAGAATTTTACTGATGCTCTTCAGTCTCTCATGGTATGGAGAATCAGGTTGATACTGAGTTGAGTTACATCCTTTCTCCAAAATATGTCCTAATCTCCAGTACCTGTGACTATGACCTTATTTGAAAATGGGGTCTTTGCATATGATCAAGTTAAGATGATGTTAAGATAACCCAAGATGACTGGTATTTCTATCATAGGTACTATGACTGGGGAAAATTTGGACACAGATACAATCACACAGAGAGGATGCCACGTAAAGAGAGAGGGTTGGAATGACGTACCTGCCAGCTTCTTATTCATCTGCCAATGCAGGAGATGAGGTTTGATCCCTGGGTGGGAAGATCCCATGGAGTAGGAAATGGCAGTATACTCCAGTATTCTTACCTGGACAGTGCCCATTCTTGCCTGGACAGTGCCCTGGACAGTATTCTTGCCCATGGATAGTGGGGCCTGGCAGGTTGTAGTCCAGGGGATCCAAAGAGCCAGACATGACTCAGAGATTAAACAATAGCAACAGCAACATTCTAAGCCGTGGTTCTTAGACTGTTAAGTATCCAGGTGGAGTAGTTCTTCAGAATGCAGATTCTAGGTCTTGATGAAAATGACCATTTGGATAAATACATTGTGTACCAGGTACACTTTACTGTGATAGGCACTAAGCATAACAGAGGACATTAGACAGGCAGATCCTTTTACTGAGTGTGGCTTCTTGAGTCTCATCCAAATGCTTTAGACAGGCTGAAACTGGGCAATAGTGTTCTGCCTGTTTAAGGCAAAGCAATGCTTATCAAGCTTCTTGTACCCTAGTTTCTCAAAATGTAACATAATTAGCTATTATGGTTTCAAAAGCTGCCTTTATGTAGTTATGCCATTGAATATCTGGTTCTAGGTACAGAATTTGTGTAACAAGGTCTTCTTGTTGTTGTTGTTGTAGGAACACTCTTCTAATCATGTTATGAAAATAATGTAACCTTGAGTCTAAGAACTGAACAAGAGAGGAAAATTAATGACTAATTTTACCTGGAGACACAGGCGGATGAAAGTGGTTTGAAGATATCATTGACTCTTCCAGCAGGGGGAGCTCACTGACAGCATCCATCCTCTTGGTAGCTTGTTCCCAATGGTTGAGTCGTTGACCCTATGGGATCTGAGAATTTTACTGATGCTCTTCAGTCTCTCATGGTATGGAGAATCAGGTTGATACTGAGTTGAGTTACATCCTTTCTCCAAAATATGTCCTAATCTCCAGTACCTGTGACTATGACCTTATTTGAAAATGGGGTCTTTGCATATGATCAAGTTAAGATGATGTTAAGATAACCCAAGATGACTGGTATTTCTATCATAGGTACTATGACTGGGGAAAATTTGGACACAGATACAATCACACAGAGAGGATGCCACGTAAAGAGAGAGGGTTGGAATGACGTACCTGCCAGCTTCTTATTACCAGATGGTAAGAGAATAGCATGGAACAGATTGTCACTCAGAGACCTCAGAAAGAACCAACTCTACCAACATCTTGATTTTGGACTTCTGGCCTCCATTCCAATATAACATATTTATGTTGTTTTAAGTCACCTTATCTGTGGTTCTTTGTTATGACCCCCATACTCCCCCAGGAAACTGGTATATTGTCCGGGACCGGGTCGGCCCGGCCACATCCTATAGCTTTGCCTGTCCAGGACCGCAGGTCGGCCCGGCCGCATCCTAAGCCTCCCAAGCATGAATGCTACAATGTAACATTTGAGATAGCGCTTGGGAGCTCCCAGCATGAGAATATCATCATCCTGACTGGGACTGTGAGAACCTTAACCACGCCTTCGACCTTCAGTTTGAGAACATCGCCACAGGCTTCCAAAGATGGCGCCTAGCGGGAGCAGGAGGCGCGGTCTTGCGCTGTCTGGGACGTGTGCTCATTGCCGTGATTGGCTGAGTGAAGTTTCCGTGCTCGTGATCAGTACATGCTCCTCATAGACTCTTACCATTATGTAATCTCGTGCATAGTTGACCTTTAACATGATTGGTCTATTGTTGGGCTCTTCCGCCTTTTGTACAGTATAAATATTGCTCACTTTCAACAATAAAACGAGACTTGATCAGACTCCTGTCTTGTCTCCATTTCTCGTGTCTCTTGTCCTCTTCATTCCCACTCCCCCCCTTTAGGGTCTGCGTTGAGGAATCCTAGGTCTTCGCTGACGAATCCTGCGGGTCGGGACAAGTGGCGCCCAACGTGGGGCCTGAAGTACGGGGGTCCCCCGTGAGGAAGCGGTGCCAGGAGCCGACGACAAAACAGAGAAGAGTGAATTGCCTCTCAGCTGCTGTGGGAACCTGCCGCGCCAGGATTGAGGTAAGAAAGGCACCAAATAGGGGACAAGAATAAAAATTTGCAAATGGGACAAGAATTGAGTCAACATGATGTGTATGTAAAACAATTAGGAAGAGCTTTAAAGGCACGAGGAGTAAAGGTGAAAAGTCAAGATTTGTTTAAATTTTTTGATTTTGTTAAAGATGTCTGCCCTGGTTTCCACAAGAAGGAACTATTACTTTAAGCAGGTGGAAGCGGGTAGGAGATGCACTGGGGATTTTTATGACGCTTTTGGACCAGAGAAAGTTCCCGTGACTGCTTTCAGTTACTGGAATCTAGTTAAAGAACTTATAGATACTAGAGATAGACCTCCAGAAATAACAATTGCTATTGCTCATACAGAAGAAATCTTAAAGACTAGTTCTCAAGCAGATCTTAGGAAGTCTCCCTTAGAAGAAGAGACAGATTTAATATCTTTAGAGAGTGATGATGAGGAGCCTGCTGCCACTCCTGTTAAGAAAAAGCAGGAGGTTATAGGAGAACCCCCTGAGACAGAACTAAAGAGAAAGGTTCCAAAAATATATCCCAAGTTACAAATAGAGAGTGAGAATCAGGATAAGCATGGTCCTGGCTCTTTAGAGGTTGGTTGGGATAACTTAAAAGAAGAGGTCGTAAAAAGGCATGGGTTGGACCATCTTCCTGCCATTTTCATGCCCTCCCCTACAAAATGGCCTCCGCCTACAGTCATGGCGGCCATGGGTGAGAGAGAAGATATTAATCCTAGGGAGGAACTGAGAGATAAGATTGCCTTATTAGAAGAACAAATAAAGCTTGAAGAATTACATCAGTCATTAATTACTAAATTGCAAAGATTAAAACTGGAAACGAGCGGGTTGATGACGTAGTGAAAGAAAGTCCTACCGCACGTCAGCACCAGCAGCCTGGTAAACATGTCCCTAAAGGCAAGATGGCTGCTTACCCGGAAGAGAGAGATTATGACTGTAAAGTTGCCTTTCCGGTCACGGAGACCACAGACAATCAGGGAACGATATGGAGACATCATAGGGTTTTGATTTTGCTATCATAAAAGAATTGAAAACTGCAGTCTCCCAATATGGAGCCACTGCCCCCTATACCATCGCCATATTAGAATCTGTGGCAGACACTTGGCTTACACCTGGCGACTGGAATACTTTAGTCAGAGCAGTTCTCACAGGGGTGATCATCTGTTATGGAAATCAGAGTACTTGAGGCGTGTAAGGAAACAGCACAGAAAAATTTCCAGGCAGGAAATGGGTGGACTCTCGATATGTTGACAGGTTCTGGTCACTATGATAATGGTGATGCACAAATGCAATACGATGCTGGATTATTTGCACAGATTCAGACAGCTGCCACTAAAGCTTGGAGAAAACTCCCAGCAAAAGGAGATCTAGGAGCCTCACTTACAGGGGTAAAACAGGGATCGGATGAGCCATTTGCAGACTTTGTGCACAGACTTATCACCCCGGCAGGCAGGATTTTTGGAAGCGCTGATGCGGGACTGGATTATGTAAAACAGTTGGCCTATGAAAATGCCAATGCAGCCTGTCAAGCTGCAATTAGGCCTTATAGAAAAAGACTGACTTGACGGGATATATACGCCTTTGTGCAGATATTGGACCATCATATCAACAAGGTTTGGCCATGGCAGCAGCGTTTAGTGGAAAAACAGTCAAGGACTTTCTAGCTGAGCGAGATAGAAATAAAAGGGGGTGCTTTAAATGTGGAAGGCCAGGACACTTTGCTCGAAATTGCAACAATGTAGCTCAAGATAGTGATAAAAAAGCTGACGAGAAAGCCCTGGCCTCTGTCCTAGATGCAAAAGAGGAAAACACTGGATGAATCAGTGTAGATCTAAGACTGATGTTCAAGGAAATCCTCTAACACCCCAGCAGGGAAACGAGAAGAGGGGCCAGCCTCAGGCCCCGAGACAAGCATATGGGGCAGTCAGCTTTGTTCCAGCTCAGAACAACAACAACCCCTTTCAGGACTTAATAGAGCAATCCCAGGCAGCACAGGATTGGACCTCTGTGCCGCCACCCACACAATATTGACTCCAGAAATGGGGCCTCAAGCCTTGCCTACAGGGGTCTATGGTCCCCTGCCTCCTAAAACTTTTGGGTTACTCCTAGGGCATAAAATGTCACCATAAAGGGTCTCCAAGTCTTCCCAGGAGTTATTGATAACGATTATACAGGGGAGATTAAAATTATGGCCCAGGCTAATGAGAGTATTACAACTATTGATCAAGGAAAGAAAATAGCTCAATTGATATTAATACCTTTGATTGCAACCGATCATATAACACAGTCGAGGAAAAGAGAAGCCAAGAATTTTAAATCCTCAGATGCATATTGGGTACAACAGATCACCAATAATAAGCCTTCGTTGACTCTCTGGTTAGATGGGAAATTATTCAATGGGCTAATAGATACAGGAGCTGATGTAACCATTATCAGAAAGGAAGATTGGCCATCTAATTGGCCTACTTCAGAAACCATGACAAATTTAAGAGGCATTGGGCAGAGTACCAACCCCAGGCAAAGTTCCAAATATCTCACTTGGAAAGATAAAGAAAATAATTCTGGATTGATTAAACCGTTTGTTATTGCTCGCCTGCCTGTAAATTTATGGGGTCGAGATTTGCTGTCACAAATGAAAATAATTATGTGTAGCCCAAATGACGTAGTTACAGTACAGATGCTAGCCCAAGGATATACCCCTGGAAAAGGTCTAGGAAGAAGGGAGGATGGGATAGTAGAACCTGTCCAGGCTGTATGCAAAATAGATCGTAGAGGTTTGGGAAGTTTTAATGGCGACCATTGACTTGCCTGTACCCCAGAGATACGCAGATCCTATAACTTGGAAGTCCTCGCGCCTGTCTGGGTTGCTCAATGGCCGCTAACCACTGAAAAATTACAAGCCGCCCAGCAATTAGTACAGGAACAGCTGGAGGCTGGACATATAGTAGAGAGCATTTCCTTGGAATACTCCTATCTTTGTTGTAAAGAAAAATCTGGTAAATGGAGGCTCTTACAAGATCTGAGAGCCATTAATGCCACCATGGTAGTAATGGGTGCCTTACAACCAGGATTGCCCTCTCCAGTGGCTGTCCCTAGAGGCTACTTTAAAATTATTCTAGATCTTAAAGATTGTTTCTTTACTATACCATTACATCCTAATGATCAGGAACGGTTTGCATTTAGTTTGCCTTCCGTAAATTTCCGAGAGCCCATGAGACGCTATCAATGGAAAGTGTTGCCTCAAGGCATGGCCAATAGTCCAACGTTGTGTCAAAAGTTTGTAGCAACAGCGATACGGCCTATACGAAAAGCCTGGAAGCAGATGTATATAATCCATTATATGGATGATATCCTAATAGCGGACGATAGGAGCAGAAGTTTTACAATGTTTCCATCAGCTTAAAAATAGTTTGAATGCTGCTGGACTACAAATAGCACCAGAAAAGTACAATTAAAAGACCCTTATACTTATTTAGGTTTTGAACTCCAGGGCCAAAGGTTATTAATCAAAAGCAACCATTCAGAAAGACCAATTGCAAACGCTCAATGATTTCCAAAAACTCTTAGGAGATATAAATTGGTTTCGTCCGTATTTAAAAATACCTACTGGTAACTTACAGCCTTTATTTGATATATTAAAAGGAGATCCAAATCCAAAATCCCCTCGATCCTTGACTCCAGAAGCTCTGGATGCCCTTACTGAAGTAGAAACAGCAATTGCTAATCAATTTGTGACATATATAGATTATAACAAATCTTTAACCTTTATAACCTTTAATACGGTTAACCCCTACAGGCCTTTTCTGGCAGGATAATCCTATCATGTGGGTTCATCTCCACTCTTCCCCCAAAAGAATCTTAGTACCGTATTATGATGCTCTTGCTGATCTAATTATCCTGGGAAGAGAACAGAGTAGGAAGTATTTTGGGTTTGAACCATCAACGATAATTCAACCTTACACCCGAGATCAAATTACTTGGCTCTTACAGAACAGTGACTCTTGGCTTCTCGCATTAGCTTCTTTTGCAGGAATCTGGATAATCATTATCCACCCAATAAGTTTATTCAATTTAGTAGATTGCATGCCTTTGTTTTTCCACGTGTTGTCAGCAAAGAACCATTGAACGACGCCTTAGTAGTATTCACTGATGGATCTTCTTCAGGAATTGCTGCTTATACTTTTAAAGATACAATAATAAAGTTTAAAACTAAATATAGTTCAGCACAATTAGTTGAATTACAGGCTATAATTGCTGTTCTGTGTGCCTTCCCAAAACAACCTATCAATATATATACTGATAGTGCTTATGTAGCTCATTCAGTGCCTCTTTTAGAGACGGTTGCCCAGATTAAATCAATATCAGAAACTGCCATGTTATTTTTACAATGTCAACAAATCATTCGACGAAGGACACATCCTTTCTTTTTTGGGGCATGTCAGAGCTCATTCTGGTCTTCCAGGACCATTGGCCAAGGGTAATGCCATAGCTGACATGGCTTCCAAACTGGTCACGACTGTGATGGTGGATAATTTACAACGAGCACAAAGTACTCATGCCTTGCATCATTGTAATGCTCAGACTTTAAGACTTTTGCATAAAATCACCAAGGAACAAGCTCGCCAAATTGTTAGGAGTTGTACTACCTGTATTCAGCATTTACCTGTACCTCACCTTGGTGTAAACCCAAGAGGTCTTCTACCTAATGTGTTATGGCAGATGGATGTTACCCATTATAATGACTTTGGTACTATGAAATATGTTCATGTCTGTATTGATACTTTCAGTGGCTTTCTTATGGGCTCACTTCAATCCGGAGAAGCTGTTAAACATGTTAAGGCACACCTTTTACACTGTTTTGCCCTAGCAGGCATACCCTCACAAATCAAAACAGATAATGGCCCCGGATATACTTCCAAGGCTTTTCAAGATTTCTGTAATACTTTACGCATTCAGCATACCACAGGTATCCCCTATAACCCTCAAGGCCAAGGCATGGTAGAACGTGCTCATCTATCCATTAAGGTTACCATTGAAAAAATAAAAAAGGGAGATTGGTACCCTACCAAGGGTACCCCAGAAACATACTAAATCATGCCCTTTTATTTTAAATTTTTAAATTTGACGCTCAAGGAAAATCTGCAGCTGATCGATTCTGGCATTCAACAACAAATACAAATTTTGCCATGGTCAGATGGAAAGATCCTCTTGACAACTCCTGGCATGGTCCAGATCCAGTGTTAATCTGGGGACGAGGATCAGTTTGCGTGTTTGCGGGGTGAATATGATGCCGCACGATGGCTACCTGAACGCCTTGTGAGACAAATGGATAATTAATAAACCAGGGAAAAAATGTCTCCTGAGAAGCTCTCTCTTCTCTTTTCTACAGAATGCTCGTCGTCAAGATGTTGGCCTTATTCCTGATGCTATATAGACGACTGACAGAAACAGAAGCAGGTTTTGGCGACCCGTCGGATGTTCGCAAGATATTGCAAGAACGGTATGGACGACCCTGTCAATGCTTAGGGGATATAGCCTTCCTAAGTTAGGTCAATATATCACCACGATAAATTGCGGAGGTCATAAAGCATACCTCCTAGCCGATAACCGATGGGTATGTAGTCCCAGTCCTAAAGTAGATGCAACTCACCGAGCCTCTTATGTAGCTACTGCAAACAGGTGCATATCGCAGTACATAGCTCCTGCTATATTCAATACAAACTGTGCCGATTTGGCAGTGAAACTGTTTTCAGTGCTACCTTAGCGCGGCCCTACTAAAGAGATAAAGGGCCCGGGAGGATTGGTTATAGCAGGATGTCCTGGCAAGAGAGAGATCAAATATGCTGGCGAATGAAAGCTCCCATACATGTGTCAGATGGAGGAGGACCACAGGATTTGTATCGAGAAGAGACAATACAGGGTCAGATAAAAAGGCCCCGACAAGAACTCCCGCCTGAACTAAAATATCACCCTATAGCACTACCAAAGGTGAGAGGAAAATTGCAACTTGATCCACAGACTTTAGATATTTTAAATGCTACCTATAGGTTGCTGAACGATACCCAACCAGACTTAGCTAAGGACTGCTGGCTCTGCTTGCATCAGGGAGTCCCTCGTCCTGTTGCTATGCCCTATTTCAGCCACACCAACATAAGCCTCTATACTAATCGCTTGACATGTATACCTACTCTTCCCATTACTGTATCCTTGATACTGAATGCTGATAATTGCACATCTGTTTTAAATCAGGAAAGAATAATGGTTATGATATAGACGTAGGGATCATAGGAAATGAATGTGCCACGGTAATAAGCATCACTGACGCCTTGTGTGCAACCAATGGTGCAGTCTTTGTGTGGAATAGTCTTGCATATACGTATTTGCATCGAAATTGGACGGGACAATGTTTATTGACCTATCTCCTTCCAGATGTAGATATAATCACAGGAGGTCAGGAAGTTCCTATCCCTAGTATTGATCACTTTCTCTATAGACCAAAGCGCAGTATTGTTTGCCCTTTGTTAGCAGTTTTGGGTATTACAACTGCAGTAGCCACAGGGTCAGCAGGTATGGGCATCTCTCTTACTCGATATGCCAAGCTGTCCCAACAACTAATTTCCGATGTGCAAGCTATATCAGAAACTATACAAGATATCCAAGACCAGGTTGACTCCTTAGCGGAGGTGGTATTGCAGAATAGAAGAGGTCTAGACTTAGTAACTGCAGAGCAGGGAGGTATCTGTTTGGCTCTACAGGAGAAATGCTGTTTCTATGTCAATAAGTCTGGCATAGTCAGAGACAAGGTGAAACAACTACAAGAAGAACTTGAGCAACGAAGACGTGACCTCGCTGCCAACCCCTTCCTGACGGGATGGAATGGACTGTTGCCTTACCTTATGCCCTTACTTGGACCTTTGATCACCCTACTTCTTCTATTTGCTTTTGGACCCATGCTGTTTAATAAGCTTATAGCATTCATTAAGCAACACATTGAGGCTATTTTGGCAAAGCCAATTCAGGTCCATTATCATCGCCTTGAGATGGCAGAACAAGGTGAAGCATCTCTTTCTACTAGTGGAGAGCAATCACCTCCCCTGTGAGCTGAACTGGTCAGCCAGAGACGGGTAAGAGGACATCATTGCAGAGCAAACCTAAGACAGGAGGGCTGCCATGGCTGCTGCCTTATCCCATGACGGGTAATGCCTGCTAATGTTGTGTCCCGACCTAAGACAGGCGCAGTTCCCGAGGGGTTTCTCTTGGCTTTGAATAAAAAGGGGGGACCTGTCCGGGACCGCGGGTCGGCCCGGCCACATCCTATAGCTTTGCCTGTCCAGGACCGCAGGTCGGCCCGGCCGCATCCTAAGCCTCCCAAGCATGAATGCTACAATGTAACATTTGAGATAGCGCTTGGCGGAGCTCCCAGCATGAGAATATCATCATCCTGACTGGGACTGTGAGAACCTTAACCACGCCTTACGACCTTCAGTTTGAGAACATCGCCACAGGCTTCCAAAGATGGCGCCTAGCGGGAGCAGGAGGCGCGGTCTTGCGCTGTCTGGGACGTGTGCTCATTGCCGTGATTGGCTGAGTGAAGTTTCCGTGCTCGTGATCAGTACATGCTCCTCATAGACTCTTACCATTATGTAATCTCGCATAGTTGACCTTTAACATGATTGGTCTATTGTTGGGCTCTTCCGCCTTTTGTACAGTATAAATATTGCTCACTTTCAACAATAAAACGAGACTTGATCAGACTCCTGTCTTGTCTCCATTTCTCGTGTCTCTTGTCCTCTTCATTCCCACTCCCCTTTAGGGTCTCGTTGAGGAATCCTAGGTCTCGCTGACGAATCCTCGTCGGGCTTTCTTTTTTGCCCCACTTAATGACATATTCGGATAGGGGCCAAGAACTTGAGCAACGAAGACGTGACCTCGCTGCCAACCCCTTCCTGACGGGATGGAATGGACTGTTGCCTTACCTTATGCCCTTACTTGGACCTTTGATCACCCTACTTCTTCTATTTGCTTTTGGACCCATGCTGTTTAATAAGCTTATAGCATTCATTAAGCAACACATTGAGGCTATTTTGGCAAAGCCAATTCAGGTCCATTATCATCGCCTTGAGATGGCAGAACAAGGTGAAGCATCTCTTTCTACTAGTGGAGAGCAATCACCTCCCCTGTGAGCTGAACTGGTCAGCCAGAGACGGGTAAGAGGACATCATTGCAGAGCAAACCTAAGACAGGAGGGCTGCCATGGCTGCTGCCTTATCCCATGACGGGTAATGCCTGCTAATGTTGTGTCCCGACCTAAGACAGGCGCAGTTCCCGAGGGGTTTCTCTTGGCTTTGAATAAAAAGGGGGGACCTGTCCGGGACCGCGGGTCGGCCCGGCCACATCCTATAGCTTTGCCTGTCCAGGACCGCAGGTCGGCCCGGCCGCATCCTAAGCCTCCCAAGCATGAATGCTACAATGTAACATTTGAGATAGCGCTTGGCGGAGCTCCCAGCATGAGAATATCATCATCCTGACTGGGACTGTGAGAACCTTAACCACGCCTTACGACCTTCAGTTTGAGAACATCGCCACAGGCTTCCAAAGATGGCGCCTAGCGGGAGCAGGAGGTGCGCGGTCTTGCGCTGTCTGGGACGTGTGCTCATTGCCGTGATTGGCTGAGTGAAGTTTCCGTGCTCGTGATCAGTACATGCTCCTCATAGACTCTTACCATTATGTAATCTCGTGCATAGTTGACCTTTAACATGATTGGTCTATTGTTGGGCTCTTCCGCCTTTTGTACAGTATAAATATTGCTCACTTTCAACAATAAAACGAGACTTGATCAGACTCCTGTCTTGTCTCCATTTCTCGTGTCTCTTGTCCTCTTCATTCCCACTCCCCCCCTTTAGGGTCTGCGTTGAGGAATCCTAGGTCTTCGCTGACGAATCCTGCGGGTCGGGACAGTATATTACCTATAATCTTAGTTCCAAGACAAGATGAAACCCAACCCCGACTTAATGACATATTCGGATAGGGGCCAAGATGGTATAAGGATCTCCTTGGTCTCCATTCATGGTCTTCCGGGTTCCCATTCCTCCGTTAAGCTGATACTTTCCTAGATACCCATGCCTAAGGATGGAAATAATGGTTCAGCCTTCTGTGTGTTTGTGTGTGTGTGCTCAGTTGCTCAGTGTATCCAACTCTTTTTGACCTTTATGGACTGTATTTTCCATGCTCTTCTGTCCATGGGATTTCCAAGGCAGGAACACTGGAATGGGTTGTTATTTCCTCCACCAGGAGATCTTCTGAACCCAGGGATTGAGCCTTCTGCACCTCCTGCAGTGACAGGAAGGTCCTTTACTACTGAGCCACCTGTGAAGCCCATCCATCCTGCTATTGGAGCATTTTATGGGCATCATCAGGTATATGTTTTAGGGAGGGTATTGTATAGGATTCTACCATCTGCTCCCAATATTAAATCTTTGTGGAGGTATCCTCTGGGATTGACAGGAGGCCTGGTTGGCACCAAAGCCTCCCCTCCCTCATCGTCCTCCCTCTGCCGCTACTTCTATATAATTCAGAAAAGCTAGAACAGTGATTTTCAACTGTGCTGTGTATGTAAACATGGAATAGATACTCTCTACCATGATGAATATCAGAATTTCTAGGAGTGGGTGGGAGATGAAACATGTTTTTGAAAAATGTGGCCAACCTACTTAAGCTCATTGCACAGCAAAGGAAATGATAAACAAAACAAAAAGACAGCCCACAGATTGGTAGAAAATATTTGCAAATGATAAAGGATTAGTCTCCAAAATTTACAAGCAGCTTATAACACTTAATAGCATCAAAACAAACAACCCATTCAAAAAATGGTCAGAAGACCTGAATAGACATTTCTCTAAAGAGGACATACAGATGGCCAACAGGCACATGAAAAAAATGTTCATAATCGCTAGTTATTAGAGAAAATATCTCTACCAACATCTTGATTTTGGACTTCTGGCCTCCATTCCAATATAACATATTTATGTTGTTTTAAGTCACCTTATCTGTGGTTCTTTGTTATGACCCCCATACTCCCCCAGGAAACTGGTATATTACCTATAATCTTAGTTCCAAGACAAGATGAAACCCAACCCCGACTTAATGACATATTCGGATAGGGGCCAAGATGGTATAAGGATCTCCTTGGTCTCCATTCATGGTCTTCCGGGTTCCCATTCCTCCGTTAAGCTGATACTTTCCTAGATACCCATGCCTAAGGATGGAAATAATGGTTCAGCCTTCTGTGTGTTTGTGTGTGTGTGCTCAGTTGCTCAGTGTATCCAACTCTTTTTGACCTTTATGGACTGTATTTTCCATGCTCTTCTGTCCATGGGATTTCCAAGGCAGGAACACTGGAATGGGTTGTTATTTCCTCCACCAGGAGATCTTCTGAACCCAGGGATTGAGCCTTCTGCACCTCCTGCAGTGACAGGAAGGTCCTTTACTACTGAGCCACCTGTGAAGCCCATCCATCCTGCTATTGGAGCATTTTATGGGCATCATCAGGTATATGTTTTAGGGAGGGTATTGTATAGGATTCTACCATCTGCTCCCAATATTAAATCTTTGTGGAGGTATCCTCTGGGATTGACAGGAGGCCTGGTTGGCACCAAAGCCTCCCCTCCCTCATGCACCCTCCCTCTGCCGCTACTTCTATATAATTCAGAAAAGCTAGAACAGTGATTTTCAACTGTGCTGTGTATGTAAACATGGAATAGATACTCTCTACCATGATGAATATCAGAATTTCTAGGAGTGGGTGGGAGATGAAACATGTTTTTGAAAAATGTGGCCAACCTACTTAAGCTCATTGCACAGCAAAGGAAATGATAAACAAAACAAAAAGACAGCCCACAGATTGGTAGAAAATATTTGCAAATGATAAAGGATTAGTCTCCAAAATTTACAAGCAGCTTATAACACTTAATAGCATCAAAACAAACAACCCATTCAAAAAATGGTCAGAAGACCTGAATAGACATTTCTCTAAAGAGGACATACAGATGGCCAACAGGCACATGAAAAAAATGTTCATAATCGCTAGTTATTAGAGATATGCAAATTAAAACTGTAATGAGATACCACCTCCCACAAGTCAGAATGGCTATCATTAAAAAATCCACAAAAAACAAACAGTGAAGAAGATGTGGAGAGAAGGGAACCCTCCTGCACTGTTGGTGGAAATGTAAATTGGTACAACCACTATGGAGAGCAGTATGGAGGTTCCTTAAAAAACTAAACATAGGGCTTCCCCTGGTGGTCCAGTGGGTAAGGACACCGCCTTGCAGTGCAAGGGGCGCCGGTTTGATCCCTGGCCTGGGAAGATCCCACGTCCATGGAGCTGCTGGACCGATGTGTCCAATTACCGAGCAGGAGCTCTGGAGCGCATGCGCCCAGAGCCGGCACTCTGTGACGATAGAGGCCACTGCGATGGGAGGCCCACAGGAGCCAAAGAACAAAGACGGTTGAACAATAGAGAAATTAAAGACCAATAGAAGTGGGCCACCCTTCCCCCTCCCTCCCCACCCTACCCCCCAAAAGATAAATAAATAAAAAATAAATGTTTTTAAAAAAAAAAAACTAAACATAGAGCTACCATTTGACCCTGCGGTCCCACTCCTGGGCACATATCCAGAGAAACATGGCCCAAAGAGATACACAGACCCCAATGTTCATTGCATTACTCTCTACAATGGCCAAAACATGGAAACAACCTAAATGTCCATTGATAGAAAAATGGATGAAGAAGATGTGGTATATATATATACAATAGAGTATTACTCAGCCACTAAAAAGAATGAAACATGGTCATTTGCAGCAACATGGATGAATCTAGAGAGTATCATACTGAGTAAAGTAAGTCAGGTAGAGAAGGAGAAATATCATATGACATCCCTTATATTTGGATTCTAAAAACAAATGATACAAATAAACTTATTTACAAAACTGAAAGAAACTCACAGACTTAGAAAACAAATTCATAGTTGCAGAGGAGGGAGGGATAGTTAAAGACTTTGGGAAGGTCATGTACACACTGTTATATTTAAAATGCATAATGAACAAAAATCTATTGTATAGCACATGGAACTCTGATCAATGCTATATGCCACCCTCGATGGGGGAGGGGCTTGGGGTAGAATAGATACATGTATATGCACGGCTGAGTCCCTTCACTGTTCACCTGAAACTATCTCAGCATTGTTAATTGGCTATATACCCTCAGCAGAAAATGATTTGGGTGTTAAAAAATAAATAAATTAATTAAAAAAAACTAAATATTGTCAGCAAATTAGGGAACAGCTCTGGGAACCTATGTGAAAAGTCACCTGTGGTGGCTGCACCCTTTAGCTTTGAAGTTTTGAACCTTTTAAACTCAATATCTACTTTCAATGAAACCTATACACACTCCTACAAGTCTATTTGAAATTTGAAAATAATTGGAAAAACAAATTCCTGCGAGTCTGTAATTGTTTAAAAACAAAAGCTAAAGAATGGAAAATCATGTGTTATTGGTTTGTTGGAACTGTCATAGCAAAGCACTACAAGCTGATTGGCTTAAAACAACAGTAATCATTGTCTTGCAGTTCTGGAGGCTAGAAATCCAAGATGAAGTGTCAGCAGGTTGGCTGCTTTGACGGAATACATCTTCCATAGCTCTCGCCTGGTTTCTAATGTTTTGCTGACAATCTTCTGCATTTCTGGACTTGTAGATGCGTGACCCTAATTTCAGCCGTGTTCACCTTTACTGTTTTGTCCAAATTTCCTCGGTCCCATTGGGCACATATCCAGAGAAACATGGCCCAAAGAGATACACAGACCCCAATGTTCATTGCATTACTCTCTACAATGGCCAAAACATGGAAACAACCTAAATGTCCATTGATAGAAAAATGGATGAAGAAGATGTGGTATATATATATACAATAGAGTATTACTCAGCCACTAAAAAGAATGAAACATGGTCATTTGCAGCAACATGGATGAATCTAGAGAGTATCATACTGAGTAAAGTAAGTCAGGTAGAGAAGGAGAAATATCATATGACATCCCTTATATTTGGATTCTAAAAACAAATGATACAAATAAACTTATTTACAAAACTGAAAGAAACTCACAGACTTAGAAAACAAATTCATAGTTGCAGAGGAGGGAGGGATAGTTAAAGACTTTGGGAAGGTCATGTACACACTGTTATATTTAAAATGCATAATGAACAAAAATCTATTGTATAGCACATGGAACTCTGATCAATGCTATATGCCACCCTCGATGGGGGAGGGGCTTGGGGTAGAATAGATACATGTATATGCACGGCTGAGTCCCTTCACTGTTCACCTGAAACTATCTCAGCATTGTTAATTGGCTATATACCCTCAGCAGAAAATGATTTGGGTGTTAAAAAATAAATAAATTAATTAAAAAAAACTAAATATTGTCAGCAAATTAGGGAACAGCTCTGGGAACCTATGTGAAAAGTCACCTGTGGTGGCTGCACCCTTTAGCTTTGAAGTTTTGAACCTTTTAAACTCAATATCTACTTTCAATGAAACCTATACACACTCCTACAAGTCTATTTGAAATTTGAAAATAATTGGAAAAACAAATTCCTGCGAGTCTGTAATTGTTTAAAAACAAAAGCTAAAGAATGGAAAATCATGTGTTATTGGTTTGTTGGAACTGTCATAGCAAAGCACTACAAGCTGATTGGCTTAAAACAACAGTAATCATTGTCTTGCAGTTCTGGAGGCTAGAAATCCAAGATGAAGTGTCAGCAGGTTGGCTGCTTTGACGGAATACATCTTCCATAGCTCTCGCCTGGTTTCTAATGTTTTGCTGACAATCTTCTGCATTTCTGGACTTGTAGATGCGTGACCCTAATTTCAGCCGTGTTCACCTTGTGTGACTGTGTTTGTGTCCAAATTTCCTCATTTTATGAGGCTATAGTAATATTCGACAAGGCCCAACTCTAATGACCTAGTCAAGATCATTTTGAAGGTTGCTCAGATGGTAAAGAATCTGCCTGCAATGCAGGAGACCCAGGTTCTATCCCTGGGTTGGGAAGACTCCCAGGAGAAGGAAATGGCTACCCACTTGCCTGGGAAATCCAATGGACAGAGGATGGGATACCGCCCATGGGGGTCTCAAAGAACCAGACACAACTGAGTGACTAACACTTTCACATTTTTTCATTTGAAGGTCACTTTTGTAGATATTGGGGATTAGGAATACAACATATTTTGAGAGAAGGAGGGGACACAATTCACCCCATAACAGAGGATATGAGCTTTTTATGTTTATCAAAAGTAGATATTGGGCTCAAAAGGCTGAAAGTGTCAAAACTAAAAAGTGTAACCATCTCAGCTGATTTTTTACATAGCTTCCCTTGAAATACTTCCTAATTTGTTGACATGCATCACAGCCTTTTAAGCTCTTGCTATAGCACTTCCATTCCCTGCCTCACCTCTAATCCGCCTCCCAAGCCCAGAAAAGCAGAGGTCTCTCTGGGGTCGTTTCCTCACTGTCAGTAAGGTTGGGCTCCCTCAATGAGCAATACTCAACAGTAATTTTCCTTGCAGTTCTTGAAAAATTAAGTTTATAGTTGAGGAAAAAAAATAACTAAATTTATTTAAAAACTTGAATTATGCCAGTAACATCCCTTCCCCAATACATACACACAAAATGCACACTAGGGCTTCCTTGATGGCTGAGATAGTAAAGAGGCTACCTGTAATGCAGGAGACCTGGGTTCTATCCTTGGGTCAGGAAGATCCCCTGGAGAAGGAAATGGCAACCCACTCCAGCATTCTTGCCTGGAGAATTCCATGGACAGAGAGCCTGGTGGGCTACAGTCCATGTGGCTGTAAAGAGTCAGGCATAACTGAGTGACTAACATTTAATATATACACAAAAACACATATACACAGACGTGTGTGTGTGTGTGTGTGTGCATATACAAAATTCAAGACTGAATCTGCTACAAAAGAGCTTTAACAAAGGAAACTGTGAGGCACTGAATCAGTTTGGGTCTTGTAGAAGGTGTTCTGGAGCAAGAGAGGATCTAGGCTGAACAGGAGAAAAAAAAATATCCCGTACAACCTGGTTGTGAGTTCCTTACCATCCAGCCTTCTCTCTGCTTGAATTCCTTCTCCAGATTGTATGCAGAGGTGGTTCCTTCTCATTAATCCCTCATGTAGCCAGTTGTTTATTGCCTTTACAATGTTTATTTTTCAATTTTTAATTATAATTTCAAATATTTTACCTGTTTATTGATAGTTTTCTCCCACAAAATTCTGCGAGAGCAGAGACTAGCCTGGACTATTCAGTGTCTGACACATAGTGCAGCCTCAGTGTTTGTTGACTGAATGAATGAATGGGAGAATGAATGAATTCATGATTGACAGATAGTGACCTCAGAGACAACATGTGAATGTTTCAATATTTTTCAAGGTCAGACATTACACCATTCCCACAGATCCTATTAGTTAGTCCAGCATATCTTTTGCCATGTTTCCAGCAAAAGATGATAAGGGTGCTCTGTTTGATTGTGCCATGTCTTACTACCTGTTGATGACAGCTGATAAACCCTTGCTACTAGAGCTACAGGTACTGATCCATAAGTGTTGATTGCATGGTCCTCAGGGAAAGACCCTGAAGCTGGGAAAATTTGAGGAAAAGGGGGCAACAGAGGATAAGATGGTTGGATGGTATCACTGATTCAATGAGCAGGAGTTTGAACATGCTCCAGGAGATAGTGAAGGAGAGGGAAGCCTGGCGTGCTGCAACCCATGGGGGTCACAGGGAGTCAGACACGGCTTAGCGAATGAACAACAGAAACGAAGAAAGATGGTACAGGAAGGTCACGCTTAATTTTTAAGCTACTCTGATTAAAATTTCACTCTCAATTAATTGCCCAGTGAACAACTATTTTATTTCACCATCTATCCATATTTGGCCCCACTCTTTCTTGGAAACAAAAGTTATATTTAGACAGAATGATAAATATTTCACTGTTTAAAAAAAGGAACTAAGTATAACTGTACTGGTATTATTAAATTCTAAAGTTCAGTGTGAGTATTTTATTGAAATATAACCCATATCCCCTCATGGTCAGAAGACCATCATCATAAGACCCTTAACAACTGTATACTATGTTTGGGGATTTTGAGAAGCTTTATATGATCTCAAAGTTATCTTTCATGGAGTCAGTATAACATTTGGTCTGCTGAAAATAAGAAATTACTAATAGTATGCATTTTCATTCAAATAAAGATAGTATGTGGTAGGTAGGGAAAGTGAAGAGAATAATCCTTGGGTTTTAATATTTCCAAATCTCTGAGAGCAGACCCAGGATTAAATGGATACGGTGATAAATACAGAACTTAATCTGAGTCACTTAATGATCTTCCATTAAGATTATTTTAATTCAGTAACAATGAAGTTTGATTACTATTTATTGAGTGCCTAGAAGAAACAAAATTTTGGTCATGGCTTTCTTGATATTCCTTATTTTTTCTCAGTTAAAAGTTCTGTTCCAGTCTGTAAAAGTTAAAAGTAAAATAAAAGTTTAAACAAACAACAACAAAAAGTTCTGTTCCAGTTCTGAACATAATTTGTTCTTACACATCTAACTCTCTAACCTAGTCTTGGCTCTTCTATACTTATAATCAAATTACGGTCCATTCTCTTTCAAAATTCTGCTTAAGATTCACCTCTAAAAGCCTTCCCAGTTTAGTACCAATGGATGCCTCTTGTGGCATTTATCCCCACAATCTCTTTAATACAAGCAGAAATTTTGACTCTCAGGAAAAGAAAGTATGAACTGTCATCTGCGCAACTTCTATTCTCCAAATTCCCCACAGACACACTTTAATACACCCCAAATCAGTAGTCTTTGTTCCTGGATACATTAGAATGATCTGAGGATCTTTAAAGAATTTCTTTTTAGAAGACTAAGAAAAACTTAATTTGGGAGCTCTTGATCAGGCTAATTGAATCATAATCTCTGAGGGTGAAGTTCTCACAGGTTATTTTATTTTTTAAAAATTTCAGCCCCACTCTTTCTTGGAAACAAAGTTATATTTAGACAGAATGATAAATATTTCACTGTTTAAAAAGGAACTAAGTATAACTGTAATGGTATTATTAAATTCTAAAGTTCAGTGTGAGTATTTTATTGAAATATAACCCATATACCCTCATGGTCAGAAGACCATCATCATAAGACCCTTAACAACTGTATACTATGTTTGGGGATTTTGAGAAGCTTTATATGATCTCAAAGTTATCTTTCATGGAGTCAGTATAACATTTGGTCTGCTGAAAATAAGAAATTACTAATAGTATGCATTTTCATTCAAATAAAGATAGTATGTGGTAGGTAGGGAAAGTGAAGAGAATAATCCTTGGGTTTTAATATTTCCAAATCTCTGAGAGCAGACCCAGGATTAAATGGATACGGTGATAAATACAGAACTTAATCTGAGTCACTTAATGATCTTCCATTAAGATTATTTTAATTCAGTAACAATGAAGTTTGATTACTATTTATTGAGTGCCTAGAAGAAACAAAATTTTGGTCATGGCTTTCTTGATATTCCTTATTTTTTCTCAGTTAAAAGTTCTGTTCCAGTCTGTAAAAGTTAAAAGTAAAATAAAAGTTTAAACAAACAACAACAAAAAGTTCTGTTCCAGTTCTGAACATAATTTGTTCTTACACATCTAACTCTCTAACCTAGTCTTGGCTCTTCTATACTTATAATCAAATTACGGTCCATTCTCTTTCAAAATTCTGCTTAAGATTCACCTCTAAAAGCCTTCCCAGTTTAGTACCAATGGATGCCTCTTGTGGCATTTATCCCCACAATCTCTTTAATACAAGCAGAAATTTTGACTCTCAGGAAAAGAAAGTATGAACTGTCATCTGCGCAACTTCTATTCTCCAAATTCCCCACAGACACACTTTAATACACCCCAAATCAGTAGTCTTTGTTCCTGGATACATTAGAATGATCTGAGGATCTTTAAAGAATTTCTTTTTAGAAGACTAAGAAAAACTTAATTTGGGAGCTCTTGATCAGGCTAATTGAATCATAATCTCTGAGGGTGAAGTTCTCACAGGTTATTTTATTTTTTAAAAATTTCAGATCATTTTAATATTTGTTTAAGAGTGAGACTCCATATTGCACATGCAGAACTCTCACACATCCTAATCTGTCCATTTACATATGTTTCTTGCTTTGTGCCTGTGTATGTATGTGTATGTATGTGTGTGTGTGTGTGTACGTGTGTAATCTCACAGAATCACTATTTTATTTATTTACTGGCCATGCTATGAGGCCTGCAGGATCTCAGTTCCCAAATAGGGATGAAACCTGTGCCCCCTACAGTGAAATTGTAAAGTTTTAACCATTGGACCACCAGGGAAGTCCATACAATTACTAGTTTTAAAATTAAAACATATAGGTCATCTATTCCAATTTATTTTTTATTTTTGGAAATCTCCTGCAAGGGACCCAGTTACTTGATCCATGAATGAAGAAGTATTTGAAAAATTTCAAGATTTACTAAGCAAAAGATATTTGGAATATAATCATTTAGAGTGGAAATGGAAGGGTCTTTCGTGTTTGGAAGAGCAGACCAAAGTGAACCCACAGATCAGTGGAACAGTGATTGGTCGAATCGACATCACACTGGCTCGGATGTCATGAGACCCCAAGCTTGGCTCATGGAATGTTGAGCTTGTCTCAGGTCTTCCTCCCTCAGCCCGTTTTCTTATTTGCAAACACGTGGACAGTAGTGCCTCTAGGCTTATTTTTATGATTCAGGGCTTCCCTGGTGGTCCAGTGGGTAAGGACACCACCTTGCAGTGCAAAGGGCGCCGGTTCAATCCCTGGCCTGGGAAGATCCCACGTGCCACGGAGCAGCTGGACCTATGTGTCCAATTACCCAGCCGGAGCTCTGGAGCGCATGCGCCCAGAGCCGGTGCTCTGGGGCGACAGAGGCCACCGCGATGGGAGGCCCACAGGAGCCAAAGAACAAAGATGGATGAAAATAGACAAATGAAAGACCAATAGAAGTAGCCCGCCTGCTCCCCTCCCTCCCCACACACTCCAAAAACAAAATAACAAAAAAAAGATTCAGCTGAGTAATTATTTTGACAGCTAATTGAATCATAATCTCTGAGGGTGAAGTTCAGGTTATTTTATTTTTTAAAAATTTCAGATCATTTTAATATTTGTTTAAGAGTGAGACTCCATATTGCACATGCAGAACTCTCACACATCCTAATCTGTCCATTTACATATGTTTCTTGCTTTGTGCCTGTGTATGTATGTGTATGTATGTGTGTGTGTGTGTGTACGTGTGTAATCTCACAGAATCACTATTTTATTTATTTACTGGCCATGCTATGAGGCCTGCAGGATCTCAGTTCCCAAATAGGGATGAAACCTGTGCCCCCTACAGTGAAATTGTAAAGTTTTAACCATTGGACCACCAGGGAAGTCCATACAATTACTAGTTTTAAAATTAAAACATATAGGTCATCTATTCCAATTTATTTTTTATTTTTGGAAATCTCCTGCAAGGGACCCAGTTACTTGATCCATGAATGAAGAAGTATTTGAAAAATTTCAAGATTTACTAAGCAAAAGATATTTGGAATATAATCATTTAGAGTGGAAATGGAAGGGTCTTTCGTGTTTGGAAGAGCAGACCAAAGTGAACCCACAGATCAGTGGAACAGTGATTGGTCGAATCGACATCACACTGGCTCGGATGTCATGAGACCCCAAGCTTGGCTCATGGAATGTTGAGCTTGTCTCAGGTCTTCCTCCCTCAGCCCGTTTTCTTATTTGCAAACACGTGGACAGTAGTGCCTCTAGGCTTATTTTTATGATTCAGGGCTTCCCTGGTGGTCCAGTGGGTAAGGACATGGCCTTGCAGTGCAAGAGGCACCAATTCAAGATCCCATGTGCCGCTGAGTGGCTGGACCGATGTGTCCAGTTACTGAGCAGGAGCTCTGGAGCACATGTGCCCAGAGTTGGTGCTCTGTGACAGAAGAGGGCACTGAGATGGGAGGCCACACAGACCAAAGAACAAAGATGGATGAAAATAGACAAATGAAAGACCAATAGAAGTAGCCCGCCTGCTCCCCTCCCTCCCCACACACTCCAAAAACAAAATAACAAAAAAAAGATTCAGCTGAGTAATTATTTATGAAAATAGATGATATGTAGTTTATTTTTGAAGCAATTGTCAATTTGTGAGAATTTTCTTTCGTTGACCTTAAAAAGGGAAAGAGAAAAAAATCCTATCTTGCATTGACATAGGTACTTCTTTATTCTGCCAATTTTAATGATTTTGAAATATCTCAAAGTTTCCCAGCATAATCTGGCTTAATTAGGCCTTTTGGTTTTAAAAATGTTTTTATTTCTAGGAAGCACCCTTGCTTTCTAGAACTCAGTCTGCTGTATTCTTTGAAGTGTGTGACAGAAATACATGCTCTGTTGTTGTTCAAAAGGAATTTATTGTATTAGTAACCTATGAGAGAACTAACCTACAGTATTAAAATATCTCCTTCAAAATTCATTCAGAGGAAGAAAAAATTAATTATTTGAAGTAAACAAATCTATTTTATGAAGTTTATAAACTTCCATAGGAAGTTTATAAGCTTCCCTGGGAAATTTAAGGGAAATTTCTCTGGTGAAAGGGAATTTCTTCTCTGGTGGCTCAGATGGTAAAGAATCTACCTACAAGGCAGGAGACCTTGGTTAGATCCCTGGGTTGGGAATATCCCCTGGAGAAGGGAAAGGCTACCCACTCCAGTATTCTTGCCTGGAGAATTCCATGACTCATCCATGGGGTTGCAAAGAGTTGGGCATGACTGAGCACCTTTCACTCAGGGTTATAAAAACCCAGAGCAGCTATAGGACATGGTGATTTATCCACCACGAATGAGGAAGGAGAGTTGGAAAGGCAGTACACTAATGCTGTGCGTGTATTTGTGTGTGTGTCTGACTGTGTTTTCCTGAGGGTCTTCCTTCATTTTGAGCCTCGAGGAAAGCAAATATCAAAGCACTTTTCAACTGCACCCAGGGCAGCCTATCAGAGGAAGAAAAACAACAGAAGATAAGATCTTAACTAGAGTAATGAGGGCAAGCACTTGCTTTTAACCTCAGGTGCAGGGGAAGTGGTAGAGTTTCAGGGTGTTGTTTGTAAAGTCTGAAGTTTTGCCTGAGGCTGGAGTGATGCAGTTGTCTCCCAAGGCCTCTCTGATTTTACCTGACAAATTTTAACAGCAAGTTTATTGGGCTAAAAATTAAACAAAAGGAAATGTCAGTCCCTAATAGTTTTAGGGAAAACTATTTCTTGAAAAAATTATTTACCTATGTCTCCTATTCCCAAAGCCCTTCATTGGCTTGATTTTAGGCTGAGAAGATTACGGAAATTGGAATAATATAAGAAATGGAGGGGTGACGATTGAATCTAGTTAGAGACAGTATTGTATTATACTTGGGGTAGTGGTGGTGGTTTAGCCAGTAAGTTGTGTCCAACTCTTGGGACCCCATGGACAGTAGCCCACCAGCCTCCTCTGTTTGTGGGATTTTCCCAGCAAGAACACTGGTTTGGGTTGTCATTTCCATCTCCAGGGTATCTTCCCAACCCAGGGATCTATCTCAGGTCTCTTACATTGCAGGCAGATTCTTTACCATTGAGCCACCACTTAAATCTTCACTATATACTCTATGTACCTTAAATATAAGTTGCAACAATGTTATGCTATTTACTTTGGTTTAAAAGGCACTTTGGTATATATACATACATATATCTTATTTCACCTCTCTTAATTCTCTGCTCTTCAGACCTAAGATATCTTACATTGTCACTCTATCTCCTCAAGGATTTCTCCACAAATTATAACATAGAATTTTCCAGAGAGCAAACTATGCTCAGTGGAGAGAAATTATAAGGATGCAAGATTTACCACAGCATACAAAGGAAGTTTTTGGGAAATAAAATGGTCCAATAATGAGCCTACTCACTGTCATGGGAACAGTTCAAGTTAAGGCTAAATGATGAAGCACGTTTGGAGTTGGCCTAAGGCTAAATGATCATCTACTTCAGGATGTTGTAGAAGGAAGTCCAGGGCTTAGCAGGAGGTCGGATTGCAAGGTCTCCTCCCAACGTAAGAATATATGACTATGGGACTTCCCTGGGGTGCAGTGGATAAGAATCCACCTGCCAATGCAGAAGACATGAGCTCAACCCCTTTGGGAATTTGGGAATGAGTCTGCAGTTTTGCCTGAGGCTGGAGTGATGCAGTTGTCTCCCAAGGCCTCTCTGATTTTACCTGACAAATTTTAACAGCAAGTTTATTGGGCTAAAAATTAAACAAAAGGAAATGTCAGTCCCTAATAGTTTTAGGGAAAACTATTTCTTGAAAAAATTATTTACCTATGTCTCCTATTCCCAAAGCCCTTCATTGGCTTGATTTTAGGCTGAGAAGATTACGGAAATTGGAATAATATAAGAAATGGAGGGGTGACGATTGAATCTAGTTAGAGACAGTATTGTATTATACTTGGGGTAGTGGTGGTGGTTTAGCCAGTAAGTTGTGTCCAACTCTTGGGACCCCATGGACAGTAGCCCACCAGCCTCCTCTGTTTGTGGGATTTTCCCAGCAAGAACACTGGTTTGGGTTGTCATTTCCATCTCCAGGGTATCTTCCCAACCCAGGGATCTATCTCAGGTCTCTTACATTGCAGGCAGATTCTTTACCATTGAGCCACCACTTAAATCTTCACTATATACTCTATGTACCTTAAATATAAGTTGCAACAATGTTATGCTATTTACTTTGGTTTAAAAGGCACTTTGGTATATATACATACATATATCTTATTTCACCTCTCTTAATTCTCTGCTCTTCAGACCTAAGATATCTTACATTGTCACTCTATCTCCTCAAGGATTTCTCCACAAATTATAACATAGAATTTTCCAGAGAGCAAACTATGCTCAGTGGAGAGAAATTATAAGGATGCAAGATTTACCACAGCATACAAAGGAAGTTTTTGGGAAATAAAATGGTCCAATAATGAGCCTACTCACTGTCATGGGAACAGTTCAAGTTAAGGCTAAATGATGAAGCACGTTTGGAGTTGGCCTAAGGCTAAATGATCATCTACTTCAGGATGTTGTAGAAGGAAGTCCAGGGCTTAGCAGGAGGTCGGATTGCAAGGTCTCCTCCAAACGTAAGAATATATGACTATGGGACTTCCCTGGTGGTGCAGTGGATAAGAATCCATCTGCCAATGCAGAAGACATGAGCTCAATCCCTGATTTGGGAAGAGTCCACATATCTTGGAGCAACTAAGCTCCTGCATCAGAACTACTGAGTCTGTGAACTGCAACTACTGAAGCCTCTATGCCTAGAGCCTGTGTTCCACAACAAGGGAAGATACACAATGAGAAGCCCCTGAACTGCAACGACTAGAAAACAGCTCTTCACAACTAGAAAAAGCCTGCACAAAGCAACAAAGATCCAGTGCAGCCAAAATTAATTAATCAATTAAAATATTGATATACATTTTAAAAAGGGTATACGATTTTGGATAAAATAAATCTGACCCAGAATACTTTGGTTTCTGCCACGTTTCTGATTTCAGATGATAATTCATCAAGTATTTATGAATAAGGCACTCAAAACTGAGAGAATGGCAAATATGGCCTATTTGGAAGCTGGAACCCCTACTGGTTATTTTTAAAACCTGAAACATCACCCATCTTTATTGTCTTGGATTCCTTTTACATGTATTCCCTGGGCCCTGTTACATTTTAGCTGCCAGTACGTTCCTGTTTCATGTTTTACCTATTCATTATGCTCCATTATATTTGAATACAGGGTACTTCCATGGTGGATTGATTTCCATGGCAGACGAGTTAAATCACATACATCATATCACCAATAACTTTTGCGGACTGTGCTCTGTGTCTACCATGGACATTAGGATGGTTAAAAAGGATCTATCGTTGGTGCTTCGGATGAAAAGCATATTGCAAAAAACATAACTTGGGCTTCCCCTGGTGGTCCAGTGGGTAAGGACACCGCCTTGCAGTGCAAGGGGCGCCGGTTCGATCCCTGGCCTGGGAAGATCCCACGTGCCGTGGAGCGGCTGGACCGATGTGTCCAATTACCGAGCCGGAGCTCTGGAGCACATGTGCCCAGAGCTGGTGCTCTGCAGCGACAGATTGCACTGCCATGGGAGGCCCACAGGAGCCAAAGAACAAAGACGGATGAAAATAGAGAAATGAAAAACCAATAGAAGTGACCCGCCTGCTCCTCTCCCTCCCCAACCAGACTCCCGCCCAAAATAAATAAATAAATCTTTAAAAAAACGAACAAACAAACATAACTTATTCCTTTTAACTTATTAGAAGCTATATCAAAACTGATAGCAGGGAATTCCCCGGCGGTCCAGTGGCTAAGACTCCATGCTCCCAATGCAGGGGGCCCAGGTTTGATCCCTGGTCGGGGAACTAGAGCCCACATGCTACAACTGAGACCCAATGCAGCCAAATAAATATAAATAAAATATTAAACAACAACAACAACAACAACAACAAAAAACTGATAGCAAAGTTTATTCCTTATGAAGAAAGATAACAGGAGGCTGCAGATAAAACAAGGTCTTCCTCCCCAGGGCCTGGGCATTGCACATGTTGAGGCAACAGCTGGCATGGGGATATTAATAGACAGCCATTGTCCTTGCACCTGGCTGGGGATCACAGTCTAAGACTATAACCAGTGCAGCTGCAGAGGTTCTTGTCAGATTTTTCTGAGCCACTGAAATGAGAAAAATAATCTTTTTTTTTTTTTTTTTTAAGATTTATTTATTTATTTACTTTGAGCGGGGGTCGGATTGGGGAGGGAGGGGAGCGGGCGGGCCACTTCTATTGGTCTTTCATTTCTCTATTTTCATCCGTCTTCATTCTTTGGCTCCTGTGGGCCTCCCATCGCGGTGGTATCTGTCCTTGCAGAGCGCCGACTCTGGGCGCATGCGCTCCAGAGCTCCGGCTCAGTAATTGGACACATCAGTCCAGCCGCTCCGCGGCACGTGGGATCTTCCCAGGCCAGGGCTCGAACCGGCGCCCCTTGCACTGCAAGGCGGTGTCCTTACCCACTGGACCACCAGGGGAAGCCCAAATAATCATTTTAGAAATATATAATACGCTGGCCCTCATGAAATATCTCCCATACTCAGGAAGGCTAAATGAAATATATAGTAAAATTATTTTGAACAGTATCCAAACTATTTAGTCTACTTACTTTTCTACTATCTTAAGAATAAAGAACATTGTAAAGAAAACCTAAGTGGAAGAGGTAGTGCATGGAACGTGGGGCTCAACACGATGATAGTATACGTGGCACAGGAGCCAAGAACAAAGACGATGAAAATGGAGAAATGAAAACCAATAGAAGTGCCGCCGCTCCCCTCCCCAACCGACTCCGCCCAAAATAAATAAATAAATCTTTAAAAAAAAAAAAACATAACTTATTCCTTTTAACTTATTAGAAGCTATATCAAAACTGATAGCAGGGAATTCCCCGGCGGTCCAGTGGCTAAGACTCCATGCTCCCAATGCAGGGGGCCCAGGTTTGATCCCTGGTCGGGGAACTAGAGCCCACATGCTACAACTGAGACCCAATGCAGCCAAATAAATATAAATAAAATATTAAACAACAACAACAACAACAAAAAACTGATAGCAAAGTTTATTCCTTATGAAGAAAGATAACAGGAGGCTGCAGATAAAACAAGGTCTTCCTCCCCAGGGCCTGGGCATTGCACATGTTGAGGCAACAGCTGGCATGGGGATATTAATAGACAGCCATTGTCCTTGCACCTGGCTGGGGATCACAGTCTAAGACTATAACCAGTGCAGCTGCAGAGGTTCTTGTCAGATTTTTCTGAGCCACTGAAATGAGAAAAATAATCTTTTTTTTTTTTTTTTTTAAGATTTATTTATTTATTTAATTTGAGGGGGGGGCGGATTGGGGAGGGAGGGGAGCGGGCGGGCCACTTCTATTGGTCTTTCATTTCTCTATTTTCATCCGTCTTCATTCTTTGGCTCCTGTGGGCCTCCCATCGCGGTGGTATCTGTCCTTGCAGAGCGCCGACTCTGGGCGCATGCGCTCCAGAGCTCCGGCTCAGTAATTGGACACATCAGTCCAGCCGCTCCGCGGCACGTGGGATCTTCCCAGGCCAGGGCTCGAACCGGCGCCCCTTGCACTGCAAGGCGGTGTCCTTACCCACTGGACCACCAGGGGAAGCCCAAATAATCATTTTAGAAATATATAATACGCTGGCCCTCATGAAATATCTCCCATACTCAGGAAGGCTAAATGAAATATATAGTAAAATTATTTTGAACAGTATCCAAACTATTTAGTCTACTTACTTTTCTACTATCTTAAGAATAAAGAACATTGTAAAGAAAACCTAAGTGGAAGAGGTAGTGCTATAAGAGGAAAATGTGGGGCTCAACACTGGTATCTGGATATGTATAAATACTGTGTGGTTCACTGATTCCAAAAAAAATAGAGATGTGGTTATGAAAAAAGAATAAGAGTATTAAAAAGCTCATTTGGAGAAGAAGGAAAATTAAACGAATACAGAAGACCTATTATATATCCTGGATAAAAAGATGCTACTGTCTTCCACTCCCTTCCCTTCATTTCATTCCATCCCCTTCCACTTCTCTTTTCATTCCCTTTACCTTCTCTCCTCTTTGCTTTCACAAAGATTTCCTAGGAGAAAGCTGCTCTCAGGGAGCCAGTATCTTCGTAAATAATTCAAACCATAACTTAGAACAGATCCACAGGATAAGTGAATTACAGAAAACTGTGGTGGATATTGAGGGCTGGGAGAGATTGCACCCTGTCGGAAGTCGCGGCAGGTCAGGCAGGGGAAATGGGGTTGGGAATAGAAATGGCGATAGAAATAGAAACGAAGGATGGCTACTCGTGAAAACCTGGAGAGGAGGAATCCACAGTGCCTGGACTCTCAGTGGATGACGTGGGGAGAGTGAGGTAAAGGCAAAGATGGCTGTCGCCTTTCAGTGATTTTTACTGGTTCGTCAGATTTAGGAAAACATGGCGGTGCCCCTCCTCTCCGGGCCACCTGTGTTCTTGCAGCTCCAGCTGTGAAGTAGAATCAAACACAATGATTGGTTCCCTCAAAGGAAATCCACCTCAGAAGGCTGTGTCCAGAGGCTGATATTGTCTGGGAGATTTTATATTGTAATATGTGCATATATGGAGACTGAGGTGGATGGTTATGGGGCAAGTCATTTCCTCCTATGATGCGAGTCTTCTTCCTCAAATCTTGTTTCTCCCTCAGATCTACCCCTCTATCCCCACTACTGATGCGTTTCTGGCTCCATCTTTCCTCCTCGCTCCCTCGTAACAACTCCATTTTCCTTTCCTTGGTTTCCCGCCCACCTTTCTCCTCCCTCTGCATAGAAATATATCTCATCCCAGGCTTCACAGTATCCAAACTATTTAGTCTACTTACTTTTCTACTATCTTAAGAATAAAGAACATTGTAAAGAAAACCTAAGTGGAAGAGGTAGTGCTATAAGAGGAAAATGTGGGGCTCAACACTGGTATCTGGATATGTATAAATACTGTGTGGTTCACTGATTCCAAAAAAAATAGAGATGTGGTTATGAAAAAAGAATAAGAGTATTAAAAAGCTCATTTGGAGAAGAAGGAAAATTAAACGAATACAGAAGACCTATTATATATCCTGGATAAAAAGATGCTACTGTCTTCCACTCCCTTCCCTTCATTTCATTCCATCCCCTTCCACTTCTCTTTTCATTCCCTTTACCTTCTCTCCTCTTTGCTTTCACAAAGATTTCCTAGGAGAAAGCTGCTCTCAGGGAGCCAGTATCTTCGTAAATAATTCAAACCATAACTTAGAACAGATCCACAGGATAAGTGAATTACAGAAAACTGTGGTGGATATTGAGGGCTGGGAGAGATTGCACCCTGTCGGAAGTCGCGGCAGGTCAGGCAGGGGAAATGGGGTTGGGAATAGAAATGGCGATAGAAATAGAAACGAAGGATGGCTACTCGTGAAAACCTGGAGAGGAGGAATCCACAGTGCCTGGACTCTCAGTGGATGACGTGGGGAGAGTGAGGTAAAGGCAAAGATGGCTGTCGCCTTTCAGTGATTTTTACTGGTTCGTCAGATTTAGGAAAACATGGCGGTGCCCCTCCTCTCCGGGCCACCTGTGTTCTTGCAGTGCTCCAGCTGTGAAGTAGAATCAAACACAATGATTGGTTCCCTCAAAGGAAATCCACCTCAGAAGGCTGTGTCCAGAGGCTGATATTGTCTGGGAGATTTTATATTGTAATATGTGCATATATGGAGACTGAGGTGGATGGTTATGGGGCAAGTCATTTCCTCCTATGATGCGAGTCTTCTTCCTCAAATCTTGTTTCTCCCTCAGATCTACCCCTCTATCCCCACTACTGATGCGTTTCTGGCTCCATCTTTCCTCCTCGCTCCCTTGCGTAACAACTCCATTTTCCTTTCCTTGGTTTCCTCCTCGCCCACCTTTCTCCTCCCTCTGCATAGAAATATATCTCATCCCAGGCTTCCTCACTCTCACTTAATACTGTCTCCAAGTGCCTGTAGTACCAAGGATGACTTCATTTGTGCTCAACAAACAAAAGATTCTTAAGCTGAAAGATCCACCCTCTTTACGGGGTGGCAGATGGATTTGCAATACTCGGTTTTTATTTCTGTCACACACCAAAATTTGTCAACCTTTGTATCTAAAAGCACTGCTGGGTGGAGATCTTAAATATCATTTTGTAATCTCAGCAGCCCATTACAGGTACTGGGAGATAACAGAATCAAAGCAAATGGTTCCCAGTGTTCTCTGACCGGTGGTGGACAAGTAGATTTTTCATCTGTGCTAATCTTTCTCATTTTGTGCATTTTTATCTGCAGAGATTTAACATTATCCTTTCTTATCTGGTGTTAGTCCCAGGGCCGTGCTATGGAGGTCCTTCTGCTGCTCACTTGTCAGGTTCAACCGGGCTGCCCTGTACTTGTAGATGAGAAGCTAGTAATGGTACAAAGATCTTGAAAAGGCTACTTCCCTTTCACACCTGTTTGAATATTGAAGAGAAATACTACCCTCATTGAAACAACAATAGAAGTGTTTACATTCTTTTTGCCTTTCTTCCACTTCAAGACAAATCTTGTCACTCCTTTTTATTAAATAGATTAGAAATTTAAGACTCTTTGATACCAGATGTATTAATTCTTTCTTTTATATTGACAACTTTCTTTTCTTTTTTAGTACCAGGTAGAAATCTAACTCATGACCCTATCTTTTTTTTTTGTAATGCAGCTTAGCATGGAATCAGAACTCATCTCCCAATAATTCCTTTTGTTCTGTGGTCTTGGATATCTGCAGGAGCCTACTGTAGAATTGATATAAGTCCAAACTCCTTATGAATCTGTGAGGATCGGCCTCTTAGGATAGTAGACTCTGTTTTCTCAATTTATTATTAATTATATTGACTATTCAAGGTGACTGAGATATGTACATTATAGAGGAAATGAGAAGCTTTCCATTTTAGGTGTGTTTTTATATTTTAGAAAGCATTTACTTGTCTATTTTTGGCTGCATCAGGTCTTAGTTGCTGTGTGTGGGTTCAAAAGTTGCTGTGTGTGGGTTCATGTGGGATCTTAGTTCCCTGACCAGGGACTGAACCTGCATTCCCCTGCATTGGAAGGCATCGGACCATCAGAGAAGTCCCAGTGTTTTAATTTTTTTAATGTGGATTTTGCCATGATGAGGATGCCCCTTTCAAACAATATTCCATTCATAATAAAAATTTGAGTTTTAAGAAGGTTAAGTGTTTGCAAAATACTTGCATATTTCCTTTGAAATTGAATAGAAGTTCCCAGAGATTCTCCTCAATGATGAGAGCGATTCCTCCTCAAACTGCTCCAATAGTTTGAATAATGAAATTGCAGTTGTATCCTCTCTTTTCTTCAATAGCACTTTACACATATTTCCATCACATTGTAATGAATTTTTCAGCTTAAGCGAACCCCTGTAAAATTGCTTTTACTGAACTGGACTCTGATGATAAGCCATTAGCACACACTGAGTTATGCTGTTAGAAATAGCCCCATTCCTTTGCTATAAGGATATTACTGAGGATGCTTTTCAGGATACTAGTCATATTGCATTTGTAGGATCCTTGAAGGCTTGTTTGTTTGGCCTTATATCAGGATTAGCTATATTTTTCCTGAGCAGTTGGTCTGCTTTTTTTATCTGGTGGAACCCATACATTGTATAACTGATCATGTTTCTTCTTTTACAGAGATTTCCAAAAAGCTTAGAGCTGAATTCCTGATGGATCCTTAGAAAATACATGTAGGCCTTCATTGCATTTATTTTGTGTTTTAGTCCACCTCTGTTATATGATTTCATCATTGCTTTCCCTTTGCATCTTTCTCATTTTATACTGATAGACTTGATTTTCTTTTGTTGCACATCTCTTTGTTCTCTGTAAGTCCTTTTGAAGAAAGACACGAGAATGAAGACAGTATCTGTGAATCTCTCTAGGCTCTGAGCTCCTTGAGGGTAGTCTGGGTTCATCACCGCACTTGGATCTGGCACAGACATTCATTATATCCTCAGTAAATATTTTGAAAATAAAGCAAATGAAATTGCCATTATGAAATAGAAAAGAATCATCTGGTAATTTGATCCATGCCTGTTTTATCTTCTGTGGTAAGATGAAGGGAAAAGAGCGTGAATCAATTTATCACCTATAGACATGAAGGCAGAATATATACTGTGTATGAGTCAGATAAACAGATGAACTAAATTCAAAGTTCCTTCTGTTGTACCTGTTCATGCTATGGTCATGACACTTTTATGACTTATAAATGAATGGTGCTTGCTATCCTTCTATTACAGGTCTTTGCGTATAATTGGTACCAGAAAAATATATGTTGAGTAGTTAAGTCTACTTCTCTTGATAATACGTTGGGAAAGAGAGTCACCTAGAAGGCTGGGCAGGAAATGTCTGGCAATTTTTTATCAAAAATGCCTCATGAAATCATTGAAGCTGGGGTTCCTGATTTAATCCAGAGTTGTTAGAAAAGACATCTAACTCACTGGCCAGTGTCTTTTAATGGCAAAATGCCCAATGTTACATAGAGCTTTCAAATCTTGATTAATAGTCAGTTAATTTTGTTCTTTAAAAGCAAACAAACCAGTATGATAAATATTGGGTTCTTTTTTACCCTATGGGTTTTCCCAGAGTAGAAATGCGCTACCAATTTATTTATGAGTACTGAAATTCATGGTATCAATCTAAATGAAATAAGATATTGATGAGATTGCCTTTCTTTAAGATCTAAGACTTTTGCTTTTAGAGTCTATGATTTCTTCCTTCAAAATGTCTGTCATGTATTTCCTTTCCTCTGAGTCCCCCTGTTGACCTCCTGATTCAAAACTCTCATGAGTTTATCCCCTAGAATGATACAGTAGATTTTCTTCTGGCTTCCAAGTCACACTGTTGCCATCCTATCAGTCCTGAATGCTACCTACCGTCAGACTATTCTTCCAAAAGTAATATTTTCATTGTATTATTTTTTATCTAAGAGCTTGCTATAACTTCTGATACATACACAAATCAATTTCAACGTATTGGGCAAAGAAAGCATTACTTCTTATGGTCTACTCCCATTCTGGCTTCCAGCTGTGTACACCAGAGTGCGCTCTGTGTACAATCTTAGCATCCACATGGGTCCCTGGTTTCAACTGTCACTTTAAATGAAATTGCCATTATGAAATAGAAAAGAATCATCTGGTAATTTGATCCATGCCTGTTTTATCTTCTGTGGTAAGATGAAGGGAAAAGAGCGTGAATCAATTTATCACCTATAGACATGAAGGCAGAATATATACTGTGTATGAGTCAGATAAACAGATGAACTAAATTCAAAGTTCCTTCTGTTGTACCTGTTCATGCTATGGTCATGACACTTTTATGACTTATAAATGAATGGTGCTTGCTATCCTTCTATTACAGGTCTTTGCGTATAATTGGTACCAGAAAAATATATGTTGAGTAGTTAAGTCTACTTCTCTTGATAATACGTTGGGAAAGAGAGTCACCTAGAAGGCTGGGCAGGAAATGTCTGGCAATTTTTTATCAAAAATGCCTCATGAAATCATTGAAGCTGGGGTTCCTGATTTAATCCAGAGTTGTTAGAAAAGACATCTAACTCACTGGCCAGTGTCTTTTAATGGCAAAATGCCCAATGTTACATAGAGCTTTCAAATCTTGATTAATAGTCAGTTAATTTTGTTCTTTAAAAGCAAACAAACCAGTATGATAAATATTGGGTTCTTTTTTACCCTATGGGTTTTCCCAGAGTAGAAATGCGCTACCAATTTATTTATGAGTACTGAAATTCATGGTATCAATCTAAATGAAATAAGATATTGATGAGATTGCCTTTCTTTAAGATCTAAGACTTTTGCTTTTAGAGTCTATGATTTCTTCCTTCAAAATGTCTGTCATGTATTTCCTTTCCTCTGAGTCCCCCTGTTGACCTCCTGATTCAAAACTCTCATGAGTTTATCCCCTAGAATGATACAGTAGATTTTCTTCTGGCTTCCAAGTCACACTGTTGCCATCCTATCAGTCCTGAATGCTACCTACCGTCAGACTATTCTTCCAAAAGTAATATTTTCATTGTATTATTTTTTATCTAAGAGCTTGCTATAACTTCTGATACATACACAAATCAATTTCAACGTATTGGGCAAAGAAAGCATTACTTCTTATGGTCTACTCCCATTCTGGCTTCCAGCTGTGTACACCAGAGTGCGCTCTGTGTACAATCTTAGCATCCACATGGGTCCCTGGTTTCAACTGTCACTTTAAAGTACCCGTATTTGCACACAACAGGAAGTAGGGTGTGGTTTTTTCTTGGATGAGACTAAAGTTGTGCACTGAAAACAGTTTATCCTTGGCCTAGAACAAGCGCTGCTTTTAGGAAAAAAAAAAAACTTGTTTACAATTGAAGTGAAAAGTTAAATAGCATTTTTGATTAAAAGGAGAGTGTTTTAGAAGCAACAATGAATATAAATTTAAATACTCCTGCTAATAAAAATGATGATAGCTATTATTTATCAAGAATTTGCTATGTGCTAAGCACTACACAATCATTACCTATCTTAACTCCGAGATAATACCATTATTACCCCTATTGCACAAATATGTTCTCCAAGGTCACACAGCTAGTAAGCCAAGCCTGAAACCTTGGAAATTTGGCTTCTAACCACACAACTAGAGTAACTCTGGTTGGTGGAGGTTTAAATGCTAAGTCGTGTCCAACTCTTGCAACCCCATGGACTGTAGCCCACCAGGCTCCTCTGTCCACAGGACTTCCCAGGCAAGAATACAGGAGTGGGTTGCCACTTCCTTCTCCAGAGAACCTTTCTGACTCAGGGAGAGAAACTGTGTCTCCTTCATTGCAGATATATTGTCTACTTTTGAGCCAGTAGGAAAGCCCTATAATAGCTCAATAGCACCTAAATCCAGTGTTTACCCTGAAACCCGAGAAATGGCTGCTCTAGGAAATAACAGAGAATATCTGGGGTTTATGTTGTAGAAGAAATGCTGTCTAGCTGGAAAAAAAAAACAAAAAACAACTTTTTTTTCTCTTTTCTGACTGAAATCGTGCCTTAGCGTTGGGCAGCCTAAGTGGTTGTCTCCCCAGCCCTGCTTCCACTTTTGCCTGGCTTCTCCAGTTACTTTTCAGTGGCTACAATCCACAGGGAAACCCAGTGAGTTACAGTTTAGGGAGCGCAGTGTTTTATTCCAAATCAGACCACTCGCCTCAGTACTACAGATTAGATTGCTGTGGGATTACTTTGGAGTTGAGTCCCTGCTGTGATCCCGTGTGGAAGCCCCTTGGTTAAACCCAATTTGACAGTTTTCATGGTGTAAAAAAATGGCACAGGCCAGAAAAACTAGAATCAGTGTCTTCCATTTAAAGATGCTTCCAACAGAAATGTGATCATAGAGAGTATATGAGTAGAGGACCTGACTAGATGGTCAATGGAACATGGGAAAGACTATGCCTATTGGATATAAAAAGACGTTGTACATGAGCTGTTGCCTCAGTTATTACACTACTATAGTCTAATCTAGTCCTAGTGACTCAAAAAATCAGTTTTCACACCTCTTTCCAGCCTCATATTCAATGGCTCATGTTGGTAGCCTAAACTTGGCCATGGTAGGAACATCTTGGGCAGGTGCAAACACTAGTCAGGATTCACTCCCTTCCCCTCCTTAGTGATTTAACAAGAGTTCTACCCCATAGAATAGCAGCTATGTGCTGTTTCTTACAGTTCTGTGGATTGACTGGGCTGATGGGGGCAACCTGCTTTATATGGTGAACTATGGTGACTTATACGGCTGCATGCAGCTAGGGTAAGATTTCTCAAGCTTGGCACTGCATTTGAAGCTGGATAATTCTTTGTTGTGGAGGTTGTCTTGTGTACTGCAAAATTTTAGATGCATCTTTTGCCTCTACCTACTAGAAATTAGAAGTAACAACCAAAAATGCCCATGGAGGGTAAAACTACTTAGGCTGAGAACTGTTGACCTAGCAACTCGGCTGAAGCTGGAACATGGAAGATGACTTCTGATCTGCCAGCTGTCCAGGATCCGTGCATTCCTGAAACTTGTTTAAGATAGTTAGGTAGACTTTATTTAGGGGGAGAGAGACTAGGCTCAGCTCCAAATACAGCAAGACAAAGAAGGAATCTGTAGGCACAGATCAGGAGTGGGGTCAGTGGATGAAAAATTACTGAGAGGAAACATCAGGGTAGAGAGACTTGCTAAACCAACTTGATAGGATTCTGTGGTTGCAGTCTTTTTAGGGGGGAGCGCAGTGTTTTATTCCAAATCAGACCACTCGCCTCAGTACTACAGATTAGATTGCTGTGGGATTACTTTGGAGTTGAGTCCCTGCTGTGATCCCGTGTGGAAGCCCCTTGGTTAAACCCAATTTGACAGTTTTCATGGTGTAAAAAAATGGCACAGGCCAGAAAAACTAGAATCAGTGTCTTCCATTTAAAGATGCTTCCAACAGAAATGTGATCATAGAGAGTATATGAGTAGAGGGACCTGACTAGATGGTCAATGGAACATGGGAAAGACTATGCCTATTGGATATAAAAAGACGTTGTACATGAGCTGTTGCCTCAGTTATTACACTACTATAGTCTAATCTAGTCCTAGTGACTCAAAAAATCAGTTTTCACACCTCTTTCCAGCCTCATATTCAATGGCTCATGTTGGTAGCCTAAACTTGGCCATGGTAGGAACATCTTGGGCAGGTGCAAACACTAGTCAGGATTCACTCCCTTCCCCTCCTTAGTGATTTAACAAGAGTTCTACCCCATAGAATAGCAGCTATGTGCTGTTTCTTACAGTTCTGTGGATTGACTGGGCTGATGGGGGCAACCTGCTTTATATGGTGAACTATGGTGACTTATACGGCTGCATGCAGCTAGGGTAAGATTTCTCAAGCTTGGCACTGCATTTGAAGCTGGATAATTCTTTGTTGTGGAGGTTGTCTTGTGTACTGCAAAATTTTAGATGCATCTTTTGCCTCTACCTACTAGAAATTAGAAGTAACAACCAAAAATGCCCATGGAGGGTAAAACTACTTAGGCTGAGAACTGTTGACCTAGCAACTCGGCTGAAGCTGGAACATGGAAGATGACTTCTGATCTGCCAGCTGTCCAGGATCCGTGCATTCCTGAAACTTGTTTAAGATAGTTAGGTAGACTTTATTTAGGGGGAGAGAGACTAGGCTCAGCTCCAAATACAGCAAGACAAAGAAGGAATCTGTAGGCACAGATCAGGAGTGGGGTCAGTGGATGAAAAATTACTGAGAGGAAACATCAGGGGTAGAGAGATTCTTGCTAAACCAACTTGATAGGATTCTTGTTGAAGGCAGTCAGGGCAATAAAAAATCAAGAGTGGGGGCTTCCCCTGGTGGTCCAGTGGGTAAGGACACCGCCTTGCAGTGCAAGGGGCGCCAGTTCAATCCCTGGCCTAGGAAGATCCCACGTGCCGCGGAGCGTTAGGACCGATGTGTCCAGTTACCCAGCCGGAGCTCTGGCGCACATGTGCCCAGAGCTGGCGCTCTGCAGCGACAGACGCCACCGCGATGGGAGGCCCACAGGAGCCAAAAGAACAAAGACGGACGAAAATAGAGAAATGAAGGACCAATGGAAGTGGCCCGCCTGCTCCCCTCCCTCCCCAACCCGACCCCTGCCCAAAATAAATAAATAAATAAATCTTTAAAAAAAAAAATTCCACTCTTAATTTTTTTTTTTTTAATTTTGGGCGGGGGTCGGGTTGGGGAGGAGGGAGCAGGCGGGGTACCATTGGTCTTTCATTTCTCTATTTTCATCCGTCTTTGTTCTTTGGCTCCTGTGGGCCTCCCATCGCGGTGGCGTCTGTCGCTGCAGAGCGCCAGCTCTGGGCACATGTGCGCCAGAGCTCCGGCTGGGTAACTGGACACATCGGTCCTAACGCTCCGCGGCACGTGGGATCTTCCCAGGCCAGGGATTGAACTGGCGCCCCTTGCACTGCAAGGCGGTGTCCTTACCCACTGGACCACCAGGGGAAGCCCCAAGAGTGGAATATTTTTGATTAAACTGACTCGGTAGGATTCTTACTAAAACTAAACTGAGCAGACCAAGGACAGAGGCCAAGATTAGTCCTATCAACAAGAGGACTTGGAGGAGTCTGATTCAAGTTTGGTCAACAAAGAGCCTTTGTCACCTTCTCTGTGTGGACTCTCATTAGTCCATGGTCTAGTTCAAGCTGCTTCACAGCGGAATGTTCGGCTTTAGGACAGTAACAGCAAATGTTAGGATGGGAACAGGAGCAACCTCAGTTTTGCTGTATTTTTAATTGGTCAAAGCAAGTCACAAGGCCAGTTTAGATTTGAGGGGAGGGGAAATAGCTCCACCACTTGAAAAGAACGGCAAACTTGAGGTCATCTTTAATCCATGCTGTACCATATTTACATTCAAGTACTCAAGAGTGAATATTCTGCAAGAAGGAAAGGACATATTGAGAGAGAATACTATTTAGCAAAACAAAGAAGGAATCTGTAGGCACAGATCAGGAGTGGGGTCAGTGGATGAAAAATTACTGAGAGGAAACATCAGGGGTAGAGAGATTCTTGCTAAACCAACTTGATAGGATTCTTGTTGAAGGCAGTCAGGGCAATAAAAAATCAAGAGTGGGGGCTTCCCCTGGTGGTCCAGTGGGTAAGGACACCGCCTTGCAGTGCAGGCGCCAGTTCAATCCCTGGCCTAGGAAGATCACGTGCAGCGGCGTTAGGACGATGTGGCCAGTTACCCAGCCGGAGCTCTGGCGCACATGTGCCCAGAGCTGGCGCTCTGCAGCGACAGACGCCACCGCGATGGGAGGCCCACAGGAGCCAAAAGAACAAAGACGGACGAAAATAGAGAAATGAAGGACCAATGGAAGTGGCCCGCCTGCTCCCCTCCCTCCCCAACCCGACCCCTGCCCAAAATAAATAAATAAATAAATCTTTAAAAAAAAAAATTCCACTCTTAATTTTTTTTTTTTTAATTTTGGGCGGGGGTCGGGTTGGGGAGGGAGGGGAGCAGGCGGGCCACTTCCATTGGTCCTTCATTTCTCTATTTTCGTCCGTCTTTGTTCTTTTGGCTCCTGTGGGCCTCCCATCGCGGTGGCGTCTGTCGCTGCAGAGCGCCAGCTCTGGGCACATGTGCGCCAGAGCTCCGGCTGGGTAACTGGACACATCGGTCCTAACGCTCCGCGGCACGTGGGATCTTCCTAGGCCAGGGATTGAACTGGCGCCCCTTGCACTGCAAGGCGGTGTCCTTACCCACTGGACCACCAGGGAAGCCCCAAATGGAATATTTTGATTAAACTGACTCGGTAGGATTCTTACTAAAACTAAACTGAGCAGACCAAGGACAGAGGCCAAGATTAGTCCTATCAACAAGAGGACTTGGAGGAGTCTGATTCAAGTTTGGTCAACAAAGAGCCTTTGTCACCTTCTCTGTGTGGACTCTCATTAGTCCATGGTCTAGTTCAAGCTGCTTCACAGCGGAATGTTCGGCTTTAGGACAGTAACAGCAAATGTTAGGATGGGAACAGGAGCAACCTCAGTTTTGCTGTATTTTTAATTGGTCAAAGCAAGTCACAAGGCCAGTTTAGATTTGAGGGGAGGGGAAATAGCTCCACCACTTGAAAAGAACGGCAAACTTGAGGTCATCTTTAATCCATGCTGTACCATATTTACATTCAAGTACTCAAGAGTGAATATTCTGCAAGAAGGAAAGGACATATTGAGAGAGAATTCTATTTAGGATGAGTCAAAAGTAACTCCAGGGCTTCCCTGATGGTGCAATGGGTAACGACACTGCCTTGCAGTGCAAGGGGCGCCGGTTCCATCACTGGCCTGGGAAGATCCCACGTGCTGCGGAGCGGCTGGACCCATGTGTAAATTACCCAGCTGGAGCTCTGGAGCACATGCGCCCAAAGCTCTGCGACAACGGAGGCCACTGTGATGGGAGGCCCACACGGGCCAAAGAACAAAGATGGATGAAACTAGATAAATGAAAGACCAATAGAAATGGCCCACCCACCCGCCTCCCTCCCCACACCCCCTTCAAAAAAAAAAAAAAAGTAACTCCAGAAGTACACATACAGCCCTTATAAATGGACCAAAGGTGAACCTGATAATTCATGTGATGGCAAAAAAAAAAAAAAGAAAAAAAAAACCAAAGAACTGTTATCCGTCTCAGAGGGTACAGGTGCTAACTTTCAGATTCTATTGTATTTATTATATCAAAAGTTCTGAACAAAAGTCGAATTCCACTTCTGGTTGTAATATTGGTAAAGATGTCTTCCCATTGGAAAAATAGTCCTTAAGCTGCTGACACTAATTTTTTGTTCTTCAGCGGTATAATGATAGCATTAAGGATGTTTCTGAAAATGGAAGCGGTTTTGTGAATGTTTAATTGTTTTATATAATTTCAAATTTGTACTTAATGTATCCTGGTCATCATAGCAGTTGGGACCTTTATAGAGTTTTTTTTTGTTTTGCCACTTCTATTGGTCTTTCATTTATTTATCTTTGTTCTTTGGCCCGTGTGGGCCTCCCACTGCAGTGGCCTCTCTTGTCGCAGAGCACCGGCTCTAGGCACATGTGCTCCAGAGCTCCAGCTCCGTAGTTGGACACATCGGTCCAGCCGCTCCGCGGCATGTGGGATCTTCCTAGGCCTAGGATCGAACCAGCGCGCCTTGCACTGCAAGGCGGTGTCCTTACCCACTGGACCACCAGGGAAACCCCTTTATAGAGTTTTTAAAGATCTTTCCCGTGATGTTTTCTAAACAACTGATTATCTACAAGAGGGATCCAGTGTTTACCTTTTCATCTGAATTTCACCATTATATCTATTCACTAGAATGCTAATGCTAGAAGTAGGTATTTTTTGCTTTAAGGCACTATTTTCCCAAAAAAGTATTTAGTAGAACTCTAGTTTCACAGAGTGTATTACATGTAAAGGAATTTATAGGTTGTATAAACTCAGGAAATTCTAAGTTAGAAGTAAGCAGTTTTATTTACTGCTGGATTTCTTAGGGTCTTTACTATAGCGATGTGTATTATGACTCATAAAATATACAGTGTTTCTCAGACTTGTTTAACCATAGAAATAGAAGCACATCTTACATAACTAGTATTCCTCAGGATACTCCTCATATAGAAATACTAGGTGAAAATAAAAGAGGAAGAAAAAACTTGAGAATTCTATTTAAGATCCATCAAAATTTACTCCAGAAAGTTAGCAGTTAAAAAAGCTGTCCTCGAAGCAGCCACTTGAATCCAATAAGGTACTATACTGCTGCATCAGCAGTGTTTTGAACACAGACGACTGAAACAGTTTTAAAAAGGTTATTTTAAATCATTTTGCAAAAATTATTGTAAATTCATGAAATTCAGTCTTCAAATAGTGATTGATGGAAACAATAATTCAAAAAGGAACAACAAGTTTGCACCCTTTTGTCATATTGACAAAGAGAAGTTGTTTATATTTACAGTGTACAATGTAAATATTACGAGATGATTACCACAGTCCATCCTTGTTATCTTATAAACTAAACTTGAAGCTCTTAGGAGTTAGAATTTGGATTGCCAGCAATATATTAACATACTTTTGGGCAACTTCTCAGATGGTTTTCAATGATGCCCATCTCTTGGTGTTTATGTTCTTGCATGATCTTCTCCTCCTGAGTGTGGACTGAACTTAGGGAGTTGCTTCTAAGGCATAGAGTGCAGCAAAGGTGATGGATGTTGCTTCTGAGATTAGGTTTCAAGAGACTGGCTTATGTCTTGATTACTCTCTCTTGCTGTCCTACTGACTCAGATCAGGCTGCTGCCCACTGCGGAGAGGCTCACATGATGAGGAATTGAGGGAGGCCTCAGGCCAGCAGCCCTGAGGAATTGAATCCAGTGTTTACCTTTTCATCTGAATTTCACCATTATATCTATTCACTAGAATGCTAATGCTAGAACTGGGTATTTTTGCTTTAAGGCACTATTTTCCCAAAAAGTATTTAGTAGAACTCTAGTTTCACAGAGTGTATTACATGTAAAGGAATTTATAGGTTGTATAAACTCAGGAAATTCTAAGTTAGAAGTAAGCAGTTTTATTTACTGCTGGATTTCTTAGGGTCTTTACTATAGCGATGTGTATTATGACTCATAAAATATACAGTGTTTCTCAGACTTGTTTAACCATAGAAATAGAAGCACATCTTACATAACTAGTATTCCTCAGGATACTCCTCATATAGAAATACTAGGTGAAAATAAAAGAGGAAGAAAAAACTTGAGAATTCTATTTAAGATCCATCAAAATTTACTCCAGAAAGTTAGCAGTTAAAAAAGCTGTCCTCGAAGCAGCCACTTGAATCCAATAAGGTACTATACTGCTGCATCAGCAGTGTTTTGAACACAGACGACTGAAACAGTTTTAAAAAGGTTATTTTAAATCATTTTGCAAAAATTATTGTAAATTCATGAAATTCAGTCTTCAAATAGTGATTGATGGAAACAATAATTCAAAAAGGAACAACAAGTTTGCACCCTTTTGTCATATTGACAAAGAGAAGTTGTTTATATTTACAGTGTACAATGTAAATATTACGAGATGATTACCACAGTCCATCCTTGTTATCTTATAAACTAAACTTGAAGCTCTTAGGAGTTAGAATTTGGATTGCCAGCAATATATTAACATACTTTTGGGCAACTTCTCAGATGGTTTTCAATGATGCCCATCTCTTGGTGTTTATGTTCTTGCATGATCTTCTCCTCCTGAGTGTGGACTGAACTTAGGGAGTTGCTTCTAAGGCATAGAGTGCAGCAAAGGTGATGGATGTTGCTTCTGAGATTAGGTTTCAAGAGACTGGCTTATGTCTTGATTACTCTCTCTTGCTGTCCTACTGACTCAGATCAGGCTGCTGCCCACTGCGGAGAGGCTCACATGATGAGGAATTGAGGGAGGCCTCAGGCCAGCAGCCCTGAGGAATTGAATCCTGCAACAACCTGAAGAGTGAGTTTGGAAATGGATCATCCCCCAGTTAAGGTCTGACTTCACAGGACTGCATCCCTACTGATACCTCAACTGCAGCTTTATGAGAGACCCTAAGCCCAAGGACCCAGATAAGCCATGCCTAGATTCCTGACACAGAAACTGAGAGAATGCATGTGTGTTGTTCTGAGCTGCTATATTGAGGGGCAGCAATAGAACTGGTGCGGTATTAAAAAGAGATATTTAGAGAACACTTGAGTCAAACCTTACAGACAGCTGAAGAAAAAACTAAAGCATTGTGGTGAAATCATGATTTAGAGTGGCAGCATAGAAAAAAAAATCTCAATTTAACTGAGAGGAACAAAAAGGATCTTGAAGATGAAATCTAGGTAAAAAGAGTCATTAAATTTTCTGTGCCAGTTCAGGAGGAGATAGAGGGTGTAGAAAGTGATAATAGCATGGTCACTGCAATTGCTGAAGAAGGTATGGCTATTATAGGGCTCTTTGTTATAAAACACTAGCCTTCTGTTTACATGTTATACTACCTGGGGTGGAAGGAAGGATGTTATGGCTACCAAGAACATAGTAATATGATTTTATGTATTTAGTTTTGAACATGCTGGGTCTTTGTGACTGTGCAGACTTTTCTTTAGTTGCAGGAGCGGGGGTCATTTTTCTTTGTGGTGTGGGGTCTTTTCATTGCAGTGACTTTTCTTATTGTGGAGCTCTAGGCACGTGGGCTTCAGTAGTTGTGGATCCTGGGCTCTATACAGCACAGGCACATGGGCTTAGCTGCTCTGAGCCCCATGCGATCATCCCCGGTCAGGGATCAAACCTGTGCCTTCTACATTGGCAGCTGGACTCTTCTACCATTGAGCCACCCGGGAACCCCTAATGTGGTTTTAAAAGGCTCTTCCCCTCCCCTTCTCCCACTGTGACCTCCGGCTTGTACTGTTCCTTTTTATATATGTTTTATATATATTCTTCTATATGTTATTTTATTCCACAAATCTGTATCGAATACTTACTATCTACCTGGCACTGCTTTAGGCACAGAAAATTCCATGAACAAATTCCTCACCCTCTTGAAATCTGCAGTCTAGTAAGGAAAGACAATAAACAAAGTAAGTAAACATTAAGATATATCAGATAGTAATAGAGAGAAAAATATGTAGTATACTTATTAAGCACTATTGAGGAAAGAGAAAGCAAGGAAAGGAAAGCGGGGGCGGGAGGAGGGGGGAGGTGAGTTCTAGTTTTCTTAAAAGGTTTGGACTGTGTCCATTGGTGCATGGGGCCCATTGTAACCTTACTGTTTTCCATTTCTACGAGAGAACCCCTTTGTATGCCCCATACTTGTTCTTGTCCTTTTTTTTTTTTTTTTTTTAACTGCATGGCATGTGGGATCTTAGTATTCAACAAGGGCAAAGGAGAAGCTATTTCCAGAGGGAAAAACTGGAGCAAAGAGATAATATACATTGTTCAAGGTATGTTTACTTGAAGTGATGTTTGCAGATCAGGCCAACTCTGGCCCAAATGAATTAGTTCACTTTGAGAGTTCAGAAGACGCGTACAGATTTCCAACAAAAAGCCAAACAGAACATCCACATTGAAGCAACGACCGCTTATCCTCATCCAGCCCTAGAGATTAGTTTTTCCCTTTTCTCAAGGGTATAAATTGTTTCCTTTTGGTGACCTTGATTTTTCCTACGTTTTATTTAAGTATGCAAAGACCTGGGTGATGAAGTTTGAGGGTAGGAAACTTTGGGTAGAGTTACAATTTTTTTGAAGTTTATTTCAGAGCACATGAGCTGATTGGGGAAATTAAAGAAAGAGAATGAACACGTGACTATGCAGAGCACAGTGGCTTCCTTGGTTTCTTAGAGTTCTTCATGTTTCCTCGAGAAGCCTCTAAGGAGAGGGCTTTGTGTCACCTCTGCCATCTTGTGCCTTTTTTTCTTTTTTTTTGCCAGGGAGGGCTAAAATTCCAATTTGCTCCCCCCCCTCCTTTTTTAAAAAAATTTTTTTGACCTCTTTTAATTATTTATTTATTTTTCATCCATCTTTATTCTTTGGCCTGTGTGGGCCTCCCATTGCAGTGGCCTCTCTCCTTGCAGAGCACCGGCTCTGGGTGCATGCGCTCCAGAGCGCTGGCTCATAATTGGACACACCCGTCTAGCGGCTCTGCGGCATGTAGGATCTTCCCGGGCCAAGGATCGAACTGGTGCCCCTTAGGCAGACTCTTTACCCATCGGACCACCAGGGAAGCCCCATCTCATGCTTCTTAGCCTGTTTCTCTCTTTCCTTTCTTTCATTTCTTCCTCTCTCTTTTGTTCCCTCCCTTTATCTCTTCCTCCCCCCTTCAGAAGTGGTGGGGAAAATGGAAAGAAAAAAGGGCTAGAACAGTAGGAGTCCTGTAAAATTCCATATGTTGTATGGAAGTAGAAAATGGAATCCTTTTAAGATACCTAAATTTTGTTTTTAACAATTTTACCACATTTTTGTGTTGTTGAGGGATAAAAGGGCAAAGGAGAAGCTATTTCCAGAGGGAAAAACTGGAGCAAAGAGATAATATACATTGTTCAAGGTATGTTTACTTGAAGTGATGTTTGCAGATCAGGCCAACTCTGGCCCAAATGAATTAGTTCACTTTGAGAGTTCAGAAGAGCGTACATATTTCCAACAAAATGCCAAACAGAACATCCACATTGAAGCAACGACCGCTTATCCTCATCCAGCCCTAGAGATTAGTTTTTCCCTTTTCTCAAGGGTATAAATTGTTTCCTTTTGGTGACCTTGATTTTTCCTACGTTTTATTTAAGTATGCAAAGACCTGGGTGATGAAGTTTGAGGGTAGGAAACTTTGGGTAGAGTTACAATTTTTTTGAAGTTTATTTCAGAGCACATGAGCTGATTGGGGAAATTAAAGAAAGAGAATGAACACGTGACTATGCAGAGCACAGTGGCTTCCTTGGTTTCTTAGAGTTCTTCATGTTTCCTCGAGAAGCCTCTAAGGAGAGGGCTTTGTGTCACCTCTGCCATCTTGTGCCTTTTTTTCTTTTTTTTTGCCAGGGAGGGCTAAAATTCCAATTTGCTCCCCCCCCTCCTTTTTTAAAAAAATTTTTTTGACCTCTTTTAATTATTTATTTATTTTTCATCCATCTTTATTCTTTGGCCTGTGTGGGCCTCCCATTGCAGTGGCCTCTCTCCTTGCAGAGCACCGGCTCTGGGTGCATGCGCTCCAGAGCGCTGGCTCATAATTGGACACACCCGTCTAGCGGCTCTGCGGCATGTAGGATCTTCCCGGGCCAAGGATCGAACTGGTGCCCCTTAGGCAGACTCTTTACCCATCGGACCACCAGGGAAGCCCCATCTCATGCTTCTTAGCCTGTTTCTCTCTTTCCTTTCTTTCATTTCTTCCTCTCTCTTTTGTTCCCTCCCTTTATCTCTTCCTCCCCCCTTCAGAAGTGGTGGGGAAAATGGAAAGAAAAAAGGGCTAGAACAGTAGGAGTCCTGTAAAATTCCATATGTTGTATGGAAGTAGAAAATGGAATCCTTTTAAGATACCTAAATTTTGTTTTTAACAATTTTACCACATTTTTTTGTGTTGTTGTTGCAATAAAATCAGAACTATTCCCTGTGTGTCAAATTTCATTAAGGCTAAAAATAGACTAGCAAGGCTGAGCATGGAAGAAGTGGCCCTGCTTCTCCTTCCTCCTTTTCATTTTGTTTCCATTTGAATGAGAAGGAGGTGGCTCACCCAATGAACAAGAACAGCAACTGGCTGGGTGTCTGTGTGCTTTCAGCCAATTATGATATTTTGGTGGGAAAGTTTCCAATTCTGAAGTCTCAGTTATGTAGAGGTGGGAGGCAGCTGGTGTGAATGTCTGTCTGCAGGGTACATGCATGATTACTCTGATCCAATATGGCATGACAGCAATGTGCTTATTCAAAAAAAAAAATCTCAATTTCCCTGTACTTTAATCTAAAGCATCTTTATCCTCACCATTTAAAAATAAAACCCCAAAATGCTCAGAGAAAAAAAGAGTCAAAGCCAGAGTCACCAAAGCATTTTGAGATCTTTCAGCCACCTCTAGCGAGGGATATCAGTAATGAAATTAATCTAAGTCCAAGGGGCCACATTAACTGACTACCTTCCTCGAAAGCTTCAATAGCCTTCCCTTGAAGTCTTCATTTCATGAACTACCATCATCCTCTCTTCTGGTTTTTGGAATTTCTTGACGTAACTTGCTCCTTCATCCCTCAGATCCAAGTGGCCACCAAATCCTGCTGCAGCTACCTTCAGAGCAATTGTCCATTTACTTAGTCATGTATTTGTCATGCATTTATTAAATATTGTGTACTATGTACTGTGTTAGCCACCATGGACACAGTGATACCTCAGACAGCTTCTGCCATCACACAGCTTGTCATCTGGGAGGGCCCAGATAAGAGACAAATAAATAGGCCATTTCCATACTTTGTGCAAGCTCCTGTGTGGGCAAGATACAGGGAGCACATTGGGATCCAAGGAGACTTCCTAGAGAACCGATTTAGCTGAGACTTTAAGGTTAATCTCTTCCTCCCCCCTTCAGAAGTGGTGGGGAAAATGGAAAGAAAAAAGGGCTAGAACAGTAGGAGTCCTGTAAAATTCCATATGTTGTATGGAAGTAGAAAATGGAATCCTTTTAAGATACCTAAATTTTGTTTTTAACAATTTTACCACATTTTTTTGTGTTGTTGTTGCAATAAAATCAGAACTATTCCCTGTGTGTCAAATTTCATTAAGGCTAAAAATAGACTAGCAAGGCTGAGCATGGAAGAAGTGGCCCTGCTTCTCCTTCCTCCTTTTCATTTTGTTTCCATTTGAATGAGAAGGAGGTGGCTCACCCAATGAACAAGAACAGCAACTGGCTGGGTGTCTGTGTGCTTTCAGCCAATTATGATATTTTGGTGGGAAAGTTTCCAATTCTGAAGTCTCAGTTATGTAGAGGTGGGAGGCAGCTGGTGTGAATGTCTGTCTGCAGGGTACATGCATGATTACTCTGATCCAATATGGCATGACAGCAATGTGCTTATTCAAAAAAAAAAATCTCAATTTCCCTGTACTTTAATCTAAAGCATCTTTATCCTCACCATTTAAAAATAAAACCCCAAAATGCTCAGAGAAAAAAAGAGTCAAAGCCAGAGTCACCAAAGCATTTTGAGATCTTTCAGCCACCTCTAGCGAGGGATATCAGTAATGAAATTAATCTAAGTCCAAGGGGCCACATTAACTGACTACCTTCCTCGAAAGCTTCAATAGCCTTCCCTTGAAGTCTTCATTTCATGAACTACCATCATCCTCTCTTCTGGTTTTTGGAATTTCTTGACGTAACTTGCTCCTTCATCCCTCAGATCCAAGTGGCCACCAAATCCTGCTGCAGCTACCTTCAGAGCAATTGTCCATTTACTTAGTCATGTATTTGTCATGCATTTATTAAATATTGTGTACTATGTACTGTGTTAGCCACCATGGACACAGTGATACCTCAGACAGCTTCTGCCATCACACAGCTTGTCATCTGGGAGGGCCCAGATAAGAGACAAATAAATAGGCCATTTCCATACTTTGTGCAAGCTCCTGTGTGGGCAAGATACAGGGAGCACATTGGGATCCAAGGAGACTTCCTAGAGAACCGACGATTTAGCTGAGACTTTAAGGTTCAGAACAATGTAGCCAGAAGAAGAACTTTCGGCATCATTCATTCAACAAAATTGTATTGAACATTGTGGGTCAGGTTTTATGCTAGATTCTGCAGAATTAGAAAGACAGTCCTGCCTCTCTGAGTGCTTAAGGGAGTCGGGGAAAGGGAGAAATAGACGTGAAAATTGATGTTACTGTTTAGCTGCTAAAGTCGTGTCTGACTCTTTGTGACCCTATGGACTGCAGCATACCAGGCTTCCCTGTCCTTCACTGTTTTCCAAAGTTTGCTCAGACTCATGTCCACTGAGTTGGACATCTCATCCTCTGTAACCCTCTTCTCCTCCTACCCTCAATCTTTCCCACCATCAAGGTCTCTTCCAATGAGTCGGGTCTTTGCAAGTATTGGAGCTTCAGCTTCAGCATCAGTCCTTCCACTGAATACGCAGGGCAAAATTAGGGAATTAGAAGATTCGTCACTTTCCTACTGAAAAGTCCAACTAGCAATTGCTCCTGAGTGACCAGTGCTTTTTGCTGCAGCTCCTGGCTCTGCTATGGACTCTGCTATGAATTCCCAGCATCCCAGTCAGTCTCTCCATTAGGTGAACACATGGTGAGTACTTCCCTGTCTACCTCTTTATGCTTCATTACACAGGTAAAGTGTTTTTAGTTAAAAACAAAACTGAAAACTTTTTTATTTTGTATTGGAGTATAACTTTAACAATGTTAAAAACAAAACTGCATTTGTCATGTTTGTCATCCCCATTTATTAAATACTTTTTTTTGTTTACGTAACTTGCTCCTTCATCCCTCAGATCCAAGTGGCCACCAAATCCTGCTGCAGCTACCTTCAGAGCAATTGTCCATTTACTTAGTCATGTATTTGTCATGCATTTATTAAATATTGTGTACTATGTACTGTGTTAGCCACCATGGACACAGTGATACCTCAGACAGCTTCTGCCATCACACAGCTTGTCATCTGGGAGGGCCCAGATAAGAGACAAATAAATAGGCCATTTCCATACTTTGTGCAAGCTCCTGTGTGGGCAAGATACAGGGAGCACATTGGGATCCAAGGAGACTTCCTAGAGAACCGACGATTTAGCTGAGACTTTAAGGTTCAGAACAATGTAGCCAGAAGAAGAACTTTCGGCATCATTCATTCAACAAAATTGTATTGAACATTGTGGGTCAGGTTTTATGCTAGATTCTGCAGAATTAGAAAGACAGTCCTGCCTCTCTGAGTGCTTAAGGGAGTCGGGGAAAGGGAGAAATAGACGTGAAAATTGATGTTACTGTTTAGCTGCTAAAGTCGTGTCTGACTCTTTGTGACCCTATGGACTGCAGCATACCAGGCTTCCCTGTCCTTCACTGTTTTCCAAAGTTTGCTCAGACTCATGTCCACTGAGTTGGACATCTCATCCTCTGTAACCCTCTTCTCCTCCTACCCTCAATCTTTCCCACCATCAAGGTCTCTTCCAATGAGTCGGGTCTTTGCAAGTATTGGAGCTTCAGCTTCAGCATCAGTCCTTCCACTGAATACGCAGGGCAAAATTAGGGAATTAGAAGATTCGTCACTTTCCTACTGAAAAGTCCAACTAGCAATTGCTCCTGAGTGACCAGTGCTTTTTGCTGCAGCTCCTGGCTCTGCTATGGACTCTGCTATGAATTCCCAGCATCCCAGTCAGTCTCTCCATTAGGTGAACACATGGTGAGTACTTCCCTGTCTACCTCTTTATGCTTCATTACACAGGTAAAGTGTTTTTAGTTAAAAACAAAACTGAAAACTTTTTTATTTTGTATTGGAGTATAACTGGTTAACAATGTTGCGATAGCTTCAGGTGGACAGCAAAGGCACTCTGCCTTACATATAGGTATATCCATTCTCTTCCTTACCCCTGTCTCATCCAGACTGCCACATCACATTGAACAGAGTTCAAGATTCTTTACTGGGGAGCTGGGTTAATTAAAGAAGATCCCACTATACAGAAAAGGAGAATTGTAAATTGTCAGTTAACACAGTTTTCCCTCCGTAGTTCACATTTCAACAAATACACGCTAGATGTCTGCTGAGGTGCTCAAGACAGATAAAATCTCCTACCTATGGAGCTTTCATTTGAGAAGCAGACAGGAAATACGTAAACATATACATCGATAACATAATTAGAGATGGATGAGTGATAGCTCCTCTGGGGAGGTGTGTCAGTTACATCATCATGAAGGAAGTGATGTGTCTGAGCTGAGACCTGAGGGTTGGGAAGGAGCTGGTCTTCAAAAAATCAGAAACCATTGCAGAAAATGAGATCATGTAAAGCTCTTCCTGGGATCCTCTGGCCAAATCACGGTCTTATCACTGGTGTTACCCTCTAATCTCTACCTGCTCACAGCAGGGGCTGCCAATCTCTCAGGACCACTCAGTCCCCGGGGATTGGGCTTCCCCTCCAGGCAGGGTCTGTGTCTCCGTCCCAGACGTTTAGTATCATTCCTGGGTGGTGGGTCCTGTTTGAACCAGAGGTTGCATCGCTAGACTGTGACGGTCTTCTATTCACGGGCTCTTCTGTCCTTTCTCATCGTCTAGGCACTCGACTTGATTTCTGTAATCACTGAATCTATGATTGTTTATGAACGGCAAAACCTTTCGATGGATGATTAATTAGAAATCTTCTGTTTTCCAATCCTGTCTGGTCACCCTCCTATTCCCTCCCCCCGACCGCCCGCCCCCATCATATTGTTTTAAGCCTCAGTTACATGAAAATCAGTAGGGCCCGACTAACTCCAGATGCCACTGGATAGGCGTTCGGGCCCATTTCAGAAAAGTGGGTCCTCGGGCTCTGCTATGAATTCCCAGCATCCCAGTCAGTCTCTCCATTAGGTGAACACATGGTGAGTACTTCCCTGTCTACCTCTTTATGCTTCATTACACAGGTAAAGTGTTTTTAGTTAAAAACAAAACTGAAAACTTTTTTATTTTGTATTGGAGTATAACTGGTTAACAATGTTGCGATAGCTTCAGGTGGACAGCAAAGGCACTCTGCCTTACATATAGGTATATCCATTCTCTTCCTTACCCCTGTCTCATCCAGACTGCCACATCACATTGAACAGAGTTCAAGATTCTTTACTGGGGAGCTGGGTTAATTAAAGAAGATCCCACTATACAGAAAAGGAGAATTGTAAATTGTCAGTTAACACAGTTTTCCCTCCGTAGTTCACATTTCAACAAATACACGCTAGATGTCTGCTGAGGTGCTCAAGACAGATAAAATCTCCTACCTATGGAGCTTTCATTTGAGAAGCAGACAGGAAATACGTAAACATATACATCGATAACATAATTAGAGATGGATGAGTGATAGCTCCTCTGGGGAGGTGTGTCAGTTACATCATCATGAAGGAAGTGATGTGTCTGAGCTGAGACCTGAGGGTTGGGAAGGAGCTGGTCTTCAAAAAATCAGAAACCATTGCAGAAAATGAGATCATGTAAAGCTCTTCCTGGGATCCTCTGGCCAAATCACGGTCTTATCACTGGTGTTACCCTCTAATCTCTACCTGCTCACAGCAGGGGCTGCCAATCTCTCAGGACCACTCAGTCCCCGGGGATTGGGCTTCCCCTCCAGGCAGGGTCTGTGTCTCCGTCCCAGACGTTTAGTATCATTCCTGGGTGGTGGGTCCTGTTTGAACCAGAGGTTGCATCGCTAGACTGTGACGGTCTTCTATTCACGGGCTCTTCTGTCCTTTCTCATCGTCTAGGCACTCGACTTGATTTCTGTAATCACTGAATCTATGATTGTTTATGAACGGCAAAACCTTTCGATGGATGATTAATTAGAAATCTTCTGTTTTCCAATCCTGTCTGGTCACCCTCCTATTCCCTCCCCCCGACCGCCCGCCCCCCATCATATTGTTTTAAGCCTCAGTTACATGAAAATCAGTAGGGCCCGACTAACTCCAGATGCCACTGGATAGGCGTTCGGGCCCATTTCAGAAAAGTGGGTCCTCGGGCTCCCAGGTGCTACGGAGAATTCGCCGTGCGGGCGCCCCGATGACGTCACTCCAAGGCTGCCTGCTCAAGCGGGGCGTGACGTCACGCGGGCGGGCCAGGCCACCGTGAGGTCACCTGGTGGGCGCGGCCAGGCCGAATCCCCAGTGTCGTCACGCGAGGGGGCGGGGCCAGAGCGTGTCAGCGGAGCCGAATCAAAACAAGCCCGAGACCCGCCTTTTCCCTCCGGCTCGGGAGCGTCTCGCTCGCGCCCCGAGCCCGCGGCGTCCGCGCGGCGGAGAGCCTCGGGTGGCCGCGCGCCGGCTCCAGGAAGCCGGGGAGGGCGCGGCAGCCGGGATGGCGCGGCGCGGGCCGCGCGGCTAGACGGGCGCCCGCGGAGCCGCCGGCCCGCGCCCTCCGTTCGCGGCCTCCCGGACCCGGTGTCGCGCCCCTGGGAACCGCCTGCACCGACGCGGGGCACCTCGGCGCTCGCGAGATGCCCAACCCCAAGAACAGTAAAGGCGGCCGCAAAAACAAGCGCGCCAACAGCAGCGGCGACGAGCAGGAAAATGGAGCCGGGGCCCTGGCGGCGGCGGGCGCGGCGGGCGCGGCGGCCGGGGGGGGCCTGGCGGCGGCGGCCGGCTGCGGAGCCGCGGCGGCCGGCGCACCGGGCGCCGGGGGCGCGGCGGGCGCCGGGGGCGCGGGGCCGGGCTTCGCCAACGCCGCGGCCGCCGCGGGGGCTGCCGCCGCGGGCGACGCCAAGCACGGTGAGTCGGGGCCGGCCGGGCGAGCGCCAACTTCCTCGCCGACGGGGACGGCGCGGCGGCGGCGGGGCCCGGGCGGCGCGGGCGGTGCGTGGACAATGCGAGAGTCAGGAAGTGCTCACCCCGCCCCTCCGCCCCGCCGCGGCGGCCCCTTCCCGGTCCCCGGGCCGGGCGGCGGCGCGCGATCGGCCGCCTGGCTCGCTGTGCGCGCGGCTCTCCGGCCGCACGTCCCAGGCAGCCTGCGCCTCCAACTCGGAGGGGCTCCCGGGACCCCGGTCGAGGCGGCGCTCCGCTCGGGCCCGGCTCCGTGGTGCCCGCGGAGGCAGAGCCGAGGGTGTGCCACGGACCCGGGGGAGAGGAAGGAAGGAAGGAACGAAGGAGCTGCCCAAGTTGAGAAGAATGGTCCGATTGAAAACTTAGGCACCAGTTCCTCCTTCCCCGTGCGCCCCCAGCCCACCCGCCGGCCCCTCCCCGGGGCGAAAGGGGAACCTCAAATCCTCGCCGACCCGGGCTTGCTGCGTCGATTGCCACAGGTGAAGAGGCCCCGAGACGTTTTTACTGGAGGGCGGCGTGGGGTAGGGTGGGGTGTGTGTGTGTGTGTGTGTGTGTGTGTGTGCAAGCAAGCGCGTGCCTTGCTGGGGTGAGGGGGCGGGGGTGTGCTCTTTAATTCTGCTCTCTTGAGGAAGGAAGAGAATCTGAACTAGACTTCCGTTCTCAGCCCGGAGTTTTTTGCTTTTTGTATTTTTTTTTTTTTTTTAAATCATCCTGTGTTTAATTCTACTTCACATTTTAGGAGGAAGCTTCATAATCTTAGGTAGTGCCTGAATGCACCTTTTGAGGAGGCGCTTAACGGCATAGTGAAGATGCGACAGGATTGCCCTTGTCGCTTCAGAGACATAGTTTTTTTTTTTTTTTAGTTGTAGGGTGCTGGGCAAGCACTTTTCGGATTTGGACAGTTGTTTGAATTCCTCTGGTCAGGCAGTTTTTCAGGGCAGGGAATATAGGTGTGTTTTAATGAAGGGAGATTAGATTCATAATATCTGACTTTTAACTTGTAGGTTTGAGCTTCCACAGCTGTTCTTTCTGTAGATCACTTATGTTTTAAACAGGTGACCTGCATTTAGAAGGAACCCACCGTGATCAGAAAGGAGGAGACTAAAGATTTAGCCTCTTAGAAACAGAACCTTAAAAAAAAAAAAGAAAAAAGAAACAGAACCTTAGGCCCCATTGGCTATGTCTCTGAAATAGGAAGATATATATATATATTCCAGAAACAAGCATCCCATTTGTGAAAAGTCAGCTTCTTGCCAGCCTGTCTTTGGTATGTTCTCTCTCTTTTTTTTCCATACTAAATTTCTCCCGGGACCCCGGTCGAGGCGGCGCTCCGCTCGGGCCCGGCTCCGTGGTGCCCGCGGAGGCAGAGCCGAGGGTGTGCCACGGACCCGGGGGAGAGGAAGGAAGGAAGGAACGAAGGAGCTGCCCAAGTTGAGAAGAATGGTCCGATTGAAAACTTAGGCACCAGTTCCTCCTTCCCCGTGCGCCCCCAGCCCACCCGCCGGCCCCTCCCCGGGGCGAAAGGGGAACCTCAAATCCTCGCCGACCCGGGCTTGCTGCGTCGATTGCCACAGGTGAAGAGGCCCCGAGACGTTTTTACTGGAGGGCGGCGTGGGGTAGGGTGGGGTGTGTGTGTGTGTGTGTGTGTGTGTGTGTGTGTGCAAGCAAGCGCGTGCCTTGCTGGGGTGAGGGGGCGGGGGTGTGCTCTTTAATTCTGCTCTCTTGAGGAAGGAAGAGAATCTGAACTAGACTTCCGTTCTCAGCCCGGAGTTTTTTGCTTTTTGTATTTTTTTTTTTTTTTTAAATCATCCTGTGTTTAATTCTACTTCACATTTTAGGAGGAAGCTTCATAATCTTAGGTAGTGCCTGAATGCACCTTTTGAGGAGGCGCTTAACGGCATAGTGAAGATGCGACAGGATTGCCCTTGTCGCTTCAGAGACATAGTTTTTTTTTTTTTTTAGTTGTAGGGTGCTGGGCAAGCACTTTTCGGATTTGGACAGTTGTTTGAATTCCTCTGGTCAGGCAGTTTTTCAGGGCAGGGAATATAGGTGTGTTTTAATGAAGGGAGATTAGATTCATAATATCTGACTTTTAACTTGTAGGTTTGAGCTTCCACAGCTGTTCTTTCTGTAGATCACTTATGTTTTAAACAGGTGACCTGCATTTAGAAGGAACCCACCGTGATCAGAAAGGAGGAGACTAAAGATTTAGCCTCTTAGAAACAGAACCTTAAAAAAAAAAAAGAAAAAAGAAACAGAACCTTAGGCCCCATTGGCTATGTCTCTGAAATAGGAAGATATATATATATATTCCAGAAACAAGCATCCCATTTGTGAAAAGTCAGCTTCTTGCCAGCCTGTCTTTGGTATGTTCTCTCTCTCTTTTTTTTTTTCCATACTAAATTTCATTGATGCGACAGAGAGGGAAGAATAGACTTCTTGCTCAGTTGTTCAGAGTTTTGTCATCTTGGGAGGGACAGCTTTTCTGAGCCTCACTTTCCTTACCTGTGACATTGAAGAAAAGGAATCACACTGATTGTATGGGCTCCTTCAGGAGGTTATATGAGGTTCAGAGTGTCCCTTCCCTACTCAGTGCCCTGGACTTGTTAGTTTAGAGGCTTGTTAACACTTGTAACAAGCTTAGTCAAATTTCCCAGAGAAAATAAGTGATCAGTTAATGGCAGCTATCATTGGCTCATTCCACGAATGTTAAGTATTTGCCATGCTGTAGGCACTGTGTTAAGTATTAAAGCAGAGGTGGCATGAAAGAAAGGACCTCCTGGTCCTTGTGGAGCTTGCATTCCTGGGAGTGGTTCTGGCTTATCTTGCTGTTTTTTTCTTCTTCTTTTTTGGTCTGGGTGGAAGCTTCAGGTTGACTGTTCCCTTCTTTTTTCAAGAGATGAAACCACTTAAAAGTGGAGTGAGGAAATGTGTTTCTTAGGCTGGTGGTATCTCCTCATTCATTAAGGTATGGTTATGGTGTCCCTGTCACTGCTGTGTCCTCTGAAGTGGCAGTTTCAGGTATATTTAGCAGTTCTGTAAATGTCTGTGTGAAGGTATGTATTTATGATTTGGAGCTTGTTTTATTAAATGAATGGGTGGTAGGGGAGGAAGAAATGGGTCCAACATTATAATAATCACGCTGAGAGAAGGTACAAACTTGTCTTATGTTAGAGCGATGAGTTGAAATTTTTTCTTTTTCGTATTTGTTTATTTATTTATGTCGCTGCTCTATGTCTCATCTGGGGCATTTGGGATCTTGCGGCCTGTGGGATCTAGTTCAATGGTCAGGGATTGAACCCAGGCCCCAGTACTGGGAGTGCAGGGAGAGTCTTAGCAACTGGATCACCATAGAGTCCCCAGTGAGTTGAATTTTTTAATGCCAAATTCTTGATTCTGACCTAATGTGAAGTCTTAGCAAGTGATCTACCTTAATTTGAAGAATCTCTCACTGCATTTGATGATAAATGAACATGGATACTAAGGTCTCCTTACAAAATTGGTAAATAGCTTCTTGCCAGCCTTCTTGGCTCAAAAGATGCGACAGAGGGAAGAATAGACTTCTTGCTCGGGAGTTTTGTCATCTTGGGAGGGACAGCTTTTCTGAGCCTCACTTTCCTTACCTGTGACATTGAAGAAAAGGAATCACACTGATTGTATGGGCTCCTTCAGGAGGTTATATGAGGTTCAGAGTGTCCCTTCCCTACTCAGTGCCCTGGACTTGTTAGTTTAGAGGCTTGTTAACACTTGTAACAAGCTTAGTCAAATTTCCCAGAGAAAATAAGTGATCAGTTAATGGCAGCTATCATTGGCTCATTCCACGAATGTTAAGTATTTGCCATGCTGTAGGCACTGTGTTAAGTATTAAAGCAGAGGTGGCATGAAAGAAAGGACCTCCTGGTCCTTGTGGAGCTTGCATTCCTGGGAGTGGTTCTGGCTTATCTTGCTGTTTTTTTCTTCTTCTTTTTTGGTCTGGGTGGAAGCTTCAGGTTGACTGTTCCCTTCTTTTTTCAAGAGATGAAACCACTTAAAAGTGGAGTGAGGAAATGTGTTTCTTAGGCTGGTGGTATCTCCTCATTCATTAAGGTATGGTTATGGTGTCCCTGTCACTGCTGTGTCCTCTGAAGTGGCAGTTTCAGGTATATTTAGCAGTTCTGTAAATGTCTGTGTGAAGGTATGTATTTATGATTTGGAGCTTGTTTTATTAAATGAATGGGTGGTAGGGGAGGAAGAAATGGGTCCAACATTATAATAATCACGCTGAGAGAAGGTACAAACTTGTCTTATGTTAGAGCGATGAGTTGAAATTTTTTCTTTTTCGTATTTGTTTATTTATTTATGTCGCTGCTCTATGTCTCATCTGGGGCATTTGGGATCTTGCGGCCTGTGGGATCTAGTTCAATGGTCAGGGATTGAACCCAGGCCCCAGTACTGGGAGTGCAGGGAGAGTCTTAGCAACTGGATCACCATAGAGTCCCCAGTGAGTTGAATTTTTTAATGCCAAATTCTTGATTCTGACCTAATGTGAAGTCTTAGCAAGTGATCTACCTTAATTTGAAGAATCTCTCACTGCATTTGATGATAAATGAACATGGATACTAAGGTCTCCTTACGCAAAATTGGTAAATAGGAAGTAATAAATGCTTTTTTTTTTTTTTTTTTGCCATTTAAAGCTGTGCTTTATAATATGGGAGTTGGAGAGGTGGCATTGGTGAATTTTTACAGGAAGGGGCAACTGATACGTGTAACTCTCAGAATCAACTGATAAAGCCCACTTGTTTTTAAATTTTAAAATGACATGAAGTGAACTCATAGTATTTCTAAGTATATGTCCATTTTTTATTTAGCTGTGATGTTAAATTTCATGATTGTGAATATTACACAGTAGTTGTTTCAGGGGTATAGTAAATTTACATTCTACTAAACTTTTAAATGATTTGTTCTCCCTGTTCAAGTCAATTGTGATATACATCTGCAAGCATTCAAACTTCATGACTTCACCTAAAGTTAATAGTATTTATTTGTAGTTGTTTGGAGTTCATAGAATGGTTTTATGTCTTTTTCTTCCTGGGCAGCATGGAACTAGAGCAGAGTGATATGAGTTCTTAGTTTTTCACTGTTAGTAGTTATAAATAATTACTAATTCTATAAAAAAATATTTGCTGTTAGGGAAACCTTGGGGAAGCCATGGTGGAGTTGTAGTTGAAGTTAAAGCTAGTTGATTAAGCTGAATATAAATTGTAAGGACTTTGTAGCCTTAATAAGAAATCAATTAGTACATTTTTAGATACTGGTTTATGAAGCTTTTTGTGGGGATTGGAGTAAAAAAATGAGGGAGCACGGTCCTCTTTCTGTAACATCTGTCTACACATATTGCAACATTTTGATTGTAGGTGGGCAAGATTTGCCAGTGATTATTTTTAGGATCTAGTAATCATGCAGTAAATTATACCCATGTATAGTTTCATTCTGGAATTCTGGTTCCATTAGATCTCTGGTTTTTGCTTAAGGCCAAAAATATACATACGCCCTTGGTCGTAGTATCTACTTTTTAACGGGCCTGGATCTTGAGTCCTTTTATAAATTGCTGTTTTATGGATGACCATGGTTCACCTAATGTGAAGTCTTAGCAAGTGATCTACCTTAATTTGAAGAATCTCTCACTGCATTTGATGATAAATGAACATGGATACTAAGGTCTCCTTACGCAAAATTGGTAAATAGGAAGTAATAAATGCTTTTTTTTTTTTTTTTTTGCCATTTAAAGCTGTGCTTTATAATATGGGAGTTGGAGAGGTGGCATTGGTGAATTTTTACAGGAAGGGGCAACTGATACGTGTAACTCTCAGAATCAACTGATAAAGCCCACTTGTTTTTAAATTTTAAAATGACATGAAGTGAACTCATAGTATTTCTAAGTATATGTCCATTTTTTATTTAGCTGTGATGTTAAATTTCATGATTGTGAATATTACACAGTAGTTGTTTCAGGGGTATAGTAAATTTACATTCTACTAAACTTTTAAATGATTTGTTCTCCCTGTTCAAGTCAATTGTGATATACATCTGCAAGCATTCAAACTTCATGACTTCACCTAAAGTTAATAGTATTTATTTGTAGTTGTTTGGAGTTCATAGAATGGTTTTATGTCTTTTTCTTCCTGGGCAGCATGGAACTAGAGCAGAGTGATATGAGTTCTTAGTTTTTCACTGTTAGTAGTTATAAATAATTACTAATTCTATAAAAAAATATTTGCTGTTAGGGAAACCTTGGGGAAGCCATGGTGGAGTTGTAGTTGAAGTTAAAGCTAGTTGATTAAGCTGAATATAAATTGTAAGGACTTTGTAGCCTTAATAAGAAATCAATTAGTACATTTTTAGATACTGGTTTATGAAGCTTTTTGTGGGGATTGGAGTAAAAAAATGAGGGAGCACGGTCCTCTTTCTGTAACATCTGTCTACACATATTGCAACATTTTGATTGTAGGTGGGCAAGATTTGCCAGTGATTATTTTTAGGATCTAGTAATCATGCAGTAAATTATACCCATGTATAGTTTCATTCTGGAATTCTGGTTCCATTAGATCTCTGGTTTTTGCTTAAGGCCAAAAATATACATACGCCCTTGGTCGTAGTATCTACTTTTTAACGGGCCTGGATCTTGAGTCCTTTTATAAATTGCTGTTTTATGGATGACCATGGTTCACCATTCCATTCGTTCCTGACTGCCGCCAGAACCTCTGGGCTGCCCTGAGTTTGCCTTCATTCCTTCCATCATTTTTTGTATTAGATGGGGTTGATTTACCCAGCGAGTGACCTTGCATTTAGTATTACGTATATAATATATGTTGTATATCAAACATAATTCAATATAGTATATATAATATATACTTATAGTACATATAATATATATATTATACATATAATATATTGAATATCCATTGCGAGGGCCGATACAGAAGCTCCAATACTTTGGCCACCTGATGCGAAGAGCTGACTCATTGGAAAATACCCCAATGCTGGGAGAGACTGAAGGTAAAAGGAGAAGGGGATGGCAGAGGGTAAAATGGTTAGATAGCATCACCGACTGAATGGACATGAGTTTGAGCAAACTCCCGGAGATGGTGGAAGACAGAGGAGCCTGGCATGCTGCAGTCAGTGGGGTCCCAAAGAGTCAGACATGACTTAGCAGCTGAACAACAACAACAAACAATATAGAGTATTATATATTATGGTGGCTGACTTACATGATAAGAGCCTACTAACCGTTAGCTTACTAAGGGTTAGATTCTGGAAATAACCTTTGAGACAAAGATTTACCTGTCAGACATTTATTAGATGTGTTCTTTCATCATTACTAATCAGGGAGTGAGGGAAGCAGTACTGAGCCCGGGTCGAGTTGAACTGTGGTACAGAGATGGCAGGGAGCGCTGGAGCTTGGTTGGCTCCCTAAGGCGTATGGGTGTGATCTTTTTTTTTCTTTAATATTTACTAATTATTTTTGCTATATTCGATTTTAGTTGCGTCACGTGGGCTCTCTAGATGTGGCTTGCAGGCTTACTTGCCCTGTGGCATGTGGGATCTCAGCTCTCCGACCACGGATCGAACTTGCCTCCCCTGCATTGCAAGGCAGATTCTTTTTTTTTTTTTTTTTAAAGATTTATTTATTTATTTATTTATTTATTGGGTGGGGGTCGGGTTGGGGGGGGAGGGGGGGGGGCGGGCCACTTCTATTGGTCTTTCGCTTCTCTGTTTTCATCCGTCTTTGTTCTTTGGCTCCTGTGGGCCTCCCATCGCGGTGGCATCTGTTGCAGAGGGCCGGCTCTGGGCTGCCCTGATTTTTCCATCATTTTTGTATTAGATGGGGTTGATTTACCCAGCAGTGACCTTGCATTTAGTATTACGTATATAATATATGTTGTATATCAAACATAATTCAATATAGTATATATAATATATACTTATAGTACATATAATATATATATTATACATATAATATATTGAATATCCATTGCGAGGGCCGATACAGAAGCTCCAATACTTTGGCCACCTGATGCGAAGAGCTGACTCATTGGAAAATACCCCAATGCTGGGAGAGACTGAAGGTAAAAGGAGAAGGGGATGGCAGAGGGTAAAATGGTTAGATAGCATCACCGACTGAATGGACATGAGTTTGAGCAAACTCCCGGAGATGGTGGAAGACAGAGGAGCCTGGCATGCTGCAGTCAGTGGGGTCCCAAAGAGTCAGACATGACTTAGCAGCTGAACAACAACAACAAACAATATAGAGTATTATATATTATGGTGGCTGACTTACATGATAAGAGCCTACTAACCGTTAGCTTACTAAGGGTTAGATTCTGGAAATAACCTTTGAGACAAAGATTTACCTGTCAGACATTTATTAGATGTGTTCTTTCATCATTACTAATCAGGGAGTGAGGGAAGCAGTACTGAGCCCGGGTCGAGTTGAACTGTGGTACAGAGATGGCAGGGAGCGCTGGAGCTTGGTTGGCTCCCTAAGGCGTATGGGTGTGATCTTTTTTTTTCTTTAATATTTACTAATTATTTTTGCTATATTCGATTTTAGTTGCGTCACGTGGGCTCTCTAGATGTGGCTTGCAGGCTTACTTGCCCTGTGGCATGTGGGATCTCAGCTCTCCGACCACGGATCGAACTTGCCTCCCCTGCATTGCAAGGCAGATTCTTTTTTTTTTTTTTTTTAAAGATTTATTTATTTATTTATTTATTTATTGGGTGGGGGTCGGGTTGGGGAGGGAGGGGAGTGGGCGGGCCACTTCTATTGGTCTTTCGCTTCTCTGTTTTCATCCGTCTTTGTTCTTTGGCTCCTGTGGGCCTCCCATCGCGGTGGCATCTGTTGCAGAGGGCCGGCTCTGGGCGCATGCGCTCCAGAGCTCCGGCTCGGTGATTGGACACATCAGTCCAGCCGCTCAGCGGCACGTGGGCTCTTCCCAGGCCAGGGATCGAACCGGTGCCCCTTGCGCTGCAAGGCGGTGTCCTCATCCACTGGACCACCGGGGGAAGCCCTGCAAGGCAGATTCTTAACCACTGGACCACCAGGGAAGTCCCTGGGTGTGATCTTAACCACTCTGCCTACACACACATACACATTGGTTGGTCATTTGGACGTGGACTTCCCCAGGAAAAGGGAATGATCTGGTGGCATCTCTTAGCTGGAGAGCCTCGGTGGAGAGTGGTAAGTATGGGTGCATCACTATTTTTAATGATTGCCTAATATGCCGTCATGTGTCTACATCTTGAATAAACTGATCATTCTGCTGTTGCTTGATCTGTAGGTTCTTACTTGTACATCTCTAGGCATTGTTCAGTTATATCGTTCAGCTCTTACCTGTAGACTTGCTATGTCAAAGAATATGCACGTTTTTATGACTTTTAATACATGCTTGCAGATTGCCCTATGGAAAAGTTGTACCATTTTGAGCCTACTGTGGTCATGATGCCCTTTCCCCACAGCCTCTTCAGTCCCTAGTTCTTACTGGTTTAAAGGCATGCTGGAGAATTGCTGATACCAAACGTTAGCAGCAGTAGGAAGGCCCTGTTTGGAGTCAGAGCCTGGAGCAGATGCTGTCACACTTGGTGGGGGATTTTCCAAGGCTGCATTTATTTATTTCTCTTGAGCTCTTTAGTGATCTGGTGGCTAACAGGGATTCAGCAGAATACCTAATAATGGTGAAAGGTATTTTAGTAACTGGTGATAGTCCATGAGATCCCAAAGAGTCAGACATGATTGAGTACCTGAGCACTCACACGTCATAGTCAGTGAGGATGTAAGCATAAACCTTTGAAATTCTTTCTGCACTGTTACATTCATCTCAAACAAATAATTACCTAAATTTTTTTTACGTTTTAGGCAAAAAGCATGCTCTTTGGACAGACCTAGATGTAACCCGAGGTGCCGCAACCGACTGGCAAAGTGACCTAACCTCTCTCAGCCGCCACTTTCTGCATGCAACCCTTTGGAGTGTTTTTGCAGTTAAGAAAAAGAGCATATGTGAAAGATACTGGCATAGGGCCTGGCAGATATGAACACTATCAACAATGCCTTTTATAACTTTAGTGATTTGTTCAGCCTTATCTAGTTACGAAAATTGTTAAGCTACTCTGTTGGGAACAATCACTGAGAGACAATAGATAGTTTCTTAATATAGATAAAGGCTGGGCTTCCCTGGTGGTCCAGTGGGTAAGGACACCACCCTGCAGTGTGCAGTGGGCGCCAGTTTGATCCCTGGCCTGGGAAGATCCCACGTGCCGCAGAGCCACTGTACCGATGCATCCAACTACCAAGCCGGAGCTCTTGAGCGCATGTACCCAGAAGCCAGTGCTCTGTGACGAGAGTGGCCACTGTGATCGGAGGTCCACACAGGCCAAAGAACAAAGATGGTTGAGAGTAAATAGATGAAAAGACCAATAGAAGTGGCCTACATATATATATATATATATAGATAGATAGATAGATAGATAGATAGATAGATAAAGGCTGTGGTATCATACAGATTTTTATTCAAGCATTGACTTGACTATACATGACTTTCTATTCTGCCCTCATCATCTCTCTCTGATCATAGTTCACCTGGAAAAATCAGAGGATTTAGCCAAAAGAAAAAAAGTCAAAACCAAAATGTGAAAACGGTTTCCTCTTCCTTTCTTCATGTATATGATTTTCCATCTCATGGATATTGAGCACCTACTATTTGTCAGGCACTGTGTTAGTCTCTGGGGTTACAAGGATAGAAGAATCAAGCCTTGAGGGCTTGTGGCTTAATTGGGAGTCTTTATGGAAATAAGTTTGAGTCGGTTATTGCATGTACTACACAAAGGTAACTGGAACAAGGAGCAGGAGCTTGTGAGGTAGTCACTAGTATTGGGTTAAAGCTGGGGTTTGCATGTACTACAACAAGGTTTCTTGGGACTGTTACATTCATCTCAAACAAATAATTACCTAAATTTTTTTTACGTTTTAGGCAAAAAGCATGCTCTTTGGACAGACCTAGATGTAACCCGAGGTGCCGCAACCGACTGGCAAAGTGACCTAACCTCTCTCAGCCGCCACTTTCTGCATGCAACCCTTTGGAGTGTTTTTGCAGTTAAGAAAAAGAGCATATGTGAAAGATACTGGCATAGGGCCTGGCAGATATGAACACTATCAACAATGCCTTTTATAACTTTAGTGATTTGTTCAGCCTTATCTAGTTACGAAAATTGTTAAGCTACTCTGTTGGGAACAATCACTGAGAGACAATAGATAGTTTCTTAATATAGATAAAGGCTGGGCTTCCCTGGTGGTCCAGTGGGTAAGGACACCACCCTGCAGTGTGCAGTGGGCGCCAGTTTGATCCCTGGCCTGGGAAGATCCCACGTGCCGCAGAGCCACTGTACCGATGCATCCAACTACCAAGCCGGAGCTCTTGAGCGCATGTACCCAGAAGCCAGTGCTCTGTGACGAGAGTGGCCACTGTGATCGGAGGTCCACACAGGCCAAAGAACAAAGATGGTTGAGAGTAAATAGATGAAAAGACCAATAGAAGTGGCCTACATATATATATATATATATAGATAGATAGATAGATAGATAGATAGATAGATAGATAAAGGCTGTGGTATCATACAGATTTTTATTCAAGCATTGACTTGACTATACATGACTTTCTATTCTGCCCTCATCATCTCTCTCTGATCATAGTTCACCTGGAAAAATCAGAGGATTTAGCCAAAAGAAAAAAAGTCAAAACCAAAATGTGAAAACGGTTTCCTCTTCCTTTCTTCATGTATATGATTTTCCATCTCATGGATATTGAGCACCTACTATTTGTCAGGCACTGTGTTAGTCTCTGGGGTTACAAGGATAGAAGAATCAAGCCTTGAGGGCTTGTGGCTTAATTGGGAGTCTTTATGGAAATAAGTTTGAGTCGGTTATTGCATGTACTACACAAAGGTAACTGGAACAAGGAGCAGGAGCTTGTGAGGTAGTCACTAGTATTGGGTTAAAGCTGGGGTTTGTGTCTGCAGACATGGGCAAGCGAATTATAGAGCACATAGAAGAAAAGAGTAACTCAGAGGAGGGGAGGCACTCAGGCTGTTCTTTGGGGATCAGCTGGGGCTTTATATTGTTAAGAATTAAACAAAAGATCCTTTCCTCTCTCTGGGCAGTATCTTGAAAGTTCATTCATTAGCTCCTGTGTGTGTTTGCTGATCCCCCATTTTGTTCATCTGTGTACTCATGCATTTACTAAACGTTTATTATGTGCCTACTGACTGGAAGTGTAACATTGAATTACACCTGGAGAGATCGGAATCTATATCCCCACAGGCTCATGGTGAAGCTAAGGAGAGAGGCATGTACACATAGAGGTGGGGTAGTGTGGATGATCCTGGGTGCCCATAGAAGAAAGGATTTTCTTCCTGGAAAAGGGAACCTGTGAGCTGAATCTTGCAGGAAGAGAAGCAGTTAACCCTGAAAGCAGAGGAAGGATGTTTTAGGGGGAGGCAGTGGGCAAGAGCCTTAAGTTCTGGTTGCTGCTATAGGAGTTTGTGACTGGTGTGAGGTTCAGTGGTAGAAAAGAAATGGGGCTAGACAGCCAAATCTCCATGCTTAGAATCATCTCTGAGGTTTATAAGCAAAGACATGGTCAGTTGAGCCTGCAAAGGGGATTAATCACAGACTGGCAGGCTTGTAAAGTTATTGTATGTTTTAATATCATGGGTGTCTTTGGTAGTCTTTATTTTATTAAAGGTAATCGTAGTTTGATGGTCCAGCTTGCCACTGACTGTTGATTGTGTTTGTTCAGTAAAGAAAGTAGGCACACTGCACACTCTGCTTTTTTGCATAGCAAGATGAAAGTGTCATGCCTCCAAGGCTGCTGTGTGGAAAGTCAGTCTTAATTGTGGGCACCAGCATCTTGATGCTCTGTGAACCCTGGGGGGTTAGCTAATTGAGGTGAACTTCAGAGGACTTGACGACCAGGGAGGGCTGGGGGCCGTCTGAGCAGAAGGGCTCCCTGTGGAGGGAGGGGTTGTCCCTGCATGTACTACACAAGGTAACTGGAACAAGGAGCAGGAGCTTGTGAGGTAGTCACTAGTATTGGGTTAAAGCTGGGGTTTGTGTCTGCAGACATGGGCAAGCGAATTATAGAGCACATAGAAGAAAAGAGTAACTCAGAGGAGGGGAGGCACTCAGGCTGTTCTTTGGGGATCAGCTGGGGCTTTATATTGTTAAGAATTAAACAAAAGATCCTTTCCTCTCTCTGGGCAGTATCTTGAAAGTTCATTCATTAGCTCCTGTGTGTGTTTGCTGATCCCCCATTTTGTTCATCTGTGTACTCATGCATTTACTAAACGTTTATTATGTGCCTACTGACTGGAAGTGTAACATTGAATTACACCTGGAGAGATCGGAATCTATATCCCCACAGGCTCATGGTGAAGCTAAGGAGAGAGGCATGTACACATAGAGGTGGGGTAGTGTGGATGATCCTGGGTGCCCATAGAAGAAAGGATTTTCTTCCTGGAAAAGGGAACCTGTGAGCTGAATCTTGCAGGAAGAGAAGCAGTTAACCCTGAAAGCAGAGGAAGGATGTTTTAGGGGGAGGCAGTGGGCAAGAGCCTTAAGTTCTGGTTGCTGCTATAGGAGTTTGTGACTGGTGTGAGGTTCAGTGGTAGAAAAGAAATGGGGCTAGACAGCCAAATCTCCATGCTTAGAATCATCTCTGAGGTTTATAAGCAAAGACATGGTCAGTTGAGCCTGCAAAGGGGATTAATCACAGACTGGCAGGCTTGTAAAGTTATTGTATGTTTTAATATCATGGGTGTCTTTGGTAGTCTTTATTTTATTAAAGGTAATCGTAGTTTGATGGTCCAGCTTGCCACTGACTGTTGATTGTGTTTGTTCAGTAAAGAAAGTAGGCACACTGCACACTCTGCTTTTTTGCATAGCAAGATGAAAGTGTCATGCCTCCAAGGCTGCTGTGTGGAAAGTCAGTCTTAATTGTGGGCACCAGCATCTTGATGCTCTGTGAACCCTGGGGGGTTAGCTAATTGAGGTGAACTTCAGAGGACTTGACGACCAGGGAGGGCTGGGGGCCGTCTGAGCAGAAGGGCTCCCTGTGGAGGGAGGGGTTGTCCCTGCGGTTTATTCTCCCTGTGGTTTTTTCTTCACATCTTGGTAGAAAGTGTCTATCTCTATACCAGGTTGGACTGATTATCTTTGTCCTTTTATTTTTATCCTCACCGAATCAGTTTTAAAACAGTAAACTCTGGTGAGGGCAACGTCATTATTTTATACAATGTGACTGTGTGTTTTTAACTCCGTTTCTATTAGAAAGCTTCCAGTTCTTAGTCGTTGGTGAAATAGTAGCTTACTTTATTTAATCAACAGAATGCTTTAGCTTGATTGAGAGGTTTTTGTAAACTGGCAAAAAATAAGTAGCATCTCTAATTCTTAATAATTATATGTTTGGATTTATCAGAAGTAGATAGAAAAAAAAAACCAAATTATTTCTGCTATATTGTACTCAGGAGGATAGTACTTGAAAAGTTTTTAAGAGAAACAGATATTAAGAGGAAGCTTAAAGAAAAGTGAAGAACTTGAAGTATTAATCATCATATCATTGTTTAGAATAATTTAGAACATTCACTTGGTTCTCATATGCACACATAGTACAGTGTGTTGATATTTCACTGATTTAAATTGTCAGAGAGGAGGAACTTTTCTTCTACCCTCTTAGGTTCATGAATTTGGGACCTGAAAATTAGACTGAATAAAAACAGAGTAACAAGAGATAAGACAGATGTACTCACAGAAAACAAATGACTCAAAGGGGTGGTTAGGATTTGTGGCTCACATACTATCTTAAAAGGAGGAGGGGAGGGGAGAAGGGCACTTCTAGGAAAACACGAGACTTCTTAATAAAAGTAGCGGAGGAAGAGGAAGGGGACCTACAGGAAAACAAATGACTTTTTGCAAAGACCAATGGGCCCTAAGAGAATAGATGGGTGATGATCATTTAGTAACAGTGTCTGTTTTGGTGTGGTGTGGAGACGTGTTTCAGGTGGTAAAAGTCAGTCTTCCCAGGTTGCTTTTGGAAGGGAATTTCTGACAGTTGAGTTCTTTTGAGAGGCTCTGCTTTTTAAGCAGAGATTTTAGGAACCCAGAGGCTTTCAGCTCTAATTTGGAGGCCACAGTGGCATATTCTGGACTCCTTCAAAATTTGTTGCAGTTTAGTGTCACCCCCATTATAGTAGTTACAGATAGATAGCAAGGATAGTGTTATAATTCTGGATCTCTATTTTTTGCTGTATTGGAAATTTGTTAGAAAAAGATGGTCTTAAGGCATATGCCTTTATAAACTGACAAGAGTGAATTAAAGCAAAAGATAGCAAGGTATCAAGTTGCTCTTATAAATAAGGGAGATATACTTGTCAAATTTCAAATGGATATTTTCCCCCAGGAGTTAGCAAAGGCTTGATATCTTAGATCATGTCCCTTAAGTTATAAAAGCATCTCAGGAGTCTTTTTGACACTAGTTTTGAAACTAAATCACAAACTATTTTAGGTTTCTAAATGAGCGCTCCTGAATGTGATGATTACATCAATATAATATTTAGTTGAACCAAAGTGACACATTCCTTGTTATGCCTGACAGACCTCAGTGCCTGGGCAGAAATGGAGACTGGAGAATGGAGGGACTTAAGGTCTGGCTATTTTTGATTGGCGGCAGGTGCAGTCTGTAATCTGAGAGTCTGAACCTGGGATGCTTGGTGATGGTTGTTACGAACGGACACAGTGCTGCCAGAGGCCATGAGAGAGCCTGGCATTGGGAAGTAGGAAACTTCTTTTCATTTTTGGTGGAGGCAGAAACAAGCATGTCTCATACACAGGGCAGCTCAGAATTCTGCTTTACCTGCTCAGATCTGTTTACATTGGGCAGTGCTTACATGTTGGAGTAGTATTAGCCCTATAATGATAAGATCCTGCTGTATTGGACATTTAGTTTTACAGATGTTGATGATGTGTTGTGATTCAATAGCAAATTAGGTAAGATGCCTGGATGGTAGTTGTGTTGGGGCTGCAGAAGCCCTAGAGCCCACAGAAAGCAGGAGCAGCTATTGCTTGTGACAGGAACAATGATGACTCTCTTTATGGAGCACTGACTGGGAACCAGGTGGGACACTCTGCCATCTGCCGTCTGCATTGAGGGATGGGACACTAAGCTCCAGAGAGGGCCTCCCTCCCTTTTTGCAAGAAAGGCATACTGGTGTTGGAGAAATGTGCTGGACCCTGATGCCACAGTCAGATCTTATGCAATATTGGGTCTGTTTTGACTGATATGCAGACATGTGTCTGAATAATGAACAGATTTTTAAGTAGAGGACTTAAATTTAGTATAAAAGCATAAAAGAAGCAACTGCTGTCCCTGTTATTTAGTCACTAGTTCAGTTCAGTCACTCAGTTGTGTTCGACTCTTTGTGACCCCATGGACTGCAGCACGCCAGGCTTCCCTGTCCTTTACCATCCTCTCCCAGAGATTGCTGAAACTCGTGTCCATTGAGTTGTTGATGCCATTCAACCATCTCATCCTCTTTTGTCCCCTTATCCTGCCTTCTGTTTTTCTCAACATCAGGGTCTTTTCCAATGAGTTGTCTTTGTATCGGGTGGCCAAAGTTTTCAAGCTTCAGCTTCAGCATCAGTCATTAAGTTGTGTCCAACTCTTCTGCGACCCCATGGACTCTAGCCTGCCTGGCTCCTCTGTCCATGGAATTTCCTATGCAAGAATACTGGAGTGGGTAGCCATTCTTTTCTCCAGAGAATCTTGCCAATCCTGGGATCAAACCCAGGTCTCCTACATCACAGGAGGATTTTTTTTTTTTTTTTTTTTTTTTACGTGTGAACCACTAGGGAAGCCCAAGGAAGCAAAAGGGTCATTTAAGTTACTTTTAAAAGACCTCATGCTTACCATTTTGGTACTTGAACTGAAATTAAATTTGTGAAACAAAACACTTGGCCAAGGAAGCACTTGGCTTACACGTTGTACACTTACATTAATCTGGTCCTTCTCATTGTGAAAGAAGGGTTTCCTGGTCTTGGGATGTCGGTGACGGGGAACATTTAAACTGACACTTCCTGTTCTTAATGGATCATAGTTCATAGCGAGGATGTGATTATGTTCTTTAGGCTGAAGTCCTAGACGTGAGTTCACTGGTCATCAGGCATGTGATTTTCAAGGCTTTGATACACTTTGTCCAGGAAGGGTTTCCTGCTTCCATCTGCCGTCTGCATTGAGATGGGACACTAAGCTCCAGAGAGGGCCTCCCTCCCTGTTTGCAAGAAAGGCATACTGGTGTTGGAGAAATGTGCTGGACCCTGATGCCACAGTCAGATCTTATGCAATATTGGGTCTGTTTTGACTGATATGCAGACATGTGTCTGAATAATGAACAGATTTTTAAGTAGAGGACTTAAATTTAGTATAAAAGCATAAAAGAAGCAACTGCTGTCCCTGTTATTTAGTCACTAGTTCAGTTCAGTCACTCAGTTGTGTTCGACTCTTTGTGACCCCATGGACTGCAGCACGCCAGGCTTCCCTGTCCTTTACCATCCTCTCCCAGAGATTGCTGAAACTCGTGTCCATTGAGTTGTTGATGCCATTCAACCATCTCATCCTCTTTTGTCCCCTTATCCTGCCTTCTGTTTTTCTCAACATCAGGGTCTTTTCCAATGAGTTGTCTTTGTATCGGGTGGCCAAAGTTTTCAAGCTTCAGCTTCAGCATCAGTCATTAAGTTGTGTCCAACTCTTCTGCGACCCCATGGACTCTAGCCTGCCTGGCTCCTCTGTCCATGGAATTTCCTATGCAAGAATACTGGAGTGGGTAGCCATTCTTTTCTCCAGAGAATCTTGCCAATCCTGGGATCAAACCCAGGTCTCCTACATCACAGGAGGATTTTTTTTTTTTTTTTTTACGTGTGAACCACTAGGGAAGCCCAAGGAAGCAAAAGGGTCATTTAAGTTACTTTTAAAAGACCTCATGCTTACCATTTTGGTACTTGAACTGAAATTAAATTTGTGAAACAAAACACTTGGCCAAGGAAGCACTTGGCTTACACGTTGTACACTTACATTAATCTGGTCCTTCTCATTGTGAAAGAAGGGTTTCCTGGTCTTGGGATGTCGGTGACGGGGAACATTTAAACTGACACTTCCTGTTCTTAATGGATCATAGTTCATAGCGAGGATGTGATTATGTTCTTTAGGCTGAAGTCCTAGACGTGAGTTCACTGGTCATCAGGCATGTGATTTTCAAGGCTTTGATACATGTTGCCAAATGTTTGTCCAGGAAGGGTTTCCCTGCTTCCACTAAACTCTGGCCCTGCCTTGGAGTGCTCTGTTCTCCACAGTCCTCAACTTTCATCTTTCACCTTTCACCTTTGCCAGTCAGGTAGATTAAAAGTCACATCTCACTGTAATTTGCATTTGCATTTATTGGATTGCCAGCCAAGTGGATGTTTTTTTTTATATGTATACTGCTATTTTGTATTTTTCCCTGTTTGTGCTTTTTGTTCATTTAACTAATGGGCATTGATCTGCACAAGGTCTGTGTATATTCAGGATACTCTGTGACATATATTTCCCCAAGTTTATTGTTTATCTTCTTGCCTTGTTTGACATGTTCCCACTGGTTAGAAATGTTATAGTTCTGTATGATCCTAGAAAAGCCACATAGAGATAGAACCTCAAGAGAAAGACAGGAAAGAGTGGGAAAAGTTATCCATGATTTTGTAAGAAAAGCACTTTGGGTCTGGTGTGAGAGTAGTGACTGAATTCATTTGGGTATGAGTGCACAGTAATGCTGTTATGCTTGTGAAGTTGTTTCCTTCTTATATTTGCAAGGCTTTGTTTTGCAGAATTGGTTGTAGTTTCTGCCACCCTCCCTGACCTCCTCCCTGACCTCTTCTGCCCAGTTGACAGCTATGTTTCCTAGCTCAACACCTGTCGTTTCTTGCATATTCTTAAAGTCCCCTGAAGTTTTTATTCCAGCCAGTTCCAAAGACTGAAATGTGTGACAGCTACTATTTACTTAAGGCCTCTGCTACAAACTGAGGCCTCTTGAGGATGGTTAAATTGCCCATAACTTCCTTGTGGTCATAAACTTAAATGCTGAATCATAGGAAAGTTCTCATTCTGGCACTTGGATTGAAATTACATTTCTGTGTTAAGAAAATAAGAATGCTAAACTCATCTGGACCAAGATTATTTGTGCCCTGTGCTGATATAGTCTGCCCTGTGCTTCTTAAAAGTCTGTGACTTAGAAGAGGCTCCCAGACTCATTGCTTGTTTTAAGAGTGTGAAATTTGAGAGACCCAGGTCCTAGTTTGAGGTCTGCCATTTTGCAAGACTGATGAACCTTTCTGAACCCAACTTTTCGTATCTGTGGAAAGCAGGATACTATGATATTGTGTGTGACTTCACAAAAAAATTAGAGTTATTTGAAAAAGCCCATGGTTGTGTCATGCGTTTTTCTAGTTGACTTTTTGGTTTTCTGTTTGTCTTGTGGTTGTGTGGCTGCTTCCCTTAGTGATGAATGTACACTCTGACTTGTTGAAAGAACCTGGGGCCAACCTGGGCTTTGCTCCACAGGTCGCAGTGAATGTCACTCTTCCAAGATGCTGATTGGGTGCCTTGGGAGTCTTTAGAGTCTCTGAAAGTTCAGGTCTGGGAGTTCTTGCTATGTGGGTGTTCCAGGGCAGTCTGCAGTGCTCACCTGCTGGTCTCGGAGCAAGTGCACTCCTTGAGTGGGCTTTTCTAGGGTTGCTGACCCACCGAGGAAAAGACCTGGGGAGGCTTAAGTCTTGGGGCAGCTGCTTTCACCCAGCCTGAGCAGAGCTGATTTGTAGATTGTTTTGCTGTGATCTGTGACTCATCTGTCCCCAGGTTTCATTATAACCGCAGACTCTACTGTTATTTTGACCATGTGATTAACAGAGCCTTGTTTTTGACCCTTTGTATGGCAGGATTTACACTGGCCTGCCTGTAATTTGTAATCACATCTTCTTTAGTTTCTGTGTCCACTCACTTCAGGCCTTTCTGCTGTCTGCTCTTTACCTGCCTCTAAGGTCCTATGGAGTGGGAGTTTGTGATGTAAAAGAATTTGGAATACTTTTGTAACACTTTCAGTTGTTTCCTTACCTCCCTTTCAGATGTTGCATTTTAAATAAGATTAAAGGATTGTGAGCAGACCAAACTGTATTACAGATTTTAATAAAATGACTTCTATAGGCATGTGACACTTGGTATGTGTCTTTGTCAGTGTTTGTATATAAATGTATGGATGTGTTTTTTAAGTCATTATTTTTCTTGGGATTTGGTTAATTCAAAACAGGCCTCCTCTTTGAGATATTCAAATATGCAATTTTTAACTTCAGAATATAGTAGTTTTCCTCATAATTTATTTTTTAATGTTCCATGATGATCTAAAGATGATCTAAAGATGTTCCATGTGATCTAAAGATGACTTGGAAGAATTTTTAAATAATTCATTTGAAATGTTTATCTCTTGACAGATTTGAAAATTCTGATTAGAATTCATATAGAGTATAATCACATATACATTTGTATATATTTGTTTTAGTAACATTGTATTTAACTGGACAAATTCTCTTATGGCAAAAGAGAAATTTCTAGATATTTTTGGTAACATGTTTATATATGGTACATTTTTCCTGTAAGTTTAGAAATGAATAGTTTTGAGCCTTTGAAAACAGTCATACTATAAAATGATACCTATTTTGTGTTCCACAAAAGTTAGTAATTGGAAAAGGAATGATTGTTTAGTTATTAATATAATGACGTCTTCAGCTTAATATATATCAGTGGGATAAAAACTTTGAGCTCCCTCTGCAGTAGGTAATTCTATGGCATACTCTCCTGAAAACAAGTCATAGTATAGCAGCTTTATTGAATATATATATATGGTGAACTACTGGGCTTGGACATAGGCTTGATTTATTTTTGAGTCTAGTTTTCATTTTCACTGAGGTATGTATAAGGCTTAGACACACCCTCTCCTTTGACAAGTCTTTCCCTGTTGCAACAGATTCTATAACTTGCTCTTTGGTTGCTGATGCAGCATTTCAGAAATAGGCCAAGCAGTGTGGCCCCCCAGGCAAAAGCTTTGTCTGTTCTCCCTGGATCTGAGCAGAGTGACTGCCAGGGTGGGAGGGATTGCTAACATGTTTTATCAGGCTTATTGTGAAGGGAAGGAAGGGAGCTGAAACTCTGTTTTTCAGGGAGTTCAGCAGGACAGGAAAGGCACATGGAAAGCAAAGGAATGTAAGGATTTGGTTTAGCTTAGCGTATGGATAGAGAAATGAATTTAGCCACAATGTGCTGTGGATTTATCAATCTGAAAACACCAGTAGCCTGAAAATCTTGGGGATTGGCATGTTGATCCAAGCAGGGTTCAGACAAAGGAGACTGAGATTCTGCTTATCAACATCAGTGTTCTTTCTGCTTTTCCATTCAGTAGTCTACAGACAAGGGAGACGGTGTGGTCCAATTTTCTCATGTATTTTGTTCTTTCCAAGAAAGTTGCTTTATTCTCATTCAGTGACAAGTAAGCTTTTGCTCTTAGTTGTGTGTGTGTGTGTGTGTGTGTGTGTGAGAGAGAGAGAGAGAGAGAGATTAGCAATTCTATCAGCTAGAGTAGATTTACCTCATTGTCTTTCTTTGTTTTTAAGGAGTGCAAAGATTGGGGTCAGGAAGCCTTTATATTATAATTGGGTTTAAGCGCTTGATTCTTTAACTTGGCTTTCTATAGACCTAGTCTTTAAATAATTCTGAGGTTTAATATGGGCATTGACCATTCTGAATTAACTTCTGTGTAACCAGAGTATAGTAAGCAGTTTGACAGTTTTGAATTAGACACTATTCCAAATTATAGCACAGCTTACTATATGTTGTTACACAAAGCTGCTGGTCACTGTCTCTCCGTATAAACTGACTCTGTGTTTTTTTTATTGATCTTGTGCAGTCTGGGTGGGAATGGAAGAGTGCAGGCTCCTTTCTAGCTAGCTGAATGACCTTGCGCAGGTCACTAAAGGATCCTCTTGTGGGCTCAGGATGTGTCTGCAGAATCTGAACTAAGGCATTGTCTTGTTTGTATTCTGTGGAATTTTGGTATTTTTAAGAAGCATTTCAGAAATAGGCCAAGCAGTGTGGCCCCAGGCAAAAGCTTTGTCTGTTCTCCCTGGATCTGAGCAGAGTGACTGCCAGGGTGGGAGGGATTGCTAACATGTTTTATCAGGCTTATTGTGAAGGGAAGGAAGGGAGCTGAAACTCTGTTTTTCAGGGAGTTCAGCAGGACAGGAAAGGCACATGGAAAGCAAAGGAATGTAAGGATTTGGTTTAGCTTAGCGTATGGATAGAGAAATGAATTTAGCCACAATGTGCTGTGGATTTATCAATCTGAAAACACCAGTAGCCTGAAAATCTTGGGGATTGGCATGTTGATCCAAGCAGGGTTCAGACAAAGGAGACTGAGATTCTGCTTATCAACATCAGTGTTCTTTCTGCTTTTCCATTCAGTAGTCTACAGACAAGGGAGACGGTGTGGTCCAATTTTCTCATGTATTTTGTTCTTTCCAAGAAAGTTGCTTTATTCTCATTCAGTGACAAGTAAGCTTTTGCTCTTAGTTGTGTGTGTGTGTGTGTGTGTGTGTGTGAGAGAGAGAGAGAGAGAGAGAGAGAGATTAGCAATTCTATCAGCTAGAGTAGATTTACCTCATTGTCTTTCTTTGTTTTTAAGGAGTGCAAAGATTGGGGTCAGGAAGCCTTTATATTATAATTGGGTTTAAGCGCTTGATTCTTTAACTTGGCTTTCTATAGACCTAGTCTTTAAATAATTCTGAGGTTTAATATGGGCATTGACCATTCTGAATTAACTTCTGTGTAACCAGAGTATAGTAAGCAGTTTGACAGTTTTGAATTAGACACTATTCCAAATTATAGCACAGCTTACTATATGTTGTTACACAAAGCTGCTGGTCACTGTCTCTCCGTATAAACTGACTCTGTGTTTTTTTTATTGATCTTGTGCAGTCTGGGTGGGAATGGAAGAGTGCAGGCTCCTTTCTAGCTAGCTGAATGACCTTGCGCAGGTCACTAAAGGATCCTCTTGTGGGCTCAGGATGTGTCTGCAGAATCTGAACTAAGGCATTGTCTTGTTTGTATTCTGTGGAATTTTGGTATTTTTAAGAAGCATTCGGGGAAAAGTATGAAACCATTATCTTCATCCTGATACTCAGTGTCAAGCAGAAATGGGCTCATGTCCTTTTAGGTCTTGACATGATTTCTGGTAGACAAGAAAACTGAATTTTCTACTTTAAAGTCATTGTCGACACAGATTTCTTACTGGGTTTAGGACCCAGAATGGAAATTTCAAAATGGGTAAAACAGAAGCCAGTGGCTGTCTATTTAGTTTAAACTTGACACTGGGTAGCCTTGTGAATTTTAACTGAACCTAAGAAAAGAGTGAGTCTAGGAGAATAAACCGAATATATTGAGAGCATGTTAAAACCCAAGTTGTTAAATATAGCTGAAGAGTACATTGTTGGGTATATATATATATTTTTTTTGGTTGACGGGGGAGGGGGAATTTGAGACTTCCATGTTTATTTGGATAGACTGGTTTGTTCTGAGTAAAAGTCTTATGTTTAAATCCTATTCAAAGCATGAAAACATGTTTAACTGAATGTAATCTCCATGTACTCAACTTGCTACCCTCTTTGGAACAGTCTCACACACTAAAATAACATCAGGAAGGATAAACTAAATCAGAGGTTAAGACAGATATGCTTAAGTGAGCTTTGCTATAACTCCTATACTAATTAAAACAAGTTGACAAAATACTTTGAAAGTATTCATTTCCCTTGTTCAGAGAAGGGAAGTGGAATTTACTTTAAAATTTTTTAGTAGAGAAAATATTTGAGAAAATTTATTTAAAAGCTTTTTTAGTTTCACTTGAGAAAATAATCACCAGTTAGTCAAAAAATGGTTTTTAAGCCCCTGGTAAGTTTGAGGTGTGCTGTGGGCAGGGGTGGTCCAGGTCCACTCCTCCTCTGATCTGCAGTCAGCACTGCCCCACAGGGAGGGCTGGTGACCAAGGCAGAGGCCTGGCATGGCCCCATGGATGACCAGGAGGGAGATCCAGCTGGGAACCTCATTGTGGAGTTCCTTGAGCATAGCCAAAGGACGTGGGGCTTCCAGCTGGAGGTGTCAGAGGTTCCTGAATGTGTTAATATCATCATCATAGTGTAGTTTATCAGACGGCTGACTTGAAGGCAGTGTATTCCCTAAAAGAATTTTTTTTTTTTCCCTAAAAGAATTTGAGAAAGCAAAGTCCCCCCTTTTACATATTTCAGTACTGCCACACTTTTTTTTTTTTTTTGGTGTAAGTAAATGTAGAGGGTAGTCTCCAGTTTATTGCAAATGTTGTCATTTTGATGTATTTAAACAGAATCCAAATGTCATAGTAATTTGATAACCGTTATCAGTGATTTAAAAGATAATGGTCAGGGGCTTCCCTGGTGGTCCAGTGGGTAAGGACACCGCCTTGCAGTGCAAGGGGCGCTGGTTAGATCCGTGGCCTGGGAAGATTCCATGTGCTACGGAGCAATTGGACTGATGTGTCCAATTGCCGAGCTGGAGCTCTGGAGTGCATGCGCCCAGAGCCGGTGCTCTGCGACAACAGAGGCCACCACGATGGGAGGCCCACACGGGCCAAAGAACAAAGATAGATGAAAAGAGACCAGTGAAAGACCAATAGAAGTGGCCCGCCCGCCCCACTACCTCCCCACTACCCCCAAAAGATAATGATCAGAAATTTTATCATTTTTTTCCGTTTTTATCATATTGTCATTTTTGTATAACAAAATATGTATTTAAACTTAAATTTGTATTAAGCACTTCTGGAATGGTATAAGGACCTCTAGATAACTCATAAAAGCAATGAGAACACAAGCAAAAAGAATCAAAATCAACTTTTCAGAATTCTAGAAATTAACGAAAGGCTGGCTATACTCCTCAGAGCATCTATGGAAATGACTGAGTCATAGTAAGAACAGTGAATTTTGTTTTCTTTTAACTTACTCTATTCCCATTCCGTCTGTCTCTCCCTGGCTTCATGGTGGCTTTTTAAAAAATTTATGTGTGTGTGTGTGTTTGAAGTATAGTTGATTTATAGTGTCGTATTAATTTACAGTGTACAGTGAAGTGATTCAGTTTTACTTTTCACATTCTTTTCCTTCAGTTGTTACGAGATACTGAGTATAGTTCTCTATGCTATACAGTAGGACCTTGTTTATCTGTGCTTTCCTGGTGACTCAGATGGTAAAGAATCCACCTTGCAATGTGAGAGACCTGGGTTCAATCCTTGGGTTGGGGAGATCCCCTGGAGGAGGGCAGGGCAACCCGTTCCAGTATTCTTGCCTGGAGAATCCCCATGGACAGAGGAGCCTGCTGGGCAGGCTACAGTCCATGAGGTTGCAGAGTCGGGCATGTCCGAGTTGACTGAGCACAGTACAGTATGCATGGTGGCTTTACAACAAGCAGCCTAGTAGTCATTGGAGGGGGAAGAACAGGTTTGGAGCTATCGCTAAAGCTCGAGTCCTGGAGAACTACTGTTCACTGTGTCTGGAAGCTCCCTGGTAAAATCTCATTCACTGCACTGCTCTTTATTTGACCTGGCTCAGAAGTCACCTCATGTTAGAAGCTCTTCTTAGGATGTTTGCTGAACACATTCTGCAGCAATTGTTTATCATTGCAGCTGTGATCCCAGCCAGCAGCCATGATACCAGTTGGAGCAAACAAGAAATGGATCAAAACACTTCAGAATGTCTTGAAAGTGAGAAGTACGTTAAGAGGCTTCGAGGGGCTCTTGACACATTCCTGGTGCTTTAGAAGAGGGGTCTCCAGCCTCCAGGATCTAATGCCTGATGAGCTGAGGTGGAATTGATGTAATAATAGTAGAAATAAGGTGCACAATGAATGTAATGCACTTGAATCATCCCTAAACCATCCTTTCCACACCTGGTCGATTGAAAAACTTTTCTTCCTTGAAACTGGTCCCTGGTACCCAAAGTGTTTGGGAACGCTACTCTAGAAGACCGTGCACACGGGCATGGCTCTGAACATGCTCAGAGAAGACTTGAAAAGGCCCTTATCCTCACTTCTGGCTGACCTTGAGGTTCTGCACAAGCAGAAAGCAAAGGCTAGTAAGGTTGTAAATTGTTGAGGCATTGATGGCTTACCCAACACAAGAGCCCTTTGGTGAAGGGTGGAACACTTATTAGTTTAAGGAATTTAAGGAAGTCTGTCCTGTTACTCAGTTCAGTTGCTCAGTCATGTTGGACTCTTTGCAACCCCATGGATGGCGGCATGCCAGGCTTCCTTGTCCTTCACCATCTCCTGGAGCTTGCTCAAGCTCTTGTCCATTGACTCAGTGATGCCATCCAACCATCTCATCCTTTGTTGTGCCCTTCTCCTTCTGCTTTGTAATTTTCACAACATCAGGCTCTTTTCCTGGGAGCTGTCTCTTCACATCAGGTGGCCAAAATATTGAAGCTTCAGCTTTAGCATCAGTGCTTCCAATGAATATTCAGGGTTGTTTTCTTTAGAACTGACTAGCTTGATCTCCTTGAACTCTAGAGAGGCTTCTCCAATACCACAGCTCAAAGACATCAGTTCTTCAGTGCTCAGCCTTCTTTATGGTCCAACGCTCACATCCATACATGACTACTAGGAAAACCATAGCTTTGACTATATGGACTTTTGTCTGCAAAGTGATGTCTCTGCTTTCTAACCCTGTTATTAGCTGACCACTAAACTAATATAGCAAATTAGTTCACTTCAATGACTACATGTGATGAAAAATAGAGACATTACAAAATGTTCCCAAAAGACTTTCATAAAAACTGACATTCAGAGTTACCAGTTGGAGCAAACAATAAATGGATCAAAACACTTCAGAATGTCTTGAAAGTGAGAAGTACGTTAAGAGGCTTCGAGGGGCTCTTGACACATTCCTGGTGCTTTAGAAGAGGGGTCTCCAGCCTCCAGGATCTAATGCCTGATGAGCTGAGGTGGAATTGATGTAATAATAGTAGAAATAAGGTGCACAATGAATGTAATGCACTTGAATCATCCCTAAACCATCCTTTCCACACCTGGTCGATTGAAAAACTTTTCTTCCTTGAAACTGGTCCCTGGTACCCAAAGTGTTTGGGAACGCTACTCTAGAAGACCGTGCACACGGGCATGGCTCTGAACATGCTCAGAGAAGACTTGAAAAGGCCCTTATCCTCACTTCTGGCTGACCTTGAGGTTCTGCACAAGCAGAAAGCAAAGGCTAGTAAGGTTGTAAATTGTTGAGGCATTGATGGCTTACCCAACACAAGAGCCCTTTGGTGAAGGGTGGAACACTTATTAGTTTAAGGAATTTAAGGAAGTCTGTCCTGTTACTCAGTTCAGTTGCTCAGTCATGTTGGACTCTTTGCAACCCCATGGATGGCGGCATGCCAGGCTTCCTTGTCCTTCACCATCTCCTGGAGCTTGCTCAAGCTCTTGTCCATTGACTCAGTGATGCCATCCAACCATCTCATCCTTTGTTGTGCCCTTCTCCTTCTGCTTTGTAATTTTCACAACATCAGGCTCTTTTCCTGGGAGCTGTCTCTTCACATCAGGTGGCCAAAATATTGAAGCTTCAGCTTTAGCATCAGTGCTTCCAATGAATATTCAGGGTTGTTTTCTTTAGAACTGACTAGCTTGATCTCCTTGAACTCTAGAGAGGCTTCTCCAATACCACAGCTCAAAGACATCAGTTCTTCAGTGCTCAGCCTTCTTTATGGTCCAACGCTCACATCCATACATGACTACTAGGAAAACCATAGCTTTGACTATATGGACTTTTGTCTGCAAAGTGATGTCTCTGCTTTCTAACCCTGTTATTAGCTGACCACTAAACTAATATAGCAAATTAGTTCACTTCAATGACTACATGTGATGAAAAATAGAGACATTACAAAATTAGTCACTAAAAAGACAAACAGCAGTAACAACAGCAGCAGCATATACTGCAGGTAGAGAAAATCTGACATTCAGAGTTACCGCTTTATACCTAAAGTGTCTATAGTTTTCAATAAAAATAGTACAAGATACTCAAAGACACAAGAAAGTGTGGCTTATAAACTTACTCATCACTTGCATCCTCAGTATTAAGCTCTGCACTGGGCATAGAACAGGTGTTCAAAACCATTGTTTTTTTTTTTTTTTTTAATATATTTTTTTAAAGATTTATTTATTTATTTATTTTGGGCAGGGGTCAGGTTGGGGAGGGAGGGGAGCGGGCGGGCCACTTCTGTTGGTCTTTCATTTCTCTATTTTCATCCGTCTTTGTTCTTTGGCCCCTGTGGGCCTCCCATCGTGGTGGCAACTGTTGTCGTAGAGCACCGGCTCTGGGCGCATGCACTCCAGAGCTCTGGCTCGGTAATTGGACACATCGGTCCAGCCGCTCCGCGACACGTGGGATCTTCCCAGGCCAGGGATCGAACCGGCGCCCCTTGCACTGCAAGGCGGTGTCCTTACCCACTGGACCACCAGGGGAAGCCCCAAAACCATTGTTGAATTGACTTGTAATTAGCTGATTTTTAGAGACCGTATGTATTTTCTTTCTTCTGTATTAAGTGTTTAACCTTGAGACAAGCCCTGGTATTTTTATGTCCCATTTATTAAATGCTAACTATTAAAAGTAGCCATTACTTTACACCCATTGCTCAAATGGGTGTTTATTAGTATTCTGGAAAATTTGAAAGCTCTTTTTAAAATTATGTATTATCTGCTAAGAAAACTGTGCTATTCAGAGACCAGAATACTTTGAAATATTTCCTACATGAAGTTTACCCCAATTCCTGTATGAAAGTTTTGCCCAAAGGAGTGTTTGTCAGTATGCTAGAAAATTTGAAGGATCCTTCTTTAATTATGTGTACTAAATCTGCTAAAAAAACCTGCCTTATTCAGAGACCAGACTACTTTGAAATATTTCCAGTATGAAGTTTACCAGTGTAATTTGATTTTTAACAGTATTTTGAGAATATAACTATTATACCGTTCTGCAAATGTTTGGATCTCTAGAGACCTGTAGTCTATTGCTCACATTATTCAGTATTTGACTTCTTTATAGTAAAGATCCCAAAGACTTTAGTGAGTCAGACCTAGTAAACTGGTGTTGTCTGCTTACCAGGACATGCTTATTAAAAAATCTGGCCTCAATTCAATAGTATTTGCAGATGATAAGCCTTTACTGCTTTCATGATCATTTGTGAGGATGGCATAAATCAAGGGTTGTTAAGTACTATATTGATGTTCTCTTATTCGAACCAGAAACAGAGGAGGAAAGTGGAAATGCTGAAGGCATCACACCAGGGTACAGAGTGTAATCAGTATATCCTGGTTTGAAATACTTATGTGTATGTATTTTTCTGTGTATTTCATTTTTCTTTTCTACTCCAATGGCTGTACAAAAAAAAAAAAAGATGAAGTAAATCTGCTGGACCTTCAAGCTTCAAAGCCCCATGTATCTGCAAGGAGAAGATGCTTAATAAATTTGCATTGATGCCAGGCAGGGAGGCAAGGGACGATATTTGAGAGTATGGTAAGAATTCTAAAAGGTGGTGACAGATTCCTGCCGTGGCTAATGCTGCGCTGGCCAGTATTCAGTGACTTGAGAAGGGGCAACTTATAAAGTAACTAGTTGTTTACTGACAATTATAATTGACAAAAGGACTGGGGTTTACTGTGGATCTTGAGGTTTAAATTTAACTGTTTAAGAACTTGGTTATCAAAAGCAAGGGTCTTCTGTGGTTGTTTACTGTGAACGTAATACTGCATCTAGAGTTGGTGTGTGTGCATGTACACATGCATGTGTATGAAATTACACTGATATGATGATACCTAGTTATTCATAGACATGTGCATGTGCACATATATTTGACTGTGTGCCTTATTTCAGTTGGCACCTGCTATAAACTTGTTTTTTTCTTATTTTCTTATATATGAGTACATGTATCTATGATTAGAATGCCAATGAATGTGACTTACTGTTAAAACAAGTTGTCATTATAATTGCTAATGCCATTAGTAAAGGCTTGATGACCATAGTGATCTGCTGTTCTTGGTATTAGGTTTTTACGTTGGCCTTTTTTCAGTTGCTGTCCACAAGTGGCTCAGATGGTAAAGAATCTGCCTGCAGTGCAGGAGACCTGGGTTGGGAAGGGAATGGCTACCCACTCCAGTATTCTTGCCTGGAGAATTCCATGGACAGAGGAGCCAGGAGGCTTACAGTCCATAGGATCACAAAGTGTTGGACACAGTTGAGCAACTAGCACTTTCATCTGGAGAAGATGGAGTTGGTTGAACTCTTATGGTTGTCAGCGGTGATGTGACCTCACAGTGGGTTCAGATTGTGTGGCTACATCTGTAATTCTTGCCATTTTGCAGTTTGTGGCTCTTTCATCTGCCTCTCCCCTTAGAGCTAGTCTTTGTATTGAATGTGGGGCTCTCCTTTTCAAATTTGCCAGAAATGAATTCCTGGGTTGGCAGGTGAGCGAGGAGCAAGAAGAAGGGGAAGTAAAGAGGCTGCTGTTGAGAAGAGCTGAGCGGAGACAAGACTAGGCTCACGTGGGGATGGCACAATCTAGGATTTGTGGGCAAGAGCCCAGGAGATAGGATCCCCTGAGTCTGGAGGAAGTCGAGGTAGGGGTGGAGTTGGGAGGCATCCGAGTCCCCTTCACCACTGAGGCTGGGAGCAGGTGATGGAGGAGGCTCCTGCCTGGGCCAGGTGGGGCAAGAAGGATGAAGGGACTGGGTTGGCTGGCAGAGCTCTGAGTGGCAGGAGTCAGGCCCGGATGTGTCTGAGAGAAACCAGGCTGGACGGGAACAGGTGGAGGCCTGGGTGTGAAGAGCAGAGTGAGAGGCTGAGGGAGCTGAGCCCAGGGAATGGGGGTGGGAGTGTGGAGCTGGTGAGCAGAGTGGGCAGCTCTTCCTGAAGGGGCCGTGTTTGTGGGACTTCTGAGCTCCGTGGATCAGCACTGGCTTTTCCTTCTCACTTTGCACTCTTCTGTGGCTGACTTTGGGAAGTGAGGAGGGAGGGGAGCAGCTGGGCCCCCGTCAAGTCCAGAGTTTGGTATGCACTAGGCAAAGCTGGTTTGAAAGTTATGAGGAAAGGTGGGGAATGGATTTTTTGTTTTAATCATTTATAGCCTCCTTCTTCTATAAATAAGGTGACTTTCAAAAATACATGTAATACTGTAAAAAATAATGAGAATATTAGTAATAGGGTTGATACTGTTAGGAAAAATAATGAATGTCTCAAGGTGTTACAAGAGGTGGGTTGTAAATGTGGCTTTCAGATTTGTAGTACACAGAGGGAAGAGGCAAATAGAAGCTGTGGTCTGCACCCCAGGGTCCATCAGATTAAAAAATATATAAATAAATTAAACAAAATAAATAAGCAAAACAAAACCAGCGACTTACAAGATGTTATAGAATACTGAACAATGTCCATGACAATATCCTTTCATAAGTAAAATAAGTTTAGTAGGCCCATTCACATCATTAAGAGGCTTCACAAGTGGCACTAATGGTAAAGAACTCTGCTGCTAGTGCAGGAAATGTGAGAGGCACAAGTTCGATCCCAGGGTCAGGAAGATCCTATGGAGGAAGGCAACTCACTCCAGTATTTCTTCTTGGAGAATCCCATGGACAGAGGAGCCTGGTGGGTTGTCATCTATGGGATTACAAAGAGTCTGATACAACTGAGTGACTGAGCACACATGCATGCACATCATTAAAAGCAACCTGGTGCAGGTAACCAGCTGTGTGACACCTGGCTTAAGTGAGTCATGGGTCATACATTCTGACAGGTGCCTGGTCTCCCGATGACCCATGTTGCCAGCTGATCATGCTGCCGTGTGTCTTACCCGTTGGACAGACTGAGTGGGGGGGGGGGGGTGGGGAGATCATTTGTCTTTTTGGTTGAGGCATTTGGGAATCCCAGGACAAGGGGAGGGGCTGATTCCACTATGACTTTTGGCCTCCAGGTACCATTCTGGATGAGAGAGAAGTGGGCCAACATTTTGGGGACACTGTACTTATAACTCAGGTGGTAAATGGGAATTACATATAAAAATATTATTTAGGAGTTATGATGGTGGCCTCCTTTGGAATATTTGTGCAGGTAAAGGGAAGAGAACATTGATAGGGAAAAACAAAGTCCGGTCTGTAGTGTTTTTCAAGGAAGCAAGGAGAATGCTTTAAAATTGCATTACAGTATTAGAAGATGAAGAAGTCTTTTCTGGAGTCTCAGCAGTGGGATGGTTTAACAGCTAGGCAGTCTCTGTGTAGTTACATATATGCACACATTCAGGCACATGTGACATGTACTTAATCTGGAGTTCTCTTCCCATCCTGTGGTATTGTGGTTTGGTTCCGAGAACTCACAGATCAGCCTTTTCTTCAGTGTGAGCCTTGCAGTGCATGAAATGGCAGGGCACCATGTGGATCTCTGTGATCCAGCGCTCTCAAGATCTAAATCTCCAAGCAGGAGAAAAGGCAGTCTGCTAATTTATTTCCCAGTACTGTGTGATCCCATTATATGCAAATTGAATTATGCAAATTTCAACTAATGACACATAAATAATAATAAAAGCTTCATATTATGTGCAAAATTTCAGCAGACACATTCCCCCAAATTATGCATCAAACCATCTCATATTTTCAAAACCAGCAGGTCAACTGAATTATAAAAATGCTTTGTTACCCAATCTTGTTACCTTTTCTTTTAAAGAGAAATACCTTCTAACCTTTGGCAGTATTGTGTGAACTCTTGTTTGCAGATACTCTTCATGGCTTTAGGTGACCTTTATGTTATTATTTTCAAATTAGCTCATAATTCAAACCTTTATTATAGCATTCAGAGTTGTGCTAATAATACTTGTGCTGAAAAACATCCTGAAAATTGGTAAGTTTGGGGCAGAAATGTGACAAAACATTATGCTGTATGCCATGCTGTCAATTTATGAGGCACAACTGAGGAATATTAGAGATAATGCTGATATTAAAAAGCACCAGTAAAGCAAAAACACAGCATGATGGCTGGCTGTAGATTTATGCTTTCTGCGGATGCATTCCCCACACTCCACCCGCAGACTCTGGTATAATCAGTCTTGAATTATGTAATTTCTTTAGGAACACATCTCATGAATCACATGCAGCCAGACCTTTTGTGAATCCCTGTTATCCAGGCTTAGAAAAGATCGCTTAGATTGAAGAATACCTACAGCAAGGTACTTGGCACCTGATGTTGAGGAGAAGATCTCTAAGGGGCTAGAAGAACTGAATTTTCCTTCTCCTTCTTTAAAACTTGGTCAGTGGATAGTGACTTATTTTATCACGCCACCCTGCTTTGTTTGTGGTGGGAAAGTAGTACGTTTCTTGCAGTTATTTATAGATGGAGAAAGAAGGATGGTCACTTGCTGGTTGTAGCTTGTCTCTTAATGCATTCAGAGTCCTTTGGTTTTTATATCAAGTAATGTACAGCAATAGGGCTTTTCATAATAATTGCTTATATCTCAGTGGTGCTCATTATGGGCTTGGCACCCTTCAAACTGCCTTAATAACTCCTTTGATTTTCATGGCGCCTCTTTGAGGTAGGTGCTCACTCTTGTTTCTGCCATTTTACAGGTGAGAAGAGAGAAGTCCAGGGAGGTGAGGTGACGAGTCAAAGGTCTTGAGAAGTTTAGAGGTAGCACCAGAGTCCGTGTCGTTGGTCACCATGCTCCGGGTCGCTCAGGAAGCGTGGAGATGAGGGTCCTCTGGTCAGAACTGTCACACCCTGAGGGGAATGACCCATACTCTGCAAACAAGGAGATATGCTCCCACTAAGAAGAATTACCGTATGGAACAGAGCTGTATTGTAAAATAGTTACAGAAACCTTAAAGTTTGCTTTTGGTCCCTAGATGCTGAAGGAGGGTAGAATAGATTATGGCAGGCTTCCCTGGTGGTCCAGTGGGTAAGGACACTGCCTTGCAGTGCAAAGGACGCCAGTTCGATCCCTGGCCTGGGAAGATCCCACGTGCCGCGGAGCGGCTGGACCCACGTGTCCAATCACCGAGCCGGAGCTCTGGAGCGCATGCGCCCAGAGCCAGCGCTCTGCGACAACAGCGGCCATCGCGATGGGAGGCCCACACGGGCCAAAGGACAAAAGATGGATGAAAATGGATAAATGAAAGACCAATAGAAGTGGCCCGCCTACTCCCCTCCCTCCCCACCCCACCCCTCCTCACCCCCCAAAATAAATAAATAAATAAATCTTAAAAAAAAAAAAAAAAGAATAGATTATGGCAAGTTTTGAGGAAGTGAGTGTGAGGACCAGGCGTTGCCTGAGAGAGACTCCCGAGCTGAGTCTAGAAGGCCTGAGGAGACTCAGTGGAGCTGAGTGTGGAGGGGGCTGAGCTCCCTGGGGGCCACCTTCCTCCTCCTCTCCTCCAGCGCTCCCATCACTGCAGAGTCCTAAATCTGTGCCTCCCACAAGACATTCCTTAGACACGTGGCACAGTTTTCACTGCAGTGGGTTTGTGAGGGTGAGTGTGATCGAGATCCTGTCTTGGGCTTTGTCTAGAAAACCTTGATGGCTTTAGCACCTCGCCACCCTGCCAAACTCCTCAGCTGCCTTTGGACTTGAAACTATTTTAAGAGCAGTGAGAACAATAAATTTCACAACTAAGAAGATGAAAATGGCGTGTCTGGGTTGAGGGCTCCAGTCAGCGTCAGGAGCTTTGGGTTGGTTGGGCAGCCCGTGTAAACGGCTGCTGTCGGAGCATGCCTTTCATTCGGTGGGAGAGCACCGAGGCCTGAGGTGGGTGGAAGGAAGCAGGGTGAGATGGAGAGGGACAGGCGGTGCCCAAGCAATGTGAGCCTCATCTTATTGTAGGTTTTCTGCCCAGAATGAAGTGAGCCCTGATTGTTTTCATTTGGGCAGGGAGAAATAAAGCTGAGTGTGAAATATTTGATGATGAAGCCATAGAAACAGGTACTGGAGGGTTTCTGTACATTTTTAAACACCATGCTGACTTTGTATAAAGGAACCTTTTCTCATTTCTCTTGTTAGTCGGGCTACACAGCTCAGACTAACATCCCAAGGAGTATGTGAAACACAGGCCCTAACTGAATGTAGGAGTCCCTTCTTCTCACTTCCCTCATTTATACCTTTGTGGGACTGCTATTCTTAGTAGCTAGGAATCTTGTAAATTTAGAAATGGCTTCAGGAAACAATCAAATATGTTCTATAATATGGCTAATTTGTTATAGGTGTGATTTTTGAATGCTATTACTGGTGCTGTTTTTTTATAGTTAAACGAATGTTTCCTGTGTTTCAGTAAATTGCAAGGCTTAGGAAATTGAAAAAGAGGCCTGACATTATTCGTTTATTTACTCACTTTCTAAACATCTTGGAGCAGTTTGCATTTAGTGAGGGAGCCAGGTACACAGGTATAAGATACACAGGTGTAAAGTTAGGTGGAGGCAGCCTGGGAGAGTTTTTATGGAACATCACAGTCATGAAGTGCTTCCACCTGCAATGAGGTGAGTGAGCGCAAGCATTTGTATCCTCACTTTACTGACGAGGAAACTACTCCAAGGCGAACACTAGTCAGCAGCAGAACTGGCGCCCACACCCCTCTCATCCTTCCCAGTTGCCTTTCCAACCAAATCCTGAAGGAAACCATGTCTTTGTGGAGAGAGGCAAGCCCTCCATGACTTCATTAGAAGCCTGTGTAAGGAAAAGAAAAGGCAGAAGAGAAAGAAAGCTGTGTAGATGAAAAAGCCTTGTCAGAGGTCTGGCGGCCTTCCCAGGACTGCCCTGTTCCTCGCCTCGTTCTCAGAGCCTCGCCCTCAGGCTGGAGGTGTGAAACAGACTGAGGTGTCTGTTGCACATGATGCTTGGTATTAAACAAGCCCTTATGTATGTTTTTGAGGTCTAGCCTTAAGGCCACATCAGAGTGGCTGCCGTGTGCACCAGCAGGGCTGGCAGCTTGGAGTGGGGACTCTTCACTGTGGAGCCCTGGAGGGTGGAAAGAAGGCAGGAATGGCTGTGATGAAGGCAGCCAGTGTTAGAGGGACAGGATCTGTATGCCCACCTCTGTGTCCAGGCGTAACCTTCTATTACAGCTCTTAGCATGATTTGCCAGTCTTTCCAAGTCTAAAGACCTGTATGTAGGAAGTGTTCAGGACTGGTTGAAAGATACATTTGAAACTTTAAAAGAAAAAGATATAAAAAAGAATTTTCCCGCTTTTAGCCTGCCTTTCTTTAATGTGAAAATCATTTTAAAAGAAACATCAAGTTAATCTCAGCATTTAAAATGTAAGGTTTTGGATATTGTGAATGCACAGGCACTGCTGGATCATTCTTTTTTTTTTTTTTTTTTAAAGATTTATTTATTTATTTTATATTTTGGGCAAGGGTCGGGTTGGGGAGGGAGGGGAGCGGGTGGGCCACTTCTGTTGGTCTTTCATTTCTCTATTTCCATCTGTCTTCGTTCTTTGGCTCCTGTGGGCCTCCCATTGCAGTGGCCTCTGTTGTCGCAGAGCGCCGGCTCTGGCACACGCACTCCAGAGCTCCGGCTCGGTAATTGGACACATGGGTCCAGCCGCTCCTCGGCACGTGGGATCTTCCCAGGCCAGGGATCGAACCGGCGCCCCTTGCACTGCAAGGCGGTGTCCTTACCCACTGGACCACCAGGGGAAGCCCAAACCTCCAAGCGAACACTAGTCAGCAGCAGAACTGGCGCCACCCTCTCATCCTTCCCAGTTGCCTTTCCAACCAAATCCTGAAGGAAACCATGTCTTTGTGTAGAGAGGCAAGCCCGCCATGACTTCATTAGAAGCCTGTGTAAGGAAAAGAAAAGGCAGAAGAGAAAGAAAGCTGTGTAGATGAAAAAGCCTTGTCAGAGGTCTGGCGGCCTTCCCAGGACTGCCCTGTTCCTCGCCTCGTTCTCAGAGCCTCGCCCTCAGGCTGGAGGTGTGAAACAGACTGAGGTGTCTGTTGCACATGATGCTTGGTATTAAACAAGCCCTTATGTATGTTTTTGAGGTCTAGCCTTAAGGCCACATCAGAGTGGCTGCCGTGTGCACCAGCAGGGCTGGCAGCTTGGAGTGGGGACTCTTCACTGTGGAGCCCTGGAGGGTGGAAAGAAGGCAGGAATGGCTGTGATGAAGGCAGCCAGTGTTAGAGGGACAGGATCTGTATGCCCACCTCTGTGTCCAGGCGTAACCTTCTATTACAGCTCTTAGCATGATTTGCCAGTCTTTCCAAGTCTAAAGACCTGTATGTAGGAAGTGTTCAGGACTGGTTGAAAGATACATTTGAAACTTTAAAAGAAAAAGATATAAAAAAGAATTTTCCCGCTTTTAGCCTGCCTTTCTTTAATGTGAAAATCATTTTAAAAGAAACATCAAGTTAATCTCAGCATTTAAAATGTAAGGTTTTGGATATTGTGAATGCACAGGCACTGCTGGATCATTCTTTTTTTTTTTTTTTTTTAAAGATTTATTTATTTATTTTATATTTTGGGCAAGGGTCGGGTTGGGGAGGGAGGGGAGCGGGTGGGCCACTTCTGTTGGTCTTTCATTTCTCTATTTCCATCTGTCTTCGTTCTTTGGCTCCTGTGGGCCTCCCATTGCAGTGGCCTCTGTTGTCGCAGAGCGCCGGCTCTGGCACACGCACTCCAGAGCTCCGGCTCGGTAATTGGACACATGGGTCCAGCCGCTCCTCGGCACGTGGGATCTTCCCAGGCCAGGGATCGAACCGGCGCCCCTTGCACTGCAAGGCGGTGTCCTTACCCACTGGACCACCAGGGGAAGCCCAAATTTGATTTTCTTAGTCCTGGGTTAATATCACTTTGGTTATTGCCATTACATTTCAGGGTTGTTCCCTTCAAGGCTATTCCTCTGCAAGACTGATGGTAAAAGCAGCTGAACTTTGTGTAATTGACTAATTAACATTTAAAAACACCTTTAGTGTTTAAAAACCTGGAGCCCTGGTGACTCTTACAGCTAGTTTACACAGTATACATGCCACTCTTCTTTTCAGCGTGCTTCCTTCACTCGTCTTTCTAGGACCACAGCCCTCTCTCTTCCTCCTGCTCTGCTTGTCATGTGTGGGTTTCATGTGCCAGTATCTTTTTAGTGCGCGTTTATTCAGCACTGGATGTGTGCAAGGCCTGAGCCCAGTGGTGCCAGGAACACAGAGATGAGTAATAGGCGTCCTCACCAAAGTCATCACCTGATGGGACCACAGTGTGAACTCAGATAATGTTCAGACCAGAACTTTCCTGGGAGTGGGGAGATCAGGATGCAAGGAAAGAGGGGAGTCCTGGTGTCTAGAGGTGGGCCTTGAAAAATGGAAGGAAGGAGAGGCGGTTTCCTACATGCCCAGGTCCTGCTCTAGGTACCACCTGCGTATCCATGTATTTCATCCTTTTAATAACAGTGTAACATGCATTCAGTTATTATCTGCATTTTATACAGAGGAAGCTGGCACAAAGAGACGTAAAGTAACTCGTTCACGAGGACACAGCTCATCAGCGGTTCTGCTGGAGTTCTCACACGGCAGGCAAACTGCAGAGTTCATTCTGTGAATTGCTGCACTGGGCACTTGGGGTTTGGACAGGTGAAGATGAAGCATTGTGATTCCCAGGAGGTTGATGGGGAAACCGTGGAAATCACGGATGTGGACCAGTCTGTTTGGGCTACTTTGCTGAGTTCCTGAACTCCCACACTGAGGGGGTGCTTGTACCGTAGAGGGCCATTGGCTTTGTTGTCCCGTCATTGGAGTCTCTTCATTTGGTGACCCATGGTATTTGTTTGCAGTGGGCAGCAGAGAGGCTGGGAACATTTAGGGAAATTGCATAGATTCCAAATCTGCGTAGATCATATTTACTTCTTAAGAAATGGGTTCTACTCTGCGTCACCAAGTTATACCTCCTTTCTGGCAATCTGCTTGGCCTTTGGTACACCCTGTGGGGAGAGAGCCCTTAGTGTTCCTGCTTTCTGTCTTCATAGCTTAGGGAGAATGATTCTTTTCTTCATGAACGGGCAGTGTAATTCTGTGTAGACCAACAGTTTACCAAACAATCCTGTTATTAGGTATCAGACCATTCTAGAGTACTGGGCATGAGCAAGTCTGTTTTCTTTTCTCTGTGGTATTCAGGATTACCTAAACCCTGTGAGAAAGAGTTTTGGGGGGCCTTTTTGTAGCTATCATCTGAACTCGTTATTGGTTCAGTTGTTGTTCAGTTGCTTAGTCGTGTCCAACTCTGTGACCCCATGGACTGTAGCCTACCAGGCTCTTCTGTCCATGGGATTCTCCAGGAAAGAATACTGGAGTGGGTTGCAATGTCCTTCTCCACGGGATCTTTCTGACCCATGGATCGAGCCTGCATTTCCTGCTTGGCAGGCGGATTCTTTACAGTTGAGCCACCAGGGAAGCCCTGTTGGTAGCTCATACCAACATATTTTCTAGTTCACTGGAGTGATTCATTTTTAAAAGAACCCTGAAACTGCCTGTCATAACACTCATGTCTCAGGAAGACCTTACACTACACTGGTACAAGTCCTGAGATACAGCTAATTGTGCTGTGAAGGATTTGGACTTTCTGAAGCTCATTGGTGTGTTTTTTCAGCAAATGACAAAAAGCACAAAATTAATTCCCTTGGCACAATATCACAGCAGAAGAAAGTGATGAACGTTTTTGAACCCTGTCTTAGTGTTATTCCAGTAGTGGGAATCTCCACACAAGACAAATTCGTGCCTTTGGCGTGAACGGGCTCAGGTGGGCTGGTAGCTTTGTGATTCCCAGGAGGTTGATGGGAAACCGTGGAAATCACGGATGTGGACCAGTCTGTTTGGGCTACTTTGCTGAGTTCCTGAACTCCCACACTGAGGGGTGCTTGTACCGTGAGGGCCATTGGCTTTGTTGTCCCGTCATTGGAGTCTCTTCATTTGGTGACCCATGGTATTTGTTTGCAGTGGGCAGCAGAGAGGCTGGGAACATTTAGGGAAATTGCATAGATTCCAAATCTGCGTAGATCATATTTACTTCTTAAGAAATGGGTTCTACTCTCGTCACCAAGTTATACCTCCTTTCTGGCAATCTGCTTGGCCTTTGGTACACCCTGTGGGGAGAGAGCCCTTAGTGTTCCTGCTTTCTGTCTTCATAGCTTAGGGAGAATGATTCTTTTCTTCATGAACGGGCAGTGTAATTCTGTGTAGACCAACAGTTTACCAAACAATCCTGTTATTAGGTATCAGACCATTCTAGAGTACTGGGCATGAGCAAGTCTGTTTTCTTTTCTCTGTGGTATTCAGGATTACCTAAACCCTGTGAGAAAGAGTTTTGGGGGGCCTTTTTGTAGCTATCATCTGAACTCGTTATTGGTTCAGTTGTTGTTCAGTTGCTTAGTCGTGTCCAACTCTGTGACCCCATGGACTGTAGCCTACCAGGCTCTTCTGTCCATGGGATTCTCCAGGAAAGAATACTGGAGTGGGTTGCAATGTCCTTCTCCACGGGATCTTTCTGACCCATGGATCGAGCCTGCATTTCCTGCTTGGCAGGCGGATTCTTTACAGTTGAGCCACCAGGGAAGCCCTGTTGGTAGCTCATACCAACATATTTTCTAGTTCACTGGAGTGATTCATTTTTAAAAGAACCCTGAAACTGCCTGTCATAACACTCATGTCTCAGGAAGACCTTACACTACACTGGTACAAGTCCTGAGATACAGCTAATTGTGCTGTGAAGGATTTGGACTTTCTGAAGCTCATTGGTGTGTTTTTTCAGCAAATGACAAAAAGCACAAAATTAATTCCCTTGGCACAATATCACAGCAGAAGAAAGTGATGAACGTTTTTGAACCCTGTCTTAGTGTTATTCCAGTAGTGGGAATCTCCACACAAGACAAATTCGTGCCTTTGGCGTGAACGGGCTCAGGTGGGCTGGTAGCTTTGATCTCACACTTGGCATCCGCTGAAATTCCACAGCACACCAGCTGAACCTCTCTCTCTCTGTGCTTCTCCCCAGAAGCCCCTTGCGCAACGCCCCTGATCTGCAGCTTTGGGAGGCCGGTGGACCTGGAGAAGGACGACTACCAGAAGGTGGTGTGCAACAATGAGCACTGCCCCCACAGCAGCTGGATGCACCTGCAGTGCTTCTACGAGTGGGAGAGCAGCATCCTGGTCCAGTTCAACTGCATCGGCCGCGCCCGCAGCTGGAACGAGAAGCAGTGCCGCCAGAACATGTGGACCAAGAAGGGCTACGACCTGGCCTTCCGCTTCTGCTCCTGCCGCTGCGGCCAGGGCCACCTGAAGAAGGACACAGACTGGTACCAGGTGAAGCGGATGCAGGATGAGAAGAAGAAGAAGTCAGGGTCGGAGAAGAACACCGGGAGGCCCCCTGGCGAGGTGGTGGAGGAGACCAAGAAGTGCCGGCCCCCCGCCAAGCCCCAGAAGGGCCTGAGCCACGAGCTGCCCCGCCGGCACTCCATGGACCGGCAGAACTCGCAGGAGAAGAGCAGCGGGGCCGCAGCCTACGGGGCTCGCTCTCCAGGTGGCTCCCCGGGCCAGTCCCCGCCCACCGGCTACTCCATCCTCTCCCCCGCCCACTTCAGCGGCCCCCGCTCCTCCAGGTACCTCGGGGAGTTCCTCAAGAACGCCATTCACCTGGAGCCTCACAAAAAGGCCCTGGCCGGGGGCCACGTGTTCCGAAACGCCCACTTTGACTACAGCCCGGCCGGCCTGTCGGTTCACAGAGGGGGCCACTTCGACACGCCCGTGCAGTTCCTGCGGCGCCTGGACCTGTCCGAGCTCCTCACTCACATCCCCCGGCACAAGCTGAACACGTTCCACGTGCGGATGGAGGACGATGCCCAGATGGGCCAGGGCGAGGACCTGCGCAAGTTCATCCTGGCAGCCCTCAGCGCCAGCCACCGGAACGTGGTGAACTGCGCTCTGTGCCACCGGGCGCTCCCGGTGTTCGAGCAGTTCCCGCTGGTGGACGGAACTCTGTTCTTAAGCCCCTCCAGACACGATGAGATCGAATACGATGTGCCCTGTCACCTTCAAGGTACAGGTGTTCACTCGCCTGTTTACTGTGTGTGAGAAGTGAAAAGCCAGCGAGAGGGGATGGCTCTGTTCGGGCTTCATTTTAACTGCAGGCGTGGTTTTGTCCTAGGCAGGAGCTAGCTAACCTTTGAGTATCTCAGCTCGGCCCAGTGAGGAGGTGGGGCTGGTGTTCTTTACTCTGATGTCGCACTGTACCAAGTTATACAAGGGCCCATACAGCTAATTTTATGTTTTTATCTTGCTGAAAAGGGGATTCAGGTGTATAGTTTTTATTTAGTAATTGGGAGGAAAATTAAGAGAAGGAATTTCAAAAAAATGTTTTACTTGCGATACAATAGTTGCTTTTGAAATCGATGTTCATGTACCCAGCAGACTGTGTATTCTCTTTGATCCTTGTAAACATAACACAGTGAGGGGAAAGGAGGGGTCCGAGACAGCCAATGAGTTTTTAGATTAGGTATATTTATCTTAAAATTTATGAAAGGGCAGACTTTCTTGATAGCACCAAAAGGAAAATGGAGGCTTATTGAAAAGTCAGATATTACCCTGATAGTGAGAGTATCATTAAAGCTATGGATGGCATACAAAGACGGGGATGTTACAGCCAAAACATGAATGATGGGGGTTGGTCAGTTGACGACAGAGAACTCTCTCAATTCATGTAAAACTATTGAATTTATATGAATCTATATTTATAAATACAAATTTGCATATTAAGGATGTGTATAAACAGATTATATATGCGACATATATAACTGTTTATAACTTTACAACCCTGCTGAGAAAGCCTATAGTAAGAATGATCGATCCACGCCTATCTTCCCACCAAGCCCTGCTGTCTCACTTTTCAGAGACTCTCAAATCTTGACTGATTCTTCATGTTTCTACCATCGTAATTTTAAAACTGCTATCTCCATGCCAATTTTGGAATGTTACCAATTGATTGCTGTTTTGAAAACATAAGTTTACTTATTTTTCAGCTGTGCTAGGACTTCCTGGCTGCACAGGCTTTTCTCCATTGGTGGCGAGGGGCTACTCTGGTTGCTGTGGGTGGGCCTCTGTTGTAGTAGGGTCTCTTGTTGTGGAGCACGGACTCTAGGCCACAAGGGCTTTAGTAGTTAAGGCATGTGGGCTCAGTAGTTTTGGCTCCTGGGCTCTAGAGCACATGGGCTTGATGGTTGTGGCCCATGAGCTTAGTTGCTCCTTGGCATGTGGGATCTTCCCAGACCGGGGATTGAACCAGTGTCTCCTGCATTATGGATTCTTTACCACTGAGCCACCAGGGAAGCCCCTATTTATTTGCTTTTAAGGTGGATGATGATTTATGCTGTCTTGTATCTTCCCCTTTCATGACAATACATCACATTTCCTAGTTGAATCCTTAATGATTTTGCTATTATGAATATGTAACTAATGCTGAGCCAGAAAGTATAGATACTTCCTCTATACAGAATGTTTTTTTATCAGAGTTAATAATTGCTTAACCTTTACTGAAGCTGCGTTTGGTGGTTCTAACTCTCCAATGACTCTACAAACCACCTTTCAAAAGCATTTCCACACAACTGTCAAATGTTTTGTGAATTCTTTTTCCTAGAAAATATTTTCATATTTATCTTAAAATTTATGAAAGGGCAGACTTTCTTGATAGCACCAAAAGGAAAATGGAGGCTTATTGAAAAGTCAGATATTACCCTGATAGTGAGAGTATCATTAAAGCTATGGATGGCATACAAAGACGGGGATGTTACAGCCAAAACATGAATGATGGGGGTTGGTCAGTTGACGACAGAGAACTCTCTCAATTCATGTAAAACTATTGAATTTATATGAATCTATATTTATAAATACAAATTTGCATATTAAGGATGTGTATAAACAGATTATATATGCGACATATATAACTGTTTATAACTTTACAACCCTGCTGAGAAAGCCTATAGTAAGAATGATCGATCCACGCCTATCTTCCCACCAAGCCCTGCTGTCTCACTTTTCAGAGACTCTCAAATCTTGACTGATTCTTCATGTTTCTACCATCGTAATTTTAAAACTGCTATCTCCATGCCAATTTTGGAATGTTACCAATTGATTGCTGTTTTGAAAACATAAGTTTACTTATTTTTCAGCTGTGCTAGGACTTCCTGGCTGCACAGGCTTTTCTCCATTGGTGGCGAGCGGGGCTACTCTGGTTGCTGTGGGTGGGCCTCTGTTGTAGTAGGGTCTCTTGTTGTGGAGCACGGACTCTAGGCCACAAGGGCTTTAGTAGTTAAGGCATGTGGGCTCAGTAGTTTTGGCTCCTGGGCTCTAGAGCACATGGGCTTGATGGTTGTGGCCCATGAGCTTAGTTGCTCCTTGGCATGTGGGATCTTCCCAGACCGGGGATTGAACCAGTGTCTCCTGCATTATGGATTCTTTACCACTGAGCCACCAGGGAAGCCCCTATTTATTTGCTTTTAAGGTGGATGATGATTTATGCTGTCTTGTATCTTCCCCTTTCATGACAATACATCACATTTCCTAGTTGAATCCTTAATGATTTTGCTATTATGAATATGTAACTAATGCTGAGCCAGAAAGTATAGATACTTCCTCTATACAGAATGTTTTTTTATCAGAGTTAATAATTGCTTAACCTTTACTGAAGCTGCGTTTGGTGGTTCTAACTCTCCAATGACTCTACAAACCACCTTTCAAAAGCATTTCCACACAACTGTCAAATGTTTTGTGAATTCTTTTTCCTAGAAAATATTTTCATGGAATCTTTCACTTTCCTGCTCCTGTCCATCCTGGTACACTTAATACCTGATGTACTACCTAGCTGTTGTAGGAATTCCCTTTATCTCCTTCCTAATTTTTTTTTTTTTTTTATCTCCTGTCTCCTAGACTGCATGGACTGTGTGGTTATTTAGTGGTTAATGAACTACTCTTTTTCTTTCATACTTTTTTTTTCTTTTCATACTCTTTTTTTTATTCTTGGTTAATTTCCTCAGTTTGTTAAGAAGTATCCCTCGGGGACTTCCCCTGGTGGTCCAGTGGGTAAGGACACCGCCTTGCAGTGCTGGGGGCTCCAGTTGGATCCCTGGCCTGGGAAGATCCCACGTGCCACGGAGCGGCTGGACTGATGTGTCCAATCACCTAGCCGGAGCTCTGGAGCACATGCGCCCAGAGTCAGTGCTCTGCAACGACAGACGCCACCGCGATGGGAGGCCCACAGGAGCCAAAGAACAAAGACGGATGAAAATGGAGAAATGAAAGACCAATAGAAGTGGCCCACCCGCTCCCCTCCCTCCCCAACCTGACCCGTGCCCAAAATAATAAATAAATCTTTAAAAAAAAAAAAAGAAAAGAAGTATCCCTCAGGCTTCCCTGGTGGTACAGTGGGTAAGGGCACTGCCTTACAGTGCAAGGGGTGCCGGTTCGATCCCTGGCCTGGGAAGATCCCACGTGCCCCGGAGCGGCTGGACCAATGTGTCCAATTACCTAGCCGGAGCTCTGGAGCGCATGCGCCCAGAGTTGGTGCTCTGTGACAACAGAGGCCACCGCGATGGGAGGCCCACACGGGCCAAAGAACAAAGATGGATGTAACTAGACAAATGAAAGACCAATAGAAGTGGCCCGCCTGCTCCCTCCCTCCCCAACCTGACCCGTGCCCAAAATAATAAATAAATCTTTAAAAAAAAAAAAAGAAAAGAAGTATCCCTCAGGCTTCCCTGGTGGTACAGTGGGTAAGGGCACTGCCTTACAGTGCAAGGGGTGCCGGTTCGATCCCTGGCCTGGGAAGATCCCACGTGCCCCGGAGCGGCTGGACCAATGTGTCCAATTACCTAGCCGGAGCTCTGGAGCGCATGCGCCCAGAGTTGGTGCTCTGTGACAACAGAGGCCACCGCGATGGGAGGCCCACACGGGCCAAAGAACAAAGATGGATGTAACTAGACAAATGAAAGACCAATAGAAGTGGCCCGCCTGCTCCCCTCCCTCCCCACCCTACCCTACTCAAATAAATAAATAAATAAATCTTAAAAAAAAAAAAAAAAAAAGAAGTATCCCCTGGGAGCTTTCTGAGGAAAGGAGCTAGGAAATAGATGTTTTGAGATGTTGAAAGTGTAATAGTATCTTGATTCAGTATTCACACGTGATAGCTAGGTGGCTGGATAGAGTCTTACAAGTTATCATTATTTTCCCTTTGGAATTTTGAAGGCATTTCTTCACTGGCTCCTGTCTTTCTGTGTTGCTACTGAGAAATCTAATATTTATTCTTATTCCTGTCCCTTTACTTCCTTTCCTGTCCTCCAAAAGTTTTTAGATGTTCTCTTTCTCTGGAGTGTTCTGAAGTTTCACCATAATGTGAGTCTCTTTTGCCATTCATTGTGCAAGGTGCTTTTTTGGTTTTTTGATTTTGTAAACTTAGAGTCTTCAGTTTGGGGAAATTTTCTTATATTTCTTTGATGATTTACTCCCATTTTCATTTTGTTCATTTATTTTTTAAAAACTCCGTAGAACAGTTAATCAGATGTTGGGCCTCTAAACTGATCCTTTTGTTGTCGTTCATCTCTTTATCATTGTTCTGCTCTCTGGAAGGTTTCTGTGGCTTTATATTCCAATATATTTACTGAATTTTAAGGTTTTCTGTTCTCTGTTATATTTATAATTTCCAAAGTTCTTTTTAATAGCATCCTGTTCTTGCTTCATGGATACTGTTTCTGTTTTATTTTTCTTAGCAGTGAAAGTGAGCTGAATTTCTGAGGACTGATCTCATTCATTTTCTAGAGTTTCACCTACTTAGCCTTTGTTTCCTGGCAGAACACTCTAAAACTCAGTGGTATAAAACAGTGATGATTCATAATTTCTCACAATTCAATGAACTAGTTTGTTACGATTAGCGTCTTATACATGTCTCGCAGTTGGCAGACTGGTTGGCCTTGACGCTTCAGCTAGAATGGCTTATCCCCGTTTATATATCCTTTCATGTCTCAGTGAACTAGCTGGGGCTTTTTCACATGGTGATTTCAGGATGGCATTAAAGACTGTGACAGTGGAGCTGCATGGCCCCTGTCTCTTGAGGCTTAAGTTAGGGACTGAGTAACATCATTTTCTGTCACAATCTGTTCTACAAAGTACGTTTAAGGCTATCCCAGCTTCAGGGGATGATTCTCAATAGACTCTGCTTCTTGATGAAAAGAGTAGCATAGACTATGTGGTTATTTAGTGGTTAATAAACTACTCTTTCTTTCAGCACTTCATTTCAGCCTCCCTTGTGCTTTTTGTTCCGTTTCAGAGCTAAACCATTCACTATTTCTCCATCTTATTTCTGACCTCATCTTCTGGTTCATGGTTGTAAGTAGGTCATAGTTTCATGGAAGATGGAATTTGTATTTTGTTACATGATCTTTTTACTGTGTGGATTTAGAGGGAAGTAGATGGAAGCATCTTTACTTCACTGCTGTACAACTGGAAGATTCTTTATGAAGCTGAATGAGGGCACAAGGGTCCAGGGTGGGAGAGAGGAGAGCTGCCCTTTTCCTGTTCATGATGGACAGGTTCTTTTCATTTAATTGGTTCACTGACCAACCACACTTACACACTGCATACTTGTACTGGATACTATCAATTCTTGCCACTCATCAATCTATAATCTTAGGATGTAGGATACATTTACAAAAATGTAACTAACTTTACCAGGACTAAGGCCCTAGTTCCACCTGTGGAACTGGTATCTTGTACATGAAGCGTTTTATCATTTCCAAGGAGAAAAGGGCGACTTTGGTCTGGACACAGGAGGCTTCATACTTTTTGTTTCTGTTTTTTTTTTTTTTCTTAGCAGTGAAAGTGAGCTGAATTTCTGAGGACTGATCTCATTCATTTTCTAGAGTTTCACCTACTTAGCCTTTGTTTCCTGGCAGAACACTCTAAAACTCAGTGGTATAAAACAGTGATGATTCATAATTTCTCACAATTCAATGAACTAGTTTGTTACGATTAGCGTCTTATACATGTCTCGCAGTTGGCAGACTGGTTGGCCTTGACGCTTCAGCTAGAATGGCTTATCCCCGTTTATATATCCTTTCATGTCTCAGTGAACTAGCTGGGGCTTTTTCACATGGTGATTTCAGGATGGCATTAAAGACTGTGACAGTGGAGCTGCATGGCCCCTGTCTCTTGAGGCTTAAGTTAGGGACTGAGTAACATCATTTTCTGTCACAATCTGTTCTACAAAGTACGTTTAAGGCTATCCCAGCTTCAGGGGATGATTCTCAATAGACTCTGCTTCTTGATGAAAAGAGTAGCATAGACTATGTGGTTATTTAGTGGTTAATAAACTACTCTTTCTTTCAGCACTTCATTTCAGCCTCCCTTGTGCTTTTTGTTCCGTTTCAGAGCTAAACCATTCACTATTTCTCCATCTTATTTCTGACCTCATCTTCTGGTTCATGGTTGTAAGTAGGTCATAGTTTCATGGAAGATGGAATTTGTATTTTGTTACATGATCTTTTTACTGTGTGGATTTAGAGGGAAGTAGATGGAAGCATCTTTACTTCACTGCTGTACAACTGGAAGATTCTTTATGAAGCTGAATGAGGGCACAAGGGTCCAGGGTGGGAGAGAGGAGAGCTGCCCTTTTCCTGTTCATGATGGACAGGTTCTTTTCATTTAATTGGTTCACTGACCAACCACACTTACACACTGCATACTTGTACTGGATACTATCAATTCTTGCCACTCATCAATCTATAATCTTAGGATGTAGGATACATTTACAAAAATGTAACTAACTTTACCAGGACTAAGGCCCTAGTTCCACCTGTGGAACTGGTATCTTGTACATGAAGCGTTTTATCATTTCCAAGGAGAAAAGGGCGACTTTGGTCTGGACAAAGGAGGCAATGTGAAGGAGGTGCATTGGACTTTGACAGGGTCTAACTACATCAGGGGTTTGTTGATAAGCAGTGATGTGACCAAAGGAATGTTGTTTCATAAAAAGGTCAGGAGACAGAAGTGAGAGAACGAAGAGAACTATTTGGTTTGAGCAGAAGCTCTAGGGTAGAAAATGGGTGTGGCTGGTGGAGAACAGATTATAGATGTGCTTTCAAGCCATGACAAAAAGCTCTGCCATGTTGATGGACTAAAGAATTTAGAAATTTTTTAAAAAAATCAACATTGCTTGGGAGAAAACTTATTTGCAAGGGGTGGAAGCTGTGCAGTTGTAACTTAAACTTCCATGCTATATGCAAGGAGAAAAGAGACAGCTGGGTGGGACAGTAGAGACTGAAAGGTGGAAATAGCTTTAAGAGACTCTGTTAAAGGGAAGATTATACCTTTGGAGGCAGCTTAGCTGTGGAGGATAAAGACTTGTCTTTGTCGGCTCACTCAGGCTCTAGGCAGGGTAAACAGTATTATCATCAACAGGAGTGGAGAAAGCTGGGGAAGGGACCTGTCTTTAGAGGAAAGATGATGAGGGAATTGTGTGTAGTGGGTATGAAGAGCCACTGGGACTTTCGTGTGGAGCTGTCTCTCACAAGCACTGTTAGAAATAAACAGGATGAACATTGAAGCTTATTTATAATGTTAGTGGCAAAAAAGAGTGAAAGAGCTCTTGAGTGGGGAGAAAAGAGAAAGAAAAGCAGGAGTATATGACCACTCCAAGCTCAGGACAGATCCTAAGGATACCCATCAGAGAGTGGATGCAGAAAGGTAAAAATTAGATAGTCCAAGAATTCTGTGTGTGTGTGTACATACCTAAGTCATACACATCCACAGACAACGGATATGCTAGGTGTGTACTACAAAGGTCTTGAACAGTTAGAATATTGATGATAAAATCTGAGGATCAGGGTGCTTTATCAGCACCAGACAAGTCAGTGCCGCAAGTGGAGCCTTGGCTTGTGTCCAGGTTTTTATTGGCACGTCTCACAAAGTCTGTGCAATTTTTTATTATTATTATTTATTTTTGGCTATTCTGGGTTTTCACTGCTGCTGCAGGCTCTTCTCTAGTTGCAGCAAGTGGGGGCAGCTCTCTAGTTGAGGTGAGCAGGCTTCTCGTTGTGGTGACTTATCTTGTTGTGAAACTCCTTTTTTTTTTTAATTTTTATTTATTATTTATTTATTTTTGGCTAATTTTTTTTAATAGCAAGCCAGTGTCAATCATTTCTTGCATTACAAGAGTTTCAGCCATGTATTCCTGAAAGCATTTTCAGTTCCAGTAGAACGGCCTGCCCCAGGCACAGGATTCCAGGCTGCAGTTGGTGATCTGCTCCTGAGATAATGTGTTATCTCCAGTGGAGGGCTGTGTGGACTGCCACCCCCTTGCCCCGGGGCCATGTCCCCCTTACTGTCTTTTCTAACCTCCAGCTCCGGCCTCTCTTCCTGACTTTTCCAGAAGAAGAGGCTTTTGCTTGGTTTTAATCATTTAGTAAGGTTTAATAATTTACTAATTTACCAAGACTGATTGAATTAGAATTTTTTACCTTTGTCGGCTCACTCAGGCTCTAGGCAGGGTAAACAGTATTATCATCAACAGGAGTGGAGAAAGCTGGGGAAGGGACCTGTCTTTAGAGGAAAGATGATGAGGGAATTGTGTGTAGTGGGTATGAAGAGCCACTGGGACTTTCGTGTGGAGCTGTCTCTCACAAGCACTGTTAGAAATAAACAGGATGAACATTGAAGCTTATTTATAATGTTAGTGGCAAAAAAGAGTGAAAGAGCTCTTGAGTGGGGAGAAAAGAGAAAGAAAAGCAGGAGTATATGACCACTCCAAGCTCAGGACAGATCCTAAGGATACCCATCAGAGAGTGGATGCAGAAAGGTAAAAATTAGATAGTCCAAGAATTCTGTGTGTGTGTGTACATACCTAAGTCATACACATCCACAGACAACGGATATGCTAGGTGTGTACTACAAAGGTCTTGAACAGTTAGAATATTGATGATAAAATCTGAGGATCAGGGTGCTTTATCAGCACCAGACAAGTCAGTGCCGCAAGTGGAGCCTTGGCTTGTGTCCAGGTTTTTATTGGCACGTCTCACAAAGTCTGTGCAATTTTTTATTATTATTATTTATTTTTGGCTATTCTGGGTTTTCACTGCTGCTGCAGGCTCTTCTCTAGTTGCAGCAAGTGGGGGCAGCTCTCTAGTTGAGGTGAGCAGGCTTCTCGTTGTGGTGACTTATCTTGTTGTGAAACTCCTTTTTTTTTTTAATTTTTATTTATTATTTATTTATTTTTGGCTAATTTTTTTTAATAGCAAGCCAGTGTCAATCATTTCTTGCATTACAAGAGTTTCAGCCATGTATTCCTGAAAGCATTTTCAGTTCCAGTAGAACGGCCTGCCCCAGGCACAGGATTCCAGGCTGCAGTTGGTGATCTGCTCCTGAGATAATGTGTTATCTCCAGTGGAGGGCTGTGTGGACTGCCACCCCCTTGCCCCGGGGCCATGTCCCCCTTACTGTCTTTTCTAACCTCCAGCTCCGGCCTCTCTTCCCTGACTTTTCCAGAAGAAGAGGCTTTTGCTTGGTTTTAATCATTTAGTAAGGTTTAATAATTTACTAATTTACCAAGACTGATTGAATTAGAAATTGCTTTTGGTGCTTTTTTACCCCTTAGAACGACAGAAATCTAGTTTTTGTTTGAAGTCACAGTCATAGAATTTAGAAATTTTAATTTCTCAGTACTAAGAACAATGTATAAACAGTAGCTGAAACAAATCTAGAGACTCAGTTCAAGCCAGGAATTCCTGTAGTGCATAGTAGTATAGTGTAGTGTGGAGGCTAAGAGTCAGATAGGGGGCTTCCCTGGTGGTCCAGTGGGTAAGGCCGCCACCTTGCAGTGCAAGGGGCGCCAGTTCACTTCCTGGCCTGGGAAGATCCCACATGCCGTGGAGTGGCTAGACTAATGTGTCCAACTACTGAGCCAGAGCTCTGGAGTGCATGCGCCCAGAGCCACTGCTGTGCAGCAGAGAGGCCACTGCGATGGGAGGCCTACACAAGCCAAAAGAACAAAGATGGAAATAAATGAAAGACCAATAGAAGTGGCCGAAAAGAAAAAAAGAGTCAGATGGGAATTTAAGTCTGGACTTTGCTTCTTATTAACGTCTTAAACTTGAGCAAGCTACTTCAGCTCTCAGGTTTTACTTCCTCCTATCTAAAGCGGGAATAACAATAATGCCTACTTTATAGGGTTGTTGTGAGGATTAAATAAAATGAGTCACATAGCCTCCTTGCACAGTGCCCAACCTGGGTAAGCACTCAGTAAAGTTCCCTGTCAACTTCACCATCACGGTTATTGCTACCAAGATGTGACTTCTCTGTCTGTCCCTGCCCCCACGCTTCCTAGCAGCCACCTGGGTGTCTTTGAATGTTTCAGAACTGCAGTAAGTCCAGGAAGGAGATTGAATGCCCAGGATACTCTGAGTGGACATGGCACGTGAGATCGCTTTTATTTTCAGTGCTCTACAGATCAGAGGTGGGCAGTATTACAAGAAACTCTTGTCACCCTTCCCATTTTTGGCAGAGCACCCCCACCCAGGTTAATGCTCCTGAGATAATGTGTTATCTCCAGTGGAGGGCTGTGTGGACTGCCACCCCTTGCCCCGGGGCCATGTCCCCTTACTGTCTTTTCTAACCTCCAGCTCCGGCCTCTCTTCCTGACTTTTCCAGAAGAAGAGGCTTTTGCTTGGTTTTAATCATTTAGTAAGGTTTAATAATTTACTAATTTACCAAGACTGATTGAATTAGAAATTGCTTTTGGTGCTTTTTTACCCCTTAGAACGACAGAAATCTAGTTTTTGTTTGAAGTCACAGTCATAGAATTTAGAAATTTTAATTTCTCAGTACTAAGAACAATGTATAAACAGTAGCTGAAACAAATCTAGAGACTCAGTTCAAGCCAGGAATTCCTGTAGTGCATAGTAGTATAGTGTAGTGTGGAGGCTAAGAGTCAGATAGGGGGCTTCCCTGGTGGTCCAGTGGGTAAGGCCGCCACCTTGCAGTGCAAGGGGCGCCAGTTCACTTCCTGGCCTGGGAAGATCCCACATGCCGTGGAGTGGCTAGACTAATGTGTCCAACTACTGAGCCAGAGCTCTGGAGTGCATGCGCCCAGAGCCACTGCTGTGCAGCGAGAGAGGCCACTGCGATGGGAGGCCTACACAAGCCAAAAGAACAAAGATGGAAATAAATGAAAGACCAATAGAAGTGGCCGAAAAGAAAAAAAGAGTCAGATGGGAATTTAAGTCTGGACTTTGCTTCTTATTAACGTCTTAAACTTGAGCAAGCTACTTCAGCTCTCAGGTTTTACTTCCTCCTATCTAAAGCGGGAATAACAATAATGCCTACTTTATAGGGTTGTTGTGAGGATTAAATAAAATGAGTCACATAGCCTCCTTGCACAGTGCCCAACCTGGGTAAGCACTCAGTAAAGTTCCCTGTCAACTTCACCATCACGGTTATTGCTACCAAGATGTGACTTCTCTGTCTGTCCCTGCCCCCACGCTTCCTAGCAGCCACCTGGGTGTCTTTGAATGTTTCAGAACTGCAGTAAGTCCAGGAAGGAGATTGGAATGCCCAGGATACTCTGAGTGGACATGGCACGTGAGATCGTTTTATTTTCAGTGCTCTACAGATCAGAGGTGGGCAGTATTACAAGAAACTCTTGTCACCCTTCCCATTTTTGGCAGAGCACCCCCACCCAGGTTAACGTATCTTTGGCTGTTAATGTAATACATCCATTCATGCAGCATATCATTATGGAGTACTTTCCACGTTCCAGATACTGTGCTGGGCACTGGACCTTCAAGGAAGGCATAGTTCGCACAGAGGGGGAGAAAGTCTTGTAAGTGAATGAAATAAACGGTTTCTTTAGAAGTACTGTATACCCCTTTCCAGTGGATAAGGAGCAGGCCAGTCCTTAACCACTGAAAGAGAGCATGGTCTGGCCAATGGCAGCGAGCAGAACATTCTGAGTAAGAAGCCTCCTAGGAGTATGTGTCCTGCTGCTGGTAGTTTTTAACAGTAGACCCCGATCCCCACATAGAGAGCAGCGTTGTTGTTATACATTGCCTGATGTTGGACATTCCAGCTCTTCCCTGATTTGAACCTAAACCTTCTGTATAAACTAGGGTCATGTCTTTCCTTTACAAGCATCATGAAAGTGTTAGTTGTTCAGTTGAGTCTGACTCTTTGCAACTCCATGACTCCTTTGCAACTCCTATCAGGCCCCACTGCCTATGGAATCCTCTGGGCAAGAATACTGGAGTGGGTAGCCCTTCCCTTCTCCAGGAGATCTTCCCGACCCAGAGATCAAACCTGGGTCTCCCACATTGTGAGTAGATACCATCCGAGCTCAAAGAGAAGCCCTTAGAAACATTAGATATTGGTAAATACTGGAGGAATAAGCTTGTGATTTTCAAGAGCCCAGTAAATAATAAGACATTGACCTCCTTTGGAAAAAAAAACACACGGGCTTCCCTGGTGGTCCAGTTGGTAAGGACACCACCTTGCAGTGCAAGGGGCGCTGGTTCGATCTCTGGCTTGGTAAGATCCCACGTGCCGCGGAGCGGCTGGACCAATGTGTCCAATTACTGAGCCGGTGCTCTGGAGCACATGCGCCCAGAGCTGGTGCTCTGCGACGACAGAGGCCACTGTGATGGGAGGCCCACACGGGCCAAAGAACAAGGATGGATGAAAATGCATAAATGAAAGACCAATAGAAGTGGCCCGCCCGCCCTCCTCCCTCCCCAACCCGCCCCCCTCGCCTCTGCCAAAAAAAAGAAAACACACAAGTAAGATATAATTCTGGTTCCTAAATTGGATGTGGTGATGGTTGAGCAATTTTGGAGGCAAGAACAGTTAACATAGTAATTTTGGCTCTGGTGTAATTCTGGGCTACCAATACCAAGACAGACTTTTGACTTTTTTGTGAGGGGACTTGTTGATGGATGAGAGCCCCTGAGCACAGATCAACATTACTGGTTCAGCCTCCATATTCTATCATAGACCTCTGAGCAGAAAGTCGTGCACGGTCACATGCTGGCTTGGAGCCTCTGTGGCTTGGTCATTTACATTTGGATGTATGTATTGTAAACCTGGAAGGAAGTGAATTGAAGCCAGTATTTAATAACCCCACATAGAGAGCAGCGTTGTTGTTATACATTGCCTGATGTTGGACATTCCAGCTCTTCCCTGATTTGAACCTAAACCTTCTGTATAAACTAGGGTCATGTCTTTCCTTTACAAGCATCATGAAAGTGTTAGTTGTTCAGTTGAGTCTGACTCTTTGCAACTCCATGACTCCTTTGCAACTCCTATCAGGCCCCACTGCCTATGGAATCCTCTGGGCAAGAATACTGGAGTGGGTAGCCCTTCCCTTCTCCAGGAGATCTTCCCGACCCAGAGATCAAACCTGGGTCTCCCACATTGTGAGTAGATACCATCCGAGCTCAAAGAGAAGCCCTTAGAAACATTAGATATTGGTAAATACTGGAGGAATAAGCTTGTGATTTTCAAGAGCCCAGTAAATAATAAGACATTGACCTCCTTTGGAAAAAAAAACACACGGGCTTCCCTGGTGGTCCAGTTGGTAAGGACACCACCTTGCAGTGCAAGGGGCGCTGGTTCGATCTCTGGCTTGGTAAGATCCCACGTGCCGCGGAGCGGCTGGACCAATGTGTCCAATTACTGAGCCGGTGCTCTGGAGCACATGCGCCCAGAGCTGGTGCTCTGCGACGACAGAGGCCACTGTGATGGGAGGCCCACACGGGCCAAAGAACAAGGATGGATGAAAATGCATAAATGAAAGACCAATAGAAGTGGCCCGCCCGCCCTCCTCCCTCCCCAACCCGCCCCTCGCCTCTGCCAAAAAAAAGAAAACACACAAGTAAGATATAATTCTGGTTCCTAAATTGGATGTGGTGATGGTTGAGCAATTTTGGAGGCAAGAACAGTTAACATAGTAATTTTGGCTCTGGTGTAATTCTGGGCTACCAATACCAAGACAGACTTTTGACTTTTTTGTGAGGGGACTTGTTGATGGATGAGAGCCCCTGAGCACAGATCAACATTACTGGTTCAGCCTCCATATTCTATCATAGACCTCTGAGCAGAAAGTCGTGCACGGTCACATGCTGGCTTGGAGCCTCTGTGGCTTGGTCATTTACATTTGGATGTATGTATTGTAAACCTGGAAGGGAAGTGAATTGAAGCCAGTATTTAATAAGATTGCATTTAAAGTAACTGTCCCATTGACAGTAGTTGGTAATCCAGCATGATTCTAAAAGGGCAACTTGGGGATATATGATACATATCATCTGTTCTGCTTTTTATGTTTATTCAAATGAAAAATTGCTTACTTATAACTGATACACGGACCATTGTTTTAATCTCCTTTGGTGATGAAAGGTGATTTCTTTGCCGGCCCCTCTCAGCATCGTGTCTTGTGTGCACAGGGAGGCTCATGCACCTGTACGCGGTGTGCGTGGACTGCCTGGAAGGGGTTCACAAGATCATCTGCATCAAGTGTAAGTCGCGGTGGGACGGCAGCTGGCACCAGCTGGGCACCATGTACACCTATGACATCCTGGCCGCCTCGCCCTGCTGTCAGGTTGGTATTGACCCCACAGAGCACGGAGTGGGTGGCGTCAGGCTCCTGTGCCCAAGTGAGTGACAGCCCTGGGGTCACACAGGAGGAGGTGGGTTGGAGTGGAGAACGTGCTGCAGGACGAGCAGCCACAGGACCACCCAGAGTGCAGCAGTGGTGGTTGATTTGCTACAGCGTGGTGTCGCTGTTCCTGGAATACTAGGCAGTCAGTAAATGGGATCTTGTAGGATTATGTGTAATTCTGTGGGAAATATTTTCAGTCTTTCAAGTCATAAAAGCAGATTTTAAATGGCTGAATAGTATACTTCCATTTGTAAAAAGTGAACTAGAGAAAGACCCCGCTAACGTGTTACCAGATGTTGTCTCTGGATGGCGGGGTGGGATGCTCGGTGGTTCCTTTAGTTTTCTCTTCGCTTCCTTAGATGTTTTAATGCTTTGGATGATTTACATAGTTTCTAGTAAGAAAAGTTGTCATTTAAAATGGAAGAAGACCATCTCACTTTCTCTCACAGACAGGGTTTTCTTTTTGTTTCTTTTGTGTGGGACTGTGCAGTTACCCAGCTGCCTACCTTGGAAGGTGTCTGAGGAGGACTTGAAAGATTTGTAATCCTTAAAGCTCTGCTAAGGGGACGCGTATTCTGATGCTGAAAAAGCATCTGAAATTTAGCTATCATGAGGCAAAGAGGGAAGTGGTAACATGCGGAAATGCATTAAATAAGTCCATAGAAACACAGGAGACAAGATGAACTCCTTGGAAGTATATTGATTTATTTCCGAGTGCTTGGGTAAAGAAAACGCTTGTTATATAATTCCTTGATATTCACAGGCTGGAGAGATACTTTCCTTCCCTTTTAAGTGGATATGCCTTTAATATAAATACCTGCTAAACAATTCAGTAGTTTATTAATAGTTTTACATCTTTAACGTTATGGTTGGATTTTTATGAAGAGAATATCTTTACCATTAGCAGTTTATTCAGAAGATAAGCTGTATTGGTTGAGTTAAAAGGTTGATGGAGTTGGTATTTCAGTCATTCTGTGTCCGTACTAGTGGCCTTAGAAGAGAAATGTGGTCGCGAGAGACCTGAATGGCCATCTGTACCCTGCTGTTTGATTCTAGATCTACTTGATTTCTCTTATGCTATTCTAATACATCGACCACATTTCTGTTTTAAAAGTTAGTCCTGGAAATGAGATATCATTGTCTTTTATTACTAATTATTCATTGTAGCATTTTATAATACCCACTGTGCCTTGATGCCAGCTCTTTGGGTGGGAGCGAAACAAAAGGAAGAGCTCTTCTCCCCCATACATGCCAGAGAGGTATCTTTTAAAGAAACAGGGAAGTGAAAGAATGCGTGGGCCTGTCACTTGCAGGAGTGTTAGCACTGGAAAGGACTCTTACGTTTCACATGCAGTGGAGCCCTAAACAGAATCTTCCCAGGTCTACCTACACATGTCACAGCCATGATCACAGGCCTCTGCCCCTCCCCGCCTGGTGCTCTTTCTCCACCTCGACAAGCACTGGGGTTGTTGTTTAGCTTCAGGGAGAAAAGCAAGATGGCATCATGCTACTCCTAGCCTGTTACTCATCATGTATTCCTTCCTTAAAACGGTTTAAGCCCAGACACTGGTTTTTTTCTTTTTCTTTTTTTCCTGGCCCCTTACTGGAGTGGAAAACAAGTTTGACTGCTTTTGACTCAAAAAAAAAAAAAAAAAAAAAAAATTAACTATTCACTGAGAAAGGTACGAGTGTTAGATGCTACTAAGGCATTAGGGAGTGTCCTCTAGGAAGACTTTGAAGCCAAAATAATCAGGAATCATTATTAGAAGGGAATGACAGGTTAAAGAGAGGTGTGCTTAGCATCTCGCTTTTAATACTGTTCAGAGAGATTAGTCAGTTAAAACGGAGTTCGTCTCAGGTAGTCCCTGTAATGGCTAAGAAGGTAGGCTCTGGAGTAAGCGGCTGGGTTCAACTCTCAGCCTTTCTGCTTTATCACCATGTGCTTCAGTTCCATCATCTGAAATTCACAAACTACTACCTACCTACAGGACAAAATGGAGTTTTACTTCTTTACCTTTTAAGGATAAGTCTAAACTGAGAGCCTGTTGTACTTGTTAATTTCTGGTCATTCACCAAAGTCCTTGAACCTGTTGTTGGAAGCTTGGGTCTGGTGCTGCTGGAGGGAGGCCTGGGCATGAATGAAGGGCAGTGTTCTCACAGGTTCTAGAAGCCTCAGGGTAAACGTGGCCCTTATTCCCAGATCCTCAATTTTGCTAGAGTACTTTAGGGAAATTTTATTTTTTCCTCAAAGAAAAAATATGGTCAGGTGTAGAATGAAAACTGTGTATGAATTAAAAAAAAACAACTCAGAAACAGTCTTCAAAGAAATTTCTTACAGGTTTGGGTAAGAGAAGTTGGTTTCAAGTCACTTTTAAACACCCAGAGGGAAGAGATTTTCGATTGTTAGGGGTTTTACTGGAGACGTTTAGGCAGTAGAAGTTGAGAATTTTCTTCCTACCAGTAGAGTCATTACAAGCAGTGCTGAACATCAGGAGACAAATGAGGAGTCGTCAATCTTCGAGGCTGATGGGTGACTATCTGAGGGTATGTCCCATGCTTGTCTGATGCTCTACCTGCCATGTTTTGGGTAATATAGGGATGCTTTATTAAACTCTTGATCAGTTTCCCAGGTAGGCAATCTTGAACGTTGGTTGGTTGGAGGTTGGCATTGCTCTCGGACAGAGGGGAGCTGTGGCTCATGGCGCCTTGTGTCCCCCCAGGCCCGCCTGAACTGTAAGCACTGCGGGAAGCCGGTGATCGACGTGCGGATCGGGATGCAGTACTTCTCCGAGTACAGCAACGTCCAGCAGTGTCCACACTGTGGCAACCTGGACTACCACTTCGTGAAGCCATTTTCCTCCTTCAAAGTTCTCGAAGCTTATTGATGAAAGCTTTGCTTTAGTAATAGCTATTTTATTGATATTATTACTTTGTTACATATCTTTTCTAGGGAAGCCTTCTGTGACATTCATTTCTTTTCTAATGGAAAGGAGAGTTCCTCTGTGTATGTGTGCCACTAAAAGGGGGCCTGTCCCTTGCCCTCTCTTGACTTTTCTCGAGTGTTAGTCTGTGGTCATGACCAGAGCCCAGCCAGGCACTCCTCTGAGCTTGGGGAAGTGGTTCAGTATCACCGAGAGTCCCTCAGGCAGCTTTTTAGGGCGGTGGGGAGGATGGGGTGAATTTAGGAACAGGATTACACGGTCATAAACTGAGAGCAGGGAAGGAAGAAACTCTTACTAAAATGTTGACAGTCTAAAGACCCATTTTTAGATCTTCTCTGGGCCTTGGGGAAAACGTGACAAGTGAATGTAACTTATGCCTGGAGAGCTGATGGTGTGCTCGTCCCCCTTGGTTTGGCATTCTGCAGCATACTGACCTACAGCTTCCCCTCACTGACAGACTGTTGATGAGTGTATATGAACCCTGATTCTATCCTTGTATTTAAGCAGCCAGTTTTCATACTGAAAATGATATCCAAATTATATAAGACATATGAAAGCTATTGGTGTTGCACATACTTTTAGGTAGAACTGACCAGTAGCAAAGAGAATATGCTGGACAAACTTGGAAATGATGCACACTGACTCAAGAGGGCAAAAGGGCAGAACCCTGTCATGTGAATTGTGTCTCTGAAGTTAGTCAAATTGGGATGAATTGCCTGACGTGGGCAGTACTGATGTATGTGAGTGACACTGTGGGATGCTTTATTAAACTCTTGATCAGTTTCCCAGGTAGGCAATCTTGAACGTTGGTTGGTTGGAGGTTGGCATTGCTCTCGGACAGAGGGGAGCTGTGGCTCATGGCGCCTTGTGTCCCCCCAGGCCCGCCTGAACTGTAAGCACTGCGGGAAGCCGGTGATCGACGTGCGGATCGGGATGCAGTACTTCTCCGAGTACAGCAACGTCCAGCAGTGTCCACACTGTGGCAACCTGGACTACCACTTCGTGAAGCCATTTTCCTCCTTCAAAGTTCTCGAAGCTTATTGATGAAAGCTTTGCTTTAGTAATAGCTATTTTATTGATATTATTACTTTGTTACATATCTTTTCTAGGGAAGCCTTCTGTGACATTCATTTCTTTTCTAATGGAAAGGAGAGTTCCTCTGTGTATGTGTGCCACTAAAAGGGGGCCTGTCCCTTGCCCTCTCTTGACTTTTCTCGAGTGTTAGTCTGTGGTCATGACCAGAGCCCAGCCAGGCACTCCTCTGAGCTTGGGGAAGTGGTTCAGTATCACCGAGAGTCCCTCAGGCAGCTTTTTAGGGCGGTGGGGAGGATGGGGTGAATTTAGGAACAGGATTACACGGTCATAAACTGAGAGCAGGGAAGGAAGAAACTCTTACTAAAATGTTGACAGTCTAAAGACCCATTTTTAGATCTTCTCTGGGCCTTGGGGAAAACGTGACAAGTGAATGTAACTTATGCCTGGAGAGCTGATGGTGTGCTCGTCCCCCTTGGTTTGGCATTCTGCAGCATACTGACCTACAGCTTCCCCTCACTGACAGACTGTTGATGAGTGTATATGAACCCTGATTCTATCCTTGTATTTAAGCAGCCAGTTTTCATACTGAAAATGATATCCAAATTATATAAGACATATGAAAGCTATTGGTGTTGCACATACTTTTAGGTAGAACTGACCAGTAGCAAAGAGAATATGCTGGACAAACTTGGAAATGATGCACACTGACTCAAGAGGGCAAAAGGGCAGAACCCTGTCATGTGAATTGTGTCTCTGAAGTTAGTCAGATGAGCTCTTCAGGAGAGCTCCATGAATTAGCCTGACGTGGGCAGTACTGATGTATGTGAGTGACACTGTGGAAGTGTCATTTGATGTCTGGGCGAATCTCACAGCCACAGACCCTAACTGGTGAGTTTCACAAGCAGTCTTTGCCACACTTGTCTCCCCCCCAAATTTCTCTTACTGCATAATACTCTGTTAATGCTGAGCTTTCCAAAATCAAAGATTTGACCTTAAGAAGGAGAGGAAAAATATTTGAGAGGCTTTTCGGCCAAGAATAACCTTAATATTTCCCTTTAAAGTGTTTCATTTTGGAAAATCACCAATTATAATTATAATGTGTAATAATATGTTTGAGAATAAGACTATTCCGAAGATCTCCACAATGCTTTACCATTGGTGAAAAAGATGGTAATTTATAGGACTTGTTTAGTCAGAACATTGAGTTTTCAAAATACATCCTTATATTAGTTTCCTGATTTAAATGGACTAAATGATATCCCATGCCTTTATAAAACTGAAATTGGAACATGATTTCTCAGAAAAGTGAATTTGGTAATTTCAGCTATAATACACGTATATGCTAAAAGATGGCTGAAAATATCCTTTTATGGGTAGCCGAATTTGAGGTTATGGGCATATTTTCTGTTGTTTAGTTTATACCATTCCCCACCCTAGAAGAGCAGTTGTTTTCCCTCTCAGAAGTGTTTAGGCATCATTGCAAGTGAGTTTCAGTTCTGCTGCATGGAATATTTGATATTTTGTTTGAAAGAACCCAGCTGACTGTAAGAGATTGACCAATACTCTTTGTTTTTCAGTTTGGATGGTAATAATTTGGCTGACCACATCTAGGTTGATGTTTGATGATCTGAAGAATGTTTCATAGTGAGGGGAAATTCTCAGTGCCTATATGAAGTAGCAGATTGTTGTTGGTCCAACAGTATTTGATGCAGAAGAGGTCTATAGGACATAGCCCTTGCTAATCTGTCTTTGATACTCAAAACTGTAACTGGATTAGCTGTTTTCCCTGTTGATTCTCTCATGTTCCCCGGTATAAAAAAGTTTTTGAGTTTCTCATGTCTTCAGAATACCACTGGATTTTATTTCTGAATTTAAAATGAATAGTAAAATATTTGTAATACTGTTCTTTAACCCACCTAAATTTCTAAAGAGAAATCTGCTCGTATTGTTGTTCTGAAGCTTAAAGTTTATATGTAGACCTACATGCTTTTCAGGCTAAAACTGTTGCAAGTGTAAATTGCATTCAATGTTTTCTCCTTCTGTTGTTTGCTCTGGGAGATGTTAAGTATGAGGAGGTTTCACTGTAACCAAGTAAGATTTCTTTGGCCTTGAGTTTGATGGTTAAGTTAGGATCCCATAGATGCTGAATTGATACGGCATTGCAAATTTTCTTGTCTTAAATGGAGAATTTTGCTGATTTGAGAATAAAATATAATTAGGTATGCAACCATGTGAAGAATCAATTTGTTTTGGAACCTGCTGACCTTAATATTCTCTCCACACTTTATGAAAGTACTTTGTCTCGAGTACCTTGTTAGAAATCAGAATATACCAAAAAAGATGGTTATTTTTGTTGTGGTTTGGGTATTCAAGGATATTAGTCACCCAAGAGGTCCATTTTCTGTTTCTCTGACAGTGTTCAATGACATGAACCCACTCACAGGTGATTTTTATATCTACTTTAACTTGTTTTATCATTTATATCTAAGAGTTAAACCTTGAACAAATAAAATTACCTGCTTTAGTTTCATGGGAAGTTTAGTTTTCTGATTGTCTCATTTTCTTGTCTTCAGACCAGCTAAGTTCTTCATCCTCTTTTGTTTTCTTGTTTCATTTGAAGCAACTGATACACCTTAAAGGGTAAACATTGGCTGTGAAATTAGGACGGGAGCTGAATTATCCAGTTGTAATTAAGAGTTTTCCCCAGTCTTTAAGTTCCAGTTTTTGTAAAAGAAGCTTATTCATTTTTGGAGTAAAAAGTATTTTCATATCTGTCTGGGAGGATATTCACTCATCCGGAAAAAATGTTTTGTAGGTGTTTAAATCCTAAAACTAATAGATAAACTGATAACATAACTTATTAGATCACCCAGACTAACTTGCTGAAATCTCTTGTGTCCTGTAAGATCAGTGCTTAACACACAATCTCTCCTCCTGTGTCTAGGTCAGTAACTCTGGTTTGCTCTTCTCTTTCGTCTCATGATAGCAGCTGTTGGGTCATTTTAATTGGAGGTTGGGGAGAAGTTAAGGAGAATGTGCTCTTGTTCAGTGTTTTGGCTCCTGTAAAAAGATGCTGCCTCATCCAGCTCATCTCTGTCTCCTGTTGACTTTATTACTGTTCCAGGTAATTGAAAGAAAGCATAATGGATGGGCAACATTAACACCAGCTCAAACATATACTCTTGTCCGTAGAGATTTCTTGTCAAGATGTCTTGGATTGCACTTTTGTGGAGAGAAGACAGTGTAAATAGTTAATGAATGTTGATAAAATTGAAACATTTGGAATTATGTGGTGTTAGGAGGTTTCTGTTTGTGAAATGTATGTATTAAAAACAATAAAATTTCAGAAACTAACATAATGCGTTACTTTATTTTTTGTTGGGATTCCAGGTTTTGGAACTTGGGTTTTTTTTTTTTTTTTGTCAGAAAAAGACAGGAGAGAAGTCTTTCTGAGGGTTTGATCACTATTTAGGTAGGCATTTCAAAGTCAGTACTGGAGCAAAATAAAAACTATGCACCTTTTTTGCTGTTTGAAAGTGATGCGTCACATGTAAATACCCTTTGCAACGAAATAAGCGTTCTGTATAACAAAGTTGGTTCCGTGTGGAAAATCTATAATTACTGTTCTAGTTATAGGGAATTCTATTAACTCGATAATCCTATTCTACAATTTGTTGTTGTTGTTGTCTTTAGGTCTATATTAATTTTCATAATGGCAAGACTAGATTATATCCTTCTTTGTTATAAGAAAATGAGAACTGAATTGTTAAACTTCTTGCTGACCTGAGACACTGTGATCTGGTTTAGTTTATGTTTCAGATTTCCTTGTTCCCTTCATTTCAGATATTATTCTTAGCCAATGGATTGAAATCCATAAAATTTTTAGAGTACAGAATAAAATGAGAAAACGAGGGTGAGGAAAGAGTCTCCAGGGATTCAAAGCTTCTTTGACTATTATTTCCTACAGACATCTGAGCCATAAATTTGACTTTATTCAAAGCCTTAATGACTTTGGGATATTGCGTTATATTACTGTGTCAACAAATTTATGTCAGAAATTCCTTTGCAATTGTAAAGTCCTTACTATGGTGGAAAGAAAAAAGTTAAACGGTGATTATTAAGAGTTATGATTAATGGAAGAAAATCTTAGTGATTTGCATTTATTTAAATCTTGCTTATGTAGCTCTGACTTAAATTTAGCAGAAATTAGATTGCTAACTGTATAGGCTGTTTCTCCACTGAAGAGTTAAATTTTGGAAGAAAAAATGTTTTCTTTGGCTTTTTTTTTTTTTTTTTAATGTTCTTTCAGTTCTCTATACTGAGGATAAGCCTTCTCTAATGAATGTGGAACATCTTTGAAGATAGGGAAATGTTGTACAGATGCACTGGAAATAAAGTATTTTTAAAAAATACTTTTTTCCTAATGGCAACCTTGACTATTGGGATAATTACTTCATATAAGCTCAGTTTGGTATTGCTAAGTCTCAGGGACAGCAAAAATAAAGATAAGCAAAGCACTTTGTCTCATGGCAGTCAGTAAAAACACTGATTATATTTGTTAATGTCCAAGTGGAATATAGCCTCGTAACATTGTTTTCTGGTGATGGACACCATGCCAGAGGCTCTGATACAGTTGTTTGAAAATTTAGACCGTAACTAAAATCAAGTTTGAAACTATCTAATGACATTCCCCATAAGCCTGAAAGAAAGTTTCTAGTTGTAATAGTCATAGATTTAGAGATCCCAGAATTTAGAGCAGGGACTATGTTTTCTGTCATGTTCACATTGTGTGTGGGTGGGGGGTTTCCCACTTGGCTCGGTGGTAAAGGATCCACTTTCCAATACAGGAGACACAAGAGATGAGGGTTTGATCCCTGGGTTGGGAATATCCCCTGGAGGAGGAAATGGCAACCTACTCCAATATTTTTGCCTGGAAAATTTCATGAACTGAGGAGCCTGGCAGGCTTCGTTGTTGTTTCTTTTTGGGGGGGTGGGGGGGAGCGGGCGGGCCACTTCTATTGGTCTTTCATTTATCCATTTTTCATCCATCTTTGTTCTTTGGCCTGTGCGGGCCTCCCATCACAGTGGCCTCTGTTGTTGCAGAGCACTGGCTCTGGGCGCATGCTCTCCAGAGCTCCGACTCGGTAGTTGGACACATCCGTCCAGCTGCTCCGCGGCACGTGGGATCTTCCCAGGCCAGGGATCGAACCAGCGTCCTTACCCACTGGACCACCAGGGAAGCCCACAGGTGGATTTTTGCCTGCTGAGTCATCGAGGAAACCCCTTGACAAGGTGCTGGATGTCAGAGGTACCGTAGCCCTCACTTCAGCAGCACAGATGCTAAAATGAAAGTAATTCTGAGAGGCTTTGCTGAGCCCCCATATGAGGGTGGCAAGCAATTGGAAAGCATTCCCTATTTTTAGAAAAAAGAAAAAACAAATGGCAATACTTATAACTTTTAAACAGGATAAATAATTGAAATCCAAATAAATTGTGTCTTTCCCCTTGTTTGTGCATTCATTTGTTGGTTTGTGCATTCATTTGTTGACTGCTGTTCTCTTTTGTTAAAATCAGTCATTGCTTGAGGAAAGCTGTGTCTGAGTCAGGATTCTTCTATGCAAAGAATCCACCAGTCTCTTCACTTTGGGATCTGACTTTTGAGATGTTTATGGATCCGAATATGTCAGGCCGGCAGGTTTGGTAGCTTTGGTCTACCCAACTGTGGCAGTGTTTTCCTTTCTGACTAACTTTTCCAACAGTTGCTCCTGGTGTGTTGCATTTTCGGTTTCTGTTCAGTACTCTTTGCCTGAAGCTCTGGGATTTCATTTTGAGTTGCTAAACCTGATCACGATTTGTAGGGCTGATTGCATGTTTGAGAGAAGTAACATTTTTCATGGTGTAAGGGTTATCTCTTGAGTGAATAATTCGTGGCATTCCTAGTTGTTGCAAAACCATGCATTGGCCATCAGTGCCTTATCCTTTCTTGTTATTTTGATCACATCAACAAATCACATGCTTTTCTGAAGCTCTGACGACACAACAAGTGGTTGATGAAGAAAGTAAAACTAGGTGAAGCCCCTCAGCCGGGGTTTGTCTGAAGCTCCAGAATCCTGTGGCTGTAAGGAGAGAGCCATTGGGGCAGAGCGTGAGACAGTGGCAGTCCCAGGGGCTTCTGTGAATATTTGAAAAGCTTCACAGAGATCAGAACGTTGCCCATCACCAGACTGCACAGGTTATCTAAAAGCTCTGTTAATTTTGTGCAGGTTTTATACCAACCTTGGTTATCTCATACTTTTCAGGAACACTGGCAGTGATAAATGCCTTTGATAAATAATGTATGATAACACAAATGAATTAGTAACTAATAAAGGCTGTTTTATCCTTTCAAAAATCTGCTGAGCACGAGGAAACCTTGAAAAGGGCTGATTCAGAGGTCCGAGCCCCATAGAGAGTGCTAAAATGAAAGTAATTCTGAGAGGCTTTGCTGAGCCCCATATGAGGGTGGCAAGCAATTGGAAAGCATTCCCTATTTTTAGAAAAAAGAAAAAACAAATGGCAATACTTATAACTTTTAAACAGGATAAATAATTGAAATCCAAATAAATTGTGTCTTTCCCCTTGTTTGTGCATTCATTTGTTGGTTTGTGCATTCATTTGTTGACTGCTGTTCTCTTTTGTTAAAATCAGTCATTGCTTGAGGAAAGCTGTGTCTGAGTCAGGATTCTTCTATGCAAAGAATCCACCAGTCTCTTCACTTTGGGATCTGACTTTTGAGATGTTTATGGATCCGAATATGTCAGGCCGGCAGGTTTGGTAGCTTTGGTCTACCCAACTGTGGCAGTGTTTTCCTTTCTGACTAACTTTTCCAACAGTTGCTCCTGGTGTGTTGCATTTTCGGTTTCTGTTCAGTACTCTTTGCCTGAAGCTCTGGGATTTCATTTTGAGTTGCTAAACCTGATCACGATTTGTAGGGCTGATTGCATGTTTGAGAGAAGTAACATTTTTCATGGTGTAAGGGTTATCTCTTGAGTGAATAATTCGTGGCATTCCTAGTTGTTGCAAAACCATGCATTGGCCATCAGTGCCTTATCCTTTCTTGTTATTTTGATCACATCAACAAATCACATGCTTTTCTGAAGCTCTGACGACACAACAAGTGGTTGATGAAGAAAGTAAAACTAGGTGAAGCCCCTCAGCCGGGGTTTGTCTGAAGCTCCAGAATCCTGTGGCTGTAAGGAGAGAGCCATTGGGGCAGAGCGTGAGACAGTGGCAGTCCCAGGGGCTTCTGTGAATATTTGAAAAAGCTTCACAGAGATCAGAACGTTGCCCATCACCAGACTGCACAGGTTATCTAAAAGCTCTGTTAATTTTGGGCAGGTTTTATACCAACCTTGGTTATCTCATACTTTTCAGGAACACTGGCAGTGATAAATGCCTTTGATAAATAATGTATGATAACACAAATGAATTAGTAACTAATAAAGGCTGTTTATAAGTATAACCTTTCAAAACAAGATAAAGTTATTATGTGGGGGGTGGTCTTTGGTGATGGAGTTGAGAAAAGGCCACTTTCTGTTAATGGAAGTGTCAGCTTTTTCTAATCTTTGTCCATGTACCTGTTGTGGTAATTTTACCTTTTTTTTCCCACCTGCCCATCTTGTCTTTTCTCCTGCCTTTCCTGTTGAATCAGTTTTCTTAACTACTGGAATATAGTAGAAGCCCCCTGACAAACCTAGACATGAGCTGGTTGGGTAAATCAAAACAAGTTAGTTAAAAAGAATAGATTCCTACGGTTGACACTGGCATGGGAAAGTGAAAGTGTGAAGGTGAAGAAGCCCCTAAGCTGTGGTTTGTCTGAAGTGTGGGCAAGTTGATCAGTGGAAGGATAGAGTCTAAAAATAAACCACATGGCAATTAATTTTTGCCAAAGAAAAGCTCAGTGAAGAGAGGATAGTGTAACAAATGGAACCGAAAAATTTGATATCCATATGTGAAAAACCAACCAAACCTGGATCCAGACTCTTAATCATATTAAAAAAAAATAAGTAAAAGTGGATCATAGATCTAAATGTAAAGTCTAAAAAATAGATAAATTGGATTATGCTAAAATTAAGAACGTCTCAAAAGACATTGTTAAGAAAAAAAGCCACAGACTGGGAGAAAAGGGTGTGTATCCAGAAAATAATAACTCCCAAAATGTACTAATAAAACAAATGAGCCGCTAAAAAAAAAGTGCAAAATATTTGAACACTTTGCCAAAAAAAAAAAAAAAAAAGAATGACAAACACATGATAAGATACTCAACATCATTAGTCATTAGGGATATGCAATTTAAAGCCATAATGAAATACCATTACACACCCATTGGAATGACTTTTGAAGAAAAACAAATTGCTGACAAAGATTGGACATAGAAAACACTCATGCACTGCTAATGGGAAACAGCTGGTTAGTTTCTTAAAAAGTTAAGCATACACCTGTTCCGGGCTTCCCCGGTGGCACTAGTGATAAAGAACTTGCCTGCTAATGCAGGAGATGTAAGAGATTCAGTTTTGATCCCTGGGTTGGGAAGATCCCCTGGAGGAGGGCATGGCAACCCACTCCAGTATTCTTGCCTGGAGAATCCCAATAAAGGCTGTTTATAAGTATAACCTTTCAAAACAAGATAAAGTTATTATGTGGGGGGTGGTCTTTGGTGATGGAGTTGAGAAAAGGCCACTTTCTGTTAATGGAAGTGTCAGCTTTTTCTAATCTTTGTCCATGTACCTGTTGTGGTAATTTTACCTTTTTTTTCCCACCTGCCCATCTTGTCTTTTCTCCTGCCTTTCCTGTTGAATCAGTTTTCTTAACTACTGGAATATAGTAGAAGCCCCCTGACAAACCTAGACATGAGCTGGTTGGGTAAATCAAAACAAGTTAGTTAAAAAGAATAGATTCCTACGGTTGACACTGGCATGGGAAAGTGAAAGTGTGAAGGTGAAGAAGCCCCTAAGCTGTGGTTTGTCTGAAGTGTGGGCAAGTTGATCAGTGGAAGGATAGAGTCTAAAAATAAACCACATGGCAATTAATTTTTGCCAAAGAAAAGCTCAGTGAAGAGAGGATAGTGTAACAAATGGAACCGAAAAATTTGATATCCATATGTGAAAAACCAACCAAACCTGGATCCAGACTCTTAATCATATTAAAAAAAAATAAGTAAAAGTGGATCATAGATCTAAATGTAAAGTCTAAAAAATAGATAAATTGGATTATGCTAAAATTAAGAACGTCTCAAAAGACATTGTTAAGAAAAAAAGCCACAGACTGGGAGAAAAGGGTGTGTATCCAGAAAATAATAACTCCCAAAATGTACTAATAAAACAAATGAGCCGCTAAAAAAAAAGTGCAAAATATTTGAACACTTTGCCAAAAAAAAAAAAAAAAAAGAATGACAAACACATGATAAGATACTCAACATCATTAGTCATTAGGGATATGCAATTTAAAGCCATAATGAAATACCATTACACACCCATTGGAATGACTTTTGAAGAAAAACAAATTGCTGACAAAGATTGGACATAGAAAACACTCATGCACTGCTAATGGGAAACAGCTGGTTAGTTTCTTAAAAAGTTAAGCATACACCTGTTCCGGGCTTCCCCGGTGGCACTAGTGATAAAGAACTTGCCTGCTAATGCAGGAGATGTAAGAGATTCAGTTTTGATCCCTGGGTTGGGAAGATCCCCTGGAGGAGGGCATGGCAACCCACTCCAGTATTCTTGCCTGGAGAATCCCATGGACAGAGGAGCCTGGCGGGCTGCAGTCTATAGTGTCACACAGAGTCGGACACAACTGAAGTGACTTAGCACATACCTTTTCTGGGTCCTAGCTATTCTACTTTACCCAAGAGTAATGAAAGCATATCCACAAGAAGACTCGTTCAGGAGTTCCTAGATGCTTTATTTGTAATAGCCTGTAACAGAAGAAACACAAATGTCTGTCAACAGGAGACTGGGTGAACAAAATGGAGGCTGTCTATAGTGTAGAACACTACCCCACAATAAAAAGGAACAAACTACTGATACATGCAACATGGATGAGTTTCAAAATAATTACAGTAAAGAGAAGTAAGGGGGCTTCCCTGGTGGTCCAGTGGGTAAAGAGTCCGTCTTGCAGTGCAAAGGGCACCGGTTTGATCCCTGACCCGGGAAGATCCCACATGCTGTGGAGCAGCTCGACTGGTGTGTCCAATTACGAGCCAGCGCTCTGGCGTGCATGCGCCCAGAGCCCGTACTCTGCCACAAGAGAGGCCACTGCAATGGGAGGCCCACACAGGCCAAAGAATAAAAGATGGATGAAAAATAAATAAATAAAATACCAATAAAAGAGGCCAAAATTCAAAAAAAGAGAAGTCAGAGGAGGAGGAAAGTATATACGCTATAACTCCATTTATGTGAAATTTTAGAAAATGTAATTGAGCCTGTATGGGCAGATCAGTTTTGCCTGGGGATGGAAAGAGGACTATTAATGAGGGGGAGGTAGATCACATAATTAAAAAGGGGCAGGAGGACATTCTGAGGGTGATAGATGTGTTCAAAATCTTGATTATGGTGAGGTGAGTGTCAGTTGCTCAGTCATGTCCGTCTGTCTGCAGCTCCATGGACTGTAGCTCGATAGGCTCTTCTGTCTGTGGAAGTTTCCATACCATCAATATATTTTTTTTTTAGTTTAAATTAGGAATACACATTCATTGGACAGTGGTGGTTCTGCTTGTTTTAACGTGTGATTCTGGCACTGGTAGGACCAGGCTGCCTGTCTTGCAAAATCTCCTTTGGTGATGCATTCTCTAAAAAACCTCCCATTTGATTCTCTTCAAAATGGAGTAAGAACTTAAAGACGAATGAGAAGCCATATAAATTCACCAATTCTCTAGACTTGGGGATTTCTTTCTCCTAATCGTTTACTGTATTATCTCCTGTGTTTAATTCAACAACATTTTTGTGTGTCTATGGTTAGTCCTATCACTTTAAAGCATCCTACTGAGTTACTGAAGTAGTGTTTTCTTTATGTAATTGTATGTCACTGGTTTATGTACTATTTTTATTAAATTACATTATTGCAGTGCCAAGTATGACTGGCACAAACAAGTTTGGGAACAAACATGCCTAACTCTTGGTGAGCACACAGCTTTGCAGGGGGAAACTGTATGCCCACCCTGCCTCAGAGAAGCTTAGCAGCCCCTAGCATCCACAGTGCTGAGGTCAGTCACCACAGCGCAGTTTTACAAAATGAATTGGAGTCAGTGCACTTGCTGGGTTGGTTGAGGATGCTTCTCCCGCTCAGGTACTCTTATGCTGACGTTCATCCTCTGTAAGTAATAGAGTCTCTGCCTAGGGGTAGGAGTATTGTTAAGGTTTAAAGGAAGTGATGTAAATAACGTGCTTAGTGAAATAAAGTGCTTTAGCACTTACCCTGGCAGGTAGTAAGTGTGAAAAATGTCCCTTATTTTGGTCATGTGTGTTATTTCAGAAAGCGTTCTGATACTATGAGGGCAGGCAGGGCCTTAGAGATGGACTCCACCTTTTTTTACAGATGAGAAAAGTGACCCCACGGCACACAGGTTGGCAAGCACATTGCCCAAAGTGGTTGGGGAGGTAGATCACATAATTAAAGGCGCAGGAGGACATTCTGAGGGTGATAGATGTGTTCAAAATCTTGATTATGGTGAGGTGAGTGTCAGTTGCTCAGTCATGTCCGTCTGTCTGCAGCTCCATGGACTGTAGCTCGATAGGCTCTTCTGTCTGTGGAAGTTTCCATACCATCAATATATTTTTTTTTTAGTTTAAATTAGGAATACACATTCATTGGACAGTGGTGGTTCTGCTTGTTTTAACGTGTGATTCTGGCACTGGTAGGACCAGGCTGCCTGTCTTGCAAAATCTCCTTTGGTGATGCATTCTCTAAAAAACCTCCCATTTGATTCTCTTCAAAATGGAGTAAGAACTTAAAGACGAATGAGAAGCCATATAAATTCACCAATTCTCTAGACTTGGGGATTTCTTTCTCCTAATCGTTTACTGTATTATCTCCTGTGTTTAATTCAACAACATTTTTGTGTGTCTATGGTTAGTCCTATCACTTTAAAGCATCCTACTGAGTTACTGAAGTAGTGTTTTCTTTATGTAATTGTATGTCACTGGTTTATGTACTATTTTTATTAAATTACATTATTGCAGTGCCAAGTATGACTGGCACAAACAAGTTTGGGAACAAACATGCCTAACTCTTGGTGAGCACACAGCTTTGCAGGGGGAAACTGTATGCCCACCCTGCCTCAGAGAAGCTTAGCAGCCCCTAGCATCCACAGTGCTGAGGTCAGTCACCACAGCGCAGTTTTACAAAATGAATTGGAGTCAGTGCACTTGCTGGGTTGGTTGAGGATGCTTCTCCCGCTCAGGTACTCTTATGCTGACGTTCATCCTCTGTAAGTAATAGAGTCTCTGCCTAGGGGTAGGAGTATTGTTAAGGTTTAAAGGAAGTGATGTAAATAACGTGCTTAGTGAAATAAAGTGCTTTAGCACTTACCCTGGCAGGTAGTAAGTGTGAAAAATGTCCCTTATTTTGGTCATGTGTGTTATTTCAGAAAGCGTTCTGATACTATGAGGGCAGGCAGGGCCTTAGAGATGGACTCCACCTATTTATTTTACAGATGAGAAAAGTGACCCCACGGCACACAGGTTGGCAAGCACATTGCCCAAAGTGGTTAACACTAAGGGCGCTTCCCAGGAAATGTCTGCCTAAGGGGCTCCTGAAAATCTGGACAATTCTCTAGTACTAGGGGAGGAATCGCACACCTTATGTCAGACTCATAAAAGAGAGCAGCCTTTTGAGAGCAGCCTTACTTGTTCAGAAGGCGGATCATCTTCTACAGCTGTGAAGATCTTTGAAAAACATTTGCTGTATTCTGCCTTTGAAGCGTTGGTATCCCTCCCCACAGCCGAAACCAGTGGGCGTGTGAAGCAAGGTAAAACCAGCTTCAGTGAGGCAGTGAGGTAAGAAAGGGGTGAGAAGGTTGTGAGACTAATAAACAGACGAAATTTGATTTAGTAAAGGTTAGACAGTTTGTGAAAGCGGTGTTTGGTTTTGCCCATTTGGGGTTAGCTTCAGACTGAAACTTAGGCATTCTTGGGTTGGGGAATGATCCATTTTTCCCCTTCATGATGAAAACAAACATGGGTCCATCAGTTGGGTCACAGTGACTGTTTTTCCTCTGAAGTATGCTGACAAAGCCTGGCATCCGTACTCCTGCCTTGGTGCAGTGAGCATCGCTTGCAAATGATAACACTTGGATGGTGATGGAAATGGATCATGGTCACCCTGTACTGGCCAGAGTGATGTCCTTTGGTGTTGGCGCCTGCCTCCACTGGCCGGCATCCACTGGCCGCATGCTCCAGCTTGCGGCATCCAGCTTGTGATGTACTTGCTGAAATAGGAAGCTTACTCCCAGACAGGCGTCTGAATTCACTCAGCCAACCAGGGACAGTGCCCTGGGCTCGGAGGCAGGAAACCTGGGTTTAAATGGTGCCTCCTGAGTGTATGCTCAGGCAAATCAGTTAGCCTTTTGGGTCACACTTTCTGTTACAACAAGAAAACACAAGTACCAACGTTCTAAGCTTATTAGAGTGAGGTCTAACTAATTAATAGCTTCATGAATTTATAAACTCTTCACTGAGGAACAGACACAAGAGGTTCTTAAAATGAGCAAGTTAGTAATAATTCCGTTTCTACTTAAAAAATAGCATCTATTTCAGATGCCCTTGTTTTTTGGTGTTAAACAGCTGTGACTGTCTCACTTAAGTTAGTCTTTCATATGTCATGCTTGACATGCTAAATTCCAGTCAATTCAGTGTTTATTGAACATACAACTATGTTCAGGGGTAGGAGTCAAAAGGAGTCATGATTGTTTGTTCAAAAGACTGATCACATTTAATAGCTGTGCGTATCTTTTAAAAGCTGTTGAATTCTGCTTCTGAAGGGGTGACATTCTGTGAGAGGTGATAAGACTCCTCAAAGTATGTACACGTAAAATAATTCTTGCAGAAGTACTTCTTGCTGAGAATTACTGTATTCATCTGTAATCTTCTTCCCTAACACTGAAATGAAATTGTAAGTGTAGATTGTTTTTAAAATAATGAGTTGAAATTCTATGAAAGCATTTGGTTTATAAGATTTGCCTTTTTTGATTAAGGAAAATTTTATTAGATTGAAAAAATTCTGAAAGAGAAATTTCACTCCTGGCATGTGTCTCATTTACATTTTTGTCAGGTCTATTAATGCATATGTAGCACTTTGTGTACAAGGAAGCAAGAGTTTTTTGAAGAATTGTGTTGGAATTGCAGTCATTTTCCAGATGTCTTTATACTGATGTCTAGGTAGGTGAGATGTAGGTTCTGGTTCTTATTCTTTTGAAATTGGGATTTTAACATTAAGCATTTATATGATGCTTAGTGTAAGAAGTGCTAATGTTTTATTATAGCTTTCTGGGTAAAGAAACATTACAAAGAAGGTGATAGGCATGTTCTGTTTCTGTTGCTAAAAACCTTATGATTTCTCCTAAAGCTGATGTGCATATTTGGGTTTGCATTTATTGAAAGTTGTAAGAAAATATCTCTAGCAAATCATCTAAGCTGTGGAAGATGTATTCAAAATGGCTAGGTTCTAAAATTTAAAAGAGATGATTTTATCTAAGAAGAATAACGTTTCAAATAGTCCAGTAGAAGTTTTTTTCTTTCAGAATTGCCTCTATTTTGAGACTGAAACAAGTACTTTGCCGCTTTTAGTGTTCTTGGTTTACCTAGAACTTAAATGAGCAAAATACTAATTATGAGTGTAAAGATTTCAAGACTTATAATTCGACCCCAAGTAAAGAAAATCAGAAAGGTCTTGATGTAAATGGTCTGCTTGTGGAGATGTGCACATTTTGAAACTATACACTTCCGGGTCAGGCTTCTAACATGGGCCAAGGAAATAAACCTTCAAGGTTCTGAGAAAAGTTTCTTCCAGGAGCTCACCTAGGGGCTAAACTTGGATTTGTAGTAGCTGATAGTTGCTTTCAGTTTTCCTCTTTGAACTGAACTGTAGGAATTAAAGAAGGCATCCAAGAAATTGTATCAGGTCAGCAGTCGAGTGATGGTATAGAAACGTGTTTTCAAAACTACCTTGCACAGAACCTTGCAAAGACTAGGCGCTTGGGATGGATGGAAAGCATGATGATTGAATCTTTCTGGGTAAAATTATGAGCTCACATAAATATTTAATACCTGATACTTAAGTTATTGCCCACCTGGACTGCGTTCAAAAATAAAATCATAGTAAAATACCAGAAACTTTAGCAGGGACTTAAATGCAATTCTCACGGTTATAAGTTAAGACAGTTTACTTTGTAAATAATAAATTCTCCCTTCAGCCTATGTATCTTGCATCCAACATGACACTTTTTTTGTCCATTTCCTGTCATTTGGGTTTACCTGGGAGAAAGCATGCCTGTGCAGCTCATTTGGAATATGCTTGGATGATGGGTGTGCCCAGAGACAGAGCACCGGTATCTCTCTGTAGAGCAGGGGTGAACCTGGGCTGTTCAGGTTCTGCTGTCCAACTGCAAAAGTATGTGGCCATATGGCCCAGAACTGGGATTTTGACTTAATAGGGTGTTTATTGTATGTACGGCTTGATATGTAGGTTTTGTAAGTAAGATTTCCTAAGGTCATCAGGCACGAAGACATTTAAACAAGTATTTTAATGATCATTGTTTGAAAAGTGCCATCAGCCCATGTAGAGGAGTTTGTGAATACAGGGAAGGGGTTGAGCACTTGGAGAGTTTTCCTGGAACTGTGTTCTGGAAGGCTGGCCAAGGGGACGCTTTAGGGCATCTGCAAGGCAGCTATTCTGAGAACAAAGTTCTAAATATATCGTTTGTTCATCGACAACTCAAAAAACAAACCAAAACAGTCCAATCAAGAAGTCATCATGACTGAATCTCAGCTTAGTGACAGTGGTGATGTGGTTCTAGACCACCAGGGAAAGGTAGAGAACCCAGATCCCCCAAATTGCACACGGGGAGGTGTATTCTCTGGGGAGTGAATCGTGGCTGAGTTCTGTGAGTACGTTTCTCATCTGTGGAATACAGGCACAGTCTCATCACCTTTCTGTGGCTGGTCTAACGCAGATCATTCCTCATTCTGTCCCTGGTGCCTCACCCACGGCCTAGGTCAGGGTGAGTCCTACAGCTGCTGGCTTGCCCATGCCGCCCTCAAGTGGAATACAGGCTGGATCCCAACTGTCGTTTAGTTTCAAGTTTGTTCAGAGCAAAATGAACTTCGTTGTAACCTTTTCAGCCTAATCCTTGTAAACAATTACTAATGTTGGCAGAAGACGGGGCCTCCTTAATCTCTGTACGAAGGTGGTGTTCAGGCCCGCGCTGGCTACGCCTGAAGTGACCAGTAGGTGGCGCTCGTGCTCTCTCTGTGTCGAAGCGGGCGGCCGCCAACGCGCCGTCTGTGGGTTTGGGCCGCAGGAATGCAGCTCGTCGACTCAAAGCGGCTTCCTGGGCCAGCAGCAGTACAAACCCATGATCGGCGCGGTGGCAGCGGCTGCGGACCGTTCTCGCTCTCAGGCAGCTTCAGAGTAAAGGCCTGTGGAGTCTGTTAGGTTGGGGACTGCAAAGAGTGAAGTCACTGACTAAAATAAGAAGATTAGGCATCTGTTATCTGGTTCCCTGCAGATGGGTCTTGGGAGCAACTTGGAAGCAGACACCACGCAGGCTCTTTTCTCCTTGTAACTGGGGTCTGAAAAGTCTCATCAATGTGGCCAGCTCTTTAAAACCCAATCTTGGAACCAGTTTAGTGAAAATCAAGAATATTTTGAACCAGGGAAAGAATAATAATATTTTTTTATACCTATGAAATGGCTTCTCTTGTCAATCTAGATTTCTAGCTGATCTTAGTACTGATGTAATAGTGTAGCCGTCCTCAGTGCCTCCCTCCATTTGGGATATAGAATATATGGTCACTGTATTTACTTTCCACGTTTTGACAGGTGAGTCTTAAGCAATGTTATTGACTGAATGTCTAGGTTCTCCCAAATTCCTGTGTTGAAATTGTAATACCCAATATGATGAGATCCCCTGGAGAAGGAAATGGCAACCCACTCTAGTATTCTTGCCTGGAGAGTTCCATGGACAGAGGAGCCCGGTGGGCTGCACTTTATGGGGTCACAAAGAGTCTGATAAAACTGAGTGACTAATATGCAATGTGATGGTATTAAAATGTGGGGCCCTTGAGAAGAGATTAGGTCATAAGGGTGGAACCCTCATGAAGGGGATGAATGCCCTTGGAAAGGAGGCTCCAGAGAGACTTCTCATCCCTTCCACCAGGTGAAGACACAGTGAGGAAATGGCCAGCTCTGAACCAGGAAGCAGGCTCTCACCAGGCATTGAATCTGCCAGCACCTTGATTTTGGACTTTTCAAGCCTCTAAAACCGTGAGAAATAAATTTATATTGTTTTTAAGCCACTCAGTCTGTGATATTTTGGTACAGCCACCTGAAGACTAAGAACATCAGCAACATGCCCCCTCTTTCTAATTCAAACTTCAATTCTTAAACACAAAGTGATGGGAAACCATGAGCCATTGGGATTTGTTTTTTTCTAGTCTCTTAGTCTCTTTTAATGAACAGTGCAAAGAAATAGAAGAAAATAATAGAATAGGAAAAACTAGAGATCTGTTCAAGAAAATTGGCGCTACCAAGGGAATATTTCATGCGAGGATGAGCCCAACAAAGGACAGAAACTGTAAGGACCTAACAGAGGTAGAAAAGATTAAGAAAACATTGATAGAATACACAGAAGAACTAAATAGAAAAGGCCTTAATGACCTGAATGACCGTGATGATGTGGTCGCTCACCCTGAGCCTGGCATCCCGGAATGTGAAGTCAAGTGGACCTTAGGAAGCATTATTACAAACAAAGTTAGTAGAGGTGATAGAATTCCAGCTGAGTTCTTTAAAAGATACTGTTAAAGTGTTGCACTCAATATGCCGCAAATTTGGAAAACTCAGTAGTGACCACAGGACTGGAAAAGGTCAGTTTTCATTCCAGTTCCAAAGAAGGGCAATGCCAAAGAATGTTCAAATTACAATTGGGCTCATTTCACATGCTTGTAAGGTTATGCTCAAAATCTTTCAAGCTAGGCTTCAGCAATACATGTGTGAACTGAAAGCTACCAGCTTGAGTTTAGAACAGGCAGAAGAACTGGCGATCAAATTGCCAAAATTCATTGAATCATAGAGAAAGCAAGGGAATTACAGAAAAAAACCATCTACTTCTGCTTCACTGATTACTCTAAAGGCATTGACTCGTGGATAAACTGGAAAATTCTTAAAGAGATGGGAATACCAGACCACCTTACTAGTCTCCTGAGAAACCTGTATGTGGGGCAAGAAGCAACAGAACTTTACATGGAACAACTGATTTATTCAAAATTGAGAAAGGAGTACGACAAGGCCATATTATTGTCATCCTGTTAACTTATGTGCAGAGTACATGATTTAAATGCTGGGCCGGATGAATCACAAGCTGGAATTAAGATTGCTGCAAGAAATATCAACTTCAGATGTGCAGATGCCACCACCCTAATGGCAGAAAGTTTAGTGAGAAATAAATTTATATTGTTTTAAGCCACTCAGTTTGTGATATTTTGGTACAGCCACCTGAAACTAAACATAAAATTTCTAATTCAAACTTCAATTCTTAAACACAAAGTGATGGGAAACCATGAGCCATTGGGATTTGTTTTTTTCTAGTCTCTTAGTCTCTTTTAATGAACAGTGCAAAGAAATAGAAGAAAATAATAGAATAGGAAAAACTAGAGATCTGTTCAAGAAAATTGGCGCTACCAAGGGAATATTTCATGCGAGGATGAGCCCAACAAAGGACAGAAACTGTAAGGACCTAACAGAGGTAGAAAAGATTAAGAAAACATTGATAGAATACACAGAAGAACTAAATAGAAAAGGCCTTAATGACCTGAATGACCGTGATGATGTGGTCGCTCACCCTGAGCCTGGCATCCCGGAATGTGAAGTCAAGTGGACCTTAGGAAGCATTATTACAAACAAAGTTAGTAGAGGTGATAGAATTCCAGCTGAGTTCTTTAAAAGATACTGTTAAAGTGTTGCACTCAATATGCCGGCAAATTTGGAAAACTCAGTAGTGACCACAGGACTGGAAAAGGTCAGTTTTCATTCCAGTTCCAAAGAAGGGCAATGCCAAAGAATGTTCAAATTACAATTGGGCTCATTTCACATGCTTGTAAGGTTATGCTCAAAATCTTTCAAGCTAGGCTTCAGCAATACATGTGTGAACTGAAAGCTACCAGCTTGAGTTTAGAACAGGCAGAAGAACTGGCGATCAAATTGCCAAAATTCATTGAATCATAGAGAAAGCAAGGGAATTACAGAAAAAAACCATCTACTTCTGCTTCACTGATTACTCTAAAGGCATTGACTCGTGGATAAACTGGAAAATTCTTAAAGAGATGGGAATACCAGACCACCTTACTAGTCTCCTGAGAAACCTGTATGTGGGGCAAGAAGCAACAGAACTTTACATGGAACAACTGATTTATTCAAAATTGAGAAAGGAGTACGACAAGGCCATATTATTGTCATCCTGTTAACTTATGTGCAGAGTACATGATTTAAAATGCTGGGCCGGATGAATCACAAGCTGGAATTAAGATTGCTGCAAGAAATATCAACTTCAGATGTGCAGATGCCACCACCCTAATGGCAGAAAGTGAAGGACAAAAGAGCCTCTTGATGAGTGTGAAAGAGGAGAGTGAAAAAGCTGGCTTAAAACTCAGCATTCAGAAAATTAAGATTATGGCAACTGGTCCCATCACTTCATGTTAAATAAATGGGGAAAAGGTGGAAATGGTGGCAGACTTTATTTTCTTCGGCTCCAAAATCACTGCGGATTGTGACAGCCATGAAATTAAAAGACATTTGCTCCTTGGAAGGAAAACTACGACAAGCCTAGACAGCATATTAAAAAGCAGAGACATCATTTTGCCCACAAAGAGCCAATGTCAAAGCTATGGTTTTTCTAGTAGTCATGTACTGATGTGAGTGTTAGATCATAAAGAAGGGTGAGCACTGAAGAAAAATTTTTTTTCAAATTGAGGTGTTGGACAAGACTCTCCCCCACCCACATCATGCCTCTTTTATTTTTTTGTATATATTATTTTCATCCATCTTTTATTCTTTGGCATGTGTGGACCTCCCATTGCAGTGGCCTCTTTTGTTGCAGAGCATCGGCTCTGGGTGCATGTGCTCCAGAGGCTGGCTTGTAATTGGACCCACTGGTCCAGCTGCTCTGTGGCACGTGGGATCTTCCCGGGCCAGGGATCAGACCGGTGCCCCTTGCACTACAAGGAGGTGTCCTTACCCACTGGACCACCAGGGAAACCCCTGGACAAGACTCTTAAGAGTCTTTTGGACTGCAAGGAGATCAGACTAGTAGATCCTAAAGGAAATCATCCCTGAATATTCATCGGAAGGACTGATGCTGAAAATGAAGCTCCAATACTATGGCTACCTGATATGAAGATCTGACTCACTGGAAAAGACGCTGATGCTGGGAAAGATTGAGGGCAGGAATAGAAGAGGGTGACAGAGGATGAGATAGGTGGGTAGCATCACTGACTCAATGGACATGAATTTGAGCAAACTCAGGAAGATGGTGAAGGACAGGGAAGCCTGGTGTGCTGCAGTCCATGGGGTTGAGAAGAATCGGACATAACATAGTGACTGAATGACAACAACAAGAGTCTCTTAGTTTATGGGATGAAAATCTGCCATGTTTGCAAATCCTTGCCCACGTTGCAAAGAGAGGTAGTAGTCGTGTCTTTTAAAAGTCTGAATGGATACAAAGCAACATCTCAGAGAGATGAATCCACTTGAGGATCCTCTCCTTTGTGTCTGACAAATGCCTGGCAGATACGCTGCCATCACTCCTCTCTAGGGTAGGCATTATTCATTTATCATGGCACACTTTCCTGCTGGACCGGTTGTGACCTCAGAGTCTTTGGCACCTGGAAAATAAATTACTTGTCTAGTTTCAACTATGGTTGATCTTTAATATTTTCATATTAGATAATGATAAAGATCAAAATGTTAGCTGAAACAACAACATAGATCCCCTAGAGTTGGTTCTTTAAAGCGACAGAAACTTTGAGGAAAGCCAGAGGGAATCATTCAACTTTAGAGCTCAAAAGAAATGGGGATGAATGACAGAAGCTCAAAATGGTAAAGTTGATGATCCAAAGACCAGCTGGGTGGGAATCCTGCTTATGGTGAGGGAGGAATCACTCATTGCAGTGACTCCTAACCTTCCCTCCAAGAACAATGAGCAAAGATGAAGAAAATACATAAAATGCCTCTGTGAAGGCACTCAGGCAGCAAAAACTTGAAGGGACAATGCCATCAAGAAAAGGAAACAGAACAGAAATGAAGTGATATTTGGATTGGTTTTCTTCCTCCAAGGCATGTGCAAATATCTGAGCTGTGGCCATGAGGTTGAGAAGCTCAGTAAAGCTTCCTATAGTTTATGGGGCCTCAAGAACAAAATTGTGTTTAGAGACAGTCAATGACCTAGACTTCCCAGGTGGCACTCATGGTAAAGAACCTGCCTGTCAGTGCAGGAGACATAACGGATTCGGGTTTGACCCCTGGGTCAGGAAAAGAAGGAAATGGCAACCCACTCCAGTATTCTTGTCTAGAGAAGCCCATGGACAGAAGAGCCTGGCAGGCTATGGCCCATAGAATCGCAAAGAGTCTGACGTGATTGAAGTGACTTAGCAGCAATGATGTAGGGTCCTGACAATCACTCAGGCTTTGGGATGGGATCCTCTAATTACCATATCATGGGAAGTAAGAGACTGTTTAGAAAGTCAGAAGCCCAACTTCAAATCACTTCAGTTTATGATAGAGTAAGGCAATCTGCTCCAATTTAAGTGCCTGTTAAATTGCTAATATTTGACATTATCAACATTTAACGTCTAATGAGCAAAACGACAGTATTTTTGTTTTGTTTTATACTTTTTGTTGGCCTGATGTGTTTCAGTCATTTACGTTTCTTCTTCTATCAACTCCCATCCTGTTCCACACCAGTGGTGTACCGGTCTTCTGAGCTGTTTGTCTTATTGCTTTGTATGGTTTCTGTTTGTTTCTGCATGTTAATACTTTGTTGTATTTATTGTGACTATCATCTCTCATTCTGTTCTTGTCTTCTAATTTTATTTATGATTAATTGTTCGTTCCCCTTAACTTTTGAAGATCATCAGTTAACTTGTATGGCAGGCAATTAATTTGTTATAAAGAGATCTCCCTCTCCTTCCTTTGGGTGTTGCTTTAAATTACTCCCAGACGAAACTGGAAGACTTCTGAATCAGTCTTCTAATAATGGACAAGGGAGCAGCCAGATGGTCTGGCTATGACAGCACAGCTCGTCAATACGAGATATTTCGGGGAGATGAATTGTATCAGAGCAAAAAAGGCTCTCTGTGCAAAGGCATGACTGATGGGCTGGCAGCATCTGCAATCAACTCTTGTTATCTTCTGACTCACTGATGAAGGCATAAACGAATTGGGGACTATTTCTTTGGCTTTTAGTTCAGAGAAACATTCTTGATTTTCAGGAAGTTGGTTTCAGCAGGATGCTGGTTTAGCAGAGATAGAGGAGATTATAAGTCTGCTTCCAAGGATTCTGCCTTTGTTAGAGACGGCAATCGGTGAGAAATGTCTTGTGCACTTCGGAAGACCAGACTAAAGACATAACGGATTCGGGTTTGACCCTGGGTCAGGAAAAGAAGGAAATGGCAACCCACTCCAGTATTCTTGTCTAGAAGCCCATGGACAGAAGAGCCTGGCAGGCTATGGCCCATAGAATCGCAAAGAGTCTGACGTGATTGAAGTGACTTAGCAGCAATGATGTAGGGTCCTGACAATCACTCAGGCTTTGGGATGGGATCCTCTAATTACCATATCATGGGAAGTAAGAGACTGTTTAGAAAGTCAGAAGCCCAACTTCAAATCACTTCAGTTTATGATAGAGTAAGGCAATCTGCTCCAATTTAAGTGCCTGTTAAATTGCTAATATTTGACATTATCAACATTTAACGTCTAATGAGCAAAACGACAGTATTTTTGTTTTGTTTTATACTTTTTGTTGGCCTGATGTGTTTCAGTCATTTACGTTTCTTCTTCTATCAACTCCCATCCTGTTCCACACCAGTGGTGTACCGGTCTTCTGAGCTGTTTGTCTTATTGCTTTGTATGGTTTCTGTTTGTTTCTGCATGTTAATACTTTGTTGTATTTATTGTGACTATCATCTCTCATTCTGTTCTTGTCTTCTAATTTTATTTATGATTAATTGTTCGTTCCCCTTAACTTTTGAAGATCATCAGTTAACTTGTATGGCAGGCAATTAATTTGTTATAAAGAGATCTCCCTCTCCTTCCTTTGGGTGTTGCTTTAAATTACTCCCAGACGAAACTGGAAGACTTCTGAATCAGTCTTCTAATAATGGACAAGGGAGCAGCCAGATGGTCTGGCTATGACAGCACAGCTCGTCAATACGAGATATTTCGGGGAGATGAATTGTATCAGAGCAAAAAAGGCTCTCTGTGCAAAGGCATGACTGATGGGCTGGCAGCATCTGCAATCAACTCTTGTTATCTTCTGACTCACTGATGAAGGCATAAACGAATTGGGGACTATTTCTTTGGCTTTTAGTTCAGAGAAACATTCTTGATTTTCAGGAAGTTGGTTTCAGCAGGATGCTGGTTTAGCAGAGATAGAGGAGATTATAAGTCTGCTTCCAAGGATTCTGCCTTTGTTAGAGACGGCAATCGTGTGAGAAATGTCTTGTGCACTTCGGTAGACCAGACTAAAGTTTTGGCTACCACTGCTTGTGTTCCTTGCTCACAAGGTCTCACAAGGTCTGTGTGAATTTCCCAAGACACGCCCATAGTCTTGCCTGAGGATGGAGTCACGAGTCAGTGCTGGCTGTCACCTTGAGCTGATGGTGCCTGCAAGTATTTCATGAATAGCAGCCACTGCCCCTTACAGCCTTACCCACCTGCCTGTTTGTTCAGAGGCAAATTGTCGGCCAAAAAAGAATGAGCCCCGTGACACTTCCAGTAAGAAAAGGATTAGCTGTGTAAACACAAATCTGCAACAAGACATGATCCTATGAAAAACAAGCTAGGAAGGGAAAGCCACTCAGTCATGTCCGACTCGTTGAAACCCGGTGGAGTACAGGGCTCCTCTGTCCATGGGATTCTCCAGGGGGACTACTGGAGTGGGTTGCCATTAGCCAGATGCCTAACACCACATTTATAGTATTTTAGCTTTTCAGTTCCCAGACGCATCATGTACATGCCATTCACTCTGATGCAACTACACACACTTATGTAGTGTCAATTTATTATGCAGAAGTATAGGCACATGTAGTTATAAGCATTCACATAGAGCTCTGTTCATAGCACACGCCTGCGCAAAACTGCACGCATATACTGGTACATAAACAGCAGGATGCTGGTTTAGCAGAGACAGAGGAGATTACAAGTCAGCTTCCAAGGATTCTGCCTTTGTTAGAGACATGCAAATCTTGGACCCACCCTCACACACAAGTATACACTCAGACACATACACATTTACATGCAGATAACTCCACACATATTTTATGTAATATTCCTTCTCTACTACAAACACACACTTCCCCACATGGAAATCTGGGTAGCATTTGTATTAATAATGAACTTGATCCTAAAAGTTTCCTTCCTGCTGTTTGGCTGCTGAAATCTATGAGGCAAGTAGTGGGAGGGATGCTCAGGCCTGAGTCAGATGACGAGGTGCTTTCATTGGGAGCAGGTAGAGTTAAGGTGTAGGTGGTCCTGAAGTCCTTGGTTCACCCTTGTAGCCATTGCCATTCCAGTGGCCACTGTAAAGCCTCATACATGGAAGGACTTCAGTATTTGTTGAGAAAAATCAAAGAGTTTGTGGTTTTCCCCTTAAACCTCTCTTTATCTATTAAAATTAAAAATAATTCCGTAGAGTAATTTCTTGCCTCTTTCCCCTTGTGCTATAGTTGCTTCAGTAGTGTCTGACACTTTGAGACCCTATGGAGATCACCAGGACCCTGTAGCCCACCAGGCTCCTCTGTCCATGGGATTCTCCAGGCAAGAATACTGGAGTGGGTGGCCATTTCCTCCTCGAAGGGATCTTCTCCAGAGAATCCCCCCATGGATCGAACCTGCATCTCCCGCAGCGTCTGCATTGCAGGCAGATTCCTTACCACTGAGCCACTGGGAAAACCCTTGCCTAGCTTCTAATATACATGCCCAAGGTGATGTGCAGATCTCTTAGACAAAAACCTCCCCAGAGAGTAGAAAACCCACATAACTTCCCAAGTCTTTTGAGAATTTAATCAGAGATGCCAGCACCCTCAGATAGCTTCTAGTCCAAGGCAGTCATTTTACAGGTGAGTGACCTGAGGCCCAGAGATGTTAAGTGATTTGTCTAAAGTCGCCCAGCTAGTTGGCAGGAAAATACGGACAAGAGACTCAACAGCCTGATTCCGGGACTAGTACCATCCTATATGTTTTACTTTGATTGGACTTGAGTGATTTTATTCCAGGGAATGACTCCTTGATAAGAATGTTAAGAAAACAAAGTTTTACATGTAATATGGACCATATTGCAATAGTCTATGAGGAATTACGCTGGTTTGCATAGAGCATTTGTTATCCTCTAATAAATCTTGCCTAAGCTATCCTACTGGTAGTCTTACATGTTTAGTCTTACACGTGACTTTAGATGGGATGAAAGGCATCTCTGTTGTACTATGTCTATAAATCTGAACTCTGACTTTCTTAGCATACAGAATCCTTGAATATTCCATGGCTATCTGCATCTGCTGGGTGGATGCTAAAATAATCTCAGGTTCACCGTGGTTTTTAGCCTTGCCCTACTTAACAGATATGCTATAGTTAGTGCTGGCAAGCATCATTTCATTAGGGCAAGAAAACCACTAAGAGTCTCGTTAACTTTGAAGAGATTAGATTTGTTTTAGAACATTGACCTTTATTTAGCAATGATGGATGGTTTTATCATGTTTCCTGTCACTTCATAAACTGGAGTTCGGCTTTTTCTTACTTTGTTGTATAAGGCATTTGTATTTCTTTAGAGTAGGTTTCTGACTTTTATGTAATTTTTTGAGCTGTGTTAAATTTAGACATTTCAGTGTAGCCCATGGCCAGTAAGTGTACTTGGAAACAGTGGAATGTTCAAGTGAATTGAGTTGCATAACGTTTCCAAACAATGTGTAAGTGTACTGTGTATTTGTCTTTGCATATGTTTTTTTTTAAGTTTTAATACACAGTGTGAGCACAAATGTGGTGGCTACTAACAGCGGTTACTCTCACTTGAACTACCGTGCCTTCTCATTTTAAAAAAAAACAGATGTAAAGACACTGACTTCCCAAGTCTTTTGAGAATTTAATCAGAGATGCCAGCACCCTCAGATAGCTTCTAGTCCAAGGCAGTCATTTTACAGGTGAGTGACCTGAGGCCCAGAGATGTTAAGTGATTTGTCTAAAGTCGCCCAGCTAGTTGGCAGGAAAATACGGACAAGAGACTCAACAGCCTGATTCCGGGACTAGTACCATCCTATATGTTTTACTTTGATTGGACTTGAGTGATTTTATTCCAGGGAATGACTCCTTGATAAGAATGTTAAGAAAACAAAGTTTTACATGTAATATGGACCATATTGCAATAGTCTATGAGGAATTACGCTGGTTTGCATAGAGCATTTGTTATCCTCTAATAAATCTTGCCTAAGCTATCCTACTGGTAGTCTTACATGTTTAGTCTTACACGTGACTTTAGATGGGATGAAAGGCATCTCTGTTGTACTATGTCTATAAATCTGAACTCTGACTTTCTTAGCATACAGAATCCTTGAATATTCCATGGCTATCTGCATCTGCTGGGTGGATGCTAAAATAATCTCAGGTTCACCGTGGTTTTTAGCCTTGCCCTACTTAACAGATATGCTATAGTTAGTGCTGGCAAGCATCATTTCATTAGGGCAAGAAAACCACTAAGAGTCTCGTTAACTTTGAAGAGATTAGATTTGTTTTAGAACATTGACCTTTATTTAGCAATGATGGATGGTTTTATCATGTTTCCTGTCACTTCATAAACTGGAGTTCGGCTTTTTCTTACTTTGTTGTATAAGGCATTTGTATTTCTTTAGAGTAGGTTTCTGACTTTTATGTAATTTTTTGAGCTGTGTTAAATTTAGACATTTCAGTGTAGCCCATGGCCATTAAGTGTACTTGGAAACAGTGGAATGTTCAAGTGAATTGAGTTGCATAACGTTTCCAAACAACGCGTAAGTGTACTGTGTATTTGTCTTTGCATAGTCGTGCTTATTCTATAAATACTATAATAAACTTCCCTGTAAGCATATGAAATTTGAATACACAGTGTGAACGCACAAATGTGGTGGCTACTAACAGCGGTTACTCTCACTTGAACTACCGTGCCTTCTCAATGTTAAAAAAGATAATTTAAAATACAGCATGATAAAGTGACTACTGACAGTGGTTGTTAGGTTGATGAAATCATGGAAAACTTTTCTCACTTTTCGAAATGTTCTAAATTTTCTCTATTTTCTGAATGTTTTTTATTTTAATACTAAAGAGAACACATTTATTATTTTAAAAGAGAGGCAAATGAAAAGACAATAAAACACAATGCTGTGAAACACGTTTGTAAAAGGACCCCAGGTTGAAGTCACGGTGTGGAGATGTGTGAATGTTATGGTTCTTCTTTTTTGTTGCCATTATGCTTTCCCCGAAAGGCCACCAATGGATGTGCCACTTCCTTTACTGCTCTTCATAGTCTTAAAGTTTTATCTTTTATTTTTTTCTTGTATATAATAGCTTTCTCTCTCCTTCTCCCTTTGTTTTTTTTTTTTTTTTTTTGCTTTTTTGAAGTTTTTTTTTTAATTTTTATTTTACTTTTTACTTTTACAGAGTTTTGTTGTTTACAGATATATATGATTCCAGATTAGTCATATGCATATCTCCCCCATCCCACCCCTCCAGGCCATCGCACAGCGCCCCTGCAGGATCCCCTTTACTCATAGCACAATGACAATAGCTAATTTTTTCATATATGACAGTATAGGTTTTCATGCTACTTCCTTTATGCCTCCCACCCACTGTTCATTCCTTCTCCCTTTCTTAACACATGTCTTCTTGCTTTGCTTCTTATGGTGGCTTTGTGTTATTCCTTATAAGATGATATCTATTGATTATAAGTTCTGAGATAATGAGCCTTATACTAAGCTATGTTTTAATTATGATATTAACATATATGAGGTAATTTAACATTATGATACATCATTTTTAAAAAATTCAAAAAATATAAAACATAGCCAATATTTTATAATAACTAAATGGAAAGTGAACTTTTAAAAATTGTAAAAAAAAAATTAAAAATTAAAACATAGATTTAATTTAAATATTAATTTGGGGTTGAAAAGAGTCAAATAAAATTTAAAAATATAATAAAAAATAGTTCATTCATTCAAAAATATTGTTATCTATTGCAAATAAATAAATAACAAGATGGATGTCGGTGTTAATAGCAAGTCTGGGACTCTAATATCCAGCAGGAAAGACTTGCATTTGGATTTTACGAAACGCGACTGTCCTGCTATAGAAAACTCATAGTCCTGCTGTAGTGACTTATCTCATTTCTTATCCCCTGATAGAGTGAAACAGCTTCTGTAAGTAGTGTTTATGCCATGGATCAGTGAATTTGTAGGTTACTTTTGCTAGTTAAGTATGTCTATTAAATATCCTTATTCATGCAGAAAATTCTTTTTTACACTTTGTCCAGGAAAAATGAAACCAAGTATCCTTTGAGAATACAGGTGTAAAGACTCATCCATAGGAACAGAATTAAATCTATGTCAAACTTTATACATGTGTGTTGTCTGTGTGACGCACATATCTGCATCAGTAACTAGCTTTCATGGATCTTCTATGAGGGGATAGGAGACTCAACTTTAGGTATCGAGGATACAACTGACAGTGTTGCAGAGAACCTTTATTGCTATTGTTTGTGAACGTTTCTATTCTCATAGTGTGCTCTCATGGTTGATCTAATGATAACTTTAATTTTCAGGTTCAGAAATAGAAATTATTTAAGCCTTGTGAAAATGTAACCCTTATACTCTACTTGGCTACTTACTTCATGAATTCTACTTGCTAGTTTATGATGGGAACCAATTTTAGAGACCAGAGTTGTTATTTTTTATTTCATATCTTCTTCTAGAGAATTCTTTACATTTTAATTACTTCTATTTATTTCTTTCTAAATATTGGATTTAACTATTGGTGAGAGATGGAGCTAAGAAAATTTTCCTGAAATATCTCTCTTCTAATGATATATCTTAGTCTTATTGAAAAGCAGCCTCGGTTTTGCAACAAACACATAATACTTTTATTATTTCAAAAAAGAGGGTATTTTAAAAATATGTATCTATACCACACAAAAAGTGCAAGGTTTACTTTTTTTTGCATTCTAGTTAAGCAATCCTCTTCTTCAAGTGTGCTAAAAAGTGCCCCTCCTGGATCAAGGTGGGTTGGGGAGAGGGAATAAGCAAATGTCAGAACAGTGGGCCTCTTCTGGTCTTGTTAGAGAAAATCCTTGAGGCAGTTAGAGGGACTGGATAGAGGAAGGAAAATAAGCTGGCACCTTCTACACTCCCTCTGTTAATCCTTAGAGTATTTCTGAGAGGGCACATGACAGAAAAGCCTGTGGAAACACGGTCTTGTGGGGGGGATGTAACTGAAATGTAATATATCTGCAGCAGTGACAGCCACCCAGAGGAAATCTGCGTTCTGCTCTCTCGTTAGACGTGGGTCATCACGTTCTCTCTTCCTCCTTCCCTCTTTTTTCTCACTGAGCGCTCTCTCTCTCTCTGTCTGTCTCTTTTACACACACACAAATCAAGATTTCCAAAGTGTTCACTCCATGTACCTTCTCTTCTATTCATAGACTAAAAATTCATCCAAGGGAATACAACCACAATCTCTGTTTGCTAGTACTGAAACACAGGAGTAACAAAAGCAAAAATAAATACGTGAAAAATTTTAAAAACAAAATCACTACTGGGCCATGTGGGACGAGAAGTGACTTTTTAATAAATACAGAAATTATGGCTATTTAATTGAGAAAATGCCAATTACTCCCGTGTTTCTGGAAAGCAGACTTGGCCTCGCTAGAAACAGTTTACATGACCTTGATAAAGAACAGAAATTCCTTATTCTTTCAGGTTTTATGAGTTATTGTTATAATTAGCAAGGCCAAAGGACTATAAAAAAACATTCTTTGAAAATTAAAATAATTCTTCCAAAGCCTATATTAAGCCTTGCAAATTTTAGGCAAGTTATCATATCTGAAATTCTGCCCAAGATGTACACTGTAATGAGTAATCTGTTGCTATGAAAGCTTTCAGATGAAAACAAATGAAATTTGGGTATTAGAATATTTGCTTTACTGGACTTTGGCGCCTCCTGCCTGTTCCTTTTGCTAAACACTGAGACTGAGATTTTACTATGATTATCTAAGCCATTCTTGGAAGTTCAGCCACTGTAAATAATGTGGAAGGAGACTCCCCTGAATTTGCATATTTGGCTCAGAATTAAATGAACAATGAAATCTCTAGATTTCCAATTATTGTTGAATTTGGCTGGATAGCCTATGGTTACAAGGTCTTAAGTCTTTAAAAATACATGGCTTCTCAAATAGTGACTTGCTTTTTTTCCTGACTAGCATTTTGTTATGACCCTTGCTGTCTACTTCAAACAAATGTTATGCAGTTTATAACACTTATAGCAGATGGTTGCCACCACGAAGCACTGTGTGTGCCTTAGCAGACAGTTACATGACAGACACTGAAATGTAATATATCTGCATCCCAGAGGAAATCTGCGTTCTGCTCTCTCGTTAGACGTGGGTCATCACGTTCTCTCTTCCTCCTTCCCTCTTTTTTCTCACTGAGCGCTCTCTCTCTCTCTGTCTGTCTCTTTTACACACACACAAATCAAGATTTCCAAAGTGTTCACTCCATGTACCTTCTCTTCTATTCATAGACTAAAAATTCATCCAAGGGAATACAACCACAATCTCTGTTTGCTAGTACTGAAACACAGGAGTAACAAAAGCAAAAATAAATACGTGAAAAATTTTAAAAACAAAATCACTACTGGGCCATGTGGGACGAGAAGTGACTTTTTAATAAATACAGAAATTATGGCTATTTAATTGAGAAAATGCCAATTACTCCCGTGTTTCTGGAAAGCAGACTTGGCCTCGCTAGAAACAGTTTACATGACCTTGATAAAGAACAGAAATTCCTTATTCTTTCAGGTTTTATGAGTTATTGTTATAATTAGCAAGGCCAAAGGACTATAAAAAAACATTCTTTGAAAATTAAAATAATTCTTCCAAAGCCTATATTAAGCCTTGCAAATTTTAGGCAAGTTATCATATCTGAAATTCTGCCCAAGATGTACACTGTAATGAGTAATCTGTTGCTATGAAAGCTTTCAGATGAAAACAAATGAAATTTGGGTATTAGAATATTTGCTTTACTGGACTTTGGCGCCTCTCCTGCCTGTTCCTTTTGCTAAACACTGAGACTGAGATTTTACTATGATTATCTAAGCCATTCTTGGAAGTTCAGCCACTGTAAATAATGTGGAAGGAGACTCCCCTGAATTTGCATATTTGGCTCAGAATTAAATGAACAATGAAATCTCTAGATTTCCAATTATTGTTGAATTTGGCTGGATAGCCTATGGTTACAAGGTCTTAAGTCTTTAAAAATACATGGCTTCTCAAATAGTGACTTGCTTTTTTTCCTGACTAGCATTTTGTTATGACCCTTGCTGTCTACTTCAAACAAATGTTATGCAGTTTATAACACTTATAGCAGATGGTTGCCACCACCAAGCACTGTGTGTGCCTTAGCAGACAGTTACATGCGACACTGAAGAATGATTTCTTCAATGACTAGTAGAGAATCTTGCATTTATCCATTTTTTTCTAGTTTTTTTAAAAAATTTTTTTGGTGGGGCCACTTTTATTGGTCGTTCTTCTATTTACTTTCTTTTTTTTAAAAAGATTTATTTATTTATTTATTTAGGTGGGGGAGGGGTGGAGAGGGAGGGGAGCAGGCGGGCCACTTCTATTGGTCTTTCATTTGTCCATTTGCATCCGTCTTTGTTCTTTGGCCCGTGTGGGCCTCCCTTCGCGGTGGCCTCTGTTGTCTCAGAGCACCGGCTCTGGGCACATGCGCTCCAGAGCTCTGGCTCAGTAATTGGACACATCGGTCCAGCCGCTCCACGGCACATGGGATCTTCCCAGGCCAGGGATCGAACTGGCGACCCTTGCAGTGCAAGGCTGACTCTTTACCCACTAGACCACCAGGGAAGCCCTTCTAATTTTAATATAAGATTAAGTTAGATCTTTTTTCCCCTCCCTCCCATTCTCTCTCTGTTCCTCCCACCTCCCTCTCTTCTTTTCCAAGTTCTTCTGTTGGAGTTTGTCTTTATTATAGATAAAGTAATTCATACTGTCAGTATTATTAGCGGTTCTTGTCACACAATGATAATATAATACTCGTGTAGACAACTTCAGGTGTTTCTAGCTTTTGCATCTCCTGAATCCTCAGCTATTTTTCAAGTCATTTTGAATAGGGGCCCATTTGTTCTTTGCTTTGTATTTCTGACTGTACAGAATTCATTAAAGCAGAAAATGTGTTAGCTTGTAAGCCTCATCACTCATAAGGAGACCCTGTGTAGATTTTTGTTTTGGAAAAATAATAGCTTTTACTAAGCCATAGTTGAGATGAGGGCTGAGTGTAATTTCCTGCTGCAAAGGAGAGGGTTAGAAAGAAGGAGCTAAAGCTTTGAGAACATATATAGGGCAGAGATAGCAGAAGGTGTCGGGGAGCCCGCTGGAGAGAGTGGTAAACAACCGGGAGGCCACTAAAGAGTTGGCCAAGCCAGGTGAGCATGCTCTCTTGAGTTCTTTAGCTCAGAGGCAGGGGACCAGAGCACAGCCTCTCAGCCTGAGGACCCTCAATGGCTCCATCCCCTAGTTCCCGTTCCCACTTCCAACCCTTTCCTTATAGGAAGCTGCCTCCCACACAAGCAGATTGCAAGGTAACAGGATGAACTGTATAGAAGGAATAGCTGCAATAGGTGAGCAGTCTACTGGTGTGCTTGTTCTCCACTTTTTAGGGCCTCTTTTGGCCATCTTTGTGTCTAGTGCTCTCTACAGCCTTAGTATCTAACCTAATTGCTATTCTAATGTCATTTAATCCATTGGTTGAATTTATTGACCTACTGTTGGGTTACCTATTTTTACCCAACAGTTTGTGGCCTAATATTTGTGTTCTGAATATATTTCTGACCACAGTGCATTCGTCTACTGTAATCCCAAGTGCAAATAAGAGATATTTTTTTTGATATACACCTAAATATTTTGCATGAGGGAAAAGCCAAACACAGGTAAGGGAAATATATGTATAATATATGTTTAGATGCATATGTATAAATTATACATATATGTGCATAGACACATATATGTATATATGCACACATATACCTATGCATGTATGCACATTTGAATATGTTATTATATGTATATAATGTTTACATGGAACCTGATCATCCACTAACTTACTATGAACTGTACTAAACAGATAAAGCATTTCATTTTCAGTATTTATGTAGTGGAAGTCTTTAAACACCAAATCTTAATGTTGATTAAGAAATTGAATTAAGTACCTTCTTAATGGAAAATTAATATAAATTTACAACTCCATATGTTTTGTTGCCACTTGGGAAAATTATACTATCAACCAGTGTTAAAAAGAAAAGCTCCGAAATCAGTTATAAATTAAGAACAAATAACAAAGGCTGAAGGTACCTTGCATAACATTTAAAAATATCTTGATTCTAATTTTCCTCCATTATACATCCCTAGCCCTTAATGCCTCCTTCAGGAGATAATCCATTACCACAACGATTAAAGTCAGGAAGAACAGCCTCAAAGGCAGAGGAGGCTTAGTCTACCCCGAGTGGTAGAAAGAAGGAGCTAAAGCTTTGAGAACATATATAGGGCAGAGATAGCAGAAGGTGTCGGGAGCCCGCTGGAGAGAGTGGTAAACAACCGGGAGGCCACTAAAGAGTTGGCCAAGCCAGGTGAGCATGCTCTCTTGAGTTCTTTAGCTCAGAGGCAGGGGACCAGAGCACAGCCTCTCAGCCTGAGGACCCTCAATGGCTCCATCCCCTAGTTCCCGTTCCCACTTCCAACCCTTTCCTTATAGGAAGCTGCCTCCCACACAAGCAGATTGCAAGGTAACAGGATGAACTGTATAGAAGGAATAGCTGCAATAGGTGAGCAGTCTACTGGTGTGCTTGTTCTCCACTTTTTAGGGCCTCTTTTGGCCATCTTTGTGTCTAGTGCTCTCTACAGCCTTAGTATCTAACCTAATTGCTATTCTAATGTCATTTAATCCATTGGTTGAATTTATTGACCTACTGTTGGGTTACCTATTTTTACCCAACAGTTTGTGGCCTAATATTTGTGTTCTGAATATATTTCTGACCACAGTGCATTCGTCACTGTAATCCCAAGTGCAAATAAGAGATATTTTTTTTGATATACACCTAAATATTTTGCATGAGGGAAAAGCCAAACACAGGTAAGGGAAATATATGTATAATATATGTTTAGATGCATATGTATAAATTATACATATATGTGCATAGACACATATATGTATATATGCACACATATACCTATGCATGTATGCACATTTGAATATGTTATTATATGTATATAATGTTTACATGGAACCTGATCATCCACTAACTTACTATGAACTGTACTAAACAGATAAAGCATTTCATTTTCAGTATTTATGTAGTGGAAGTCTTTAAACACCAAATCTTAATGTTGATTAAGAAATTGAATTAAGTACCTTCTTAATGGAAAATTAATATAAATTTACAACTCCATATGTTTTGTTGCCACTTGGGAAAATTATACTATCAACCAGTGTTAAAAAGAAAAGCTCCGAAATCAGTTATAAATTAAGAACAAATAACAAAGGCTGAAGGTACCTTGCATAACATTTAAAAATATCTTGATTCTAATTTTCCTCCATTATACATCCCTAGCCCTTAATGCCTCCTTCAGGAGATAATCCATTACCACAACGATTAAAGTCAGGAAGAACAGCCTCCAAAGGCAGAGGAGGCTTAGTCTACTCCTTCCAGAGTGGTGTCGGGCACTTTGGGCAGCAGGGGTCCAATTGAGGACTCTCCTGGAAGCCCCTCGGTGGCTGCTGCTGCTGCCAGTGGTTGCCAACTGGGCTCACATCTGGACTCCCCATCTGGCACATGCTCTCCTGTTGAGGGTGGTGGGGCGGCACCCTTGGCCTCCCTCTCCCAGAGAAAGGCCTCAGCTGGGGGTCCCAGGGCGTGGCCGGAAGCTGCAGCCTCTGGTTTCTTGGGCTGCTCATTGGCCTTCACCACCAGTAGAGTGGCCTCAGCTGGGGCCTTGGGAGCCTGACTGGAAGTTGCTGCCTCAGGCTTCTTTGGCTGCTCATTGGCCTTCACCACCAGTAGAGAGGCCTCAGCTGGGGCCTTGGGAGCCTGACCAGAAGCTGCTGCCTCAGGCTTCTTTGGCTGCTCATTGACCTTCATCACCAGTAGAGAGGCCTCAGCTGGGGCCTTGGGAGCCTGACCGGAAGCTGCTGCCTCAGGCTTCTTCGGCTGCTCATTGGCCTTCACCACCAGTAGAGAGGCCTCAGCTGGGGCCTTGGGAGCCTGACCGGAAGCTGCTGCCTCAGGCTTCTTCGGCTGCTCATTGGCCTTCACCACCAGTAGAGAGGCCTCAGCCGGGGCCTTTGGAGCCTGACTGGAAGCTGCTGATTTCTGATTCTGCTGATCGGCCTGTGCTGCACTATGGAGACCACCGCCTTGGGCCTCTTTTCCTGCCTCTGCTCTGAAGGTAGGTTCTGTCTCACTGACTCCCTCGTCATCAGCCTGAGGACTTGGGGAAGACAAGGGGATTTCTGAATGGCATGCAGGGCTCAGAGGAGCTTGTTCCGGCCCCTCGAGGGCTGTGTCACAGCACCCTGGAAGACTACCAGCTTCTGGTTGGATTCCTTTGGACGCGTCGAGGGTTGACTGTGGACAGTGCATGATCATGAAGGCTGCGGCGAGATTTTGCACAGCCTTGTGAACACTGTTGGCCTCCTCCGCCTCAGTTTCTTCATTTACAGAGGTATTTGACTCTGGCTCGTCGTCAGAGATGTGCTGACCTTGGTCATCCTTTTCAGGCATTTTTGCTTCTCTAATTTTTTTATAGAGTTCGTTTCTCTCTTCTTGTAAAGCTCGACAGAGGTTCTCTAGCCTTCCAATTTTCATCACGAAGCACTCATATTCTTTAGCTCTCAATGCTTTCTGTGATTTAAAGACACACACACTTACTAATAAAACTGTGAGAAGTAAAACTGCCAGGATGCTCTCTGGAGACCAGCAGAACCATTTGTTCAGAAATTCGTCTGTTAGGCTCTGCCAACAGGGTGATGGTTGGACAGATACTAGATCAGGGACATCAGTTCTGTTTTTGCATCCTGTTGGAGACTTTGGAGAATTTTAATGTATGTTTTTTTTTTTTTCCCTTTCTTAAGGAAAGAAAGCTAGTACAGCTTCTCTCTGCTTTAGTCTAGAGCTTCTAAAATCTTAAAATAGATGCATTTTCTGCTTCTGAGACCTAGAAGGCATAAGTAGAAGCTTGTGGCAAAAAAGGCTAAGATGAACTGGGATTTGTTGCTTATCTGTTCTATAGATAAACTGCGATATTCTAATCCAGCAACTGTTTGATTTATGTTTATGAATAATAAGCACATCTCTTTGGAACTGGCTGCAATTTGGGTTGAATTGTTAGAACAGTAATCATATCCAAAGAAACTAAGCGCATTCATTCATGCTGCTACTCGAACTATTCAGTTCTTTTCTTTAGAAATGTTGATGTGTTTGTGTATGGAATCATCTTACTCTTTCACCGCTGACCATGAGCTACTCCGTATGGTTAAGACTTTTTCCCCCCCATTTGTTTAGATAGAGAGGCTTAAGTCCTGCCTCTCAGGTCAAGGGTTATGTTTCTTTGCCTTTAGGGTCTCAAAACCTCCAGAGCCTGATGTAGTATCAGTATTTAAATGCCTGTTGGAGGAGTTAAACAATATATATCTGTATCTGTCTGTAATTATCACATACCCTGGATGCTTGTTCTGGTGTCTTTTCTCAGTATGTTTGAATCTACTAAATAATTTATTCTGCATCTGTTAATGTATCCGGCACCAGGGGAATTCAAGGACAGGTAAAACACTCACTTGCCTTTAAGGAGTTCACAGTCTAGCTGTTGTGGTTCTGCTCTGGGCACAGCTTTGGAATCAACAAGTAGGTATGTGACTTAGGGTCACGATGGTCTTTATGAGTCTGGACCTGAGTCTAAATTACTTTTGCTCTAATTATTTTTATTACAGTATCATATACCACACCCTAGAAAAATTCAGCTCTTTAAAGGTAATCATTTTACCTTTAGTAAAATGCTACTAGGCCTTAATTATTTTCTGAGTATATATATATTGACTAGACAAGGAAAATTGTCTGTTAGGCTCTGCCAACAGGGTGATGGTTGGACAGATACTAGATCAGGGACATCAGTTCTGTTTTTGCATCCTGTTGGAGACTTTGGAGAATTTTAATGTATGTTTTTTTTTTTTTCCCTTTCTTAAGGAAAGAAAGCTAGTACAGCTTCTCTCTGCTTTAGTCTAGAGCTTCTAAAATCTTAAAATAGATGCATTTTCTGCTTCTGAGACCTAGAAGGCATAAGTAGAAGCTTGTGGCAAAAAAGGCTAAGATGAACTGGGATTTGTTGCTTATCTGTTCTATAGATAAACTGCGATATTCTAATCCAGCAACTGTTTGATTTATGTTTATGAATAATAAGCACATCTCTTTGGAACTGGCTGCAATTTGGGTTGAATTGTTAGAACAGTAATCATATCCAAAGAAACTAAGCGCATTCATTCATGCTGCTACTCGAACTATTCAGTTCTTTTCTTTAGAAATGTTGATGTGTTTGTGTATGGAATCATCTTACTCTTTCACCGCTGACCATGAGCTACTCCGTATGGTTAAGACTTTTTCCCCCCCATTTGTTTAGATAGAGAGGCTTAAGTCCTGCCTCTCAGGTCAAGGGTTATGTTTCTTTGCCTTTAGGGTCTCAAAACCTCCAGAGCCTGATGTAGTATCAGTATTTAAATGCCTGTTGGAGGAGTTAAACAATATATATCTGTATCTGTCTGTAATTATCACATACCCTGGATGCTTGTTCTGGTGTCTTTTCTCAGTATGTTTGAATCTACTAAATAATTTATTCTGCATCTGTTAATGTATCCGGCACCAGGGGAATTCAAGGACAGGTAAAACACTCACTTGCCTTTAAGGAGTTCACAGTCTAGCTGTTGTGGTTCTGCTCTGGGCACAGCTTTGGAATCAACAAGTAGGTATGTGACTTAGGGTCACGATGGTCTTTATGAGTCTGGACCTGAGTCTAAATTACTTTTGCTCTAATTATTTTTTATTACAGTATCATATACCACACCCTAGAAAAAATTCAGCTCTTTAAAGGTAATCATTTTACCTTTAGTAAAATGCTACTAGGCCTTAATTATTTTCTGAGTATATATATATTGACTAGACAAGGGAAAATGAGCAAAGGGAAAAGCTTCCTCACCTCTTCAATCATGTCCAACAGAGCTCTGTTACAGTTGTCAAACCGAGCTTTCCACATGGCTGTGTCCTTTTCCAGCTTCTTCATTTTCTTAGTGGTCTAAAGAAATTAGAATGTTTAATGTTAACTCTGAACAGTTACTATATCAGAGAAACTATCAGTTCTCCATGTGACATCAAGAAGAAGTCCTTTCATTGCCAGATGCTGAGGCAAGGAAAAATTCAATGTCAAGGAATGAAGATTGAGTAGAAAATGGTTTTATTTCTAAATCATCTAGGTCAATGGTGAATAAACTTACTTCCACCAGAGGCAGTTCAGGAGAAGGAAAACTACTGAGGTCCTTCCTTTTTCATCATTGCTTTTTCTTTTGTTTAAAAATGAAAATAACTATTGAATTCCAAGAATAAGCTTAAAATGTAGATTGTGTACTGTATTGAATGGAAGACTCTTAGTGAGAAAATTGGCCTGGTTTTTTAGCTATTAAAATGTTGATAATATCTGGGCACATCTGAGAAGTAGCCACACAAAAGCAACTTTCTATTTTCACAGACTTTGCATTTGTAGAGTACAGGAGGACTCACAGAACATGATTACATGCATTACTCATTTCATCCTGGAGACAGTCCACCAAAGAACATTCTGTTTTCACCTCTCCTTTATAAGTGGGGAAACCCAGGTTCAGAGAGGTGGAGTAATATGCAGGGGAGTCAGCAGAGGAACAGGGCTGGAGTCATTTCATTCAATGCCACGTGTGCATAGTGCCTGCTGGTGGCCAAGCTGGAGCTGGGTTTAGGTGTATAGACATGAATAAAATGCTTATAAAAATCTGAAACCACTTACATCCTGGATTATAAAATATTATCTCTCCTTGGATGAAATTAGGACAGGGCTTGTAGTCAGGTGGAGTTACCCTGAATGAACCACACATAGGCATTGGTTGCTTTGTGCCCAGCTGCCTAAGGTTGGGTCTGGATCTGCTTGGAGACCAGAGGCTGGGCCCTAGGCTGTTGGCTTCTGGGCTCTGTAGAGAAGCTATATGAGCCTCTTTTTACTTTTGTCATTTCTTAACTGAGTTGGTAGTTTAAGAGTCATCAACTCCTCTAGGAATTTTATTTATTTATTTATTTTTTAATTCTTTATTTTAAAGATTTTACAGAGTTTTGTTGTTCACCAACATGTATGTTTCCTCCTTTAGGAATTTAATCAAATCTATGGGACCACACCTAAAGAACTCATGCATATAATTTTTTTTTTTTGCTAATTTTACTAAAAGTCTATAAATGAACTCCAGAAAAAACCTTTGCTCTAATATTTAATCCAATATTAAAACTATATAATTTTGAAACAAAATCCATTTTTATACTCTAGCATTTATTCCAAATTAAAACTCTGTAATTAAAAAAAAAATTTTTAATGGGTGGATCCATCTTGGAGTGGAAAAGCTGTAACTGTTAACAAATATTGACCTATTAAATTTGCTTGTGAATTCTGAAATTTGTCATTTTTATGAAATATTTTTTTAAAAGAATCTCTTTCTACCTTTAAAAGAGGTTAATGCTAATGCCTGTTCAGAAACACAGTTCTAATGCTGATTTTGTTTTGGAAAAAGAAAAAAAAAACACTGAATTAAGCAAAATGTAAACATTATGTCCAGTAGTAGTATTAGCACTTTATATTTGTAAAAGTGGACTTCCCTGGTGGCTCAGCAGTAAAGAATCTGCCTGCAAAGGCAGGAGACATGGAATTGATCCCAGGGTCAGGAAGTTCCCCTGGAGGAGGAAATGACAACCCACTCCAGTATTCTTGCCTGCACAATCCCATGTAGAGAGGAGCCTGACAGGCTACAGTCCAAGGGGTTGTGAAAGAGTAGGCCATGACTTAGCGATTAAAACAATGATAAACAATACAGTTTGTAGAAGACTTTTAAAAAGTTGAAAACCCTTAAAAATACATTAACTTAATTTGAACCTCACAATCTTGTGAGGTAGGCAAGGAAATAGCATCTTCTTAAGGGGGGAGTTAAGTGAATTGTTAACTGCCACTTGATGAGTAAAAACACGCCCAGAAATTGAATTCAGACTTCTCATTCAGGATTCTCTCATTTATATCATATTATGCATACTCTTTTCTGAGAAGGAGTCTATGAAATGGTATTTTCTATTCTAACATTCTGCTCTTGCACATTTGTATGAAGGTTGTTTTTTTTAATCTTTAGAAAATTAGATATTTTTTCAGTATAAAGAACATAATATTAAATTGCTAGCTCTCTTCTTTTTAAACCTCTCTATGAACTAGAAAAATAAAATATTCTTCCTCAGAGTGAAAATGTATCCTAGTTTGTTTGGACTCTTCCTAAAATTAATCCACCAGATATTCAGCCAATAAAAAAATACAGCCCCAGTCTCATTTGAATGTATAAATGTTTCATTAGTTTATGAAGTGCACTGAAATATCTTAGCAAGAGAAAAATGAACCCAAAGGAGAATTGCCTGTCAAAATAGAAAGTGTCAATATTTCATGGGAGATAAGCAATACTCACTTTATCCATTTCTTGTTTGAAAGTGGCAAACACCTCATTGCTTTTTGTCAGTGTGCTCTGAAACTCTTCAAATCTTCCAGAGTAGAGAGTAAGCTGTAAACAGGAGGAGTAGATCTGTTTTAGGGCTGCTTTCAGAATGCTTCCAAAACAAAATGACATGTCATTGTTTGTTATTTGAGAAGAAAAATGGTTTAAGAGAATTCTTAATACAATGTTAGTGGTATGTTCAGTTCTTTTACTATGAGAATTAGTCTAGGTGAGTGAGTATAACTGAAGCACTTCTTTAAAGAAAAATGAAATAATAAGATACGTCATCACCATTTCATTAGATTATAACTTTTACCAACAAACATTTATTGAGCACTGACTGGAGAGAAATATGGACTCTTTAATCCGTAGCTCCTGTTTTGGAGGCACCTGTGCTCTTGATATGAAGATAATCCCAATGAAATTATTATAGGACAATACAGTTTGTAAGAAGACTTTTAAAGTTACATTAACTTAATTTGAACCTCACAATCTTGTGAGGTAGGCAAGGAAATAGCATCTTCTTAAGGGGGGAGTTAAGTGAATTGTTAACTGCCACTTGATGAGTAAAAACACGCCCAGAAATTGAATTCAGACTTCTCATTCAGGATTCTCTCATTTATATCATATTATGCATACTCTTTTCTGAGAAGGAGTCTATGAAATGGTATTTTCTATTCTAACATTCTGCTCTTGCACATTTGTATGAAGGTTGTTTTTTTTAATCTTTAGAAAATTAGATATTTTTCAGTATAAAGAACATAATATTAAATTGCTAGCTCTCTTCTTTTTAAACCTCTCTATGAACTAGAAAAATAAAATATTCTTCCTCAGAGTGAAAATGTATCCTAGTTTGTTTGGACTCTTCCTAAAATTAATCCACCAGATATTCAGCCAATAAAAAAATACAGCCCCAGTCTCATTTGAATGTATAAATGTTTCATTAGTTTATGAAGTGCACTGAAATATCTTAGCAAGAGAAAATGAACCCAAAGGAGAATTGCCTGTCAAAATAGAAAGTGTCAATATTTCATGGGAGATAAGCAATACTCACTTTATCCATTTCTTGTTTGAAAGTGGCAAACACCTCATTGCTTTTTGTCAGTGTGCTCTGAAACTCTTCAAATCTTCCAGAGTAGAGAGTAAGCTGTAAACAGGAGGAGTAGATCTGTTTTAGGGCTGCTTTCAGAATGCTTCCAAAACAAAATGACATGTCATTGTTTGTTATTTGAGAAGAAAAATGGTTTAAGAGAATTCTTAATACAATGTTAGTGGTATGTTCAGTTCTTTTTACTATGAGAATTAGTCTAGGTGAGTGAGTATAACTGAAGCACTTCTTTAAAGAAAAAATGAAATAATAAGATACGTCATCACCATTTCATTAGATTATAACTTTTACCAACAAACATTTATTGAGCACTGACTGGAGAGAAATATGGACTCTTTAATCCGTAGCTCCTGTTTTGGAGGCACCTGTGCTCTTGATATGAAGATAATCCCAATGAAAATTTGATTATAGGACAATGAATACAAAGTACCATGTAAGTTAAGTACTGATTACAGAAGAAGATGAGTGTGGCAGGTGGTCATATAAGGCACATATTTGTGGAGAAGGTGAGCCTTGAACTCGGTCTTGAAGAATGTGAGAATGCAGACAAGTATGGACCAGATATGGACTAGGGTTGCTGCCATTATGCATGTTGTGCCATCATAAGCACTTGCTGTTTCTCTTTTTGATGTTATGTTTTTGTGTATTTATAAATACAATGTTCTAGTCAGTGTCAGTTAAATGTCCCTTTTCAACAAAATCAGTTTATTATACCAAATTTTAATAGAAATTCTACCAATTCATTGGAGGGCTGATGCTAGAACTGAAGTTCCAATACATTGGTTACCTGATGCAAAGATCTGACTCATTGGAAAACACCCTTGATATTGGGAAAGCTTGAAGGCAAAAGGAGAAGAGAGCAGTAGAGAATGAGATGGTTAGATAGCCAATGGACCCGAATTCCATGAATTCCAGACAGCAAACTCAAGGAGATGTTGAAGGACCGGGAAACCTGGTGTGCTACACTCCATGGGATCCAAAAAAGAGTTGGCTATGACAGCGACTGAATGCAGTGACTGAATGTGATACCAATATTAATGGAAATAATGAGGAATAAATGCCTTTTTCTAATTTGCACCAAAAGAACATCTTATGGGTTAGCGTGGGAGTATTGAGAAGAGCTTTTGTTCCTCTACATCCTTAATTTCAAGGCTTGTCTTTAGGGTTGGAGTAGGGCAGAATTGGGAAAGAAGTGTATCAATTCTTGATTGTTAAGTGGCAGTGATATAATAATAAAAGCTTGCTTTCAAAAATAATTTTAGACTAGCATGTTTTGAGTGAGTGGAGATTTAATATGGATGATTCTAGTTTGCTAACATGGACTGCTTCCCTATTCAAATGAGACTTAGGTACTTTAGGGTCTGGAATAGTCTGAAATCCTCAGTTGGGCGCTGACTGACTGGCGGGACCTGTGGGACTGGACTTTCAAAAGCGGAGAAGAGTGACAGTCACAGGCAGTAGGTTGGAGAGTTCCCAGTCTTGGAAATGAAACTTTAGAGGTAATGTGTGGGAATCAACCCCTGGAACCAAGAAAACTGACTTGTCTAAAATGGTTCATTCTCATATGATTCAGAATAACAGAGGTTTTACTGCAGTGCACAAGAACAATAAAATAACATAAAATCTTTTAAGGAAAACAAAAATTTGAAATCAATCATTAACACTGTGAAAGCGTGATAAAACCTGGAGGTACCTCTTGTGGCCTAAATGTTTTCTCATGATTCCTTAGCACACAGGTTGAAGACTAGGTAATGTTCCCAGTTAAATGTCCCTTTTCAACAAAATCAGTTTATTATACCAAATTTTAATAGAAATTCTACCAATTCATTGGAGGGCTGATGCTAGAACTGAAGTTCCAATACATTGGTTACCTGATGCAAAGATCTGACTCATTGGAAAACACCCTTGATATTGGGAAAGCTTGAAGGCAAAAGGAGAAGAGAGCAGTAGAGAATGAGATGGTTAGATAGCCAATGGACCCGAATTCCATGAATTCCAGACAGCAAACTCAAGGAGATGTTGAAGGACCGGGAAACCTGGTGTGCTACACTCCATGGGATCCAAAAAAGAGTTGGCTATGACAGCGACTGAATGCAGTGACTGAATGTGATACCAATATTAATGGAAATAATGAGGAATAAATGCCTTTTTCTAATTTGCACCAAAAGAACATCTTATGGGTTAGCGTGGGAGTATTGAGAAGAGCTTTTGTTCCTCTACATCCTTAATTTCAAGGCTTGTCTTTAGGGTTGGAGTAGGGCAGAATTGGGAAAGAAGTGTATCAATTCTTGATTGTTAAGTGGCAGTGATATAATAATAAAAGCTTGCTTTCAAAAATAATTTTAGACTAGCATGTTTTGAGTGAGTGGAGATTTAATATGGATGATTCTAGTTTGCTAACATGGACTGCTTCCCTATTCAAATGAGACTTAGGTACTTTAGGGTCTGGAATAGTCTGAAATCCTCAGTTGGGCGCTGACTGACTGGCGGGACCTGTGGGACTGGACTTTCAAAAGCGGAGAAGAGTGACAGTCACAGGCAGTAGGTTGGAGAGTTCCCAGTCTTGGAAATGAAACTTTAGAGGTAATGTGTGGGAATCAACCCCTGGAACCAAGAAAACTGACTTGTCTAAAATGGTTCATTCTCATATGATTCAGAATAACAGAGGTTTTACTGCAGTGCACAAGAACAATAAAATAACATAAAATCTTTTAAGGAAAACAAAAATTTGAAATCAATCATTAACACTGTGAAAGCGTGATAAAACCTGGAGGTACCTCTTGTGGCCTAAATGTTTTCTCATGATTCCTTAGCACACAGGTTGAAAAAGACTAGGTAACGTGGCATCAGGGAACTCATGACCAGGAAGGACTTTACACACGTGATGCAAAGGACAATACAGCTAACTCTTGAACAACTCAGGAGGTTAGGGGTATTGACCCTCCATGAAGTGCAGAATCTGTGTATGATACATAGTCAGCCCTCTGGACTCCTAGCTCCGCATCACTGTAGTTCCCCATCTGCAGATTCAACTAACCTGGGATATTGCAGTACTGTGTGCTAAGTTGTTTCAGTCTGTCTGACTCTGCGACCGTTATGGACTGTAGTCTGCTAGGCTCCACTATCCATGCGATTCTCTAGGCAAGAATTCTGGAGTGGGTTGCCGTCCTCCAAGTGATCTTCCCAGTCCAGGGACAGAACCTGTATCCTTTACATCTCCTGCATTGGCAGGCAGGTTCTTCACCACTAGAGCCACCTGGGAAGCCCACTGCAGTACTGTAGTATTTGCTATTGGGAAAACAAAGTATGATTAGAGCAGTACAGTTCAAACTCATGTTGTTCAAGGGCCTACTAACTTACTCATTATTTGCAATGCACTCTTGACATGCACTGTTTAATTCTGTTTCATGTTTTCCCCCAGACTACTGCCTGGGATCCATTAAATTGAGTTCAGGTTACACACATAGGTCAAGTCCCTCAAGTTGAGGATAAGCCCCTGTGGGACTGACTGTCGATGCCACCCATGGTCTAGTGGTCAAGGGTGGGAACAGCTAACCCAGCTGATCCTCTTCACCCACCACAAAATACATTCATTTGCATTTTTGGCCAAGTCTCCTGTTCCCTTCTTTTCCTTATTTTCTCCTCTTTCCACCCTCTGCAACTTTTCAATAATTCCAGCAGAATTACAGGGAATTCATAGATGTGGTTTCCTGAGCGGATCCTCCCAAACCCTGTCCTGCACTCCTGTAGCTGTGGGCTGCAGACAGAAAGGAAAGGTGTGGGCACATGTGTGACCCATTTCACCTGCACAGCCTTGACAGGTGGTTCTCTGGTGGCTCAGCAATCCCTTAGTCAGGGAGAGCCCCTGGAGTAGGAAATGGCAACCCACTCCAATATTCTTGCCTGTAGAATCCCATGGACAGAGGAGCCTTGTGGGCTACAGTTCACAGGGTCATAAAGAGTTGGGCATGACTGAAGCAACTGAGTCATGCCTGTGTGCCTGCAGCCCTGACACCATCAGGGGGAGCAACCACATCCACTCTGGCCAGATCTCTCCTTCCTTGGAAAGAATGTTCTTTGGATGTATCACCTGGGTAGATTTTGTTTCCCTCCTCCATATTTTCTTGTGGCATGTAGAAGACAGACACACCATTGTTCCAGGATTAGTGTCTCACATCATTACCATTTCTGGCCTTTTTCTAGTGACCCTCAACTTTTTCTTCTATCTTTTAAATTGAGTAAAATATACATGACACTTGCCATTTTAGTCACTTCAAGTGTACAGTTCAATATTGCTAAGTATATTCACATTGTTGGGCAAACCGATTCCCGGAACTTTTCATCAATGCAAAACTGAAACTCTGTAATATATTAAACAATAGCTTTCCATTTCTTTCTGCTAGTGTCTGTTTTTAATATTCTGCTTTTCTTCCTATTTGATCTTTTTGTTATAGGTGACAAAATCTTTGTGCACTGTAAGTTTTTCAGGTAACTAACTCTAACACTCTTTACTTATATGCTAACTAAAAATATATACTTCCTATTTACTTTATGGATATTTGTTTGGTCATATCCTCCTCACTCTTTTGCTGACATGATGCATGCTTGATGTGTCATATTCCCTCTTTCACTTTGGTATTTCGGAGAAGCATGGAAGGAACATCCAGAGGTCATCCTCAGGGTGCTTATCAGAGGCAGAAATAGAAACAAATTACTCTAGGATTAGTAACAACTGCTGCCCCAATATTTCACTTTTAAATGGAGTGGGTGACACACACATTCTTGTAGCCAAGCACAAGTTTTAATTACAAACATTCATAGCATATATGTAACAGAAAGATGTCTAGGAATTGTCTTAGCCAACTTAGGTGATTTGGTTTGGGAACTAATCCAATCATAATAATAGTTGTGGAGGAATCTCTTCTCATGTTAAATAGATACAGTGAGGTTTTCCGAGTTTGAAGACTGTGATTACCCATCTTTCAGAGCTGACTCACTGATTTTTCCCTTTGGGTAGCATTTTGTGTCTGGATTGCTGTGTTGTGTTGGTATTGCTGACTTTCTACATCAACTACCATCTTGAGCCTTATTGATCTGGTGAACACTCCATTTAGAGCCACAGTTGTATCCCATTGATCATGTCTGACATTTACTCTGTTGCTTTGGTTTGTATAATTGAAAACCAGACGTCTCTTCCCTAAGTGAAAATCATGCCCCAGATTGGCAAACTATTGCTTTTGGAATGAAAAGTGACTTTCATCTAGGAAAACACAATCTGTTCTTTATATTTCCTTTGTTCAGACCATAGAAATGGGGATAAGGCCTCTCCCTCTTACCAATCCACTCTTTAATTGTCAAACCAAACGAGTGTTTGAGTGCTTTGCAGAATCATCTGTGATAACTTTGTTTAAACTGGCTTAAAACTCAACATTCAAAAAACCAAAATCATGGCATCTAGTCCTATCACTTCATGGCAAATAGAAGCGGAAAAAAATGGAAAGAGTGGCAGATTTTATTTTCTTGGGCTCCAGAATCATGGCAGATGGTAATTGCAGCCATGAAATTAAAAGATGCTTGCTCCTTGGAAGAAAGGCTATGACAAACCTAGACAGTGTATTAAAAAGCAGAGACATCATTTTGCTGACACAGGACCATATAGTCAAAGCTATGATTTTCCTAGAGGTCATGTGTGGATGTGAGATCTGGACCATAAATAAGACTAAGTACTGAAGAATTGATGCTGTTGAACTGTGGTGTCGAAGAAGACTCTTGAGAGTCCCTTGGACAACAAAGTGATCAAACCAGTCAATCCTAAAGGAAATTACCCCTGAATATTCATTGGAAGGACTGATGCTAAAGGTGAAGCTCCAATACTTTGGTCACCTGATGCAAAGAGACAACTTGTTGGATAAGACCCTGATGCTGGGAAAGATTGAGGGCAAGAGGAGTAAGGGACGACAGAGGATGAGATGCTTGGATGACCTTACTGACTCACTGAACATGAGCAAACTCAGAGAGATAGTGAAGGACAGGGAAGTCTGGTGTGTTGCATTTCATGGAGTCACAAAGAGTTGGACATGACTTAGTGACTGAACACCAACAATAGTCTTTGTGTTTCAAGGAAAGCAAGGTGATAGAGGAGGCAGAGTTAACTCAGTTTAGGGCCACGCTTCTACAGCACTGAAAGTTCTCTACATTCATGAACTAGAGCTGAACAGGGTGCTGAGGTCATCTTTTCTAGTGGTTCTGAAACTTTCTGGCAACTAAAGAACTTCTTTTGTCTCATGATTCACTGTGTGGATCCTTACCTATGAAGTATCACTAATACTAGCTCATACACTAATCAACTGTTGGCATTTTAATTAATATTATTGTTATAAGTAGATTGTAAGTTTAATTAGGCAAGAATTTTTGATTTTTTATTGAGTACTGTGTTCTTAGGTGGCACTAGTGGTAAATAACCCACCTGCCAATGCAGGAGATATAAGAGACCTAGGGTTTGATCTCTGGGTTATTAAGATCCCCTGGAGAAGGAGAGGGCAACCCATTCCAGTATTCTTGTTTGGAGAATCCCATGGACAGAGGAGACTGGCAGGCTACAGTCCATAGTCAGGTCCACAGAGTTGGACATGACTTGAAGTGACAGCACGTATACATATCTCTAACACCTAGAACCATGCCGAACACTTAGATAAATATTAGTTGAATTACTTATGCTTACTATGGGGCAGACACTGAGCTAAGTGCTTTGCAGGCAAAACTTGAAAACAAGATGCATATGTTACATAAACTCGTTTTCCTTTTATAAACCAAATCAAACATACGAACAACTGCCATCCATGCTGCTGAGTGAAAGGTGATATAATGTCAAAAACAATTACATTTTAAATAGCAGCTGCTGCCTCATATACTGTTATGTTTTGGAAATACTGAAAAGTAGTGGGCCTCCTGAAGATCAGAGGACTCCAGTTGACATCATTGATAGCTCATAACATCCTTGTTTTACAGGCCAGGAAGTTTAGGCTCAGGGAGGTTTAGGTGAGTTGCATAGAATCAACTCCTCTGCAGAAAAGTCAGTACCCTGACCCTGGTCTCTGGACTCAGTGGTTTTCAAGACTGAACAGGGAACACTGGCATGTCCAGATCTCTGGTTCATTATTTTTTAAACTTGAGTGTGTACAGGTGGGAAATTAAATCAGACCTTTCAGGTCATTAAAGGCTTATGTTCTGATGCCAGCTGAATGAATCACTCTCTAGCCCAGCGTCTCATAGTATTTATCTGTTCTTCATTTAGCGTAGGGGAGTAGCGATTGCTTATAACAGGTGTTGTGAACATTGAATAGCTTCATGTGCTGTTGTACCCCTCAAGGTTCTGTACTGTGAAAGAAACAGAGCCAGAAGCCTTAACTAGATATTTTATATTCATAATACTAGTAATTACTNTTGGCATTTTAATTAATATTATTGTTATAAGTAGATTGTAAGTTTAATTAGGCAAGAATTTTTGATTTTTTATTGAGTACTGTGTTCTTAGGTGGCACTAGTGGTAAATAACCCACCTGCCAATGCAGGAGATATAAGAGACCTAGGGTTTGATCTCTGGGTTATTAAGATCCCCTGGAGAAGGAGAGGGCAACCCATTCCAGTATTCTTGTTTGGAGAATCCCATGGACAGAGGAGACTGGCAGGCTACAGTCCATAGTCAGGTCCACAGAGTTGGACATGACTTGAAGTGACAGCACGTATACATATCTCTAACACCTAGAACCATGCCGAACACTTAGATAAATATTAGTTGAATTACTTATGCTTACTATGGGGCAGACACTGAGCTAAGTGCTTTGCAGGCAAAACTTGAAAACAAGATGCATATGTTACATAAACTCGTTTTCCTTTTATAAACCAAATCAAACATACGAACAACTGCCATCCATGCTGCTGAGTGAAAGGTGATATAATGTCAAAAACAATTACATTTTAAATAGCAGCTGCTGCCTCATATACTGTTATGTTTTGGAAATACTGAAAAGTAGTGGGCCTCCTGAAGATCAGAGGACTCCAGTTGACATCATTGATAGCTCATAACATCCTTGTTTTACAGGCCAGGAAGTTTAGGCTCAGGGAGGTTTAGGTGAGTTGCATAGAATCAACTCCTCTGCAGAAAAGTCAGTACCCTGACCCTGGTCTCTGGACTCAGTGGTTTTCAAGACTGAACAGGGAACACTGGCATGTCCAGATCTCTGGTTCATTATTTTTTAAACTTGAGTGTGTACAGGTGGGAAATTAAATCAGACCTTTCAGGTCATTAAAGGCTTATGTTCTGATGCCAGCTGAATGAATCACTCTCTAGCCCAGCGTCTCATAGTATTTATCTGTTCTTCATTTAGCGTAGGGGAGTAGCGATTGCTTATAACAGGTGTTGTGAACATTGAATAGCTTCATGTGCTGTTGTACCCCTCAAGGTTCTGTACTGTGAAAGAAACAGAGCCAGAAGCCTTAACTAGATTGTCTGGATTCTCTCCTCCTGCCCTCTGCCAGCTAGGGAGGCCAGAGCTCCTTTCCTGCCCCACCCAGACGCCTCATCACCTGCCTCTAGCTAGAGAACTGCAGCTGCCTGCCACCCAGCCCACACCACGTGATGTGTTCCATGACCACCTAAAGGATGATCTTGACTTTGTAACTTTAGAGTTTAGTCTTTTAACTCTGAGTCCTCTGATTCTGTCAACAGTGAAAAAATATATCATTCAAATTTCTATGTAATTAATACTTAAAAGCTATTTCGATATATTAGTGGGGTAAACAATTCATTATTGTGTTTGGTAAACACAATGGAAAAATATGCTTTAGTAAGGTTAGAAATCAAAATGTTATCCATGTTTTTGTCTATGCAGTGGTATAATCTGATTTTGTTTCTTATTTTTCTTTTAAAAAGCGAACAAGTATGCACTGAACTTGTTCATTCATACTGAATTTTTTTCTAATTTTTACAATAAATGAGTATTCAGCAGCCAGCACATAAACATTTACAAATGAATTATTCAAATCTTAAATTAAGGCTGCCCAGTTTTAGAAGCCTTCAGATGTTCTCGCTTTCTGTGACTTTGCTTTGTGCGATTTTACAGTCCCTTTAGCACGTGGTCATTTCTCCCATCAGGGAAGCTAGGACCCTACTGTGGCTCAGCCTGTGGCAATATTAAAAGAACCCCGAGGGCACCAGAAAGATGGAGAGATCTGGCTTTCCTCCAGAGTCAGCTGTTGCATGAGGCTTTATTTTTGAGCCTGGAATACGAATTCTCATAATCTAATCAACACACACACAGAACATCATGAAGCCAAATCAAAATGGTTTCTGATTTGTCCACCATTTTTAACCTTTTGGCACTGACAAGGCCAACCTGAAAATGTGGGTGTGACTCTACTTTTCTAATATCCTTTTAGTATAAGTAATATCAGACAAGTAAGGACATTTTGGGGCTTCCCTCATAGCTCAGCTGGTAGAGAATCTGCTTGTAATGCTGGAGACCTGGGTCCTGTTCCTGGGTTGGGAAAATTCCCTGGAGAAAGAAATGGCAATCTATTCCAGTACTCTTCCTTGGACCCATGGACGGAGGAGCCTGGCAGGCTACATGGGGTCACAAGAGTTGAGTGTGATTTAGCGACTAAACCACCACCAAGGACATTTTCAGTCTTGACAATTATATATGATACTTTTGGACAGTTTATGTCAATCCTTACCTTGACAGACTAATGCAGGAGGAGAGAGAGGACCTGTGAATAGATGGGTGAGAACTGGGTTTGTAACTTTAGAGTTTAGTCTTTTAACTCTGAGTCCTCTGATTCTGTCAACAGTGAAAAAATATATCATTCAAATTTCTATGTAATTAATACTTAAAAGCTATTTCGATATATTAGTGGGGTAAACAATTCATTATTGTGTTTGGTAAACACAATGGAAAAATATGCTTTAGTAAGGTTAGAAATCAAAATGTTATCCATGTTTTTGTCTATGCAGTGGTATAATCTGATTTTGTTTCTTATTTTTCTTTTAAAAAAACGAACAAGTATGCACTGAACTTGTTCATTCATACTGAATTTTTTTCTAATTTTTACAATAAATGAGTATTCAGCAGCCAGCACATAAACATTTACAAATGAATTATTCAAATCTTAAATTAAGGCTGCCCAGTTTTAGAAGCCTTCAGATGTTCTCGCTTTCTGTGACTTTGCTTTGTGCGATTTTACAGTCCCTTTAGCACGTGGTCATTTCTCCCATCAGGGAAGCTAGGACCCTACTGTGGCTCAGCCTGTGGCAATATTAAAAGAACCCCGAGGGCACCAGAAAGATGGAGAGATCTGGCTTTCCTCCAGAGTCAGCTGTTGCATGAGGCTTTATTTTTGAGCCTGGAATACGAATTCTCATAATCTAATCAACACACACACAGAACATCATGAAGCCAAATCAAAATGGTTTCTGATTTGTCCACCATTTTTAACCTTTTGGCACTGACAAGGCCAACCTGAAAATGTGGGTGTGACTCTACTTTTCTAATATCCTTTTAGTATAAGTAATATCAGACAAGTAAGGACATTTTGGGGCTTCCCTCATAGCTCAGCTGGTAGAGAATCTGCTTGTAATGCTGGAGACCTGGGTCCTGTTCCTGGGTTGGGAAAATTCCCTGGAGAAAGAAATGGCAATCTATTCCAGTACTCTTCCTTGGACCCATGGACGGAGGAGCCTGGCAGGCTACATGGGGTCACAAGAGTTGAGTGTGATTTAGCGACTAAACCACCACCAAGGACATTTTCAGTCTTGACAATTATATATGATACTTTTGGACAGTTTATGTCAATCCTTACCTTGACAGACTAATGCAGGAGGAGAGAGAGAGGACCTGTGAATAGATGGGTGAGAACTGGGCCACCAGCTCATTCTGGTTGATCCTTATTTGTGTGTCAAAAGACCTTTTGACCAGAAGTTGTTGGTGCAGACCATTTATTTTTCTTACATATAGCATTGTGCTTTTATTTTTACTTAAAATAATGCATAGGAAGTTATTCTTCATTTCTGATTCCTGTTCCCACTTTCCCTTCCATGTAGAAGGCCTTGTGGAGACTGCCTTGGGTTCACAGAAAGGAGGGCACACCACATGCACTGTTGTGTCTGTACTTCACCTGAGTCTGCAGGACTGTCTCTTGTTCCTTCAGCACTTTGGCCTGAAGTTTCCACTCTGCGGCCTGGTTCAGCAGCTGTAAAAAGAAAGAATGCATAGAAAGACTGTCAGATTGTTTTTACATTACTGTTACTGTAACTCGTGTGTAAACTTAATTACTTGCTAAGTAATCCTCACTAAAAATTAGTGATTCTAATGCAAAAAAAAGAGCAAAAAAAGTCTCCAACTCAAGTGTGAATCACACAAATTTCAACCTCTCACTAAATTCTGGACCCTTCTCTAGCAATTCTGCCCCACTGTTATTCAGCTTCTGCTCAAGCATTTCCAGAATATATTGTTGTAAGCAGATCTTCCTTTCTATTAAAACTAACTGTTCCTTTATATGGGACCACTCCTCTTCATCATCGTATGCATCAGAATTTCCTCAGGGACATGTTAAAATGCAGATCTTTCTCAGAGAATATAAGTTAGGAAGTATAGGGTGTGATTAGGATCTGTCCTTGGAGATAATACTCAAGATGGTTTGGATATTGGTGCTCCATGGATAATATTTTGAGAAACAGGTTAGAAATTTCATCTGGGTTTCCCTGGTAGCTCAGTGGTGGAGAGTTCACCTGCCAATGCAGGAGACATCGGTTTGATCCCCCATCCGGGAGGATCCCACATGCTGCAGAACATCTAAGCCTGTGAATCACAACTGTTGAGCCCACGCTCTAGAGCCTTGAAGCTGCAACTGTTGAGCCCATGTGCTGCAACTACTGAAGCCCATGAGCCCTAGAGCCCGAGTTCTATAAGAAAAGTCACCGCAACAGGAAGCCTGCTCACCATATCTGGAGAGTAGCCCCTACCACTCCTGCAACTAGAGAGGAGCCTCTGGCAGCAGTGAAAACCCAGAATAGCCAAAAATTAATTAATTAGTTAATTTAAAAAGAAATTTTTCCTGTTATTCCAAATCCTGTGCAAACTTTACAAAAGAAGTTTAATTCCTTTTCTACAAGGCAGCCTTTCAAATACAACCACTGGAACTCATGAGTTAAATTGAAGAAGTTGTTTTAGGCATAAAGATGACACACACATATGTCAGACATTTTATTTTAACTTAAGATGTATGTTCATTTGCTAATCAATTTTGATGTAGGGCTATGATCTTTGTTTGGGTATGGATCTCCCAATTGGAATTCAGAGAGTTTTTATTTTGTTTTTACAAAAATCATACCCAGGGCTTCCCTGGTGGTCCAGTGGGTAAGGACACTGCCTTGCAGTGCAAGGGACGCTGGTTCGATCCCTGGCTTGGGAAGATCCCGCGTGCTGTGGAGCGGCTGGACCAATGTGTCCAGTTACTGAGCTGGAGCTCTGGGGCACATGTGCTCAGAGCCGGTGCTCTGCGACAACAGAGGCCACTGTGATGGGAGGCACACATGGGCCAAAGAACAAAGATGTTTGAAAAATAGATAAATGAAAGACCAATAGAAGTGGCCCACCCGTCCCCCTCCCTCCACAACCCACCCCCCCCCAAAATCATACCCATAATTTGCCATGTAAGAGTTATAATATTTTTAAAACAATAGTGTTAGAACCTAAAGACCTAAGATATTTGTAAAGCAGCTTGTTTGGATAATCCTCTAGAGGTTTATAGCTTTCTCCCAGTCTTTTATATCTTCTCCTATCTAATTTGACAATTTTGTTTTATTTTGCTATTTGCCCACATCTAAGCTTTCAAAGCATTAAGCATAGTTTTTAATAGAAGCAACTCTTTTAACACATATTTCATCAGTTTATGTATCCTTCTGTTGATTTACATAGTACCAACCAAGGATAACTGGGAAAAGGTTGGAGACCAAAGACCCGATTCTTGATAAGCTCTGTCTTACTTAACTTGGGCAGCCATGTGTAGATATTCCAGAGTGGCTACCTCACCCCAGGATTCAACATGCTATGGGGATCTGTCAGCATGCTTACAGAGAAGGGTGAACATCATGGATGGCCTGGTGAGTCAGTTAGATGGCTGTCAGTTAAAAAGTTTCTATTTTATTTCAAGATAGGCTGATCAAAGTCTTTTCCTTTTTGTTTCTCCATATTGTAAAAAATGTCCATTTTTGGGTTATCAGAAAAAAATCATAAAATCATTATTTTTAAAAACTTGGAGGCATCTTTTTTCTTAGCCAAATAAGTCTTGACCGGTAGAGTTATAAACCTGGAGGGGGTGGGATCTCAAAGTGTCAGACACTACTGAGCGAGTGCACTGAACTCTATCTGTTTCTCCATGCCGCCTAGTGACCAGTGAAGATGCAATAGTCTGGAAGCCCATTGTAAGAGAGGGATGAGGTAGCACGCCCCCCGGCCATCTGAACTGTGTGGCAGCGGCGTACATGGTGGGCCCATGACTGACACACAGGGACCCTGTAACAATGTGTTATGATGAAGAGGGAGGAAGGAGGCTGCCAGCTCTTCTTGGGAGGAAGAATGCCACCCCACTCCCCCTGCCCCAACCCAAGCTCTGACTTGATACTTCATCACTTTTATAAAGAAACATCAGAGCTGGAACCCAGGAAGGTGGTCAGCTTTGAAGAACTGAGAGGGGACTACCTTTCTTTGACTCCTATTTGATGTTCTGCTAAATCGTTGGAGGAAAAGAGGGCAGAATGCTTATTTCTGGCTAGGACTGAGTTACTCCATGTCTGGCCCCAGTCTCTCTCATGTGGGTCTTAACCTAATTGTCCATCTGTTGTGCCTCATGTATTAAATACAAAGGTACTGATATTCTATGGGAAGCATAGTTTACCTGAGGGTAATACATTGTTACAGCAATTACACTGTTGAGTGGAGTAACTGTTTTCTTGGATTCCAAATAATAAATGCTTTATTTCTTACTTTGAGAGCTAGGCTGTAGACGGATTTAATAAATTAATCTTTAAGAGCTCATGGACGTCTGATTCGAAATTATGGTGTTCACCAGGTTATGTTTCTTGGTTGCCATGTTTGGAAACCAAAATGTAAAAAAAGAAAAAATTACTATTCTAACAAACAGAAGTGATTCTAGTCTGATTTTATGATGCAAAACTCATACTCAATTGTTAAATGGCTAAATCTGAATGACTAGTCTATTAACTGGGTCTGAAATCTCTCTCTCCACTGCAGTAGACACGTGTTTTAACTCTTGCCTCTGAAACATGCCTCTGAATGTGATGTGCTGTCATAGAGCTTGGGCTTTGGGGACAGATGCACTGGAGATGTGATGTTGGTTGCTTAGCAATGTGTGACTTTAAGCAAGCCATTATATCCTTTTGGGGGCCTAAATTGTCTCATCTTTTTTGGAGTGTTCAGGGTTAATAAAATGAAAGTGGAAGTTGCTCAATCTTGTCTGACTGTTTGCCACCCCATGGACTGTAGCCTGCCAGTCCATGGGATTCTCCAGGCAAGGATACTGGAGTTGGTAGCTGTTCCCTTCTCCAGGGGATCTTCCCAACCCACAGATCGAACCCAGGTCTCCCACATTGCAGGTGGATTGATGCTGGTAAAAGACACTGCTCAGTTTCTTAGTCAAAGACTCAGGAGTCATCCTTGACTTCTCCCTTTCTTCACTGTCACCAGCTTCCAGTTCCAAAACTTGCTGACTTTATGTTAAGAACATGACTTTTACCCATGTCCAACTCTCCTTCTCCTCTGCCATCTCCCTGGTCCAAGCCATCCTCAGATCTTACCCAGATTGCTGCCTAGCTCTCTTCTTGCCTTCTTGTCCCTCTCTAGTTCACTCTCCACCTATGAGCCAAATCCACCCTTTACAGATGCAAAGAAGATCCTGTCACTTCCTTTGCTAAAACTACCCAGTACTTTCCCATTACATTTAGAATAAAAGTCAAACTGCATTTCAAGCTTACAAAGCTATGCAATTTGGCCCTTGCTTGATACCTCCACAGTTTCATTTTGAAATGTTCTTCCACTAGGTCAACCTGCGCTTGCTACCCTGACCTTCTCCTATTACTGGAGGATGCCATCCTGGGTCCTAATGATGGACACTGCTACAGACACGGCTGCTGGAAACCTCCTCTTTGACTCCCTGTCATTAGGCAGGGCATGGCTCAAGCATCCTCCACTCCAAGAGGCCTTCCTAGTCACCCAGTTTAAAGCAGGTCTCCTCTTTCTGCCCCTTTGAAATGCCTCCTTATTTCCTTAGTAGCACTTATTAGTATCTGAAATTATCCTTCTTTGCTTGCTTGCTTGTTTATTGCATGTCTCTTCCTGGTTAGACTCTAGTCTCCCTGCTGGGATGTGACCATCTCTGTCTTATTCACTGCTACACCCCAGAACCTATAACAGGGCATAGCTCTTGAAAGATGCTTGAAAAAGGTTTGATGAATGGGTACAGGATACAGGGTTACGGTGGTAGGTACAGTGTTTCTAACTGGGCTGGCCAGTGTCCTTCTCCAGGGAAGCTTAGGCTCTTCCTCCCTCCGTCTAGTGCTCTATGACCATTACCCAAAACAACATTTTCAAGGGTTCTCTGACCCCGAGGCAGACCAGGCAAGCACACGGATGCAGGTGATAAGTACATATTCCTTTTCCCGTTTATGTCGCTCCTCTGCTTCCTTCATCATTTCTTGCGCCTGCTCAAGTTTTGCATCCACCAGCTTCTGCTGCAGTTCTCTGTGTTTGAATATTTTGTCCAGGTGCTGAGGAAAAATAAAGTGCACATATCAAGCTTGACTTACTATTGGTGCTGAAAAATGTTAAAAAAAAAAAAAGCTGACATAAACAGGTGTTCTCTGGGTTTTAAGAGTTAAAAAGGGGAGGGAGGATAAATGCCTTGGCATCTCTTCTGGTTTCATAGGAAAGTCATACATGGGTGCAGTCCCCTGTGTTGTGCACCACATGAAAGTGGCTGCAGAAGGTGGAGGTGCCAAAGGTTAGCAATACTAAGGCCAAAAGGTCCCAACGAGATTTTTCTGAATTTGGTGACTGTTAGATTATGGGGCTACTTCCTATGCTAGGCCATAATATGCATATCAGAAGGGCTGAAGCACTATCACTTTGTACTTTGGCTCTTTCTGTGAATATAAAATCACATTTAATTACAACATTTAATTCAGTTTATCAATTTATCATGGCGAATTCTCCTCTATGAGCTTACCTCAGGGTTGTGAGGAAACCCTGAGGGAACAGTCTGTGGGCCCAGGTATGGGACTAAGGCAGGAGCCTCCCGACTTCAACTCCATTGCTCTGGTGGGCAAAGCAAGGCCCAGGGTCATAGACGAACAGGTAGGCAAATATGTTACTTCCTCTTCTGTGTCTTTTGACCTCTTGACTACCTTGGTGAAGAGAAGTTTCCAGCTGCTTCTCAGTGTGGAGAATTTCTTGGTCTTTAGGAGATCCCATTGGCAAGAGGACATATAGAATTCTATTCCTGGGTCTTATCTAGAGCCAATCCTAGGAAAAAAACTAGTCTACCAGGCTTTCTGAAGTTTCTCATACACGGTCTCTCTGGAGAGTGTGGACATTTTCTTTTTAGCTCCTCTCTTTTGTTTTTTCGTGAACCTCTACTTTGGAGCAGGATTGATCTTCGTGACCAGATAAAATGGTAGAATGGAATTATGGCCTACCATGAGAAGTTTCTTGATTTACCTGTTATTAGCACCTTCTATTGGTTTAATATTTCCTTGATGAAAGCTTAGCATGTTGCCAACAGAGCTGCTTTGCATCCACCAGCTTCTGCTGCAGTTCTCTGTGTTTGAATATTTTGTCCAGGTGCTGAGGAAAAATAAAGTGCACATATCAAGCTTGACTTACTATTGGTGCTGAAAAATGTTAAAAAAAAAAAAAGCTGACATAAACAGGTGTTCTCTGGGTTTTAAGAGTTAAAAAGGGGAGGGAGGATAAATGCCTTGGCATCTCTTCTGGTTTCATAGGAAAGTCATACATGGGTGCAGTCCCCTGTGTTGTGCACCACATGAAAGTGGCTGCAGAAGGTGGAGGTGCCAAAGGTTAGCAATACTAAGGCCAAAAGGTCCCAACGAGATTTTTCTGAATTTGGTGACTGTTAGATTATGGGGCTACTTCCTATGCTAGGCCATAATATGCATATCAGAAGGGCTGAAGCACTATCACTTTGTACTTTGGCTCTTTCTGTGAATATAAAATCACATTTAATTACAACATTTAATTCAGTTTATCAATTTATCATGGCGAATTCTCCTCTATGAGCTTACCTCAGGGTTGTGAGGAAACCCTGAGGGAACAGTCTGTGGGCCCAGGTATGGGACTAAGGCAGGAGCCTCCCGACTTCAACTCCATTGCTCTGGTGGGCAAAGCAAGGCCCAGGGTCATAGACGAACAGGTAGGCAAATATGTTACTTCCTCTTCTGTGTCTTTTGACCTCTTGACTACCTTGGTGAAGAGAAGTTTCCAGCTGCTTCTCAGTGTGGAGAATTTCTTGGTCTTTAGGAGATCCCATTGGCAAGAGGACATATAGAATTCTATTCCTGGGTCTTATCTAGAGCCAATCCTAGGAAAAAAACTAGTCTACCAGGCTTTCTGAAGTTTCTCATACACGGTCTCTCTGGAGAGTGTGGACATTTTCTTTTTAGCTCCTCTCTTTTGTTTTTTCGTGAACCTCTACTTTGGAGCAGGATTGATCTTCGTGACCAGATAAAATGGTAGAATGGAATTATGGCCTACCATGAGAAGTTTCTTGATTTACCTGTTATTAGCACCTTCTATTGGTTTAATTTTTTCCTTGATGAAAGCTTAGCATGTTGCCAACAGAGCTGCTTTGACTATGTTATATTGCATTTTAAGGCAGAGTTTTAAATTTAAGTGAGACGGGAAAGGGGATATGAGATAACAAAATTCTGAGGGGGCATCTGGAGTCTCCAAAACATAGTAAATATTAAAGTATAATTTTAGAATAAAGAAAGATCTTTATAGTCCCCTTAATGTAAACTATTGATAACAAAACTCTTTTGGCTTTTGTGACCATGAATAAGTGATTTACTCTCATAGCCTCTGCCTCCCATCTCTAGTATATACGATTGTTGAGGCAATTCACCAACATATTGTACATAAAGTGTAATACTTAGCACATTGCCTGGCACAAGAAGTATAAATAATAATGCCATTATTGTTATAATTATGATGTGGTATATAATAACTATATATATACATATATATATTCTTATTATTTGATTGTGGAGTTTATACAATGCAGACTTTTAGTTTAGATGACATGGTAATTCTTAAGAGAGAAGGCATGAGATATTTCTTGGTTTTGTAGAGAGAACTAAAAAAAGGCTGAAAAGGGTTATTTTTATTTTCAAGGATAAATCCATTCATGCCCTACCCCTTTCTATTTATTGCCTTTGCTATGCAGTAATTCCAGTTTTGAAGAAATCCTATATGACTTTGAGCCAGGTATTTTGTAATACTCTCTGTTTTTATTTTGAATGGTAAAGAAGTCTGGTCCTAAATATTAATCAATCAAGAGGACTGGCCATAACTTTGTTATTAACCGACTTCCCCACCTTCACAACGCAGAGCCACATCGATAGGCAGTGCTTGCAGGCTGTCTAATGAGGTTCTCACCTCCTCTCTGAGCTCATACTGATCAATGATGCTTTTCAGTTTCTCTGCAAGCTCTGTGTTCTCCTGACAGAGCTTCATGTTTCTCTCACTCTGCTGCTCAATCTGGGCCTGGATATCTGTCAGGGTGTTCTGAAAATGACTCGTGATCTCCTTCCTTTTCTCCTCTTCCTCCCGTGCCCGCTGAAGGGTTTCCTCCTGTGGAGAGAAAGCACACTTTTGTTAAACTCATTTGTTATATAAGCATCCAGGTTTACAGGCCTCAGAGTTTGGTCCATGAAGGGTGCAGAGTAAGTAGGATGTATTCCCTACTAGAGGTAACATTGCTCTGCCCCAAAATAAATGTTTGAGCAAAGGTGTCAGATGTGAATACAGGGTCACACAGGGCAAGTGCAGCAGGGGCCTTGAATTGGTAGTTGGTGATGAATAGGATTGTTTTCAAGCCAACAGGTCCCCTGCTGAGTGAATAAACTGCAACATTTCCTAACATGCAGCCCTAAGGTTCTTATCTCTTAGTTGTGGCCTAGAAAAAAAGCCACTCAGTTTTACTTATTGATTGGACAGCTCATGTGTTCTTTTGGTTTGGTATAGAAAGAACAGTAGATCTTATGTTCTACTGTAAAAATGATGGGATATTAGTCATGTAATTGTATTCTCCAAGGTTTGTAACTATAGGTGATCACAATATAAGTTTCTTCTTAGTAAAATAAAATTTCAATAAAAAGTTTAAAAAGGAAAGTTAGAAAAGTGTAGATGAATTACAGCAATTTAAGAGTATTAAAAAGTCTTAGAGAATATGCTGGGTGTTTTTTGAAGGAACAGTCAGCCCGTGTGTCACATTGGGTAATTGAAATGTTCAGTGTAAATTTTGAATTTGAAAGCAATATTACATTTCAAATCTTCTTTAACTCTAAAATGAAACATCTAATTTTCCCCTCTTCCACTTTGTTAACATTTAAGAATTGAAAATTAACTTTTAAATCATTTCTGTTCTCTTTTCTCCTAAATCAAAATTCCCCTTTCATTGCTAACTACTAACAATGTACCCAAATTTCCCCCATATCTATATTGAGATTATTTGCTTTGTGCTTATTCCTTTCATTCTTTTAGAATAAAAAGGCTTAATCTTCTACATCAAACCAAAGATAGAGACACTGCTGACAAGTGATACAGACATTTAGGATTCCTTTAGTTCTGATTAATTGTTATTATGAAAGCTTGGTTCATTGTTGGCAAGTAAAATTATACTGCATTTAGCTGCCTATCATGATCAAATTATGTAACAGGATTTAAAAAAGAAATACTGACTGAAACAAGGAATTGTGCAAGTCTTTATGATAGTAGAATAATGTGATCAAAATAAAAATTGATGCTGAAAATATATTCTCTGGAAATATTTTAATTTATCATTAGGTAGCCCTTTTCTTCTATAATATTAATGTATTTTCTAATTCTAGTGTGACTCCTGATATCAGAATTATGGTTTATTCATGGTATAAACATTTACTGAGCAGAAATTTCTTAGGGATATGTGGAAGAGATGTGCACCTCCAAATTTGGAGAAATTAACTATCAGAGGTGTTATTTTCCTGAACTTTGAATGCTGACGCTTACTATGTATATTTCACTACAAGTGATTACTGCCATCTGTTAAGAGCAGTTGACTATACATGTGATAGCAAGTGTCGCCTTATTATTCCTGATTAACTTAGATGCCAACAACCTACTACTAGTAGAATTATAGCCCATGATTTGAATGTCATTTGCATTTATAATTATTCCATCTGTGAATGGGTGGAATATCCCATGATACCCAACAAGTCTGAGTTTTTCACTGGCCACTGGCTAGAGAAAGAATGTATAGTTGTTAACATGGCATTAAGCACATGTCAAACCATCATATCACCCAATCCTGGCTCACAGAATGATATCTTGAGTTTTACATTACATTGCATTGCTTTTCAATAAGAGAAAAATAAATCTACCAAAATCATAAAATCTGATTCCACTGGCTGGGAAAATGCAATCCTTTGAACAATGTCTGAGATAAAATTTTCTTTATCCTATACACAATGCAAAGTGAAAATTAATAATGCAAAGAAAATTGAAGGACAAAATCTGAACTAACTAAGAGAACAACTTTTCAGGCATCGTTGTGCATGTTAAATTCAGTGCAGTGCCTGGTGCACATGTATTTGGTAAATGTTTATTTAATGAATCAATAAATCCTTAATTTACATAGGGACATATGAATAACTTGGACTAGATGACCCTATAGTCTTTTTCACATTAAAATTCTATAATATTCTGGTAATTAACTCTGGTTATTTCTTTAGTAAAATGATGTTGCCTAAGACAGTTAGAAGGTGGCTCTTTCAGTATAATTTGAAGTTCAGAGTACTATATTCATTGATAAAAAGGAAAATATTATCTCAGTAAATGAGAATTTAGGACTCTCAAGAGAAATATAATCTATAAGAAAGAACAAGTAAAAATTCTATAGTTAAGAGTTACAAACTATGAAATGTAAAAACTACTGAATGGGCTTAGAGATTACAGAAGAGTCAGTGAATATGAAGATGTTATCAGTGCGAAGTATCTAATGTAAAGATAAAGGAGAAAAAAGATTGGTGAAGAACATGAAGAAGGACTTGAGGACCTGTGGCCTAATAGACATGGAGTCAAAATCTTAGAAGGGGGGCTTCCCTGGTGGTCCAGTGGGTAAGGACACCACCTTGCAGTGCAAGGGGCGCCGGTTCGATCCCTGGCCTGGGAAGATCCCATATGCCGCGGAGCGGCTGGACTGATGTGTCCAATTACCGAGCCGGAGCTCTGGAGCGCATGTGCCCAGAGCTGGTGCTCTGTGACAACAGAGACCACCGTGATGGGAGGCCCACATGGGTAAAAGAACAAAGATGGATGAAAATGGACAAATGAAAGACCAGTGGAAGTGGCCCTCCCCGCCCCCCTCCCTCCGCCCTCCTCCCCCTCCCCACCCCCAAATCTTAGAAAGGGAGAGAGAGAGAATGAGGCAGGAAAAAAATTGAGGAAACTTGCCCAAATTTGGTGAATGACAGAAATCCATAGAACAATCTTGAAAGTAGCCAGAGATAAATGACATATCACATGCAGGAGAACAACACTTCAAATTATTGCAAATTATTGTTGATTTTCGTGAGAAATTGTGGAGCCCAGAATACAAAATTATAAAAGACTTAATGAGAGAAAGAAAAGGAGAAAAATCTTGTCAACCCAGAATTCTATATCCAATGAATATAGCCTTAAATCATAAAAGCAAAATAAAGACATTTTGAAGATAAAAAGCAAATAAGAGAATTGACCTATCCTGTAAGAAATACTAAAGGATGTTCTTCAGACTGAAGGGAGTGACACCAGACAGAAATGTGAAGCTTCAGAAGGAATAAAAAGCATCAGAAATGGTAAAATCTGAGTTTGAAAAAAGACAGTTTTGCCTTAAATTTTTAAAGAACTATCTGAAATTGTTTAAAGTAAAAACAATAGCATTGTCTCAAGGGTTTTATAAATTATGTAAGTATAAAAATGGGGACTTCCCTGGTGGTCCAGTGGGTAATGAGTCCGCCTTGTACTGCAAGGGGCACTGGTTTGATCCCTGATCCTGAAAGATCCCATGTGCTGCGGAGTGGCTGGACTGGTGTGTCCAATTATGAGCCAGTGCTCTGGAATGCATGTGCCCAGAGCCGGTGCTCTGCAATGAAAGAGGTCACTGCAATTGGAGGCCCACATAAGCTGAAGAATAAAGATGGATGAAAAATAAATAAATACAAAATCAATAAAAAGAGGCCAAATTTTTTTTTTAAAAATGGGGGGTAACAAATGGACCTGTCTTTTTGTAATGTTTCTATGTATTATATGAAGTGATACAATATTAACTCCAAGTAGACTGTGTGACGAGTTAAGAATATATAAAGCAGTTACAGAACAACCACTAAAAATGGAAAGAGGTATAATTAAAAATCCAAGAGATGAGATAAAATAAAAATTTTTGAAATATTCAGATAACCCAAGGAAGGCAGGATATGAACAGAGGAACAGAAAACAGAGATGACAGATAAGAAATAAATAATAAAATGCAAGACTATATCCAACCATTCCAATAATTACATTTATTAACAGACTACTACTCCAGTTAAAGGGCTTCCCTTGTAGCTCAGTCAGTAAAGAATCTGCCTGCAATATAGAAGACCTGGCTTTGATTCTTGGGTCAGGAAATTCCCCTGAAGAAGAAAATAACAATGTACTCCAGTATTTTTGCCTAGAGAATCCCATGGACAGAAGAGCCTGGCAAGCTACAATCCATTGGGTCGCCAGAGTCAGACATTACTTAGTGACTAAACCATCACCATTCCTCCAGTTAAGAGGCTTCCCTGGTGGCTCAGTGGTAAAGAATCCAGCTGGAAAAGGAACTGGCAACCCACTCCAGGATTCTTGCCTGAGAAGTCCCCTGGACAGAGGAGCCTGATGGGCTATAGTCCCTAGGGTTGCAAAAGAGTTGGACATGACTTAGTGACTAAACAACAACAATCACTCTAGTCAATTGGCAGCTGTTGTAAGAATGAAAAGAAAGAAGGTCCAACTATAGGAGATACACTTTAACTAAAAAGTGCAGATTAGATAAAATAAGTGAAGATTAGATAAAGTAACATATGTGAAGCACTCATCACAAGTCCTGGCATAGTAATGCTACTCAATTCCATTGTCCATAACCGGAAGTCATTACAGAGGCCATGTGGGGATACATACAAGGTCTCCTGGCACTTCCTTTGTCTCTCTTTGAATGCTGCCCAAAATCATTCCACATGTCCATGTCATGGCCACATCTTTCCATCCACATTATTAAAGAAGATTTAACTTTCATCTCCTTGCCCTACAATACTACTTAAAGCCAGGGGATTGCTGTAGGCAGAGTGCTATTACTTGAATACATATCTGAAGCTGAGGATGGTGCCTCTGTTCACATCTAACCTGGGTTTCAGTGGTCCCAGTGCAATGATTAAAAAAGATGCCAGAAGTCCATCTTCTACAACTCACAATTTGAGAGGTAAAGTTCATCACCCTGGCATCTCATTTCCCAAATACCAAAAGCTATATATATGTGTGTATGTGCGTGTGTGTGTGTATGTGTGTGAGACTGACTGTCAGTGTTGTTTGGCAGAAACCAACACAATGTTGTAAAGCAAATATCCTCCAATTTTAAAAAATGAGAGCTTACCGTACTGTGTCAGGAACTGCTGGAAATTTTAGTGACCAAAGCAGAGAAAGCAGGATAGATGGTGAGAACTAGCTCCAGAAAGGTAATCAAGGACCATGGAGAACCTCATGCCCCTATGCTAAGGATAATGAGAGCCTCTGAGTATTTTTGCCTAGAGAATCCCATGGACAGAAGAGCCTGGCAAGCTACAATCCATTGGGTCGCCAGAGTCAGACATTACTTAGTGAACCATCACCATTCCTCCAGTTAAGAGGCTTCCCTGGTGGCTCAGTGGTAAAGAATCCAGCTGGAAAAGGAACTGGCAACCCACTCCAGGATTCTTGCCTGAGAAGTCCCCTGGACAGAGGAGCCTGATGGGCTATAGTCCCTAGGGTTGCAAAAGAGTTGGACATGACTTAGTGACTAAACAACAACAATCACTCTAGTCAATTGGCAGCTGTTGTAAGAATGAAAAGAAAGAAGGTCCAACTATAGGAGATACACTTTAACTAAAAAGTGCAGATTAGATAAAATAAGTGAAGATTAGATAAAGTAACATATGTGAAGCACTCATCACAAGTCCTGGCATAGTAATGCTACTCAATTCCATTGTCCATAACCGGAAGTCATTACAGAGGCCATGTGGGGATACATACAAGGTCTCCTGGCACTTCCTTTGTCTCTCTTTGAATGCTGCCCAAAATCATTCCACATGTCCATGTCATGGCCACATCTTTCCATCCACATTATTAAAGAAGATTTAACTTTCATCTCCTTGCCCTACAATACTACTTAAAGCCAGGGATTGCTGTAGGCAGAGTGCTATTACTTGAATACATATCTGAAGCTGAGGATGGTGCCTCTGTTCACATCTAACCTGGGTTTCAGTGGTCCCAGTGCAATGATTAAAAAAGATGCCAGAAGTCCATCTTCTACAACTCACAATTTGAGAGGTAAAGTTCATCACCCTGGCATCTCATTTCCCAAATACCAAAAGCTATATATATGTGTGTATGTGCGTGTGTGTGTGTATGTGTGTGAGACTGACTGTCAGTGTTGTTTGGCAGAAACCAACACAATGTTGTAAAGCAAATATCCTCCAATTTTAAAAAATGAGAGCTTACCGTACTGTGTCAGGAACTGCTGGAAATTTTAGTGACCAAAGCAGAGAAAGCAGGATAGATGGTGAGAACTAGCTCCAGAAAGGTAATCAAGGACCATGGAGAACCTCATGCCCCTATGCTAAGGATAATGAGAGCCTCTGAAATGTTTAATCAGGAAGATGGCCAGATTGGCATTTTAGAAATATCATTGTAGCAGATTGACTGGAGAAAGTAGGCTGGAGGCCGAGAGTCCAGCCTTTAAAAACTGATATCAAAAAAAATAAATTTCTTTTTCTACTCCAAAAAAAAAACAAAAAAACAAAAAAAAAAAACAGTTTTGGAATATGAAGAGCTATTATCCTATTCTATTTTTCTTCCTAATTCCATTGTACAAACTCAGCATTGATCTTAATCTATTTCTTAAAGTATCTTCTTTTAAACACAGGTAATAAACACCACAGGGACTTCCCCAGTGGTCCAGTGGTTAAGAATTCACCCTGCAGTACAGGGGATGAGGGTTTGATCCCTGGTTAGGGAACTAAGATCCCACATGCTGCATTCAGATGGCCCACCATAAGTAGGAAGTCCATGTACTGCAGTGAAAGACCTGCATGTGGCAGCTAAGACCTGATAAAGCCAAATAAGCAAATGAATATATTTAAAAAAAAAAAAAAAACTGCACCACAGGAACATTGCTATCTAATTAATTCTTGTTTGTCAAAAGCTTTAGGATCTTCAGTTGGCAAGGGGATTGTGGCTGCATGAAGTGTTATCTTGAAGAGCCCTGAATCTTGCTTGATTGAATGGAGCTAGTGTCTGTGTGTAATCAAATTAACCACACTGCTAGAGACTTATGCTGTAATTAATGAAGCCCATGCAAACTGACTAAAGTGATCAGTCTATTATTTTTAGATTGAATAATTAAGCCTGGAGAGCTTCACTGTTTCTTCAAGTGGCTTCTTTTTTCAGGTGACTATTGGCATGTTAGCTCTCGATCTTGCCTTATTCTGTCAGTTAGCTTTGTGTCCATTTATTTCATGTCATGCAGATTTCATTATAATACAGAAAGTATTGAATTTATTTAAATTTGTTATTTTAAACAGTAGAACTTTTAAGGCCTACCTTAAACAAAACAAAACAAACTCAATATAAAGAAGAGGAGTGGCACACATTTTACTAAAGTTCTGCTCTTTGTTGGGTGCTGAGGACCTCATGCAGGTGGCCTCATTTAATTTCTTTCCTGAGTACACAGTGATGTTGGTATAATCCCCATTTTATGGGGATGTAACAGGTTTGGGAAGTAACATAATTTATTGCAGGTCACAAGTGAGTAAGTGGCAGGGCTAGTATTTGAACCCAAAGCTCTCTGAGTCTAAAACTCACACCATGACTAACAGAAGCCTGTGCCTACAACATGTGCAAGAAAGTGTGTTCTGTCGGGGGGCCTTGGTGACACATACCTTCAGTGTCTTGTTGTGTCTCTGCAGCTCCCGACACAGACTCTCCAGTTTGCTTCGTGCAAGGACAGCTCTGCTGTGTTCACTTTGTAACTGGTCTTTTTCTTTTTGGATCTGTGCCTGTTTCTTTTGTAGGAGTTTTAACTTCCTTTGTTCGGTGCGATGTTCATCCAGCTAGACGTGGGGGTGCAAATGTGAAAGAAAATGGCAGGAATCTCTGTTGAGTTGATAGAAAAGGAGTAAAAGGGGAAATGCCTAAAGACCACCCTCTGGTTGTTTGGACACTTTTTTGCTATCGTCGCTGTCCCTCTGGAGTCAAATAAACTTCATAAATGTTACCATGGCAGTACTTGTAGATACAGTTTTAAAAGCATAGCATTTATAACTGTTTCATCATCATCACTGTTAGTAATCTCTTTTACTTTGATCTTCTTTCAGCGGTCTAGAAACAGCTTTATCTTTCTTGAGTCTAATGGAGCCACTCAGAATCGAAAGGCATGTTTCAGAATTCATGATAATAATGCTTTGCATTAGAAAAATGGTCAGTGGTGTATCTGCTTGGTTTGCATTTAGGTTTTCACACAACTTTGAGTTCTTTCTCAAAACAAGCTTTAGCAACTATTTTTAAAAGTAGGGGGGAGTGAGGGTTTCCCTGGTGGTCCAGTGGGTAAAGAGTGCAAGGGGCACCGGTTCAATCCCTGGCCTGAGAAGACCCCATGTTGCGGAATGGCTGGACCAGTGTGTCCAATTGTGAACCAGAACTCTGGAGTGCGTGCACCCAGAGCTGGTGCTCTGCAATGGGAGAGACCACTGCAATGGGGAGCCCACACAGGCTAAAGAATAAAGATGGATGAAAATTAATAAATAAAAAATCAATAAAAGAGGTCAAAATTTAAAAAAAAAAGTAGGAGAGTGAAAAGCAGCTTCCTAGTAAACAGAAAATGAAGTCTGTGGTTTATGAGAAAGGAGAGGAGTATGTACCCCTCGACTACTAAAGGATTGATGATCTGTCACCAAAGTTTCAGAAAGAGCCACTGCACAACATCACTCAAGGCAAGCATCTGTAATAAGCCTTGCTCTCTGCCACCACCTCTTCCATGTTTACGGTGAATCAATCATGACACTTGTTTCTTCTGAGCACAGGTGGGCCCTCTTCTCACAGAAGCCACAGCCAAAGTATCCAGGGCAGCATGGAAAATGAAACCAATGGACTCCTTGGCTTTCTGTTTCTGGATGCTAAAGTTCTGAGGTAGGGTTGCCAGAAAGAATGTAGGGCACTCAGTTAAATTGGAATTTCAAATAAATGGGTTTCCCTGGTGGCTCAGATGGTAAGGAATCCGCCTACAATTTGGGAGACTTGGATTTGATCCCTGGGGTGGGAAGATCCCCTGGAGGAGGCCATGGAAACCCACTCCAGTATTCCTGCCTGGAGAACTGGAGCAAGTTTTTAGTAAAAGTATATTCAAAATATTGCAATTTGTTGTTGGTTTATTTGAAATACAAAGTTAACTGGGCATTCCATATTTTTATCTGCTGAATTTGGCTGCAAATTTTTATGGAATTCTAATTGGAATGGGGGGAATTTGGGATGCAGCTTCCATGATTACATACTAGGATAATAATGCTTTGCATTAGAAAAATGGTCAGGGTGATCTGCTTGGTTTGCATTTAGGTTTTCACACAACTTTGAGTTCTTTCTCAAAACAAGCTTTAGCAACTATTTTTAAAAGTAGGGGGGAGTGAGGGTTTCCCTGGTGGTCCAGTGGGTAAAGAGTGCAAGGGGCACCGGTTCAATCCCTGGCCTGAGAAGACCCCATGTTGCGGAATGGCTGGACCAGTGTGTCCAATTGTGAACCAGAACTCTGGAGTGCGTGCACCCAGAGCTGGTGCTCTGCAATGGGAGAGACCACTGCAATGGGGAGCCCACACAGGCTAAAGAATAAAGATGGATGAAAATTAATAAATAAAAAATCAATAAAAGAGGTCAAAATTTAAAAAAAAAAGTAGGAGAGTGAAAAGCAGCTTCCTAGTAAACAGAAAATGAAGTCTGTGGTTTATGAGAAAGGAGAGGAGTATGTACCCCTCGACTACTAAAGGATTGATGATCTGTCACCAAAGTTTCAGAAAGAGCCACTGCACAACATCACTCAAGGCAAGCATCTGTAATAAGCCTTGCTCTCTGCCACCACCTCTTCCATGTTTACGGTGAATCAATCATGACACTTGTTTCTTCTGAGCACAGGTGGGCCCTCTTCTCACAGAAGCCACAGCCAAAGTATCCAGGGCAGCATGGAAAATGAAACCAATGGACTCCTTGGCTTTCTGTTTCTGGATGCTAAAGTTCTGAGGTAGGGTTGCCAGAAAGAATGTAGGGCACTCAGTTAAATTGGAATTTCAAATAAATGGGTTTCCCTGGTGGCTCAGATGGTAAGGAATCCGCCTACAATTTGGGAGACTTGGATTTGATCCCTGGGGTGGGAAGATCCCCTGGAGGAGGCCATGGAAACCCACTCCAGTATTCCTGCCTGGAGAACTGGAGCAAGTTTTTAGTAAAAGTATATTCAAAATATTGCAATTTGTTGTTGGTTTATTTGAAATACAAAGTTAACTGGGCATTCCATATTTTTATCTGCTGAATTTGGCTGCAAATTTTTATGGAATTCTAATTGGAATGGGGGGAATTTGGGATGCAGCTTCCATGATTACATACTAGGAGTAGGACTGGGGACTCACAATTGGCATGACTGTTAGCAAGCCAGAACCTTTTTCAGAGTCATTTCTTTGGCCAAACTTAGTTTCCTTAGAATCTGAATGGTGCGTAAGCCAGGTAGAGACTTGCTGTAATAGTGACCTTATTGGCTAATGAAAAGGCCTGGCAGCTTATGGGTTCTCTTGGAAGCCCCTGGTGCCTCGCATAGCCAGATGCAAACAGACACACACACACACACACACACACACATGCTGTGAGCCCTGATACATGTCTCAGCTATCCTGTCTTGAAAAAGCATTTTGTTCTTTCTGAACTAGATGAACAGGACTATCACACTTTCTTCAGTTTTCATCTTATTTTAATCTTTTCCTTCCTTCTCTTCCTCCCTCCCATTATACTGAAATGTCCATGATTAAACCATTGCTAGATTAAGCTGGGGGCATTGATACCTAATATTCTGTCTTCGTGTTTAAGGATATGAGATTTAGCGTCAGGAAGAACGAGGTTCATATGATCCATATTGCTATAAATATTGATTGAAATTGGTATCCTTCTTGAGGTTCAATCAGAAAAGCAATGATATTTTTATTATATATTTCCCGCGCTAGCTTCATTTTGCACCACAGTTATTAGATAGGGATGAAATTTCTTGTGCTTGTGTGTGGACTTTAAATGACATTCTGCCCTTTCTTGAAGTTTATATGTTATTAATGTTATCACCATTTGGGTTTAGACTTTACCTTTGGAAGATTAAGCCATTTGTCAGGGCTTCTCAACCTTAGCATTATCAGCATTGGGTGACAGATATTTCTTTGTTGTTACGGTTGTCCTGTGCATTGTAGCATCTCTGGCCCCTACTCATGTCCTCAATTGTGACATCCAAAACATCTCCAGAGACATAGCCAATTATCCATGATTGGCAGATCTTCCCTGTTTGGGGAAGACTGCCCTTAGATTTTCTGATCAGGAGAGGGTTACCATGCATACAAAGTTAACTGGGCATTCCATATTTTTATCTGCTGAATTTGGCTGCAAATTTTATGGAATTCTAATTGGAATGGGGAATTTGGGATGCAGCTTCCATGATTACATACTAGGAGTAGGACTGGGGACTCACAATTGGCATGACTGTTAGCAAGCCAGAACCTTTTCAGAGTCATTTCTTTGGCCAAACTTAGTTTCCTTAGAATCTGAATGGTGCGTAAGCCAGGTAGAGACTTGCTGTAATAGTGACCTTATTGGCTAATGAAAAGGCCTGGCAGCTTATGGGTTCTCTTGGGAAGCCCCTGGTGCCTCGCATAGCCAGATGCAAACAGACACACACACACACACACACACACACATGCTGTGAGCCCTGATACATGTCTCAGCTATCCTGTCTTGAAAAAGCATTTTGTTCTTTCTGAACTAGATGAACAGGACTATCACACTTTCTTCAGTTTTCATCTTATTTTAATCTTTTCCTTCCTTCTCTTCCTCCCTCCCATTATACTGAAATGTCCATGATTAAACCATTGCTAGATTAAGCTGGGGGCATTGATACCTAATATTCTGTCTTCGTGTTTAAGGATATGAGATTTAGCGTCAGGAAGAACGAGGTTCATATGATCCATATTGCTATAAATATTGATTGAAATTGGTATCCTTCTTGAGGTTCAATCAGAAAAGCAATGATATTTTTATTATATATTTCCCGCGCTAGCTTCATTTTGCACCACAGTTATTAGATAGGGATGAAATTTCTTGTGCTTGTGTGTGGACTTTAAATGACATTCTGCCCTTTCTTGAAGTTTATATGTTATTAATGTTATCACCATTTGGGTTTAGACTTTACCTTTGGAAGATTAAGCCATTTGTCAGGGCTTCTCAACCTTAGCATTATCAGCATTGGGTGACAGATATTTCTTTGTTGTTACGGTTGTCCTGTGCATTGTAGCATCTCTGGCCCCTACTCATGTCCTCAATTGTGACATCCAAAACATCTCCAGAGACATAGCCAATTATCCCATGATTGGCAGATCTTCCCCTGTTTGGGGGAAGACTGCCCTTTGTAGATTTATCTGAGCATCAGGAGAGGGTTACCATGCATACGTTTCATAAATTGGAAAAGAGGATTTGTGCTTGCTCATTGATCATTTCAATGTTCTAGTTTCATTGCAGGATCATGTACATTTGAAATATAGCTAGGTCTATCTTGCTTTGCTTTGCTCTAAATAAATCCCCTTAACTTTCTGACCACTTTTTTAGCATAACTAATTTTGTTTAAATACTTCAAATTTATGTGACTACATATGGGATTTCCTTAGGAATGAAAGCAAACACTGTAACTAAGTCAATTTCAGTCAAATGTTGGCTTTGCAATTTAACAATACATTTAGACATGTGCCTTCTGCACAATTCTGCCCGGCATATAGGATTTTTTTTTTTTTTAAGATTTATTTATTTATTTATTTTGGGTGGGGATCGAGTTGGGGAGGGAGGGGAGCAGGCGGGCCACTTCTATTGGTCTTTTCATTTCTCTCTGTTCATCTGTCTTTGTTCTTTGACTCCTGTGGGCCTCCCATTGCGGTGGCATCTGTCGTTGCAGAGCACCAGCTCTGGGCGCATGCGCTCCAGAGCTCTGGCTCGGTAATTGGACACATCAGTCCAGCCGCTCCGCGGCACGTGGGATCTTCCCAGGCCAGGGCTCGAACCGGCGCCCCTTGCACTGCAAGGCGGTGTCCTTACCCACTGGACCACCAGGGGAAGCCCTAGGATTTTTATCTGCAATTTCTCTTCCTTTCTTTTTCTTATTAAGTTAAAAAAGTGAAAATAATGCCAAGTAGTTTGTAATGTCATACCTACTTATAAATTGAGAAAATTTGCAAAGATATTTCTTCCAGGTCATTTCTTACTTTAGCCAAGAGGTATCCTTATTTATTAATGAACTTATCTTGATTTATTAATAAAATACATTAGTTGATGATATTACAGGATTTAGAATCTGTAAGGATGAGTGAGCTAGAGTAGCAGTGAAATTCACTGCTTTGAATTTAATGATTTATTCTATGTTAGCAGTTAAATTCCAGACACTCTCCATATTAATTTCTGAATCAGTGAGTAGGGAAATAGCTTTTACTCTCCAAGCAAAAGACTGAAATTCTTCATAATTTTTCCTTTCTGAAAAGGATATCTAATGGACTTTGGGGGTCAATTTTCTCTTATTCCTTTTTTCTAAAATGAGTTTAAAAGTTTATTATAGGATAAAAGTTTATTATAGGATATGATACAAATCCAAAGTATAGTAAGACTTGAACTAAGTCGAATTTCTGGACAAATAACCTCTGCGGGGTTGACTGCTTGGCTAGGAGAGTGGGTGGATTTGGGAAGTTCCTGGAGACCAGGGTAAAGAGCCCTGGCTCATGAGAAAGATCTTAGGAAGACTGGATAAGTAATTCTCTAATGTACTGCTTTGGAGTTACAGTAGCATAAAGAGTAGTAGTCTGGAAGTTGCCCCAGTTCATCCAAGTACAAACATGGTACTAAATATGAATGGCCTTAGTGTGAGTGAGTAAATAGAAGGGCAAAGGGAAATTGATGCAGTCATTATTGACAAGAGCAGGGATGGACCAGTGAGGACAGGGTCAAATTTGGGGGAAATATTATTTTTGCCACCTACCATTTTATGGCACCAAAATTGTTCTTGAGTGATTAATAGCCAATGTTAAATAAATGACAATAACACTGGTACACTAATACTCGCTTTATAATTTCTATCATTCTTTTGGAAAACAATATGGCCATTAAAAGAATTTATACTGCTTGGTTTAGTAATCCCAATTCTGGAACTTTTTCTAGGGTCATAAAAGGGAAGGAACAGATCTCACGCATGGTAATGTTCTTTGCACCAATATCTGGTAAAACAGTGGAAGGAATATAAATGTCCCCAAACTAGAGGGCCAGTAGAATAGAGTCAATTAATAGAAAATGACATAACTTTGAAAAATATAATTATAAAGAATACATGGGAAAATGTTTTACATATGAGCCAAAAAACCAGATACTAAATTATATGCACATAATTATGCTAGCTATACAAAAGGTATCTTTGTATAGTAGAATTGGAAAGGAAGACAGATACATCAACATTTGTGTTTTAGATGGTAGGATTAGAGCTATTTTTACTTGTGTATTCAGCATTTTCCTTATATCACTGTGAGGTGGTTTATGTGGTTAAAAATAATTTAAAAGCATATTTGGCAGAGCTAAGCAATGGGTAGTCATTCAGGCTTTCAGAATGTCTTTGGGTCTGTTCTATGACAGCTCAGCATAATGGGTGCATCAGTGTATAAGGAAGAAAGAAAGACTAAACAGGACTAAATTAGAGTAAAAATTGATGGAGTAAACTCTATTCCATCAATAGGGACAAGATGCAACCAGAGACCTGAGGCGTTGTGGGTCTCAGTTTTGGAGGAATTCTTAAAAAAAAAAAAAAGAAAAAAATTTTAAAAAGAGAAGAATTATGTCCAGGGCCTCGGGGGGTGGTGGTGGGGGGAGCTGTGCAAGTGAGAGGCCCTCACTCTCAGTCTTCTCTACTGTGAGGTAAATCTGCCTTCAGGGACAGTCCAACCTCCTGCCTGGAGGAATTGCTTTGTTGTATGTGGGGGCTAATGTTTCATTCTCCTGTCACTGCTCCTCTAAGAGAAATAGTGAGTGGGGGGAAAAAAAGTTTGAGGAAAAGAAGCAGAAAAAAGAGAGAGGTAGCGCATTGCCCAGCCACACTTGAGAACACATCTCCGCAGTGGATCTCATACACCTCAGGGTACATGGAGCCTGGGTACAACTCCTTCAGCCAATTGTGAGGGCTCACTGAAACAAGGGTGCTGGCTTCACTGAACCCTCCTCTTTCTTTCAACTGGCCTGTTGTGAGAGTGCGAGGAGATCATCCACTTCATGGAGTCTCTGAAGTCTGGCAGTGGAGTTTTCTTCCTGCCACAGGGGCTCTGTAAAAACTTGGAGGGGTGTGACGGGGAGGGAGCTGAAAGGGGAGGTTAAGAGGGAGGGGACATACGTATACCTATGGCTGATTCATGTCTGGCAGAAAACAACAAAACTCTGTAAAGTGATTATCCTTCAATTAAAAAAATAAAAAAAAATTTCCCTTGTGAATTCTGGCTTTGACTTGTCTGAGGTAACCAGCCATAGTCTATAATGATGTACTTGAAAATCTAAGAACTTCCATTTCTCAGCTATAACCAGAATTTAAATCTTTCTGGCAAAAAGGGCTCATCAAAAAACTTACCAATTCAGCATACTTCTTGAATAAAAAATCAAGCTTGTCCTCAGGAGTTTGCAACTTATTCAGATTTTGCATTAGCAGATTGGCTTCTTTGCCTTAAAAGAAAACAAAAGCCATATGGGCATTTTAAAAAATAAGAGTCGCACTTGAAGTCAGATGATAAGGGCTTGAATCTCAGGTTATCCACTTGTTAGCTGCTACCCAGCCTTGGCCAAGCCATTTAACCTGTCTGAGACACATGTGTAATTTTTTTTTTTCCTTTACAAAGGAATTATACCTACTTTACAAAATAAGTGATTAACCAAGAAGTTTGTAAAAATGCGTGGTACAATGTCAGGCTCATGATTGATTTTCAATAAATATCTACTCTAAGAGTAGTCCCCCAAGTTCCATCCCAAGAATTCATTCTTATCATTCCCCTTTATATTCCAAATATTCCAAAGAAGTTTGAACATTCTGAAAATATTCAAAAGAATAAAAGACTGACTTTATAAAAGAATAGATCAACTTCCCCATGTTAATTATTAAAAAAAAAAAAGAAGAAGAAGAAGAAGAAGAAGAAGCAAACGAGTGGAAGCAGCCAGCATTAATGCACTGAAATTTCCAGCCCAAAGCAAGAAACTTGATAGATCAGTCTGTCCATTTTTGTGGTTTCTTCCTTTAGTACCTCTCTCTTTTGAGGAGAAACCAATTCTCTTATTTCTGTGTGTGAACCCATTCGATGCAAATTGGGTTGGAGTCACTCTGATTGTATTTTCTATCAAGCAGAGAATAGGGAAAATGGACCCAAGGCACACAGGTCCTTTTCGCCAGGCTTTTTTTGTGTCTCTCTGGTTACAGTTTAGCCTCCCCAGGTCTTTGCTTCTCCCTCTCAGATCTTAATCTCTGTTGGCCATTTCATTTTCTATTCCCAGTTGGAGTTTACGCTATGTTTAAAAACTCATCTGTTCATGATTATTTGATAATGAGTCTCAGATTTTTTTCTTTTCTTTCCTCATTGTTCTTCCTTTTGTCTTCTGCAGCTCAGACTGCCCAGTTAGCCTTCTTAAGATGCCTGGAAATCTTATGTTTCAATTTCCACAGGGCTGAGCATTGTAGGCAAAAGCTGGACCTTGAGGCCTACATGTGTGTTGCACTGTACAGATCTTTGCCAACAGTAAAGTCAAGATGGAGCAGCTTCCCCAGCCTAACCTACCTGTAATAGCCACCCTCTCTAATCTGAGTAGAGAGGTCGAGCCCCACAGTGGAGCCCAAGTTTCCTGATGTAAATCTGCTTAAGTATGTTAACAACTTTGACAGCCTTTGCACCAGCATTTCTCTTTTGCTGGAATTTTTGCTTTCATCCTGGAGAGGCAGACATATCAAGGAGCAAGGGTTGCCCGATGAAATATAAGACACAGGACACCCTTGTACTAAAACATGATGCTTTCTTTGAAATTTAATGTTCCTTGTATTTTCACACTTGCTAAATCTGGTAACTCTAATGGTATCAAAGAATTCTAGGTTTAGAAGGAACTTCAAAGTGCATCCAAACAACTGGTTAATTTTATAGATTAAGAATCGAAAGCCCAGAGAAATCCAGAGTTACACAATTAGTACTGGCAGAGCTAAGGTTTGATTTCAAGGCTTGTCTACTTGTTCTAAATCACTCTACTCCCATGTGGAATTTGATGCCGGAGAAACCTAGAGAAACAAAAGGAAACTTGTTTTGGGGAAAAAAAAAAAAAAGACCTCATTCCAACAGCTGGTTTCATCTGTTTTTGCCCAGTGAGTCAGTTCAGATTAGAGACAGGGTCTTGAGACAGGGGAGAAGGTAGGGGTGAGTGGGCCCCACCAGCAACCCAGTTACGACCTGTGCCTTTAAACTGATAAGCTCGCTGCCCCACCCCACCAGGTCTGGGTTTGAGTGATTTCTGTAGCAGGGATGATCTGTGTTGATCAGGCCATCCTGACCCCTGTCTTCAGTTTGTGGAAGGTGCTCCCGTATCCTTTCCAGGTCTCTGCATTTCCATCATTTGTTCTTCCTATTCCCAGTTGGAGTTTACGCTATGTTTAAAAACTCATCTGTTCATGATTATTTGATAATGAGTCTCAGATTTTTTTCTTTTCTTTCCTCATTGTTCTTCCTTTTGTCTTCTGCAGCTCAGACTGCCCAGTTAGCCTTCTTAAGATGCCTGGAAATCTTATGTTTCAATTTCCACAGGGCTGAGCATTGTAGGCAAAAGCTGGACCTTGAGGCCTACATGTGTGTTGCACTGTACAGATCTTTGCCAACAGTAAAGTCAAGATGGAGCAGCTTCCCCAGCCTAACCTACCTGTAATAGCCACCCTCTCTAATCTGAGTAGAGAGGTCGAGCCCCACAGTGGAGCCCAAGTTTCCTGATGTAAATCTGCTTAAGTATGTTAACAACTTTGACAGCCTTTGCACCTGCATTTCTCTTTTGCTGGAATTTTGCTTTCATCCGGGAGAGGCAGACATATCAAGGAGCAAGGGTTGCCCGATGAAATATAAGACACAGGACACCCTTGTACTAAAACATGATGCTTTCTTTGAAATTTAATGTTCCTTGTATTTTCACACTTGCTAAATCTGGTAACTCTAATGGTATCAAAGAATTCTAGGTTTAGAAGGAACTTCAAAGTGCATCCAAACAACTGGTTAATTTTATAGATTAAGAATCGAAAGCCCAGAGAAATCCAGAGTTACACAATTAGTACTGGCAGAGCTAAGGTTTGATTTCAAGGCTTGTCTACTTGTTCTAAATCACTCTACTCCCATGTGGAATTTGATGCCGGAGAAACCTAGAGAAACAAAAGGAAACTTGTTTTGGGGAAAAAAAAAAAAAAGACCTCATTCCAACAGCTGGTTTCATCTGTTTTTGCCCAGTGAGTCAGTTCAGATTAGAGACAGGGTCTTGAGACAGGGGAGAAGGTAGGGGTGAGTGGGCCCCACCAGCAACCCAGTTACGACCTGTGCCTTTAAACTGATAAGCTCCGCTGCCCCACCCCCACCAGGTCTGGGTTTGAGTGATTTCTGTAGCAGCAGGGATGATCTGTGTTGATCAGGCCATCCTGACCCCTGTCTTCAGTTTGTGGAAGGTGCTCCCGTAATGACTGTTGTCCTGGGTCTGAGGATCAACAATTAAAGGCAGGAGACCATACTACTGGTCAGATTTGGCCCATGACTCACACAGTGTTTGAGTCATGGCAAGTGTTAAGTGCATCTTGGTAGTAATGGAACAAAACAAAGCCAACCTGTGCATACTAAGATCATGTAAATCAAGTAAGCACTTTCCAGAACACACCTTGGTGATCACAGGAAGGAAAGACAGGTCCTACTCTCACTGGTGACATTTAAGGCACGCTTAACACACCTCTCAGGGTGAGTATCGGTGTAGAAAACCATATCGTGTCTCTTTTGGGAAAGATTGAAACACGTAGGTGAGTCCAATGGGCCTCTTTTCTCTCCACATTCAGTTTCTTCTCCTTTTGTTTTCTTTAATGATGAGCACAGGTGTTTCTTTACTTTTTCTAATTCTCACACTTGCTGAGGTCTCTTTCTGCTCTCATATTCTCTTATTTTGTATAGAAGTTTAGCATTCAGATGCAGTAATCCATCCTTCAAAAATGATTTCAACAGAAAAATTCAAGAAATTGGAGAAAGGCATATATGGAATCCATATGTCTGAAACATCAGAGAGCCTATATTTTGAACTTACATTCATTTTGCTGGACCAGAGTGCCATGTGGAGTTATGTGGAGGAGAAGAATAAACAACACCCACTATCTGGTAAGAAAGGCTATCATTACAATTTTAGGAAACTGAGTCATTTGGTGACAGTGTCAGACATAAGAAGAAAAAAATCAGCCTTATGTGTTTAAGCTATTAGCAGTTTCTTAGCTATAACTATAAATAAAACTTGCTTAAAAGGAAAAAAGCATTGAGCCCAATAATGAGATTATTCCAGGGAAAATAAAATAAAATCTTATGATATAAAAGAAAAATATCAGAAAAAAACAATAAGAAATAAACTATCCATTTCCAACTTGGGTCAGAAAAACATACTAATGGGCCCCACCAGCAACCCAGTTACGACCTGTGCCTTTAAACTGATACTGTCCCCACCCCACCAGGTCTGGGTTTGAGTGATTTCTGTAGCAGCAGGGATGATCTGTGTTGATCAGGCCATCCTGACCCCTGTCTTCAGTTTGTGGAAGGTGCTCCCGTAATGACTGTTGTCCTGGGTCTGAGGATCAACAATTAAAGGCAGGAGACCATACTACTGGTCAGATTTGGCCCATGACTCACACAGTGTTTGAGTCATGGCAAGTGTTAAGTGCATCTTGGTAGTAATGGAACAAAACAAAGCCAACCTGTGCATACTAAGATCATGTAAATCAAGTAAGCACTTTCCAGAACACACCTTGGTGATCACAGGAAGGAAAGACAGGTCCTACTCTCACTGGTGACATTTAAGGCACGCTTAACACACCTCTCAGGGTGAGTATCGGTGTAGAAAACCATATCGTGTCTCTTTTGGGAAAGATTGAAACACGTAGGTGAGTCCAATGGGTCTCTTTTTCTCTCCACATTCAGTTTCTTCTCCTTTTGTTTTCTTTAATGATGAGCACAGGTGTTTCTTTACTTTTTCTAATTCTCACACTTGCTGAGGTCTCTTTCTGCTCTCATATTCTCTTATTTTGTATAGAAGTTTAGCATTCAGATGCAGTAATCCATCCTTCAAAAATGATTTCAACAGAAAAATTCAAGAAATTGGAGAAAGGCATATATGGAATCCATATGTCTGAAACATCAGAGAGCCTATATTTTGAACTTACATTCATTTTGCTGGACCAGAGTGCCATGTGGAGTTATGTGGAGGAGAAGAATAAACAACACCCACTATCTGGTAAGAAAGGCTATCATTACAATTTTAGGAAACTGAGTCATTTGGTGACAGTGTCAGACATAAGAAGAAAAAAATCAGCCTTATGTGTTTAAGCTATTAGCAGTTTCTTAGCTATAACTATAAATAAAACTTGCTTAAAAGGAAAAAAGCATTGAGCCCAATAATGAGATTATTCCAGGGAAAATAAAATAAAATCTTATGATATAAAAGAAAAATATCAGAAAAAAACAATAAGAAATAAACTATCCATTTCCAACTTGGGTCAGAAAAACATACTAATCATTTTGCCCAGGACAAATTTTTTTCCTCTTATTTCACTTACTCCTCTAAACCCTCCTTTCCCCTCAGGATCTGGCCTAAGTTTTAGCATCACTATGGATCTATTCATGAACCCTTCAGTCTCTGTGGATTCCTCTCTCCTAAATTCATCTGGTCTTCTACAATTTTTTTCCCAGAAAATTTAGCATTTATATCAAAGCTACAGTTTATTTCCTTCTCAGAGTGAAACTAGAAATCAAGCTAACATCTTATAAAGCAGACCGCCTGGGAAGGTGACCGTTCTAAGGCAGAGTAAGGCAGTGGCCAAAAAGACTATAGAAAACCAGCGTCCTAGTCAAGATGGTACTCAAAAGGTAGAACTGAAACTCCCCTGTAACTGGAAACATGAAACCCATTAAATGAACTGTGTGTGTGTGTGTGTGTGTGTGCTCAGTCGCTCAGCTCTGTCTGACTCTTTGCGACCCCATGGACTATAGCCTGCTAGGCTCCTCTGTCTGTGGACTTTGCCAGACAAATACTGGAGTGGGTTGCTTCTTCCTTCTTCAGGGATCTTCCAGACCCTGGGATAGAACCCACTTCATTCGTGTCTCCTGCTTTGGCGGGTGGGTTCTTTACCAGAAACGCCATCTGGGAAGCCCTAATTGAACTATAGCTCAGTTAAATGCTTCTCAACCAACATACCAATTATTTTTGTCTATCTATGGTCTCTCAATATTAATGACTTCAGGTCTAAATCTTGCTTTCATTATAACTAATCTCAAAATCACATCAAAAAATGTGTTTTTTCCAAAATGCTTTAATTTTCCTGTCTATAAATGGATGCATAATGGAAACGACACTTTGGTAAGAGGCACAAAAAACTGAGTCATTTGGTGACAGTGTCAGACATAAGAAGAAAAAAATCAGCCTTATGTGTTTAAGCTATTAGCAGTTTCTTAGCTATAACTATAAATAAAACTTGCTTAAAAGGAAAAAAGCATTGAGCCCAATAATGAGATTATTCCAGGGAAAATAAAATAAAATCTTATGATATAAAAGAAAAATATCAGAAAAAAACAATAAGAAATAAACTATCCATTTCCAACTTGGGTCAGAAAAACATACTAATCATTTTGCCCAGGACAAATTTTTTTCCTCTTATTTCACTTACTCCTCTAAACCCTCCTTTCCCCTCAGGATCTGGCCTAAGTTTTAGCATCACTATGGATCTATTCATGAACCCTTCAGTCTCTGTGGATTCCTCTCTCCTAAATTCATCTGGTCTTCTACAATTTTTTTCCCAGAAAATTTAGCATTTATATCAAAGCTACAGTTTATTTCCTTCTCAGAGTGAAACTAGAAATCAAGCTAACATCTTATAAAGCAGACCGCCTGGGAAGGTGACCGTTCTAAGGCAGAGTAAGGCAGTGGCCAAAAAGACTATAGAAAACCAGCGTCCTAGTCAAGATGGTACTCAAAAGGTAGAACTGAAACTCCCCTGTAACTGGAAACATGAAACCCATTAAATGAACTGTGTGTGTGTGTGTGTGTGTGTGTGCTCAGTCGCTCAGCTCTGTCTGACTCTTTGCGACCCCATGGACTATAGCCTGCTAGGCTCCTCTGTCTGTGGACTTTGCCAGACAAATACTGGAGTGGGTTGCTTCTTCCTTCTTCAGGGGATCTTCCAGACCCTGGGATAGAACCCACTTCATTCGTGTCTCCTGCTTTGGCGGGTGGGTTCTTTACCAGAAACGCCATCTGGGAAGCCCTAATTGAACTATAGCTCAGTTAAATGCTTCTCAACCAACATACCAATTATTTTTGTCTATCTATGGTCTCTCAATATTAATGACTTCAGGTCTAAATCTTGCTTTCATTATAACTAATCTCAAAATCACATCAATTAGTTGAATAACTGTGTTTTTTTTTTTCCAAAACACTCTAGGCTTTAATTTTCCTGTCTATAAATGGATGCATTGACTAGATAGATTCTGAACTCATAATGGACTTGTGGATCAGCTTTGTTTTTCTCCTGGGTTTATGCTTCAAACCTATGATTTCCTACTCAATCAGTTATCAACCTACATATCAAAACTGATATTACATTTATCATTGTCTTGTGCTTCTTTCTACATGGTGCCTGTGCTGCCCACATAATGTTGACAGAGAAGAGATTAATAAGACACTTATGAGTTGAAGGATGGGATGAGGGAGGGAAGGGACATACTTAGACGTTAACATGACAGGTCATACATAGTGCGGTCTAGTGAATAATCAGTTTTTATTCTGTTCAATGACAAGGAGAAAGTGATTCCACCAACTAAAGAGATTTTAAGGTGTTCTCCCAACTGCTCTCTTACACAGTGCATTAATTGTGGGAGCATATGCAGCCTGTAAAGGAAGAGCAAGTCCTGAGTGCTTGCATTGTAGAGACATTTCCCAGATATCCAATGGTGTTCTGTGAAAGAAGGGTGTTTTGGGTCCAATAAATTTAGGAAATATTGTAAACTATGCCCATCACTATTTGGGATTTTCACTGCTGTAGAGATAAAGGTCAGAGAATTCCAGCAGTTGGGAAACTAGCTTGGTCTGAAATTTCAAATATCCCAAAGTATATACTTCGGAAAATTTTGGACTAGAGAGTCAGAACATTTCAGTCTCTGAAAAATATCAATAAAGTAAATGTTATCTGACAAACATACAATAATGAAAGATTCATCTTTAATCAATTACATAAACAAAGACTATGGATACATCTTCAGGTATAGATTGAATGACATGCTGAAATTCTGTAGAAGTTCCAAATCATTTCTGAAAGAAAACCACAGCTGGCACTTTATTTTTCCCAAAGGTGGAGGAATCACTTTGAAGCATAAAGCCCAAGAAACAGGATCCAACATACCAATTATTTTTGTCTATCTATGGTCTCTCAATATTAATGACTTCAGGTCTAAATCTTGCTTTCATTATAACTAATCTCAAAATCACATCAATTAGTTGAATAACTGTGTTTTTTTTTTTCCAAAACACTCTAGGCTTTAATTTTCCTGTCTATAAATGGATGCATTGACTAGATAGATTCTGAACTCATAATGGACTTGTGGATCAGCTTTGTTTTTCTCCTGGGTTTATGCTTCAAACCTATGATTTCCTACTCAATCAGTTATCAACCTACATATCAAAACTGATATTACATTTATCATTGTCTTGTGCTTCTTTCTACATGGTGCCTGTGCTGCCCACATAATGTTGACAGAGAAGAGATTAATAAGACACTTATGAGTTGAAGGATGGGATGAGGGAGGGAAGGGACATACTTAGACGTTAACATGACAGGTCATACATAGTGCGGTCTAGTGAATAATCAGTTTTTATTCTGTTCAATGACAAGGAGAAAGTGATTCCACCAACTAAAGAGATTTTAAGGTGTTCTCCCAACTGCTCTCTTACACAGTGCATTAATTGTGGGAGCATATGCAGCCTGTAAAGGAAGAGCAAGTCCTGAGTGCTTGCATTGTAGAGACATTTCCCAGATATCCAATGGTGTTCTGTGAAAGAAGGGTGTTTTGGGTCCAATAAATTTAGGAAATATTGTAAACTATGCCCATCACTATTTGGGATTTTCACTGCTGTAGAGATAAAGGTCAGAGAATTCCAGCAGTTGGGAAACTAGCTTGGTCTGAAATTTCAAATATCCCAAAGTATATACTTCGGAAAATTTTGGACTAGAGAGTCAGAACATTTCAGTCTCTGAAAAATATCAATAAAGTAAATGTTATCTGACAAACATACAATAATGAAAGATTCATCTTTAATCAATTACATAAACAAAGACTATGGATACATCTTCAGGTATAGATTGAATGACATGCTGAAATTCTGTAGAAGTTCCAAATCATTTCTGAAAGAAAACCACAGCTGGCACTTTATTTTTTTTCCCAAAAGGTGGAGGAATCACTTTCTGAAGCATCAAAACCACTGCTTCCACAATCTGTTTGTGTCAAAATTACCCAGGGTACCTTGGCCTCAGTCCAGACCGACCAATTCTGAGTCTGACTCAGGAATGTACAGTTAAGTTTGAAATTGTTGGTCTAGACCATAGTTTAAATGACATAGTAGTGTCATTTGATTGATAAATAGCCAAGAAGTCTGTTAAAGCCATTTGCAGATAGTTGAAATGATGTTTACAATGGTGATAACGTGTTTAAATTAGCCTAAAAATATTGTTTAACTGATAATGTAGCTGAAATGGTACAATGTTTAGAAGAATATACAAATAGTGTTAGGAGGAATGGCATGAATGTGTCAGCAGTTTATACACATGTAATTAGAGTGCGCCTGCCTGGGCTGGTGCTAGTGGTAAAGAACCTGCCTGCCAGTGAAGGAGATATGAGAAACCCAGGTCCAATCCCTGGATCAGGTAGATCTCCTAGAGAAGAGCATGGCAACCCACTCCAGTATTCTTGCCTGGGGAATCCCTTGGACAGAACAGGCTGACAGGCTACAATCCATGGGGTCACAAAGAGTTGAACATGTCTGAAGCAACTGAACACACACACCCAGGCACTCTGATTACAAGCATTGGTTCTGATAAACACATTTGATCAAACTTGTTAATTTATATATTGTGACGGAATAAGTTGTGAAATCTTTTTCTTTCTCTAAAATGTTTTTGATTATTTGGTCAGTGTGAGGTTAGTACCAGCATTAAGAAATCCTCCTGCCAATGCAAGAGACTCAGGAGACATGCATTCAGTCTCTGGGTCAGAAAGATCACCTGGTGGAGGAAATGGCAGTCCACTCCAGTGTTCTTGCCTGCAAAACTGGAAGGGCTACAGTCCATAGGGTCACAAAGAGTAGGACATGACTGAGTGAGTGAACACAGCAGCACATGAGGTTAATGCAGATTTGGAAATGACTCTTCTTAGAAGACAGAGTATCAACCATGGCTGGTCATCTTTAACTTTACCCCTGCTTTCTTTGTGCCTATCCTCATTATAAAACATAGAAATCCTGTGTAAGGCCAAATCGACCGGTGGAGGAATCACTTTCTGAAGCATCAAAACCACTGCTTCCACAATCTGTTTGTGTCAAAATTACCCAGGGTACCTTGGCCTCAGTCCAGACCGACCAATTCTGAGTCTGACTCAGGAATGTACAGTTAAGTTTGAAATTGTTGGTCTAGACCATAGTTTAAATGACATAGTAGTGTCATTTGATTGATAAATAGCCAAGAAGTCTGTTAAAGCCATTTGCAGATAGTTGAAATGATGTTTACAATGGTGATAACGTGTTTAAATTAGCCTAAAAATATTGTTTAACTGATAATGTAGCTGAAATGGTACAATGTTTAGAAGAATATACAAATAGTGTTAGGAGGAATGGCATGAATGTGTCAGCAGTTTATACACATGTAATTAGAGTGCGCCTGCCTGGGCTGGTGCTAGTGGTAAAGAACCTGCCTGCCAGTGAAGGAGATATGAGAAACCCAGGTCCAATCCCTGGATCAGGTAGATCTCCTAGAGAAGAGCATGGCAACCCACTCCAGTATTCTTGCCTGGGGAATCCCTTGGACAGAACAGGCTGACAGGCTACAATCCATGGGGTCACAAAGAGTTGAACATGTCTGAAGCAACTGAACACACACACCCAGGCACTCTGATTACAAGCATTGGTTCTGATAAACACATTTGATCAAACTTGTTAATTTATATATTGTGACGGAATAAGTTGTGAAATCTTTTTCTTTCTCTAAAATGTTTTTGATTATTTGGTCAGTGTGAGGTTAGTACCAGCATTAAGAAATCCTCCTGCCAATGCAAGAGACTCAGGAGACATGCATTCAGTCTCTGGGTCAGAAAGATCACCTGGTGGAGGAAATGGCAGTCCACTCCAGTGTTCTTGCCTGCAAAACTGGAAGGGCTACAGTCCATAGGGTCACAAAGAGTAGGACATGACTGAGTGAGTGAACACAGCAGCACATGAGGTTAATGCAGATTTGGAAATGACTCTTCTTAGAAGACAGAGTATCAACCATGGCTGGTCATCTTTAACTTTACCCCTGCTTTCTTTGTGCCTATCCCTCATTATAAAACATAGAAATCCCTGTGTAGAAGTAGCCTTATAATGATAAAACAAAGAACATTCCTGGTTAAGAATGCTTGAAATCATTCACCTCTGCAATGGGATTTTATCTTACAGAAAGTTTAACAGTGGCTAATGCAAAAGTTTGTTTCTGAGATGCCTTGGACAAAGAAGAAAAAATAGCTCTGTAACACAGAGCAACTTTATTCTCTTTCCTAAAGTTCCAAAACACTGGACTAATTCCAACCTTGCATTTTAGAACTTGGTATTACCTGGGTTAATCTTTATGCTGAGGAGGTTAAGTAGCTGTTTGAATGTGTCTTTCAGCTCTTCTTGAAAGCATTACCAGCAGTGGTTTCAAGCATCATAGTGAGGTCCTATGCCAGCACAGACACACCTTGGGGTTTACACAACCTGTTCACCAAAGTCTGAACCCAATTCTGACTCCAGTGCCCATGATCTTCACTCTTCCACCCTGTCCTCTAGCAATGAGTAAGATGTGACCACTGTCTCAATAGATTCTCCCTCCAGCTTGGGAGATAGGTATATAAATGAATGATTGTTACAGAAAGTTTAATGGAGAACAACAGAAAAAGAAAACAGAAAGACTTTAGGGTGAGACTAAGAAAATCCCATTCAAGTTGTGAGTTAAATGATGAGTTAAGGGCCCAAAGGGCTGATGTGGGGAATAGGGAGGGATTTCTAGGTAGAGAAAATAGAATGGACAGGCGGCCCTGTGTGGGACTGGGGTATGACATATTCAAAGAACTGAAAGAGAAAATGAGAGAAACCAGCTACTAAACAGTAATGATGACAGTAGTAATCAGGAGAACATGTTCAGGAAAGGGAGATTGGGGATAACTTGATGAAAGGTAGATCATTAAGGCCTGAAAGACCATGTTAGGATGTCTGGTCTTTGTGCTAAAAGCAATGGGAAATGACAGAGGACAGAGGATAGGTGGGTAACGTCCTGAAAAGTTCACTTCAGCTCCGTTGAGGAGGAAGAGGATGGGAAGGAGTACAGTAAGAGAAAATGCACGGTGATGCGGAAGGAAGCTATTTTGCTAAAATCCAAGTCTCTCTGTGTGTGTGTCTTTGTGTGTGTTAGTCACTCAGTTGTGTCTGACTCTTCGTAACCCCCTGGACTGCAGCCCGCCAGGGTCCTCTGCCCATGGAATTCTCCAGGAAAGAATACTGGAGTGGGTTTCCATGGCCTCCTCCAGGGGATCTTCCCAACCCAGGGATCGAACCCAGGTCTCCTGCATGTGGGCAGATTCTTTACCATCAGAGCCACCTGAAAAGCCAGACTCCAAGAATGGGGTATGGCTTTTAGCAAATCTTGGAAGAAGTGCCCCCTTTTAGGAATGATTCAAAGAAAAGTTATACATTAGAGCATAACTACTTGCCTAATCCTTTTAAAATTTTCTTCTCCAGTTTTTGCTCTTTGTTGCTGACAGGCTCTTTGGCTGTGGGTGGCTCTCCAGGGGCCACGGGTTCTCTCTCGGTCTCTGTAGGGGCCTCCTCAAAGTCCCCGTCCTCATTGTCGGGTAGGTCAGTGTTCTCAGGCTGCTCCTTGGCCGTGGTGGGACCCTCTTTCCCTGCCACGCTGGCAGCAGACCCATACGTGTTAATGATGTCTTCCAGTTGTCTGTTCAACTCTTCGGAGATATCATGGGCACTGCATCCAGGTTCACCTGCTGGCTGCTCTGGTGCTGGAAGTGGGGTTGAGGAGTCCTGATAGTCTTGCTTCTCTGGGTGCTTTTGACTGGGTAATGCTGAACTGTCCTCCGCAGGTGTTGATTGGGGCTCCCCGGACTGCTGTTCAGGATGATTGTTCTCCATGCTGGGAGTGCTATCTGGTGGTAAACACAGCCAGGGTTGATGTAGTTAACCCAATTACAGGTGATTGGTAAGGCTATCCTCACATGGGCACCTACTGATTATAGTTTCTAATGCAGAATGAATGTATTTCCACAAACCATTGACATTGCAGTTAGCTGGGTAGGAACAGTGAGAAGCATTTCCAAATCAAGTCATACCATTAGCATATGTTTGATTTTGGTCTTTAAATTCCACTAGTATCTCCTATTATTGATATAACAGAATAATTTAAGGTGTTTTTTTTTATGGTGATGTTTCTCATTTTAATTAGGATAGTCATTTTGTGTTGCCATTCTCTTATATAATTTTATGTAGATTTACAATAATTGAAGATACATGAATGTCTACATTTAGTGTTTAAAATTTAAATTGGTACTTTTCTACCTAAAGTTAAGCATTGACTATAAGAGCCACTGACCTTACTAAAATCATTCATAACAAATGATTCTAAACTCTATTTTAACCCATATTGATTAGTATACGTCCATTAATGTAAATGAATTATTATAATGGATACAGGATATACTTGCTTTTCTGGTATTTTCCTTTTCCCAGATGAGCAACATGTACAATCAGAAAAAAACGCTTTTTTAGCTGTTCAAACCAGCATCATTTTTGGAATAAGACAGAATAAGGAAAGGTGTAAATTAACTAATGAACTTGTGTGGAAACATGAAAGTGTGTGAGTGAAAGTATTAGTTGCTCAGTTGTGTCTGGCTCTCTGTGACCCCATGAACTGTAGCCGTCTAGGCTCCTCTGTCCTGGAATTCTCCAGGCAAGAATATTGGAGTGGGTTGCTATTCCCTCCTCCAGTCATCTTCCCCACCCAGGGATGGAACTTGTATCTTCTGCATTGCAGGCAGATTCTTTACCATTTGAGCCATGAGGGAACCCCTGTATGGAAACATGGTGATGCTCATAGTAATAATTCCTTGAATTTCTATACCTTTTTGTTCCATTATAAAAATGAACTTTTTTAGGAAAAAAAAAAACCAGGTTGCAACTTTCTTGTCTCAATCAAGAAGCTCTAGGACAACAATAATTTTTAAGAAGTAGAAATGTCCAAAAAGCAGGGAGGGAATGAACAAGGGGAATAATCCAGGTATAGTATGGGCTCCTTGGAAATAGGGGAGAGGAATGGGCTGAGCTAGGCATTTTGGGTTTCTGGCTATCATCATTTCCAGGCTTGCAATGTATTTCGCTTTGGCCTCTAAGTTATGGTGCATTTTACTTGTGAATAATAATTAATGGTGGTGCTGCTGGTAGCAGGATACAATTGTGATAGGGTCCTAATAATCCTCAGGTCTTGCTGTTGTGTTGGTATGAAAGCGAAAACAAATACCAAAGCATACCGCTGCAGATACATACACTTGCTCCTCTGGTTCTCAGGGCAGGCAAAGTCTTGAATGGTTGAACACCAGTAAAAACAGAAAATTCAGTGCACAGATATTGCCAACCACCTGTGGACCTTACCAAATCCTACTTTTGAAGGAAGTACTTGTTTTCTTCATTGATTTTAAGTTGCCATCTTATCAAATGATGCAGTAAATAGCTTCACTGTCTTTATCACTGGAATTCTTTATCCTGAGCCTTGCTTGTTGGGCACACTCATCTATATATAACTTGTGCTTCCCCTGAACTTGGAGAAAGACACATGGCACCTGCTGTCCAGTCAGAAGTTATTTTAAGATCTTCTAAAAGGAGCCGTGGCCTTTAGCACTTCATCTTTGGAAATCAAGGGAAGAGAATACTTTTAAAATCAAGTTGAAAACAATAAACATTGATTGGTTTAAAGGCATATGTGGGTTTTAAAGTGTTTGGGAGGCTTCCGAGGATGAAATAAAATCTAAAGTCAACCAGACTTCAAAGCAATGAGTTTAAAACTGGCTGCCCATAGGAGTGTTAGTGTGGTTAGTCTAAATGCAAGTGTTTTGTTTGTATTTGATTTAGTGTTCATTCATCAGAGGCTATAATTATTGGTGGTTTTTTTTTTTTAAAATTAAGTCCATGGATCTCCTTTAAACTCATGCTCCACATTTACTTTAAAACAGAATAACTGAGTCATTGTAAACCACAGGCCAACTCAGTTACTAAAAGCAGCCTCAACAAGAGGACAAAAGTCCACAAAAGGACAAAAGCAGAAGTTCAAAGAACTCTGTTATTTTAAAATTGTCTCTTTCTATCTCAGTTTTATAGCAAGAAATTATTTCTAAGTTTTTTTCTTTCAGAAATTTTATTGCCCATTTTTTGCCTCCCTGAGAGAGAATCTTTCACTTGTCCTTGTAGTCCCAGCAGATTACCACACGCACAGACACACACATCCCTTCCCAAGCAACACATTTTAATTGTAAATAAAACAATGGAAAGTTCTTCAACAGTTCACTGGCAGTCTCAAAGCTGCAAGTTTCGAACACCACAGACCGCACCCTATCTCTTCTCAAAGGGCTTGGGGGAGTGTTTGTCATACTTACCAGAAGGCGAGCTAAGCAGAAAGAGAAGGCAGAGGCAAGAGGCAGCAAAAGCTAGTCAGAGGAGCTGCAACAGCAGGAGACGGCAGGCAGCTGCCTCTTACAGGGGAGAGAGAAACCAAACACACACACGCACACACACACACACACACATGCACATGCCACAGGAGAGCAGGGAGGGGGTGGGGAGGAGAAAGAACATCCTGTGACCCAGCAAGCTTCAATAGCTGTCTCCTGGGCCAGTGTTGTAGGAAAAAGAAGCAGCTGATAGACCTTAGCAGACTCCATGTTTTGTCCTTTCCAAACTTTAAATTCTTAGTACACAGCCCTTTTTTGCTAGTGCCATTTTTCACCATGGTTATTCTTTGGGGCAGAGATCAGGTTTTCTTATTTCTTGGTTTATTTCCAGTGTGGCCTGTGATTCATCTTCTCCCCACCCCTCTGCATGTGCTAGCCTAATTAGTATCAAGTTTCTTATAGGAATCAAGAAAAAAGAGGAACAATGCCATGCCAGAAGGGAGGTAATAGAAGCACTTTCACGCTGATGTCATTGTTTGGTTTCTTTGTAAAATTTTGAAATATAAATTTAGATGGCCCTTTTGGCCTCGGGTTTAGTACTGTCTTCATGTACATGCTAATTGGTGTGACCTCAGACCCTGTGTCTTATTCAGGTAGCTGCCTTTACTCAGATAAGCCTGGGGAAACCAGTTGCTTCTTTTTTTTTTTAGTTGTAGATTTTCCCATTTCACACAGTGACTTTTCTAAGTTTTTCCTACCTTCTCAAATCCTGGACCTGTTCCTTAATCCTCCTCAGAAAAAGAACCCCCTCCTCGTTCACCACATAATGCCTTTCTTTTAACCTATGCCCAGGTCCATTCATTCCCCTTTTCTCTTGTTTCTGGAGAATGTGTTCCCATACTTCACCAAATCCTCCATCGGAGTTTCTGGTCTTGGGACTGGCTGGCTGGCATACTGATACTCTCTGTGTTAGGCAGAATCATGCCACCAGAAAGACTTCCACATTCTAATCTTAGGAACATGTGAATATGTTACTTTACATGATGAAGGAGACTTTGCAGATGTGATCGAGTTTAGGATCTTGAGATAGAAAGATTATCCACAATTACTGGATGAGTCCCATGTAATCACAAGGGTTCTTGTAAATGAAAGAGGGAGAGAGGAGGGTCCGGGTCAGAAAAGAACACTTGGTGATCTAAGCAGAGGTCAGAGTGATGGAGGGACACAAGCCAAGGAATGTGAGGAGTCTCCAGGGGCTGGAAAAGACAAGGGAGCAGATTCTTCTGACGATCCTGCACAAAGAATGCAATTCTGCTGACACCTTGGTTTCAACCCAGTGAAACTCATTTTGGAATTTTGACCTCCAGAACTATAAAAGAAGATATTTGTGTTGTTTATAGGTCACTAGATTTGTGATAACTTGTTATGGTGTCAAAAGGAAACTAAAATCTTCTACTCCCAAACCTTTTCTCACTCCTTTCCCTGAGTTCAGAGGAGGCATAGATTATAGACAGGTTATAGATAAATCAAGTCAGATGAATTTTATTGCTTCCCAGTGTACATAAGAAATCCCAGAGAGGAAGACAGTGGTGCTGTTCACTGCATCATTTGATAATAGAGTTGATGAATTAAAATGAGTGAGAGATAAAAGTACTTCCTTTAAAGTTAATGAATACTTGGTGTGGGTCATAGTGAGTGATATTTCATATTTGGCTGTGGCAAATCATTCCAGAGAGATCTCTCAGCAAATACAAACAATAAGTCAGTGCTTCTCAAATTTAAGTAATGTACATATTCTCGTGACAGAATAGCTTAATGTTGAGATTAAAGGAAAAAAACGAACTCACCATGACTGAAACAAGTTATCATCTTATTATTTGTACCAAGAGATACTAGCTGGCTCCTGTCTGCCAATGCGGGAGATGTAGGAGACATTGGTTTGATCCCTGGGTCAGGAAGATTCCCTGGAGGAGGGCATGGCACCCCACTCCAGTCCTCTTGCCTAGAGAATCCCGTGGACAGAGGCGGCTGGTGGGCTACTGCCCACAGGGCTGCAGAGTCAGACACAACTGAAGCAGTTGAGCGTTCATGCATACTGATATAAAAATAGGTATATACTTCTGATATTTAGATATTATATGATGTAATTTTAAAAGTATATTACTTAGAAAACCCTACAGAAACAATAAATACAATTAAAACTAACAACAGTACTTGTTGAACTCAAATTGCTACTTGTAACATGAATGTGGTACTGATTACTGGTCATTTTGAATTCATGGTACTCTTCTACAATGTGCTTTATGAAATGACTCAATTACATCAACACTTGATCCATTCAGATTGCTACATAAGTTCATTCATATGACCTGCCATAATTTCAATTGGACTTCCTTTGATACTAGTGCATCATTTACTGCTCTTTCTTGTCTCCCTGCAGCTGTTAAAATAGTGCTGCTTGGAGCCTACTTGACATGATATTGAAAGTACAGAATAATAGATATACATTATAACACGGACAGGACAGTTACCGAGATGATCCAGAATTGGCTTATACAGGCATACCTTGGAGATGTTCAGAGTCCAGTTCCAGACCACCAAAATAAAGGTAATACTGCAATGAATCAAGTCACATAAATTTTATTGCTTCCCAGTATATATAAAAGTTATGTTTACACTGTTCTATAGCCTATTAAGTGTGCAATAACATTATGTCTTTAAAATGTGCATACCTTAATTTAAAAATACTATTTTGCTAAAACATGCTAGCCGTCATCTGAGCCTTCAGTAAGTTGTAATATTTTTGCTGAGATGGAGGGGCTTGCCTTGAGGTTGGCTGCTGACTTATTAGCATTGTGGTTGCTCAAGGCTGTGAGGCTGTGGTAATTTCTTAAAATAAGACAGCAATGAAGTTTGCCACATTGATTAGCTCTTCCTTTGACAAGTGATTTCTCTGTATCATGTAATCCTATTTGATAGCATCTTACCCACAGTAGAGCTCCTTTCAAAATTAATGTCTGTCCTCTCCAACCCTGCTGTTACTTTGTGAATTACACTTATGTAAAATTCTAAATCATTCGCTGTCATTTCAATAATATTCACAACATTTTCACTAGGAGTAGATTCCATCTCAATAAACCACTTTCTTTGCTCATGCATTAGAAGCTACTCATCATCACTTAAGAATTCTGCCGTGAGAATGTAGCAAGTTAGTCACATCTTCAGGCTGCACTTCTGAATCTATTTGGCATCTGCAGCTCCTTCCTTCAATGATGTCTGGAAGCCTTCAAAGTCATTCATGAGAGCTGGAATCAACTTCTCCCAAACTCCTGTGGGTGTTGATATTTTGACCTCTTCCCATGTCCTTAAAAGCAACTAGAGGGGCTTCCCCTGGTGGTCCGGTGGGTAGGGACACCGCCTTGCAGTGCAAGGGGCGCCGGTTTGAGCCCTGGCCTGGGAGGATCCCAGCGTGCGCGAGCGGCTGGACTGATGTGTCCAATTACTGAGCCGGAGCTCCGGGCGCATGCGCCCAGAGCCGGTGCTCTGACGACAGATGCCACCGTGATGGGAGGCCCACAGGAGCCAAAGAACAAGGACGGTACATGAATAAAAGATAAAACATTATAACACGGACAGGACAGTTACCGAGATGATCCAGAATTGGCTTATACAGGCATACCTTGGAGATGTTCAGAGTCCAGTTCCAGACCACCAAAATAAAGGTAATACTGCAATGAATCAAGTCACATAAATTTTATTGCTTCCCAGTATATATAAAAGTTATGTTTACACTGTTCTATAGCCTATTAAGTGTGCAATAACATTATGTCTTTAAAATGTGCATACCTTAATTTAAAAATACTATTTTGCTAAAACATGCTAGCCGTCATCTGAGCCTTCAGTAAGTTGTAATATTTTTGCTGAGATGGAGGGGCTTGCCTTGAGGTTGGCTGCTGACTTATTAGCATTGTGGTTGCTCAAGGCTGTGAGGCTGTGGTAATTTCTTAAAATAAGACAGCAATGAAGTTTGCCACATTGATTAGCTCTTCCTTTGACAAGTGATTTCTCTGTATCATGTAATCCTATTTGATAGCATCTTACCCACAGTAGAGCTCCTTTCAAAATTAATGTCTGTCCTCTCCAACCCTGCTGTTACTTTGTGAATTACACTTATGTAAAATTCTAAATCATTCGCTGTCATTTCAATAATATTCACAACATTTTCACTAGGAGTAGATTCCATCTCAATAAACCACTTTCTTTGCTCATGCATTAGAAGCTACTCATCATCACTTAAGAATTCTGCCGTGAGAATGTAGCAAGTTAGTCACATCTTCAGGCTGCACTTCTGAATCTATTTGGCATCTGCAGCTCCTTCCTTCAATGATGTCTGGAAGCCTTCAAAGTCATTCATGAGAGCTGGAATCAACTTCTCCCAAACTCCTGTGGGTGTTGATATTTTGACCTCTTCCCATGTCCTTAAAAGCAACTAGAGGGGCTTCCCCTGGTGGTCCGGTGGGTAGGGACACCGCCTTGCAGTGCAAGGGGCGCCGGTTTGAGCCCTGGCCTGGGAGGATCCCGCGTGCCGCGGAGCGGCTGGACTGATGTGTCCAATTACTGAGCCGGAGCTCCGGAGCGCATGCGCCCAGAGCCGGTGCTCTGCGACGACAGATGCCACCGTGATGGGAGGCCCACAGGAGCCAAAGAACAAGGACGGATGAAAATAGAGAAATGAAAGACCGATGGAAGTGGCCCGCCCGCTCCCCTCCCTCCCCAACCCGACCCCCGCCCAAAATAAATATAAATAAATAAATCTTAAAAAAAAAAAAAAAAAGGCAACTAGAATGGTGAATCTTTTCCAGAAAGTTTTCAATTTACTTTTCCCAGATCCATCAGAAATATCTTTCTATGGCAGCTATAGCCTTAAAAATGTATTTCTTAAAAGTTGAAGTTATTCTTGATGTATGGGCTACAGAATGGATATATTGTTAGGCAAGCATGAAAGTGACTGTACAAAAAAGGTCTTAATGACTTGGATAACTATTTTCTATGGTCACCCACCTAGAGTCAGACATCCTGGAGTGTGAATTCAAGTAGCCTTTGGGAAGCATTATTACAAACATAGCTAGTATAGTTGATGGAATTCTGCTGAGTCATTTAAAATCTTAAAAGATGCTACTGCACTCAGTATGCCAGCAAATTTGGAAGACTCGGCAGTGGCCTCAGAAATGGGAACGGTCAGTTTTCATTCCAATCCCAAAGAAGGGTAATGCCAAAGAATGTTCAGGCTACCTCACAATTTCACATGCTAGCCAATGCTCAAAAGATTTCAAGCTAGGCTTCAATAGTACGTGAACTGAGAACTTCCAGATGTACAAGCTGGATTTAAAAAAAGCAGAGGGACAAGAGATCAAATTGCCAACATTCTTGGATCATAGAAAAAGCAAGGAAATTTCAGAAACGTCTATTTCTGCTTCATTGACTACTCCAAATCCTTTTAGTGTGTGATCACAACAAACTGTGGACACGGGTCCCCATTTCTGCCCATGCAGGCCAAGAAGCTCCAGTCGAAAGGGCTTCCCCTGGTGGTCCGGTGGGTAGGGACACCGCCTTGCAGTGCAAGGGGCGCCGGTTTGAGCCCTGGCCTGGGAGGATCCCGCGTGCCGCGGAGCGGCTGGACTGATGTGTCCAATTACTGAGCCGGAGCTCCGGAGCGCATGCGCCCAGAGCCGGTGCTCTGCGACGACAGATGCCACCGTGATGGGAGGCCCACAGGAGCCAAAGAACAAGGACGGATGAAAATAGAGAAATGAAAGACCGATGGAAGTGGCCCGCCCGCTCCCCTCCCTCCCCAACCCGACCCCCGCCCAAAATAAATATAAATAAATAAATCTTAAAAAAAAAAAAAAAAAGGCAACTAGAATGGTGAATCTTTTCCAGAAAGTTTTCAATTTACTTTTCCCAGATCCATCAGAAATATCTTTCTATGGCAGCTATAGCCTTAAAAATGTATTTCTTAAAAGTTGAAGTTATTCTTGATGTATGGGCTACAGAATGGATATATTGTTAGGCAAGCATGAAAGTGACTGTACAAAAAAGGTCTTAATGACTTGGATAACTATTTTCTATGGTCACCCACCTAGAGTCAGACATCCTGGAGTGTGAATTCAAGTAGCCTTTGGGAAGCATTATTACAAACATAGCTAGTATAGTTGATGGAATTCTGCTGAGTCATTTAAAATCTTAAAAGATGCTACTGCACTCAGTATGCCAGCAAATTTGGAAGACTCGGCAGTGGCCTCAGAAATGGGAACGGTCAGTTTTCATTCCAATCCCAAAGAAGGGTAATGCCAAAGAATGTTCAGGCTACCTCACAATTTCACATGCTAGCCAATGCTCAAAAGATTTCAAGCTAGGCTTCAATAGTACGTGAACTGAGAACTTCCAGATGTACAAGCTGGATTTAAAAAAAGCAGAGGGACAAGAGATCAAATTGCCAACATTCTTGGATCATAGAAAAAGCAAGGAAATTTCAGAAAAACGTCTATTTCTGCTTCATTGACTACTCCAAATCCTTTTAGTGTGTGATCACAACAAACTGTGGACAGTTCTTAGAGATGGGAATATCAGACCACCTTACCTATCTCCTGAGAGCCCTGTATGCAGGCCAAGAAGCTCCAGTTAGAACTAGACATGGAACAATGGACCGGTTCAAAATTGGGAAAGGAGTACATTAAAAATGTATATTGTTTCCCTATTTATTTAACTTATATGCAGAATACATCATTGCCAGGCTGGATGAATCACAAAATGGAAATAAGATTGCTGGGAGAAATATCAATGACCTCAGATATGTAAATGACACCACCCTAATGTGGGAAAGCAAAGAAGAGCTAAAGAGCCTCTTTATGAGGATGAAAGAACAGTGAAAAGGTGAAAAAGCTGGCTTAAAGTTCAGCATTCAAAAAACAAAGATCTGGACATGTGGTCCTATCACTTCATGGCAAATAAATGGGAAAAAAATGAAAAGAGTGGCAGATTTTATTTTCTTGAGCTCCAAAAACATTGTGGTGATTGGAGCCATGATATTAAGACACTTGCTGCTTGGAAGAAAAGCTATGATAAACTTGGACAGCATATTAAAAAGCAGAGACATCACTTTGCCAACAAAGGTCCATATAGTCAAAGCTATGGTTTTCCCAGTAGTCATGTATAGGAGTGAGAGTTGTGTCATAAGGAAGGCTGAGGACCAAAGAATTGATGTTTCAAACTGTGGTGCTGGAGAAGACTCTTGAGAGTCTCTTGGACAGCAAGGAGATCTAACCAGTCAATCCTAAGGGAAATCAGCCCTTAATATTCTTTGGAAAGACTGATGCTGAAGCTCCACCTGATGTGAAGAGCTGACTCATTGGGAAAGACTGGGAGCAGGAATTATGTGGTGAATTACCAAATTAAAATGACACAGAGACATGAAGTGAGAAAATGTTCTAGAAAAAATGACATGACTAGGCTTGCTAGATACAAGGTTGCCACAGACCATTAATTTGTAAAAAATGCCATATCTTTGAAGCATAATAAAGCAAAACTCAGTAGTATGAAATTTGCCTGTATGTACAAATTATCATTAAAATGAATACAAACACACTAACAAGGAATAAGAATATATTTGTAACTTGCTAGAGGTCCAAAAGAACTGGAATAGGTAACTAAAAGGACAAATTATTAGAGTTCAGTGCTTTATTATAAAAATAATCTTTGAAGAATAAAGATAAAATGTCTAAGGAATAAATTTGATTTTTGAAAATAATATTGCTTTGTACTAGAAAGCATATCACAAGAGCCTGTATTCTTCTATTATCCTATTACCCCTTCCTCCAACTTTGCTATGCTCCTCAAAGCTCTCCAGGTAAAAATGAACTATTATAGATACTGCTTCTGTGATTTACGTTCTCATTTGTAAATAAGATTCCTATATTTCTGTCCACTTATCAGTTTTTCACATTACCTATTGTCTTTCCATAATGACAGATGAAGAGTTAGATTATTTACACTGCTTTTCCTTTCCTTCTTTCTCGAGAAAATTACTTATACATTTTTAATTCATATTGTGTTTTTATTATTAAAATAAAACTCACTGCTAAATAAGGTAGGACACTAGGATTATAGTTCCATTCTTTTGCAGCTTTCTGTTTTTCTTGGAGTTAATGATAGCCTTTTCTTTTTATTTTTTTAGTATTAAGAACAACCTGTACAAGAACTTTGTAAAATATTTCTCAATGCAGTTTCCTCCAAGGTCAAATCTATCAGGTAATTTATATTAATACATTCTAATATTTTCTTGGATATATCACTTCCACATACAAACACCCTCAGAGCCTTGACTTCTTGCTCTGTTCTGGTTTGGTGACTTACTTGGTCTGCTGCACAACTGTGGTCCTGGCACTTCCTTTGGTGTCATCCTGGGAATTCCCTTTACCTCTCTTATGTTTCCTGATTTCCATTCTTCCTCTTTCTTAGTTTACTTCCTCATTTAGTGAAACACGTTGTCTATTAGCTTCCTGAGAAAGCACTTACGGGAAATTTTGTATGTCTCAAATGCCTCTTTTGCTACTCTTTTACTTAATAGTTTGGTTAGATATAAATCTTTTTACAAAAGGTAAAAAAAAATTGAATAAAACCTTTTTCTGCATCTCTATCAAATGATATAAGGCAATATTCCCTTGTCTTCTCATTTTTAACTTTTTTTCTTAAAATTTTATTCCTGGTCCTTTGTGTGATCTATTTCTATTTTCCTCTCCAAAACCTGTTAGAATTTACCCTTTAACTCTGATATTCTGAAGTTCCACAATAATAAAATTTAATGTGAGCCCTTTTTCATTTATTGTGATTGGTGTTTGGTGGATTTTTAAATCTGAAGACTCATGTCTTTAACCTCCATCCCATTTTGATTCCTCACCTTGTCCTCCACTGTGTCTCATATCCCTGAGTTCATAACCTTTTAGTTAAATTTCTCAGAGAACAATTCTCAGATATTTCTATAAGATGGAGAGGTTGTTTGACTTCGTGATGTGGAGTTGGGGACCCTTGGGTTTAACTGTTCTCCTAATTAAAAATCAAATACAAAACCAAACTAACACTGCTTTTCCTTTTCCTTCTTTCTCGAGAAAATTACTTATACATTTTTAATTCATATTGTGTTTTTATTATTAAAATAAAACTCACTGCTAAATAAGGTAGGACACTAGGATTATAGTTCCATTCTTTTGCAGCTTTCTGTTTTTCTTGGAGTTAATGATAGCCTTTTCTTTTTATTTTTTTAGTATTAAGAACAACCTGTACAAGAACTTTGTAAAATATTTCTCAATGCAGTTTCCTCCAAGGTCAAATCTATCAGGTAATTTATATTAATACATTCTAATATTTTCTTGGATATATCACTTCCACATACAAACACCCTCAGAGCCTTGACTTCTTGCTCTGTTCTGGTTTGGTGACTTACTTGGTCTGCTGCACAACTGTGGTCCTGGCACTTCCTTTGGTGTCATCCTGGGAATTCCCTTTACCTCTCTTATGTTTCCTGATTTCCATTCTTCCTCTTTCTTAGTTTACTTCCTCATTTAGTGAAACACGTTGTCTATTAGCTTCCTGAGAAAGCACTTACGGGAAATTTTGTATGTCTCAAATGCCTCTTTTGCTACTCTTTTACTTAATAGTTTGGTTAGATATAAATCTTTTTACAAAAGGTAAAAAAAAATTGAATAAAACCTTTTTCTGCATCTCTATCAAATGATATAAGGCAATATTCCCTTGTCTTCTCATTTTTAACTTTTTTTCTTAAAATTTTATTCCTGGTCCTTTGTGTGATCTATTTCTATTTTCCTCTCCAAAACCTGTTAGAATTTACCCTTTAACTCTGATATTCTGAAGTTCCACAATAATAAAATTTAATGTGAGCCCTTTTTCATTTATTGTGATTGGTGTTTGGTGGATTTTTAAATCTGAAGACTCATGTCTTTAACCTCCATCCCATTTTGATTCCTCACCTTGTCCTCCACTGTGTCTCATATCCCTGAGTTCATAACCTTTTAGTTAAATTTCTCAGAGAACAATTCTCAGATATTTCTATAAGATGGAGAGAGGTTGTTTGACTTCGTGATGTGGAGTTGGGGACCCTTGGGTTTAACTGTTCTCCTAATTAAAAATCAAATACAAAAACCAAACAAATAAAAAACTAGACATCAAATGATCCCATTGTAGGGGCTTCCCTGGTGGTCCAGTGGGTAAGGACACCGCCTTGCAGTGCAAGGGGCGCCGGTTCGATCCCTGGCCTGGGACGATCCCACGTGCTGCGGAGTGGCTGCACCGATGTGTCCAATTACCTAGCTGGTGCTCTGGAGCACATGCGCCCAGAGCCGGTGCTCTGCGACAACAGAGGCCACTGCGATGGGAGACCCACACGGGCCAAAGAACAAAAGATGGATGAACATAGATAAATGAAAGACCAATTGAAGTGACCCGCCTGCCCCACTCCATCCCCAACCCACTCCCCTCACCAAAAAAAAAAAAAAAATCCCATTGTAGTCCCCTGACTTACTAACACTTTTGATATAGTATCACCACTTGCTAAGTATTAACTTGAAGTTTTTTAGTCTTTTCAGAGTCTACCTGGCAAATTAGCTTGCTTTTCGCTTTCTCACTACCTTTCCTGTGGCCACCTAGCCCCATTTCTGTTAAACACACATCTTCTGTGGGATCATTTACCATTATGTCTTGTGTTCTAGTCTTCATTCATTGTGGTTTAGGGTTTACAGATTCATTTCTTCTGGTTTCATTGATGCAAGAGTGTCTGTTCTGTTTCTTATTCTTGTTTGGTAGTGAATTTTAGGGGAGAAAAAGGTCAGAAAAATATCTTTGTAATGTCGTTTAGGTAAGATCTGTTTAACCATTATGATGACCCAGCAATTAAATGAACTATCTCTCAAAGAAAAAAGCTTTAGTTTTGGAAATATCCAATTGATTCTGATTGTTCTTTCCTTTAAAGACACCAAAGAAGAATTTTCTGCATGGGGCAGGGAGAGGGTAAGGTCAGATTAAATGACTCACTTAAGATCTCTTTCAACATTAACATAAGAGTTTATGAATTCTGTATTTTTCTACCATGGGGTTAAAGGAAGCAGAAATCAAATAATAATTGCAACTATAAGCCTGAAAATTAGGCAGCCTCCATATGAATTACAGTTCTGTCTTTTATTTAGGCTATATTTTAATTTCTTCAGCTTTAATTTCCTACTCTGTAAAATGGTAGTACCTATTTCATATAGTTAGTATGAGACTGACACAATAAACATGATCTATATAATAGGCACTAATCTATGTTAACTAGTTCCAATAATGATGCTTTTAAGTCAAGTCTGTGAAATAGGAATTAATATTTTCTGAACTAATAACATTTTTAAATTATTGCTGTCCTGAACTAAGTTTAAGTGTGAGAATCTGTTTTATCATTTCTTGGTCATGGTGTATATACACTTGACCTGGGTTGGATTTGTCTTGGGATAAGGAGCAAATCTTTGTAGACTCTGTTTTTGCTCAGAAGATGTCACCTTTGTGTTTCTAGAATAGGGGAAAGTGTGGGCTTGTGGCCAAGCAGAGACTATTTTCAACTTGTCTAAATACAGAACCACATAGCAAGTTGCAATCTTTGATTCCTATGGTGATACCTTTCTAATTTGTACTAGTTTTGTGCAGATGGTCTCCAGAATTGAAACATATGATTCATATCCTATGAAGACAATTTAGTTTTATTACTTTTAACCGAAAATTAGTTAAACAAGGATTGTCTTTAGTAAAGGGCAATTTGAACTAGCTTTCATGAATAAAATCATTTGAAATCTGCATAAGTGTTGGGTGCTACACTTGGAAAGAAGAACTCTACTTCTTAAGTGGCCTTATTTAATTAGACAAATATTTCTTTGTGATAACAATTTAATCATGAGTTTTTCCTTACAAACACTGCATACATGTTTTAGGGTAAGTTTCTTTCCTCAGATTTTCCGTTTTGTTGCAAAAAGATTTTGCTGCATGCATTCTACAAGGGAGCTATGGCTCATATTAAGGAAGATCAGAATAAAGTCTGTTAGATGGCAGTAATATTGGAGTCATCTCTGAAAAACCCCTCCTTACTGCATTGCTGAAGTTGTAGAGACCAGAGGGCGTGGAACTGTGTATTGCCTTGTTTGTACAACATGTGTGCACTTGAGGGTAGAGCTGAGTTTTAATGCCACCAAGGGCTGCAGCATAGACATTACCCTGGAACAGGCTTCACTGTTCTAACCTGATGGCAAGGGGGCTGGAAGACTATATAGCTGAAGCATGGCAGTGTTTCTCTGCTTCATCCTGTTAAAGCCTGTTTCACCAGCACTTAATTCAGCAGAGTTCTAGGATGCTATTTTGAATAGCAGTCTTCTTGTTGCTGCAGATCCGCAGGGAAACCTTGCTGGCCTTTGAATACTCTAACATAACCCTAGGGGCAGAGCTGCTGAACTCTAGAGTTACAGTGACTTCATGGTATCTTTATGGTGTTCCACTTCCTCTTGTCCATGTTCCCTGCAAGAGAGTTGGGAAATAGGTCCCTTTTGCAAGAATTCTGGTCATAAGATACTAAAATTAATGACAAGAAGGCAGTGAAGTAGATTGACTGAAATGTCAGTTATTGAAGGTCCCAACTTTGAGGTTGCCAAGCCATTGGTGGTTTCACACTGGGCCTTGCCTGTCAGAGGTGTTTCTTTCCTGCATCCTCTCTTCCCGTTCCTCTTTGTTCTGATGTTTGATGACTATAGTGGCATCTGCAGAATCTTGGCAAGGAAAGGGATCTCACAGATCATCTTCCCTTCTCATTAGACTCAGAGGTCCTGTCTTGAATTACCCCGACCCATCCTCAGGTAGATGACATTTGATAAAAGACAATCAGCCCTTCCTAATAGATAGCATTTCTTGCCAAGAGTTAAATAAACGAATCAAGTCTCCAAAAATGATAGATCCATGGTGTTTTACCGCTTGAGCACTGTGCCGTCTTTCAAAGGTTTGCCAAAGGCATCCATATATCTTTCAAAAAGTGTTTTTAAAATTATTTTTTGGTAATTAACATTATTTATCAGCTGTTTTGATTTCTTTCCTAAGGGTCATGGGTTCTCCTTTCCCCTATCCAAGTGTCATGAGACCCCACTTTTGCTGTTGATCACAAATCAATTCTAAGAAGGGGTCTGGGGTTGAAATTACGTTTAAAGGAAAGCCTGTCATTTTGATGTGTTAAAAAACAGGAGTGTGGTGATCACCTAGTTAAATATGGTAAATTCTCTTTTCCTTCCTTCTTGCAATACAGTTCTTATCAAAGAGTACAGGCCTTTTTAAAATTCTAAGTGTGTCATCTTTTTATCCACAATAATTTGATGTGGTTTTGATAAAATCTGGGACAACACAAACCCTGAGAAGGCAGAGATGGTCAGGGGGATAGGAGGTAGTGAGTAAACGGTGAGACCTCTGATCCTTTACTTTTTAATTCTCTTTCATTATGTCTCCTTCTTACCTCCCTTCTGTAGTGTAGATGCTTAAGCTTTGTTATTTTAGAAACAGATCATTAACTGAATTTATCTTATCTGCCTTGCTAGTATTTAAGAATCCTTTCCTGCTCTAAATATCTCTTATGTGACTGATTGTCCATTGATTCGATTAATTTGCTATGTGTGAACCTTGGTTCAAATTTAGGAACTGGAAAGGAAGTGCCTCACTTCTTCTATGTATCTTTAAACCATTTTGCAATTCATTCTGTATCCATTTGAATTGTAGTAAGTTAATCTGGTAAATCAGTTAATCTTGTTAATCAGTTATGATCCCAAATTGTAGCAGAGTCTTGACACAGCTGCCTTGTGGCCTGCATTCAGGGTCACAGTTCAAACAAAATAAATGTGGGGACCAGTGGTTTTGTGCAACATGATGGTCTAAGATTCAGCCTGGAACTAGGGCCAGATGGAATCAGGGTATCCTTGGGAAGGATGCATTCACAATTGCCATTCCCACAGGTACCCAAGAGAGATTACAAAAATGATTAAAAACGTGAAGGAAAAATTCAGGGACCGCTTGAGCACTGTGCCGTCTTTCAAAGGTTTGCCAAAGGCATCCATATATCTTTCAAAAAGTGTTTTTAAAATTATTTTTTGGTAATTAACATTATTTATCAGCTGTTTTGATTTCTTTCCTAAGGGTCATGGGTTCTCCTTTCCCCTATCCAAGTGTCATGAGACCCCACTTTTGCTGTTGATCACAAATCAATTCTAAGAAGGGGTCTGGGGTTGAAATTACGTTTAAAGGAAAGCCTGTCATTTTGATGTGTTAAAAAACAGGAGTGTGGTGATCACCTAGTTAAATATGGTAAATTCTCTTTTCCTTCCTTCTTGCAATACAGTTCTTATCAAAGAGTACAGGCCTTTTTAAAATTCTAAGTGTGTCATCTTGTTATCCACAATAATTTGATGTGGTTTTGATAAAATCTGGGACAACACAAACCCTGAGAAGGCAGAGATGGTCAGGGGGATAGGAGGTAGTGAGTAAACGGTGAGACCTCTGATCCTTTACTTTTTAATTCTCTTTCATTATGTCTCCTTCTTACCTCCCTTCTGTAGTGTAGATGCTTAAGCTTTGTTATTTTAGAAACAGATCATTAACTGAATTTATCTTATCTGCCTTGCTAGTATTTAAGAATCCTTTCCTGCTCTAAATATCTCTTATGTGACTGATTGTCCATTGATTCGATTAATTTGCTATGTGTGAACCTTGGTTCAAATTTAGGAACTGGAAAGGAAGTGCCTCACTTCTTCTATGTATCTTTAAACCATTTTGCAATTCATTCTGTATCCATTTGAATTGTAGTAAGTTAATCTGGTAAATCAGTTAATCTTGTTAATCAGTTATGATCCCAAATTGTAGCAGAGTCTTGACACAGCTGCCTTGTGGCCTGCATTCAGGGTCACAGTTCAAACAAAATAAATGTGGGGACCAGTGGTTTTGTGCAACATGATGGTCTAAGATTCAGCCTGGAACTAGGGCCAGATGGAATCAGGGTATCCTTGGGAAGGATGCATTCACAATTGCCATTCCCACAGGTACCCAAGAGAGATTACAAAAATGATTAAAAACGTGAAGGAAAAATTCAGGGGATCCTCTTTGGTATCTGTATGGTGCCACCAAGTGCAAAGACAGTTTCTTGAAAGACTTTGTGGTGGGAAAATGTAACTGTTATTAAAAAGTAATGACAAGAGCTTCCCCTGGTGGTCCAGTAGATAAGGACACCGCCTTGCAGTGCAAGAGGCGCCGGTTCGATCCCTGGCCTGGGAAGATCCTACGTGCCGCAGAGCGGCTGGACCGATGTGTCCAATTGCCGAGCCGGAGCTCTGGAGCGCATGTGCCCAGAGCCGGCGCTCTGCAACAACAGAGGCCACTGCGATGGGAGGCCCACAGGAGCCAAAAGAACAAAGACGGACATAGAGAAATGAAGGACCAATGGAAGTGGCCCGCCTGCTCCCCTCCCTCCCCAACCCGACCCCCACCCAAAAATTAATAAATAAATAAATCTTTAAAAAAAAAAAAAAGTAATGACAAGCAGCTCAGACAATTCAACATCAAAAAAACAAACAGCCCAATCAAAAAATGGGAAAAAGACCTAAACAGACATCTCTCCAAAGAAGACATACATATGGCCAAAAAACACATGAAAAGATGCTTAACATCACTCATTGTTAGAGAAATGCAAATTAGAACTCCAATGAGATATCATCTCACACCAGTCAGAATGGCCATCATCAAAAAATCTACAAACAATAAATGCTGGAGAGGGTGTGGGGAAAAAAAGAGGAACCCTCTTGCACTGTTGGGGTAGTGTAAATTGATATAGCCACTATGGAAGACAGTATGGAGAGTCCTCAAAAAACTAGGAATACAACCATCATATGACCCAGCAATCCCACTAGTAGGCATATTCCTTGAGGAAATCAAAATTGAAAGAGACACATGTACCCCAATGTTCACTGCAGCACTATTTACAATAACTAGAACATGGAAGCAGCCTAGATATCCATCGACAGATGAATGGATAGAGAAGCTGTGGTACATATATACAGTGGAATATTACTCAGCTATAAAAAGAAATGCATTTGAGTCAGTTCTAATGAAGTGGATGAATCTAGAACCTATTATACAGAGTGAAATCAGAAAGATTAAAAATATTATATACTGACACATATATATGGAGTCTAGAAGGATGGTGCTGATAAATGTATATGCAGAGTAGCAATGGAGAGGTGGACATGGAGAACAGACTTATGACCACTGGCATGAGGAAGGAAAATATACTGTGACTAGGGGATCTCAAACAGGGGCTCCGTGGTGACCTGGAGGGGTGGGGTGGGAAGGGAGATGGGGAGGAGGTTCAGGAGTGGGGGGCATATGTACACCTATGGTAGATTCAGATTGATGTGTGACAGTAAGCAACAAAACTCTGTAAAAATAAATAAATAAAATAAAAAAATAAAAGATAAACATGCATAGTGAAAAAATAAGTAATGAAAACCCAATTATAAACCTCCACTCTTAGCCGCAAATCTGCCTTCCTATAAAGTCCCCATGGGTGAAATGAAGTCTTCTGTAGATTGTCTGGAAATAAAACTAAGTCCTGAGATGTGATCACTACCTCCGGGTGGATTAGAAGAGCATGGCCTGGAAGTAATGGGTGTGGGTTCTCACCCAAAGAGGTGCAGTCCAGGGCTTCCCTGGTGGTCCAGTGGGTAAGGACACCGCCTTGCAGTGCAAGGGGTGCCGGTTCGATCCCTGGCCTGGGAAGATCCCATATGCCGCGGAGCGGCTGGACTGATATATCCAATTACCGAGCCGGAGCTCTGGAGTGCGTGTGCCCAGAGCCGGTGCTCTGCGATGATAGAGGCCACTGCGATGGGAGGCCCACACGGGCCAGAGAACAAAGATGGATGAAACTGAATAAATGAAAGACCAATAGAAGTGGCCCGCCCACCCTCCTCCCTCCCCAACCCACTCCCCCACCAAAAATATAAACAAATAAATAAATTCTAAAAAAAAAAAAAAGAGGTGCAGTCCTTCAGGGTCCCACATGGAATGGACAAGGGGCCTCACCAGAAGTCTCTTCATAGAAATCAACACTCCCACTGTCTGAACCTTAGTTTTAGAGTCACAGGATAGAGATAAAAGTGGACTACTTCCCCTCAGAGTACATATTTAAATATGTATAATCATAAACAAGTGTGTGTGCATTAACAAAACAAAAACAAGAACTGGAAAAACAAGACAAAACAAAGAACATTTGACAGGCTACTAACGTATGTTTTTAAAATTCAAAATGTGTAATTCAGAGATCTAAGAATCTAAAGTCTCAGTAAATAGGCTTCCCATGTGGCCAAGTGGCAAAGAATCCCCTTGCCAATTCAGGAAGACGGGGGATTGATCACTGGGGTTGGGAAGATCCCCTGGAGTAAAAAGTGCCAACCCACTACGATATTCTTGCCTGGAGAATCCCACAGACAGAGGGGCCTGAAGGGCTACAGTCTATGGGGTCAAAGAGTCAGACACAACTGAGCAACTGAGCACACACACAGAAAGAATGAATATCATTTGCTGGGAGAGGAGGCAACAACGAGCAATCAATTTAAAAATCCATATGCTTATTGAAGCTATGATGCCATATGCTGAAATGAAGTCTTCTGTAGATTGTCTGGAAATAAAACTAAGTCCTGAGATGTGATCACTACCTCCGGGTGGATTAGAAGAGCATGGCCTGGAAGTAATGGGTGTGGGTTCTCACCCAAAGAGGTGCAGTCCAGGGCTTCCCTGGTGGTCCAGTGGGTAAGGACACCGCCTTGCAGTGCAAGGGGTGCCGGTTCGATCCCTGGCCTGGGAAGATCCCATATGCCGCGGAGCGGCTGGACTGATATATCCAATTACCGAGCCGGAGCTCTGGAGTGCGTGTGCCCAGAGCCGGTGCTCTGCGATGATAGAGGCCACTGCGATGGGAGGCCCACACGGGCCAGAGAACAAAGATGGATGAAACTGAATAAATGAAAGACCAATAGAAGTGGCCCGCCCACCCTCCTCCCTCCCCAACCCACTCCCCCACCAAAAATATAAACAAATAAATAAATTCTAAAAAAAAAAAAAAGAGGTGCAGTCCTTCAGGGTCCCACATGGAATGGACAAGGGGCCTCACCAGAAGTCTCTTCATAGAAATCAACACTCCCACTGTCTGAACCTTAGTTTTAGAGTCACAGGATAGAGATAAAAGTGGACTACTTCCCCTCAGAGTACATATTTAAATATGTATAATCATAAACAAGTGTGTGTGCATTAACAAAACAAAAACAAGAACTGGAAAAACAAGACAAAACAAAGAACATTTGACAGGCTACTAACGTATGTTTTTAAAATTCAAAATGTGTAATTCAGAGATCTAAGAATCTAAAGTCTCAGTAAATAGGCTTCCCATGTGGCCAAGTGGCAAAGAATCCCCTTGCCAATTCAGGAAGACGGGGGATTGATCACTGGGGTTGGGAAGATCCCCTGGAGTAAAAAGTGCCAACCCACTACGATATTCTTGCCTGGAGAATCCCACAGACAGAGGGGCCTGAAGGGCTACAGTCTATGGGGTCAAAGAGTCAGACACAACTGAGCAACTGAGCACACACACAGAAAGAATGAATATCATTTGCTGGGAGAGGAGGCAACAACGAGCAATCAATTTTTAAAAATCCATATGCTTATTGAAGCTATGATGCTTTGTTGGTTAGAAGTATATAGTAGGAAATCTATACATTTTGCTTTAATGTATTTTGTGTATTTAGCTAAAAAATAGAATGACAATATAAATTTGTGTATATAAAGTTAAATATGATGTGAATTAAGCTGCTTAAAATGAATACTTTTTTATATCAGAGACTTAAAGTCAGGAGGAGAAATTTAACTGTGTACTAATAAGGCAAAAATAAGGTCATGGAAAAGATAGGAATCTTCCCACAAAAGAGTTGGACACAACTGAACACGAGCATGCCAAAAAAGTGGGAAAAAACCCACACTGAACTTGCCTGGTGCTAAATGGAAGTGGTACTCACTAGGACAATCATTGGATCATAAAATGCAAAATAAAACATTCCATGATATATCAGATTGCTAAGGGAATGAGAAAATAGTTGGTATTTATTAGGAAGTACTTTTGGCATAGGAAAGCAATAAGGATATATGTAAAGCATTTTATGGCAGGGAAAAATTTAGGAGAGATAAATTTTTAATTTAATTTAATTACTAGAAATAAAAGAGAAGTTGGAAAAATCAGTTTGCCCAGCAGTCCCTTTCACTGCAGTAAGTCACAGTGGACCATACAGGGAAACTTTTCCCAACCTTTCAGAGTGAACTGGACTGGCTGTTGAACTCTGTCCCCAAATTGGGTATTAGAATGAAGAAGAATGGTGACCCAAAGCTTCCACTTCTGAGAACGCATAACTGGCAGTGATGAAGATACCAAAGACCTCAGACACTAAACCAGATGAAAAAAGTGAAGCAAAGGATCTGTCAAACAAGCACCTGCATAGCTACAGAGAAAGAAGGCTGAAGAATGAACCCAGAACCAAGCAGCTGGAATGTACCTACTTTCTGGGCTCCCCTTCTCAAAATGATAGTGACTACCCAGAAAATGTCAAGTTTTATTCAGTACTTTATTATCCATATTGGTATTGGAGTGGGTATCTTGGAAAAGAATTAGAAATTTTGAATCTTAAAAGAAAACTTTGTATCTGTGATACTGCAATGACCTAGGAACAATGGTACCCCTGTTGCACTCTGTCACCCAGTGCTTGCTCTTGTATTTTTTCACTAAAGGGAACTAAGAATCCTTAGAGAAACAGTTTAGTCTGTGCTTGGATTAGAAATGTCCCAGGTAGCTTAGATCATCTTCTGCCAGAAAGCAAGAATGCTCTCAAAGATTAATAAAAGTAATACAAAAAAGACATACAGACCTACCTAAAAAGCTACTACAGAAGCTATTACCAGCCAAAGTTGTGGCATTCACATTTATAATAAATCTTCCAGTTAACTTAAGTTTAATCTATTAAAAAACCACAATGATGAACAAAAGGGAAAAAAAATTATATGAGGTATTTGGAAAGAAGATGAAGGGACTAGAATTTATTACTGCTGAGCCTTGTTATTTATTTGGCATTCTTGACTCATTTATTGGGTCTATAAAGAGTACAGAAACTAGCTAATGCTAAAATATATCAGTAGGTATTTTCTGACACTGTCAGTAAAAAGATTCTATAGCTTGTGCCTACAAGTCAGACACCATATGAAGTACCCCAAATTTATTTTGTATCAGTTTTTAAATGATGTAAAGAATGTGAAAGACTGCAGCACATGCAGATGTTGTTCAAGGTAAGTGCAAAAGGCAAATATCACCACAAAAGACCAAAGGAGATCAATCCAACCGAAGGAGCCGGAACCAAGTCTGCACATGCATGTTGAAATAAAGCCACAAAAGGCCCAGGACGGGACAAATCTTTAGGCAAAAATAAGTGCAAACAAAAGAGAGAAAAGGCAGAGGTGGCTAGTCAAGAAACGATAGCTGACTCCTCTGCAGAAACCAGAGAAGCTAGAAATGAGGGTAGTCTCTGAAGAATCTCTGAAGATCTCTGAAGAAATCAGTGAAAATGAAGTCAAATCTCACCAGTGATTCTCATGTGGCTCTTTTTGTTAATCTCAAGGTATTTGTATCAGTTTGTTTATAAATGCAAATATTTGGTAGCTCTAGGAGTACATTTTGGAGAATGGTAACCCACTCCAGTGTTCTTGCCTGGAAAATTCCATGTGCAGAGGAGCCTGGTGGGCTACATTCAATAGGATCACGAAAGAGTCAGACAGGACTGAGCACAATCAATCAAGGAGAGTACATTTGAAAGGGAAGAAACTCACCTCTTAATCTGTTTTCTTTTTTTTTCTTTTCAACATATTTAAGTAGATAAGTATTGTTTTCTTTTCTTTCTTTTTTTTTTTTTGCATAGTGCAAATGCTTTTAAAAAATGTGGATACTGCCTTGTTTGTCCACCTAGCATTCCATAAGTTGCACAAGTGGAGTTTTAATAGCATACAACATGAGATGTAACTAAATAGCAATTTGAAGTCATAATCATGTATTCAACATGGCAAATATTTTAAACAACTTAACCTTTCCACCTATTTTTAAAAGTAAGATTGTTGCCACAAATGCCAGCCTCCTGTCCTTAGCTCTTCCATTAGAACTGTGACATTTTTGATAGTGATTGTCCAGCTTTCCTTATTACTTTAATAATGTGTTAAGGAAGATTGAAAAATTTTGAGCATGTAGCATATACATGTTAAATTACAAGTTGGTAGGAAATTAGGTCTAACAGCTTATCAATATTTTAAAACATCAGGATTTGAAATCCTCTAAGAGTAATTTGTCTACAAATTTTAAGATGAAAAGTCCCTGGAAAATTTCTATGGATTATAAGTCATGAATATAAAATTTTGAGGTGTTATAAGTTATTTACAAATAGTTTCATAACATCTGGGGACTAGTTATGGAACAAAAATTTCCATTATGAAAAAGATTAAGTGGAAAGGGATCTGTATGCTTTATGATGTTATCAGTTTTTAAGTCTTTGGAATCAAAGACATATTTATATGGTTTAAGAATCTAAAACACACCAAATGGATCATCCTACATAGCAGTTATAAATTTCTATAGGTGAATGAGAGAATGAAATATTGTATACACTGTAAATCCAGGAAGGTAGACTGGATGATAATTTTGATCAGACTTGTGGAATATTGACATAATAACCATAGTAGAAATTTGCATGTATCTTTAGGTCCTGGGGGCTTCCCTGGTATCTCAGTGGTAAAGAATCTGCCTGCAATGCAGGAGACCTGGGTTCCGTCCCTGGGTCAGGAAGATCCCCTGGAGAAGGGAATGGCTACCCACTGCAGTATTCTTGCCTGGAGAATTCCATGGACAGAGGAGCCTTGTGGGCTACAGTCCATGGCGTTGCAAAGAGTTGGGCATAACTGAATGACAGGTTCACTTTCAGGTCTTGGAAACATGTATCCCCAAGTCTTGGGAATAATCCATGTTCTCTGTCTATCTCAGAGATAACCTCAATAAATTAGGAGAGGGACTGTCTTTCCTAATAAATATACATCTTTTAATTCCTAGAACATTTAGAAGTAAATATGGAAAACTTAAAGAATCAAAATGATTTATTGGTATTATTGCCAAGTGGGGACCTACAAGATCTAGGAACATGTTCATATTTATAGCATTTCATTGAGTTCCATGACAATTATACATTTACCACTAGTCTGTGAATTCCCTGGGGACAAAGATGGTGTCTTTTATGTAAGTGTTTTCAAAACAGGGACTGGCTTAGGATCCATGCAAAGTGCATTTTTATAAATAAATAAATGAAGTCCTGAAAGTTGTAGCCAATTTTGTTTCTTACAGTATCTTTTTCCGAAGAGATTAAAGAAAGAAGGCCTGTCTCATTCCAGTGCTATTGAGCTGCCTTCACTTTGAAGGCTCCCTCCGGTAGCCATTCAGAATATAGTAGAAATAGAGGGAAAGATCTCTCTGATATGTTTGGTGTTTAGTTCAGGACATGTTTACAGATGGAAAGGGCCAAACATCATGGATGTTCCAGAGACGTGGCCCTTGACATTCTCTGTGAAAGGGTGTGCTGTACAAAGATCTGCCTGCCAGCATCCATGCTTGAATGTCGCATGGTAGAGGCAATGGAGACAGTTTTTTTGTCAGATCCTGACTAAGCATTTGTTATCCAGAGTGGTGGATCATAAATTTCAAGCCACTTCCTCATGCCAACCCTTAAAATGTCTGAAAACAATATCCTCTTATCTAATGACTCTTGCTTTTATCCATTGTTGTTCATACGACACAGTTTCCAGAACTTTCCTCCACCGAGGTTTCCTCTTTTAATTTGTCAACGTTTCTCCTACGTATTGTGTGGAAGATCCAGAAATGAAAACCACATGCAGGTTATGGCCTGATCAATTTTGCCCTTCTGGGCACCGCACATCCATTGTAGCCGAGATGTCATTACCTGCCTGGTAGCCTTATTCTCACCATACTTGCAGCCAAATCAAGTCCCCTTGTTTTGGTTTGGTTGTTTTTATATGATAGGTTTTAAATATGATTCTCAAAAAAAAAAAAATATTCTCCAGTTTTGTATTTGTGTATTTTGAACTAGAGTGCTTGTTTTTTCAGATTGCTGTTTTGAGCCTAAGGATTTCACTTGTATCTCTATTAAACTGATAGATTTGGCTCATGATTCCAACTTATTTTGATATTTTTGGAATGGTGTTTCTGCCTTTAGATGTTTTCCTTTCCACACTTTTCTCATCTTACTGCTTCCACCTCTTCTTTCTTTTCTATGACACCTTGTTTATGAAATATGTTGGTGGTTTGTTTCACAAATTAGTTCATAGTTATATTATAGAAAGGTAAGATTATATCCTCACTAGAGGAGAAATAAATATCAACAGATCTTTGAACTGGTAATGCAAATCGATGGTTTTTGATTTCCCATCCTGAAAGTTGTAGCCAATTTTGTTTCTTACAGTATCTTTTTCCGAAGAGATTAAAGAAAGAAGGCCTGTCTCATTCCAGTGCTATTGAGCTGCCTTCACTTTGAAGGCTCCCTCCGGTAGCCATTCAGAATATAGTAGAAATAGAGGGAAAGATCTCTCTGATATGTTTGGTGTTTAGTTCAGGACATGTTTACAGATGGAAAGGGCCAAACATCATGGATGTTCCAGAGACGTGGCCCTTGACATTCTCTGTGAAAGGGTGTGCTGTACAAAGATCTGCCTGCCAGCATCCATGCTTGAATGTCGCATGGTAGAGGCAATGGAGACAGTTTTTTTGTCAGATCCTGACTAAGCATTTGTTATCCAGAGTGGTGGATCATAAATTTCAAGCCACTTCCTCATGCCAACCCTTAAAATGTCTGAAAACAATATCCCTCTTATCTAATGACTCTTGCTTTTATCCATTGTTGTTCATACGACACAGTTTCCAGAACTTTCCTCCACCGAGGTTTCCTCTTTTAATTTGTCAACGTTTCTCCTACGTATTGTGTGGAAGATCCAGAAATGAAAACCACATGCAGGTTATGGCCTGATCAATTTTGCCCTTCTGGGCACCGCACATCCATTGTAGCCGAGATGTCATTACCTGCCTGGTAGCCTTATTCTCACCATACTTGCAGCCAAATCAAGTCCCCTTGTTTTGGTTTGGTTGTTTTTATATGATAGGTTTTAAATATGATTCTCAAAAAAAAAAAAATATTCTCCAGTTTTGTATTTGTGTATTTTGAACTAGAGTGCTTGTTTTTTCAGATTGCTGTTTTGAGCCTAAGGATTTCACTTGTATCTCTATTAAACTGATAGATTTGGCTCATGATTCCAACTTATTTTGATATTTTTGGAATGGTGTTTCTGCCTTTAGATGTTTTCCTTTCCACACTTTTCTCATCTTACTGCTTCCACCTCTTCTTTCTTTTCTATGACACCTTGTTTATGAAATATGTTGGTGGTTTGTTTCACAAATTAGTTCATAGTTATATTATAGAAAGGTAAGATTATATCCTCACTAGAGGAGAAATAAATATCAACAGATCTTTGAACTGGAGCTCAATGCAACAACTACTGACACTTGGAGTTATTTCCCTCTGGGACAGTGAGCACATTTCCTACTCTCAGTGGCACTGGTAATGATAGTCACTGTATTCTCTTAGGCAGGAAGACTTATTTTGACAAGTAAATGTTAGTTTTAACATAAAGGATGAGCGGTACATAAAGATATTAGGAGATCAAAGTGGTAGACAGCAATGAATACCTGCTATTCTGATGGCTGCCCAACATCTGAATCTTCTGTCCATTTCAAATCCCATTCACCAGTAAATCAGTCTTGTTTGAGGGCAGGGTTCTGCCTTCTTGTTCCTTCATGACAGCTGAAAGTGAGCACATGACCCAAACTTGTCCAAACACACTCCCACCTGGAACTTTGAATCTGGGGAGTGCAGTGATGCAAGGAACAAAGATTATTTCCTGGGAGCAGTAATAAGTGTCCAGAGTTTCTAACAGTCCCAGTACTATTACAAGAGACTTTAGCAACATAACCAGAGTATTTAATCAGAGTCAAATCTCTCCTGCTTAGGGATTCCTTATCATTTTCCAAACCTGATTCCTCATTATTCCTTAGATTTCATAGGCTAACTGCAAATTTACTTTCTGTTTAAGTGTTCCATAATCAGTTTCTATCATTTGCAAACAGGATCTCAGAGCAGTACAGTACACGAAGTACACATCACAGGGCTTTGCAGATGCACATTAAATGGTGATTTCTTTTTCTGCATTTTCCCCCATCTTTTTCCCTTCCCAGTTGTATTATAAGCTTTTTAAAGGCTTATTTCTCTTCACTAACTCACTCTAAAAAGGTGCTTATTGTATTGCTTTGTACAAAGAAAGCAGTCAATACTGCTTCTTGTCCAAATTACACACTTAGTGAATTGGAATTCATCAGTGATTCCTCCAAGGTGAAACAACGTGGGTGAAAATACAAAAATGCCCTGGCAAGCAAATTGAAAACAGTAGTGGTGCTGTAGTTCTGGTTAGCTTCTTTGCTTACAAGATTTTTAATGCTTAGGAGGTACAAAGAGTTAAATGGGTTTAGCTTGTTTATTTGGATTTATGACCTAACAAAAAGTATGAGAATTCCTTCTTGAAATTTGACTTGGAGCCATACATTTCTGGGACTTCCAGATGGCTCAGTGGTAAAGAATCTGCCTGCCAAGCAGGAGATGTGGGTTCAGTCCCTGGATCTGGATGATCCCCTAGAGAAGGAAATGGCAACCCACTCCAGTATTCTTTCCTGGGAAATCTCTTAGACAGAGGAGCCTGGCAGGCTACGGTACATGGGGTTCCACAACTTAGCAACTAAACTACCGCCATACATTTAGAAGAATAATTCTGAGAAAAAAGGATGTCCCTATGTACCAAATAAAGGTGTCATTTTTAAGCTGTGGTAAATTTGTTTTCTTAAGTGATGCATTTAAAAATAATTTCCTTTCCTTCCTTGAAGACTGTAACAGTGAGAAGCCATAGTAGATGCTGTCATGCACAGGGCAGTGCAAGAAGTCCTTCTCTGCAGAGGTGACATCTGAGCTGAAACTCAAATGACCAGACAGAACTAATCATTCCCAGCCCCAGGGCAGAGGATGCAGGCCAAGGAAGGGCAGGTGCACTTCTGGCATCCCTGTGCTGGGCTCAGTCTTCCCCTCCCCCTTCCTCACCCAGGTTTTGTACTCCCCAACCTTGTCTCTCCTCAGACACTATCAATGTAGAGTGAAAAATTCTTCATTAGAGATGTGCTATATGGGAAAACGTTTAACTTTATTGAACAGAATCCTCAGCATTCCAGGTTGAAGCACTAGCATCTGGGTTTCTCCAGCCATGATCAGAGATAGCTGAAGGGAAATGATTAGATTCTTGACTTTGAAATGCTCATCAGAGTGATACCTCCCAAAATGGAAGGTGTTCATCCCATCTATGAATTCCTACTCCTGCAATTCAATCTCTAAGATAAAAATTCTGGTGATTTAAGAATGGCCATTCTATCCTCCTAATTATGAAGGCTTCAGACCATGATCTGACCACCCAAGTACTTAATGAAGAAAGTTTTAATTATTAAAAGGGATATTTATGTGTCCCTTTGGGTGAATTTTAGTATTATTACACTGAAAACTAAAATGTCATTCTGTTTCAATTCCAGACATTGTTAAGTCTTGTTACTTCTGTTTATACATGTCATCTGCAAACACATTAACATTATCAGGAAATAAAAATAGAATCTGGGTAATATTGATAAGATAAACCCTAACATTTTCCCCTATCCTTTGCACTTAGCTTAGTTTCACTTGCTCATAGGGTGTTGCCACCTCTTCTCAATTTCTTCTGCTTCTGTTAGGTCCTTGCCATTTCTATCCTTTACTGTGCCCATCTTTGCTTGAAATGTTCCCTTGAAATCTCTAATTTTCTTGAAGAGATCTCTTTCCCATTCTGTTGTTTTTCTCTGTTTCTTTGCATTGTTCACTTAAGAAGACTTTCTTCCTCTCCTTACTATTTTCTGGAACTCTGCATTCAGTGGGGTATATCTTTCCCTTTCTCCTTTGTCTTTCACTTCTCTTTTTTTCTCAGCTATTTGTAAAGCCTCCTCAGACAACCACTTTATCTTCTTGCATTTCTTTTCCTTGCGGATGGTTTTGGTGACCACCTCCTATACAGTGTTATGAACTTCTGTCTATAGTTTTTCAGGCATTCTAACAGATGTAATCCCTTGGCTCTGTTCATCATTCCCACTGTATAATCATAAGGGATTTGATTTGGGCAGTACTTGATGGCTAGCTATTTTTCCCTACTTTCTTCAATTTGAGTCTGAATTTTGCAATAAGGACTTCCTAATCTGAACCGCAGTCAGCTCCAGGTCTTGTTATTGCTGAGTATATAGAGCTTCTCCATCTTTAGCTGCAAAGAATATAATCAGTCTGATTTCAGTATTGGCCATCTGGTGATATTCATATGTAGAGTCATCTCTTATGTTGTTTGAAGAGGGTGTGTGCTATGACCAGTGCATTCTCTTGACAAAACTCTGTCAGCCTTTGTCCTGCTTCATTTTGTACTCCAAGGCCAAACTTACCTGTTATTCCAGGTATTTCTTGACTTCCAATCCCCTATGATGAAAAGGGCATCTTTTTTTGGTGTTAGTTCCTGAGGGTATTGTAGGCCTTCATAGAACCATTTAGCTTCAGCTTCTTCACCATTAATGGTTGAGGCATAGACTAGGATTACTGGTCTTGAATGGTTTGCCTTGGAAATGAACTGAGATCATTCTGTCATTCATGAGATTGCACCCAAGTGCTGCGTTTGGTTTCTTTCATTGACTACAAGGGCTACTCCATTTCTTCTAAGGGATTCTTGCTCACAGTAGTAGATATAATGGTCATCTGAATTTCATTTGCCCATTTCCATCCATTTTAGTTCCCTGATTGCTAAAATGTTGATGTTCACTCTTTCCATCTCCTGTCTGACCACAGCATGTTTAATCAATTTACCTTAATTCATATACCTATGCAGTATTGGAGTTGTTGGCTGGAGCTGACTGATGTTGGAGGATGCCCAGGAGCAGAGGCTCCCAGGCCTCTCTGTTGCCACTGGCTGCCCTGGGGTTGATCCACCGGCCAGGTGCTATGGGGAGTGGAGGTTGGCAGCCTCACTGTTACTGCTGGCCATTGAAAGAGTACTTCACATCAACTTTTGAATGACAACATGGGTCATTTGTAGAATGTGACAAAAAATTTTAACAGGAAATGATGAGCAAATTTAGAAAGGCTCAGCAGAATACATCATACGAAAAAGGCAATTAAGTGAGTAAAAAGTCCAGAGATATTAGTTTAAAAAGTTTATTTCTTCTCCTTTATAAATATTTTGCTTATGTCTATAATAGAGAACTGAAGTATATTTTGTGGTGGTTTTTAAATACAGTGTTTTATGTCTTTTAATTGAATTTTCTTAAAATTTTAAATATCTAATGTGGCATTCTGTACTTATGTACTCTTCCTTTAGGATTCTGCTCCCAAATTAATTTCTGGAAACCTTCACAAGGTCTGATTTCAGTATTGGCCATCTGGTGATATTCATATGTAGAGTCATCTCTTATGTTGTTTGAAGAGGGTGTGTGCTATGACCAGTGCATTCTCTTGACAAAACTCTGTCAGCCTTTGTCCTGCTTCATTTTGTACTCCAAGGCCAAACTTACCTGTTATTCCAGGTATTTCTTGACTTCCAATCCCCTATGATGAAAAGGGCATCTTTTTTTGGTGTTAGTTCCTGAGGGTATTGTAGGCCTTCATAGAACCATTTAGCTTCAGCTTCTTCACCATTAATGGTTGAGGCATAGACTAGGATTACTGGTCTTGAATGGTTTGCCTTGGAAATGAACTGAGATCATTCTGTCATTCATGAGATTGCACCCAAGTGCTGCGTTTGGTTTCTTTCATTGACTACAAGGGCTACTCCATTTCTTCTAAGGGATTCTTGCTCACAGTAGTAGATATAATGGTCATCTGAATTTCATTTGCCCATTTCCATCCATTTTAGTTCCCTGATTGCTAAAATGTTGATGTTCACTCTTTCCATCTCCTGTCTGACCACAGCATGTTTAATCAATTTACCTTAATTCATATACCTATGCAGTATTGGAGTTGTTGGCTGGAGCTGACTGATGTTGGAGGATGCCCAGGAGCAGAGGCTCCCAGGCCTCTCTGTTGCCACTGGCTGCCCTGGGGTTGATCCACCGGCCAGGTGCTATGGGGAGTGGAGGTTGGCAGCCTCACTGTTACTGCTGGCCATTGAAAGAGTACTTCACATCAACTTTTGAATGACAACATGGGTCATTTGTAGAATGTGACAAAAAATTTTAACAGGAAATGATGAGCAAATTTAGAAAGGCTCAGCAGAATACATCATACGAAAAAGGCAATTAAGTGAGTAAAAAGTCCAGAGATATTAGTTTAAAAAGTTTATTTCTTCTCCTTTATAAATATTTTGCTTATGTCTATAATAGAGAACTGAAGTATATTTTGTGGTGGTTTTTAAATACAGTGTTTTATGTCTTTTAATTGAATTTTCTTAAAATTTTAAATATCTAATGTGGCATTCTGTACTTATGTACTCTTCCTTTAGGATTCTGCTCCCAAATAATTTCTGGAAACCACAAGGTCTATTTACACAATGAATGAGATAATCTCCATTAGTGCTAGCCTGTTATGACCTGCCAGTTTCAGTCCTAGAGAAATATAGTTGTTGTCAGTGAAATAACTTCCCTTCTATAACTTGCTATATCACCTGAAACTCAAATCTTTGGACCTGGGTTGGAGATAAGGCACTGGAAATCTGAGGAAAATTTTTCTCATATTTTAGCTTTAGTAAGAATGCAGTATAATCTTAGTTCCATTGGTTCCACTTCTGAAAATCATATAGGGCAATAAGGAAAGTACAAACATTCTACATCAGACCATAATGGTATGAAATTATAAACAGAAAATGTCAGTACAAAGCCTGCAGATGTAATATTAGAAAAACTGCCAAAAAAAAAAAGAAAAAAGAAGAACCAGTTCCCTGTGCATAAGTTTAATAATTTGGATGAAATGAATGAATTGTTTGAGATTCAAAAACTGTCAGAACCTACCCAAGATGAAAAGGTAGCCTGAATAATTCTATAACAATTAAAGATATTGATTGTAAGGTTTAAAATATTCAGAGAAATACATCTATACTCTTAAGTCATTTCACTAGCAAATTCCATTGAGTAGTTTAAGGGATAGAATAAATGCTATGTAATTTTTTTTCAGTAAATCAAGGAGAAAAAACATCTCTCAGTGAATTTTATAAGATCATCATTACTGTGATACTAACACCCAAAAAGGGGGATAAAAAGAGAGAAAGCTACAGACCAGTATCCCACATGAACACAGACACAAAGATTCTCCAAAAGATATTAGTAAGTTAAATGCAATAAAATATAAAAAGAATAATGCACCTTAATCCCTGAGGCCTGGGAATGCAAGGTTAGTTAAATATTTGGAAACCAATTAGTGTAATTCCCAATATTACTAGTCTAAAGGAAAAAAAGCATATAATTGTATCAATTGATTAAAAGTTTTGACAAAGTTCAATACCCATTCAAAAAAATTATAAATATCTAATGTGGCATTCTGTACTTATGTACTCTTCCTTTAGGATTCTGCTCCCAAATAATTTCTGGAAACCACAAGGTCTATTTACACAATGAATGAGATAATCTCCATTAGTGCTAGCCTGTTATGACCTGCCAGTTTCAGTCCTAGAGAAATATAGTTGTTGTCAGTGAAATAACTTCCCTTCTATAACTTGCTATATCACCTGAAACTCAAATCTTTGGACCTGGGTTGGAGATAAGGCACTGGGAATCTGAAGAAAATTTTCTCATATTTTAGCTTTAGTAAGAATGCAGTATAATCTTAGTTCCATTGGTTCCACTTCTGAAAATCATATAGGGCAATAAGGAAAGTACAAACATTCTACATCAGACCATAATGGTATGAAATTATAAACAGAAAATGTCAGTACAAAGCCTGCAGATGTAATATTAGAAAAACTGCCAAAAAAAAAAAGAAAAAAGAAGAACCAGTTCCCTGTGCATAAGTTTAATAATTTGGATGAAATGAATGAATTGTTTGAGATTCAAAAACTGTCAGAACCTACCCAAGATGAAAAGGTAGCCTGAATAATTCTATAACAATTAAAGATATTGATTGTAAGGTTTAAAATATTCAGAGAAATACATCTATACTCTTAAGTCATTTCACTAGCAAATTCCATTGAGTAGTTTAAGGGATAGAATAAATGCTATGTAATTTTTTCAGTAAATCAAGGAGAAAAAACATCTCTCAGTGAATTTTATAAGATCATCATTACTGTGATACTAACACCCAAAAAGGGGGATAAAAAGAGAGAAAGCTACAGACCAGTATCCCACATGAACACAGACACAAAGATTCTCCAAAAGATATTAGTAAGTTAAATGCAATAAAATATAAAAAGAATAATGCACCTTAATCCCTGAGGCCTGGGAATGCAAGGTTAGTTAAATATTTGGAAACCAATTAGTGTAATTCCCAATATTACTAGTCTAAAGGAAAAAAAGCATATAATTGTATCAATTGATTAAAAAAAGTTTTGACAAAGTTCAATACCCATTCAAAATAAAAAATGTTTATAGAATTATAAAATTATTCATAATGGCAAATACTGGAAGTGTCTTAAATGTCTTTCAATGGATAAATGGATAAACAGCCTCTGGTACCTCTGTATAATGGAATTTTGTTGTTTAGTCACTAAATCATGTTTGACTTTTTAGCAACCCCGTTGTAGACTGCCAGGCTCCTCTGCCCACAGGATTTCCCAGGCAAGAATACTACAGTGGGTTACCATTTCCTTCTCCGGGGGGTCTTCCTGACCCAGGACTTGACCCCAGATCTCCTGCATTGGCTGGTAAATTCTTTATCACTGAGCCACCAGTCCGTAAAATGGAAAACTACTCAGTGATGAAAAAGGAAGCAACTGTTTAATGTTTAAAAACTTAGATGAATCTCAAGGATTTTATGCTACATTAAAGAATTCAGAGTTTATGTACTATGTGATTCCAGTTATACAACAGTCTCTAAATGACAAAAGTATGGTAACAGAAAACAGACTAGAAGTTAAGGGTAGGGAGAGTGTGACTTAGGAGAAACTTTGGGGTGATGAAACTGTTCTGTATATTGCTTGTGGTGATGGTTACATAAATATTAGTGGAATATGGAATTTTACATATGGGACTTTTGCACATTCCCCAGGGTCTATGTAGCTGTAAAAGAATCTATAAAATAATAATTAAAAAGCACATCATAGCTGCATATTCAACAAGGAAAATGAATCTTTAAGAAACAAAGAGAAAAAGAAACAAAGAAATTCTACAAACTCCGTATTATATTATATGAAAGTATGGTCAAGTGATTGAGATCAGCAAAATCTTTATGAGAATCCTTGATGAAGTATTGAGTTTATATGGAAGAATGAGTAGTGTGAAGAGGGCCAATTGTTGAAAAATACTAGGAGTTATCATCAACATTTACTTCTATAGAACAAAAAACCAAAAACAATGAAACCCAAAAAAACAAACAAAAAAAGAACAAAGAACTACTCTAAGTGAATAGGACTGAGAGTAAATAGGAATAATTAATTACTAAGGGAGATAGAGAATATACCATAGAACAAACAGATGGAAGACAGAAGGGGCAGGTCTCAGAGAACACCACTTTCTGAAAAGGAAGACAGAAGGATTTATTTCTCTGGGCAACTGTTGCCAGTGAAGGAGCCATCACTTCTACCCACTTCTCATTGACCAAAGCCAGTCTTACGAGTTTAACTTCCAGGGGAGGTACAAATCCACCACAGGCACAAATAACCACCAGAGTCTGCCTCTTGCATGTGTTCATACTGAGTTGCTCAGTCAAGTCTGAGTCTTTGTGACCCTGTGGACTGTAATCCACCAGGCTCCTCCATCCAGGCAAGAATACCAGACTGGGCTTCCCTCATGGTCCAGTGGGTAAGGACACTGCCTTGCAGTGCAAGGGGCACCGGTTCGATCCCTGGCCTTGGAAGATCCCACGTGCTGCAGAGTGGCTGAACCGATGTGTCCAATTACTGAGCCGGAGCTCTGGAGCGCATGCGCCCAGAGCCCATGCTCTGCGACAGCAGACGTCACCACGATGGGAGGCCCACGTGGGCCAAAGAACAAAGATGGATGAAAATAGACAAATGAAAGACCAATAGAAGTGGCCCGCCCACCACCCTCCCTCCCTCCCCTTCCCCCCAAAAGAATACCAGACTGAGTTGCCATTTCCTCCTCTAGGGGATCTTCCTGACCCAGGGATCAAACCTATGTCTCTTCCATTGGCAGGTGGATTCTTTGCCGCTGAGCCACCAGGGAAATCCCTATAGTCCACCTCTCTGGTAATGAAATTCAGGTCACTTTCCTCTGTATGCCAAATTCACCTAGCTCCTTTCTGAGGGTAGCAGTCTCAAAGTCCCACTAGTCAATGATTTCAAATTTAAACTTCAGTATGTGTGGGCAGTATAGGATTGTCTCTTCATTAAGGTATGATTCACAGGGCTCTCTACATCAAGTTCAAGCATGACTCCTCCTAATCTGGAAACCTATGAACCAGATGACAAGGTATCTGCCTCCTACTCCAAAAGTCTAAGATCTATTAAAGACCAGCAATGCAGAAGCACTCCAGACAAGAATGGGAAATAAAGGGAGAGATACTCTGATAGTTACCCAAATTGTATATTCTCTATACAAGTTAAATATTGAGTGGAGTATGGTTTGCTTCATAAAAAGTTGTCCACTAAATTTATTAATAATGCATTCATAATGTTTTAAGGAGATTTATCAAGACTTCTGAAGGCCAATAGAGCAAAATGAAGCAAAGGCTTTAAAGATATTCATTCCCCAGTACTTAGTATTTTTGTTTGTAACACTTTATCCTGAGTAAATAATCAAAGGATATAGATATTTACACTCAATATTCATGGCAGACTTACTATAATACCAAAATTAAAAATAACTGAAATATTTCTACAGGGTAAAAATAAAATTATTACATATTTATAAACTGGAATATTTTGAAGTTTTGAAGGATGATTTAATGGCATGATAGCATGTTCATAATATAAGGTCATGGGGAAAGATGAGTTAAAAAGATTTGTATATATGTGAGTGTGTATCTATAGACACACAAAGGAAAAAAATTTGAGGAAATATGTCATTATGCAACTAGTAGTCATTTGTTTATGGTTGGTGGATTTTGAGTAAGTTTCATCGTTTCTGCACATACTTCTGTATATCTGTGAATCTGTATATCTGTATATCATGCCCATTTTACATCTCCATTGTTTGCTTTGGTTTACTGTTTAGACTCATCTAGCATAATGTATGTTTTACTTACTTTGGTTTTTTTTCCAGAATTTTCTCCTCTTATTTGTGTGCTCCATGGAGACAAGAACTTTTGTCACACGTTCCCCTGCTGAATCCTCCATAAACATTTGTTTATTGAACAGTTGGTGCCCCAGGATAGAAACTTGGGGCAATCAATTTTTTTTTCTTTGATGTTTGTTTCTCTAAGTCCCTTTATCTCTTCTGGACCTTTCCTCATTTTCAAATACTAAGCCAGGTTTTCTGTGAAAGATTGGCAGCAATTTCAATGATCTTTTCTGTAAGAAGATTCTTTTGAGGGCAGGGACTATGATTTTCCTTCAGTTAAACACATAGGAGACCATTTTCTCAGTGTTGACCTTTTTGGTCAGCACAAGATGAAGTAGGGATTTGGATTGCTGTGTGAAATTTTTACCCAAAGAACCAGCAATGAAAACTCCAGACAAGAATGGGAAATAAAGGGAGAGATACTCTGATAGTTACCCAAATTGTATATTCTCTATACAAGTTAAATATTGAGTGGAGTATGGTTTGCTTCATAAAAAGTTGTCCACTAAATTTATTAATAATGCATTCATAATGTTTTAAGGAGATTTATCAAGACTTCTGAAGGCCAATAGAGCAAAATGAAGCAAAGGCTTTAAAGATATTCATTCCCCAGTACTTAGTATTTTTGTTTGTAACACTTTATCCTGAGTAAATAATCAAAGGATATAGATATTTACACTCAATATTCATGGCAGACTTACTATAATACCAAAATTAAAAATAACTGAAATATTTCTACAGGGTGAAAATAAAATTATTACATATTTATAAACTGGAATATTTTGAAGTTTTGAAGGATGATTTAATGGCATGATAGCATGTTCATAATATAAGGTCATGGGGAAAGATGAGTTAAAAAGATTTGTATATATGTGAGTGTGTATCTATAGACACACAAAGGAAAAAAATTTGAGGAAATATGTCATTATGCAACTAGTAGTCATTTGTTTATGGTTGGTGGATTTTGAGTAAGTTTCATCGTTTCTGCACATACTTCTGTATATCTGTGAATCTGTATATCTGTATATCATGCCCATTTTACATCTCCATTGTTTGCTTTGGTTTACTGTTTAGACTCATCTAGCATAATGTATGTTTTACTTACTTTGGTTTTTTTTCCAGAATTTTCTCCTCTTATTTGTGTGCTCCATGGAGACAAGAACTTTTGTCACACGTTCCCCTGCTGAATCCTCCATAAACATTTGTTTATTGAACAGTTGGTGCCCCAGGATAGAAACTTGGGGCAATCAATTTTTTTTTCTTTGATGTTTGTTTCTCTAAGTCCCTTTATCTCTTCTGGACCTTTCCTCATTTTCAAATACTAAGCCAGGTTTTCTGTGAAAGATTGGCAGCAATTTCAATGATCTTTTCTGTAAGAAGATTCTTTTGAGGGCAGGGACTATGATTTTCCTTCAGTTAAACACATAGGAGACCATTTTCTCAGTGTTGACCTTTTTGGTCAGCACAAGATGAAGTAGGGATTTGGATTGCTGTGTGATTAGAGTCTGTTTATTTGCAAAGAACTCCTAGAGATTATTATAGTGATCCCAGGAAAACGTGTCGGTTTACCTTTTAACCTCCTTATATAATAGTAAATACACATGTACACTTGAGCTGGGGATGAACAGGAAAGTCACCTAGAATCATGAGGCACATAGTTTATCTCACCATCTTCTCTCTGCAGCTCTGCTCCATTTTCCTCTCTAGGCTTACTTACCAACTTCCGCTGCTTACTCATAACTGCTGTTTCCTCTTCAGCTTGCAAGAGCCTTAGTCTACCTCAGGGCTTCCTTGCGGTCTGCTCCCATCCCCCACTTCTGACTGATTCTGCCTCAGATCTCAAAACTGATCTGCCTCTGGTTTTCAACGGGGGACAAAGCGCAGGTTGCTCTGGTCTGTGCCCACCCGTGTCCAGACTGGTGCCGTGGGTTTGGAAAGGGTCCTGTAAACCAAAATACTCCCTCAGGAGCATAGACAATAAACGGCATCCCCTCCACTGTCACCTCCACACAAATGGGCTCTATTCAGTTTATTTAACTCCTACAGTTCCACTTTTGACCTTGCAAAGTGCTCTAGGACACTGGTATTGATTTATAATCCCCATCTTTAATCACCTTATTATGGCACCTAATGTTAAACATGCAGCCTTATTGCTTGAGTTTAGGGGGAATTTTTTTGGAAATCCTGACCCAACATTTTCAGTAGTTTGGCCTTCAGCTTCCTTCAAGCTCAAGGGACAGAGAACAGCCTCTGCTTCGAGGTGTGTATCCAGTGTATTTTTTGTTTCTGTATTGTGGCTAGTTCAGGACCACAGTTACAAAATGCCTTGCTTTTTATATTATTGTGATGGTGCTCAGAGCAGGCCACCCCAAGATGTGCCACTCTGGCATGTGGATTATTTTGAGTTGGAAATGAGAGACTCAGGAAGAACCTTTTAACTTCCCTCTGACTGTCTAAAAGAATGGAAACCAGGAGGTCTGTCCCAGGAAGGAACTATCATCTTAGATAACCGCAGTAAAGTGTGTTGTGGAGTGTTAGGAAAAGGAGGATGCTAGCAGAGTCCTGTGGATCCAAGTCCTCTCTGCTTCCCATTGTTTTTAGACGGCCCAATTCACATTTCTTTACCAAACATTAACTCTGTTTCTGTTCCTGTGAATTATCTTACTTCCTCTTGAAGCCTCAGATCCCTGCCTCCTTCTCCTTAGTCCAGAATATATGTGTGTGTATATATGTGTGTGTGTGTGTGTGTGTGTATCACCTGGTTTTGCCTTTGCAATTTTTCATACTTGTATGGATTTCCCAGGAACATGTCATAAATTTGGTTTTCTCCTGTCAATCTGCCCTATGTCATTTTAGTTGCCAACCAAAAGAGCTAAGAGGGAAAGAGGGGATATTTCCCCTCTTCTGACAGTTTCTTTCTGGAAATAAAATTTCTATAAAAACTGATTCTCCAAAACTGATCTGCCTCTGGTTTTCAACGGGGGACAAAGCGCAGGTTGCTCTGGTCTGTGCCCACCCGTGTCCAGACTGGTGCCGTGGGTTTGGAAAGGGTCCTGTAAACCAAAATACTCCCTCAGGAGCATAGACAATAAACGGCATCCCCTCCACTGTCACCTCCACACAAATGGGCTCTATTCAGTTTATTTAACTCCTACAGTTCCACTTTTGACCTTGCAAAGTGCTCTAGGACACTGGTATTGATTTATAATCCCCATCTTTAATCACCTTATTATGGCACCTAATGTTAAACATGCAGCCTTATTGCTTGAGTTTAGGGGGAATTTTTTTGGAAATCCTGACCCAACATTTTCAGTAGTTTGGCCTTCAGCTTCCTTCAAGCTCAAGGGACAGAGAACAGCCTCTGCTTCGAGGTGTGTATCCAGTGTATTTTTTGTTTCTGTATTGTGGCTAGTTCAGGACCACAGTTACAAAATGCCTTGCTTTTTATATTATTGTGATGGTGCTCAGAGCAGGCCACCCCAAGATGTGCCACTCTGGCATGTGGATTATTTTGAGTTGGAAATGAGAGACTCAGGAAGAACCTTTTAACTTCCCTCTGACTGTCTAAAAGAATGGAAACCAGGAGGTCTGTCCCAGGAAGGAACTATCATCTTAGATAACCGCAGTAAAGTGTGTTGTGGAGTGTTAGGAAAAGGAGGATGCTAGCAGAGTCCTGTGGATCCAAGTCCTCTCTGCTTCCCATTGTTTTTAGACGGCCCAATTCACATTTCTTTACCAAACATTAACTCTGTTTCTGTTCCTGTGAATTATCTTACTTCCTCTTGAAGCCTCAGATCCCTGCCTCCTTCTCCTTAGTCCAGAATATATGTGTGTGTATATATGTGTGTGTGTGTGTGTGTGTGTGTGTATCACCTGGTTTTGCCTTTGCAATTTTTCATACTTGTATGGATTTCCCAGGAACATGTCATAAATTTGGTTTTCTCCTGTCAATCTGCCCTATGTCATTTTAGTTGCCAACCAAAAGAGCTAAGAGGGAAAGAGGGGATATTTCCCCTCTTCTGACAGTTTCTTTCTGGAAATAAAATTTCTATAAAAATTGCTTTAATTTGAATATAAAACAAACAAACAAAAAGATTAGGGCTTCTTTTGGAAAAAAAATCCTCAGTTCATTTCAAATGGAATGTCCATGCCTTTCAGAGTCAAGAAACATTAAGAGACAGTTGTTCTTGATCAGATGACACAGAGAAAATTCTGGAATATTAATATTCCCGTCACATCAATGAACCATTGCTGGAATCTTACCTCTGCTTAAATAAAGAAACAGATATATGTGAATAAGAGAAGAGCCTCCAAATTTTGATATCTGAGTATTAGTCACATGTCATTTTGATTCTGAACATCATCTGTGACTGGAAGATAAAATTAGTTCCCTTTTTTCTGTGCTTTTATGGTATTGTGTTTGAATCTTGATGTTCTGAAAATGCTAATTTGTGTTTTTCACAGTGCAAACTAAAATATATTTCCTTTAAGAAAACAACAGGCTGAATCTAACTGTAGAAATTATATTTACTTTGTAAATGAAATATGTTACTAGCCTCTGCCTCTGTGGTCAGAGACTGAAACAACGCACTAACTGCAATAGTTACTTCCTCATTCTTTCAGGGGGTGTTCATTTTTATGCCTGCTTATAACCACAATTTCCCTCAAATACAAACACACTGAACCAAACAATTTGATATATAATTATGAACATTTCATATCATAGTTAAAAAACATAAGGAGTTTTCTTTAAAAAATAAAATAAAACTCACAATCTAAGCTGCATGATTCTCTAAATCAGTAGTATTTCCAACTGAGGAAGGAAATAAAATGAAGCATCACAGATAATCAAGAACTCGGAGAGATTTGTTCTTAGCATTGCTGACTTGGTAACATCAAAATAGCCCCTCCCCCACACCTGTCAGTCCAGGTCTCTTGGCTGGGAAATATTTCTCTTGCCCACTGGATCCTTGAACTCCTGTCCCATCTTGTTTTTTGGATTTCCCAGGAACATGTCATAAATTTGGTTTTCTCCTGTCAATCTGCCCTATGTCATTTTAGTTGCCAACCAAAAGAGCTAAGAGGAAAGAGGATATTTCCCTCTTCTGACAGTTTCTTTCTGGAAATAAAATTTCTATAAAATTGCTTTAATTTGAATATAAAACAAACAAACAAAAAGATTAGGGCTTCTTTTGGAAAAAAAATCCTCAGTTCATTTCAAATGGAATGTCCATGCCTTTCAGAGTCAAGAAACATTAAGAGACAGTTGTTCTTGATCAGATGACACAGAGAAAATTCTGGAATATTAATATTCCCGTCACATCAATGAACCATTGCTGGAATCTTACCTCTGCTTAAATAAAGAAACAGATATATGTGAATAAGAGAAGAGCCTCCAAATTTTGATATCTGAGTATTAGTCACATGTCATTTTGATTCTGAACATCATCTGTGACTGGAAGATAAAATTAGTTCCCTTTTTTTTCTGTGCTTTTATGGTATTGTGTTTGAATCTTGATGTTCTGAAAAATGCTAATTTGTGTTTTTCACAGTGCAAACTAAAATATATTTCCTTTAAGAAAACAACAGGCTGAATCTAACTGTAGAAATTATATTTACTTTGTAAATGAAATATGTTACTAGCCTCTGCCTCTGTGGTCAGAGACTGAAACAACGCACTAACTGCAATAGTTACTTCCTCATTCTTTCAGGGGGTGTTCATTTTTATGCCTGCTTATAACCACAATTTCCCTCAAATACAAACACACTGAACCAAACAATTTGATATATAATTATGAACATTTCATATCATAGTTAAAAAACATAAGGAGTTTTCTTTAAAAAATAAAATAAAACTCACAATCTAAGCTGCATGATTCTCTAAATCAGTAGTATTTCCAACTGAGGAAGGAAATAAAATGAAGCATCACAGATAATCAAGAACTCGGAGAGATTTGTTCTTAGCATTGCTGACTTGGTAACATCAAAATAGCCCCTCCCCCACACCTGTCAGTCCAGGTCTCTTGGCTGGGAAATATTTCTCTTGCCCACTGGATCCTTGAACTCCTGTCCCATCTCCATAAGCACTTCACCCCATGATTGTGGAGGGGGTCACCATTGCTTTCTCCTCTCCCTCCTTCATGGAATGGCCATCTCTTCCACTGCTGATCTATAGAAAAGTCCCGGGTGTTTGCCGACTTTTTTTTTCCCCCCATATTTCCTAGTCTGCAGGCTGCGTGAAGGCAAGAGAGATATCCATTTCATTCACCTTTGTACCCAGTCCTAGTACAAGAAATATTTGTCGATTAGTGAGAGAACATCTTAGCATCAGTAAGCAACAAGCGGTCATGTACATCTTGTCTCTTTTTGAAAAATAAGATTAAAAATCATTACCATGTGCACAGTCTCTAATTCACTTGAGAGTGAGAGTCCAAGGTCAGTCTGTCTACCATACTTATTGTTGTCTGCCCCACTGTTCGATTTGTTTGACCAAACTGGTGGTTTAAACAGGTGTTCATTTCTACCATGTTTCTGCCACTTTCCTCTTCACACTTCAAGCAGAAGTCATACTGCTCTTTCATTTCCTCAAATGTGCTGGGCATTTTCTTTTTTATTTTATTTTGCTTTTACAGAGCTTTGTTGTTTACAGCTCTATATAATTGCAAATCCGTTGTACACGTATCTTTGCCTTTGGCTCTTTCAAACCCTTTTTTCTCTGTTAGGAATGTTTCTGTTCTTGCCCTGTTTGCTGTGGCTAACTCTTACAGTTTTCTTTCAGTGTCCGCATATGTCATACCCCAGAACTGAAACAACGCACTAACTGCAATAGTTACTTCCTCATTCTTTCAGGGGGTGTTCATTTTTATGCCTGCTTATAACCACAATTTCCCTCAAATACAAACACACTGAACCAAACAATTTGATATATAATTATGAACATTTCATATCATAGTTAAAAAACATAAGGAGTTTTCTTTAAAAAATAAAATAAAACTCACAATCTAAGCTGCATGATTCTCTAAATCAGTAGTATTTCCAACTGAGGAAGGAAATAAAATGAAGCATCACAGATAATCAAGAACTCGGAGAGATTTGTTCTTAGCATTGCTGACTTGGTAACATCAAAATAGCCCCTCCCCCACACCTGTCAGTCCAGGTCTCTTGGCTGGGAAATATTTCTCTTGCCCACTGGATCCTTGAACTCCTGTCCCATCTCCATAAGCACTTCACCCCATGATTGTGGAGGGGGTCACCATTGCTTTCTCCTCTCCCTCCTTCATGGAATGGCCATCTCTTCCACTGCTGATCTATAGAAAAGTCCCGGGTGTTTGCCGACTTTTTTTTTCCCCCCTATATTTCCTAGTCTGCAGGCTGCGTGAAGGCAAGAGAGATATCCATTTCATTCACCTTTGTACCCAGTCCTAGTACAAGAAATATTTGTCGATTAGTGAGAGAACATCTTAGCATCAGTAAGCAACAAGCGGTCATGTACATCTTGTCTCTTTTTGAAAAATAAGATTAAAAATCATTACCATGTGCACAGTCTCTAATTCACTTGAGAGTGAGAGTCCAAGGTCAGTCTGTCTACCATACTTATTGTTGTCTGCCCCACTGTTCGATTTGTTTGACCAAACTGGTGGTTTAAACAGGTGTTCATTTCCGTACCATGTTTCTGCCACTTTCCTCTTCACACTTCAAGCAGAAGTCATACTGCTCTTTCATTTCCTCAAATGTGCTGGGCATTTTCTTTTTTATTTTATTTTGCTTTTACAGAGCTTTGTTGTTTACAGCTCTATATAATTGCAAATCCGTTGTACACGTATCTTTGCCTTTGGCTCTTTCAAACCCTTTTTTCTCTGTTAGGAATGTTTCTGTTCTTGCCCTGTTTGCTGTGGCTAACTCTTACAGTTCTTTCAGTGTCCAGCATAAATGTCATTTTCTTTGAGTTGTTTTCCCCAGTCTCTGCGCTCCTCTGTTCTTCCTTCTCACATTTTGTTTTTGAATTCAGCATAGCATTTAGCATTTTGTTATGATATGTTTAACTGACAATTTTTTCTGTTTAATGTCTGTCTCCTCCATTTGGTTGTAGATTCTCCAAGAATAGGACTGAAAATGTAATGCTTCATACATAGTGGATGCTCAGTAAATATTTGTTGAAAGGATGAATAAATGAGTGAATGTTCACAGTATCTTCTTTTCTCACAGCTCTCCATGTGTTAAAAGAATGGAACTTCTCTGAGAGAGAGAGGGAAACCATTATTTTTTCTGATGGCAGTGTATGTACAATATAAATCAAACATTTAATCAGTTAGAACAAAATTTGGGTCTCAAAGACATGTGGCATCACTTGCTATCAAGCACCGCTTCACTGAATAGTGTGTTCCTTTATCTTATTTTTTTCCCTAGAATAAAGGTTAAACCAGTGTTTTTTTTATGGTTTGTGAATCTCCATAGTAGTCTTCATCTCCACAGTGCTTTTGGCTCTAGTATCAAAAAGTCCTTAATACATAGCTGTCTTTCAACTTCACTTTAACTGTGTGTAAATTAGGAAGATAACATATGTTTTAAATACTTTATTTTACCCTTACTTCCAAATAGGAATTAAGGCTACTTTCATTTTATTAAGACATTTCCCAGACATCAGGGAAAGCAATTACTATGAAGATGAAAAGAATAGACAAAATTTTTTAAGGAGAAAAATTTATTTCCACAGGAATCTAACATTGTGTCATTAATATAACGTAATACACAAATATAACAACAAATTTAGCAATATATCTTTAAAATTTCCTGATAGACAAAACTAGAAGCACAGAGTTCTAGCAGTCCCTTTAGATATTATAGAAGAAACATCTAGATTTAGTTAGTTAGGAAAAAACAAAACAGTGTTCCTGACATGCATTCTAGGCAGGATTTATGTTCCAAGAGGAATTTCCTTACATGAATCCATACAGAGGAAATGAGTAACACAGTGGGAAGTACCTTTAAATATCATTTTGTAGATGATTCAAAAAGGTCTAAGAATGACCTTTCTTTTGTATTTTGGCCACTTTTATTGTTGTTGTTGTTTTTTAATTAATTTATTTATTTTCATCCGTCTGTACTCTTTGGCACGTGTGGGCCTCCCATTGCAGTGGCCTCTCTCGTTGCAGAGCACCGGCTCTGGGCACATGCGCTTCAGAGTGCTGGCTTATAACTGGACACACCTGTCCAGCCGCTCAGCAGCATGTGGGATCTTCTCTGGCCAGGGATCGAACCAGTGCCCCTTGCACTGCAAGGCGGACTCTCTACCCACTGAACCACCAGGAAAGTCTGAATGACCATTTTTTATATCAACCTTTGATAGATACTGAGATGATACTATTAAATTTTTCTAAAGGCTTTTCAGTAAGGAGTTAAGGTAATAAGTTTGTTGCTTTGGGGGTAACTACTGTAAAAGAAAAAGTTTATTTAAAAAAGAAATAATATATCCTTCTTAAATATCACTTAGGATAATAGAATACTAAAATAAAGCAGAAAAAGTTATTCCCCCTTATGTCTTCTACCCAGATTTCCACCTGAGTTCCTGGGTTAGGTAAGGCATTCTTCTAAATCTGATTTTAGTTATAATTACACTCTGAGAATAATTTTCCAAACGTATCATTACCTGCAGGATAAAATGACTTGTTATGTTGAGTTTCCTTCTTATAGTCTATGGACATTTGCTTTGAGAATAATTTTCCAGACATCAGGGAAAGCAATTACTATGAAGATGAAAAGAATAGACAAAATTTTTTAAGGAGAAAAATTTATTTCCACAGGAATCTAACATTGTGTCATTAATATAACGTAATACACAAATATAACAACAAATTTAGCAATATATCTTTAAAATTTCCTGATAGACAAAACTAGAAGCACAGAGTTCTAGCAGTCCCTTTAGATATTATAGAAGAAACATCTAGATTTAGTTAGTTAGGAAAAAACAAAACAGTGTTCCTGACATGCATTCTAGGCAGGATTTATGTTCCAAGAGGAATTTCCTTACATGAATCCATACAGAGGAAATGAGTAACACAGTGGGAAGTACCTTTAAATATCATTTTGTAGATGATTCAAAAAGGTCTAAGAATGACCTTTCTTTTGTATTTTGGCCACTTTTATTGTTGTTGTTGTTTTTTAATTAATTTATTTATTTTCATCCGTCTGTACTCTTTGGCACGTGTGGGCCTCCCATTGCAGTGGCCTCTCTCGTTGCAGAGCACCGGCTCTGGGCACATGCGCTTCAGAGTGCTGGCTTATAACTGGACACACCTGTCCAGCCGCTCAGCAGCATGTGGGATCTTCTCTGGCCAGGGATCGAACCAGTGCCCCTTGCACTGCAAGGCGGACTCTCTACCCACTGAACCACCAGGAAAGTCTGAATGACCATTTTTTATATCAACCTTTGATAGATACTGAGATGATACTATTAAATTTTTCTAAAGGCTTTTCAGTAAGGAGTTAAGGTAATAAGTTTGTTGCTTTGGGGGTAACTACTGTAAAAGAAAAAGTTTATTTAAAAAAGAAATAATATATCCTTCTTAAATATCACTTAGGATAATAGAATACTAAAATAAAGCAGAAAAAGTTATTCCCCCTTATGTCTTCTACCCAGATTTCCACCTGAGTTCCTGGGTTAGGTAAGGCATTCTTCTAAATCTGATTTTAGTTATAATTACACTCTGAGAATAATTTTCCAAACGTATCATTACCTGCAGGATAAAATGACTTGTTATGTTGAGTTTCCTTCTTATAGTCTATGGACATTTGCAAATATTTCAGAGCATTTTAGTATAGTTTATTCTAAAGCTGAGTCTTCTAACTAATTAGATAACAGGTTTAACTGTGAACTGTCCTCATAGGTTTTTTTTTTTAAATAAATAAAATGATTTTTATTTTTTCATTTCTGTTTGGATGCTAAGTCGTGTCCAGCTCTTCTGTGATCCCATGGGCTGTCCATGGGATTTTCTAGGCAAGAATACTGGAGTGGGTTGCTTTTTCCTTCTCCACTCATAGATTTTTATACAACTATTCCAAAAATGAAATATAATTCTTATGTTCTATAAGAACATTTCATAGAATATAGTTTTTGTATTGTTATTATTTGTTATGCTTTCATCATTCATTCACCATTTTGGTAACAGGAATTTGTGAAGCCAATCTGAACATTACATTTCTTGATTGGTTCAGAGTTTGCCCAGTCACACAATCAGAATTAAGGAAGTGTAATGACATTTGCTGATTTCTTGGAAAGAATCTTCTTTCCAGCTGGACAACAAGAAGCCTCATGGGATGAAAGTACAATAGCTACTTCCTCTGTTTTGCTACCATGAAGAGACAAGACACATTGTAAAGCTGTGTAGAGAAATGCCCGGCTGTTAGCTTTTAAGCCCTAAAATCCAGCCAAGTTTGGAGAAATACCTTTTTTGTTTAGCTCAGTTTGAGTCCAATTTTCTGTTGTATGTGGCCAAGAACATCTAACTAAAGTTTCTTCCTGTTCAGAAGGTTGGAAAACTTATGTTTAACTTAAATCTAAATATGCTTTACAAACACACAAAAATTCAAAGTGCTAACATATATTCATTAAAAATTATTTTGTTGAAGTATAGTTGATTTACAGTATTGTGTTAATTTCTGTTATACAGCAAAGTGATTCATTATACATATATTCTTCTTTTTTTATATTCTTTTCCATTATGATTTATCACAGGATGGTAAATCTAGTTCCCAGTGCCTACAGTAGGACTTTGCTGTTTATGTCCATTCTTCTAAATCTGATTTTAGTTATAATTACACTCTGAGAATAATTTTCCAAACGTATCATTACCTGCAGGATAAAATGACTTGTTATGTTGAGTTTCCTTCTTATAGTCTATGGACATTTGCAAATATTTCAGAGCATTTTAGTATAGTTTATTCTAAAGCTGAGTCTTCTAACTAATTAGATAACAGGTTTAACTGTGAACTGTCCTCATAGGTTTTTTTTAAATAAATAAAATGATTTTTATTTTTCATTTCTGTTTGGATGCTAAGTCGTGTCCAGCTCTTCTGTGATCCCATGGGCTGTCCATGGGATTTTCTAGGCAAGAATACTGGAGGGGGTTGGGTTTTCCTTCTCCGCGCATAGATTTTTATACAACTATTCCAAAAATGAAATATAATTCTTATGTTCTATAAGAACATTTCATAGAATATAGTTTTTGTATTGTTATTATTTGTTATGCTTTCATCATTCATTCACCATTTTGGTAACAGGAATTTGTGAAGCCAATCTGAACATTACATTTCTTGATTGGTTCAGAGTTTGCCCAGTCACACAATCAGAATTAAGGAAGTGTAATGACATTTGCTGATTTCTTGGAAAGAATCTTCTTTCCAGCTGGACAACAAGAAGCCTCATGGGATGAAAGTACAATAGCTACTTCCTCTGTTTTGCTACCATGAAGAGACAAGACACATTGTAAAGCTGTGTAGAGAAATGCCCGGCTGTTAGCTTTTAAGCCCTAAAATCCAGCCAAGTTTGGAGAAATACCTTTTTTGTTTAGCTCAGTTTGAGTCCAATTTTCTGTTGTATGTGGCCAAGAACATCTAACTAAAGTTTCTTCCTGTTCAGAAGGTTGGAAAACTTATGTTTAACTTAAATCTAAATATGCTTTACAAACACACAAAAATTCAAAGTGCTAACATATATTCATTAAAAATTATTTTGTTGAAGTATAGTTGATTTACAGTATTGTGTTAATTTCTGTTATACAGCAAAGTGATTCATTATACATATATTCTTCTTTTTTTATATTCTTTTCCATTATGATTTATCACAGGATGGTAAATCTAGTTCCCAGTGCCTACAGTAGGACTTTGCTGTTTATGTCCATCCTATATATAATAGTTTACATCTGCTAATTCCAAACTAGCAATCATCTCTCTCTTCACTCTCACTCAGCAATCACACGTTTGCTCTGTATGTCTATGAATCTATTTTGTTTCACAGATAAACTCCTTTGTGTCACATTTTAGGTTCCACACGAAAGTGATATCATATGGTATTTGTCTTTCTGACTTACTTCACTTAGTATGCTAATCCCTAGGTCCATCCATGTTGCTGCAAATGTCATAATTTCATTCTCTTTTTATGAGTGACTGGTATCCATTGTATATATGTACCACATTTTCTTTATCCATTTGTCTGTTTCTAGACATTTAGGCTGTTTCCATGTCTTGGCTATTATGAATAGTGTTGCTGTGAATATAGAGGTGCAAGTGTCTTTTTGAATTTTATTTTTGTTCAGATATATGCCCAGGAGTAGGATAGCTGGATCATATGGTACTTCTATTTTTAGATTTTTGAGGAACTTCCATACCATCTTCCATAGTGGCTGTACAGGTTCCCTTTTCTCTACACCTCCTCTAGCATTTGTTATTTGTATATTTTTTAAAATAATGGCCTTTCTGATCAGTGTGAAGTGGTTCCTCATTGTAGTTTTGATTTGCATTTCTCTAATAATTAATGAAATTGAGTATCTTTTCATGTGCCTGTTGTCTATCTGTAGGTCTTCTTTGGGTGAGTGTCTGTTTAGGTATGCTTATTTGTTTGATTGGGTTGCTTGGTTTTTTGTTGTTGAGTTGTATGAACTATTTTTATATTTTGGAAATTAAGCCATTGTTGGTTGCATCATTTGCCAATATTTTCTCCCATTCTGTGGATTTTCATTTTGTTGACATTTCCTTTGCTGTTTAAAAAAAAAAAAAAAAAGCATGTAAGTTTGGTTAGGTCCCATTTGCTTATTTTTGCATTTATTTCTATTGCAAATGGCTAAAATAGACTCAGGTTTGAAAACATTAAAATGAAAACTCTGCCTCTCAGGATGTTATTGTTCATTTTCATTCTGCCAAAATGTGATGATACTGGCTAGAAAAAAATTCGAAATCTGGTTTCTACACCAAGATCACATATGAAAAGGAAACCAGTTTAAATTGTGAATGAATGCCAACATGATTCTGGCAGTGATTTGACTATTTCATGAAAATGGCAGGAAGGAAAATAAAGCAGTGTTTTCTGCTCACATGGTTATTTTTTCCCCTTGCCAAAGAAAACCCTGAAAAACCCAGACCTGACACCTGAAGTCTTTCCTACACTTTCAAAGGAAGAGAGTGCACTGAAGAATTTGTAACTTGGAATCACAATAGAATTACCTTCTGCATAGGAGATTGATTCCACAAAGTCCATTCTGAGGAAACTGTACCTGAGATATTAAATGAAGAGTGATAATCTTCATTCTCTTTTTTTTTTTGAGTGACTGGTATCCATTGTATATATGTACCACATTTTCTTTATCCATTTGTCTGTTTCTAGACATTTAGGCTGTTTCCATGTCTTGGCTATTATGAATAGTGTTGCTGTGAATATAGAGGTGCAAGTGTCTTTTTGAATTTTATTTTTGTTCAGATATATGCCCAGGAGTAGGATAGCTGGATCATATGGTACTTCTATTTTTAGATTTTTGAGGAACTTCCATACCATCTTCCATAGTGGCTGTACAGGTTCCCTTTTCTCTACACCTCCTCTAGCATTTGTTATTTGTATATTTTTTAAAATAATGGCCTTTCTGATCAGTGTGAAGTGGTTCCTCATTGTAGTTTTGATTTGCATTTCTCTAATAATTAATGAAATTGAGTATCTTTTCATGTGCCTGTTGTCTATCTGTAGGTCTTCTTTGGGTGAGTGTCTGTTTAGGTATGCTTATTTGTTTGATTGGGTTGCTTGGTTTTTTGTTGTTGAGTTGTATGAACTATTTTTATATTTTGGAAATTAAGCCATTGTTGGTTGCATCATTTGCCAATATTTTCTCCCATTCTGTGGATTTTCATTTTGTTGACATTTCCTTTGCTGTTTAAAAAAAAAAAAAAAAAGCATGTAAGTTTGGTTAGGTCCCATTTGCTTATTTTTGCATTTATTTCTATTGCAAATGGCTAAAATAGACTCAGGTTTGAAAACATTAAAATGAAAACTCTGCCTCTCAGGATGTTATTGTTCATTTTCATTCTGCCAAAATGTGATGATACTGGCTAGAAAAAAATTCGAAATCTGGTTTCTACACCAAGATCACATATGAAAAGGAAACCAGTTTAAATTGTGAATGAATGCCAACATGATTCTGGCAGTGATTTGACTATTTCATGAAAATGGCAGGAAGGAAAATAAAGCAGTGTTTTCTGCTCACATGGTTATTTTTTCCCCTTGCCAAAGAAAACCCTGAAAAACCCAGACCTGACACCTGAAGTCTTTCCTACACTTTCAAAGGAAGAGAGTGCACTGAAGAATTTGTAACTTGGAATCACAATAGAATTACCTTCTGCATAGGAGATTGATTCCACAAAGTCCATTCTGAGGAAACTGTACCTGAGATATTAATGAGAATAAACAACTGCAAAAGAGTGAGTCTTGTCGCTTATTATTAGAGAAATGCAAATTAAAACTACAATGAGATATCACCTCACACCAGTCAGAATGGCCATCATCAAAAAATCTGCAGATAATAAATGCTGGAGATGGTACAGAGGAAAGGGAACACTCCTGCATTGTTGGTGGGAATGCAAATTGATACAACCACTATGGAAGACAGTATGGAGATTCCTTAAAAAACTAAGAATAGAAGCACTATATGACCCAGCAATCCCACCATTAGGCTTACACCCTTATGAAATTAAAATTGAAAGAGACACCTGGACCCCGATGTTCATTGCAGTACTCTATACAATAGCTAGAACATGGAAGCAGCCTAGATGCCCATTGACGAATGAATGGATAAAGAAACTATGGTACATATATACAATGGGATATATCTGAGTCGTAAAAAAGAAATGCAGAAGAATCAGTCCTAATGAGGTGGATGAATCTAGAACCTATTATACAAAGTGAAGTAAGTCAAAAAGAAAAGGACAAATACAGTATACTAATACATGTATATGGAATTCAGTCAGATGGTACCAATACATACACATGCAGAACAGCGATGGAGAAACAGACAGAGAGGACAGATCTGTGGACATTGTGGGGAGGGAAGAATGAGAGAAAAGATTGGAAAAAGTGACATGGAAACCTATAGTATCATATGTAAAAGAGATAACCATTGTTAATGTACTGTGGAACTAAGTGATCTTACAGGGGGGCTAGGCAACAACCTGGAGAGGTGGGATGGGAGGAGTGGGGGTGGGGCTCAGGTGGGAGGGACCAAAGATATGCCTATGGAAGATTTGGGATTATATAAAGCTATAAACAACAAAACTCTGAAAACTCTGTAAAAGCAAAATAAAATAAAATATTTAAAAACAAAAGAGTGAGTCTTGTCACTCAAGATAGTTTCTAAAGGATTCTATAAACAGATGGATTGTCCTTTGAGTCTCTGTTCTTTCTGAGGTGACTGAGTAGATCTCATCATCCAGCTATAAATGTTTGTTCAAATAAATTATTGACTGGGAAAAGTTTTGGGAGCCATAGATGAGGAAAGGTTGTTTCCTCATAAACAAGCTTGTAAAACTGAGTGAAATAGCTCTGTTGGTAAAAATTAGAATTTGTGCTTTTCAAGATGCTCTTGTGAAAGGCACAGTAAGGGTAACTGTGTCTCTCAGTCTACATTTATTATTGGTTTTATTGCCTGTATTCAGGACCCTTCATTATAGTTCTTTTTAAGGAAAATTTAGCTTAAATCTTTGAATTTAATACATTCCAATTTAAATGGAACTTCCTAGGTGGATCAGCTGGTAAAGAGCCTGTCTGCCACTGCAGAAGACTCAAGTTCAATTCCTGGGTTAGGAAGATCCCCTGGAGAAGGAAATGGCAACCCGTTCCAGTATTCTTGCCTGGAAAACTCCATGGACTGAGGAGACTATCAGGCTATAGTCCATGGTGTTGCAAAGAGCTGGACACACTGAGCACACACACGCACACACACACACATAACTTAGCTATAAGACTGATAGCTATATGCATAATTTATAAGTTACATATATAGCTATGGACATTTTTAAATTGTTTTATTTTTCTCTCAGATTAATGACAGTTCCTTTGGGAAACTTGTTTCAGATAATGGCCTATTTAAGATGGAAAATACACATATTTTTTCTTAATTAGTGGAGAAGTTTAAATGACAATTAGGATTTTTTTATTGGAAATATTTGAAGATTGAACTCTACTTAGAAATTGATGTTCCTTTTGATGAAATGGAGCCAGTTTTAGGTATTATTGGAACTAAGTGATCTTACAGGGGCTAGGCAACAACCTGGAGAGGTGGGATGGGAGGAGTGGGGTGGGGCTCAGGTGGGAGGGACCAAAGATATGCCTATGGAAGATTTGGGATTATATAAAGCTATAAACAACAAAACTCTGAAAACTCTGTAAAAGCAAAATAAAATAAAATATTTAAAAACAAAAGAGTGAGTCTTGTCACTCAAGATAGTTTCTAAAGGATTCTATAAACAGATGGATTGTCCTTTGAGTCTCTGTTCTTTCTGAGGTGACTGAGTAGATCTCATCATCCAGCTATAAATGTTTGTTCAAATAAATTATTGACTGGGAAAAGTTTTGGGAGCCATAGATGAGGAAAGGTTGTTTCCTCATAAACAAGCTTGTAAAACTGAGTGAAATAGCTCTGTTGGTAAAAATTAGAATTTGTGCTTTTCAAGATGCTCTTGTGAAAGGCACAGTAAGGGTAACTGTGTCTCTCAGTCTACATTTATTATTGGTTTTATTGCCTGTATTCAGGACCCTTCATTATAGTTCTTTTTAAGGAAAATTTAGCTTAAATCTTTGAATTTAATACATTCCAATTTAAATGGAACTTCCTAGGTGGATCAGCTGGTAAAGAGCCTGTCTGCCACTGCAGAAGACTCAAGTTCAATTCCTGGGTTAGGAAGATCCCCTGGAGAAGGAAATGGCAACCCGTTCCAGTATTCTTGCCTGGAAAACTCCATGGACTGAGGAGACTATCAGGCTATAGTCCATGGTGTTGCAAAGAGCTGGACACACTGAGCACACACACGCACACACACACACATAACTTAGCTATAAGACTGATAGCTATATGCATAATTTATAAGTTACATATATAGCTATGGACATTTTTAAATTGTTTTATTTTTCTCTCAGATTAATGACAGTTCCTTTGGGAAACTTGTTTCAGATAATGGCCTATTTAAGATGGAAAATACACATATTTTTTCTTAATTAGTGGAGAAGTTTAAATGACAATTAGGATTTTTTTATTGGAAATATTTGAAGATTGAACTCTACTTAGAAATTGATGTTCCTTTTGATGAAATGGAGCCAGTTTTAGGTATTATTGGATTTTGTGCATAAATAATGCCTCTAGGGTTCATTTCTAGGCTCTGTTTTGTGGCTCACAACAGATTCAGATTTATATTCTTCTACTTTTAAATTATACAGAGATAAGTGTTTCCTGTACCTCCCTCATGATCCTAGGGATTCGCATACATACTTTCTCTGGCCCAGATTGGCTTTTTCTGCTCATCCTGTCCTTTAGCCAATTGCTGTTGATGAGGGGTGGTCTGGGGTGGGGGGATGGTAGTGAAATGAGCAACAGGGCTAAGGCCCCCCCCCTGAAGTAAAGTGGGGTGACTTTTCCCACACAAGTGGAGTGCGGATGAGATTGTTTGCTCAAAGAAGAACTGTGGTACTGTTACCACCGTAAAGGGGAGTGGATGCTCTGGGCAAAAGAACAAATACCATTCTTGAGTTAGAACATGAGTGTTCCAATGGCAGAGCTGGCCAGAGTTTGAGGTCAGTGACCTTGAAAGCCTCTTTATGAGTCCCTTTCTCTGATCTAGGTCTTCAGGAATGAAGAGCATAAACAGTCATTGAGATGTAAAATATTTTTGTATCATGTTTAGGAAATGAATGAGTCAAAGAACTTCTCATAATAGCACAAATACTCTTGTGGAATCCAGTTATCCTGGAAAAGATAATCCAGTGTTTCTATGGTGAACACTTTCATTTGTAAACTTTCCTTCACCATTTAAACATGTTTTTTTACATATCATCTGACAGTGGTATTGTGCAGCCCAATATGTAACTTGAGGACAACCACAAAAGATCTTGATTTTGAAATATATATACCACATACTTAATATTGACAATGCTACTTAGTCCATTTAGAATTATATTTTATGAGGAAGCCAAAGGTCTCACATTTTGGCCATTTTTGCCAACAGTCTTTATCTGAAGCAGATTTATTTTTCTTTTAATTAGTGGAGAAGTTTAAATGACAATTAGGATTTTTTTATTGGAAATATTTGAAGATTGAACTCTACTTAGAAATTGATGTTCCTTTTGATGAAATGGAGCCAGTTTTAGGTATTATTGGATTTTGTGCATAAATAATGCCTCTAGGGTTCATTTCTAGGCTCTGTTTTGTGGCTCACAACAGATTCAGATTTATATTCTTCTACTTTTAAATTATACAGAGATAAGTGTTTCCTGTACCTCCCTCATGATCCTAGGGATTCGCATACATACTTTCTCTGGCCCAGATTGGCTTTTTCTGCTCATCCTGTCCTTTAGCCAATTGCTGTTGATGAGGGGTGGTCTGGGGTGGGGGGATGGTAGTGAAATGAGCAACTTGGCTAAGGCCCCGCCCCTGAAGTAAAGTGGGGTGACTTTTCCCACACAAGTGGAGTGCGGATGAGATTGTTTGCTCAAAGAAGAACTGTGGTACTGTTACCACCGTAAAGGGGAGTGGATGCTCTGGGCAAAAGAACAAATACCATTCTTGAGTTAGAACATGAGTGTTCCAATGGCAGAGCTGGCCAGAGTTTGAGGTCAGTGACCTTGAAAGCCTCTTTATGAGTCCCTTTCTCTGATCTAGGTCTTCAGGAATGAAGAGCATAAACAGTCATTGAGATGTAAAATATTTTTGTATCATGTTTAGGAAATGAATGAGTCAAAGAACTTCTCATAATAGCACAAATACTCTTGTGGAATCCAGTTATCCTGGAAAAGATAATCCAGTGTTTCTATGGTGAACACTTTCATTTGTAAACTTTCCTTCACCATTTAAACATGTTTTTTTACATATCATCTGACAGTGGTATTGTGCAGCCCAATATGTAACTTGAGGACAACCACAAAAGATCTTGATTTTGAAATATATATACCACATACTTAATATTGACAATGCTACTTAGTCCATTTAGAATTATATTTTATGAGGAAGCCAAAGGTCTCACATTTTGGCCATTTTTGCCAACAGTCTTTATCTGAAGCAGTTCACTGATGGGGAGAGAGATTTATTTTTCAGTATCAAGTTTATGACACAAAGTATTTGTTTCACAGACAATATTTACCTGGTTCTTTTTTTCCCTGTCTTTAACTCTTGGACCCTAGATACCAAGGACAAAGTGAATAACATTGTTAAATCAGCCGATTCTGCATAAGCCCAGAAGGAAGAGTTCTATTTTAGAAAAATAAATGAATTCTAAATCTATGTCTGAAGAAATGTTGTGTACAGGTTTTAGCTGTGAAACTGTTCTAAGAATATAGTGGTATTCCCTAAGGTTTTGATTGTGTTTGTCCTGAAAAGTTTCAATTTAATCTTAGAAAGGTTTGGGTCTTTTGAAAACAGTAAGGAAATCAATTATCCAAGTTTCAATTTTCTCTGGGCAATTTTCACCATTTCAGCATGCCCAAGAGGGGAACGGTCTATAATTTTGTTATGCTGAAGAATTTGGCAAGCTGGCTAATGGTCTTACTAAAAGTAAAGAAATCCCTTTGGTGGCATATGCAGGAAACTATGTCTGAATCATTTGGAATCATTGTAGAGAAGCTTTTGTTCCTGAAGGGATCTGTGGGGGTTTTTCTTGGAGAGAAAAGGTGTCTGAATATTCTTAAATCTTGGACAGATTTATCAAGCTCACTGTTTCACTTAAACCTTTGCCAAATGTGACTCATCTTCCATCAAATAGACCTCTCCCCAGGCATCTTCATCTTCAAAAAAGTGAACATCCAGCACTATCTTATGTTATCTTTCAGAGATATATTTGTATTGATTTTATAATCTTAGAGGTCATAACATGTGAGTAAGGCTGTTATTTAGAAGCATACTCCAAAAAAGTGTTTTTGAAGAGGTTGGTTTTATTATTGTTTGTTTGTTTTGACTGTGGGGATATGGAGGGGAGGGAAGTTGAATGATAAGTGAAATGACCTGAAAGCAGACATCCAGCTAATAAAAAACAAGAATAAATCAAAGGGAAGTCGTTGAACACTGGTGAACATAAAAAATGAATTAAATCGCACTACAGAGCAAAATGCATAAATTTAGTATCCAGAAATACTCTTCATGGGAACTTTTATTAGTTTGTCTTCTAACAGAGGTCAATGAAGTAATAGTCTCTACAAGGTGGGGCCATTAACTCTACAGGCAATTAGAACCTGTCTGAACAAAGCACCTGCAAGCTTTAGGTGGGGATAACACTGTAGACCAGAGCTGAATAAGCAAGTCTAAAGACTCTCCAACTCCCTCTGACTTCCAGCTCATCATGTGTAGGCAGTTCAAACCTCCTCCTGCCTCTTTCCTGCCAATTTGGATGCAAATTGGCCAGAAAACTGATCATTAGATGTGAAAGCCTCTTTTTTGGTTGACTTCTTAGGTTCTTCACATATTACCTGCCATTGTGTTCAGTAAATAGTTATAACTTAAAGTGCAATGGGTAATGTCAGAGATTTACAGACACTATCTCATACTTGAAGATTACTGTAGTCTCTTCTCTTACATAAGAGGCAACGATGCCCAGACAACAAGGTGGTGAGTTGGATTTCTAACCCTGGCTACGTCTTCAGAAAGAAAAAGAGAGCCTGGGTTTAAATGTAAATAAATTTAGGTATGAATTCTGGTTTAAATTCCCAAAGCTTCCACCAATTTGTACCACAACCCTTTTTATCCTTACAGTGGAATTGGAATTCTTGTTTGCAACTCTGTCAAGCAGTTTGCACAATTTAGTCCATCACTGTTTGAGTGAGACCATCCAGAGCCTGGTTCCTCTTCTTAGTAGGAACTGATGCTTTTTAGTGGATGTAATGTATCTGTGACCTAATTGTATGTGAAATTGAACTTAATATTTTTCTATAACTAAATTTGCTTTCTGTTATAAATGTTAATTTCCACATAGGAATGGAAAATTTAATTTTGCTAATTCAGAATGCATGCATGCATACTAAGTTGCTTCAGTCATGTCCAACTCTTTGTGACCCTGTGGACTATAGCCCACCAGGTTCCTCTGCCTATGGGATTCTGCAGGCAAGAATACTGAAGTAGGTTGCTGTGCCCTCATTCAGGGGATCTTCCTGATCCAGAGATTGAACCTGAGTTTCTTACATCTTCTGCATTAGCAGGCAGATTCTTTACTACTAGTGCCACCTGCCAATGTTTGAAAAAATCAAAACTCATTCAGTTTTGACTTCTTCCCTTAAAGCTTAAATTTAGTATCCAGAAATACTCTTCATGGGAACTTTTATTAGTTTGTCTTCTAACAGAGGTCAATGAAGTAATAGTCTCTACAAGGTGGGGCCATTAACTCTACAGGCAATTAGAACCTGTCTGAACAAAGCACCTGCAAGCTTTAGGTGGGGATAACACTGTAGACCAGAGCTGAATAAGCAAGTCTAAAGACTCTCCAACTCCCTCTGACTTCCAGCTCATCATGTGTAGGCAGTTCAAACCTCCTCCTGCCTCTTTCCTGCCAATTTGGATGCAAATTGGCCAGAAAACTGATCATTAGATGTGAAAGCCTCTTTTTTGGTTGACTTCTTAGGTTCTTCACATATTACCTGCCATTGTGTTCAGTAAATAGTTATAACTTAAAGTGCAATGGGTAATGTCAGAGATTTACAGACACTATCTCATACTTGAAGATTACTGTAGTCTCTTCTCTTACATAAGAGGCAACGATGCCCAGACAACAAGGTGGTGAGTTGGATTTCTAACCCTGGCTACGTCTTCAGAAAGAAAAAGAGAGCCTGGGTTTAAATGTAAATAAATTTAGGTATGAATTCTGGTTTAAATTCCCAAAGCTTCCACCAATTTGTACCACAACCCTTTTTATCCTTACAGTGGAATTGGAATTCTTGTTTGCAACTCTGTCAAGCAGTTTGCACAATTTAGTCCATCACTGTTTGAGTGAGACCATCCAGAGCCTGGTTCCTCTTCTTAGTAGGAACTGATGCTTTTTAGTGGATGTAATGTATCTGTGACCTAATTGTATGTGAAATTGAACTTAATATTTTTCTATAACTAAATTTGCTTTCTGTTATAAATGTTAATTTCCACATAGGAATGGAAAATTTAATTTTGCTAATTCAGAATGCATGCATGCATACTAAGTTGCTTCAGTCATGTCCAACTCTTTGTGACCCTGTGGACTATAGCCCACCAGGTTCCTCTGCCTATGGGATTCTGCAGGCAAGAATACTGAAGTAGGTTGCTGTGCCCTCATTCAGGGGATCTTCCTGATCCAGAGATTGAACCTGAGTTTCTTACATCTTCTGCATTAGCAGGCAGATTCTTTACTACTAGTGCCACCTGGGAAGCCCATTAATTCAGGATAAACCTCATCAAATCAGGATTTAAAAAATAATTACTTCAAAGTAATCTCATTCAGTTTTGACTTCTTCCCTTAAATTTCAATTTTGCTTAAATAACATCTATTTTTAGGGAGGTATTGTGGGTTATTAACCCCAGGTTGTGTGTATGTTTCCTGCATCTGAGAAAGGAAGCAGGAAGGTATAAAGCGTTAGAATAATTGCTAGTAATTTACAAAGTAAATTACCAGTAGTTTTACTGTCTTACAGGATGTAAGCTATCTTGTCGGAAATGTGTATTTTCAGTTAAGAGCCAAAATTGTATGGCATTATCTCCAAGAAAGACCCTGAAACTGTGCCAGCAGAAGGCACTGTGAATTTGGCAGTGACTGTTATAGACGTGAGACAAGGGAGATCTTTGACACTAGATCAAAAGAGAGATCGTAATAAGTCGTGGGTTTTTGGTGATTTCCTTATAATTAAAGCAATTATAGAATCAGAATTTTGTTTAGTGTCTTCTCTATACCAGTCAAAAAGGACATGCATTTGAAATTGGGAAATTGACTCCCCTTTTGCTCTAAGATAGACAATTTTGAAAATACCAAGAATACATCTGAAGTGGCCCTGTGACTCCAAATTACTCTGGGTGAAACAGTGCTATTTTGTGAGATGTATGTAAGAATTTGAGTAACAGTGATACTATACATAAAAATAGGTGTCTGGCTTTGCAGAAATGCAAACTTGGACTGAACAGACTACTTCTGGAAAAATGATCATGGTTAGTCTAATGTGCTGATACTATTACTCGTATCTTGAGCCCTTAGTCAGTGCTTGACTATCCTTATCAACAGACTTGATAATTTGTGACCCTCAGCAGATAGAATTTGTGGAGGTTTGTTTCCTAAATTAAACTCTCAGGGTTGTAAACACAGAGAAGAGTTAAAAAAGGCCTTGTAAGATTTTCTGATGGTTATCCAAAGTAAATTTTATCCAACAGGGAACATTAGCTTGTAAAACTTTTATTAGCAATTATTTTGAGATATACAATAAAGTGCACATAGTTAAAGTGTAAAATTTGGTAAGTTTTGACACTTGTATACACTCATAAACCAATCCACAGTCAAGATAATGAAAATATTCATCATTTCCAGAAAGTTCACTATGCCCCTTGGTAATACCTCTTTTCTGCGTTTTTCCCATTTCTCTTCACTTTTGGGTCTGCAGGCAACTTCTGATCTGTTTATTTTAACTATAGGTTAGTTGAAGTTTTCTAGAACTTAATATAAATGCAACATAGTGTGTATTATTTTCTCTCTGAATTATTTCATTCGACACAAGTATTCTGAGATTCGTGTGTGTTGTGTGTGTCAGTAGGTCATTTGCTTTTAATTACTGATGTGTATACTGCCTTGCATGTACCACCAGATGTTTATCTACTCATCTGTGCTTCAACGTTGGAGTGTTTTCCAGGTTTTAGTTATTAAAAAATACAGCCGTTGTGTACATTTATATACAAGTCTTTATTCAAACACATGCTTTGGTTTCCATTGAGTAAATAGCTGCTTTGTCTGTTAGGTATATATTTAGCATTTTAAGAAACCATCAAACTGTTACCCAAAGTGTTTTTACCACTTTATATTTTAATCAGCAGTGTATGAGAATTGTTAATTCCTCTGTACACTAACCAGCACTAGTATGGTCAACATTTTAAATTTTAGCCACTTTATTAGATGTGTGGTGGTATTTCATTGTGGTTTTAGTTTGCATTTTCCCAATGACTAATGATATTGAAACATCATTTGTAATTACTTACCATCTGTGTATGTTTTGGGGTTTTTTAAAATGTTTTTCCTTTTTTTTTTTTTTTTTGTGGTGATATGCCTGTTCAATCAAGTCTTTTGCCTCTTTTAAAACTGGGTTGTTATGTGAGTTCTTTATATAACCTGAATGCTTGTTCTTTTTTAGATATATGATTTGCAAATTTTTTTCTCAATCTGTGGCTTCTCATTCTCTTAGTGTCTTTTAAAGAGCAGCATTTCTTAACTATCAAAAAAAAAGCACCGTACTTTCGTGGTTATGTTTGAGAAATTTTTGCCTAATCTAAGCTTGCAAATATTTTGTCCTGTTTTCTGCTAGAAGTCATATGCTTGTTAAGATTTACATTTAGTGGCTTCCCTGGTGGTCCAGTGGGTAAGGACACTGTCTTGCAGTGCAAGGGGCGCCGGCTCGATCCCTGGCCTGGGAAGATCCCACGTGCCGCGGAGCGGCTGGACCCATGTGTCCAATTACAGAGCCGGAGCTCTGGAGCGCATGCGCCCAGAGCCGGTGCTCTGCGACAACAGAGGCTACCGCGATGGGAGGCCCACACAGGCCAAAGAACAACGATGGATGAAAATAGATAAATGAAAGACCAATAGAAGTGGTCCGCATGCTCCCCTCCCTCCCTACCCCACCCCCTCCCAAATAAATAAATAAATAAATAAATCTTTAAAAAAAAACCAAAGAACAGATTTACATTTAGATCTATGATCCCATTTGAGTTAATTTTTATATATAGTGATATATATATAGACAGAGTTCATCTTTTACATATGTTTGCCAATTATTTCCCTGGAGGAGGGCATGGCAACTCACTCCAGTGTTCTTGCCCAACCAATCCTATGGACAGAGGACCTGTCAGGCTATACTCCATAGGGTTGCAAAGAGTTGGACACGACTGAAGCGACTTAGCACACATGCATGCATCCAATTATTTCAGCATATTTATTGAAAAGATTGTACTTTCTCCATGTATCTCTGCTGAAATCAGTTTTCTATATTTCTGTAGGTCTGGACTCTTCTGTTTCATGAATGTAACTGTCTATATCAAACACATATCATCTTGATCACTGTAGCTTTATATTAGGTCTTAAAATATAGGTTTGAGAGTTTTCTAACTTCATGTTTTTTTTCAAACTTGTTTTGGCTATTCTCATTCCTTTATACATCCTTTAAACTTTGTATTTGAACTTTAAACTCAACTTGTCAATTTCCACACAAAGAAATGCCTGCTGAGATTTTAATAGGAATTGTATTAACTCTATTGATCAATTTGAAAAGAATTGTCATTTTAGCAATATCGAGTCTTCCAGTCCAAGAGAATTATATTATCCTTTCATGTACTTAGGAGTTCTATTACTTATCTCTAAGTGATGTTTTATAACTTTTGTTGTGTAGTCTTTAACATTTTTTGCTAGACTTATGCCTATATTACATTTTTGATGTTATTGTAAGTGGTATTGCTTTTTAAATTTTCTGATTGCTTGTAAATAGAACTAGTAAATAGAACTTCAGTTAATATTTGTATATTGATTATGTGTTCTGAACCTTGCTAAGCTCATTTATTTGTTCTAGTAGCTTTTTAATCAATTCCACAGGATTTTCTATATGGATAATCATGTTATCTTCAAACAGAAGTTTTATTCTTCCTCTCTAATCAGGGTATCTTTATTTATTTTCCTTTTACCTTTTGCACTAGCTACAACCTCCAGTAAAGTGGTGGATAATGGTGGTAAGGGTTAATATCCTTGTCTTATTTCTGATCTCAGGAGAAAGTATGTGATTTTCATTATTAAAAATGATACTAGCCATAGATTCTCATACATGAACTTTTTCCCTCTCACAGGGTGAGAAAGCAATCTTGCTAAGAATTTTTATCAGAAATGGAACTTGGATTTTTGTTAAATGCTTTTTCTGCATTTATTTAGGTTACCATATGTTTTTTCTTTTTAGTGTGCTGATATGGTGAGTTACATTGATTTTTATTTAGTTAGTTAGTTTTGGCTATTCTGGGTTTTCACTGCTGCTGTGGGTTCTTCTCTAGTTGCAGGGAATGGGGTCTTCTCTCTAGTTGAGGTGAGCAGGCTTCTTGTTGCGGTGACTTCTCTTGTTGTGGGACTTGGGCTATAGGGCACATGGGCTTCAGCAGTTGCAGCACATGGGCTCAATAGTTGCGGCTCTGGGGCTCTAGAGCACAGGCTCAACAGTTGTGGCCCATGGGTCTAGTTGCTCCGCAGCATGTGGGATCTTGCCAGGTCAGGGGTTGAACCTGTGTCTCCTGCATTGGCAGAACTCTTTATCACCAAGCCATCAGGGAAGCCCTACATTGATTTTTCAAAAAAATTATTTAGTTTTGACTGCAGTGGGTCTTGGTTGCTACACACGGGTTTTCTCTAGTTGTAGAGAGGGGGAGCTACTTTCTAGTTATGGTGCACAGGCTTCCTCATTGCAGTGGCTTCTCTAGTTGAAAATCACAGGCTATAGATATGTGGCCTTCAGTAGTTGCAGCATGTGAGCTCAGTGGTTGTGACTTGTGGGTTCTAAAGCTCTGGCTCAGTCGTTGTGACACATGGGTTTAGTTGCTCTGTGGCATGTGGAATCTTCATGGACTAGGGACTGAACTGGTGTCCTCTGCATTGCCAAAAATGAACTCTTTAACCACTGAACCACCAGGCAAGCCCTGTTAATTGATTTTTGAATGTTAAACCACTGTGCCATTCATGCGCTAAACCCTATTTTGGTCATGATTGCCTTTTAGTGTAGTTTTGGATTCAATTTACTAAAATTTTGCAGTTTACATTTAAGTATTTATTGATACAGTTAGATTTAAATCTGTTGTTTTGCCATTTGTTTTCTATGTGCTCCTTCTTCCTCCCCATCCCCCTTTCCACCCACATGTCTGCCTGTAGACTTCCTTAAGAATATTTCTTATACAACAAGTCTATTGGTGATGAATTTTTTTCAGCCTTTGTACATTGAGTATTTTACTGTAGTTCTTAAAAGACAGTTTGCTTGGTATAGAATTCTAGGTTGGCAGATTTTTTTGGGTTTAAGGTATTGCTTCACTGTTTTTCTCACTTGCATTGTTTCTTACAAGAAATCAGCCCATCGTCCTTATCTTGGCTCTTTGTACTTAATAAGATGTTTTTCTCTGGCTAGTGGAAATAGCCACTCCCATTCCTGGGTGAGTACTGTAAGGTCTAATAGTTAGGTGTAGTCATTTTGGGTGGTTCTGTCCCAGCAGCAGTCTCCAGTACTCTGTCCCATGAACTCCAGCCTCTGTATTTTCCTCAGACTCTTGGCTCCATCTCCTCAACTCAGTGAGTCAGCCAGGCTCCCCCAGGACTCCTTTTCTAAGCTTTTGTGGCCTGCCTCTCAAAGCTCTAAGCTGAGGCAATCATAGGATTCTCGAGAGGGGGAATGTGTCTATTGGAAACTCTTTATCACCAAGCCATCAGGAAGCCCTACATTGATTTTTCAAAATTATTTAGTTTTGACTGCAGTGGGTCTTGGTTGCTACACGGGTTTCTCTAGTTGTAGAGAGGGGGAGCTACTTTCTAGTTATGGTGCACAGGCTTCCTCATTGCAGTGGCTTCTCTAGTTGAAAATCACAGGCTATAGATATGTGGCCTTCAGTAGTTGCAGCATGTGAGCTCAGTGGTTGTGACTTGTGGGTTCTAAAGCTCTGGCTCAGTCGTTGTGACACATGGGTTTAGTTGCTCTGTGGCATGTGGAATCTTCATGGACTAGGGACTGAACTGGTGTCCTCTGCATTGCCAAAAATGAACTCTTTAACCACTGAACCACCAGGCAAGCCCTGTTAATTGATTTTTGAATGTTAAACCACTGTGCCATTCATGCGCTAAACCCTATTTTGGTCATGATTGCCTTTTAGTGTAGTTTTGGATTCAATTTACTAAAATTTTGCAGTTTACATTTAAGTATTTATTGATACAGTTAGATTTAAATCTGTTGTTTTGCCATTTGTTTTCTATGTGCTCCTTCTTCCTCCCCATCCCCCTTTCCACCCACATGTCTGCCTGTAGACTTCCTTAAGAATATTTCTTATACAACAAGTCTATTGGTGATGAATTTTTTTCAGCCTTTGTACATTGAGTATTTTACTGTAGTTCTTAAAAGACAGTTTGCTTGGTATAGAATTCTAGGTTGGCAGATTTTTTTGGGTTTAAGGTATTGCTTCACTGTTTTTCTCACTTGCATTGTTTCTTACAAGAAATCAGCCCATCGTCCTTATCTTGGCTCTTTGTACTTAATAAGATGTTTTTCTCTGGCTAGTGGAAATAGCCACTCCCATTCCTGGGTGAGTACTGTAAGGTCTAATAGTTAGGTGTAGTCATTTTGGGTGGTTCTGTCCCAGCAGCAGTCTCCAGTACTCTGTCCCATGAACTCCAGCCTCTGTATTTTCCTCAGACTCTTGGCTCCATCTCCTCAACTCAGTGAGTCAGCCAGGCTCCCCCAGGACTCCTTTTCTAAGCTTTTGTGGCCTGAAAACTCTCTCAAAGCTCTAAGCTGAGGCAATCATAGGATTCTCTTTGTTTCCCATTTCTCAGTGAGCTGTGTTCTTCATTTCCTAATGACCAGTATCTTGAAATCTGTTGTTTCATACATTTTGTCCCTTTGTTTTGATTGTTCAGACAAGAGGGTAAATCTGGCCCCTGTTGTCCCACGTTGGTCGTAAGCGGAAGTCCTCACAGTTGGTTTTGTCATGGACTTGGACTTATTGGAACTCTGCTGATCATCCTATATTGTTTGACCTCTTATTGACAAATGTTAATCAGAAGATAGGATATGGTAAAGCTGAGGTTAAATAGACAACACTGTGTTACCAAGAGTTTTTTTAGTAAAACAAATCAGATCAGAAAATTCAATACATAAGTAAGTAAAATGTAATTTTCGAGGGAAGGAAAAAATTCATGGTTAAAAGCTTCAATGAAATTATATCTTAGACCTAGTATAACTTTTTCACCATATGCCAGGAACCTTAAGCAGAAGAGACACACAGGGCCTTGAGGAATACCCATAGAAGTTACCTGGTTCAAGGGTCCTGGTACATGGCAGACAATTCAGACATGAATCTTAGAAGGACCTCCAAACTGTGGAGAGCCTCCTATTCAAGTAAAGAAACCTGTTACAAGATGAACAGATGAACTTTATAAACTTGTAGAAACATGGGGGAAAATTTCAATTCTGTAGTGGTATCTCATTAAGGGTAACAACCACACAGTTTTTATTGCTCATTTTTTGGTTTGGGGCTATCACAGTGTAAAAAATCTGTGGATCATTGGTTTCTTTTTCTTTCTTTTTTTGGCCACTTCTATTGATCTGTTGTTTATTTATCTTTGTCCTTTGGCCTGTGTGGGCCTCCTATCACAGTGGCCTCTCTCGCTGCAGAGCACTGGCTCTGGGCGCATGCTCTCCAGAGCTCCAGCTCGGCAGTTGGACACATCAGTACAGTTGCTCCATGGCACATGGGATCTTCCCAGGCCAGGGATCGAACCGGTGCCCCTTGCACTGCAAGGCAGTGTCCTTACCCACTGGATCACCAGGGAAGCACGATCACTGGTTTCTTAAAGTGAAGGTTGATGCAAATGAAGTTGTGAATGAAGAAATAAATGTTATGCCAGTCCTATGACATTGTAAAGTTGAAATTGGAAATAGTTCTTCCAGATTTCAGTTTTGTGTGACAGGTGGTTGTTCTGTTAACTTGTTAATACAGGTAGGCTCTGTGTAGGTTTTTCTGTGGATTTCAGCAATATTGATTAGGTCAGAAGACTGCACTCTCCTCTCACTGTAGTACGCATTGGTGTGGCATGTCCCAAATGCTCCCCAGAGTATCGTTCTGAGGTGAATTGTCTAGGTGTTGCAACGTGGTAGCTTTCTTTTCTGTGACTTCTCTTTGTGTTGTTTATTTTGTGCTTGAAAAATTTCAGATTTGAAAAAGTGAATAGATATTGGAACACTGTGTTACCAAGAGTTTTTTTAGTAAAACAAATCAGATCAGAAAATTCAATACATAAGTAAGTAAAATGTAATTTTCGAGGGAAGGAAAAAATTCATGGTTAAAAGCTTCAATGAAATTATATCTTAGACCTAGTATAACTTTTTCACCATATGCCAGGAACCTTAAGCAGAAGAGACACACAGGGCCTTGAGGAATACCCATAGAAGTTACCTGGTTCAAGGGTCCTGGTACATGGCAGACAATTCAGACATGAATCTTAGAAGGACCTCCAAACTGTGGAGAGCCTCCTATTCAAGTAAAGAAACCTGTTACAAGATGAACAGATGAACTTTATAAACTTGTAGAAACATGGGGGAAAATTTCAATTCTGTAGTGGTATCTCATTAAGGGTAACAACCACACAGTTTTTATTGCTCATTTTTTGGTTTGGGGCTATCACAGTGTAAAAAATCTGTGGATCATTGGTTTCTTTTTCTTTCTTTTTTTGGCCACTTCTATTGATCTGTTGTTTATTTATCTTTGTCCTTTGGCCTGTGTGGGCCTCCTATCACAGTGGCCTCTCTCGCTGCAGAGCACTGGCTCTGGGCGCATGCTCTCCAGAGCTCCAGCTCGGCAGTTGGACACATCAGTACAGTTGCTCCATGGCACATGGGATCTTCCCAGGCCAGGGATCGAACCGGTGCCCCTTGCACTGCAAGGCAGTGTCCTTACCCACTGGATCACCAGGGAAGCACGATCACTGGTTTCTTAAAGTGAAGGTTGATGCAAATGAAGTTGTGAATGAAGAAATAAATGTTATGCCAGTCCTATGACATTGTAAAGTTGAAATTGGAAATAGTTCTTCCAGATTTCAGTTTTGTGTGACAGGTGGTTGTTCTGTTAACTTGTTAATACAGGTAGGCTCTGTGTAGGTTTTTCTGTGGATTTCAGCAATATTGATTAGGTCAGAAGACTGCACTCTCCTCTCACTGTAGTACGCATTGGTGTGGCATGTCCCAAATGCTCCCCAGAGTATCGTTCTGAGGTGAATTGTCTAGGTGTTGCAACGTGGTAGCTTTCTTTTCTGTGACTTCTCTTTGTGTTGTTTATTTTGTGCTTGAAAAATAGATTTGATGACAGGATTTGAGAAAAGTGAAGTGAAGGAATGTCATGCTGGGTATTAAAATGCAAGTTTTACATTGACTGGAGACATCTACAAAGAAAGAGTTGTGGAACCGGTCAAGGATTGGTGGCAGTCTACTGTGAAGTGTACTTCAAACATAACTTTTGCTTACCAGAAATTAAACAAATTGGGCTGGGAAAAACATGTTCCAGAGATAGGTCATGGGGAGATTTGAGAATGGGAGAGTGAGCACCAACTGACAATGTAGTAGTAAGAGCATTCCCGCGGGGGCCGTGTTATGATGATGCCAGCCACGGGGGATGGAATTAGCACTCGTTTCTACATGCACATCCATTCCGCTAAGCACAGTGTATTTACTTGATTCAGTCATATTTTTGACCTTTAAACTTCCTGTTGAGGAGAGGTTGAGTTATACTAGAAATAAATAATCCCACATTCTCTGCAGCTGAACACAGTAAAGATTTATTTCTTATCGATGTGAAGTCTGATGTGGGCCCAGATGACTCTCCAGGGCCACTGCTATCTGTGTGGTGACTCAGTGACTGAGGCATGATCCTGTAACCTGTCCCCCTGGAACACATGGCCTCCTCAGTTAAAGGGCAGGGAAGGAGAGCCTTCTTTAGCCCGGAAGTACTGATGTCACTCCTGCTCCTGTTTTAGTGGACAGTTAACCACGTGACTCTGTCCTCAACTTGGTTTCACCAACACCCACTAATCTTTCTGGCTTCGGGTTGACTAATTATTTGTCTCACATTTATCTCTCCCAGTATCTCACTGGGACTTCCCTAGTAGGTCAGATGGTAAAGACTCTGCCTGTAATGAAGGAAACTCAGATTTAATCCCTGGGTTGGGAAGATCCCCTGGAGGAGGGAATGACTACCTACTCTGTCGAATACAGGTATCTGTATTTCTGTGGATTTCAGCAATATTGATTAGGTCAGAAGACTGCACTCTCCTCTCACTGTAGCGCATTGGTGTGGCATGTCCCAAATGCTCCCCAGAGTATCGTTCTGAGGTGAATTGTCTAGGTGTTGCAACGTGGTAGCTTTCTTTTCTGTGACTTCTCTTTGTGTTGTTTATTTTGTGCTTGAAAAATAGATTTGATGACAGGATTTGAGAAAAGTGAAGTGAAGGAATGTCATGCTGGGTATTAAAATGCAAGTTTTACATTGACTGGAGACATCTACAAAGAAAGAGTTGTGGAACCGGTCAAGGATTGGTGGCAGTCTACTGTGAAGTGTACTTCAAACATAACTTTTGCTTACCAGAAATTAAACAAATTGGGCTGGGAAAAACATGTTCCAGAGATAGGTCATGGGGAGATTTGAGAATGGGAGAGTGAGCACCAACTGACAATGTAGTAGTAAGAGCATTCCCGCGGGGGCCGTGTTATGATGATGCCAGCCACGGGGGATGGAATTAGCACTCGTTTCTACATGCACATCCATTCCGCTAAGCACAGTGTATTTACTTGATTCAGTCATATTTTTGACCTTTAAACTTCCTGTTGAGGAGAGGTTGAGTTATACTAGAAATAAATAATCCCACATTCTCTGCAGCTGAACACAGTAAAGATTTATTTCTTATCGATGTGAAGTCTGATGTGGGCCCAGATGACTCTCCAGGGCCACTGCTATCTGTGTGGTGACTCAGTGACTGAGGCATGATCCTGTAACCTGTCCCCCTGGAACACATGGCCTCCTCAGTTAAAGGGCAGGGAAGGAGAGCCTTCTTTAGCCCGGAAGTACTGATGTCACTCCTGCTCCTGTTTTAGTGGACAGTTAACCACGTGACTCTGTCCTCAACTTGGTTTCACCAACACCCACTAATCTTTCTGGCTTCGGGTTGACTAATTATTTGTCTCACATTTATCTCTCCCAGTATCTCACTGGGACTTCCCTAGTAGGTCAGATGGTAAAGACTCTGCCTGTAATGAAGGAAACTCAGATTTAATCCCTGGGTTGGGAAGATCCCCTGGAGGAGGGAATGACTACCTACTCTAGTATTCTTGCCTAGAGAATTCCATGGACAGAGAAACCTGGTGGGCTACAGTCCTTGGCATCCCAAAGAGTCAGATTATCACTGAGTGACTAACACTTTCACACTTTATCTCTCTCATTAGCCTGTTAATTCTGTATTACTTATTCTCTCTGATTTCCTCAGCCTCTAGCATACTCAATATCTAACATTTAGTTGATGTGTGCATGCTCAGTTATATTCAACTCTTTGTGACCTTGTGGACTGGAGCCCACTAGCCTCCTCTGTCTATGGGATTTCCCAGGTAAGAATATTGGAGTGGGCTGCCATTTCTTCCTCCAGGGGATCTTCCCCACCCAGAGGTCAAACCAGCATCTCATGCGTTGGCAACCAGATTCTTTACCACTGTACCACCTGGGAAACCCAGTATTTAGTAGTCAGATATTTATAATTAAATAACTACTTTGGATAATAATAGGCTTCTGGAAGGTTTTTTGTGATATTGTAATTTCTGTTTTACTAGTTATAGAAACATTGGAAAGTTATTGACAGTCTGATTTCTTAAGTGGCAGACAGGAAGCTAAGAGACATTTACAAACCTGTAGATTGTAGATTGTCAACAACTATTTTAGTTTCTGACATTGGAGTAGTGTCTAATTTACTCATGACACATCATTCCTGCAGGTAATATTGTTAACTTTTAGAAAGAGAACTTATTTAAAATTTTTCTTTTTTCCCTGGCTATAATGTAATATATGTACATTATAGAAAAACTGGAAAGCACATCAAATATAAGAAACTCATGTAAAAACTATATTTCAAATTCCAGTGACAAGGTTGGAACACATGGCCTCCTCAGTTAAAGGGCAGGGAAGGAGAGCCTTCTTTAGCCCGGAAGTACTGATGTCACTCCTGCTCCTGTTTTAGTGGACAGTTAACCACGTGACTCTGTCCTCAACTTGGTTTCACCAACACCCACTAATCTTTCTGGCTTCGGGTTGACTAATTATTTGTCTCACATTTATCTCTCCCAGTATCTCACTGGGACTTCCCTAGTAGGTCAGATGGTAAAGACTCTGCCTGTAATGAAGGAAACTCAGATTTAATCCCTGGGTTGGGAAGATCCCCTGGAGGAGGGAATGACTACCTACTCTAGTATTCTTGCCTAGAGAATTCCATGGACAGAGAAACCTGGTGGGCTACAGTCCTTGGCATCCCAAAGAGTCAGATTATCACTGAGTGACTAACACTTTCACACTTTATCTCTCTCATTAGCCTGTTAATTCTGTATTACTTATTCTCTCTGATTTCCTCAGCCTCTAGCATACTCAATATCTAACATTTAGTTGATGTGTGCATGCTCAGTTATATTCAACTCTTTGTGACCTTGTGGACTGGAGCCCACTAGCCTCCTCTGTCTATGGGATTTCCCAGGTAAGAATATTGGAGTGGGCTGCCATTTCTTCCTCCAGGGGATCTTCCCCACCCAGAGGTCAAACCAGCATCTCATGCGTTGGCAACCAGATTCTTTACCACTGTACCACCTGGGAAACCCAGTATTTAGTAGTCAGATATTTATAATTAAATAACTACTTTGGATAATAATAGGCTTCTGGAAGGTTTTTTGTGATATTGTAATTTCTGTTTTACTAGTTATAGAAACATTGGAAAGTTATTGACAGTCTGATTTCTTAAGTGGCAGACAGGAAGCTAAGAGACATTTACAAACCTGTAGATTGTAGATTGTCAACAACTATTTTAGTTTCTGACATTGGAGTAGTGTCTAATTTACTCATGACACATCATTCCTGCAGGTAATATTGTTAACTTTTAGAAAGAGAACTTATTTAAAATTTTTCTTTTTTCCCTGGCTATAATGTAATATATGTACATTATAGAAAAACTGGAAAGCACATCAAATATAAGAAACTCTGAATTCCAGTGTTCAAAAACCACTATATTTTGACATATGTATGTTTAGACTTTTCTCAGTGTACATCTTTACAAGGTTGAGCTCCAACAGTAAAATAGATTCTTCTGAATTTCTTAAATTTTGTCACAGCATTTCTACTTTTCACTAATATCTATTAATGCATCATTTGCAATGACTGCATAATATTCCTTTCATGTCTATACTAAGATTTACTAACCCATCCCTTTAGAAATGGACATTTAGATTATTTTCAGAGGTTTTTTACTACATAAAACATTGCAGCAAATATTGTAATCCATATTTCACACTACTTTCCTAGAATAGATTCATAGAAGATAAACAGATAAATTAAAAGGTAGGAGCATTTATAGTTATAGAGACACCTTTAAAATAGTAGTTTTAAGCAAATACAGGAAATATCTAATCTACTTGATATTCTTCTATGAGCCATTGGGGTTTTAAAATGCTTAGTCTTTATATGTAGCAGTTAAAAAAATATTTGAAAGGGATTTTTATATGATTAGCAGAGATTGCATGGAATAATATCTCATTAGGTGGGACAATAAGAACATATCCAGCATCTCCACACTGTCATTTATAGCAGGTTTTTAACATTCGAAAGAGATACGTTCAAACTCATCTGGAATCCTTCAAGTTACAAAATTATTTTAACATAGAGCTTTTTCCCCCAGAAATTTCCATATTTGCATTGGCTAAAGCATTTACTGAAGTACTTTCTTTAATTACTTTTCCTTCCCTCCACATTGTATAAATATGGCAGAATCATTTGCAAAACAGAGTCACTAAGTCACTGCTGAATTCCATATTCCACTTTTTATCTAAAACTTAATTTTTCTCACTAGTAATTGTCACTTTCTTAGCCCTCTTTACTTTCGTACTAATTTTGCCAACAACGGTTGCAGATGAATTGTTTTGAGGGGGGTCCTTTAACAAAAAGTAAAGTTTTTATTGCTCAGTGCAAATTTTTGTTGATGAGAAGGGAACCACAAAGCCTGAAGAAGATACATTTATTGGACAGTTCAGGAACTCAAGCACCAGCAGCGTAACCATCTTGGATGCTATCCTTAAGCATCCATTAACTCAGAATGACAATATACTGTCTGTGTCATGGACTTCCAGGAATTATGTGTAATGCATAACCATGAACATTAAATCCATACATTCCAGGGATCCCCTGTGGTCTTTCAAAACACATCAATAAGCAGGAGAGTTATAATTATCTCTTTTGTCTGAAGGAGGAAGCAAAAGCCAGCGAGGATATAATTGTCTTGGCCAAGGTCATATAGTCCATAAATCAGGCTGCTGCGATGAGACTGAGGTTCAGGAATAGAACACTTTAGAAACTGAATTTTCATTACGTACATGAGCAGATGGAATGGAGCTAAGATGTTATTCCTGAAAATCAATGAGATGTAAATATAGCTGGAAATAGGAGTAGACAAGAGAATAGGAAATCAAATCATCCTACAGAGTAATCCTTACAGAATAATAACTGCACAAGATATGACCTCAATTCACTCATGAAGGGAAGAGAAAGTGAACTGATATTTTTGCCATATGCTGGCTGAAAACATGTGGAGAAAACAGCAAGCTGATATTAGTTGAAGGCGCATTGCAGGAGCTGGCAGCACAATTTCTTTTCCCATCAATTTTCACCCCTGGCTCCACCTCTGCTCCACAGTCTGCCAGAGTAGACATTCAAAAAAAGTGTATTCCAGTTAAGAATAGAATATTATGCTGTACAGCTGAAAAGGAAAAAGGGTTTTGATAGAATCTAGTTTTTATCACTAGATAAAATTGTAAATAGGAATTGTGTAATAGTAAATAGTATTCTCAATAGAGGATGAAGATATTTATTGTCTAGAATGTAATACACATTTATCTGTTCATATAAGTATAGTTAATTGGACAAGCTTCTCTCTGTTTTTCTAATTCAAGGCTTATATTCAAATACATTATTTCTAAATTATATATGCAATGGTACAAATTCTGCTTAATTAAACTTGACTGGCTTTCACTGAGTCCAAAACTAATTGTACTGCTAAGAAGTAAAAATATAAATTCTCTTATTACTAACATTTTTTTTTTGATGAGAAGGGAACCACAAAGCCTGAAGAAGATACATTTATTGGACAGTTCAGGAACTCAAGCACCAGCAGCGTAACCATCTTGGATGCTATCCTTAAGCATCCATTAACTCAGAATGACAATATACTGTCTGTGTCATGGACTTCCAGGAATTATGTGTAATGCATAACCATGAACATTAAATCCATACATTCCAGGGATCCCCTGTGGTCTTTCAAAACACATCAATAAGCAGGAGAGTTATAATTATCTCTTTTGTCTGAAGGAGGAAGCAAAAGCCAGCGAGGATATAATTGTCTTGGCCAAGGTCATATAGTCCATAAATCAGGCTGCTGCGATGAGACTGAGGTTCAGGAATAGAACACTTTAGAAACTGAATTTTCATTACGTACATGAGCAGATGGAATGGAGCTAAGATGTTATTCCTGAAAATCAATGAGATGTAAATATAGCTGGAAATAGGAGTAGACAAGAGAATAGGAAATCAAATCATCCTACAGAGTAATCCTTACAGAATAATAACTGCACAAGATATGACCTCAATTCACTCATGAAGGGAAGAGAAAGTGAACTGATATTTTTGCCATATGCTGGCTGAAAACATGTGGAGAAAACAGCAAGCTGATATTAGTTGAAGGCGCATTGCAGGAGCTGGCAGCACAATTTCTTTTCCCATCAATTTTCACCCCTGGCTCCACCTCTGCTCCACAGTCTGCCAGAGTAGACATTCAAAAAAAGTGTATTCCAGTTAAGAATAGAATATTATGCTGTACAGCTGAAAAGGAAAAAGGGTTTTGATAGAATCTAGTTTTTATCACTAGATAAAATTGTAAATAGGAATTGTGTAATAGTAAATAGTATTCTCAATAGAGGATGAAGATATTTATTGTCTAGAATGTAATACACATTTATCTGTTCATATAAGTATAGTTAATTGGACAAGCTTCTCTCTGTTTTTCTAATTCAAGGCTTATATTCAAATACATTATTTCTAAATTATATATGCAATGGTACAAATTCTGCTTAATTAAACTTGACTGGCTTTCACTGAGTCCAAAACTAATTGTACTGCTAAGAAGTAAAAATATAAATTCTCTTATTACTAACATAAATCATGATTCTCATTTAGCAGCCTTAAGAAATAAAGCCCCATGGATAGTCTGTAAAACTGAGGAGTTTGTAGAGCTGCTATGGGATTCAGAAGATTTCACTTTAATCCCACCTCTAAGTTGTAGGACTTCTGGATAGTTTTTCTATCTGTGAAAGAGAGACACAATGATATTCACCCTTCCTACCTCCCAGGATGATGTGAGGATCAAATATGGTGAGGGTGATGTCTATAGAACACTATTGTTGTTGTTCAGTCACTAAGTCATGTCCAACTCTTTGTGATCCCATGGACTGCAGCATGCCAGGCTTCACTGTGCTTCACCATCTCCCTGAGTTTGCTTAAACTCATGTGCACTGAGTCAGTGATGCCATCCAACCATCTCATCCTCTGTGATCCCCTTCTCCTCTTGCCCTCAATCAATATAGAACACCTATAGTGTACTGTAGTGATATAAGATTTTCAATGTTGAGATTGATAGGGACAGAGTAGAATAATTAGGTAGTTGTGGAGTCCTAGTAGGGGATGGTAGGTGGAAAGGTAAAACCTGGAAAAAGTTGGGAGGCCCGAAAGTTAAGGATAACTCAAGAATGCAGCTCCTTATTCAATAAAGCAGGAAGAACTGGGGAAAGAGGAGCTAATGATGCATGCCTTGTGTCTGCATCTGTGTCTACTTGAGGAAGGTGGTCTTCTACCCTCCTATATATATATATATATATATATATATATATATATATATATGTTGCCGCCCACCCAAAGAGGAGGAGCAGAGCTTTCCTGCCTGCCCACTTGCACCTCTCATAAGTGCCTTAACCTAATAAATCCTCTTCTTGCCTATCGCTTTCCCTCTTGCTGGATTCCTTCTGCATTGAGGCATGAAGAACCTGAGCCTCAGTGGGTCCAGACGTTGGGTGAGTGTTGGATTAAGTCCCGGCCACATGGGTTACTGTCCCAGACAGGGTTTTGGCCAGGATTGAGTCCTGACTATGTGGGTTCGAGTCCCAAACAGAGTTTTAGCTAGATTCAAGCCCCAGCCACGTGGGTTCAAGTCCCAAACAGGATTGGATCAGGTCTGGGTCCTGGATTTAAGTCTCAAATCGAGGCAGAACCCTTTCAAGATAATTATCACTGATTGTAGAAGAACTTTCTTTCTCCATAGATTATGTCTGTGATGTGGGAATGTGGTTGGTTCACTTCCGCTATTCAGAGTGTGTGATACATTAGATTCTAGCACATGGGAAAAGGACACTTTTTTTCCCCCTAAAAATTTTATCAAACCAAAGCAGATTCACTTAGCAGAGTCTATATTTTGATATGAAAGAGAGACACTGATATTCACCCTTCCTACCTCCCAGGATGATGTGAGGATCAAATATGGTGAGGGTGATGTCTATAGAACACTATTGTTGTTGTTCAGTCACTAAGTCATGTCCAACTCTTTGTGAGTCCCTTGGACTGCATCACGCCAGGCTTCACTGTGCTTCACCATCTCCTGAGTTTGCTTAAACTCATGTGCACTGAGTCAGTGATGCCATCCAACCATCTCATCCTCTGTGATCCCTTCTCCTCTTGCCCTCAATCAATATAGAACACCTATAGTGTACTGTAGTGATATAAGATTTTCAATGTTGAGATTGATAGGGACAGAGTAGAATAATTAGGTAGTTGTGGAGTCCTAGTAGGGGATGGTAGGTGGAAAGGTAAAACCTGGAAAAAGTTGGGAGGCCCGAAAGTTAAGGATAACTCAAGAATGCAGCTCCTTATTCAATAAAGCAGGAAGAACTGGGGAAAGAGGAGCTAATGATGCATGCCTTGTGTCTGCATCTGTGTCTACTTGAGGAAGGTGGTCTTCTACCCTCCTATATATATATATATATATATATATATATATATATATATGTTGCCGCCCACCCAAAGAGGAGGAGCAGAGCTTTCCTGCCTGCCCACTTGCACCTCTCATAAGTGCCTTAACCTAATAAATCCTCTTCTTGCCTATCGCTTTCCCTCTTGCTGGATTCCTTCTGCATTGAGGCATGAAGAACCTGAGCCTCAGTGGGTCCAGACGTTGGGTGAGTGTTGGATTAAGTCCCGGCCACATGGGTTACTGTCCCAGACAGGGTTTTGGCCAGGATTGAGTCCTGACTATGTGGGTTCGAGTCCCAAACAGAGTTTTAGCTAGATTCAAGCCCCAGCCACGTGGGTTCAAGTCCCAAACAGGATTGGATCAGGTCTGGGTCCTGGATTTAAGTCTCAAATCGAGGCAGAACCCTTTCAAGATAATTATCACTGATTGTAGAAGAACTTTCTTTCTCCATAGATTATGTCTGTGATGTGGGAATGTGGTTGGTTCACTTCCGCTATTCAGAGTGTGTGATACATTAGATTCTAGCACATGGGAAAAGGACACTTTTTTTCCCCCTAAAAATTTTATCAAACCAAAGCAGAATTCCTACTTAGATCTTGTATTTTTGATTTAGCTAATGAGTCTATATTTTGATATGAAAAGTAACAGATGGTAAAGTGGGCTAATGAATAAAAGCAAAGTGGCAGTGGTGAGTGTGGCTTGGCCTCAAATAAATTTCATGGTCTATCTCAGCTCATATATCTCTCTATCGGTTCTTTCATTCACTCGTTTATTCAATGAGTATTTATAAATCATATCCTATATGGCAACTCTGAGTTCCTTTCAGTTTTCTTCGTCTGAGTGCATCGTTGTACAAAATGAAGAAGACTGCTTAAGTCACACATCTCCAGTGAGACTATGATTTCCTTACGGGTAGGAGATATGCCTTGTATCTTCGTCCTCTCTTCTATTATCATACTTAGCAGAATGCTATGAAATTTTACGAAACCATTAAATAGTTACTGAGTTTTTCTTGTTGTTGGTACTTACTTCATAAGTTGTGTCTGACTCTTTTGCAACCCCATGGACTGTAGCCCACTAGGCTCTTCTGTCCTTGGGATTCTCCAGGCAAGAATGCTGGAGTGGGTTGCCATGTCCTTCTTCAGGGAATCTTCCCAGTCAAAGGATCGAACCTGTGTCTCCTCATTGGCAAGTGGATTCTTTACCAGTGAGCCATCAGGGATGCCTAGATATTATGTTGGGTTTTTTTTCTCTTAAAACCACATAATGGGCTTCCCTGGTGGTCCAGTGGGTAAGGACACCGCCTTGCAGTGCATGGGGCGCCGGTTTGATCCCTGGCCAGCCGCGGAGCAGCTGGACCCATGTGTCCAGTTGCCGAGCCGGAGCTCTGGAGCGCATGGGCTCAGAGCCGGTGCTCTGTGACAACAGAGGCCACTGCGATGGGAGGCCCACATGGGCCAAAGAACAACGATGGATGAAAATGGACAAATGAAAGACCAATAGAAGTGGCCCGCCTGCTCCCCTCCCTCCCCACCCTACCCCCACCAAAATAAATAAATAAATAAATCTTTCAAAAAAAAAAACCACATAATATTTGATAATTTTTGAAAAACACTGTCTTGCAGGTTGGAATTCTTAGTGGGTATCCTCTGAGAAGGATATTAGCATCTCCCAGTGGGAAGTTAAGGGTGGGGAGTGGTGTTGAAAACAATGCCTATGGAAGGCAGGGGCAGGAAGCAGATTGGGCAGATGTGGCCTGCATAAAGTCCTCAGCTCACCGCTTGGGACCTTTAAAGCTAGGATGGTCTTTCAAAGTTGTTCTGAGTTGGGGTGAGGAAACCAGGACTTTATCCCAGTCTTTGGAGGCAGCTTCCCTGAGGAAAGGGAATGATCTTGGGCAGTGTGACCAGGAATTCTGGAAAAGCTATGGGCTGTCTTCTGGCCACATGCTCAGAAACTGAAGGAAAAAGTCAAAGGGAAATTTGTGTGGCACATCACAGTGTCCATTGCTCACTGTAATACTGGTGCAAGAGGATGTGAGAAACTTCATCAGAGGAGGAAAAAATGAAAGTTTAAAGAAATTTTTTTTTACAGAGTTTTGTTGTTTACTGCCACATATCAACCTGAATTAGTCATGGGTATACATATGTCCCCTCCCTCTTGAACTTCCCTTCCATCTCCCTTTCCATCCTGCATAGCTCCCAGGCTCTAGCTATTGTAAATAGCGCTGCAGTGAACAATGGGGTACAGGTGTCTTTTTCAGTTTTGATTTCATCAGAGCATATGCCTACTAGTGGGATTGCTGGGTCATATGGTGGTTCTACTCCTAGTTTTTTAGGGAATATCCATATTGTCTTCCATAGTGGCTGTTTACATTCCCACCAGTTTACATTCCCACCAACAGTGCAAGAGGTTCCCTTTTCTCCACACCTTCCCCAGCATGTATTGTTTGTAGACTTTTTGATGATGGCCATTCTGACTGGTGTGAGGTAATATCTCATTGTAGTTTTGATTTGCGTTTCTCTAATAATGAGTGGCATTGGGCATCTAGAAAAAAGTGAAATTTAAAACCGACACTTTTCATACCTCATGTTGTTTGTGGAAAATATCATTTTTATGTTACCCACTAGTGTAGGTGTGAAATAAAACCCCCTAAACATGTATTTCAATGAAACACTTTTTAAAAAAAATTGTGTTAGTATGTGTCAGGATGATTTTGTATCAAGCAATTGAATCTCACTCAAATTAGTTCAGGGACAGGAAAATGTACTGCCTCCTGTAGCTAAACTTCAAGAAAGGCAAAGTTGGTACTAGACTTCAGGGACTCATATTTTTGTCTCTGCTTCTCTCTTCATATTGTCTTTACTCTCCCAGACCAGCTCCTTCAGGACAGCTGGCAATATGACCAAAGCAGTTTCCAGGCTTATAGTTTTGTCACTAGAGAAAAATGAAAACTTGACCTCTGTATCGTTAAGCTCCCTGGGAAAGGTTTTTATTGGGTCAGGTGCTATCCATAGACCAGTCAGCTGCAGCCAGGTGGCTATGTTATGATGATTAGACCAACTGAGTCTATTTCAGTAATCCTTACCAAGCATGGTCATCAAGTAAAATCATGGGGGTTCTTATGTGGATACACTGCCAGAGTCAAGAAAGAAGCATTTTGTGGAGGGCTAGAACAAGAAGTGAGTAGCTTTATCAAAAGATATCATGTAGGGCTTCCCCTGGTGGTCCAGTGGATAAGGACACCGCCTTGCAGTGCAAGGGGCGCCGGTTCGAACCGGGAAGATCCCATGTGCCGAGGAGCGGCTGGACTGATGTGTCCAATCACCGAGCCGGAGCTCTGGAGCGCATGTGCCCAGAGCCGGCGCTCTGCAATGACAGATGCCACCGTGATGGGAGGCCCACAGGAGCCAAAGAACAAAGACGGATGAAAATAGAGAAATGAAAGACCAATAGAAGTGGCCCGCCTGCTCCCCTCCCTCCCCAACCCGACCCCCGCCCAAAATAAATAAATAAATAAATCTTTAAAAAAAAAAAAAAAAGAAAAGAAAAGAGTAATCACAGATTCTAAATATTTGTTTAAAAAAAAAAAAAAAAGATATCATGTAGTAGACTTCTTTTACACCTCTTACCCCGTTTCAGATTTACCAGAGTAATTTTATGTTCTTTTTTGGCTTTGGCATAAAGCCATATGGACCAATGAGTTTTATCATGGAAATATCACATAGCTATCAGCTATCAATAATTTGTTCATAAATATTAGGCTCTCTTCATTTTGGACTGAGATTAATCACATGCCAACGTGCACACGATTTTCTTGGTTCAGAGAAATTGTTGATTAATCCTATTAACAAGGGAATTTTTGAAGGGCCAGAAATGAAGACATAATGATTATATATTTCTTTTTAAGAGGATATTGATTTATATTAGCAAATGTCACTTTATAGAAGACATTTCAACCTTTATCAAATAAACCTGCTCTGAGTGATTTATAATATAATTTTGTTAGCCATACATCTTTATTATATAAAGAAGACTTATTTGAAAATATAAAAAACTTTAAACATAGTTCTTTTCAGTTCCAGCAAAAAAATACATGCCTTGAAACAAAAATTTTGGAAAGAGTCCATTTAGCTTTTTTGTTTTATTTCAGCTGGGGCGGGGGGTAGGTTGGGGAAGGAGGGGAGCAGGCGGGCCACTTCTATTGGTCTTTCATTCATCCATTTTCATCTGTCTTTGTTCTTTGGCCCGTGTGGGCCTCACATCGCAGTGACCTCTGTTGTTGCAGAGCACTGGCTCTGGGCACATGCTCTCCAGAGCTCCTACTCGGTAGTTGGAAACATCGGTCCAGCCGCTCTGCGGCACGTGGGATCTTCCCAGGCCAGGATCGAGCCGGCGCCTTGCACTGCAAGGCGGTGTCCTTATTCACTGGACCACCAGAGCCGGCGCTCTGCAATGACAGATGCCACCGTGATGGGAGGCCCACAGGAGCCAAAGAACAAAGACGGATGAAAATAGAGAAATGAAAGACCAATAGAAGTGGCCCGCCCGCACCCCCACCTCCCCAACCCGACCCCCGCCCAAAAAAAAAAAAAAAATAAAACTTAAAAAAAAAAAAAAAAAGAAAAGAAAAGAGTAATCACAGATTCTAAATATTTGTTTAAAAAAAAAAAAAAAAGATATCATGTAGTAGACTTCTTTTACACCTCTTACCCCGTTTCAGATTTACCAGAGTAATTTTATGTTCTTTTTTGGCTTTGGCATAAAGCCATATGGACCAATGAGTTTTATCATGGAAATATCACATAGCTATCAGCTATCAATAATTTGTTCATAAATATTAGGCTCTCTTCATTTTGGACTGAGATTAATCACATGCCAACGTGCACACGATTTTCTTGGTTCAGAGAAATTGTTGATTAATCCTATTAAAAAGGGGAAATTTTTTGAAGGGCCAGAAATGAAGACATAATGATTATATATTTCTTTTTAAGAGGATATTGATTTATATTAGCAAATGTCACTTTATAGAAGACATTTCAACCTTTATCAAATAAACCTGCTCTGAGTGATTTATAATATAATTTTGTTAGCCATACATCTTTATTATATAAAGAAGACTTATTTGAAAATATAAAAAACTTTAAACATAGTTCTTTTCAGTTCCAGCAAAAAAATACATGCCTTGAAACAAAAATTTTGGAAAGAGTCCATTTAGCTTTTTTGTTTTATTTCAGCTGGGGCGGGGGGTAGGTTGGGGAGGGAGGGGGCGGCGGGACACTTCTATTGGTCTTTTCATTCATCCATTTTCATCTGTCTTTGTTCTTTGGCCCGTGTGGGCCTCACATCGCAGTGACCTCTGTTGTTGCAGAGCACTGGCTCTGGGCACATGCTCTCCAGAGCTCCTACTCGGTAGTTGGAAACATCGGTCCAGCCGCTCTGCGGCACGTGGGATCTTCCCAGGCCAGGGATCGAGCCGGCGCCCCTTGCACTGCAAGGCGGTGTCCTTATTCACTGGACCACCAGGGAAGCCCTCCATTTAGCTTTGAAATCTTCTGGTGACGGAGTTGCTGGCCTCCATCTACCTACCCCACCCTGACTGTTTAATTCCATCCTATGGTAAAACATATGCTAGTGGCTGGTTGGCTCAGAAAAGGGAATGTGACATAATACACATAGAGGGAGGAATGCTTCTGGGAAGTTTTCTTTTCTCCTTAAGGGAAAAAAAAAAAAGTCACAGAAAGAGACAGCCATTCTTTTGGATATTGCTGGGTCCATACATCCTAGAAGCTCTTCTAATGTCGCCCATCACCAGTCTGAGGTAAGGCCAGCACAGTGGAAGGACAAAAAGACCCACGTCCTTGTTGACATTAAATTAGTGAAGTAACTCATCTGCCATAGTGTAGGGAGGTCTCTCAGAGATCAAGACCCTTGAGGTGGATTCTGAAGGACACTTCAGCAAGGGGATGAAGATAAAAAGGCCTTCTAGTCAAAGGGAACAACATATGCAAAAGCACAGAGTGGTTAAATAGGCATTCACCTTAACAATCACTCACGTTAGAGCAGATAAAGACAAATCTAGGGGTGTTTCATAGGGACTATGCCCAGGTGATCTCTGGGCTGGGGGTGCTGATCAGGAAAAACTATTGAGGAGAGATGTATCTCCTCTCTCCACCTGTATTTGGGGCCGTTTGGTCTCTTGGTATTGCTCTGGCCTGCCCAGGTGTTTCATTCCCCTGGATTCATGGAATTGGCTAGTGTGGTGAGGCAAGAAGCCTGGGAAACACCAATTCTCCTGTTGACTTTGGCAAGCTAGTTTTACTAGTCTGCAGTATAAGCATATGGCCCCTGAAAGACAGCACAGGCTCAGATTAAGAGAATTTCAGTTCAGGCACCACTGTGATCTGAGTACAGTTTCTCCTTGGTTGGAATTTTTCCGGTCAGCCAATGTGCTAGCTAGCCTTCCGACAGGTGTTTAAGCCGTGGTCCAGTCCACCAACACTTAAAGTTAGACCTAAGGTCCTGTGAAAAGCATTGAACTGGGTGGGCTTTGGAGGCAGAAAGAGAAACAGAAGAGAGGAATGGGTCAGATAAGGTAGAGAAAGCATTAACAACCTGAAAATATCTTTCTGACTGAAGCACACAGCCTTACTGTTCAACACATTCCTATAACTTAAATGCTATACTCTAGAGCTTCTCTCTCAAGATATAAATGCCCCCAGTAGGGCAGAAAAGGGAGCTACTGGTACCTAAGTAAATGGAAGGCAGGATGAGAGCACTTCAGAAAGGGAGGGAAATTAAGGCAGAAAAGCAGAGGATTACTCAGCGACACCTTTTGTCAATGTGCAGTTTTTATTAGAGCATAGTGATCAGTGGTGCCTAGGCAGAGTGTTAAGAGGTGTCCTTGGCTTGTCTTTAATGTTGAAGTTTATAGTAGGTCATGTGGTATATTGTAAGTTTCAATAAAATGAACAGCAGTGGTGGAGGTCAATTTCTTTAGGCATGTGACCTCTTAAGTAGTTGCTCAGGATTAAAATGCAATTATGGACTCACAGGCCTTCAGCAACACCTAGTGGCCATGTAGTGAAAGGAACAAGTATTTTACCGTAATAAAATGTCATGGTTCTTTAGCTACGTTACTTTTACAGTCAGTTATGAATTATTTCTTGAACAGTTACAAATTATGATCTATGATTCTATCTGTAGAATAATTTTTGACTAGTCTGTTCATTTGTCATCTAGCTTAACAATTGATTCTCCAAATTGGAGGAATGTTGTGGTGTGAAACAAAGAGATTGTGTGTGCTGGGAAGCTGAGGGGAGGGGAATAAAATGCCATGACCTTATGCCTCCTGCCTCCTTGACAACCCTTAAGAACCAATTTATAGTGTTCAGCACCTGCTAGCTTCCTTTATGCTAGCATTATGTACAGGATCATCTCTTTGAGAAAATAAACAATAACGTCGGGCACAATTCTCCGTATTGGCAAGCTTTTATGGCCCCTGAAAGACAGCACAGGCTCAGATTAAGAGAATTTCAGTTCAGGCACCACTGTGATCTGAGTACAGTTTCTCCTTGGTTGGAATTTTCCGGTCAGCCAATGTTCTAGCTAGCCTTCCGACAGGTGTTTAAGCCGTGGTCCAGTCCACCAACACTTAAAGTTAGACCTAAGGTCCTGTGAAAAGCATTGAACTGGGTGGGCTTTGGAGGCAGAAAGAGAAACAGAAGAGAGGAATGGGTCAGATAAGGTAGAGAAAGCATTAACAACCTGAAAATATCTTTCTGACTGAAGCACACAGCCTTACTGTTCAACACATTCCTATAACTTAAATGCTATACTCTAGAGCTTCTCTCTCAAGATATAAATGCCCCCAGTAGGGCAGAAAAGGGAGCTACTGGTACCTAAGTAAATGGAAGGCAGGATGAGAGCACTTCAGAAAGGGAGGGAAATTAAGGCAGAAAAGCAGAGGATTACTCAGCGACACCTTTTGTCAATGTGCAGTTTTTATTAGAGCATAGTGATCAGTGGTGCCTAGGCAGAGTGTTAAGAGGTGTCCTTGGCTTGTCTTTAATGTTGAAGTTTATAGTAGGTCATGTGGTATATTGTAAGTTTCAATAAAATGAACAGCAGTGGTGGAGGTCAATTTCTTTAGGCATGTGACCTCTTAAGTAGTTGCTCAGGATTAAAATGCAATTATGGACTCACAGGCCTTCAGCAACACCTAGTGGCCATGTAGTGAAAGGAACAAGTATTTTACCGTAATAAAATGTCATGGTTCTTTAGCTACGTTACTTTTACAGTCAGTTATGAATTATTTCTTGAACAGTTACAAATTATGATCTATGATTCTATCTGTAGAATAATTTTTGACTAGTCTGTTCATTTGTCATCTAGCTTAACAATTGATTCTCCAAATTGGAGGAATGTTGTGGTGTGAAACAAAGAGATTGTGTGTGCTGGGAAGCTGAGGGGAGGGGAATAAAATGCCATGACCTTATGCCTCCTGCCTCCTTGACAACCCTTAAGAACCAATTTATAGTGTTCAGCACCTGCTAGCTTCCTTTATGCTAGCATTATGTACAGGATCATCTCTTTGAGAAAATAAACAATAACAGTGATGATGATGACTGTGGTTCAGAAAGAGTTGTTTGAAGAAAAGAGAGTATAAATATTTGAGAGTCTTTTATTTATGAGGTTGGAAGAATGTACTTATAAGAAAATACAACAGAACCTGAAATGTAGACTGATCAAATTATTTTCAAGAATGTTGCATCATCACCGATATCTTTGCAAATGCATGTACTAGAAATATTTTATGGGTGGTCATTTTGTGATATTTGCTTACAGATAGGGAAATCTGAGCAGTCAGCCTTTATGGTCGTTTTGACACTGAAGTGGAACACTTACCGACATGATTCCAGCACTTGGAGAGTTGACTCATCTGGATCAGGCCTATGGCACACACCCAGGCTCACAGTTAGCTTGGAGAAGAAATGATATTTTGAAGAAGTGATATTTAGCTTTGGTAAGACATGATATTTTGAAGGGGTTTTATAATATTTTACTCCAACTTCCCAAAGGGAGAAAATGATAGGAATGGGTTTATGTTTCCTTCATGAGAATTTGAACACAGGATGTATTAATTAAACATACACCTTCATTTTACTGATGGAGAAACTTGAGCCAAGAGTGATTAAATTACACAACTCTTTGGTTGCAGAGCTAAGGCTACAACTCAATGGTCTTTACTGTCTATCTACTATTTTTTTTTATTCCAACTGTTAATGGAAGAGTTCTCCATTTCTGTAGAAGACCAAAGAAAAAGGAAGTGGGCTGACTACACCTACATCAAGAAAGTTCGGATAGATTGAGGGAGATTAACTGTAAAGTAACTAAAGACTGTATTTTCTTTATTTTAAGATGTTAAAATTTTTAACATATTAATATTCTGAAATCAGCCTAAGTGCTATAATCAATGTTAAATCATAGTTGCTTCCAGTGTGCCAAGTTGTGATGTGGTATGTTTACAGGGAAGAATTTAGCCACTGACATTTTCATATAATAGGTTACAGAATTAACAAAGCTTTATTTCTGAAAGAAACTATTTACAGTCCAGCAATATGCAGTTCAACTAAAAAAAAAGTTACAGTTTCAATCACTGATATTGCTTCATCTGACTTCAAGTGCTAACATGGTGACGGTGTTAAGAGGGATTTGGCAGACTTACCATTAGTGCTATTCTTGCACTGTCAGGGGCCATGCTTAAGTTGGAAGAATCTTTAGCATGGCTTTGAAAAAGTGTGGACCCAAATCCTGTGACTTCCAGAAGGAAGTTGTATGTAATTGTATGAATAGATAGGTGTCATAGCTGTGTTCGTATAGCTTACAGTTTGTATGCATACAGTATAGTGGGTTTTTCCCTGAAGCATTCTTATTAAGTTGTCTGATCAGCTTACAATCAATGACATCTAAGAATAGGAGTAATTTGGTTTAGAACAGCAGCATTATTTATTAGAAAGAACACTGAATTGGAAGCTAGATCTGTAAAACCACTCAGCCTCCTACTGGTTGTTTCACCCTTGAGCAATTTACTTCCTCTCTAAATATCAGGTTCCTTATCTAAAATGGAAATAATGACTTTTACCTTGCAAGAATACTGTGGGAATTAATACGATTATGTATGTAAAGAGCCTATCACAATACCTGCCACATTGCAGGTACTCAGCGAAGTCAGGAGGGTGCATTTCTCTGATTTGGTCCCACCTGGGCCTCGCTGAGTCAATGGACATGAGTTTGAGCAAGCTCCAGGAGATGGTGAAGGACAGGGAAGCCTGGCGCTGCAGTCCATTGGGTCACAAAGAGTCGGATGTGACTGAATGACTGAACTAAACGGAGTTTAAAGAGTGTTCCTCACCATTTTAAAAATCCATGCACCATTAGTTAAGAAGATTTTTTACAGTCTTCTATGATGTGTTATACTGGGCTGACTACACCTACATCAAGAAAGTTCGGATAGATTGAGGGAGATTAACTGTAAAGTAACTAAAGACTGTATTTTCTTTATTTTAAGATGTTAAAATTTTTAACATATTAATATTCTGAAATCAGCCTAAGTGCTATAATCAATGTTAAATCATAGTTGCTTCCAGTGTGCCAAGTTGTGATGTGGTATGTTTACAGGGAAGAATTTAGCCACTGACATTTTCATATAATAGGTTACAGAATTAACAAAGCTTTATTTCTGAAAGAAACTATTTACAGTCCAGCAATATGCAGTTCAACTAAAAAAAAAGTTACAGTTTCAATCACTGATATTGCTTCATCTGACTTCAAGTGCTAACATGGTGACGGTGTTAAGAGGGATTTGGCAGACTTACCATTAGTGCTATTCTTGCACTGTCAGGGGCCATGCTTAAGTTGGAAGAATCTTTAGCATGGCTTTGAAAAGTGTGGACCCAAATCCTGTGACTTCCAGAAGGAAGTTGTATGTAATTGTATGAATAGATAGGTGTCATAGCTGTGTTCGTATAGCTTACAGTTTGTATGCATACAGTATAGTGGGTTTTTCCCTGAAGCATTCTTATTAAGTTGTCTGATCAGCTTACAATCAATGACATCTAAGAATAGGAGTAATTTGGTTTAGAACAGCAGCATTATTTATTAGAAAGAACACTGAATTGGAAGCTAGATCTGTAAAACCACTCAGCCTCCTACTGGTTGTTTCACCCTTGAGCAATTTACTTCCTCTCTAAATATCAGGTTCCTTATCTAAAATGGAAATAATGACTTTTACCTTGCAAGAATACTGTGGGAATTAATACGATTATGTATGTAAAGAGCCTATCACAATACCTGCCACATTGCAGGTACTCAGCGAAGTCAGGAGGGTGCATTTCTCTGATTTGGTCCCACCTGGGCCTCGCTGAGTCAATGGACATGAGTTTGAGCAAGCTCCAGGAGATGGTGAAGGACAGGGAAGCCTGGCGCGCTGCAGTCCATTGGGTCACAAAGAGTCGGATGTGACTGAATGACTGAACTAAACGGAGTTTAAAGAGTGTTCCTCACCATTTTAAAAATCCATGCACCATTAGTTAAGAAGATTTTTTACAGTCTTCTATGATGTGTTATACTGGGCCTTTAATGTATTTAAGCGTCTTCCCCACCATATAATAATACGGATGGGATTTTTTTTTTTTCTTTCAAATTACTGCCCTCTTTTACCCTCTTCCCATTCTGATATACCTCCTAGAGGAGTGGCCCTGTCTTGCTGAGAATCACTACTCTAAAATGTGTTATCACATATGGAGACCTAAGAAAGGTTTATGTATTTATTTTATCTAAACTATTAGGAGCGCAGCAGTCCAGTCACTTTTTACCTCCTGGCCTCATCGTCCATATATATGCTAAACACATTGGGTAAAGAGGAGAAATGTGGAGCTAGCCATCTTCCTGTTGATCTTCCTTCAAAGAGTCACTCCAAATCGATGTAATGGGACAGTATTTACTAGGTGACTTGTGGATTTTCAGGCACAATTTTAGTACTGTGTGTTTGTCAGCATGGAGAAATTAACTGTCAGAAAGCTAAGGGAAAAATACTGTTTTTTAGAGGTTGATTACTAGAAATAAAAAGCTCTGTGGACCAAGATGCATAGAGAAACACAGGGCCAAATTTTATATCAGTCCCTATGGCGATATGGGCTTCCCAGGTGGCTCAGTGGTGAAGAATCTGCCTACAATGCAGGAGACCCAGAAGAAGCGGGTTCAATCCCTGGGTCAGGAAGATCCCTGGAGGAGGGCTGTATTCTTGCCTGGAGAATATAGACAGAGGAGCCTGGTGGGCTGCAGTCCATGGGGACAAAGAGTGGGACATGACAAAAGAGACAGAGCATGTAACATACATGCTAGGGAGACACAAAGGGAAAAGGTTTTAACAGCCCTGATCATATTTCCTTCACTCTTCATAACTGTTTCCTACAAGTGTTCACTAAACAATATCGCAACCTGGAATTGGCTGTCCTTTGACGACTTCTTCTGATTTTATGCTAGTTTGACTTTCACTCTGGCTGAAAGCTGGCTTCCCACCGCAGCCTTCAGAATGGATTGAGAGGGTTCTTTTAGCGTTATTAACTTTCAAAAGTCACTCACCGATTTGCATATCTCCTGCATGGCGCACAGCACCAACCTGGTCTTGCCACAGGCTCCTTGGGAGCCGGAATTCCTTGTCTACTTTGTTGAGCAACTCAAAATGGAGTCAAGGAACCCCTCTACTTGCGAGGGAAGAGAAGGAAGGATCTCAGGGAGGAGCACAATGGCGAGGGCATGGGAAAATCCCAAGAATCTGTGAGACACCATCCTCACCCTGGGTCTTGCCCTGCTTCACTAATCTTTCAGATTAGTTCAGCCTAATGAAAACCAAGAACGTACAAAGCCAGTAATGATACTCACAGTTTGTCTTTCACCTGCTTTGTTTCATTGTGCATGTCTTGGTTTAGCCAAGCAGAACTCTCTAGAAGTCCTCCCAAACCAGCCCCTGGGACTGGCAGCTCTTATGCTCATCTTAGGGAAAGAAGTAATTCATAAGGATTCAGCCACTGAAAAGTCTGTATCTGTTCATAGAAAATATAAATTGGTTGATATTCTCTTTCCTGAGAACCACGGATTCAGTTCCTCAACACAGAAGAGCCCTACTTCTCCTTATTATGTTCACAAATAGCAAAATACCATAGAAATTCACACCAGCAGCTCTTAGAGCATTTCCAGTTCATTATTTAGCATTACTTAATGAATTTAAGTCTTCCAGTGAAGGGGAAAAAATTCTTGACTTCAGGTGTCAAATTGTTTCGAAAATATAGGTGGGTTTTATTGACAAACTAAAATGGTTTATGAACAATACACGATTAAATAGAAAATGCCCTTATGTTTCTTTTTCTAATTTAAATGATAAGAATGGCTACTAGGAAAAAAAAATCATTTTTCTCCTTGCTGGATAAAAATAGGTCAAGTAATTTAAGCCAGTCCACTGCAATTAAAATTCTGACATTGCTATTGTTCCTTCCACTCTGAGGGGAAAAGACAAACAGAACACATGATAATAGGGTTCACTGACTAAGGTATTTGATGTGCTACCTATGGATCTCTTGCTTTAACTGGTTTCATTCTGATGATAGTGATATAAGTACCAAAATGATGACCACCATCTCTGAGGCTGTGTGTACAGTCTCTCTTGTGCTAGTAAAACAATAGAGGAGAGGAGAAAATTGGCAATGGCTTGAGTCCTAAATTCCTTGAATTCTACATTTATTTACTTGGGGGAGACAATGTTATCTTCCAAATTTGTTTTAAAGTAAATTTTACTGAATCAATTAGGCAGCAACTCGCAATCTCATTAAACATCCTGTGGCCCATTCCACCAGATTAGAGCCTATGACTTGATCACATTCCAATGTAGATAATTGCATTGTGCATTCCTGGAGATTCTCCTCCACCTCTCCAACCCTGTACATCTAATGCTTTATTATCTGCACTGATCTCAAATCAACAGTTCTGTTGTGAGGGCAAAGAGTGTGTCAGCTTTAACTGACAGGCTAAAATATCGCCCGTTACTTTAGAGTAAGAAAATCCCTTAGCCAATGTCTGTTTGGAAGCAAGAGGCAAATTTCAAATATACACATTCAATCATAAGTTGAGGTCTTTGGTAAGTAAAATACTCCTATTTTCATAAAGGGTGTTTATTTTGGAATCTTTTGATAGAAAATTTGTTTTCTCAAATATACGCTGTTTGCTTCAAGAAAGAAAATGAGGTCTTCAGAAATGGTAAAAAAAAAAAAAAAACAACCCAAACAATAAAACAAACAAAACCCCTTTGAGCAAACAGCTTTTCTGTGACCTTCTAAATAAATTCCACAAGGGGGCGAAAACACCTAATGGTCCAGGACTGCAAAGTTTATATTTCAAAGTCGGCCACCCATAATAGATTAGTGGATTAATATTTTGCTCTAAAAGATCTGGCCTTTAATGTTGACATCAATTTATAGCGATCCCAATTTACAGTAGTAAAAGTCATGGAGACTATAAACTTCACAATAGATGTCAGCCTTCTGGTACTAGTGCTTTAGACTAGCACCCCATAAACAGTGGTGATTAGGTAACTGTTCTTCAAAGACCCATCCATAGCTGTAATGTCTTTATCAGTTCGAGCAAAGATACTGCCACTAGGATTTTTAGCAGCCACAACAGAGATACAACGTTTTTAGGAACGTGTTATTATTTTTTCTGATGTGTTTCTGTGATATTTTGCTGTGGCTTATCAATGATCTCTTCTTGAAAATCAAGAGTGTCTATTTGTGGGCAAAGCTTAAAGAACAGAAACTGGTATTGTACCATTTAGAACTTTTTGAAAAACAGCCAAAGTACAGAGGTCAAATTTCCCCATATGCTATAAGCAATTTAGTAGGAAACAAGACCACAAAAGATTTTGCAAATGTCTGCCAGGAGCCTGGTGATCTAGGTCATAAGCTAAGGTGGTTAAAAATTGTTTTCTCTGCTGAAGAGACCTGCAGATTCTCCTCCACCTCTCCAACCCTGTACATCTAATGCTTTATTATCTGCACTGATCTCAAATCAACAGTTCTGTTGTGAGGGCAAAGAGTGTGTCAGCTTTAACTGACAGGCTAAAATATCGCCCGTTACTTTAGAGTAAGAAAATCCCTTAGCCAATGTCTGTTTGGAAGCAAGAGGCAAATTTCAAATATACACATTCAATCATAAGTTGAGGTCTTTGGTAAGTAAAATACTCCTATTTTCATAAAGGGTGTTTATTTTGGAATCTTTTGATAGAAAATTTGTTTTCTCAAATATACGCTGTTTGCTTCAAGAAAGAAAATGAGGTCTTCAGAAATGGTAAAAAAAAAAAAAAAACAACCCAAACAATAAAACAAACAAAACCCCTTTGAGCAAACAGCTTTTCTGTGACCTTCTAAATAAATTCCACAAGGGGGCGAAAACACCTAATGGTCCAGGACTGCAAAGTTTATATTTCAAAGTCGGCCACCCATAATAGATTAGTGGATTAATATTTTGCTCTAAAAGATCTGGCCTTTAATGTTGACATCAATTTATAGCGATCCCAATTTACAGTAGTAAAAGTCATGGAGACTATAAACTTCACAATAGATGTCAGCCTTCTGGTACTAGTGCTTTAGACTAGCACCCCATAAACAGTGGTGATTAGGTAACTGTTCTTCAAAGACCCATCCATAGCTGTAATGTCTTTATCAGTTCGAGCAAAGATACTGCCACTAGGATTTTTAGCAGCCACAACAGAGATACAACGTTTTTAGGAACGTGTTATTATTTTTTCTGATGTGTTTCTGTGATATTTTGCTGTGGCTTATCAATGATCTCTTCTTGAAAATCAAGAGTGTCTATTTGTGGGCAAAGCTTAAAGAACAGAAACTGGTATTGTACCATTTAGAACTTTTTGAAAAACAGCCAAAGTACAGAGGTCAAATTTCCCCATATGCTATAAGCAATTTAGTAGGAAACAAGACCACAAAAGATTTTGCAAATGTCTGCCAGGAGCCTGGTGATCTAGGTCACTGTACAGGTTTCATTAATCAGGTGGTTGAAACAAGGAGTTGTTTTTCTCTGCTGAAGAGACCTGCAGAAATCACATAGAATCTGCTCAGTTGTTGCTCATGGAAGAGTTTTCATGAAATAGAGATCATTCAAATGAAGGGGGAGTTTGTATTTGTACTGAAGAGAGACTGAGCCTTTAAAACCCAGCTCTCCTGGTTGAGTTCTCTGTTCTGACAGAGATAGGCTCAGGATCTAATAATAGTTCCTTGGGCTCTGCATCTCCACATACGTGTTCCGGCGTTAGAGCAGAGGGAGGAATTTAGTGACAGAGCAGGTGTTGTGGCTTATTCCCTGGCAGAATAAGTGGTGAGGGGTGGTGACAAGACAATTCTCTTGCTTCTTTCTTTATGCAAAAAGAAAACAATGCCTCCATAGCCTCCCCCACCACCACCATTTTTTTTTTCCCCTGGCACAAGTGAAGAAGAACTACAATTGCTGTATTAATATGTATGCAAACATTTTTTTTCACTGGAGCCTCTGGAAAAAAAGGAAAAGGATAAAGAAAAACTTACTGTGAAAATGCTTAGCCAGGAAGATTTACTGCTGCTTGGAGATTTAGTATTGACATGTCTGAGCTGAAGAAAACTTCAGCTTTAACTATTAATGTGGGAAATCTGGATTAGCCTTTAAAACGGAGTAAAGAGTTTTGAATGATGGTTTATTTTCAGAGAAATTATTTATTTACAAAATAATTTTTAGTAAGTATCAATTATAAAGATATAAAGAAAAACCCAGTGAAGTGCACATCTTAATTTTAATGGCCTGCCCTGGAAATAGAATTATTGAATGTAGGTGATCTGAATTATACTGAAATCAGCCTTTATGTGAGACTCACTGTAATTTAACATTGCTCTATACTCTCATCTCCTGATGTTTTTATTATGAAATATGGGATTTAAGTTAAGAATCTATGAGTCTAAGTGAAATGCTCTTTTAAAGGATGGTGAGGTTTCCTACAACCTACACTTTGGTATTCCTGCAGATTATAAGACTGCTGTTTTCATAAATGTAGGTATGTTGCTTTTATAAGATAAACTAGGAAAATATGAAAGGGAAAACAATATTCCTACCTCTTCCAACTAGGATTGAGATTTTAATATTACTTTTTCCTATGCTTGATTTTACAAGGCAAAACTTGACACTTACTTAACCATGTGGTTATGTCTTCTTGATCACACATGCAGGTAAAATTAAAAAGGATCTTTATTTTATCTTGTGTCCTTGCACCCAATGCCTGTAACAGTCAAAGCTCAGAATTCTGGAAAAGAGGGCCTGCTTGAGAAGGGAACATCTTGTGAAGACACTAATTTGACCTTTGCATCAACCTTGCTGAGTAAATTTTAAATATTGTTGAAGAGAAGAAAATAAAAAGCTTCAAGGTGGAATTCCACCCTCTTCTTCCTTCTGAAAACTATAAACCAGTCAGAAGCTTTTTTCATAGATTAAGCCAGAAAATGTGTGCCTCTCTTTAGCCCTTTCGCTGAGAAATAAAACTCGTCACTGGAGATAAAGGTAGATTTATATTTAATGCCATCGTCATCAATCTGCCAGTCTTTTATTCCAGTCTACCTCCCTGGAAGTAGTTGAATCAGGTATAACCAGAAACACTTGATTTCTCCCCTCCCACCCTGTGAAATATTTGTCACATTTAGTATTACAAACCTTTCTACCTCTGGAGTACACTTGAAGATGATGGCAATTAAGAAAAAAAAAAAAAAAAAACCCGCTCTTTGACAACTTTGCAGCTTTTGATTAAACCACACCAAGAGGCATGTTACAGTGATAACAATGAAGCATTAGGCCAATTATGTTAAATCCTGCTCTCCACTTTAAGCTCATCATGACCTGTTTTAGTGTCCTGTAATTTATCCTTTGGAATGCTTAACTCTCCTCAGTAGTGTTCAAGAGAAAAAAAAAAAACCCACCAAAGGGAATAACCACCCCCAAATGACTTCTAGAAAACAAGTATTTCTTGACTTTTTATTGACATTGGCAAATTAAAATAGAATAAATTAACAAGTATTTTTTCAAAAAAATGTTTTGTACAAAAATACTGTCAAAATTTCCTAAAAAGCTTTCAACACAGTAGTATCTTTTCATGTACTGAATATAACTATTAGCACAGTGTCAAAAATGTTGAAGACAGAAACAAAATAAAAATCTGTGAAATGTTTGCCACTGACGACATTCCACACCCTATTATTGTCTGTACATATGGGGGCGGGGACAGCCACCTTGAAAGTGAACAGTATGACTTTTCCTGATCCAGAATGGTTTGGCCCACATCTGTTTAATCTTCCAGTTTAGCGTATTTTAAAAATTCATCTGTACTCAAATGCATAGTTAAAAATATGAAGTGAGATGGCAGAGTTTGTGTGCAGTAATATCTGCCCTTCAAAGTTCATGCAACCAACTAATGCAATTTTTCCTTTTCCTTGTCAATCTGAATGCAGTTCAGTCATTTGAAACCATCTACAAAATCCACAAGATTAAGCAGTTTGCCAAGAATAGTATCTAACAGTTAAGCACTGGAGAAAGTGAGGAAATAAGGAGTAAAAACAAACAACAAAAAAAGACCAAGTTAGCTAGATATTTCAACTACATAAGGGAGGTGAATGTCCAGGCTACCAAAACGAAACAAAAACAGAAAAGAAAAAAAAAAAAAAAACAAGAAGTGGCAGCAATTTTTTAAACCAATTTGTACAAGTTTATAGTTTACTTTGCTTCCAAGTTCTCAAACCTTTCACGCTCTGAAAAGTGAGATACTGTGTCTAAGGGAATGCTTTTTTTTTTTTTTTTTTTTAATTCACACAGAAGGAAATTGAGGGGTTTGATTTCTCTCGCCGGGATTTCAATCGAGTCAACAGCTTACTCTGCTGGGCTGTTGTTTGCACACGAAGTCCGTCATAAAATCAAACTCGTTTTGCCCCAGCCAGAGTTCAGGCAGCTCCTTGATGCGGTCCAAACCCATTTCTATCACTAGGGACATGAGAACTTCCTCGTCGATGAAATCAGTGTCTATGACATTGGGCGGCAGCACTGCAGCAGGGACGTGGGCCACGGAGGCGGGCATGTTGCTGCCGCTGCCGCCGCTGCCGCCGCTGTTGCTGCTGCCCGCGCCGCCGCCCGAGGTGCCTGCGGAGCCGCCGGGGGTGCTGCTGCCGCCCGAGCCGCCGGGGGTGCTGCTGCCGCCGCTGTGCTTGGGGTTGCAATCTCGGAAGTGCTGATTTGTCCCGTTCATCTGGTGGCCTGCAGCAGGGTGCAAATCCGGCATGTAGTGGTTGTGGGGGTAGGGGTGATGGTTGAAATACTGGTTGTTGAGCTTCTGCAGCTGCATGCTGGCTGGCAGGGAGCCTCCCTGGCTGGCCACCGGGGGGCCCATGAACTGGGAGTTGTTAAACCTGGCCGCGGGGGCCAGCGCGCTCGGAGGGTGCCCTCCGTTCACAGTCCCCGGCCCCATCGCGTGCCTGATGCCGCTCGAAGCATTCATATTGCTCGCGCCGTAGTGTAGGTGCTCGCCCATCAGGGCGTTGAAGGCGTGCTGGGGCTGCTGCTGCTGGTGATGATGGGGGCTCGGGAACTGCCCCATACCCATGCGGTGGGCAGGGTGGTGGTGCAGCCCGTTAGTGCCGTCGGGGAAGCGTCCGTGGTTCATGGCCATCATATGGTCTGCCATTTCCAGTCCTGAAAGTGAAAAGCGCAGTGAGACCCGCGCCACACGTGTCGCCCACCACGGTGCACCCCACTTTTCCTTGCCTTTGGCCCCCAGGTTCACCCGACGCACTTCGGCGGCGAACCATCACCCTGAGATACCACTAGAAGCCTGTGCACCCGGGCTCGCCACCAAGTAGGACCTGCTACCCTCAGCGGAGCCGCGCGCTGCACAAACAGCTCTTTCCCTGCGTTCCGGCGGGGGACCCAAGCCCACACCCCCCTCTGCTCCCCGAAGTCGCCTAATAAAGGAAGTGCCCCGTAGCCCTGCCGCGAACTTCAGGCATTAAATCAGCCCTCCTCATCCTGTTGTTGCACATCCTGTTGTTATTCCCCAGCTCCGCCTCGCGCTCTTCCTCCGGGCAAACCCAGCCCTTGGAGGACTGGGCTGGCAGCAGCCCCAGCCTGCTTCGCCAGCCGCACTTACCTTCCGTCCTTGCGATTTCCACTCCAAAGACCGAGGGCGGGATCGTCGGGTCCAGGACCGGCTCAGCAGCACATAGAGGGGGCCTTTCTGGCGTGCAAGGCGCTTAGCTATCGCGAAGTCGGCGCCGAAGTCTTGCAGCAGCCGCTGGGGCAGAAACAGAGCCGTTCCCTTTTATTTCCCCTCTGCTGCCCTCACAGCTCTGCAAGACCGCCCGGCAGCTGCCAACAATGAGCTGTGTTTCTTAGGGCTTTGGCCACAGTTAATATAAGGGATTTCAGGAAGGGCGGAGCAAGAGCCTCCCCGCCGGGAGGCGGGCAAACGCGGATTCCGGAACATAAGGCACAACGGACTGGGCCGGCCAACCGCGTCCCGCGGCCGTGTTAAACCTGGCCGCGGGGGCCAGCGCGCTCGGAGGGTGCCCTCCGTTCACAGTCCCCGGCCCCATCGCGTGCCTGATGCCGCTCGAAGCATTCATATTGCTCGCGCCGTAGTGTAGGTGCTCGCCCATCAGGGCGTTGAAGGCGTGCTGGGGCTGCTGCTGCTGGTGATGATGGGGGCTCGGGAACTGCCCCATACCCATGCGGTGGGCAGGGTGGTGGTGCAGCCCGTTAGTGCCGTCGGGGAAGCGTCCGTGGTTCATGGCCATCATATGGTCTGCCATTTCCAGTCCTGAAAGTGAAAAGCGCAGTGAGACCCGCGCCACACGTGTCGCCCACCACGGTGCACCCCACTTTTCCTTGCCTTTGGCCCCCAGGTTCACCCGACGCACTTCGGCGGCGAACCATCACCCTGAGATACCACTAGAAGCCTGTGCACCCGGGCTCGCCACCAAGTAGGACCTGCTACCCTCAGCGGAGCCGCGCGCTGCACAAACAGCTCTTTCCCTGCGTTCCGGCGGGGGACCCAAGCCCACACCCCCCTCTGCTCCCCGAAGTCGCCTAATAAAGGAAGTGCCCCGTAGCCCTGCCGCGAACTTCAGGCATTAAATCAGCCCTCCTCATCCTGTTGTTGCACATCCTGTTGTTATTCCCCAGCTCCGCCTCGCGCTCTTCCTCCGGGCAAACCCAGCCCTTGGAGGACTGGGCTGGCAGCAGCCCCAGCCTGCTTCGCCAGCCGCACTTACCTTCCGTCCTTGCGATTTCCACTCCAAAGACCGAGGGCGGGATCGTCGGGTCCAGGACCGGCTCAGCAGCACATAGAGGGGGCCTTTCTGGCGTGCAAGGCGCTTAGCTATCGCGAAGTCGGCGCCGAAGTCTTGCAGCAGCCGCTGGGGCAGAAACAGAGCCGTTCCCTTTTATTTCCCCTCTGCTGCCCTCACAGCTCTGCAAGACCGCCCGGCAGCTGCCAACAATGAGCTGTGTTTCTTAGGGCTTTGGCCACAGTTAATATAAGGGATTTCAGGAAGGGCGGAGCAAGAGCCTCCCCGCCGGGAGGCGGGCAAACGCGGATTCCGGAACATAAGGCACAACGGACTGGGCCGGCCAACCGCGTCCCCGCGGCCGGAGGCACGTGCGCAGAGCCTGCGGGCCTAGGCACCGCCCCACTGCCCCCTGATTCTGGTTTCTTCCCGGCCCACAAGTGCCGGACCCGACCGCCCCCGGCGCAGAGAAAAATTCCTCCCTGGACATTCAGCCCGAAGGTAGCGTCTGCGGGGAGAGGAGCGAGGAAAACTCACCTCCTCGCTCTGGCCGGATCCCCACCTCGAGCTCACCTAGCGATCTGGGCTGTTTTCTACGAGAAAACAGGGTTTACACAGCGCCCCCTGTATAGTGCCTTTCTGCCTTCCCGGCTTTGCAAAAGCCTATCCAGATTGCAAAGAATGGCTGTATTTACCCGAGTGAGTTTTTAAGCCATGGGCAAATAAAGCCCTCTCCTCTGTGCGCGCTTTCCAGGACTGTGTCTTTGTGTGTTTATAGGAGCTGTAGGTAAAGCAGATCTAGACATTCTGCGTGTAGATGCATTCTCCCCACTCCTTTCAAGGACAGGAGCTGGGGGTGGGGAGCGGCCGCGGCAGCGGCTGCAGGTGGACCGAGCGCGTTCGCGATCCCGGCCGCCTCCGCTCCAGCGCCCGAGGAATCCCGTCCGCACTTTCAGTGCTGCTTGCCGCTCCCGGGGTACGTGTGCTTCTGCTAAGTTTGCGTTTGCAGCTCTTGGTAGCTTTGGCATCCGAGCTGAGGCGTCTCTGCTCTGTAAACAAACTCAGCGATCCTCGTCCCCAGATCCACCTTTTTGCACATACACAGTTTCTTGCTTCTGCTGTTGCCCTTGATCCGGGTGGTGGGGGTGTGTGCAAACTTGCACAGCCTCCCTCCGGGATCTGCCTGACGGTTTGGGGTTGATTTAGAAGCGAACGGGTTTGTAATTAAGAAATTCGAGGGCTGAGTAAGGCTGCTGTAGCTGGAAAAGGAAAACAAATAGATAACATGGTAATCGCTTTGTAAATAAAGTCGTTCTGAAGGTGGGCACGTAGCTGCACGTCCCGTATGGCACCGCACACACACACTGCTGGTACTCTTCCTTTTCAGTGAAATTGCTCAGTGGGGCAATAGGCGATAATAATAACCTTGCTTTCCAGAACGCGGCACAACTAGCCTGGCCGTCCATTTGGCTCATTGACTTGCAAATAAAAGCCTTAACGCGAGTCTGGGCCACTACCCAGTTGGAGCCCTCTTGCTTTCTCAAACGGCAAAGCCAAATTGTTTCCCCAACACCGTGATCGTGTTGAGGCTGCTCAGAGCTTTTATATTGCTCTTTATGTGGTAAAAGTGAGTTTAGCGCTCCGAATAAGGACTTCTGTTCAGAGTTGTTTCTTCATAACTCTATATCCATTGACGACTTCCTGCTGCGAAGAGCAAGGACTACTCCCCCCACCTCCCCCCGTTTTTTTCTGATCCCATCTTGCTCATAGGACTTTTTTAGGCCTTTCTTGAGAACTGGAAATTCTGATACATTTCCCCTTTCAGGATTTGCAGAAGAGAGTGAATCCTGATTATTTGAATCTATCACCCCTCTGTCTTCCTCTACTTATGTATGTGTAGAATATTTAATATATGCATTTAAACATTGTTACTGTCTTCCTCTCTTTCCTTTAACACACTCTCCAGAATTTATAATCGTGCCTGGGATAATTTTTAAACCTCAAAAATAATTGCTTACTGGAGACATGTGCACAGAATGCATTGCAACTTGGGTTGCAACAATTCCCTGATCTTCTGTCCACCCACCACTTCTTCCTGCAGGTCATGGGCTTGCAGTTCTAGAATCAGAGGGTTGGAAAAAACTTAACTCCCTTTCAGAAAAGAAACTCGAAAATTTTGGTCAACCCCTGACTCAAAAATTGCCAGGTAGCTTGTTTACTTCTCTTCCTTGTACTGCAATGTCTTGCGACACAAGGACTGGCTCTTAAGTCTCTAATCTAAATTCCTCCTGAAACCATTAAGGAAAGGTGCAGCTCCATCTTGCTCCAGTGGTTCCACATACTATTGAGAAATCCCTTGAAAGGTCACCTCCCCCACCCACACCCCTTGGAGGGAAAAGAGATTCCTTGTGGCAACAGCTTGAAGGGGCCTCATCTAAATTTCCTGACCAAAGGGAAAGTCGCTCCACGCTCAGTGTAAAGTCTCGAATATGGCACACACACACTGCTGTACTCTTCCTTTTCAGTGAAATTGCTCAGTGGGGCAATAGGCGATAATAATAACCTTGCTTTCCAGAACGCGGCACAACTAGCCTGGCCGTCCATTTGGCTCATTGACTTGCAAATAAAAGCCTTAACGCGAGTCTGGGCCACTACCCAGTTGGAGCCCTCTTGCTTTCTCAAACGGCAAAGCCAAATTGTTTCCCCAACACCGTGATCGTGTTGAGGCTGCTCAGAGCTTTTATATTGCTCTTTATGTGGTAAAAGTGAGTTTAGCGCTCCGAATAAGGACTTCTGTTCAGAGTTGTTTCTTCATAACTCTATATCCATTGACGACTTCCTGCTGCGAAGAGCAAGGACTACTCCCCCCACCTCCCCCCGTTTTTTTCTGATCCCATCTTGCTCATAGGACTTTTTTAGGCCTTTCTTGAGAACTGGAAATTCTGATACATTTCCCCTTTCAGGATTTGCAGAAGAGAGTGAATCCTGATTATTTGAATCTATCACCCCTCTGTCTTCCTCTACTTATGTATGTGTAGAATATTTAATATATGCATTTAAACATTGTTACTGTCTTCCTCTCTTTCCTTTAACACACTCTCCAGAATTTATAATCGTGCCTGGGATAATTTTTAAACCTCAAAAATAATTGCTTACTGGAGACATGTGCACAGAATGCATTGCAACTTGGGTTGCAACAATTCCCTGATCTTCTGTCCACCCACCACTTCTTCCTGCAGGTCATGGGCTTGCAGTTCTAGAATCAGAGGGTTGGAAAAAACTTAACTCCCTTTCAGAAAAGAAACTCGAAAATTTTGGTCAACCCCTGACTCAAAAATTGCCAGGTAGCTTGTTTACTTCTCTTCCTTGTACTGCAATGTCTTGCGACACAAGGACTGGCTCTTAAGTCTCTAATCTAAATTCCTCCTGAAACCATTAAGGAAAGGTGCAGCTCCATCTTGCTCCAGTGGTTCCACATACTATTGAGAAATCCCTTGAAAGGTCACCTCCCCATCCCCCACCCCTTAGAGGGAAAAGAAATTCCTTGTGGCAACAGCTGGTTAGAACATGGTGTGCTTTGTTCATTTATCCTTTCATCCAGTGAATATTTACCAAGTGCCAGGCACTTTACCTAGTTCCTGGAGAGACAACCAAGACAGGAACTCAGGATCAAAAAGTGGAAATGGACAAAAAAGCCTTGGGCACATTTTGATAAGTAACACAGTGGCATTAAACACAGGAACTTCCAGGAGCACTCAGGAGGGCCACCTAACTTGGGCTTCAAGCCTTGGGAAGGCTTCCCAGTGGGAGTGGTGATCAGTGGAGGCTTGACAGTGAGTATAAATTAGACCATCCCAGGAAGGGGCAAAGGTGAGAGAAACAAGGTTGGAGAGGTAAACGGACTGGGCTGGATCCTGTGGGCATTTGTCCCCAAGCTGAAAAAGCTGGGTTGTATCTTGAAGGTAATGAGAAGTCACTGAAGGCTTGAGAATCAGTGAGATGAATAACTTTTCGTTGTAAAGAGATCAGGACAATATTATGGAGAGTGGATGAAGAAAGTAAGACTGGGAATGGGGAATCCAGTTAGGGGGCTATCACAGTCATCCAGGGGTTTCAAAGCCCAGTGTAACCTGTGAACTAGGCTGAGGCAGTGGGTCTGTATGTGGCCCTGAAGGTGCTAGATGGTTGTATTTATTTGCTAGAACTGCAATGACAAAGTACCATTAAAAAAAAAAAAAAAGTGAGGTACTTTGTTTACACCACTTGGGTTTAAACAACAGAAAATTATTGTCTCAGTTCTGGAGTCTAGAAATCCAAGATCAAGGGGTTGGCAGGGTTGGTTCTGAGCACTGTGAGGGAACCTCTGTTCCACACCCCTCTTCTAGATTTGGTGATTGGCTAGCTATCTGTGGTGTTTCTTGGCTTGTATGTGTGTCACCCCAACCTCTGCCTTAATCCTCACATGGCATTTTCCCTGTGTGTGTGTCCCCATTTCACTTTTTCATAAGGCTACCAGTCATCATTGGACTGGGACCTATCCTAGTGACCTCACTGTAACTTGATTAGCTCCATAAAAGACTTTTCAAAATTTTAGGCTACCAGTCATCATTGGACTGGGACCTATCCTAGTGACATTAAGGAAAGGTGCAGCTCCATCTTGCTCCAGTGGTTCCACATACTATTGAGAAATCCCTTGAAAGGTCACCTCCCCATCCCCCACCCCTTAGAGGGAAAAGAAATTCCTTGTGGCAACAGCTGGTTAGAACATGGTGTGCTTTGTTCATTTATCCTTTCATCCAGTGAATATTTACCAAGTGCCAGGCACTTTACCTAGTTCCTGGAGAGACAACCAAGACAGGAACTCAGGATCAAAAAGTGGAAATGGACAAAAAAGCCTTGGGCACATTTTGATAAGTAACACAGTGGCATTAAACACAGGAACTTCCAGGAGCACTCAGGAGGGCCACCTAACTTGGGCTTCAAGCCTTGGGAAGGCTTCCCAGTGGGAGTGGTGATCAGTGGAGGCTTGACAGTGAGTATAAATTAGACCATCCCAGGAAGGGGCAAAGGTGAGAGAAACAAGGTTGGAGAGGTAAACGGACTGGGCTGGATCCTGTGGGCATTTGTCCCCAAGCTGAAAAAGCTGGGTTGTATCTTGAAGGTAATGAGAAGTCACTGAAGGCTTGAGAATCAGTGAGATGAATAACTTTTCGTTGTAAAGAGATCAGGACAATATTATGGAGAGTGGATGAAGAAAGTAAGACTGGGAATGGGGAATCCAGTTAGGGGGCTATCACAGTCATCCAGGGGTTTCAAAGCCCAGTGTAACCTGTGAACTAGGCTGAGGCAGTGGGTCTGTATGTGGCCCTGAAGGTGCTAGATGGTTGTATTTATTTGCTAGAACTGCAATGACAAAGTACCATTAAAAAAAAAAAAAAAGTGAGGTACTTTGTTTACACCACTTGGGTTTAAACAACAGAAAATTATTGTCTCAGTTCTGGAGTCTAGAAATCCAAGATCAAGGGGTTGGCAGGGTTGGTTCTGAGCACTGTGAGGGAACCTCTGTTCCACACCCCTCTTCTAGATTTGGTGATTGGCTAGCTATCTGTGGTGTTTCTTGGCTTGTATGTGTGTCACCCCAACCTCTGCCTTAATCCTCACATGGCATTTTCCCTGTGTGTGTGTCCCCCATTTCACTTTTTCATAAGGCTACCAGTCATCATTGGACTGGGACCTATCCTAGTGACCTCACTGTAACTTGATTAGCTCCATAAAAGACTCTGTCTCTAAATAAAGTCCTTCCTAAGGTCCTGACGGGTAGGATTCCAACATTTTTGGAGGAACATAATTCACTCCATAACAATGGTGGAGAAACTGAGTAACACCGGATCCCTACCATTATGGAAGAAAGGCATGGGCTGGAAATCTCTTCTCAGATCTCCTGCTGGCCTGCACTTATATTCCTTCATGTGTCTGCTCAGCCATCAGCTCAGTGAGGCCTTCCTGACTATCTTACCCAGCTAGCAATAGTCCTCTTTGTTTTCTTACACTGTTTTGTTTTCCCCCTTAGTATTTATCCTCACTGGACTTGTTGCATATTGAATTTTCACCCCCCTGGAATGGCAGCTCTGGGAGAGAGCAGGGACTTTGCCTGTTTGTTTATTCTGTGTCTAAAACAAGTCTTTTCCCTGATTAGATTAATGAGGGAATGGATGGATGGATGGATAGACGGATGAAGTGAACATAGCAGAAATACCAAGGGAACCCAGATAATGGGCTTAAAGGGGCGGGGGAATGTCAGGAAAGATTTTTCTAGAGACGGTTCTTTCAGGGTTGGCAGCAGAGGAGTCCAGTGGAAAGGAGAACAGCAGCTTACCACTGGCTGCACTGTGGCCTGTCAGGGACCTGAGAAGAAGTCATCTGTTTGGGAAGATAGTTGGCTGCTGAGAACGGAGGGAGGTCCCCACTGGTGTGAACTTTTGATTGAAACAGAGCTTTTAGAGGTAAGCCTGGGGCATCAGCTAAACTGAGTTGAGGAAAGGCTGACTGAAGGGCTGAGCTTCAAAAAATATATGCAACATTTTATAGTTGTGTGCTAGAGCCAGGGTGAGGCTGGAGGGCAGTGTGGGTTGTAATATTGGGTTTTATTATACTTTACTTAAAGGATCTCACCTAATCCTCACGTGACCAAGTAGGGATTACTTTCATCACTTCAGGATGGAGTATTTAGAGAGTTAAAAATAACACCCCCCCTGCTCCCCACCGACTCCTCCACCTACCCCAAACCTAGCTTCTCAGTGGGATTAGGGAAAAGGGGAGAGAAGGAAGCAATCAGAGACAGACACTGATACTCTGGTTTCCCTTCGGATTGTATAGACCTTTCGCCTTTTCCAAAAGATTTCTGTGGACAGAGATAGACACTGGTTGGGCCCATTCTCCTGCCCTTCTCCTAAGACCTTGACTCGGGTCTTAGCTGGAGAAAAAGCACCACTGCGACTGTGTTCCACCATCCACTCGGCCACCATCACGAGGCAGGAGCCTCTATTTGAACATCAAGTGTGACAACAATCCTACTTCTGCCTTGTTCCTCCTCTCTCCTATTCTCCCTCATTCACAGGATGGAAAATTCCAGTATGTTACCAGTCTGTGGAATAACTGGGGATACATAGTATCAGTGGATTCAAGTCCAGAAACTGCAGGTGGACTTTAGTGTCAGGGGGAGGACACATGGGTAGTAAAGAGGCTGAAGCCCTGTGTGCACCCTTGCATTCTCTGCATTCATCTGAATTAATAATGCCTCACACAAGAGGTGCTAGTGACAAAGAACCTGCCTGCCAGTACAAGGTTAAGATAATGGGCTTAAAGGGCGGGGAATGTCAGGAAAGATTTTTCTAGAGACGGTTCTTTCAGGGTTGGCAGCAGAGGAGTCCAGTGGAAAGGAGAACAGCAGCTTACCACTGGCTGCACTGTGGCCTGTCAGGGACCTGAGAAGAAGTCATCTGTTTGGGAAGATAGTTGGCTGCTGAGAACGGAGGGAGGTCCCCACTGGTGTGAACTTTTGATTGAAACAGAGCTTTTAGAGGTAAGCCTGGGGCATCAGCTAAACTGAGTTGAGGAAAGGCTGACTGAAGGGCTGAGCTTCAAAAAATATATGCAACATTTTATAGTTGTGTGCTAGAGCCAGGGTGAGGCTGGAGGGCAGTGTGGGTTGTAATATTGGGTTTTATTATACTTTACTTAAAGGATCTCACCTAATCCTCACGTGACCAAGTAGGGATTACTTTCATCACTTCAGGATGGAGTATTTAGAGAGTTAAAAATAACACCCCCCCTGCTCCCCACCGACTCCTCCACCTACCCCAAACCTAGCTTCTCAGTGGGATTAGGGAAAAGGGGAGAGAAGGAAGCAATCAGAGACAGACACTGATACTCTGGTTTCCCTTCGGATTGTATAGACCTTTCGCCTTTTCCAAAAGATTTCTGTGGACAGAGATAGACACTGGTTGGGCCCATTCTCCTGCCCTTCTCCTAAGACCTTGACTCCGGGTCTTAGCTGGAGAGAAAAGCACCACTGCGACTGTGTTCCACCATCCACTCGGCCACCATCACGAGGCAGGAGCCTCTATTTGAACATCAAGTGTGACAACAATCCTACTTCTGCCTTGTTCCTCCTCTCTCCTATTCTCCCTCATTCACAGGATGGAAAATTCCAGTATGTTACCAGTCTGTGGAATAACTGGGGATACATAGTATCAGTGGATTCAAGTCCAGAAACTGCAGGTGGACTTTAGTGTCAGGGGGAGGACACATGGGTAGTAAAGAGGCTGAAGCCCTGTGTGCACCCTTGCATTCTCTGCATTCATCTGAATTAATAATGCCTCACACAAGAGGTGCTAGTGACAAAGAACCTGCCTGCCAGTACAAAAGGTTAAGAGATGTGGGTTCGATCCCTGGGTTGGGAAGAACCCGTGGAGGAGGATGGCAACCCACTCCAGTATTCTTGCCTGTAGAACCCTGTGGAGAGAGAAGCCTGGTGGGCTACAGTCCACGGGATCACAAAGAATCAGACACAACTGAAGGGATGTGGCATAACAAAGCGCAGCACATAGCACACATATGTGTCTATGTCAAAATAAGACATTGATAAATAAAATTTAAACCTATGGGTTTTGTTCTAATCAATAATGTACAAATTTACTTGAAATCATTACTAAACTTGGAATTGTTTTTTTTCTGTCTTTATATATTTTCACATTTGATAGAAATAGTTATTACCATAGAGGCAGGGGATGGTGAAATGTTTTTATTAAACAGGCATCGTAAAACTTGACAGAATGGATACTGTCTCAGCTGAGAAGATGGCTGAAGATTCTAGAACATCATCTCTGATTCAGCAGGTTGGGAGTAGGGCCTGAGGATCTACATGTTTTTGTAAAAGGTTCCAATTACTTCTGATGTTTAGTCCAGTTTTCGAGCTACCAATCTTGTCCTCAGGTGGGTGACGACTGAAGTTGTTCTGAAAGTGATCACAGGTGTAGAGAAAGCCTGGTTTATGCTCCTAAAGTCCTGTTCTCTGGATTGCTGCCCTTCCCTCCTCCCCGCTTGGACTGGAATTTTGCCCATCTTTGAAGGTCCAGCTCAAATGACATCTCCTCTTTCAAGCCGTCCCTGATCCACAGATGGAAAGAATTCTAGTGCCCTTGGTACTCTCAGGGCATTTTGCTCAGCTCTTCCTTTATTCTGGCTTGAGTTGTATGTATTTGTGCCCCCGCTGTAGCTTCCTAAATAATGGCAAAGGTTCCTTGGCGAGCCCCTAGGGACTACACATGGAGTAGCTTGTCATGCATAGAGCAGCTTGTTTTAGTCTGCTTGGCATGTCTTCACAAAATGGCACAAACTGGGTGGGTCAAACAATAGACTTTGTTTTCACAGTTCTTGGAGCCTATATGTCCAATATCAAGATGTCAGCAGGGTTGGTTTCTTCTGAGGCCTCTCTCCTTAGCTTGTGGATGGCCACTTTCTAACTGTGTCCTCACCTGGTCTTTTCTGTTTCCTCTGTGGGCTATCTCTGCCTGCCACCAGTTAGATTGGATTAGGACTCACAACCTCATTTAAATTTAATTGCCTCTTTAAAGACCTTGTAACCAAATACGGTTACATTCTGAGACACTGGGAGTTAAGGCGTCAATGTATGAACTTTAGGGGACACAATTTAGCATACCTCAAGTATGTTCAGATATTTGACATTTTCTTAGTCTACATCTTTAACTAAAAACTCGAGCTTTCCGTGGGGCTCAGTAATAGAATCCTGTTTAGGAGACACAGGGGACCCAGCTTCAATCCCTGGGTCAGGAAAATCCCTGGGAAGGAATGGCAACCCATTCCAGTAGTCTTGCCTGGAAAATCTCATAAGGAGGGACACAAAGGGAGAACCCAGCTTCAGATCCCAAATGGGTCAGGAACATCATCTCTGATTCAGCAGGTTGGGAGTAGGGCCTGAGGATCTACATGTTTTTGTAAAAGGTTCCAATTACTTCTGATGTTTAGTCCAGTTTTCGAGCTACCAATCTTGTCCTCAGGTGGGTGACTGAAGTTGTTCTGAAAGTGATCACAGGTGTAGAGAAAGCCTGGTTTATGCTCCTAAAGTCCTGTTCTCTGGATTGCTGCCCTTCCCTCCTCCCCGCTTGGACTGGAATTTTGCCCATCTTTGAAGGTCCAGCTCAAATGACATCTCCTCTTTCAAGCCGTCCCTGATCCACAGATGGAAAGAATTCTAGTGCCCTTGGTACTCTCAGGGCATTTTGCTCAGCTCTTCCTTTATTCTGGCTTGAGTTGTATGTATTTGTGCCCCCGCTGTAGCTTCCTAAATAATGGCAAAGGTTCCTTGGCGAGCCCCTAGGGACTACACATGGAGTAGCTTGTCATGCATAGAGCAGCTTGTTTTAGTCTGCTTGGCATGTCTTCACAAAATGGCACAAACTGGGTGGGTCAAACAATAGACTTTGTTTTCACAGTTCTTGGAGCCTATATGTCCAATATCAAGATGTCAGCAGGGTTGGTTTCTTCTGAGGCCTCTCTCCTTAGCTTGTGGATGGCCACTTTCTAACTGTGTCCTCACCTGGTCTTTTCTGTTTCCTCTGTGGGCTATCTCTGCCTGCCACCAGTTAGATTGGATTAGGACTCACAACCTCATTTAAATTTAATTGCCTCTTTAAAGACCTTGTAACCAAATACGGTTACATTCTGAGACACTGGGAGTTAAGGCGTCAATGTATGAACTTTAGGGGACACAATTTAGCATACCTCAAGTATGTTCAGATATTTGACATTTTCTTAGTCTACATCTTTAACTAAAAACTCGAGCTTTCCGTGGGGCTCAGTAATAGAATCCTGTTTAGGAGACACAGGGGACCCAGCTTCAATCCCTGGGTCAGGAAAATCCCCTGGGGAAGGGAATGGCAACCCATTCCAGTAGTCTTGCCTGGAAAATCTCATGGACAGAGGAGCATGGTGGGCTATAGTCCATTGGGTCTCAAAGACGGAGACACATCTGAACATGCATGCACACTCTCTCTTAACAATAGACTAGACAACATTCGCATGGGTTGTAAAGTTGGATGAGGTATGTTGGAAAGCAGAATAAAAACGGAATGACCTTAACTAGCTAAATATGCCATCCAAAACAGGATTATATTCAATAGGAAAAACTTTGAAGGCCCCAGAAGGACAATAACAAATTACATGAGTAGTGGATAGGAAATTATTGACTAAGTATAAACTATTCAGCCAAAAAAAAAAAAAAATTGTGAGTCAAACTGTGCTATTGGCTGAATGAGAGGCAGCAGTGGAATTCTGTTATTAAAAAGGAAACAATCGGAGTGTGTTAGGAGTGAGAATATCAAATGATAGAACTGGAAGTAATCCTTTTGCTACATTTGGCTCTTCTCAGTCATTGTGGTTAGTTTTTAACTTTACATTTTAATAAAGAGTTACAGAAACTAAAGAAGGTTCATTTTTAAAAAAGGAAGTATATTTTAAAGGGATGGGAAATGGGACTTATAATGGCTATATAATCTGGAGAAGAAAAAGCTGACAGGTGACTTAATCCATATGTTCTGGTGTATGCATAGGGAAACTAATATGGTGGATCCTTTCCAGATGTTTTCTTTTTCCACTGAGACAAAGGAAAAAGGAAAGCATTTTTTAAGAGAGCTTTAGATCAGTGGTTTTCAAATTGAGTTCCACAATCTTTGAGTGTTCTTAACTTCACTTTTATGTGCATTATGTATTAAGGAGTTCTTGTTTGAATTTGCTTTAAAACATTGTTCTTATATTAAACTGTTATGAAAACTAGTGCTTTGGACAATACCCATAGAACTTTAATTCAGGATGGGACTTTAAAAAGAATCTTAGCCAAACCCCCTGATTTTCTAAATGAGAAATCTGAGGTCCTGAGAGGTTAAGTGACTTGCTCATAAAGGACTTCCTAAACATCAGGATTTTAAAACACCAGAACAGATTATCAGAGGGAACTAAGTCTTTATGAAGACTTTAGTGAAATAGGATAGAGATGTGTTGAATAGTTTAAATCGGCTTTTCCCAGCTGGCCTTCTGTTTTATAGGTGGGAGGGTTGTAAAAAGCAGTAACAGAATCTACGTCAATTTCTATTTTTTAGAAAGTGAGAAGTAAAATCATTAAAAAAATATTTTTGCAGTTCAAAATGGAAGTTTGGAGGTCTCTGAGAGTGTGCTGAGTGAGTCTAGTAAATCACTAGTAGACACTGAACATCCAGCCAGCAGGCTCTTAACTTAGTTACTTTCTTGCTAAATACCTCTGTCAGAGGGGAGGTTTTTACTGTTTTGCTGCTTGAATTTGTTTTGATTCTCATTCACATATAATTTTTTTAAGATAGAAAACAAATGGTCCTGAATAAAATAAATCAATGAGAAATGTCATTATAATAATCATTTTGCAAATGACCTATAACAATGCTTGCCCCATGCATGAAAATTCCTATATAGCACAAATACCTAATTCTATTCATTGCTAGAAAGAAACATAGTGATGACTACACCCAAGTACAGAAACTAAAGAAGGTTCATTTTTAAAAAAGGAAGTATATTTTAAAGGGATGGGAAATGGGACTTATAATGGCTATATAATCTGGAGAAGAAAAAGCTGACAGGTGACTTAATCCATATGTTCTGGTGTATGCATAGGGAAACTAATATGGTGGATCCTTTCCAGATGTTTTCTTTTTCCACTGAGACAAAGGAAAAAGGAAAGCATTTTTTAAGAGAGCTTTAGATCAGTGGTTTTCAAATTGAGTTCCACAATCTTTGAGTGTTCTTAACTTCACTTTTATGTGCATTATGTATTAAGGAGTTCTTGTTTGAATTTGCTTTAAAACATTGTTCTTATATTAAACTGTTATGAAAACTAGTGCTTTGGACAATACCCATAGAACTTTAATTCAGGATGGGACTTTAAAAAGAATCTTAGCCAAACCCCCTGATTTTCTAAATGAGAAATCTGAGGTCCTGAGAGGTTAAGTGACTTGCTCATAAAGGACTTCCTAAACATCAGGATTTTAAAACACCAGAACAGATTATCAGAGGGAACTAAGTCTTTATGAAGACTTTAGTGAAATAGGATAGAGATGTGTTGAATAGTTTAAATCGGCTTTTCCCAGCTGGCCTTCTGTTTTATAGGTGGGAGGGTTGTAAAAAGCAGTAACAGAATCTACGTCAATTTCTATTTTTTAGAAAGTGAGAAGTAAAATCATTAAAAAAATATTTTTGCAGTTCAAAATGGAAGTTTGGAGGTCTCTGAGAGTGTGCTGAGTGAGTCTAGTAAATCACTAGTAGACACTGAACATCCAGCCAGCAGGCTCTTAACTTAGTTACTTTCTTGCTAAATACCTCTGTCAGAGGGGAGGTTTTTACTGTTTTGCTGCTTGAATTTGTTTTGATTCTCATTCACATATAATTTTTTTAAGATAGAAAACAAATGGTCCTGAATAAAATAAATCAATGAGAAATGTCATTATAATAATCATTTTGCAAATGACCTATAACAATGCTTGCCCCATGCATGAAAATTCCTATATAGCACAAATACCTAATTCTATTCATTGCTAGAAAGAGAAAACATAGTGATGACTACACCCAAGTGGATCTTCAGTTAGAAATAAAGATTCGACTGCCACATGAAAGAATAGTGGAGTTATGTTTACAAATACAGTTTTAGCCTTTTATACAGATACAAAAACATAACAACACTCTTTTATTTTGTCAAGATGAAGTCATCCTTTTCAGGGTGAATCTAGCAAAAAGGATTGTAGCGCGCGCATGCGCGCGTGTGTGTGTTTTCCCTATCATTTGGCCAACTTATGCTATAGCTTGCAATTAAATTCTCCATTTGAACCATTACAACATTTTATATACAAAGCACCATGACTTTTGATTTTCACATGGTGTGAAGGTATCATTTATATATTAAAGCCATGTCTATTATTTTCTTACTAGCACTTAAAATTTAAAGTAATACCACTTGACACCTTCACGATTGTAGCCTCAAGTCCAGATGTCAAAAAATGATCATCTGGGGCTTCCCTGGTGGTCCAGTGGGTAAGTACATCGCCTTGCAGTGCAAGGGGCGCTGGTTCGATCCCTGGCCTGGAAAGATCCCACGTGGCAATTACCTGGCGGAGCTCTGGAACGCATGCGCCCAGAGCCGGTGCTCTGCGACAACAGAGGCCACTGCGATGGGAGGCCCATGCGGGCCAAAGAACAAAGATGGATGAAACTAGATAAATGAAAGACCAATAGAAGTGTCCCTCCCACCCACCTCTGTCCCCAGCCCACCCGACCCACTCCCCCACAAAAATGATCATCTGAATTCCACTATATGCTTGTAAAAATTTATTAAAAATTAAAAACAAAATAAAAACATAAAGAGTTATTGAATGGAAAAGAGGAGCATCTCCCAATCTTTTAAGAACTATGAAGAATCTGTGAAACTTAGTTGAATAAAAATTGTTTTGGGTGGTGGCTAGTCTTTATTATCATTAATAGTTTGGATCATATAATTATTTATACAATAAATAATTTGGATCAATGTGAGTTAAGCTACTTGGAAGTCTGAATGTTAGCCAACTTTTAAGATATACTTGGAAAAGTCTGATATGTTTTTAGCCAAGCCTTTATTGTGTAAGATATTGCTAGAAAGAGAAAACATAGTGATGACTACACCCAAGTGGATCTTCAGTTAGAAATAAAGATTCGACTGCCACATGAAAGAATAGTGGAGTTATGTTTACAAATACAGTTTTAGCCTTTTATACAGATACAAAAACATAACAACACTCTTTTATTTTGTCAAGATGAAGTCATCCTTTTCAGGGTGAATCTAGCAAAAAGGATTGTAGCGCGCGCATGCGCGCGTGTGTGTGTTTTCCCTATCATTTGGCCAACTTATGCTATAGCTTGCAATTAAATTCTCCATTTGAACCATTACAACATTTTATATACAAAGCACCATGACTTTTGATTTTCACATGGTGTGAAGGTATCATTTATATATTAAAGCCATGTCTATTATTTTCTTACTAGCACTTAAAATTTAAAGTAATACCACTTGACACCTTCACGATTGTAGCCTCAAGTCCAGATGTCAAAAAATGATCATCTGGGGCTTCCCTGGTGGTCCAGTGGGTAAGTACATCGCCTTGCAGTGCAAGGGGCGCTGGTTCGATCCCTGGCCTGGAAAGATCCCACGTGGCAATTACCTAGCCGGAGCTCTGGAACGCATGCGCCCAGAGCCGGTGCTCTGCGACAACAGAGGCCACTGCGATGGGAGGCCCATGCGGGCCAAAGAACAAAGATGGATGAAACTAGATAAATGAAAGACCAATAGAAGTGTCCCTCCCACCCACCTCTGTCCCCAGCCCACCCGACCCACTCCCCCACAAAAATGATCATCTGAATTCCACTATATGCTTGTAAAAATTTATTAAAAATTAAAAACAAAATAAAAACATAAAGAGTTATTGAATGGAAAAGAGGAGCATCTCCCAATCTTTTAAGAACTATGAAGAATCTGTGAAACTTAGTTGAATAAAAATTGTTTTGGGTGGTGGCTAGTCTTTATTATCATTAATAGTTTGGATCATATAATTATTTATACAATAAATAATTTGGATCAATGGCTGAGTTAAGCTACTTGGAAGTCTGAATGTTAGCCAACTTTTTTTTAAGATATATGCGTCTTTGTGATATCAAATAAATATATGACTCCAAAACTGTCTCTGGGTTTAGTCTTCTTTCACTCATTGATTCATTAGTTCCTTCTTCCATTCATTCAAATGCCTGTGTAATAGCCAGGTAAGAATAATTTGTATGAGTGTGTGGAATATTTGTATTTTCAGTGGTATTTTCTGGAGTGCTTGTAGGTGCTTCACTTCTTTTTTTTTTTAAGATTTATTTGTTTATTTTTTGGGGGGGGCAGGGGTCGGGTTGGGGAGGGAAGGGAGAGGGTGGGCCGCTTCTATTGGTCCTTCATTTCTCCATTTTCTTTCTTTCTTTATTTTTTTGTCCTCCCCTCTCCCCCATTTCTCCATTTTCATCCGTCTTTGTTCTTTGGCTCCTGTGGGCCTCCCATCGCGGTGGCGTCTGTCGTTGCAGAGCGCGGGCTCTGGGCGCATGAGCTCCAGAGCTCTGGCTCGGTGATTGGACACATCGGTCCAGCCCCTCCGCGGCACGTGGGATCTTCCCAGGCCAGGGATCGAACCAGCGCCCCTTGCACTGCAAGGCGGTGTCCTTACCCACTGGACCACCAGGGGAAGCCCGGTGCTTCACTTCTTTTAATGAATTTAAACAATCTTGTTTACCCCATCAATTTATAGTGAGTAAGGGATTTCTAAGCTAATTTAATATGCAGCCTAGCTTCTGGAATTGGTATGTAAGGGAATCAGAGGAGCACCCTCAGAATAACTTTGAGATAAGGTTATCTTCTAGGAGTGAAAGAAAGGAGCATAAATGTATTCAAGATAAGATCGGCATTCTTAGCAGGAAAACCAAAACTTCTTAAGCTGCTGGGGTCCCTTGAGAGTTAGTAGCCACCAGAATTCCAGGTGCTGGAAGGGCATACCTCTTGTAAGTTAATAAACTGCTCTTTGTCAGTCTCTTGTGGCCTGATGAGTGAGCCAGGTCATCTCTGGATGGATGGATCAGCCAGGCCAAAGACCAAGCCTTGCTCTGTGACAGGAAAGAGGTAGGCACAATGACGATCTTTTGGCGTCCCTCCCTTCCTGTCATCTCTGAGCTACAAATACAGTGGCCTGTTGAAATAATTTGAAATATTGAAAAATCAGAATGTTACTTGTTGCTGTCTTATAATGTCTTGCCATCCCATGAAGCTTTGCTGTGATTTTGCTCCAGCTGGTTTAGATCCTCCATTATTGGCCCGATGACAGATAATGCCTTGTGATTTTCCTTCATAGTCCTCACGATATGTAGCTACATGTTTATTTTCTGACTCTTTCTTTAATTGCTGTCCCCATAATGGCAGGGACAATACTTCTGTCTTATCCTGGTGTCACAGCATTGTATCCCCAGGGCAAAAAGAGGATCTGACTCAGAGATGGTGATCATAAAGGTATAATAAAAATTTTAATTCCTCTAACCCTTACCATTAAGCAATTGAGGCCTAGCTAAAAACTTTCTTTTAAAAAAATTTTAAATGTTCTCCTATATTCTAGTTTGCCTCTCTGTGGACTCAATAAAAGTTTATACCATAAGAGCTAATCTGTGCTAGATACTTTAGAGAGAACATTTATTAATATAAAATTAATTATTGTTTACATTTTCAAAACTTCTTTAGTTCTTCGTGCGTTTCCACATTCTCAAGATTCAAAATGCTCCCCAGCAATTAAGCTCTGTTTCTGTATTTTTTAATTATTATTGGCTTTGTGGATCCTTCATGATGTATTATCTAGGAAAATAGATCCTGACAAAGAATCAGAGATACAGGCTCCTCATCCTTGTCTCTTTTTACATTTAAGAGACTATTATAGAAGTTGATTCATCAGAATATGAACCCATATGCAATGCATTTGTGTGTTCTCATATTATCTGGTGCAATAATGGAGCATAAGGATGATTTTTATGAAGCACTTGGTTAGATGTAAGTTCCAGAGCCTTATAACCACCCACACGGAGTCCTTTCAGTGGTCTTTGTTGCTTAACAGGTAGACCTCCTTGCAAAGGAGACAGGAAAAGCGAAGGCAGATACAAAACAAGAAGTCCAGAGTTCATGAGGCAAGAGGACTCTGCTGAGATCTTAGGTGATTAGATAAAAGGTTCAAGATTGAAAGCCGCAAAGAGAAACTCAGCTAGCTCTGATAGAGCAGGGCTTTCCTAATTGTGCCCCTTTAAGTTCGAAATAATTTGAAATATTGAAAAATCAGAATGTTACTTGTTGCTGTCTTATAATGTCTTGCCATCCCATGAAGCTTTGCTGTGATTTTGCTCCAGCTGGTTTAGATCCTCCATTATTGGCCCGATGACAGATAATGCCTTGTGATTTTCCTTCATAGTCCTCACGATATGTAGCTACATGTTTATTTTCTGACTCTTTCTTTAATTGCTGTCCCCATAATGGCAGGGACAATACTTCTGTCTTATCCTGGTGTCACAGCATTGTATCCCCAGGGCAAAAAGAGGATCTGACTCAGAGATGGTGATCATAAAGGTATAATAAAAATTTTAATTCCTCTAACCCTTACCATTAAGCAATTGAGGCCTAGCTAAAAACTTTCTTTTAAAAAAATTTTAAATGTTCTCCTATATTCTAGTTTGCCTCTCTGTGGACTCAATAAAAGTTTATACCATAAGAGCTAATCTGTGCTAGATACTTTAGAGAGAACATTTATTAATATAAAATTAATTATTGTTTACATTTTCAAAACTTCTTTAGTTCTTCGTGCGTTTCCACATTCTCAAGATTCAAAATGCTCCCCAGCAATTAAGCTCTGTTTCTGTATTTTTTAATTATTATTGGCTTTGTGGATCCTTCATGATGTATTATCTAGGAAAATAGATCCTGACAAAGAATCAGAGATACAGGCTCCTCATCCTTGTCTTTTTTTACATTTAAGAGACTATTATAGAAGTTGATTCATCAGAATATGAACCCATATGCAATGCATTTGTGTGTTCTCATATTATCTGGTGCAATAATGGAGCATAAGGATGATTTTTATGAAGCACTTGGTTAGATGTAAGTTCCAGAGCCTTATAACCACCCACACGGAGTCCTTTCAGTGGTCTTTGTTGCTTAACAGGTAGACCTCCTTGCAAAGGAGACAGGAAAAGCGAAGGCAGATACAAAACAAGAAGTCCAGAGTTCATGAGGCAAGAGGACTCTGCTGAGATCTTAGGTGATTAGATAAAAGGTTCAAGATTGAAAGCCGCAAAGAGAAACTCAGCTAGCTCTGATAGAGCAGGGCTTTCCTACATGACACCCCTCTTCTCTCTTTGCCACTACCACAAACTCCTCCACCCTGGGGACCCTATTCTCTATTTTTATGTGTTCTAATACCTAGTCCAGTGTGAATTCATCATCTGGTCTGTATGGCACCACAACACATTCCCTTTTCACTTTATTTGGGCGATAGTGAGTTATTAATTCAGAGGGAAAGATTTTGATCAGTAAAGTTATTCTCGGGAAATAAAAACAGGCTCAAAAATAGATTAGAAACTGTTTTATCTGTTTAAATATAGACTTAAAATTGAATGGAGAACAGAAACAAACAGAAGATAATATGTGTTCTGGTATATATTGTTAAGTAGCAACCTGGATTAATTGGCTTTACATAACTTCTAAAGAATTTTTTCTTTTGGAGGAGGTGACTAAGTTACAGTTACTAAGTATGCTTAGATACTACAGAAGTTCACTGAGGTTTGAGTCTGTGTATTGATCTTTTGTTCTCTGATCATCAACATTGGTGGCTCTCTTTTGGAGCCTCCTGTTTGTCGTCAAGAGAGTACAACTGTCATGATGGTAGTGATTTAACTTGATGTAGCTGTGCTCCTAAAAATGAAAGGGCCTGGGTAGCTAGAGCTAGAAAGGGTCAGTTTTCTTTAAATGTGTCAAATTAGTAACATCATCAGAATCTTTATCTGAGTGTCCATTGATGGATGAGTTGATAAAAAAGAAAGAAATTTTCCCACGTGTGACATCATGGGTAGACCTTGAGGTTATCATGCTAAGTGAAATAAGTCAGAGAATGACGAATACTGTATGATCTTACTTGTGTGTGGACCTAAAAATATAAAACAAACAAAACCTTCCAATTCATTGATGCAGAGAATAGATTAGTGTTTAGCAGAGGTGGGGGTGTGGTGGTAGCTGTGGTTGTGGTAGTGAAAGTGGGTGAAGGTGTTCAGAAGGTACAAACTTCCAGGTATAAATGAAAATAAGTCCTGGGGATGTAGTGTATAGCATAGTAACTTTGGTTAATAATGTGTATGGGGGGAGTGGCTTCCCTGGTGGTCCAGTGGGTAAAGAGTCCGCCTTGCAGTGCAACGGGCACCAGTTCGATTCCTGGCCCGGGAAGATCCCACATGCCATGGACATGCTGTGGACTGGCTGGGCTGGTGTGTCCAATTATAAGCCAGCACTCTTGAGTACATGCGCCCAGAGCTGATGCTCTGCAGCAAGAGAGGCCACTGCAATGGGAGGCCCACAAAGGACGAAGAATAAAGATGGATGAAAAATAAATAAATTAAAAAACAAAATACTGTGTGTGTGTGTGTGTGTGTGTGCTGAATTGCTTCATCATGTCTAACTCTTTGCAACCCTATGGACTGTAGCCCACTAGGCTCCTCTGTCTATGGAATTTTTCAGGTAAGAATACCGGAGTGGGGTGCCATTTCCTATTCCAGGGGACCTTCCTAACCCAGGGATTGAACCTGAGTCCCTTGCATCTCTTGCATTGGCAGGCAGATTCTTTAACCCAGGAGAGTTGATAATGCCATGTGCTCCAGTTACTAAGTATGCTTAGATACAGAAGTTCACTGAGGTTTGAGTCTGTGTATTGATCTTTTGTTCTCTGATCATCAACATTGGTGGCTCTCTTTTGGAGCCTCCTGTTTGTCGTCAAGAGAGTACAACTGTCATGATGGTAGTGATTTAACTTGATGTAGCTGTGCTCCTAAAAATGAAAGGGCCTGGGTAGCTAGAGCTAGAAAGGGTCAGTTTTCTTTAAATGTGTCAAATTAGTAACATCATCAGAATCTTTATCTGAGTGTCCATTGATGGATGAGTTGATAAAAAAGAAAGAAATTTTCCCACGTGTGACATCATGGGTAGACCTTGAGGTTATCATGCTAAGTGAAATAAGTCAGAGAATGACGAATACTGTATGATCTTACTTGTGTGTGGACCTAAAAATATAAAACAAACAAAACCTTCCAATTCATTGATGCAGAGAATAGATTAGTGTTTAGCAGAGGTGGGGGTGTGGTGGTAGCTGTGGTTGTGGTAGTGAAAGTGGGTGAAGGTGTTCAGAAGGTACAAACTTCCAGGTATAAATGAAAATAAGTCCTGGGGATGTAGTGTATAGCATAGTAACTTTGGTTAATAATGTGTATGGGGGGAGTGGCTTCCCTGGTGGTCCAGTGGGTAAAGAGTCCGCCTTGCAGTGCAACGGGCACCAGTTCGATTCCTGGCCCGGGAAGATCCCACATGCCATGGACATGCTGTGGACTGGCTGGGCTGGTGTGTCCAATTATAAGCCAGCACTCTTGAGTACATGCGCCCAGAGCTGATGCTCTGCAGCAAGAGAGGCCACTGCAATGGGAGGCCCACAAAGGACGAAGAATAAAGATGGATGAAAAATAAATAAATTAAAAAACAAAATACTGTGTGTGTGTGTGTGTGTGTGTGCTGAATTGCTTCATCATGTCTAACTCTTTGCAACCCTATGGACTGTAGCCCACTAGGCTCCTCTGTCTATGGAATTTTTCAGGTAAGAATACCGGAGTGGGGTGCCATTTCCTATTCCAGGGGACCTTCCTAACCCAGGGATTGAACCTGAGTCCCTTGCATCTCTTGCATTGGCAGGCAGATTCTTTACCACTGTGCCACTTGGGAAGTTCTTTAGTTGATAATGCCATGTTACATTTTTGAAAGTTGTGAAAGAAAGAAAAGAGGAAAGAAGGAAAGTTGCCAAGAGTAAATCTTAAAAGTTCTCGTCACAAAGAAAAAGAATTTGTAACTATGTATGGTGTTGGATATTATGGTGATCATTTCACAATATATATAATATCGAATCCTTATGTTGTATACCTGAAACTAATATAATGTTATATGTCAAGCGTTTCACAATTTAAAAAAATCTACTTGGTGTACAAATTGTGTCTATAAAATAGTAGGAAAAATCTCATTAAGCCATATGCAAAAATGTGCCTGATTCTAGCCACACCTTGAATGAAAATAGAATTTTTGAAGTAAACTCCTAAGAATCGTGGAATCACTGTAAGTTACACATGGGCCCTTAAAATCGTCTGGTACAACCTACTTCATTTGGAGATTACAGAAATTCAGGGTACGGGAGATAAAATGACTTGACCAAGGATGCAGAAGGAATCAAGAGCAAGTTAGAAAGAATTGCACAAAATGATATAAACTCTTGTGTGGAGTTCATGCCCTATTGCATATGCATTTTCAACAAACTCGAGGGGATCAGCTGAGCATGAGCTGGTACTACAGAGGAGCTACAGGGAGCCGAAGGCTGCTCTCACAGTACAGGAGAAAGACTGTCTTCATGAGATTGCCAGGGTTATTTTTAGCTTCTGTAATCTTTAGAAAGGCAAGCCCCTATCAGAACTCTTGCTGAGTAGTACATGCTAGAGGCCAGGAGTGTTCTCTGAAGCAGGTGAAAGACAAAGGTGCAGAACCAGTTCCCTGATAGCATCTTGATGTTCTGTTTTTTGTTTTTTTTTTTTTCTGATTATTTCATGAGAACATTTTGTGATAGGCAAAGCACTGTTTCAAAGAATACTGGGGGCAAAAGTAGTAGAAGACAACATCCATAGTTAGAATTCTGGAGTACCTGGAGATCATGGTACGGTTCTGACCTGGGTGAAACCTGCTCAGTGGACAAATAGAATCTGAAAAAAGAAAAGTGTGTAATATGGATTTTACTGACAAGTTAATTTTGTCCCTTTATCATTGCCAAAGCGACCATTTGAACACCTTTCTTTCCATACAAAACTGTTTATTACAAAGTTCTTTTAATTTTTAGAACACAGAAATTAGATGACATGACTGGAATTTTGAAATGTAAATAGACATGAAGTTTGCCTTCTGAAAATAAGTGAAACTAGAAAGGACCACACCTAATGCGTCAGATTAGCTATCAGGAGAAGAAACTCACAAGATTGTCTGCATGGGTATGGCTGGGGAGAACAGGGATAACTCGTATCTAACCAAGATGACTAGGGTATGAGTCTTAGGAAGACACTCTCATGACAGAGCAAGGAGACCACTTTGGAAAAGCCCCAAAGCAACATAAATGATTAGAACCAACTATGAAAGCCAAAGTCTAATGAGTTGTTTGAAGGAAGAGGTGTTTAGTAAAGGCAGCTGGTCAGCATCATCTAGATGAAATGGACTCTAAAGAGGAAGATTTTGCTGTGTTTATCTGGTCTGGATTAAAAAAGACACATGTTTTTTTTTCTTTCTATGAGAAGTATGCTCTGCTATAAGGGAATGTTTGCTCACTGACTTTACCATGGCCTTTGTCAACTATCTTCCATGAACATTCTTCTTGCTCTGATTCCATATCCACCAAGGACGTTTCTGATAAATTAATTCAACTTGTAAGAAGTTGTAAGAATAGGGAATATTGTTAAGATACTATGGTAGGGGAAAACTTCTTAAGCAATATACAAAAAAAGCATAAATTATTCACTAAAAGGCTGCTTCTTTGACAAATGAGTTAATAATGCTAAAAGTCAAATAGGAGATTAGAACAATATATTTGTAACATATATGATAGGAAGAGGATTACCCCAAAAGTACAAAACATGTCAAGTATGTAAAAATATGTTTAAAAGTGCTATCAAGTATATTAAAACCACCCATTAGGAATTTCTTTGGTTGATCCATTGGTTGAGAATTCACCTGCTAGTGCAGGGGACATGGGTTCAATCCTTGGTCTGAGAAAATCCCACCTGATGCAAAGGAACTAAGCCTGTGCACCACAACTATTGACCCTGTGCTCTAGAGCCTGAGAGTCCCAACTTCTGAGCCTAAGCACTGCAACTGCTAAAGCCTGTGCACCTAGAGTCCGTGCTCTGCAGTAAGAGAAGCCATAGCAGTGAACGTCTCGAGTACAGCAACTGGAGAGTAGCCCCTTCTTGCCACGACTAGACAAAGTCTATTTACAGCAGTGAAGACCCAACACAGCCAAAAATAAATGGATAAGAATTAAAAAAATAAATAGAAAAATGGACAAAAACAAATAAACAAGCAACTCACAACCAACCATTGGCAACCAAGTAGTTAATGAATATATGAGATGGTGCTCATATATTGGACAGTAATCAGAGAAACTCAAATACCAGTGGGATTTAATTTTGCCTTCATAAAATTTGGAAAAATTAAAAAGTCCAACACTATCTGTAGTTGAGAATATGGGGAAGCAAACAAACATGACTGCTAGAGCATGAAATGGTATAATCATATCAGAAGGCCCATAGCCTATAAATTAGCAATTCTCCTTCCAGATGTATACTTAGAGAATATTAGCCATGTATAAGAAGAGAATGGATGAAATTACTATAGTCATATTACAGAACACTGTAGAGCCATTGAAAAATGTAAGCTAGCTAGGTCTATGTAACTACAAAAATGGTCCTCAAAAAAGGTTTTTTGTTTTCTTTCAGCTTTATTTAGGTATAGTTGGGAAATAATATTTTAAGATATTAAAAGGAAAAGGATAGGGTGATAAATACAAGAAAATATTCTACCTGGTGAACCTATGTATTTCAGCCACTGAAAAAGCATGCTCCTTTCCTATTAAAACATAGGAAGTCTGGGGTTGAATATATATTTTGTTTTAATTTTGGTTAGGACATGCCTGACTATCTTCTGCTAAGCACTTAAAAAATTGAATTTCTGTTCCTGAAAGCTGAGAATCACATTCTGCAATATAGTGACGCCTCCAGCCAAGTAATGTCACCTGATGGCTAACCAGATCCTCCTCTAGGGCATGGAGAGACAGTTCATTCTCTTTGAAGATCACGTCTTTTGATTCTGAGGCCCATGGTGTGTGTTTATCTCAAGCCTGGTAGATAGCATCAGAAATACATGTCAGCCACCATACTGGTGATGCCCCACTGGAAGCTTCCAGACTCCTACAAGTTAACCAGGTAGTGAGATAAGCATTCTAGTGCTTTCAATACTTCTGAAATCTGTAGGCCAAGCTGCTCAGGGTTTCTAAAATGTTGGGTGGGTTTTGCTTTTGGCTTGAATTATTTAAAATATTATCAGTAACAATAAGAATCTCAAGTTGATTAGAACCTCTAATTGGCAATTATATATTATTATATGTTACAAAATAAGAAAGTTAATAGTTAACTGATCCAATTGGCTAGGGATCCCTCTTACCGCCCACCCTCCAAATAGTCTCTAAGGGACTAAAACAATAAAAGAAGTCTTTGCTGATGGCTTTTGGCTGTTGTCAACTGCCACACTGAATTGTTCTCCTTAGATTTGCCAAAATTTGGAAAAATTAAAAAGTCCAACACTATCTGTAGTTGAGAATATGGGGAAGCAAACAAACATGACTGCTAGAGCATGAAATGGTATAATCATATCAGAAGGCCCATAGCCTATAAATTAGCAATTCTCCTTCCAGATGTATACTTAGAGAATATTAGCCATGTATAAGAAGAGAATGGATGAAATTACTATAGTCATATTACAGAACACTGTAGAGCCATTGAAAAATGTAAGCTAGCTAGGTCTATGTAACTACAAAAATGGTCCTCAAAAAAGGTTTTTTGTTTTCTTTCAGCTTTATTTAGGTATAGTTGGGAAATAATATTTTAAGATATTAAAAGGAAAAGGATAGGGTGATAAATACAAGAAAATATTCTACCTGGTGAACCTATGTATTTCAGCCACTGAAAAGCATGCTCCTTTCCTATTAAAACATAGGAAGTCTGGGGTTGAATATATATTTTGTTTTAATTTTGGTTAGGACATGCCTGACTATCTTCTGCTAAGCACTTAAAAAATTGAATTTCTGTTCCTGAAAGCTGAGAATCACATTCTGCAATATAGTGACGCCTCCAGCCAAGTAATGTCACCTGATGGCTAACCAGATCCTCCTCTAGGGCATGGAGAGACAGTTCATTCTCTTTGAAGATCACGTCTTTTGATTCTGAGGCCCATGGTGTGTGTTTATCTCAAGCCTGGTAGATAGCATCAGAAATACATGTCAGCCACCATACTGGTGATGCCCCACTGGAAGCTTCCAGACTCCTACAAGTTAACCAGGTAGTGAGATAAGCATTCTAGTGCTTTCAATACTTCTGAAATCTGTAGGCCAAGCTGCTCAGGGTTTCTAAAATGTTGGGTGGGTTTTGCTTTTGGCTTGAATTATTTAAAATATTATCAGTAACAATAAGAATCTCAAGTTGATTAGAACCTCTAATTGGCAATTATATATTATTATATGTTACAAAATAAGAAAGTTAATAGTTAACTGATCCAATTGGCTAGGGATCCCTCTTACCGCCCACCCTCCAAATAGTCTCTAAGGGACTAAAACAATAAAAGAAGTCTTTGCTGATGGCTTTTGGCTGTTGTCAACTGCCACACTGAATTGTTCTCCTTAGACAACACTATGTCTAATGTCTTAGAAACAGAAATAGAGTGTGCCCTTGGGGAAAATAAAGAAAGAAAGGAGGGAGTCCTCATGTGCTGAGGGACCCACTGTGTGCCATATAATATGCTATTTTTTTCAGTGTTCATTGTCTTATTTAATTTCCATATTAATTCTGCTAAAAAGGTATTAGCTATCTGAGATCCAGAGAGTAAGGTGATTGCACTGAAGTCACTCAGCTGCCAAGTGGCAGATCTAGGGTTTCAAATGAAGTCAGTCTCCTTGACTTTGCAGGTGAAAGGCTTTCTATTACCTTCAAAAGCCAGTTGGGGTAGAGCAGGACTTCAAATCAGGGTTCCCTTTTGCAAAGCAAGGGTTGTGTTTATTGTTTCTCCAAAGCCAGAAGAATGGCTTCAAAATTCACTGGCCACTCACTCTTCTTTTCACCACTTTGAACACTTCCCCTCTCCTTTCTCCTACTCTTCACTTCCCAACTTTGAATGAGATAAAAGCTTTTCAAAAGGCACAAGAAGACAGAAGGACATTCACACAAGAATAAACCAGCAAAAGATAAGCATCAAAAGAAGAAGAACGACGGATAATGGGATGGGTAATCCTCGGGGAAACCAATTTTCTCAGAGTTTCCTGGTAGCCAAGGCAAAGGTAAAAATATGCTGGAGTTAGATAGTTTCATTGTTAAATAAGGAAAGGATTACTTGTTCATTAGGAAAGATAAACTTTTTTTCCTTGTTGTTACTCTTGGCACTGAATGGAATTTATTATGTGAGTTATCCTGAAAGGGATATTGAATGGCATAAGAGAAAATATTAGAGAACAGTTCTATTTAAAAAAAAAAACAACAACAAAAAAACAAAGATAATTTTTTGTCCACTACAGATGTCCAGAGGTGAATTTTCATGTTCTTGGTTCTTTATTCAATATGGCACAAAAACTTTTGGTAGGTCAGTCATAGGAAGTCTTCTCTTGAAAATCTTCAATCTCTTCCTTCAATGGTATCATTCAGAATATTTCTGTCATTTTTTTTTTTTTTTTGTTTGTTTGTTTAATAGAGCCGGTCTCTATTCTTTTCCTGTCACATTTTAGATAGAAAATCCTTGAATTTGGTTTCTTATGCTTTGTGTGAAACACACAGACACATACACACTATACAGCATATAAAGGATTTTTCCATAAAAACTAGATTTTTATAATGTTTTATACTTTAAAAAATCCTGCTATCAGTATTTATTTGGGAAATCTAGCAATCATGCAAGACATCTGAGTTTTATTCATTAAAGCATATCTCTTACATCTGACCCACTGATGTCTTTGTTTTTCTACTTGTAAAAGCCCCTACTTACACTTCCAGATTGAACCATTCATGAATACTTTTTTCTCTCTGCTTTGTTTCTTTTGCACATGCCAGAAGCAAAACTTTCTACAGAGTACAATGGATAATTTTGGACTTGAATAATTCATTTCTTCTTTCTCATATTTATTAGAATCATAACAATTTTTAGTTAGTTCCCCAACTTTTTCCTATTCAGTGGCATTTTTATTTTGATTCTGTATCTATAGATTCTGTGTACCTCTGTCATTATACAGGTGTATAACTTTTTTTTTTTCTTCTTTTGAGTGTAGACTAAGCTTTACTGCAGTCTGAGGCAGATCAAGGGGGAGACTATAACAGCACAATATATTTAGAGTTGGTTTCTAATAAATTATGAATGATTGTGATGAAAACAACTGATTAGATCACATTATCGGGGAGTAAAATGATGGAAAAGTAATTTTCCATTATAGAGAAATAACTCTCATGGAAAATGCACAAAGATATTTTTTTTAAAAAATGGCACAAAAGTTGCCACTTTTCTGATAGTTGACATTTTAGGAATTTTTCTTAGAGAATTTTTCAGAAAGATTTTCCAAGGACTCCAGATGGGGTTGGGGTGAAAGTACAGAGCTCTCTCAGCAGTATTGCTTGCAGAGCTGTGTACCTTGACCTTGCACGTGACTGGGATTGCTCTGTGGGTTGCTTCTAACTTCCTGGGCTGCAGGCAGCTAGCTGCTTTTATGAATGCCACTGAGATGAGTCTGGCACAAGTTATCACATCTGGGTGGTCCTGGATGTAGGAAGGAGCCTCAACTGTTAACAGCCTGTGAAGAAGTCATTTGGGCAAAACGTAGTACCTTCAAATACGGCACTTCACTTTCAGCTCCAAGTTTCTTTTCTTCCCTGCTAAATACTCTCATTTCCCCACGTCTTTGCCTAAGAACTTAAAACCTGTTGAGCTTTCCCTTTCTACATATCTATCCAGAACAATTTCTGTTCGTGGTACACCCTTTTATTGATAGAATAAGGGGAACCCTGATGGCAGCGTTGTATTCCTGGTGGGCAGAACTCATTTTGCATCATTATCTCAAGATCCCCTAGACTTGGTGCTCTCTTTTTTTTCTGGTTTAAAGCCCTTAAGTTTTCCAGCTCCCCCCGGTGGTCTGGGGCTAGCTTGAAGCTGGAAATTTCTGGCAAAAGGTGGTTTGCAAGACGGATTTTCAAAGCCCAGCTGCCAGAGAGGGTGGAGATCAAGTTGTGAAGACCCCGGGCTGCTGGTATGCTTGCCTGGCTTGCAAAATTATCACGTGGGGACCAGAGAGGGAAGCTTTTTCAAGTTGCTTGTGCATATCAAATACGACTTCCTGGAGGCTCCCTCTATGCCGCTTCTGCATTTCAAAGAGGGCTTATTTATCCCATTAGTTAAGTCATCACACTTAGGCAAAGAGGCTTTTTACAGGTGTGGAACTCTTTAGAAAAGACTTTCTATATATTTCCCTGTGTTGAGCTGACAAGAAGTTCCCACATGGTTTGCTATGCTAATGCAAAAGATGCTTTGTTGCTCTAAGGAGAAAAGCGAACACTTCAGGAAAAGAAGTTTTCACAGAACATTGTAGATCTGGTGTGAGTGAATGAAACTCATATTTTTCTTTGCTTAGCAGATTCATCATGGCAGTCATGATGATAATTACTATCATTTAGGGACACTAGGCTTGTGTGGTGTCATTTCTCCAACATATTCTATACACTACAGCTATAGTGATCTTTCTATTAAAAAAAAAAAAAGTCATATCTTATTACTCCTTGAAGCGAAAAACATGAAAGTGTTAGTCAGTCGTGACTGACTCTTTGAAACACCATGGACTGTTGCCCACCAGGCTTCTCTGTCCATGGAATTCTCCAGGCAAGAATACTGGAGTGGATAGCCATTCCCTTCCCTAGGGGCTCTTCCCAACCCAGGGATCGAAACCAGGTCTCTTGGATTGCAGGTAGATTCTTGGCGTTACTCTTTGTTCCTCACTTAAAATTCTCCAAGAACCCACAGAAGACAATGCTACCTTTTTGGTATAGCGGAGAAATCCTTCAGGCCTTAGCTTCCACCACCCTGCCCAAATGTACCCTCCTCCAGTCAGTACATTTTCTTTCTTTTTTTAAGTTGCAACATGTCAACACTTAGGACATGTGGGAGCTCGTTCCCTGACCAGGGATCAAACCTTGGCCTTCTGCAATGGGAGCATGGTGTCTTAGTGACTGAACCACCAGGGATGTCCTCAGGACACTTTCTAAGAGCAATAGAGAGCCCGCACATGTAAGCGTTTAAGCCTGAGTTAAATGCTTTGAGTGCACTTGACCCTCTTAATGACTCCAAAATTACATGTCCCTATTTTACAGTGCCTGGCTTGCAAATTATCACGTGGGGACCAGAGAGGGAAGCTTTTTCAAGTTGCTTGTGCATATCAAATACGACTTCCTGGAGGCTCCCTCTATGCCGCTTCTGCATTTCAAAGAGGGCTTATTTATCCCATTAGTTAAGTCATCACACTTAGGCAAAGAGGCTTTTTACAGGTGTGGAACTCTTTAGAAAAGACTTTCTATATATTTCCCTGTGTTGAGCTGACAAGAAGTTCCCACATGGTTTGCTATGCTAATGCAAAAGATGCTTTGTTGCTCTAAGGAGAAAAGCGAACACTTCAGGAAAAGAAGTTTTCACAGAACATTGTAGATCTGGTGTGAGTGAATGAAACTCATATTTTTCTTTGCTTAGCAGATTCATCATGGCAGTCATGATGATAATTACTATCATTTAGGGACACTAGGCTTGTGTGGTGTCATTTCTCCAACATATTCTATACACTACAGCTATAGTGATCTTTCTATTAAAAAAAAAAAAAGTCATATCTTATTACTCCTTGAAGCGAAAAACATGAAAGTGTTAGTCAGTCGTGACTGACTCTTTGAAACACCATGGACTGTTGCCCACCAGGCTTCTCTGTCCATGGAATTCTCCAGGCAAGAATACTGGAGTGGATAGCCATTCCCTTCCCTAGGGGCTCTTCCCAACCCAGGGATCGAAACCAGGTCTCTTGGATTGCAGGTAGATTCTTGACGTTACTCTTTGTTCCTCACTTAAAATTCTCCAAGAACCCACAGAAGACAATGCTACCTTTTTGGTATAGCGGAGAAATCCTTCAGGCCTTAGCTTCCACCACCCTGCCCAAATGTACCCTCCTCCAGTCAGTACATTTTCTTTCTTTTTTTAAGTTGCAACATGTCAACACTTAGGACATGTGGGAGCTCGTTCCCTGACCAGGGATCAAACCTTGGCCTTCTGCAATGGGAGCATGGTGTCTTAGTGACTGAACCACCAGGGATGTCCTCAGGACACTTTCTAAGAGCAATAGAGAGCCCGCACATGTAAGCAGTAATTATTAAGTGCCAAACTTGGAGTTAAATGCTTTGAGTGCACTTCGACCCTCTTAATGACTCCAAAAATTACATGTCCCTATTTTACAGAGAAAAACAGGCTTAGAGAGGTTAAGTAACCTGGTGGAAGTCATCAACTTCTGGGTGGCGGAGTGTGGGTCCCAGGTGGTCTGTCATCACAGTCTGTGGGTTTAACCGGTGTACCGTATGCATTATTTAACTAGTGTACTATACTGTTTCTCCTGTTGAATTGCTAGTTGTTTCTGTTCCCACTTCCTTGAAAAGCCTATCTCATTTGTCTGACTGATTGGCTCCTTCTACACCATAACATCTCTGTTCAGTTGCTAACTCCTCTGGAAGCCTTCCCGGGATCCCCAAGGTAGAGCTGGGAAATGATGCCTCTGCAGTGTGGCCCCAGATTAGTGTTTGTGGTCGAACTGTTATTAAATTGTATTGGGTTCATTTGCATCTCTATTTCCTTGACTAGACTGTGAGCTCTTTGAGGGCAAGGCATTTTGTCTTTGTTTTGTCAACATCTACTTCAGTGCCTGATGCATGACTCGTTGGTGTGCAGTAAATTCTTGTCAAACAAAATGGATCTATAAGACCTGGAGAATATGATGCTTGTCGGATTTGCTTATTCCCAATCACCCTTTGAAAGTCTATTCTCTGACGCACAAGCTCTCTGTCAAAAGGTTTCTCTATCCCTCAGGGTCCTTGAAGATTTTAATAGACTCCTTGAGGTATTTTCAATATTTCAAAAATGCTAACAGAAATCATTTACCTATAAGTCCTGGGTTTTCATGTTTAACCCACAGAAGACAATGCTACCTTTTGGTATAGCGGAGAAATCCTTCAGGCCTTAGCTTCCACCACCCTGCCCAAATGTACCCTCCTCCAGTCAGTACATTTTCTTTCTTTTTTTAAGTTGCAACATGTCAACACTTAGGACATGTGGGAGCTCGTTCCCTGACCAGGGATCAAACCTTGGCCTTCTGCAATGGGAGCATGGTGTCTTAGTGACTGAACCACCAGGGATGTCCTCAGGACACTTTCTAAGAGCAATAGAGAGCCCGCACATGTAAGCAGTAATTATTAAGTGCCAAACTTGGAGTTAAATGCTTTGAGTGCACTTCGACCCTCTTAATGACTCCAAAAATTACATGTCCCTATTTTACAGAGAAAAACAGGCTTAGAGAGGTTAAGTAACCTGGTGGAAGTCATCAACTTCTGGGTGGCGGAGTGTGGGTCCCAGGTGGTCTGTCATCACAGTCTGTGGGTTTAACCGGTGTACCGTATGCATTATTTAACTAGTGTACTATACTGTTTCTCCTGTTGAATTGCTAGTTGTTTCTGTTCCCACTTCCTTGAAAAGCCTATCTCATTTGTCTGACTGATTGGCTCCTTCTACACCATAACATCTCTGTTCAGTTGCTAACTCCTCTGGAAGCCTTCCCGGGATCCCCAAGGTAGAGCTGGGAAATGATGCCTCTGCAGTGTGGCCCCAGATTAGTGTTTGTGGTCGAACTGTTATTAAATTGTATTGGGTTCATTTGCATCTCTATTTCCTTGACTAGACTGTGAGCTCTTTGAGGGCAAGGCATTTTGTCTTTGTTTTGTCAACATCTACTTCAGTGCCTGATGCATGACTCGTTGGTGTGCAGTAAATTCTTGTCAAACAAAATGGATCTATAAGACCTGGAGAATATGATGCTTGTCGGATTTGCTTATTCCCAATCACCCTTTGAAAGTCTATTCTCTGACGCACAAGCTCTCTGTCAAAAGGTTTCTCTATCCCTCAGGGTCCTTGAAGATTTTAATAGACTCCTTGAGGTATTTTCAATATTTCAAAAATGCTAACAGAAATCATTTCCCTAACCTGAGATAAGTCCCTGTAGGCTAGATAAAATGTCATGTTTCTTTGCTTTTGGCTAAAATTGTATCAACTTGGTATGATAACAGACCTTTTCTCATAATGATCAGAAACTTTGATTGGCAGGAAAGTCTTATGTACAATTAATAAAACAATAAGAAAATAAGTTGTCTATGACTAAAATACTGCTTATTTAGTGGAAGAAATTTCTCAAAAATTGGAATCATATGGGGGAAATCTCTAATAAAAGTGACTCTTTATGGTGATTCTTTGTGATCCTTCACAAATAGTGGGAAGTCACTCCCTTAGTTAATGGACATATGTAGCCCACAATCTTCTTGTCTGCACAGAATCCACCTTTCAGAAAGCTGAGAAAATGATCTCTCTGTGCAAATGAGTTTTTTTTTTTTATTGAACGTTTTTTTTTAACTTCTCTGTTGACGAGTATTTGAGTGATCTGGTTTATTTAAGTGTGATCCATTGACCATCAGATTTAATATTCCATAGAAGTTATGTTCTTTTCAGAAGTATTTTATCATTACTATTTTGTAAAGTGGGGAGACAGATCAGAAGGAGAGAGGAGAGAAGAAAGAAAACAGAAAAAAAAATAGATGAGAGCATAGTAGAGAAATTAGATTTTCTGTCCTTCCCATGACTTCTAGCCAGCCTATTTTGGTTATGAAGACTGCCAGCAGGCTACTTTATTGAAATAAAACCCAAATCTTTAATTTTTTAGGCTTTTCACTGACTTGGTCTGGAATACATGATTATTATAAATTATTCATTCCTGTCAGTGAAGGCAAAAGGTCCTTCATTAGTACTTCTGGCTCTGTCACAAACCTTTCCACAGGCTCATTTGGTCTTACCATTTATTATAGAATTTATAGGGTATAAACACTGCCATAACCTTTGGAGTAGTAAACTCATCAAACCTTTTGTAATATCTCCTCAGTCCCTTGTACTATTTGGCTGACACAAGCTTCCTAGGGTTGTAAATATTCTTCAATTTCTTAAACATCATTTATAGATAAGACTCCTTTTTTCATTTTCTGGACTCCCAGAGTCACAGTAATCAAGCTTCATATAAGACAGCAATCAGGCTGTGATACCTGCAGCACCGGATTCTGTTCCATTTGAAGTGCAGCCATCATCTGTCTCCTTACACCAGTTCGTCCTCCACAGAGAAGCTGGGATTTTCTATTCAAAAGCCAGATTGGATCCTATGGGTCCTCTGATTAGAAATCTTTCAGGACTTCTCGTGGCTGACATTTTCAGCTCCAAATTCCTTGATGTGATATTCTAGGCCCTTGATAATTCGTCTTCAAGTCTGACTTTTCAGCTTCAGCTGCCACCAGAGACACTGACCTCTTCTATCTTTTGAAATTGTTATTGAAGTATAAGTGCTTTACATTGTTGTGTTAATCCGTACTATACAGTGAAGTGAGTCAGCTATATGCATACATATATCCCCTCCCTCATGGATCTCCCCTTCAGGCTCCATCCCACTCATGTAGGTCATCACAGAGCACTGAGCTGATGTGCTTTATAGCATGTTCCCATTAGCTGTCTGTTTTACATATGGTAGTGTATGTATATCAATCCTAACCACCCAATTCTTTCCACCCTCTCTTTCACTCCATGTCCACATATCTGTTCTCTACCTCTGTGTCTCTATTCCTTCCCTGGAAATAGGTTCGTCTGTACCATTTTTCTAAGTTATATATATATATATATATATATATATATATATATACACACACACACATATATATATATATATATATATACACACACACATAATATGTACACACAAATTAATATAAGCTAAATGTTCAGTGACAGATTAATGAATAAAGAAAATATGGTATATATTTATACAGTGGAAGATTATTCAACCATACAAAGTAATGAAACTGGGTCTTTTGTAGAGATGTGGATGAACCTTGATTCTATCTGTCATACAGAAGGAAGTATGACACTGAGGGCCTTTTCTGTCCATCCACCTTGGATGCTGGCCTTTCTCCAACATGAACTGACCTTTTGTGTTTAGAATGTTTTGCCTTCATGTTCCATTCTCACGCATCCTCCAAAACTCTGTTTGTATGTCATTACGTAGGGTATGAATATTGACTCATATATCATGTTTTGATTTGTACTGTAATTAGTTCTTTTCTTGTCTGCCTCTTCCATTTTCTTCGAGAGCAGGAGTAAGGTTTTCTAGGGTCAGTGGTTTCCAATCGAGACCATAAACATCATTTATAGATAAGACTCCTTTTTTCATTTTCTGGACTCCCAGAGTCACAGTAATCAAGCTTCATATAAGACAGCAATCAGGCTGTGATACCTGCAGCACCGGATTCTGTTCCATTTGAAGTGCAGCCATCATCTGTCTCCTTACACCAGTTCGTCCTCCACAGAGAAGCTGGGATTTTCTATTCAAAAGCCAGATTGGATCCTATGGGTCCTCTGATTAGAAATCTTTCAGGACTTCTCGTGGCTGACATTTTCAGCTCCAAATTCCTTGATGTGATATTCTAGGCCCTTGATAATTCGTCTTCAAGTCTGACTTTTCAGCTTCAGCTGCCACCAGAGACACTGACCTCTTCTATCTTTTGAAATTGTTATTGAAGTATAAGTGCTTTACATTGTTGTGTTAATCCGTACTATACAGTGAAGTGAGTCAGCTATATGCATACATATATCCCCTCCCTCATGGATCTCCCCTTCAGGCTCCATCCCACTCATGTAGGTCATCACAGAGCACTGAGCTGATGTGCTTTATAGCATGTTCCCATTAGCTGTCTGTTTTACATATGGTAGTGTATGTATATCAATCCTAACCACCCAATTCTTTCCACCCTCTCTTTCACTCCATGTCCACATATCTGTTCTCTACCTCTGTGTCTCTATTCCTTCCCTGGAAATAGGTTCGTCTGTACCATTTTTCTAAGTTATATATATATATATATATATATATATATATATATACACACACACACACATATATATATATATATATATATACACACACACATAATATGTACACACAAATTAATATAAGCTAAATGTTCAGTGACAGATTAATGAATAAAGAAAATATGGTATATATTTATACAGTGGAAGATTATTCAACCATACAAAGTAATGAAACTGGGTCTTTTGTAGAGATGTGGATGAACCTTGATTCTATCTGTCATACAGAAGGAAGTATGACACTGAGGGCCTTTTCTGTCCATCCACCTTGGATGCTGGCCTTTCTCCAACATGAACTGACCTTTTGTGTTTAGAATGTTTTGCCTTCATGTTCCATTCTCACGCATCCTCCAAAACTCTGTTTGTATGTCATTACGTAGGGTATGAATATTGACTCATATATCATGTTTTGATTTGTACTGTAATTAGTTCTTTTCTTGTCTGCCTCTTCCATTTTCTTCGAGAGCAGGAGTAAGGTTTTCTAGGGTCAGTGGTTTCCAATCAGTAAGACCATAAAACTTATCAAGCAATTTGGGACATGTTTGAGGGGGCAGGGGCCACTGCTAATAATATATTGGGGCCACAGGTATAAACTAGATTTACCTGGGCATTGCAAGATGTGTTGTTGCCCTACCAGTCACTCCAAGCCTGTCAGTGTCCCTGCCTTCACTTGCTTTCAAGTTTTGTCTTTACCCAGTCTCCTTCCCTGTCACCTCCCATTATAGATGTTTCACGTGACCTTCACCAAGCTATCTGGTGTTCCATGATGGTTTCTACCATCACTATCCCTCTGCCACATCCATCTGGAAAATTCCTCTTCTCCTTTCAGGATTATTCTTCAGAGAAGCTTCCCGTGATTCTCCCCAGATTGGACTAGGAGCTCATTCTGGGACACTTTGCCAGCAATAAGCATGCATTACTTTGTATTACACCAATTTGCTTCTTTATTACTTTGTGCAACAAGGGTAGGTTGGAACTTTGAGAAGCAATGCTTGTATCTTATTCATCTCTCTTTTCCAATTAGTCTGTACTATTTTAGTAAATGTCAACAGAATTAAGCACAACTTTGGAATTGCCATAGTTTTTAGGTGGCAAATTCATTAAATCTTTTATAACATGCCCCTTTACTATTTATTTAGCAAATGTTTCTGTGATTGAAATAGTTTTTATATTTTAATGAATGTTGCATTACTGTTTGTTGAAACTTATGCCTCTGATACTCAATTATGGTTTTATTTGAAAGGACACTGATTTTTGGTTCTTTTGAACCATTTTAAAAATAGCTTCTGTACCTATAACCCTCTAACTAGCACTCTGGCTTTATAAGTTTTGAGGGTACACCCAGGATCAATTTTTTTTATGAGTGTCAATTCCATATGAAATGTATCAGGAATTTGGGGGAAATTCTGTGTTCATATGTACTGAATTAGAAATAAAATGAAATCTCACCTTGCCTCATAATCATTCTGTGTCTCTTCTTGGCTAAATATCAGCCAGGCTTCCTAAATCTCCAGCATTTGAAAACTGAATTTCATAAAGTGTGCTTGAAGTAAGGTGAGAAGTGGAATGACTAGTGTCTCATGTGAAACACTTATGAATCACATCCATGGACATTTTTCATGGGAAAAGACACCTAAGTCATCCACTTCCTCCTCTTCTCTCACTTCAGTCCATGGACTGGAAGTGACACCCTTGGTACAGAGAAACAGTGAAAACAGGTCTGATATGTTACCAGGCTCAGAAAAAGGCTATTTAGACAGTGATTGATGGCTTGTTCCATTCCATCTCCAAGGCCTTTGGTTTCTCTCAACATATGGAAACAAGAATTACGGAAATCAGTCCCAGTATCTGAACACTTAGCACTGTGTTGTCACACAGTTTTTTTGATTTTTATTTATTTATTTTTTGCATTTTTTCTTTTTTTTTTTACACTTGCCCACAAACATTGAGTGAAAAAGGAACAAAAACACACTTGGAAATTTTTGTCGTGAATTACATCTGGTTGAGATTTTTCAAATTCACAGAAAAGATGATGAGGCTAGGAGAGAGAAGAAAAACTATCAGGAAAATGCATCTGAAAAGAATGAATACTGGCTTTAAATTTCCAGAACTTTAGTTTGTAATTTCTTTAATATAGTTACTTAGATTCTTCTAGAGGTTGCTTCTGCTCCAGCCTTTTGCACCGTCCTGTTCTGTTCTTCAGTTTATTGGGAAATACTTGAAAAGCACTCACTGTGCTTAAGGCATCACCAGAGGCTCTGGGAAAACAGGTGAAAGATAAGCTCCCTGCTGCTGGGGAGCCTAGATGCTGTTTATCCAGTCACATGGTAAATGACATTTTCCATGACAGGTCTTGCCTCAGTGTAAGTGGTTTCAGTGCAGGTGATCCTGGCTTCCCTGAATAATTTGTAAAGTTCTTTATTCCAAATTAACAGAGATAGTCCTGCAAGGTCCAATTAGTTGAAAGACTTGTATATACTAGGTGTTGTCTTAAGTACAGTTCAGACTTTCTTCCATTTAATTCTCATATCAACTTGAGGTAAGGATTGTTTTTAGATGAAGAAACTGAAGGTGAGAGATGCCAACTGACGCATGTTGTCACTAGTAAGTTACTAAAAGTGCTGAGGGCAGAGTGGGGTTGGTTTGTCTTTGAAGCCAGTTTCTCAGTCATTACTCTATTCAACTTGCCTCCCCTTCTTCTTGCCTCTGGCAGAAAGTATTTAAAATCTTCCCCACACCATGCCCCTGAACTTAAAACTTGACCCTTATTGGAAATCTCAAGTGAGGACTCAACAGTGAAGACCTTTTTCTGAGTAGGTGATGCACCAATAGCCAAAGACTTTGAGAATTACCATTACTCAAGATTCTGTTCTAGTCTAGACCCTTATATCCTCCCTTTTGCTATATGGCTATGGTTGGCTTGATAAAGGCATCCCCTTGTACCGACTGACTACCCTGCTCACTTTCCTAAAGAGAGTCAAAAACAGCTTCCCCCAGGACAACTAAACATATACATGTGACTAAACAAATTCATGTGACTGAATTATGGAGAGTGGTAGCCAGTCTTTAAAGGAAACCCCATAAGAGTTATTATAGAAACAGATTTCCATTATACAGCCTCAGATTGAAACAGGATAATGTAAACTGGGGCAGGATATTATTTTTCACTAATTCTCAAACCTGCAGTTTAGGTCAAAATTTATTTCTTTACTCTGAGCCTATTCCACTTGCTTTTTCAAGATCCCTGAATACTGTGAATTATTTTAGAAATTTGGGGGATATTCTGTGTTACTATGTGTACAAGGTTCCCAGGAAATGATTCCAAAGTGTAACTCAAGGGAAGAACAAGTTTTACTTGGATGTCAGGCCACCTCCTCACCTAGTGCGCATCATAATGCTTCCTTGGTATCTGAACATCTCCCCACCTACTTACTGAGATTGTAAACAATTCAAGTGCTTGTAATAGCTGTATCTGCTCATTCTCAGACAATGCCTTATGCTGACATTTTGAAAATGTGCAGTAGATACGGTGCTTTTAAATTCCAGGTCATGAGTTCAAATGCAGCCCGGATTAATTGCTATCATGGGATATTTATCTCTATGAAATGAACCAGTGTTCTAATAAGAAATCTACGATGTGGAATCTAAGATCTAAGAAATCATATTAAATACTGCCATCACCTCTGATACTTTATTGGCTATGATAGCAGAAAGACCCCCAGTTTTAGTCAGCTGGAGTAGAATGAATATAAAATATCAATCTTAAAATAATAAAAGTGTTCAAATTTTTATTAGACCAAATCATTTTAAATGAAACACACACACACACACAACATAGCTTCTTTTTGGCTTTTATAACTTCTTGTACTGATAAGAAATGTTCTATTCGGATGAAAAATATCAACAGTTGTATACTTTTTATAATCTATAGCATTTAAAGACTCTGTAATATAATATTTTCCATATATAAAGGCAGTGGGCTTCTCTGCTGGTGGCTCAAGTAGTAAAAAATCCTCCTGCAACGTGGGAGACCCGGGTTCCATCCCTGGGTTGGGAAGATGCCCTAGAGAAGGGCACAGCAACCCATACCAGTATTCTTGCCCTGAGAATCTGTAAGGGTTAGGAGGGAAAGGGGCAGGGCACAATTTTTGAAAAGAATGACAGCCAACCTCATAAACCCTTAGAATAATATCCAAGATGGCAGACAAGACTTTGATCCTCAGTCAGCAAGCTAAATGACACACCCAGAGATGCGTAAACAGTGTTATATTATTTTCACTAATTCTCAAACCTGCAGTTTAGGTCAAAATTTATTTCTTTACTCTGAGCCTATTCCACTTGCTTTTTCAAGATCCCTGAATACTGTGAATTATTTTAGAAATTTGGGGGATATTCTGTGTTACTATGTGTACAAGGTTCCCAGGAAATGATTCCAAAGTGTAACTCAAGGGAAGAACAAGTTTTACTTGGATGTCAGGCCACCTCCTCACCTAGTGCGCATCATAATGCTTCCTTGGTATCTGAACATCTCCCCACCTACTTACTGAGATTGTAAACAATTCAAGTGCTTGTAATAGCTGTATCTGCTCATTCTCAGACAATGCCTTATGCTGACATTTTTGAAAATGTGCAGTAGATACGGTGCTTTTAAATTCCAGGTCATGAGTTCAAATGCAGCCCGGATTAATTGCTATCATGGGATATTTATCTCTATGAAATGAACCAGTGTTCTAATAAGAAATCTACGATGTGGAATCTAAGATCTAAGAAATCATATTAAATACTGCCATCACCTCTGATACTTTATTGGCTATGATAGCAGAAAGACCCCCAGTTTTAGTCAGCTGGAGTAGAATGAATATAAAATATCAATCTTAAAATAATAAAAGTGTTCAAATTTTTATTAGACCAAATCATTTTAAATGAAACACACACACACACACAACATAGCTTCTTTTTGGCTTTTATAACTTCTTGTACTGATAAGAAATGTTCTATTCGGATGAAAAATATCAACAGTTGTATACTTTTTATAATCTATAGCATTTAAAGACTCTGTAATATAATATTTTCCATATATAAAGGCAGTGGGCTTCTCTGCTGGTGGCTCAAGTAGTAAAAAATCCTCCTGCAACGTGGGAGACCCGGGTTCCATCCCTGGGTTGGGAAGATGCCCTAGAGAGGGCACAGCAACCCATACCAGTATTCTTGCCCTGAGAATCTGTAAGGGTTAGGAGGGAAAGGGGCAGGGCACAATTTTTGAAAAGAATGACAGCCCAAGGACACTGCATAAACCCATTAGAATCAAATGGATCCAAGATGGCAGACAAGACTTTGATCCTCAGTCAGCAAGCTAAATGACACACCCAGAGATGCCATGACAGTTCCACCCCTTCCCAAAAAGCTGGAATAATCCTCCCAGTCATTAGCATATGGAATTACCCAACCTGTAAACGCTAAGAATGCCATGTTTTCAGGGCCTCTGGATTTGCTCTGCGATGACCCACACTCTGTCTGTGGAGTGTGCTTTCTCTGAATAAATCCATTTCTTACCTATCACTTTGCCTCTCGCTGAATTCTTCTCTGCAAAGAGACATGAAGAACCTGAATCTCAGTGGGTCCAGACATTGGGTGAGTGATTTTACTTACCAGGGTTTGGGCTGGGTTCGAGTCCCAGCAGCATGGGTTCAAGTCCCAAACAGGCTTTTGGCTGGGTTTGAGTCCTGATGTGGGTTCAAGTCCCAAACAGGTTAGATTAACTCTGGGCCCTGAGTTTAAGTCTCAAATTAAGAAAGAACACTTTCAAATCCCCATGGACAGAGCAGCTTGGTGGGCTACAGTCCACGGGCTCGCAAAGAGTTGGACACAACTGAGCAACTAAGTACTGCACAGCATAAAGGCACTGTTTTTTGAGGGTGTTCATAATATTAACACTGACTTTTCCCACTAAGAATTTATGAACTGTTAACTTTTTTTCCCCTTTGTCAGTTTTATTTTCTCATGACATGATCTCTCCTAAGAAATAGTTTTCCAAGGTAGAAAACAACTTTTCTGGGTGAAGAATCAAATTTAGTTTAAAACGTTCTCCTTAATCATTCCTTCATTTCATTAAGCAGATATTAACTCCATCTATACCACGAACACAGTACTTGCTGAAGTAGGTGCATACTTTTTATAATCTATAGCATTTAAAGACTCTGTAATATAATATTTTCCATATATAAAGGCAGTGGGCTTCTCTGCTGGTGGCTCAAGTAGTAAAAAATCCTCCTGCAACGTGGGAGACCCGGGTTCCATCCCTGGGTTGGGAAGATGCCCTAGAGAAGGGCACAGCAACCCATACCAGTATTCTTGCCCTGAGAATCTGTAAGGGTTAGGAGGGAAAGGGGCAGGGCACAATTTTTGAAAAGAATGACAGCCCAAGGACACTGCATAAACCCATTAGAATCAAATGGATCCAAGATGGCAGACAAGACTTTGATCCTCAGTCAGCAAGCTAAATGACACACCCAGAGATGCCATGACAGTTCCACCCCTTCCCAAAAAGCTGGAATAATCCTCCCAGTCATTAGCATATGGAATTACCCAACCTGTAAACGCTAAGAATGCCATGTTTTCAGGGCCTCTGGATTTGCTCTGCGATGACCCACACTCTGTCTGTGGAGTGTGCTTTCTCTGAATAAATCCATTTCTTACCTATCACTTTGCCTCTCGCTGAATTCTTCTCTGCAAAGAGACATGAAGAACCTGAATCTCAGTGGGTCCAGACATTGGGTGAGTGATTTTACTTACCAGGGTTTGGGCTGGGTTCGAGTCCCAGCAGCATGGGTTCAAGTCCCAAACAGGCTTTTGGCTGGGTTTGAGTCCTGATGTGGGTTCAAGTCCCAAACAGGTTAGATTAACTCTGGGCCCTGAGTTTAAGTCTCAAATTAAGAAAGAACACTTTCAAATCCCCATGGACAGAGCAGCTTGGTGGGCTACAGTCCACGGGCTCGCAAAGAGTTGGACACAACTGAGCAACTAAGTACTGCACAGCATAAAGGCACTGTTTTTTGAGGGTGTTCATAATATTAACACTGACTTTTCCCACTAAGAATTTATGAACTGTTAACTTTTTTTCCCCTTTGTCAGTTTTATTTTCTCATGACATGATCTCTCCTAAGAAATAGTTTTCCAAGGTAGAAAACAACTTTTCTGGGTGAAGAATCAAATTTAGTTTAAAACGTTCTCCTTAATCATTCCTTCATTTCATTAAGCAGATATTAACTCCATCTATACCACGAACACAGTACTTGCTGAAGTAGGTGCTGGAAGATAAGAAACACTTTAACAGATAATCCTTACCTTCAAAGAGCTTACAGTCTAGATGGGAAGACAGTGCAGACACACAGTAAATGTTACATGGTGAGTCAACAATGCCTGAGGTGTCACAAGGCTTTGTGTGACTGTGTATCAAACAAATGCCGTGCATGCTCTGAGTTCCTGGGAAGGAGGAATCACAGGGCAAGAAGAGGTTAGACCAGCTCCATGAGAGGTGGGGTGGTATCTCACCTTAAAAGGTAGGAAGTTCCTAGGAAGTTGATGAAAGCCATATTACCAATTCTAGATAGAGCACACAATTTGAACAAAAACCTAGTGATGGGAAATGAGCAAAACCTAATATTAGGGATTCAGGCTGTATCCCACTCAGAGATGGCAAAGAACTTGGGCTTTATAGTTTCTTCAGCAGTCAGTATTACCTGTAAATGATAATGCCTGAATCAAGATAGCAAAGAATCTCAACAAAGCAATGTTCGGACGTGTAGAAGCATAGAAAGGAAATGGGGCTTGCGTTGTCAAATGGTCACAAATGGAAAAGTGAGGGTCCTGAAACAGTGGACAGCCCTTCTCCTTCTTTCCCTACTACCACTAGATAAAAGGGTCAAAAAACAGATAAGCAGGAAATACAGAGTTTTTGTTTATATTTTCACCTATTTAGTCTTTTGTCTATACTCAAAGCTGTTCCCAAATTCAGAGAAAGGCCAATTCTTTGAGGTTTTTGGAGGAGGACCTCTGATTTTAATTGCAGTGCACTCAGGTTTTCCGGAGCTTTATTTGCTGGGAAGATTTTCTACTATCTTTGAACCTGATCTTCTGTCTTTCCCCCTCTTTCTAGACTTGAAAGTGGTTTAGTGCTTTTCTCAAGCTTACTTTCTAAATCAACACCTTTATCATTATAGTTGTTTCTCTAACTTGTAATCAATAAGGAAATTTGATTTCCTCTTAAAAGCCCCCATATTCTCCATATCCTACTTTAATATGTAGGGCTAAAGACAGAACATTCTAGGATAGCCTGTGTCTGCACCGAGGATCAAGGAAAGGACTGCTGATTTTCCTTTACTCAATCAATCATGCTTTTTAAGGTTAAAGCACAAACACCAATAGTTTGTGTTGACTCTGACCTCTGGATTGTTTTCTTTATGATATCACAAGATGAATCCTGCAATTGTGTGGTTTGTTTTTCTTCCCATGTGAATTACACTACAGAGGCTCAATCTGTTTACATCCACCCACTTCTCCAACTCATCAAGATCATTTGCACTTCTATCTAGTTTTCCAAAGTGGAATGCACCACACCCAGTTTGATGTCATTCTGAACTTAATAACCATATTCTCTACCATCCTCTAAGTCACTACTAAAAATAGAACAGGGTTAAGACCAACCTCTTTGGAATCCCATGAGGTGTGCTTCTTTGGGCTGACCCTGAACCATAAATAATTACTTACTGAGAAAGGCCTAATCATTTATGAATCTACCTGATGAGAAGGTGATTTCAGGATGTAGTACTTTAATTGCCCAGTGTCAAGCAAGACAAAACTTAAAACTATACAATAGTCAAAACTACTTCATATCTTTGCCTTCATTGTTGGTTGGTGTTATTTAGTCCTAAGTCATTTCTGACTCTTTTGAGAGCTCATGGCTGTAGCCTGCCAGGCTCCTCTATCCAGGGGATTTCCCAGGCAAGAATTCTAAAGTGGGTAGCCATTCCCTTCTCCAGGGGATTTTCTCTACCCAGGGATCAAATCTAGATCTCCTGTATTACAGTCAGATTCTTTACTGCTGAGCCACCAGGGAAGCCCATTTTTGCCTTAGTTTTATCAGACTTGTCAAGCTTCTGAGGAATAGCATTTGACTACTGTGATAGAATTTCTTTTTAAAACAAAACTGCCTTGATTTTATTTGGCATGCTACTCTGTGTGTGTTTATAAGATTGCAATGTTGCTTCTGAATCTGAGTTTTAAGGTGTTGAAATTTATTTTTTGAGTTTTCCTATTTCTCTTTTTAAGACAGAAGTATGCATTTCTTTCAGCCTATAGGGACTTCACTGTAAGTTTGTGAAGATAATTGCTAGTGAGTCTGTGATGACTTCATTGAAATGCCATACCATGGTGTTTGCCAGTAATTGTTTATTCATTCTGCCATCTGAGCTTGCAGGTCATTATTAGCATATGCATTTGTATATAATAATGATTTTCAATTTATTGAGTAGAGCCATCATCTGAAGCTCTGTTGGAAAAAAAAAACAAGGATAAAAGCAATTTCCAATCTCAGATGTTTGTCACTTCACTGGGGCAGACATGACAATTAAGAAGTAAAAAAACATGGAAGAAGGAAAGGTCACACGTATTGCTGAGATGTTTCTGGCAGTGGTTGAATTTTTTTTTGGCACAAGCTTTGGACCACAGCCATTTTGATTTAGAGGAGACCCATTGTGGGAAACGCCCTCCTGGAATGTGAGAATTTTGACAAGAGGTCTGCAGAAGAAAAGGGAACTAGCTCGGACAGTTGGAGGGAGAGCATAGGTTCATATAAAAACAAATAGATTGCTCTCATCCCTCTGTTCTGTGAAAGGACCTCAAAAGGAATTCTGGACAATATTATGCTACTGATGAGAAGGTGATTTCTATACATTTAGTCAAAACAAAAAACTTCATACCCTTTTTGCCTTCATTGTTGGTTGGTGTTATTTAGTCCTAAGTCATTTCTGACTCTTTTGAGAGCTCATGGCTGTAGCCTGCCAGGCTCCTCTATCCAGGGGATTTCCCAGGCAAGAATTCTAAAGTGGGTAGCCATTCCCTTCTCCAGGGGATTTTCTCTACCCAGGGATCAAATCTAGATCTCCTGTATTACAGTCAGATTCTTTACTGCTGAGCCACCAGGGAAGCCCATTTTTGCCTTAGTTTTATCAGACTTGTCAAGCTTCTGAGGAATAGCATTTGACTACTGTGATAGAATTTCTTTTTAAAACAAAACTGCCTTGATTTTATTTGGCATGCTACTCTGTGTGTGTTTATAAGATTGCAATGTTGCTTCTGAATCTGAGTTTTAAGGTGTTGAAATTTATTTTTTGAGTTTTCCTATTTCTCTTTTTAAGACAGAAGTATGCATTTCTTTCAGCCTATAGGGACTTCACTGTAAGTTTGTGAAGATAATTGCTAGTGAGTCTGTGATGACTTCATTGAAATGCCATACCATGGTGTTTGCCAGTAATTGTTTATTCATTCTGCCATCTGAGCTTGCAGGTCATTATTAGCATATGCATTTGTATATAATAATGATTTTCAATTTATTGAGTAGAGCCATCATCTGAAGCTCTGTTGGAAAAAAAAAACAAGGATAAAAGCAATTTCCAATCTCAGATGTTTGTCACTTCACTGGGGCAGACATGACAATTAAGAAGTAAAAAAACATGGAAGAAGGAAAGGTCACACGTATTGCTGAGATGTTTCTGGCAGTGGTTGAATTTTTTTTTGGCACAAGCTTTGGACCACAGCCATTTTGATTTAGAGGAGACCCATTGTGGGAAACGCCCTCCTGGAATGTGAGAATTTTGACAAGAGGTCTGCAGAAGAAAAGGGAACTAGCTCGGACAGTTGGAGGGAGAGCATAGGTTCATATAAAAACAAATAGATTGCTCTCATCCCTCTGTTCTGTGAAAGGGATTTTCAGTGGCTTCAAAAGGAATTCTGTGTATGAAGAGTATGTAGGGGAAGGGAGAGTGTTTAAAGGAGTCAACCCTTATTTTACCTGGCTGCCAAACAAAAGAACCTTCCAGTCATATGAAATTGGTTGCACAACTCACAACATCTTAGTTATGATAAGGGCTATTGCTAGAGACTGGTGTTTCTGGTGCTTGACTTCTAAAAGGTTGTTTTCTACAAGCTGTCTGCTCTGTTGGGTGTTGGGACTCAAATGTTGATTGTGGTTAATCTGAACAGATGTGAGAATGGAAACGTCCTTAGGGAAGGCTGGCTGGATTTCTGCTTGGCCGTCTGCATACTGTTAAAGAACCTGAGAGTTTACTGATAAGGCCAAGTCTCACTGTACCCATTCTTTACTCCAGTCATCTCAGCCCCAGTCCCCAAAGGAAGAAGTCTGAGGCAGTGTCATTTCTTCTTCTACCCTGGACTGAAATCCACATTCCTGGGATTTCTTTTGGAATGAGTCAGTAAAAAAGTGCCCTTACCTCCAGGAGACCCCATGGAGCCATTTGAATGTATTTATAAGAGGCAGGAGGATGAGTGATCTACTTTACTCTTTTCCATGAGCTTATAAAACTAGTTTATTGTTTTCTCTAACCAACAAAAGTCGGCCCCAAGGACATGAGATTCAGGGTGATCTGCAAAGTGGAGCAGGAGGAAAGTAGGGGAGGATGAAGAGAGCATCCGCTGAGGAACGTTGGGTTAGAATGGTTGTCATGCCCAGGAAGCCAGTTTTAGTGATGAATGGACCATCTGCAGAGGGTGGCTGTGGTTGCCAGCAGTGTGGGCTGTGAAAAGGGAAGGCTGGGAGTATCCCAGCTTTGGTCATTGCTGCTTTCTTCTTATCTTTCCTTCGTTTATTCCCCTACGTGTCTACTTCTTAGCCTATAATAATGACAATATTACATGTCAAAGCATTTTGCTTGTTAGCAAAGATCTCTAAATGAGACCATCATTGATTGTCTTCTTTGCTGGGTGAAAGATTAGAAAAATAAGTGCATGCGTATTTTTTTTTTAATTCGGTGCATTCAGGTTTAATATAGGGAAGATCCAAATACAATGAAGAGGATTGTACATTAATGGTCTCAGTAGCTAGAAGATACTGAGAGATTATAACTTTGTGTTCATGCTGTAAGTTAAAAGTAGACTTCCAAAGGCTTTGCTGATATCTTTCTTAGTTTTTATTATTTAAAAATTTTTTTAGTACTGAAGCTTGTGGACATTGGTATGGGGTGAGATTTGAGCCTTGACTGGTATAGAAATAATTACCAAAGCATAGTTGCTGAATTATGAATCCTGCTTACCTAACAGGCACACAATAGCAGCTTCCATAATAGAGTAATATATTCCACCGTGGGTGCCAGGGAGGGCAAAGGGAATGTGTTATCCTGTGGTAAGATCAACCCACCTCTTTGATTCTGGCTGGAAACAGAAGTTGAAACTTGCCACTGATTGCGTAAGTGATTCCTTCCATGCACTTTGTCTAATTACACATTTTTAAGTATAGTGATCATTAGCTTCTGGGTGGAGAATTTGGTGTTTAATTTAAATAGAATCCTGGTAATGTTCAGTCCCAAGATATACTTACTTTCCTTCCAAAGAGTGTGGTTAGGTGCTCTCTTGGTTTTTGATGCGTGGTACAAGTAGGGCGTTATATTGTTATATGACAGCATGTCGTACATTATTTGATAAGTGCTGAAATGGAATTTACTGAACTTTTGCCGTAAGGCTGTTTGTTGAGGTGTGTTAATGTGCTGACTCTGCATTTGTGAATGCACAAACTGGGGGCATGTGGAACTGGTGTGGTGAGAGTCCCATGCCCAGCCCTGGTAGGGGTTGGTCTTGGCAGGAGCTACTGCTGCTTGCAAGCTGCAACGGACTATCTCTCCATTACTCAGAGCCACTTTCTGCCCTGCTTGGGGTTTTGGGAAGATTTATTTGCAAATTCCTGCTTGGGTTTGGGCTTATCACTGAACTGCCCTCTGCCCATTTTTCTCTGGTGAAGCTTTTTCTCAATCTAAATATCTGTGGCTTACACTTCACTTGTCCATGGGTGGATGTCAAGGCCTTCACCGTTGCTAATGAGTCAAATTTCAAAATAATGGGTGACCCTCCTTCAGAAGTACCTTTTAAAATTTAAATTAAAGTTTGTTTTCAATTAACTTTTAAAAATGAGGGCTCAGGGCTCCCCTGGTGGTCCAGTGGGTAAGGAGTCCTCCTTACAGAGCAAGGGGCAAAGGTTCCATCCCTGGCCTGGAAAGGTTCCACGTGCCAGGAAGCGCCTGGACTGGTGTGTCTGATTACAAGCCAGCACTCTGGAGTGTATATGCCCAGAGCTGGATCTCAGCAACAAAAGAGGCCACTGCAATGGGAAGCCCACACAGACCAAAGAATAAATAAACAATAAAAGAGGCCAAAATAAAACAAAAAAAAGAAGGATCAATTTAGCATACTAGAAAGAACAATAGTTGAAAAGAGCAGAATGGTGTTTCCCAGCCATGTCTTCCTGTTTATAAAACTTTTCCAAGCCTCAGTTTACGTTGAGGATGAATATTTTATTTTCTTCTTAAAAATTGTTGAAAGCAGTAAATGAGGTTATAATGGATGTACAGAGATGAACACAGTGCCTAGTTTATACCAGTCACACATGAAGCTATGGTGTGTCCAAGCTGACTTCTCCTGGCTTGTGAGCTGGTGCTTGTGCTAACTGGTGGCTTGAAAGGATTATGGCGGCAGTACAAATCAGGCCTTTCCCTCTCCCTGGAAAGTTGGTTGTTAATGTTCTGCTCTTTGAAGTCTTATGTTTGCTTTTTAGAATTTTTTTTTTCTTTGTTATATCATGTTAGCCAGTATTTGCTGTGTTGTGCTCAGTCGATTCAGTAGTGTCTGCTCCTTTGGGACGCTATGGACTCTAGCCCACCAGGTTCTATCCATGGGATTCTCAGGCAAGAATACCAGAGCGGGTCTCGTGCCCTCCTCCAGGGGATCTTCCCCGCCCAGGAATCAAACCTGAGTCTCCTACACAGCAGGCAGATTCTTTACCACCTAGCCACTGGGGAAGCCGTTTAGCTAGTACATCTAATAGCTCCTTGCCATTTATTATTTGCTATTTCTCATGATTTCTCAACTAAAAAGTCAGCTGTTAAAATATTGTGTAATGTAAAATTAAATTGGATCCCAGTTAAAAAAATAGGCAAAGGATATGAACTTGTATTTTTTTGAGGAAGATATACAAATGGCCAATAAACATTTGAAAAAAGACTTGACAACATTAAGTCATCAGGGAAGTGCAAATATAAATAGTAATGAGATACTACTTCATATGCATTGGAATGGCTACAATCAAAACATCCAATAATAACAAGTGTTTATGAGGATGTGGAGAAATTGGAACCCTCATCCACTTGGTAGGAATGTAAAATGATGCAGCTTCTTTGAGAAACAGTCTTGCAGTCTGTCAAATGATTAAAGACAGACCTATAGATCCCTATCATATGACCCCGCAGGTCTACTCCTAGTTATATATGTCCCCACAGAAGCTTGTAGAAAAAATATTTAGAGTAGAATTGATTCATAATAGCTAAAAGGTAGAAATAATGTATGTATTCATCAACTGACAAATATCAATAGATAAATAAAATGTGGTATATCATACAGTGAAATATTATTGGGCCTTAAAAAGGAATGACATATTTTTACATGCTACAAAATGAATAAACCTTGAAAACATTATGCTTAGTGAAAGAAGCCAGTCAAAAAGACCATATTTTATATGATTCCATTCATATTAAAACTCAGAAAAAAGAAAGCTATAGAGACAGAAAGTATATTAGCTCTATTAGCTGAGGCCGAAGGACAGGGACAAGGGAATAGGACAATGATGCTAAATGTTATGGGATCTCTTTTTGAGATAATTAAATATTCTAAAATGGATTGTGGTGATGGTTATGCATAAAAACTGAATTGCATACTTTAAATGGATGAATTACATGCTATGTGAATTATATCTCAATAAACCTATTAAAATTATTTAAAATTCACTATTATGAAGTAAGGTTTAATTCATAGACTGCAAGCCTGGTCTAAACCTAAGAAAATATTCTTATGTCATTAATATATTAATTAATTTGAAAAAGCAAATTGGCTTTGAGAAACCACCTGAGGGGCTCATCAAAAAGGGAAGTGCATGGATTTTTGACATCTAATTTGGTAGTTTAGAAACTCTTTCTTCTTTATAGCTATATTAGGGAGAGTCACTGTCTTAGATAAGTAATGCCATACATTTGTATGAGTTGTTTAGCATACAAGCATTTTAATTGTCCTTTTAGCTGACAAATACAGAGGGGACTGAATAAATCTCTCTCTCCATTTGTATGTATGTTTAAATTCAACACTTTTAGATGACCATAGTGATACTGCAGTTCACAAGTGCTATTTTAATTTCTGGCTTCTGTAGAAAATAGGGGAGAATGAAGTGAGGATTGGTAATGGCAATGAAGAAATCTACTAGTAATTAAGAAGAATGAAGATAAATGATGGGTAGATGTAGCCTAAAAATAGTGAATTCTTCAACAACTGTATGTATGTGTGTGTATGTGTGTATGTTTCAAAAAGAAACATATAATATTTTGGTGCAATGAGTGTAGAGATGAAGATACTTATGTAAACACCCAGACATGCCAGTAACTTTCCACTTGATAGAATGTTCTTGTGATATGCCAACACCCAGTAAAATGTTCTTTCATACTTTATAGAATTGCTGTGAAAATGTTACCTTATGCCCTTTTTAGAAAGAATCTACATATTTGAAGGGAAAAATGTCTGTGTCACTTGAAATGTTTTATTAAAACATTCAAATGCCTTTAGGAAAAAAATATATTTCATTTCTTAAGGGTAAGCTGATCCTTTACAGAATATCTACACTCCACATGCAAGATTAAAAAAAACATGCTCTTCTGTGACTCTTCTATGCAGAAATTCAATTTTCAGCTTCTATCAATGCTATTTTTACATTAATATTTGGTTTGTTCTTGTTTGTGTTTTATTGCTAATCATCCATAGTTTATTTTTGTTTACTGCAATGCTCAGGGATTAGATTTCAAGAAAAACAAACAAGGAAAAGTACCTCTGTATTTCCATACTACATCAGTTGCCTCAATACAGTAAATACAGGCTAAGAAGCACCAAGACACCAACAGCTCAGTCTCAATTTTCTGATGAAGTCTAAATGCTTCAGGAAGGAAATTAGCCAATAAACCCCATCCACATCCCACTCCCACACTGATTATCCTCTGCCCTCCATGCACCTGCCTAATTGTGCAATCCTTGGCTTGAGTGTGGGGATGTCATCTTCTCAACAAGCACTGGATCAATTATAAAGTACTTGGACCTTGTGGGAGAGAATTTCTTTCTGACGCCATCATGAGATACTTGATCTCTAGAAGTGTCAGGATTGATCATCTCCTAGTAACCACAGTTGGCAATGCCAGTTAAACATTTAAGGGAGAGGAAGAGTAGGCAGTCTTATTACTCTTAGTATGCCGGTCCAGGAATAAGTTGCCTTCCAGGGAAGAGTGAGAAAGGAGAGTGTGCAATGATGTCTGTATTCAGGAACTTTACAAGGTCAGATGAACATAATGATTTAACTGTTAATTTAGCTGACACTTGTCTTTACTTTATTAGAATTGATATCGATATGACATCTTTGTGCATCTTTCTGAGTTTATAAGGGGAGATATATCATTTGTAAATGGTATTAAATGATGTTCATAAAACTTTATATGTTCATTTTTTAATTTCCTATTTTAGAATAAATGAAAAACGGCAAGTAATGGGTTGGATCTCATGAGGGAAAACTGAGGTCCCAGTCAGCTACAGCATCCTGTATCTGAAGAAACTTCTGTTTACTTTAACAACATTCACAGACAGTTTCTAGTTTACCTACAAGTCAAAGCTGCAAAAATATTAATATAGGTTTTTACCATAATGTAAAACCTATACATCACCTATGTTCATCTTTCTTTCATTTCGATTGTTAACTAGTTGCTAACTTAAAAAATTTACCATCTGGCATTGTGCTTGTTTTTCCCCATTGCTTCTAATGAGTTTCTTGGGTATTTTCTTTTTTTTTACCACCTTCCTTTGGAAATAAAGTGATTTGATCTGAATGTAGAACGAGAGTGCACCATTGATTTCTATAATGGCACTGGAATATACTCTCTTTCATTCTTACAGCAATTTAGCAGTGTATTTGCTTTCTCTCTCTTTAAAATTCTGCTCTGCCTCATGTATACATCTTCATTAAGATGTCTTCCATGAGCCTAAATCTTTTCCCTGTAAGTTTATAACTAATTCAGAACTCAGCCTAGTGGATGAGTCATTTAAATTGCTACTTCCAACATGCATTACCCTACTCCACTGTTTTGCCCAATTACCTAGTTTGGGTTCTGTGTTTCTCACATCTATCTGTGTAGACTTAGGGAACAAAAATAGTTTTGTTGAGTCAGCAAATTTCAGCCTCTCGTTATTTAGTCCATCTTCAAGGGTGTTAATGAATATCCTGGAGGACACTACTCTTGTTCCAGTTGCTGACACCCCACTATTAGCTCTTTTTCATGCCGAGAGCTGGTTGTTCACTCTCCTATCTCTTACCTCACTTTTAACCCATGATTGACAGCTCTTTAGCTCTTGCCCAGTGGTTGGCAAGTTTCCTTAATAGTCTCTTGTGTAGAACTTCATCAAAAGCCCTTTGAGAGCCTAAATAAATGACATCTTCTAGTTTTCCTTTACCCACCACTTTGTTGCCTGCACATACTTTTGCATGAAACATACCAAAGTCAAATAAGTAAAACAATAACTTCTAGGTATTCTAATAACCTCTCCCCCACCTTTGGATATGTCCCTTTATCCTTGTTATCTAGTGCTGATTTTTTTCTTTCCCTTCATGGTAACTTTTCCTTTGTATCATCCACACCAAACCTATATAAATCAAAGACATTCCCACCTCATATTATGCTGTGATAAAACCAATAAAATTTAGAGCTACTTTACAAAGTAAATACATCCCACTGCTTGACCCCTTCAGAATTGTAAGGATCATGACTTACTAACTCAGTCATTCAGGAACTTGTCAGAAATTTCGAGAAAGAGAGTATTCGCCTTGGTAGTTAATGTTCCAATATTTTGGTTTTAGGGGCATGACCACTTGTCAGGACTTTACTCTGTGAAGATATTTATTTGGGCTATACTGACCCTACTCCAATAATTCTTCACTTTACATACAAAGTTTTTTTTTTCTTTTTGGAATTAAAAAAAGGAAATGGGAAAGTGTGTAATAAGTAATCCATTGAAAGCTCTTCTTTGTTATAGTATGAAGTCTGACCTTGATAATGTTTGCCAGCAGTGGCTGTTCCTCATCTTGATGAGAAAGTTCAGGGTGTGGAGTGGGGTGGGGGTGGAGATAGCAGGGACGCTACACATTGGCATTTTCATATCTTTTTTTTTTTTTTTTTTAATTTTGGCCTCTTTTTAAATTAATTTTGTATTTATTTATTTTCATCCATCTTTATTCTTCAGCCTGTGTGGGCCTTCCATTGCAGTAGCCTTTCTCATTGCAGAGCACTGGCTCTGGGCACATGTGCTCCAGAGCACTGGCTAGTAATTGGACACACGGGTCCAGCCACTCTGTGGGATCCACTAGGGCCAGGGATCCAACCGGTGCCTGTTGCACTGCAAGGCAGGCTCCCTACCCACTGGACCACCAGGAAAACCCTGCATTTTCATATCTTTTGGGCTTTACACGAGTTCTATAAGGCCAATATTATTATTATAAAAATTATCACATTTTTGTTGTTATTCAATCACAAAGTGATGTCTGACTCTGTGCGACCCCATGGCCTGCAGCACATCAGCCTTCTCTGTCCCTCGCTATCTCCCAGAGTTTATCCAAGTTCCTGTCCATGGAGTCAGTGATGCCATCTAACCATCTCATCCTCTGCTGCCCTCTTCTCCTTGTGCCTTCAGTCATTCCCAGCCTCAGGGAATGAACACATAGGAGGTACATTATTTGCCCAAGGTTGGAGGTCACAGTAACGACCCTGGACAAGAACCCTCAAATCCTATCTAGGCTGCCATTGTGAGTCCTTTTCTTTTGAGTTGAATATGCAAAAGATTTAAGCCATTAAAAAAAATTACGTGTAGTTTCTTATATACGGTTCAAACTCTTCTCTGGAGTCATGTGATTCTAAATGTGGAAGGGACATATCTTTGCCCTCTTAAATCTTATACCTGCGAAATCTTACCCTTTTGAAGTGAAGGACATTTTCATTTTGGATTAATATTAAGACAACATAAAAAGCATTTTGCTCTCTGAGGTAAGCTTTTCTTCAGTGTTTCAACAAGCCATTTATACTTTTATCATTTTTTTTCCCCTACACACACACAAAAAGTCTCCCTCATTTAAATTGTCACAGCTTGGGAGCCCTGCCTGGAATACATAATAACTGCTTGTAACACTTAAAATGAAAACAAATTTACCGAGGTTGGTGGAACGGCAACAAAGAGCAAGAAAAATATAAGTACATGGAAATAGTCTCTCCTACGCAGATATTTTCAGCGCTAAGTATTTTTATTGAAATTGTTGCTTCCTGTTCTCCTGTTTCCTCTTCATCTGGATTTGGGGTGTGGGGGAATGGGAAGGGGATTTAAAAATCTAAAGATCTGAAGAGAGAGGGAGATGAGTCTTTAGAATTGTTATTTGATTTTTTGGATTCTCCTCTCTTTTTCCACCCAGTGTGAAAACTGATAAAATGAGAACACAACTAAGAAGCAGTAGACTCACTGACCTTGGGTAGGACAGTCCCTCCCTATTCGGGGCTCTTGATTGCTCAGAAGGGAACATTTGATGAAGTAGTACTGAATCTAAGCAGAATCCTGATACTGATTGACAGTGGAAGAACAAGTTTCTCAGCCTTGGTACTATTGACCTTAGGGGCTGGATACTGTTTTGTACGGTGAAGGGCTGTCCTGTGGATTGCAGGATGTTTCCGGGGATCTCTGGCCTCCATGCACTCAATGCCATTAGTACCCCACCCTGTCCCAGTTATAACAACCAAAAATATATTCAGACCTTTCCCAAAGTCTCCGAACTTAGAGACACGGCTCTAAGGTGTATTTCAGATGCTGGTGGGGGCTCTGGCAAACCTCCTCCTCCCTTCCATGGGCAGTCTCTCCCTATCCAGACATAAACTGGTCTTCATCCCTAGAAATAATTCTATCTCCAGTGAAGCCTGTTTGCTAACCAAGACTCTGCTTACACTTTTTGGTCAGTGATCCTAAAAGATGCATTTACTCTCTTTGCCGAAACTACAGTCAACAAAACCATTTTGAGAGCTTCCTTATTGGTTGGGTGGAACTTAAGATACTTCTGGAAAATTCCACATTCTTCTCTGGTTTCTTGCCCTGTTACTTACCCTATTTCTCCTCTCTTTTTCCACCCAGTGTGAAAACTGATAAAATGAGAACCCAACTAAGAAGCAGTAGACTCACTGACCTTGGGTAGGACAGTCCCTCCCTATTCAGGGCTCTTGGTTGCTCAACTGCCCTTTGAAATAGTTGGACTTGATAACACAACTTTGTGGCCTTTCAGCTCTAGAATATTATCATCTGAAAATTCTTATTTTTTTTTGTTTTTTTGGCTTGTTGAATCTGCCAATTCAGACTTTAGAAGCAAGCCCTATTCCCTCAATGACACCAATTTATAAACCTATTTTTGCAAAAATGTTTGGAGTTGTTTATTTGCTTTATTTCATCTATTGCCTTCCCATGCCCATCACCCACTGCACAACTTCATTAACCCATAATGAGAATTTAGATACTCATTTGTTATAATGATTACATCAAGAAGTTTTGAGTTTAGTCGCATCTTACAAGACTCCATTGTTGACTGAGATTATAGCAGTAGACTGTGGGGATGAATATATTACATACATTCATCATATATTAGGGAGAACAGGTTATTTAAAGCCAGTGGTGGGAAAGCCTTTTTTTTTAAAAAAGAAAAATTTTCTTTTTCTTTTTTAAAAATAAAAGTTTAAGTAAAAATCTTGGTTTTCTGATGCTTTCAAAATTATGAAATTGTTCATTGTATGAATGCAGACAACTCTTTGCTGATGCTCCTACAACACTGCAAGTGTTGGTGAACCCTTTATTTAGTAAGAGTATCTGACTTTCCTGAGATACTCTTGGCACTGCAGGAAGTGGGGAGGTGGAAAGCCTCCTCCTCCCTTCCATGGGCAGTCTCTCCCTATCCAGACATAAACTGGTCTTCATCCCTAGAAATAATTCTATCTCCAGTGAAGCCTGTTTGCTAACCAAGACTCTGCTTACACTTTTTGGTCAGTGATCCTAAAAGATGCATTTACTCTCTTTGCCGAAACTACAGTCAACAAAACCATTTTGAGAGCTTCCTTATTGGTTGGGTGGAACTTAAGATACTTCTGGAAAATTCCACATTCTTCTCTGGTTTCTTGCCCTGTTACTTACCCTATTTCTCCTCTCTTTTTCCACCCAGTGTGAAAACTGATAAAATGAGAACCCAACTAAGAAGCAGTAGACTCACTGACCTTGGGTAGGACAGTCCCTCCCTATTCAGGGCTCTTGGTTGCTCAACTGCCCTTTGAAATAGTTGGACTTGATAACACAACTTTGTGGCCTTTCAGCTCTAGAATATTATCATCTGAAAATTCTTATTTTTTTTTGTTTTTTTGGCTTGTTGAATCTGCCAATTCAGACTTTAGAAGCAAGCCCTATTCCCTCAATGACACCAATTTATAAACCTATTTTTGCAAAAATGTTTGGAGTTGTTTATTTGCTTTATTTCATCTATTGCCTTCCCATGCCCATCACCCACTGCACAACTTCATTAACCCATAATGAGAATTTAGATACTCATTTGTTATAATGATTACATCAAGAAGTTTTGAGTTTAGTCGCATCTTACAAGACTCCATTGTTGACTGAGATTATAGCAGTAGACTGTGGGGATGAATATATTACATACATTCATCATATATTAGGGAGAACAGGTTATTTAAAGCCAGTGGTGGGAAAGCCTATTTTAAAAAAAGAGTACTTTTTTCTTTTTTAAAATAAGTCAAGTAATTACTACTGGATTTATCTAGATATAAGCATTTCAAGAATTATGAAAATTTGATTCATGTGTATGAATGCAGACAACTCTTTGCTGCTGCTCCTACAACACTGCTAGTGTTTACTCTTATGAAGTAAGAGTATCTGACTTTCCTGAGATACTCTTGGCACTGCAGGGAAAGGTGGGTTGAGGTGGCAAAGGCCTCCCTGCCTCCCACTTGCTGGCTCTGTGACGTTTGGCAAGTCACGTTCCCCTCTCTGGGCTTCTGTTGGTTTCTGAAGTGAGGGAGTTAAATTTGACTTCCAAGTTTCCTTCAGTTCAGCTCAGTTCAGTCACTCAGTCATCTCCAGCTCTTTGTGACCCCATGAACTGCAGCGTGCCAGGCTTCCCTGTCCTTCACCATCTCCCAGAGCTTGCTCAGACTATGTCCATTGACTCAGTGATGCCATCCAACCACCATCTCGTCTAAATTCCCTTAGAGTTCTTTTTTTTTTTTTTTTCAAGATTTATTTATTGATTTATTTTGGGCAGGGGTCAGGTTGGGGAGGGAGGAGAGTGGGCGGGCCACTTCTATTGGTCTTTCATTTCTCTGTTTTCATCCATCTTTGTTCTTTGGCTCCTGCGGACCTCCCATCGCGGTGGCGTCTGTCGTCACAGAGCGCCAGCTCTGGGCGCATGCGCTCCAGAGCTCCGGCTCGGTGATTGGACACATCGGTCCAGCCGCTCCGCGGCACGTGGGATCTTCCCAGGCCAGGGATCGAACCAGCGCCCCTTGCACTGCAAGGCGGTGTCCTTATCCACTGGACCACCAGGGGAAGCCCTCCCTTAGAGTTCTAAAATTCAATGAGTGAAATCAGAAACGTTAGTTAGGAGCAAGGCGTTGGAACACAAACTTCTTCAGCAGGGCCAGAATGCAGGATCTCTGTGAGACTGGCTCCCCTTATAGTGGCAAAACTGGAACTCTTCCTAGCCCCAAGAGAGAGGTGGGTAGTGCCTCACTCCCTTTGTTGAGATGTCCAGAGGGCTGCACCCAATGACTAGCTCCCTGCCCCCCTCCCCAACCCACTACAGTGCCTGTTGATAAAAGGCAGCAGTTCTAGGAAAATGGGTGGGAGCTTGCTGAGAAAAATGAGTCAACAGGCCCAGGGGGAAAAAGAGGAAGACCTGTGGGGGCATTGGGCATTCTTTTAATCAAGGGATGAAGAGGGGTGTTATCAGTGGGCTGTTAGCTTGTTCTACTGGAGGAAGAGGAACAGATGAGGTGAACCATGAAGTAAGAGTATCTGACTTTCCTGAGATACTCTTGGCACTGCAGGAAAGGTGGGTTGAGGTGGCAAAGGCCTCCCTGCCTCCCACTTGCTGGCTCTGTGACGTTTGGCAAGTCACGTTCCCTCTCTGGGCTTCTGTTGGTTTCTGAAGTGAGGGAGTTAAATTTGACTTCCAAGTTTCCTTCAGTTCAGCTCAGTTCAGTCACTCAGTCATCTCCAGCTCTTTGTGACCCCATGAACTGCAGCGTGCCAGGCTTCCCTGTCCTTCACCATCTCCCAGAGCTTGCTCAGACTATGTCCATTGACTCAGTGATGCCATCCAACCACCATCTCGTCTAAATTCCCTTAGAGTTCTTTTTTTTTTTTTTTTCAAGATTTATTTATTGATTTATTTTGGGCAGGGGTCAGGTTGGGGAGGGAGGAGAGTGGGCGGGCCACTTCTATTGGTCTTTCATTTCTCTGTTTTCATCCATCTTTGTTCTTTGGCTCCTGCGGACCTCCCATCGCGGTGGCGTCTGTCGTCACAGAGCGCCAGCTCTGGGCGCATGCGCTCCAGAGCTCCGGCTCGGTGATTGGACACATCGGTCCAGCCGCTCCGCGGCACGTGGGATCTTCCCAGGCCAGGGATCGAACCAGCGCCCCTTGCACTGCAAGGCGGTGTCCTTATCCACTGGACCACCAGGGGAAGCCCTCCCTTAGAGTTCTAAAATTCAATGAGTGAAATCAGAAACGTTAGTTAGGAGCAAGGCGTTGGAACACAAACTTCTTCAGCAGGGCCAGAATGCAGGATCTCTGTGAGACTGGCTCCCCTTATAGTGGCAAAACTGGAACTCTTCCTAGCCCCAAGAGAGAGGTGGGTAGTGCCTCACTCCCTTTGTTGAGATGTCCAGAGGGCTGCACCCAATGACTAGCTCCCTGCCCCCCTCCCCAACCCACTACAGTGCCTGTTGATAAAAGGCAGCAGTTCTAGGAAAATGGGTGGGAGCTTGCTGAGAAAAATGAGTCAACAGGCCCAGGGGGAAAAAGAGGAAGACCTGTGGGGGCATTGGGCATTCTTTTAATCAAGGGATGAAGAGGGGTGTTATCAGTGGGCTGTTAGCTTGTTCTACTGGAGGGGGAAGAGGAACAGATGAGGTGAACCAGAGGTGACTGGAGTGCCCTCCCTACAAAGATTCATAATGAAACATGCTGTGGCAACATTCCAGCTCCGGAAGATCTGCCTAAGCCCAGAGTGATCCCAAGTTCCTCATGATCACAAAGCCTTGACTGAAGGGCTGCAGCCATCTGGTTTTCCTAGACATGTTTGTTAAGGAAATGGCTGAGGAAAATTTGTTCCATCCGTCTTTCTTGAATCGTTACACTAGGTGCCTTGCAACAGTAGCACATGATATATTTACTTATTAAAGAATACTCACTGGGTCATTATGACATGTCAGGCCCTGTGCTGCATTCTTAGGTTATAGCAGTAAAACAGCCACCTAATGGCCCTCAGGGAGCATACTCTCTAGCAGGGGAGATAGACAACGCACAAGAAAGACAGGTAAGTTAAGAAGCATGTTAGAAGGTGATGGAGCCAAGGAATAAAAAGAAATGAAAAGAAAAGATATAATTTATTTAATCTTGCTCCTGTGCTTTTCCTTTACCTCTAGTATGGAGAATATCCCCCAATATTCTTTAGTATTTTTCACCACCAGCATGATCGGAGTATTATTTGAGACTAATTTCCTACTACAGCATAACAATGTTATGAGTTGATGTTATAGTGCCTTGTACCTGTTCAGTGCTACAGTTTCTAAAATTTCCTTTTAAGACTTCTGTGAGGGAGATAGAGGATATTTTCATCCACCTTATAAAGATGAAGAAACTGAGGTTCAAAGGCTCCACAAAGCTTAGCATCTTGACGTATTCTCATACTCTTCTGTAGACTTTGGTAGGAAATATTTTTGTCATTTTTTCTGTAGGAAAAGGCATTAGAAATGTCAAACAATGCACTTCCAGCAAATATTTGGAACAAACCTGGTTATTCATTGGATATATAGTGATGAGCTTCCTTGGTGGCTCAGACAGGAGATAAATACATGTGTGTTGGTGGCTTCCATACTAGCGTTATCCCAGAGGTCACAAGGCCCCCTGTGGGGGCATTGGGCATTCTTTTAATCAAGGGATGAAGAGGGGTGTTATCAGTGGGCTGTTAGCTTGTTCTACTGGAGGGGGAAGAGGAACAGATGAGGTGAACCAGAGGTGACTGGAGTGCCCTCCCTACAAAGATTCATAATGAAACATGCTGTGGCAACATTCCAGCTCCGGAAGATCTGCCTAAGCCCAGAGTGATCCCAAGTTCCTCATGATCACAAAGCCTTGACTGAAGGGCTGCAGCCATCTGGTTTTCCTAGACATGTTTGTTAAGGAAATGGCTGAGGAAAATTTGTTCCATCCGTCTTTCTTGAATCGTTACACTAGGTGCCTTGCAACAGTAGCACATGATATATTTACTTATTAAAGAATACTCACTGGGTCATTATGACATGTCAGGCCCTGTGCTGCATTCTTAGGTTATAGCAGTAAAACAGCCACCTAATGGCCCTCAGGGAGCATACTCTCTAGCAGGGGAGATAGACAACGCACAAGAAAGACAGGTAAGTTAAGAAGCATGTTAGAAGGTGATGGAGCCAAGGAATAAAAAGAAATGAAAAGAAAAGATATAATTTATTTAATCTTGCTCCTGTGCTTTTCCTTTACCTCTAGTATGGAGAATATCCCCCAATATTCTTTAGTATTTTTCACCACCAGCATGATCGGAGTATTATTTGAGACTAATTTCCTACTACAGCATAACAATGTTATGAGTTGATGTTATAGTGCCTTGTACCTGTTCAGTGCTACAGTTTCTAAAATTTCCTTTTAAGACTTCTGTGAGGGAGATAGAGGATATTTTCATCCACCTTATAAAGATGAAGAAACTGAGGTTCAAAGGCTCCACAAAGCTTAGCATCTTGACGTATTCTCATACTCTTCTGTAGACTTTGGTAGGAAATATTTTTGTCATTTTTTCTGTAGGAAAAGGCATTAGAAATGTCAAACAATGCACTTCCAGCAAATATTTGGAACAAACCTGGTTATTCATTGGATATATAGTGATGAGCTTCCTTGGTGGCTCAGACAGGAGATAAATACATGTGTGTTGGACAGGCACCACTGTGCTTCCTGATACTAGCGTTATCCCAGAGGTCACAAGATTTCCTTAGAAAATCTTGGTGAGTTGCCCCACCCAAAATGGTGGGGTTATTTTTTTTCCCTAAAACCTAAAATAGGTGATATGCGAGATCTTTTTTTTTTTTTTTCTTCTTCTTCTTCCCTAGGCTCTCATGATGCTAGTGAATATTAGCAAACCCTGCTCCAATCTCGTGTTGCCTGTCTTCTGAGATTTAACATCAGCTGCATCTTCTGGAAATGGGTCACATCGTTGGATGTTGTCCAGGTCAGACTTCTTCACAGTACAAATGAGACACATGCACACACATACACATTCTAGTTCCTGAAGTCCCCAGGGAATTTGCCTGTATACACGCACATTCAAAGGATATAATTTGACAGGCTGTAAAGGTGAAGTTTTATTTCTGAATTTTTTTTGCTTTGTTCCCCCTCGCCCCTCATCAACTCCTCCATCCTTTCAAAGGGCATTTTTCTTCCTGCCATAGGAATTTATGGCAAAGTTTTTACTTCCATATTGAAAGCTCTCGGGTGGCTATTCATGAACCCTTGGCCTGATTTTAGTACTAGTACAACCCAAACATATTAAAAATATTAAGAAAGGCACATTTACTTTTGCTGCTGTTGCCAAAATATAACTATTTAAACACCAATTGTAAATGACATTTGTTTTATGCTATAACCTCAATAATCTGGAACACTGGTCTTAACAGTAATGAGAAAAACTGGGAAATTTCTAGATTCATTTCTTCACCATCCACTTCTTTTTTTAGAATATGCATCTAATATGTTTTGTTAAATACAACAGGTTAACATTAGGCAGTATGGTTCCTTGGTGGGAAGATGGACTTTCATAGAAAGGGAGTCTTAGATTTGGAACCTGATATGATTTTTTTCAGCTGTGTGGCTTTGAACTGTTTGGTGTACTTTCCTCAAATCTAAATTCATTTTTGTTTTCTTCCTGTAAAATGGATGAAAAGTTCCTCTTACAGGTTTTCTTTTTTTTTTTTTTTTTTTAGGGATTAAAAGGGATAACAATGAAAGTGTCTGGCATTTAGATAGAACATACTCAGGAAAATATCAGTTTCCAACTTTTTTTTCCTACCCTCTCCCCCTTAGTTCAGTAATAAAGCTTTCTTGGGAATGAAGTTTTTATGTGACAGGTTTATTTGTCCATTAGGATTTCATACAATATGAATGGGCTTGTGGTGCATCTTGGAGGTGTGGGCTCCCCATGTGTGTGGCGGTGGGAAATGTATTCTCTTTACCACCATGTTGATAACAAGATGCACTCATTTAAACTGATGACTAAAAGCGACAGAACCTTCCTTGAAGCTTCTCTTGTTCAGTCTTGCGGTGTGACTGCCCTTTACCACTCACTGGTTTGGGAATGAGGTGATCAGCCCTGCTCACCTCACTTGCAAGTGTGCTGGAGAGACAGCACATACTCTTTTTTTTTCTTTTAACTTTTATTTTACTTTTAACTTTTACAGAGTTTTGTTGTTTACAGATATGTATGTTCTCAGGTTAGTCATATATATATATCCCCCCACCCCTCCAGACCGTCATACAGCACCAGTGAAGGATCTGCTTTTCTCACAGAGCAATGACTATAGTTATTTTCTTCACATATGATAGTACAGGCCTTCAAGCTACTTCCTTTACTCCTCTCACCCACTGTTCCTTCCCCACAATGTCCATATGTCCACTGTCCATGTCTGTCTTTCCGTCGCTTCACTGCATGTGCCATCATCACCATCCTACTAGATTCCATATGTGTGTATTAGTATATTGTACTTGTCCTTCTCTTTCTGACTGACTTCACTTTTTATGATAGGTTCTAGAGCCAGCCACCTCATTAGGATTGATTCTTCTGCATTTCTTTTTATAGCTGTGTAGTATTCCATTGTATATATGTACCAGAGCTTTTGTATTCATTCATTCGTCGATGGGCATCTAGGTTCCTTCCATGTTCTAGCTATTGTATAGAGAGCTGCAATGAACATTGGGGTACAGGTGCTTCTTTCAGATTTAATTTCATCAGGGTATAAGCCTAAGAGTGGGATTGCTGGGTCGTATGGTGCTTCTTTTTTTAGTTATTTTAGGAAATCTCCAGACTGTCTTCCATAGCGGCTATATCAATCTACCTTCCCACCAGCAATGCAAGAGTGTTCCCTTTAGCACATACTCTTCTGGCTTCATCGTGGGTAAATCTGTTCTTCCGTCTGCACTGCTATGACAGACATTTCTTCGTTGTCAAGATCACAGAGCGAGTTTCTGGCCAGTGACCCAGGTGATAGTCAAGGGCTTCTCTCTTAATCTGATGACTAGGAAGAACACACTGACTTTCTCACCTAAAAGACAGAGCCACAGTTTGGAAAACTAGGGGCAATCTGAGACAGTGTAATGGTCCTACCAAGACAGAGAGATGCCACGTCTTTGCTCCGAATCTTGTGCAAACAACAGTACTTGGTATCTCTGGACAAGAGTTTCTCCAGACGACAAGTACAAATGACTCTTATTCTTGTAATCTGAGTGGTTACCACCTGCTCCAGAACAAGGGCTCTGGCAGGAAAGAACATTCCCAAACTGCATTGAACGCTCCACATGTTGTCTCCTTATTGAAATGAAGAATGGCTCTGTGAAAGAAAAACGCAGGTGACAAAAGTTTAAAAATAATTAGGAAAAGTAAGATGGGAGTCAGCTTTGACATGCTGCACTAGCAAAAACATAATAATAAAAAGCAGCTCCATTAATTTGGTGTGAATAACTAGATGAATATACTCGTAGGACTTAAATCACAAGCAAAGTGAAAATTGCCTGAAGATGTAAATAATTTCTTGATAGAGCCTTTTATAAATAATCATGATTTGTCTCTGTTGGATATGTCATATTTAAATTGTCATCAAAAGAGTTTCCATTTTAGCAACAAGGCCTGGGATTGTGTTTTTGTGATAGAGAAGGAAAAGCTAAGTACTTAATAATATCCCTTGGAATTATTTTTTAAATTCCATTTGCATCAAAAATACAGGGAGGAAACCCAGTAAACCAAACAAAAACCAAACAGAAACAAAATAAAATGTAATCGTGAGGATGCGTGCACTTGCAGTGATAATAACGACCATTTCACACTGAAGGTTAGCTTTCCAAGGTGCATGAACAGGTGAGAGAAAATCCAAGACAAAAGCTGATCTGGTCTGATGGGCCCTACAAAGCCTAAGAGTGGGATTGCTGGGTCGTATGGTGCTTCTTTTTTTAGTTATTTTAGGAAATCTCCAGACTGTCTTCCATAGCGGCTATATCAATCTACCTTCCCACCAGCAATGCAAGAGTGTTCCCTTTAGCACATACTCTTCTGGCTTCATCGTGGGTAAATCTGTTCTTCCGTCTGCACTGCTATGACAGACATTTCTTCGTTGTCAAGATCACAGAGCGAGTTTCTGGCCAGTGACCCAGGTGATAGTCAAGGGCTTCTCTCTTAATCTGATGACTAGGAAGAACACACTGACTTTCTCACCTAAAAGACAGAGCCACAGTTTGGAAAACTAGGGGCAATCTGAGACAGTGTAATGGTCCTACCAAGACAGAGAGATGCCACGTCTTTGCTCCGAATCTTGTGCAAACAACAGTACTTGGTATCTCTGGACAAGAGTTTCTCCAGACGACAAGTACAAATGACTCTTATTCTTGTAATCTGAGTGGTTACCACCTGCTCCAGAACAAGGGCTCTGGCAGGAAAGAACATTCCCAAACTGCATTGAACGCTCCACATGTTGTCTCCTTATTGAAATGAAGAATGGCTCTGTGAAAGAAAACGCAGGTGACAAAAGTTTAAAAATAATTAGGAAAAGTAAGATGGGAGTCAGCTTTGACATGCTGCACTAGCAAAAACATAATAATAAAAAGCAGCTCCATTAATTTGGTGTGAATAACTAGATGAATATACTCGTAGGACTTAAATCACAAGCAAAGTGAAAATTGCCTGAAGATGTAAATAATTTCTTGATAGAGCCTTTTATAAATAATCATGATTTGTCTCTGTTGGATATGTCATATTTAAATTGTCATCAAAAGAGTTTCCATTTTAGCAACAAGGCCTGGGATTGTGTTTTTGTGATAGAGAAGGAAAAGCTAAGTACTTAATAATATCCCTTGGAATTATTTTTTAAATTCCATTTGCATCAAAAATACAGGGAGGAAACCCAGTAAACCAAACAAAAACCAAACAGAAACAAAATAAAATGTAATCGTGAGGATGCGTGCACTTGCAGTGATAATAACGACCATTTCACACTGAAGGTTAGCTTTCCAAGGTGCATGAACAGGTGAGAGAAAATCCGAAGACAAAAGCTGATCTGGTCTGATGGGCCCTACAAAGCCATAGATGCTTTATGCTTTCATCAACTTTGTCACATTACCTTTTATCATCAAATCAAAGGTCTTCCTCTGCTTCATATGCAGTGAGCTGGATCCTGCAAAGAGCATGAGTTTTCTTGGACTGGAGGTGAGACAATTCCATAGGGTTACTTCAGTGTCCTTGGGCGCAGAGATACCACCCTAGGCCTCTAAGTTTAATGGAATGTATCCAGCAGGGGTGGACAGATTTCCTACAGTGGAGAAACACTGCTGTGGAGTCAGTTTATGCTCAGGAATAAATACTTGCTGGATACATGACTGACCAATTGTTGATTTGCATGTGTAATTATTTCTTCTGGTGGCCAAAAAAAAAAAAAAAAATAGTACATATGCAAAGATATCCATTTCAGCTCTCTCTCTGACTCCAATGGATTTTTAAAAAATGTCTATTTATTTATTTGGTTGTGCTAGGTCTTAGTTGTGGCACTCGGGCTCTTTAGTTGTGTGGCATGCAAACTCTTAGTTGCGGCATGTGAGATCCAGTACCCTGGCCAGGGATCAAACCCAGGCCTCCTGCATTGGAAGTGATGAGTCTTAGCCACTGGACCACCAGGGAAGTCCCTCCAGTTCATTCTTGACACCTATTCTATAACCTTTCCTTTGAAAAGCATATCTGCCACATTTGAAAGGCCTGGGGAATCAAGGCCAGTCTTTCTGGATGTTCAAGCCATCCTCAAGCCCCCACCCCCATTCAACTCAGCTGCTGCCACAGCCAAGCTGAGCCCAGCTGAGCCTAGCTCCTTGCCACACCCCGTTCTTCCCTTTCTGAGCTGCCTCTGTTTGAGCTGGGCCTGGAGTACTCGCCTCCCTTGAAAAGCCTGCTGTCTTCCTAAGACCTGCATGGAATGACCCCCCTTCTGGGAGGAAACTCATGGCAGCCCTGGAGATTAGAACTATCTGCTCCTGCTGTCTTTGCTTGAATTCAGCTTTTGGCACTTTCCCTACTAAGGCTTGTATTTTCATTACCTGCCAACCTCCCCCACAAGGTACAGGCTTCTCAAGGGCCAGGGCTTGTCTTATTCACCTTTGTGAGAGAGTGCCGCGGGCACCCGCGGAGTTTTTCAGCTCAGGCACGGCAAGGTAAATGCTAGCTGGTACACCTTTTCCTCTCTATTTAGATTTTGGTGATTCATAGTGTGAAAATTAGAGTTAGTCTTTTAATGTTCAAACTCCTGGCTACTCTGGAGGTTTTTGCTGAGGTATCATATGGTGTCCTGGTCTCAGAGATACCACCCTAGGCCTCTAAGTTTAATGGAATGTATCCAGCAGGGGTGGACAGATTTCCTACAGTGGAGAAACACTGCTGTGGAGTCAGTTTATGCTCAGGAATAAATACTTGCTGGATACATGACTGACCAATTGTTGATTTGCATGTGTAATTATTTCTTCTGGTGGCCAAAAAAAAAAAAAAAAATAGTACATATGCAAAGATATCCATTTCAGCTCTCTCTCTGACTCCAATGGATTTTTAAAAAATGTCTATTTATTTATTTGGTTGTGCTAGGTCTTAGTTGTGGCACTCGGGCTCTTTAGTTGTGTGGCATGCAAACTCTTAGTTGCGGCATGTGAGATCCAGTACCCTGGCCAGGGATCAAACCCAGGCCTCCTGCATTGGAAGTGATGAGTCTTAGCCACTGGACCACCAGGGAAGTCCCTCCAGTTCATTCTTGACACCTATTCTATAACCTTTCCTTTGAAAAGCATATCTGCCACATTTGAAAGGCCTGGGGAATCAAGGCCAGTCTTTCTGGATGTTCAAGCCATCCTCAAGCCCCCACCCCCATTCAACTCAGCTGCTGCCACAGCCAAGCTGAGCCCAGCTGAGCCTAGCTCCTTGCCACACCCCGTTCTTCCCTTTCTGAGCTGCCTCTGTTTGAGCTGGGCCTGGAGTACTCGCCTCCCTTGAAAAGCCTGCTGTCTTCCTAAGACCTGCATGGAATGACCCCTCTTCTGGGAGGAAACTCATGGCAGCCCTGGAGATTAGAACTATCTGCTCCTGCTGTCTTTGCTTGAATTCAGCTTTTGGCACTTTCCCTACTAAGGCTTGTATTTTCATTACCTGCCAACCTCCCCCACAAGGTACAGGCTTCTCAAGGGCCAGGGCTTGTCTTATTCACCTTTGTGAGAGAGTGCCGCGGGCACCCGCGGAGTTTTTCAGCTCAGGCACGGCAAGGTAAATGCTAGCTGGTACACCTTTTCCTCTCTATTTAGATTTTGGTGATTCATAGTGTGAAAATTAGAGTTAGTCTTTTAATGTTCAAACTCCTGGCTACTCTGGAGGTTTTTGCTGAGGTATCATATGGTGTCCTGGTCTCAGCTTCCAAAGAACATTTATGCTTCTACTCCATAAGAGTTTAGACCTTGGAAGCTTGGGCAGTATTATGTCTTTCATTTCAAATCCTGTCTATCAGATTATACTTTCCACATGGGCTTTTCCCTTACAGCGAAAACTAATCCTCAGTGTGTTCAGATTCAGTGTTGAGCTGGTAAGAAGGGCCCCCTTTGTGCAGAAGGCCCTGGACGGGCTTCTGCCAGAGGATTCCAGACTTGTCACTGCTCAGGACTAGCCTTTTGGTTGGTGCCTAGAGAGGGTGGTTGGCCCTGCCAGCCACGGACCTTAGTGAAGAACCTGCCAGGGAAGTGTTTGCTCTTCTTAGGCTTTTTTACAAATAGATTTTTCTGTAGTTGAGAGTGGATCAGTAATTTTCCACAGAGTGTCTCTGTCAGGTGGGTAAAATTTCTCTTTAGATGGTAGCATGCCTTCTGATAAGACTCAGGCAGAAATAAATAGTTGACTCATTATAAACCTCTGAGTACCAGCCATAGAAGAGCAGAGGGCACCTAGGTTGCAGCAGAAACCTTGAGAAAACTGGAAGAATCCAGAGACATAGATAAAAGCGGGGTTCCAACTGGTAAGATACTTAAGCAACACTCAGGGACTTTTGGTTACTACACATGGTAATGTCCTAATTCATAATACGAAGGGATGTGAGTTCACTGGAAACCTGTTAGTCTACTGAGGTTAAACTGATCTTGTTGCTGTGCTTCCTAGCAAAGCAGTACATCTTAAGGATAGCAAATATATACACATACATAATTACAGCTCATGTTTTTTGAGCTCTTTCCAGGTGAGATGCTTTGTGCTTTATATTAGGTATGCCATTCAGTCTTCACAAGAACCCTTAGGTGATAAATATAATTGCCTCTACTTTATAACTAGCCAAAATGAGGCTTAAGAGGTTTACATATGTTACTTGCATACCAAAATTTTAGCTGATTTTTTTTCCAAGTTGTTCTTTTTCCCTTTGTTTTCTCAAAACTAGAAGAAATGAAGCAGATCGACAGTTTTTATTTCCTCCGTTGACCAGGAACAAGGTTGTTTAAGAGGTTTGCTAGGGGAAGACATTTCCGCTTGGGAGAGTGACGTGGGAGAGTAAGCGACAAATATTTTCTCTCAGAAGGAGTTGATATTTTAAGATATGAAAGATACAAATTAGGTTGACAGTGATTTCCCCCATATCTATATCTATATTAACTATTTGCTGTTGATCATTAGCTGACTGATTCGGAAATACTTGACCCAGTGCGGAATAAACTCATAGCATGCAAGAGGGTTGGTTTTATTCTTTTTTTGTTGTTTTGTTTCTTTCAACTTTGGCCTCTTTTATTGGCTTTGCATTCACCCATTCCCATCCATCTCCATTCCCTGACCCACGTGGGCCTCGCATCGCAGCGGCCCCTCATGCTGCAGAGCACCGGCTCTCGGTGCACTTGTTCCAGAGTGCCAGCTCGCAATCCCAATCCGACACACTGGTCCAGCCAGTCCACGGCACGTGGGATCCTCCTGGGCCAGGGACTGAACCAGCACTCCCCGCACTGCAAGGGCAACTCCCCACCCACTGGATCACCAGGGAAGCCCTATTTTTTCAAAAAACATCTATTTTATTTGCTTACTTGCTTGCATAAGGCCTTGGTTACGGCACGTGGAATCTTTAGTTGTGGCATTTACACTCTTAGTTGTGGCATGTATTCCCTGACCAGGGATTGAACCTAAGTCCCTGCCTTGAGAACACAGTCTTAGCCACTGGACCACCAGGGAAGTCCTGAGGGTTGATTTCAAACTGCCCACTCCTGAAACTTTGATAGGTCCTGTCTCTTTGCCTATGTGCATGCCTTGTACTTCTGGTGTTTACAAGTCCTTAGCTGGGCTGGGAGCACACTAACAGGTATTTGTAATGTCGTCTGGGCAAGGCATGTACAGCTCTGCTATTTTGATCTTTCTTCTTCCTTGAATTCAAAGTCTGCAGGAAGAGGTAAAAATCCATCCCCTCTTTGTGGGTTGTGGGGTGTACCCAGAGGCCTTAGTCTCCTGAAATTGCTCTCGTTGCTATGACATTTGCTAGGCAGCCACCAACTCCCCCTTTGCTATCTGCTGTTATCCAGGCCTGAGGTTGAAAGGCGTGGGTGCTGAGACTGAAAGCAATAGATGGCTCTGACCAAAGGTTGCAGGGTGAGGCAGCTCTCTGCACTGCCCCTTGTTGGGTATGAAAGGAGGAAGAGGAAGGCCAGCACACTGCAGAAGAGACTGTGTCCTCAAAGAGTGTGGTGGGGGCAGGGGCAAGCTCTAAGTACAGAAATGCTCGTCTCCACCTATAAAGAACTGAATCAGCACCTGAGAATAAAGAAGAGATGATCGGTTCGAAACACCTTGTAAAAATACCTGCTCATAGAAAGTAGATTTCTGAACTGTAAACGTCCTGAGAATCTGCAAGTCTGGAAGATAGATTCCCTGAGTTTATCACCCTTAAAAATGCACATTGGAGCTAGGAACGACTTCAGGAAAAAGTTTGCAAAAGCTGGAAAAAAAAAAGAGTAGAAATGACCTCCTGGTAAATTAGATATGATGATTTCACAAGAGACTATAGAAAAACTGGAAAGAAACATCAATAGGACAGAACACCTGTGATAATGTAATCAAGAGCAATAAATAATATAGGTTTTGAAATGATAAATTATGACAAGTCAAATTGGTGGATTTAAGCAGACTTACAAGATAAGGCATTGAGTCCAGCCAAGCAGATGTTAAATGTTTAGAGTTCAGGAAAGCACTTAGGGTGAGCTCTCAAAACATTTTACTTGCAAAATTAGTTCAGATTGATTTGGATATGAGCATGTTGGAAATCAGACAACAAACAAGGGCTCTGGAGAGACAAGGCGCCCAGCAGCAGAAAGGGAAGTAGGAGGAGGAGGAAGTCATTTTTTATGTATTTTTTTCTATAGGAAATACATTTTTTGCTATAGGAACTACATATTCTGTCTTGAGTATTGCTTATATGCTGGTGGTTATATTTCCAGCCAAACTGTCTATTGAACTCTGGATCTACTGTCTAGTTTCCTACAGGAATGTTACACTTGGTTGTTTCACCAGAACTTTACTCGAATGTTCCAAACCCAACCTGCGAGCACCTGCTCCCCAACCCAAGACAGAAATGATGCAGCTGCAGCCTGTGCTCTTCCCTCTCCATTCACATCCTGCCCTCCACATGGCCTACAGTCAAGATCTGAGCTCTTCAAATGATGACTTTTTTAAAAAATGTCTAGAGTGTGCCTAAAATTGTCTAGAGTATGTCTTTGGTCCCATAGGTACTACTATACGTCAGAAAACCACCATCACACTTGAATCACTGCAGTAGGCTCCTAGCTTGTTTGCATGCTTCCTATCTTCGCCCTTTGGTGCACATATTCCTCTATAGCTTTTACAATCATTTTCTAAAATAAAAGTCTAGCTGTATAACTCATGGCCAGTATATGAACTGAGAAGATGATATGTATAGTTGACACCAGAACCTGCTTATGGGCCAGCCTCATCTCTTGCCATTCCTACCCTGTCTTCCCTTGAATCTGCAAGTCTGGAAGATAGATTCCCTGAGTTTATCACCCTTAAAAATGCACATTGGAGCTAGGAACGACTTCAGGAAAAAGTTTGCAAAAGCTGGAAAAAAAAAAGAGTAGAAATGACCTCCTGGTAAATTAGATATGATGATTTCACAAGAGACTATAGAAAAACTGGAAAGAAACATCAATAGGACAGAACACCTGTGATAATGTAATCAAGAGCAATAAATAATATAGGTTTTGAAATGATAAATTATGACAAGTCAAATTGGTGGATTTAAGCAGACTTACAAGATAAGGCATTGAGTCCAGCCAAGCAGATGTTAAATGTTTAGAGTTCAGGAAAGCACTTAGGGTGAGCTCTCAAAACATTTTACTTGCAAAATTAGTTCAGATTGATTTGGATATGAGCATGTTGGAAATCAGACAACAAACAAGGGCTCTGGAGAGACAAGGCGCCCAGCAGCAGAAAGGGAAGTAGGAGGAGGAGGAAGTCATTTTTTATGTATTTTTTTCTATAGGAAATACATTTTTTGCTATAGGAACTACATATTCTGTCTTGAGTATTGCTTATATGCTGGTGGTTATATTTCCAGCCAAACTGTCTATTGAACTCTGGATCTACTGTCTAGTTTCCTACAGGAATGTTACACTTGGTTGTTTCACCAGAACTTTACTCGAATGTTCCAAACCCAACCTGCGAGCACCTGCTCCCCAACCCAAGACAGAAATGATGCAGCTGCAGCCTGTGCTCTTCCCTCTCCATTCACATCCTGCCCTCCACATGGCCTACAGTCAAGATCTGAGCTCTTCAAATGATGACTTTTTTAAAAAATGTCTAGAGTGTGCCTAAAATTGTCTAGAGTATGTCTTTGGTCCCATAGGTACTACTATACGTCAGAAAACCACCATCACACTTGAATCACTGCAGTAGGCTCCTAGCTTGTTTGCATGCTTCCTATCTTCGCCCTTTGGTGCACATATTCCTCTATAGCTTTTACAATCATTTTCTAAAATAAAAGTCTAGCTGTATAACTCATGGCCAGTATATGAACTGAGAAGATGATATGTATAGTTGACACCAGAACCTGCTTATGGGCCAGCCTCATCTCTTGCCATTCCTACCCTGTCTTCCCCTTGAATCCTGTGCTTCAGTCATAGTGCAGGTCTTCCCCAGATGGGCAGTACCCTCCCTTGTCTGCCTGCCCAGCCCTAGTTCCTGCTTGGCTAGCTCCTCTTCCACCTGTTGCCTTTGAGTTTCAAGTGTCCATCTGGCAAGTTTTTCCTGATGCCTTTCCAGGTGTTGTTCCCTTCCTCATTCACCTCAGTGTCACTTTGGTCTAAGTTCTCTTACACTCCCCTGATGGTGGTTTAGTTGCCAAGTTACATCCCACTCTTGTGATCCCATAGGCTATAGCCTGCCAGGCTTCTCTGTCCATGGAATCCTACAGGCAAGAATACTAGCGTGGAGGCTTCCCTGGTGGTCCAGTGGGTAAGGACACCACCTTGCACTGCAAGGGGCGCCAGTTTGATCCCTGGCTTGGGAAGATCCCGCGTGCTGCGGAGCGGCTGCACTGATGTGTCCAATTACCGAGCCGGAGCTCTGGAGTGCATGCGCCCAGAGCCAGTGCTCTGCGACGACAGAGGCCACCGCGATGGGAGGCCCACACAGGCCAAAGAACAAAAGATGGATGAAAATAGATAAATGAAAGACCAATAAGAAGCGGCCCGCCCCACCCTCCCCAAACCGCCCCCTTCCCCGCCACCCAAAAAAAGAATACTAGAGTGGGTTGCCATTTCCTTCTACCAGAGTATAAAAGCTCTTTGAGAAACAAGATAATTGTTCAACATCATTTTACACTTAGGGCCTGGAACATAGCAGACATCTAGTAAATGTTTGTTAGGTAAGTGACGAGTGCATTACGAGTCGCTATTTCTCAGAAGAAGAAACAGAGGTTAACTCATATATCCAACAGTGACACAGTGAGTCTTCTAGTCCAGAATTAGTTCCAATAAATCATCTATCTCTGGCTAGAGACCCTATAGATACAGATAAATTGGGACTGAATCTTTATAGCATGAGGTACTGTTTGGGAGAAGGAAATGGCAGCCCACTCCGATATTATTGCATGGAGAATCCCATTGACAGAGGAGTCCAGCAAGCTACAGTCCATGGGGTTGCAAAGCGTTGGACACAACTGAGTGACTAACACTCACTCACATTCACTTGCCATTTTACAGGATTTTCTATTTTTCTACAGAATGTTAAGTGCTCAGTGGCAGCAAGAGAACGAAGAGAAATACGGCTCAAAAGAAAGATCCAGGGAGAAATGGAATGGAAATCAGGGCCTCACTGACAGCTCTCCAAGTGCTTTTCTTTCAGCTCTTAGCCCTTCTCAGGCTCAGAACCCTCTCCTGTAGATAGGTGGGTAGACTAGGTGAGGTTCAACGTTCCGACTCTGTAACTCTGTCATGTTGTATGTGTCACGCTACCCTTTAAGCTACTTCCTCCTTAAAAAGCTCAGTGAGCAACCAGTGAGATGTACCAGGAAATATGGTGTGTCCTGAAGCTTGGCACAAAAATCTCTTGGCACAGGTCTCCTAGATGGCATGCAACTGAAGAGCACACCTGGCTGGTCTCAGATCCAGAGGCTTTCTCCTCCTCCTGGCTTTTCATTAGTAGTGAGGACTCCTGTTGCCATGAATTCCTCTCTGAACACACACCCACTTCATGGTGTGGAGTACCCAACAGAAGGAGGACCTAGTTCCAGGTGTGGAAAGTTCAAGGTGTCTCCCAAAGCCAACATATCCCAAGGGTCTGGACTAGATACCTGTCTCCAGGAAATTCTCCAACCAATCTTCTAGGAAAGCATGCCCAGGTGAGGGCATATTCATTCCCATAGAGGCACGCCTTTCCCTCTGTGCCACCAACTGCAGCTAATTGAATTCGGCAGCATCTGTCACAAGTTAACTTGCAGCATGATCTTAAGCAAAAAATATTAGCTGCTGCCAGGCTCTTGAACTGGGAATTACTGCAAGAATGGTGCACTTAAACCCCATTGATTCCACTGGTGTAAACAGTAGCTGAAAACACACAAGAGAGAAACCCTGAGGTAAGGTTGGGACCATGAGGGGTCATGGCAATCTGAAGTGATGAGGAGGCAGAAAATGGAGTTTACAAAAATTAAGGGGTTATACTTCTTTGTGGGCTTCCCTGGAGACTCATACGGTCAAGAGCCTGCTTGGAATGCAGGAGACATGGGTTTGATCCCTGGATCAGGAAGATCCCCTGGAGGAAAGAATGGCTACCTACTTCAGTATTCTTGCCTGGAGAATTCCATTGACAAGGGAGACTGGCAGGCTTACAGTCCATGGTGTCACAAAGAGTCAGACAGGACTGAGCAACTAACACTTTCACACTTTCATCCCTGAGGGATGAGACAGATGATCTGGAGTAAAGAATAAGCAGATCAGAAAAAGAGAACAGAGTGGACAAGGAAGGAAAGACCATGGGAGTGAAGCTGCTGTGATCTGGGAGGCTGCCTTGGATCTGTGCAAGCTTCTGGCCCTATTTCATGCTCAGAAAGGTCTGACCCAATCACAGTTTCTGTTCTTATTTCTGAGAGGTTCTCTCTCCAATGTATCCTTACAACTACCACCCCTTTCTCATTTCTTTTCAGTAACTGGAAGAGTCTAACACAAACATCTTTAAAGTAGGACTCCTGAATTCCTCCTCTGGTTTTGGCAGAGCTTGCTGGTCTTCAAGTGTGTATGCCCCTCTTTCTCCAAATATATGTAACGTTTTGATTTGCACACACACCCACTTCATGGTGTGGAGTACCCAACAGAAGGAGGACCTAGTTCCAGGTGTGGAAAGTTCAAGGTGTCTCCCAAAGCCAACATATCCCAAGGGTCTGGACTAGATACCTGTCTCCAGGAAATTCTCCAACCAATCTTCTAGGAAAGCATGCCCAGGTGAGGGCATATTCATTCCCATAGAGGCACGCCTTTCCCTCTGTGCCACCAACTGCAGCTAATTGAATTCGGCAGCATCTGTCACAAGTTAACTTGCAGCATGATCTTAAGCAAAAAATATTAGCTGCTGCCAGGCTCTTGAACTGGGAATTACTGCAAGAATGGTGCACTTAAACCCCATTGATTCCACTGGTGTAAACAGTAGCTGAAAACACACAAGAGAGAAACCCTGAGGTAAGGTTGGGACCATGAGGGGTCATGGCAATCTGAAGTGATGAGGAGGCAGAAAATGGAGTTTACAAAAATTAAGGGGTTATACTTCTTTGTGGGCTTCCCTGGAGACTCATACGGTCAAGAGCCTGCTTGGAATGCAGGAGACATGGGTTTGATCCCTGGATCAGGAAGATCCCCTGGAGGAAAGAATGGCTACCTACTTCAGTATTCTTGCCTGGAGAATTCCATTGACAAGGGAGACTGGCAGGCTTACAGTCCATGGTGTCACAAAGAGTCAGACAGGACTGAGCAACTAACACTTTCACACTTTCATCCCTGAGGGATGAGACAGATGATCTGGAGTAAAGAATAAGCAGATCAGAAAAAGAGAACAGAGTGGACAAGGAAGGAAAGACCATGGGAGTGAAGCTGCTGTGATCTGGGAGGCTGCCTTGGATCTGTGCAAGCTTCTGGCCCTATTTCATGCTCAGAAAGGTCTGACCCAATCACAGTTTCTGTTCTTATTTCTGAGAGGTTCTCTCTCCAATGTATCCTTACAACTACCACCCCTTTCTCATTTCTTTTCAGTAACTGGAAGAGTCTAACACAAACATCTTTAAAGTAGGACTCCTGAATTCCTCCTCTGGTTTTGGCAGAGCTTGCTGGTCTTCAAGTGTGTATGCCCCTCTTTCTCCAAATATATGTAACGTTTTCATTTGCACAGCACAACTCCTTACTTAAACAACAATCAAATTCCCATACATCAATCCTTAAGGAAATACTTAGGTTGGAATTTTATAATTTGGGGCTTATGAACCCCAAGGAAACACAGGATGATATTCAAGGAAGTCAACAGTACCCCTAACACTGTAAGTAATGAAAGTGTATATGCGTGTATGTGTGTGGTACATTTTTCTGAGGAAAGTTTCCATAACTTTAACAAGATTTTAGAGTGACCCATAACCCACTAAAAGTTAAGGATCACTACTTGATCATTAAACAAGAGGTTAGATTCCAGAATCAGAACTGTAGCTAAAATCTCATCTGTACCATTTACCACTGGGTGGGCTTAAATCTTTGCTTTACCTCTATATCTTGTGTTTTTCATGCACGAAACAGGTCTAATACCAATAGTACTTACACATGGGAGTGGTATGAGGGTTAAAAGAGATAATAGGTATGCTATGTGTAGCACAGCTCCTGACATACAGAAATTTTTTAATGTTGATATATATTACATTTGTGTTATACTTAAGAAATATAAATGTAATCATTTATTCAATGTTATATTTTCAAATTCTGAATGTTTATGTTTTATTATTGAGGGCAATACTCCTTTTGTCAGAGAATTTTGAGACTAGAGGACAGTAGCAACAAATACAAGTTTTCAAAAGTAGAATTTTTTAGTCTCTTATGAAGCATAGCAGAAAATACTATTAAATATATATTCATATTTTCTATACTTTATAAATGTATAATGTACTAATGAACTAAATGGATTTATTTTATGCTGATGAGCATAATTTTATATATCACCATAATCCCTAATAAAAATTAGATGAATTTAAAAGTCAGTTGCTTGTAGGTTAACAAAATATTGAAATGATTGGAGTTTTCATTTAACCTGGACAATTGTTGCCACTTAATAGACACACATTTAATATCTATTGTTTTTCCGTGGAGTAATATGTATGTCAGAAGGTTGCCCTCTTTCTTCAAATTTCTTGTATCCTTACAACTACCCCTTTCTCATTTCTTTTCAGTAACTGGAAGAGTCTAACACAAACATCTTTAAAGTAGGACTCCTGAATTCCTCCGCTGGTTTTGGCAGAGCTTGCTGGTCTTCAAGTGTGTATGCCTCTTTCTCCAAATATATGTAACGTTTTCATTTGCACAGCACAACTCCTTACTTAAACAACAATCAAATTCCCATACATCAATCCTTAAGGAAATACTTAGGTTGGAATTTTATAATTTGGGGCTTATGAACCCCAAGGAAACACAGGATGATATTCAAGGAAGTCAACAGTACCCCTAACACTGTAAGTAATGAAAGTGTATATGCGTGTATGTGTGTGGTACATTTTTCTGAGGAAAGTTTCCATAACTTTAACAAGATTTTTAGAGTGACCCATAACCCACTAAAAGTTAAGGATCACTACTTGATCATTAAACAAGAGGTTAGATTCCAGAATCAGAACTGTAGCTAAAATCTCATCTGTACCATTTACCACTGGGTGGGCTTAAATCTTTGCTTTACCTCTATATCTTGTGTTTTTCATGCACGAAACAGGTCTAATACCAATAGTACTTACACATGGGAGTGGTATGAGGGTTAAAAGAGATAATAGGTATGCTATGTGTAGCACAGCTCCTGACATACAGAAATTTTTTAATGTTGATATATATTACATTTGTGTTATACTTAAGAAATATAAATGTAATCATTTATTCAATGTTATATTTTCAAATTCTGAATGTTTATGTTTTATTATTGAGGGCAATACTCCTTTTGTCAGAGAATTTTGAGACTAGAGGACAGTAGCAACAAATACAAGTTTTCAAAAGTAGAATTTTTTAGTCTCTTATGAAGCATAGCAGAAAATACTATTAAATATATATTCATATTTTCTATACTTTATAAATGTATAATGTACTAATGAACTAAATGGATTTATTTTATGCTGATGAGCATAATTTTATATATCACCATAATCCCTAATAAAAATTAGATGAATTTAAAAGTCAGTTGCTTGTAGGTTAACAAAATATTGAAATGATTGGAGTTTTCATTTAACCTGGACAATTGTTGCCACTTAATAGACACACATTTAATATCTATTGGTTTTCCGTGGAGTAATACTAGAGAAACCAAATGTTTTGACTGGAGGTGATAATGAATGTTTCAATACAACTGCTTTCACCTGATTGTGTTTCTTTAATGCTGACTAAAAATTCATTATTAGGTACATTTCTGGCATTACCAGTTGACCTTTATAGGACTGTGTGATCCACAGCAGGTTGAGCCTCTGAAGCTGTTTTAGAATAAAAGTAGAGTCAGATAAACCTAATTGAGGTTAATAGGATAGATGCTACTGTGCCACTGTATCCCAATGATAGAGAGAGAGAGAGATGAGACCATTTTCTCAGCTTACTTCAATTAAATGTCTGAGAGTGGAGCCAGACTTCCCAGGTGCCTGCCTGGACTCTTAGAAGTGGGGAAAAGGACTGTGGGGCAATGGTGAGCATGTAATCAGCTGTGGCAATCCAGCTGGTTCTAACAAAAACTCCTGGTGGGGCCTCTGTGGTGAAGAAAATCAATCCTCAAAATTCCTAATGGGTTGGCCTTGCGTTTTCATTTGACAGGTGGCTAATCAGGTGTATGTGAATAGTCATTGTAAGGGAAACAACCCCAGCAAAACAAAACCCAACCCAACTCACGAATGTAAAAAATGTTATCATGTTTCCAAAATAATGATGTTCAGCATACCTTTTGGAAAGAGAAGAGACTCAGCAGTGGTCCTCACCAATGCAGCACTGTGTTCCTATCCTACCCAGTGTGAGACACAAAAGGAGAGAATTTTCTGGCCCTCACCCTGTTGCTCAACCATGCACAACACAGGTCTATGACCTGCAGTCACTCTAGCCCACAGAGATATTTGGCTGGATTAGTCTCTTATGAAGCATAGCAGAAAATACTATTAAATATATATTCATATTTTCTATACTTTATAAATGTATAATGTACTAATGAACTAAATGGATTTATTTTATGCTGATGAGCATAATTTTATATATCACCATAATCCCTAATAAAAATTAGATGAATTTAAAAGTCAGTTGCTTGTAGGTTAACAAAATATTGAAATGATTGGAGTTTTCATTTAACCTGGACAATTGTTGCCACTTAATAGACACACATTTAATATCTATTGGTTTTCCGTGGAGTAATACTAGAGAAACCAAATGTTTTGACTGGAGGTGATAATGAATGTTTCAATACAACTGCTTTCACCTGATTGTGTTTCTTTAATGCTGACTAAAAATTCATTATTAGGTACATTTCTGGCATTACCAGTTGACCTTTATAGGACTGTGTGATCCACAGCAGGTTGAGCCTCTGAAGCTGTTTTAGAATAAAAGTAGAGTCAGATAAACCTAATTGAGGTTAATAGGATAGATGCTACTGTGCCACTGTATCCCAATGATAGAGAGAGAGAGAGATGAGACCATTTTCTCAGCTTACTTCAATTAAATGTCTGAGAGTGGAGCCAGACTTCCCAGGTGCCTGCCTGGACTCTTAGAAGTGGGGAAAAGGACTGTGGGGCAATGGTGAGCATGTAATCAGCTGTGGCAATCCAGCTGGTTCTAACAAAAACTCCTGGTGGGGCCTCTGTGGTGAAGAAAATCAATCCTCAAAATTCCTAATGGGTTGGCCTTGCGTTTTCATTTGACAGGTGGCTAATCAGGTGTATGTGAATAGTCATTGTAAGGGAAACAACCCCAGCAAAACAAAACCCAACCCAACTCACGAATGTAAAAAATGTTATCATGTTTCCAAAATAATGATGTTCAGCATACCTTTTGGAAAGAGAAGAGACTCAGCAGTGGTCCTCACCAATGCAGCACTGTGTTCCTATCCTACCCAGTGTGAGACACAAAAGGAGAGAATTTTCTGGCCCTCACCCTGTTGCTCAACCATGCACAACACAGGTCTATGACCTGCAGTCACTCTAGCCCACAGAGATATTTGGCTGGACTTCATGTCTCTGTAGGACAAAAGTCCTTCTATTGCAGTAGTCATGGCAGTGATGATGATGATGCTTTTAGTTGAGTACTCTAAATTTATGATGGATATTTGCACATAATTTCCAATCTAAAGGTCTCAGGTGGACTCTGCTGGTGGGGCTTCTGCAGGGGCTGTCTTACCTCTGAGAAGGCTTCTCGTATTAGTTGCCTGCACCTGCCCTTGGTCAAGTTCAGGCTCAGGGCCAGTGCCCAGCATTTTGCTTAGGTGCGAGGCTGTTGCCTAGCAGCTCTCTATTCAAACATGTTGGGAACTAATTTGACCTTTGTCCCTATCCTCCCTTAAGACACACCATGTAGGAGGCTGTATCAGCAGTGTCTAGCCCATGAGAGGAGCTAGTTAGATACTCTGTAAATGTTTGGCTCCTGCTTCTTGTAATGAATACACAAATGGCTTCTTCATGCAGAGAGAAACCGGTTTCTTCTGCCCTTGGTTCTGTGTGTGTGTGTGTGTGTGTGTGTGTTTTCTGGCAGGGGGTGTGTGGGGAGCAGGGAAGATTAAGGCATTTGGAAAATTCCCTACTACATTGCTTGTGGTTGCTTGTTATGCAATAGAAGGCATGCCAATTAGCATGATTTCACGTAGCTCCCAGTTAGAATCCTTGATATCTACCCCTTTTCTACAAGGATCTCCTCTTGTGTTGACTTATCTACCCCTACATTTGAACATAAGGGTGAGTCCTTTCAGAGAATCTTTTGGAGATTCCAGGGTCTTGAGATTGGCTGCCAAGCCTAGGATTAAACTGAATTTAGAATTATTACAACAGTTGTTTCTACAGACTCCTTCTAGAGAGGGAAATGGAGAGGTCTCTTGTGTGGCTTCCTTCAGTTCCCTAAACTGGAATTTAAAACTATTCCCATGGTCTCTTTCCCTGTGTGGATCCAGGTTCCTATTGAGCATGAGATATATTTAAACAAGATTTGGAAGGTGAAAAGTGAAGCAGCAGTCATTGGATGTCCTATCCTACCCAGTGTGAGACACAAGGAGAGAATTTTCGGGCCCTCACCCTGTTGCTCAACCATGCACAACACAGGTCTATGACCTGCAGTCACTCTAGCCCACAGAGATATTTGGCTGGACTTCATGTCTCTGTAGGACAAAAGTCCTTCTATTGCAGTAGTCATGGCAGTGATGATGATGATGCTTTTAGTTGAGTACTCTAAATTTATGATGGATATTTGCACATAATTTCCAATCTAAAGGTCTCAGGTGGACTCTGCTGGTGGGGCTTCTGCAGGGGCTGTCTTACCTCTGAGAAGGCTTCTCGTATTAGTTGCCTGCACCTGCCCTTGGTCAAGTTCAGGCTCAGGGCCAGTGCCCAGCATTTTGCTTAGGTGCGAGGCTGTTGCCTAGCAGCTCTCTATTCAAACATGTTGGGAACTAATTTGACCTTTGTCCCTATCCTCCCTTAAGACACACCATGTAGGAGGCTGTATCAGCAGTGTCTAGCCCATGAGAGGAGCTAGTTAGATACTCTGTAAATGTTTGGCTCCTGCTTCTTGTAATGAATACACAAATGGCTTCTTCATGCAGAGAGAAACCGGTTTCTTCTGCCCTTGGTTCTGTGTGTGTGTGTGTGTGTGTGTGTGTTTTCTGGCAGGGGGTGTGTGGGGAGCAGGGAAGATTAAGGCTTTTGGGAAAAATTTCCCCTACTACATTGCTTGTGGTTGCTTGTTATGCAATAGAAGGCATGCCAATTAGCATGATTTCACGTAGCTCCCAGTTAGAATCCTTGATATCTACCCCTTTTCTACAAGGATCTCCTCTTGTGTTGACTTATCTACCCCTACATTTGAACATAAGGGTGAGTCCTTTCAGAGAATCTTTTGGAGATTCCAGGGTCTTGAGATTGGCTGCCAAGCCTAGGATTAAACTGAATTTAGAATTATTACAACAGTTGTTTCTACAGACTCCTTCTAGAGAGGGAAATGGAGAGGTCTCTTGTGTGGCTTCCTTCAGTTCCCTAAACTGGAATTTAAAACTATTCCCATGGTCTCTTTCCCTGTGTGGATCCAGGTTCCTATTGAGCATGAGATATATTTAAACAAGATTTGGAAGGTGAAAAGTGAAGCAGCAGTCATTGTTTACCCGTGGAAGGTGGGTGTGAAACTCCAGGCACAAATGGTTGGTGCTTTTCTGCTAACTCACTCTGTGGACCACCCAAGGCCACAGCTGTTCCAGCAACCTCTGCCTCTCTGAGTCCTGAGCCAGATGTATATTCAATCCGCAGCAAATTGCATTGGCTTTACCGTGCAGATCACCTCATCATTGAGACAAGGGTGATGAAAGACAGCAGTGAGTTCCAATTTGTCCTCATGGGTCTCAGGTTCTTGATTGTCTTTGCGCGCCCAGTCTTCCTGTCCAGTTCACCTTTCAGACCGTGGCCCAGGTCCACAGCAGCGTCATGCCCAATGCCAGTCTCAGACACAACTGCTTTTCAACCAACTCCCATTTTTGTGTCAAGTTTAATTTTGATAATAATCCATATTGGATATCACTTCTGCTTCTCTAATTGAACCCTGATTGATACACTGTTTTTATACTAAATGAATATCACTCTTTAAAAAAAAGAAAGCAGTGCCCTGGAGTTTAAATATTCTTTGTACTGTTTTGGGAAATTCCAACTCTAGAGGGGAAAGGCATGAGAGTCTTTTCTGTAATTGATCTGGTATGTTGACTGAACTTGTTTTCTGTAACTCAAGTATTTTATAGTATCCATGGGAGGGGAATTGCTAAGGTTTATAGGGAACGCATAGACAGTTGTTTACCATCGTAGAGCCTGATTGGATAGTTAGGCATATACACCTAAGGTACAGATATTAAAGGACTTAACTACCTGAGGATGTGAGAGAAGTGAAGAAAAGATGAAGGTAGGAGTGGAGCGAATGAAGGTAAATGCAAGGTACTTCCACAATAAATAGTCGCCTAATGAATGTATAATGGCTGTTTTGACATTTTTAATAAAAAAATGAAACAGAAATCCAAACATAAATATAAAATCATTTTTTAATCTCCTACCTTTATAATACCTCAAGACAACTATTTTCATCTACAGATATTATTTTACATATGTCTATATATTTGTTATATGGTTGGAATCATAGGGCAACAGCTTTTTGTATGGTCTTTGTTTTTCCTCACTTATTTTTCTACATATATATATATATATATTTCATTAATCTAGATCTCAAGGGAGACTATGAGTACTTGAAAGGAGATTTTCTAATCTCTGTTTGAAAATGTGTTATGTTTTCTCCATCATCTCCTGCTTCAAATGTTTGGTTCTGAGAAGTCTATGAGCTGCTTTGGAAATCAGTCTGACAGATGATTGCTAAAGCAGTGTGCAGCCAAGGTAAGTCCTAAATAGTTAGAGCTGTTACTAAGGAAACTGCGAGAGAGATGTTTAGGGTATAAACTTTGCCATCATATTTAAATTTCTTGCTACGGTGTCCTTGCTTACCGGACTTGAACATTTAAAAAACTCCAGTCAAGGCAGAAGTGGTATAGGGGTGATGGGCGTGGTTTGGCAGAGGGCAGGCTCATAAGGGACCTTGGGGCTGCCAGAGAGCAGAGAAGGTAATGGTTCATGCCTACTGACCTGGGAGAAAACTTTCTGGACTCAGAGATCTGTGAATCTGAGTGAGAATTACCTTACTTTGGGAAAGACCATCCCTATACCTCTGCCAATGACCCTGTCTACCAAGGGAAATGTTCTGTAAACTGAGCATACCATGTATGTGTATGCACATTTAAGTACAAACATGCAATTAAAATGAAATCTAACTGTGAACTCAGTGCATTCGGTTGATAAAAACCGAGCTGGTTGAGTTTCAGAGTAGGTGACTGAGAATTTCTCTCACTTGGCCTTCGCCTCACCTTTACCTTCACTTTTACTTCTTTTTTATCAAAATCCCCAAGACCCATGTGGTTATAAGTAAAATAGCTTGAAAAGTGCTGGTAAGGAACTACTTTCATTCATACCTAGTCTTATGAGGAACTTTTAAGCTTTCAGATTTGAATCAGATATTTGGCATCTTTTTAAAAATTTTTCATTAATCTCTTTGTGATAACAATGATCAATAATAGCAAAATCAGTCATTGCAAAACCATAGTGCCTACAAGGTGTCAGGTTCTATTCTAAACACTTTACATATATCATCAACTCATTTAATTTTTTGCAGTCCTATGAGGATGGTACAACCATAATTCATTGATTATAAAACATATTTGCTCTCACATTTTAGAATCTGTGGAATTGGAATGTGTCTTACTTTTGATGGCATGTCATAGTTTAATTGACAACATTGAAAATTTTCTTCATGGAATATAAAATAGTGCTATGTTTATAATGGAAGATAGCCTAGATTCCTGAAATAAAGTGTGAGTGTTCTCTGTTTACAAATGCAGAACTTTGAGCACAGAGAGGTCAGGTAACTTGCCCAATATGACAGACCTTGGCATTCAAGCTTCAGAGTTTGTTCTCTTAGCTACATTGTACACTTGCTGGCATTCAGCATGGCTTTCCTCTGTCCCTACTTTCACTGCCACCAAGGCATGCACCCTTAGCCTGGTGAACCCTGCCACTTCTGACAGTGGATTTCATCCATTGAGTTGAGGTTCTCTACCAGCAGCCCCCGTGGCAAGGCAGACGCCACTTCCACAGTTTACCCATCGAGCCTTTTTCATTCAGCCATTAACATTCTGCTGGGATTTACCTATTTTATTGCTTATCCAAATGAGAGGCAATTCCAAAACAGCCTTTGAGAGATGAGACACAGAACCCGTTGTGATAAGAGAAAAGACTGGAAGGATAAGCAGTATTTCAGAACTGGCTCCAACTGGCTTATAAGAGCTCTTGTTTGCTGGCTGGTGGAAGTACTTACATCACCAATATCAGCAAATATGTGGTGTGGATCAGGGCATCCTGTTTGTTTGTCCTTTTCAGAGAGCCAATTTAGGATCCCACCACTGGATAGATGCTCCATTATTAGATTCTAGGGAAAAGCGCTCTTTTTTCAAAACAGAACAGTAAGAGGGGAACAGGTAAGGTGAGTATGGCTATGAGAGGATATTTTGAAGTTTTTGCAATAGTCTCAAATAATTTTACCATTATTAGAATGACATCATGCATGTATATATGTTATGATCTAACACCTCTAGGGTAGGAGGTCAGTGACACAGATGCTCTTCACCCAAAAAGCTGTAGAGAAACCAAACTATCCAAGGAACGAGCACCATTCACTTTTTATTTCACCCTCCTTGTTGAGAGGAGAGGTTAGTCGGCTATTTGCCAAGGGAAGCAAGTGGGCTTCCAAGATCATCCCAGACACAATAACTATTAAATCCTAGAGGGCTGTACTCACCAGGTAGGAAGTGATCAACAGTGGTTATTGCTGAATTAAGTGATTATTTGAGAGGCCTTGTATAGTCACATCTCTTCCACGTGCATTCTCTGTGGTTATTTTCTCTCTGTTTTTTTTTCCCTCAGTGATTCTCAGTTTACAAATGCAGAACTTTGAGCACAGAGAGGTCAGGTAACTTGCCCAATATGACAGACCTTGGCATTCAAGCTTCAGAGTTTGTTCTCTTAGCTACATTGTACACTTGCTGGCATTCAGCATGGCTTTCCTCTGTCCCTACTTTCACTGCCACCAAGGCATGCACCCTTAGCCTGGTGAACCCTGCCACTTCTGACAGTGGATTTCATCCATTGAGTTGAGGTTCTCTACCAGCAGCCCCCGTGGCAAGGCAGACGCCACTTCCACAGTTTACCCATCGAGCCTTTTTCATTCAGCCATTAACATTCTGCTGGGATTTACCTATTTTATTGCTTATCCAAATGAGAGGCAATTCCAAAACAGCCTTTGAGAGATGAGACACAGAACCCGTTGTGATAAGAGAAAAGACTGGAAGGATAAGCAGTATTTCAGAACTGGCTCCAACTGGCTTATAAGAGCTCTTGTTTGCTGGCTGGTGGAAGTACTTACATCACCAATATCAGCAAATATGTGGTGTGGATCAGGGCATCCTGTTTGTTTGTCCTTTTCAGAGAGCCAATTTAGGATCCCACCACTGGATAGATGCTCCATTATTAGATTCTAGGGAAAAGCGCTCTTTTTTCAAAACAGAACAGTAAGAGGGGAACAGGTAAGGTGAGTATGGCTATGAGAGGATATTTTGAAGGTTTTGCAATAGTCTCAAATAATTTTACCATTAGTAGAATGACATCATGCATGTATATATGTTATGATCTAACACCTCTAGGGTAGGAGGTCAGTGACACAGATGCTCTTCACCCAAAAAGCTGTAGAGAAACCAAACTATCCAAGGAACGAGCACCATTCACTTTTTATTTCACCCTCCTTGTTGAGAGGAGAGGTTAGTCGGCTATTTGCCAAGGGAAGCAAGTGGGCTTCCAAGATCATCCCAGACACAATAACTATTAAATCCTAGAGGGCTGTACTCACCAGGTAGGAAGTGATCAACAGTGGTTATTGCTGAATTAAGTGATTATTTGAGAGGCCTTGTATAGTCACATCTCTTCCACGTGCATTCTCTGTGGTTATTTTCTCTCTCTGTTTTTTTTTTTTTTCCCTCAGTGATTCTCAGTAAAACCCACAAAACAAAAATGGCTTGTGGGCTTATCATTAGGAGGAGGAAGGAAGTGAGCTGCTGCATACCATGCCCCAACCCAAACAGAAAATTCCAGCAAAGTAAATAGATTGCAGCAAGGGTAAAAAGAAACCCAACGTTGGCCAAGATGTCAAGTGTTTGGCACAGAGGGAAAGAAGATGAGAGGAGCAGGCTAGGATCTTAAGAAGAGGTTTTTGGGGATAGAATGAAGAAGGGAACTTGGGTTTCCAAAACAGAGGCTCTTTGGTCACCTTGGCGGTCACAGAAGGCACGCATGGGACATTGGTTGTAGGGGGCAGGGGTAGGGGGGTGGCAAGAGGAGGGAGACTGAGTCTCAAGGCAGACTGGACTTGGAGATGGGAATTATGGCAGCTTTACTTGTGGCCAAGAACCTGCCCATTTCTTCTTTCCAAGTTGGGTTACTTTAGAAAAGAAAAACCAAAACCAAAAACCTTTGTGATTCTTCTCAAAAGCTACATGGATTCAGCTTAGGAAATGTACCTCCATAGACTGTAGGATGGAGATTTTAACAGTTGGACTCTTGGCTAACTCAGAGTGTATAGGCTTCAAAGCTCTGAAGGCTGAATAGCAATTTCTAGAATGACCTTCCTGATATCTTACCCCCCACACAGAGAAGAGTTGTGTACAGTCTATTAACAAATTTGGCTCTCATTAATAATTCTTTGAACTGCCAGAGCAATCCTAGTTGATTGAAAATAATTATCAACCTCTCCAAATGATTAAACAGCTAACACCTCTGGGTAGGATCACAGATGCTCTTCACCAAAAAGCTGTAGAGAAACCAAACTATCCAAGGAACGAGCACCATTCACTTTTTATTTCACCCTCCTTGTTGAGAGGAGAGGTTAGTCGGCTATTTGCCAAGGGAAGCAAGTGGGCTTCCAAGATCATCCCAGACACAATAACTATTAAATCCTAGAGGGCTGTACTCACCAGGTAGGAAGTGATCAACAGTGGTTATTGCTGAATTAAGTGATTATTTGAGAGGCCTTGTATAGTCACATCTCTTCCACGTGCATTCTCTGTGGTTATTTTCTCTCTCTGTTTTTTTTTTTTTTCCCTCAGTGATTCTCAGTAAAACCCACAAAACAAAAATGGCTTGTGGGCTTATCATTAGGAGGAGGAAGGAAGTGAGCTGCTGCATACCATGCCCCAACCCAAACAGAAAATTCCAGCAAAGTAAATAGATTGCAGCAAGGGTAAAAAGAAACCCAACGTTGGCCAAGATGTCAAGTGTTTGGCACAGAGGGAAAGAAGATGAGAGGAGCAGGCTAGGATCTTAAGAAGAGGTTTTTGGGGATAGAATGAAGAAGGGAACTTGGGTTTCCAAAACAGAGGCTCTTTGGTCACCTTGGCGGTCACAGAAGGCACGCATGGGACATTGGTTGTAGGGGGCAGGGGTAGGGGGGTGGCAAGAGGAGGGAGACTGAGTCTCAAGGCAGACTGGACTTGGAGATGGGAATTATGGCAGCTTTACTTGTGGCCAAGAACCTGCCCATTTCTTCTTTCCAAGTTGGGTTACTTTAGAAAAGAAAAACCAAAACCAAAAACCTTTGTGATTCTTCTCAAAAGCTACATGGATTCAGCTTAGGAAATGTACCTCCATAGACTGTAGGATGGAGATTTTAACAGTTGGACTCTTGGCTAACTCAGAGTGTATAGGCTTCAAAGCTCTGAAGGCTGAATAGCAATTTCTAGAATGACCTTCCTGATATCTTACCCCCCACACAGAGAAGAGTTGTGTACAGTCTATTAACAAATTTGGCTCTCATTAATAATTCTTTGAACTGCCAGAGCAATCCTAGTTGATTGAAAATAATTATCAACCTCTCCAAATGATTAAACAGCGTATTTAGATTTTCATTTATATCATCATTTTGATTGAATGATGTGTATGTGTGTGGGACTGTGTATTAACAAGGTATCTCTTCAAAGTTATAATAAATAATGGATGAAAAAAGAGTTGCCTATCTCTCAGCATAAAAAGCCAAGAAGTCTAGGGTGGGTGAACCAAAGAACAAAACTGGGACCGAAAATATATGATGAAAGACAGACTGTGGCAGAGATAAAGTTCCATGAGACATGAATGATAAATACATAGAAAAATACTTGTGGCGTTCCTAGCATAGCATCAGAAGATTGAAAATTCTGGTCAGCGTCAGCAAGCAAGCAGTGTAATTAATCTGGAACAGAAAGAATACCACAGATGTTTAAATTTTCTTTTTTTTTTTTTTCTTATTGGCTCAGTCTCTTGCATATTTACAAATTGAAGTTGTAGATTGATAGCCCCTGAGATGCATGTCCAATGGGGCCCTGCTCCGGGTTTGTGTTTGCACTCAATGCATCCTTTTGGGTTCAAACTATTTACCACCAATTAGAATGTAAGAAAAATTACAGCCCAAACCTGCTTTGTCTTACGTTGGTCTCTCAGGTGTGTTCTGTGAAGGAGTCACTCAACAGGAATAACAAACAAAAACTCCCACCAGAAACTGCGACATCATACAGAGGGGGGTGCAGGCTGTTCTTCCTCACTAAGATACCTCAGTTTGGCACAGCCTCTTTCATAACACAATAATAGTAACTCGTCTCCACTGGGTTCACTTGAATTCTGATTTTGCTGCATGTCCCCATTTGGATTAGCTCAGCACACTTTAAATGCTAGAGAAAAAATTATGCAAATGTGGAAGTTCATACCAATCAGAGCAGATTTTCTTTTACAACCCCAAGGACTGGACAGATATTTCACAAGGAGGTAGACTGAGTCACCAAGAGGCTTTGCTGGTGTTTTAAAGTCTCCTGGTAAGTCAGAGGTAAAACCCCAGAATCTTGGTCAGAATTTAAAGTTCTGCCGGTAAGTATTAGATCATGATCTGCTTCCAGGTTCATTAGGAGTTTTTGGTTGGTTGGTTGGTTGGTTGGTTGGTTCTTCCTTTATTATTATTTTTTTTCAGTGCAGGTTAAACATGAGCTTTTCCCGAAAGGGTGGTCACAGACGGAGTAGCTCAAATGGTTTGAGAAGAACTAGTTTTACAGAGGAAGGCTCTATCTTTAACTGGGAGCCTTTCCTTCAAAGTGTGCTGGCTGATAGGATGATAAGAAAACTTCAGCCATGGACTGTAGTGATCTCTGAGCATCTTAGGTGGTTTAAAGTGCTGTGTATGTGTGTGCTAAGTCACTTCAGTTGTGTCTGACTGTTTGCAACCCAATGGACTATAGCCTGCTAGGCTTCAGTATCTGTGGGATTCTCCAGGCAAGAATACTAGAGTGGGTTGCCATGCCCTCCTCCGGGGGATCTTCCCAGCCTAGGGATCAAACCAGGGTCTTTTATGTCTTCTGCATTGATGGGTGGCTTTTTTTCCACTGAGCCACCTAGGCAGCCCATAATGGGCAATAGGATCATGGCAAACCCTGCCAGACCCTTTGTAACCTGGAGGAGTCATCTCACTTTTCTGGTTGGAGACACCAGCTCTCCTGTGTCTATTTATGTATCAGTCATTCTTCAACCACTGAGATGTAATTTGCCAAGTTGTGTGTTCCTAGATAAGACCTTCTGCTTCTATGCGTTGAGGTTGATCAAAAGCCAAATTTTTAGCTCTTTTTCTATGAAATAAATTAGGAAAACAAGAGTATGGTGAGAATAAATTAAAAGGTAATAAACATAAAATGTTCTCATCTGTGAAAATTCTTTATTCACAATTTAAATGTTATCTTGACTTCAGTAAGAGTTTTGTCCACATTTACTTCAAGATGCAAAGTGTATTCCAACACACATACTCACATACACAAAGAAAAAGGCACTCAAAGAGACTCTGAGAAATCATGTGTCCACTAAGTAACCAGAATAGAAACAGAAATAGAAACCAGGTATAAAAATAATTTCTGAGAGTCTCTGACTTACAAAAGATACATTTGGTTGTTGCTTGTAAACTGGTCCTTCCTCCTTTGCCTCTGTGTTTGCTTTTAATAGTGTCCATCTCCTTTCATTCTCCCCTAAGTCACAAGGTTAGGAGAATATTAGCAATTATTGTTGATGGCCCCACTTAGGTTATGTTTACGTAACACCAAAAAAAATATTTCGAGAAGGAATTCACTACTGCACTGTGGTTTAGCCATTCATTTCTTTATGTAAGAACCAGTTCTTCTTTACAGAATGTTTCATCAAAATATTTATTTCCAACCAGTGGGCTGAGCCTAGTTAAGGGGCGTTTTCCACATAAAAGCCTCGTGATTGGATAAGAACTGGCCTCACCCAGGGTGTCCTAAAACTGTCTTATCTTTTAGCATATTTTCTAACTCTTTTTAGACAAAAGAAGGAAACCAAAACAAAATTGGGGCTAACAATATGTTTAGGAAGATAGCACATTGATCTTGTGCTAGGGACATGCATTCCTGTGAAAACGAAGGAAATGTGAAGGAGAGAATCATGAAATTTCATAATATTCAGAGCTGGAGGGACTTAAAACTAATCTAATCTTCCTTCTTCTACAGATGTGGAAACTGGGAACCAAAAAAGCGACTGATCACATTTTCTAAAATTACTTGGCTCATGATCCCAGAGTGACTGAAACATTTCAAGGCACATTTTTCTAGATAGTCCAGGAAAAAACAAAAACCAAAAAATCCCCCAAACATTCTCTTTTATTCCAAAATCCAATCATTTTATTACCCAGAAGTCATTTCCTATATTTCTCTCAAAATTCTCATGTTTATTTTGACAAAAAAGGTTTACTTTTCGGCAAGTTTTATTTCAAGACAGGACCTGGAGTCTGGCTCTGGTTAAAGGGGACCCCATCTCCAGCAAGTGACAAATTTCTGTGACTACCATTGTAGGCCTTCATTTGCCTAGATGGCTCAGTGGTAGAGAATCCATCTGCCAGTGCAAGCAGAGACACAAGAGATGTGGGTTCAATTCCTGTGTCGGAAAGATTCCCTGGAGTAGGAAATGGCAGCCCATTCCAGTATTCTTGTCTGGAGAATTCCATGGACAGAGGTGCCTGGCAGGCTGTAGTCTGTGGGATTGGGGTTGCAAAGAGTTGGACGTGACTGAGCATGCCTGCACCAGACTCAGAACTGAGGATTCTAGAATACAGGAGTCAGATTTCAGCAGGGACCAGGGACCAGGTCAGGTCACGTGACCCTGGCTCAGTCTGCGGACTGGAGAGGAAGAGTCCTTTTTGGTTTTGTTTACTTTCTTTTGGGGCAGTTTAAGCTTGCCTCTTGCTCTTTCAACACACCCCACGGTTGTGCTTACTTTCCTGTTCTTTGGAATCTTAATGTTATACTCATTAAAAACTGTATGGGGACTTCCCTGGTGGTTCAGTGGCAAAGACATCCACGCACCTAATGCAGGGAGTCCTGAGTTCAATCTCTGATCAGGGAACTAGATCCCACTTGCCGCAACTGACACAAGCACAGATAAACACATAAATAAGCAAACAAGGATATAAGTACGAAAAACAAAAGTCTGATTTCCAACTTCTGCCCCACCCCCACCCTTACTCTAATCCCCTTAATCCCATTTTACAAAGTATTGAGACTTTGGTTTTTTTCTTCCTTATTTTTACCCTGTAGTTTTCTAGCTACCTTGGGAAATTTACTTTTTTTTTTTCTTAAAACTTACCAAAAGTGAATTTTGCTTATTTGGATATTTAAAAATGAATGTCTTCTAGTTTCTGAGACTGGTTTCTCTCACTTTTTAAAATCATTAGACTTCTCCAAAGAGGTCTCTACTTAGTCAATACTTAGTGTCTTCACATCTCATTAATTACTCAACCCATTACAGGCTGGCTTCCACTGAAACCGTGCAATTAAACCTGCTCTCTCACCAGTATCCTCCCAACTGGCCAGTTCAGTGGACCCACTCTTCCTTGTCACCCTACTTGACATTTATGCGACGTTTGACACGGCTGACCAGCCATTCCTTATGGAAACTCCGTCAGCGCTTTTATTTCCTCTCCTCCTCTCTAACCTTTTCTTCTTCTGGCATCGAAGCCATAGGACAAACTGTGACTACCATTGTAGGCCTTCATTTGCCTAGATGGCTCAGTGGTAGAGAATCCATCTGCCAGTGCAAGCAGAGACACAAGAGATGTGGGTTCAATTCCTGTGTCGGAAAGATTCCCTGGAGTAGGAAATGGCAGCCCATTCCAGTATTCTTGTCTGGAGAATTCCATGGACAGAGGTGCCTGGCAGGCTGTAGTCTGTGGGATTGGGGTTGCAAAGAGTTGGACGTGACTGAGCATGCCTGCACCAGACTCAGAACTGAGGATTCTAGAATACAGGAGTCAGATTTCAGCAGGGACCAGGGACCAGGTCAGGTCACGTGACCCTGGCTCAGTCTGCGGACTGGAGAGGAAGAGTCCTTTTGGTTTTGTTTACTTTCTTTTGGGGCAGTTTAAGCTTGCCTCTTGCTCTTTCAACACACCCCACGGTTGTGCTTACTTTCCTGTTCTTTGGAATCTTAATGTTATACTCATTAAAAACTGTATGGGGACTTCCCTGGTGGTTCAGTGGCAAAGACATCCACGCACCTAATGCAGGGAGTCCTGAGTTCAATCTCTGATCAGGGAACTAGATCCCACTTGCCGCAACTGACACAAGCACAGATAAACACATAAATAAGCAAACAAGGATATAAGTACGAAAAACAAAAGTCTGATTTCCAACTTCTGCCCCACCCCCACCCTTACTCTAATCCCCTTAATCCCATTTTACAAAGTATTGAGACTTTGGTTTTTTTCTTCCTTATTTTTACCCTGTAGTTTTCTAGCTACCTTGGGAAATTTACTTTTTTTTTTTTTTTAAAACTTACCAAAAGTGAATTTTGCTTATTTGGATATTTAAAAATGAATGTCTTCTAGTTTCTGAGACTGGTTTCTCTCACTTTTTAAAATCATTAGACTTCTCCAAAGAGGTCTCTACTTAGTCAATACTTAGTGTCTTCACATCTCATTAATTACTCAACCCATTACAGGCTGGCTTCCACTGAAACCGTGCAATTAAACCTGCTCTCTCACCAGTATCCTCCCAACTGGCCAGTTCAGTGGACCCACTCTTCCTTGTCACCCTACTTGACATTTATGCGACGTTTGACACGGCTGACCAGCCATTCCTTATGGAAACTCCCGTGTCAGGCGCTTTTATTTCCTCTCTCCCTCCTCTCTAAGCTTTCTTCTTTGGCTTCCTTTGCTGGTTCATCTGTCTTTTGATGTTGTTTTTCTGGGGGATCTGTTTAGGTTTGCTCACACCTCACACCCTTACTCTGCTCTGCTGTTCCCAAGGACCCCAGAGGCACTGATGCAGTTCTCTGGCATAGGATTTCTCAGCTGAGCGCCTGTTCATATTTCCTAGAGCCCACAGGACATTTTCACCCATTTTCTCTGAATATGATGGATGATGACTATTATTCTCATTATCCGTCATGATTAAATTCTCCTGCCCTTGTTCATGCTGTTTTCTTGGTCCCTCCCTCACCTTCCCTGCTTGGAGCACTCCTGCTAATTATTCAAGACCAGCCCTCCTGCTGCCACCTCCTCTTCAGAACATTCTCTGTCACTCTGAAGAAGGACTGGTTGCGATTTCCTTTCTTCTGGTGGAGTAGTTTGATAGTGATAATGACTAACATTAATCGAATTTTTAGATGCCCGTCTCTGATCTAAGTTTTCATGAACGATCTCATTTAATCTGCATAGAAGCCTCTGACACGGGTACTTTTATCATCCACCAGTTTTGCATGAGAAACTGACTCAGCGCAATAACTTGTAGGTTCCCACAATAAAATTTCAAACTCAGGCAGCCTGAGTTGAGTCCTTATCCTGCCGCCCCTCCCCCACCCCACCACAAATAGCAGTAGCTAACTTTTATTGCTTACATTGTGCATGGGTTTCTGTGTATTATCCTTATTTAGTCCCCAGGACACTGTTAAGAAGTGTTACATGGTGCAATTGTTTTATCTATTTTATGAATGAGGAGACTGAGGCACAAGTAAATTAAGCAATTCACTCAAAACTGCCTAGCCCCCAGAGTAGCCAAGTTAGGATGTACTTTTGTTTACTTCTGTTTTAGAACCTCCCAAATTGTCTAATAGTTAAATACATAAGATGTCTTTCATTCTTCTGTCAGTTCTGCAAGAGCTGTGATTATGTTCTTTCCAATGTTTTATCCAATTTTTTTTTTTTTTTTTTTTTTACGTCTAGCCATCAAATAGAAGTTCAGTGAATGTGGAAAGAGAGACTGATAAACAGATTGGCTATTGTTGTCTTTGGATCGTTTTTCTAGGACAGTTGATATTCATCTATTTTGTTCTATGTTTTCCATAGCCAACCGTTTCTGTGTATGGAGCATTGTGAAGGCAAATGTGAAAATGCTGTCTCTGCAAACTTTCTTTTTGGGCAAAAATAGTTTCAGTTCCCAAAGGTAAAATAATTGCTGCCCTGACAGCCTGTATCTGCTTCACTCTCCCTCTAGCAGTTTTTAGCTGTTGTGTCCAGATGGAAGGGTGAGTTGAAGAGCCCCTTAATCTATTCAGAGACAAATACCACATTTCACAGAATATAAGCCTAAGACAAATTTAAGTCATGTCATGGTTTGAAAGAGGCCATTTTCTGTTGAGTGAGGCAGTATTTGTCCACCTCAGGTGCTTGCTAATTCTATTACCTGCCCTTTCCTTCCTTCCGTCCCTCTTTCCTCCCTCCCTTCCTTCTTCCTACAGCTGAATTTTACTGCCTGCTGATGATGTCACATAAAATTCCATCTCTCTACTTTCTCCAACATAGGTTGGTTTTGTAATTTTTAAACCATAAAACCATTATTTTGCTCCCAAAAAAAAAGTTTTTTTTTAAATATTTTTTTATTTTCTTTACTGCATTTTTACAAATTGAAGGTTTGTGGCAACCCTAGTGTCCCACAAAAAAATTTGAGTTTTCCTTATCCTGCCGCCCTCCCCACCCCACCACAAATAGCAGTAGCTAACTTTTATTGCTTACATTGTGCATGGGTTTCTGTGTATTATCCTTATTTAGTCCCCAGGACACTGTTAAGAAGTGTTACATGGTGCAATTGTTTTATCTATTTTATGAATGAGGAGACTGAGGCACAAGTAAATTAAGCAATTCACTCAAAACTGCCTAGCCCCCAGAGTAGCCAAGTTAGGATGTACTTTTGTTTACTTCTGTTTTAGAACCTCCCAAATTGTCTAATAGTTAAATACATAAGATGTCTTTCATTCTTCTGTCAGTTCTGCAAGAGCTGTGATTATGTTCTTTCCAATGTTTTATCCAATTTTTTTTTTTTTTTTTTTTTACGTCTAGCCATCAAATAGAAGTTCAGTGAATGTGGAAAGAGAGACTGATAAACAGATTGGCTATTGTTGTCTTTGGATCGTTTTTCTAGGACAGTTGATATTCATCTATTTTGTTCTATGTTTTCCATAGCCAACCGTTTCTGTGTATGGAGCATTGTGAAGGCAAATGTGAAAATGCTGTCTCTGCAAACTTTCTTTTTGGGCAAAAATAGTTTCAGTTCCCAAAGGTAAAATAATTGCTGCCCTGACAGCCTGTATCTGCTTCACTCTCCCTCTAGCAGTTTTTAGCTGTTGTGTCCAGATGGAAGGGTGAGTTGAAGAGCCCCTTAATCTATTCAGAGACAAATACCACATTTCACAGAATATAAGCCTAAGACAAATTTAAGTCATGTCATGGTTTGAAAGAGGCCATTTTCTGTTGAGTGAGGCAGTATTTGTCCACCTCAGGTGCTTGCTAATTCTATTACCTGCCCTTTCCTTCCTTCCGTCCCTCTTTCCTCCCTCCCTTCCTTCTTCCTACAGCTGAATTTTACTGCCTGCTGATGATGTCACATAAAATTCCATCTCTCTACTTTCTCCAACATAGGTTGGTTTTGTAATTTTTAAACCATAAAACCATTATTTTGCTCCCATAAAGTGTAATATATATATTCATTTTCTTGTTTTGTTTATTTATAAAATTATAGAAGTACTGGTACACTTTTTTTCATTGTACTTATCTTTACTGCATTTTTTACAAATTGAAGGTTTGTGGCAACCCTTCATTGAGCAAGTCTACTGGCAGTACTTTTCCAACAGCAATTGCTTACTTGTGTCCCTGCTTCACAGTTTTGTAATTCTCGCAATATTTCAATTACTACTATATTTGCCATGGTATTATGTGATCAGTGATCTTTGATGTTACTATGACAACTTCCTGAAGGCTCAGATGATGGTTAGCATTTTTTTAGGAATAAAGTATTTTTAATTATGTATCTTTTTATAGACATAATGCTATTGGACACTTAACAGGCTACAATATAGTATAGACATAGCTTTTATATACACTCAGAAACCACAAAACTCCTGTGACTCACTTTCCTGAGATATTTGCTTTATTGCAATAGTCTGGAACCAAACATGCAGTATCTCTGAGATATGCTTATAGTACACGTTTACTGTAGAAAATATCCAGAATATGCAATTACATGTAGTAAAATTTAAATATCCTTCTTTGCCATGAATCTCCCCTACTTTTGCTTGTAGCACCTTTTCTGTGCATTATAAACGTAGATGTGTGTAAATACACATGTGTTGAGTTTTTAAGTTTCCTAAACCATGATGACATCGTACATATTATCTTCATCATTCATGTTATATATATATATATATATGTGATTTATCATCACATGTCCTTGTTGCTAAATCTACTTCAGTCTTTTTCATGGCAATGTAATATTTCATGCTGTTAGTTGCTCAGTTGTGCCTGACTCTCTGTGGCCCTATGAACTGTAGTCTGCCAAGGCTCTTCTGTCCATGGAGTTCTCCAGGCAAGAATACTGGAGTGAGTTGCTATTTCCTACTCCTGGGGATCTTCTAGACCCAGGAATCAAACCTGGGTCTCACACATTGAGGAATATATAATTTTATAAATCAATTCACCTTAGAAGAACATTTGGATTGGGCTGTACAATGCTAAATATACACATATCTTTGTGCCCAAGTGTAAGAATTCTGTAGTTAAGTTCCTGAAAATAAAGTTGTTGGGTCAGGGAGCATGTATTGTTGTTTTGATAGCATCTACTTATGGTATATGAACTCGAGTGATGACCCCCACTGAATCACACCTCCTATGTTGACATCCTTAGATGAAACTTCACATTAAATCTGGGCTACCTATCCTTGGGCTTCCCTGGTAGCTCAGCGGTAAATAATCCACTTGCCTATGTAGGGTCCATCCCTGGATGGAGAAGATCCCCTGGAGAAGGAAATGGCAACCCACTCCAGTGTTTTTTGCCTGGGAAATCCCATGGACAGAGGGATTGTATGTATGACGAACTACATGGAGTCTATGAGGTTGCAAAAGAAGTTGGACATGACTTAGCAACCTAACAACAGCAACAACCTATTCTTACCATTTTAATAACCATAGTTAAATCTACATAGTTTAACACTGAGAATTAATCCGAATCCGTAACTTATTTCTCCCCCTGAACATGACAAGACTGGTAACATGATTTTTACTTTTCCCTTTGTGCCCCTTGTCTGTTTTGACTAGATCATTTGGAATTTTCTAGACTTGCTAATTCTTAAAATGCTGTTTTTCTATTTCTTATGACATTTCCTGATAACTAGCAATACACTGAACCTCACAGCCACATTATCAAAAATAATTTAGACTTAAGTATAAATGGTAGTGGGCTCTTAATCTCATCCCCTTGGAACAGGTTATATTTTTTGAAAATTCTTCTTTCGTTTTAAATGTATTTTTTGTACTTTGTTACCACCCCAAAAGACATGCCTATGTGTATGCATGCTAAGTTGCTTCTGTCATGTTCAACTCTTTGCGACCTGCCAGGCTCTCCTATCCATGGGATTCTCCACTCCATGCCCTCCTCCAGGGGGATCTTCCGAAGTCAGGGATCAAACCCATGTCTCTTATGTCTCCTGCATTGGCAGGCTGGTTCTTTACCACTGAGCCAGCTGGGAAGCCAAATTTGTATAACAATATCATTTTTTTCTCCTCATATTGGATTGATATAAAAATCCTAGTTCAAGATAACTTTTTCTTAGTGTTTTGAAAGCGTTTCTCTATTATCCTTTAGTACTTCATCACTGACATAAAATATGATGACAAGTGATTTTTGTTCTTGAGGTAACCCATTTTTTTTTCTCCCTGGATGATTCTTGCTGCCTGCCTACCCACCCCCACCCCCACTCCCCACCTAGATAATTGAGTTTTCTCTTTGTTCTTGGAATTTAATAATCTCACTAGGATTTCTTTGTGTTATTATTTGTTATCTTTTAAAGTGTTCTGCCTTAGTACTTTGTTTCCATTTTCAGAAAGAATATTCAGATTCCTGGGTTCTAAAGTTCTAGCAAGAAGATTCTGAATTTTCCTTTATCATTGTTTCTTGTTTTTTATCTTAAAACAAACATACAGGCTGTGAAAAACACCAAAACAATAGAGAAGGAGAAATAACATTTGCAGCCCATAATTTAACAAAACTTCTGATGGTTATTAATCACAGTTTATCATGTTTACCATTTTTTTCCTACTGAAATAGATTTAAGTATCTAGAAATAATGCTATCATTCTTTCTGTTCATGAAGGCTATAGCTATTTACAGCCAGACCCAAGAAACTTAGTTTATAGAATTGATGTATTCCTAAGGGGAAAAATTTGCTTTCTGTGCCCCAAAGCCTCACTCATTTTCTTAATAAAATTGAAGATGGGCTTCTCTTGAATACTAATTTGGCTTCATTCATTATAAAATCATTTTCAGCAATTTAACAAGTGAATTTAGATTACATATTTAGATTGTATGAATCTCTGAAAATTGTATTAATAATATATAACATAACATGCAAAATATCAACAAGAACCCTCTAGCTAAATTAATAGCTTAAATATATTAAAGGGAAAAAAAGGGAGGTTCTGACTGAATATCCGTGGGCTAATCTTTATTGAACATTGCTCTGTGCCAGGCTCCTCTCTACTATTTTTACAAACATCCATGGGATTCTCCACTCCATGCCCTCCTCCAGGGGGATCTTCCGAAGTCAGGGATCAAACCCATGTCTCTTATGTCTCCTGCATTGGCAGGCTGGTTCTTTACCACTGAGCCAGCTGGGAAGCCAAATTTGTATAACAATATCATTTTTTTCTCCTCATATTGGATTGATATAAAAATCCTAGTTCAAGATAACTTTTTCTTAGTGTTTTGAAAGCGTTTCTCTATTATCCTTTAGTACTTCATCACTGACATAAAATATGATGACAAGTGATTTTTGTTCTTGAGGTAACCCATTTTTTTTTCTCCCTGGATGATTCTTGCTGCCTGCCTACCCACCCCCACCCCCACTCCCCACCTAGATAATTGAGTTTTCTCTTTGTTCTTGGAATTTAATAATCTCACTAGGATTTCTTTGTGTTATTATTTGTTATCTTTTAAAGTGTTCTGCCTTAGTACTTTGTTTCCATTTTCAGAAAGAATATTCAGATTCCTGGGTTCTAAAGTTCTAGCAAGAAGATTCTGAATTTTCCTTTATCATTGTTTCTTGTTTTTTATCTTAAAACAAACATACAGGCTGTGAAAAACACCAAAACAATAGAGAAGGAGAAATAACATTTGCAGCCCATAATTTAACAAAACTTCTGATGGTTATTAATCACAGTTTATCATGTTTACCATTTTTTTCCTACTGAAATAGATTTAAGTATCTAGAAATAATGCTATCATTCTTTCTGTTCATGAAGGCTATAGCTATTTACAGCCAGACCCAAGAAACTTAGTTTATAGAATTGATGTATTCCTAAGGGGAAAAATTTGCTTTCTGTGCCCCAAAGCCTCACTCATTTTCTTAATAAAATTGAAGATGGGCTTCTCTTGAATACTAATTTGGCTTCATTCATTATAAAATCATTTTCAGCAATTTAACAAGTGAATTTAGATTACATATTTAGATTGTATGAATCTCTGAAAATTGTATTAATAATATATAACATAACATGCAAAATATCAACAAGAACCCTCTAGCTAAATTAATAGCTTAAATATATTAAAGGGAAAAAAAGGGAGGTTCTGACTGAATATCCGTGGGCTAATCTTTATTGAACATTGCTCTGTGCCAGGCTCCTCTCTACTATTTTTACAAACATCCTTCCTTTAATTCTCACATTAGCCCAATGAGGCAAGCGCTGTCATTATCTCAGTTTTACATAGAAGGAAACTAAAATTGGGAGAGCTTGTAGGACCACATGATTAACAAATGGGCAGATCAGCAAAGCCAAGACTTGAATCCAAGTTGCCTGAGTCCTTGGGAGTATTTGCTTAAGGTGCAAGGCGGTAAGAAAACTGTTAGGGAGCTTGATTTCTGCACCTCCCAGTCTGGAAGCTCTGGTGTCTGAAGGGACTAACCAGGTGAGGAAGAGAAGGAAGTTACAGGAAAGCATAATTTGCACATTGACACAGAAGAGTGTTGATGGTAGTTCACTGGGGAGAACTGTGTAGTGTTAGGTCTGGATGCAAGTAGCTCTCTGTGGCCGTCAACTTACCCTAGGCATGGTTGACTTGATTCTTTGGATTTTATCAGCATGATATGTCTATGCAGTTGTTCACTCTGCAGTTTAGGTCAAATGGTGAAGATAGTTGAAATAACAGAGCTGATGGAGATCTGGCAATTTCAATCATACAAGCATGGCCCTAAGATTTGGTTTCATCTATGGGGGCTTACATGGATTTGGATGAAATGTATTCAAGAAGCACACAGTGGTTCCATCGTATTTTCTCATCAGAATAATTGACAGTAAAGTTCAGGACAGCAGTATCAAATCTGCATGATTCTGGCCCATAAACATTTCAAATAGGCTGTCCATGTATGAATAGGCCCATATCAGGGAAGAATGAGAATGTACACCAGAGGAAAAATGTTAGTAAGTAGAGTACTTTCAATTTTAAGCGTTCAGAGCATTTCTATGCACATAAATGAATCAAGAGCCAGTTGAATAGTTAAGAAAATGCTTTTTCACAGAGCTCTTTAAAATTTAACAGGTGTCAAAGAAATTCTACCAAAGAATCTGAAGTGCACTTTGAGTGCGTTTTATGTTCGGTGTTATTGCCTGACACAAGGACAGAATATGAGACAGAGTATCTTCATCTGGGGAATGCTTAAATTCTAACTCCAGGTTAGATTTCATCGTGTGCTAGAAATATCTTGGATGATTCCATTAATTCCCTATAAAATAAGGCACTGGTTCCTATGCATCTCCTTCACATAGAGCATAATGAAAAACTTGCAGTGGTACATTGTACTGTGATTTTATTTAGTCATCTGCTATGACTGCTCTGTGTCATGTTTATCTGCGGAGCCAATGTGCTGTGTGTGTTCGGTTAAATTCCTTCTGTAATTTGAACTCCTCTCCATTGGAGTGATCTCTGACCACTTTTAAGGCCTAGGTATTCCTTTAAAAACAAAGGCTTATCTGTCCCGATCTCACTCTGAATTCCAGTTGCTTCTGAATTCCAATCAAAGAAGACCGAATAATCCAAATCCCTTTGAAATTTTTGATGCAATCTGAGGTTGACAAGGATCTCCAGAGGAGTCTATGTGAAAAGTATGCTCTCCTGTTGGATCATTGCCCACGTTGGTTTTTATCTGATTCAAAGCTGTTTAAAAACAAGGTTTCTCCAAAGTCTCTTTCATTATCACAGCTTGGATAAATTGACATTAGTGGAAAACCTCTTGACATGTCAGCTTCACAATTTAGAAAATATAAGGGTTTTGTCAGAGAAAAGTAATATGATTAAATCATTGATACATGGTTTGATTATCAGGATTTGGATGAAATGTATTCAAGAAGCACACAGTGGTTCCATCGTATTTTCTCATCAGAATAATTGACAGTAAAGTTCAGGACAGCAGTATCAAATCTGCATGATTCTGGCCCATAAACATTTCAAATAGGCTGTCCATGTATGAATAGGCCCATATCAGGGAAGAATGAGAATGTACACCAGAGGAAAAATGTTAGTAAGTAGAGTACTTTCAATTTTAAGCGTTCAGAGCATTTCTATGCACATAAATGAATCAAGAGCCAGTTGAATAGTTAAGAAAATGCTTTTTCACAGAGCTCTTTAAAATTTAACAGGTGTCAAAGAAATTCTACCAAAGAATCTGAAGTGCACTTTGAGTGCGTTTTATGTTCGGTGTTATTGCCTGACACAAGGACAGAATATGAGACAGAGTATCTTCATCTGGGGAATGCTTAAATTCTAACTCCAGGTTAGATTTCATCGTGTGCTAGAAATATCTTGGATGATTCCATTAATTCCCTATAAAATAAGGCACTGGTTCCTATGCATCTCCTTCACATAGAGCATAATGAAAAACTTGCAGTGGTACATTGTACTGTGATTTTATTTAGTCATCTGCTATGACTGCTCTGTGTCATGTTTATCTGCGGAGCCAATGTGCTGTGTGTGTTCGGTTAAATTCCTTCTGTAATTTGAACTCCTCTCCATTGGAGTGATCTCTGACCACTTTTAAGGCCTAGGTATTCCTTTAAAAACAAAGGCTTATCTGTCCCGATCTCACTCTGAATTCCAGTTGCTTCTGAATTCCAATCAAAGAAGACCGAATAATCCAAATCCCTTTGAAATTTTTGATGCAATCTGAGGTTGACAAGGATCTCCAGAGGAGTCTATGTGAAAAGTATGCTCTCCTGTTGGATCATTGCCCACGTTGGTTTTTTTTTTATCTGATTCAAAGCTGTTTAAAAACAAGGTTTCTCCAAAGTCTCTTTCATTATCACAGCTTGGATAAATTGACATTAGTGGAAAACCTCTTGACATGTCAGCTTCACGAATTTAGAAAATATAAGGGTTTTGTCAGAGAAAAGTAATATGATTAAATCTTGATATGGTTTTTAAAAAGTGAATTGAAACAAAGCTATTGTTTAAGAGACGGGTGAAATTTCTTAGGACTGATGTATAGTCAGGAGAGTGGCTGGCCTGTGGGATTTGTGATTCTTATGCAACATCAAAGAGGAGATGGAGGCTACAAGGAAACATTTACAAGTCAGAACATGTTTTCTGGGACATGAACATTCTTCTCTCTTCTCTGGCCCCTACATTTTATCCTTCACTGGCCTTGTATTACAGCTGTTCTCTGAACCTCTCATATGTACACTTAATCTATTTATTCTTTTGTGTTGTTTTCAAGTTGTTCATGTTATCTTGCCTCCCCAACCAGATTGAAAGGTCCTGGAGATCAAGGGCCATGTTTTACACTGCCTCTGTGACAATCACAGCATCTAATAGTATGCTGAGTTCACAGGAGATCCATCAATCCTAGTAAAGTGGAACCAAATTGAGTAAGTAGCCTTGGCAATCTTGACCCAGGGCCAGGCAGAATCCACAAAATCTATTCGTCCTCACTGGCAGCCCCATCACATGCCTGAGTAATCTCCTGCCTCAACTTCCACATACAATCTTCTCCTCAGAAGGCATCCTCTTTTGGGGAAAATTTCTATGTTTTCTCAGTATGTAGTCCCTTTTCTTCTCCTTGAATGCCAGGTCTAGGTATATGACATTAATTTTTTTTTTTTTTTGGTCAGTAATTAACAAATTAGCAACTTATATCTGTGTGATTGCCTAGTCTTATAGGATTTAAGTAAATATGTGCTTACATTCCTTGTAAGTGGTTTCTTGGCCTACCAATTTAGTTTTTGCTGAGTGTGGCAAAATTATCATTTTCGTTGGAGTTCATCTTTGCTTCTAGAACTCAAGCTATTTATTTATATTTTGTTTCCTATTTCTCTTGAAAATGTATATTTCCTTTGATGTTAAAGTCAGTACGTAGTTATTATAAAGATTTTGTCAGATACAAAAGGACAACAAGAAAATTAAATCCATCTGTAGTCTCATCACCTAGAGATAATGTTAAGTAACTTCCTTCTATACTTTTCTCACGTATACGTATATGTATGGCCCTCAATTCATTAACTTGTATGTATAAGACTTATTTTCTTAAATCCAATGAAGTCTGACCTTATCCTTTAGCCATTCTTCCAGAGGATATTATAATCACTTTGCCTACTTTGAAGACATTTCACCGACATTTTTATTATAATTGACAGGAAATTATAATCCATCCATGAAAAGTAGTTATTTTTATAATATTCCATCTCCCATCTAAGAATATGGTAGATAACCGTAATTCAAGTTTTCTTTTGTCTCCTGATAAAATGTAGGTCCCTCCCCTCCCCGTCCCCCGACTGTAAGGCAGGGGTTGGGGTTGTGCAGAAGTTCTACTCTTTTCTAAATTATTTCTAGGTGCTTAACTTCTTTTTACTGCAATTGTGAAAAGACTCTTTTTGTCTTACATTTACTGTTGTTAATGATGTTGTTTTAAAAATTGATGATTTTTTTATATTTGTTTTTTCTTCAACCATATTAAGGATAAAGTTTAAATTAGTAAACTTTTAACTTATTGAAATAACGATCTGACGCAGATCACAAAATCATCGTCCTCACTGGCAGCCCCATCACATGCCTGAGTAATCTCCTGCCTCAACTTCCACATACAATCTTCTCCTCAGAAGGCATCCTCTTTTGGGGAAAATTTCTATGTTTTCTCAGTATGTAGTCCCTTTTCTTCTCCTTGAATGCCAGGTCTAGGTATATGACATTAATTTTTTTTTTTTTTTGGTCAGTAATTAACAAATTAGCAACTTATATCTGTGTGATTGCCTAGTCTTATAGGATTTAAGTAAATATGTGCTTACATTCCTTGTAAGTGGTTTCTTGGCCTACCAATTTAGTTTTTGCTGAGTGTGGCAAAATTATCATTTTCGTTGGAGTTCATCTTTGCTTCTAGAACTCAAGCTATTTATTTATATTTTGTTTCCTATTTCTCTTGAAAATGTATATTTCCTTTGATGTTAAAGTCAGTACGTAGTTATTATAAAGATTTTGTCAGATACAAAAGGACAACAAGAAAATTAAATCCATCTGTAGTCTCATCACCTAGAGATAATGTTAAGTAACTTCCTTCTATACTTTTCTCACGTATACGTATATGTATGGCCCTCAATTCATTAACTTGTATGTATAAGACTTATTTTCTTAAATCCAATGAAGTCTGACCTTATCCTTTAGCCATTCTTCCAGAGGATATTATAATCACTTTGCCTACTTTGAAGACATTTCACCGACATTTTTATTATAATTGACAGGAAATTATAATCCATCCATGAAAAGTAGTTATTTTTATAATATTCCATCTCCCATCTAAGAATATGGTAGATAACCGTAATTCAAGTTTTCTTTTGTCTCCTGATAAAATGTAGGTCCCTCCCCTCCCCGTCCCCCGACTGTAAGGCAGGGGTTGGGGTTGTGCAGAAGTTCTACTCTTTTCTAAATTATTTCTAGGTGCTTAACTTCTTTTTACTGCAATTGTGAAAAGACTCTTTTTGTCTTACATTTACTGTTGTTAATGATGTTGTTTTAAAAATTGATGATTTTTTTATATTTGTTTTTTCTTCAACCATATTAAGGATAAAGTTTAAATTAGTAAACTTTTTAACTTATTGAAATGATTAGCAGACCACAGCACCACTGGTAAATAACAATAACTATATCTCTTATTCCTATTTTCATGTATTATTTTTTAAAAAATAATTTTCTTTCTTTTTGGCTGTACTGGGTCTTGGTTGTTGCTTGGGGCTTTTCTCTAGTTGTGGTGAGTGTGGGCTTCTCTTAGTTGAGGTGCGCAGGCTTCTCATTGCAGTGTGTTGAGAAGCACAAGCTCTAGGGTGTGTGGAGTCAGTAGTTGTGACTTCTGGGCTCTAGGGCACAGGCTCCATAGTTGTAACTCGAGGGCTTAACTGCTCTGTTGCAGGTGGGATCTTCCGGATCAGGGGTCAAACCTGCATTGGCAGGCAGTTTCTTTACCACTGAACCACCAGGGAAACCCAATTAGACTTTATCATCCACTTATATTTTTGTTTTTATTACCTGCATTTGCATTTTTCCCTTCTTCTATGGCATTGTATCTTAAGGAATCGTTATTCCTTTTCAATATCTCACAATGTCTTCTAAAGTGTTCACATTCCATGGATAATTGTTGCTGACAACCTACTAATGGAGTACAGGTCATAATAACAACAATGATAGTGATCCAGTGTTTATTTATTGACTACTTCTTACATGCCCAGGCAGCTCTAAGAACCTTATATGCTACCTTTTTAACCTACACAAACAATCCTTTAAAGTTGATAGTAGTATTAGGGAAACTGAGGGACTGAGAGGGATTAAGCAGGTTGTCTAAGGTGCACACTTAGGAAATGATAGAGCCTGGAATTGAATCCAGGCATCCTAGTCCCTATGGAAGTGTTTCCTTCCATAGATGAACATGTTCTTGTGTAAGTTACGCGTGATGAAATTCCTTAAATGAAAAATCAGTCCTGCTTTATAACTCTGAAACCTAGTGCAACCAATAAAACGGGATAAGACTTGAAATGTGTTTTTCTGGAATAGCAATTAACTTTTGATTTTATTTTTACTTCTCAGGATAAAACTTTTGATTCTTCTATGTGAAATGGCTTTAAGAATGTTTTATTCAGTAATCTTGATAGTTTTTCCTAACCAGCGTAACTTTGATTATCTCTTAAATTTTTGTTTTGTAAAATTCTTTATTTTTGTTGCAAGCAAAGATGATTTTATCACTTGTGGCCGAATAGTCACCATTAGTAAAGTTATGATAATGATGCACATGTCTTTTGAATAGTTCATTCTCAGAGAGTTTTAACTGGTTAAACCCTCTGTACTCTGTTAGTTGAAGGATTGTGGACTCATCTGAGTCCAGATGGAGGGGAAATGCAGCTTAGGTCCAACTTGCCACTAGTTATAGGTGAGGCCATTGGAAAACCAGATTTTTATTCATGAAAAGAGTATATAAAACTAAGTAAAATATCATTACATTTTCTTCTAGAGTTAGAACTTATTATTGCTATGATATTTATTATCAATGCTAATTTTGAAATTGCAAGAAAATAATTTTGATAAATACGAAACATCAAGCCCTATAAACTTTGTTTTTTGTCACTTGAAAACTCAATATCGTCTTTAATATAAAACACATTATTTGAAAATCTTATCAATTTAATATATAAATTAAATAATCTCCAATTTTGAGTGATAGAATTATCACTTTTATGATCCCTTAGAAAATAAATTTAACGTTAGATGTACTTTACCTGCAATAATTGTTGCTGACAACCTACTAGTGGAGTACAGGTCATAATAACAACAACGATAGTGATCCAGTGTTTATTTATTGACTACTTCTTACATGCCCAGGCAGCTCTAAGAACCTTATATGCTACCTTTTTAACCTACACAAACAATCCTTTAAAGTTGATAGTAGTATTAGGGAAACTGAGGGACTGAGAGGGATTAAGCAGGTTGTCTAAGGTGCACACTTAGGAAATGATAGAGCCTGGAATTGAATCCAGGCATCCTAGTCCCTATGGAAGTGTTTCCTTCCATAGATGAACATGTTCTTGTGTAAGTTACGCGTGATGAAATTCCTTAAATGAAAAATCAGTCCTGCTTTATAACTCTGAAACCTAGTGCAACCAATAAAACGGGATAAGACTTGAAATGTGTTTTTCTGGAATAGCAATTAACTTTTGATTTTATTTTTACTTCTCAGGATAAAACTTTTGATTCTTCTATGTGAAATGGCTTTAAGAATGTTTTATTCAGTAATCTTGATAGTTTTTCCTAACCAGCGTAACTTTGATTATCTCTTAAATTTTTGTTTTGTAAAATTCTTTATTTTTGTTGCAAGCAAAGATGATTTTATCACTTGTGGCCGAATAGTCACCATTAGTAAAGTTATGATAATGATGCACATGTCTTTTGAATAGTTCATTCTCAGAGAGTTTTAACTGGTTAAACCCTCTGTACTCTGTTAGTTGAAGGATTGTGGACTCATCTGAGTCCAGATGGAGGGGAAATGCAGCTTAGGTCCAACTTGCCACTAGTTATAGGTGAGGCCATTGGAAAACCAGATTTTTATTCATGAAAAGAGTATATAAAACTAAGTAAAATATCATTACATTTTCTTCTAGAGTTAGAACTTATTATTGCTATGATATTTATTATCAATGCTAATTTTGAAATTGCAAGAAAATAATTTTGATAAATACGAAACATCAAGCCCTATAAACTTTGTTTTTTGTCACTTGAAAACTCAATATCGTCTTTAATATAAAACACATTATTTGAAAATCTTATCAATTTAATATATAAATTAAATAATCTCCAATTTTGAGTGATAGAATTATCACTTTTATGATCCCTTAGAAAATAAATTTAACGTTAGATGTACTTTACCTGCAATCATTTTTATGTTCCTTCTTTTTACCCCATATGTTCACAGTAATTAAAATAATAACAAAACAATAGTCACCTCCTGATTCCAACTGTTAAAATAGTGCTTTAGAAAGAGCATATTTCAGGTTATCAAACAGTATTCATTTCCACATTTTCAGGTCTATGAACAAAAAGCTATTTTTCCATAATTTTATTTTCTACTAGCATAGAGGATAAATAGCTTCTTCGAGTTGATATTTTCTTTCAAAACATTGTCATGCTTCTTTATTGAAAAAGAACTAACTTTGTCTCACATTCATTTTGTGTCTCCCAGTTGTGCCTACCTTTAGTGTTTTAATTACAGGTTATTTTGGGCTGTCTGCACAAAAATGAATTAGTTTGGAGGCCAAATTTCATTGCTCATACTGCAAAGATAGGTCCAATGACAGATGCAACAAATTTTAACTATCATTTCCGTTGGGATCACAGATGGTATTGCTGTGGAAGACATCTGTGGCACAGGCCAAAGGAGAGACGGTTGGCTTCCTCTCAAAGTCGGGGCAAAGGATGTGGCAAAAAGAGATCTAAGGATGCCACGTGAAATTCCAGCACTACTCTTTTGCACTCAGGTCATAGTAAATCAGTTATCAGAGATTCAGAGACCATCGACAGGAGCTCAGGTACACAATGGGTATGGGACGTTCCAGGGTTTTCTACTGTATATAACTAGAAAGATTCATTTTCTTCTAGAGTGGAGAATGCAGCTTAGGTCCAACTTGCCACTAGTTATAGGTGAGGCCATTGGAAAACCAGATTTTTATTCATGAAAAGAGTATATAAAACTAAGTAAAATATCATTACATTTTCTTCTAGAGTTAGAACTTATTATTGCTATGATATTTATTATCAATGCTAATTTTGAAATTGCAAGAAAATAATTTTGATAAATACGAAACATCAAGCCCTATAAACTTTGTTTTTTGTCACTTGAAAACTCAATATCGTCTTTAATATAAAACACATTATTTGAAAATCTTATCAATTTAATATATAAATTAAATAATCTCCAATTTTGAGTGATAGAATTATCACTTTTATGATCCCTTAGAAAATAAATTTAACGTTAGATGTACTTTACCTGCAATCATTTTTATGTTCCTTCTTTTTACCCCATATGTTCACAGTAATTAAAATAATAACAAAACAATAGTCACCTCCTGATTCCAACTGTTAAAATAGTGCTTTAGAAAGAGCATATTTCAGGTTATCAAACAGTATTCATTTCCACATTTTCAGGTCTATGAAAAAAAAGCTATTTTTCCATAATTTTATTTTCTACTAGCATAGAGGATAAATAGCTTCTTCGAGTTGATATTTTCTTTCAAAACATTGTCATGCTTCTTTATTGAAAAAGAACTAACTTTGTCTCACATTCATTTTGTGTCTCCCAGTTGTGCCTACCTTTAGTGTTTTAATTACAGGTTATTTTGGGCTGTCTGCACAAAAATGAATTAGTTTGGAGGCCAAATTTCATTGCTCATACTGCAAAGATAGGTCCAATGACAGATGCAACAAATTTTAACTATCATTTCCGTTGGGATCACAGATGGTATTGCTGTGGAAGACATCTGTGGCACAGGCCAAAGGAGAGACGGTTGGCTTCCTCTCAAAGTCGGGGCAAAGGATGTGGCAAAAAGAGATCTAAGGATGCCACGTGAAATTCCAGCACTACTCTCGTGTGCACTCAGGTCATAGTAAATCAGTTATCAGAGATTCAGAGACCATCGACAGGGAGCTCAGGTACACAATGGGTATGGGACGTTCCAGGGTTTTTCTACTCTCTTTCTGGCAGCAGCTAGAATGGAGAATAGATGTAAATTGTTTGTGCTTAAGAAGTAGATAGACAAGACTTCTCAGTGGGAGAAATACTTTATCAAGGAGTGATATGGTCATAGCAAGACTGAATCCCCTTGTACTACTGCTGAGGAAATTCAAATGTCAGATAAATGAAGCAGCAGGTTAAAAAGATAAAATCTATATTAGAAAGATGAAAAGGAAAAATGGGGCAGTACTGTACTATTAATTGAGTGCATTAACCACAGGGTATACCAAATACTATCAATTATCCATTCTGTGCTAGAAACTGTGACGGTTGCTAGGAGACAATGATACATAACTTAAACACAGTCCCTGCCTTCGCAGAGTCTGTAGTCTTGTGCATATTATAACCTTTGCGCATATTTAAACAGTTAAGTAACCAATGTTTTGGTCACTCAGTTGTGTCTAACTCTTTGCAACTGCAAGGGTTGTAGCCCATCAGGTTCCTCTGTCCCTGGGATTTGCCAGGCAAGAACACTAGAGTGGATAGCTGTTCCCTTCTCCAAGTGATCTTCTTGATCCAGGGATCAAACCTGGGTCTCCTGCACTGGCTGGTAGATTTTTTTTTTTTACCATCTGAGCCACCAGGGAAGCTAGCATGTGTAAAAGATCAAGATATAATTGAAACAATGCTTTTTCTTTATACTAGTCTCAAGACTGGTACTTGTATAGTCCATTTCTTCCACTATCATAAGCTACAAATGCTGGTGTAGCAATAAGCATCTTATACATACTAATTAATTTAATCCCCGCATCACTCTGTCCAGGTATTTCCATTTTACCAATGAAAGCACTTAAAAGATGGCAGTAATTTACCCAGGATAAAACAGCTTCTAAACTGGGGAGCTTGAACCCAAACCCTGGCAATGCTGATCCAGAGTCTATACTCTTCATCATGACTTCATATATTGCAATGATGCAATTATGTGTGCTACCTTTCCCATGAATCTTTGTCTATAGCATTGGTATCACTACTTATACATCTCCCTTTCATTGGGTCATAATGTCCCTGTGGGTCATGCCATTGATATTTTCCAGAGTGCCCTGCATACCACAAAGCTTTGGAATGTGCTATTGATAACTGACCTCACCGGTCAGGCAGAGAAGGTAATCTGGTTGCATAAATGATTGTTTGGCAAACCCTGCTTTAATCCTGACAGGTATTAGCAAGTGACTTCAGGTGAGAGGTTAAAAAGATAAAATCTATATTAGAAAGATGAAAAGGAAAAATGGGGCAGTACTGTACTATTAATTGAGTGCATTAACCACAGGGTATACCAAATACTATCAATTATCCATTCTGTGCTAGAAACTGTGACGGTTGCTAGGAGACAATGATACATAACTTAAACACAGTCCCTGCCTTCAGAGTCTGTAGTCTTGTGCATATTATAACCTTTGCGCATATTTAAACAGTTAAGTAACCAATGTTTTGGTCACTCAGTTGTGTCTAACTCTTTGCAACTGCAAGGGTTGTAGCCCATCAGGTTCCTCTGTCCCTGGGATTTGCCAGGCAAGAACACTAGAGTGGATAGCTGTTCCCTTCTCCAAGTGATCTTCTTGATCCAGGGATCAAACCTGGGTCTCCTGCACTGGCTGGTAGATTTTTTTTTTTTACCATCTGAGCCACCAGGGAAGCTAGCATGTGTAAAAGATCAAGATATAATTGAAACAATGCTTTTTCTTTATACTAGTCTCAAGACTGGTACTTGTATAGTCCATTTCTTCCACTATCATAAGCTACAAATGCTGGTGTAGCAATAAGCATCTTATACATACTAATTAATTTAATCCCCGCATCACTCTGTCCAGGTATTTCCATTTTACCAATGAAAGCACTTAAAAGATGGCAGTAATTTACCCAGGATAAAACAGCTTCTAAACTGGGGAGCTTGAACCCAAACCCTGGCAATGCTGATCCAGAGTCTATACTCTTCATCATGACTTCATATATTGCAATGATGCAATTATGTGTGCTACCTTTCCCATGAATCTTTGTCTATAGCATTGGTATCACTACTTATACATCTCCCTTTCATTGGGTCATAATGTCCCTGTGGGTCATGCCATTGATATTTTCCAGAGTGCCCTGCATACCACAAAGCTTTGGAATGTGCTATTGATAACTGACCTCACCGGTCAGGCAGAGAAGGTAATCTGGTTGCATAAATGATGTTGGCAAACTTCCTTCAGTGCAGTTTTAACCCTGCTTTAATCCTGACAGGTATTAGCAAGTGACTTCAGGTGAGAGGTTTTTAAAAAGGAATAAAACTTGGGGAAGTAAGGAAGACCCAAGACTGTCTTAGCTCACACATAGGCCAGAAAGTTCCAGGAATTTGGGATGCAGTGATGCTCCAAGGAGACTGGCAGGACACCTGCTGATCCAGCCGTTCTCTTAGAGGAGGCTGTGCTAGGAGCAACTCTCCTATGCCTGCATTGTTTTTTTTTTTTTTTTTTTGAGAGAGAGAGAACAGTTCAGCTGTCTTTTCACATTTATTCTTTTATTTCCCCTCACGTTTATCCTTGATAGCAGACACCTTCTTACTACACTCTGCTCCCACTGCTTCCCGACATTTACTGCATGTTTATTTCCATAGTGCTCTGTGTTTGCTGACATAGTGGCAAGCCTCTGATTTGCATTCCCCATGGGATGGTATCCGATGGGACTTGGTTTAAGACACCTGGTTAGGGCAGATGCTCGGTGCTGGTCCCTCATGATGGCCAGTCTGGAGCCAGTTGCCCTTGACTCAGAAGCCGACGGCTGCCTACTAATTTGTGGTCAAGTTGTGATGATACCTGGCATTTGATATATCAGGAGCTTTCTGCAGGAAGTTCTGGGCGTGTCAGGCACTCTGAGAATCTGAGAAGGGTGTAGTGAAACTGTCAGACAAGTTGCATAGCTTTCCAAGTCTAAATATATTATTGATTTATTTCTACATTGAATGCCTATGTGACCCAAGTCAGTAATTTTTGAGGCTGGCGGATTGGGGAACAGAGAAAGAATCTGTTAGAACAGAAAAGAGAAAGAGGGGCTAAGGATCATGAAACTGTTAGGGTATTATGAGTACTAAAATGTAAAGAAATTCTAAAAAATAGTTAATTATGTGGCTAATTGTGAAGTTGTTGTTAGCAAAGTCATAGGGACCTACTATAAAAGATTGAAAGAGGTGGTTCTTAACCATTTAAACATTTGTGTCTAAAGGAAAACTCCCTGAGATCTGTAGGTAACATACTCCTGAGAAGGCACTAAAACAGAAAGTGTTTCCTCCTTTCCCCATTATCCCTGTTCTTTACTCTGCTTTATCTTTCTTCTCAGCTTCTATTTCTTCCTGCATACAGGTATTTATGTCTCTGTTTGTTTGTCATTGTCTCCCTGTCAGAAAATAAACTTCATGTAGCAGTTTGATCTCTTTCTCTGTTTCCCTTATGCTTAGAAACTGCCTGGCCTATGGTAGATGCTTATACATATTTGTTTAGTAAGTGAAACAGTTAATATATGTTTTGAAAAGTGTCTGGATGAATAGATACCAAATTGCTAACACTACTCATCTCTGGGGAATAAAATTAGCAAAGCTAGGAGAGAATTGAAAGAGAAAGAAGGTAGAATGATAAACTTTTATAAACATCAATAATGTTTACATTTTACATTACTGAACAGAATTATATTTGATTGGATTTACATTTAACATTTTAGGAATGCACCTATTATATAAGCAAGAGAAGGCATGTAGATGCTATGTTGTAATGCAAACATGTTTATTGATGTCCTATAGCCTTTTTCCATGAATATGTCTAATGTTCTGTAGTGAGGTGGTAAGTTCCTTTCCAAAGAGGGCTCATAGTCTAAACATTTCTATTTTTATTATTTCATATATAATAAGAAATTAATATCTAATTATTGACCAAATCCCTGGGTAAAACAGGACAACATTAATACCAATTTTTAAAATACAAGTCTCTTCCAAATGTCTGGAAACAACCTTTCCCCAGTACTCAGCAAAATAATAGGATTTCTGGTAAGAATACTTGCAACCACTTAAGAAGCAATTGATCATAAACAATAAATAGAATCATTTTTTAAGAATAAAAATTATGTCAATACACATAATAGCTTTTTAAAAAAAGACTATAGAATTGCAAAATTGAAGAGCGTATTAGTTAAGATCCAGATAGGAGCACAGAGTTTAAGCCACATCTATTTCAGTAAACACAGTTATCATGGGGAAGTAATTACAAAAGGCGTTAGGAGTGTTTAAAAGTCAGATGGAGACAGAAGGCAACAAGAGGTTAGCGATATCAGGAATCCTGTCAGCTTTAGACCTGGAGCAATCAACACAGAAAGCAGTGTCACCTGGGCCTGAGGCCAGTACCACTGGGTAGGAACTGGGCTGCTCAGAGACAAAGGACCCGCCTATCCATTAGGGGCTAGAACCACAAAGAGAGAGACTCTCTGATTGGTCTATGTAGGAAGCATATTCACTATCCAAAGGAAAAAGAGGAAAAGAAATATTCTGGCTTCTTTCCTTGCCCAACCCTCAGTCTCCCACTAGTGTCTCCCACTGGTCAAACCCAACAGGAAGTCATTTTGAAAAGGATCCTGGGAAATGTAGTTTATAGAGTTTATCCTTTGAAATACAGTGCTGATCAGGAAAAATCAGGAACAGTTCTAAGAATACACAGGCAAATAACCTGAATAAATGGTGTAATAAAGGAAAAAATATATATTCTTTTCATGCAATAGTCAAGTTTTATATGAAATATTTTTAGATATACTTAGTCATGTGAATTACTTTATATAACAGTTATTCAGATATATTTGGGTAAGAATATCAGTGTGGATTGAAGAATAGCATTAACTATTTCTCACTTAATGTTAGGAATTTTTATCATTATACTAAATTTTTCAATGTTTATAAAAACCTTTTTTTTTTCTCTGATTTGTGTCTATATGGCAAACTAAGAGAGAGACTCAGAGGCTATATTTATAAGCATTTCTCATGAAAAATATTTTCTCTACCAATAAATTAAAAGCCAAATTAGACATAACTACCATCATATCTTCTCTGTTTAACTTTGGCTTTTGAAATATTGGAGACATTTCAATGTTCTATGTAGGCATTTGAATTAAGTGAAAGCACCTTATGGATCTTTTGAGGATCATCTTGAGGTGAATTTTCAGAATTATTATCATTTATTGCTTTTCATCAACTATATAATTGAGAAGATTCTCCCAGTGATTTATACCATCACAAAATACTTGATCTTATTTTTAATTATATAATTGAGTAAGATTCTTCCAGTTTAACATACAAACTGTTACTCTCAGTGATCTGGGAAGTAATTACAAAAGGCGTTAGGAGTGTTTAAAAGTCAGATGGAGACAGAAGGCAACAAGAGGTTAGCGATATCAGGAATCCTGTCAGCTTTAGACCTGGAGCAATCAACACAGAAAGCAGTGTCACCTGGGCCTGAGGCCAGTACCACTGGGTAGGAACTGGGCTGCTCAGAGACAAAGGACCCGCCTATCCATTAGGGGCTAGAACCACAAAGAGAGAGACTCTCTGATTGGTCTATGTAGGAAGCATATTCACTATCCAAAGGAAAAGAGGAAAAGAAATATTCTGGCTTCTTTCCTTGCCCAACCCTCAGTCTCCCACTAGTGTCTCCCACTGGTCAAACCCAACAGGAAGTCATTTTGAAAAGGATCCTGGGAAATGTAGTTTATAGAGTTTATCCTTTGAAATACAGTGCTGATCAGGAAAAATCAGGAACAGTTCTAAGAATACACAGGCAAATAACCTGAATAAATGGTGTAATAAAGGAAAAAATATATATTCTTTTCATGCAATAGTCAAGTTTTATATGAAATATTTTTAGATATACTTAGTCATGTGAATTACTTTATATAACAGTTATTCAGATATATTTGGGTAAGAATATCAGTGTGGATTGAAGAATAGCATTAACTATTTCTCACTTAATGTTAGGAATTTTTATCATTATACTAAATTTTTCAATGTTTATAAAAACCTTTTTTTTTTCTCTGATTTGTGTCTATATGGCAAACTAAGAGAGAGACTCAGAGGCTATATTTATAAGCATTTCTCATGAAAAATATTTTCTCTACCAATAAATTAAAAGCCAAATTAGACATAACTACCATCATATCTTCTCTGTTTAACTTTGGCTTTTGAAATATTGGAGACATTTCAATGTTCTATGTAGGCATTTGAATTAAGTGAAAGCACCTTATGGATCTTTTGAGGATCATCTTGAGGTGAATTTTCAGAATTATTATCATTTATTGCTTTTCATCAACTATATAATTGAGAAGATTCTCCCAGTGATTTATACCATCACAAAATACTTGATCTTATTTCTATTAATTATGATTTGGAAGATGTAGTAAGTATAATGTTAATGAATGTGTTGAATGATGTAGGATTAATTGGAATGACAAAAAATGCCTTAAGCAAAAAATGATAGTTCAAAACAGTTGGCAAATCCAAAGATAAAACTGTTATTTACTTGGTATCCAGCCTGGTCCTTAGACATCTGACTTGTCTAGAACAAGAAGACAGGTTCAGAGCAAATGTTAAGTTCAATTTTCAGTTGTCATTCCTGGTATTTGGAAAAAATCTTTTATTTTTAATTGTGGAAATTTGAAACAGAACAATATCTCCAAGTATTATCTATCCCCGCTTTGGCAATTGTCAACTCATGCTCAGTCTTGATCTATATATATTCCCTTTCCTCTCAACTTGAATGTCACTGGATATTTGAAAGACAATGCCAGACATCACATCACTTCATCTTTGGTTTTAACAAGTCTTTTCTTAGGGGGTGGTGGGGGGGGAGGTAGATAGCTGGTTGCTTTCCATTTAGTAGTGCAGTGGAAGTATCAGCGCATTCATCTGTTTCCCAAGAATGCCTGCTATTGGTGTACCATGGTGTTAGAAACTGTCCCCTTCTCATGAGGAGACTCACATTAACCCAGTTTTTAAGGCTGATGTATATTTTAGAAAGTCAAGCCACTCGTTCACTGTGAAAAGTTATACTGTTAAGAACCTGAACATTAAAATCCACACTTACCTTGTTGTGATCAAGTTTTAAGGAAAGTCAAATATTAGTTCAATTTTTTTTTTTTTGGTAGGGCAGAATCTGAAATGTAGGATTTAGAGAAACTGGATGACTAGTACCATCAGAGTAAGTTAGCTTGAGACATTCAAGCCATAATAAATTAAAAGCCAAATTAGACATAACTACCATCATATCTTCTCTGTTTAACTTTGGCTTTTGAAATATTGGAGACATTTCAATGTTCTATGTAGGCATTTGAATTAAGTGAAAGCACCTTATGGATCTTTTGAGGATCATCTTGAGGTGAATTTTCAGAATTATTATCATTTATTGCTTTTCATCAACTATATAATTGAGAAGATTCTCCCAGTGATTTATACCATCACAAAATACTTGATCTTATTTCTATTAATTATGATTTGGAAGATGTAGTAAGTATAATGTTAATGAATGTGTTGAATGATGTAGGATTAATTGGAATGACAAAAAATGCCTTAAGCAAAAAATGATAGTTCAAAACAGTTGGCAAATCCAAAGATAAAACTGTTATTTACTTGGTATCCAGCCTGGTCCTTAGACATCTGACTTGTCTAGAACAAGAAGACAGGTTCAGAGCAAATGTTAAGTTCAATTTTCAGTTGTCATTCCTGGTATTTGGAAAAAAATCTTTTATTTTTTAATTGTGGAAATTTGAAACAGAACAATATCTCCAAGTATTATCTACCCAGCTTTGGCAATTGTCAACTCATGCTCAGTCTTGATCTATATATATTCCCTTTCCTCTCAACTTGAATGTCACTGGATATTTGAAAGACAATGCCAGACATCACATCACTTCATCTTTGGTTTTAACAAGTCTTTTCTTAGGGGGTGGTGGGGGGGGAGGTAGATAGCTGGTTGCTTTCCATTTAGTAGTGCAGTGGAAGTATCAGCGCATTCATCTGTTTCCCAAGAATGCCTGCTATTGGTGTACCATGGTGTTAGAAACTGTCCCCTTCTCATGAGGAGACTCACATTAACCCAGTTTTTAAGGCTGATGTATATTTTAGAAAGTCAAGCCACTCGTTCACTGTGAAAAGTTATACTGTTAAGAACCTGAACATTAAAATCCACACTTACCTTGTTGTGATCAAGTTTTAAGGAAAGTCAAATATTAGTTCAATTTTTTTTTTTTTTTGGTAGGGCAGAATCTGAAATGTAGGATTTAGAGAAACTGGATGACTAGTACCATCAGAGTAAGTTAGCTTGAGACATTCAAGCCATAATAGGAATATAGTTGTGAATGGGACCAAAAATAGTCTGTGGTCACACATTTTTGCATGTAACTCCACTGTGAGGATGGGTTTTCTGTGGAACTGGAAATGCTCATGCTCAAAATCTGATGATGGAGACTACCTGTCCCAGAGTGCTTGCCTGGACTTTGCCACCGTTGACCTTTGGGACGCTTCCTTTATTAGGTGTCCATGGCAATGAACTCCTCTTCAGACTGACTCATAGAGCAATTCTCTCTTACTTAGGTGACTTTGCATAACTCTGCCCTGATTCTTCACTTGTTTTTTTCCATCACATCTACATTCTAGAAGGCACTTTCCAGTAGAACTCCAAGTGATTCTAAGCCACTTCCCTATCCTTCCCTTCTGTAGTGAGGGCAGGACTGGGCCTTATAAAGAGGGTTCGTGGCTATCAGATCTGATATAGGGGGTCCTGAACATCCTCCAGAGCGACTTAGCCTAAAAAGGAAAAGAAAAAAAAAAGTTTTCATCTCATTTACTAAATACTCTATATCCAGTCATTTCTTTTTAATTGAATGGAAATGTCTAGGGGAGGGGTAACACTACTTTCCCCTCTTCTGGAGCAGATTTCACTGGGAGTGGAGTGTCCAGCACAGTATTAAGTACCTGGGCAGGCAGTGTGGGGGCTTCTGGTCTCTGTTCCGACACCACCATTTTAGACTGTAGTTTTCTTGCATTGCCATGGAGTCATTGGGAGAGAGGGAATCTGAAGGTCAGGCACAGAAAATCCTAGTAAATTATGAGAAAGACAGTAGATAATAGGGTGAGGAGGAATGTAATCACATGTTGATTGCAGAGGCTAATAGTTCTTAAAATATGTTATCAAGGAAAGTTGTAATTTTTTATTCCCTTATTGGATACAAATGTTTAAATTATTGATCACTCTCTTTAGTTTTTCTGGTGGCAAGAGAATGACACAGGAAGTGTTTGTCTGCTCTTAATTCCTCTGAATCATCTAGGGGTCTTGTTAAAATGCAGATTCTGATTAAATTAAGTTTGAATCCAAGTGAGTCCTGAGTTTTTGCCTTTCTGACAAGATCCCAGCTGATGCTGTTGGTCCGCATATCACAGGGTGAGTCTAAAGGTGCTACAAGATTCCTGGAAGCCTGTTCCCACCCCCTCATTTAATTATCAGCCCAGTCAGAGCTCTTCCTTTCCCCTGCCATTTGCTCTGTTTCACCTGCTCTCTGACTGCGGCCATTTCATTTTGCAGAACCAACCACATCGTGCGGTAGGAAACCTTTCTCAGTCCTGTGGGTTTGCACGGCCTTGGAAACACTCAGTCATTGGGAAGTGTTAAACAACAAGGAAAAAATGAGTGGATGGAAAGGGTGGAGGAGGACAGAGAGTGGTGAGTGTGTGTGTGTGTGTATGTGTGTGTGTGTGTGTTGGTGGGGAGAGGAATAGAGCAGGATGGGAAGGAAAACGATATAATAGGTCTCATTGGAATGTGGAAATGTGTGTATGTAAAAGACCTGTTAACTCTTGTCTAAAATAGCATAACACCCCAGCATGGTTGGGCAAGTATAGTAGCAAGATGGGAAAAAAAGTCTAGGGAATGTCCAAGAATATTTTGGAATACTGTAACACTCATGGTTTCTTTTTCTTCTGTTGCAAGTTAGATATAGTTTTCTGCTGTTCAGAGTTCACTCCATCCCAAACCTATCTTGCAAAAATGAGGCAAAAGGCCCTGCAAAGGAAGAAATTTCTACTGTCTGTGGCCAGCGATATTCAGGATGTCATTATTCCGGTTTCACCTACATCTTCTTTCCAAAGTATTGTTACATAATTTCTCTGAAGAAATCCCATTTAACACCCCAACCTTCGTGACTTTGCTTTCACTCTTTTCAAACTTTGTAATAATTATGTATCAATGGTGCGAATTTTTTATTCCCTTAAAAACAAAACAGCATCAAATTTCTGTTGTCAGTTTTTCATTTTAACCCTTCATGTCTGTTCTGTTCAATGAGGAATTCTATGTCTTTTTTACTATTACTAGTTAGTTTTCTCTTATTTATGCAAGTGTCTCCTTCAACAGTACTTATTATTACTGGGCTTTAGAGAATGAAGACATTTTAAAATAATGCAGGTAATCAAAATCTCTGTTGAAAACACTTCAAAGAATACAGTGCGTGACTGCTCTTCTGACAAGTGCTGATGCTGTTGGTCCGCATATCACAGGGTGAGTCTAAAGGTGCTACAAGATTCCTGGAAGCCTGTTCCCACCCCCTCATTTAATTATCAGCCCAGTCAGAGCTCTTCCTTTCCCCTGCCATTTGCTCTGTTTCACCTGCTCTCTGACTGCGGCCATTTCATTTTGCAGAACCAACCACATCGTGCGGTAGGAAACCTTTCTCAGTCCTGTGGGTTTGCACGGCCTTGGAAACACTCAGTCATTGGGAAGTGTTAAACAACAAGGAAAAAATGAGTGGATGGAAAGGGTGGAGGAGGACAGAGAGTGGTGAGTGTGTGTGTGTGTGTATGTGTGTGTGTGTGTGTTGGTGGGGAGAGGAATAGAGCAGGATGGGAAGGAAAACGATATAATAGGTCTCATTGGAATGTGGAAATGTGTGTATGTAAAAGACCTGTTAACTCTTGTCTAAAATAGCATAACACCCCAGCATGGTTGGGCAAGTATAGTAGCAAGATGGGAAAAAAAGTCTAGGGAATGTCCAAGAATATTTTGGAATACTGTAACACTCATGGTTTCTTTTTCTTCTGTTGCAAGTTAGATATAGTTTTCTGCTGTTCAGAGTTCACTCCATCCCAAACCTATCTTGCAAAAATGAGGCAAAAGGCCCTGCAAAGGAAGAAATTTCTACTGTCTGTGGCCAGACGATATTCAGGATGTCATTATTCCGGTTTCACCTACATCTTCTTTCCAAAGTATTGTTACATAATTTCTCTGAAGAAATCCCATTTAACACCCCAACCTTCGTGACTTTGCTTTCACTCTTTTCAAACTTTGTAATAATTATGTATCAATGGTGCGGAATTTTTTTTTTTTTCCCTTAAAAACAAAACAGCATCAAATTTCTGTTGTCAGTTTTTCATTTTAACCCTTCATGTCTGTTCTGTTCAATGAGGAATTCTATGTCTTTTTTACTATTACTAGTTAGTTTTCTCTTATTTATGCAAGTGTCTCCTTCAACAGTACTTATTATTACTGGGCTTTAGAGAATGAAGACATTTTAAAATAATGCAGGTAATCAAAATCTCCAATGAACAAATGACATGAAAACACTTCAAAGAATTTTCCCTTGGAAACATTTTCTGAAGACCCAGTCTTCACTAAAAGACTCATCAAGTATCTGGTGCGCCTGTCTGTAAAATATTTTCTGTGATTTCTGTTTCCCGTATGATGGGAAGAAAACCAAAATGCAATATGCAGTAATAATAATAATAAAAAAGAAGACTGCTAGATGTATTGTGATAAAATTCCAACTTTCAAATACAGATTTAGCTACATAGCCCTGTTTTTCTATCAAGTTTACATTTCATGTCTATCTGTGCAGTATTGTAGGTTAGGCATCTCTGGAAAATTTATACTTGTTCAGAAAAAACTGGCTTTCATGGAGATGTCACTGGGAAATGCTGTTTTTTACTGCTTGAACTATTTAGGATTTTATATGTGTAAAGTGCTATAGAATCCCATCAGTGGTTATTCCCATAAATAATTTCATGACTTGGTTTATTATTGCTATATCCATTTTATAGATGGTAGTACAGAAGAATGGATTACAAGGGAGCTGAAATTAGAGCCTACAATCACAAAAGTTTCCTAGACTGTTGTTTAAACTATAGATTGCAAATGCGTCTTCATGTGTTAAATATCTGATAAAAAAAATGAAATATGTGGGATTTGGCATCTCTGAGGCTGTGTTTGGTATTGTTAAAGGAAAAATGATCAGATGTGACTCAATTACACAATATTCTGGGCAGAAAAATCCCTCTTACTAAAGGAAACTGTGGGTCCTGTTGGCCCAGTGGTCTTCCCTAGCAGGATGAAGTCTGCTGAAACATTGCTCAACTCGAGTTTGTTTTCATAAACATCACTATCCTGTCCGTCATGGTACCAGAAATAGCTGCCTTGCACATTCTTCTTGTAATTATAATTCCAGTCCTGAAAAAGTGTCCCTTAGATTCTTAAAGGTCATCTTACGAGTACACTACTGGAACCTGAGAGAACCAGGTTTGGACAAGAAAGTCTGCCTCTAGAAAACATCCACTGAACTGAGTGGAGGCATTTTAACCATCTTGTTCTGCTTGCCTCTGGGCATGAGCATAGGCTTTAGAAACTTTATTCTAAAGTGAATGAGCTGGTGGGACAGTGTGTATTCACATGCAGAAGATAAGAGGGATCCCTCATACCCTCCATAGACGATGCAGGCTCAGATGTTCCCAATAAAATTGATGTCTTACTTCAATGGGGCCCTTGTCATGCTCTCAGTTGATGTCGGGCCCTCAAGTTTTCCTCTATATGGGGAACAAGCCCCTATGTATCCAGCCCCGTGAAAACCATTTTGTTCTTCTGACCACCAGAGCTGTAAGATAATGATATCAAGTTTGTCCTAATTTGTTACAACTGCAACAGGAAACTAACGCAAGCAATTTTGCCTTCAAGGACTTTTTCCTCCCTTAAAACAAATGTTAAAAATTACATTTTATGATTATGTTAATACAAAGATGAATGTACTCATATAAATTGAAACATTCTTTGACTTAAATTTCCTTTCCCTCCTGATTTTTTAAAAATTTTACTTTTACAGAGTTTTGTTGTTTACAGATATGTATGATCCCAGATTAGTCATATGTATATCCCCCCCATCACACCCCCACAGGCTGTCGCACAGCGCCCCTGCAGGATCCCCTTTTCTCACAGCACAATGACAATAGCTTTTTTTTTCACATATGACAGTATAGGTTTTCATGCTAGTTCCTTTACACGTCCCACCCACTGTTCATTCCCCACAATGTCCATATGTCTACTGTCCATGTCTGTTTTTTCATCACTTCACTATGTGTGTTATCACTACCATACTACTAGATTCCATATATATATGTGTGTTAGTATACTGTACTTGTCCTTCTCTTTTTGCATTACTTCACTTTTTATGGTAGGTTCTAGATCCAGTCACCTCATTAGAATTGACTCTTCTGCATTTCTTTTTACAGCTGTGTAGTATTCCAAGTATTCCATTGTATATATGTACCAGAGCTTCTGCATCCATTCATTCATCGATGGACATCTAGGTTGCTTCCATGTTCTAGCTATTGTATAGAGAGTTACAATGAACATTGGGGTATAGGTGCCTCTTTTAATTTTGAATTCATCAGGATATAAGCCTAACAGTGGGATTGCTGGGTCGTATGGTGCTTCTATTTTTAGTTTTATAAGGAATCTCCATACTGTCTTCCATAGTGGCTGTATCAATTTACATTCCCACCAGCAATGCAAGAGTGTTCCCTTTTCTCCACACCCTTTCTAGCGTTTGTTGTCTGTCAATTTGTTGATGATGGCCATTCTGATGGGTATGAGGTGATATCTCATTGTAGTTTTGATTTGCCTTTCTCTAATAATAAATGAAATTGAGCATCGTTTCATGTGTTTTCTGGCCATCTGTATGTCCTCTTTAGAGAGGTGTCTGTTTAGGTCCTCCCTCCTGATTTTAAAAGCAACTGAAACATTTTCATGGGTACCTAGAAGTACCCTGGGCTCTGGGCAGCTTTTTTGATGACCTATAAAGAAATTTATGATTTGGGGACAAAATATTTTATCACAAACTTATATAAAAATGTTGGGCTTCCCTGTGGTCCAGTGGTTAAGAATCTGCCTTGCAATGAAGGGGACACCTGTTGAATCCCTGATCTGGGAAGATCCCACATGCCACGGGGCAACTAAACCTGTGTGCCAGTGATCTGGAGCCCATGAGCCACAACTACTGAGCCTAAGTGCCGAAATTACTGAAGCCTGAGTGCCTAGAGCACATGCTCCACAACAAGAGGAGCCACTGGAACTAGAAGCCTGTGCACCACAAACAGAGAGTAGTGCCTGCTCACCACAACTTGAGAAAGCACATGCATAGCAATGAAGACTCAGTGTAGCCAAAAATACACAAATAAATATTTCTGAAAATGTAAATAGTGGCAGTAGTTTTCATAAGTTGTCATTTATATTTATAAGAAAGAATACCTCTATATCTGACTTCGGCCACTTTATAATTTGACCCACATGCTCACCAGGAGGCAAAAATGAGAACAACATTTGTACTCCTTAATCATACATGTTACTTTCCACACTTTGTGAAAAATGATACATCTCAAATGATCCATCTCTCAATGATAAGCGTTAATGCTGTGAATTGGAATTACAATATTCAATTGCTTCCATGTTCTAGCTATTGTATAGAGAGTTACAATGAACATTGGGGTATAGGTGCCTCTTTTAATTTTGAATTCATCAGGATATAAGCCTAACAGTGGGATTGCTGGGTCGTATGGTGCTTCTATTTTTAGTTTTATAAGGAATCTCCATACTGTCTTCCATAGTGGCTGTATCAATTTACATTCCCACCAGCAATGCAAGAGTGTTCCCTTTTCTCCACACCCTTTCTAGCATTTATTGTCTGTCGATTTCTTGATGATGGCCATTCTGACTGGTGTGAGGTGATATCTCATTGTAGTTTTGATTTTCATTTCTCTAATAATAAGGAGGTTGAGCATGGTCTCATGTGTATTTTGGCCATCTGTATGTCCTCTTTAAAGAAGTGTCTGTTTAGGTCCTCCCTCCTGATTTTAAAAGCAACTGAAACATTTTCATGGGTACCTAGAAGTACCCTGGGCTCTGGGCAGCTTTTTTGATGACCTATAAAGAAATTTATGATTTGGGGACAAAATATTTTATCACAAACTTATATAAAAATGTTGGGCTTCCCTGTGGTCCAGTGGTTAAGAATCTGCCTTGCAATGAAGGGGACACCTGTTGAATCCCTGATCTGGGAAGATCCCACATGCCACGGGGCAACTAAACCTGTGTGCCAGTGATCTGGAGCCCATGAGCCACAACTACTGAGCCTAAGTGCCGAAATTACTGAAGCCTGAGTGCCTAGAGCACATGCTCCACAACAAGAGGAGCCACTGGAACTAGAAGCCTGTGCACCACAAACAGAGAGTAGTGCCTGCTCACCACAACTTGAGAAAGCACATGCATAGCAATGAAGACTCAGTGTAGCCAAAAATACACAAATAAATATTTCTGAAAAATGTAAATAGTGGCAGTAGTTTTCATAAGTTGTCATTTATATTTATAAGAAAGAATACCTCTATATCTGACTTCGGCCACTTTATAATTTGACCCACATGCTCACCAGGAGGCAAAAATGAGAACAACATTTGTACTCCTTAATCATACATGTTACTTTCCACACTTTGTGAAAAATGATACATCTCAAATGATCCATCTCTCAATGATAAGCGTTAATGCTGTGAATTGGAAATTACAATATACCTCATTAACTATTTTCACTTCTTTGACAATTAGAAGCCAGAAAGGCATAATTTCATTCAGGGACAGGATGAAGGACTCTGCAGCTACAGAGCCTTGATGCTTCTGAAGCTCATGGGGTAAAAGTAGCCACGTTCCTGAGTTACAATGCTAAGCCAGGGCTTGCAGAGTCTATGCTAATTTGGCACTGTTCTGGAAAAGACTACATGGAAAAAAGATCTGTTTCTAGAGATTTTCAGGAAAGTAGCCAATTCAAACTGCTCAGTGCTGTGACATCATTTCTGGCCGGTAGCAAGTTCTTTCTGTCATCGTGGGGTTGGCTTCAGAATCAAGAATGTCTTGATACCAACTATTTTTCTTCCCCCAAGTTTCAGACTATTTATTAATCATTGTAAACCCCAACATAATACAGCAACATGATTTCGTGCATTTAGAAAAGAACTGTTTCCTGGTTAAGTGGAAAATTGTGTGGATGGGTTCTGGAAGACCTTCATTCTAAGCAGCTTTGTAGTGAAATATTTCATTTAGAAGTCTTGACCTTCTTTCTTCAGTTTGCTGTAATCTACATTCACTGAGTAGAACTCGTACTAATCATTAGGGCCCAGTTGATTACAGGGATCTGGGTTATTCTTTTTGACCCAACTGACATTGGGGTTGAACAAGACCAGGCACAAGACACGCAACGCTGTTCCATACCTCCAGTGAATACAAAGAGGAGGATCAAGCTAGGATGCTTCTTGGCCTGACTGATGATAGAGGGACAGGGCCCTTGAGTCAAAACAGACAGAAAAACTACAAGGTCCAGCATTAAACAGTGTCAAACACTGTTTCTGGATTCATATTCCCCACACACCAGCACCCCAAAACTTTAGACTTGCCTTACGCTCCAAGTATGTGAACTTACTCATGAGTCGTCAAGTGTCCTAATCAGACCAGTTCAGTACAGCCCTGGCGAAACAAATAGGTTAAGATAGACAGATCCATTTGATCCAATTAATTCCTCATTTCACACAAAGTTTTGACAGGGTGTCCTTCTCAAGAGTCTCTTGGAGGGCTTCCCTGGTGGTCCAGTAGGTAAGGACACCACTTTGCTGTGCAAGGGCTGCCGGTTTGATCCCTGGCCTGGGAAGATCCCATGTACCTCGGAGCGGCTGGACTGACGTGTCCAACTACCGAGCTGGAGCTCTGGAGCACGTGCTCCCAGAGTCAGTGCTCTACAACAAGAGAGGCCACTGCAATGGGAGGCCCACACAGGTCAAAGAACAAAAAAGATAAGTAAATGAAAGATCAATAGAAGTGGCCAAAAAAAAAAAAAAAAAAAAAATCCCTTGGACAGCAAGGGCACCAGACCAGGTAGTCCTAAAGGAAATCAATCCTGAATATTCATTGAAAGGACTGATGCTGAAGCTGAAGCTCCAATACTTTGGCCACCTGATGTGAAGAGTGGACTTGTTGGAAAAGACCCTGGAAAGACTGAGGGCAAAAGGAGAAAGGGGAGGTAGAGGATAAGATGGTTGCATGGCATCATTGACTCCATAGACATGTGTCTGAGTGAACTTCAGGAGATAGTGAAGGACAGGGAAGTCTGTTGTGGTGCAGTTCACGGGATCACAAAGAGTCAGACAGGACTGAGTGAGTTAACAACCACAATTGGCCTCCAACTGTAAGAAGATTTTGTATTCTGTTCAAAGGCAACCAAAGGAAGCAACTGACGCTGGCGTTAAGAAAGGAGAGTGGCTATTTGGAGATCCTCCCTTCCATTATCCTTCCATCTTGATGCCTTTCCAGCCTGCCTTAGTTAGGCGCCTATTAGAAAGTGGCCCTCATTCAAGTTACACCCTGCCACACCTCTAGGCCCCAGGATGCTTGTGTCTGAGTTCCCAGCCGTCTTAAAGCTTTGCTAGCAGCAGAAGGAGGCATCCCGCTGAGCCCTGGGTGGAGAGAAAGCCTGGAGTCGCACAACAGTGACCCACTTGGCACAGAGGCTGAGCCATCCTGACGGGCCCTAGGGACTCCTTCCTTATCCACATCCCCTGAGATCGTCCCTTGGAGAACTCTCACAAACACACTCACCCAGCCACAGTCGGGGGACAGCAACAGAAACCCACAGAAACAAGGCCCTGCCCTGTGGCATTCTGAGTCAGATCCGTACTGTGATTTATCAGCTGCCTGAAAAAAGAAAATACTGCTAGGACCTGGGCCGGACCATGAGGTGTAAAGTTGGAAAAAACAGGGGTGGGTCTAAGTCTCCCCCCTCCCTTCTTCTCTGCCAGAGAACATGATTCCAGCGTAAACATCTCTCTTTAAATTTAGGATATCTTTGTGCAAGGAAAACTACTTTATTACCCAGCATTAGTGACACTTACTTTGAACCTTAATTCTGAAAACCACAGAATTTAAAAAATGCTGTAAATAGCTGACATGAGTGTTCTTCCCCGGTTTTCAAAGGAATTGTTTTTGTAATTATGGAGCAGGGTGAAAGCTGAATTGTCCTCCCCCCAACCTTTCCCCCTCCACCCACAACCCCTACACAGAGACAACAGGAGAGGGTAAGGAGATACCTCAACTAAAAACAGTCATCATATTTGAAAGAATTAATCATGGAAAAGTTTCAGGGCATTCCTAATGCTTTTTTAAAAAATCTTTTATGTTTTAAGTAGTTAGGTCTCTATTCTAGTTCTGAGTACAAATAAATGCCTGCTGGTAGGGTGTAAGCCAAATTCCAAAATGTAGCAAAAACAGTGCCTGCATATTTGGCAGGAATTGAAACCAGTTCAGGTCAGTGTCTGTTTCTGTCCAAAGAAGAGTTACACTGGGCTAGGAAAACAACGCAGGAGAACACGGGAACAACAAGTAATATTGCCAGCTCCAGCACCCGCCTGGCCGGAGGAGCATGTTGAGAGCAAGTCCGCAATCATGGTTTAAGCTCCAGGTTGGGTTGGCATAAGGTTTAGGGGGTGGGTGGGTGCAGAGAGCAGGAGAAAGAGAGGGGCTGGGTGCATTGTTGTGGCAAAATTGCCTTCTCCCATCTCAGGCTCTCACCTTGCAAATCACCCTCTCTTAGCAAAAGCACATCTTACTTGTTAACTCCTCCCCTGCTCCCTAACCTTTTCAATCATCCCCCTTCTTCATTTCAGAATGGCCTTCGGAACAAAGCAGCATTTTAAAGCCTTTCCCACTAAAAGTTCGCCCCTCCCCCGCTTTAAAGAGGCAGTGTGGGGGTGATTTTCTTTTCTGTGTGTATGTGTGTGTGTGTTTTAATTTGTTTTTCTGCAATCTCCTCTCGTGAAGCTGTCATTGTTTGGGGGTTGATGGATATTTCTTCAGAGATACCATCATATCGCTTGTTATTGTAACACTTATTGGTGATAAAGTTCAGACTAAAAATTAAGCAGCTGCAATGTAGCAGCACAAATTAGTTTAATGTAAGCAGTCAGGAGCAGCTGGCTGGCTCAGGACTCGAATTTAGCTGTGGGGGGAAGGGTTCTGCGAGGCTGACAGTGTTTTTTCCCTCTACATAAACATTTTTGGCTGTTGCAGCTTTTGTGCTGATCATGTGACAGTGTCCCTAGGCAGATAATTTATTTCTGTGGCTTTCATGAGCAATCATTAACCTTCAGACATCGAGTTTGCTTTTTTTGCTTTGTGGCATTTGTTATTATTATTATTACTATTTTTCGTATACTAACTAGTTTAATTCAGAAAGTGTCAGGAGAAAATTACAACCAATTTATAATAGACTGCAATGCATAATACTTATGTTTCTATTAAAGCAGACCTTGCTTACTAGTCCATTCTCATAGTTTCACTGGTGTTCGTGGATCAGAATAATTATTTTCGTGGCTGTTGTGGGATCACTCCCTCTGTGTCTCCTGATCGCAAGGCTGCTGAAAGCTGGACTCTTGAAGATCCTTTAAGATCACCTTTGGCACCTTTGGAGTCTTCACCGACTCCCTAGGAGGCCGGAACCCCAAGGGCCTCCCTCTACTGGGCTGGGAATGGGGTTTCTGGAGGTGGGAGGTGGGCTTGCTCTAGTCCCTTCTTCCTTCAACAGCTGACACCCTAGCCCTCAGTAAACAGTGTGGCCATTTGCAGTTAGTCCCTAGAGCTAAAAGAGATTGAGGCTGAAAAACAAAGGAAATCAGAAACTGTCCTCCTGCCTAAATCTGCGGAGGGGGAGCAGGGGAGAGGAAAATATTTCTGAAATCTACTAATCACGCCCGCCGGTTTTCTGAATTTATCTGTTGTGCCCTCCTCGAATCTGTTTGTATTGCTCAGCCAGTAATGCAGGAGCAAAACGCACAGGGTCACTCCTTGGTGTCTATCATTTGCGGTATCTTCAGACACTTGCAGCATGCCGATTATCTCGTGGGTATTGTGTGGGCCCTCTTAGATATTCATTTATTCATTCTCTCGTGGTGCAGGGTTGGTGGGGGAAACACTCAGGACTACTTGCACAGAGGGATTTGATAAAGTGTATTTGTAAACCCCAATGGATTGTGTGCAGTGCAAAATAAGAGGAAGGAGCAACTCCCTTTCTTTCTTGTTCTTTTGAAATATTTCAGTTATGAGAGCTGGCCTTAACTGATCCTAATATTTTGTAAAACTGCATGTATGGGTCTTAAGATGCAGCACGAAAATTCCGTTCTTCTAAATTAATGATGCAAGAGCTCAAAACACCGCAGAGGAGGCGGAGTGGGAATTGATGCTATCACTTTCTAAAACATTTTGAGGCAGAATCAATGAGCTAGGGATTGCGCAGTCCAAACACGAGGAAGATTTTGAGCAAGTGATAGATACAAGGATGCCAAAGTTCTTGGGTCATCTCTAATGCTGCGTGAAAATGACTGAATGGATCCCCTAGGTGTATTTAGTGTGGTTGGTTACAGATAGATGTGCCCTTCCTGAGGTGGGGGTGGGGCTGGAGGAGTGGGTAGAAGCTGACATCTTCTTTGTCCTCACCCCCAAAGAGAGAGACTTCTTCCCCAAATAGGGGTCCCTCGTGTTCTGGGCTTTCTCTACTTCTGGCTTTCCTTGCACACTGATGCCGGCTGATGTGATTGACGGGGCTTGCCTTATGAATTTGGTGCTCTATCTAGAAAGCAGTTGACTTGATAAGCTGAGGACTTTTGTGTTTGAAGACCCCTTCCTCCACCTTGATAATCCTAGTTTAGGACTGTGTTGATACAAAGTTGCATATAACCCAGGGTGGCTTCATGTGTTATTATGATGTCCCTTTTCTTCCACCTCCTGATTTGAAAAGTAACGAACATGAAAATATGTTCATGGACCGCTGAAAGTATCTCAGACCCTGGGCACTGTGCTTCTCCTGACTAATGTAGACATTGGCCTTAAGGGCTGGCACAAGCACACTGCTGACTTTTGCCCAAAGGGAGAAAACTTTGGTGAAGGAACCCAGTTCAAGTGAGAAATGCCACAGGGGTACTCATTTCCTCAGATTAGAGCACTCAGGTTTTTTTCCAGACATTTTTTTGTCATAGGTTCCAGGGCGGTGTTTAGCTCATGGGAATGGGGCTCACCTGGGGGGTGCTCTTTCCTGCTCATATTGTTAAACTCTTCCAGCCCATCTTGCTCTCCCTTTAGCCCTATGGGCCTTATCTGAACCAGTGTGCCCTCAGACCCAGTTCTAGAATGCACTCCCCTTTGTTGTACAGTTCATCCCTTCATCCCAAGCCTTGCATGTCAGGATCACAGCATCCTACAGAGATCTTAGTCTGCAGGTCCCCCTTGTCTGGATACGACCCAGCAGGGCAGTCTCTGCGACCCTCCTCCTTGAGTTATCTCATTCTTGCCTCTCCCATTTCAACCTTGTCATTTTACCTTTTAAAATCCTCTTAACTTTCACTACTTCATTTCTACCTCTTAATTTATCTCTGAGTGATCTTGGATCATTTTTTCTTCTTCCTTTTTTTTTTAATTGGAGGATAATCATTTTACAATGTTGTGTTGGTTTCTTCTGTACAGCACGAATCAGCTATAACCATACACGTATACCCTCCTTCCTGAGCCTCCTTCTCACTCCATCCCCTTTCCTGTCTTACCCCTCTAGGCCATGGCACAGCTAGTGGAAAGTTACTATATAATATAGGATAGTTTTTTTCTTTAGCACCAGCTTTCTTATCTCTACAAAATAGATTAATAATAGCCAACTATGTTTTGAGTATACATAGTGGGCCAGGCATTGTGCTAAGGAATTTGCTGAGTGATTGGTGTTCGTGCATTCTCCCTTTTAATCAGGACAAAAGACCTTAGAGATATGTGTTTTCATTGATCTCAGTTTATAGATGGGGAAGCTGAGGCATAAAGAGATTTAATAATTTAAGTTTTCTCAGAGAGAATGGGACTGCGTTAGGATTACAGCCCTGGCAGTCAGATCCTGGAACATTGGTCTCAAGCATTATGTCGTATGTTATTGTAACCTCTACCTCATAGAGTTATTGGGATTCACTTTCTTAGCGAACATCTGCTTCACATCTCCTGAGTGTTAGGCATGCATTGATACCTGCTCTCAAGAATCTCCATGCCTACTCAGGAGGTGGGTCTAGAGAAAGGTCAGCAGACCTAGAAAGAGAATTAAAAGTGCTGGATCACAGGTACTATGAACCTCTCAGAGAGGAAAGAAGGTAAGGTAGTCAGAGGTAGGGAGCTGCCCAGGAGGTAGCAGGGAAGGCTTTTCAGAGAAGAAAAAGTTTAGACCTAAAAGGAGGGATACGTTGTAGATAATAGAGAAAAGGGGGAGGGAGTTTCCCGATTAAAGCAAAGGTTGGGCAGGAGGCCAGGTATTTTTCTGATTTCAACCATAAGCTTTTAAATAGTCAACACCTGGCAGTTACAGTTTTGCCTGGAAACTTCTGCCCTTCTCTGAGTCGGTAGTTATCAAATTCAGATTACTTTAAGCGGATAGAGAGCAAGACCAGGACGAGATTCACATTAAGATACAAGAGAGTACGTCTGAGTAAGATCAGTGGGAATTATGTCATTTATTCATTCACATATTCATTTTTCATCATTCCTTACTGAGCACCATATTCTGACTCATATTGGAAACTTCTTGCAGATCATACGTGAAAAGACAGTTCCTGTTCTCTGTAGGACAAAGAAATAGGAAAATATAAACAATTGCCACTGAATATTGTCAAGGCCCTTTGCAAAGTACATACCAGATGCAGATGCATCCCTGAGCAAGGAGCTCCCACCTCTGCTTGTGTTTGGACCAGACACTTTACATTGGAGATGCCTTGTGAGTTGTATCTCAAAAAATGAGGAGTGTCATCCACTTAAAAAGGTAAGGAAAGGCATCTCAGGCAGAGACATCAGCATATGCAAAGGAGCAGAGGTGAGGAGCCTGAGGATGCAGAGACCTCCAACAGTTATCACAGGAGCTTCAAGTGCTTCCTTGGAATTTAGAGATGAGGTGTGGCTGCAGGACTGGTGTGATCTCAGAGGGGAGAGTGTTGAGCAGGGGAGGGACACAGGCAGTTCACATGGACAGTGGAGGAGGGGTCACTGGGAGGGGAAAGATGGAACTAGAAAGACAAGTTAGGAGCCCATGGTAGTTTTTTTGGTGCTAGGTGATGAGGACGTGGCTCAGCAGTAAAACTGTCTGCCAATACAGGAAGCATGGGGTTCAATCCCTGGGTGGGAAGATCCCCCGGAGGAGGGCATGGCAACCCATTCTAGTGTTCATATCTGGAGAATCCCATGGACAGAGGAAGCTGGCAGGGTACAGTCCGTGGGGTCACAAAGAGTTGGGCACAGCTGAGTGATTGAGTACACAGACAATGCTTGTTGGGGATGTGATCCCAAGTAGAGGGGGTGGGGAGGAGAGAAGGTGCTCATGTTGGCTGAGGACTGAGGGTGTGGATGGACAGGGGGAGGCCTAACTCTGGGTTTCTGGACATTAACTGAGCTTGTGGAAAACATAGAGGTTTAAGGTGAAGTAAAGAGAGAATGGAAGTCAGTTCTCTTTATTAACTGTAGTTCTGGTCTATGAATTTATTGCAAACACTGAATTAGGGGCAATAGAGTGTTACGTTTATGTGAACTTTTGGTCACAACAGTTTCATTAGCTGGTTAGTGCATATCTTTGTTTTAGGTGTGTTTCTATTTAAAGACACTGTGTAGGTATGATTTCTCCGAAGAACATATATATGTTTATAGAGTGTGTGGGTATGTATATATATATATATATATACACACACACATACATACACTATGTATAGAATAGTAGATATTATATATTGTGCTTCCCAGGGGACTCACTGGGTAAAGAGTCCACCAGCAATGCCAGAGACAGGCAAATTTGATCCTAGGGTTGGGAAGACTCCCCGGAGGAGGGCATGACTGCCCACTCTAGCATTCTTGCCTGGAGAATCTCCCATTGGTGTAGGAACGGGGGCCTATTAAGGGCCAAAAGTTGGTTCTTGTCTAACACACAGAAATGAATTGTCCAAGGAGACACATGTGCTGATGAAGCAAGAGATTTTATTGGAAAGGGCGTCCGGGTGGAGAGCAGTAAGGTAAAGGAACCCAGGAGAACTGCTCTGCCTCATGGCTCACAGTCTTGGGTTTTATAGTAATTGAATCAGTTTCTAGGCTGTCTTTAGCCAATCATACTTCCTGGTGGCACGCACGTTGCTCAGCCAAGATGGATGCCAGCAGAAGGATTCTGGGAGGTGGTCGGACATGTGGTGTCTCCTTTGAACCTTTCCTGAACTCTTCCAGTTTGTGGTGGCTTATTAGTTCTGTGTTTGTTACCAGGACCTCCTGTCATAAAATAACTCACTCAGTTGGTTTCTATGATGCCTAGCCAGGGTGGGCCAGTGTGTTTCCCATAACACCATTGACAGCGGAGCCTGGTGAGCTACAGTTCACAGAATCGAAAAGAATCAGACATGATTGCATGCACACATGCTGTATATTATATGCATGTAATATATATGCTAATATATATACTAATACCATATATATACTAATATAGAATATATATACTAATATAATAAATAAATATATATATAGAAATTTATTATAAGGAATTAGTTCATGTGATTATGGAGGCTGAGAAGTTTCATGAGTTGCTGTAAGTAAATTGGAAATTGAGGACAGTTGGTGATGTAATTCCAGTTTGAGTCCCAAAACCTGAGAACCAGGGAAACTGATGGTATAAATTCCAATCCTGGAGTAGAAGACCTAACTCAATGCAGGCAGGAGGCACAAGTGACAATTTCCTCCTTCTTATGCCTTTTGTTCTATCTAGGCCCTCAGATGAGTCAGATGATGCCTGCCCATACTGGGGAAGACAATCAACTTGACTGATTCAAGTGCATCAGAAAAGACCCTTACAGTCACGCCCCCAAACAGTGATTAATCTGGGCACCCCATGGAGCAGTAAAATTGACACATAAAGCTAACTGTCACAGACACCTTGTTTAACACATAGTGTTCATTCACTGGCACTGATCTCCCAGTCAGTAACAATATAACTCATGCCTGAGCAAGGCGTACCTGACACAGGTTTTTCTCGTCAGCACATCTCTGTCCTCTTTTGCTTAGGAATACTAGACAGCCCTTCAGTGGCTTGCTTGGGGTCTCCATTTTGAAAGTGAAATCCCAAACAAAACACACAGAAATGTGGAAAAGGTGGCACTAAACAGACTGCAGAAAGAACACCTGTTTACTGTAGGAGAGCCTTAACTAGAAGGCAGCGCTGCCTTCCTCCACACACTGGGAATGTGGGGGCTAACACCACCAATTCTTTTCTGTTCGTCACTCATTGGTGAATGACCAGAGAAACCAGGAAAACATCGTGTGTATTGATATGGGGGTTACAAATACATTATAATGAGCAGGAAAATTTGCAATTTGAAATCCATGAATAATAAGTGTGGATTGTATTCCTTTAAGATTATTGTTTTACCAGGACCTCCTGTCATAAAATAACTCACTCAGTTGGTTTCTATGATGCCTAGCCAGGGTGGGCCAGTGTGTTTCCCATAACACCATTGACAGCGGAGCCTGGTGAGCTACAGTTCACAGAATCGAAAAGAATCAGACATGATTGCATGCACACATGCTGTATATTATATGCATGTAATATATATGCTAATATATATACTAATACCATATATATACTAATATAGAATATATATACTAATATAATAAATAAATATATATATAGAAATTTATTATAAGGAATTAGTTCATGTGATTATGGAGGCTGAGAAGTTTCATGAGTTGCTGTAAGTAAATTGGAAATTGAGGACAGTTGGTGATGTAATTCCAGTTTGAGTCCCAAAACCTGAGAACCAGGGAAACTGATGGTATAAATTCCAATCCTGGAGTAGAAGACCTAACTCAATGCAGGCAGGAGGCACAAGTGACAATTTCCTCCTTCTTATGCCTTTTGTTCTATCTAGGCCCTCAGATGAGTGGGTGATGCCTGCCCATACTGGGGAAGACAATCAACTTGACTGATTCAAGTGCATCAGAAAAGACCCTTACAGTCACGCCCCCAAACAGTGATTAATCTGGGCACCCCATGGAGCAGTAAAATTGACACATAAAGCTAACTGTCACAGACACCTTGTTTAACACATAGTGTTCATTCACTGGCACTGATCTCCCAGTCAGTAACAATATAACTCATGCCTGAGCAAGGCGTACCTGACACAGGTTTTTCTCGTCAGCACATCTCTGTCCTCTTTTGCTTAGGAATACTAGACAGCCCTTCAGTGGCTTGCTTGGGGTCTCCATTTTGAAAGTGAAATCCCAAACAAAACACACAGAAATGTGGAAAAGGTGGCACTAAACAGACTGCAGAAAGAACACCTGTTTACTGTAGGAGAGCCTTAACTAGAAGGCAGAGCGCTGCCTTCCTCCACACACTGGGAATGTGGGGTCTAACACCACCAATTCTTTTCTGTTCGTCACTCATTGGTGAATGACCAGAGAAACCAGGAAAACATCGTGTGTATTGATATGGGGGTTACAAATACATTATAATGAGCAGGAAAATTTGCAATTTGAAATCCATGAATAATAAGTGTGGATTGTATTCCTTTAAGATTAGAAAAGTTTGCTTATGAGGTGCCTTTAAGACATGAAAGTCAAGTGAGTTGTTTGATCAGAAAATAGGTACTTGAGACACTTTAGTATTTAGATAGCTAAGCTGAGCTGACTGTTCTGGGCTATAAGAGATGATTTTCGTGGCATTTATGCACATGTGGGGCATTACGATGAAGCGGGATGGAGGCTTGTTGTGAGGTCAGGGTCAGGGCTGGTTGAATATGTCAGACTTTGGAGGAATCCTGGTTCTTCCTGAGGTGAGCTTCCATCTTTATTACTTTCCTCTGTATCCCACCGTAGAGTTTATCGTAAATTGGGCTCTGAGCAACATCCCAGAGAGACCCAGGAGACAGAATTCAAAATCTTTACTGTTCAAGTCACCTTCAGAGCTCATGCTTCAAGGAGGCCTAAAGTCTCATGCAAGGGGATCTGAAGTTGGCAGAGACCTCTGATAAGAATTCTTGCCCCACCCTTTTTGTTGCCTTTTTCCTTTTAATATACCATCTTATCCTTTAAAAAAAAATTATTTGGCAGCATCTGATTTTAGTACCTGGAATCTTCATTACCTCAAGTGAGATCTTTGTTATAGCATAGGATCTTTACTTGTGATACATAGGATCTAGTTCCCTGATCAGGGATTGAACCCAGCCCCCCTACATTGGGAGCATGGAGTCTTAACTTCACTCTCTAGGCTTATCACACAACAGTTAAACCTGGGGTATTTGGATTCTGTGGAGGGATTTATTATATGCAAGGGAAGATGCCAGCCTTGGGAAAAAGACTTGGTAAAACCTTGCACGATTTAACACCAGCTGGAGAGAAGCTTCTCTGCTTTCCATTGTTATGCTTGGGTTTAACTGAATGACTCCATCTGCAAGCCATGCTGTGCCCTTGGGAACAGTAGCAGGAGCTCATGTATTGTTCTGGGTCCCCAAGAACATCTGAGAGAGACCAGGAGACCACATTTGAAATACAAAAGTTGAGTTACTTTACCAGAGGTAAAAATAGTGCCAAAGTCATGCATGCACAGCAAGTTCTGGAAATCAACTCCCTACTTTCTCAGATACAGATCTCTTGAAAGCATGAAGTGAAGCATGAATCCAAAGAAAAATTATTTTTCAAATAAGTATTAGGTAACACCCAGTGGGGGCAGATGATTCTTCTACCATGCAATGCACATGTGTGGTTCCGTGCTTCACTATTAGCAAAAGGAAGCTTAGAGAGATTTTATAAATGTTTACTACACTCTATTCAGTTTAGGGTAGATAGATACCTTCTCGAAAGGGTGGTTTTATTTTTTAAGGACAAAAAATTATATGCATCACAAAAGAAGCCTCTTTTGTTTATTTTGTGGCTAAACTGTTAGTTGCTCAGTTGGGTTCAACTCTTTGCAACTGCATGGACTGTAGCCACCAGGGGATTCTCCAGGCAACAGTACTGGAGTGAGCTGCCACTCCCTTCTCCAGGAGATTTCCCCAACCCAGTGATCAAACCTGGGTCTCTTGCATTGCAGTCAGATTCTTTACCATCTGAACCATGAGGGAAGCCTGAAGGATGGCTTTATTTAAATTAATAACTCATTGTGATTCAATGAGAGAGGCAGGTGGAATCCACAGGGTAAGGCATGGCACCTGGTCTTGGTATCCTTTAAAAAAATTATTTGGCAGCATCTGTTGAGATCTTTGTTATAGCATAGGATCTTTACTTGTGATACATAGGATCTAGTTCCCTGATCAGGATTGAACCCAGCCCCCTACATTGGGAGCATGGAGTCTTAACTTCACTCTCTAGGCTTATCACACAACAGTTAAACCTGGGGTATTTGGATTCTGTGGAGGGATTTATTATATGCAAGGGAAGATGCCAGCCTTGGGAAAAAGACTTGGTAAAACCTTGCACGATTTAACACCAGCTGGAGAGAAGCTTCTCTGCTTTCCATTGTTATGCTTGGGTTTAACTGAATGACTCCATCTGCAAGCCATGCTGTGCCCTTGGGAACAGTAGCAGGAGCTCATGTATTGTTCTGGGTCCCCAAGAACATCTGAGAGAGACCAGGAGACCACATTTGAAATACAAAAGTTGAGTTACTTTACCAGAGGTAAAAATAGTGCCAAAGTCATGCATGCACAGCAAGTTCTGGAAATCAACTCCCTACTTTCTCAGATACAGATCTCTTGAAAGCATGAAGTGAAGCATGAATCCAAAGAAAAATTATTTTTCAAATAAGTATTAGGTAACACCCAGTGGGGGCAGATGATTCTTCTACCATGCAATGCACATGTGTGGTTCCGTGCTTCACTATTAGCAAAAGGAAGCTTAGAGAGATTTTATAAATGTTTACTACACTCTATTCAGTTTAGGGTAGATAGATACCTTCTCGAAAGGGTGGTTTTATTTTTTAAGGACAAAAAATTATATGCATCACAAAAGAAGCCTCTTTTGTTTATTTTGTGGCTAAACTGTTAGTTGCTCAGTTGGGTTCAACTCTTTGCAACTGCATGGACTGTAGCCACCAGGGGATTCTCCAGGCAACAGTACTGGAGTGAGCTGCCACTCCCTTCTCCAGGAGATTTCCCCAACCCAGTGATCAAACCTGGGTCTCTTGCATTGCAGTCAGATTCTTTACCATCTGAACCATGAGGGAAGCCTGAAGGATGGCTTTATTTAAATTAATAACTCATTGTGATTCAATGAGAGAGGCAGGTGGAATCCACAGGGTAAGGCATGGCACCTGGTCTTGGCATTGTCCTTGATTGCCCTTATATATCAGAATACATTTCTGGGCATTTACTCTGAATAGAAATTGCACATGGCAGCAACCTCTATCCCTTGTTCTCACCATGAATTCTCACCATGGATGTTCATGAACCATGGTAAAGCATATGGAGTTTTTCAAGAGAAAGTTTTGCTTCTAGTGCAAGCCTACCAAGTAGTTATTGAGTCTATAAGCATATTTAGAGCTGTGACTAAGGCTGAATTGAGATACTACAAAATGCAAGATGTTTAGACTCCTGGGATTACCTGATCATTATAAAATGTGGCCAAAATGGTAAGGAAACCACTGCTGACTTATGACTTTAGAAAACCTGGTAACATACATGATGAAAGAGGGCATTCAACTTCCTTGGCATTCTTTTCCTCTGTTTTCTGGAGTAAACTGTTCTCTTTTGTTCTTTCTGGTTCTTCTGCTTCCTAGCTGGTTTCCCAGTTTCTTCATCCAGCTCCTTTTTCTTCTTTACTCATTTCTTTATTACTCACAAGTGTGTGGAATTTACACTTGGCATGTAGAGAGGCTGAGGAGTCCGGTGACAGGCATTTGTTGGGAAGGACAGAAATATTATATTACAGTGTTCTAGTTGCCCAAAGCAGAAAGGCTTCTGCCATTCAACAGTTTAGCTGATTAAGGAAGAGCGGGCATAGAAGGTGGTGTCTGAAGAGATTACAAACAAAACTCCAAACTGAATGCCATGTAAGACGACGAGTCATTGTAAACAGTCTACTATCAAAGCCACAACACTCAGAAATGCCTAGAGAGTGTGGTTTTTATTGTTAGTATTTGTATTATTTTTAAAATGTATGGGGTACATGTGATAAACTCCACATATAAAACTGGCTCTTTTGTGAATGAGATCTGTTAAATTGAAGAGGAAGATTGACTGAAACATAAACAGTAGGTAAGTATAAAGAAAACACAGGGCTACTGAGTGGAGAAAAACAGTGAAAATAACTGAAATAATACTTGGATTTGTTTTTAAAGTGGGTTGGGATTATTTTTGATAAATTAATTTAATTTTAAATATGATTTATTTTATTTCACTTCTTAAAAAAATTTTTTTTTTGAGGGTTCAAGTTCCTGTGTTGAGTCCCTTCAAATGTTCCTGTGTTACGAGTCTGTTATGAATATCCTTTCATATTTTCTGTCTTCTTTCAAGACTCCTCTCTGGGGTCAAGGCCTCTTTTCAGAAATCCCAAACTTTGTAGGCAGGTTAATCCTCTCCCACGAGGGACCCTGAGCTTTTTGCTCAGCCTGCTACTGTGGCAGTAACTACATCTCCAGCTAAAGCGCATCTGCAGTCATACGGTATTTCCTGTCAGGAGGCTTGCTTTGAATTCAATGGCCCCTCCTGGCTGTCTTATCTCCCCATACCAGCACCTCCCCAGCACTTGCCCCTCTTTGTATCCTTGTCTGCTGGTCTCTCTTGGCTGAACTGTAAGCTCTAAGAGGACTAACACCATCTTATTCACCCCGTATTCTTAACATCATGACAGCTGGTCATTGAGTGGAGTGAATATTTCACTATCCAACCAAACATATGTTTTATTAAACTGTTTCTGAAGTAAGCAAATTTTTAAAAACTTGCATTCATATTTTCTATCAAATTTATCTTTAAATTGCATTCTAAATGCAAATGATTCTGTCTGTTTGCCAATGTAACACTAAAGAGTCCTCTATTTACTTCCAAATGATATGCCCTTTGCCTAGAAGCTTCCAGCTGAAAAATTTGCTGATTAAGGAAGAGCGGGCATGGTGTCTGAAGAGATTACAAACAAAACTCCAAACTGAATGCCATGTAAGACACGAGTCATTGTAAACAGTCTACTATCAAAGCCACAACACTCAGAAATGCCTAGAGAGTGTGGTTTTTATTGTTAGTATTTGTATTATTTTTAAAATGTATGGGGTACATGTGATAAACTCCACATATAAAACTGGCTCTTTTGTGAATGAGATCTGTTAAATTGAAGAGGAAGATTGACTGAAACATAAACAGTAGGTAAGTATAAAGAAAACACAGGGCTACTGAGTGGAGAAAAACAGTGAAAATAACTGAAATAATACTTGGATTTGTTTTTAAAGTGGGTTGGGATTATTTTTGATAAATTAATTTAATTTTAAATATGATTTATTTTATTTCACTTCTTAAAAAAATTTTTTTTTTGAGGGTTCAAGTTCCTGTGTTGAGTCCCTTCAAATGTTCCTGTGTTACGAGTCTGTTATGAATATCCTTTCATATTTTCTGTCTTCTTTCAAGACTCCTCTCTGGGGTCAAGGCCTCTTTTCAGAAATCCCAAACTTTGTAGGCAGGTTAATCCTCTCCCACGAGGGACCCTGAGCTTTTTGCTCAGCCTGCTACTGTGGCAGTAACTACATCTCCAGCTAAAGCGCATCTGCAGTCATACGGTATTTCCTGTCAGGAGGCTTGCTTTGAATTCAATGGCCCCTCCTGGCTGTCTTATCTCCCCATACCAGCACCTCCCCAGCACTTGCCCCTCTTTGTATCCTTGTCTGCTGGTCTCTCTTGGCTGAACTGTAAGCTCTAAGAGGACTAACACCATCTTATTCACCCCGTATTCTTAACATCATGACAGCTGGTCATTGAGTGGAGTGAATATTTCACTATCCAACCAAACATATGTTTTATTAAACTGTTTCTGAAGTAAGCAAATTTTTAAAAACTTGCATTCATATTTTCTATCAAATTTATCTTTAAATTGCATTCTAAATGCAAATGATTCTGTCTGTTTGCCAATGTAACACTAAAGAGTCCTCTATTTACTTCCAAATGATATGCCCTTTGCCTAGAAGCTTCCAGCTGTCAGTCTTGTTATAGGCCAACTCCTACTCAACTTTTCTATCTCAGCTTTAACTCTGTCTTTTTTCCTGTCATCTCCCTCTTTCCTCTTGCCCACCCAGTCTGAAACAACTTTTCCCCAAATAATCATGCATTATACTATTTATTTCCCCCATCCTTTATTAAAAGCATACACAATAGGTTTTTTTTCATGGTTTGTCTCTTCTACTAGATTGTAACTTATGTGTGAGTAAAGAATGTATATGCTGATATAAGGACATTGTGGAGAACAAACAGTGAGAGGGAATCATAGAGGAAGTAACATCGAAACCTATACTGGCATGTGTGGAAAAGATAGCTATTGTCATTGTGCTAAGGGAATAGGAGTGCCTACAATCACTTGGGGCTATGGTCCGGAGGGGTGGGAGTTGGGGAACTGGGTAGGGGGGGTGGTCCAGGGATATGCATATGAATGATCTGGAAACATACATGTCAGTGAACAACAAAACTCTGCAAAATCTTTAAAAAAAAAAAAAAGAACAACAACAACAACAAAAAAGAATGTATATGCTTAGCCAGTATTATATTTCTAGCACCTGGTACAGTATCTGGCACAAACCAAGTAGGCCATAAATCTTTGTAAAATGATTAATTTTTTTTTTGGTATTTTCTGTTGTATAAAAGGTGCTGTAGGAATACATAGGTAAATTAAAAAATAGGCTATTTTCTTTAGCCTTAAGGGGATTCTAGTGTCTCTGATGCCTTCAGGCTGAAAAATAAACATAGTATATAAGATAAGGAGGAAGAAGAAGGTTCAGAGATTGTGCATGGGTGTATTTTCTTACCATAAAATATTTATAGCTGTACATTTATGAAATATTGATAAGGAAAATTCATGATGACAGAAAAGTATATACTTATTCATTAATGCTATTAAATAAGTTTATGCATTGTGAATCAGAGTATTGCATTATTTTGAGGGATAGTAGTATATATGGCAAGAGAGCTATTCCATCAATTTTGCTAAATGTAAAGTTTGGTATCTGCATACGTATATAAAATCCCTTGCAATAACAGTCCCAGGCCCCAGACTTTGACCTGTAAAGGTTTGGTTCTGCATAGATGTCAGTCTTGTTATAGGCCAACTCCTACTCAACTTTTCTATCTCAGCTTTAACTCTGTCTTTTTCCTGTCATCTCCTCTTTCCTCTTGCCCACCCAGTCTGAAACAACTTTTCCCCAAATAATCATGCATTATACTATTTATTTCCCCCATCCTTTATTAAAAGCATACACAATAGGTTTTTTTTCATGGTTTGTCTCTTCTACTAGATTGTAACTTATGTGTGAGTAAAGAATGTATATGCTGATATAAGGACATTGTGGAGAACAAACAGTGAGAGGGAATCATAGAGGAAGTAACATCGAAACCTATACTGGCATGTGTGGAAAAGATAGCTATTGTCATTGTGCTAAGGGAATAGGAGTGCCTACAATCACTTGGGGCTATGGTCCGGAGGGGTGGGAGTTGGGGAACTGGGTAGGGGGGGTGGTCCAGGGATATGCATATGAATGATCTGGAAACATACATGTCAGTGAACAACAAAACTCTGCAAAATCTTTAAAAAAAAAAAAAAGAACAACAACAACAACAAAAAAGAATGTATATGCTTAGCCAGTATTATATTTCTAGCACCTGGTACAGTATCTGGCACAAACCAAGTAGGCCATAAATCTTTGTAAAATGATTAATTTTTTTTTTGGTATTTTCTGTTGTATAAAAGGTGCTGTAGGAATACATAGGTAAATTAAAAAATAGGCTATTTTCTTTAGCCTTAAGGGGATTCTAGTGTCTCTGATGCCTTCAGGCTGAAAAATAAACATAGTATATAAGATAAGGAGGAAGAAGAAGGTTCAGAGATTGTGCATGGGTGTATTTTCTTACCATAAAATATTTATAGCTGTACATTTATGAAATATTGATAAGGAAAATTCATGATGACAGAAAAGTATATACTTATTCATTAATGCTATTAAATAAGTTTATGCATTGTGAATCAGAGTATTGCATTATTTTGAGGGATAGTAGTATATATGGCAAGAGAGCTATTCCATCAATTTTTGCTAAATGTAAAGTTTGGTATCTGCATACGTATATAAAATCCCTTGCAATAACAGTCCCAGGGGCCCCAGACTTTGACTGCTGGGTGTCGATGGCTCAGGATGAGGAAATCAGTGGCTCAGGAATAACACTGAGAGGTGAGAAAAATCCCAGTGCATAGCTGCAAGGGTATCCATTCAGGGATTTGTCGATTTTTAGTCCTTGTGGCATTTAAGGGGGCCCCTAAGTTTGGAATTGCTTTTACAATTTTATCTTTCTCTTCAGAATTATCTGTACTAATTTACTGCTTAAATAACCAGCAGTTGTCCTGGTGTGTGTTTAGTGATGACCATGTTTAGATAGGAAGACACTGTTCTCTCTTTGCTTTAAGCTATGATAGACAGTATGGAAATAAACACCTGAAGGTACAACAAGATACAGCATTGTGTAGTAGGCAGAGGCAAAACCCAGAAATAATCAAATGAATGCATAAATATTTACAGAGTTTCACTGCTTAGGGAATTGAAATAAAAAGAAATACTGTCACCTTCTTTTAAAATTTTAGTCAGCAAACCTTCAGGTAAAGCAGAGACCTTCTAAGCAACAAAACTGATGTAACAGCTAACACTTGTCTTGAGCTAAAATATTCTGGGTATCATCCTAAGTGATTTATAGGTATTAATTAATTTAATCTTTATGTTAACTGTAGTGAATGCTGTGGTGTGTCAAACAGAATCTCCCTCGACTAAGACATTCATTCCCTCATTTCCTGAAGTGTTGTTTTGCTGACAGCTTTCAGCTAAATCTTTTCCTAGAAATAGCCCTTGGCAGGAAACTGCTGCTTTGCCCAAGGCTGTATACCTTTCCAGGGATAAATGAAAATGTTAGTTGCTTAGTTGTGTCTTACTCTTTCGGACCCCATGGAGCCTGCCAGGCTCCTCTGTCCATGGAGCTCTCCAGGCAAGAGAACTGGAATGGGTTGCCATTTCCTTCTCCAGTAGATCTTCCCTACCCAGGGATTGAACCTGGGGATCTCCTGCCTTGCAGGCAGATTTTTTCCTGTCTGAGCCACCAGAGAAGCCCTGCATGCAATGATTGGTCAGTTTAGGGGTACAGAGATCGGGTTAACTTGTCCCAATTCAGGATATCTCTGCAGGACCGTTCCAGCTTCAGAGCTTTTCTGTGGGATTAGCTGAGGCTCTGTTGCAACTGTTTCCTAGTTCAACTTCATCCTCTCCTCCACCTGGCTATCCTCACTGCCTTTCTCTCTGAGAATTCTCTATACACTTTTCTATTTCAGAGACTATTTCCTCCTGAACCAGGAGATAATGACACCCACTTCATTATTATTCTCGTTTCATAGGTAAGGAAATTGAGGCATAAAGATAGGATATCAACCACATTTACACAGTCAGGATTCATATTCCTGCTTCCCTAGCTCTGGAATGAACTCTTGCAGCCACTATCCTCTGTCTTAAAGTAGGACAAGGAAAACAGATGGGCTTAGCCCATTGTGACTCTGCCCTTCTCTCAGGCGTCATCTCACTGTGTCCTCTCGCCTTCTCTTGTTTCAGTCATGCTGGCCTTCCTTTAGTCCCTTTTACTGGCCATGAATGAGTGAGTGAATTACTAAGGGTATGGCCAGTGGATTGGAATATTAGAATCTAGGCTGGGGATGATTAAAATCTGGGGGAAGGATTTGACTGCAGCAAGGAGAAGAAAGAATGAAATGTAACTGATATTACGGTTTGTAAGTAATAATTTATGAAATGTAAATCTGAAGTTCTCAGCTTGAGGGCAAAACATTTTACACTGAACACGGTATTAAGTTCTTATTGTGAGGCATACAGGAAATAATGTTTGCATCCTCTGGAAATTTGTAATCCTTTGGGGAAGAGGAAAAAACTATATCAGGAAGAACAAAAGTATATCAGAGGGTAATATGTAATCAAAAGCAAGATAATGCAACATTTTCTGAATGCGTTTGTGAGAGTTTGTTGATGAAATTAAGAAATGAACTGCACAAAGTACTGAGATAGAGTTAATTACTAAGAGGTTAGTGTCAAGTTTGTGTTGTATCTTTGTTAAGTTGATAGGAGACAGAAGATCATTCTTGACAGAGGAAACAGATGGAAATCGTGTGAAGAGAGGCATTGTCTCATTTAATCTCATAACATTTTCCTGAGATGAGGGTTATTATCAGGATTTATGAGAAAGTTGAGGTCAGTTTAGGGGTACAGAGATCGGGTTAACTTGTCCCAATTCAGGATATCTCTGCAGGACCGTTCCAGCTTCAGAGCTTTTCTGTGGGATTAGCTGAGGCTCTGTTGCAACTGTTTCCTAGTTCAACTTCATCCTCTCCTCCACCTGGCTATCCTCACTGCCTTTCTCTCTGAGAATTCTCTATACACTTTTCTATTTCAGAGACTATTTCCTCCTGAACCAGGAGATAATGACACCCACTTCATTATTATTCTCGTTTCATAGGTAAGGAAATTGAGGCATAAAGATAGGATATCAACCACATTTACACAGTCAGGATTCATATTCCTGCTTCCCTAGCTCTGGAATGAACTCTTGCAGCCACTATCCTCTGTCTTAAAGTAGGACAAGGAAAACAGATGGGCTTAGCCCATTGTGACTCTGCCCTTCTCTCAGGCGTCATCTCACTGTGTCCTCTCGCCTTCTCTTGTTTCAGTCATGCTGGCCTTCCTTTAGTCCCTTTTACTGGCCATGAATGAGTGAGTGAATTACTAAGGGTATGGCCAGTGGATTGGAATATTAGAATCTAGGCTGGGGATGATTAAAATCTGGGGGAAGGATTTGACTGCAGCAAGGAGAAGAAAGAATGAAATGTAACTGATATTACGGTTTGTAAGTAATAATTTATGAAATGTAAATCTGAAGTTCTCAGCTTGAGGGCAAAACATTTTACACTGAACACGGTATTAAGTTCTTATTGTGAGGCATACAGGAAATAATGTTTGCATCCTCTGGAAATTTGTAATCCTTTGGGGAAGAGGAAAAAACTATATCAGGAAGAACAAAAGTATATCAGAGGGTAATATGTAATCAAAAGCAAGATAATGCAACATTTTCTGAATGCGTTTGTGAGAGTTTGTTGATGAAATTAAGAAATGAACTGCACAAAGTACTGAGATAGAGTTAATTACTAAGAGGTTAGTGTCAAGTTTGTGTTGTATCTTTGTTAAGTTGATAGGAGACAGAAGATCATTCTTGACAGAGGAAACAGATGGAAATCGTGTGAAGAGAGGCATTGTCTCATTTAATCTCATAACATTTTCCTGAGATGAGGGTTATTATCAGGATTTATGAGAAAGTTGAGGTGCTGAGAGGTGAAATAACTTGCTGGGACAAGCCAGATTGGTGAGCCAGGAAGCCAGGAGCCGAACCTAGACAAGCTGCTCCCAGAGTTCATGACCTTGACCACCACCTTTGGGGGCACAAGGTTTGTGGTGACGTAGTAGGTCAGGTAGGCCAGGTGATGAGGCTCTTAAATTTGTGGGCTGGGAGAGTTTAGAGAAATCCATTAGGCAAACAGATAGCTTCATGATCAGGGAAAATGTGGGCTTGAAAGTGAAACTGATAGCATTTTGATTCAGTGCTAGTCATTATTAGAAGACTTGCTTACTCATTTTACGGCTCAGTTTTCTCTGTTATATAATGAAAATGACACAATTTAACATTTTGGATTGTAGTGAGGATTATATATAAGGTATGTGAAGCAATTTGTATGGCACTTGGTTTGCTGTGCATACTCTGCTAATGGATCATAATTGTTGTTTTAATGTGAATTATTAAACCTGAGTGGAGACTTCTGGAAAAGATGGGTCAAAGGGCAAAATACTGAAAATGTAATCTTAAGAAGATAGAGGGCTTCCCCTGGTGGTCCAGTGGGTAAGGACACTGCCTTGCAGTGCAAGGGGCGCCGGTTCGATCCCTGACCTGGGAAGATCCCACGTGCCACGGAGCGGCTGGACCGATGTGTCCAATTACCGAGCTGGAGCTCTGGAGCGCATGCGCCCAGACCCGGCGCTCTGCGACAACAGAGGCCACCACGATGGGAGGCCCACATGGGCCAAAGAACAAAAGATGAAAATAGAGAAATGAAAGACCAGTGGAGGTGGCCCGACCGCTCCCCTCCCTCCCCAACCCGACCCCCGCCCAAAATAAATAAATAAATAAATCTTAAAAAAAAAAAAAAAGAAGAAGATAGAGATGGCTGCATGGGGCATGATGGGCTAAAAATGGGTGGGATGGAGGGGCTAGGTGTGGGTAAATTGAGTACCACGAGTTGGGACTTTCCAGTAATATAAGGACATGTGATAAGGAGTGGGGAGTATGGGCAGTGACAGTGAAAGCACTTCGGAAGGAGTAGACCTGCGGAGGAAGGATTGACATGATTCAGTACATAGAATACAAGAGAAGAGGCAGTGAAAACAGCCAGGTGATCTGAAGATCAAAAGGCTAAGAGAAAGGAAATGCCGTTGAGAGAAAAAATGGAGAAACTGAGGGACATGTAGTTCTTGGATTATGTGGTGATAAATTCTGATCTTGAAGAGAACTAAGAATTATGAAAAAGACTGAGAAGAATTGAAACAGTGGAATTAACATAATTTTTCAAGCCAATAATTCTATTGACTTTGGTCTTGAGAAGATGGAATTCCTAGTTGTAGCTTTTCTGCTAAAATTTTGAAGAAAAGAGAGCCAAGAAATATGACTGCCTGACCTAATGCCACTGTTGTATAAAAGGGAGCTGAAGTCATAGGAATGGGTAAGACTGGGTTTACAAAGAAAAACACAGGATAGATTCCTATATGTAGATCACATAAGGGGTGGATCCTGTGTGCTTACAAAACAGATCCCTTCCTGTGTGGGTTCCATGGTATTCTTCCTCTGAAGTCTATAGTTCTAAGACCGACTCCATGATTTTTTAGATGTTCACTTTTGGAGGTGATTTTAGAATAAAATTTCAAGGCCATAGTGTTGCTTCTGTTCTTTTACTTTAAGAGTGACAGGGCAGAATGCCTTGCTAATGCCAAAGGGTTCAGGAAAACTATTTCTATTTTTCCAAAGGACTTAATAAGAAAGTGACTTATTCTCTCTGAAGAAAATGACACTCCACGGAGGCCAAATATATTTCTGTAAATTGTAAAGGATAATAATATTGTTCCAACTAAACACTTCACTCTCACAGTGTAGAGGCCAATCTGACCTTATACAAATAGGACAGTATAAGAAAAAAGATGCTATTGCCAAGAATGCTCTCACCTGAAAGATGAATGTCGCAAATAAGCAGCTGCCAAAAAAACTCTAGAGAAGCATCACTTTATTTTTTCAAAGAGATGGATAGATGAATTTGTAAATTGAGAAATTATAGGGAGCTAGAATCAGAGAATTTGCAAGCATCAGCCATGATGAGTCAAGTAGACTCTAGAATTTCTTATTTTCTAATAACAGAGCCTGAAGCCCTCAGGCAAGCAGTTCTAGGGAAAAAAAAAATATATATTATCAGCTAATTAGTTCGGGTCAACATTTCACACTTAATGATCTATTTGTTTTTACTAGTGGTGATAGCTTCTCGAAAGTTTCCCCAGAATTTAGCTACTCTAAAAATGGTCAAGGCCAAATGCTAATCCAGGTCCACAGTTTTCCCTTTCTTGCAGATTTATAAAGAAAGATGGAGAATAAAAAATCCCAGGAGAAGCCTTTCCTTAGTTCATCTGTGAGACATACTGTTGTCTATTTATGTGTTTTTAAAATATACAGTGAAAAATTATTTCTACAGTTACTGGAATATATCAGAAAATGGGCTGCACATGATTGTATAAAAGAGCTGAAGTCATAGGAATGGGTAAGACTGGGTTTACAAAGAAAAACACAGGATAGATTCCTATATGTAGATCACATAAGGGGTGGATCCTGTGTGCTTACAAAACAGATCCCTTCCTGTGTGGGTTCCATGGTATTCTTCCTCTGAAGTCTATAGTTCTAAGACCGACTCCATGATTTTTTAGATGTTCACTTTTGGAGGTGATTTTAGAATAAAATTTCAAGGCCATAGTGTTGCTTCTGTTCTTTTACTTTAAGAGTGACAGGGCAGAATGCCTTGCTAATGCCAAAGGGTTCAGGAAAACTATTTCTATTTTTCCAAAGGACTTAATAAGAAAGTGACTTATTCTCTCTGAAGAAAATGACACTCCACGGAGGCCAAATATATTTCTGTAAATTGTAAAGGATAATAATATTGTTCCAACTAAACACTTCACTCTCACAGTGTAGAGGCCAATCTGACCTTATACAAATAGGACAGTATAAGAAAAAAGATGCTATTGCCAAGAATGCTCTCACCTGAAAGATGAATGTCGCAAATAAGCAGCTGCCAAAAAAACTCTAGAGAAGCATCACTTTATTTTTTCAAAGAGATGGATAGATGAATTTGTAAATTGAGAAATTATAGGGAGCTAGAATCAGAGAATTTGCAAGCATCAGCCATGATGAGTCAAGTAGACTCTAGAATTTCTTATTTTCTAATAACAGAGCCTGAAGCCCTCAGGCAAGCAGTTCTAGGGGAAAAAAAAAAAAATATATTATCAGCTCATTAGATGGGGTCAACACTTAACACTTAAAGATATATTTGTTTTTACTAGTGGTGATAGCTTCTAGAAAGTTTCCCCAGAATTTAGCTACTCTAAAAATGGTCAAGGCCAAATGCTAATCCAGGTCCACAGTTTTCCCTTTCTTGCAGATTTATAAAGAAAGATGGAGAATAAAAAATCCCAGGAGAAGCCTTTCCTTAGTTCATCTGTGAGACATACTGTTGTCTATTTATGTGTTTTTAAAATATACAGTGAAAAATTATTTCTACAGTTACTGGAATATATCAGAGGTGGTAAGGACGAGGAACTCATCTCTGTACTTAAAATTCAATTAGCCTGGCCACAGACTTAGCATAAGATTAACTTGCATAGTGATCTTTTTCTCTCTTTAAATGCTCAGATTTTATTCTCAACCATTAATGTAAATGTTCACACTGAAGGATCAATAAATACCTTGGAAATTTTTAAAAAATTAAATAATTTTTTTTTTTTTCCATTTAAGGAAACAAATGTACTTGGGAAAAAATACAGTACAATTTCATACATGTTGGTCAGGCATGTACTCATGCTACCTGTGGGGTTTTGGGACAAATCTCCCATTGAAGATTCACAGTTTCCATTCTGTAATATATTATACAAAGATGTAATATGTTGAGTTTAGAGGGAATAGTTTAGCTGTTTGACTTCTTTGGTTGATGACTGCCAAGCATGTCAGCCATATGGATGGTGGTAAAAACCCACCCTGTATATGGACGTCCCATCCAGTGACATCCTCACACTGCAGTGGTTCCTTATGAAAATTTACTCCTCCAACTTTTCTTTCTAGGGAAAAGGCTCCAAAATGACTCTTTCAATTGTCTAGATTTTCTTGCGCTTGGATTAGTCCAAATATTCAGTCCACAGAAATCTTTTTAAAAGTAACATCTTGCAGGGAGCCCCATGGACAAAGAAGCATCTGGGAGGTGGTGCTGGTGGAGGATGCAAGTGCAAGGAGGTGGGAATGATAGTGTTAAACTTTCTCTGATACCCAGCTAGTTCTGTCCTGTATTGTTGCTACCTGTGAGAAAGAGGAGAAACAGCACCCCAAATCTACTTACCTCATAAGTTACTGCTCATGAAACAAGAATGATTTCAACTCAGAAAACTGCCTTTGTCTCTCAGGCATTATGCTTGCAATGGGTGCTAGGTCTTGCTTCTCTATCTACTTGTGCTTGTCCTGAAACTCATATGCCTGCAATAAATGAGCAGCAATCCTTGTCTCTATTCTTTGCCCAACCCTGTACAAAAAGTAACCTGTTCTTGTAGAGAATTACTGAGTGACTATGGATATTGTATTCTTTCTTTGGAGAAAATAACGAAATATATATTTCTAATGTAAAGGTCAATATTTTTGAAAAGATTGAATAGAAGGCTACTTTTAAAAAATTCTAGTTGCTTAAATGTGGGCTTCTGGAAAGAGCCAAACCCAAGAAGATTCCTTTGCTCTGTGCTTATTTATTTTCACTGTATTATGAATTAATTTTTGTTTGGTTCAAGACTTTGTGTCTTATTTTTCTGACTTGGTCCTTTGATGACATAAGTTGTGTCAAACCTGATGACTCTTCTGTTTTTCACATGCTCTCTTTCATTTGCATCATTATTGACTTAAAAGGGGCTCATTCTCACAGATACTTGTTATTCATTTGTGTATTATTTATTTGTGTACTTGTACTTAGCGACTTGGTTAAGAAATGTTGATCTTTTCTTATGCTAGTTTGCCTCTTCTATCACTTCTCTGGTCTGTTTTAATTTTCTTTCCTTATAGGCTTGCCATTTCTTGTTGACACTTCTTTTCAAATGAATGTGTTCAAATTTCAAATTGTATGACTTTATTTCTAGTTTTAGGTTCGTGCCTTATGAAAATTTACTCCTCCAACTTTTCTTTCTAGGGAAAAGGCTCCAAAATGACTCTTTCAATTGTCTAGATTTTCTTGCGCTTGGATTAGTCCAAATATTCAGTCCACAGAAATCTTTTTAAAAGTAACATCTTGCAGGGAGCCCCATGGACAAAGAAGCATCTGGGAGGTGGTGCTGGTGGAGGATGCAAGTGCAAGGAGGTGGGAATGATAGTGTTAAACTTTCTCTGATACCCAGCTAGTTCTGTCCTGTATTGTTGCTACCTGTGAGAAAGAGGAGAAACAGCACCCCAAATCTACTTACCTCATAAGTTACTGCTCATGAAACAAGAATGATTTCAACTCAGAAAACTGCCTTTGTCTCTCAGGCATTATGCTTGCAATGGGTGCTAGGTCTTGCTTCTCTATCTACTTGTGCTTGTCCTGAAACTCATATGCCTGCAATAAATGAGCAGCAATCCTTGTCTCTATTCTTTGCCCAACCCTGTACAAAAAGTAACCTGTTCTTGTAGAGAATTACTGAGTGACTATGGATATTGTATTCTTTCTTTGGAGAAAATAACGAAATATATATTTCTAATGTAAAGGTCAATATTTTTGAAAAGATTGAATAGAAGGCTACTTTTAAAAAATTCTAGTTGCTTAAATGTGGGCTTCTGGAAAGAGCCAAACCCAAGAAGATTCCTTTGCTCTGTGCTTATTTATTTTCACTGTATTATGAATTAATTTTTGTTTGGTTCAAGACTTTGTGTCTTATTTTTCTGACTTGGTCCTTTGATGACATAAGTTGTGTCAAACCTGATGACTCTTCTGTTTTTCACATGCTCTCTTTCATTTGCATCATTATTGACTTAAAAGGGGCTCATTCTCACAGATACTTGTTATTCATTTGTGTATTATTTATTTGTGTACTTGTACTTAGCGACTTGGTTAAGAAATGTTGATCTTTTCTTATGCTAGTTTGCCTCTTCTATCACTTCTCTGGTCTGTTTTAATTTTCTTTCCTTATAGGCTTGCCATTTCTTGTTGACACTTCTTTTCAAATGAATGTGTTCAAATTTCAAATTGTATGACTTTTTTCTCTAGTTTTTAGGTTCGTGAGTGCTTTTAAAAAAGACTTTATTGTTCTAATTGGTTAAAAAATATTGATTTGAAAAATTAGCAGAACAGTAATTACCTGTGAAAAAAGTTGGAGAAAATGCCAATGTGGAAAAAAGGGCATATAGTGAATCTTTTTTTTATATTCCTTTAATTCTACTCCCCAGATGCAACCACTGTAAACAGTGGTATACACACTTTCAGATATTTTTCTATGTCTAAATAAACTTACCTCTATCTGCCTATCATATATGTTACAAATACATGGAACATACTACATGCAGTCAATCCTTATTATCTGTGATAGTTACATTGTATAAAGGTGTTGTGAATACTGAGAGAATCACTGCTCCTAGAGAAAATACAGGGATAGGTTCTGTGAGCCTCTGCTCACAACATTTTGGTCAACAAATACTGGTTAATAGGTATTTTTGTTTAAAAAAAATACCTATTATTATGAAAAATACCTTAGTTATGATATATAGTTGACCTTGAACTCATGGCCAACAGCACTGTGACTCATGCCTGAACAAAGCTCATCTAACACAGGTCTTTTCTCTGTAAAACACAGACTTATGCTTCAGAGGATCAGGCAGCACTTTAGCAGTATGTTTGGGGGTCATTTTTTTTTTTTTAAAGATTTATTTATTTATTTATTTTGGGCGGGGGTCGGGTTGGGGAGGGAGGGGAGTGGGCGGGCCACTTCTATTGGTCTTTCATTTCTCTGTTTTCATCCGTCTTTGTTCTTTGGCTCCTGTGGGCCTCCCATCGCTGTGGCATCCGTTGTCGCAGAGCGCCGGCTCTGGGCGCATGTGCTCCAGAGCTCCGGCTCGGTGATTGGACCTATCAGTCCAGCCACTCCGCGGCACGTGGGATCTTCCCAGGCCAGGGATCGAACCGGTGCCCCTTGCACTGCAAGGTGGTGTCCTTATCCACTGGACCACCAGGGGAAGCCCTGGGGGTCATTTTTAACAGCAAAATCAAATGCAAAAGTCATTGCATGCATAGATCATGAGAATGACATGTGTTATAGTATAAGAACTGAAAAGAGAAGGCAGGGAGTCACCTTGTTCAGCCTCAGCTGAGAACATGCACATAGAATGACTCAATTTTTTTTTTTTTTTTTTTTTTCTTTTTTGACTGTTCAGGGCGTATCTGTGAATGATTGTTAAAGTGCTGCAAGTATTGACTGTGGGGTTACAGGTAGAAAATTTGCAAATGCAGAATCTGTGGATAATGAGGTTTGATGGAATATCTTTCTACGGTGTGTTGTTCATTTCCTAGAATAATCGATGCACGTGAATTGATAGACATCCTTCCATGTCACTGCACATGGTGTTTAGTTTGTTCACCCCATGCGTGTTGAGCACTCTCAGGTACTGTGCTTAGCACTAAGATACTGTGCTGAATAAAACAGAATCTGTGTCCATAGAGCTTATGTTCATTATGAATAGATAATGTAATGCTTGGTAGTGCTCTGAAGATAAATAGAACAATGTTTAGGGTAGAGAATGATAAAGAAGGTGATTAGCTAGCATGATGAGAGAAGGCCTTTCTGATGAGGTGACATTTGAACAAGATTTGAATGAGCCAAGCAAATCAAGAAACCAATGATTGTTTCAGGGCTCCTCACCCTGTAGCATTGGAAAGGGTTCTGGTGGGGACCTTATGTTTTTCTAAAATTACAAAATTAGACATTTTAACTGTAGTCAGTTACTGCACTGCCTCTTTTCTCTCCAGCTTCCCCTCTGGCATCTTTCTTCTTGTATTGGGTTTGGCTGGCTGAGAGCCTTTTGGGGGACTAGGGAAAGGCTGTGGTGTGCTAGTAAATGTTTAGCAACAGGTGCTTAGGAAATAAAAGCCCTAGTTTGTAGCAACTGTCATTTTCTGTGGTGTAGATACTCCTATTACAGACAATTTCAAGCTATCAGTATGAAGTCAAAGAAGACAAATTTGGCAAGAGATGTCCAGTAGTATATAATTTTCACCATGCAATACAGTAGATGTAACTTCAGGGACATAAATTAATATTTTCCTTTGAACTTTGAGTTCTCTGTAAAGTGGTAGTTAGATATACAGACTTGATCAATTTAAGGTTTGATTTTCTTTTGACCAGACTATGTCATTGGTAGTTTCAGTCGATCACATGCTTCCATCAGTAGATCTATTGTATATAATAGTCTTGCCTTAAATGTTTACCAGCTGTGAAGTCAAAGGACAGCTATAAATGATGTGTTGAACATTATTCTGGAATAATGAGCCTATAAAAAACAGATAAATTAAGTTTGCATTTGTAAAGATGTTATATTATGAGCATAATCTTCTCAAGAAGTAGCATTACTGACCAAAGTGATTCTGACTCTGTGTGATTACATATTGATGCCGTGAATTGATAGACATCCTTCCATGTCACTGCACATGGTGTTTAGTTTGTTCACCCCATGCGTGTTGAGCACTCTCAGGTACTGTGCTTAGCACTAAGATACTGTGCTGAATAAAACAGAATCTGTGTCCATAGAGCTTATGTTCATTATGAATAGATAATGTAATGCTTGGTAGTGCTCTGAAGATAAATAGAACAATGTTTAGGGTAGAGAATGATAAAGAAGGTGATTAGCTAGCATGATGAGAGAAGGCCTTTCTGATGAGGTGACATTTGAACAAGATTTGAATGAGCCAAGCAAATCAAGAAACCAATGATTGTTTCAGGGCTCCTCACCCTGTAGCATTGGAAAGGGTTCTGGTGGGGACCTTATGTTTTTCTAAAATTACAAAATTAGACATTTTAACTGTAGTCAGTTACTGCACTGCCTCTTTTCTCTCCAGCTTCCCCTCTGGCATCTTTCTTCTTGTATTGGGTTTGGCTGGCTGAGAGCCTTTTGGGGGACTAGGGAAAGGCTGTGGTGTGCTAGTAAATGTTTAGCAACAGGTGCTTAGGAAATAAAAGCCCTAGTTTGTAGCAACTGTCATTTTCTGTGGTGTAGATACTCCTATTACAGACAATTTCAAGCTATCAGTATGAAGTCAAAGAAGACAAATTTGGCAAGAGATGTCCAGTAGTATATAATTTTCACCATGCAATACAGTAGATGTAACTTCAGGGACATAAATTAATATTTTCCTTTGAACTTTGAGTTCTCTGTAAAGTGGTAGTTAGATATACAGACTTGATCAATTTAAGGTTTGATTTTCTTTTTTGACCAGACTATGTCATTGGTAGTTTCAGTCGATCACATGCTTCCATCAGTAGATCTATTGTATATAATAGTCTTGCCTTAAATGTTTACCAGCTGTGAAGTCAAAGGACAGCTATAAATGATGTGTTGAACATTATTCTGGAATAATGAGCCTATAAAAAACAGATAAATTAAGTTTGCATTTGTAAAGATGTTATATTATGAGCATAATCTTCTCAAGAAGTAGCATTACTGACCAAAGTGATTCTGACTCTGAAATATAGGTAGAGGAAATGATGTTATTTCTAGTCATTGGTGAACTAGTAGAAGAATCTAGTCTTTTGTGTTGCTCAGTGTTGAAGTTAAAGGATTGAAGCTCTTATAGATGTCTTGATTTTCCCTTGGAGAAGGGCATGGCAAAACCGACTGCACTATTCTTGCCTGGAGAATTCCATAGATGAAGGAGCCTGGCAGGCTCTAGTCCATAGCTTTGCATAGAGCTGGACATGACTAAAGTGATTTAGCACTCATGCCCATCTTGATTTTTAAGGTAAAAGAAACAGTACCACATTTCCTTGTTTGCTCTATAGCAGGAAAAGCTAACCAGACTATGAGGGATACTTTCTGAGCAGTGTTTTCACCTTTCTGGGGTCTTCTGTGTAGCTCAGCCTTGGTCTCTTCATGACTATCATTTTTGACTTAGCCCTTTTCATTTTTGGGAGTCTCTATCTCCCTTCTTGCTTTGTACTCCTGAGGTATTATTGGCCATTCCATCTATGGCTTGACTCTGGTTGGGAACTCTTAGATTAGACACTCTTTTCTCCTTTGCTTTCTAGGATCAACACCACCATCCTCCCTCTACCTCACAACAAGCATACACAAACAAGTATGTTCTCATTCTTCTGCTCTAATCATGGATTACCCTAACAGATCTATATGCTTAGCCCCTGTCCTGCATTTGGCATCTTCTGCCTCCCAGCTGGCTGGGTGGTATAGCTCTGTGCGTGGCCCCTGGTTAGTAAACTTGTGAGGACAGCAGCTGTATTATCTATTATCTATGTTAGCCATTAAATCCCCAGTATTTATTACAAACCCAAATTAGTAAATAAGCATTATATGACTGAATAAATGAATGTTCACCTAAATTACTGTATGAGATTCTATTAACTTCCACAGTTCTTTCTCGGGATGTCTGGAACTCTGCTGCTGCTGCTTTAATACAATTTATGATGTGCACGCAGGGTAGATAAAGTGGCTTTGGCAGAGAGTCAAAAGTGATGCACATACTTCAGATATTTCAGTAGTCATGTACAGATGTGAAAGTTGGACCATAAAGAGGGCAGAGTGCTGAAGAATTGATGCTCCTGAACTGTGAAGTTAGAGAAGAATCTTGAGAGTTCCTTGGACAGCAAGGAGATTGAAGCAATCAATTCTAAAGGAGATCAACCCTGAACACTCATGGAAAGGACTGATGCTGAAGCTGAAACTTCAATACTTAGGCCACCTGATAAGAATGGCCAACACATTAGAAAAGACCCTGATCCTGGGAAAGATTGATGCCAAAAGGAGAAGAGGGTGACAGAAGATGAGATGGTTGGATATCATCACCAACTCAATGGACATAAGTTTGAGTAAATTTTGGGAGATGATGAAGGATAGGGAAGCCTGGCATGTTATAGTCTGTGGGGCTGCAAAGAGTCAGACATGACATGGTGACTGAGCAACAACAACTTCAGATTTAGAGAGTGGGGCTTTCTCAGAGGTATGCCCCTGCTCCAGAAATGGTATTCTCCAAAGGTCTGGACTCAGGGTAATTTGCAGTTCCTCTCCCTTGCTTCCTGCCTTTCCACAAGCTGTAGTTACTTTCCTTCTCCACACACACTCCATGAGGAAAGACATCTGTAGACTCCTGCCCTGATTCCAGTCTTTCACATGGTCGCCTAGTGAGGTCCACGGAAAAGAGTCTGAGAGTGCCTGTGGGCTCTCCTGGGTCTATGACTCCCATGGCTTCTTTATTCAGAAGTTACCACATATTCAGCATTTACAAATTCATTAAATGTATTAGCTGAGTTCTTTCCTCCTAATTTGTGTTTTTCGCCTATGATTGGCCCACAGTGAGGTAGTATTCGTGTCCATTCTCTCCTTGGAAACACTTTTGTTAGATTTCAGGCTAATTGGTTTCACTATAACCTCAGTTCTTGGGTCAGTATAATCTTGCATATTATCCAGCTTTTTCCTTGTTGGAATAAAGTAAACCCTCTTTCCAACTTTTTACATTCTAAGCAGAAGATGGAAGTTCTCAGAATATTTTCTATGTCATATTTTCACTTTGCCCTTATTTTAATTGTTCAGGGATTTTGGTTTATCGTCTGTAACAAAAGCAGAATTTGCTGTCTACTCATGACCATATTAGTCACTTTCTTAATACTTCTCATATTGGCTGTGAAAAACACACTTTGGAAAACAAAGACTCCAGGAGTTCCACTCCCCCTGCCAAAAGAAAAAAAAAAATGATGCGCATATACATATACATGTACCATTCTCAAGGCAACATCATGTGAGATGATGGGCTCTGGGTGGGCCAAACCTTAGATTTCATGCCAGATCTATATCTTTTTAATAATAAACACTAATCTTTATACTATGCCATTATGTGTCAGGGGGTGTCCTAAGCACTTTACTTAAAATAATTAATTGTTTAACCCTCACTATGACTCTATAAGGTAGATAATATATTGTCGTCCCCATTTTAGAGGTAAGGAAATTAAAACTAATTGACTCAACAGGTGGTGACAAAACAGAGATTTGAACCTGGGCGGTCTGACACCAGGGGATATGTACTTAATCTCTGTAATATCCTTCTGGTAATGCTTTGACTCAGTGAGAACTGCATGGGGTAATATAGGTAAAGGTGTTAACAGGAAGTGGTTCATGGCAGGAGTTTGATTAATCGTGAGGAGAAAGGCGAGGTCTGCCACCTTCTACTTTTCTTCTCCCAGGTTTTCTTTGTTTTGTTTTTTCAGTTAATCTTTTATTTTGGAAAAAGTCAAATGTCTAATTGTCTTCATAGTAAGGAGATTAGTATAATGTAGCTTTATGCAACATCCAGGAATATGAATTCATAGACATTCTTGTTCCATCTATACCCTTTTCTACATTATTTTGAAGTAAATCTCCTACATCATATTATTTCATCCATAAAATTTCAGGGTAAGTCTCTAAACAGTAAGAACTCTTTAAAAACACATAATTGAAATACCATTATCATATGTAAAAACAACAAAAAATAATTCCTCAGTGTTATTGATCATCCTAGCCGTGCTTACATTTCCCAGTTGTTGCTTATATGCTTGTATGAAGTAGAATTGCAAATAAGGCCCATAAATTGCAACAGGGTGGTAGGTTTTTGAGTTTCTTTTACTTAATAGCTTTCCTCCACAATTTTCTCTCCAGTAATTTAATTGGGAGAGAACTAGATTGTCCTGTGGATTCCCTGGAAAACTCTTCCCTGGTATGGATGATTGCTTCTTCACAATGATCTTTCCATTACTCCTCTGTTTGTTGTTTTTCTTATATTTTGATAGATCTAGAAGCATGATCAGATTCAAGTTTTTTGTTTGTTTGATTTTGGCAAATCTACTGCATAGGTGGTGACGTCTACTTCCTAAAGGAGATAACAAGCTTTCTGATATTTCTGTTTTTCAGCATATTGGCTGTCATTAATGACTCTGTCTAGATCCATTCATTCATTCAAGTTTATCAGTGGTGCTACTTCACTCCCTCTGTTATACAGAAGACTTATTTTTTTTTTTAAACATTAATTAATTTATTTATTTTGGCAGGGGTGGGGAGGGAGTGAGGTGGGCGAGTCACTTCCACTGGTCTTTCATTTGTCTAGTTTCATCCATCTTTGTTTTTTGGCCCATGTGGGCCTCCCATTGCGGTGGCATCTGTTGTCGCAGAGCACCGGCTCTGGGCGCATGCGTTCCAGAGCTCCGGCTCGGTAATTGGACACATGGGTCCAGCCGCTCCGCGACACATGGGATCTTCCGAGGCCAGGAATCGAACTGGCGTCCATTGCACTGCAAGGTGGTGTCCTTACCCACTGGACCACCAGGGAAGCCCCTACAGAAGACTTCTATGTGGAGAAACTTCCTTAGTGAAGTATTTGTTTACTGTGATTTACAGTTTGTTAGAGAAGATGGAATGAATGCTTGATTTCTCCTCTTTATTAGTTTTCAAATAATATAGTTTCCTGTGTATTGATTTAAATAAGTTCAAGTTCTATGCTTTATAAAAAATACAAAACATTTGAAATTTGTCGAAAAGTTGACAGCATATACATCTTACCTAGAGGGTACCAGTTATTAACATTTTGTCACATCTATTTTGTCTATCCTTCTGTGTATGTAGAACCTCCTAGAAGTTAAGTTGTAGACATCATGACAGTTCATCCCTGAATACTTTAGCATATATTTCTTAGAAACAAGAACACTTTTCTATATAACCACAATACTATTTTTATAAGAGATTTAACATAACATACTATGTAACAGTCCACATTAAAATTGCCTGTTGTCCCAATAATGCCCTTGAAAGCTCTTCTTTTAAAAATTCAAGAACCAGTGAAAAGTCATCATAGTATTTCATTGTGTTCCTTTATTTAGTCTTTTATATTCCTTTAGGTATTTCCTCTTGGTGAAATAGAAACTAAAGTGAGTCTGACCCAAAGCCCCGCAATATGCCACCTAGGGATATGTATACCTCCTAGATGATACTGTTTACTTCTCATTGCATCCCATCAAGAGCCATGATGTGTTAGTTTGTCCCGACACTGGTAATATAAAACTTAATGCTTTAGTTAAGTTGAAGTGTGACTAACAGCACCCTTCAAAGTGAATCTGAATAGCACAATAGCAAAGGACAGTTCTAAGTGAATTGTGAATAGCCCAGTAGCAAAGGGAACTTTTCCTTTGTAATTAATAAGCAATATGTGGGATAGCATTTTTAGATTGTTGGAATCTTCACCTTCTCCAAAGGTGTTAGGATTTACTTCTGATCTTTCCTGAATCAATTATTACATTGGGGGCTGCAAAATGATGATATTCAAATGTTAATATGTCTCCTGTAGTTGACAGTCTGTAGAAAAAGAGCTTTCTCTACTCCCTTGTTTTTTGGAGTAGCACTATGGACTCATAGATTCTTGTTTGATTCAATGCGTTATAATCCATTCACATTGATATTCTTTTTCATGTTTAAATTTTTCCAAATTGTGCCTATGTGAGCTCCTTTAACATGGTGCCAATGTTTGAAATATATCCCCACTGGTCTTCAAGCCCTTTCCTGCTTCCTGGGACAGTTATACATTCTTGCTTACCTCGTCCCCCTGTGCTTGATTCAGCAGTTTCTCCAAGGAGTCCCAGTTCTTTCCTGTGAATAATGGTCTTTAGGAACTGTGATCTGGGTGCCAAGCATGCTTATTGCTATTGTAGGGTCATCACTTCAGGTCTTTTCAGTATGAAAAACTGGGATATCCTTTCTTCCTTTTGCCTAAAGCGGGAGTTCATACTAAGCAATCTCAGGATTTCTTACCTTTCCCTTCTCCACATTTGTATCTTCGTTCTACCACAGAGAGAACTGTGGTTCTGAACATTATTAATAAATTTTTTTAATTTTCTCTATCCCGTAATATTTGGAATATTTTAAAAGAATTATCATATCCATATGTCCCCCAACAACAAATCTAAAGTGAAGCTCAAACTTTCTTCATAACTTTTTGTTTTTTGGTCCTTAAACTATTTCCCGCTAGCACAGAATTTCTCAGTCTAAACACAATTTATATTTGGGGCTGGATAATTCTTTGTTGGAGGGGTTGTCCTGTGTACTGTAAGATGTTTCACACCATCCCTGGGCTCTAAATATTAGATTCCAATACTCCCTCTCTAACTCCCAATGGTGGCAGTCAAAGATGAATGTAGATATCATTGAACATCCCCTGGGGGGCAGGAGTCAAAATCACCCTCAGTTGAGAACCACTTCACAAAAAGTATACATACAGCCTGAGGACTGGTTTAAAATGCTATTTAAATTAAATTAATTATGGGGCTTCCCTGGTGGTCCAGTGGGTAGGGACACCACCTTGCAGGGCAAGGGGCACCAGTTCCATCCCTGGCCTGGGAAGATCCCACGTGCCGCGGAGCAGCTGGACTGATGTGTCCAACTACCGAACTGGAACTCTGGAGCGCATGCGCCCAGAGCCGGTGCTCTGCGACAACAGAGGCCGCCACGATGGGAGGCCCACACGGGCCAAAGAAAAAAGATGGATGAAAATGGACAAATGAAAGACCAATAGAAGTGGCCTGCCTGCTTCTCTCCCTCCCCACCCCCACCCCCACCAAAATAAATAAATAAATAAATAAATCTTTAAAAAAATAAATTAATTAATTATGCTGTAGTATTATCAATTTGATATAGTTATATTATCAATTGGATATTGATTTCTTTCTATTTGTGTTCAACCTTAGCATTTTTTTCTTTTATCATTTTAAAATTAAATTTAATTCTGTGAATCAATAAAGTATCTACATAGTTGAACAGTAAAAAAGTTCATAAAAAATATCTAACAAATTCTCATTCCTCTCCTCAGCCCTGCCCTTCTGTTCTTGCTCAGGGACTGTTTGTGTTATCTTCTGCTTTATCTTTCTTACACAAGTCACAGCATATTATACATTCTTTCTGCAACTTGATTTCTCCATTAAAATGTATCCTGTGGTGATAACACTTCAAAACAGTTCATAGATATCTTCTTCGCTTTTTACAGCTGCTCACTACTCTGATGTATGTCTGTTCCACAGTTTATTGCCCTGTTAGGGATGAGTGTTTAGGGTGTTTCCAGTACTTTGATAGTACAAATAATTTCACAGTGAATAAGCTTGTGCACATGTTGTTTTGGATTTCTGAAGATATGTCTCTGAGATAAATTCCTAGAAATGGAATTGTTGGATCAGAGGGTACATGCATATATAACTTTGTTAAGGATTGATGAATTCTCCTTTATGAGGTTTATCCTTGTTTTCCATTCCTACCAACAAGATGTGAGAGAAAGTGTTGTCAGCCTTTGAATTTGTGCCAGTCTGTTAGGTGAGAATGTCAGTATAGAATTAGTACAGTGTTGACTTGTAGTTTTTTATTATTATGTTAAAAGTTGAACATCTTTGCTTGTGTTTATCTGTTTGTGTCCCTTTCTACTGTGTGCATATGAAGCATTGAGTTGGCCAAAAAGTTTGTTCCAGTAAATGTTATGGAGAAAATCTGAGTAAATTTTTGGCCAACCAAATATTTGTGCTTTGCGCATTTCACCTTAAGTTTTTGTCTATTTCTTTTCTGGCATTTTCATTTTCATTGAGACTGCATCAAATTTATATAATAAGGAGAACTAATCAATATATTTATAGTATTGCACCATCCTATTCAAGAAAAAGGATAATCTATTTTCTGATGTGTACTTTCATGTCTTTCAAGAGAAAAATTCTAACATTTTTCTAATGTAAGAGTCACATAGTGATTGATAAATTTACTCCTAATCACTATATTTTTTGTGACTTTTGCAAAACATTATTTTTTCTCATTGGTTATAGTCTGTATATTTGAAAGTCACTGAATTTTACATGTTAATTTTGTGATCTGATATCTTACTGAAGTATTTCATTGTTTCATCTTATCACTGAATAGCTAAGGTTTTTCAGGGATTCCATCATATCACTTACAAATACAGATAGTTTAATTTTCATTTAAAAAAATTTGTATGTCATGTCTATCTGCTTTTGACCATTTGTACTCTTCGGTGCTGCCTTTGCTGTTCATATGAACTCAAATTATCTTTGTCTTTTCTTTTTTCGTAAGTTACCTGAATTGACACAAAGTACTGAAGGCTCTACATCCCCCCTAGGCATGGTCTTCGTGACAGCATTCCAGAAAAAAAAAAAAAAGTGCCAATATGTCCCCACTTGAAGCTCTCACCTTCTCCTCCAAACCAGGTCTTCCACTGCATTTTTAGGTTATTCCTGGTTGTTCCTAAGCCGTGCCTCTTAGCTCTGATTTTTCTTTCTCCTTCCACCTTTCCATTAGATCACCTGCCAGTTCAAGCAGATTTCACTTCCATGCACTTCCTTTTCCCTATATCCAATGGCTCATTCACTTGGTGAGTACAAAGCCCCTGACCCAGTGTTTCAACTGGAGACATTTAAAGGGCCATCCCAGCTTCAGAACCTCATCTGGGATTGGTTCAGGTCCTCTGGTATGACTGCATTTCAGTTGAACTTTCTTACTGCCTTAAAGATGCTTCTGAAAGCACTCTCAATAAACTTCCTGCATAAACATCTCAGAGTCTCAGCATGATTCCTGGGAGGGTCCCACCTGTGACATCAACTTTTCATGCCAGCTAACACAACCAGGGGTAGACCCCCACTGTTTCTTAGGATAACTGCACCTCTTCTTACTGGTGCCCCTCCTATAATAAGTCTACACAATTGTAGACAAATTATTTATCCTAAAGCATAGGTCAAACCATGCTGCTTTCTTGATCAAAAACCTTGGAGGCTTCTTTTAACTTAATTTAAAAGGACCTCCTCCCTTGGGGCTCTCTTTCATTAGGTGCTTCCTGGTCTAGACTCCACTATTTTTATCCATCATGCTTTACTCCAGTATAAGGATTCCACGCTTCATTTAAATTTGGCTGCTTGCTGTTCTATGAATCTATCATAAAAATTTCTCGTTCCCACATTTATCTCAGTTTTTCTTCCCTTCTGTTATCTTTTCTTCATCAAATTCCAGCCATACATTCTTCATTGCATTCTCGGTCAAACATTATGTTCTCCATGAAGACTTTCTTTTAGACATCAAAGAAATATCCTCTTTTCCTCATTGTCCCAATGTAGTTTGTACTTCTCATTGGTACTTAGGTGATCGTATTGACTTGTGTGCTTACTTCAGGTTTTTAATCTCTCCTCCCTACTGCCACTGCACTAATGGAACATAATCTTCAGAACAAGGTTTTAGCTAAATCATCTTCATATTTCTTGAATCAATAAGCATAGTACTTAATATAAATTCAATAAGTTATTAATAAGTTCAATGGAGTGTAAGCTGCCAATTTGTTTGGCATTTTCACAAATGCTTTTTATCTTTCCAGCTTCATGTTTGTGGGAAGATGGCTCCCTATCAGGGCAATACTTAAATGAGATTTTTTGAAAATGAAATCATATTCATACTATGTTTTCCAGTGTAATTTTCATTGTAAAAAGATCCCTGAAATTTCCTTTTAAAGCATTTTGAAAAGTCAGGACAGAATGGTGACCCCACACAGTACTGGCCCAAACCTGTTAAATGTAGGCAAACACACTCTGACTAGGAATTCCTGAGGGTAGAGAGGAGAACCATGAGACCATGCAATCAGATGATGTGACATCAAACCCATGATGCAATTCAAAACACAGCTGTGGGGCAGGAATTTGGAACCAACCGTATGTCTCTTTCTCTCCTGTTTCTATCCCCCAGTTGAGGTGGTGTGGGTTTTAGTTTTCTTATTCTGCATGGGTGGTTTCACCCTCATCAAGATAGAGCTTTTCTTTTTTCCCTGCACCTTACCCTCATTTTATTCACTAACATCTCTTTCTCAGTCAAATGAGAATAGTGATGTTTTCTAAAACATTCTTGATGGATATTTGATACTGGTCATAACGCTGCAATTAGATACAGTGAAAGTAGGGCACTAATTAAAAATAAGTTTCTGGTGTTAAAATAATATTTATGTAGGCAATCTGTAGAAGGAAAGAAGTAAAACTGAGGAAATATGTATCTCAGGATACTCTTTAAATTTTGTTCATTTGTTTATGTCATCCTATTTCTCAGTGTAAGCTAACTACAAATAGTATAGCCCTGGAATGCTAGCTTCTCCTTTTGGGAGTACAGAGATTGAGTCTTTTCAATAGCAGAGTGTGGTTATGGTTGAATAGAACAGTACAAGTTTGTGTTTTACACAGAATCTTTCCTTGAAAGGACTTTGAGTACTTCATAAGTATTGCATCATGAATCCTTCCAAATCCTTAGGAGGTGAATGGAGTTATTGTTCCATTTAATTAAGGAAAAACTAGAAAAGAGAGGGCTTGGGTTTCATAGTCACCAGTGACCATACAAATATGACCTATATAGACTTTTGATTATCTATACTTGTATAAATGATATCGCTCTGTTGCTCTGTGTGTTAGTCACTCAGTTGTGTCTGACACTTTGGGCCCCCATGGACTGTAGTTCACTGGAGTCTGATATTACATAACTATGGGCAATACTTAAATGAGATTTTTGAAAATGAAATCATATTCATACTATGTTTTCCAGTGTAATTTTCATTGTAAAAGATCCTGAAATTTCCTTTTAAAGCATTTTGAAAAGTCAGGACAGAATGGTGACCCCACACAGTACTGGCCCAAACCTGTTAAATGTAGGCAAACACACTCTGACTAGGAATTCCTGAGGGTAGAGAGGAGAACCATGAGACCATGCAATCAGATGATGTGACATCAAACCCATGATGCAATTCAAAACACAGCTGTGGGGCAGGAATTTGGAACCAACCGTATGTCTCTTTCTCTCCTGTTTCTATCCCCCAGTTGAGGTGGTGTGGGTTTTAGTTTTCTTATTCTGCATGGGTGGTTTCACCCTCATCAAGATAGAGCTTTTCTTTTTCCATGCACCTTACCCTCATTTTATTCACTAACATCTCTTTCTCAGTCAAATGAGAATAGTGATGTTTTCTAAAACATTCTTGATGGATATTTGATACTGGTCATAACGCTGCAATTAGATACAGTGAAAGTAGGGCACTAATTAAAAATAAGTTTCTGGTGTTAAAATAATATTTATGTAGGCAATCTGTAGAAGGAAAGAAGTAAAACTGAGGAAATATGTATCTCAGGATACTCTTTAAATTTTGTTCATTTGTTTATGTCATCCTATTTCTCAGTGTAAGCTAACTACAAATAGTATAGCCCTGGAATGCTAGCTTCTCCTTTTGGGAGTACAGAGATTGAGTCTTTTCAATAGCAGAGTGTGGTTATGGTTGAATAGAACAGTACAAGTTTGTGTTTTACACAGAATCTTTCCTTGAAAGGACTTTGAGTACTTCATAAGTATTGCATCATGAATCCTTCCAAATCCTTAGGAGGTGAATGGAGTTATTGTTCCATTTAATTAAGGAAAAACTAGAAAAGAGAGGGCTTGGGTTTCATAGTCACCAGTGACCATACAAATATGACCTATATAGACTTTTGATTATCTATACTTGTATAAATGATATCGCTCTGTTGCTCTGTGTGTTAGTCACTCAGTTGTGTCTGACACTTTGGGCCCCCATGGACTGTAGTTCACTAGGCTCCTCTGTCCATAGAATTTTCCAGGCAAGAATCCTGGAGTGGGTAGCCATTCCCTTCTCCAGGGGATCTTCCCAACCCAGGAATTGAACCCAGGTCTCCCACATTGCAGACAGATTCTTTACCATCGAAACCACTGGGGAAGCCCTAGCTATACTTGTACAAATAGTATCTCTCTGTTCTGATTTTGTTACTTTTCTTTGTTTATGCATTAGGCTATTTAATCACATAGTTTCTATCCCATAGAAACTTATTTCATAAGTATTCTCTCTCATGAAGCATCATCTTTAAACTTTTATAATGTAGGGACCCTACAGAAACAGGACTCTGCGGTACCCCATTTAACTAGAGGTCACGTCTCAGTTGCTTCGGGTATCAGGGCTATAGCCACAATCTCAAATTTGAACTAGGACTGATCCTAGGTGGGGAATTACTGTCACAAAGCCCATGAATCTTGCTTTGTAGGAGATAGCACTAGTTCAGTCACTCAAGTAGTATGTGTAAAGCAAACAGTAACAGGACACCAGTCTACTGACATCAACAAGGAAATGACACCTGAAAAAGGAGGGGAGGGAGTTCTAAACAGCAGTCTGCTGTGGGTGGTGAGAGTATGTGAGGGACTGTGAACATTCTCAGAAAAACTGTTTAAATGACAACAGCCTAGCAATGGAATCTTGTTTCTAGTCCTTTCTTACAGTAGTTCGGGAGTGTTCTCTTTTATAGCTCTGACATAGGAATAAAACGGCAGTGGAAATATGCAAGGCTAAATTTTTTGGTATGTCTTTTCAATAGCAGAGTGTGGTTATGGTTGAATAGAACAGTACAAGTTTGTGTTTTACACAGAATCTTTCCTTGAAAGGACTTTGAGTACTTCATAAGTATTGCATCATGAATCCTTCCAAATCCTTAGGAGGTGAATGGAGTTATTGTTCCATTTAATTAAGGAAAAACTAGAAAAGAGAGGGCTTGGGTTTCATAGTCACCAGTGACCATACAAATATGACCTATATAGACTTTTGATTATCTATACTTGTATAAATGATATCGCTCTGTTGCTCTGTGTGTTAGTCACTCAGTTGTGTCTGACACTTTGGGCCCCCATGGACTGTAGTTCACTAGGCTCCTCTGTCCATAGAATTTTCCAGGCAAGAATCCTGGAGTGGGTAGCCATTCCCTTCTCCAGGGGATCTTCCCAACCCAGGAATTGAACCCAGGTCTCCCACATTGCAGACAGATTCTTTACCATCGAAACCACTGGGGAAGCCCTAGCTATACTTGTACAAATAGTATCTCTCTGTTCTGATTTTGTTACTTTTCTTTGTTTATGCATTAGGCTATTTAATCACATAGTTTCTATCCCATAGAAACTTATTTCATAAGTATTCTCTCTCATGAAGCATCATCTTTAAACTTTTATAATGTAGGGACCCTACAGAAACAGGACTCTGCGGTACCCCATTTAACTAGAGGTCACGTCTCAGTTGCTTCGGCTATCAGGGCTATAGCCACAATCTCAAATTTGAACTAGGACTGATCCTAGGTGGGGAATTACTGTCACAAAGCCCATGAATCTTGCTTTGTAGGAGATAGCACTAGTTCAGTCACTCAAGTAGTATGTGTAAAGCAAACAGTAACAGGACACCAGTCTACTGACATCAACAAGGAAATGACACCTGAAAAAGGAGGGGAGGGAGTTCTAAACAGCAGTCTGCTGTGGGTGGTGAGAGTATGTGAGGGACTGTGAACATTCTCAGAAAAACTGTTTAAATGACAACAGCCTAGCAATGGAATCTTGTTTCTAGTCCTTTCTTACAGTAGTTCGGGAGTGTTCTCTTTTATAGCTCTGACATAGGAATAAAACGGCAGTGGAAATATGCAAGGCTAATTTGGTATGCTGATAGTTCTTAGTGAGATTCAATGAGAATCATGTTTTATATTTCTATGAGATGATACTTTAGCTTCTATTTTAAAAACATTTCTAATTGTATTTCTAATATCAGAAATGGTTAAAAAATAATCCCTGAAGTGATGTATATCAAGAGATACAGAGTTTTTCCTTTCCTCCAAAAGAGAATGAGTTGCCTTTTATATGACATAAGTCTGGAGTCTGAGCCAGTCAGCAAGTGAAATGTACACTGGCCCCCCTACAGTTGTCAGAGGGTCTTGACATTCCTGCTAACGATCTGTGGACAGGAACACCTCTTGATGGTAACAGAGATGAGCATCACCAGAGAAGAAGCCGTGGAGGCCCCCCTGAATTACTCACCCACAGAACAGTGGGTGAGTGCTAGTCAAACCCCCATTAACTGACCTTTGGTGAGTTCCTGGCTCTAGATTTTATAGACTCCTTAGTGTGGAATGAAGTTTTATCTACACATAAACTTGTTCCAAGGAGAAAATCTGATTGTGTCTTCTCTGTAATCCTGCACCTGGATCTTTAAAATCAGAGAATATTTTGGATGCAGTGTTCATTGGATCATTTGTCATTATGGCAAATAATTTTCGGGTCTCATAGCACTTGAAAAACATGTTTTGGAGAGTCTGTGTAACATTCTGGGTGGGGCGGTTTTTCAAAGGCTCAGTCTTAAACACAAAGCAGGGCTATAAAACCAGTGATTAGTATTGATGCAACAACTTCCCAGCTATGCTGAATATGCAGTGTTCTGAATGCTTTAAGCCCATGCTGGCCTGTCACGTATCATTATATGTTGACAGAAGAAGGCTACATCGTATATGCTACACATGTATAATCTTTATCCAAACAAACTCAGTTTCTGCAAAAATTATTTGATGATGAGAATTTATATGTATTTCTCTTTTGAAAAATTGTGAAATATTTAATAGATATAAAATAAGAAGTACAAGATATAAATTATAATAATAAAATTATACCCCTTTGTTTACTGTCTAGTTAAAAAAGAAAATATTTCTAATTATTTTGAAACTCCCTATAATTATTTCTCACTCCAGAGGTAACCACTGTCTTGACTTTTGCATTTATCATTTTAATCTTTTTCTTAACAATTTATGTACACATAAAACTGTAATATTATACCTGTGGTAAAACTATGTGTGTATATGATAATATGCATGTGGGAAAACATGGCAAAACTTTAATGGAAAGGATCTATATATATGTATACATTTGTATCTATTATTATTAATAATAAGATAGTTACATTTTTGTATTTCTAACTTTGTATGAAAAACATAATGTTTTATGCCTTTTGTGGTTTGCTCATTTGTTTAGAATTTTATCTGTGAGATTTGTTCATATGCATGTAGCCCATTAGTTTTATCTGCTATAGAGTATTCAGTTACATAAATATACCACAAGTTATCTGTTTATTTCTTGTATATGTCTCCTCATGTTCAAAGCAAGATTTTCTCTAGGGTGTAGAGAGTGAAATTTTGCTTGCCTTCAACTTTACTAGATAATGCCAGATTGTTTTCCAAAATCAGTGAATTAATTCATACTCCCATCAACAGTGGCTCATGGTTCTCATTATTCCATGTTCTTTCCTACCTCTGAGATAGTTAGACCTTGAGGTTCTTGCCAATGTAACAGGGATGAATTGGTATCTTATAGTAAATTTAGTCTTATTTTTTGCTGTTTCTAAAAAGATTAAGCTTCTGGGCTTCCCTGGTGGTCCAGTGGGTAAGGACACCACCTTGCAGTGCAAGGGAAGTCGTTCAATCCCTGGCCTGGGAAGATACCAATGCGTCCAATTACCGAGCCGGAGCTCTGGAACGCATGCACCCAGAGCCAGTGCTCTGTGACAACGGAGGCCACTGCGATGGGAGGCCCATATGGGCCAAAGAACAAGATGGATGAAAAATAGATAAATGAAAAACCAATAGAAGTGGCCAGCCCACCCCTCTCCCTCCCCAACCCGTGCCCCCCCCCGAAAAAAAAAAAAAAAAAAAGGAATGCCGAGAACAGGAAAGAAAAAAAAAAGATAAAGCTTCTGAGAACATGTTTCTGCTTTGGTTAAATGTGTGTTCATTTTCTATGCCCTTTTTGTTATTGAACTGTAAGCATATTCATATCTGTTTGTAGGTGCATATTCTTTATATATTCTGGACACGTATTTGTTTTTCATTAGGCATGTATGTTGTGAACATTTTTTCTCAGGTTATCTTTTCAATTTCTTGTTACACAGTTTGTTATTTCTTTAAAAAATTTCTTAAGGCAAACAAATACTTTCAGCTTAGTATTTGAAGAGGTAAAATGGGATTAGTTATAATTATAATAGTCAGAATTTTTATTTGAACATAAGAATCAGAAATGGTACATCCGTGCTGATTGTCTTAAAAGGCAAAATGACAGATTTATGCTTCCTGACAGACTCTCCAGCACAGCCTATTGAGATGATGACATCTAGTCTTAAGCACATGGGTTCCTTTACTTATTTAACTGAATCCATCATTGTTTTGGGTATATCCAAAAGTCTGTACATTAACCGGATAGCAACACATTTTTTATCCAGTTTCTGGGAGAAGCAGTCTATTCTTGTCTCTCCTTCCTTGTAACGTGCTCAATTTTGGTTTTTCCAAAATCAGTGAATTAATTCATACTCCCATCAACAGTGGCTCATGGTTCTCATTATTCCATGTTCTTTCCTACCTCTGAGATAGTTAGACCTTGAGGTTCTTGCCAATGTAACAGGGATGAATTGGTATCTTATAGTAAATTTAGTCTTATTTTTTGCTGTTTCTAAAAAGATTAAGCTTCTGGGCTTCCCTGGTGGTCCAGTGGGTAAGGACACCACCTTGCAGTGCAAGGGAAGTCGTTCAATCCCTGGCCTGGGAAGATACCAATGCGTCCAATTACCGAGCCGGAGCTCTGGAACGCATGCACCCAGAGCCAGTGCTCTGTGACAACGGAGGCCACTGCGATGGGAGGCCCATATGGGCCAAAGAACAAGATGGATGAAAAATAGATAAATGAAAAACCAATAGAAGTGGCCAGCCCACCCCCCTCCCTCCCCAACCCGTGCCCCACCCCAAAAAAAAAAAAAAAAAAGGAATGCCGAGAACAGGAAAGAAAAAAAAAAGATAAAGCTTCTGAGAACATGTTTCTGCTTTGGTTAAATGTGTGTTCATTTTCTATGCCCTTTTTGTTATTGAACTGTAAGCATATTCATATCTGTTTGTAGGTGCATATTCTTTATATATTCTGGACACGTATTTGTTTTTCATTAGGCATGTATGTTGTGAACATTTTTTCTCAGGTTATCTTTTCAATTTCTTGTTACACAGTTTGTTATTTCTTTAAAAAATTTCTTAAGGCAAACAAATACTTTCAGCTTAGTATTTGAAGAGGTAAAATGGGATTAGTTATAATTATAATAGTCAGAATTTTTATTTGAACATAAGAATCAGAAATGGTACATCCGTGCTGATTGTCTTAAAAGGCAAAATGACAGATTTATGCTTCCTGACAGACTCTCCAGCACAGCCTATTGAGATGATGACATCTAGTCTTAAGCACATGGGTTCCTTTACTTATTTAACTGAATCCATCATTGTTTTGGGTATATCCGCAAAGTCTGTACATTAACCGGATAGCAACACATCTCTTTCCTTGTAGCATCCAGTTTCTGGGAGAAGCAGTCTATTCTTGTCTCTCCTTCCTTGTAATCACTCACACCTTATCCCTTGGTGATCTGACTTCCCTGTGACTTGTTTGGAAACTGATCTTTCAAAGATTACAGTGACCTTGCAATTTCCAAATTGAATGTCCTCTATTTATTTATTTTTTTTAAGATTTATTTATTTATTATTGGTGAGGGGTGGGGTGGGGAGGGAGGCGAGCAGGCGGGCCACTTCTATTGGTTCTTTATTTATCTATTTTCATCCATCTTTGTTCTTTGGCCCGTGTGGGCCTCCCATCGTGGTGGCCTCTGTTGTCGCAGAGCACTGGCTCTGGGCGCATGCGCTCCAGAGCTCTGGCTCAGTACTTGGACACATCGGTCCAGCCACTCTGCAGCACGTGGGATCTTCCCAGGCCAGGGATCGAACCAGCGCCCCTTGCCCTGCAAGGTGGTGTCCTTACCCACTGGACCACCAGGGAAGCCCTGAATGTCCTCTATTTAGATTTGCCAGGTTTAGCAAATAAAAATACAGGATTTACAGTTAAATGTGAGTTTCCTACAAATGAAGAATAACTTCTTAGTATAAGTATGTCCCAATATATGTCTCAAATATTTGCTCCTCAACCCCACTCTCCCAAACACATTCAATAGAACAAAAAGTACCATCAAAATGTTTCAAGTATTTATATTAATAATTCTCTCCTAGTGATTATAATTCTGGAGTGAAACAAAGATATGGAAATTTTGGTATTTAGTTCATGTGATACATTTATAGAACAGTGAGCTCTGATTACATTTGTCTCTAATCAAATGCTGTTCCACCAGTCTCCAGGCCTAAGACTTCCCCCTCCTTCAGCTGGATTCTCCCTAGGCAGTATGATTTGGGAAGAAGATGCAGACTAACATAAATTATCCTAGTGGGAAGAGTTAGAACCTCAGAGAATGGCTGTAACCAAGAGAATTCCCTTCTGAAGAAAAAGAGGTTAGTCCGGAAAGGTTGCGGGGTGAGAAGGGTGGGAAAGGCTTGGAATTGTGCCTGAGGCATGCCTTTCTCTCCTTCTCTAATCCTCCATCAAGGACTTTCCCCTAACTTCGCCTATCCTCTGGAAGGAAATGCAAGAGACAAATAAGTATAAACCCCAGAAATGGTCATTAAGGCGATAATAAAATATCTTGGAAGGATTTCAAACAGGTGAGGAGATGAGCCTTTCTAAATAAATATACTTTTCTTTGATTTGAACTTTTGACTGCAGTAATAATTTCAAGATGTAATGAAGTATAGATTTTCAATAACTTGGAAATAAGAGTGGTATACCATAAACAATGGCAACATTTAGCACTTAAAAATAGCCCAACATTTCATAAAAACAGGATTCCTAAAACTCAGGATCACTACTTCCTTCAAGGTTCTAAGACTTTAGTCATTGCTTTAGGTATGCTTCCCAGGTGGCTCAGTGGTAAAGAATCCGCCGGCTAATGCAGGAGACATGGGTTTGATCCCTGGATTGGGAAGATCCCCTGGAGGAGGAAATGGCAACCTACTCCAGTACTCTTGCCTGGAAAATCCCCTAGACATGACTGAGGACGCACGCACAATGTGCAATTAGGTTTTGAAATTCAAGAGTTAGTTTAAGATACATCTTTAATGTCACTGTCTTCTTGAAGTCTTCACCTGTCTCAACAGTCTCCAAAACGAGCTTATAGCAACTTTGCATTTCTTATAGTCCTAACTTTCTGTGGCTGTGTACTATAGTTTCTCACAAGTCCTTGTCTGTTCCTGCACCATCGTTCTTCTAAGTGACATGTCCCTGGCTCATTTGTCATTATTTCTCCACTGTTCTTGACCCTGGATTATGCTTTAAGACTGTTGACTTGAATCTCAGTTAGCCTTAAAGCAATGAAGAAACAATTCATTTTGCTCATCTAGCCAAGCAAGGTTCTTGTAAAACAATCAGTTCAGTTCAGTCGTTCAGTTATGTCTGACTCCTTACCACCCCATGGACTGCAGCATGCCAGTCTCCCCGTCCTTCATTATCTCCCAGATAATGTTCAGACTCATGCCCATTGAGTTGATGATACCATCCAACCATCTCATCTTCTGTTGTCCCCTTCTCCTACCTTCTGTTTTTCCTATCATCAGGGCCTTTTCCAATCATTGGGCCCTTAGCATCAGGTGGCAAAAGTATTGAAGCTTCAGCTTCAGCAGCAGTCCTTCCAATGAATGAATAGTCAGGGTTGATTTCCTTTAGGATTGACTGGTTTGATCTCCTTGCAGTCCAAGGGACTCTCAAGAGTCTTCTCCAACACCACAGTTTCAAGACATCAGTTCTTCAGCCCCTCAGGCCTTCATTATGGTTTCTCAGACTCTCATCATACATTTTCCGGGCATAAACAATGGCAACATTTAGCACTTAAAAATAGCCCAACATTTCATAAAAACAGGATTCCTAAAACTCAGGATCACTACTTCCTTCAAGGTTCTAAGACTTTAGTCATTGCTTTAGGTATGCTTCCCAGGTGGCTCAGTGGTAAAGAATCCGCCGGCTAATGCAGGAGACATGGGTTTGATCCCTGGATTGGGAAGATCCCCTGGAGGAGGAAATGGCAACCTACTCCAGTACTCTTGCCTGGAAAATCCCTAGACATGACTGAGGACGCACGCACAATGTGCAATTAGGTTTTGAAATTCAAGAGTTAGTTTAAGATACATCTTTAATGTCACTGTCTTCTTGAAGTCTTCACCTGTCTCAACAGTCTCCAAAACGAGCTTATAGCAACTTTGCATTTCTTATAGTCCTAACTTTCTGTGGCTGTGTACTATAGTTTCTCACAAGTCCTTGTCTGTTCCTGCACCATCGTTCTTCTAAGTGACATGTCCCTGGCTCATTTGTCATTATTTCTCCACTGTTCTTGACCCTGGATTATGCTTTAAGACTGTTGACTTGAATCTCAGTTAGCCTTAAAGCAATGAAGAAACAATTCATTTTGCTCATCTAGCCAAGCAAGGTTCTTGTAAAACAATCAGTTCAGTTCAGTCGTTCAGTTATGTCTGACTCCTTACCACCCCATGGACTGCAGCATGCCAGTCTCCCCGTCCTTCATTATCTCCCAGATAATGTTCAGACTCATGCCCATTGAGTTGATGATACCATCCAACCATCTCATCTTCTGTTGTCCCCTTCTCCTACCTTCTGTTTTTCCTATCATCAGGGCCTTTTCCAATCATTGGGCCCTTAGCATCAGGTGGCAAAAGTATTGAAGCTTCAGCTTCAGCAGCAGTCCTTCCAATGAATGAATAGTCAGGGTTGATTTCCTTTAGGATTGACTGGTTTGATCTCCTTGCAGTCCAAGGGACTCTCAAGAGTCTTCTCCAACACCACAGTTTCAAGACATCAGTTCTTCAGCACTCAGCCTTCATTATGGTGCAACTCTCACTTTCATACATGACTACTGGAAAGCCATATCTCTGACTATACAGATCTCTGTCAGCAAAGTTATGTTTCACTATCTAGGTTTGTCATGGCTTTTTGCTCAAGGAGCAAGTGTCTTTTAATTCTGTGACTACAGTTACCATCCACAGCAATTTTGGAGCCCAAGAAAATAAAGTCTGTCACTATTTCCATTTTTTACCCATTTATTTGGCATGAAGTGATGGGGCTGGATCTTCCTTCTTTGAATGTTGAGTTTTAAGCTAGCGTTTTTACTCTCCTTTCACCTTCATCCAGAGACTCTTTAATTCCTCTTTACTTTCTTCCATTAGGGTGGTGTCATCTTCATATCTGAGATTATTGATATTTCTCCTGGCAATCTTGAATCTTGATTCTAGTTTGTGCTTTAGCCAGCCTGGTATTTCACATGAGGTACTCTGCATATAAACTGATCTTGATGTAACCCTTTCTCATTTTGGAACCAGTCTGTTGTTACACATCTGATTCTAACTATTGCTTCTTGACCTGCATACAGGTTTCTCAGGAGGCAGGTAAGGTGGTTTGATATTCCCATCACTTTAAGAACTTTCCACAGTTTGTTGTTATATTTGTACTCATAAAATAAATTGGTGATATATCTCCAAAATGATATGTTGATAATCTGTCTCTGAGTCCACATGCATTCAAGTTTGGGAAAATACTTAAAAATTTCAAAAGAGACAGTTATATATTTGAGTTACAAAGATGTATTTTAATAGCAAGGGTCTAAAAAAATGCTTGACATGCTAAGCAAGGAAAGGTCATTTTAAAATAATGGGTTTTACTGTCATGCTTTTAATGTCTTCAAGGAGAAAGTTTGATAAACAAGGAATAGTTTAAAGCTTCAGCTATACATTATCACGTTGTCCCCTTCTCCTACCTTCTGTTTTTCCTATCATCAGGGCCTTTTCCAATCATTGGGCCCTTAGCATCAGGTGGCAAAAGTATTGAAGCTTCAGCTTCAGCAGCAGTCCTTCCAATGAATGAATAGTCAGGGTTGATTTCCTTTAGGATTGACTGGTTTGATCTCCTTGCAGTCCAAGGGACTCTCAAGAGTCTTCTCCAACACCACAGTTTCAAGACATCAGTTCTTCAGCACTCAGCCTTCATTATGGTGCAACTCTCACTTTCATACATGACTACTGGAAAGCCATATCTCTGACTATACAGATCTCTGTCAGCAAAGTTATGTTTCACTATCTAGGTTTGTCATGGCTTTTTGCTCAAGGAGCAAGTGTCTTTTAATTCTGTGACTACAGTTACCATCCACAGCAATTTTGGAGCCCAAGAAAATAAAGTCTGTCACTATTTCCATTTTTTACCCATTTATTTGGCATGAAGTGATGGGGCTGGATCTTCCTTCTTTGAATGTTGAGTTTTAAGCTAGCGTTTTTACTCTCCTTTCACCTTCATCCAGAGACTCTTTAATTCCTCTTTACTTTCTTCCATTAGGGTGGTGTCATCTTCATATCTGAGATTATTGATATTTCTCCTGGCAATCTTGAATCTTGATTCTAGTTTGTGCTTTAGCCAGCCTGGTATTTCACATGAGGTACTCTGCATATAAACTGATCTTGATGTAACCCTTTCTCATTTTGGAACCAGTCTGTTGTTACACATCTGATTCTAACTATTGCTTCTTGACCTGCATACAGGTTTCTCAGGAGGCAGGTAAGGTGGTTTGATATTCCCATCACTTTAAGAACTTTCCACAGTTTGTTGTTATATTTGTACTCATAAAATAAATTGGTGATATATCTCCAAAATGATATGTTGATAATCTGTCTCTGAGTCCACATGCATTCAAGTTTGGGAAAATACTTAAAAATTTCAAAAGAGACAGTTATATATTTGAGTTACAAAGATGTATTTTAATAGCAAGGGTCTAAAAAAATGCTTGACATGCTAAGCAAGGAAAGGTCATTTTAAAATAATGGGTCCTTCTCTTATCTGAAAAGTCAGATGGCTTTTAATGTCTTCAAGGAGAAAGTTTGATAAACAAGGAATATGGCCTTTCCTCCAAAGACTTCAGCTATACATTATCACAGAGCCCTGTGCCTACATGTGGAAACTGATGACGTTAGGCAACTTGCCTAAAGGGAGTCATTGACTGGAGCTCGGAAAAGTCTCTCAGCTTGTGCCATAACCCATCGACTGTGTTGACAGAAGTCAGGGTCCACAGACTGTTTTGCAAGTGTGCTGTTAACATAATGTTAGCAAACAATAAAGCAACATCTGCTATAGACATGGCCAGAGAAATCAGTTTTTTAAAAGCACAGAATGACCTGGGAGAGAAGGGGTAAATGTGAGAAAGATGAGCCCTATGGTTGCTAACATTTTTATTGGAGATTTACAGAGAAATGAATGTTCAACCTCCCTTAGAGTAACTCAGGGAACATCTGAGCCACCATGATTATCAGACACAAAGCTTCTCTATTTCTTGTTTCTAAATAGCCCAGGTTTCTTGTTGTCTGACTTGGACCCAGCTTTACTGAAATGATGGGAGCCATGTTTCATATTGGGGAAAGGTAGAATGAAATAAACACTGAGATAAAAAAACGCAAACCTGGTTTTAAGAGAGTTTTCCCACAACGTTTCTATGAAAAAAGTAAGCATACCATTTAGATCATTGCTAGAATATTGAAATGGTATCATTGGCTTTTCACAGTTTGGATAAAATATTAATATAGGGTCAAATTCTAACACTCATTATGAAAACACATATGAAAAACCCTTTTCATTCAGAGCAGATGACCTAGAAGCACTTTTAATCATAAGAATTTGTCCCTATGGATAAGACACCAGAACCCTAGACTTCAGTGCTGCAGTAATTTGCCACACAAGGGGTATTATTTGACTTCACATTTCTCACAGGGCTCTAGTTTGAAGCTCTAAGGTAAGAAATGATGTGGAAACAGCATTGTCTTTATAAAGATTTCAAAGATGTGGAGGTTCCCACTCTTTGAACTATTTTTGCCCCTCCTGCATTATATACTGAGAAAGTTTCATACATACCATGAACTCATTCATGCTTAATATGTTCTTATCTCTGTTTATGTATATATGTGAGTATACAGACATATATATGGAGTGTGTTCAAATGCATACTTTCTCCTAAATGATAGGATGAATAATCTAAATATTATCAATTGTTTCAGCATTTTGATATAAGATTATAGTCAGATATCTTGAAGAATTTACTCCCCTCCCTCCAAATTTTTAATGGAGTAAAGTTGATTTACAATGTTGTGTTAGTTTCAGGTATATACTGCAGTGAATCAGTTAAAAAAAAAATATGTACACACATATATCTCCATTCTTTTTTAGATCGTTTTCTCATATAGGCCATTACTATATGTTGAGTAGAGTACCCTGTGGTATATTGTAGATTCTTTTTTTTTTTTTTTTTAAAGATTTATTTATTTATTTATTTAGGGCGGGGGTTGGGGAGGGATGGGAGTGGGTGGGCCACTTCTATTGGTCTTTCATTTGTCCATTTTCATCCATCTTTGTTCTTTGGCCCCTGTGGGCCTCCCATCGCGGTGGTCTCTGTTGTCACAGAGCACCGGCTCTGGGCGCATGCGCTCCAGAACTCTGGCTCGGTAGTTGGACACATCAGTCCAGCTGCTCCGCAGCACATGGGATCTTCCCAGGCCAGGGATCAAACCGGCGCCCCTTGCCCTGCAAGGCGGTGTCCTTACCCACTGGACCACCAGGGGAAGCCCTGTATGTTCTTTTTTTTTTTTTTCTTTTGATTGAAGCATTTAATTCCATTTACATGTTTTTCTTTTTCAACCACTTCTATTGATCTTTCATTGATTTATCTTTGACCTGTGTGGGCCTCCCATCTCTGTGGCCTCTCGTCGCAGAGCACCGGCTCTGGGCGCATGCGCTCCAGAGCTCTGGCTCGGTAATTGGACACATCAGTCTAGCCGCTCTGTGGCACGTGGGATCTTCCGAGGCCAGGGATCCACCCGGCGCCCCTTGCACTACAAGGTGGTGCCCTTACCCACTGGACCACCAGGGAAGCCCATTTTTCTCTTTTTAATTTGTTTTTTTTAAAAATGACATAGCCACCATGGAGAACAGTGTGGAAATTCCTTCAAAAACTAAGAATAAAATTGCCATATGACCCAGCAATCCCACTACTGGGCTTATACCTTGAGTAAACCATAATCACAAAAGACACATTTACCTCAATGTTCGGGGGCTTCCCTGGTGACTCAGTGGTAAAGAATCTGCTTGCAGTGAAGGAGCTGGAGGAGACAAGGGGATTTAGTCCCTGGGTTGGGAAAGTCCCCTGGAGGAAGGCATGGCAACCCACTCCAGTATTCTTGCCTGGAGAATCTCATGGACAGAGGGGCCTGGAGGGCTACAGTTCACCAGGTTACAAGTCAGACATGACTGAAGCGACTTAGCACACACGAACACACCCTAATGTTCATTACAGCACTATTTACAAAAGCTATGACAACGGAAGCAACCTAGATGTCGATTGACAGATGAATGGATAAAGAAGTTGTGGTATATATACACAGTGGAATGTTAGCCATAAAAATGAATGTATTTGAGTCAGTTCTAATGAGTTAGAAAAATTTACTTTTCAAATCCAGAATTCTTTAAGCAAAGAATTAAGTTTAAAATCCTAAAAGTAAAAACCAAAACATAAAACCCCTTCAAACCAACAGGAATTAATGCATAACATACAGTGTGCCAGATTCTCTCTATCACTACCCTCTAACTAGTCATGAGATATGTACTTGCGAAGCTTTGTCAATTCTTTCAGGCCACTAATACATTAGTGTACTAATAGCCTAAGAATTGATGTGACTATTAAGAGCGCCTAATTTACAACTCCGAGTAAGTAATCTAGTGGATGAATCTCTCTCAAGCATAATGTTATTGCCTAAATCTTTAAAAAAATCAGATAATTGTTCTCTTGATGAATTTAAGGCAATAATAGGGGGAACAGTTTCCACCCACCCATTCTCCATCATTTATTGATTCTTTTATTTGACACACTTTTCTGAGGGATTACTTTGAGCCCAACACTGTTTTATGTGCTAGTATAGACTGCTATGTTAGTTAGATTAGCTCATCTTTTAGGAGCCTATATCTTAGTGAGGGAGACAGAACAATAGATAATTATATAGACAAATAGGCGATGGTCTCCACTAGTGCTAAAGGCTATGAGGAAAATAAAGTGGGGCCACTTTTGGGGGGAGTGGTTAAGGAAGCTTCTCAAGGAAATAATGTTTGAGCTGAATTCTGAATGGTGGAAATAAACCAGCTTCATGAAGGTCTGAGAAGGTAAATGGGTCTAAGCAGTGGGAACAGTAAGTTTCAGGCCTGAGGCAAGATGACAACTGAGGGGACAGCCAGGCCTTAGTGTTGCTCAGGAGAGCGTGAGGGGTAGAGTGGGAGAGCAGAGAGGTGGGTGGGGAGTTGGCTTTGTGAACCACGGTGAGGAGTCTGGCATTCTGCGACTGAAAGACATTGGAATGTTTCAAGTAGGCCACTGGCTTGATTTATGTTTTGAAAAATTACTTAGTCTATTGGGTAGAGAAAGCATTGTTTATTTGTATTTTCCTTTTCCAGTATGGTTTGTTACAAGATACTGAATAGAGTTTCCTATACTATACAGTAGGTCTTTGTTGTTTATCTATTCTCTATATAATAGTTTGCATCTGCTAATCCCAAACTCAGTCCATCCCTCCCTAGCCTCTTTTCTCCCTTGGCATCTGCAAGTCTGTTTGTTATGCCTGTGAGTCTATTTCTGTTTGGCGAATAAGTTCATTTATGTCATATTTTAGATTCCACACGTAAGATGTATCATATCATCTTTCTCTGACTTGCTTCACTTACTGTGATAATCTCTAGGTCCATCCACATTGCTACAGATGGCGTTATTTCACTATTTTTTATGACTGAGTAGTATTCCTTTTGTGTGTATGTGTGTCTGTGTGCCACATCTTCTTTATATATTCATCTGTGGATGTACATTTAGGTTGTTTCTGTGTCTTGGTTATTGCCTATAGTGCATGTATCTTTTTGAATTATAGCTTTATCCAGATATATGCCCAAGAGTGCTGTTACTGGATCGTATGAGCAACTCTATGTTTAGTTTTTTGAGGTATCTCCATGCTGTTTTCTATAGGGGGAAACAAGAAACAAGAAAACAAAGTAGAAACAAGAATTTTAGGTGAGAATCTACTGAGGTTTTTGCTAGGGGAACAGCAATAGGAATGGAGAGATGGATCAGTGGGTAGAATGGGGATATTTTGGAGGTAAAGCCTATGGAGTGTTAGGTTAAGGGAGAAAGAAGAATCTCAGATGGCTTCAACAGCTCCATTTACTGATAGTGTAAAAGTTGGAGAAGCACTAGTTGGTGTTGAGGGAGATGGGGTTAATGATGGGCTGGTGGAGAATGGAGAGTCCTGTTGGTTAAGCTACATTAGAGTGAAACACTTAAATTGAGGTTGGTAATCACAGGGAGAAAGCAGGACTGTTTGTTGATAAGAGAATCCTTACAAAACTTTTGAAAGCCTGGAATCAGAATTCCTAAATCAACTTCCTCCTCTGCCTTTTAAAACCTCCTCTTTAAATTCCTCTCCTTAGTCTTACCTTTAAAATCCTCTTCGTTTCCAAAGTGGCCTGAGTGCTCAGGGGTGGGGGTGGGGCAATGAATTAGAGAGGAGTTGGAAAGGTTTGTAGACTTAACTATAAAAACACAATTTCAGCACAGTGTACCCTTCCATCTCTCCCAGAGCCCTTCCTCAGCCAGTCGGGTTTTCTCTAATCCGTTTTGATCCTCATACCAACGACAAACGTGCAGGGAAGAGAACTGGTTGTGCATGTATTAATCATCCCACTCATCTTTCCAGGAGAACAGGCTACATGTTTATAACAAACCAGTAGAACTTTGGGTGGGAAATGGTTTTTTTCCTGTTATCAGAATGCAGCCAGACTTAAGGAAGGCCAGTTATCTATTAGTCATTTGGTATTCTAAACATGCGGGTGTGGGCTCCCCACCTGGCTGTGTCTTGTGTGATTTGTAACCAAGTTTGTCCCAATTAGGTTGTCTAAGTGCTGGAGAGATTAAGCTTTTTAGCAGTACAACCAGAAGCCCAGTGCTTAGGCCAGAATCTTGATAGTGTTGTAAATTCACAAAGGACAGAACTGATGTCTAAGAATGTAATGATGAAGTAAAGTGATTGCTTTAAAATGAACATTAATAAAAAAAGTAAACTCAGAAATGAACTTGGTTCTTTAAACGACCATTAGGGAAACAAATACAAGTCCAGAGTGCTTTAACTCCTTTTTAAAAAAAGGTCTTTTGGGAATGATTTAGGTTACACGAGTGAAAATTCTTTTTTAAATAGACATTTCTCACTTTTGATTGAGATTTAATTATCATTGTGGGGAAGAAAACCGATCACAGTCTTTAGAGAGTCCTAGACTTGGGTCAAATCTAGTCTATGGTACATTCTGAGTTTATGACTTCTTTATTCAGTGTAACTTTCTAAATTTTTATTTACTCATCTAGAAATTGGGAAAATTATGACAACTATTAAATATATGTATGCATGCCTGGAATTCAGCAATTTTGCTTGGAGAAATTATCTGAATGAAGTGACCACAGGATTCCACAAAGACTGTTCTATGAAGAATGTTCATGTGAAGCATTAAAATACTGAAATTCTTTGAGTAGATGACATATTCACATATAGGAATATAGAACAGTAAGTAAAGGTGATTTTGTAGAAAAAATTCAGAAACTTGAAAATCTGTTCAGAATATAATATTGGGTGATCAGTTTTGGGGGAAAGAGCACATTTATAAACTCACTCATAGAAATAGCCTAGACCAATTAGCATGGTACTATCAATAGTGGTTAGTTATGAGTGATGAGAGCTTGAAGGAGGTTTGGTTTCTTTTTTTTTTTTTTTTTTCTTAACCTTTCTAGGGCTTCCCAACTTCCTTCAGCGAAATATACTAATTTTATAATTATTATAGAGATATTAAAAATAGGACACTAATATCCACCTTACAGATTTGTGGTGAGAATTAAATTAGGTGAGATGATTTATAAAATACACTTAGCTTAGTGACTGACATTTAGTTGGCATTTTCCATTATTTTTACCCAATTTAATCACTCATCATGAATTTAGCTCAAAGTGATTTTTGACCTAACACAAAAACCAAAAATACTGTGTTGACACCGGTAAAGGGTTTTCAGCATTTAAGGTATTCAAAAGAATGCATTGCAAGCTATGAAGGCAATTTCAAAAGAGGTGTACCTGAAATGTTTTGAACTGTAGAGGTCGGGGTGGAGATGTACCCTGAAATCGGCATTTACACTTAAGATGTCTAACTACTTTGGGACATTCGTTTGGACACACGGGCCTTATATTGTTTGTTTAAAAACCTGCCATTACTATGTAGCCACAGAGTGCCTAGATAGATAGAACAATATCTAACTCAAAGTGAGCAATTAGTCTGTCATGATAAATTCCCTCTCTTTTTCAGGCTGATAAAAAGTGTCTTGTCAGTGCCTCTGTGTCTTTCCAGAAACACTGTGCTTGAACCCTGCTGTTTTCTCTTAGCAACATTCTTCATCCTGCAGAAATGGAAAGAGAAGCTTTTGTGGGTATGGTGGAAAGACAGCTCATATTATCCATATCTCTCTTCTGGGACTATTTATCTCCCACGAGTGCTGGGCTCCTCTGCCACCACCCACACTCCTTCCTACCTTTCTCAGTCTCCTCCTGCCTCTCTTCCCTTGTGCTGAGCTCCTTCTTTCTCTCTCTCTCTCTCTTTTTAATTTCTGTTTTAGTATTTACCATAGGATATCATAAACATTAGTTTGCTTATCTCGCTCTTGCACCAGAGTTCCCTGAGAGATCTGTCACTTTGATGTCCTCTCCCAAAGCCTTCCTTTCTTCCTCTTAGTTTTTCATTGGCAGAGTGGGAACTTGATGCTTCATTTAGGGGTGTATTGTGGGCCATTCCATTGCATAATGGAAGCAGAGTTTCTGGCATGTGTTAGGCACCCAATAATGAAAGCTATTATAATGATCAATTATATTACTTATTTACTTTTGTACCCTTGGGGCCTGGCATAGGGCCTGATGTGTGATGGGTGCAAAACAAATTCCTGATGAATTAATTGATAAGCTTACAGAATATGGCTTTAAGATACAAAAAGAATGTCTCTTTGTAGTGTTTATAGACTTGGGCAACAGTTCCATGCACTGCCCCTTCTCATTTCTTTCCCCAAACATCCTGTATGGTGCCTATCCTTGGGCACTATCATTCCTTCAGAAAATCAGTGGCTACCATATAGATATAGAAAGCCTATGGACATGTAGATATAGCTTAATAGGGATAAAGAGGAATTTTCTGCTTTGATAATTACCTACTTCATTTACATAGTTAATTGTTTAGGGACTAGGTTTTTTTTTGTTTGTTTGTTTTGTTTTGTTAGCCTCTATACCTCTCAAAATCCAACAGGTAACTCTTGGCCACAATAACCTGAGAGGAAATCCATTCTACTGCTAACTCCAGACTCCGTCTGATTTGTTCGTTCCAGTCTAGTCACCTCTCTCAGTGTTGACAAAACCCGTCAACTCATTTGTATTCCACCTCCTATCTTTCCCCTACTTCCTTTGAGGAAGATGTTTGTGAATTATTTTAAGCCAGTTGAATCACTCTTGAGAGTTAAGTGCTATTTTTAAGCCTTTGAGGAGCAGTTGAGAAGAATGATTTAGGGATGTGAACCATTTCACAATAATATCCCACAGAAACTTCAAGCTTGTGGTAAGTTTCAGCATATTAAAACTAGAGATAAGTAGGTCATTGTTCTCAGATGAGAAATACTAAGGTACTCAGTAGCAAAATGAATGCAGTGGTATATGATGCAGATGAGACTCATAAGAAACCACCTGCTAATGATGAGAACACATCCTGCCAATATCACTTTGCTCTTTCCGTTACTTGGATGTAAAACTTTGTCATTTTATTGGACCCATCATCTCCAGGTTCTTGTCAGACTTGCCTCCTATCAGTCCACGTCAACAGGTAGTCCACTGCTGCACCCGCCTCTCCTCCAAAGATTGTGCAGTGGGTCTAGGGCCCCAGGTGGCCTTGCAGGGGGATAGGGGCAGCCTTCTGTAAGTCGATCACAATGGGAGAGCCTTCTAGACTGATTATCCCACTTGTTTTTACGAATTTTTTTCTGAGCCTTCAGCCCACCAACCAAAGAACATTTCCTCACTGAAAAATCCAGGACATCTTCCCAGATTGAGAGCTCAGGTATTTTTGTCTTATCTCAATATTTCTAGACCTTTATATTGTTCCCATCTCAGTTATGCATCTAATGCCCTTGCTCCTCTTAGTGTGCACCCGCGGTGGCCAGTCTATGCCTTCTTGAACTGTGCTTGAACTGTGCTGTTTCATTTTGCCATCTGTATGCCACTATCACACCAAGAATGGACTATGTGCAATTAGAAGGGAAGGACCTTGTTACTGTTGTTCTTTCTTCTTTTCCTTTTAAGGTGACCAGTGAAGCATCAAGTATAATTACTACTTAATAAGTGCTTTCTTGTTGATGACGATGACATGTTCTTTCATAGTTACAGACTGTACCTTCCTGTAATCCAGGTATTGTATGTCCCAGAGAGGCAATAGTGGAATGTTAAAGTTGATGAAATCTGGAGTGATATCTTTGTTATTAACAAACTGAGAATTTGACTAAAATTTTAAATAATTTCTTTATATGATTGAACCACTTACTATTAGGAGTTGGGGATGAAAATAAATCCACAGTTTTTATCATGGATTGTGGAGTTTGAATAAAGACAAAGGGCTTTCTAAAAGGCCAAGATTCTTCCAATCTTCAGGGAATTCATCTACTCCATGCATGAAGGAACATATACTGATAATTTTTTTCCATTGAGGGCACCAGATACTTCTCTATACATATAGTTTCTTCTGACATGTGGAATGCTGGGAAAACTCATCACTGAATTTTGGAGATGTTGCCATACTCACTAATTTCATAGGGAAGAAAGATGATTGCCATAATAATGTGCCTTAGTTTTGAGTTGTTTTTCTTGGTAATAATTCATGGCATTGTTGAATTAGGAGTTGGTGTTTTATCCACACTGATCAATAGGAATTTGAGTACAGGGAATTTTAAATTAAAAGCTGGAAAGGGGCCTAAGAGTACTTGGGAATAAGGAAGCAGATGCTTAGACAGATGACATTTAAGATTAGGTGACTGACCTAACCTATCTTATTGGGGTGGGAGTGAATATAAGTCCATAGTTTTCAGATTCCAGCCTAGTGCCCTTCCAGTGAGTGGTGCTACCTCTGCAAGCTCCTGACTCTGAAACTAGGGCATAACATATAGGTGTTGAGAAATTGCTCCCAAGTTTTTGCTATTGATGTAGAAGTCTTCATAGTGCTTCATTGATGCCTTTACTTTTTACAGACGTGTGTTATTATGGACACAATCACTATGTGTTTGTATATATGGGGCATATATGTGTGCATGTGTGCATACTTAATTGCTTCAGCCATGTCCCCTGGCACATTTCGTGTTACCACAGAAGTACAGAAGTGAGGCTAGGCCCTGTCCCTTGAGCTAGTGAGGTTAGCTCACTAACTTTATAACAAGGCTTTCCTTACAACAAGGCTTTCCTCTTTGTTCTGCTTTTTGGGATAATTCATTGCCCTGAAGCCCAGGTCTGTGCTTCCCAAGAGACTTTAAAATGTATGTCTCTTCCAAAATTATGGGAATCTTAATTTGTAATAAAATCGCATGAATGAGTTGTAGAAAGTTTTTGGCAGGATCTAGAAAATAATGATTTCACTTAAACATTTATCACTAGAACAATACTTCTTCAACACGATCAACTCAAAGCAGTCCTTATATTCAGAAGTAAGAGATTTCTCCACAATCTCTTTTTCTCACTCAGACTTTCAATATGGAGGTCTAGGCACCACTGCATGGAAGACTGCTGCAGCAAACCTTCTATTCCTCTAAAACAAAATGAAGATGTGTTTCTCCTCTTTGTCTTTCTGAGAACAGCTGCTCGGGTTCCAGAGTATTAATGACTGATTAAGACAAGCATAAGCAAATATATCACAGATGAAGATAGGAAAAGTTGAAGAATTGCATTAGGTAGTTTGAGTGTTTTTCCATGGCATTGTTGAATTAGGAGTTGGTGTTTTATCCACACTGATCAATAGGAATTTGAGTACAGGGAATTTTAAATTAAAAGCTGGAAAGGGGCCTAAGAGTACTTGGGAATAAGGAAGCAGATGCTTAGACAGATGACATTTAAGATTAGGTGACTGACCTAACCTATCTTATTGGGGTGGGAGTGAATATAAGTCCATAGTTTTCAGATTCCAGCCTAGTGCCCTTCCAGTGAGTGGTGCTACCTCTGCAAGCTCCTGACTCTGAAACTAGGGCATAACATATAGGTGTTGAGAAATTGCTCCCAAGTTTTTGCTATTGATGTAGAAGTCTTCATAGTGCTTCATTGATGCCTTTACTTTTTACAGACGTGTGTTATTATGGACACAATCACTATGTGTTTGTATATATGGGGCATATATGTGTGCATGTGTGCATACTTAATTGCTTCAGCCATGTCCCCTGGCACATTTCGTGTTACCACAGAAGTACAGAAGTGAGGCTAGGCCCTGTCCCTTGAGCTAGTGAGGTTAGCTCACTAACTTTATAACAAGGCTTTCCTTACAACAAGGCTTTCCTCTTTGTTCTGCTTTTTGGGATAATTCATTGCCCTGAAGCCCAGGTCTGTGCTTCCCAAGAGACTTTAAAATGTATGTCTCTTCCAAAATTATGGGAATCTTAATTTGTAATAAAATCGCATGAATGAGTTGTAGAAAGTTTTTGGCAGGATCTAGAAAATAATGATTTCACTTAAACATTTATCACTAGAACAATACTTCTTCAACACGATCAACTCAAAGCAGTCCTTATATTCAGAAGTAAGAGATTTCTCCACAATCTCTTTTTCTCACTCAGACTTTCAATATGGAGGTCTAGGCACCACTGCATGGAAGACTGCTGCAGCAAACCTTCTATTCCTCTAAAACAAAATGAAGATGTGTTTCTCCTCTTTGTCTTTCTGAGAACAGCTGCTCGGGTTCCAGAGTATTAATAGACTGATTAAGACAAGCATAAGCAAATATATCACAGATGAAGATAGGAAAAGTTGAAGAATGTCATTTCCTTTGAGGGACATTTTTCAGTAATCACAGGAGGACCATGGGGACTGCTATCATGTAGTGTGGAAACATTTTGGTTGGCTGTTTTGCTAAGATCCGAGTTTAGAATGTGTACCCAGGTCATCTTGTTCTAAACAGAACTGTACTCAGATGCATATGGTAGTCGGGAGCCCAGGGATGCCCTGGGTGTGTGAGGTTGTAAGGAAATATCAGTGAGACCTTTGCTTTTCTGTGGAATCAACTGTCAAACAAGATTGCTTCTGAGTCACATAAAGAATAACATTATTCTCTTGCAATGTTTTCTTGCAATGTTTATTTTAAAATGTAAGGTAGACTTGACAATGCTTAAGATGTTGAAGAAAATTGAAACCCTCTCCCCGTCAAGAACTTAAAGGTCTGAAAGACAGTATGATTGGCAGCCTGAATAGTAACTTTTCTTTTCCATGTGAAGGACATGAAAAAAAGCTTCATCATTTTTTTTTTTCATATTCTATCTTTATGCTGGCCCCTTTCTTTCTTTCTGTTGCAAATTACTGTTGGTGATGAGGAAAAGGGAGGAGGTGTATGTCTGTGTTTCAATGTAGAGAATACCAGGGAGCTAACCAGGAAAACAGAGCCCATTGGCGAAGGAGGAGGGGAGAGTTTATAAGTTAGGTCTTTTTTGTTTTAGAGGAAGCTGGACCAATTATAAAATATCAGGGTACATTAACACATACCATGTTTCCTATTAAGAAAATCTGTAATAGTTGTTGAGTTTGTTCCTTCTTGAAAGAAGGAATCTGTGATCTATTCTTCCTGTGGGAAGTCTTTCACACTGAGTAACATCCAAGGAACTGAGGAAAATTCTAAGTCACTCTTACTCCTATGGGAAATGTGACCATACAAAGTGGTATGGGTTTCAAAGGCACTTTAAAAGAGTCGCATTTTTAGAAAATAGCTATAGTCATTGCTCTGTGAGAAAAGGGGATTCTGCAGGGGTGCTGTGAGGGGTGGGTTGGGGAGAAATACATATGATAGGCTATATCTGTAAACAACAAAACTCTTTTAAAATTGCTCTTCCAGAGTATTAATAGACTGATTAAGACAAGCATAAGCAAATATATCACAGATGAAGATAGGAAAAGTTGAAGAATGTCATTTCCTTTGAGGGACATTTTTCAGTAATCACAGGAGGACCATGGGGACTGCTATCATGTAGTGTGGAAACATTTTGGTTGGCTGTTTTGCTAAGATCCGAGTTTAGAATGTGTACCCAGGTCATCTTGTTCTAAACAGAACTGTACTCAGATGCATATGGTAGTCGGGAGCCCAGGGATGCCCTGGGTGTGTGAGGTTGTAAGGAAATATCAGTGAGACCTTTGCTTTTCTGTGGAATCAACTGTCAAACAAGATTGCTTCTGAGTCACATAAAGAATAACATTATTCTCTTGCAATGTTTTCTTGCAATGTTTATTTTAAAATGTAAGGTAGACTTGACAATGCTTAAGATGTTGAAGAAAATTGAAACCCTCTCCCCGTCAAGAACTTAAAGGTCTGAAAGACAGTATGATTGGCAGCCTGAATAGTAACTTTTCTTTTCCATGTGAAGGACATGAAAAAAAGCTTCATCATTTTTTTTTTTCATATTCTATCTTTATGCTGGCCCCTTTCTTTCTTTCTGTTGCAAATTACTGTTGGTGATGAGGAAAAGGGAGGAGGTGTATGTCTGTGTTTCAATGTAGAGAATACCAGGGAGCTAACCAGGGAAAACAGAGCCCATTGGCGAAGGAGGAGGGGAGAGTTTATAAGTTAGGTCTTTTTTGTTTTAGAGGAAGCTGGACCAATTATAAAATATCAGGGTACATTAACACATACCATGTTTCCTATTAAGAAAATCTGTAATAGTTGTTGAGTTTGTTCCTTCTTGAAAGAAGGAATCTGTGATCTATTCTTCCTGTGGGAAGTCTTTCACACTGAGTAACATCCAAGGAACTGAGGAAAATTCTAAGTCACTCTTACTCCTATGGGAAATGTGACCATACAAAGTGGTATGGGTTTCAAAGGCACTTTAAAAGAGTCGCATTTTTAGAAAATAGCTATAGTCATTGCTCTGTGAGAAAAGGGGATTCTGCAGGGGTGCTGTGAGGGGTGGGATGGGGGGGAGAAATACATATGACTAATCTGGGAACATACATATCTGTAAACAACAAAACTCTGTAAAAGTTAAAAGTAAAATAAACGCTTAAACCTCCCCCCCAAAAAAAAGAGTCACATTTTTATTTTTCTTTGATTAGATTTGTTGTTGTTTAGTCGTGTCCAACTCTTTGTGATCCTATGGACTGTACAGCTCACCAGCCTTTCCTGTCCTTCACTATCTCTCAGAGTTTATTCAAATTCATGCCCATTGAATCGGTGATACTGTCTAACCATCTCATCCTCTGTCACCCACTTCTTGTTTTGCCTTCAATCTTTCCCAGCTCCAGGGCCTTTTCCAGTGAGTTGGCTCTTCGCATCAAGTGGCCAAAGTATTGGAGCTTTACTTTCAGCATCAGTCCTTTCAGTGAATATTCAGGGTTGATTTCCTTTAGGATTAGCTGGTTTGAACTTCTCACAGCCCAATGGGTTCTCAAGAGTCTTCTCCAGCACCACAATTCAAAAGCATCAATTCTTTGATGCTCAGCCTTCTTTATGGTCCATGTCTCACATCCATACATGACTACTGGAAAAATCATAGCTTTAACTCTAAGGACCTTTGTTGGCATAAACTGTTTAGGTTTGTCTTGATTAGATCAAATATACATAGCCAAAAAAAAAAATAAATAAATCCCTGGCAATCTAGTGGTTAGAATGCCATGTTTTCACTGCTGAGGGCCTAGGTTTGATCGCTGGTCTAGGAAACAAGATCTCATATGCTTTGTGGCACAAAGAGATTTTGGGGGGGGACTTACTTGATGGCCCAGTGGTTAAGATTTCACACTTCCACTGCAGGGACATAAGTTTGATGCCTGGTTAGGGAAGTTTCATATGCCATCAATGTGGCCAAAAAAATTTGATCTTTTAATTCTTCTAATAGCATCAGGTCAAGGCGCCCAAATGTTTCCCATAAGGGAAAGGTGTTTACCCCTTTTTGGCAAGAAGGATGAATGTGTAGTGCCACATAACCTGAAAGGTAAGTACAGCCAGCCCCATTTTCCAAATGAGAAAAACTGTGATTCCAGGAAATTGTGTGATTTGCCTGGCCAAACAAGTTGTTACTGGTGGAACTAGAGTTCCCACCCAGGTGTTTTGAGTCCCCAGCCTTCTTGTTTTCACTATGCAGCTGTGTTCAACCTAGAGGTCTTTGTCGTTGTTTAGTTGCTAAGTTGTGTCTGGCTCCTTGCGACCCTATAGACTGTAGCTTGCCTGGCTCCTCTGTCCATTTTTTCAGGCAAGATTCCTGGAGTGAATTGCCTTTTCCTTCTCCAAACCTAGAGGTCTTGTCCCCAGTTAGCCTTCTCCAGTGCAGGTGTTAAATCAGTTTTCCCTCTTTGAAATCATGCACCAAAACAGCTTATAAGGAAGGTTTAATATTTTAGTAACGATTTCCAGAGTTCGAGTAACACATTGGGTGCTTGATTACAGACACATGCAGGTCCACAACCCTTCCTGACTGCCCTGAATCTCCCTGCCCAACTCTAATGACAAGTTTAATTGCTGCCATAATTCACAAATATCCTAAGGAAGAGGTTGGACTTGTTTCTTCTCTTCAGCCATAGGAAAACATTAAGAAAGGAGATGATTTAAGAGAGACTTGCTGCAAGTGCCAGGCAATTGGTTATCATTGTTTGTGAATTTTATCTGCAAACATGGCACCCCCTCACCTCCCTCCTCCACCTGCAGGGCACCTCATTTCATCCTCAAGGTGGTGCTTCTGGCCGAAGATACCACCAGGCATTAAATCTGACGGGGACTCTGTTTTCAATTTGACTTCACTGGTTTGAACATTCTTACTTGTGCACGTCACGATCTGGTTATACATGGCCCAATTTCTTTGAGCTGCTCTGCAAATTTGGCCATGATGGATGCACAGCATCTATTTTAGACTCACTTTTTAAATCGTGATCATAAATAGTTTCGGAAGCATTAATAGGAGGACACGCTGTTCCTCATTTGTATCACTGTGTCACTTTGGAATGTCATTAATAATTGGCTTGCATTATCCATGTACTACCCCCTACTCTCCAAAAGTAATAATTTTAGCTTTATTTTTAGTCTGTGTACATAGTTCTGAAAATGACCAAGGAGATGAGGAGTACTCTTTTAAAGGAGATTCTTTCTGAACAGAAGCTTATCAGCCAGCCCCATTTTCCAAATGAGAAAAACTGTGATTCCAGGAAATTGTGTGATTTGCCTGGCCAAACAAGTTGTTACTGGTGGAACTAGAGTTCCCACCCAGGTGTTTTGAGTCCCCAGCCTTCTTGTTTTCACTATGCAGCTGTGTTCAACCTAGAGGTCTTTGTCGTTGTTTAGTTGCTAAGTTGTGTCTGGCTCCTTGCGACCCTATAGACTGTAGCTTGCCTGGCTCCTCTGTCCATTTTTTCAGGCAAGATTCCTGGAGTGAATTGCCTTTTCCTTCTCCAAACCTAGAGGTCTTGTCCCCAGTTAGCCTTCTCCAGTGCAGGTGTTAAATCAGTTTTCCCTCTTTGAAATCATGCACCAAAACAGCTTATAAGGAAGGTTTAATATTTTAGTAACGATTTCCAGAGTTCGAGTAACACATTGGGTGCTTGATTACAGACACATGCAGGTCCACAACCCTTCCTGACTGCCCTGAATCTCCCTGCCCAACTCTAATGACAAGTTTAATTGCTGCCATAATTCACAAATATCCTAAGGAAGAGGTTGGACTTGTTTCTTCTCTTCAGCCATAGGAAAACATTAAGAAAGGAGATGATTTAAGAGAGACTTGCTGCAAGTGCCAGGCAATTGGTTATCATTGTTTGTGAATTTTATCTGCAAACATGGCACCCCCTCACCTCCCTCCTCCACCTGCAGGGCACCTCATTTCATCCTCAAGGTGGTGCTTCTGGCCGAAGATACCACCAGGCATTAAATCTGACGGGGACTCTGTTTTCAATTTGACTTCACTGGTTTGAACATTCTTACTTGTGCACGTCACGATCTGGTTATACATGGCCCAATTTCTTTGAGCTGCTCTGCAAATTTGGCCATGATGGATGCACAGCATCTATTTTAGACTCACTTTTTAAATCGTGATCATAAATAGTTTCGGAAGCATTAATAGGAGGACACGCTGTTCCTCATTTGTATCACTGTGTCACTTTGGAATGTCATTAATAATTGGCTTGCATTATCCATGTACTACCCCCTACTCTCCAAAAGTAATAATTTTAGCTTTATTTTTAGTCTGTGTACATAGTTCTGAAAATGACCAAGGAGATGAGGAGTACTCTTTTAAAGGAGATTCTTTCTGAACAGAAGCTTATCATCCGTGTTAACAAAGAATGCAGTATTCTGTCATTTATTCCTGATCTTACAGCACTGAAATGTTCCTTATATCTCAAAATGGGCACCAAAAAATCAAAGCCCATAGCTATCAACATATGTAGGATGTACTTTCTTTTCCTTGTTCTATTAAAAGCACAGAAATGTGTCTGACCCAGATTAGTATTCCTCAGGATTAGAATGAATAAGCTTTTCAATTGCTTTGTAACTATATCAAAGTTAATTGAAACACATTATTAAATTTTTTTCTCTGTCCTCAGTTATGTAAGAAAGAATGTGCTTGAGAGTGATAGTCCTCATGTGCTGTATTAAAAGAGAAATTGTATGTAGCATTTCAATTCTCCCCATTTAGGCAGAAAACATGCTGAAAGGTGACATTGGAGATGTCATAGAAACTTGGACAGCAGTTCATTGATGGCTGAGGGTGGGCAACCCTGGAGACCTGTCTGCATATTGCAATGGAACTGGGGTCCTGGGGGAGAGGCAACAACCACCTTCACCCCTGGAGTCAGACCACTGACTGTGATGGAAAAGCTCTGCTCTCTGCACACAGGACAAAGCACGTCTGGGCATTCTCTGGCAGGATGTTTACACCAGTGGCTATGGACTGAGGGTATGTGCCTCCTTAAAATTCATCCGCTGGAGCTCTAACACTCGGTATGATGGTATTACAGGTGGGCCTTTGGGAGATACTTAGGTTTAGGTGAAGTTGTAAGGTGGAGCCCTGTGATGGCATTAGTGCCCTAATAAGAGCAGAGAGACTAAAACTTTGTTGCTTTCCACTGGTGAGGGCACAGTGAGAAGACAGCTGTCTGCCAGCCAGAAAGAGGGTGAACCCAGTCATCTTGTACCTTCATCTTGGTCATCCCAGTCTCCAGAACTAAATGAAGTAAATTAATTAAATTAATTCCTGTTGTTTAAGCCACCCAGCCTATGGTTCTCTGTGACCATAGCCCGAGGTGACTAAGGCAACTGCATACTTTAATGCTACCCTGACACTGAATGTTTCACTTATCATTTCTCTTTTAACTCAGTGCGGCTCTGTCATTTATTCCTGATCTTACAGAAGCTTATCATCCGTGTTAACAAAGAATGCAGTATTCTGTCATTTATTCCTGATCTTACAGCACTGAAATGTTCCTTATATCTCAAAATGGGCACCAAAAAATCAAAGCCCATAGCTATCAACATATGTAGGATGTACTTTCTTTTCCTTGTTCTATTAAAAGCACAGAAATGTGTCTGACCCAGATTAGTATTCCTCAGGATTAGAATGAATAAGCTTTTCAATTGCTTTGTAACTATATCAAAGTTAATTGAAACACATTATTAAATTTTTTTCTCTGTCCTCAGTTATGTAAGAAAGAATGTGCTTGAGAGTGATAGTCCTCATGTGCTGTATTAAAAGAGAAATTGTATGTAGCATTTCAATTCTCCCCATTTAGGCAGAAAACATGCTGAAAGGTGACATTGGAGATGTCATAGAAACTTGGACAGCAGTTCATTGATGGCTGAGGGTGGGCAACCCTGGAGACCTGTCTGCATATTGCAATGGAACTGGGGTCCTGGGGGAGAGGCAACAACCACCTTCACCCCTGGAGTCAGACCACTGACTGTGATGGAAAAGCTCTGCTCTCTGCACACAGGACAAAGCACGTCTGGGCATTCTCTGGCAGGATGTTTACACCAGTGGCTATGGACTGAGGGTATGTGCCTCCTTAAAATTCATCCGCTGGAGCTCTAACACTCGGTATGATGGTATTACAGGTGGGCCTTTGGGAGATACTTAGGTTTAGGTGAAGTTGTAAGGTGGAGCCCTGTGATGGCATTAGTGCCCTAATAAGAGCAGAGAGACTAAAACTTTGTTGCTTTCCACTGGTGAGGGCACAGTGAGAAGACAGCTGTCTGCCAGCCAGAAAGAGGGTGAACCCAGTCATCTTGTACCTTCATCTTGGTCATCCCAGTCTCCAGAACTAAATGAAGTAAATTAATTAAATTAATTCCTGTTGTTTAAGCCACCCAGCCTATGGTTCTCTGTGACCATAGCCCGAGGTGACTAAGGCAACTGCATACTTTAATGCTACCCTGACACTGAATGTTTCACTTATCATTTTCTCTTTTAACTCAGTGCGGCTCTGTACTTTGATCTGGGCCAGTTCTTGCTTGTAACCTGGAGAGCCTCTCGGGTCAAAAGTTATCATGTTGTTCAGTGGAGACAGCTGCATCTCTAACATTTCCACATTCAAAGCCTGGTGGTAGATTTCCCTAACCAGAAGTATTTCATTTTCTCTGTTATGTTTCCTTGATAATGTATTCACAGCACTTAATCCCCATCACTGTGTAGAAATTATTTCCCCCACCTCGTCTGCATTTCTCCACTAGGAACCTAGCTCTGGGAAGGTCAGGGTGTGTTCTTTCTGTTCCTCTCCCTACCACAGCATGGTACCAGCTCCAACAGGTGCTGAATGATTGAGTGAGGAGCATGGCTGGATGTGATGAAGGTCACTACGTGACAGCACCTCCAGTTCAGTGCCAACTAGGTCCCTGAAAAGAATTAAGGCATTCTTTGGATGATGTGTCTTTTCTACACTCTTTCTGTCTACCTCTCTATTCTTTGTCTGGATACTGTCAAACTCATTTCCTTGCTTTGTTTTAAGCTGGCCATTCTAAACTACTTGTGACAAAAGATTGAACTAGGAAAAAGGGTTCCCTGTAGCTCTGAAGGAGTTAACGGAAGTAACTGAGGAACTGTTTGGCCAGATCTGCAATTTCAAGCAAATGATACTTTATACTCACAAACCAGGAAGAAATCTAGCATGGACCTAGAAGATTGCATTCTGTTTCTCCTCTGTTTTAGGCAGACTATAAAGCTAGGGTCATTGAACATTTACATATAGAAAAGAGGGAGAGAAGATTTGTCTGATAGGCAATTATGAACCTTCAATAATTGCCTTGCATTGTGATGTAAATTTGCATGCAGATAAGGAGAGAACTGTAGGTGGAGTACATGTAGATTTTAACAATGTATTTGATAATTCAATTTTTAGAGGAGTATCCCAATGAATTTCTCACTGGGGGAAAGAGGACGATTAGTCACACTTGGGAAACACAGGAAATGAAGCGTATGGTAAACAGACAGTTTTACATGAGGAAACAAAGATCAATTATAATTCTCTTTTTCCCCCTTTTGACCATAGCCGAGGTGACTAAGGCAACTGCATACTTTAATGCTACCCTGACACTGAATGTTTCACTTATCATTTCTCTTTTAACTCAGTGCGGCTCTGTACTTTGATCTGGGCCAGTTCTTGCTTGTAACCTGGAGAGCCTCTCGGGTCAAAAGTTATCATGTTGTTCAGTGGAGACAGCTGCATCTCTAACATTTCCACATTCAAAGCCTGGTGGTAGATTTCCCTAACCAGAAGTATTTCATTTTCTCTGTTATGTTTCCTTGATAATGTATTCACAGCACTTAATCCCCATCACTGTGTAGAAATTATTTCCCCCACCTCGTCTGCATTTCTCCACTAGGAACCTAGCTCTGGGAAGGTCAGGGTGTGTTCTTTCTGTTCCTCTCCCTACCACAGCATGGTACCAGCTCCAACAGGTGCTGAATGATTGAGTGAGGAGCATGGCTGGATGTGATGAAGGTCACTACGTGACAGCACCTCCAGTTCAGTGCCAACTAGGTCCCTGAAAAGAATTAAGGCATTCTTTGGATGATGTGTCTTTTCTACACTCTTTCTGTCTACCTCTCTATTCTTTGTCTGGATACTGTCAAACTCATTTCCTTGCTTTGTTTTAAGCTGGCCATTCTAAACTACTTGTGACAAAAAGATTGAACTAGGAAAAAGGGTTCCCTGTAGCTCTGAAGGAGTTAACGGAAGTAACTGAGGAACTGTTTGGCCAGATCTGCAATTTCAAGCAAATGATACTTTATACTCACAAACCAGGAAGAAATCTAGCATGGACCTAGAAGATTGCATTCTGTTTCTCCTCTGTTTTAGGCAGACTATAAAGCTAGGGTCATTGAACATTTACATATAGAAAAGAGGGAGAGAAGATTTGTCTGATAGGCAATTATGAACCTTCAATAATTGCCTTGCATTGTGATGTAAATTTGCATGCAGATAAGGAGAGAACTGTAGGTGGAGTACATGTAGATTTTAACAATGTATTTGATAATTCAATTTTTAGAGGAGTATCCCAATGAATTTCTCACTGGGGGAAAGAGGACGATTAGTCACACTTGGGAAAAACAGGAAATGAAGTGTATGGTAAACAGACAGTTTTACATGAGGAAATGCAAAGGAGACAATGTTCAAGCTTTTGTTTTAACCAAATTCTTTATAAATGAACTTTAGTGCTTAAATTTGCGAATGACACTAAATTTTAGGGGTTGGGAGGAAAGCTGCAAAAAGAGATAAATGTAGAAAGTGCTTAAATCTGTGGGGGCTTCCCTGTTGGCTCAGATTGTAAAGAATCTGCCTGCCATGAAGGAGACCTGGGTTCAATCCCTAGATCCAGAGGATCCCCTGGAGAAGGGTATGGCAACACACTCCAGTGTTCTTTCCTGGAGAATTCCATGGATGGAGGAGCCTAGTGGGTTGCAGTCCACGGGGCTGCAAAGAATCGGACACGACTGAATGACTAACACAGGCACATACACATAAATCTGCTAAAAATGGCAGCTAGAAGATGTGAGAGGATTTTAGGTAATAACGTAAGCCAACATTTATCAAGAGCTTACCATGTCCTGGCCACTCTTCTGAGCACTTTATGTCTTATTATTTTGCTTGGCCTCCTACCACCATATTAAAGTTGGTTCCATTATTGGCCTCATTTTATTAATGAGAGAACTCAGATAGTTAACTCACTCAAGATTATAGAACTAGTAAATGGTGCAGCTGAACTTAACCTCGGGAGCTTGACTTAGAACCTGTGTGCCTTACCACCACTCTAGAGGACTAACCATATCAAATACATAGGCAATGAAGGGAATAGAAAACAGAAAAGAGACTGAAAAACATCATTCAAAGCAAAAATTCTTTCCAGAGAGAGAGGAAAAAGAAAACAAAACAGTATCAGGAAGAGTGATGAAAATCCAAACCAAATATGGTCCTATGACTTTATAATTAGAATGCATTTACACTTTCATTTTTGTGGGCAGTTCTGTTTAAATTAATTTAAGAAAGAACTAACCAACCAACAGAAGATTGGCAGTGAAAAATGGTAGAACAAATGAAAATCGAAATTTGGGAGAAAAACTTTGAGAATAAAGGTTGAAAAAAGGCTGAGATTAATATCTATGAAATCATAACTGACATAAGTAAAGTCGATACAAAAGTTACTCACAAACTTAGCTGGCAAAGTAAATACATTGTACTCATTTAATAATAAACTCATGGCATTTTTATCCCAAGAGTTAGTGTGAGAAGAATATATAATATCTATTGCTGCATTTTAAATTACTAAGAATAATTATAAACAACTTCTGAACACAGAGATGGATCCAGCATATACATGTGATGCCAGGAAGGGTAGTCATGAGTTGAACCTAGCCAAAGTAAAGAAAGAAAGAAGTTGTACTGCAGTGGTCAACTGTGACCTTGAAGTCAGACAGATTTAGGATGAGATACTAACTCTCCAGTTCACCGAGAAGTTATTTAATCCCTCTGAGTTGTAGTTTCAACACCTGCCAACAGCAGATAATTATACTTTACTGGGCAATTGGGCCTGGCACATAACTGGCACTGAAAACATATTGGCTGTTATTATCATTAGGATGACCCCATGAATCCGTGTGTGATGTGCTCAAAGAAACTTCTCTCTTCCATTAGGCTGAAGGATGTTGAGGGTTTCAATTTTATTTTACCCTCAGCTGGGGTTCTTAGGCTCAGCTTTGAACAGAAGTTCATATCCCTCTATGCATGATGGGAAATTGCTGTGACCTTCCTTAATCTTGAGGATATATGTACTTGTGTGGTATTCTTTTATAAATTAAATGGCTTGTATATTCTTTCTTGATTGCCTTTTCTTACAAGTTTACAGTTATATACTGATCTCTTTATGCATCTCTGCTGAATTTTGTTTTTTGGCTGCTTGGTTTGTTTTTGATGTTCCTTTTCTGTCTATCCTGGGAGAAGGTGAGGACTTTGCTTTTCTTGTGAGAGTGGGTTCCTTTTGCTTGCCATTTCTTATCTCCTGGGTCGAGAACCTTCTAGTCCAGGGATCTAACTTACTATAAGTAACAGCAACAATACTCAAATAAGACTTCTGCTCTGAAGTGACAAACTGAATAACAGAATGAGTAGCATGTGCTTGTTATGACTCACATGTTGCCTAGAACTTCAGAGTCTCTGCCCTATTTTGTTTAAATCAAACATGTCAGGTGATCCAGCCACAAGGACTGAGTATGACACTGATGTGCATTTTGCCAAAACAAGGTCAGCAGTCAGAACTGGAGAGCTACCCCCTGGGGAATTCAGCTGTGACTGTTGCCCAGAAAATTACAATTTAGGAAATTATTTCCTAAATTTCAGCAACATTTCTCATTTCTGGACAATGTTATTTTTTAATATCTTATTTTTTTTATGTTTGCCTGTTGAGTAGGTGACTCTTTTTCAGTGTCAACAGTCAGGTTTAACCTAAAAGAGAAACAGGAAGAAAGAAATTGTCCAGAACTTTGAAATTACATATTTCCATTTCCACTGTATTTATAGTGTCCAAGAAATAAACAGAAAATCATTTTAAAAAGGGATCACCAGTCAAAATAAATTTACAAGGGGAAAGTAAATAGTTGATTAGAAACTGAGATTGTGAATATTGCTTTGTTTTGTAAATGGACATCTAACTTTAAGACATAGCTTTAGAAATTAACTCCTTTTTACTGGGCAATTGGGCCTGGAAATAACTGGCACTGAAAACATATTGGCTGTTATTATCATTAGGATGACCCTGATGGGATGGCTCAAAGAAACTTCTCTCTTCCATTAGGCTGAAGGATGTTGAGGGTTTCAATTTTATTTTACCCTCAGCTGGGGTTCTTAGGCTCAGCTTTGAACAGAAGTTCATATCCCTCTATGCATGATGGGAAATTGCTGTGACCTTCCTTAATCTTGAGGATATATGTACTTGTGTGGTATTCTTTTATAAATTAAATGGCTTGTATATTCTTTCTTGATTGCCTTTTCTTACAAGTTTACAGTTATATACTGATCTCTTTATGCATCTCTGCTGAATTTTGTTTTTTGGCTGCTTGGTTTGTTTTTGATGTTCCTTTTCTGTCTATCCTGGGAGAAGGTGAGGACTTTGCTTTTCTTGTGAGAGTGGGTTCCTTTTGCTTGCCATTTCTTATCTCCTGGGTCGAGAACCTTCTAGTCCAGGGATCTAACTTACTATAAGTAACAGCAACAATACTCAAATAAGACTTCTGCTCTGAAGTGACAAACTGAATAACAGAATGAGTAGCATGTGCTTGTTATGACTCACATGTTGCCTAGAACTTCAGAGTCTCTGCCCTATTTTGTTTAAATCAAACATGTCAGGTGATCCAGCCACAAGGACTGAGTATGACACTGATGTGCATTTTGCCAAAACAAGGTCAGCAGTCAGAACTGGAGAGCTACCCCCTGGGGAATTCAGCTGTGACTGTTGCCCAGAAAATTACAATTTAGGAAATTATTTCCTAAATTTCAGCAACATTTCTCATTTCTGGACAATGTTATTTTTTAATATCTTATTTTTTTTATGTTTGCCTGTTGAGTAGGTGACTCTTTTTCAGTGTCAACAGTCAGGTTTAACCTAAAAGAGAAACAGGAAGAAAGAAATTGTCCAGAACTTTGAAATTACATATTTCCATTTCCACTGTATTTATAGTGTCCAAGAAATAAACAGAAAATCATTTTAAAAAGGGATCACCAGTCAAAATAAATTTACAAGGGGAAAGTAAATAGTTGATTAGAAACTGAGATTGTGAATATTGCTTTGTTTTGTAAATGGACATCTAACTTTAAGACATAGCTTTGGAAAAATGTAATAAAATTGAAAATACATTGACAATAAAGCATCTCATCCAATCCTCCTTTTATTTTTGCCTCAGTTTCAAATTTTCTGATTATAGTCACAAACAGGAATGAAAGGTTAAAGGAGAACTACAGAGAATTTCCTTTAATCTTTAAAATTTCTTTACATGTTTTAGATGGAATCTACCTGGAGCCTGGGGCCACCACCATAGACTCTTTGCAATTGCTGCTTTGGCATGTCTGTTATCAATGGTTTCTGAGATGTAATCCTCTCAGAAATGCAGTCAACATTCTTGTTTGTTTCAGATTAGAAAAACCTAATTCGAAAAGGTGCATGTATCCCAGTTTTCATAGGAGCACAATTCACATTACCCAAGACATGGAAGCAACCTAAGCGTCTATCAACAAATGAATGGATAAAAAAGTTGTGGCATATATAGATACAATGGAATATTGCTCAGTCACAAAAATGAATGAAATAATGCTGTTTGGAGCAACATGAATGGGTCTAGAGGTTATCACATTAAGTGGAGTAAGTCAGATAGAGAAAAACAAATACTATATGGTACCACTTATATGTAGAATCATAAATAAAATACAAATGAATTTATTTACAAAATAGTAACAGACTCACAGACATAGAAAGCAAACTTAAGGTTACCAAAGAGAAAGGGGCAGGAGAGACAAATAAGCAATATAGATAAATTGACATATACTACTTTATATAAAATAACAAGGACCTACTGTATAGCACAAGGAACTATATTTACTACCTTGTAATAATGTATAATGGAAAATAATCTGAAAAAATAAATATATAACAGAGAATTCCCTGACTGTCCAGTGGTTTGGGCTCCTTGCTCCCAATGCAGAATTTGATCCCTAGTGTGGGGCTTCCCAGGGGCGTTCATGGTAAAGAACCACCTGCTAATGCAGGAGATGCAAGAGACACAGGTTCAATCCCTGGATCTGTGAGATCCCCTGGAGAAGGAAATGGCTGCCCACTCCAGTATTCTTTCCTGGGGAATTCCATAGACAGAGGAGCCTGGTGGGCTGCAGTCTATAGCATAGCAAAAAGTTGGACGGGACTGAGTGAGCATGCATGAATGGGGAAGTAAGATCCCACATGCACCTAGTGAGGTCAAAAAATTAAGGAAAAAAAAAAAAGAAACACTTGAAACTAATCTAATATTGTAGACTTCAATAAAAAAATTATAAGAACTAGAAAAAGAAACCTAGATATTTTTTAATCAAACAGGTAAATACATCACAGAGAATTTCAGCAACAGATTAAAGTGTACTTGTTTTGAGAGCAAGAGGCAGGTGATGCAGACTAAATATCTGTATTAAGTGAGACAGCAGACAACTATACTACCTGACCATCCGCTCTGTATTACTCAATGCAGGCAACTACTTTTTTCCTTTTTCTCCACAATTATTTAAAAAAAAAAAAAAAAAGCTGAGATCACCCTTCTCCCCTCTTTCCCCTGGATTCACCCTTCTCTTTTCACAGGTTTTTTTTTTTTTCCTTTGGAAGCATATTTGGTACATTTCCTATCCAACAATGAGAAAAGGGAAAACTGGATAACAAGGAGGAAAGGCTCTCTATTCAGTGGTGGTGGGTTAAGTCTTTTGTAAATAATATAGGCACTACCTAAGGGTGAAACATTTATAAATCGAGGCAAAAAATGCCTGATCTTTTGTTTTAACATTTTTACACTTATTTTTAAAAAATTAATGTTAATTTTGAAGAAAGTAGATTGCGTAGCTAATGTGTTCTCTAGCAATGAGGCAAGGTTTTGGAATGACCACTTCTCTGGGGCACCTTTAAGATAAATGACAAACTAAATAAAATAACAAGGACCTACTGTATAGCACAAGGAACTATATTTACTACCTTGTAATAATGTATAATGGAAAATAATCTGAAAAATAAATACATAACAGAGAATTCCCTGACTGTCCAGTGGTTTGGGCTCCTTGCTCCCAATGCAGAATTTGATCCCTAGTGTGGGGCTTCCCAGGGGCGTTCATGGTAAAGAACCACCTGCTAATGCAGGAGATGCAAGAGACACAGGTTCAATCCCTGGATCTGTGAGATCCCCTGGAGAAGGAAATGGCTGCCCACTCCAGTATTCTTTCCTGGGGAATTCCATAGACAGAGGAGCCTGGTGGGCTGCAGTCTATAGCATAGCAAAAAGTTGGACGGGACTGAGTGAGCATGCATGAATGGGGAAGTAAGATCCCACATGCACCTAGTGAGGTCAAAAAATTAAGGAAAAAAAAAAAAGAAACACTTGAAACTAATCTAATATTGTAGACTTCAATAAAAAAATTATAAGAACTAGAAAAAGAAACCTAGATATTTTTTAATCAAACAGGTAAATACATCACAGAGAATTTCAGCAACAGATTAAAGTGTACTTGTTTTGAGAGCAAGAGGCAGGTGATGCAGACTAAATATCTGTATTAAGTGAGACAGCAGACAACTATACTACCTGACCATCCGCTCTGTATTACTCAATGCAGGCAACTACTTTTTTCCTTTTTCTCCACAATTATTTAAAAAAAAAAAAAAAAAGCTGAGATCACCCTTCTCCCCTCTTTCCCCTGGATTCACCCTTCTCTTTTCACAGGTTTTTTTTTTTTTCCTTTGGAAGCATATTTGGTACATTTCCTATCCAACAATGAGAAAAGGGAAAACTGGATAACAAGGAGGAAAGGCTCTCTATTCAGTGGTGGTGGGTTAAGTCTTTTGTAAATAATATAGGCACTACCTAAGGGTGAAACATTTATAAATCGAGGCAAAAAATGCCTGATCTTTTGTTTTAACATTTTTACACTTATTTTTAAAAAATTAATGTTAATTTTGAAGAAAGTAGATTGCGTAGCTAATGTGTTCTCTAGCAATGAGGCAAGGTTTTGGAATGGCCCCTGACCACTTCTCTCAGAGAGGACACCTACTTAGGGATAATATTCCACTTATAAATTCAGATTGCCATTCCCATTTCCTTCTTCGCACCTTGTGTGTGTGTATGTCAGTCACTCAGTCGTGTCCAACTCTTTGTGACCCCATGGACTGCAGCCCACCAGGTTACACTGTCTATGGATTTCTCCAGGCAAGAAAGCTGGAGTGGGTTGCCATCTCCTTCTCCAGGGGATCTTCCCAACACAGGGATCAAACACAGATCTTCTGTATTGCAGGCAGATTCTTTACCATCTGAGCTGCAAACTTGAACAGCACTCAAAAGTTGACTGAAAAGTCTCCCTCCACTTTTCCTGTTTTGTTTTGCCTTGTTTTTAATCACTTAATTGAAGAATTCTGGGCAAATATTAACTTCTCTCTCTCCACACCACTCTCCCACCGTGCCCCACCCAAGTGTTTTCCTGCCAGAGCCTAAGCCCCACAGTACTTTGATGGATTTCCTCTTTTGATAGTAAAATTCTTGTTTTTCTTATAAAACAAGATTTTTCTCTGCTTCTAACAGAACTCTAATCTTGCCCTTCTGGCTCCTCAGGGCCCACATCCCTTCCCTCCACGTTTCAGAAAGGAGCAGTTAAGCGATCCTGTCTTATTTCTTCTGAAAGTAGCAGAGTCTCATTAAAAGCTCTTATCCTGAATCATGACATAGACATGTTTTCACACACCATCCAGACCCTTTTGGATTAACGCTGGAAGGCTGAGTCTGAGCCACTATTGAACTCAACCCAGGAAAGAAAGAAGTATGGACGAAGGGAGAATGTTGAAGGAAAACAAGCTTATCTGAGTCAAAAGTCCAGTTTTTCTTCCAGGGTATAGTTTAAAAGTGCTGACTCATTGAATGAACTTGAGGTTTGTGTTACAATTTTCTTATAGCAGAGCTTGGGGTTAAACTCATTGTTTCTGTTGTTCAATCACTCAGTCATGTCCCATCATTTGTGACCCTATAGACTGCAGCACACCGGTCTTCCCTATTCTTCACTATTTCCTTAAGTTTTCTCAAATTCATGTCCATTGAGTTGGTGATGCCATCTCATCCTCTGTCACCCCCTTCTCCACCTGCCCTCAATCTTTCCCAGCATCAACGTCTTTTCCATTGAGTCAGTTCTTCGCCTCAGGTGGCCAAAGTATTAGAGCTTCAGTTTTAGCATCAGTTCTTCTAGAAAATATTCAGGGTTGATTTAAACAAACCCTTTTAAACCTGCCAGGGCCTATGTGAGGTATATGTAGAAATTAGATTATATCCCTTCTGTACTCACTTCCTAACCTCCAAATCCGTCAAAACTACTAATCTCCAATTTATTTGTTTGTTTGCAAGGGGCCCCAGGAAACACATTTGCCTTGGAGTCCAGAGCACTTGGACAGCTGTGGGAGCCATTATTCCTGAGCCTCTAGGTGTCCTGAAACAGGCAGCTCCTGTTACCAGAAAAAAGGCCTTCCCCTGAGGTTAAGGCCCACATCCAGGCCACACCTTCAGAGTCAGTGAGGCTGGAGGGAGGCAGAGATAAGATTCAAAAGGGGAAAAAAAAAAAAAAATCTCCCCTCTCTGCCTCCACCCGCATCTCCTTCCTTTGACTGAGAGCCCAAGGCTCTGCCATTAGAGTTCCTTTTGATGAAAGGAATGTGTCACTTGACCTACCCGTCTCCTCAAGACTAGGTAAAGGGTTAAGAGCCATTTCTTCCGAGAGGGGGTTCCTGATTCCCACCTCCCTTCTCAGTCTGCTGTTTTTTTAATCCTCCCCTCTGCACAGCTGCCTTTCATGTTGATCTCTCTACAGACAGGGAAGTACTTCTAGACATTGGACTTGAGAAATCTTGGTGAATCTTTGTAGCCTCCCCGTCTCGCACTCAGTAGATGCACAATTTTCAACTGAGCAAACAAACTGTGGGAATCCACAGAGCTCTTCTGACTCTTAGACTATATAGATAAAGCCATATCTGCTGAGCCAGGTAGACCAAGTCTGACATGTCTTAAAGCTGGAGCTACTCGGGACGAGGGAGAGAAGGAAAACAATGATAGAAGCGGTTTCCTGATAAACAAACTAAGGGCCTATGAAAGGATCAACAAATAAAAATTAACTAGGAATCACAAATTGAGTTTTCTAAACCCAGATTCAGGGCTGGCTTGCTTTATCGGTCTCAGGCCATCACAGATGCAGTTGTGGCAACTTCTGCAGGTATGTTTTGTGAACATAGTGGTATAAATAAAGCCATCAAAATGCTAGTATAGTCTGTACCAATCTTCTCCAAAGTTTTTAACTGTGTATTTTATTTTATTTTATTTTATCTTATCTTTTGGGGGGTGGGGTGAGGAGGGAGGGGGATGGGCGGGCCACTTCTATTGGTCTTTTTATTTCTCTATTTTCATCCGTCTTTGTTCTTTGGCTCCTGTGGGCCTCCCATCGCGGTGGCCTCTGTCGTTGCAGAGCACCGACTCTGGGCGCATGCGCCCCAGAGCTCCGGCTCGGTAATTGGACATATCAGTCCAGCTGCTCCGCGGCACGTGGGATCTTCCCAGGCCAGGGATGGAACCGGTGCCCCTTGCACTGCAAGGCGGTGTCCTTACCCACTGGACCACCAGGGGAAGCCCAACTGTGTATTTTATAGGTATAAAAAATGTATTACCCCATTTTCTCTCTGTATATAGCTATAAATTATAATAGTGGTCATTTAGTCACTCAGTTTAGTCATCCAACCCTTGTGACCCCATTAACTGTAGTTCTCCAGGCTCCTCTGTCCATGCTATTTCCCAGGTAAGAATACTAGAATGGGTCACCTGCATTGCAGGCAGATTCTTTACCACTGGGCCACTAGGCAATCCAGCAATAAATTATATGTATACACTATTACTATGCTAATACATCATGCACATAATAAAACATTACCTGTATACATTAGAAGATGAGATAAAAATATGAATAGGTATTCCAGCATTTTCTCCCCTGGTCTGAATGGATCATTGCTGCACCCTATATATATATATAGGCATATCCATTCTGGAAGGGCTTCTCCCACCTTTCCCGCCCATGACTTACTGACCTAGACAAAGTCAGAGGATGCAGGTGTGGGCTACTCATTATGCTTCTCTCTGCCTAAATCTCTGTCTCCCGTTGAGATAGCCTCATTTATCTTACAGAAATGTAGAGATCAATGGTTGGTACACTTGGCTCTAAGAGCGAGGTCATTTGTTTAGTATATTGTATATTACTTTCTTCTAACCTCTTTTTTCTGAGCTTCCCAGATGGCTCAGTGGGTAAAGAATCTGCCTGCAGTGCAGGAGACACAGGAAAGATAGGTTCAATCTCTGGATTGGGAAGAGCCCCTAGTGTAGGAAATGGCAATCCACTGCAGTATTCTTGCCTGAATAATCCCATGGACAAAGGAGCTCAACAGACTAAAGTCCAAAGGGTCACAAAGAGTCAGACATGACTGAATGCTACACTTGCACGCACACACTGTTGTTTTCTGGGAAAATCTTATGATTTCATTAAATCATGTTGATTCTTCCACTAAATGATGGTGCTGAGGATAGAGACACCTTTGTCTTTGAATTGTGAAATTTTAGCAACTGAAGGACCCTTTGTGGTGACCTCTAGTCTAGTCTTTATCCAGTTACGTGAGGAAACCAAGCCACAGAGCAAGGCGGTGTCCTTACCCACTGGACCACCAGGGGAAGCCCAACTGTGTATTTTATAGGTATAAAAAATGTATTACCCCATTTTCTCTCTGTATATAGCTATAAATTATAATAGTGGTCATTTAGTCACTCAGTTTAGTCATCCAACCCTTGTGACCCCATTAACTGTAGTTCTCCAGGCTCCTCTGTCCATGCTATTTCCCAGGTAAGAATACTAGAATGGGTCACCTGCATTGCAGGCAGATTCTTTACCACTGGGCCACTAGGCAATCCAGCAATAAATTATATGTATACACTATTACTATGCTAATACATCATGCACATAATAAAACATTACCTGTATACATTAGAAGATGAGATAAAAATATGAATAGGTATTCCAGCATTTTCTCCCCTGGTCTGAATGGATCATTGCTGCACCCTATATATATATATAGGCATATCCATTCTGGAAGGGCTTCTCCCACCTTTCCCGCCCATGACTTACTGACCTAGACAAAGTCAGAGGATGCAGGTGTGGGCTACTCATTATGCTTCTCTCTGCCTAAATCTCTGTCTCCCGTTGAGATAGCCTCATTTATCTTACAGAAATGTAGAGATCAATGGTTGGTACACTTGGCTCTAAGAGCGAGGTCATTTGTTTAGTATATTGTATATTACTTTCTTCTAACCTCTTTTTTCTGAGCTTCCCAGATGGCTCAGTGGGTAAAGAATCTGCCTGCAGTGCAGGAGACACAGGAAAGATAGGTTCAATCTCTGGATTGGGAAGAGCCCCTAGTGTAGGAAATGGCAATCCACTGCAGTATTCTTGCCTGAATAATCCCATGGACAAAGGAGCTCAACAGACTAAAGTCCAAAGGGTCACAAAGAGTCAGACATGACTGAATGCTACACTTGCACGCACACACTGTTGTTTTCTGGGAAAATCTTATGATTTCATTAAATCATGTTGATTCTTCCACTAAATGATGGTGCTGAGGGATAGAGACACCTTTGTCTTTGAATTGTGAAATTTTAGCAACTGAAGGACCCTTTGTGGTGACCTCTAGTCTAGTCTTTATCCAGTTACGTGAGGAAACCAAGCCACAGAGAAGACAGAAGTCTCCTTGATGTAACAGATAATCCCTGTTGCCTGAAAAACTGACCTTTCATCCTTTCATCTAATTTTGTTTACCCTCCTCTGAGTGCTACATGCTCAAAGGCAGGCTGGGCCCCTTCTTCAGCTGCAGGGAGTGTGTCTTGATTAGGGCCAGTCAGTTATGAAGATTCCACCCATGAGCCTTGTGACATGGTTGAACATATACTTAGGTGTGTGACCAAGCTTCTTGGAAAGTTTCTTTCACTTTGAAAAAAGGAGACACCTGGCTGACATGCCCTTACTTCCTCTGGATCTCATCACCTACATGAGACATGGACACTTCAGCAGCCACCTGAAGACCTTTGAGGGAGCTAGTTTACTGGAATAAGCTGTCTGGGATGCATGGCCGAGTAAGAGATGGGTGCAAGTCACAGAACTTTCAACTTACTCATCTTGAACTTAATCACTCTGGGCTACATGCTACAAAAATAATAAATTCACTCATTACTTAAACCATTATTAGCTGCATTTTCTGTTATTTGTAGCCAAATGCATCATAACTGATACACTTACACAAGGGGTTTGGAGATGGCAGAAATGGAACAAAACCCTAAATCTTTAAAACAGCAAGTACTACACTGTTTCGTTTTTACTTACTAAGGAGAGCTTGAAGGAGTTCATTCACCATGCACTGTAAGAGCAGCTTGTTCCTCTTCAAGAACTTTTGTCCCTGTGTACTTAGAAGGTTCTGAGAGAATAAAATTATTTAATTATAAGAATGTTCTTCTTCTTTGCTTTCATTGAATGTTCAACTCTGGTGACATCTTGATGGGTTTCTTCCAAAAATATATCTTTACTTTTTTAGTATTGAGCTTTTCATATAGAGATATCCAGTTACACTATACCTTTCATGTGTTGGCAAATGTAATTTGCCTTCAGAGGCCTTGACCAACAGCTTTTGGTGAATTAGTGCCAAAATGCCTGAGTATGAAATCAGCATGACTTAGACAGTAAAGAATTTGCCTGCAATGCGGGAGACCGGGGTTCAATCCCTGGATCAGGAAGATCCCCTGGAAAAGGGAATGGCTACCCACTCCAGTATTCTTGCCCGGAGAGTTTCATGAACAGAGAAGCCTGATGAGCTATGGTCCATGGAGTTGCAAAGAGTCAGACACGTCTGAGTGACTAACACTTTCACTTTTTCGTGAAATCAGAATAGTTGTATGTTCAAAGTAAAACCCCATCCCCTGCTGGTCCAAGCTAACCTCGCTGCTGCTGATTAGTTGGGACACTCAGACATAACCCAGGAGCTTATAAAGGTAATGAGTAGTTTCAAATCCACCCATAGACACCCGTAGTAAATGGAAAAGCTTTTGTCAACATCTTTAATGGTTTCAGTTGGTAAATTATTAACAGAATATATGTGGCATCCTCAGCATTTCAAATAATTTACTTTCTGAGCAAGAAAATTGGAGAACAGGCTTCCCTGCCAAATTCCCAGCTGCAGGTGCCCACTTTTCTGCTCCTGCCTCCTTCTTCTACCAGATGGTGTACAGTCTTCCTTGTCTTACCCAAGGGGGCTTCTCCTCATGCTGTCGAAGGCTCTTAACTTCTCCAGCATTTCCTCTTAGCCAGGTCCTATCACAGGACTAGTTTCATTCCATTCTACTCCTCCTCTCTCGGAATATGGGGGAAAGATCGCAATATGAAGGAAGTAAAAACATGGATTCTGGTGACAGCGCTACCACTTAACTCCACTTATTAACTTTCAGTAAATCATTTATCTACTCTCAGCTTCAGTTTCTTCACCTGTAAATTGGGACCAGTCATACTAGGGGTGTTCACTGCATCTCAGGGATGTTGCCAGGATCGAGTGATATAATCCGAATGGATACGCTGTGATCTTTTTGATTCTTGGTATTTACAAATTGTATTGTTTGTGCTGGCAGTTTTCCTTCCAACAAGGTTGACACACATCCAGTCAAGCGTTCCAATTCTGACTGACTCAGTCGGCAGGAAGAACAGGTCCACATGCCAATGAGTGGAGTGACCTATATGACACATTCTCTGGAAAATATAGAGTGTGGTGGTGTTGTTACACAAATGAACGCTGAGAAGCAGATCCTGTTATTATTTTTCACAGTAACATTTCCTGATGTATACTTGCCATCCTGGGTGACGTCCACATGTTGGAAACATTAAATATTGGAGGTGGAAAGGGAAAAGATTGAAGAAATTATGGGGAGGTTGGGTGGGAGAGACGGATTTAACTTCATCAAGATTTTTTTTTTAAGAGCACTAGCCATTACCTTGTCATGATTTCATCTATGAGACAGGAGACACTGTGCTGAATCTGAAGACAATAAAATGTATAGTCCATTACTGTCACTAACAGTAACAACATTGGGCAAAATACATAACTTCTCTGAGCTAAATTTTCCCCATCATGCTACAAGCTAATTCACTTCAGTTGTGTCTGGCTCTTTGTGACATTGTGGACTGTAGGCTCTTCTGTCTATGGAATTCTCTAGGCAATAATACTGGAAGTGGATTTCCATGCCCTCCTCCAGGGGATCTTCCCTACCCAGTGATCGACACCATGTCTCCTGCATCCTCTTACATTGGCATATGGGTTCTTTACCACCAGGCCACCTGGGAAACCCAAATTTTCCCTATCAGTGAAATGGAGAGGGGAAGGGTACTTACCCCATAGGACTGCTGTATGTATTAAATGGCATAACACACGAAGTAGCTAGCACATGATGATGATGCTACGTGTATGTGTGTGGGCATACTTTAATATTATCCCGTTTCTGGTATTCCGAGAAACTATACATTTGACTGAGAATGTATAAATTACAGTCCCATACCTCAAGGCAATGAACTCTGAAGGTACTTCAAATCTAGACAAAAAATAGAAAAGACAAGGGCACAGAAAACAAGACTTTACAGATGAAAAGTAAATTAAGATGTTAAATACAGGCCAAGATTGGCTGTAGATGTTGAGAACAGCACCCATTCCTTGAGACTTGAAAAATTCATAGGAATTGTATTTCATAGGGGCTTCTTTGGTGACTCAGACAGTAAAGAAGCTGCCTGCAATGTGGGACACCCAGGTTCAGTCCCTGGGTCAGGAAGATTCCCTGGAGAAGAGAATGGCTACCCATCCAGTATTTTTGCCTGGGAAATCCCATGGACAGAGGAATCTGGTGGGCTATACTGTCTATGGTGTGGCAAAAAGCTGGACACATATTTCATAGGCAGGATCATGGAATTATGTCTTGAAATGGGAAAGAAACTCCAAGTGTAGAAGCCACAAGAACGATGGCATTCTGGGGAACAGGGAAGAAACCCAGGCTGGGCCAGAATGGTCAGCATGTGGAAACTGGATGGATATCAAGGTAGAGTCAAACATTTTTTTCACAGATGCTGCCGTTAGCTCTAACAACATTAGAGTCTCCCTGTTCATTGCTTATTCATTCTTGCTTCTTAAGAGAACAGCTTCTATGAGTAATGCCTCAAGATACCTTGTTAAGACACAAAATAGAGTGTGACCTGGCCGTTCTCTTTTTAAAGAATCTCTGCCAATCAACAGCATTTACTGGATGGATTTGGTGTGTTAGGCATCAAGAAAGATGATGAACAAAGTAGGCAGGGGGCAAGATACCTAGCCAGAAGATCATTATTATTGTGGGGATAAATTAAAACACAAACATAAGAGAATAGGTTTTTATAGATTAGGATGACTGCATGTTCTAATATAGAACACCTTTTCTTAAAAAAACAGCATAATAAAAATAGAAAACTGGGTTTGACAGAAGCGGGATTGTTGTGAAGTTGGTGTGTGTGCAGAGCAGCATTCAGAAAACCTGAAACCATGATTTGACTGTGCTTTGCCTGGGGCCCACTCAGCCCTGGGGGAGCGGTTGGTATGCCACAATATTTCCTGTTTGCCTGCCAGGTTACCCATAGTATTTTGATCTTGCTCCATCAAAGCAGTGATGATGATGTGTTCAATGATTTTTTTTTTAATCCTCTTGCTCATTCTCTTTTGCATTTATGGATCATGTGTCTCTGCTTCTTCCTCCTCAACCTGACTGCTGTGGAAGTTTAATGTTTAACACTTTCTCCCATCAGTTGTAGACAATTCTTTCTACTCCTCAGAACTGCTGTAAGTTTCTGGAAAAGGACTCTGACTGCTCCCTGCTTTTTTTTTCTTTCCTTAAGTGTTAGAGCAAACAGAACCCTGAGAGGTGAGTTGGCTGCATCCGCAGTTTAGAATTAGATGGAGAGAAAATATAAATGGATACAAAAAAATGATGTTAATCTTGGAGAATGAAATTGAATCATAGCCATACAAGGTGGTACAAACAAGAAAGTCATCTGCTTTCAGTAAAATATGTTCCCAGGAAGGTGAGGGGGAAAAATAATGATGGTGGCTAACACTGGAGCTCCGATCAGCTTGAGCTCTCTGGGGTGGGGTGTGTGCTGCCTGCTAAGTCACTTTAGTCCTGTCTGACTCTGCGACCCCATGGACTGTAGCCCACCAGGCTCCTCTGTCCATGGGCTTTTTTTTTTTTTTTTTTTTTTTTAAGATTTATTTATTTATTTACTTTTGGGCGGAGTTCGGGTTGGGGAGGGAGGGGAGCGGGCGGGCCACTTCTATTGGTCTTTCATTTCTCTATTTTCATTCGTTTTTGTTCCTTGGCTCCTGTGGGCCTCCCATCACAGTGGCATCTGTCGTTGCAGAGCGCTGGCTCTGGGCGCATGCGCTCCAGAGCTCCGGCTCGGTGATTGGACACATCAGTCCAGCTGCTCCGCGGCACGTGGGATCTTCCCAGGCCAGGGCTCGAACCGGCGCCCCTTGCACTGCAAGGTGGTGTCCTTACCCACTGGACCACCAGGGGAAGCCCTCCATGGGCTTTTCTGGTCAAGAATACTGGAGTGGGTTGCTATGCCCTCTTCCAGGGGATCTTCTCAACCCAGGGATTGAACCCTCATCTCTTATGTCTCCTGCAATGGCAGGCAGGTTCTTTACCATTAGCGCCACCTAGGCCTAGGACAGCCACTTTTATTCCTTTGGTTTCATGCAGTGCTGGTCACATTGGGGGTGCTTACTTAGTTTTGTGTGTATAAATTGAAAAAATTCCAAAAAGGCTTCATGGATAGGTGGCAGCTTAAAGCAGATCCAGTTTTCTAAAACTTCCAGGTTTACCAGAGAATCACTGAGACTCTCTATTGTTCCTGGAACAATCTTAAGTTTTTGTAATTTAATGTTTCTGTTTGGAATAAAACCACTCTGAAGCCTGAGACCAGAAAGTAGCTGTGTAGATTTTACTCTAAAAATACTGTTGCTGGTTGCAGAATCTTTTTATTTCCTGAGTTTTCTTCTCAGATTCCTTGCCACTAATATAGATTTAATATGCTTTTAAATTTTCTTTTTTTAAAATATGCATTTAACTGCATTCAGAATCTGAAAATTGAATCATAGCCATACAAGGTGGTACAAACAAGAAAGTCATCTGCTTTCAGTAAAATATGTTCCCAGGAAGGTGAGGGGGAAAAATAATGATGGTGGCTAACACTGGAGCTCCGATCAGCTTGAGCTCTCTGGGGTGGGGTGTGTGCTGCCTGCTAAGTCACTTTAGTCCTGTCTGACTCTGCGACCCCATGGACTGTAGCCCACCAGGCTCCTCTGTCCATGGGCTTTTTTTTTTTTTTTTTTTTTTTAAGATTTATTTATTTATTTACTTTTGGGCGGAGTTCGGGTTGGGGAGGGAGGGGAGCGGGCGGGCCACTTCTATTGGTCTTTCATTTCTCTATTTTCATTCGTTTTTGTTCCTTGGCTCCTGTGGGCCTCCCATCACAGTGGCATCTGTCGTTGCAGAGCGCTGGCTCTGGGCGCATGCGCTCCAGAGCTCCGGCTCGGTGATTGGACACATCAGTCCAGCTGCTCCGCGGCACGTGGGATCTTCCCAGGCCAGGGCTCGAACCGGCGCCCCTTGCACTGCAAGGTGGTGTCCTTACCCACTGGACCACCAGGGGAAGCCCTCCATGGGCTTTTCTGGTCAAGAATACTGGAGTGGGTTGCTATGCCCTCTTCCAGGGGATCTTCTCAACCCAGGGATTGAACCCTCATCTCTTATGTCTCCTGCAATGGCAGGCAGGTTCTTTACCATTAGCGCCACCTAGGCCTAGGACAGCCACTTTTATTCCTTTGGTTTCATGCAGTGCTGGTCACATTGGGGGTGCTTACTTAGTTTTGTGTGTATAAATTGAAAAAATTCCAAAAAGGCTTCATGGATAGGTGGCAGCTTAAAGCAGATCCAGTTTTCTAAAACTTCCAGGTTTACCAGAGAATCACTGAGACTCTCTATTGTTCCTGGAACAATCTTAAGTTTTTGTAATTTAATGTTTCTGTTTGGAATAAAACCACTCTGAAGCCTGAGACCAGAAAGTAGCTGTGTAGATTTTACTCTAAAAATACTGTTGCTGGTTGCAGAATCTTTTTATTTCCTGAGTTTTCTTCTCTCAGATTCCTTGCCACTAATATTAGACAGCTTTAATATGCTTTTAAATTTTCAACATTTTAAGTGTTATGTGTGAATTATGGCATTTAGCATCTGAGCATTCAGAATCCATACCTATTTACTCTCTACCTAAAATCTGGACAACTTCTCACCAGGCTAAGTAGAAAAAAGTATTACAGAGAAGAAAATCTACCTTGTAACTTTGTCCTAAGAATGCCCTTGGGGCTATCTTTGTTTCTGAGTAAAAAACAAAGTCTGTTAGTCTCAGGAAGAATGGAAAGAGGGTACAGACACCTTCTTTGACTATAAAGGAATCGCTTAGTGTCATTCCTGCATTTTCCTCTCTCTCCTCTTTCCACCAACCAAAGAATGGAACAAAGCAAAACAAAACAAAAACCCTAAGAACAAACAAACTCACAACAATAGCAGCAGTGAGAACAAACACAAAGATTTAGGTGAAATGATTCTAAATCAACAAATGAGATTTAGGGATGTCATGTTGCTCATATATCTCTAGGAAAGAGATGTTTTATGTTGCTATCAAAGGAAAGTGGGAGATAGGGGAAAAAGAGGAGAGATGAAAAGGAAAGCGAAAACTGTGTGTCTGGGTCAGTGTTTCTTACCAGGGACAATATTAGCATTTGCGGTAAGGTGGTCAATCATATTTTATAAATACAATGAAGAATTTTGATAGGGGTTTAAAAATGTGTTGTACTTCTTTTGATTAATTGTACATTTTGTTTCCACTTGCAAAATTCCTAATGTTTTAAACTTTTTTGAAAGAGGATTTCTTCCTGTTACAATTTATAAATGTCCCAATGTGTGGGTGGATAGTAAACCATTCCAAATTTACCCTCTGAGGAATATTCTTTAATTTTGACTGTTCTGGTTTTCCATTTGACTTTTGCTTGGGCATCTTCAGTTCACTCTGCCTTTCTGTATTTCAACTCTCTCCAGGTGAACTGATTAATGGCCATGACTTTAATGGCTGTTGATGACTTAGTTTTTATACCTACTCCTGACATTTCAACTGCTCTTCAGCCCTGTGTCTTGAAAAGGGGTAAGAAATCTGCATTTAGGTTTATTTTCCTCATCTAAGAAAAACATGATAAAAATCAAACTTAATTACTTCTCCTTCACTCCCTCAATACAATCAATGACACCATTATATATTGAATTTTCTTAGATTCACAAATAGTTGAATTTTTTATGCTAAGTTCTAATGACCAAACTGACAGAGTTCCCGATCTCATGAAATACTTAATATAGGAATCCCCTAACTTTGTCCTAAGAATGCCCTTGGGGCTATCTTTGTTTCTGAGTAAAAAACAAAGTCTGTTAGTCTCAGGAAGAATGGAAAGAGGGTACAGACACCTTCTTTGACTATAAAGGAATCGCTTAGTGTCATTCCTGCATTTTCCTCTCTCTCCTCTTTCCACCAACCAAAGAATGGAACAAAGCAAAACAAAACAAAAACCCTAAGAACAAACAAACTCACAACAATAGCAGCAGTGAGAACAAACACAAAGATTTAGGTGAAATGATTCTAAATCAACAAATGAGATTTAGGGATGTCATGTTGCTCATATATCTCTAGGAAAGAGATGTTTTATGTTGCTATCAAAGGAAAGTGGGAGATAGGGGAAAAAGAGGAGAGATGAAAAGGAAAGCGAAAACTGTGTGTCTGGGTCAGTGTTTCTTACCAGGGACAATATTAGCATTTGCGGTAAGGTGGTCAATCATATTTTATAAATACAATGAAGAATTTTGATAGGGGTTTAAAAATGTGTTGTACTTCTTTGATTAATTGTACATTTTGTTTCCACTTGCAAAATTCCTAATGTTTTAAACTTTTTTGAAAGAGGATTTCTTCCTGTTACAATTTATAAATGTCCCAATGTGTGGGTGGATAGTAAACCATTCCAAATTTACCCTCTGAGGAATATTCTTTAATTTTGACTGTTCTGGTTTTCCATTTGACTTTTGCTTGGGCATCTTCAGTTCACTCTGCCTTTCTGTATTTCAACTCTCTCCAGGTGAACTGATTAATGGCCATGACTTTAATGGCTGTTGATGACTTAGTTTTTATACCTACTCCTGACATTTCAACTGCTCTTCAGCCCTGTGTCTTGAAAAGGGGTAAGAAATCTGCATTTAGGTTTATTTTCCTCATCTAAGAAAAACATGATAAAAATCAAACTTAATTACTTCTCCTTCACTCCCTCAATACAATCAATGACACCATTATATATTGAATTTTCTTAGATTCACAAATAGTTGAATTTTTTATGCTAAGTTCTAATGACCAAACTGACAGAGTTCCCGATCTCATGAAATACTATAATATAGGAATAGAAATGTACTTGTAGTCACATAAACGTATAATGACTAATAGAAATAATAACCATAAAAAATTACAGATTACTCCAAGTGTCTAATGTAAAGACCTCAAATTAGTCTGAACAGTTAAAAATTACTTTCTAGACTGTGTTTCATTTAACCCCCGTATACTCGCAACTTCTAAGTCCTATTGGCTGCATCCCCATGTTTACAGCTGCAACTCTTTGGGAGTTATTTCTGTGTTTGCACTACTTTCATTGGAACCTCAGTTGGTTTTCTCTATTGTAGCCTATAGGCAAATGACTGCCATGTTAATTTTCTTAAATTTTCATTTTTATCACATTACTCTCCAACTTGAGACTTCTCAGAGGTTCCCCTATTGTCTGTTGACTCTACTTCATGTGGATTACTTTTTCCGAAAAGTTTTTAGTGTGCTAAATCAGAGCATTTCTATCACCACTTTCTTACTCGGCTTCATCATGCTGTCATCTGCATCCAGAAGGCTGTCTTCTTTCTCTTCTGTACCTTGTAATGTCTAGGTTTTAGTGATTGTTCAGCTGTGAACCATTTAAGAGAGAAGAATAATAGGTGAGAAATACGGGCAGTGGACGGGTTGAGAGGTGAGCTCTGTTCGTATTGCTCCATCCACTGGATTTCTTGTGCAAGATTCCATGTGAATAGAGGGGCCTAGAGTGAAAGAACGCTTGAAAATCTGTGTATCATGAATGTTTCCCCTTGACATTCATCTTTTCTCAGATGTTCGTCCTTCGTAAACCTTTCTTCTCCACACTGACTGTTCCCTCTACCTTCAACACCGCACTTCTAGGTATGATGCACTTACTGCTTTGTTTTTTTGGTACTCTTGATAAATTTGCCTCCATAGACCCAATTTAATTCCTTTGCATTCTCTGAAGTGCTTTAGGTTTATTTTCCTCATCTAAGAAAAACATGATAAAAATCAAACTTAATTACTTCTCCTTCACTCCCTCAATACAATCAATGACACCATTATATATTGAATTTTCTTAGATTCACAAATAGTTGAATTTTTTATGCTAAGTTCTAATGACCAAACTGACAGAGTTCCCGATCTCATGAAATACTATAATATAGGAATAGAAATGTACTTGTAGTCACATAAACGTATAATGACTAATAGAAATAATAACCATAAAAAATTACAGATTACTCCAAGTGTCTAATGTAAAGACCTCAAATTAGTCTGAACAGTTAAAAATTACTTTCTAGACTGTGTTTCATTTAACCCCCGTATACTCGCAACTTCTAAGTCCTATTGGCTGCATCCCCATGTTTACAGCTGCAACTCTTTGGGAGTTATTTCTGTGTTTGCACTACTTTCATTGGAACCTCAGTTGGTTTTTTTATTGTAGCCTATAGGCAAATGACTGCCATGTTAATTTTCTTAAATTTTCATTTTTATCACATTACTCTCCAACTTGAGACTTCTCAGAGGTTCCCCTATTGTCTGTTGACTCTACTTCATGTGGATTACTTTTTCCGAAAAGTTTTAGTGTGCTAAATCAGAGCATTTCTATCACCACTTTCTTACTCGGCTTCATCATGCTGTCATCTGCATCCAGAAGGCTGTCTTCTTTCTCTTCTGTACCTTGTAATGTCTAGGTTTTAGTGATTGTTCAGCTGTGAACCATTTAAGAGAGAAGAATAATAGGTGAGAAATACGGGCAGTGGACGGGTTGAGAGGTGAGCTCTGTTCGTATTGCTCCATCCACTGGATTTCTTGTGCAAGATTCCATGTGAATAGAGGGGCCTAGAGTGAAAGAACGCTTGAAAATCTGTGTATCATGAATGTTTCCCCTTGACATTCATCTTTTCTCAGATGTTCGTCCTTCGTAAACCTTTCTTCTCCACACTGACTGTTCCCTCTACCTTCAACACCGCACTTCTAGGTATGATGCACTTACTGCTTTGTTTTTTTGGTACTCTTGATAAATTTGCCTCCATAGACCCAATTTTTAATTCCTTTGCATTCTCTGAAGTGCTTTATATTGATCTAAATGAATGACTAAATTGAACACACACATATTCCATCATTCTTCTTCTAGTGGATCATTTCTGTCTATAATTTATATCCATAATCTAGTCTTCACGTTTTAGCCACAATGTAAATAAAAATAATCAGTATATCAAAAGTAACATTCTGCCATATGAGGGTGAGTCCACATAGATGGTCAAAAAATAAAGGCGAGGATTTGGGAGAAGTGCTGAGAATGCTCTCTGAAAGCCTTTACTCCTGAGACTACTTCTTGACTGCCTTGTCCTCTTTACTACCTAAAGGCTGATTGGTCTGTTGGCCAGTCCATGACAATATAAGGCCAAACTTTGTATTGTATCTCTCTTAGGACACAATGGAATCTCTTTTAAGACCAAGGTTTACTTGATTAAGTTGAAGTAATGTTAGCTTAATTTGATAACAAATACTGTTAGCACTTATTCTTCAAGACTATTCCTGAACAGGACCCTCACATAGCCTAAATCCCCAACTGGGAACAAGTGACGAAGAGAACAGGTCCCTGCAGTGGCTTCTCCATTGAGTCCCCAAACTTACACCTGATAAGCTACGTAATTTGTTCTAGCAATTAGTACTAAAATATAAAGGCATACTTTTGCAGGCTTCCATATTTCTAGGAAAAACTGAACTCTACCTCATGCTAATCAGCTCCTTCTCTTTCTTTTTTGAACTTGATGTTCATGCAGAGGAAATTAATTCCAAGTCACATCTTAGATCTGATGGACCGTTGGCCAAATGGCTAGGTCCATTCTTCTGTAGTCACCCAAGCCTGTCTTGCACAGAAACCTAAACCTGAAAGATGGGCAAAGATGCCAGCAGTGGTCTGTTTTACGACACCCCCATAACAGGATGTTTTTAGCAGCACAGCCTATGGCCTTGGTTAAAGGAAGCTAGGCACAGAATCTTTGAAGTCATCAATTTTAGTGAAGACTGCAATTCAACACCGCACTTCTAGGTATGATGCACTTACTGCTTTGTTTTTTTGGTACTCTTGATAAATTTGCCTCCATAGACCCAATTTTTAATTCCTTTGCATTCTCTGAAGTGCTTTATATTGATCTAAATGAATGACTAAATTGAACACACACATATTCCATCATTCTTCTTCTAGTGGATCATTTCTGTCTATAATTTATATCCATAATCTAGTCTTCACGTTTTAGCCACAATGTAAATAAAAATAATCAGTATATCAAAAGTAACATTCTGCCATATGAGGGTGAGTCCACATAGATGGTCAAAAAATAAAGGCGAGGATTTGGGAGAAGTGCTGAGAATGCTCTCTCTGAAAGCCTTTACTCCCTGAGACTACTTCTTGACTGCCTTGTCCTCTTTACTACCTAAAGGCTGATTGGTCTGTTGGCCAGTCCATGACAATATAAGGCCAAACTTTGTATTGTATCTCTCTTAGGACACAATGGAATCTCTTTTAAGACCAAGGTTTACTTGATTAAGTTGAAGTAATGTTAGCTTAATTTGATAACAAATACTGTTAGCACTTATTCTTCAAGACTATTCCTGAACAGGACCCTCACATAGCCTAAATCCCCAACTGGGAACAAGTGACGAAGAGAACAGGTCCCTGCAGTGGCTTCTCCATTGAGTCCCCAAACTTACACCTGATAAGCTACGTAATTTGTTCTAGCAATTAGTACTAAAATATAAAGGCATACTTTTGCAGGCTTCCATATTTCTAGGAAAAACTGAACTCTACCTCATGCTAATCAGCTCCTTCTCTTTCTTTTTTGAACTTGATGTTCATGCAGAGGAAATTAATTCCAAGTCACATCTTAGATCTGATGGACCGTTGGCCAAATGGCTAGGTCCATTCTTCTGTAGTCACCCAAGCCTGTCTTGCACAGAAACCTAAACCTGAAAGATGGGCAAAGATGCCAGCAGTGGTCTGTTTTACGACACCCCCATAACAGGATGTTTTTAGCAGCACAGCCTATGGCCTTGGTTAAAGGAAGCTAGGCACAGAATCTTTGAAGTCATCAATTTTAGTGAAGACTGCAATTATTTCAGTAAACTAGATTCCTTCATTTTTGTTTGCTTGATAAAGAAACCTGATCCATTCAAGAATTTCTTCTTTTTTAAAATTTTTTTTTTAGGACAGGAACTTGCTTTTTCATTACCAGTATTAGGCCCCCAATGGTGATAAGAATTCCTCTGCAGTCTTTTGGAGGGGAAGAATAAAGGTATCTACAAGGGAAGAAAAAAATAACACCAAATAAATGCTAAGTTTTGAAAAATTCAGACTTTCTTGGCTCAGAGGTTAAACATGAATTGTTAGAGTTCACTTTCAGAGGTGGAGTCTGCCAAAGTCTCTAATAAGCTTGGATAGTTTTGTGGAAGTTATGACAGAAATAAGAAATTTCATCTATATTTTCAAAGGTGAGGAATACTGCCTTTGAATAGTGGTATGTGTATGTATGTGTGTGTGTGTGTGATAGACAGGCATAGACAGAAAGAGACAAGCAGACAGATCAAGTCAGGAGAAGATGAGAATTAAACTAATTTAGTTATAACTTAATAAAATAATCTGAAGAAAAATTTCTGAATTTTCCAGGAAAAGTACACTAGAGGTACTAAGCAATTTTTATGGTTCATGGTGAGATAAACAAACAGGAAAATTGCTCAAAAAGTTTGAGTATCAGAGAACTTGGTCTTTGCTTCTAATCTTTTCATCTCTGCGTAAACTCACAGAACTCTCTCTCATTCCAGATCCAAAGGCACCAGGCAGGCATTTAGTTTAACCCCTTAACAAATTCAGATTCTAGAGTCACTTAAGTTGAAAGTCTTGGTACAATCTCAAAATTCTGCTGCTTATTCGTAAGGCTCCACAGCAAGGGAAATCTATGAATTCATCTCTTATGAATTTTTCAGTCAAAAGAAGTTTCTCTCATTTTTCCTGTTAAAAATTCTTTAAATAGAGATGGGGAATAAAAAAAAAAAAAACAGGAAAAAATTTACGCAAATGGCAAGTTAGTGACAGGACATCTATCAAAATGGCTCTGGAAATTCCAATTTTTAAAGTGCTATAAAAATATCATTATTAATGATGATTGACTGGGTTTTCAGAGCCAAGCTATTTCAAGGCTGCTAAGTTAGCAGTGAGTGTGAAAGCAGGGGTGCTGAAATGGCTTCAGGGTGCCCTCACTGTGTTTCTTCATTGATTTTTAAGTAACATGTGAGCATGCTCAAATTGATGACTTTCATTTTGAATTAGTTTGGCCTCTGTCATGGAGAGCCTTCCATCTTTTCCTGACTGTCAGTGTCTAATTCATCTTCATCAAGTCCCCAGTAGGAAGATTTGGATCTTATTACTTTTTGTTTTACAGTTTTATCATTTACAGGAAATTGGGACACAGAGAAAAATAGAGCAGAATCTACCCAAGTTTTCAATAGAACTGCTCGAAGGGAGAGGCTATACCTTTACTCGTAGACTTCACGGAAACTCCTGGATTGTGGTAGTCCCACAAGGTGGGAGAGATAATCGGAATCTTCCTAGTAGCTCCGATGATGAAGAGTCTACCTGCAATGCAGGAGCCCTCGGTTTGATCCCCGAGATGGGAAGATGCCCTGGAGAAGGGAATGGCTACCCACTCCAGAATTCTTGCCTGGAGAATCCCATGGACCTGCTGAGCTACAGTTCATGGGGTCACAAAGAATCAGACACAACTGAGTGACACACATACAAAAGTCCTGAAAAATCTTAGCTTACAGTCTGTGTCAACCTTGTTGTTTTTTGAACCTAGGAATCCCGTCCATTTTACAGATGGGAGAACTAAGACTAAAGAAAATCATTACAAGATTGGCAAACACTCTACTAGATTTCAGTACAGTCAGTTGTTCTTGTGAAAGTCTTATATTTTGCTCTATTTTCACCTAGTGCCAAGACTGGAAAAAATGACAAGTATTTTTTTTTTTTTTTTGAATGTGACTAAAATGTACTTGAAAAACATCATGAAAATATTATCCTGTTTAGGTAAGGCCCAAGGTCCAAGGAAAAGGGCCTCTTTAAAAGACACAGGGACAAAAACATCAACACCAACAAAACCAATCATTTACTGAGCAAAAATCATCTCTTTTCTACCCCCTGAAGCTCCTCAGGGCTCACCCCTCTGCTTTTCACAGTGAGCATTGTGGCTTCTTCTCTGAAGACTCACTCTGCAGTCCTCAGGGAGGACACCAGTTTGTCTTTTTGACAGTGTGCCAAAAATGAAAAAAGGAAGAATTTAAGCAACTGTCAACTAGGAAATTTTTTGTTTGTTTGTTTTTTAAAAAAGGAAATTTGCCAACCTAGCCAAGAAATTTTGTCTAAGTTACAGACTGTCAGTCTTCATAATCCCTCTTTGTTCCTTTTCTTTTCTGAATCCCGCATTTTCACCGAGGGTAGATAATCTTTGGCATTATCCTCATTGGCTCAGCTTAGCTTTCAGTCCCTTGGGGTCCTGCTGACTCCATAAACTTTCAACTCCTAAATCCAGTGCTGGCTCACCCAGGAAAGCAAAAAGCAAATTGAACAATAAAATCCAAGCTGTAGCTTCCGTTGTGACTCAAGAGCAGAAAATGTTTTTAATGGCCAAGAGCATGTAAATGTCATTAATCACCAAGAATGCCTGATTTCTCATTGGAGGCTCCCAACAAACATGATTTTGTCCAATTGCATTACTGTTTGGGCTTTGAAAATTATCTGATTGAATATTCACCTAGGTTTGAGCATTTTGGAAATCCTTTCACAGAAATGATATCTGCTGAAAAGGAGAAAGTAGCACATTTTTCTCCCTTTCTTGTCTTTTTCATCCCTCCCTTGTGTTTCTCTTCCTTTCCTTAGGCTCTTTTGCTGTGTCAACCTTGTTGTTTTTGAACCTAGGAATCCGTCCATTTTACAGATGGGAGAACTAAGACTAAAGAAAATCATTACAAGATTGGCAAACACTCTACTAGATTTCAGTACAGTCAGTTGTTCTTGTGAAAGTCTTATATTTTGCTCTATTTTCACCTAGTGCCAAGACTGGAAAAAATGACAAGTATTTTTTTTTTTTTTTTGAATGTGACTAAAATGTACTTGAAAAACATCATGAAAATATTATCCTGTTTAGGTAAGGCCCAAGGTCCAAGGAAAAGGGCCTCTTTAAAAGACACAGGGACAAAAACATCAACACCAACAAAACCAATCATTTACTGAGCAAAAATCATCTCTTTTCTACCCCCTGAAGCTCCTCAGGGCTCACCCCTCTGCTTTTCACAGTGAGCATTGTGGCTTCTTCTCTGAAGACTCACTCTGCAGTCCTCAGGGAGGACACCAGTTTGTCTTTTTGACAGTGTGCCAAAAATGAAAAAAGGAAGAATTTAAGCAACTGTCAACTAGGAAATTTTTTGTTTGTTTGTTTTTTAAAAAAGGAAATTTGCCAACCTAGCCAAGAAATTTTGTCTAAGTTACAGACTGTCAGTCTTCATAATCCCTCTTTGTTCCTTTTCTTTTCTGAATCCCGCATTTTCACCGAGGGTAGATAATCTTTGGCATTATCCTCATTGGCTCAGCTTAGCTTTCAGTCCCTTGGGGTCCTGCTGACTCCATAAACTTTCAACTCCTAAATCCAGTGCTGGCTCACCCAGGAAAGCAAAAAGCAAATTGAACAATAAAATCCAAGCTGTAGCTTCCGTTGTGACTCAAGAGCAGAAAATGTTTTTAATGGCCAAGAGCATGTAAATGTCATTAATCACCAAGAATGCCTGATTTCTCATTGGAGGCTCCCAACAAACATGATTTTGTCCAATTGCATTACTGTTTGGGCTTTGAAAATTATCTGATTGAATATTCACCTAGGTTTGAGCATTTTGGAAATCCTTTCACAGAAATGATATCTGCTGAAAAGGAGAAAGTAGCACATTTTTCTCCCTTTCTTGTCTTTTTCATCCCTCCCTTGTGTTTCTCTTCCTTTCCTTAGGCTCTTTTGCTGTGTCAGCCCTTCAATGCATGGTCGGTTTTCTGTGATCTATGGAAAACTCCCACCTCAGGAATTCGAAGCCTTCTGTTAAGTCTTTTTATTTTGTTAAGTCCAGGCTACAGATTTTTGTTCTGAAAAAGTCTTAGAGGCTTATATTATAACCACACACTTCCATTCTTTGAGCTATGTACACTAGATAGGTTTTTAGGAGGGGCTTTGCGGGCACACTGTCCGGGCTTTTTTTCAGTGTGTCACTGAATCTGTTGTTTGGAGCTTCACACAGTAAATAGATGGTTTTTTTTTTTTTTTTTTCCTTCTCTCTGTCTTTTTTCTCTTCTGATGTTTCTATAGCAATAAATAAATATAAGTGGCTGAAATAATGTTACAAATTAATTTGTGATTCTTGGAATAAATTACAACAATTCATTTGGGAAACCTAAGTAAATATTTATCATTACGAACACATATTCTAATTTCATGTGGAAGAGAGCTGCATTTTCCTTTATGTGCAGAGATCAGATCCAAAGCTGTGTTGAGCTATTTGTTATTGTTTAGTGCTAAGTTGTGTTCAACGCTCCATGCTTTGAGACAGCATGGACAGTAGCTCACGCACGAGGCTCCTCTATTGGAATAGATTGCCAGTTCCTTCTCAAGGGGATCCTTCTGACTCAGGGACTAAACCTGTGTCTCCTGCATTGGCAGGCAGATTCTTTACCTCTGAGCCACCAGGGAAGCCCTGAGTTGAGCAATAGGGACTCCAAATCTATTCTCCTGCCTTGGAGCACATAACTTCTTGAGAGAGGTAGACTACAATTTAGCTACAATATTTGGAATGCAAGTAAGAATTTTTTTTTTTACGAGTCTTCTTTTTCTGGGTTGGGATTAGCAACTTTAATACTGTGTTATTTTACATGCTCTGTTCAAACAGAGAACTAATGGGGGAGGACAATTGCATTTGTTGAAAGCCCATGGTGCCCCACACTTCACATATTTTCTCCCCACAGCTCTGCAGGGTGAACATGATTTCCTTTACTTCACAGATTAAAAAAAAAAGGAAAAGAAAACAGAGACTCAGAGGGGTTAGGGGATCAATCCAGAGTCAAAAACATAATAAGGGACTTCCCTGGTGGTCCAGTAGGTGAGGAAACCGCCTTGCAGTGCAAGGGGCGCTGGTTCAATCCCTGGCCTGGGAGGATACCATGGGCCGCAGAGCGGCTGGACTGATGTGCCCAACTACCAAGCTGGAGCTCTGGGGCGTGTGTGCTCAGAAGTGGTGTTCTGCAAGGAGAGAGGCCACTGCAATGGGAGGGCCACACAGGCCAAAGAACAAAGATAAAGCAATGAGGGACTAACAGAAGTGGCCAAAAAAAACCCTAAAACAAAACATAATAAGTAGCCATGCTTAGAAGATTCATGTGACTCCAAACCTTTTCTATTTTAACCCATTGCCTCTAGTAGGTAAGAATGTTGATTTGATATTTTCCCTTACTATTATATAGACAGGTACATTTCACAGAGAATACTAATTCTTCTACTGACTGACTGCCAACCAGGAGTAGGGGAGGCAATTGCCTTTGGTTAATGGTCTCTTTAGGAATCTTGAGGAGAAGCAGAGTGTCTTTTCCTTCTCACTGTGTAGCCCCAGCCAGCCTCACAGCCCAGAGAGGCCAGTCTAGACTTTCAGTGGATGCCAAAGGTTCAGGGTGAAAAGAAGATAGCCATACAAGCACTATTGTATGATATATAGTAAAACAATCCCAAATCAGCTTGAGGTTTCCTGTAAGCTTCAGTCTGGGGTCCTTTCATAGGTCATTGAATAAAACAATCTTGACAAGATCAGAACAAGTTCTTGGTAGGATGGCAGTGTTTCTGTCTCCTAAGTGCAACTGTAAAGTGGACAGATTTATTTTCTAGGATACCTGGTTCTCCTTCAGAGTGTTTGTCTCTATCATGAGATTTCTTCTGTCAGGTACCCTTTATACTCTTCCCACTTTCACCTCAACAGAATTTGCTCTGGTGAGCTATCATTTGGGAAGAATTTAATCAATTAATCATCACTTGCAGGAATGACTGTAGTGGTGGAATTTCAGGAATCAGGGCAGGCAAGGGAAGGTGCAATTTCAGAGCAGTGGAGGTTTCTTAACATCCTTCAATCTATAGGACATAGGTGACCACCTGTTTATAGACTGTTCATGGGCAAGGCTGATCTGGAGGGAGACAGAAGAATCATGTAGATGACTGAAGGGTGTTGGCCACAGGAGAGGTCTAGGAAAAGCCAAGAGTCCTATTGGCGTGTTATCTCTCTGCCAACTTCCAGATCCCTCTACTATAAACCATGGCATTTAGACTGAGATGCCGGTGGGGTGACGAGTAGAGGAGCATTTTCCTTTCTTTAGCTGGGCTCTCAGCCTCTTTAGAGGAAGGCCAAGGTGATTCTTTTTAAAGCACAGGACTTGGTCAAAATAGTTTCTATAGCAGAAAGAATAATGATAAAGGCTGATAGCCTAGGCAATGCAGCATAAAAATGCAACCCATTCTTAAAAAGTAGTTCATTGATTGGCTGTAAGGCCAATAGAATTTGATGAAGTTTTCCTAAAGTTATTTCTATGTTTACTGTTAACTAGAAGGTTTTTTGAAGGGCAAACTTTTTGGCTTTGGAGTTGAGGAAGTTTCCTGTGGTGTCAGCAGTTTGCCTTCTCCTTATTTACCGTAGATACTCAGTATGGCAAAAGGGCACTGCAGGTCTATAACACAGTACAAAAAATCACTAAGAAGGAGGTTTCTTCCATAGCCAGTTCAGAATCACCACTCTTATCTGGAGAGCCAAGAAATACTGAACTGTTGCAATCTGTACCGTAGGTAGTTGATACATTTCTTTTATGCTTGAAGGGTTGGCCAGTGATATTTGTGGTAATTGTAACTTGTTTCTCTCAAAAAGGAGGAGGTTTCACCTCCTTTCAGGGTCAAGGAACACTTCTGTGTATTCCATGGTAAACAAGAAAAGAGAAGAAGGAATATCTTTCTTAACAAATCTATATGGTGAATGAAATACTTTTTTCCATTGGTAAATTTAGGCATATTCATAATTTTTGTTTCTGTTTTTAAATGTGCATCCTTTTATTAGAGCATTGCTCTAGTTGTTTTAACTATTCCTCTAAGTCTGCCAACCCCAACGAGGTTATGAACTATATGAGGGCATGTATCTTCATTTTTGTGTCCTTGGCATCTGGCATACTACTGGGCACAGAACAGTTCCACAGTAAGTGATTTTTAAATGACAGAAATTATTTTATATAATACAATTTTCACTCTAAAATAATCACTTCCTAAGAATGCAATACCCTATGTGTCATCTCAGAGAATTGAGAAGATACATGAAACCACCAACCTGGCCTGAGTAGTACTTGATATTGACTAATAAAGAGAAGTCAAGAACATTGACTACATTACATGGCATTTAGACTGAGATGCCGGTGGGGTGACGAGTAGAGGAGCATTTTCCTTTCTTTAGCTGGGCTCTCAGCCTCTTTAGAGGAAGGCCAAGGTGATTCTTTTTAAAGCACAGGACTTGGTCAAAATAGTTTCTATAGCAGAAAGAATAATGATAAAGGCTGATAGCCTAGGCAATGCAGCATAAAAATGCAACCCATTCTTAAAAAGTAGTTCATTGATTGGCTGTAAGGCCAATAGAATTTGATGAAGTTTTCCTAAAGTTATTTCTATGTTTACTGTTAACTAGAAGGTTTTTTGAAGGGCAAACTTTTTGGCTTTGGAGTTGAGGAAGTTTCCTGTGGTGTCAGCAGTTTGCCTTCTCCTTATTTACCGTAGATACTCAGTATGGCAAAAGGGCACTGCAGGTCTATAACACAGTACAAAAAATCACTAAGAAGGAGGTTTCTTCCATAGCCAGTTCAGAATCACCACTCTTATCTGGAGAGCCAAGAAATACTGAACTGTTGCAATCTGTACCGTAGGTAGTTGATACATTTCTTTTATGCTTGAAGGGTTGGCCAGTGATATTTGTGGTAATTGTAACTTGTTTCTCTCAAAAAGGAGGAGGTTTCACCTCCTTTCAGGGTCAAGGAACACTTCTGTGTATTCCATGGTAAACAAGAAAAGAGAAGAAGGAATATCTTTCTTAACAAATCTATATGGTGAATGAAATACTTTTTTCCATTGGTAAATTTAGGCATATTCATAATTTTTTTGTTTCTGTTTTTAAATGTGCATCCTTTTATTAGAGCATTGCTCTAGTTGTTTTAACTATTCCTCTAAGTCTGCCAACCCCAACGAGGTTATGAACTATATGAGGGCATGTATCTTCATTTTTGTGTCCTTGGCATCTGGCATACTACTGGGCACAGAACAGTTCCACAGTAAGTGATTTTTAAATGACAGAAATTATTTTTATATAATACAATTTTCACTCTAAAATAATCACTTCCCTAAGAATGCAATACCCCTATGTGTCATCTCAGAGAATTGAGAAGATACATGAAACCACCAACCTGGCCTGAGTAGTACTTGATATTGACTAATAAAGAGAAGTCAAAAATTGACTACATCTGAAACATGAATGCAGTGAAGTCGGCAAAAGAGAACACATTGGGGCAAGGAAAGATCACACAGGATAGAAGACTAGGATGATGAGAGCCACAGAGACCAAGATCAGAGAAGCTGCACCCAGATAGTATCTGAGAAAAGCAGGTGAAGATGCAAGCTTTGAACATAAGTAAGACTCATGTTACCCAGCTAGTGAATGTGCTGCAGGCACTGTATAGGGCAGATTTCCCAGGACTACGAGTCAGAGAAGGACAGACTATTTCCAGGGAAAGAGTCTTCAGGGAGCAAATAAGAAAAGCCTGTTTCTTTCTGGAGAGATAGGAGAGATGAAAAGCAGGACTTACAGGTTTGGAATACTGTAAGGAAGAGTGAGGACCTATCTGCAAATTCAGAGTAAAATATCCTGAAGTGCAGAAAAGTGTTCCTAATCTTTGTCCCACAAATACGGCCTGCACTGGAATGCCAGATTGGTCAACCTGGGAAGTCAAAGACCAGGGACAAATATTAGAATGTAAGACACTGAAGAATAGAAGACACTAAAAATGCATAAGTCTTCACCCTGATTCCTAAGTATACTATATTCAAAGGAAGTTAGTAATTACTAGTAAAGGAAGATTATTAGGGAAACTCTCAGATATGATATTTGGGGTGCCTTTTTCATACTTGCTGTCATTTTCTCCATCTAATTTCCCAGAGTGATTAATGACTTAAAATGGAAGAGCCTGGGTTCTTTAGACACACCATGATGGTGAATGAAATACTTTTTCCATTGGTAAATTTAGGCATATTCATAATTTTTTGTTTCTGTTTTTAAATGTGCATCCTTTTATTAGAGCATTGCTCTAGTTGTTTTAACTATTCCTCTAAGTCTGCCAACCCCAACGAGGTTATGAACTATATGAGGGCATGTATCTTCATTTTTGTGTCCTTGGCATCTGGCATACTACTGGGCACAGAACAGTTCCACAGTAAGTGATTTTTAAATGACAGAAATTATTTTATATAATACAATTTTCACTCTAAAATAATCACTTCCCTAAGAATGCAATACCCCTATGTGTCATCTCAGAGAATTGAGAAGATACATGAAACCACCAACCTGGCCTGAGTAGTACTTGATATTGACTAATAAAGAGAAGTCAAAAATTGACTACATCTGAAACATGAATGCAGTGAAGTCGGCAAAAGAGAACACATTGGGGCAAGGAAAGATCACACAGGATAGAAGACTAGGATGATGAGAGCCACAGAGACCAAGATCAGAGAAGCTGCACCCAGATAGTATCTGAGAAAAGCAGGTGAAGATGCAAGCTTTGAACATAAGTAAGACTCATGTTACCCAGCTAGTGAATGTGCTGCAGGCACTGTATAGGGCAGATTTCCCAGGACTACGAGTCAGAGAAGGACAGACTATTTCCAGGGAAAGAGTCTTCAGGGAGCAAATAAGAAAAGCCTGTTTCTTTCTGGAGAGATAGGAGAGATGAAAAGCAGGACTTACAGGTTTGGAATACTGTAAGGAAGAGTGAGGACCTATCTGCAAATTCAGAGTAAAATATCCTGAAGTGCAGAAAAGTGTTCCTAATCTTTGTCCCACAAATACGGCCTGCACTGGAATGCCAGATTGGTCAACCTGGGAAGTCAAAGACCAGGGACAAATATTAGAATGTAAGACACTGAAGAATAGAAGACACTAAAAATGCATAAGTCTTCACCCTGATTCCTAAGTATACTATATTCAAAGGAAGTTAGTAATTACTAGTAAAGGAAGATTATTAGGGAAACTCTCAGATATGATATTTGGGGTGCCTTTTTCATACTTGCTGTCATTTTCTCCATCTAATTTCCCAGAGTGATTAATGACTTAAAATGGAAGAGCCTGGGTTCTTGTTGTGAGACACACCATGATAACGAGGTCGGGGAGAGAGCAGGTAGGAGAATCACATGGTTCTCTGTCTTCTCCTCTGGGAGAGCCCCCTTGGAGAAAAATCAGAGGACACGGAGTAGGAGGAGACTCTTTTTTTTTTTTTTAAGAAGATCAATTATCTGGAAAGAAGATGTTCGGAACTGTAAAGTGACTCCAGATTTGTCACTGGAAGTATGTTAGAGGACTGTGACACAACTGAGGATAAGCAAGAAGAAACTAGGCTGTGTAGAAATGATTTCTCCCAGCCTCCATGAAATTCTAAAAGATTCCTCGTTTCTGTGCTTAGTCGTGTCTCTTTGTGACCCCGTGGACTGTAGCCCACCAGGCTCCTTCATCCATGGGAATTCTCCAGGCAAGAATACTGGAGTGGGTTGTCATGCCCTCCTCCAAGGGATCTTCCCAATCCAGGGATCAAACTGTTTCAAACTGATTCCCATACTATAGGTGAATTCTTTACCATCTGAGCCACCAGGGAAGACCAAGAGATTCCTAAGCATTCAAAAAATGATGGAACCATGTTATCTCAATCAAAGAAAAGCTTACATGTCATAACAATTGGACAATGAACTCTCTTGGTTGGAAGGAATTTGCCATGTATAAACCTGGCATGGTCATGGGTACACATGCTCTAGCTTCTTTTTTTTTTGGCCACCTTCTACCTAACCTTCTTTCTCGAGCCATTCTCTATAGGCCCCTTCGTAGTTCCGAGCCCTGTGAAGAAAGAGGGGTGAGGGAGGGCCAGGCTCAGGAGGCAGTCCCCAGCTGCCCCTCAGCTAGCAAGCCACATCATTCCCATACCCTTTGTATCTAAGGCTCCGGGCCAGCTGCATGGCCTGCAAGCCCCGTTTGCCCATTTGACAGAAGAAAATGAGGTTCTCGTCTTCCAGCTTTGGTTTCTCAGCAGAGTACAAAGCCTTGAAAGCAGTTGGCTCCATCTGCAGGACACTTTCCAACTCTGACACTCCGGCCATGGTGCACACGGCAAATGCGAGTTTCTGGAGCGTGGTCCCACCCGCCCTGTGAGAACCTGCAGCATCTCTCCCCATGCTCTAGCTTCTTGAAACAAGCCTCTAGATACGAAAAAGAACCAGCCAAGGTCACCAGTCCCCACTACTTGGATGGTTCCTGTGAGAACAAATGTTTGCAGTCGCAAGAAATCTTCAATGACCTAGGATTAGGTAGGGAAGTTGAAACTATTTAGATATTGGGTGTTTTTTTTTCCCCCCCCCTGTGGACCTGACTCTGAAAGAGAGGATGATAATAATTAGTTACATAAAAGATGTCCAAAAGAAAGAATTTGTCTTCTGGATCATGACAGAAATGTCAGGAAGATGTACTACTGAAAATGGAAAAGGGCACTGGATCAAATTGGAGAACGTATTTAACAAGGATAAATGGATGAAGGGGAGGGAGAAAAATTAGGACTGACTACCAAGTAATAAGGACAGTGGGCGTGACAGAGAAAGAATCTCGATAGTAGAGGTGGTCCTTAGTAATTCACCTTCTTTCATTCATTTAACAAGTAACAGAATCTATGCCAATGCAAGATCTCAGACAGGAGGGCGTGAAGGATGGAAGATTCAGCCAAGTCCTGGTCAACAGGCCTGTCTCCCATGGAGCCGTGGCAGGACTGAAGAAGATTCATGCCCACAGAGGGCTGCACAACTTCTGGGGACCCTGTGTCCAGGGCCAGCACCATGCCAAGAGTATAGGCCGCCGTGGCCACACTGTGGGTGTGTCCAGAAAGAAATAAACTTGTGGAGGTTGTCTGTTAATAAACTGTTTATACAATTTTAAAAAATGGATCCCTCACTTACAGATGTTCTGAGAAGCAATGTCCTAGTTTACAACATAATAGAATTCAAAAAGTGCACTGCTCTTTGTTCTTAAAAGGAATATAGCTTATTAGGAAAAAGAATCTAAAGAGAAAGTGAAACAATGAGGGAATTTAAGTGTACAGCTGGGGATTATTCCAATGGGACAAATGTAGGAAATCATCTAAAATTTCTCTTGATGATGAAAAGGGGTAAAGCCCTTTTACTGAGCACCTCTTTTCTATTGAACACTTTATTTAGATTAATTTATTAAACTTCTCCTTTTAGATAAGTGATACTCTTCTAATTTTTTACTGAAGGAGGCTTGAGGCGCAATGATTTTAATGGGTTTCTTATGCATGTATGTGTGTGTGTGCTAAGCCACTTCAGTCATGTCTGACTCTACGACCCCATGGACTCATGCCCACTAGGCTCCTCTGTCCAGGGGATTTTCCAGGCAAGAATACTGGAGTGGGTTGCCATACGCTCTTCTAGGGGATCTTCCCAACCCAGAGATCGAACCTGAGTCTCCTGCATTGCAGGCGGTTTCTTTACCTTCTGAGTTACCAGGGAAATTTGTGTCTATCTCCTAATTCTGAGAACCTGTGAATATTGCCTTATAAGGCAAAGCATGATTAAGTTAATGGTCTTGAGAGGAGGAGCTTATCCTAAGTTGGTGCTAAATTTAATCACACATATCTTTATAAGATGGGCACACAGAAAAGATGAGGAGGCAGCAAGGCCATGGAAGCAAAGATAGGAGTGATGTGGTCATGTGGTCATGAGTGATGTGACTGCCTGGAGCCATTTGGAGCTGAAAGAAGCAAAGAATAGATTCTTCCCAGAGCTTTCAGAGCCTGTAGATGCTCAATTTTGTTTCTGGCCTTTAGCACTGTAAGAGGACAAATTTCTGATGGTCTAAGTCACCCAATTTGTGGGAGTCGTTACAACAACCTTAGAAACCTAATATAGTGACTTAAAGCAGGGCTCCATGCCAAGAGTATAGCCGTGGCCACACTGTGGGTGTGTCCAGAAAGAAATAAACTTGTGGAGGTTGTCTGTTAATAAACTGTTTATACAATTTTAAAAAATGGATCCCTCACTTACAGATGTTCTGAGAAGCAATGTCCTAGTTTACAACATAATAGAATTCAAAAAGTGCACTGCTCTTTGTTCTTAAAAGGAATATAGCTTATTAGGAAAAAGAATCTAAAGAGAAAGTGAAACAATGAGGGAATTTAAGTGTACAGCTGGGGATTATTCCAATGGGACAAATGTAGGAAATCATCTAAAATTTCTCTTGATGATGAAAAGGGGTAAAGCCCTTTTACTGAGCACCTCTTTTCTATTGAACACTTTATTTAGATTAATTTATTAAACTTCTCCTTTTAGATAAGTGATACTCTTCTAATTTTTTACTGAAGGAGGCTTGAGGCGCAATGATTTTAATGGGTTTCTTATGCATGTATGTGTGTGTGTGCTAAGCCACTTCAGTCATGTCTGACTCTACGACCCCATGGACTCATGCCCACTAGGCTCCTCTGTCCAGGGGATTTTCCAGGCAAGAATACTGGAGTGGGTTGCCATACGCTCTTCTAGGGGATCTTCCCAACCCAGAGATCGAACCTGAGTCTCCTGCATTGCAGGCGGTTTCTTTACCTTCTGAGTTACCAGGGAAATTTGTGTCTATCTCCTAATTCTGAGAACCTGTGAATATTGCCTTATAAGGCAAAGCATGATTAAGTTAATGGTCTTGAGAGGAGGAGCTTATCCTAAGTTGGTGCTAAATTTAATCACACATATCTTTATAAGATGGGCACACAGAAAAGATGAGGAGGCAGCAAGGCCATGGAAGCAAAGATAGGAGTGATGTGGTCATGTGGTCATGAGTGATGTGACTGCCTGGAGCCATTTGGAGCTGAAAGAAGCAAAGAATAGATTCTTCCCAGAGCTTTCAGAGCCTGTAGATGCTCAATTTTGTTTCTGGCCTTTAGCACTGTAAGAGGACAAATTTCTGATGGTCTAAGTCACCCAATTTGTGGGAGTACGTTACAACAACCTTAGAAACCTAATATAGTGACTTAAAGCAGCTCTTCTTTCCTGGTGGCTCTGGGGTAAAGAACCCATCTGTCAATGCAGGAGATGCGGGTTTCATCCGTGGGTTAGGAAGGTCCCCTGGAGAACAAAATGACAACCCACTCCAGTATTCTTGTCTGGGAAATCCCATGGACAGAGGAGCCTGAAGGACTACAGTCCCTGGGGTTGCAAAGAGTCAAACATGACTTAATGACTCAACAGCAACAACAACAGCTTAAAAGCAAAGTAACTTCTACAAAATGAAAAAAAAAAAAATCTGATATTTAACCTTAGGCTGACTCTGAAGCCTTTTACTCTGACCTACCACATAGCAGCCTTACAGATTTTATAATGCTTGGATCAATTGATTAGGAATATATTGAAAGGATAGGGAGACTAAAGAGATTAAGAGTGTAAGGTGTACTAGGTGGGAATCCTGGTTCCTCTACTTACTTTGCTTTTCTCCTCAAAGTCTCAGTTCCCTCAACTGAAAACAAAGCATTGTAAGTGAAATAAATCACACTATTCCCCTTCATGAATCACAGCCTTGTGATGAAGGGTCTGGAAGGAAAACTATGGCAAATCTAGACAGTGTATTTAAAAGCAAAGACATTACACTGCTAACAAAGCTCTGTACAGTCAGAGTTAACGATTTTTCCATAGTCATGTTAGTTCTAGGGGATCTTCCCAACCCAGAGATCGAACCTGAGTCTCCTGCATTGCAGGCGGTTTCTTTACCTTCTGAGTTACCAGGAATTTGTGTCTTTTTAAAATTAATATTGCCTTATAAGGCAAAGCATGATTAAGTTAATGGTCTTGAGAGGAGGAGCTTATCCTAAGTTGGTGCTAAATTTAATCACACATATCTTTATAAGATGGGCACACAGAAAAGATGAGGAGGCAGCAAGGCCATGGAAGCAAAGATAGGAGTGATGTGGTCATGTGGTCATGAGTGATGTGACTGCCTGGAGCCATTTGGAGCTGAAAGAAGCAAAGAATAGATTCTTCCCAGAGCTTTCAGAGCCTGTAGATGCTCAATTTTGTTTCTGGCCTTTAGCACTGTAAGAGGACAAATTTCTGATGGTCTAAGTCACCCAATTTGTGGGAGTACGTTACAACAACCTTAGAAACCTAATATAGTGACTTAAAGCAGCTCTTCTTTCCTGGTGGCTCTGGGGTAAAGAACCCATCTGTCAATGCAGGAGATGCGGGTTTCATCCGTGGGTTAGGAAGGTCCCCTGGAGAACAAAATGACAACCCACTCCAGTATTCTTGTCTGGGAAATCCCATGGACAGAGGAGCCTGAAGGACTACAGTCCCTGGGGTTGCAAAGAGTCAAACATGACTTAATGACTCAACAGCAACAACAACAGCTTAAAAGCAAAGTAACTTCTACAAAATGAAAAAAAAAATCTGATATTTAACCTTAGGCTGACTCTGAAGCCTTTTACTCTGACCTACCACATAGCAGCCTTACAGATTTTATAATGCTTGGATCAATTGATTAGGAATATATTGAAAGGATAGGGAGACTAAAGAGATTAAGAGTGTAAGGTGTACTAGGTGGGAATCCTGGTTCCTCTACTTACTTTGCTTTTCTCCTCAAAGTCTCAGTTCCCTCAACTGAAAACAAAGCATTGTAAGTGAAATAAATCACACTATTCCCCTTCATGAATCACAGCCTTGTGATGAAGGGTCTGGAAGGAAAACTATGGCAAATCTAGACAGTGTATTTAAAAGCAAAGACATTACACTGCTAACAAAGCTCTGTACAGTCAGAGTTAACGATTTTTCCATAGTCATGTGTGGTTGTGAGAGTTGGACCATAAAGAAGGTGAAGCACCAAAGAATTGATGCCCATGAATTTTGGTGCTGGAAAATACTCTTGAGAGTCCCTTGGACTTCAAGGAGGTCAAACCAGTCAATCCTAAAGGAAATCAACCCTGAATACTCATTGGAAGGACTGATGCTAAGTTTGGTGCATAGAGTTGACTCATCGGAAAAGACCCTGATGCTGGGAAAGATTGAAGGCAGAAGGAGAAGAGGGCAGCAGAGGATAAGATGGCTAGATAGCATCGCTGACTCAGTGGACATGAATCTGAGCAGACTCTGGGAGATAGTGAAGGACAGGGAAGCTTGGTGTGCTGCCGTCCATGAGGTCACATGGAGTCAGACACGGCTTAGTGACCGAACAACAACAATCACACTATTGTGAGGATAGTACAATGTAATATGTGTACATTTCTTTGCCCAATGCTAATACCAAGCCCTTTTCTCAAGAGAAGCTGAAGAGATACTGTTGGCAGCACCCTTTCCATTCACTCTGTTGCAGACGTGGTGGCATGGGGTTGCCCACCTTCCTGCCATAGCAGATGGCAAGGCAAGCATCCTTCAGTGTCCGGTTGCACAGTCCTAACATCGTGTGCCGACAGGAGTGACAGAAAGCCCCCGAGCCTGTTCAGCAATTTCTACTTGAAAGAAAGCCTCAGCAGCTACCAAAATAGTTGTTTTTGGCAGGTTTTTTTTCAGGATTCAGATGGACAATACTAAATAACTCTATTCAATAGGCCAGCTCATTTTTACTTGTTTACTTACACCCTGCCTGGTTCCAGAAAGGATTTAAGGTGGATTACCTATTAATACCACCCAAGATAAAATAAGTGAAAAATAAGTGGTGAGGAAAGTAGGACAACAGGAAAATGAAACCCAGAAAAATAAGTGAAACAGGGATGACTTAGACTCACCGTGTTCTGTGAGGACGTTTCCTCACCAGGGGTGACCTGGGGTGTGTCTCTAAGCTTTCTTGCTATTAATATAAAAAAGAGCTCTAAGTCAGGGTCCCCAGCAACATCCTCTTTAGGATGTTATTTGAGCCTGCCCAGAGCACTGGCTATAGGAAATCAAGGCCCTAAAGATCCTAACACAAAGTGTAACAATCATGATTTTAGCCTGGATTAAAAAAAAAAAATCAGTAAACCATCCATGAAATTTGTGTCTTTGAGGCACATAGCTTCTTGATGTCCTGCCTAATATAAACTAGCTGTAAAATTTATATTAAAATAAATAAATTAATTTAAAGTGGTGATGTAAAAAAAATTATATGTGCAACACTTGACTCACTGTACAGGATGGATGACTATGAATTAAGGAAAGAAAATGATGACTTTAGTTTTAGTACTGTTCATCTATAAGCCTACTTTTTGGTGCTGATCAAGGCAAACTTGATATGTAGCCTTCTCTGCTCATGGTAATAAAATCAGTGTCTGCTTATAAGAGAATGTTTATTTTTATATTCTCTAGAACAGGGGGAAATGCATTCAGCTTATAGAAAAATGTCATTAAACTATTGAGATTCAGCTTAAAAGGCAAAGGGTAGTTGGAGCACATGTCCCTATTTTTACTTCACTAAAATCACTGTTCAAGATGCATTCAGCTAGCTTTTGGGGAGTGAATTGTGCAACTAATTCATGGGATGGGTGAGGGGAGACCTTCATGAGGATGTGATGCTTAAAGGAGTTTACAAGGGCTGGGGCTTCCCTGGTAGTCCAGTGGGTGGAAAGTCCACCTTGCAGTGCAAGAGGCACCGGTTCCATCTCTGGCCTGGGAAGATCCCACGTGCCGTGGAGGACTAGCCCTGTGTGTCCAATTAGGATCCAGAGCTCTGGAGCACATGCGCACAGAGCCAGTGCTCTGCAAGGAGAGAGACCACTGCAATGGGAGGCCCAAACAGGCCAAAGAAAAAAAAAATGGATGAAAACAAATAAATAAATAGCCAAGAAAAGAGGCGAAAAATTAAAAAAAAAAAAAAGAGAGTTTACAAGGGTTAGATTGAGGTATTTTATAGTGAAAATTGATGATGGATAAATAACTATGATTCCCTTGTCCCCCTTTAAACCTGAATTATCTCTCTCTGCTCTCTGGTAGGGGTTGGTAAATTTTTTCTCTAAAGGCTAAAGTGTTAATTGCTCAGTGGTGTCTGACTCTTTGCGACCCTATGGACTGTATCTCACCAAGCTCCTCGGTCTATGGAATTTCCCAGGCAAGAATACTGAAGTGGGTTGCCATGCCCTTTTCTAGGGGGTCTTCCCAACCCAGTGATTGAACCCTGGTCTCTCACATTGCTGGCAGATGTTTTACTCTCGGAGCCATTTGGGAAAGATGGTAAATATTTCAGGCTTTGTGGACCTTATATTTTCCAGTGACTGTCCAACTCTACAATTGCAGTGCAGAATCAGCCATGGACAACCCATAAGTTAATGGGTTGCTTGCTTATAAGCCTACTTTTGGTGCTGATCAAGGCAAACTTGATATGTAGCCTTCTCTGCTCATGGTAATAAAATCAGTGTCTGCTTATAAGAGAATGTTTATTTTTATATTCTCTAGAACAGGGGGAAATGCATTCAGCTTATAGAAAAATGTCATTAAACTATTGAGATTCAGCTTAAAAGGCAAAGGGTAGTTGGAGCACATGTCCCTATTTTTACTTCACTAAAATCACTGTTCAAGATGCATTCAGCTAGCTTTTGGGGAGTGAATTGTGCAACTAATTCATGGGATGGGTGAGGGGAGACCTTCATGAGGATGTGATGCTTAAAGGAGTTTACAAGGGCTGGGGCTTCCCTGGTAGTCCAGTGGGTGGAAAGTCCACCTTGCAGTGCAAGAGGCACCGGTTCCATCTCTGGCCTGGGAAGATCCCACGTGCCGTGGAGGACTAGCCCTGTGTGTCCAATTAGGATCCAGAGCTCTGGAGCACATGCGCACAGAGCCAGTGCTCTGCAAGGAGAGAGACCACTGCAATGGGAGGCCCAAACAGGCCAAAGAAAAAAAAAATGGATGAAAACAAATAAATAAATAGCCAAGAAAAGAGGCGAAAAATTAAAAAAAAAAAAAAGAGAGTTTACAAGGGTTAGATTGAGGTATTTTATAGTGAAAATTGATGATGGATAAATAACTATGATTCCCTTGTCCCCCTTTAAACCTGAATTATCTCTCTCTGCTCTCTGGTAGGGGTTGGTAAATTTTTTCTCTAAAGGCTAAAGTGTTAATTGCTCAGTGGTGTCTGACTCTTTGCGACCCTATGGACTGTATCTCACCAAGCTCCTCGGTCTATGGAATTTCCCAGGCAAGAATACTGAAGTGGGTTGCCATGCCCTTTTCTAGGGGGTCTTCCCAACCCAGTGATTGAACCCTGGTCTCTCACATTGCTGGCAGATGTTTTACTCTCGGAGCCATTTGGGAAAGATGGTAAATATTTCAGGCTTTGTGGACCTTATATTTTCCGCAGTGACTGTCCAACTCTACAATTGCAGTGCAGAATCAGCCATGGACAACCCATAAGTTAATGGGTTGCTTTACAGCTTTATTTTACAAAGGCAGGTGGCAGGGGAACTGACTTCTGAGCTGTAGTTTGCCAAATCCTGCTCTATGGTGTAAAACTGTAGGGTTTAAGTTCTTTTTCAAAGTTTTCACTGTGTTCTCAACTGTTTTCTGAGAGAAAAGTTTGGTTTGACAGCCTACTTCCCTGAAGATGATGGGAAGCTCCTCCTTTTAGGAAAGAATACCTTAGTTTTCTTTCTTCTTCTTCTTTTTGTTTTGTTTGGATTTGAACCTTTTATTTTGTATTGGGATATAGCTGATTAACAATGTTGTGATAGTTTCAGGTGAACAGCAAAGAGACTCAGCTATACTTATACATGTATTTATTCTTCTCCAAACCCCTCTCTGATCCAGGCTGCCAAATAACATTAAGCAGAGTTCTCTGTGCTATACAGTAGGTCCTTGTTGGCTATCCATTTTAAATATAACAGTGTGTACCTATACGTGTCCATCCCAAACTCCCTGTCTCTTCCGCTAGGCAATCATAAATTAATTTTATATGTCTGTGAGTCTCTTTCTGTTTTGCAAGTTCATTTGTATCATTTCTTTTTAGATTACAATATAAGGAATGCCATATGATAGCTCTCGTTCTCTGAAGAATACCATAATTTTTGAAATAGATTATTGCCACTCACACACCAGTTTTTCCAAGCTTTATTCTCAGCCTCCACATCTGTGTCTCAAGCCTAGTCACCTGTCAAGGTGTGGCTGAAACACAGATGAATGAGATAACTTAATGGGCACAATCATAATTCAAGATTCTTGATTTTTAAAAAAAGTTCCGCCTTTCTTCAAGCCAACCTATAAGAACATTTGTACAATATTACCTTATTTTTTTTCTTGAGGACCCTCACAGAATGAGAGTTGAACACTTAGAGTTGGATCCCTCTGAGTTTAGAGGGACAACAGAAGTACCTGTCTTGTTATGCTTCCTGTTATTAACCAGATAATGCAGTGTAACTCCCCTTATACCACCCTTTCATCCTGTTTTTTAGCTCTGTTTCCAAAAAATAACACTAAGTACATGCCCCTACCCTCTATATTTTCCAGTGACTGTCCAACTCTACAATTGCAGTGCAGAATCAGCCATGGACAACCCATAAGTTAATGGGTTGCTTTACAGCTTTATTTTACAAAGGCAGGTGGCAGGGGAACTGACTTCTGAGCTGTAGTTTGCCAAATCCTGCTCTATGGTGTAAAACTGTAGGGTTTAAGTTCTTTTTCAAAGTTTTCACTGTGTTCTCAACTGTTTTCTGAGAGAAAAGTTTGGTTTGACAGCCTACTTCCCTGAAGATGATGGGAAGCTCCTCCTTTTAGGAAAGAATACCTTAGTTTTCTTTCTTCTTCTTCTTTTTGTTTTGTTTGGATTTGAACCTTTTATTTTGTATTGGGATATAGCTGATTAACAATGTTGTGATAGTTTCAGGTGAACAGCAAAGAGACTCAGCTATACTTATACATGTATTTATTCTTCTCCAAACCCCTCTCTGATCCAGGCTGCCAAATAACATTAAGCAGAGTTCTCTGTGCTATACAGTAGGTCCTTGTTGGCTATCCATTTTAAATATAACAGTGTGTACCTATACGTGTCCATCCCAAACTCCCTGTCTCTTCCGCTAGGCAATCATAAATTAATTTTATATGTCTGTGAGTCTCTTTCTGTTTTGCAAGTTCATTTGTATCATTTTTTTTTAGATTACAATATAAGGAATGCCATATGATAGCTCTCGTTCTCTGAAGAATACCATAATTTTTGAAATAGATTATTGCCACTCACACACCAGTTTTTCCAAGCTTTATTCTCAGCCTCCACATCTGTGTCTCAAGCCTAGTCACCTGTCAAGGTGTGGCTGAAACACAGATGAATGAGATAACTTAATGGGCACAATCATAATTCAAGATTCTTGATTTTTAAAAAAAGTTCCGCCTTTCTTCAAGCCAACCTATAAGAACATTTGTACAATATTACCTTATTTTTTTTCTTGAGGACCCTCACAGAATGAGAGTTGAACACTTAGAGTTGGATCCCTCTGAGTTTAGAGGGACAACAGAAGTACCTGTCTTGTTATGCTTCCTGTTATTAACCAGATAATGCAGTGTAACTCCCCTTATACCACCCTTTCATCCTGTTTTTTAGCTCTGTTTCCAAAAAATAACACTAAGTACATGCCCCATTACACTTATTATACATAGTCTAGGTCTTCTTACCTATCTATATGTCCCTTTTCATTTGTGATCTTTTCATTTTTTTCTGTTTTTTTCTTGGGCGGGTGTCTGCCTGTATTTGTATTTTAAAATAGATTACCATAGAAGTGTTGTGCAAATAACATATAAATAATAAAGTTTGGGCTTATTTAAAATGTTAAAGACCGCAAAAGGACATTTTCAACTGTGTCTGAAACTAGAAAAACAAGGAAGTGATCACCAAGCTGCCTGGGGCAGATGGTGTAATGATAACAGATAACAAAACTTTTAAATTTATATTTTGCTTTCAAATTCTGCTTCAGGGAAAGTGGTCTCCAGATTGGAAGGATAAGAACAAATAATACCTTGAATTCTTTTTTCGAGTTCCTTGTTTTCTTGGAATTCATTAAAAAAATTTTTTTTTGCACCTTGCCTCATTGTATTTTCACCCTGTGTGGTAGTCATAGTAGCTATTATTACCCTACTTTACTGAGGAGGAAATTGTGACTCAGCATTAAATGATTGGTGCACATTCACAAACAATGCCAAGAAGGAGTTGACAGCAACTTTATGTAAATAAGTAGAGGGAAGGCCAAGCCTGGTCCTATTAAATAAATTCTGGTTGCCAGCACTCGATGCAATTTTTGCCGACCTACTGAGAAAATTGGGGTGCAGGGCAAATAGGAGATACTTAAAATATCTTTTAAGTATGAGCTGAACATTAATTAATTTTTTTTTAATATGAGCTGAGCATTAATTTAGTAATTCCTGAGGTAATGCAAAAACCAAAAGATAAATGGATAAAGGAAATGTCAGTTCATTTTTCAAAAAGGGGGAGCGATTCTACTATAATTCATAAATGGGTCAACTACCTCAAAGACAATTTGAGAAAAAGTCAAGAATTGATTTTCAAGTATTATGAGTATTAACAAAGGAATGTAGTGGTTGCTAGAAGTGAACATAGGTTTATAAGGAATGCCATGTTATGCTTACATTATTTTTCTGTTCTTGAAACAGAGCTACTGTAAGATCAGAGGACTGACTAGGAAAATTTAATTTTCACAATAACATCATAAAAATAACAACCACTTGTTGAAAGCTAACTATATATTAGGTCCTATTTGCCTTATTTCATTTAGTCCCACAGTGGTCCTAATATGTCCTTGTTGTCTCCCTTATTTTCGATATGACAGAGGTTCAGTGAGAGCAAGTAATTAAAGGTGCATCACTAGTGAGTGACTGAGCTGGAATTGAAACCAGATTTGTCTGACTCAGAGCCTTTGGTGGTAAGTAACTACAGCACCATTTTGTGTTGACACACAGCAAGCTCATGGGGTCTTTGAGGCAAAGGTGAACTAAGGATGTACAGGTTGAGTCATAATATCTTTACATTGATTTATAACAGATTGAAAACAAATCCAAGGCATGGTGCTTAGTATTTTGGTCTTAGTCTGCTTAAAATTTGAATCTATGAGTTGGATAGTCAGAGAAAATGTATTTATTCCTTCTGCAGTGGACAAACCAAGAAGAAAAGCCAATCTTATCGCTGCTATTAGCTAACATTTGCATACTGTGTTTCATTTTGCTAAGTAATTTCACTTAGCTTGTCACATTTGATTCGCTGTCACAACTCTATAAAGAAGACTTATTACCAGCTCCCAGACTATCCCTCTTGCCCATTCTCTCTCTCTCTCTCTCTCTTTTTTTTTTTTTTAGCAGAGAGCAGAAATGAGGCTCAGGGAAATCAAATGACTCAATCAGAGTCATGGTGAACAATCTGGGGACTTCTGTTTTCTGTCACACTGCAACAGATATGGAGCCATGCTTAGGAATAATATCAAGATATGCAAATGCAAGATCAAAATCATTAAGATGAAATAGGAAGATGAACAGTGTGAAGTCCAACATTGAAGGGAAAAGTATGTTTCACGAATGCTTTATTGTCAGCCAGTATTTCCTCTGATTACTAAAAATACTAATTTAATCTTAGATTGAATTAATGGAGACATAAGGTCTACATCATAATAAGCAATATTTCCACTGAATGCTTTAAAATGTTTTAGCCAGTACTTTTGGGTCAACTACCTCAAAGACAATTTGAGTCAAGAATTGATTTTCATCCTATTTATAAGGAATGCCATGTTATGCTTACATTATTTTTCTGTTCTTGAAACAGAGCTACTGTAAGATCAGAGGACTGACTAGGAAAATTTAATTTTCACAATAACATCATAAAAATAACAACCACTTGTTGAAAGCTAACTATATATTAGGTCCTATTTGCCTTATTTCATTTAGTCCCACAGTGGTCCTAATATGTCCTTGTTGTCTCCCTTATTTTCGATATGACAGAGGTTCAGTGAGAGCAAGTAATTAAAGGTGCATCACTAGTGAGTGACTGAGCTGGAATTGAAACCAGATTTGTCTGACTCAGAGCCTTTGGTGGTAAGTAACTACAGCACCATTTTGTGTTGACACACAGCAAGCTCATGGGGTCTTTGAGGCAAAGGTGAACTAAGGATGTACAGGTTGAGTCATAATATCTTTACATTGATTTATAACAGATTGAAAACAAATCCAAGGCATGGTGCTTAGTATTTTGGTCTTAGTCTGCTTAAAATTTGAATCTATGAGTTGGATAGTCAGAGAAAATGTATTTATTCCTTCTGCAGTGGACAAACCAAGAAGAAAAGCCAATCTTATCGCTGCTATTAGCTAACATTTGCATACTGTGTTTCATTTTGCTAAGTAATTTCACTTAGCTTGTCACATTTGATTCGCTGTCACAACTCTATAAAGAAGACTTATTACCAGCTCCCAGACTATCCCTCTTGCCCATTCTCTCTCTCTCTCTCTTTTTTTTTTTTTTAGCAGAGAGCAGAAATGAGGCTCAGGGAAATCAAATGACTCAATCAGAGTCATGGTGAACAATCTGGGGACTTCTGTTTTCTGTCACACTGCAACAGATATGGAGCCATGCTTAGGAATAATATCAAGATATGCAAATGCAAGATCAAAATCATTAAGATGAAATAGGAAGATGAACAGTGTGAAGTCCAACATTGAAGGGAAAAGTATGTTTCACCGAATGCTTTATTGTCAGCCAGTATTTCCTCTGATTACTAAAAAATACTAATTTAATCTTAGATTGAATTAATGGAGACATAAGGTCTACATCATAATAAGCAATATTTCCACTGAATATGTAACTTTTCAAAACATTCATGGAACCCATATTTCCTATGCCTAGTATTTATTAAAAATTCAGACTAACTAGATTGTACCTCAAGGCAAATAAGTACTGCAGAGACCATGGGCTACGTTTGAAAGTATAAGGGAAAGAGGAAATCCATAAAATTTCTAGTTTGTTTAAAATCTTTAAAATTATCAGGTGGAAAAGGGAAAATGATTTGTTCTGTGTTGGTTTGTCTAGGTCCAATAGGTGTTGCTGCTTAACAAGACAAAAAGCACAAAGGTATAAGTACCAGACAGTAAAATTTTGTCTTACCATAAAAAAAATTCTAACAATGTAGTAACTACTGAGGCAATGAACATTGCTTTGAGGTTTTGTGTGGGTTTTTTTTGGCCACTTCTATTGACCTTTCATTTATTTATTTATGTTCTTTTGGCCTGTGTAGATCTCCCATCTCAGTGGCCTCTCTTGTGGCAGAGCACGGGCTCTGGGTGCATGCGCTCTGGAACTCTGGCTGGGTAGTTGGACGCACAGGTCCAGTCCCTCCGCGGCACGTGGGATCTTCCCAGGCCAGAGATCCAACCAGCACCCCTTGCACTGCAAGGTGGTGTCCTTACCCACTGGACCACTAGGGAAGTCCTGTTTTGAGTTTTTAAACTTTAATTAATTTAAGCAAACAAAAAAAAGCCCCAAACAATTTATCTATTTCTCCCATTTCCCACTCTTTAGCTAAGCAGCTACTAATCTGTCTGTTCTATATCTATGAGCCTGTTTTTTTTTTTTTTTTCTGTTGTTGTTTGTTTGACTTTTTAGTTTCCATGTATGAGAGATAATATTATATTTTTCATTGTCTATTTGGCTTATTTTACTTATCATAATGTCCTTGAAATTCATCCATGTTGTCACACATGGCAAGATTTCATTTTTAATGACTAATATTCTATTGACTAAGTATATCACAATTTCTTTTTTTAAATTTTTTTCAGCCTCTTTTATTGTTTTTTAAAAATTATTTATTTTCTTTATTCTTTGGCCTGTGTAGGCCTTCCATTGTTGTGGCCTCTCTCATGCAGAGCACTGGCTCTGGGCACATGTGCTCCAGAGTGCTGGCTCATAATTGGACACACAGGTCCAGCTGCTCTGCAGCACGTGGGATCTTTCCAGGCCAGGGATCAAACCGGCGCCCCTTGCACTGCAAGGTGGTGTCCTTACCCACTGGACCACTAGGGAAGTCCTGTTTTGAGTTTTTAAACTTTAATTAATTTAAGCAAACAAAAAAAAGCCCCAAACAATTTATCTATTTCTCCCATTTCCCACTCTTTAGCTAAGCAGCTACTAATCTGTCTGTTCTATATCTATGAGCCTGTTTTTTTTTTTTTTTTTCTGTTGTTGTTTGTTTGACTTTTTAGTTTCCATGTATGAGAGATAATATTATATTTTTCATTGTCTATTTGGCTTATTTTACTTATCATAATGTCCTTGAAATTCATCCATGTTGTCACACATGGCAAGATTTCATTTTTAATGACTAATATTCTATTGACTAAGTATATCACAATTTCTTTTTTTAAATTTTTTTCAGCCTCTTTTATTGTTTTTTAAAAATTATTTATTTTCTTTATTCTTTGGCCTGTGTAGGCCTTCCATTGTTGTGGCCTCTCTCATGCAGAGCACTGGCTCTGGGCACATGTGCTCCAGAGTGCTGGCTCATAATTGGACACACAGGTCCAGCTGCTCTGCAGCACGTGGGATCTTTCCAGGCCAGGGATTGAACTGGTGCCCCTAGCACTGCAAGGTGGACTCTTTTACCCACTGGATCACTAGGGAAGCCCTTATCACAATTTCTTCATTCATCTACTGATGGAAACTTAGGTTATTTCCATATCCTGGCTATGGTAAGTAATGCTACGATTAGCAGGGGGACATATGCATCTTTTCAAATTAATGTTTTATTTTCTTCAGCTAAATACCCTGAAGTGTAATTGTTGGATCATATGGTAGTTTTATTTTTAATTTTTTGAAGAATGTCCATAGTATTTTCCATAGCAGCTGCATCAAGTTACATTCCTACCAATAGTGCATAAGGGCTCCCTTCTTTCCATATTTTCATTAACAATTATTTCTAGTATTTTGATAAAAGCCATTTTACCAGGTGTAAGGTGATATCTCATTGTAGTTTTGATTTGCATTTTCCCAGTGATTAAAATGTGGAGCATGCTTTCATGTACCAGCAGGCCATCTGTGTAACTTCTTTGGAGAAATGTCTGTTCAGATCTTCTAAACATTTTTTAGTCGGATTGTTTGTTTTGTTACATTTGCTATTAAGTGAATGAGCTTTAATATATTTTGGTTATTAGCCCTGTATTAGATATATGATTTGCAAATATCTTCTTCCATTTCTGAGGTTGCTTTTTGATTCTGTTGATGGTTTTCTTAGTGATGCAGAAGATTTCAGCTTGAGCTAATCCAACTTTTTAATTTTTGTTTTTATTGCTTTTGCTTTTGGTGTCAAATTCAGAAAACCATTGCCAAGACCTATGTCAAGGAGATTTTGGCTTATGCTTCTGCCCAAATATTTTATGGTTTCAGGTTTTGCATTCAAGTCTTTAAGCCATTTAAAGTTAAGTTTTGGGACTGATGTTAAGAGTGGTAAAATTTCAGTCTTCTGCATGTGGCTGTCCTATTTTTCCAGCACTATTTTATTGAAGAGACTGCCCTTTCCCTATTGTATATTCTTGGCTCTTTCATTGTAAGTTAATTGACCATATATTTTGCGTTCTTTTCTGAGCTCTTTGTTCCATTGATCTATGTGTCTATTTTTATGCCAATACCACATTATTTTATGTAGATGGTTGGTTGGGCTTTGTTATAAGATATAAAAATATCTCAGTGTTGAATGATATTCACTCTCCCTTCTAATTCATCTACTGATGGAAACTTAGGTTATTTCCATATCCTGGCTATGGTAAGTAATGCTACGATTAGCAGGGGGACATATGCATCTTTTCAAATTAATGTTTTATTTTCTTCAGCTAAATACCCTGAAGTGTAATTGTTGGATCATATGGTAGTTTTATTTTTAATTTTTTGAAGAATGTCCATAGTATTTTCCATAGCAGCTGCATCAAGTTACATTCCTACCAATAGTGCATAAGGGCTCCCTTCTTTCCATATTTTCATTAACAATTATTTCTAGTATTTTGATAAAAGCCATTTTACCAGGTGTAAGGTGATATCTCATTGTAGTTTTGATTTGCATTTTCCCAGTGATTAAAATGTGGAGCATGCTTTCATGTACCAGCAGGCCATCTGTGTAACTTCTTTGGAGAAATGTCTGTTCAGATCTTCTAAACATTTTTTAGTCGGATTGTTTGTTTTGTTACATTTGCTATTAAGTGAATGAGCTTTAATATATTTTGGTTATTAGCCCTGTATTAGATATATGATTTGCAAATATCTTCTTCCATTTCTGAGGTTGCTTTTTGATTCTGTTGATGGTTTTCTTAGTGATGCAGAAGATTTCAGCTTGAGCTAATCCAACTTTTTAATTTTTGTTTTTATTGCTTTTGCTTTTGGTGTCAAATTCAGAAAACCATTGCCAAGACCTATGTCAAGGAGATTTTGGCTTATGCTTCTGCCCAAATATTTTATGGTTTCAGGTTTTGCATTCAAGTCTTTAAGCCATTTAAAGTTAAGTTTTGGGACTGATGTTAAGAGTGGTAAAATTTCAGTCTTCTGCATGTGGCTGTCCTATTTTTCCAGCACTATTTTATTGAAGAGACTGCCCTTTCCCTATTGTATATTCTTGGCTCTTTCATTGTAAGTTAATTGACCATATATTTTGCGTTCTTTTCTGAGCTCTTTGTTCCATTGATCTATGTGTCTATTTTTATGCCAATACCACATTATTTTATGTAGATGGTTGGTTGGGCTTTGTTATAAGATATAAAAATATCTCAGTGTTGAATGATATTCACTCTCCCTTCTAATTCTCTCTCTGTCTCACATCCCGTACCACCCCCCACCACCCCCACCTCACTGTCTCCTATCCTTTGAAGGTTAACTCCTGGGTATCAGGGATTATGTTTTGTTATTGATTTTTATAAATTGAATTTATTTTCTCTAGAAACTTACATGTTAATGTCTAAACTCCAGTATCTCAGAATGTGATCTTATTTGAAAATAGAACTGTTGCAGACGTAATTACTATGGGTAACATTAAGTAGGGTAGGTCCTAATCCAATATGACTGGTATTCTAATAAAAGAGGAAATTTGGACAGGGAGAATGCCATGTGAAGATGAATGCAGAGATGTGGGTGATGCTTCTACAAGCCAAGGACTGCCAAACGTTTAAACCACCAGAAGTTAGGAGAAAGGCGTAAACAGCTTCTCCCTCAAAGCTCTGAGATGGAGCCAACATTGCTGACTCATTGATTTTAGACTTCTAGCCTCCAAAACTGTAAAACTGTAATATATTCCTGCTGTTTCAGTCATTTGGTATGGTATTTTGTTATGGCAGCCCAAGTAAACTAATAACCTAATGTATCCTTGTATCTGGAACTTTGACTAGATAGAGGATGCATTCAATAAATTTTGAGTGAACGTTGAATGAATAAATAAATGGATAAATGAATGAATATATATTACCACAGGAAAGTCATTTATTGTTTCTAGTCCTCAGTGTTGTCATTTGTAAAATGACATCCACTACAGTATAGAAGATTTATTCAGTTCTCATCTATTCTACTACATTCATAAAAAGAACTTTTATGACAGAAAAATTGATCATATATTATAAGTTATCAAGAAAGCTTATTTAATCAGAATCTCTATTAAAAATACAGGCAGGCATGGGTTTTAAGGATGATTGAAATTTTAATTTGACCTGAGGCAAAAGCCTGAAATGAATAATTTCCTCAGTTTGCTTTCAGATTGTGATTCTGTGTGTTTTTCCTTGACAAATTTATCTATTTATAGAAATCAGGTCAGTGAGACTGTGTGAGTTATAGGCACAGCAATTTCATTGCACTCCAGGCTCAACTCTGTTTCAGAATAGAATCTTCTTTACTGTGGAATTGAGCTATCAGCCAAGAAATGGTACAGGAATTGAATTAGAGCTGAATGCAGAAAATTGTCTTTGTGGTCGAGAAGTTTCAGTGTGTCATTACCTAAGATGATGTTAAATGTAGTCACGTGCCTTCAAATAAGCTTTGAAGAAGGAGCTGGATGAAAAGACAGTGAGCAGAACTCTGGATATGAGATTTATTACTCTGGATGCTAGCTTTGTGAAATGGCGTAAACAGGCTTAAAACTAATCCAATATGACTGGTATTCTAATAAAGAGGAAATTTGGACAGGGAGAATGCCATGTGAAGATGAATGCAGAGATGTGGGTGATGCTTCTACAAGCCAAGGACTGCCAAACGTTTAAACCACCAGAAGTTAGGAGAAAGGCGTAAACAGCTTCTCCCTCAAAGCTCTGAGATGGAGCCAACATTGCTGACTCATTGATTTTAGACTTCTAGCCTCCAAAACTGTAAAACTGTAATATATTCCTGCTGTTTCAGTCATTTGGTATGGTATTTTGTTATGGCAGCCCAAGTAAACTAATAACCTAATGTATCCTTGTATCTGGAACTTTGACTAGATAGAGGATGCATTCAATAAATTTTGAGTGAACGTTGAATGAATAAATAAATGGATAAATGAATGAATATATATTACCACAGGAAAGTCATTTATTGTTTCTAGTCCTCAGTGTTGTCATTTGTAAAATGACATCCACTACAGTATAGAAGATTTATTCAGTTCTCATCTATTCTACTACATTCATAAAAAGAACTTTTATGACAGAAAAATTGATCATATATTATAAGTTATCAAGAAAGCTTATTTAATCAGAATCTCTATTAAAAATACAGGCAGGCATGGGTTTTAAGGATGATTGAAATTTTAATTTGACCTGAGGCAAAAGCCTGAAATGAATAATTTCCTCAGTTTGCTTTCAGATTGTGATTCTGTGTGTTTTTCCTTGACAAATTTATCTATTTATAGAAATCAGGTCAGTGAGACTGTGTGAGTTATAGGCACAGCAATTTCATTGCACTCCAGGCTCAACTCTGTTTCAGAATAGAATCTTCTTTACTGTGGAATTGAGCTATCAGCCAAGAAATGGTACAGGAATTGAATTAGAGCTGAATGCAGAAAATTGTCTTTGTGGTCGAGAAGTTTCAGTGTGTCATTACCTAAGATGATGTTAAATGTAGTCACGTGCCTTCAAATAAGCTTTGAAGAAGGAGCTGGATGAAAAGACAGTGAGCAGAACTCTGGATATGAGATTTATTACTCTGGATGCTAGCTGGAAAGCCCCAGCTGGCCAGAATGAGCTTATGTTTTCAGTTCTTTAAGACTGGCCTAGGTGGGTTCTTTGGGGGTGACCTGCAGGGGTGATTTTTTTTCTGAAACCTAGTGCATTGGACAGAGCCTTGGTTCTATCCTTTTTAGATCCTTTCCTTTTCAAAAATCCTGTAGAATCCTATTCTCTCTGTTCTCAGTCTCTCTCTGTCTCTGTCTCTCGCTCTCAGCATTCAGAACCTTGTATCTCTCTTGTGTGGAACTTTTCCAAGTGTCCTATCATTGAAAACTGACATCCTCCATGTGTGCATGATCAGTTGTGTCCAACTGTTTGTTACCTCACAGACTGTAGCCTGCCAGGCTTCTCTGTCCATGAGATTTCCGAGGTGAAAATACACTGGAATGGGTTGCCATTTCCTACTCCAGGGGATCTTCCTGACCCAGAGATTGAATCTGCTGTCCCTTGTATTTCCTGTGTGGTGGGTGAGTTCTTTACCACTGTGCCACCTGAAAAGACCCTTCTTTTTCTTTCTACTCTTCAGAATTCACATTTCCTGAGGTGGATCTTCACTCCCATAAAAGACATTGACACCTTGGTGTGCAAATCTTTTAAGATTCCTGAGGTATGGGTGACAAGGACAAAAAATGTACAGCTCCAATAGGAATTAGTTTCATCTTTTCTTGCTAGTGGTCTGCTGCACCCGATGGGAGAAATCTTTTGAGATAACTCTTAGATTCTTTTAGGTACCAGCCACAGTGTTAAATATATGAAATTAAAATCAGAAAAGAGCAGAATATGCCTTTTGCTTTCCCAGCCCTACTCCAATTTTGCAGATGGGTCAATAAAAATAGTGTCCTTGATGTGGGCAAGGGTGTAAATTCATACAAGTGAAAATGCACATGGAAAACAAATTCCAAAAGGAGTCTATGTTTCAATTCTTTGGATTATAGGGAACAGTTAGAGAGGAAATCTTAAATGTCATTTAGTTTAACTCTCTTATTTTACAGATTAGGAAAAAGAGCATGAGAGCTGCTGACTAGCAGACCCTGTATTCTTTATGTACTTCTATATTTTTATATCTTTTGAAATTTTGTTTGTTTGTTATTCTTCTTTGCATTGTCCCTGCTTGATTTAGGGAGAAAAAGTTTATAAAATAAGAAAGTGGGTGAATCAACCATAGAGCAAGCAAAGTGAAAAAACTTGGAAGGGACCCCACATACTCTGGTTTTTAGCTCCTTGCTCTGTGATTTGAACATTAAGGCAAATCAAGACTGAGTGAGGATTAAAATTCATGGTCCCTAGACACTTGGGTAGCTGCTGTGTTATTCTCTAGACTATAGCCTAATATTTGCTATCAGTCTTTATGGCAATGGTTCTAAGTTTATTTTGGAGGATGAAGTTTGAAAACTGACATCCTCCACGTGTGCATGATCAGTTTTGTCCAACTGTTTGTTACCTCACAGACTGTAGCCTGCCAGGCTTCTCTGTCCATGAGATTTCCGAGGTGAAAATACACTGGAATGGGTTGCCATTTCCTACTCCAGGGGATCTTCCTGACCCAGAGATTGAATCTGCTGTCCCTTGTATTTCCTGTGTGGTGGGTGAGTTCTTTACCACTGTGCCACCTGAAAAGACCCTTCTTTTTCTTTCTACTCTTCAGAATTCACATTTCCTGAGGTGGATCTTCACTCCCATAAAAGACATTGACACCTTGGTGTGCAAATCTTTTAAGATTCCTGAGGTATGGGTGACAAGGACAAAAAATGTACAGCTCCAATAGGAATTAGTTTCATCTTTTCTTGCTAGTGGTCTGCTGCACCCGATGGGAGAAATCTTTTGAGATAACTCTTAGATTCTTTTAGGTACCAGCCACAGTGTTAAATATATGAAATTAAAATCAGAAAAGAGCAGAATATGCCTTTTGCTTTCCCAGCCCTACTCCAATTTTGCAGATGGGTCAATAAAAATAGTGTCCTTGATGTGGGCAAGGGTGTAAATTCATACAAGTGAAAATGCACATGGAAAACAAATTCCAAAAAGGGAGTCTATGTTTCAATTCTTTGGATTATAGGGAACAGTTAGAGAGGAAATCTTAAATGTCATTTAGTTTAACTCTCTTATTTTACAGATTAGGAAAAAGAGCATGAGAGCTGCTGACTAGCAGACCCTGTATTCTTTATGTACTTCTATATTTTTATATCTTTTGAAATTTTGTTTGTTTGTTATTCTTCTTTGCATTGTCCCTGCTTGATTTAGGGAGAAAAAGTTTATAAAATAAGAAAGTGGGTGAATCAACCATAGAGCAAGCAAAGTGAAAAAACTTGGAAGGGACCCCACATACTCTGGTTTTTAGCTCCTTGCTCTGTGATTTGAACATTAAGGCAAATCAAGACTGAGTGAGGATTAAAATTCATGGTCCCTAGACACTTGGGTAGCTGCTGTGTTATTCTCTAGACTATAGCCTAATATTTGCTATCAGTCTTTATGGCAATGGTTCTAAGTTTATTTTGGAGGATGAAGTAATGGTTGTCATTTAAAAGTCTGAATATCAAGGATCCTCTTCTCAGAGAAAGATGTACACATGGATGTTCAGTTGATTCATATAACGGATGACAGAGCTCTGGACTATGAACTAATGATCTATATATTAATGTCAACTCAGGCCTATTGAGTGTTTTCTATGTTCTAGGCATTGTTCTGGGGACTTTTCATGTGTCGCATCATTTAATTCCTGCAATACTTTAAAGAAGGCTCCATTTTTATTTCCATTTTACAGAAAAAAGGACATTTAGAGAGCATCTATTTAGCACTATTCTTAAAATATTGACAGTGCTAGGTTCCAAGGATACAGTGGTGAAGAAAAAAACCAGCACAGTGCCTGTCCCCATCAAACTTGGAATCTACTGAAGCAGGCTAATTGCATGTTTACATATAAATGTGCCATGAAGCACACAGACATGGGCAAGTGTGTCAGGAAGTGATAAGAACACATACAAGTACAGTGTTGGAGTGATCTAGAGGAGAAATCATGTTTAGATCTCCAACAGAAAAAGGTATAAGGGGCACTTAATGAGGAGCTGCAGAAGAGATGAAATGTGCTAGACCCAGTAAGTGTGGGGGAAAGAGAAAAGTTGGGAGTACAGTCCTTTGCTAGAGGTCAGCTCCAAAGCATGGGTCTCAAACTCAAACCAGGTTCATCTGCCTCCAAAGTCAGCCTCAGCCCCGTCATTGCAACAGTTGAGATCTTCCAACTACAGTGACTTGGTGATTTTTATAGTATCCTGTTCTGGTCTCCTCCATGCCTGTGAGATACACTTCCCTAAAGTGCCCAAAGCAGTGCTTCTTGGACCATCTATGGTGAAGCTCCTAGTGTTAGATTTTCAATCTGTTACAGTGTGCTCTGATGCTTTTATCTTTATTTTATGCTGAGGATCAATCCCTTCTCCAAAGCCTTGACCTCCGAGTTTTTCCCCATGTCTGGGTGGGCTCTGAGTAGGAACACAGAGAATCTTGTGTAATTACGGGTTCATGCCTAGTCATTTCCTGCCTCATCCTAAATATGAAGGGATTATGCATCTAGACTGATACCTTATTTTGGTGAAAAAAGCCCTCCATTTCTAAAAAGTTACCTAAAACTGCTTCAAGCTCTCCCTGTTGCCCCCACATCTGCAAAGTCCTGCCCCAAACAATTGGGCCTTTATTTCTTCTTTCCAGCTTGCCGACACACAGTGATTCCTAGACCCAGGGCTGGAGCCCTGCCCAGAATGACAGGGGTAGGTACTCGCGCCATGTATGACTTGCAGTCTGTCGTCCAGCTCATGCACTTGGCATGCCACTGATGGCGAGTATTCCCCACACAACAAACAGAAACACAGTGGTAATTTCAAGATCTATTAGAAGCACAAGGCAGTAGAAATAATGGTTGATAGAAATGGTAGGAATTGGCAGATTAAGAAGTCCTCTTCTAAAACCTTCTAGGGGATATCGACAAACATTGGGAAATAAATATACTTTACAATCATAAAACCATACTTGACAGTGGGCTTTTGAATGAGCCCAGTGAGAGACTAATGTGGACGACATGTGACCATGCTTTTTGCCCCTCATCATCCAGAACTACTGATCAGGTCAGGCTGAGAACAGGCATCTGTGCATGAATACAAAAGCTATCGGAATGCAGAGTGCTTCCAACTACTACATTAATAACTTTCAACAATTTTCATTCCTGGACATGATGTAATTAATTTTTGAATTGGAGAAGCAAGATGGTCTGTGGTCTGATATTTTCATTTGAAAGCAAGTGGGAAGACAAAAGCAAACAGGCTTTTTGGCTATGAGGGAATGAATGACCTTCCACATAAGGAATTTAAACTGGAGCTTTCGCCTTCAGAGGGGAGTGGGGCTAGAGAACATTTTTGAAGCAGAAATTTAAGGTGGAGAAATGGTTATGGCTCCCCCTACCTCCTCAGTATGTGAGGGTTCTGATGACCCTCAACATTTTTGAACAGAAAAAATATTATTGCTAACAGTTTTATTTATTTATTTATTTATTTAAGCACAGGAGTGACGTGCTAGCACATGCTCAAATGCTCTCATAGTTACATATAAAGTTAAAAAGAGGCCCCCTTTCCTCTAAGTCTGACTCATACTCCAGGCATCATATAATCAGTGTTTGGAAAGGCTCAGTTCTGGTCAGTTGGATACATAGGTATTTTGTCCAATTGTGGGAGTGATAGGGACAGGTGATCCAGAAGGGAGATAGAAGGTATAAAGATGGAGGGTGCTGTCAGGTGGGGAAGGACCATGAAGATGCAAGGAAAGCTTGTCATACTTCTTGACTATTCCTTAGGACATTTAAGACAACACATCCATGGTATTTTTAAGATGCACAAGACCCTAGAATTCTGCCACTGCAAAATCCTCAATTTAGGGAGAAGCTAGCCTTTGAACACCCTCTGTATAGTACAGACCCCATCGTGAATTACAAAACCCATTTGATATTCTGATTAAGCCTACAGATACTTTCTCCTGAAAAGCAATAAGTTGCACATAAGAAGTCCTCTTCTAAAACCTTCTAGGGGATATCGACAAACATTGGGAAATAAATATACTTTACAATCATAAAACCATACTTGACAGTGGGCTTTTGAATGAGCCCAGTGAGAGACTAATGTGGACGACATGTGACCATGCTTTTTTCCCCTCATCATCCAGAACTACTGATCAGGTCAGGCTGAGAACAGGCATCTGTGCATGAATACAAAAGCTATCGGAATGCAGAGTGCTTCCAACTACTACATTAATAACTTTCAACAATTTTCATTCCTGGACATGATGTAATTAATTTTGAATTGGAGAAGCAAGATGGTCTGTGGTCTGATATTTTCATTTGAAAGCAAGTGGGAAGACAAAAGCAAACAGGCTTTTTGGCTATGAGGGAATGAATGACCTTCCACATAAGGAATTTAAACTGGAGCTTTCGCCTTCAGAGGGGAGTGGGGCTAGAGAACATTTTTGAAGCAGAAATTTAAGGTGGAGAAATGGTTATGGCTCCCCCTACCTCCTCAGTATGTGAGGGTTCTGATGACCCTCAACATTTTTGAACAGAAAAAATATTATTGCTAACAGTTTTATTTATTTATTTATTTATTTAAGCACAGGAGTGACGTGCTAGCACATGCTCAAATGCTCTCATAGTTACATATAAAGTTAAAAAGAGGCCCCCTTTCCTCTAAGTCTGACTCATACTCCAGGCATCATATAATCAGTGTTTGGAAAGGCTCAGTTCTGGTCAGTTGGATACATAGGTATTTTGTCCAATTGTGGGAGTGATAGGGACAGGTGATCCAGAAGGGAGATAGAAGGTATAAAGATGGAGGGTGCTGTCAGGTGGGGAAGGACCATGAAGATGCAAGGAAAGCTTGTCATACTTCTTGACTATTCCTTAGGACATTTAAGACAACACATCCATGGTATTTTTAAGATGCACAAGACCCTAGAATTCTGCCACTGCAAAATCCTCAATTTAGGGAGAAGCTAGCCTTTGAACACCCTCTGTATAGTACAGACCCCATCGTGAATTACAAAACCCATTTGATATTCTGATTAAGCCTACAGATACTTTCTCCTGAAAAAGCAAAAGTGCACATAATATTTTCTGTACAGTTTCAAAGGAATTCAGGATTCCTTAAGTTCATCAATGGACCTGAGGGCCTGATAAATTTTCTGTTATGCTAAGGTTATCAACCAAGCATACAAATAATGTTCAAGTTTTAATAGCTAGGTTTTAAGTCCCTCCTTTCTACTTATTGACTGTTTGAACACAAATAAGCAGGCAATATTCTAGGCCTCAGTTTTCTGATGTACAAAATAGGTATAATAATAGTATTTATTCTTAGGTTATGATGAAGATGAAATGCCATAATGAATTTAGGAAAACCTGACAATAGGAAGGACAAGCCTTGTTGCCATGGCAGTGGTTGTTACCAACCTCCATGCTCACTGAGCCATGACCTCTGTGGCTGGCTGCTGATGGGCTCCTCCAGATTCGGGTCTCCTGAACTCCTTCCTGTCCTTGGCCTTTTGCTGGCTTCCAGCATTAATGTATTTGCTTCCTTGCCATTCTTCTTTCTTTAAGGGTCTCTCCTTCCCACCACATGAAAGGCAGCCTCTGTTAGAATGCCTTGATAAATTCGTTGTGTGGAAATCCACTAGAAGGAAGTGCTAGGAAAATAAGATTGTTGGAGAAAAGAGTGCACCTGTGAAGTGCTTCCTTACTACAGTGGAGATCAAACAGTAGAACAAGTGGAAATACCAGGTCTGCAAGAATGGTTTTGCAATGTTATTATTTCAATTTCTCTTTAATAAAATAGCAGAGGGGAAACAGTGTTCTGGTCAGTTGGATACATAGGTATTTTGTCCAATTGTGGGAGTGATAGGGACAGGTGATCCAGAAGGAGATAGAAGGTATAAAGATGGAGGGTGCTGTCAGGTGGGGAAGGACCATGAAGATGCAAGGAAAGCTTGTCATACTTCTTGACTATTCCTTAGGACATTTAAGACAACACATCCATGGTATTTTTAAGATGCACAAGACCCTAGAATTCTGCCACTGCAAAATCCTCAATTTAGGGAGAAGCTAGCCTTTGAACACCCTCTGTATAGTACAGACCCCATCGTGAATTACAAAACCCATTTGATATTCTGATTAAGCCTACAGATACTTTCTCCTGAAAAAGCAAAAGTGCACATAATATTTTCTGTACAGTTTCAAAGGAATTCAGGATTCCTTAAGTTCATCAATGGACCTGAGGGCCTGATAAATTTTCTGTTATGCTAAGGTTATCAACCAAGCATACAAATAATGTTCAAGTTTTAATAGCTAGGTTTTAAGTCCCTCCTTTCTACTTATTGACTGTTTGAACACAAATAAGCAGGCAATATTCTAGGCCTCAGTTTTCTGATGTACAAAATAGGTATAATAATAGTATTTATTCTTAGGTTATGATGAAGATGAAATGCCATAATGAATTTAGGAAAACCTGACAATAGGAAGGACAAGCCTTGTTGCCATGGCAGTGGTTGTTACCAACCTCCATGCTCACTGAGCCATGACCTCTGTGGCTGGCTGCTGATGGGCTCCTCCAGATTCGGGTCTCCTGAACTCCTTCCTGTCCTTGGCCTTTTGCTGGCTTCCAGCATTAATGTATTTGCTTCCTTGCCATTCTTCTTTCTTTAAGGGTCTCTCCTTCCCACCACATGAAAGGCAGCCTCTGTTAGAATGCCTTGATAAATTCGTTGTGTGGAAATCCACTAGAAGGAAGTGCTAGGAAAATAAGATTGTTGGAGAAAAGAGTGCACCTGTGAAGTGCTTCCTTACTACAGTGGAGATCAAACAGTAGAACAAGTGGAAATACCAGGTCTGCAAGAATGGTTTTGCAATGTTATTATTTCAATTTCTCTTTAATAAAATAGCAGAGGGGAAACAGTGTTTTTTATGCAGTTTATTTGTTTTTTCATCTAAATTTTCAGTGTGGAAAACTTCTGTTTCTAGTATCAATTTCTCTTGCTGATGTACTTCAACTGTTGAGTTCTACCACCTGGTCCCAGCCCCACTCTCTTCAAATTTCCTCAAGAAGAGGAAGGATGTTAAAAATACTGCTCACATCACTGTCCTTCTAATTCAGGTTGTCTACTTTTTCAGTGGTGGACGTTCTCCTGGAGGCTGGTGTTGGGTGAATTATATGTAAATCTGGAAATTGAGTCTCTAAGTTAGTTTTAGAGCAAGCCTCAAAACTTTCCTTGTGCCAGATAAAGGTAGACCAGAAGATCGATAACCTCTCTCTCTTTTTTCTTTTTTATTGCCAAAACTCCCTTCCACTTACACTTGAAAGTAGGAGTTCAAGGTACTTTGCGACAGAAACCAGAAAACAGCCTTTAAATACTTCCAGAACTGCACAAATCTATATTCTCACTAACAACTGAGTTTACCTCCCCCAGCAGGAGACGTGCTTGATAAGAGCCAAAAGAGCAAGTTTCTGGCTTCCTGATGCTTTATGATTAGAGATAAGTCTTTCTTTTCTAGGAATGCGTTGTCTGTTCACTGTTAACATGGTAGAAATGAGAAAGAAGTGCCAGTGGTGATCTTAGGAATCTCATTGTCCTCTCTCTAGGGGCCCTGGTGTTGTGATGGTTCCCCCAAGAGCTGCATCTGAGGGGACATAAAATGAAGCTGCTCTGCATGAAGTATTTTGGGGGTAATTCTCTCATTTCCTTGCTTTTAGATTTGGGTTCAAAAAATAGTAAGATCCTTTACTGTCTTCTAGTGAAAAAACCTGAGCAACTTCCTGACTTCTAGATTTGTTAACTTGTGTTTCTTTATCTGGGGTCACAGAGTTATTGGTAGAACCAGTCCATGTAGTCTCTGGCACATAACATCTGTATCCTTATCTCAGGACAGGGAGTTTCATCTGGATGGTGACTAACTGTCCCAGTGAATAAGAACAAGTCTTTTGGATAATGACTTAGTCTCCAGAGTTAGTGTAGATGGCAGGTTTGGGATTGCAATGTGTATGTGTGTTGGGAGGTGGTGTTTCTACTCATTGAAGATAATGAGCTTCCCTCTAACTTGTTATAAACATATACTGGAGCCTTTCTTTGCTCTTTTTTTCCCTAGTGTCTCATAAGAGTGTCCACAAAGAAATCAATTAGCTTGATACAGGGCCAGCTCATCACCTTTGTCACTGAGATGATTTGTTAACAGAGACAGCATCCATTTGTTACTAGTTTCAGCATGATATACTTAAAAGAGAATTGATCTGAACAGTATGAAGAAAAACATTTATTCCAAAAATATATATTAAACTTACTCTGTCCCAGGTGCTGAGGTAGGTGCTAAAGATAGAAAAGTGAGGGAATCCAATGGCACATTGCTGAGAGATTTTTGGTACAGTATCTCTCAACTAGAATCCAAGGATTTTCAGGGACTGGAAGTTCCAGAAGAACTTTATCTTTCCTTTGCTTTTGTTTCAATAATTTTAATAGTTATTTACCTTATGGTCTGATGAACATGCGGATGCATGTATCTATTTGAATTCATGCCTTTGTTTTCTTTGCATAAATATCCAGAAGTGGAATCACTGGATCATATGATAGTTCTATTTGTAATTTTTTGAGGGACCTCTGTACTGTTTTCCACAGTAGCTGTACCAGTTCCCACCAACAGTGCACAAGGATTCCCTTTTTGGCCCCATCTTACCAACATTTGTTAACTATTGTCATTGTGATAACAGTCATTCTAACAGGTGTGAGGTAACAACTCATGTGGTTTTGCAATGGATTTCCCTGATGATTAGTGACCTTTCATGTATTGGTTGGCCAACTGTATCTCTTCTTTTGAGAAAGTCTTCTGTCCATTTTAAACTGATTGTTTGTGCTTTTTTTGTTTATTTGTTTGCTATTGAGTTGTATAAATTTCATAAGCTCTTTATATATTATGGATACTAACCCCTCGTCAGATATATGGTTGGCAAATATTTTCTGCCATTCTGTAGGTTGCCTTTTTCATTTTGTTGGTCATTTCTGTTGCTTTGCTGAAGCTTTTATTTTTATGAAGTCTCTTTTATTTTTGCCTTTGTTGTTTTGCTTTTAGTATTATACCAAAAAAAAGAGTCATTGCCAATATCTTTGTCAAAGAACTCCCCCATGTTTTCTACATATTTTATAGTTTTAAGTCTTATATTTAAGTTTTAACCCATATTGAGTTAATTGTTTTATGTGATGTAGGACAGGGATATAATTTCGTTTTTCTGTATGGTTTGGCTTTTTAACAATAACTCAGATCTGTATCCAAAGATTTTAACAGCCATCCATTTGTTACTAGTTTCAGCATGATATACTTAAAAGAGAATTGATCTGAACAGTATGAAGAAAAACATTTATTCCAAAAATATATATTAAACTTACTCTGTCCCAGGTGCTGAGGTAGGTGCTAAAGATAGAAAAGTGAGGGAATCCAATGGCACATTGCTGAGAGATTTTTGGTACAGTATCTCTCAACTAGAATCCAAGGATTTTCAGGGACTGGAAGTTCCAGAAGAACTTTATCTTTCCTTTGCTTTTGTTTCAATAATTTTAATAGTTATTTACCTTATGGTCTGATGAACATGCGGATGCATGTATCTATTTGAATTCATGCCTTTGTTTTCTTTGCATAAATATCCAGAAGTGGAATCACTGGATCATATGATAGTTCTATTTGTAATTTTTTGAGGGACCTCTGTACTGTTTTCCACAGTAGCTGTACCAGTTCCCACCAACAGTGCACAAGGATTCCCTTTTTGGCCCCATCTTACCAACATTTGTTAACTATTGTCATTGTGATAACAGTCATTCTAACAGGTGTGAGGTAACAACTCATGTGGTTTTGCAATGGATTTCCCTGATGATTAGTGACCTTTCATGTATTGGTTGGCCAACTGTATCTCTTCTTTTGAGAAAGTCTTCTGTCCATTTTAAACTGATTGTTTGTGCTTTTTTTGTTTATTTGTTTGCTATTGAGTTGTATAAATTTCATAAGCTCTTTATATATTATGGATACTAACCCCTCGTCAGATATATGGTTGGCAAATATTTTCTGCCATTCTGTAGGTTGCCTTTTTCATTTTGTTGGTCATTTCTGTTGCTTTGCTGAAGCTTTTATTTTTATGAAGTCTCTTTTATTTTTGCCTTTGTTGTTTTGCTTTTAGTATTATACCAAAAAAAAGAGTCATTGCCAATATCTTTGTCAAAGAACTCCCCCATGTTTTCTACATATTTTATAGTTTTAAGTCTTATATTTAAGTTTTTAACCCATATTGAGTTAATTGTTTTATGTGATGTAGGACAGGGATATAATTTCGTTTTTCTGTATGTGGCTATCCATCTTTCCAGGCAACATGTTTTTATAACAATAACTCAGATCTGAAAGATATATCCAAAGATTATAGATTAAGTTTCTTAATCTGATATCTAGGAATAGATGTAAAAATATACTTACATGTTCTCAGAATCCTCGGGAAGTTTCCTCTTATTGGGGGTATATATTTTATCAGAGAAAAACACTGAAATAAGGGACCTGTGTTTTTGTACTTTCCCGTCTCTAACTAGATGATGTGTGGTCTTAGCTAAGACACTCATTGCGACTCATTTAGAATCTTCATTTTAAAATAAGGTGCCTGAATCAGGTGAGTTCTGAAACTCAATTAGTTTTGACAGGCTATGCCTCTTTGACTATTCCACTAACTGGGTTGTAACCTAGATTTCTCTGTAATTCATGGTTCGGAGGAAAGGGCACTAGCTGGACATCAGATCTATTGTAATTCTGCCTTTAGAAATGATTGCCAGGAAAAGGCTGATGGAATCACTTTTCTGCTTTATGTTTTAAGTTTTCCATCTGAAACTTGAAAGTGATAACCTAAAAAAAAAAACAAAACTTGAAAATAAGTGGTAAAATATGCTTGAAAACTTTGGATATAGCAGTAATTTTATTATGAAAATGAGCTCAGCAATGATACTAAGTGAAAGGACAGATGGTCATCTATCAATTACTAGTCAAGATCATATAGATTATGTTGTGACAACAAACAACCTCAAAGATTTACTTGTGCTATAATCAATGAAAGTTGTGTAGAGTGGGGTGGGGACCTGCTCATTATGATCACAAACTATGCATGGTAGTTTAATCATTTCATTGGCTAATACAGGCCACATAGTTTTGCCTAAGTTCGCAGGAGGTGGAGGATAGCCTTTTTACCTGGACCCAAAGAAGAATATCCTGAATAGTTGTGAAATTATTATGATGCTAAGTCTTCACAAATACAACATCATTATCATGTTCATTTTAAAATTTGTAGACCAAAACCCATATTATAATTCCAGATAGTGAATCTCTAAGATGCGCAAAAATGAACAAACTCAGAGTTGACCATTTATTTTTTTCTAAGAAGAGAGAGTTTTCATGGAGATGGTGAAGTAGGCTATTTGGCAGTTATTGATTGGTGAGTTGCCCACCAACAGAAGAATGGCAGGTGAGAATTCTTAACACTGAAAATGTGCACATGCCGCAAAGCAAAATTAACTGAGGTTAAAGTTCATGGAGCATGAAAGAACACAAGCTGAATTTAGATCAAAGAAACAAGTGGTTTATGACAGAACTTTTTTATTAAGGATTTTGAAATGGAAATCATGTTTGTATTTAATATAGAATAATCCTATGTGGGTCATGGGGAAACAGGTTTGAAATGAAAGAGGTGTGGTCAAATTGGAAGAGATGTGACAAACAAGAGGAAGTCAATAGAAAAAGTTACAGCAAACATCTGAATGTCTACGTTGGGTCATACAAATTGGTTTTGCCAGTATCGTACCTTCACATTTAGTACTTGAGTGATATTGTCACTGCACGGCTCACTATAACCCAGCAGAATAAATGAAACTTCTAAAAGAGAGGGATATTTTAATCAAAACATGTAATTAGTTGATTACCTACTTTGTAGATACAACAATAACTATGCTGTAATATGATTTTCTGTCATTGGTCTGAGGGGGTAGGAATTCTAAAGAGTGGCTTTATAGATCCCTTGAACACAATTATCTTAGAATGGCATGACAGTATAGGACAAAATAGTATTAATTTCCAAATCATTGGAAACACATATACTTACACACACACACACAGATAGATATAAGTATGAAAGCATTTTCAAAATGCTACTTAAAAATTAGATAAGCTGTCTAGTGTGGCTGACTAGTTTGTATCTATTCACATTTTAGATTATGTTTTTCTACTGTCCTTCATATCAATGTGTTTAGCGAACTGGTGAGCATAGAAATAGAAGTGAAATCCCACAGAGGGAAAAGAATATGTTGGTACCCCTCAAATTTAAAAAGATGAAGCACCTAGGCAGAAAGGAGGAGAACAAATCCCTTGTGTGATATGAATCTTCTGGAACTCCCATTCATGATTTGGAGGCAGCAAAAATTAGAAGAAAAAAGCCATCCTATTAAAAAAATAATGCAGTGATGCTTAAATTTCTAGTAGATATTGGAAATAGAGGTAGAAATTCATTTGGTATGAAGAAAGTAGTGAAAGTGAAACTCGTTTAGTTGTGTCTGACTCTGCGACCCATAGATGAGCCATGAGACTCTCCAAACAAAAATACTGGAGTGGGTTGCCTTTCCCTTCTCCAGGGGATCTTCTCAACCCAGAGATCAAACCCAAGTTTCCGGCAGGGAAACATCTTAAAAGAAAAGCACCTGACTCATGAATCCATGCATGTCATTTGCAGTCATGTGTCCTCCATAGATCAGTTTCTTGCTTGAGAAGTACAATATACACATATATAATATTAATGCTAATAGCAACCACAGGAATATCCTGGTCCTGCCTGCACTAATATCTCTCTTCTGCAGAGGCCACATCAGTAAAGAACCCGTGCCAGTGACTGGAAAGAATGTTCTCTAGTTCCTTCTCTAAGGTAAATATGGCCTTAAACTTCAGGTGCTGCTTCTGCCCATCTGCAGAGTCATAAGTGTGAAAGTGGGAGTGTTAGTCCCTCAGTTGTGTCCAACTCTTTGTGACCCATGAACTGTAGCTCACCAGGTTCCTCTGTCCATGGAATTCTCCAGGCAAGAATACTGGAGTGGTAGCCTTTCCTTTCTCCAGGGGATCTTCCCAACCCAGGTATCGAACCTGGGTCTCCTGCATTGCAGGCAGATTCTTTCCTACCTGAGCCAGTAGGGCAGCCCAGCTACTAATTACAGTTATGATCAAGATGGCCTCATGACATACAGAAATGGCAGAAAGCAAAGTTAGGGGGAGAAAAAGGCTGTGTGATGATAGAAAGGAGGATAAACATTCATTATCACTCTCCCACTTTCGCTGGCTGCCACTAAGTTCCAATTTCAAGAGCTTCTGATGATTTTATGATGGCTGAAATTGTTATATTACTTGCAGTCTTCATGATCCTATTTCTATGGAAAAATATTCTCATGTTTGATAAATCTATCATTCTAAGACAGAGGATGACATTGTCAAGACAAGGGGTGAAAACCTTGGGGAGCCTGCCAGTTCTCACCTGGGGGGTACTCATGCGCACCCATATCTATGGGCAAACCCTAGCAAAGGCTTAGACAGATGCAGAGTGACATTAGTTCCTGGGACTAAAAGGGCCAGAACAGTCATTCAGGGATGGGCCTTTACCTCTGGAAGCCTGGAGAGACTGTGGTTACTGCCTGTCAAGTTCAAGACAAGAATTCAGGTTATTATATAACTTGTTTTCAAACAAGTTGGTGGGGAGGTTGCAGCTCTTCCCAACCCCTCCTGCCAGGGAAGCTCTGTGGCACCTGCAGGCCTGATCCCTCTACTGTGAGGCAGGCTGATCAGGTTGGCTGACCTTGTAGATCCTGTCCTGCATAGAATATTTTCTTCTGTCTCCACTTTTGTTGTTTACTTAACAAAAGGGTGCTCCACCCTCACTGAACATTTTGACACTCTCTCTGATACACTGTGTGGCTACTGAACCTTGACTTTCAATTACATTCAATCCTATTATAATCATTTTCTTATAACAAATCCTCTTTAACACCTGAAAAGCTCTACTCCCATGAATATAGTGTTAGAGTGTCAAAAAAAAAAAAAAAAAAAAAAAAAGAAAAAGAAGCAAAGGAGTCTTCCTGGAATTGTAGTAGCAATTGTATGCATTTGAAAATCAGATCAGCATAAGGGGTGGTGCTGTTTTCAGTTCTGGTAATGAAGAGAAAGTTTTTTTAAGCAACTCAAATTTGGCTTGACCTATAAACCATTGGCCTTAGTTCAGTGATTCTAAATCAATGGGATAGGATTCTAAAATACTTTCTCTGGGAAAGCATTTCTTTCAGGAGTGAGGTTCAGAATTCCTAATTATTACCATTATGAATAGGTTAACATAAGCAGAATTCTTCACTAATATAAGAACACACTGAGTGAGAGGGTTTCTGTTTGTTTACTTGCTTTATTTCTTTTCATGCTTCTTGTATAATGACTAAACCGTGATCAAGTTTCAGATTTTACAGGCACATGGACACTATTATTTTTGGCCAGCATATGTAAGTATAGTTCAGAAGCCTGTTTAATTTTTCCAGTTATTTAGGTTTTATTTCATGTGGCTTGTTGCTACTTTGGGGTAATGTCATTTTGAGGAACATCCTCAGACTCAAGCTAGAGAAGTGGATGGCAGAGGAAAGTAACAGATTTTGTCAGTGGTGTCTTTTCAGTATTAGGCACGCCTGATGATTCTACCAACTGATATTCCGAATTTCATCCTGGGTGATGAGAGTCCTTTGGAATGTCTTTCCAGTTAATCAAGTCCCACTATAACCATCTCAAAGAACAAAAGTAAGAGTGCTGATGATTCTGGTACCCTATATGGCCACCAGATCATTTGCTATAACTTGGGAGAAGCAAGAATGCTCTGCTTACCCAACATAGCTTTGATTCAGACCTGTCTTTCCAGCCCAGGGTAATGTGAGCTGCTGGAGTTGGTTGCACAGGCTCTGGCAGCTGGCTTAACCTGTTTATATAAAGACAGAACATAGTCACTGATTAAGAGAGCCACCTCCTATTGGTTGCTTTTGGAGTGGAGCCCAGAATTTTCCATGGAGATAGCTTTTAAAAGTTAGGTCAGCATCTCAGTGAAAGATAAGGCTGCACAAGAAAGCTCTTGTGGGTTTCCCTGTCTTCAGAACCTGCACTGTTCTGCAAGAATTAGAATAGATATATTTGACCAATAAAATGCCTCAGCTGGGTTTATCTCCATAGAAAGATCACTCTTCCTGAATGATCCTCTGGACTGAGGATTAAGTGAATCAGTTAGAGCCAAGCTTAGTGTTTAGCCACTTATGTATGGTCTTGGCTCTTTGGAGTGGACTGGGCAGTGATAAGATCTAATTTGATGCCAAGACATTTTATATGGGGGATATTTTTAAATGGTAAGGATAATGGTTTAATAATGAAAGACTCTTGCTTCTAGGTTTAAATTAGGGAATAAGGTTAAGGGGAGTAAAGGAGTATGGGAAAGAAGCAGAATGGGGAAACAAAGACCTGATGGAAGAATTCCATGGCGATTCAGTGGAGGAACTCTCAGGCTTCAGGGTGTCATCAAGCTCCTTTATTTTCTTTTCTTTTTTTGCTTCTTGTATAATGACTAAACCGTGATCAAGTTTCAGATTTTACAGGCACATGGACACTATTATTTTTGGCCAGCATATGTAAGTATAGTTCAGAAGCCTGTTTAATTTTTCCAGTTATTTAGGTTTTATTTCATGTGGCTTGTTGCTACTTTGGGGTAATGTCATTTTGAGGAACATCCTCAGACTCAAGCTAGAGAAGTGGATGGCAGAGGAAAGTAACAGATTTTGTCAGTGGTGTCTTTTCAGTATTAGGCACGCCTGATGATTCTACCAACTGATATTCCGAATTTCATCCTGGGTGATGAGAGTCCTTTGGAATGTCTTTCCAGTTAATCAAGTCCCACTATAACCATCTCAAAGAACAAAAGTAAGAGTGCTGATGATTCTGGTACCCTATATGGCCACCAGATCATTTGCTATAACTTGGGAGAAGCAAGAATGCTCTGCTTACCCAACATAGCTTTGATTCAGACCTGTCTTTCCAGCCCAGGGTAATGTGAGCTGCTGGAGTTGGTTGCACAGGCTCTGGCAGCTGGCTTAACCTGTTTATATAAAGACAGAACATAGTCACTGATTAAGAGAGCCACCTCCTATTGGTTGCTTTTGGAGTGGAGCCCAGAATTTTCCATGGAGATAGCTTTTAAAAGTTAGGTCAGCATCTCAGTGAAAGATAAGGCTGCACAAGAAAGCTCTTGTGGGTTTCCCTGTCTTCAGAACCTGCACTGTTCTGCAAGAATTAGAATAGATATATTTGACCAATAAAATGCCTCAGCTGGGTTTATCTCCATAGAAAGATCACTCTTCCTGAATGATCCTCTGGACTGAGGATTAAGTGAATCAGTTAGAGCCAAGCTTAGTGTTTAGCCACTTATGTATGGTCTTGGCTCTTTGGAGTGGACTGGGCAGTGATAAGATCTAATTTGATGCCAAGACATTTTATATGGGGGATATTTTTAAATGGTAAGGATAATGGTTTAATAATGAAAGACTCTTGCTTCTAGGTTTAAATTAGGGAATAAGGTTAAGGGGAGTAAAGGAGTATGGGAAAGAAGCAGAATGGGGAAACAAAGACCTGATGGAAGAATTCCATGGCGATTCAGTGGAGGAACTCTCAGGCTTCAGTGGCCCTGTGGATCTCACCATCTCCTCAGTCATCAAGCCTACCTGAAGAAATAGTATTCCTAAAAACCTGGGAAAAATGCCCCAGGTCTTAGTGTGATTTGTGGATGCAAAGGAACCCTTATACTAGATTGGACTTTGAACAAACATTTCTACTTATTTAGCAGGCACAGACTATTCTTTCTGTTTTCTGTGTGCCTGGAAATAAAGACAGGTATGGTAATGCCAGAACACTCCTTGAATTGGAGTCTTTAGTAGCTGGAGTGTGTGTAACTAAAAATGGTGACTGGAGGATATTTCTGCCCTCTAGTCGGCAACTTCCAGAGGTCAAAAAAAAAAAAAAAAAAAAGAACATCCCACTTTCAAAAAAAGAAAAAAAAGTCCTTTGCATAGATTATTATATAAATAAATCTTCTTAACTAGCACTGCAGTTCTTTTTTTTTCTTACAAAGCACAAAGAGTTATTGTGTGATTTATGTGAAAAGGTTATATAACTGTACTCTGTTACTTTAAATAGTGTTTTTTATTTAAACTGCCAACTTCTTCATCACCAGCAAAGAAAAAAATGCATATTTGCAAAGCACAAAGGTAATTTTCAAGTACTGTAATTAGCTCATGATAACTCTATCTTTTGTGATGTCGTTGCTGCTGAACTAGAAAAAAAAATGGGTTTTTATTGTTAAACCTAAACTATGGCACCTGCGGTAGAAAGGGAGGAAGAGAGAAGTGTTACACTTGGTCAGGGGAAAATCACCAGTGAACTATGGTAACACATCTTGCCATTTTCACTTGGCTGCATCTTCTCTTTTTACAAACACAAGTGGAAACCCTGTTTCTGTCCCCCAACTGACCCTTTCTTCCCTAAATGCTAAAAGATCTGCTTAAAAACAAACTGAATACATGATATGGACGATGGAAACAAGAATGAAATTATGATAAAAGAAGAACAAAAAGAAGTCTATGTGTCTTACAAATGGGTCATAGGATGGAATGTTGGCAAGAAAGAGTGGAAAAAAAGGAAACATCATTTGAGGAAGATGATGGTAATTAATCGAATTATTCCAGGAAATTGATTACTAAGAAAAACTTTGTTTCCATGAAAAATTCTACCTTTAGGGGAGATCATAGCAGATGTGCAAACAAGGTGTGTGTGTGTGTGTGTGTGTGTGTGTGTGTGTGTGTGTGTGGCATGTCCAAGTGTATTTCTGTTGAGATAGCATTATGGTTGATTGAGGCAACGTTATGGAGGAATTGAAGAGGGCAGTCACGAAATTTTGTCCTGGTGAAGACTATATCCAGAGAAAATTTAGGAAGTTTTTTCTTCTTAGGAAAATAGGCTGTTGTAGGTGGTGTAACTCTCTGGGGATTGTAGCTATACTAAGCTCTAGGATTTAAAGGAAGGGTTTCTTCTGAGAAGTAAACCCTGCCTTTGTAGGCTGTGAGCTGGGATTCTAGAGCTTGTTTACCTCCCAGTGGACTATAACCACATGAACAACAGAAAAATCCATAAAGCACTTGAAGTCAAGGAATTGCAGTTTGGCAATCTGAGTACTGGGTGTGTTCTCTATGGGACTGTGAGAACATTGTCACCTGTTTGGTCACTGACCTGGTTGCCCAGGTGGCAGTTTGGCAAACAACCAGCATGAATAACAACAACCTTTTGCAATGGACTGTGAAATATTCAGGCAAAGTTGTTCTCAGACATCAATGATGCTTCTCAGCTTAAATAGTGGATTTCCATTTTAATGGACCTAAACAGGACTGATATGAGGCTGGAAATAAATAAACATTTTCAGAGTTCAAGCAATGGATACCCACGTCTGGCAACTGTGCACAGGGAGAAGAAGATTGATTTTTAGAGAGTGCCTTGCAACTGGCAGGGAGAACTGAGACCGTAGCTGGCTGTTTCAATATATCATGGATACTGATGCCGGTCAATAGGCTTTACAGCTAGAGCTCAATTGCAAATTTGATTGTTAAGTCTTTAAAAGTGAGTGGGAATGTGGCACCTCTATCAGGTGAAGGCTGCAGCATTTAGGGCCTCATGAAATCTTGTTGTCTGGAAAGGTGTAACATACCCTGCTTAACAGATCAAATAAGAGAGGGTTGAAAGTTAATTTCCTATCCAGGAAGAATGAAGTCAATTAAAAACATACAGTTGAAGAGTGATCAATTTCCTTCACACTAGAACCCAAAGGAAGTATTTTGAAACATGTGTTTAAGCTAAGAAGTAGAGAACATATCATAGAGGAAAAGAAAAGTTAAACTGTGCAGGTAGTAACTCCAAGGTATCAGGTATTTTCTAGGCTCCTTTCTAAGCAGCTTCTTCTAAACTCACACCCACCCTCTCTGGCTTTGACATGTGGTGGGAAATCTCTCCAACCAAGGGCTGCTACCTTCTCTAAAACTTAAAGGCTATTTCAGGCTTCTAGCAAAGGTTGATGAGTAATAAAAACCCCTCAATGTGCTAAGAATCGGGATCAGGGCTTCTTCTCCAGTGACTCAGTGATAAAGAATCCACCTGCAGTGCAGGAGACATAGGAGATGCAGATTCTATCCCTGGTTGGAAAGATCCACTGGAAGAGGGCATGCCAGCCAACTTCAGTATTCTTACCTGGAAAATTCCATGGAAGAGGAGCCTGGCGGGCTATGGTTCATGGGGTCATAAAAAGTTGGACATGACATGTGAGCAAGCACACATGTAGGCAGAAGACAGCCAGCATGATACTGTTATCCACTATGCTAATCTCAGTTGTTTCTTTTTAAACTTAGAGGACAAACGCAGAGACAAACAGTCTTTCAAATGAATTGCGTGTCCAGTTTGATGCAGGCTGGGTGACTTAGAGAGACACCTCTTTATTTCCGTCTTCTTCTATGGACTCCGTTTAGACCTAAACAGTTAGCCCTCTTTAGGCTTTTTGTTTTGTTTTATTTCTTCCCTGAGTCACCTGCTTTAGAAATTCCAGTATTTTGTATTTTTAGATGCTGGGTCAGGGCATGTACAAAATGATGACATTTTCTGCCTTTACGAGCAATTCATTTTGACTTTAGTAGGACACAACAGAATAAAAAAAGTTGCCGTATTCTATTTTAACCCCTTAGGGTCAGGAGCACCAAGTGTCAATACCAGTGTGTTCTTAGCAGTTAACCCCATTAGTGAATCCCATTTAGGAAGACAAGTTCTCTCTGTCATGAAAGCCCTTGAGGTCCTACGAGCTATACAATTAGGCACATTTATTTTCCTGATCTGCTATGATTCAATTGTAACTGCCAAAGTAAGGCTGAGAAGCCACTTTCTGATTTGATTCTTTTTTTTTCCCCTGACAATTCTAAATTGAGTGTTCTGTGAACAGTTGAGCTTTCTAAAGTATTTTTTCTCTTTTAAGGAGAGGAAGTGTGTGTTCTGTTGGAGGACAGAACCTCCTTCTTCTCAATTACACTCCGGTCCAGTCCAAGCCTCTGAGAATAAATCACATAGGAAAGGAAAGGAGGATGGCTTGAGAGGAAGAATGGAAAAACATACTGAACTGCATAAACATTTAAACTTTTAAATGGAGATGGGCCATTCCTCACTTGTGGTCACCCCTTATTTATGAACAGCTGAGTGTCCAGATAAACACTGCCTCTCTTTGCTCTCGCCTCCATCATCAGGGAGAACTCACCCCTAACATCCCTTGTCTAAAAGCCTGAAACCAGTTTTCCTCACTGCACTGAATTCATTTATTCATGTCTTTACTTGATATGTATTAGTGAATATCTATTACATGCCATGCACTAGGGAAGGCATTAAGTACATGCTGGAGAAAGAAACAGATCCTGGAAATAGGCCTCCTGGAACTCACAGTCTAGACTCAAGAGGAAAAAATAGCCTTTAATCAAACAATTACATGAATAGATGTAAAATGATAGCTCCTTCACACAAAATGCAATGAGGATAAAGTACAGGATTCTATGAGTACAGAAAATAGGAAAAACTGAACCTCATCCAGGGGTTCAAGGATAATTTTCTTGAGGAAAGAATAAAGGCTGAAATGTGAAGGTTGAAAAAGTGTTAATTTGCACCAGAAGGAAGTGAAGAAATTTACAACATGTTTGCAAATCCAAGATGGGATGGGGCGTGGTATTGATAGAGAGCCAGTGTGCCTGGGGCCACCTGGTGACAGCTGGGACACAAGAAGACCCAGATGAGCCTTGAGGTCAAAGTGTAAGACTCTATCTTGAAAAAGCTGGGTTTATCATGGTACTGGGTGGTGGTGAGGAAGAGGGGGGTCATAGCCATTTGATAGTTGGTATTAAAGGGGGAAAACATGTCCCCTCTCATTCTTGCCTTTTCCCTGCTGCAGTACTTTTTCTTAGCATCTTCCAGAGGCCCTATTTCTCCTTCTCACCTGTCCTCTCACCCCACTTTTTTCTCTAGAGCTCTTGCCACCTCTTCACTCTGGGTCTTGGTTTCTCCTCATGTTGGCTGTTACCCTATTGGAACTCTTACTTTCTTGGCCTAAGACCACAAAGCCCCCATGTAGTTAAGGCCGGTAGGTATACTCCAGATTACATTCTTTGTGGAATGTACTTCCACAAAGAAGCAGTGGTGCACTCAGTCCTAAGGGTCTGTGGAATGGATGACATTGGTTTGGGAAGGCTATTGTCAGAGCCTCACATCATGGAATACTGTTTTATGGGGAAGATTATTTTAACAAACAACGTATAAGTAAAGTCATAAAAGTCAAATACATTTTTCTCATTAGAGACTGCCTGAATATAAAGTTTTTGTGTTGTAGATATGTTGGTGATATCTGCCCCACTTTCTTGTCTTTTATCTTTGCATATTGAATTAGTGAACAATTGGCTAGAGAACTCTTTAGCTCCAGTGATAGGCTATTTTGTTACAGCTCTGGCTAGATCAATGATTTAAATGCTAGTTTTGATAAAGTGGCCAGATTTGGAAAAAAAAAAACCCAAAAAACAAAAAGGCTAAATCCAAGTGCTGAATGGATATTAAATTGTCGTGGACAATTAATTTTTTTAGTTACTGAACAGGTAAATGCTCGTGATGGCCTATGGCTATGCTTCCTGTCCACATTTCATATTTATCACTTGTCATTTTAGCTAGGCTCTCACTTTTTTTTTTTAATTCTCTGTTTTCCCACATTGGGAATAGACAGGGATCTTCTCGGATAGTTTATTTGTTGCTGTATCTAAACACTCAAGGTCCTATGTTACCATAAATCCAAGATGGGATGGGGCGTGGTATTGATAGAGAGCCAGTGTGCCTGGGGCCACCTGGTGACAGCTGGGACACAAGAAGACCCAGATGAGCCTTGAGGTCAAAGTGTAAGACTCTATCTTGAAAAAGCTGGGTTTATCATGGTACTGGGTGGTGGTGAGGAAGAGGGGGGTCATAGCCATTTGATAGTTGGTATTAAAGGGGGAAAACATGTCCCCTCTCATTCTTGCCTTTTCCCTGCTGCAGTACTTTTTCTTAGCATCTTCCAGAGGCCCTATTTCTCCTTCTCACCTGTCCTCTCACCCCACTTTTTTCTCTAGAGCTCTTGCCACCTCTTCACTCTGGGTCTTGGTTTCTCCTCATGTTGGCTGTTACCCTATTGGAACTCTTACTTTCTTGGCCTAAGACCACAAAGCCCCCATGTAGTTAAGGCCGGTAGGTATACTCCAGATTACATTCTTTGTGGAATGTACTTCCACAAAGAAGCAGTGGTGCACTCAGTCCTAAGGGTCTGTGGAATGGATGACATTGGTTTGGGAAGGCTATTGTCAGAGCCTCACATCATGGAATACTGTTTTATGGGGAAGATTATTTTAACAAACAACGATAAGTAAAGTCATAAAAGTCAAATACATTTTTCTCATTAGAGACTGCCTGAATATAAAGTTTTTGTGTTGTAGATATGTTGGTGATATCTGCCCCACTTTCTTGTCTTTTATCTTTGCATATTGAATTAGTGAACAATTGGCTAGAGAACTCTTTAGCTCCAGTGATAGGCTATTTTGTTACAGCTCTGGCTAGATCAATGATTTAAATGCTAGTTTTGATAAAGTGGCCAGATTTGGAAAAAAAAAAACCCAAAAAACAAAAAGGCTAAATCCAAGTGCTGAATGGATATTAAATTGTCGTGGACAATTAATTTTTTTAGTTACTGAACAGGTAAATGCTCGTGATGGCCTATGGCTATGCTTCCTGTCCACATTTCATATTTATCACTTGTCATTTTAGCTAGGCTCTCACTTTTTTTTTTTAATTCTCTGTTTTCCCACATTGGGAATAGACAGGGATCTTCTCGGATAGTTTATTTGTTGCTGTATCTAAACACTCAAGGTCCTATGTTACCATAAGGAAGACAGAAACAATCCCTGTTCTTATGGGTGATAACAGCCTACAGAAGTGTTGTGCAATAGAACTTTCTATGATGGTCGAAATGTCTTATGTCTTCACTCACCAATAGTGCAGCAACTAGCCATGTGTGGCTAGTGAGCAGTTAAAATGTGGCCAGTGTAAAAGAAGATCTCAATTTTTAGATCAATTTTATTTTAATTAATTGAAATTTCATGTATAGTTACTGTATTGGGCTTCCCTGGTGGCTCAGTGGTAAAGAACTGCCTGTCAATGCAGGAGACGTAAGTTCAACCCCTGGATCAGAAAAATCCCCTGGAGAAGGAAATGGTGCAACCCACTCAAGTATTCTTGCCTCAGAAATCCCACAAATAGAGAAGCCTGGTGATCTATTGTCCATGCAGTCACAAAAGAGTTGGAACTGACTTAGTGACTAAACAACAACAATTGTATTGGACAGTTTGGGTCTAGGGGTGCAGAGAATATCTAGTAAGACATCAGGAAGGCAAATAGGTAGAGCCTGGAAAAATAATCGACTTACACATTGTAGAACAGAAAATAGAAGTAACTGAGTTCTAGATTATTGCCATTTTAAATAGCAGATATGTGGGGCATATGACGTCCACACAATCTTCTAGGGCAGTAAGTTTAAAAGTCTTAATAAAGCTAAAATCTACTAAAAAAGATGTCTGACCACTCACTGGATCTTCTCTGCTCCTACCTACTGCCTTCCTCTTGAAAGAGACCTTTTCTAATACCAAACATTTGGTTTGGAGAAACCCCCAGCTTACTTTGGATCTTTTTAACCATTTGAAAACCCAAAAAAAAAAGGCTAAATCCAAGTGCTGAATGGATATTAAATTGTCGTGGACAATTAATTTTTTTAGTTACTGAACAGGTAAATGCTCGTGATGGCCTATGGCTATGCTTCCTGTCCACATTTCATATTTATCACTTGTCATTTTAGCTAGGCTCTCACTTTTTTTTTTTAATTCTCTGTTTTCCCACATTGGGAATAGACAGGGATCTTCTCGGATAGTTTATTTGTTGCTGTATCTAAACACTCAAGGTCCTATGTTACCATAAGGAAGACAGAAACAATCCCTGTTCTTATGGGTGATAACAGCCTACAGAAGTGTTGTGCAATAGAACTTTCTATGATGGTCGAAATGTCTTATGTCTTCACTCACCAATAGTGCAGCAACTAGCCATGTGTGGCTAGTGAGCAGTTAAAATGTGGCCAGTGTAAAAGAAGATCTCAATTTTTAGATCAATTTTATTTTAATTAATTGAAATTTCATGTATAGTTACTGTATTGGGCTTCCCTGGTGGCTCAGTGGTAAAGAACTGCCTGTCAATGCAGGAGACGTAAGTTCAACCCCTGGATCAGAAAAATCCCCTGGAGAAGGAAATGGTGCAACCCACTCAAGTATTCTTGCCTCAGAAATCCCACAAATAGAGAAGCCTGGTGATCTATTGTCCATGCAGTCACAAAAGAGTTGGAACTGACTTAGTGACTAAACAACAACAATTGTATTGGACAGTTTGGGTCTAGGGGTGCAGAGAATATCTAGTAAGACATCAGGAAGGCAAATAGGTAGAGCCTGGAAAAATAATCGACTTACACATTGTAGAACAGAAAATAGAAGTAACTGAGTTCTAGATTATTGCCATTTTAAATAGCAGATATGTGGGGCATATGACGTCCACACAATCTTCTAGGGCAGTAAGTTTAAAAGTCTTAATAAAGCTAAAATCTACTAAAAAAGATGTCTGACCACTCACTGGATCTTCTCTGCTCCTACCTACTGCCTTCCTCTTGAAAGAGACCTTTTCTAATACCAAATGTGCAAGCACTTTGATCTTTTTGGAAGTCATAGGAGACCCTTATACTATCATTGTGCTAGAAATTATTACTTAACTGAAACTGCATAACAGGAAAGAAGTTGAGCTTTTAAGGATAAATGGGTCATGCAATGTTTTAAATCACTGTTGAAAAAAATCTAGCATAAAATGTTATGTTCTGGAAGAATATCACCCATTTTAGACATCAGTTCAGAGGAACTCTCTGGCTAGAACAGTTTGTATCAGACAGAGTTGTTTAAAAAAGTTGTATGTTGTGTTACTGGTAGCAACAGACTTTAGCAATGTTTTCCAGTTAAAATACCTGGCTTGCAGCTGCTTAATCAAAGATGCAATTAAGAAAAAGAAGGAAAGCTTTCCCTTATACTCTGAAAAGAATAATGCCAGGAGAAAGCTTTCTTGGATTGGAAATAGTTGGTTGGAGGGGCAGGGGTTAGTCTGCAGAAATTGAGGGACTCTGTAAGTGTCAGTAATCAACTCTGCTTCCTTCACATGGGTACAAACAGCTCTAGATAGAGCAGAGCCCTGCAGCTAGGGTGCAGGGGCTGGAAAGCAAATGAAAACTGTGTATCTAATTGTTTATAGAAAGCTAAGAAGGGAAAAGAGATCTCATACAGTTAGAGAGAGAGGTGCACCTGGGCTTAGACCCAGGTAGAATCTGACTTTAAGGGCGTAGACACAGAATGGATTTAAAAAGCAGCCTAATTAAGTCTGGTAGGGTGGGGAAGGGAGGGGCAGATGAAGGTTAGATTAAATGGTGATAAATAGATACAGATTTCTGAGAAAAGTACTTATGAAAAATTTAACTTTATGATATTTAAAATGCACTTTACCTGAAATTATATGTATATGTGTGTATATTGACTTTGTGGGCATTTGTGTCTTTCATAGCAATCTCAGTGGGGGGAAAGAAAGAAACCACATCATCTTCTTGCCTTCCATCACCTGGTGACAGTCTACTTCAAATATGCTTCCCTGAGACCTTTTATCAACCTCTCAATCAGTCCTCTTATCACTAGATAAGGGCAATAACATCTAACTCTGCCCGCTTCACAGAAGCGACAATTCAATAAGATAACACGTGCAAAACACTTGGAGAACTCTAGAACATATGCAAATAATAAGTAATTTCACTTGTTATTTGAATGGCAAATGGGTGCCTTGGAAGTTAAATCTGTGTGCTTACACGCAAAGAATGATTACAACAAACATTGAGATGTGATTTACTCTCCCTACTGGCAAGATGAAGGGAAGTGAGCAATGGAGGAAAGCACAGCATGTGTCTTCTCAGGGGTGCAAGTGTGCTCAGTTGCTACATTTCTAAGTATTTCAGGCTCTGGGCCTATAATAGGAAAGGCTGAAAAAGAAACATTAAATAAAGCCCCATGTTCTCTGTCCATTATGATAGAAATCTAAAATACGTATGTGTTTTTAATACATATGTATTTTTAATTACCTTCTATGCGTGCATCTTGTTACTTCCAGATACACGAATAGTTTTATCTGTTCGCCAAGTACATTTAATCATCATAGAAAGTGAGCTCACAAAAATTACCCCTGCTCTTTGACTCATCAGAGTCAGGCTGGCCTCTGGTTATAAGGCTTTGAATCATTTACTTACCTTTCTGGGGAATAGTATTCTCAACTTTAGAACAGTGTCTATCTGAGGTCTTGGATCAGAGAATCTGAGATTTAGGGCACAGAAAAGAGCTTACTTTAAGAGGGTTTACTCAAACTGGAACTGGACTGGATTCATCAACTCTGTTTCAGACGAGTCCTCTTCCTCTTTGAAACACTTTATGTTTTAAAGAAGGCAAAACCATGGAAGGTACTTGAAGAAGACCTGCAGAAGTAGCAAGAAGGCCAGTACCATCATATGTGAAGAAAATAGCTATAGTCGTTGCTCTGTGAGAAAAGGGGATCCTGCAGGGGTGCTGTGTGATGGTCTGGAGGGGTGGGATGGGGGGATATACGTGTGACTAATCTGGGAACATACATATCTGTAAACAACAAAACTCTGTAAAAGTTAAAAGTAAAATAAAAGTTAAAAAAAAAAAAAGAAGACCTGCAGAACCCCAGTGAGCATCATATGCATTTTAGGGGCCCTGAACTCAGAGATCTCGGAAGAAAGTTACTTGAATGGAGAGGGATAAGCTCATACTTATTAAGTGCCAACTATGTGCAGGAACTCTACCAGTCCCTTTGTATGTTATCATTTTCGTCTAATTAACAGGAAGTGGGAAGAGTTGAATAATGCCTTTGTTTATACAGTTTGGCTATAAAGAGAAGTAAAATTCTTCCAGTGAATCCTGTTTCCCTTTGGCTTTCACATTGCCTTAGACATCATTCTTATTGTGGTGGCTGCTCCAGTGATCTCTCCCGGGTTTCACTTTTCACATGCTCAACTATTATAGCAAATCTGTGTCATCTCAGTTATAATCAGGCTTACCTGAAAGGATGTTGGCATAATCAGTTTTGTTCCAAATACATATTATCCTCCCTAAATATACTGGAATTCGGATAGTGCCATGGTTTGCAGAACCAAATCCAAGATGGCTATATTTGTGTTCTAAGTCTTCAGATCTCAATTTCTTAATTCCAATCACTGGATCCTTGCTGTTTGAGTTTCCATAGGGAGGGAGGCTCAGGGCCTAAGGAAGAAATAGGAGTCCAGCAAGCAGTCAGGCTGGGTCCATGTAGCTATTGAAATCCAAAGTAACACAGAAACTGTCCTTGTGGGCTTTTTTTTTTTTTTCAAAGTCACTGGAATACTTGATTCCCCCCTCCCCCCCACCCCACTATTTCAGCCACTCTCTCTCTGAAGACAGGTTCTCCTCATCCACAGAAGCCCTTTTCAAATATTACTGAGAAGACTGATAAGAAGAAAAAGCATGCACTGATGGTTTCTCAGAAATAAGCCATTTCATTTAACTACAGGGCAATACTGCTCTCACTACCACAGGCTCAGCTGACAGTGAGGTTGCCAGGCACCACTGGCCCTGCCAAAAGTGGTGGTGAAATGAAGCAACCATGTGGTTTGTATTACCATTTTTGAGCTTTTTAAGGTTGAGAGAGGAGAATGTTACCAGTGATGATAATTTAGTTTGGAATGAATACATTTTCAATGCAGTGTTTGGTAACTGCTGAATTGTTTTAAATTTTAAAGTCCATAGTCACATTTTACAATGTGGACAAGATAAAGCACAGGATATGTCAAGATCCTCCTCTATGCAAATAACAAAGTTTCTGGCCAAATTCTCTTTAAAAAGAAAGAAAGAAAGAAAGAAATCTCTCCAGCAATTCTATGTTGCTACTTACAGCTTTTGTAAAGATAGCACAGGAAAAAGAAACCAAAGGCAAACAATGAGCTAAATTCTGCCTTCCGTTTACTTACACCATCTTCTTCAGAGTCAGGGAGGACTTTTTTTTTAATGTCTCAAGTCAGAACTTGCTACAAACTAATCAATTTGTGTACCATCAAATGCAATTTATTTTAATTTGCAATTTATTTTTAGGATCTAAATCTTTTAGCTTAAAAGGAAATAGCATGACCTGGGATTATTCACACTTTGAATTCTCCTGAGTATTCTTGGAAATATTCTTCTCAGAAAGTCTGAAACACTAAATTGGAAAAAAATGAATCAACTCATAGACAAATTTGCAAAGTGATATGGTTGCTTGCATTGAATTGAGTAAAATACCTTATGAATTAAGATATTTCCTTCCTTGAAGAAACACATTTCCTGCCCCTTTAGTGTGAGTGGGTGGGTCCAGGTCCCCATAGGATTGCTGCCAATCTTGTCCCTTAAAAAATACACTAACAACAACTATGAATTTTCAAAACCAGTTTAGCAGAATTTAGGTGCCCTTAGAATGCTATTGGCTTCTTAGAATATTTTAAGAATTCTGAGAAATCCACTAATACATGGCATTCATGGAAGCAAGACCTTCCTGTCAGAGGTTATAAAGCAGCAGAAACCAGAAAGAATCTATAGCTGATGTAGTTATATTTTTTGCAAAGACTTTCCAACAAAAAAAAATTTAACTTGTCAATCAAGATGCCTTGGTCTAAACAAAATGCAATTTTGCTTACAGAGACACTGTCAAACATAGTCTTTTGGCCTCCAAAATTATGCTTCACAAAACACATTACCATTTTGAGCTTTTTAAGGTTGAGAGAGGAGAATGTTACCAGTGATGATAATTTAGTTTGGAATGAATACATTTTCAATGCAGTGTTTGGTAACTGCTGAATTGTTTTAAATTTTAAAGTCCATAGTCACATTTTACAATGTGGACAAGATAAAGCACAGGATATGTCAAGATCCTCCTCTATGCAAATAACAAAGTTTCTGGCCAAATTCTCTTTAAAAAGAAAGAAAGAAAGAAAGAAATCTCTCCAGCAATTCTATGTTGCTACTTACAGCTTTTGTAAAGATAGCACAGGAAAAAGAAACCAAAGGCAAACAATGAGCTAAATTCTGCCTTCCGTTTACTTACACCATCTTCTTCAGAGTCAGGGAGGACTTTTTTTTTAATGTCTCAAGTCAGAACTTGCTACAAACTAATCAATTTGTGTACCATCAAATGCAATTTATTTTAATTTGCAATTTATTTTTAGGATCTAAATCTTTTAGCTTAAAAGGAAATAGCATGACCTGGGATTATTCACACTTTGAATTCTCCTGAGTATTCTTGGAAATATTCTTCTCAGAAAGTCTGAAACACTAAATTGGAAAAAAATGAATCAACTCATAGACAAATTTGCAAAGTGATATGGTTGCTTGCATTGAATTGAGTAAAATACCTTATGAATTAAGATATTTCCTTCCTTGAAGAAACACATTTCCTGCCCCTTTAGTGTGAGTGGGTGGGTCCAGGTCCCCATAGGATTGCTGCCAATCTTGTCCCTTAAAAAATACACTAACAACAACTATGAATTTTCAAAACCAGTTTAGCAGAATTTAGGTGCCCTTAGAATGCTATTGGCTTCTTAGAATATTTTAAGAATTCTGAGAAATCCACTAATACATGGCATTCATGGAAGCAAGACCTTCCTGTCAGAGGTTATAAAGCAGCAGAAACCAGAAAGAATCTATAGCTGATGTAGTTATATTTTTTGCAAAGACTTTCCAACAAAAAAAAATTTAACTTGTCAATCAAGATGCCTTGGTCTAAACAAAATGCAATTTTGCTTACAGAGACACTGTCAAACATAGTCTTTTGGCCTCCAAAATTATGCTTCACAAAACACTAAATTAGTTTTGTCAAAACATGACCTTGGTTCTCAAAACATTGTCAGAACTTTCAGAGTTCAAGAAAAGAAGGTAGCATTTGTGGTTTCGGTGGACATTGTCCTCTGTTTTAACTCAACATAGCATCCATCAAACCGCCCATCTGTCTGTCTGTCTTTCTCTCCATTCATTCATGCCACAAGTATTATTGAATTCTTATTATGTGCCAGGTACTGTGCTGGGCCCCGCGCACCAGGATGCAAAGTAACATTCATATCCTCAAGGCCAGTTAGTCCCAGTGAGGAGACAGATATGAGTAAATAAATTTATCATCAAATAAAATAACCATTCTAATGGAAAAGCAGAGGAGACAGGAAGCAAGGGCTGTAATGCTGTATGAGTTCAGGAAATTCTGGGAGCTAAGCTTGAGACAGACCATTCTTTTCAGATATCCATTACTAATCATGGAAGACCTAGCATCCGAAATCACCTAATTTTTTCTCATGAATTGCACCACTAATGACACAGTCAGAGAGGACTTGCCACCATAGGGATACATATATCAGGTGTTTCAACCCAGACTTCTCTGAAGAGGAAGCTTTCCCAGGGTGGGTGAAGGAAAAGAAGGAGGGAGTTTGGCAATTTTTGATTGGCAGGTTGTCTCCACTAGCTATATCCACATATTTTCCTCCCTTTTCAAGGAAACATATGATGCAAATGAGTAAGAATGTCCTTATGGTATGAATACTCTAAATCAGAATCTAATGTACTTACAAGCAAATATTTTGAAGACTCTTATACATAGTTACAACTTAGATATGACCATTTTCAAATAGAACTGTGACTATTCGGTGGTTTCATTGCAGATGACAATGACTTGTTCCAAATGCTTGCCAAAGACATTCTCAAAGAGTTTACATTCTTTCAAGGTTAGTTAGTTTTTTAATGTATCACTTCATGGAAGCAAGACCTTCCTGTCAGAGGTTATAAAGCAGCAGAAACCAGAAAGAATCTATAGCTGATGTAGTTATATTTTTTGCAAAGACTTTCCAACAAAAAAAAATTTAACTTGTCAATCAAGATGCCTTGGTCTAAACAAAATGCAATTTTGCTTACAGAGACACTGTCAAACATAGTCTTTTGGCCTCCAAAATTATGCTTCACAAAACACTAAATTAGTTTTGTCAAAACATGACCTTGGTTCTCAAAACATTGTCAGAACTTTCAGAGTTCAAGAAAAGAAGGTAGCATTTGTGGTTTCGGTGGACATTGTCCTCTGTTTTAACTCAACATAGCATCCATCAAACCGCCCATCTGTCTGTCTGTCTTTCTCTCCATTCATTCATGCCACAAGTATTATTGAATTCTTATTATGTGCCAGGTACTGTGCTGGGCCCCGCGCACCAGGATGCAAAGTAACATTCATATCCTCAAGGCCAGTTAGTCCCAGTGAGGAGACAGATATGAGTAAATAAATTTATCATCAAATAAAATAACCATTCTAATGGAAAAGCAGAGGAGACAGGAAGCAAGGGCTGTAATGCTGTATGAGTTCAGGAAATTCTGGGAGCTAAGCTTGAGACAGACCATTCTTTTCAGATATCCATTACTAATCATGGAAGACCTAGCATCCGAAATCACCTAATTTTTTCTCATGAATTGCACCACTAATGACACAGTCAGAGAGGACTTGCCACCATAGGGATACATATATCAGGTGTTTCAACCCAGACTTCTCTGAAGAGGAAGCTTTCCCAGGGTGGGTGAAGGAAAAGAAGGAGGGAGTTTGGCAATTTTTGATTGGCAGGTTGTCTCCACTAGCTATATCCACATATTTTCCTCCCTTTTCAAGGAAACATATGATGCAAATGAGTAAGAATGTCCTTATGGTATGAATACTCTAAATCAGAATCTAATGTACTTACAAGCAAATATTTTGAAGACTCTTATACATAGTTACAACTTAGATATGACCATTTTCAAATAGAACTGTGACTATTCGGTGGTTTCATTGCAGATGACAATGACTTGTTCCAAATGCTTGCCAAAGACATTCTCAAAGAGTTTACATTCTTTCAAGGTTAGTTAGTTTTTTAATGTATCACTTCAGGAACAAATTATAGAAAATAAAGTTGATTTTATACTTTCATTTTTAATAACTGTGTCATCAGCCACATAAACTGTGACAACCAGAACCACCCTCCTACTTTCCCAACAATTAAGAATGAGAAAGTATGGTTGGGCTCAACATTTATTTATGGCCGGGGAAGTGCCCTCTTTCCCACACAGCACTTTAGTAAGGCTCCAAAGGGAAATTCAGAAGGCCAACTTGATGGTCCTAGGGCGTCAATTCTTCTGAAGACCTTTGCATTCCAACAGAACGTGTCAAAAGGGTGTAGTTGAGTAATTTATCTATTAGGCTGGGGGCAGTTGTGGCTGAGGTGGCATATTGCATATTATGAAATTTGTAAGCCTAGGTGACATAAGAGCTAAAGGGTGTACTGGAAGAGGAAATGGCAACCCACTCCAGTATTTATTCTTGCCTGGAAAATCCCATTGACAGGGGAGTCTGGTAGCTACAGTCCATGAGTTGCAAAGAGTCAGACGTGACTAAGTGACTGAGCGTGCAAGTACATATTGGACAAGGGAATATTCTCTCTGTATCATAGGTTAAAAGGTTGTGTCTGTATACAGGACAGAGCAAACTGTTGCAAAACCAACGAATTATTCAGAATTGTTCATTTTTATCTTTGCACAACCCACTTGATGACAATCAATTGAGGAGACAGTTCACTGATCTTTTCAGGCAAAACCAAAAAAGAATTATTTCAGAATTGCAAACAGGTGTTTCAACCCAGACTTCTCTGAAGAGGAAGCTTTCCCAGGGTGGGTGAAGGAAAAGAAGGAGGGAGTTTGGCAATTTTTGATTGGCAGGTTGTCTCCACTAGCTATATCCACATATTTTCCTCCCTTTTCAAGGAAACATATGATGCAAATGAGTAAGAATGTCCTTATGGTATGAATACTCTAAATCAGAATCTAATGTACTTACAAGCAAATATTTTGAAGACTCTTATACATAGTTACAACTTAGATATGACCATTTTCAAATAGAACTGTGACTATTCGGTGGTTTCATTGCAGATGACAATGACTTGTTCCAAATGCTTGCCAAAGACATTCTCAAAGAGTTTACATTCTTTCAAGGTTAGTTAGTTTTTTAATGTATCACTTCAGGAACAAATTATAGAAAATAAAGTTGATTTTATACTTTCATTTTTAATAACTGTGTCATCAGCCACATAAACTGTGACAACCAGAACCACCCTCCTACTTTCCCAACAATTAAGAATGAGAAAGTATGGTTGGGCTCAACATTTATTTATGGCCGGGGAAGTGCCCTCTTTCCCACACAGCACTTTAGTAAGGCTCCAAAGGGAAATTCAGAAGGCCAACTTGATGGTCCTAGGGCGTCAATTCTTCTGAAGACCTTTGCATTCCAACAGAACGTGTCAAAAGGGTGTAGTTGAGTAATTTATCTATTAGGCTGGGGGCAGTTGTGGCTGAGGTGGCATATTGCATATTATGAAATTTGTAAGCCTAGGTGACATAAGAGCTAAAGGGTGTACTGGAAGAGGAAATGGCAACCCACTCCAGTATTTATTCTTGCCTGGAAAATCCCATTGACAGGGGAGTCTGGTAGCTACAGTCCATGAGTTGCAAAGAGTCAGACGTGACTAAGTGACTGAGCGTGCAAGTACATATTGGACAAGGGAATATTCTCTCTGTATCATAGGTTAAAAGGTTGTGTCTGTATACAGGACAGAGCAAACTGTTGCAAAACCAACGAATTATTCAGAATTGTTCATTTTTATCTTTGCACAACCCACTTGATGACAATCAATTGAGGAGACAGTTCACTGATCTTTTTCAGGCACTAAGACTACAGATTAAAAATCCTAGATCAGTGGTACCTTGGTCCACTCTTAGTCCCTGAGATGCTACTGATTATTTTCTGCTGAACAGATAAACTGTACGAAAACTGTCAAAAGGTAACAGTTTACTAAGTTAAAGGGAGGGAATGAATTTATTGTGAATATCTTTAAATGTGGTTCTTTAAATTTCCTTGCCTTCTAGCTCAGACTTTTCACTGGTTGTTGTTTGCAGTTGTTTCTTGTCCTCTTGACACCAGGTTGTCAGTGAGTGCTCAGGGGTTTCACCTGTGATCACACTCTTTGCTGAGGAAGTATCGGCAAGTATTTTGGAGCCCACGTGTGTTCCTAATGCGCGCTGCAATACTTTTCTTGCCTTCTTCACATGGAGAAATCCATGATCAGCATCTATTCATTTAACTTTATATTTTTCAAGTTAAGAAAGCAACTCACAAACTGAATCTTCCTGCTTGTTTAACTGCATGTACCTATAAGCATTAGTGTAGCGAAAGAGCAAATTAGCCAGGATGGCATGCTCAGCCTCTCTCACCCCATGACCTCTCGCTCTCATCCCACGTATTGTAAATAATGATTATTTAACAGGCAAGATCACTTATAGTGCTGCACATGCATGTCATGAGGTACTTGATTGATCATGGGTTACTTTGTGCAGTAGACCTATACATGTGCCATCTGAGAAGGTCTTGAAGCTGCATGAAGGCTGCATTATGGTGTGCCTTCTGGGTCAGCCAGGAGAGAATACAGTATGTCTGCTGCTATAGCTGCTGTGTGAGCCAGGAGAGAATTCATGCATCTGCATTTCCTATGGCTTCTGGAGTTTTCTTCTAGCTTCCCTGCTTGCACCTTGCCTACCCTGGGTCCAGCGAACAGTGTGCACAAGTGAGATATAGCGAGATACTTACCATCCATTATTGCCCCAGTGGAGCCCAGTGAAGACGTCTGGACACTCAAAGTTACACCCTGTCCCCCTGTTCCTCGACTTGTGCACCTCAGATGGACAACCCCACACTGAAGCTAGTTCTGCCACGGGCACTTCTGATTCTACCCTGCAGCTTTAAAACTTTGTTCCTTTCTTGTTTCTTAGCTCAGATCCCTTTGGATTAGGAGTGCTGCCGAGGATTGATCTGAATCAGCCCTGTTGCCCTCTGTTCTATCCTCTCCTCTCCTCCAGCCCTAGATTTACTCCAGGCTCTTACTTGGCCTTTCTTCTGTCTTGGGACTTCCTCCCTTGCCAGCTCATTTCCTCTGCCTCTATCTCCCTCTAGCACCGTCTCTCACCATGGATTTTACTACTGATCATAAGCACCTTGGTGTGAATTATTTTATTTGATGCTTTGTTGACTGCTAATACAGACAAACAGGGAAAACTGAGATAAGAGTTTGGGAAACTTGTAAATGAAACAGGGGGAAAGGGGAAGGTAATTTGTGAAGGACAGCTGCAAAGGCAGAGACAAAAAGATGAATTTGACTATCTATCTTTAACTGATTTGCACAACCTTCCAGCTATGGTCACTCTGAACCTGCCAATTTGGCCCTTGTATTATGGTTGTTCCTATGCACACCAATGTTCATTCATCTATTCATTCAACAAATTCTCCGTGATTATTAACTCTGTGCCCGTCATATAATAGGTACTAGGGTTACAGTAGGTGAGCAAGTCGAACTCTCATTAATTCTAGAGGAAGAGAGAGATGAATTAAATTGTCACATGATAAATATGTATATGATACAGAGAGAAGTTATAAGAGGGGGATTTGACCAGGTCAGTGGTGCCTGGAAAAATACACATGAGGAAGTGACAAGGTGGCTGAGATTTAGTGGAAATAGAGGACATAACTCAGTGAATATAGAAATACTTCCACTGGGAAAAAAGTTAGGAACAAAACTCTGTGGCAGAAAGGAACATGGTGGGTTCAAAGAACTAAAAGAAATCCTGAATGTCCAGGAGGCAAAGAGTGGGGTGGAATGTTATAGATGGGCAGGTGAACTGGGAAGCAACTCTTAGAAGCATATAAACATTTTGTTCTTTGGCCTAACGGTAATGGAACTTTATCAAATTATGAATAATTCACCTCAAACTTAGTGGCCTAAAAAATAATAACCTCTTTGTTATCTCACAGTGTCACTGCAGCGGGAATCCAGGAGAGCTTATCTGGGCAGTTCTGGAGCAGTCAAGATGTTAGCCAAAATTCCACTGTTATCTGGAGTCCTAGGGGAACCCTGCCTCCAAAGTAGCTTATGTGCATAGCTGTCAAAGTGGTCCTGGTTGGTGGTGGTGTATCTCAGTCCCTGTTCACATCAACCTCTTCACAGTGCTGCTTGTGGATCCACATGCCATGGCAGTTGTTGTCCCTCAGAGTAAATGATAAGATAGATAGATAGATAACTATCCTTTTTAAGACCTAGCCTCAGAAGTCACATAGCACTTTCATCACGTTGCCTTTGCTAGAAGGAAGCCACTACTTCCTACAAACATTCAAAGTGAGGGGAATTAGTCTCCACCTTTTTCTTTTTCAGGTGCTATCAGTGATCCAGTTCCCTACCTTTTGAAAGAAATGGTGTCAAAGAATTTGAGGCACATTTTAAGATCATCAAACCATGGAAGGGTGTAAAATAAGAATGGTGACAAGGTCAGATTTGCTTTTCAAAAATAGTACTCTGAATGGAAAACACATTACACAGGACCAGTAACAGTTAATAGATATTAGAGGAATCTAGGTGGGGATCACTGATATGGTAGAATAGGATGCTGGTGAAGATGAAGAGAAATGAAAGGGTCTAGATACATTTAGAAGGTAAAATGAGATCCATTGATTGGACGGTTGAAGGAGAGGGCATATTAGAGAGTCCCAGATTTCTGGTTTGCATGCGTGATTACTGTGGCATTCAGTTATATGGAGAATGCAAGGGGAATATCAGTTTTGGACTATCAGAGGTACTGGTGCTGATCATGAGCTTTATTTAAGATGTGTTATATGTGCAGTGTCTTCAGAATATCCAAGTAAGAATACCAAGTAGTTTCTTGGTCATGAAACTAGAACTAAGAGAAGAGTTCTGAGCTAGATATTTAAATTGGTAAATTATCTGTGCACAAATAAAAACTCTGAGTTTAATGAGATGGGCAGGTGAACTGGGAAGCAACTCTTAGAAGCATATAAACATTTTGTTCTTTGGCCTAACGGTAATGGAACTTTATCAAATTATGAATAATTCACCTCAAACTTAGTGGCCTAAAAAATAATAACCTCTTTGTTATCTCACAGTGTCACTGCAGCGGGAATCCAGGAGAGCTTATCTGGGCAGTTCTGGAGCAGTCAAGATGTTAGCCAAAATTCCACTGTTATCTGGAGTCCTAGGGGAACCCTGCCTCCAAAGTAGCTTATGTGCATAGCTGTCAAAGTGGTCCTGGTTGGTGGTGGTGTATCTCAGTCCCTGTTCACATCAACCTCTTCACAGTGCTGCTTGTGGATCCACATGCCATGGCAGTTGTTGTCCCTCAGAGTAAATGATAAGATAGATAGATAGATAACTATCCTTTTTAAGACCTAGCCTCAGAAGTCACATAGCACTTTCATCACGTTGCCTTTGCTAGAAGGAAGCCACTACTTCCTACAAACATTCAAAGTGAGGGGAATTAGTCTCCACCTTTTTCTTTTTCAGGTGCTATCAGTGATCCAGTTCCCTACCTTTTGAAAGAAATGGTGTCAAAGAATTTGAGGCACATTTTAAGATCATCAAACCATGGAAGGGTGTAAAATAAGAATGGTGACAAGGTCAGATTTGCTTTTCAAAAATAGTACTCTGAATGGAAAACACATTACACAGGACCAGTAACAGTTAATAGATATTAGAGGAATCTAGGTGGGGATCACTGATATGGTAGAATAGGATGCTGGTGAAGATGAAGAGAAATGAAAGGGTCTAGATACATTTAGAAGGTAAAATGAGATCCATTGATTGGACGGTTGAAGGAGAGGGCATATTAGAGAGTCCCAGATTTCTGGTTTGCATGCGTGATTACTGTGGCATTCAGTTATATGGAGAATGCAAGGGGAATATCAGTTTTGGACTATCAGAGGTACTGGTGCTGATCATGAGCTTTATTTAAGATGTGTTATATGTGCAGTGTCTTCAGAATATCCAAGTAAGAATACCAAGTAGTTTCTTGGTCATGAAACTAGAACTAAGAGAAGAGTTCTGAGCTAGATATTTAAATTGGTAAATTATCTGTGCACAAATAGGAAGGACATCTCTGAGTTTAATGAGCTCTCCTAGAACAAGGAAGAATTATATGAAAAGAGACAAGGGTTTTGGTAGATTTTTTTTTTGTTCCACCAGATGTTCTTTCTTTCTTTCTCCTATGGCAAGAGTATATGTCCATGTCCCACTGATGCAGGGCTTGGCCATACAATCTGTATTGGCCAATGAGGTGTCAGCAGGTGTGACAGTAACAGGTGCTTGAATTGTGTGGTATGACTTTCCCTTTTGGCTTTGAAAGGAACATGCTTTAAATAACAACTGGTTCATGGAGAGATAAGTAGATCTACATCCTACCCAGAGTTTGAGGCCAAGCCCAGTTGAACCTGACCTACATCAGCTAAACCTAATTGACACATACATGAGCAAGGAAAAAAATTGCTTATTTTTGCAAGCCACTATAATGTTGAGATTTTTAGTTGTTGTAATGCAGCAACATAAAACTGTTGCTTTGTTATGCAGCAGCATGACTACTGTTTTGGTGTTAGCTGACTGATATAAAGGCGTAGGACTGAGTAGCAAGGAACACTATTTTTTAAAGTCTTTTTTGGACCATGTTTTAAGAGCAGTATTTATGTCTGATCCATGATTATATTGGGTTGGGCAAAATGTTCCTTCCAGTTTTCTGTAAGATGGTACACAAACTTGAACAAACTGTCCAACCCAGTGTTAGCAAAACATAGTATGAAGTCTCATCAAATATCTGGTGACTACATGCATGGATCATGATTTAATTTAAACATGGCTGTTTCTCTCTTACAAATGTCTTTGTCATACACACGATCTTATAATAGCTCTTACACGCAGAGCTTTCCTCAAGTAAAAGAGATTCCACCAANCCCAGATACAGCAGTCATCAAGATCAACAACTGCATCCCTTCCCTTTCACTGAGTACAAATTTTAAATTAAAAAATGTTCTAATAATATCAGTTTTGGACTATCAGAGGTACTGGTGCTGATCATGAGCTTTATTTAAGATGTGTTATATGTGCAGTGTCTTCAGAATATCCAAGTAAGAATACCAAGTAGTTTCTTGGTCATGAAACTAGAACTAAGAGAAGAGTTCTGAGCTAGATATTTAAATTGGTAAATTATCTGTGCACAAATAGGAAGGACATCTCTGAGTTTAATGAGCTCTCCTAGAACAAGGAAGAATTATATGAAAAGAGACAAGGGTTTTGGTAGATTTTTTTTTTGTTCCACCAGATGTTCTTTCTTTCTTTCTCCTATGGCAAGAGTATATGTCCATGTCCCACTGATGCAGGGCTTGGCCATACAATCTGTATTGGCCAATGAGGTGTCAGCAGGTGTGACAGTAACAGGTGCTTGAATTGTGTGGTATGACTTTCCCTTTTGGCTTTGAAAGGAACATGCTTTAAATAACAACTGGTTCATGGAGAGATAAGTAGATCTACATCCTACCCAGAGTTTGAGGCCAAGCCCAGTTGAACCTGACCTACATCAGCTAAACCTAATTGACACATACATGAGCAAGGAAAAAAATTGCTTATTTTTGCAAGCCACTATAATGTTGAGATTTTTAGTTGTTGTAATGCAGCAACATAAAACTGTTGCTTTGTTATGCAGCAGCATGACTACTGTTTTGGTGTTAGCTGACTGATATAAAGGCGAGGACTGAGTAGCAAGGAACACTATTTTTTAAAGTCTTTTTTGGACCATGTTTTAAGAGCAGTATTTATGTCTGATCCATGATTATATTGGGTTGGGCAAAATGTTCCTTCCAGTTTTCTGTAAGATGGTACACAAACTTGAACAAACTGTCCAACCCAGTGTTAGCAAAACATAGTATGAAGTCTCATCAAATATCTGGTGACTACATGCATGGATCATGATTTAATTTAAACATGGCTGTTTCTCTCTTACAAATGTCTTTGTCATACACACACGATCTTATAATAGCTCTTCCAAGCAGAGCTTTCCTCAAGTAAAAGAGATTCCACCAAACCCAGATACAGCAGTCATCAAGATCAACAACTGCATCCCTTCCCTTTCACTGAGTACATTTTTATTAGATGTTCTAAAGTAATACTTGAGAAAATGCTTAAGAAAATGGACTCTATGTACATACTATATTAATATTTTAGACTATATTTTATTGGAGTTGTTAAAGCAGATTTCAAGAGAACAAATTTTAAAATTAAAAGAAAAGTTATTAGTGAAAATAAACAGGCCTGTAAGTAGTGTGCCAATGGCATGACAGCAATCAAGGTGCCTGTTTGGCTACTAAGATTTTCATAAAAGCTTTGATTAGTTTTGAGGTAATTGTGAGAGACGAGTCAGACCCAAAGAAAGAAAAACAGTTTCTCTAGTCTAGCAGCTGTGGAATCTTTTGGTAATTGCTGTAATATTCCTCGTCAGTAAACTTCAAGCTTGCTCTTTTATGCCACTGTAGAATGCTTGATCTAAAATGTATATTTTAACTTTGTCTTATTTCTAACTTTCTTCTTCAATGTAACTCTAAATTATAGTTGAGAAAAACAGCCCTGATTTACATGTTACTTCTGTTTAAAAAAACAGGAAAACTCTATTGGAAAAGGTCCAAAGAGGCTGCATTTAAAATATTTGACCGTCATGTTTTGAGTTATTAAAATGTGACTCCCCTCCACCCATAGGTAACCATTGTAAATGTTCATAAAATTTGTGTCTGTGTGTGCATAGGACAAGTTAGTTGTTTCAGTGTTTACAGGGCCATGTGAAATTATACCTTGTCTCATTTGACCATGGTGTGAAACTTTAAAGTGTAAACACGATCAAAAAGAAAAGTGGTTTCAAAAACAGAGAAACAACAACATTCCATTCTCTCAGAATCTTTTCAGTCTCTCAGTCAGACAGCGGGGGCTGAGGGGGAGGGTGGCTCACTCCCTTCTCCCAGCAGTCACTAGAAACAACATCCCATTCCCCACACCATTCCCCGCCTGAAAGGAAAGGGCACCATCAATTCTGAGAAAGAAATTGCCAAAATAACAAAACTTATTGGAGTGAACAGTTTCTCACAGAAACTGCCAATCAACTACAGACACAAATCTGCCTTCCTTATCCCTCACCTCACCCCTCTGCTAGGGAAAACAACCTAAACCCTCAGGAGAAACTTTTCAGCCAAACCATTCTGCCAAAGGATAACATAAATGATGCTGCCATTTTGGAGTATTTTGCTTGTACTTCCCTTCCACCTTCTTTATTACACAGCTGTGTGTATGTGCGTGGTGGTGTTTGGCCTTTTCATTTTGTTCAGGTTTCAAAATAGTTATTACTTGAACTGAAAATATCCCATCAACATGGTTAAAAAAACAAACAGCACAGAAGTGGATGAAATAAAAATTTACAGACTCTTTCTCCACATTCCCCACCACTTTTCCGAATTTGCCTAGACTTCCAGACAGTAGAGGTTCTGTGAGGGGAGGACATGTCTACGGTGGATTCAGGTTGATATGTGGCAGTAAACAACAAAACTCTGTAAAAAATGAAAAAATAAAAATTGAAGTTCTGTGAGGGAAGGACAATGTACATGCAAGTGTGAAGGACAAGGGGTGAATTATGGGTGGGAAAGAGAATCTTGATATTGTTTTCTTTTTTAAAATTTATTTTTATTTTGCTTTTACAGAGTTTTTGTTGTTTACTTCCATACATAAACCCGAATCTGCCATGACCATAGGTATACACATGGCCCCTAGCACTTGAACTTCCTTTCCATCCCATCCCTCTAGGTTGTTGTATAGCCCCAGTGTAGGTTCTCTTAGTCTTATAGCATATTCACATTGGTTGTCTATTTTACATAGGGTAATGTAAGTTTCCATGATATTGTCTTCTTTTTTAATTGGAAAAAAAAAAAGTTGCACACATACACACTCCTCCCTTCATCTCCCCGCCATCAAAAAAAAAAAAAAAAAAAAACACCAAAACAACCATAACCAAAAAAACTCAACCCATTAAAAAAAAAAAAGAAGAAAAAGAAAAATCCAAACCTCTGCTGTTTAGAAGTCTAAGAGAATTGCTGGTTAAAGGTCTTTCAGATTAAGCTCATTCCGAAGACATTTCCAGTATAACCAAACAATGAGAAACACTGGTGTCCAGCCAGCTAGAGCCCCTGCCACCTCTGATTTAGTGCAGTCTGATGATGACTAAGTCAAAGAGAAGAGGGAGATGGGTTCATGGAATGAAAAAACAAACAAGCCCACATTCCCCTCCATTTATTTATATTTAAATATCATTTCTTTTTCTGTTATTTTTTTTTTACATAATAAAGTCATGTGCATTTAGGACAATTTTGTTGGTAGTGAAAATTCTCTTAGACCTTGTAATTTATAAAGGGTATGGAGTGTTTCCTAAGAACAGAAATTCTTCTTCATAGAGTTGTTTTTCCCAGAATATTATTAGGAGGGTCTCTACTAGGTAAGCAATGATGTCAGTGTAAATGTTTTGGGTTCTCTCCCTTCTATCCAAGTTGGCTTTACATGCTTTAGTTCTACCACTTGACTGTTTTTAAAACAGATTGAAGAATTTGCTCACCAAGAGAACAATGATTAACTAAATCTGTAAAGTGCCATTTTACTTGCTATCAATAGCTTAAAAGAAAATCTAAATCCGTGACTAATCGCCCAGGAGTTTACTACTTGCTTAGAGGAGACTTTTGGACCAAAGAGTTATTTTGAAATTGTTAGGGTTTTTTTTTTTTTTTCCTTTCCTTCTCCATGTCATTGTACATTAAAAACAAAACAAAACAAAACTTACACACTATTAGAAATAAAGAAATGTATTCTCAAGCCTTATTTTCTCTTAAACTACATACTTGAGTTTCTGTAGTCAGTTTTTCCTATGAGTATCTATTTCTAGATTTGTCACAATGTAGAATATTGGTTAAGAGCCTGGGCCCCATGTAACAGTCTGTCCCAACTCAGAACCTTACTATCTATATGGCTTAGATAAAATTTCCTAATCTCTCTATCCCTCAATTTTCTCAACTGTAAAATGTGGATAAATTGTAACATTTACAATTATAATGTGAAGTTGATAGGGTTGTTGTAAAATGGAAAGAGTAAAAGCAAGTGAAGCTCTTAGTATAGTTTTATCTCACTATATGCCTCAAGGAGAGTTTAAAAGTAAGATACAAAACTTTAAACTTTCCCAAGTCCCCTGAGTGAAAAACAGAAAGAAAGAAAAACAAATAAAAAGCCACCAAACTATATGATGTTGGATAAATAAAGCCTAAAATTATTTCTCTGGGTCATTGTATGTCTCAAATTCTATGACCTAGAGTTTGAAAGTGTGTATTACCTCAATCCCTTGGAGGAGGGCATAGCAACCTGCCCCAGTATTCTTGCCTGGAGAATCTCCTAGACAGAGGAGCCTGGTGGCTACAGTCCACAAAGTTGCAAAGAGTGAGACAAGACTGAAGCGGCTTAGCACTCATGTTACCTCAGTTTGTTTTTATGACAGCCAGGAGGTAACTCACAGTGTAGAGATGCCCATCAGCATATGCTGATCTGTGAATGTGAAAGAAAAGGTCGAGAGAAGTTGTATAGATCATAGGAGAATATACTGAATGGCCTAGTGAAAAAATGATTGGATTTACAGAGTACATGATTTTAACTAAATTCTGAGAACAATGATTAACTAAATCTGTAAAGTGCCATTTTACTTGCTATCAATAGCTTAAAAGAAAATCTAAATCCGTGACTAATCGCCCAGGAGTTTACTACTTGCTTAGAGGAGACTTTTGGACCAAAGAGTTATTTTGAAATTGTTAGGGTTTTTTTTTTTTTTTCCTTTCCTTCTCCATGTCATTGTACATTAAAAACAAAACAAAACAAAACTTACACACTATTAGAAATAAAGAAATGTATTCTCAAGCCTTATTTTCTCTTAAACTACATACTTGAGTTTCTGTAGTCAGTTTTTCCTATGAGTATCTATTTCTAGATTTGTCACAATGTAGAATATTGGTTAAGAGCCTGGGCCCCATGTAACAGTCTGTCCCAACTCAGAACCTTACTATCTATATGGCTTAGATAAAATTTCCTAATCTCTCTATCCCTCAATTTTCTCAACTGTAAAATGTGGATAAATTGTAACATTTACAATTATAATGTGAAGTTGATAGGGTTGTTGTAAAATGGAAAGAGTAAAAGCAAGTGAAGCTCTTAGTATAGTTTTATCTCACTATATGCCTCAAGGAGAGTTTAAAAGTAAGATACAAAACTTTAAACTTTCCCAAGTCCCCTGAGTGAAAAACAGAAAGAAAGAAAAACAAATAAAAAGCCACCAAACTATATGATGTTGGATAAATAAAGCCTAAAATTATTTCTCTGGGTCATTGTATGTCTCAAATTCTATGACCTAGAGTTTGAAAGTGTGTATTACCTCAATCCCTTGGAGGAGGGCATAGCAACCTGCCCCAGTATTCTTGCCTGGAGAATCTCCTAGACAGAGGAGCCTGGTGGCTACAGTCCACAAAGTTGCAAAGAGTGAGACAAGACTGAAGCGGCTTAGCACTCATGTTACCTCAGTTTGTTTTTATGACAGCCAGGAGGTAACTCACAGTGTAGAGATGCCCATCAGCATATGCTGATCTGTGAATGTGAAAGAAAAGGTCGAGAGAAGTTGTATAGATCATAGGGAGAATATACTGAATGGCCTAGTGAAAAATATGTATTCACTATTGCATTGCTGATTGGATGGGACCAAGAAAATGACTAATACTTCCACATTGGAGCTTATACATGGTTGAGTATAGAGATGGAATTCATGACCAAAGAGATTACTAATTACTTAGTTTCTCAATCTGTAAAACTGTAAAACTCCAGAGATCAAGTGTACATCTCAAGGTTATAGAATATATCCATTTCAGTTCCATTTCATGTGAATTTTGTCTAGATTGGAACATTCGTGTATTTCATAGTCAATGTATATCTCTTTATTTGGTACGAGCCAAGCCTAGTAAGCCAACTCTCAAGTCCACTGAGGTGAATTGATAATTCTAACAGAGTACTTTGGAGTATTATGGGGGCCCCTGAGTACTATCTACTGTTCTTGGTGGGGTGATGGTGGTGGCCGGTATCTCAACGAGGAAATGATATCCAAAATAATTCTAAAAAGAGAAGTGTCAATAGAGAAACGGGAGAGGTGAGAGGTGATGGAGAGAAGATGAGCGAAGATAGAGAGGTAATTGATTAGTAGCTGCAGATGAATCTAAGGTCAAAAGAAGGCTTTTAGCAATGTGAATAATGGAGTGAGGGAAGAAAGAATAGAGAGAAATTATACATAGAAGAAAAACAGGGCAAGGTCTCAGGGGAGGTACTAGTGGACTTTATTTTTTGTTTAATTTTTTAAAAATTGAAATATAGTTGATTTACAATGTTGTTTTAGTTTCTGGCGTACAGCAGAGTGATTCATGTATATATTCATATATACATGTACATTCTTTTTCATTATAGTTTATTATAGGACATTGAATATAGTTCCCTATGCTACACAGTGGGGCCTTTGTTTTTTATCAAGTTGTATATAATCATTCATATCATGATGGATGTTAAGAAGAGGAAGAACACCCCACATTCTAGGGCTAGACAAAAAGTCAGATGTAGGATGAAGTCTGATAAATATTATTGATTTCACTGATTATAAAGTGACCACATTTTTCTTTGAACAAAGGGAGAAAAGGTGTTTGTTTGCTTAGAATTTTCATGAATGTAAAAGAAGTAGGGAAAAAAGTAAACAGGGAAATTAATTTTATAGTTAGATACCTGTTAGTTCTCTATTTGGAAGATATTAACTTCAGATTAGTTTTCCTATTTCATTTATCTTGCAGAAAGATTTGTTTTGTGTGTCAGTTGGAAGAAAAGACAATTTTTTTTAAATAAAATTCTAAATGACTTAAAAATCATACACACAAGGCAGGGACATTCTTTATATTATCAAATATTTGATTTCCTATGAGGTTAACATTTTTCATATTTTTATTTCCTTCTTTTATGAATTGTCAGTTTTGTCATCTGAAAGAAGGCTTTTTATGAAACACCTTTAAGCTAAAAAGAAAAAGTCTAAGATCAAGAGAATTCAAGATGCTCTGATGTAGGGTAGATATGAGGAAACAGGGAAAAATAACCAAGACAGAAAAAGATGCTTGGAAATATAGACTCTCATATATGAAAAGGGCTGCAGTTGTTCCTGGTCTAGTCAATATCAATGAATTGATCTGATGTGCAATTTCCCTTTTTTTTTTTTTTAAGATTTATTTATTTATTCGGGTGGGGGTGGGGTGGGGAGGGAGGGGAGCAGGTGGGCTACTTCTATTGGTCTTTCATTTGTCTAATTTCATCCATCTTTGTTCTTCGACCCCCATGGGCCTCCCATCGCGGTGGCCTCTGTTGTCGCAGAGCATCGTATCCGGGCGCATGCGCTCCAGAACTCCGGCTGGGTAGTTGGACACATCAGTCCAACCGCTCCGCGGCACGTGGGATCTTCCCAGGCCAGGGATCGAACCGGTGCCCCCTGCACTGCAAGGCGGTGTCCTTACCCACTGGACCACCAGGGAAGCCCTGCAATTTCCCTTTGAAGTACTTATCTAGCTTTGGTTTCACCACTTCTAGAGATAGTGTAAACTCTGATCACTCTCTTGCCCCAGACTTGTGCAGTAGTGAAAATTATTAATATACAGTATGAATAGCTAGAACTTACAGAGAGCTTCTGATGTACCAGGAATAGTTCTAAGTGTTTTACATATATTAAAATCAGTAAATGCTCAAAGAGTTATCTTAGGAAGTTATTGTTATCTGAATTTTATAGATGAGACAAATGAAGTTCAGAGACACTAGATACATTTTTTAACTGTCACATGGTAAGTAATAGAGCAGGATGTTTGCTGTTGTTTAGTCTTTCAGTCATGTCCGACTCTTTGCAACTGCATAGACTGCAGCCTGTGAGCCTTCCCTGTCCTTCACCATCTCCTGGAGTTTGCTCAGACTCATGTCCAATGAGTTGATGATGCCATTCAACCATTTCGTTCTCTATTTCCTCCTTGTCCTAAAGCGTTCAGTCTTTCCCAGCATCAGGGTCTTATCCAATGTGTGACTCTTCACATCAGATGGCCAAATTATTATTTCTGCTTCAACATCATTCCTTCCAATGAAGGAATTGGAAGGGTTGATTTCCTTTAGGAGGATTGACAAGTTTGATCTTGCATTACAAGGAATTCTCAAGAGTCTTTTCTAGTATCACACTTCAAAAGCATCAGTTCAGCACTCAGCCTTCTTTATGGTCCAACTCTCTCGTATCTGCACATGACTACTGGCAAAACCATAGCTTTGACTAGACTGACCTTTTGTCAGCAAAGTGATGCTTCTGTTTTTAATACACTGTCTAGGTTTGTCACAGTTTTTCTTCCAAGGAGCAATCATCTTTTAATTTCTTGGCTGCAGTCACCATCCACAGTCCTTTTTGGAGCCTAAGAAAGTGAAGTCTGTCACTGTTCCCATTTTCTTCCTGTCTATTTGCCATGAAGTGTTGGGACCAGATGCCATGGTTTTAGTTCTTTGAATGCTGAGTTTTAAGCCAGCTTTTCACTCTCCTCTTTCACCTTCATCAAAAGGCAATTACCAGTCTGTTTTTCCATGTCCGGTTCTAACTGTTGCTTCTTGACTTGCATACAGGTTTCTCAGAAGACAAGTGAGGTAGTCTGGTAGTCCAGTCTCTGAGAATTTTCCACAGTTTGTTTTAATTCATACAGTCAAAAGCTTTACTGTAGTCAATGGTGCAGAAGTAGATGCTTTTCTGGAATTCCCTTGCTTTTTCTGTGATCTAGTGGATGTTGGTCATTGGATCTTTGGTTCCTCTGCCTTTTCTAAATCCAGCTTGTATATCTAAAAGTTCTTGGTTCATGTACTGTTGGAGCCTAGCTTGAAGGATTTTGAAAATTACTTTGCTAGCATGTGAAATGAGTGCAGTTGGGCAATAGTTTGAACAGTGTCTTGCATTTCCCTTGTTTGGGATTGGAATGAAAACTGACTTTTCCAGTTCTGTGGCCACTGCTGAGTTTTCCTAGTTTCCTGACATATTTAGTGCAGCACTTTCATGGCATCATCTTTTAGGATTTGAAGTAGCTCAGCTGAAATTTCATCACGTCCAGTAGCTTTTCTCCTAGTAATGCTTCCTAAGGCCCACTTGACTTCACACTCTAGGATTTTGTGAGTGATCACATCATGGTATTCCAGGGTATTAAGATCTTTTTGTAATTTTTTTTATCAACGGTTATGCTTCAACATCATTCCTTCCAATGAAGGAATTGGAAGGGTTGATTTCCTTTAGGAGGATTGACAAGTTTGATCTTGCATTACAAGGAATTCTCAAGAGTCTTTTCTAGTATCACACTTCAAAAGCATCAGTTCAGCACTCAGCCTTCTTTATGGTCCAACTCTCTCGTATCTGCACATGACTACTGGCAAAACCATAGCTTTGACTAGACTGACCTTTTGTCAGCAAAGTGATGCTTCTGTTTTTAATACACTGTCTAGGTTTGTCACAGTTTTTCTTCCAAGGAGCAATCATCTTTTAATTTCTTGGCTGCAGTCACCATCCACAGTCCTTTTTGGAGCCTAAGAAAGTGAAGTCTGTCACTGTTCCCATTTTCTTCCTGTCTATTTGCCATGAAGTGTTGGGACCAGATGCCATGGTTTTAGTTCTTTGAATGCTGAGTTTTAAGCCAGCTTTTTCACTCTCCTCTTTCACCTTCATCAAAAGGCAATTACCAGTCTGTTTTTCCATGTCCGGTTCTAACTGTTGCTTCTTGACTTGCATACAGGTTTCTCAGAAGACAAGTGAGGTAGTCTGGTAGTCCAGTCTCTGAGAATTTTCCACAGTTTGTTTTAATTCATACAGTCAAAAGCTTTACTGTAGTCAATGGTGCAGAAGTAGATGCTTTTCTGGAATTCCCTTGCTTTTTCTGTGATCTAGTGGATGTTGGTCATTGGATCTTTGGTTCCTCTGCCTTTTCTAAATCCAGCTTGTATATCTAAAAGTTCTTGGTTCATGTACTGTTGGAGCCTAGCTTGAAGGATTTTGAAAATTACTTTGCTAGCATGTGAAATGAGTGCAGTTGGGCAATAGTTTGAACAGTGTCTTGCATTTCCCTTGTTTGGGATTGGAATGAAAACTGACTTTTCCAGTTCTGTGGCCACTGCTGAGTTTTCCTAGTTTCCTGACATATTTAGTGCAGCACTTTCATGGCATCATCTTTTAGGATTTGAAGTAGCTCAGCTGAAATTTCATCACGTCCAGTAGCTTTTCTCCTAGTAATGCTTCCTAAGGCCCACTTGACTTCACACTCTAGGATGTCTGGCTCTAGATGAGTGATCACATCATCATGGTATTCCAGGGTATTAAGATCTTTTTTTGTATAGTTCTTTTGTGTGTTCTTGCCACCTCTTAATATCTTGTGTTTCTGTTAGGTCCATTCCATTTCTGTCCTTTATTGTGCCCATCTTTTCAAGAAATGCTCCCTCAAATGCTTGTAGTTTTCTTGAATAGATCGTTAGTCTTTCCCATTCTATTGTTTTCTTTGCATTGTTCACTAAAGAGGGCTTTCTTAGCTCTTCTTGCTATGCTTCAGAAATCTGCCTTCAGATGCATATATCTTTCCCTTTCTCCTTTGCATTTTATTTCTTCTCTTCTCAGATAGTACCCTCAAATTCTAGCTCCAGAGCCCAGGTTCCTAACCATATCTGTGTACTTCCTTTCACTGCATGAGCATTCTTAGACTTTCTTCAACCCTTTGTAGGTCAAGATGATGCTAGTGTTGCACATTTAGTTTGTTCTCCTTCTCTGACCTACCTGAATAGATCTGGTATTGCCAGACTACTTTTTACACTTTTGTGACACAGAATTGGGAAGAGTAAAGAAAAGAATTAAAAGAAGATGAATTAGAGGAAGACATTCCTTGGAAATGGGGTATAGAACCACATACAATAAAAATGTTGGAGGGAGAAAGGAAATTTGGAGAAGTATCATTAGAAAGCATGCATTTCATGACATGCAAGAAATGCAAGAGAAGGAACAGTTATTCTTATGTTACCTTTTTTGTTAGCTGGACTATGTCTCCTGATTACCACATCATTCTAACACTGGGCAATATAGGGCATGGATTTAACAGGATTACATATGCTTCTCTATAACACAAATATTTCTTCTTGTTAAGTTCCTCTAGACCCACCTGGCTCTAGAAGAGATGACTTTTAAAGTATTTAAGGATGCTTGTCCTGTTTTCATTATTTTCTTTTTTCTTGGTTAAACTTTTTTGTCAGTTATTTCTTTTTTTTCATTTAAAGAAACAGCTTATTAGGATATAATTCACACATAATGAGCTAACCATATTTAAAGAGTAAAGATGGATTAATTTTTTCATATGTGTATATCACAATCAAATTAGTGGACATATCACCAACCTTCAAGAGTTTCCCTGTGACTCTTACCTTTCCCTTTCTTTCTATCATTCTCCAATCCCCACGGGAACACAATTAGCTTTTATTACTATAGATGAGTTTGTATTGTTCAGTTTCGTATAAGTGCAATGACACAAAATCTATCTACTTTGTTGGGTATACCAGTAGTTTATTCCTTTCTGTTGCTATATAGCATTTCACTGTACGGATATTTCTCAATATGTTTATTCATTCACCAGCTGATGGTTATGTGGGCTTAGACCACTATTTGGGTACTGCTAATAAAGCTGTTAGGAATATTTGTGTGGAAGCCCTTTTGAGTATATGTAAGATCTGCTTCCCCCCCCAGATAGTACCCTCAAATTCTAGCTCCAGAGCCCAGGTTCCTAACCATATCTGTGTACTTCCTTTCACTGCATGAGCATTCTTAGACTTTCTTCAACCCTTTGTAGGTCAAGATGATGCTAGTGTTGCACATTTAGTTTGTTCTCCTTCTCTGACCTACCTGAATAGATCTGGTATTGCCAGACTACTTTTTACACTTTTGTGACACAGAATTGGGAAGAGTAAAGAAAAGAATTAAAAGAAGATGAATTAGAGGAAGACATTCCTTGGAAATGGGGTATAGAACCACATACAATAAAAATGTTGGAGGGAGAAAGGAAATTTGGAGAAGTATCATTAGAAAGCATGCATTTCATGACATGCAAGAAATGCAAGAGAAGGAACAGTTATTCTTATGTTACCTTTTTTGTTAGCTGGACTATGTCTCCTGATTACCACATCATTCTAACACTGGGCAATATAGGGCATGGATTTAACAGGATTACATATGCTTCTCTATAACACAAATATTTCTTCTTGTTAAGTTCCTCTAGACCCACCTGGCTCTAGAAGAGATGACTTTTAAAGTATTTAAGGATGCTTGTCCTGTTTTCATTATTTTCTTTTTTCTTGGTTAAACTTTTTTGTCAGTTATTTCTTTTTTTTCATTTAAAGAAACAGCTTATTAGGATATAATTCACACATAATGAGCTAACCATATTTAAAGAGTAAAGATGGATTAATTTTTTCATATGTGTATATCACAATCAAATTAGTGGACATATCACCAACCTTCAAGAGTTTCCCTGTGACTCTTACCTTTCCCTTTCTTTCTATCATTCTCCAATCCCCACGGGAACACAATTAGCTTTTATTACTATAGATGAGTTTGTATTGTTCAGTTTCGTATAAGTGCAATGACACAAAATCTATCTACTTTGTTGGGTATACCAGTAGTTTATTCCTTTCTGTTGCTATATAGCATTTCACTGTACGGATATTTCTCAATATGTTTATTCATTCACCAGCTGATGGTTATGTGGGCTTAGACCACTATTTGGGTACTGCTAATAAAGCTGTTAGGAATATTTGTGTGGAAGCCCTTTTGAGTATATGTAAGATTTAAGTTTTCTTGCATAGATTTAATTGGAATTAAGGATTAAGGCTTGGAATACTTGGATTTAATGGTAGATGTACATTTATCTTAAAAAGAAATCCCTGCCAAACTATTTTCCAAAGAGATTATACCATTAAAATATTTTATGACAGGTTATGAGAGCTCCATTTCCTCTACAACCTCATGACATTTATTTAGATGAATCTCTAGTCATTATAAACATGTTTAGTGGTATTCCATTATAGTTTTAATTAGCATTTCCATAATAACTACTATAATAACATTGGAGATTTTTTTTTATGTGCTTATTTTCCATTTTGTATATTTTCTTTGTTGAATATCAGTTCCAGTCTTTTGACTGTCTTTTGAAATTGAATTATTTTGTGCATTCTATTTCTTTTGTGGATACAATCTCTCTACAAATATATGATTTGAAAATATTTTCTCTCAGTCTGTGACTTGTCTTTTCATTCTTTAACAGTATCTTTTGAAAAAAATTAATAGGTATAATTTGTCAATTATTTATTTTATGGATCATGTTTTTGGTATTATATATATGAAATCTTGGCCTAATTCAAGCTCACAAGAACTTGTGAAATTCATAGCAGAAATTCACAAGGACATTCTGCTCTGATTTCTTCCAAAAGTTTTATATTTTTATATTTTACATTTAGATCTATGATTAATTTTGAATTAATTGCATATGGTTATTTAACTGTTCCAGCACAATTTGTTGAAATAACATCTTTTATTACTGAATCACCTTTACAACTTGATTAAGAATCAATTGTTTATATATATATATATAGCTGTATTTCTTTATTCTGTTTCAGTGATTTCTTGATCTGTCTTTTTTTTTTTTTCCTTTTGGTCTGTCCTTTCATGGCCATCATATCATCTGATTATTGTAGTTTTATAATGTCTTTAAATCAGGTAGAATTTGTTTTCCACCTTTATTTTTGTTATTTAGTCACTAAGTCACGTTTGACTCTTTGTGATCCCATGGACGGTAACCTGCCAGACTCATATGTCAGGTTCTTTAAATTTTCATATGTTTTGGAATTAGATGGTCCATATTTGATGAAAGAAACTGCTGGGATTGTGGTTGGGATTGCACTGAATCTCTAGATCAATTTGAGGTAAATTGACATGTTAAGGAACAATTGCTATCTTTCTATTTAGTCAGGTCTTCTTCAATTTCATTTAGCAATGTTTTGTAGATGTTCACATATCAGTCTTGTATATTCATTGTCAAATTTATTCCTAAGAAATTAATATTTTAAAGATATTTTGTATAACATCTTAAAATTTTCAATTTCTAATTGTTCTTTGCCAGTATATATAAACATGATTTTTTTATACACCCTTGACAAACTCACTGCTGTAAGCTTTTTTTAGATTCCAATGGATTTTTTTTCTCCATACAATTACATTGAAATAAAGAGACAATTTGCTTCTTTGTAATATGCTGCTTTTTATTTATTTTTTGGTGTTGATTGCAATAACTAGAAACTTTAAGTACAATGTTAAATAGATATGATCAGTTCAAACATTATTGCTTTCTTCTTGCTTGTAGGGGAAGAATATTTAGTCTTTCATCATTAAGTATGATGTTACCTATAGGTTTTCATAGGTGCCTTTTGTTAAGCTGGAAAAATTCCCTTCTGTTCCCAATTTGCTGAGGCTTTTTTTTTTTGGTTATTGTACACGGGATTTTGTCAAATGTTTTTTCTTCTTCTATTGAGGTGATCATATGGTTTTTTTTTTTTCCAGTATGTTAAAATGATAAATTGATCAGTTTTCAAACGTTAAACCAAAGTTATTTAACAGCATTGCTTTTCTGGAACGAAGCCCATTATTTGTGATGTATTATCCATTGTGTATATTGTTAGATTTGACTGCTAAAGTTTTAAAAATAATTTTTGCAATTGTGTTCATGAGGGATATTGATAAAGAATTTTCTAGTATTTTGTGCTTGTCTGCTTTGGGTTTCAGACTAATGATAGCTTCACAGATTGAAATGAGCTGTAGAATTGTTATTTCTTCCTTAAATTTTGGAAGAATTCTCCAGCGAAGCCAGGTGGGCATGGGGTTTTCTTTGTTAGAAGGTTTTCAATTACAAATTCATTTTCTTTAATAAATAAATGTAGTATATTCAGATTACCTGCTTCTCAGTGAGTTTTGATCATATATGTCTTTCAAGAAATTAGCTTCATCTTTTGTTGAATTGATAAGCATAAAGTTCATAATATTTTCTTATTTTCCTTTTATTATTCATAGAATCTATAGGATGTAACCTCTAGCATATCTCATATTGGTAATTAGTGTCTCCTCTAATTTTTCTGATCAGGCTAATGGTTAATCACTTTTTTAGATTTTTCTTTAAGAGTCATTTCTTTTGTCAATTCATTTTATGTTTTCTTAATTTCTCTGAATTCTTTTATAGCTCATTATTATTTTCTCCTGTCTATGTTGAGTTTAATTTTCTCTTCTTTTTCTCGTTTATGGGTAGGCAAATATTTTGTGCAAAAGATGAGATAGCAATATATTAGGCTTTGTGAGCTATCCAGTGTCTGTCCAACTACTCAACTCTGCCAATAAAACATGTATGCTGCCTTAGAAGGTGAAGAAATAAGCAAGGCTGTGTTTCATTAAAGCTTTATTCTACAAAAAGTGGGCAGTGGGTTTTCCTGGTGGTCCAGTGGGTAAGGACACTACCTTGCAGTACAACGGATGCTGGTTCAATCCCTGGCCCGGGAAGATCCCACGTGCAGCCGAGCAGCTGGACTGATGCCCCGGTGGAGCTCAATGTGCCCAGAGCTGGTGCTCTCGGCAAGAGAGGCCACTGGAATGGGAGTCATATGGTTTTTTTTCCAGTATGTTAAAATGATAAATTGATCAGTTTTCAAACGTTAAACCAAAGTTATTTAACAGCATTGCTTTTCTGGAACAAGCCCATTATTTGTGATGTATTATCCATTGTGTATATTGTTAGATTTGACTGCTAAAGTTTTAAAAATAATTTTTGCAATTGTGTTCATGAGGGATATTGATAAAGAATTTTCTAGTATTTTGTGCTTGTCTGCTTTGGGTTTCAGACTAATGATAGCTTCACAGATTGAAATGAGCTGTAGAATTGTTATTTCTTCCTTAAATTTTGGAAGAATTCTCCAGCGAAGCCAGGTGGGCATGGGGTTTTCTTTGTTAGAAGGTTTTCAATTACAAATTCATTTTCTTTAATAAATAAATGTAGTATATTCAGATTACCTGCTTCTCAGTGAGTTTTGATCATATATGTCTTTCAAGAAATTAGCTTCATCTTTTGTTGAATTGATAAGCATAAAGTTCATAATATTTTCTTATTTTCCTTTTATTATTCATAGAATCTATAGGATGTAACCTCTAGCATATCTCATATTGGTAATTAGTGTCTCCTCTAATTTTTCTGATCAGGCTAATGGTTAATCACTTTTTTAGATTTTTCTTTAAGAGTCATTTCTTTTGTCAATTCATTTTATGTTTTCTTAATTTCTCTGAATTCTTTTATAGCTCATTATTATTTTCTCCTGTCTATGTTGAGTTTAATTTTCTCTTCTTTTTCTCGTTTATGGGTAGGCAAATATTTTGTGCAAAAGATGAGATAGCAATATATTAGGCTTTGTGAGCTATCCAGTGTCTGTCCAACTACTCAACTCTGCCAATAAAACATGTATGCTGCCTTAGAAGGTGAAGAAATAAGCAAGGCTGTGTTTCATTAAAGCTTTATTCTACAAAAAGTGGGCAGTGGGTTTTCCTGGTGGTCCAGTGGGTAAGGACACTACCTTGCAGTACAACGGATGCTGGTTCAATCCCTGGCCCGGGAAGATCCCACGTGCAGCCGAGCAGCTGGACTGATGTGTCCAACTACTGAGGTGGAGCTTTGGAGTGCATGTGCCCAGAGCTGGTGCTCTACGGCAAGAGAGGCCACTGGAATGGGATGCCCACACAGGCCAAAGAACAAAGATAGATGAAAATGGATAAATGAAAGACCAATAGAAGTGGCCAAAAAAAAAAAAGGCAGTGGTCTTGATTTGGCCGAAGGGCTATAGTTTGCCAAGTCCTATTCTGATTTCTTATAGTTAAAATTGAGTTGACTGCTTGAAATCTTATTTTCTAATATAGGCATTTAGTACTATAAAATTTCTTCATAAAAAGCATTTTAATAGTGCCTTATAAATAATTTTTTCCTGTGACTCTGCCTTACCTTTAATTTTCAAACTCTAGCAAATGTTTCAAGGATACAATGGCAATTGTAGGATTCTTTTGATAAGGTATGTTGACTTTTTTTTTTTTTTTACATTTAGTTTAAAATATGTTCAAACTTGTCTTCTAAATTCTTTCACCTATCTATGCATTTTGTAGAAGTTTGTTAGTTTCCAGAGGTCTTTCTGGTATTTATTTCTAATCTAATTCCTCAGTAAACACATTTTGTATGACCTAAATGCATTTAAATTTATTAAGACTTGTTTTATGGCCCAGAATATGGTCTATTTGTATAAAGGTTCTATTATTCCTAGAATGTGCCCTAATAATATGTATTCTACTGCTGTTTGGAGGAATGTTATAGGGTCAACTTCTTTGATGTGTTCTCAGTTGCGCAGTTATGTCTGACTCTTTGTGATCCCATGGACTCTACCTTGCCAGGTGCCTCTGCTCATAGAATCTTCCAGGCAAGAATACTGGAGTGGGTTGCCATTTCCTAGTGCCTTATCCAGAGACTGAACCTGCATCTCTGTTGTCTCCTGCATTGGCAAGTAGATTCTTTCTTTGCTACTGTGCCACCTGGAAAGTCCAATTTGGTTGACAGTGCTGTTCAAATAGGGTTATCCTGGTGACTCAGATGGCAAAGAATCTGCCTGCAATGCAGGAGACCTGGGTTTGATACCCAGATCAGGAAGATTCCCTGGAGAAGGGACTGGCTAACCACATCTGTGTTATTGCCTAGATAATCCCATGGACAGAGGAGCCTATGGCTCCTCTGTCAGACACAACTGAAGTGACTTAGCATGGAAGCAGATGTATGCATTTATATTTAAAAGATGTTTTTGTAGGTAGCATTTGATTAACTTTCTTATGAAGGATAAGCTGACAGCCCCTGCCTTTAATTGGGGGTATTTAGGCCATTAATATTTTATATAATTATTGAAATGATTCAGTTTAAGTCTAGGTTGTCATTTTTTTATATTATCACCTTTCTCTTTTTTTCTCTGTTTTGCTTTCTTTTATATTAATGCAATATTTAATGATTAATTTGATCTCCTTTGACTTATTAATTATGAGCATTATTTTACTTGTTGTTTATTAAAGGTTTATATTATACGATTTTACTTAGTTGAAGTCTACCTTTGAGGGGTTTTTATATCATTTTATAAATAAGAATCTTAAAATAATATACATCCATTTCTCTCCTCCTGATCTTCATGCTTCTGTTGTACTTTTTTTTTTTTTTTTTTTATAACTTTGGCCTTTATTTTTTTTTAATTTTATTTATTTATCTTTTGGGGGGTGGGGGGGTGGGCGGGCCACTTCCATTGGTCTTTCATTTCTCTATTTTCATCCGTCTTTTGCTCTTTGGCTCCTGTGGGCCTCCCATCACGGTGGCCTCTGTTGTCGCAGAGCTCCGGCTTGGTAATTGGACACATCAGTCCAGCACGTGGGATCTTCCCAGGCCAGGGATCAAACCGGCGCCCGCTGCACTGCAAGGCGGTGTCCTTACCCACTGGACCACCAGGGGAAGCCCTCTGTTGTACTTTTTGCTCTTGCAAGTATTTTAACTTTTTAGTACATTGTTACTATTTTGTTTAAACTGTAAATTGTCTTTTAAAGAAATTTGTATACTAAGAAAAATAATCATGTATATGTATCTATGGAGTTGCCTTTCCTGATATTCTTCATTCATTTGTGTAGAGTCATATTTCTATCTGGTATACTTTTCCTTTTGCCTAAAGGACCTCTTTTAGTGTTTTGTTTGTGTTTTGGTAATGTGGGTCTGCTGGTAGTAAGTGATTTCAATTTTTGTATGTCTGAAAAATGTCTATTACTATTGTTTTCCAAGGATCTTTTTTTTTTTTTTTTTTTTTGCTATATGTAGTATTCAAGGTTAACAGTTTTTTCTTTCAGTAGTTTGGAGGTGTTGCTGTGCCATTTTCCTGCTCACTTACTTCTAATGATAATTCTCTTATCATAACTAGCATGCCTTTTTTTCTCAGTTGCTTTGAAGAATTTTCCTTTATCATTTGTTTTAAATAATTTGATTCTTGGTGTAATTTTCTTTGTGTTTCTTTTGCTTGGAGTTTGTTGAGCTTCTTGGCTCTGTGGATTTACTGTTTTTATAAGCTTTAAATATTTTTGCCTTTATATCTTCAAATACCTTTATCTACCTCCTCCTTTGTGGACTTCAACTACATGCAAACTGGGCCACTCATAATTATTTCATAGTTCACTGATATTCTTTTCATTAAAACTTGTTTTCTCTATATGCTTCATTTTGGGAAGTTTCTGTTGCTATTTTGCAACCAATCTCATCCATCGTACTTTTACCTGAGACATTATAATTCTCATCTTTTAAAATTTTATTATTCCTATATATATTTTTTGTTTTAAACTGGGCTTCCCAGGTGGCTCAGTGTACATACTGAATGCATTTATAGTGACTATTTAAATATCCTTGCCTGCTAATTCTAACATCTCCAACAGTTTTGAGTTTGTTTCAAGGAACCTTCTGCCTTGTTTTGTCATATTTTCCTCCTTTGCATATCTGGTAATCTTTGATTGAATGCCAGACATTGTGAATTTTACTTTCCTAGGTGCTAGGCATTTTTCTATTCCTAAAAATAATCTTGAGTTTTCTTCTGGGATGCAATTCAGTAATGTAAAAACAGTTTGCATCTTTTTGATCATCCTTTTAAGATCTGTTAGCTGGTAAACACTGCTAGTATTTACCCTGAAGCTAATTATTCCCTGTTACTGAATAAAGACTTTCTGAATTTGTCTCCTAGTTCATGAATTATCAGATATTTCTAGTCTGGTTTCTTGGACTAGACACTATTCTCAGGCCACTATGATCATTGGGAACTGTTTGCCCTAATCTGTTCAGATGTTTTATTTCCCCAACATCAAGTTATTTCCTCCCATGAGTTCAGCATAAAGACACATTCCTTTTCATCAGTCTCATTATACTATGGTCTGTTAATGTGCGTGCAAAGAAGTAAAATACCAAAATAGTCCTTACTTGTATGGTTATGACATATACTCCATAAGTTGTGTGGTATAATTATTTATATATTTTTATTTCTAGTTGCTGAATTTTAATTTCTTTAAAAACTTAAAAAAAATCATTTACTTGGCTGTGTTGAGTCATAGTTTTAGCACATAGTTTTAACAAGATCTTTTGTTATGGTGCATGGCCTCTCTCGTTGTATTGCATGCACCCAGTAGTTGCTGTGCATGAGCTTAGTTGCTCCAAGGTATGTGGGATCTTAGTTGTCTGACCTGTGTTCCCTGCAGGCAAGGTGGATTCTAAATCACTGGACCACCAAAAACGTCCTTAATTTCATTTAAAATTTAACTTCACTTGGTTGTATTTCAACCGACTCACTAATTCACAGTAAAAGAACAGGTTTTACGAGCTACCTAAAATAAAGGGCTAGAGGAAGGAGTCAAGAGAATATACCCTAGGAAGGAACAATCGTGTAGGATCTGAAACAAGGGCCTAGAGAGTCCCTCTTCTAAAAGCGAAGTGATGAGAAAGAATTTCTAGGAAGACTCCCTGATGGTTTGAACTTGTACCAAGAGGACTGCATGAATGCAAAGACTGTAGTTGAGATTTTCTACATTTTATGAGTTTGTTTCAAGGAACCTTCTGCCTTGTTTTGTCATATTTTCCTCCTTTGCATATCTGGTAATCTTTGATTGAATGCCAGACATTGTGAATTTTACTTTCCTAGGTGCTAGGCATTTTCTATTCCTAAAATAATCTTGAGTTTTCTTCTGGGATGCAATTCAGTAATGTAAAAACAGTTTGCATCTTTTTGATCATCCTTTTAAGATCTGTTAGCTGGTAAACACTGCTAGTATTTACCCTGAAGCTAATTATTCCCTGTTACTGAATAAAGACTTTCTGAATTTGTCTCCTAGTTCATGAATTATCAGATATTTCTAGTCTGGTTTCTTGGACTAGACACTATTCTCAGGCCACTATGATCATTGGGAACTGTTTGCCCTAATCTGTTCAGATGTTTTATTTCCCCAACATCAAGTTATTTCCTCCCATGAGTTCAGCATAAAGACACATTCCTTTTCATCAGTCTCATTATACTATGGTCTGTTAATGTGCGTGCAAAGAAGTAAAATACCAAAATAGTCCTTACTTGTATGGTTATGACATATACTCCATAAGTTGTGTGGTATAATTATTTATATATTTTATTTCTAGTTGCTGAATTTTAATTTCTTTAAAAACTTAAAAAAAATCATTTACTTGGCTGTGTTGAGTCATAGTTTTAGCACATAGTTTTAACAAGATCTTTTGTTATGGTGCATGGCCTCTCTCGTTGTATTGCATGCACCCAGTAGTTGCTGTGCATGAGCTTAGTTGCTCCAAGGTATGTGGGATCTTAGTTGTCTGACCTGTGTTCCCTGCAGGCAAGGTGGATTCTAAATCACTGGACCACCAAAAACGTCCTTAATTTCATTTAAAATTTAACTTCACTTGGTTGTATTTCAACCGACTCACTAATTCACAGTAAAAGAACAGGTTTTACGAGCTACCTAAAATAAAGGGCTAGAGGAAGGAGTCAAGAGAATATACCCTAGGAAGGAACAATCGTGTAGGATCTGAAACAAGGGCCTAGAGAGTCCCTCTTCTAAAAGCGAAGTGATGAGAAAGAATTTCTAGGAAGACTCCCTGATGGTTTGAACTTGTACCAAGAGGACTGCATGAATGCAAAGACTGTAGTTGAGATTTTCTACATTTTATGAGTGATTATCTCAGTGTTATTCAACTCAACTAACATTCATTTGTATTTTTTATGCTACTGTTTATAATGGTTGGCAGGAAACAAAATTAAAGGACTATATTATGCTGGGGAAAATGGAGTACAGAAAGGATAAGATCCAGGTAGATGGTCTTATTGCAAGCAGTGCCATTCTTTATAATTATCTGAATAATATAAATGTAAATTTTGCATGTGTACAAGCAGTGTAAAGTAGGGTCTTATTTAAGCGGCAGATGTAGGTCTTTCCTGGTGTTGTTTGGTGTTGAAGGCAAGCATTTTAACTCTTTGGGAAAGCATATCATTTTATATTATAGCTACATCTGACCAAGCCAGGTTTAGGAATCAAGGATGTATGCAGTGTTCTAGACTTCAGTAGAGGCCAGAGCACTGTTATAGCAAAGGACAAAACTATGTTTTTCTTCCCTTAGATGTTGTCCCATTCCTCTTCATTTTTGCTTTCTAATCACTTCTTATTATTTTTGCTTCTTCATTTCTGTGCCCAGTATTTTTAGTGCTTTGTATCTCTTTTGTATTTCTTCATCTTTTTCTTTAAAATTAAAATCAGTGTCTATCACCTGTGCTATTCATTTCCATTGAATCACATTCTACCTGCCACCCTTGTAGACAATGCCTTCATAGGAGCAAAGAGGACTTTGGACAGGTAGACGAAGAGGGACTAAGTTATAAACAAATCTGTTTTTCTGAAGCAAGCAGTATGCACTTCATGGGATGGGGAGACATTTCTTTAGTGGTTGGTTAGGCCTAATCATGATGGAGCCATTGATGAGAACAGTAAACAGGAGGTGGGACAAAAAAGCCATGCCTGCTACAGAGTAGTTTCCCCTTCTTACTCATGCAGCAAAATATGAGACCACAGTTGGACCGACCAAAACGTCCTTAATTTCATTTAAAATTTAACTTCACTTGGTTGTATTTCAACCGACTCACTAATTCACAGTAAAAGAACAGGTTTTACGAGCTACCTAAAATAAAGGGCTAGAGGAAGGAGTCAAGAGAATATACCCTAGGAAGGAACAATCGTGTAGGATCTGAAACAAGGGCCTAGAGAGTCCCTCTTCTAAAAGCGAAGTGATGAGAAAGAATTTCTAGGAAGACTCCCTGATGGTTTGAACTTGTACCAAGAGGACTGCATGAATGCAAAGACTGTAGTTGAGATTTTCTACATTTTATGAGTGATTATCTCAGTGTTATTCAACTCAACTAACATTCATTTGTATTTTTTATGCTACTGTTTATAATGGTTGGCAGGAAACAAAATTAAAGGACTATATTATGCTGGGGAAAATGGAGTACAGAAAGGATAAGATCCAGGTAGATGGTCTTATTGCAAGCAGTGCCATTCTTTATAATTATCTGAATAATATAAATGTAAATTTTGCATGTGTACAAGCAGTGTAAAGTAGGGTCTTATTTAAGCGGCAGATGTAGGTCTTTCCTGGTGTTGTTTGGTGTTGAAGGCAAGCATTTTAACTCTTTGGGAAAGCATATCATTTTATATTATAGCTACATCTGACCAAGCCAGGTTTAGGAATCAAGGATGTATGCAGTGTTCTAGACTTCAGTAGAGGCCAGAGCACTGTTATAGCAAAGGACAAAACTATGTTTTTCTTCCCTTAGATGTTGTCCCATTCCTCTTCATTTTTGCTTTCTAATCACTTCTTATTATTTTTGCTTCTTCATTTCTGTGCCCAGTATTTTTAGTGCTTTGTATCTCTTTTGTATTTCTTCATCTTTTTCTTTAAAATTAAAATCAGTGTCTATCACCTGTGCTATTCATTTCCATTGAATCACATTCTACCTGCCACCCTTGTAGACAATGCCTTCATAGGAGCAAAGAGGACTTTGGACAGGTAGACGAAGAGGGACTAAGTTATAAACAAATCTGTTTTTTCTGAAGCAAGCAGTATGCACTTCATGGGATGGGGAGACATTTCTTTAGTGGTTGGTTAGGCCTAATCATGATGGAGCCATTGATGAGAACAGTAAACAGGAGGTGGGACAAAAAAGCCATGCCTGCTACAGAGTAGTTTCCCCTTCTTACTCATGCAGCAAAAATATGAGACCACAGTTGATAACTTGGTGACCTTATATTTTGAGTCATGGTTTCCCCCGTCTTTGGGAATTTTCCTTCCCATATACCACAGCAAACTCCTCTGTGAGCTAAAATGGACACAAGTTGCAAATACACACACACAGAGACACACACACACACACATACATATACAGACAGATATATATATATATATATATGGATATTCTCACCCAATACAGAAACTAACCGAACTTCAACAAATATTTATTGAGCACTTACTAAACTGTAAGGAATGGCTGAGTGTAAAGTTGCACAAGCTATGGTCTTTAATTTAGGGGAAATTCAATCCTTATAATCACATACAAAACATACTGGAGGTGGCAAAAAAATAAAAATGAAGATCATAAGACAGGAATAGAGTTGGAGGCTAGAGAAGTTATTTCTTGTTATAAGATGGAGGGAGGCTTCATGGACAAGCTGGAATTTCATCTGGATTCTAAACAGTGACAAATCCAGGTGACTCCGTGATAATGAATCTATCTGCCAAGCTGGAGACCCAGGTTCAGTCGATGGGTTGGGAAGATATTCTGGAGAAGGAAATAGCACCCCACTCCAGTATATTATTCTTGCCTGCGAAATCCCATAGGCAGAAGAGTCTGGCAGGCTGTAGTCCATGGGGTTGCAAAAAATTGGACTTGACCTGGTGACTAAACAAAACAAAACAAAAAACAAACATAAAGAAAATAAAATACAAAAATACGCATATTGTGAAGTGGTGGGAAGACAATGGAATTAAAAGGGCACTGTGGGTCCTTTCAGTATGTGAAGCATGTTGGGGTCCATACTATGCAGGTTGGACTTTATTCTGTAGGCAAAAGACAATCATTGTTGGGCTTTAAATAGGAATGATGATGTGATGTAATTTGCACATGGATAGCTCCATTGCTAGCTGAATAAGGATAGATGAGAAAGAGTGGAGGCAGAAAGACCAGTCAGGAAAAGGGAGAAGGAATAAAGCTAGTTCTTAGCAAGGTGGAAGCATGCAGGAAGCTAGGTAGTCTGACTTAGAATCCTGGGCCTATGGGGAAGGCATGATCTGTGGGGAAGTTTCTTACATACTCTGTGCTTTGGTTTCCTCCTCTGTAAATCAAGAATCAGAATAAAAACTATTTTATAGAGTTGTAAAGGTGAATTAATATGTGTAAAACACTTAAATCCATATCTAGCCAGTAGTAAACATTCAACAATGTTATGAACTATTAGTAAAGCAGTGGTAAGAAGAGCAAGAAAGAGTGGATTTGAAAGTGACTATAGCATGCTATTATGTTATTATTTATGTTGGAGTTATTGTTGCTATTTGCTATTACGAATAATTCTGTCATTTAGTAAGCAACGGAAGAAATCAAATTGTTGCCATAGCACTTATTATATTTTATTTTTTGTGACTGCTTTCTTCTAGAATGTCTCAGATTTTAAGATAATACATGAGATGGCACTTGGCATATGTTAATTTTAAAAATGAGCCTCAAAATACAATAGGGCTATTTGAATTATGTGATAGGAGTAGGTTGTAACTGATAATTTATCATCTATATCTATCTACTGGCCTACCTACCTATCATCTGTCTACCTATCAGACATAAATATATTTACCTATTATTACTTTTTTACTCTGCACCTAACCTATTAGAAATTAAAGATCCTAAGATCCTTTGCAGATAAAACTATGTAACTTCACACCCCCCTCAAGGCAGAGGAAACTATATTAATTAAAGCTTAGAATGATAATCCCAACCACACTGCTTCTTCCACCTCCCTCCACCTGATTCTAGTGAAACATTCCTGCAGAAATAGAGCCCTCAGAGTGGTGGGAAGACAATGGAATTAAAAGGGCACTGTGGGTCCTTTCAGTATGTGAAGCATGTTGGGGTCCATACTATGCAGGTTGGACTTTATTCTGTAGGCAAAAGACAATCATTGTTGGGCTTTAAATAGGAATGATGATGTGATGTAATTTGCACATGGATAGCTCCATTGCTAGCTGAATAAGGATAGATGAGAAAGAGTGGAGGCAGAAAGACCAGTCAGGAAAAGGGAGAAGGAATAAAGCTAGTTCTTAGCAAGGTGGAAGCATGCAGGAAGCTAGGTAGTCTGACTTAGAATCCTGGGCCTATGGGGAAGGCATGATCTGTGGGGAAGTTTCTTACATACTCTGTGCTTTGGTTTCCTCCTCTGTAAATCAAGAATCAGAATAAAAACTATTTTATAGAGTTGTAAAGGTGAATTAATATGTGTAAAACACTTAAATCCATATCTAGCCAGTAGTAAACATTCAACAATGTTATGAACTATTAGTAAAGCAGTGGTAAGAAGAGCAAGAAAGAGTGGATTTGAAAGTGACTATAGCATGCTATTATGTTATTATTTATGTTGGAGTTATTGTTGCTATTTGCTATTACGAATAATTCTGTCATTTAGTAAGCAACGGAAGAAATCAAATTGTTGCCATAGCACTTATTATATTTTATTTTTTGTGACTGCTTTCTTCTAGAATGTCTCAGATTTTAAGATAATACATGAGATGGCACTTGGCATATGTTAATTTTAAAAATGAGCCTCAAAATACAATAGGGCTATTTGAATTATGTGATAGGAGTAGGTTGTAACTGATAATTTATCATCTATATCTATCTACTGGCCTACCTACCTATCATCTGTCTACCTATCAGACATAAATATATTTACCTATTATTACTTTTTTACTCTGCACCTAACCTATTAGAAATTAAAGATCCTAAGATCCTTTGCAGATAAAACTATGTAACTTCACACCCCCCTCAAGGCAGAGGAAACTATATTAATTAAAGCTTAGAATGATAATCCCAACCACACTGCTTCTTCCACCTCCCTCCACCTGATTCTAGTGTTGAAATCATTCCTGCAGAAATAGAGAGCTCCTATCCTAGAGATGTTGCCCAGAAGTGGTGAGGGGGGCTGGAGAAACCTGTCTCTAGTTGCCCTGCACACTGTATTGGGTCCTCTCCTTGGTGATGCTGGGAGAAGGTACAAGGCAAAGCAAGGCTGACACAAGTAAACCAAGAAGCAGCTCTCTTTGTTTAAGGCCAAGAAGAGAGGGAAATTAGGGGAGATAAACAATTCGCTGTTACTGCTTCCTGTGCAGTCTTTCTGAAGTGGACTTATCTACTGTCTAGACCACAATGGAAATGTGAAAGTCACGATAACAGAGACATCTGCAGTCAACATCTAACTGTAAAATGTTTATCTTGATCTACTCTTGGCTTCAATAATAATGCAGCACCTAAGTCAGGAACCATAGGAAGGTGTCCATGGGATGGCAAAATAGCCAAAGTTCCTCTAAGAGATGGACAGGAAAGTGGGGTGCTCTTGCAGTCTGTAGTTTCTCAGCTCTTTCTCTGGGTGCCCTTTCTCCTTACTGTTTCAAGGGTGCCCATTCGGCACTAGACATCTTCCAGTCTGCTTTCCCACCTCTGGCCAAGGACGGAGCTGGAGAAGAGATCTGCCTGAGTGCCAGGGAACACTGTTGACTCAGGCGAGTCAATGGCAGAGACAAAGCAATTTGGGGATCTCCAATGTGCCTCTGATGCTATCTCCTCAACCCTGCTCGGAGGCTTATCCAGCATCAGAAAGAGATGAACTCACTTGGAGCCTTTAGAAATAAACATAGAAGAATATTTACTGATGGGGAAAATTTATCATCTATATCTATCTACTGGCCTACCTACCTATCATCTGTCTACCTATCAGACATAAATATATTTACCTATTATTACTTTTTTACTCTGCACCTAACCTATTAGAAATTAAAGATCCTAAGATCCTTTGCAGATAAAACTATGTAACTTCACACCCCCCTCAAGGCAGAGGAAACTATATTAATTAAAGCTTAGAATGATAATCCCAACCACACTGCTTCTTCCACCTCCCTCCACCTGATTCTAGTGTTGAAATCATTCCTGCAGAAATAGAGAGAGCTCCTATCCTAGAGATGTTGCCCAGAAGTGGTGAGGGGGGCTGGAGAAACCTGTCTCTAGTTGCCCTGCACACTGTATTGGGTCCTCTCCTTGGTGATGCTGGGAGAAGGTACAAGGCAAAGCAAGGCTGACACAAGTAAACCAAGAAGCAGCTCTCTTTGTTTAAGGCCAGGAAGAGAGGGAAATTAGGGGAGATAAACAATTCGCTGTTACTGCTTCCTGTGCAGTCTTTCTGAAGTGGACTTATCTACTGTCTAGACCACAATGGAAATGTGAAAGTCACGATAACAGAGACATCTGCAGTCAACATCTAACTGTAAAATGTTTATCTTGATCTACTCTTGGCTTCAATAATAATGCAGCACCTAAGTCAGGAACCATAGGAAGGTGTCCATGGGATGGCAAAATAGCCAAAGTTCCTCTAAGAGATGGACAGGAAAGTGGGGTGCTCTTGCAGTCTGTAGTTTCTCAGCTCTTTCTCTGGGTGCCCTTTCTCCTTACTGTTTCAAGGGTGCCCATTCGGCACTAGACATCTTCCAGTCTGCTTTCCCACCTCTGGCCAAGGACGGAGCTGGAGAAGAGATCTGCCTGAGTGCCAGGGAACACTGTTGACTCAGGCGAGTCAATGGCAGAGACAAAGCAATTTGGGGATCTCCAATGTGCCTCTGATGCTATCTCCTCAACCCTGCTCGGAGGGCTTATCCAGCATCAGAAAGAGATGAACTCACTTGGAGCCTTTAGAAATAAACATAGAAGAATATTTACTGATGGGGAAAATTTGTTCATGAGATGCTAAGTGCAAAAGCATGTAATAAACATTATGTACAATACGATCTCTGCTTGTGAGCCAAGCCAAATTAACCATACGTATCACACATATGCATTAAAAGGTTTAACCACAGCCAGCTTTGGTGGGGAGGAAATATGGGTTTGCTATATATAATTATGTGTGTGCGTGTGTGTGTGTGTGTGTGTGTGTGTGTGTGTGTGTGTATCTTTTTCTGCCTATCAATGAAAGTCATTTTTAGTTTACAAAAAAAAGACAAAAAAAACCACTCAGAAAGATACAAGCTACTAACCCCAAGTTCCACAGCAGCTAAGTGATGTTGCCTCCACAGATACACCCTAGGAGCCAGTTTATATGAATGTGAAGACATCTGGGAAATCATGTAGTCCTCCTTTTCCTTTTTGTTGTGGGTTCTTTAGTCATTGCACAGAAAGCATGGGGTAGCAATTGTCTCCTTCCTTAACAAGGATCCTCGAATGTTAACACCCATCCAGTCCCCACACTTTCATGTGCCAATCAGTTTCTTGCAAAAATCACCCTTCCCCCACCTTCCTGCCAACATCCCATTAGCAGGAAGGGAAAATAGGCTGAGCTCCTGACACTTGGAGACATACCCCTTTCCCTACCAAGGTGCCTATGATTTCAGTGGAAATATTGAGTGTAGGGGATACGTGATGGAAGAATCTGTTCTTAGTATGTGTCAAGTTCTATCCTAACTACTCTCAATCAATACAGTCACAAGCTTAGGTCAACTTCCAGGCTTTTCCCTTCCTTGGTTTTCTCTGACCAGTGGCCTGTGGACTTGCTGTGGTAACACTTAACTACTTTCTCCCAATAACAGTTACACTTATGTTTCAAGGGTGCCCATTCGGCACTAGACATCTTCCAGTCTGCTTTCCCACCTCTGGCCAAGGACGGAGCTGGAGAAGAGATCTGCCTGAGTGCCAGGGAACACTGTTGACTCAGGCGAGTCAATGGCAGAGACAAAGCAATTTGGGGATCTCCAATGTGCCTCTGATGCTATCTCCTCAACCCTGCTCGGAGGGCTTATCCAGCATCAGAAAGAGATGAACTCACTTGGAGCCTTTAGAAATAAACATAGAAGAATATTTACTGATGGGGAAAATTTGTTCATGAGATGCTAAGTGCAAAAGCATGTAATAAACATTATGTACAATACGATCTCTGCTTGTGAGCCAAGCCAAATTAACCATACGTATCACACATATGCATTAAAAGGTTTAACCACAGCCAGCTTTGGTGGGGAGGAAATATGGGTTTGCTATATATAATTATGTGTGTGCGTGTGTGTGTGTGTGTGTGTGTGTGTGTGTGTATCTTTTTCTGCCTATCAATGAAAGTCATTTTTAGTTTACAAAAAAAAGACAAAAAAAACCACTCAGAAAGATACAAGCTACTAACCCCAAGTTCCACAGCAGCTAAGTGATGTTGCCTCCACAGATACACCCTAGGAGCCAGTTTATATGAATGTGAAGACATCTGGGAAATCATGTAGTCCTCCTTTTCCTTTTTGTTGTGGGTTCTTTAGTCATTGCACAGAAAGCATGGGGTAGCAATTGTCTCCTTCCTTAACAAGGATCCTCGAATGTTAACACCCATCCAGTCCCCACACTTTCATGTGCCAATCAGTTTCTTGCAAAAATCACCCTTCCCCCACCTTCCTGCCAACATCCCATTAGCAGGAAGGGAAAATAGGCTGAGCTCCTGACACTTGGAGACATACCCCTTTCCCTACCAAGGTGCCTATGATTTCAGTGGAAATATTGAGTGTAGGGGATACGTGATGGAAGAATCTGTTCTTAGTATGTGTCAAGTTCTATCCTAACTACTCTCAATCAATACAGTCACAAGCTTAGGTCAACTTCCAGGCTTTTCCCTTCCTTGGTTTTCTCTGACCAGTGGCCTGTGGACTTGCTGTGGTAACATTTTTCTTCACAAAGCTGACTTTTAAACTGACAACCAAAGTAACAGTTACACTTACACAAGAGAACGTGAGGCAACTCCAGGCTGGTTCCTGTGTTTGTTCCTGCATCAACTGACATTGATTGGGCCCCTGCTGAAGAAGACAAGAAGCAGGCCAGAGTAGAATCTAAACCACAGTGACAAGGAGCTGGTCAAAGCCTTAAAGTCCTAAGTGAGGTGGAATGAAGTGTGGGAAACTCTTTCTAGAATTTCACTGATTAACCACTGATAAAAAAACAGAAGTCTATTTTTCCCCTCTCAGGGCCCCCTTTATTCACAATCTGAATGTGAAAAGTAAGAAATCCAACTTACCTAAACTTTACACAGTGCTAATTGTGTGTGAGCCACTGTCATTTGAGAGCATAGCTTCAGATCTCTCTTCTGGAGGACTTGGTGCAGAGCAAGCAGCCTGCCACCTTTTCCCTCCTCTGAGGAGGTTGTGAGGAACACAACAGTGAATCCTTTCATTCTCCCTGTTTGTTTTAGGGAGGTTAAAGGTATTTGTTTTGCTCTTTTTTTTTTTTTTTGGTCTCATTTTCCACAACTCCCACACAAGCAGGTTTCCTCCCCTCTCCATTGTCTTTAGGGGGCATATTTCCATGTTAAAAAACTGGTCTGAAGAGAAAGTCTCTTTTCTCCTACCCTCTGCCTTGTCAGCGCCTGACTCACCTTATCTTTTTTCCAGTCCTGCTCTACATTAGCAATAGTGAGGAACAGAACTTATTTAGAAATCAAAACCACAGGGGAGATAGAAAAAAAAAAGCTTCTCTCTGTGAAAGATAAGAGCAGTTTAATTGCCCTTGAAAATATCAACTGGTTGTAAGAAAGATCACTATCTCTTACAGTAAACATAGAAAGAAGAATGGTTTTAGAGTGAAACTGTAGGTTTTCCTTAGGAAAAATGGAAATGCTAAGACACCAGACCTAGCTAGCCAAATCCAATTCACCGTAGGCTAAGTTAGAAGGCTGTGTAAGCATCCAGTGAAATTTTCTAAGGACACCAGAATGAGCAACTTCCAGGCTTTTCCTTCCTTGGTTTCTCTGACCAGTGGCCTGTGGACTTGCTGTGGTAACATTTTTCTTCACAAAGCTGACTTTTAAACTGACAACCAAAGTAACAGTTACACTTACACAAGAGAACGTGAGGCAACTCCAGGCTGGTTCCTGTGTTTGTTCCTGCATCAACTGACATTGATTGGGCCCCTGCTGAAGAAGACAAGAAGCAGGCCAGAGTAGAATCTAAACCACAGTGACAAGGAGCTGGTCAAAGCCTTAAAGTCCTAAGTGAGGTGGAATGAAGTGTGGGAAACTCTTTCTAGAATTTCACTGATTAACCACTGATAAAAAAACAGAAGTCTATTTTTCCCCTCTCAGGGCCCCCTTTATTCACAATCTGAATGTGAAAAGTAAGAAATCCAACTTACCTAAACTTTACACAGTGCTAATTGTGTGTGAGCCACTGTCATTTGAGAGCATAGCTTCAGATCTCTCTTCTGGAGGACTTGGTGCAGAGCAAGCAGCCTGCCACCTTTTCCCTCCTCTGAGGAGGTTGTGAGGAACACAACAGTGAATCCTTTCATTCTCCCTGTTTGTTTTAGGGAGGTTAAAGGTATTTGTTTTGCTCTTTTTTTTTTTTGGTCTCATTTTCCACAACTCCCACACAAGCAGGTTTCCTCCCCTCTCCATTGTCTTTAGGGGGCATATTTCCATGTTAAAAAACTGGTCTGAAGAGAAAGTCTCTTTTCTCCTACCCTCTGCCTTGTCAGCGCCTGACTCACCTTATCTTTTTTCCAGTCCTGCTCTACATTAGCAATAGTGAGGAACAGAACTTATTTAGAAATCAAAACCACAGGGGAGATAGAAAAAAAAAAGCTTCTCTCTGTGAAAGATAAGAGCAGTTTAATTGCCCTTGAAAATATCAACTGGTTGTAAGAAAGATCACTATCTCTTACAGTAAACATAGAAAGAAGAATGGTTTTAGAGTGAAACTGTAGGTTTTCCTTAGGAAAAATGGAAATGCTAAGACACCAGACCTAGCTAGCCAAATCCAATTCACCGTAGGCTAAGTTAGAAGGCTGTGTAAGCATCCAGTGAGTTTGGCATCATTTGTCTTGCATCTACAGTTGTCTCCTGATATGCATTCCCATAGAAATAGTGAGCAATTTGGTTGGACACGAAGAAGGGTCTCCATGCTCCTACCATGTTCCCACTCTTCTAACATTCGGGAACCTTGGAACTTATGACCGCTTTTGCATGTTTGACAGATCTTGAGAATCCAAATCTACTTATTTCCTGTTAGCAGCCAAGGTTAGAAGGCATTCATGGTAGAGCTTCACTGGGGAGTGCTCTGCGTTTTGACCAGGGCTATTTGCACCCAATTCATATACTTTCCTGTGGTCAGCAAAAGCCCAAACAAGCTGGTACAGTTGTTACCAACCCACCAGGAATTGAGGCTCATTAGCAATTATCTGGTACCAGAATAAACACCCATTAAACTTCAAATGGCAGCTGGCCCTATGGGTCCCCTACATTGACAGGGAGTCTTAGAACCAGAGAAAAAGTCAAGGCCTTCTCACTCTCATTTATATCTTGTTCTCCAAAAGTTGACCTCTCCTTTTCCACACTAGATTTGAGTCAGGCGGAAATACTGGGACATTTGGAACAGAACTGCTCTTTTCTATCCTCAGATATTTGACAAAATATCCATTTTCTTTGGAATGCTGTTTCTCCTCTTTGCCCCTGGCTAGCTTCCACTTGGCTACTTCTTGCATCCAATTAACTCTTGAGTCTTTGAAAACTCTGTTAGTCATTCCTCCTATATAATGTCACAAGTGGTGAGAGAAAACAATCATGGAAAAGAAATAAAAGTTTCAGAAAATCTCCCAATTCCTTTTCTCCTACCTCTCTTTTCAAATGCAGTATTTGAAAGTCCTAATGATTTCACTTATTTTGAAAATGTTGACCCATATCTCTCTGAAACCAGAAAAAGAATCTAGGCCTAAAAGTAATGAGTCTATACTACCCCTGTATGAGTAGGACTTTTAACTTCCAGTTAAGGAAACATAGCTACTTGCACTGGAAAGGTCAACTAGGATATCTATTTCCAAAGATACCTAGGAGATATGCAGATGTATATCAAACTTTGGATTTTAGATAGTTTACAGTCTAGCAGTGGAATATGGTACTTGCATTATTTTCCTATTGCTGTATAACAAATTACCCACAAGTTTAGTGGCTTAAAACAATACCCATTTATCAGCTCACTGTTCTGTAACTCAGCAGTCTGAGTATGGATCAACTGTCCCTCTGCTCAAGGTCTCACACACAAGGTGTTGACTGAGCTGAGTTCTTCTTTAGAGGCTTGGGATCTTCTTTCAAGCTCACTTGATTTCAGGCAGTCGTAAGACTGATGTTTCAGCTTTCTTTCTGGCTGCTCAGGGCTATTCTCAACTCCCAGAAACCACTGCTCTCAGGTCCTTGCCATGTGTTCCCCTCCATCTTCCAAGCCAGGATCAAATCCCCCTCACATTTCAAATCTGTTTCACCAGGAAGAGCCCTGTCCCTTTTACAGTCTCACGGATGAGATCAGATTAAGTCCACTGTGACCTATAACATGACCTGAACATGAAAGGAATAATCCCACCATTTTCACAGATCCTTCCCACGCTCAAGGATATTGTCAGTCACTTTAGCATTCTGCTTATCTCATTGGACAAGGCAGAATAAGCTAAATTCCTCCTAAAGGGTATCAAATGTAGGGAGAGCAACTTAGGCTATGTGTTTAGCATACCAGTAGATGCTCAATAAGTAGATGTCAAAATGTAGGAAACACATATATCCCACAGATACAATAGTTTATTGGATTGTATTAATCCATTTTCTTTGGAATGCTGTTTCTCCTCTTTGCCTGGCTAGCTTCCACTTGGCTACTTCTTGCATCCAATTAACTCTTGAGTCTTTGAAAACTCTGTTAGTCATTCCTCCTATATAATGTCACAAGTGGTGAGAGAAAACAATCATGGAAAAGAAATAAAAGTTTCAGAAAATCTCCCAATTCCTTTTCTCCTACCTCTCTTTTCAAATGCAGTATTTGAAAGTCCTAATGATTTCACTTATTTTGAAAATGTTGACCCATATCTCTCTGAAACCAGAAAAGAATCTAGGCCTAAAAGTAATGAGTCTATACTACCCCTGTATGAGTAGGACTTTTAACTTCCAGTTAAGGAAACATAGCTACTTGCACTGGAAAGGTCAACTAGGATATCTATTTCCAAAGATACCTAGGAGATATGCAGATGTATATCAAACTTTGGATTTTAGATAGTTTACAGTCTAGCAGTGGAATATGGTACTTGCATTATTTTCCTATTGCTGTATAACAAATTACCCACAAGTTTAGTGGCTTAAAACAATACCCATTTATCAGCTCACTGTTCTGTAACTCAGCAGTCTGAGTATGGATCAACTGTCCCTCTGCTCAAGGTCTCACACACAAGGTGTTGACTGAGCTGAGTTCTTCTTTAGAGGCTTGGGATCTTCTTTCAAGCTCACTTGATTTCAGGCAGTCGTAAGACTGATGTTTCAGCTTTCTTTCTGGCTGCTCAGGGCTATTCTCAACTCCCAGAAACCACTGCTCTCAGGTCCTTGCCATGTGTTCCCCTCCATCTTCCAAGCCAGGATCAAATCCCCCTCACATTTCAAATCTGTTTCACCAGGAAGAGCCCTGTCCCTTTTACAGTCTCACGGATGAGATCAGATTAAGTCCACTGTGACCTATAACATGACCTGAACATGAAAGGAATAATCCCACCATTTTCACAGATCCTTCCCACGCTCAAGGATATTGTCAGTCACTTTAGCATTCTGCTTATCTCATTGGACAAGGCAGAATAAGCTAAATTCCTCCTAAAGGGTATCAAATGTAGGGAGAGCAACTTAGGCTATGTGTTTAGCATACCAGTAGATGCTCAATAAGTAGATGTCAAAATGTAGGAAACACATATATCCCACAGATACAATAGTTTATTGGATTGTATTAATCAGAAGCAACTGCATTAGTCAAATAAGACAACATTTTTGATCCACAATTTGTGCGGCTTGTTGTGAACTCCAGAAGGCTACATCAAAGGAGGGCTGGGTTAGGTAAAGGGGCTTCACCCATCTAAGCATTTTAAGCATTTCTAGGAGGTGGAGCCAGGAGACCCGCGATGCCAGGGTAAAACCCAGTCAGGAACCACAGTAGGTAGCTGGGATCAAAGGCAAGAACACAGATGCAGGCACAGAGCTGCCAATGTTTTTCTTATTCACTGAAGTGCTTGAAAGAGTCCACTTACTCACATAGATTACTACATTGCCATTCAATATATCACTCCTCTTGAAAGAGTTAATGAGTTTCCCTAAGTAATGAACTAATAACCTGTAGCTAATGAGACAGACTGACCCAGACTGAAGTCTGACACCCAGTTGTGTTGGTAGTCTGTCCCTCATCCAATAGGAGATAGAACTGTGGTCACTGAAAGTGCTTGCCTGGAATCTGAAAGCACTTCTGGGTTATGTAACCCCCAATGGAAGCAATGTCAGAGCTGCATGGATAGAGCTGTTTTGAGCTGTTCCCATTCCTGTTTCACAAATGGAAATAAATGGAGGTATTCTGAAGGAAACTGACTTGCTCAACGTCTTAGTAAATCACTTGAAGCACAGGAAAGTTAATACAATATCCCCAAATAGCTTTTGCATTTCTGAAGTGGAGATAATAAAGCTATGTCAGTATTCTAAGTTGATGTGTGCATGTCTAAGTCAGATATTCATTTTATACTTTTCGTTAAAACTCTTGTCATTACTTTCAAAATCCTCTAGTATGAATGTCCCTGCGTGCACACCATATGTACTAAACTCCAGATATTTTATAAAGTAATTTAGTGGTTGAAGTTCCAGTTAGAGCCTGACTCACTCAGGATGGATGCTTGGAGATTTTCAGGTTTAAACATTTTTATTGGAAACAAGCATTCTGCTTATCTCATTGGACAAGGCAGAATAAGCTAAATTCCTCCTAAAGGGTATCAAATGTAGGGAGAGCAACTTATGCTATGTGTTTAGCATACCAGTAGATGCTCAATAAGTAGATGTCAAAATGTAGGAAACACATATATCCCACAGATACAATAGTTTATTGGATTGTATTAATCAGAAGCAACTGCATTAGTCAAATAAGACAACATTTTTGATCCACAATTTGTGCGGCTTGTTGTGAACTCCAGAAGGCTACATCAAAGGAGGGCTGGGTTAGGTAAAGGGGCTTCACCCATCTAAGCATTTTAAGCATTTCTAGGAGGTGGAGCCAGGAGACCCGCGATGCCAGGGTAAAACCCAGTCAGGAACCACAGTAGGTAGCTGGGATCAAAGGCAAGAACACAGATGCAGGCACAGAGCTGCCAATGTTTTTCTTATTCACTGAAGTGCTTGAAAGAGTCCACTTACTCACATAGATTACTACATTGCCATTCAATATATCACTCCTCTTGAAAGAGTTAATGAGTTTCCCTAAGTAATGAACTAATAACCTGTAGCTAATGAGACAGACTGACCCAGACTGAAGTCTGACACCCAGTTGTGTTGGTAGTCTGTCCCTCATCCAATAGGAGATAGAACTGTGGTCACTGAAAGTGCTTGCCTGGAATCTGAAAGCACTTCTGGGTTATGTAACCCCCAATGGAAGCAATGTCAGAGCTGCATGGATAGAGCTGTTTTGAGCTGTTCCCATTCCTGTTTCACAAATGGAAATAAATGGAGGTATTCTGAAGGAAACTGACTTGCTCAACGTCTTAGTAAATCACTTGAAGCACAGGAAAGTTAATACAATATCCCCAAATAGCTTTTGCATTTCTGAAGTGGAGATAATAAAGCTATGTCAGTATTCTAAGTTGATGTGTGCATGTCTAAGTCAGATATTCATTTTATACTTTTCGTTAAAACTCTTGTCATTACTTTCAAAATCCTCTAGTATGAATGTCCCTGCGTGCACACCATATGTACTAAACTCCAGATATTTTATAAAGTAATTTAGTGGTTGAAGTTCCAGTTAGAGCCTGACTCACTCAGGATGGATGCTTGGAGATTTTCAGGTTTAAACATTTTTATTTAATTGTTAAATGCACAACTTAATCATTTAATTATTTGATTATTTCAATGTTGTATGACAAGTATAAAGAACTTCCCCCTGACGTTCTTGGGAAATAATATTCAAGACACTGTTACTTCTTATAGAAAATCTGATCCTAAGTGCTAGAGAGTAGATTTAGACACTCCTGGCCACAGCTTACCACACTCTTAGCTGTTAAAGGAGAAATAAGAGAAGTGCGTAAGAAGAAAATGATGACTACGTAACTGCAGGAAATGCCAAGTGTAGTCCAAGCACAATTTCTGCCCTGGTTACAGTTAGAATACAGAGTAAGCAAAGTTACATGTTGTTATGTAAGAGTAAATAATGAATATAGGGAAAGGCTTGGAAGTGTTTGGCCTGTGTATGGTAACACAGTGTTTTATAACTTTTTACTCATTCTGATTGTGGTGGCTAACTCCCACCATGATTAGAATGAGAAATCTAATACCCTTTCCATAGATAGTTGATGTTTGGTTCAAGTGAATTCCATCACACTAACACAACAGGAATGTAGTGTGGTAACAGCATCCTAAAAACTGACTGTAAATGACACAGACATTGGATATTTGTGAGGTAAGCTCCTAAACTATGAGTTTGCATGTTTTTATAACAAATTGTTATTAAACTAGAACATTTTGGGTATTTTCCTACGTTCAATAGGAAAACAGAACGCATTTTAAAATGGTGAGTTTTAAATTAGGAAATAACAGAAAAGTATCTAGTGGGACAGAGTGTGCCAAAGGAAACCCACAAACCACAAGCTAAGACATTGTTACTGTGTGGACTGGCCAGACAAAATGCTCACCCTTCCCTCACAAGGGCCGCTTTCAGCTAAACACTCTGTGTTGCTGACACAAAAAACTCGGGGCACAAATAATGTATCTAGTTTGTCTTCCTTGTTTCTGTTTTTCTTCCTGTCTACTGCAGTTCTATATGAGAAATGAGAGTTCAACGTGCCACCAGTTATTGGAAATCAGACTAGAACAGGAAAAAGATTGCCTACTAGAGATTATGTACTGAAGGATGATACCAAAACCTGCTGGATTTTGCTCTCTTTTTGGAGTCATCATGAAAGAGCCAGAGATGTAAATCTGACCAAGCAAATCTCTCCTTGCTCAGAAAATTGAATGCACATATGAAAGCATTGATGGTCAATATCATCACATTAATAGAAACATTGAGACGGTGCTGGCAACATGTCAGGCTTTTAAGGCTATTGGTGGGGGAGGGAGGAACCGAGCACAGAAAAACAGCCAAACCATATGTATGCAGTGCTCTTTTACCATCTTTATCATCTACCATATATGTAATGACTGAGTGAATCAAGTGAGAAAATGGTTTTGTCTTGACAGTTATAAGTTACAGGGAGGGTATCCTGGGACCAGTGAGTATCTAAAATTTAGCCTCTCTTTCCTCAGTGCTCTACAGAGTGTCTACAACACCAACTGCCATCTATAGAATCTTTAGAGCTGTCTCATGCGTGAGAAATATTTAGTATAAAAGATAGATGGATGACTTGTACTGGATGTACCTTTGTATGGAAGGCTCTTCTCCTAGACTGCCATATTTCCTTCTTATTGTGTAGGCCTGAGTTTATAGGTCATGCCTCAGAGACCTTTTCTGACCACTCTACCCCATCATTTGGTAAGACATGTTTTATCTTTATCACTGCCTGCTGTCTTTTTTATTTTTGTGTTTTGTTTGTGGTCTGTTTCCCAGTCTCTCTTTTAAATTAAAGGTCTACAGAAGTGGTGACTCTGTGGATCAGGGTCATTAGTACTTCCCTGCATCTAGAACATGCCATGCCAATGACAGGTTCTCAATAAATGCTGGTTGAATGAGTACACATATGAGCAAAACATTCTAGGTATATTCTGCCAGTGTTGAACTCTTGGTTTGCCGGGGAAAATTATGCCGTCTGAATATTCTGGCACTCATATCTTATGCATCAGAGTTTCCATAGACTGAAGGTCTTAGGCTGGAGCTTGGGGACAGAGACCTGAGCAGGGACTGTTCTGATGAAGGGCAGAGTCTGGCAATGAGAGAACCAGGGAGACAAGTGAGTAGGATTACAACCTAAGAAATGTCAGCCCTAGATGCTGGGGCTTGGAGTGAGAATTGTGTAATATTGAAAACCACACTACCAGTTACCATTTTCCTGTTCCTATGGTACCTATGGGCTTTTCAGGTGGTACTAGTGGTAGAGAACCAATGCTGGAGACATAAGAGACGTGGGTTCAATCCCTGGGTTGGGAAGATGCCCTGGAGGAGCACATGGCAGCCCACTCCAGTATTCTTGTCTGGAGAATCCCTTAGACAGAAGAACCTGGTGGGTTACAGTCCATAGGGTTGCAAAGAGTCAGACATGACTAAAGTAATTTTGCACACACCCCTAAGACCTGGCACAGTGAACAACATAAAGTAGGCCCTCAAAGATAGCTGAATCATAATTACTGGGGTGGGGTGTATGGGGGGTTAAATGTAGGAACATTTTTGTTTAGATACTGTGTGATTTGGAAATTGTTGATTCGCCTGACGACTGATTATAGATTCTCTTAAAGGAACTTAAAAACTACATATTTATTCTGCCTATGTGAGAATTAGGTATTGAGTGACCTTTCTGTGAGCTGCTTATGCTTTCTTAATACTTACAATGTAATACTCATTAGACTTGTCATTACCTTCATATCAGATTAGCTATGTTGTAAAATTTTATTTGATCATAACAGCAAACTCTAAGTACGTTTAAGCTCCACTTACACAATATGAGGTTTCCTCCACAAGTGACAACAAGAAATTGTTCTCAGTGAGCTTGGACTTCATAGAACACATTTCCTGCCTTTGTTCCTTCACCAATTTACAAAGAGAAAGGAAGACAAGGAAAGCAAGCATATTGCTCAGAACCAAAGCTAGGGAAAGGGTTGCCAGAAAAAGAAGGGTCAGTGCAGAATACCACGTAGGAACCATGACTGGGATATGCAGAATTTGAAACCTTTGGAGAAACTCAGAGACAACATGGACATGGAGTAGAAGAAGGAAAAAGGGAACAATGAGGGAGAACACCACGAGGTCGGGAAGGTACCTCTGATCATTCTTACCTTCTTCATACAAAGGTGATTATGTTAAAATTCTACTGAAGAAGGACAGATTGCCATGACTTCCTATCCATGCCCTAAATTTGGAGAAACAGATTTTGAGCAACTGAATGATCAGAAGATTTTTCCTACCATACAATCAAAGGGGGAATAAAAATTAGACATAAAACCAACATTTTAGTTGGATGGCATTTCATCCTTTTGGTTCTCAATACTTGTTTGTAAACATAGTTTGAGTTTTGCCAAATATTTTTCTTCTAGTTATTATCAGATCATCCTATGTCCAACACTTCCCAGCTTTGTGTACAAAAAATATTTCCAATAGCTCTCAAAGCTTCTTTGGACAAGTTCACCAGAAGGATATTGCAGGGGAGAGACTCAGGTGTAAGTGATTTATTCCAGGAGAAGAGATGAAGGAGAATGGGAAGGAAGACAGGGAAGAGTACAGTTTCAACCTGATCCCATGGAGAACGCTGAAGCATAACTTATGCCTTGGAATTTGTCCAAGCAGAATCAAAGCCACCAGATTTTGTGTTTTATATTTTATAAGCACTTGTTAAGGACTGAGGAATTTGTGGGGTTCGTGGTGGTAAGGGTGGTGTGTGGAGAGTGAACTTCTATTCACTTTGAGTTGACTAGAGTCACTCGGAGTTGTTCATGCCTGCGGGCAGGGCCCTCCAGTGGCCATGCAGTGTCTCCAAAAAATAAAATAAAATAAAAGCCCAAAGTTTTGGGAAATGTGGGCATGCCTAAGGTCAGTGGGAGGAGGGGCAAAGAAAATGAGGGTGCCTGGGGACCTGGGGGAACTCAGGGAGTGTTCACAAACTGTACCTTGTTCTCTCTGCCCTCCACTGTCCATCTTTAATTCATGGACCTAAGATTATTTCTCTTCTGGGTTGCACAATGTGTTCCTAACCTACATTCTCTTACCCACGCAGGCCTCCTCCAGTAAAATCTTGTGATCTGTGATCTCTCTAAATTCCAAATGTGGTAATACTAGTCCAGTGCTTACAGCCCTCTAGTTATTGCATGAAGGCCAAGCTCCTCAGCATGACTTGCTCTTGATCTGACCCCTGATCCCAATCTCCTAGGGCTGCACTACACAGCCTGGTGGAATGACTGGCTTCTCTCTGACCACTAGGATTTTATAAAGCTGTACCCATCACCTGGAGAGACATTCACCCACCTCCTTGCCTGCTCCCTATTACTTGTCTTTGAAGATGCAGTCTCCCTGGCCTGTGACTTCCCACCACACCCTGGTTGTAATACTTGTAATATTTGTCACTTGTAATATTCTTTCTCTTTTCTCACCAGACTGTGAGTCTCTTTAAGAAAACCCCGTGCTCTGCTCGTCTCTGCCTTTCATCATGCTCACATTCTGTTAGAAGATAAGATGAAGTGGAGGAGGAGTGAGGCTCGGTCCTTGCAGGCATCTGCAGGATGAACGTGGTCTATGGGTTTTAAGGGCCCCACTCTTCACATGTTAGGTCATGAGATCTGAGCAAAGGGTAGGTCACCTCCATGGGTCAGATAATGAACTTGATATAACATGGTCCATGGAGCCCTCTTGCAGTAGGACTGAGACACACATTATGATCCAAATTCCCAATGATCACATTGTGGTATCTTAACATCAAAGGATCTGTTCTATTTTCAGAGTTTCTGGCTTCCTGACTTCATTCTACCTTTCAGGAAAAAAAAAAAAAAAAAAAGTATAGTTCCCATGTGCAATTTGGCTTGTATATATCCTGAAAATGGCAGAGACAGTTAAGCCAATTAAACATATATTATTGAAAACTTAGACTTATGGCAAAGACTTAGCATTGAGCTAAGTGTCAGGTATGCAAAGATGAATAAAACGTGAAACCCAATGGTTATGGATTGAATTGTGTTCCCTCCAAATGTCATATGCTGTACTGCTAATCCTCAGTTATCTCAGAATGTGACATTATGTGAAAGTAAGCTCATTGTAGATATCGTTAAAGTGCTGGAAGAGCGAATCCAATACAACTTGTGTGCATGCTGTCACTTCAGTTGTGTCTGATTCTGTGCGACCTCATGGCCTACCAGGCTCCTCTGTCCAGGCAAGAATACTGTAGTGGGTCGTCACGCCCTCCTCCAGGGGATCAGGGATTGAATCCACCTCTCTTACATCTCATTCACCTGCACTGGGAGGTGAATTCTTTACCCCTAGTACCACCTAGGAAGCCCAATCCAGTAAAGCTTGTATCTTTATAAAAAGAATTCCCTATAACAAGACAAACCTGCACACAGGGAGAACCCCCACGTGAACGGGAAGGCAGAGATGGGGTGAAACATCTGCAAGCCAAGGAACACCAAAGATCACCAGCCAGCTGCCAGAAGCTAGGAGAGAGCTGTGGTTCAAATTTTTTCTTACAGCCTTCAGAAGGAATCAACCTTGACATCTTGATCTCAAACTTGTAGCTTCAAGAACTGTAAGACAGTACATTTCTGTGGTTTAAGCCACTCAATCTGAAGTAATTTGTTATGACAGTCCTAGCGAAGTAATACACTAATCCAAATCATCTAAGAGTCAGACTAAAAACAGCATGTGATAATGTGATGAGACTATCAGTAGAGATCTATGCAAGATACAGATGTATTCTGGGAGGGGGTCAGCTAGGAGCTCCAAGGCATGTGCCGGTGAGCTGCTGGTCAAGGGAAAGTTGCCTGCAGGAGGAGTTGCTTGAGCTAGGTTTTGAAAGCTGGCAATAGTGAAGACGGATGTCTGTCTGTGGCAGTTATGGCAGTCACAGATAAAGCCAACTACTGTGCAGTATTACTCCTATTTCTTCTTAATGATTTTTGGTGGGAGCTGTGCTGAGAAACCAGTGCAGACATGGAAGCAGGCAGGTGGTTTTAGGGCCCCATGGTAGCAGGAATAAACAGCCTGTGATCTTGTACCATTGGAAGTCACTCCCACTCCCTTCCCATCCCCCTTCTCTTTGTAGTGTACCCTTTGTTCTTTCCTTTTTCCCTCCCTCTGAGTAAATCTGTTTACTACCCAGAAGAGAACAGGGAAGGAATAGACTAGTTGCCTGGGGCAGATGGTGCAATGTGAATAGCTGACACACAGAAAGCAGAACTATCTTCTGCTTGCTTTCTCCAGTAAGGCTCTTCTAACTAAAGAACATCCAATAAACATGATTTAGAGGAAACTGAAGCACAGGCCAATGAAACAGATAGTTGGGAGACTCCTGGCTGATTCAAGTGATTTCATGTCTTTAGATTAAAGGGAATAACACTCCAAAAAAAAAAAAAAAAAAAAAAAAAAAAACCCTCATAGAAATAACCAATGAACCACTGAGGAGAAATTTTCTTTTCAGTGTTTGTTTGTTTTTCAGAAATTCTGGTGAATGCAAAATGTGCCTGAGGTCTGGAGGAGGGCGAATGTTTTCTTACTTTCAAAAAATATAAAACTCACAGAAGATACAAGTTCGTATTGAATCCCAGCAAACATTTTTTGTTATTTTATTTGACCTATCCACATACAAACATGCAAAATGAAAAGGAAGTAGGCAGAGGCAGGAAGAAAATGAAGGAAGGAGAGAGTTGGAGAGACAGGGAAAGAAGTAAAGAAAATAGAGCAGGAAAGACTGAGGAGGAAAAATAAGGAGGTTATTGAATTTATGAAAATTACCATAAGTTTGCAGAGTACATACAACTCAGTTTGCCTACGGTTGTGACCTCAATAATCCTGCAAAATTTCAGCACAGGCTATTAAATAAACATGATATATATCCTGACAAAATAAAGGAAATGAGAAGGTTAATTAATAAAAAAGTCACACTAAACTTGGAGCTTCCTTCTTTCCCATTCACCATTGAACTCATATTTTCTCATTCTTCCAGAGTGGAATTCACTCTCATTTTGCCCACAGGTACAGCACCACCCATATCAAGCAGAACACAACTGTCTTCAAGTCCTTCATGCCCTGTACAGGCAGGTGGTTTTAGGGCCCCATGGTAGCAGGAATCAACAGCCTGTGATCTTGTACCATTGGAAGTCACTCCCACACCCTTCCCATCCCCCTTCTCTTTGTAGTGTACCCTTTGTTCTTTCCTTTTTCCCTCCCTCTGAGTAAATCTGTTTACTACCCAGAAGAGAACAGGGAAGGAATAGACTAGTTGCCTGGGGCAGATGGTGCAATGTGAATAGCTGACACACAGAAAGCAGAACTATCTTCTGCTTGCTTTCTCCAGTAAGGCTCTTCTAACTAAAGAACATCCAATAAACATGATTTAGAGGAAACTGAAGCACAGGCCAATGAAACAGATAGTTGGGAGACTCCTGGCTGATTCAAGTGATTTCATGTCTTTAGATTAAAGGGAATAACACTCCAAAAAAAAAAAAAAAAAAACCCTCATAGAAATAACCAATGAACCACTGAGGAGAAATTTTCTTTTCAGTGTTTGTTTGTTTTTCAGAAATTCTGGTGAATGCAAAATGTGCCTGAGGTCTGGAGGAGGGCGAATGTTTTCTTACTTTCAAAAAATATAAAACTCACAGAAGATACAAGTTCGTATTGAATCCCAGCAAACATTTTTTGTTATTTTATTTGACCTATCCACATACAAACATGCAAAATGAAAAGGAAGTAGGCAGAGGCAGGAAGAAAATGAAGGAAGGAGAGAGTTGGAGAGACAGGGAAAGAAGTAAAGAAAATAGAGCAGGAAAGACTGAGGAGGAAAAATAAGGAGGTTATTGAATTTATGAAAATTACCATAAGTTTGCAGAGTACATACAACTCAGTTTGCCTACGGTTGTGACCTCAATAATCCTGCAAAATTTCAGCACAGGCTATTAAATAAACATGATATATATCCTGACAAAATAAAGGAAATGAGAAGGTTAATTAATAAAAAAGTCACACTAAACTTGGAGCTTCCTTCTTTCCCATTCACCATTGAACTCATATTTTCTCATTCTTCCAGAGTGGAATTCACTCTCATTTTGCCCACAGGTACAGCACCACCCATATCAAGCAGAACACAACTGTCTTCAAGTCCTTCATGCTGCTCCCAGGAAGTGAATCCTACCAGGAGAATTGACAGTGTTGGTCATGGTGCGACCTGTGGGTCCCAGAACTGTGTTTTCTCCTCTCCAAGTTCCTGATGCTCATAATTCCTGCTCTTGCTTTCCTCTCCTCTCAGTGTCCATAAATCCTGCATTTCTGAGTGAGCCACTTCCCTTTGTTCCTGTTCTGAGAATCTTCCTAGTACATTTGCCTGTCCCAAAACTGGCTCCTGGCTTGCCTTTGTGACTGAAGTCTCTTAGAATCTGTGTAACCTTTGAGCAGTCTGCCCCAGGTGCAGACTGTCTTTAGGGACTGCATTTGTGGAGTCTTATGTTCTCTCCCCAGCTGGTATCATTCCTGCCTCTTAAACTATGTCATTGTTATTTCTTTATTCTAATTGGACACCGACTCTTTGAAATACATTATTGCCTTAAGGTTAAGAGTAAGATTGAGATTTTCATCTCTAGAAACTATAAATCAGGTCATATCTCCTCTTGCTTCAAACCTTCTAAGTTTTTTTCTTTCTCTTTTTTCTAATTACACTTATAATAAAGCCTCAACTCTTTACCACAGCCTACAAAATCACCATAATCTGGCTACTGCCTACCTCAGTTCTTAAACACACCAAGCTTATTCCTGCCTCAGGGGGATTTTGTATTCAATTTTTGCTTGGTCTCTTCCATCCAGTCCTTTAGATCTGGATCTTTCTTTTCATGCAAGTTGCAGTTTAAATTTTATTTTTTGGGAGAAGTCGTCCTGACCAACACATTTTAACCAACTCTCTTTTCCCCTGCCAGGCAGTCTGTCAATATTCTCTTTTCTGCTTTCCTGGCACTTAATACTGTCTAGAATTACCTTGTTTATTTGTTTAATTTTCTGTTTATTTCTTTTTTCTTGACCCTCAGAATGCAGATGTCATGAGAGTAGGGACCCTATCCCCAACTCCTGGACAGTTTCTGGTGTATAGTAGATGCTTAATAAATGTTTGAATGTATAAATAAATCCTTGCTCCGTAATTACTGGCTATGTAGCCATGAACTAATTGCTTACATGGACTTTAGTCCCTAATCTTGACAATGTGGTTAGCAATTTCTATCTCATCAGGATCTTGCGGGAGTTGAGTGAAATGACATAGGTAAGGTGTTTTCAGCACAGTGGGTAAGAGAAAAGGCACATAGTAACTCACAGATGACATTTATATGCTAGTCTCTGAGAAAGGCCATGGAAGCACAGAGATGATCGTACCATAGTCCTTTATTCCCAAAATGCTCAGTCACTTTGACTGAGGATTAGAGATGTCACCTGTCTTGGTGACATGTCTTGGTGATACACCTCTTCTGTACTGCTGAACCTCATCTGAGAGCCATACCCTCCCCAGGGTCTGTCACACCCACCGGTTGGGGTGAGTACTTGTGTCTGATTATCCACGTTACTTTGTCTTATTGTGAGTAAACAGTCACACTGCACCGACAATCCCTGAGATTACAAAACTAACCTAATTCCCTTTTATGGATGGAGATACTAGGCACTTACTTCCAAACATTTCATAGAGACATAGTATCTCTGAACCGATAGGGAAGCTCCCCCAGACCATTTTTAAGATTACGATTTATGATGAAGATTCATAGAGACTGAAGGTCCAAATTGAAACAGGTTGATTCCAAAGACCCCGCGAGTTCCAGTTATCAGGGTGACATCAGGTCCTGATTACGCATGGATGTCCATCTTCATTTCCCCAGCACCTCAGTTCTTAAACACACCAAGCTTATTCCTGCCTCAGGGGATTTTGTATTCAATTTTTGCTTGGTCTCTTCCATCCAGTCCTTTAGATCTGGATCTTTCTTTTCATGCAAGTTGCAGTTTAAATTTTATTTTTGGGAGAAGTCGTCCTGACCAACACATTTTAACCAACTCTCTTTTCCCCTGCCAGGCAGTCTGTCAATATTCTCTTTTCTGCTTTCCTGGCACTTAATACTGTCTAGAATTACCTTGTTTATTTGTTTAATTTTCTGTTTATTTCTTTTTTCTTGACCCTCAGAATGCAGATGTCATGAGAGTAGGGACCCTATCCCCAACTCCTGGACAGTTTCTGGTGTATAGTAGATGCTTAATAAATGTTTGAATGTATAAATAAATCCTTGCTCCGTAATTACTGGCTATGTAGCCATGAACTAATTGCTTACATGGACTTTAGTCCCTAATCTTGACAATGTGGTTAGCAATTTCTATCTCATCAGGATCTTGCGGGAGTTGAGTGAAATGACATAGGTAAGGTGTTTTCAGCACAGTGGGTAAGAGAAAAGGCACATAGTAACTCACAGATGACATTTATATGCTAGTCTCTGAGAAAGGCCATGGAAGCACAGAGATGATCGTACCATAGTCCTTTATTCCCAAAATGCTCAGTCACTTTGACTGAGGATTAGAGATGTCACCTGTCTTGGTGACATGTCTTGGTGATACACCTCTTCTGTACTGCTGAACCTCATCTGAGAGCCATACCCTCCCCAGGGTCTGTCACACCCACCGGTTGGGGTGAGTACTTGTGTCTGATTATCCACGTTACTTTGTCTTATTGTGAGTAAACAGTCACACTGCACCGACAATCCCTGAGATTACAAAACTAACCTAATTCCCTTTTATGGATGGAGATACTAGGCACTTACTTCCAAACATTTCATAGAGACATAGTATCTCTGAACCGATAGGGAAGCTCCCCCAGACCATTTTTAAGATTACGATTTATGATGAAGATTCATAGAGACTGAAGGTCCAAATTATCAGGTTTGTATCATCAGGTCTGATTACGCATGGATGTCCATCTTCATTTCCCCCAGCAGTCAGTCTCTCTACGTTATCCTGGAGGGTGACAGGTCCTGAGTCCTAGTGTTTCTCTTTTAATTAACTGAACTAAGTAAGAAAGCTACAAGGTGATGTCTGGAGCATGATATTCTTTTAATGAAAAATACATATTCATGCATGGAAGAAAAATAGTAGGCAGAAAAAAATAGGCAGATATATATCATGTTAATTATGAAAGTGAAAGTTTAGGCTTCTTTTTTGTTTTCCTTTGTTTTTCACACTGTGCTTCCTTGATTACACATGACTTTAGTTAGTAGAATACAAACTAACCACACACTTACAGAATGAAGAAGGAATAGTCAGTGAGCTTTCCACGTCAGGAAAGACTCAGGAGCTGAGCCGACTGACAGTCATAGCAGAGTGGCACCTGGGACATGGCCCATAGCGTCCAGAGCTGGTGGGATGCAGGCCCCTGTGAACCCTCGTGCACAGGCCTCAGTTCCATTTTTTAAGCAACTCTGGCTGACTTTTAAGAATACATTTCTGATATGTATACCCAAGAAAAAAAAATGGTTATCTACAAAATTTTTTTCTAATCTACTTGTTTTTCCTCCCAATGCTTTTTTTAATGCAGTTTTGAAGGTTACACTCGATTGATAGTTATTACAAAACACTGGCTATGTTCCCCGTGTTGTACAATATATCCTTGTAGCTATCTTACCCAATAGCTTGTACCTGCCACTCCCCCTCCCTCATTGGGCACTCCCGCTGCCCACTGGTGGTCACTAGTTTGCTCTCTCTGTGAGTCTACTGTATTTACTAGTTTCTCATATTTTGTATATTCTGGATATAAGTGATATCATACAGTATTTGTCTTTCTCTGACATATTTCACTCAGCATAATGCTCTCAAGGCAAAAATGATTGTTTTGTTAGACTGTAAGCTCCACACTCACAGGGAGCCTTTCTCTGATGGAGATGCTAGAGAGAGGATTCCTACACAGGGTGGGGAATTGGCCAAGATGATATCTAGTGTCTAGAAGTTATAATTATCAGACCTGTCACTTTACTTGCTCATTATTCAGAATATCTCCATTACTTGGGTATTATTTTTTTTTAATCTGTAAAGAAACTAATACCCAGAGAAGGTAAATGATATGCCAGGTAATTCAGATGTTGTAAGTTTCTGAGCTGGTTGTTGAGATCTCTTTGGCTCCCAAGTTCAAAATTTTCTATTATGTCATGCTGCTTTCCAATTCTGTGATTCTTTGTTCATGTCTTTAATTCCTTTCCTTTTTCTTCTGTGTATTTCCTTGCTTCTTTCCTTCTGATTATTTAAGCAAAAATGCAACTGGTAATATAGCTGGCTTTTATTTAATTCCTGATATTGACATTCAAAAGCAAAGAAAGAGATGATTGGCTCCTGGATAGTAGTATCGTGACTTATTATTATTTTTGGAGACAGTTGAAGAGCTTATAGTTTAAAAAATTCCAGGAATGAATGTCTAGAGAAATATTATGGTTTGATGTTTAAAGATCATTCATTTTAATATTGAAACATTTATTATGATACTTTCTGTAAAAAACGAATGGGAAACAATTCAACCACAAATTGGAAGTAAAAGCAGGTGATTTGGTGATGTTCTAGCTTTAGGTTCTCCAAATTTCATTTATTTGCAGTGTATACCTTTCCCTTTTGTATGGGTTCTCAATTCTTTTTAATGCAGTTTTGAAGGTTACACTCGATTGATAGTTATTACAAAACACTGGCTATGTTCCCCGTGTTGTACAATATATCCTTGTAGCTATCTTACCCAATAGCTTGTACCTGCCACTCCCCCTCCCTCATTGGGCACTCCCGCTGCCCACTGGTGGTCACTAGTTTGCTCTCTCTGTGAGTCTACTGTATTTACTAGTTTCTCATATTTTGTATATTCTGGATATAAGTGATATCATACAGTATTTGTCTTTCTCTGACATATTTCACTCAGCATAATGCTCTCAAGGCAAAAATGATTGTTTTGTTAGACTGTAAGCTCCACACTCACAGGGAGCCTTTCTCTGATGGAGATGCTAGAGAGAGGATTCCTACACAGGGTGGGGAATTGGCCAAGATGATATCTAGTGTCTAGAAGTTATAATTATCAGACCTGTCACTTTACTTGCTCATTATTCAGAATATCTCCATTACTTGGGTATTATTTTTTTTTAATCTGTAAAGAAACTAATACCCAGAGAAGGTAAATGATATGCCAGGTAATTCAGATGTTGTAAGTTTCTGAGCTGGTTGTTGAGATCTCTTTGGCTCCCAAGTTCAAAATTTTCTATTATGTCATGCTGCTTTCCAATTCTGTGATTCTTTGTTCATGTCTTTAATTCCTTTCCTTTTTCTTCTGTGTATTTCCTTGCTTCTTTCCTTCTGATTATTTAAGCAAAAATGCAACTGGTAATATAGCTGGCTTTTATTTAATTCCTGATATTGACATTCAAAAGCAAAGAAAGAGATGATTGGCTCCTGGATAGTAGTATCGTGACTTATTATTATTTTTGGAGACAGTTGAAGAGCTTATAGTTTAAAAACTTCCAGGAATGAATGTCTAGAGAAATATTATGGTTTGATGTTTAAAGATCATTCATTTTAATATTGAAACATTTATTATGATACTTTCTGTAAAAAACGAATGGGAAACAATTCAACCACAAATTGGAAGTAAAAGCAGGTGATTTGGTGATGTTCTAGCTTTAGGTTCTCCAAATTTCATTTATTTGCAGTGTATACCTTTCCCTTTTGTATGGGTTCTCAATTCTTTTGCATAGATTAATCCCAAGAAGTTTCTGTGTATATAATTCAACAGGCAGTAGTTCTTCATTAGGATGCCTTCATCCACTGGTATGGTGTAAGTAAAACATAGCTCACTGGGACAAGCACAAGCAGCGTCTATATGGGCTCCAATCCAACTGTCAAAATCCTCCTGTAAGGTCCTACCCCATCCCCCATGTTTGAATTATGTAGCTGCAGCCACGAGCTCAAGAAAGGCTGCTGTGTGGGAACAGAGCTAAGGAGGATGTTAAGACTTGGGTGAACTGACCCTCTGACAATCTAACATGGAGGCTTTTATCTTTGATTTAGCACATTTGTCAACTTGACAGGAAGCTTGGGTTGCACATTCTTGCCCTCATGAGACTCCAAGGCCCTGAAGAAAGAGTCTGGGTGTGGAAGTCAAGCTTAGGGAGGGGCAAATCCTGGCCATGTAACTTACCATGCTATGATTTTGTTTCCTCTGTTTGTCACGTTATCATCTATAAAATGGAGTCATAATAATTGTTCACAGAATTTTTTGAGAATGCAAGGGGTAATGATGCAGAAACAGGAATAGGGAAATAAATAGGGAAATAGAAGCATAAGCAGTGAATGAAAATTCCCAAATCGAGTCTGTGCTTCACAAATGTTTATGCTTGATTTTTATGCTGGTCTAACACTTATAAACTATTATGGAGATACAGTCGACACCCAGTATTTCTCCAGGTTCAGGAGGACTATCAAGTTGGGCAGCCTAATGACCAAGCACCCCCCAAACAAGCAAGCAAACAACTCTGTGAAGTTACATAGGAAGATGAAAGATGAAAGTCAATAGAAATAAAGCTGATAAATGAACAGTAATTGCTACTTAATCATAATCTGGGAAACATATTTTTTCACTTCGCACAGCCATTCTATCCTTTTAACTCTTAAAAGAGCATAAAACTTGAAATTTTTATGACTGAAAAAGAAACCATTCTTTCAAGTATTCACGATGTCAGTGTCAGACTGGCAATGAGAGTAGTTGGTGAACACCTGAGCTGGACTTTTAAATAGGAAATGAAAACAAAACTTGCTTCATGCATTAAAGCTAGCTACCATGGTTGATACTCAGTAGTATATGTTATTTATTCTACCATGAAGCAAGGGACAGAGATGTTTGAAAATGTCTAGTTTAATATTAGTCCATTTTATTGAATAAATGCTGGTTATTGGATACATTGAGTAAAGTTCAACTCACATTTGAGTTTCAAATTCAGCTTTGACTGAATAATCAGAAGCCATCATTGCGGACTAAAACAGGGAAATTTTTGGTAAGGATTTTGTGACATGGTTATATGGAAGACCAAATGGATTTGGTTAGAACTGGATTACTTACACAAAGTCCAAAGATAAATTTAGTTGAAAATTGGTCACAGGTAGCCTTGCAGTCTCAAAGGGCATTTCTGACTAGACAAACAGTGTCTCCCATCATCCCCTCCACTGAAATAAACAGCCAAGTGTTCCCTCGCCACAGGCTGGGTAAATACTAACTAAACTGTCTGCCTGTATGCCAATAGGAGCAATACTCCCTATTTTGTAGCAAAATATTTTTCCACTCTGGCCATCCAAGAAACTCTCCAAATCCAATACATTTCAATGGACTTTTAAGGCGTCTCTATTTTTCTCACTATTTATAACTTTAAGATGTTGGCAGGTAGAAAACTGTATTTTCTTCAGAATAAACTTATAAATGGCAGTCATGCCATTTCATCGTATGCCACATGATATTAAGCAAAATATTAAAACAATTCTTCCTGATGAATGTAAACTTTTGACAAAGACTAGAAAACAAAGCAAATCCCTCACAGATATAGTATCAAAAGTTATACTGTTAAGCATTTTGCTGGGTAAAGACACCAGGACTGGACCCTGAGGGAAAACCCAGGCTGATCACCACGGATATATGCAAAGGGTCTTTAGGAGGATAAACAGCACAAGTCTGGGATGCTATGGTCTGCCTCAGGAAAGCATACAGGAGATAAGAGATGGCTTCAATGTGCATGGTGCTTAATGAGTTACACATCTTTTACCAACACAGCACCTTACTGATCCTTATAATAACCCTTAGCCCTAGCCAATTATTCATCCATTATATGGATGAGGAATCTCAGGCTCAGAAATGCCTTGATCAGGGTTACATGGCAGAGGCAAGCATGTGGCAGAACTAGAACCAAAGGCTAGATCTTCTTCTTCTTCTTCTTTTTTTTTAACATTTTATTTATATTTTTTGGCTGCATTAGGTCTCAGTTGTAGCATGTGGGCTCTAATTCTCTGACCAGGGATTGAACCCAGGCCCCCTGCATTGGAAGCACAGAGCCTCAGCCACTGGACCACCAGGGAATTCCCCCCAAAGCTAGCTCTTCTAATGGTTAAATGCCTTTTCCTTCCTCAACTTCACACTGTTGCTTGAAGGATTCAGTTCACAGACTTGTACAGTCTCACTGGCAAGGTAATCTATTCATGTGAAAGAGTCAGTGGATAATGAGAAAGATAAATGGTGGGAATTTGTTCAGAGACTAAGAACCAATTTATTTTCATTGTTAGGAAAGGGTTATATTTGACTGATCAGGAAGTGATCATCTGGTCCAATTGGAATGTGGAAAAATTGAGTGTAAATACCCAGTTCTGTCACTGGCCAGCTGGGTGACCTCCCATCATCCCTCCACTGAAATAAACAGCCAAGTGTTCCCTCGCCACAGGCTGGGTAAATACTAACTAAACTGTCTGCCTGTATGCCAATAGGAGCAATACTCCCTATTTTGTAGCAAAATATTTTTCCACTCTGGCCATCCAAGAAACTCTCCAAATCCAATACATTTCAATGGACTTTTAAGGCGTCTCTATTTTTCTCACTATTTATAACTTTAAGATGTTGGCAGGTAGAAAACTGTATTTTCTTCAGAATAAACTTATAAATGGCAGTCATGCCATTTCATCGTATGCCACATGATATTAAGCAAAATATTAAAACAATTCTTCCTGATGAATGTAAACTTTTGACAAAGACTAGAAAACAAAGCAAATCCCTCACAGATATAGTATCAAAAGTTATACTGTTAAGCATTTTGCTGGGTAAAGACACCAGGACTGGACCCTGAGGGAAAACCCAGGCTGATCACCACGGATATATGCAAAGGGTCTTTAGGAGGATAAACAGCACAAGTCTGGGATGCTATGGTCTGCCTCAGGAAAGCATACAGGAGATAAGAGATGGCTTCAATGTGCATGGTGCTTAATGAGTTACACATCTTTTACCAACACAGCACCTTACTGATCCTTATAATAACCCTTAGCCCTAGCCAATTATTCATCCATTATATGGATGAGGAATCTCAGGCTCAGAAATGCCTTGATCAGGGTTACATGGCAGAGGCAAGCATGTGGCAGAACTAGAACCAAAGGCTAGATCTTCTTCTTCTTCTTCTTCTTTTTTTTTAACATTTTATTTATATTTTTTGGCTGCATTAGGTCTCAGTTGTAGCATGTGGGCTCTAATTCTCTGACCAGGGATTGAACCCAGGCCCCCTGCATTGGAAGCACAGAGCCTCAGCCACTGGACCACCAGGGAATTCCCCCCAAAGCTAGCTCTTCTAATGGTTAAATGCCTTTTCCTTCCTCAACTTCACACTGTTGCTTGAAGGATTCAGTTCACAGACTTGTACAGTCTCACTGGCAAGGTAATCTATTCATGTGAAAGAGTCAGTGGATAATGAGAAAGATAAATGGTGGGAATTTGTTCAGAGACTAAGAACCAATTTATTTTCATTGTTAGGAAAGGGTTATATTTGACTGATCAGGAAGTGATCATCTGGTCCAATTGGAATGTGGAAAAATTGAGTGTAAATACCCAGTTCTGTCACTGGCCAGCTGGGTGACCTCTGGAACTCTCGTCTGTAGAGCTATGAGGCCCCACTGGGAATTGTGGTTAAGTCATCAAAAATGAAGTCCCTCTGGGGTCCCTTGAGAGAGAGTATCTAAGATATTCCCCGAGGTGTCTAAACCAGGCGTCACCAATGAAGCAGGACGTGAATGGAGACTCACAGCTCAATGGAGGAAAAGTAGGAGGGAAATACTACCAGTAGCTTGAGCCAAGTTTGTGGCAAGCATCAGTGTGCTGCTTATATGGGACGAAGGAGATGTTCAACGGGCAGGCAGATATAAAATATATATATATATATATATATATATATATATATATGTATATATATATGGAAAGTTCAACAATTATTAAATTCATTTTATCCACGTACTCACTTTGGACACTTCTCGTTAAAATCTGCTCCTTTACCTTTTAATCAATTATTGAAATAATTGTCTTAAGGTTTTCTTCCTCTTTCCCTCTTTCTTTGTCTCCTTACCCCCGTTTCTCTCTCCTTCCTTTTCTTCTTTCCACCTCGCCTGTTTACAGACAGACTACTTTGGAGTGTATTTTAAGAGGGGTGGATTTATTTGTTTTAGACAGGGAAGGTTGTCAAATAAAGGTCATGCATACTGCCACACCCCTGCCATAACAGACAATGCTAATCAGTCACCGCTCTCTGGGCACACTCTCGGGATTTGTCTCAAGGTGCATGGGGTTGCTTAAAATTGGCACAAGTGATGAGACCTATTTGCCAAAACAAATCTGGGACAAAAGTAGGTCAAATATGGCTTTCCATTAAAAAAAACTGGTCAGAGTATATTGGAAAATGCACTTCCTTTATTCTTTTCAAACATTTTCTCCTTGCTGTTTTGATTTCAGCAAGAGCCTCAAGCAGAAATAGACAAATGTTATTTGAAGTTAGAGTCTAGTGAATTGAGAGCCTAGAAAAAAATTGTTTTAGAAGCCTGAATATGTCTCATGACTGGATATCATCCTTTGAATATTTTGTCAAACAAATCAGCTTCTGGACATTCTGATGTTTACTCTTTGCAAATTTAAATTTCCCTAGTGCTAAATTTTTTTTTTTTTTTTCATTCCAGAGGTTATGATATCAGCTTCTGAAGCCAGAGTTGGAATCCCACCTCTGTCTCTTTCTAGCAGAGGATCTTTGAACAAGTTAATTTCCTTTCTTAGCTTCAGTTTTCTCATATTGAAGGGGGATAAAATAATCATTTCTCTCTTATAGGGTTATGATGAAGAGTAAATGAGACAATTCACGTATATAGTATTTACACAGAGTGTTCTCAATTAGTGTGAGTTTGTGTGTGCTGTATGTTGTTGACATTATCTGGGGAGAATTAAGGACTGATACCTCCTGAATCGTTTGGTGACAGGCTACATTTCTTTGTTTTTGTGGATTTAAGTTCGAGGTTTGATTCTCCTTGAATTCTGTTTTGGGATTCTATCCTGATTTTTTTGTGTGTGTTTGAACTCCCGGAAAAATGCCCCCACTTTTGGTAGCTGACATATGCATACCACTAGCGCTGGAAGAAAAATAATCTGTCATTGAAGTAGATGAGAGATGACATGACAGACTGTGCACTCTATCTTAAACATTCATAACATGCGTAATATGGTCTCTATGGAATGAAATAACTCCTTCAGAGCCTTTGCAGTCCCTTGTATCATGGCTCTCAGTGAGCAGAGCCATTATAATTCTAAAACAGCTATGCCTGTTTGGGGAATAAAACATGAGGAAGAAAAGGCATTTCACATACATAACAACTGAAACTTATAAATTGTTTAGATACGTGCACTTATATGTGCACAAATGTTTGTGGATGAGATATGCACATGCACATAGGTTTGTGTGGTGTTTTAAATTCTGGTGTTTGCTCTCTTATACCTTATTGGCTAGAAGTAAATTCTTCCAAACTGAAATACTTGAATTCCAATATTGACTTTACTGTTTTACTGGTCATATAATTTCACCACCCCTGTATTTTCAGTAACGTATTTAAAATGGAGATAAACACAACTTTACCTTTATAATCTTTCAGGTGTGTGTGCATGCTTAGTCACTTCAGTCATGTCTGATTCTTTGCACCTATAGCTTGCCAGGCTCCTCTGTCCATGGGATGTCCCAGGAAAGAATACTGAGGTGGGTTGCTATGCCCTCGCCCAGCAGATCTTCCCAAACCAGGGATCAAACCTGGGTCTCCTGGGCCTCTCAGGGAAACCTGGTAAGCCCTTATAATCTTTCATAGGAAGAGTAAATTCATGTGGAATAATGTATGTAAAATGCAGAGTAAAACAACTGGTATATAGCAAGCTCTCAATGGAGCTAATAATAAATAAAATAATGTCCATAGCAAAGAAAACTGGTTTTCAGTTTTATCATTCAATGTCCTGCTTGATTTTTATTTTATAGAATAATCATTTGCTAGCTTAAAGAATATACCATTCCTTAATTATAACTATCTTCTCAAAACTTTGCTAATCCATGTCTCTTATTGTGACACTCTCTTGTTTTTGTGGATTTAAGTTCGAGGTTTGATTCTCCTTGAATTCTGTTTTGGGATTCTATCCTGATTTTTTTGTGTGTGTTTGAACTCCCGGAAAAATGCCCCCACTTTGGTAGCTGACATATGCATACCACTAGCGCTGGAAGAAAAATAATCTGTCATTGAAGTAGATGAGAGATGACATGACAGACTGTGCACTCTATCTTAAACATTCATAACATGCGTAATATGGTCTCTATGGAATGAAATAACTCCTTCAGAGCCTTTGCAGTCCCTTGTATCATGGCTCTCAGTGAGCAGAGCCATTATAATTCTAAAACAGCTATGCCTGTTTGGGGAATAAAACATGAGGAAGAAAAGGCATTTCACATACATAACAACTGAAACTTATAAATTGTTTAGATACGTGCACTTATATGTGCACAAATGTTTGTGGATGAGATATGCACATGCACATAGGTTTGTGTGGTGTTTTAAATTCTGGTGTTTGCTCTCTTATACCTTATTGGCTAGAAGTAAATTCTTCCAAACTGAAATACTTGAATTCCAATATTGACTTTACTGTTTTACTGGTCATATAATTTCACCACCCCTGTATTTTCAGTAACGTATTTAAAATGGAGATAAACACAACTTTACCTTTATAATCTTTCAGGTGTGTGTGCATGCTTAGTCACTTCAGTCATGTCTGATTCTTTGCACCTATAGCTTGCCAGGCTCCTCTGTCCATGGGATGTCCCAGGAAAGAATACTGAGGTGGGTTGCTATGCCCTCGCCCAGCAGATCTTCCCAAACCAGGGATCAAACCTGGGTCTCCTGGGCCTCTCAGGGAAACCTGGTAAGCCCTTATAATCTTTCATAGGAAGAGTAAATTCATGTGGAATAATGTATGTAAAATGCAGAGTAAAACAACTGGTATATAGCAAGCTCTCAATGGAGCTAATAATAAATAAAATAATGTCCATAGCAAAGAAAACTGGTTTTCAGTTTTATCATTCAATGTCCTGCTTGATTTTTATTTTATAGAATAATCATTTGCTAGCTTAAAGAATATACCATTCCTTAATTATAACTATCTTATAAAAACTCTGCTAATCCATGTCTCTTATTATGAGAAATATAAGTATTTGAGCAAATAACTAATTTCTGACCCAGAGTTTCCTAATCCAAGAAAATAATTTACCTCTCTGACTTCATTCTGGCCTACTCATTCCTAATGAAAAGATGAAATCAAATAAGGTATTTTTATAGGACCATGTGAAACACAGACTGGTTGTAGGCCTAGAGAAGAGGTACAAAATTAAACACACTTATCAAATGCTCATGTATCTACTGACTGACAGGCAGTGTCTCTAAAGGAGACGAAACACTAGTATAAACAATGAGCCTCATAGCAGGTTGTGCTGATTCAATTTGCTAATTATTTTTCTCAGTTGGAAAAGTTGACTTCTATTTGTTTTTAATAAGAGTAAGTACAGTGCATGCTAAATTTCAGCCTCAAAATTCGTTGTTTTGGAGATAAATAGCATGCCCAAAAGAATTCTTGGGCTTACCACAGTGCTGTCTCTCCATGTTCATAACCGTTCATAGATTCATCAAGATGGTAGCATTTGGAGACACAGTGTACTTGGAGTGACCAGACATGACTGGATCTCTGTTGACTGTACGATTGTGCTGTCTGCATGTGGGACCACAACACTGATTTCACCAAATGTTTCAGCATAAACAGCTTCTCTGCTGTCAAAACGTGAAGTTAGAGTATAGAACATCAATATCTCAACCCTCTTCATACTTCCAGTAGAGAAAAAAGCTGTTATGACTTACATTTTTTTTTAAGTGGGAAATAGTGCATTAGTCTACTGATTTAATGTTAAAAAGAGTGAATTTGGAGGGAAGGGACAAATCTATCATTAACTTCCATGTGTCTTTGGATGATATCTTAAACTTACTCTTTCTGCCATCTGTAAACTAAGGCTAAGAATATCCACTTCACAAGAGTTTTATAAAAAATTAAGTTACATTAAATTTCTTTGTAAATACACACTATTGTAAATGCGTAGATTAGGAAAATATTGTCCTAGACTTTCTTAATTCTCTCCGAAGTTGTGATCAGTGCTGTGCAAGTACCTTGAGTCCTAAATTCATTCACACAGGTTGAAATTTACCCTTGAGCAAAACAACTGTTTTTGATATTTAAATTCAGTTGTTTAAAAAAAGAGTTAAAAAAGAGTTCAGAGGTATTTCCTACTATTTGCAGTTCTTGAGGCCATGTACTTGTGGTTTCTGGGGAAAAATGTCCTCTCATCTCCTTGATGTGGGAGAATTCAAGGGGGACTGTGGCAAAATACAGGAAGTAAGAAGCAAAGTGAAATGTGTAGGATAGTAGTTAAGGACAAGAGATATGTAGTCAGCTCTACTTGGGTTTTAATACAGCCTCTGGCACTCAGTGTTATTGTTTGTAGACTCGATAAGATAATGCTCCTAAAGAAATATCAAATCTGAGATAACATTTTACATATGGCAGTGTATATGTTGTTTTTCAGTCACTAAGTCACGTCCAACTCTTTGCGACTCCGTGGATTGCAGTTCACTAGTCTTCCCTGTCCTTCACAATCTCCCGGAGTTTGCTCAAATTCATGTCCATGAATTTGTCCAGGGTGCTATCTAACCATCTCATCCTCTGTGTACATATATATGTGTGTATGCAGGTGTACATATATATGTACACACACATATGTGTGTGTATATATGTCAGTCTCAATCCCCTAATTCGTCCCACCCTTCCCTTCCGCTGATGCGTCCACCTGTCCATTCTCTATATCTATGTCTCTATTCCTGCTCTGCGAATAGGCTCATCTCTATCATTTTTCTAGATTCCACATATATGCATTAATATACTATATTTTTCTCTTTCCAATTTACTTTACTCTGTGTAAAATAGATAGCTAGTGGAAACCTGCTGTATAACACCAGGAGCTTAACTGTATACTTTCTGATGACCTAGATGGAAGGGATGGGAGTGGGAGGGAGTTCCCAGAAGGAGGAGACTCAACAAAACTGAGTCACTTTGTTGTACAGTGGAAACTAAGACAGCCATAGAAAACAATTATACTGTAATAAAAGTCTGAGGTAGCATGATACCTCTCTACTAATATCAGAAATATATGAAAAATATTAACACTCAAATTGACATTCATCTAGTAGAGGAATCTCCTTTTTCTCCTGCAAAGAGAAATGCTCTAATGTTAAAAAGAGGATGATGTGGATCTTCAGTAAAGAAATGACGAAATACAGGGATATTATCATGGTTCTTTCAAGTGGCTGGATACATAAAATTGGAAATGGAGGGCTGTGGGAAATACTGAGAACTGGTGGAGCTGAGTGAAAATTTAATTGACTTTTAAGATAATATGATAACAGAAAAGCCAATAGCAAAATATGTATATATATATATATATATACACACACACAGACACACACACACACACACACACACATATATATTGTTATTCAGCTATGATTTGATACCTTATAACATAAACTGTGCATCCATCAGGACCATCTAGTTTCAAAACCCTTCTATCATCACAAATAAAAAAGTTCTCTTGGGCTCTTTAGTAGTTAATCCTTTCTCCAAAATTTAACCCTGGGCAACCACTATCTGCTTTCTGGGTCCATGGTTTTGCCTTTTTGAATCTTATGCTTACATATGGTCTTGTGTTATGACTCCTTTCAATTAACATAGTGGTTTCTAGTTTTATTCACTTTGTAGATGTATCACTGTTTACTCATTTTTATTGCTGAATAGTATTCCATCATAGAGCTAGGCTGCATTTTGCTTTATTCATTCACCAGATGATGAACATTTGGATTTTTTCCAGTTTGCAGCTATTATCAACAGTACTACTATGAACATTCACATGCAAGCATTTGTATGGACATATGTTTTCAATACTTTTGGATAGATAGCTAGGAGCAGGATTGCTAGATCATATGGTAAGTGTGTTCAACTATTTAAGAAGCTAAAAATCTATTTTCTGAAGTGTCTGTGCCTTTTTACACTTCTATCAGCAATATATGAGGCATCCTGTTTTTTTTTTTTTTTCTCACATTCTCTTTAGTGCTTGATATTATCAGTCTATTGGATTACAGCCATTCTAGTAAATGTGTAGTGTAATCCATTGTGGTTTTAATTTGCATTTCTCTAATGACTAATGTTGAGCATCTTTTCATGAGCTAACTAGTCACTTGAATGTCTTCTTTGTTAAAATGTCTGTGCAAATCTTTTTTCAAAGATTTTTTTTTCTCTTTATATTATTGAGCTGAAAAATTCTCCATGTGTTCTGTGTACAAATCTTTTATAAACTATATGATTTGCGAATATTTTCCCCCAGACTGTGTGACTTCTTTTTTAAGTTTCTTAACAGTGCTTTGAAAAAGATTTTCTTGTTAATGTCACGATTTATTATGTTTTTCTTTTATGGATCATGATTTTTAGATTATATCTAAGAAATTTTTGCTGAGCAGAAGATCACAAAGATTATCTCTTCTGTTTTATTCTAGGAGATTTATTCTTTTAGCTCTTACATTTTGAGTTAATTTTATATATGGGTGAGTAAAGGGTCTAAGTTCAGTTTTGAATGTATGGATATCCAACTGTTCTAACACTGAAAAGACTATCCCTTACACACTGAATTATCTTTATATCTCTGTTGAAATCAATTTATTAAAAATGTAAGGGTTTTTTTCTAGATTAGGTACTCAGTTGTATTGATTGATATATCGATCCTTAGGCTGATTCTACACTGTCTTAATTACTGTAGCTTTATTGAAAGTGCTAAAATAATTTAGTATAAATTCTCCAATTTTATTTTTTAAAAAAATTGTTATTCTGTCTTTTTGCATTCCCATACTATTTTTATATTGGCTTCTCAATTTTGTCAGTGAACCAACTATGATTTTGACAGGAATTTCTGCGTTTTCCTTTCTCTCCTATACATTTAAGAATTCCATTACACGAATTCCGTGATGCTTGGCATTGCCATACAGTTTCTGAGGCTCTAGTCATTCGTCTGTTCTTTAGACTGAATAGTATCTGTTAATCCATCTTCAAGTTCATTGATTTGTTCTTGTGCCATCTTAAATCTCCTGTTGAGCTCTAGGCATTTTTTTCCTTTTAATTTTTGTATCCTCTATTCTCATATTTCTATTTTTTTCTAGTACACTTTTATCTGCTAGGATTCCCTATTTGGTGGGTAATTATTCTGATACTGTGTGTGTATGAATTAAATTCAGAACTTGTGACCACTCAGGTTTTATTTACTATATGTTTTCCCTTTGTGTATGGGTTACATTTTTTGAATGTCTTGTAATTTCTGGCCAAAAACTGGGCAGTTTAAATATTGTAGTTAATAGTATATGGCAGCAACTCTGGATTCTGATTTACTTTTCTGCCTTTTCTTCCTTTTCATACCTTGTTTAAACTTAAAATGCAAAGTACTTCCCTCCCTCCATAGGTAGTCATTGACCTGGTTTTCCATTCTCACTTTGATTTTTTTTTTAAAGCCTGGCTTAATAGAGATCACTTTGTTTATATCTAAGAAATTTTTGCTGAGCAGAAGATCACAAAGATTATCTCTTCTGTTTTATTCTAGGAGATTTATTCTTTTAGCTCTTACATTTTGAGTTAATTTTATATATGGGTGAGTAAAGGGTCTAAGTTCAGTTTTGAATGTATGGATATCCAACTGTTCTAACACTGAAAAGACTATCCCTTACACACTGAATTATCTTTATATCTCTGTTGAAATCAATTTATTAAAAATGTAAGGGTTTTTTTCTAGATTAGGTACTCAGTTGTATTGATTGATATATCGATCCTTAGGCTGATTCTACACTGTCTTAATTACTGTAGCTTTATTGAAAGTGCTAAAATAATTTAGTATAAATTCTCCAATTTTATTTTTTAAAAAAATTGTTATTCTGTCTTTTTGCATTCCCATACTATTTTTATATTGGCTTCTCAATTTTGTCAGTGAACCAACTATGATTTTGACAGGAATTTCTGCGTTTTCCTTTCTCTCCTATACATTTAAGAATTCCATTACACGAATTCCGTGATGCTTGGCATTGCCATACAGTTTCTGAGGCTCTAGTCATTCGTCTGTTCTTTAGACTGAATAGTATCTGTTAATCCATCTTCAAGTTCATTGATTTGTTCTTGTGCCATCTTAAATCTCCTGTTGAGCTCTAGGCATTTTTTCCTTTTAATTATTGTATCCTCTATTCTCATATTTCTATTTTTTTCTAGTACACTTTTATCTGCTAGGATTCCCTATTTGGTGGGTAATTATTCTGATACTGTGTGTGTATGAATTAAATTCAGAACTTGTGACCACTCAGGTTTTATTTACTATATGTTTTCCCTTTGTGTATGGGTTACATTTTTTGAATGTCTTGTAATTTCTGGCCAAAAACTGGGCAGTTTAAATATTGTAGTTAATAGTATATGGCAGCAACTCTGGATTCTGATTTACTTTTCTGCCTTTTCTTCCTTTTCATACCTTGTTTAAACTTAAAATGCAAAGTACTTCCCTCCCTCCATAGGTAGTCATTGACCTGGTTTTCCATTCTCACTTTGATTTTTTTTTTAAAGCCTGGCTTAATAGAGATCACTTTTGTTTCTGTTATAACTTTCAGTCAGCAAATGATTTGGCTAGAGGCTATGCTCAAACACTGCCATCCCTTAAGGTACTCATCCCTTGCAGTTTGAGGAGTATGTTAAAAATTCATCAAGTTCTTCTTATTTTTCAAGTTCTTCTTAGTTTTAGCCTCTACATGGATTCCCGTAGGTTTCCCCTGCATATGCTGGTAGTTCCTTGGTCAACCATCAGTGTGTAGAGAGCTTATCTATCCTTTAAATTGAGATTTCTTTTCTAGGAGTTTCCCATAGAATTTCTGTTTGCTCATTGCTTGCCCCATACAGGACCATAACCTCAAGTTCTTGATACAAATGTGAGCTTTTCTAATTTATTCTTTATGGTGCTTATCAAAGTCATGAGTTTTGTCACATTCCCAAATACATTTTCTCCCTCTAAGATCAGTGTTGCTGATATTCATCCCCATCTTGCTTTGGTGGCCAAATGAGCAAGGGGAACACAAATGACTATCCCCGGGCAAGAAGGCCATAGACTCCAGTTGTGTTTATCTAAATTTTTAGCAGTTTTTCATGAGTAAATTCTCAATTTGTTGTCTGCCTTTGTACACCTTCCAGTTTTTTTATGTGGTTGATTATGATGATTTTGTCCAGTTTATACTTTCTGTATGAAGGGAGAATTCTTTAACTTCATGTCATTGTAGCTAGAAATTTCCCCTAAGTCTACAGCTATATTTTCCATTTATAAAATATCTGCATTTAAAGTGTGCCCTTTATGTTCTTTCTTTTCTTCCTGTGTGTTGTTGTTGACTTGCTGAATCATGTCTGACTCTCTTTTGTCCTCATGGACTGTGGCCTGCCAGGCTCCTCTGTCCACAGCATTTCCGAAACAAGAAAACTGGAGTGGGTTGCTATTTCCTTCTCCAGGGGATCTTCCCAACCTAGGAATTGAACTTGAATATTCTTAATTGATAAGCAAATTCTTTACCACTGAGTTATCAGGAAGCCCAGGTACTAACTTATTGGTACTCTTGAACCCTGTAATATATATCCTTTTTATGTTATAAACTTAAAATGCAAAGTACTTCCTCCCTCCATAGGTAGTCATTGACCTGGTTTTCCATTCTCACTTTGATTTTTTTTTTAAAGCCTGGCTTAATAGAGATCACTTTTGTTTCTGTTATAACTTTCAGTCAGCAAATGATTTGGCTAGAGGCTATGCTCAAACACTGCCATCCCTTAAGGTACTCATCCCTTGCAGTTTGAGGAGTATGTTAAAAATTCATCAAGTTCTTCTTATTTTTCAAGTTCTTCTTAGTTTTAGCCTCTACATGGATTCCCGTAGGTTTCCCCTGCATATGCTGGTAGTTCCTTGGTCAACCATCAGTGTGTAGAGAGCTTATCTATCCTTTAAATTGAGATTTCTTTTCTAGGAGTTTCCCATAGAATTTCTGTTTGCTCATTGCTTGCCCCATACAGGACCATAACCTCAAGTTCTTGATACAAATGTGAGCTTTTCTAATTTATTCTTTATGGTGCTTATCAAAGTCATGAGTTTTGTCACATTCCCAAATACATTTTCTCCCTCTAAGATCAGTGTTGCTGATATTCATCCCCATCTTGCTTTGGTGGCCAAATGAGCAAGGGGAACACAAATGACTATCCCCGGGCAAGAAGGCCATAGACTCCAGTTGTGTTTATCTAAATTTTTAGCAGTTTTTCATGAGTAAATTCTCAATTTGTTGTCTGCCTTTGTACACCTTCCAGTTTTTTTATGTGGTTGATTATGATGATTTTGTCCAGTTTATACTTTCTGTATGAAGGGAGAATTCTTTAACTTCATGTCATTGTAGCTAGAAATTTCCCCTAAGTCTACAGCTATATTTTCCATTTATAAAATATCTGCATTTAAAGTGTGCCCTTTATGTTCTTTCTTTTCTTCCTGTGTGTTGTTGTTGACTTGCTGAATCATGTCTGACTCTCTTTTGTCCTCATGGACTGTGGCCTGCCAGGCTCCTCTGTCCACAGCATTTCCGAAACAAGAAAACTGGAGTGGGTTGCTATTTCCTTCTCCAGGGGATCTTCCCAACCTAGGAATTGAACTTGAATATTCTTAATTGATAAGCAAATTCTTTACCACTGAGTTATCAGGGAAGCCCAGGTACTAACTTATTGGTACTCTTGAACCCTGTAATATATATCCTTTTGTTTATATTTATTTTTGCATACTGCTTATTGCAACTTTGTTGTATGGTTTTACACATGCATATTTATTTATCTGCATAAACCTAGACTTTTAAAGGTCATCTGTGGATTATCTACCTTTTGCATGGCCCACAATGACTCAGTTTCTGGTTTTATTGCCTAATTAAATTTCTTAATTGTTAACATATAACACAATTAGAGACACTAAATTTGATGCATTTTAGTTTATAGATGTCTATGATTTACGAGCAAGTACAATTTGGTTTTTGGTATTTGTCATACTCATGCTATCATTCATTTTTTTCCTATCAAAAGACAGCTTTTTTCTGCTTTATTTATGATTTGCAAAAGCGTCCTGGGTAAAGTACTCTTGGTAATGATATTTTAGGAAATAATCGATATCTATGGGAAATGTTTTTCAAGCAGAGGTCAAAGGTTATCATCTGGTACATCATGCAACAGTTACCATCTTTTCTCACTTCTGTTCAAAACATGGTTTACATTCAGGACATTTGAAGTAAGTATAGAGGGAAAAAAAGGTTCACACTTACACAAAGTAGTGCCACAAATTATAATATTTTCACTTATTAAATTTTAATTAATTGTAAAATATTTTTGAAACTGCTAATGAGAAGGTCATGATACAAATAGTTTCTGTATATAACCATTAGAAGAATATTAGTTTTAAAACTTGTAGAGGTATGCCAACAGGAACTCTATAAGAAATGGATATATTTTTACAAACACAAAGTCTATCAAGATTGAATCATGAAGAAATATATCTGATCAGACCTATAAGGAGACTAAATAAGTAATGGTTTCACTGAATAAGTCTACCAAATATTTAAACATAATCAAACATCAGTCTTTTTAGAAACTTCTAAACAATTGCAGAGGAGGAAACACTTCCAAATCCATTCTATGAGACCAGTATTATCATGATACAAATACCCCTGTGAATATTGACATGAAAATCCTCAACAGAATGCTAGTATACAAAATGCAACAAACCATGCACCATGACCAAGCAAGACTTATTCCTGGAATACAAAGATGCTTCAACACAAAAAACTCGATCGATAGTAGCACCACATAAACAGAATGAAGAATACAAACCCTATGACCATCTCATTAGATGCATAAAAGCATCTGACGAACTCACATACTCTATCATGATTAAAAATTCTCGGGGCTTCCCCTGGTGGTCCAGTGGGTAAGGACACCGCCTTGCAGTGCAAGGGGCGCCGGTTCGATCCCTGGCCTGGGAAGATCCCACGTGCCGCGGAGCGGCTGGACTGATGTGTCCAATCACCGAGCCGGAGCTCTGGAGCGCATGCGCCCAGAGCTGGTGCTCTGCAACGACAGATGCCACCGCGACGGGAGGCCCACAGGAGCCAAAGAACAAAGACGGATGAACAGAGAGAAAGGAAAGACCAATAGAAGTGGCCCGCCCACTCCCCTCCCTCCCCAACCCGACCCCCGCCCAAAGTAAATAAATAAATAAATAAATCAAAAAAAAAAATTCTCAACTGTCTTAGAGCAGAAGAGATTGATCTCAATACAATAAAGGCTATATATGTAAACCCTACAGCTAACATCACACTCAGGGGTAAAATCTGAAGGCTTCACTTTAAGATCAGAAACAAGGCAACAATGCCCAGTCTGTCACTTCTAGTCAGCAGAGTACGGGAGTCCAAGCCAGAGCCATCAGGCAAAAGAAAGAAATTATAAAGCATCCAAATTGGGAAGGAAGAATTAAAATGACCTGTTTGCAGAAAACATAATTGTGTATGTAAAAAATCCTAAATGTTCTCCACATGTAAAAAAGGTGTTAGAACTAATAAATGAATTCGACAAAGTTGCAGGATAAAAGCCAACACTTTAAAAATCAGTTGTGAAATAAGTCAGATAAAAACAAATACTGTATGATATCACTTATATGTAGAATCTGAAAAAGACAACAAACTAATGAATATAATAATAATAAAAAAAGGAAGCAGGCTAGTGGATACACAGAACAAACTAGTGGTTACATTGAGGAGGAGGAAGGCAAGTATTGGTGGGATAGAGGGAGGTAGAAATTAAGATAGGCTACAAGGATATATATTGCACAACAGAAGGAATATAGCCAACATTTTGTAATAAATCTAAATATAATATAATGCTCAAAATTGTATAATTTTCTTTAAAATAAATAGATTAAAAAACTTTTAAAAACCCATGAGATACTACACCAAACACACAAGACTGGTTCAATGAAAAGTTGAATAAGTACAAAATTTTAAGGGGGTCATGGGAACTCTCATCTGCTAGTGCAAGTGTAGAGTGGTACCAGCAGTTAGAAAATCAGTTTGGTAGAACTGAGGAAAGCTGAAAATGTACACTCCCTACAATCTGGCTATTCCACTTCTACATATAAACCTTAGAGAAACTTCCGTACTTGAATCTGTACGGAATGCTCATCAAAACTGGTTGTAAAAACAAAGAATTGGGAATAGTTAAACACATATCAGTATTAGAATGGGAAATTTGTGGTCTACTTATATGTAGTGAAAATGAACAAACTAGACATATAGGCGAATGTCAAAAACAGCTTTGAATGCTAAAAAGTTGATCTCAAAAAACTTCATATAATTCCATCTATGTGATATTCAGAATCATACCAAAACAGACGTGTATTTGTTTGTATACACATATAAATCTTATCCATGCTAGAACACTGAAGTGCTCAAAAGTTAAATAAGTGTACGTTTTGGCATTTTCCCCCCCTGGGGACTTGTAGCTAAGTTTCATATTTTTTATGTCCTTTTTTCTAAATATTGGAAGTCAGTTTTCCTTTTTCATTATGTTGAGAATGCCTTTATTAGTACTCCCCCATGCCCTTGTAATTTGCTGCTTTTTTTATCTTTGGTGGCCTGGGAAACCAGAAAATGAAGCTCAGTAGAATCTTGCATAAGACACACAGTCTCCAGATTTGAATCTAGGGCACGCTCCTGTGAGCAAACTGCATGACCTTTTGTGTACAGGCCATGTAACATTCATTTCTTTAACAACCATTTAGCAATTTCCTACCACATGTCAGACTCTATTTTGGGTTCTAGAAATACAGCAGTGGATAATAAGACCAAATCCCTGAGCGTATGTAATTTATAGTCTTGGGGAAACTATTTGAGCTCTTGACTCTATGCTAAGTAGACAAGGTTGCCTCATAAGGCAGATTTGGGTGTGGGAGTCATATCTGTAAACAGAAATATTCCAGTGTGTATACATAGAAATACAAACCTTGCAGCCATGTAGGCATCAACTCTATGTGTATAGATGTGAATAATTAATGTATAGAGTTTCCTGGTGGCTTTAAAACCATGAGATAAAAACCCAGAGGTAAAAAACTTTCATCCATCTGCTAGTGCAAGTGTAGAGTGGTACCAGCAGTTAGAAAATCAGTTTGGTAGAACTGAGGAAAGCTGAAAATGTACACTCCCTACAATCTGGCTATTCCACTTCTACATATAAACCTTAGAGAAACTTCCGTACTTGAATCTGTACGGAATGCTCATCAAAACTGGTTGTAAAAACAAAGAATTGGGAATAGTTAAACACATATCAGTATTAGAATGGGAAATTTGTGGTCTACTTATATGTAGTGAAAATGAACAAACTAGACATATAGGCGAATGTCAAAAACAGCTTTGAATGCTAAAAAGTTGATCTCAAAAAACTTCATATAATTCCATCTATGTGATATTCAGAATCATACCAAAACAGACGTGTATTTGTTTGTATACACATATAAATCTTATCCATGCTAGAACACTGAAGTGCTCAAAAGTTAAATAAGTGTACGTTTTGGCATTTTCCCCCCCTGGGGACTTGTAGCTAAGTTTCATATTTTTTATGTCCTTTTCTCTAAATATTGGAAGTCAGTTTTCCTTTTTCATTATGTTGAGAATGCCTTTATTAGTACTCCCCCATGCCCTTGTAATTTGCTGCTTTTTTTATCTTTGGTGGCCTGGGAAACCAGAAAATGAAGCTCAGTAGAATCTTGCATAAGACACACAGTCTCCAGATTTGAATCTAGGGCACGCTCCTGTGAGCAAACTGCATGACCTTTTGTGTACAGGCCATGTAACATTCATTTCTTTAACAACCATTTAGCAATTTCCTACCACATGTCAGACTCTATTTTGGGTTCTAGAAATACAGCAGTGGATAATAAGACCAAATCCCTGAGCGTATGTAATTTATAGTCTTGGGGAAACTATTTGAGCTCTTGACTCTATGCTAAGTAGACAAGGTTGCCTCATAAGGCAGATTTGGGTGTGGGAGTCATATCTGTAAACAGAAATATTCCAGTGTGTATACATAGAAATACAAACCTTGCAGCCATGTAGGCATCAACTCTATGTGTATAGATGTGAATAATTAATGCAGATAAACCTGATAGAGTTTCCCTGGTGGCTCAGATAGTAAAGAATCTGCCTGCAATGCGGTAGACCTAGGTTCTATCCCTGGTTTGGGAAGATCCTCTGGAGATTTTCTTAGCTGAACATACTTCTTGTTAGTCACTAGTGTTGGACATAGAGGACACTGTCTTTCAGCCTTTTTTCCTGTTAGCTGTTCCTTTATTTCTGAAAAAGTTCATTTTCATCTACAACTAAACGACATAAAGAAGCAAAGAAATGAGACATGTCCATTGATCTAGCATGGAATATGGTATACTATAATCTTTACTTGTTGAATTTATTAAGTGTCTCATAGCATTATCAAGTTAATTTGCATTTAAATTCAAAGTCCACCTTCATGAATTGTTGTTTTGACTCTCACCTGGTTCAGGGACCTGAGTAGATTTCAAATGTCCGTGTCAGTTGCCTCTTGAAAACAACTCGTTTTTACAATTTTCTGACACAAATAGTAATCAGAGAAGCATTTGAAAACAAGAGGACACATGAATTTTCTCAAAGTATGTACATGTGTGGCCTCTGGACCCCTATTCTGATTTCATAGGGTAAAAATACTGAGTAAATAATACAAAGAGTTCCCAGATGACCCAGTGATAAACAGTCTTCCTGCTGATGCAGAAGATGTAGTTCAGTCCTTGGATTGGGAAGATCCCCTGGAGAAGGACATAGCAACCCACTCCAGTATTGCTTGGGAAATCCCTGGACAGAGCAGCTTGGTGGATTACAGTCTATGGGGTCGTGAAAGAGCAGGACACAGCTTAGTGACTAAACAACAACAAACGACTACTCCAGGTTTTAGTTGCTTCGGGAGTTCTATAAACATCTGTTCCAAAGTCAGACTCTATTTTGGGTTCTAGAAATACAGCAGTGGATAATAAGACCAAATCCCTGAGCGTATGTAATTTATAGTCTTGGGGAAACTATTTGAGCTCTTGACTCTATGCTAAGTAGACAAGGTTGCCTCATAAGGCAGATTTGGGTGTGGGAGTCATATCTGTAAACAGAAATATTCCAGTGTGTATACATAGAAATACAAACCTTGCAGCCATGTAGGCATCAACTCTATGTGTATAGATGTGAATAATTAATGCAGATAAACCTGATAGAGTTTCCCTGGTGGCTCAGATAGTAAAGAATCTGCCTGCAATGCGGTAGACCTAGGTTCTATCCCTGGTTTGGGAAGATCCTCTGGAGATTTTCTTAGCTGAACATACTTCTTGTTAGTCACTAGTGTTGGACATAGAGGACACTGTCTTTCAGCCTTTTTTCCTGTTAGCTGTTCCTTTATTTCTGAAAAAGTTCATTTTCATCTACAACTAAACGACATAAAGAAGCAAAGAAATGAGACATGTCCATTGATCTAGCATGGAATATGGTATACTATAATCTTTACTTGTTGAATTTATTAAGTGTCTCATAGCATTATCAAGTTAATTTGCATTTAAATTCAAAGTCCACCTTCATGAATTGTTGTTTTGACTCTCACCTGGTTCAGGGACCTGAGTAGATTTCAAATGTCCGTGTCAGTTGCCTCTTGAAAACAACTCGTTTTTACAATTTTCTGACACAAATAGTAATCAGAGAAGCATTTGAAAACAAGAGGACACATGAATTTTCTCAAAGTATGTACATGTGTGGCCTCTGGACCCCTATTCTGATTTCATAGGGTAAAAATACTGAGTAAATAATACAAAGAGTTCCCAGATGACCCAGTGATAAACAGTCTTCCTGCTGATGCAGAAGATGTAGTTCAGTCCTTGGATTGGGAAGATCCCCTGGAGAAGGAAATAGCAACCCACTCCAGTATTGCTTGGGAAATCCCTGGACAGAGCAGCTTGGTGGATTACAGTCTATGGGGTCGTGAAAGAGCAGGACACAGCTTAGTGACTAAACAACAACAAACGATACTAGGGGCTAGGTGGCATCATAGGTTAATTCACTAGAAGTTAATGTCTCCATCCGGGAGTTTCTATAAACATCTGTCTCAAGATGAGTTCAGTGGATTAGATGTTTTTGATGAGTTGGTTTCCTGCTTCCTCCCTTGGTTTAAAGCAACACATACTTCAAATAGTTTGGTTCATGTCCCATGATGGTCACAGCTTCTGAGGAAAATCCCAGCACTGATCAGCAGGTAGATTACAGATTAGTGATGCTGGGACACAGTGGCAGCCATGGTTCAGGCTTTCCAGCATCTTCACCACTTGCTCCACATAACCACACAGGGCTTGTCCGTGACTCCTGGCCATTACTGCTATGATTCACCTATTTACTCAAACTGTAGTTTTGAAAGACAATGAAACAAGCAGAGTCAACATAAACACATGGAAGGCACATATAATGTATAAGGCTTATGAGTCAGAAAGAAATGTCTGACATGTTATAGCTCTAAGTGATTAGTTTTATGTTGCTTTACAAAGTAAACTCAATGTGAAGGTCATAATGAATGAATCCCTAGGTGTTTACGAAATCCCCAAATTAAACTTCATTCTTAATTGTTTTGCACAGACATTGGCTTACCTAATTAAATAGGAATGGTGCTATGTTGCTACAGAGGATAGAATATTGAAGCCTTTAGGACTCACTTCAATGAGCTGTTCTGCTTGACGAATGAATTTGGCCCACTCAGATTTTCTGGTACCATAAAGTCATATTATACTAGAAGAGACTACTGAAACAAATGTTTTTCAAATGGATGGGCAAAATATTATTATCATTATTTTGGAGAATTATAAATAAAAGATGAAACATATTTACTAGATATGAAATTTTAATTTTTTTCCTCTTTCTTTTTTAATTAAAGGATAATTGTTTTTCAGAGTCTTATTTTCTGCCAAACATCAGCATTAATCAGCCATAGGTATACATATGTCCCCTTCTTCTTGAACGTCTTTCCCTTCTCCCTCCCCATCCCACCCCTCCAGGTTTTTACACAGCTGAAATTTTATTTTTTATAATAAAAGAAATCACATTTTTCTCTTATACATTTTGAAGCCATCAGTAAAAATGATTTCAAAAAATACTTTTCAACAAAGAAAATAGAGAAAAAGAGAATCACTGTTGTCTTAAATAGCATAGTAAAGATATCTGCGGAAGCTCACAGAAGAACTTATATTTTGAAATCTCAAAAATAGTAAAATTAAAAAAATTGACACATGCACAAATATTCCAATATAAAATTCTATTCCATAAGAAGTTAAAGTATGAATGTCTTATTCATCAAGCTGGTGCTGCTTAGTCACTTAAGTTGTGTCTGGCTCTGTGTGACACCATGGACTACAGCCTTTCAGGAGTGGAATTCTCCAGGCAAGAATACTGGAGTGGATCTTACCATCGTAGATTATTAATTTATTCACTTCTACTTATAATTAATATTTAAACACATTTTGAAAAGAGGTAACATAAAATAAAATCCCCAAACACAGATTTATTGAGATATAATTCATACACCAAGCACTTCAGCCATTTAAAGAGTACAGTTCAGTGGTTCTAAGCATATTTACAGATCCATGCAGCCATTTCCACAACTGATTTTAGAACATTTCAAAAAGAAATCCCCTGTCCTTTAGTATCTCTCCCTCTTCTTCTCTCTCCTTGCCTCCCCTCACTCCCAGTCCTAAGCAACCACTAATCTATGTCCTATCTGTATAGATCTGCCCATTCTGGAAAGTCATATAAATGGAATCATGCTATAATATTCTTTTGTAAGTGGCTTCTTTCACTTAGCATGTTTTCAAGGTTCATTCATGTTGTAGCATGTAACTAAGACCTGTGAATTTTATTCATCTAACTCATTTTTTCTCAGCATTGCCAATTTCTTAAGGCTTCTCTTCTACTTTTGAAAATGGTAATACTGATGCCAGTGTTTACATCTTGTGAAAGGAGTATTCCAATGTGTCTTTAACAAACTTAAAATTTTAACATAACTTAAAAATTCTTCAGAAGATGACTTAAAAATAACTTTTTGTAGGTATGATCTAGTGCTTTATTCCTTATTCTAGTGATATTAACATTTATGGAAGCAGATTCTTGGACAGCAAAGATTGGCCACATAACCATTTGCATGTAAAATATTTTTTCCCTTGGCTTTGTTGGGAACTTTCTGGATGGTCCGTTGGTGGTATCATTCGTGATAGTTTGATCACTTAGTTATGTGATGAAGGCAGCTGGTATTTGTGCTGTTGATAAGGAGGGATGTTAGATTATTGGCTAATTCTTTCTTTATCATTTTCCTAAGGAAAAAGTATTTTTAAAAATGAGACATGAATCTATATTCCAAATATTGTGCCTATACTTTCAATTCTTATTATCATTTCCTAAAATTGACATTATGAAGGGCAGTTGCTTTTTCATGTTTCAGTTATGAGTCCTGATAATTTTTTTTTTTTTTTTCAATAGATACTAATACCTAGGAATTTGGATGCTTGGAGAAAAAAACTAGAGTTTTTGTTGTTGTTGTTGTTGTTATTCTGTATTCCCCTGTAAGCAATTCTTAAATTTGAAAAATTTTCATTAAAATCAAAAGTACCATATAAGAGTTATTTATGAAAGCAGCATGCCTTGAAAAAAATCAGCTCAGATCATTATAGGAAAGTTTCTCTTTACTGCTACAATAGAATGGGGAAATTTTCAATTGTCAGAATTCCTCAAGAGGAGAATTAGGTATGCATTTAGAAAAAGGAATATATATTCAAGTAACAGAAGACATAGGTGCTTCCCTGGTGGTCCAGTGGGTAAAGAGTCCGCCTTGCACTGCAAGGGACACCAGTTCGATCCCTGGCACAGGAAGATTCCACATGCCGCAGAACGGCTGGACCGCTGTGTGCAGTTACGAGCCAGTGCTCTGGAGCTTATGAGCCCAGAGTCGGTGTTCTGCAATGAGAAAGGGTACCACAATGGGAGGCCCACACAGTCTAAAAGAATTAAGATGAATGGAAATAAATAAATGAAGGACCAATAAAAGAGGCCAAAATTTAAAAAAAAAAAGAGAGAGAGAGAGAGAGATTAAAAAAAAAAAAAAAAAAGACAGGGCTTCCCTGATGGTGCAGTTGGTAAGGACACCACCTTGCAATACAAGGGGTGCCGGTTGAATCCCTGGCCTGGGAGGATTCCATGTGCAGTGGAGTGGTTGGACCGATGTATCCAAATACCAAGCTGGAGCTCTGCAGCGCATGAGCCTGGAGCTGGTGCTCTGTGACTAGAGACGCCATTGCGATGCAAAGCCCACACAGGCCAAAGAACAAAGATAAGTGAATGAAAGATCAATAGAATTGGCAAAAAAAAAAAAAAAAGACATAAATGATCTTCTAAAAAAGCGGGCCTTGTTAACCAGAAGCCCCTTTGTTTTATGTAATTCCTTGATGAGTTGGATATGGAGACATAAAGATAGTAGTTAGGACACAGATACAGTGCTCTGAAAAGAATAGGGAGAGGATAGACGGAAGGAAATGGAGTAAGACATTCCTGAGAAAAGAGAAAATCTGGAAGAGAGGAGAAGAGGAATGAGTCTGTTCACTGCAGATGCAAAAATAATTGAAACCTGCTTGTTCAACTTGACTGAGGAGATACTTGGAGTAGGGATTTCTGATTGCGTTTTTAAATGGTTTGCTGAGATTAGTGAGGATTAATGCCACCTTCTTCCTCCTCTAGTATCTCAAATAAAAGCTGTGTTATTCTTTTTCTTTTTTGGGGGTGGGAATAGAGGGTGGGGATGCTGCACCATGTAGCAGCATCTTAACCACTGGACCATCAGAGACATTTCTGCATTGTTCCTTATTGTTAGATCAAATGTATTCTTCTGTATGAAATACAATAGGTATTGAGTTCTATATCTGGATATGGACAAAAACAGAAGATACAAGAACTGACCTTGAGGGGTATGAAGCTGACCTTGGTGTCACACTAGAACTTACTCTTTTCATAGTGACAGAGCATTCTTATTAAAGGTGAAAGTCTTTTTTCAGAAAGTGACATGTAGATGATCTTGAAATCTCTTTTTCTTCATGCACAGAACTGCATAGCAGAACTAGTTTCTAAATTTAGACTAGAGTGAAATAACAAATAAGAGAGTGTCCATTTATATGAAATTCTAGCCTGGCAGCCTGGAAAATTATTCACATCCCAGCTGACTCTATGACAGTGGGATATGAATTGTTGGGACCCTTGGTTTTAATCTGTTTGGAGCTGACTTAATATGTAGCAGTTTTAAAGCCGCTGAATAAAAATAGGTGCAGGGCTTGCCTTGGCTACATGATCCTTATGGAAGTCCAGGCTTGGCTTTATCATGTATGAAATAATGAATGTAGGTAAATGACCTCTAAGGTCCCATCTAAGTCTGATGTGAAGAGTTTATCATTAGAAAAGGTTACTCCTTAAGTGCCTATAAATGTTTCTTTGATCTTTCTCAAGGCCTTAATTTTCCAAATGGCATGTACCTTCTGGAAATACTAATAATGTGGAGCCATAGGCAATCCTTGGTTCTGAAATGACCCTCTAGTCACAGTCTGGAACTTCTGGAGTCTTAATATATTCTCTCTTCAGTGGGATTTAGCTTTTTTTTTTTTTAATCCCATTTTATAAATAATGGAAATATAAAAATCTAATTAATGAATGTACTAATAGTTATAAAATGTAGAGTTATAAAGGCAATGATACTGACAGTAAACCAGTTATGATGATGATAATAATAGTAATAAACCTAATCATAGCAATTCTTTGTTCTAACAGCACTCCTCATTCATAATAGAGCTTTAAATAGTATGCTTATTTGAAAAGTGATCACATTGATTGACAAGTTTTTTAATTTCTGAGGTACAGAAAAAATGTCCTGGACATCCCTGGTGGTCCAGTGGGTAGGGGCACCACCTTGCAGTGAAAGGGGCACCAGTTTGATCCCTGGCCTGGGCAGATCCCAGGTGCTGTGGAGCAGCAGGACCGATGTGTCCAACTGCCGAGCTGGAGCTCTGGAGTGCATGTACCCAGAGCCAGTGCTCTGCAGTGACAGGGGCCTCCGTGATGGGAGGTCCACACGGGCCAAAAAACAAAGATGGATGGAAATACATGAGTGAGAGATCAATAGAATTGGCCCCAAAACAAACAAACAAAAAAAGAAAAAATATATTTTTATTAATGAGCTGATGTTCTTTCATTGATTTATTCATTCATTCAGCAAAGAATATACACTGGTTAAAAAATTCAGACATAATCTCTCTTTTTTAATATTTGTTTATTTGACTGCTCTGGATCTTAGTTGTGGCATGTGGGATCTTTAGCTGTGGGATGTTGGATATAATTGTGTGATTGAACCCAGGACTCCTGCTTTGAGAACACCAAGTCATAGTCACTGGAACAGCAGGGAAAACAGTCTCATGCTGAAGGGCTATGCATAAGAGAGACTGAATAAGGGCCTCTGTAGCCTGAGAACACCAGAGGGGAGCAAGTGACATAAGACCTGAGAGGTAAGTGAGGCTAGACTATCCATGGGTTTTTATACCATGTTATGGTGATTTGTCTTTATTTTAATAGGGTGTTAAGTCACTGAAGTTTTTAAGCAATGGTTTATAGCATGGGAGTAGGGATGCAGGCTGGAATAACCACAATTAAGTTTGGAAACATAATTCAAGTTACAGTTTGGGAAATGGATGTGAGGGAAGCTGGATAGATTAGGTAGAAGATGATTGCAGAACTCTAGGAGAAAGTTCATAACAACTTAGACTAGGAAGATGATGATGGATGAAAAAACAAGGGGTTGGATTTTCAGGGCTGTATATGTGATAGGATTTTCTCCACAAATTTCTGGTGAGCTTTAGTGTACTTCACGAAGGCAAGTTTACTGAAAACGACTACAGCTGAGTGAAACCTTTCCTTTTCCCATGTCAGGACTTCTGATAGGGTACAAAATAAAATGAGTTCTCACACCTTTTTTTATTAATCATTTCCTTCTCCACATTGGCTTCTAGACAGGATGGGATATGAATCATTGGACTCTGGACCTATCTAGCCTTATCTGGCTCTTTTAAAAGCTGCACACTACTGTCTAGGCAACACTTGGTGACTTCTTCCATTTTCTGGAATCTATAGTACTCTTTTCTAACTCGAATCATGAACTGTTTATAATCTGAAGTGTTGGGATATATTGACAAGATCAAAAACTTTGGAAGTAATCTTTCCTGTGAAAAGCAAAAGATAAAGAGAACATTTACTTCTGACCTTTCCATTTCTTCTTCCCCTGCCTTCCACCAACTATGTCTTCCCTTAGGAGACTGACCTGATGAGCTTGTTGCTTCTACCTAAATCTGATAATAGGACACTGTCATCCTAATTGTATGAAGTAGGAAGAAGTATTTTTTAAAAACATTGGTTTTGTTTAAATTGCTTGTTCCAAGAGAATTCCTCTAAGGGAGATTTTTTTTTCCCTGAGAAAATAGCTTTATGGCTCCATAAAGCTATGAAAAGTAGGCCATAGGCCCTTGTGTCAGTCTAGGTGGGAAAGCATGAGACAGAACATCAACTACTCTAAAATGGCAGGAATTTATAGCTTCTCTGCCATTGACTTGGGAAAAGATGAACGGAGATTTAAGAAGTAACCTGGCTGCAGACTTTGTTGTTGTTTAGTCACTAAGCTTTTGTCTGACTCTTTGCAACCCCACAGACTGTAGCCCCCAGGCTCCTGTGACCGTGGAATTTTCCAGGCAAGAATACTGTAGTGGGTTGCCATTTCCTTCTCCAGGGAATCTTCCCGACCCAGGAATCAAACCTGTGTTGCCTGCATTGTAGACAAATTCTTCACCTCCACCAGGGAAGCCTTGACTGCACATTAAGACTCATCTTTTTTATAGTCAGTGAGAAAATTTTGTGAAATGAAGAGAAACAAATACATTTGTAGGAAAAGTCACATCTGAAATTCAATAGGCAGATGTTTTCAGCTCTGGGTTGTCATTCTTATTATCCCCAAACTTTTGCTCAAGTCTGTTAGGTAAAACAGCTTTGTTTTAGAGATTCTTAAAGGGAAGTAAGAGAAAAGAGACCATATCCATTCTTATGGGAATCAAGCTAGAGTGGAAAGCATAGCTTCAAGGAGGAGATCAGGTGCAGAGTGCAGGGAAGTTGGGAGCAGAAATTCTGAGTGAGCTAAGATGGAAAACATTGTATTGCCTTTCTCTGTACTCTTTTCTAACTCGAATCATGAACTGTTTATAATCTGAAGTGTTGGGATATATTGACAAGATCAAAAACTTTGGAAGTAATCTTTCCTGTGAAAAGCAAAAGATAAAGAGAACATTTACTTCTGACCTTTCCATTTCTTCTTCCCCTGCCTTCCACCAACTATGTCTTCCCTTAGGAGACTGACCTGATGAGCTTGTTGCTTCTACCTAAATCTGATAATAGGACACTGTCATCCTAATTGTATGAAGTAGGAAGAAGTATTTTTTAAAAACATTGGTTTTGTTTAAATTGCTTGTTCCAAGAGAATTCCTCTAAGGGAGATTTTTTTTTCCCTGAGAAAATAGCTTTATGGCTCCATAAAGCTATGAAAAGTAGGCCATAGGCCCTTGTGTCAGTCTAGGTGGGAAAGCATGAGACAGAACATCAACTACTCTAAAATGGCAGGAATTTATAGCTTCTCTGCCATTGACTTGGGAAAAGATGAACGGAGATTTAAGAAGTAACCTGGCTGCAGACTTTGTTGTTGTTTAGTCACTAAGCTTTTGTCTGACTCTTTGCAACCCCACAGACTGTAGCCCCCAGGCTCCTGTGACCGTGGAATTTTCCAGGCAAGAATACTGTAGTGGGTTGCCATTTCCTTCTCCAGGGAATCTTCCCGACCCAGGAATCAAACCTGTGTTGCCTGCATTGTAGACAAATTCTTCACCTCCACCAGGGAAGCCTTGACTGCACATTAAGACTCATCTTTTTTATAGTCAGTGAGAAAATTTTGTGAAATGAAGAGAAACAAATACATTTGTAGGAAAAGTCACATCTGAAATTCAATAGGCAGATGTTTTCAGCTCTGGGTTGTCATTCTTATTATCCCCAAACTTTTGCTCAAGTCTGTTAGGTAAAACAGCTTTGTTTTAGAGATTCTTAAAGGGAAGTAAGAGAAAAGAGACCATATCCATTCTTATGGGAATCAAGCTAGAGTGGAAAGCATAGCTTCAAGGAGGAGATCAGGTGCAGAGTGCAGGGAAGTTGGGAGCAGAAATTCTGAGTGAGCTAAGATGGAAAACATTGTATTGCCTTTCTCTGTTTTTGTTACTAGAGAAGGTTATAGTTCTTATGGAAAAGTAAGAAAATGATCTGTAGCAACTCTCAAACAGCATCAAATAAACCCTCTACTAGGTGCATTCACATGTCTATTTGAAAGTGACTCAAATAACTTTTTGTTGTTGTTATAGTTACTATTACCTTTATTTTGCAGATAAAATAAAATAAAAGAGGTTGTAACCTACCCAAATTCATACTGCTCGTGCATTATGGAACCTCTACTTGAACCCAAGACTTTCTATTCCAAATCCTGTACTCTTTTTATTATGCCAGTTTTCTTGAATTTATTTTACTCTGAAAGCATGAGAGAGAAGTTGTTTTTTGTTTTTTGTTTTTTTTCCTGTAATTTTTCTTAAAGTACTAAGCCCCATTACAGACAGTTCTGGGTACAGAGACATGCTAGGAGTCTATCTTGATGACACTGTTGTATTTTATACCAATTTTTTGAAAACTATAGAGTAACAAGCAATGAGATACCAAACTAAGAATAAGTGGGAGTTCTTTAATTGGAAGTCTATTTTTATGTCCGGTTAATTTTCCCCCCAGTAGGTAAATAACACATCATTTTAGAGAATCGTAAGAACACACTCATTATAAGTAATACTTAGGATTTACTAGAGTTAGGGGAATGGCTTTTCAATCTGGTAATTGTTTTTATGTGCATTCACTTCCTGTTGCCCCAGGAACCTAGTGAAATGTTATTTGTTCCTGGAGAAATAATTTCAGATCTCTATATTGATAAGATACCACAAATATCCAGTCAGTGAGAAAATTTTGTGAAATGAAGAGAAACAAATACATTTGTAGGAAAAGTCACATCTGAAATTCAATAGGCAGATGTTTTCAGCTCTGGGTTGTCATTCTTATTATCCCCAAACTTTTGCTCAAGTCTGTTAGGTAAAACAGCTTTGTTTTAGAGATTCTTAAAGGGAAGTAAGAGAAAAGAGACCATATCCATTCTTATGGGAATCAAGCTAGAGTGGAAAGCATAGCTTCAAGGAGGAGATCAGGTGCAGAGTGCAGGGAAGTTGGGAGCAGAAATTCTGAGTGAGCTAAGATGGAAAACATTGTATTGCCTTTCTCTGTTTTTGTTACTAGAGAAGGTTATAGTTCTTATGGAAAAGTAAGAAAATGATCTGTAGCAACTCTCAAACAGCATCAAATAAACCCTCTACTAGGTGCATTCACATGTCTATTTGAAAGTGACTCAAATAACTTTTTGTTGTTGTTATAGTTACTATTACCTTTATTTTGCAGATAAAATAAAATAAAAGAGGTTGTAACCTACCCAAATTCATACTGCTCGTGCATTATGGAACCTCTACTTGAACCCAAGACTTTCTATTCCAAATCCTGTACTCTTTTTATTATGCCAGTTTTCTTGAATTTATTTTACTCTGAAAGCATGAGAGAGAAGTTGTTTTTTGTTTTTTGTTTTTTTTTTCCTGTAATTTTTCTTAAAGTACTAAGCCCCATTACAGACAGTTCTGGGTACAGAGACATGCTAGGAGTCTATCTTGATGACACTGTTGTATTTTATACCAATTTTTTGAAAACTATAGAGTAACAAGCAATGAGATACCAAACTAAGAATAAGTGGGAGTTCTTTAATTGGAAGTCTATTTTTATGTCCGGTTAATTTTCCCCCCAGTAGGTAAATAACACATCATTTTAGAGAATCGTAAGAACACACTCATTATAAGTAATACTTAGGATTTACTAGAGTTAGGGGAATGGCTTTTCAATCTGGTAATTGTTTTTATGTGCATTCACTTCCTGTTGCCCCAGGAACCTAGTGAAATGTTATTTGTTCCTGGAGAAATAATTTCAGATCTCTATATTGATAAGATACCACAAATATCCAGTTTTCACTTATTTAACATATTAAATCCAGGGAAATAAGAACAAAGCTATTATGAGAGCTCATTAAAACTTGGCTTTCTTCCTAGTTTCATGGGTTAGTGGAAGCCCTAAGAGAGCCGCTCCTCCAGACCCTGCCTCTAGCTAGTGCAGCATCCAAACAATTCAGAAAGGAGTATTTCTGCTGTTCTTAAAATTCTGGAATTTACCTTGGTAACTAAAATCTCTATAAGACCAAGCTTTCTACACTAAAATTTATCCTTCTGTCTAACTTAAATCAATCTTCTCTGTTCTCATTTGGCAATTTTTCCCTAGAAATTTGTGTCCTCTCTCCACTGGAGACAAAACTCAGATGGTCAGTCACCTCTGTGCTAAAACAATGTATGAATTAAATACATGTGGTCAGTGCCCATCTAGACCAAATAATCTCATTTAAAAATTTGCTTTCTGGGTCCAGTTTTCCATTCTCCTAACCATGTTAATAGATCTCTTTTAGATTTTAGTCTTTTATCAATTCACCCTGAAACCGTGGATTCCAAGATTATATAAGTCCACGAGTTGATCTGAATATCTTTGAGCTCTAATTCTAGTGTGAGCAATGATCTTTAATTGTTTTAAGACTTCATTTGGAAATGACCACAGCTAACATTTTAGGTGCTGCCTGTTACCCAGTGGTGTGAAAAGGAGGAAGCTGCTAACAAGGTCCATAAACTATTCATGTTTAATTAAAAATGTATAGTACGTGCCTATTATGTGCTAGAAACTGTTCTAAGCATTTGGGATCCATCAGTGAATGAAACAAGAATCTCTGTCTTGTTGGAGCTTACAAGACAGGTGTCTGTGTGTCATATGCATTTTGTGGCATGTACTTATGATCTTTGTCAGCATGTAATTATAGTCTGTAATACATCTGGAGCATCTACACATCTGCAAAAGTTCTCATCCTTATATCCTCCTAAGCTGAGGAGATCAGATGAGAAGTCCCAGTTCCTAGTTCAGGAAAAAACAAAACAAGGAATATATTTTCAAATGGGACATTGTGTGTATGGTGACTACTTGTGTTCTGGTACTTTGCATGTTCAGGCATGTAGTGGGTCCATGCAGTGAGTCCATAAGTGTAGCCTGCTAGGCTACATGTCAAGTTTATATGACAGTGTTTCTGGTGAGACAGTCTTTTGCATCTCACACAAGTTACTTATGATTCAACATTTGGGACATACTGAGCTTGGAAACTGGGAGTTGTCTGTACACCTGTTTAAATGTACACACAGCATGAGTATGGACATGCTTATGCATATTCAGACATACATGCTTATAAATATAACAAAAGTAACTTAGAACTTTATTAAACACATGTATGTTGTGTACCTATTCTTTACAAAATAGGATGCTGGACATTTTCTTTTAGTAAGATTCTGAATACATAGTAGATGGAATAAGAGAGCCTGTTTCCAAATTTGATTCTGATGCTTCATAAACTTGTTACTTGCATAATCTAGGGAAAGTCATTTGATGCTCTGAGCTTCAATTTTCTGAACTGAGTGTTTGGAAAACAGCTTCTTACTTACAGTACAGGCTGTTGCTAGGATTGAATAAGATGATGCATGTGAATGGTACTAGGAACTTAATAAATGTCTACTTTTTTAATAGTCAGTATAGGTCCTATTCTAAAGGAAGAATCGAGCACATGGGTTTGTACTTTATAAGATACAGAGAGAAATACAGATAAATGGAAGCTGGTCAGGTCCAGGGAGAGATTGTATCTGACACATGTGAAGGGGTAGGGATTCAGGAAAGGTGCTGGAGGACCAAACATTGCAGCAAAGTGGGGTTTACACAAGAGGCAATGATAAATTGAAATACAGAGAACATTAGTTTAGCTATCTATACACCCATATTCTTCATGTTGAGGAAGATGTTAGGAATGTGATGCTGTGTCTTCTGTGTGCGCTGTGTGACTAAAGATTGTTGTCGGTGGGGTCACCCATTATCCAGAGGTTAAAAGGAGCGGACTTACTTTCTCACTGTCTGGCCTCTAATTCCATTGCAAATTTAAAAGCAGAAGAATTACCCGATTTCTCTCTGTCAAGTATCTGTCTTTGTTTTCCACACTAGTGCTATCATTTCACACATATACAGACAAACACATGGTTTAATAATGAAATGTATTCCAAAGTATTCAGTGAGATGATCCATATTTAACAATAATCCCATTTCTTCAAAGTCAATGGAATTTGTAAAATACATAATAAATTTGCATAGGAACCTCACAGACTAATTCCAGGCTCAACTCATCTTCAATTGTCTGTACACCTTTTGTACCACACAGTTATTATGATTAAAATTTGGACATACTTAGCTTGGAAACTGGATTTTGTACACTTTAAAATGACAAAGATGATATGAACATCATTCAGACATACATGCTTATAAATATAACAAAAGTAACTTAGAACTTTATTAAACACATGTATGTTGTGTACCTATTCTTTACAAAATAGGATGCTGGACATTTTCTTTTAGTAAGATTCTGAATACATAGTAGATGGAATAAGAGAGCCTGTTTCCAAATTTGATTCTGATGCTTCATAAACTTGTTACTTGCATAATCTAGGGAAAGTCATTTGATGCTCTGAGCTTCAATTTTCTGAACTGAGTGTTTGGAAAACAGCTTCTTACTTACAGTACAGGCTGTTGCTAGGATTGAATAAGATGATGCATGTGAATGGTACTAGGAACTTAATAAATGTCTACTTTTTTAATAGTCAGTATAGGTCCTATTCTAAAGGAAGAATCGAGCACATGGGTTTGTACTTTATAAGATACAGAGAGAAATACAGATAAATGGAAGCTGGTCAGGTCCAGGGAGAGATTGTATCTGACACATGTGAAGGGGTAGGGATTCAGGAAAGGTGCTGGAGGACCAAACATTGCAGCAAAGTGGGGTTTACACAAGAGGCAATGATAAATTGAAATACAGAGAACATTAGTTTAGCTATCTATACACCCATATTCTTCATGTTGAGGAAGATGTTAGGAATGTGATGCTGTGTCTTCTGTGTGCGCTGTGTGACTAAAGATTGTTGTCGGTGGGGTCACCCATTATCCAGAGGTTAAAAGGAGCGGACTTACTTTCTCACTGTCTGGCCTCTAATTCCATTGCAAATTTAAAAGCAGAAGAATTACCCGATTTCTCTCTGTCAAGTATCTGTCTTTGTTTTCCACACTAGTGCTATCATTTCACACATATACAGACAAACACATGGTTTAATAATGAAATGTATTCCAAAGTATTCAGTGAGATGATCCATATTTAACAATAATCCCATTTCTTCAAAGTCAATGGAATTTGTAAAATACATAATAAATTTGCATAGGAACCTCACAGACTAATTCCAGGCTCAACTCATCTTCAATGCATGGAGCCCTCTTGTTGAGTCTTACCTTCTCCTCCAACCTCATATGTCATGATTTCCACCCCTACTTTCACCAACACACACACACACACACACACACACACACACACACACACACACTCTACTGCCTTCAAGCCACACCAAGCTAGCTAAGGCTCTTGACTCTGTTGGAACTGTTGTTCAGGCTTCTTCTATGCAGGTTTTCTCTCTGCGTGCAACGTCACTCCTCTTCCCCTCTGTCTACTAAGGCCACCTGATCCACCTTCCTGACCAACTCAAATGCAATCTGTCCATAGCACTGTCCCTGATGCCCACAAGGATAATAGTTCTTTAAGCCCCCTCTGTACCTCAGTTTCAGCACTCATCACCCAATGCTGGAATGCATTTTGCTCCTGACTATCTTCCCTGTTATGCTGTGAGGTCCCTGAGGAAAAAGCTTATGCTTTGATACATATTTGTAAAGCCTGGATTTATGTAGAAGATATGTAGAAAATAATGATTTATTGACTAAATGAATGAAAGAAAATGGAAATTACATTGAACTTTTTAACACCTAGATTGATGGAACTAAATTAAGCATATGAGAGGATAAAACCACCCAAAAAGGAAAAATTGGGAATGAGAATGGGGAGAAAAAAAAAATCAGGTACTTTGGGTGTTTTTCAGGCATTCTGTAGAGAATCTGTCCAAATCCTAAAAGAGTGATTCTCAACCTCCTTTGTATATTAGATTCACTTGGACAGTTTTATGGGTACGATGCCATGGATCCCAATTGTAGGGATTTTGATTTAATTGGTGTTCTGTATAGCCAGAGCATTAATTCTGTAGGTGATTATGAAGTACAGATAAAATTAAGATTCACAGTCATAGACAGTGAAGATTCTTATTTGTGCTTATCTTAGACTAAGGTAAGCAGAAGGATGGGGGCATAAAATATGTGTATATGTGTGTGTGTGTATAATTTGTCAAGAGTGTGAATTCATGATGTTAGGAAGCTGCTTTTGAACTTATTAATATTTTTAAGTTTTGAAGTGTAAATATAAAGTAAATAAGACCATGTTTGTTAAGTCTATTTGCACATGGACCATCCAAAGAGGTCATTTTAAAGTCTAAAACTTCTGGAAGCTGGTTTTCAAAGTCGTTTAATTTTTGCTTGAAACTTGATTCATTTTCAAGCTTCTAATTTCAGACTAAATAAACAAACCAGTAGATTATCTAGATAATTAAAGCCAAACCTATTTTAGGCTCTAATGAACACTACTATTTCAGGTGAAAGCCAGTCTTTTTTTTTTTTTTTTTTTGAATTTTTAGCTACTTGAAGACAAAGCACAATTATTTATCCATCTTTTCTAGGTAGTATGCAAGTATCATTGCAGCTTGAACATCTTAATTTTCTGAGGAAAATGCAGGTAACACAATACTATGATTGGAACTTTAGTTTGTAGCTAGCTAGCACTTATGCTACATAATTTGTTTTTTTTCTGAAGTATAAGAAAAGAATTTATACAATTAATTTTAAAAAATGTGACTTTTAAACAAAATATTGATTGCACAATCCTGTATGCTAGTCCAGATCCAACTGAATACTTTTTTCTTTTTCGGTGGGGGGCGGGGTGGAGGGCGGGTTGGGGAGGGAGTGGGGCGGGCAGGCCACTTCTATTGGTCTTTCATTTTTCTATTTTCATCCATCTTTTGTTCCTTGGCCCTCGTGGGGCCTCCCATCATGGTGGCCTCTGTTGTCACAGAGCACTGGCTCTGGGCGCATGTGCTCCAGAGCTCCAGCTCGGTAATTGGACACATTGGTCCAGCTGCTCCATGGCATGTGGGATCTTCCCAGGCCAGGGATCGAACCCGCGCCCCTTGCACTGCAAGGCGGTGACCTTACCCACTGGACCACCAGGGAAGCCCCCCAGGTGAATACTTTAAACCTCATTCATGATTATCCAGATTAACCAGAGCCAGCAATGGGCTCAATCTCTCCCTTCCACAGGAGCCTGAAATCTCTTGGCACCAAGATTATATTTAAATGAAACATGAATGAAAGGCCCAATCAGACAGAAGTATTTTTATTTCCATAGCCATTTCAATGTAGAGGGCATGAGAACATTTTATTTTCTTTACTTAAACTTTTCACATACAAAGAAAAACTCTATGAAGCAAGAGTTGCCATTTCAACGGGCACTGATGTAAAAAGAGTATTTTCTTCCCTTACTCTATGTTCTAATAGTGGACGAAAGCCATAAGAGCTCGCCATAATGTATGTTCTGTGATTTTTAGAATGAATCACAGAGCAGACCCATCTTGGACCCTGACTGTATCGAAAATTCTAGGAGATCTTTGTAATTACAATTGCAAGATTCTGAAGAGTATGGTAATATTTTTTAGTATGGTTATATTTGAAGAGGTTCAGAAAAAATAGAGGAAATAGATACTGACAAAAACAGTTCATTTCATAGCACTGTTAAATATGTACTTTGTACTGATGAATCTTTAGTAGAAGTCTAGTAATATCTGGAATTGACTTTTTAAATACCATTTTTATTTAAATAACAAATCTCCATATGGCTTCTCTAAATTCAGGATAGGAATGTGAAGTGATGCAGCTTATTCATTCTTGCTCAATTATCTTCAAAATTACATATTTTTATCCCCATTTACTAAAGAATAGTGACTCACCCAGGGCTGTTTTCTACACATTGTCCTTCAGCTTATTGATGTCAAGTATTATGTTAATACATTCTCTGGTATTTCAACCATTTTAGTCTTTCTGATTTTCACATTCTGGCTAAAATAGGTTTGGTTCTTTCTGAGAAATGGGTGCAGTTTTAGTTTCTATAATCTTCAATCTGGTTTTGGAGACCTTTTTCAGTATTTCCTTCCACTTCCAAAAGTTAACTAATCCTTTTATTCTGCTAAAGAGCACAGTCCTAGGGATGTGAAACCAAGAATGATCTGGGTAGGAAATTAAAGGAGAGCCTGTTTACTTACTTTAATAGCACTTTGTATTAATTTAATCTAGAAGTTGAGAAAGACCCAGGATTGTCTGGTGTAATCATTATATGTTGGGTACACATTGGCTGCCTTAGGTAAAAACCACTTGTTAGTATTTCCCCAGTCTATTTCCAAGGAAATGGGTCATTGAGAATAGTGATTCCAGCTAAGTCCTTGGCAGCTTGTACAAAGATGATGCATGATGAGGATAAAAGCTAACTTACTGAAATAACTGTGGTAGATATTTTTCTAAGTACTTTGTATGCATATGCACTAACTCTTTAATCCTTATAATGACCTTATGAAGCAGATACTATTATAATTCTTATTCTACAGATGAGGAGAGGTTATAAATAGCCCAAGGTTAACCACTAGCAAAGGGAAGAGATGGATTTCCAACTTGCACTTGCAATACTTGGAATCTTTTGCTATTGTGTCATACTATTCTTTTCTAAAAGAAGAGAGACTGTTGTAGTTAATAGATAAGAATATTTCTTTGTTGTTCAGTCACTCAGTCTTGTCTGATTCTTTGCAAACCTACAGATTGCAGGATGCTGTACTTCCCTGTCCTTCACCATCTCCCTGAGCTTGCTCAAACTCATGTCCATTGAGTCAGTGATGCCATCCAACCATCTTATCCTCTGTTGCCCTCTTCTTCTGCCCTCAGTCTTTTCCAACATTAGGGTATTTTCCAGTGAATCAGATCTTCGCATAAAGTGGTCAGAGTATTGGAGCTTCAGCTCTGTCAGTCTTTCCAAGGGATATTCAGGATTGATTTTCTCTAGAATTGACTGATTTGATCTTCTTGCTGTCCAAGACTTGCAAGAATCTTCTCCAGCACCACAGTTTAAAAGCATCAATTCTTGGGTGCTCAGCCTTCTTTATGGTCTAACTCTCACATCCATACATGACTACTGGCAAAACCATAGCTTTGACTATACACACATTTGTCAGCAAAGCAATGTCTCTACTTTTTAATACACTGTCTAGGTTTGTCATAGCTGTTATCCCAAGGAGCAAGTGTCTTTTAGTTTCATGGCTGCAGTCACCATCTGCAGTGATTGGAGCCCAAGAAAATAATGTCTGTCACGGTTGTCATTGTTTGCCCATTTATTTCCAAAGGAAATGGGTCATTGAGAATAGTGATTCCAGCTAAGTCCTTGGCAGCTTGTACAAAGATGATGCATGATGAGGATAAAAGCTAACTTACTGAAATAACTGTGGTAGATATTTTTCTAAGTACTTTGTATGCATATGCACTAACTCTTTAATCCTTATAATGACCTTATGAAGCAGATACTATTATAATTCTTATTCTACAGATGAGGAGAGGTTATAAATAGCCCAAGGTTAACCACTAGCAAAGGGAAGAGATGGATTTCCAACTTGCACTTGCAATACTTGGAATCTTTTGCTATTGTGTCATACTATTCTTTTCTAAAAGAAGAGAGACTGTTGTAGTTAATAGATAAGAATATTTCTTTGTTGTTCAGTCACTCAGTCTTGTCTGATTCTTTGCAAACCTACAGATTGCAGGATGCTGTACTTCCCTGTCCTTCACCATCTCCCTGAGCTTGCTCAAACTCATGTCCATTGAGTCAGTGATGCCATCCAACCATCTTATCCTCTGTTGCCCTCTTCTTCTGCCCTCAGTCTTTTCCAACATTAGGGTATTTTCCAGTGAATCAGATCTTCGCATAAAGTGGTCAGAGTATTGGAGCTTCAGCTCTGTCAGTCTTTCCAAGGGATATTCAGGATTGATTTTCTCTAGAATTGACTGATTTGATCTTCTTGCTGTCCAAGACTTGCAAGAATCTTCTCCAGCACCACAGTTTAAAAGCATCAATTCTTGGGTGCTCAGCCTTCTTTATGGTCTAACTCTCACATCCATACATGACTACTGGCAAAACCATAGCTTTGACTATACACACATTTGTCAGCAAAGCAATGTCTCTACTTTTTAATACACTGTCTAGGTTTGTCATAGCTGTTATCCCAAGGAGCAAGTGTCTTTTAGTTTCATGGCTGCAGTCACCATCTGCAGTGATTGGAGCCCAAGAAAATAATGTCTGTCACGGTTGTCATTGTTTGCCCATTTATTTGTCATGAAATAATTGGACCAGATGCCATGATCTTCCTCTTTTGAATGCTGAATTTTAAGTCAGCTTTTTTTACTCTCCTCTTTCACCTTCACTAAGAGGCTCGTTAGTTCCTCTTCACTTTGTGCCATAAGGGTGGCATCATCTTCACATCCAAGGTTGTTGATATTTCTCCCAGAAACCTTAATTCCAGCTTGTGCTTCATCCAGCCTGGCATTTCTCATCATGTACTCTGCATGTAAATTAAATATACAAACTTGATGTACTCCTTTCCCAATTTTGAACCACTCTAAGAATATAAATATTATATCTAATATATATTACATATATATATTATATATACATTAATACATAATATATATCTTCTTCATAAATAGAGTCTCTCTCTATGTATAACCTGATCCTCTAGGGTACTTTTAGGTCCTTCTCTGTGATTATCTGACATCAGGAGGTTTCTTACCACATAGGAGCATTAAGATTGACTTTACTAAAAGTAAACTGATATGTAAGTGGTTCAAAACCATAGTTTTCTGACGTCCTATGGATCTTGAAAGCTTCATTTCTGTAACTGATCAATAGCACACAGGACCATTTAGAGAACCAGTTTTAATAGGTTGAATTCCTATGCCTTATACCTTTGTTTTGTTTTATTTTATCTTAAGAAGTGTTACCTTCTCTGGGAAAAAAAGTCTTATTGAGTTAAAAAAAAACCCACATTTTGATGCATAAAAGTCCAATCTGATATATTTTGCTTAACTTCCCCCAACTACAAAAAACAAAAAAACAAAAAAACAAAAAACCACTGTACTTATTCACTCATAAAATCATAAAGCACAGAGTTGAAAGGAAAATGTGGTCTCATGATAAATAATTAGATTGCATAGGAGAGAAAATATAATCTGACAGCAGGCATTTTAAAACTTATTTTTGTATTATAAAGCTTTGCAATAGACTTTTGGAAAAACTTATAATATTCCTGGAGAAGTATCAGGAATGATTTGAAATCACAGTTGTTAACAAATGCAAGAGATAACATTACCGAAACAGATCCTTGTATCTTAACATCCATGGGAGAGATGAACTGCATATATAATAGTCAAAACAATTTTATTTTTAAATGATTTTCTGTTTTGGTTTCACGTAAAAGTTTTTATTTTCTGGACTATTTAGGGTGATGAAATCTACATAGGTAATCAAGTTGAAAATATAACCCGCTCTTATATTTTGACCATGACACACAGTTGCTGGGAAATTAGATTCCTTCTAATTGGATTGATGCTGAAATTATTAGTATAAATGTTTATTGTTTTGTTATTTTGCTTTCTTTTATTGGAGCTTTTTAAAGCTGGACAATTGTGTTGGAAATTAACTCAGATAACACTTTAAGTGGTGGAGATTATGAACTGAATTTTCTAATGTTTAACAAATTAAATTTAAGTTTGAAATGTGAATTTTTTGTTTTGCTCTTCATCTTCATAAAAGAGATATGTAGGATTTTTCTTGGTGCAGAGCACCAGCTCTGGGCCCCTGTGCTCCAGAGCACTGGCTCCTAATTGGACACACTGGTTCAGCTGCTCCACCACATGTGGGATCTTCCCTGGCCAGGGATCTACTGGTGCCCCCTGCACTGCAAGGTGGATTCTTAACCTCTGGACCGCCAGGGAAGCCCTTTTTCTCTGCTCTTATATAGATAGGTATAACATTGCCGACGCTTGAATCAACCCTATGCCACTTTCACAAATTTTTACTGTCTACCCCCCATACTCTTGTTTATTACCCCCTTTGAATTGACATATCTTATACTTAATCTCATCTTAAGCAATGATAGCCATTAAATGACAAGTTCGATGTACTAAGGATATACTTTTTCATTACTTAGTAGCAAAGTAAGTACCAATATATTATCATTTAAAATGTTTTATTCTTGTACCATCTGAAATAATTGTAGTGTGAATATTTGGGTCGTGGTGTAGTGCTTCCCTGGTGGTCCAGTGGATAAAGAGTCCACCTTGCAGTCCTAGGGGAGCCAGTTTGATCCCAGGCTGGGGAAGATCCCACATGCTCCAGAGCGGCTGGGCTGATGTGTCCAATTACGAGCCAGCGCTCTGGATCGCATGTGCCCAAAGCTGATGCTCTGCAAGGAGAGAGGCCACTGAAATGGGAAGCCCACACAAGCGAAAGAATAAATAAAAAGCCAATAAAAAAGAGGCCAAAATTAAAAAGAAAAAAAAAAAACAAACCTGTCCTTGTGTAATAATTGGCATTTAAAGTTAAGAGTATTTAAACTTTTTCTCTAGTTTTCTTCTTTCCTTTTTAAAGTCTGAAACTCTTGAACTGACTTATCAAATTACCACTCAAGTCTTTTACTCTGTAGAGAAATAATGAAGCATGTGCAACCCTCTGTCCAGAATGGATCACTGAGCCAACTTGGCTATTGGTTACTCTGGGTGGGTATAATATCATCCCACCTCTCCTGCTGAAGTAAGCATAACAGAATGCAAGTGAGCTAACCTTGATTATCTGTATTTTTAAAAGTAAATCATTTACAAACTCAGGCTTTTAATTATGAGTAGTAAAAAACAATTTCCTTACAACACGCCCCTCTACTGATTGCAACATCATGCTTGAAAGCCTCTGTTACTACAAATTAAAAGGCACTGCAAGAATTTTTGTTTCTGTTTTAAATTTGCATTTGAGCAACACTGTGCTTGGGATTATATGTATTTTTCAACTACAGACAATTGTTTTCATTTTCTTCTCTTTAATACCTTTTTCTCTTTCAAAATGATTCTTTTAATCTCACTTTTAAAAAAATTTTAGAACTCTCTGTGACCTGATTACCCCTTTGAATTGACATATTTTACTTTCTCCTTACATGTACCCCTTGAATTGACATTCCCAATCTCATCTTAAGCAATGATAGCCATTAAATGACAAGTTCGATGTACTAAGGATATACTTTTTCATTACTTAGTAGCAAAGTAAGTACCAATATATTATCATTTAAAATGTTTTATTCTTGTACCATCTGAAATAATTGTAGTGTGAATATTTGGGTCGTGGTGTAGTGCTTCCCTGGTGGTCCAGTGGATAAAGAGTCCACCTTGCAGTCCTAGGGGAGCCAGTTTGATCCCAGGCTGGGGAAGATCCCACATGCTCCAGAGCGGCTGGGCTGATGTGTCCAATTACGAGCCAGCGCTCTGGATCGCATGTGCCCAAAGCTGATGCTCTGCAAGGAGAGAGGCCACTGAAATGGGAAGCCCACACAAGCGAAAGAATAAATAAAAAGCCAATAAAAAAGAGGCCAAAATTAAAAAGAAAAAAAAAAAACAAACCTGTCCTTGTGTAATAATTGGCATTTAAAGTTAAGAGTATTTAAACTTTTTCTCTAGTTTTCTTCTTTCCTTTTTAAAGTCTGAAACTCTTGAACTGACTTATCAAATTACCACTCAAGTCTTTTACTCTGTAGAGAAATAATGAAGCATGTGCAACCCTCTGTCCAGAATGGATCACTGAGCCAACTTGGCTATTGGTTACTCTGGGTGGGTATAATATCATCCCACCTCTCCTGCTGAAGTAAGCATAACAGAATGCAAGTGAGCTAACCTTGATTATCTGTATTTTTAAAAGTAAATCATTTACAAACTCAGGCTTTTAATTATGAGTAGTAAAAAACAATTTCCTTACAACACGCCCCTCTACTGATTGCAACATCATGCTTGAAAGCCTCTGTTACTACAAATTAAAAGGCACTGCAAGAATTTTTGTTTCTGTTTTAAATTTGCATTTGAGCAACACTGTGCTTGGGATTATATGTATTTTTCAACTACAGACAATTGTTTTCATTTTGTTCTCTTTAATACCTTTTTTTCTCTTTCAAAATGATTCTTTTAATCTCACTATTTTTGAAAAAGAGAGTACTACATTGAGAACTCTCTGTGACCTGATGGATTATTATGGGGATTATTCTCAGTCATAATAGGATGACCAATTTGTCCCAGTTTACCTGGAACTTTTCTGTTGTTAGCACTGAAGACCCACATTCTGGGAAATCCCTCAGTTCTGAGCAAACAGGGCAGTTGATCACTCTAAAATAGACTGACATAAAGGGGGAATGTGGCTGGATAGGATTTTAGTTGGGTGTATATTTTGGTAATTTGTGTATTTAAATATGCTGAAATCTTGAACTTCAACATACTGGTCACATACAAAAATGGGCAGAGATCTCTCTGTTGCTCAACTTGTCCATTTTCTAAATTGCTTCTATAGTGAGCTATCAAAAAACACATCTTAATCATGTCACTGTGTTGCATAACAAGGCTTCACATTTATTTTAGGGTAAATCCAAACTCTTGAAAATGACTCATTTGTCCTCATTTGATTTAGTTCATTGGTTCTCAAACTTTCCTTTGGTAGGAACCATCTAAAAATGTGTTAAAATGTGCCTCTGATTCAAAAAGGATTAACTCTGGAGAATAATTAAAAGCATTAAAAAAAAAAAAAACTTTGGAGAATCACATTGGGTGATTCTTTTTCATAGTTCTTAGGCCATATTTTGAAGAGAATTGACCTAGTCACACTTTTTCAGATCTATCTAAATAGATTTAGATCTATCTCTTACACTCATCCCTTGTGCTTTATTTTCTGAGCTTATTAAAATTCATTTAAACTTTTCAGTGTTCCATGCCTTTTACCTGAAGCCCTCTCTTATATCTTTGTTGACTGAGTAGATTTCTACCAAGACATACCTGTCTCCAGGAAGCCTCTGCAAGGCGCTTTTATTTTATTTTATTCTTTATTTTAAAGGTTTTACAGAGTTTTGTTGTTCACAGACATGTATGTTCCCAGATCAGTCATTGCATATCCATGGTCCCCACCCGCCCAGATCCCCCCATTCCACCCCTCCAGACCTTCGCCCCAAGCCATTGTAAGCACTCCTATTCCCTTAGCACTATGACACTAGCTGTCTTTTCCACACATAACAGTATAGGTTTCCATGTTACTCCCTCCATGTTTCCCCCCTCCCTATTTCTTCGCCACAATGTCCCTATGTCTATGCTCTGTTTTTCCATGAGTTCCCTGCATGTGTTATCAAGACCGTCCTACTAGATTCCATATATGTGTGTTAGTATACTGTATTTGTCTCTCTCTTTTTGACTTACTTCACTTTTTATGATAGGTTCTAGAGCCAGCCACTTCATTAGGACTGAGTCTTCTGCATTTCTTTTAACAGCTGAGTAGTATTCCATTGTATATATATACCAGAGCTTCTGGATCCATTCATTCGTCGATGGACATCTAGGTTGCTTCCATGTTCTGGCTATTGTATAGAGAGCTGCAATGAACATTGGGGTACAGGTGCTTCTTTCAGTTTTGATTTCATCAGGATATAAAAGGTGCTGTTATGATTGATGTCTCTTTCCATGTCGTCCATCAGGAACCCCACCCTCCCACCCTAAAGTGTCTAGAGCTCAGGATCGTAAATGTTTCTTCCTTGTGTGTTGTTGTAGTTGTTTTTTAGTCACTGAGTCATGTCCAACTCTTTGTGATCCCATGGACTGTAGCCCAACAGGCTCCTCTATCCATGGAATTTCCCAGGCACAAATACTGGAGTGGCTTGCCATTTCCTTCTCAAGGGGATTTTCCCCCCCCAGTGATTGAACCTTCATCTCTTGCATCTCAGGCAGATTCTTGTATCTCCTTTTAACCTAAATTCAGTGCCCATAGAGGCCTCTCATCTTATTTATGCTTGGGTCATTAGTTCTAGCTCACTGTTGTGCACATAGTAAGAGTACTAGATTGTTTATTGGGGAATGAAATTGCTTCTAGTAATGTGCAGATTGATGTTATGCAGTCCTAGTTGATCTAGAACTGAGACATCAGTACATCTGGTATGGGGTTATATCCCCTTCCCCAACCCTCCTTGTGTCCACTGATACATTTGGGTGCTTGGCAGTACTGGGATTTGGTTGTGGGTAGGAGTGCAGGGCCCTAGGATAGGGAGGCAAAGATAAGAAGTTACTTGGTCGACCTTCCCCAAGCCATTGTAAGCACTCCTATTCCCTTAGCACTATGACACTAGCTGTCTTTTCCACACATAACAGTATAGGTTTCCATGTTACTCCCTCCATGTTTCCCCCCTCCCTATTTCTTCGCCACAATGTCCCTATGTCTATGCTCTGTTTTTCCATGAGTTCCCTGCATGTGTTATCAAGACCGTCCTACTAGATTCCATATATGTGTGTTAGTATACTGTATTTGTCTCTCTCTTTTTGACTTACTTCACTTTTTATGATAGGTTCTAGAGCCAGCCACTTCATTAGGACTGAGTCTTCTGCATTTCTTTTAACAGCTGAGTAGTATTCCATTGTATATATATACCAGAGCTTCTGGATCCATTCATTCGTCGATGGACATCTAGGTTGCTTCCATGTTCTGGCTATTGTATAGAGAGCTGCAATGAACATTGGGGTACAGGTGCTTCTTTCAGTTTTGATTTCATCAGGATATAAAAGGTGCTGTTATGATTGATGTCTCTTTCCATGTCGTCCATCAGGAACCCCACCCTCCCACCCTAAAGTGTCTAGAGCTCAGGATCGTAAATGTTTCTTCCTTGTGTGTTGTTGTAGTTGTTTTTTAGTCACTGAGTCATGTCCAACTCTTTGTGATCCCATGGACTGTAGCCCAACAGGCTCCTCTATCCATGGAATTTCCCAGGCACAAATACTGGAGTGGCTTGCCATTTCCTTCTCAAGGGGATTTTCCCCACCCAGTGATTGAACCTTCATCTCTTGCATCTCAGGCAGATTCTTGTATCTCCTTTTAACCTAAATTCAGTGCCCATAGAGGCCTCTCATCTTATTTATGCTTGGGTCATTAGTTCTAGCTCACTGTTGTGCACATAGTAAGAGTACTAGATTGTTTATTGGGGAATGAAATTGCTTCTAGTAATGTGCAGATTGATGTTATGCAGTCCTAGTTGATCTAGAACTGAGACATCAGTACATCTGGTATGGGGTTATATCCCCTTCCCCAACCCTCCTTGTGTCCACTGATACATTTGGGTGCTTGGCAGTACTGGGATTTGGTTGTGGGTAGGAGTGCAGGGCCCTAGGATAGGGAGGCAAAGATAAGAAGTTACTGGTCAAGGGAAAGGTCTTTGCACTCCTTCCCAGATGAACTTGAGGGACTTGTCTGGAGTCTGAGTAAGGAAAGTGGTGGTGGCAATTTCATGCAAGTTACAGCAGTTCAAGGGGAAGATATACTGCAGCTCAGGGCCTTGAGAAAGGGAGCCATTTGCATTCTCTGACACTCCCCCACCACATACATATACTACACATGCCACACCCCCTACATATCACCCATACTGCACACCAGACAGACAATCCCCCAACACTTAATATCCCCATACCATTCATACCATATGCATCACACATGCATACCACACACATATACCATATACTTCACACACATCACTCATACCACCCCATACACACACACAAAGCTTTTTCCTCCACCACCAGCAAGGACCTGGCTTGCCTCCAAAGGGCAACAGCAGTATACAATTTTCCTGACTGCTCATGAGTCCCTGATCTCCCTGGAAATTCCATAAAAACTCCAAAAGAGATTTAGTGGAGGTGTCAAAAGGATGGTCATGAGCTGATTGAGATCTTGCATTAGCAAAAGGGGGCAGAGTACGAGCATTGTTGGACTTCATTTGTGAAAAATGAACTTTTGAATGAGACTAAGTAAAATCCAACATTTATAGACACAAGGCCCTCATAAATGTTCAGCTTCAGGCTGCCAGAATAAGACTTTCTCATAGGACTCGGCTGACAGATCCATATAATGAGCTGGCTGAATATTAACATTTTATTGCCCACTGGACATTTTATGGGTTTCCCAGGTGACACTAGTGATAAAATCCTGCCTGCCAATGCAAGAGACATAAGAGACAGGTTCAATCCATGGGTCAAGAAGATCCCCCTCAGAAAGGCATGGCAACCCACTCCAGCATTCTTGCCTGAAGAATCTCATGGACAAAGCAGCCTGGTGGGTTATAGTCCATGGGGTCACAAAGAGTTGGATGTAACTAAAGTGACTTAGCACACATGTATGGACATTTTATGAGTCACTCAAAATCTTTATACCATGATTCTTGACAACTGGTGGTGCTGTGGCATTCTTTTCCTAGCCTTGAGAAAACTGCCTCTGAACCTGTGTACAGCAGGTCCTATATCAAATCTGGTTTTGAACAACTCAAGTTGATCTTGCTGGGCATGGTACTGGTCAAATGCTGCTGAATTAGATTGTACTGAGCTCATTCGTCTCAGCAGCTCAGGAAATGGTGACGTGTGAACACACAACTAATGGGTGCCTTGAAGAATTTCACAATTATGTAGATGATGACACAGACTCAGTGTGAACACCACACATTTCCTTAAAACAGTATTGACACCCTCTGGGGAATGATCTTGTTATGCTTCGTTACACTACGTAGATGTACTCTCTGAGTATTCCCTGAGCTAAACACCTCACCATGTACTAGTAAAATGGAAGATAATTTGATTTTTATCTAGAGGTTTTTTGAAACATACCTTAACTCTAGGAGGACTGAAAATAAACTTATCAATAAGTAATGACAATGGGAATTTTCTAATGAAATAAAACCTAGTTTTCTGAAAGTTTGTTTTCAAATAATGGACATTGAGTCAACTTATATAATTGTCATAGCAAAGTTAAATGTTTGTAAATCATTAATTTTTATTGTTAGGACTTCCCTGGTGGCTCAGATGGTAAAGAATCTGACTGAAATGCAGGAGACCTGGGTTTGATCCCTGTGTCAGGAAATCTGCTGGAGAAAGAAATGGTAACTCACTCCAGAGATCTTGCTTGGGAAATTCCATGGACAGAGGAGCCTAGTGGGCTACAGTCATTGGGGTAACAACTGAGTTACTAACACATTTTTGTTGTTATTCAAAATAGAATAATATTCTTGATGGGGGAAAATCAATATATTCAGAAAGATGAAGAGGACCACTGGTAACAGAATAATATGCACATTTATTTTAAAGATCATACATTTAAAGCATTTTAAAAAGAGAGAGAAGAAAGTGTTAATGTAAATTGACTGCAATTTCACAATTTTAACACCAATTAAATTAAATGTTTGAAAGATACCAGAATTCTTATAAATGTATAAGGTCAGGGAAAGCTTATGCTTGATTTTCAGCTGAGAAGTAGAAAATAAGTGCCAAATGTAATAAATGGAAATTCCAGAAAACACGGAGATTAGAGTTCTAAACTCTGGTTAGAAACTGGAGGAAGGCTGGTGACTGGTCTGCCCTCTAGTAGAAAGGACAAGAGAAAATGAAATTGTTCCCAAGACCATAGAATAGATGAGTTACAGGAGCAAACTCACAAAGACACCTGAATCACTGTGTGTCAGTCAGTGCAAAAGATAATCAGAAGCTTTTGAGGCCAAAGCTAGATGATGACACAGACTCAGTGTGAACACCACACATTTCCTTAAAACAGTATTGACACCCTCTGGGGAATGATCTTGTTATGCTTCGTTACACTACGTAGATGTACTCTCTGAGTATTCCCTGAGCTAAACACCTCACCATGTACTAGTAAAATGGAAGATAATTTGATTTTTATCTAGAGGTTTTTTGAAACATACCTTAACTCTAGGAGGACTGAAAATAAACTTATCAATAAGTAATGACAATGGGAATTTTCTAATGAAATAAAACCTAGTTTTCTGAAAGTTTGTTTTCAAATAATGGACATTGAGTCAACTTATATAATTGTCATAGCAAAGTTAAATGTTTGTAAATCATTAATTTTTATTGTTAGGACTTCCCTGGTGGCTCAGATGGTAAAGAATCTGACTGAAATGCAGGAGACCTGGGTTTGATCCCTGTGTCAGGAAATCTGCTGGAGAAAGAAATGGTAACTCACTCCAGAGATCTTGCTTGGGAAATTCCATGGACAGAGGAGCCTAGTGGGCTACAGTCATTGGGGTAACAACTGAGTTACTAACACATTTTTGTTGTTATTCAAAATAGAATAATATTCTTGATGGGGGAAAATCAATATATTCAGAAAGATGAAGAGGACCACTGGTAACAGAATAATATGCACATTTATTTTAAAGATCATACATTTAAAGCATTTTAAAAAGAGAGAGAAGAAAGTGTTAATGTAAATTGACTGCAATTTCACAATTTTAACACCAATTAAATTAAATGTTTGAAAGATACCAGAATTCTTATAAATGTATAAGGTCAGGGAAAGCTTATGCTTGATTTTCAGCTGAGAAGTAGAAAATAAGTGCCAAATGTAATAAATGGAAATTCCAGAAAACACGGAGATTAGAGTTCTAAACTCTGGTTAGAAACTGGAGGAAGGCTGGTGACTGGTCTGCCCTCTAGTAGAAAGGACAAGAGAAAATGAAATTGTTCCCAAGACCATAGAATAGATGAGTTACAGGAGCAAACTCACAAAGACACCTGAATCACTGTGTGTCAGTCAGTGCAAAAGATAATCAGAAGCTTTTGACATGGATCACTGACTGATTTCTGCCTCTAAAGCTAGCACACTCAACTGTTATGTACTCCAGTTTGATGGAAGAAAATAATTCCCAAATTTAAGTCCAAAATCCCCACGTATTTGGAGGTAGGCAGGATTTGGAGGCAAAAATGATCATAGGGAAATTGAAATTTGAACATAGGGAAATGACTTTGACAGCTGAACTTCTAAACACATTTAATGAATTACATTAGAAATATGTGCATTAACCTTTAACTGTAATTCTTGAAATGGTGGCATTAGTGAGGTTCTCTCTCACAACCGTATAACCATGGGCTTATTGACCACAACCATAGTAGAATCATCTTGTGTTTTAAGCCATTCTCTCCTGAATTCACCTCTATCATTTAGCCACAGTTATTGGTGATAATGCATCATTCCTGTCTGGTGGGCTGGGGTGGGAAAAAATGTGAATTCTTCTGTCTTCAAGTGACTGAATGGCTGCAGAATTGTCTATTATATGATGAAAGTGTGTCAGTGTAAAGAAGGAAAGTAATTAAAGTTAGTCAGCCAGAGAAACTCTGAAAAGGCTGGGGGACAGAGGTTAGCTCTAGTGGTCTTCATCCACATAGTGTTCAACCTGACTTTGGATCGAGCTGCCTGCCAGTGTGGCAGGTTTATCCTTGGAAGTGAAGATAAAAGAACACTCCTCTGAGAACTTGGTGGTGGACAATCTAGCTGAATCCTCTTGCTGTATGTGATTCCATGCTCAACCAATAATAACATTTCTTCTAGTAATACTTTTTTTTTTAACTTTGACCTCTTTTATTGATTTTTATTTATTTATTTGTATCCATCTTTATTCTTCAGCCTGTGTGGGCCTCCCATTGTAGTGGCCTCTCTCCTTGCAGAGCACCGGCTCTGGGCACATCCGCTCTAGAGTGCTGGCACCAAATTGGACATACTGGTCCAGCTGCTCTGTGGCACGTGGGATCTTCCCAGGCTAGGGATCAAGCCATTGCCGCCTGCACTGCAAGGCAGACTCTCTACCCACTGGACCACTAGGGGAGCCCCTTAGTAATACTTTTATGTCTGATATGAATGTATCTATGGATGGGCCATAGTCAGCATACACATTCCACTATGGTTTGGGGTGTCATTTGAAATAAGCAAACTGGCATTGTGGTTTTCTACACATTAGCCTTTGGGAGCTTAGTTAATGTAAATCCACCTTGACTTAGTCTGTCCTGTGCTACTGTAACAAAATACCATAGACTGGGTAGCTTATAACAACAGAAATGTGTTTCTCACAGTTCTAGAGGCTGTGAAGTCCAAATCAAGGTTATGACAGATTTCAAGTGGTGAGGGGTGACTTCCTGATTCACAGACAGATGTCTATGTCTTCACAAGGTGGAAAAGGCAAATGAACATTCTGGGGTCTCTTTTACAAGGCATTAAGCACATTTATAAAAGCTTTATCCACATGACTCAATAATTTCCCAAAGACCCTACCTCTAATCAGGAGCACACTGGGAATTAGATTTCAACATGTGAATTTAGAGAGGACAAAATCACTCAATCTATAGCACACCTTTAAATATCTAAATTATTCCTTAATGGGATGGCAAATTCATTTATATGCCTAAGAAATAATGGTCAGACCCTAGATTCTGGTGAGTTTCTGAGTTGATGCCAGCCTTGTGACTCCTGGATGAGTGGCTAGGCTGCTCTGTGACATATGACCTTGCAGCCTATCTTCAGGTTTCTTCAATATCATTATGGGCAGAAAGTTCTTTTCCAGATAGAATGTTGGTAGGGGTTGTATATAGAGATTTTGTTAGTAGGCTGGTCTATAAAATATAGTTATAACTCAATTTAGGGAAAAGATTTACTAAATTTTTTCTTTTGGGGGAAGAAGTATGGCAGTCTGCTTCCAGTGATCATCAGTATTTATACTTTCTATAGTCTTTTTCAGACTTCCCAAGTGGCTCAGTGGTAAAGAATCTGCCTGCCAAGCATGAAACTGTTAAATACCTCAGTTAGGAAGATTCCTTGGAGAAGGGAACGACAATTTACTCCAGTATTCTTGCCTGGAGAATCCCATAGACAGAGGAGCCGGGTGGGCGGCAGTCTATAGGGTCACTGAGAGTCAGGCATGACTGAAACTACTTAGCACACACACATAGTCTTTTTTGGAGGGGGTGAGGTGGGTTGGAGAGGGATGGGGGTGGGCGGGCCACTTCTATTGGTTTTTCATTTATCTATTTTCATCCATCTTTGATCTTTGGCCCCCGTGGGCCTCCCATTGCGGTGGCCACTGTTGTCGCAGAGCACCGGCTCTGGGTTCTTGCGCTCCAGAGCTCCGGCTTGGTAATTGGACACATGGGTCCAGCCGCTTCGCGGCACGTGGGATCTTCCAAGGCTAGGGATTGAACCGGTGTCCCTTGCACTGCAAGGCGGTGTCCTTACCCACTGGACCACCAGGGAAGCCCACACATAGTCTTTGGACATACTAGATTAGGGCTGGCCTGCGTGGCAAATTAAACAAGGTGGAGACTATATCTGTGATTATCAAGACAGACGCATGTAATATACTCTGGCTTCCACCTTGCTTTCTCTTGGATCCCTTAAGCTAGAGAAAGCCAGTCACTTTGCTGCAAGGACACCCAAATAGTCCTGTGAAGAGGCCCAAAAGGAGAAGAATTAATGTGACAGTTGTGAGATTGAGACACCTTAGAAATAGATCTTTTAGTCTTGTCCAAGCTCTCATGTAACCCCAGCCACAGTCAGACTGCAACCTTGTGAGTACCTCTGAGTTAGAAACTCACAATCAAGTTGCTTTGAAATTCATTATGGGGAGAAAGTTCTTTTCCAGATAGAATGTTGGTAGGGGTTGTATATAGAGATTTTGTTAGTAGGCTGGTCTATAAAATATAGTTATAACTCAATTTAGGGAAAAGATTTACTAAATTTTTTCTTTTGGGGGAAGAAGTATGGCAGTCTGCTTCCAGTGATCATCAGTATTTATACTTTCTATAGTCTTTTTCAGACTTCCCAAGTGGCTCAGTGGTAAAGAATCTGCCTGCCAAGCATGAAACTGTTAAATACCTCAGTTAGGAAGATTCCTTGGAGAAGGGAACGACAATTTACTCCAGTATTCTTGCCTGGAGAATCCCATAGACAGAGGAGCCGGGTGGGCGGCAGTCTATAGGGTCACTGAGAGTCAGGCATGACTGAAACTACTTAGCACACACACATAGTCTTTTTTGGAGGGGGTGAGGTGGGTTGGAGAGGGATGGGGGTGGGCGGGCCACTTCTATTGGTTTTTCATTTATCTATTTTCATCCATCTTTGATCTTTGGCCCCCGTGGGCCTCCCATTGCGGTGGCCACTGTTGTCGCAGAGCACCGGCTCTGGGTTCTTGCGCTCCAGAGCTCCGGCTTGGTAATTGGACACATGGGTCCAGCCGCTTCGCGGCACGTGGGATCTTCCAAGGCTAGGGATTGAACCGGTGTCCCTTGCACTGCAAGGCGGTGTCCTTACCCACTGGACCACCAGGGAAGCCCACACATAGTCTTTGGACATACTAGATTAGGGCTGGCCTGCGTGGCAAATTAAACAAGGTGGAGACTATATCTGTGATTATCAAGACAGACGCATGTAATATACTCTGGCTTCCACCTTGCTTTCTCTTGGATCCCTTAAGCTAGAGAAAGCCAGTCACTTTGCTGCAAGGACACCCAAATAGTCCTGTGAAGAGGCCCAAAAGGAGAAGAATTAATGTGACAGTTGTGAGATTGAGACACCTTAGAAATAGATCTTTTAGTCTTGTCCAAGCTCTCATGTAACCCCAGCCACAGTCAGACTGCAACCTTGTGAGTACCTCTGAGTTAGAAACTCACAATCAAGTTGCTTTGAAATTCATTATCTAAGGAAATAGTGAGAGATAGTAATGGCTTATTGTTATTTTAAGCCACTGAGTTTTGTGGTGATTTATTATACAGCAACAAATAGCTAATACAGAATTTGGTATCTTAAAGTATGATGGTGCTGTTAAACAAAAACAAAACTGAAACCCCAGAGAGATGAAACAGCCATGGAACAACCTTCTTGGACAGAAAGACTGACCCTTAATCAACGAGTTGGCACATGTGCCCAGCTGTATATCAGAACCACTGTGGATCAGTGACTCTCACATGCTCCCTATTTTGACCTTTTACAAGATATGCTGTACTTTTCCCACCATGTTATGTTTCATGTGTTTGGGGGTAGATAATGCATCTCTCTAGTTCATAGGTTGAGATCAAGAGGAATCCCACTTGAAGAGCTTTACTTGAAGAGCTATACCTAAGGACCTTTGTCTAAACCTGATTCTTCCTGTATAGAGAGATCTTGGGTCATGAACCTCAGATAATGCTGTAAAAAGACGAAAATTTCAGTGACCTTGAGAGTGGGGTGAGTGTGTGTGTGAGTATGTGTGTGTGTGTATTACAGAGTCAGCGATTGGGCTGTGGTGTCTTGCCTCCAAGGGGGCCTGTGATGATCCTCATCTCTTGGTATTCAAATCCTTCTCCAGTCCTCTTTCTTCTATAATAGACTACTATATACTGAAGAGCTTATAAAGAGCAGAAACATATTTCCCACAGTTCTGGAGGCTAAGAGGTCCAAGATCAGGGTGCTGGCAGATTTGATGTCTGGTAAAGGCCTATTTCTGTTTCAGAGACAGATGTCTTTTTACCTTTCTTCACATGGTGGAAGGGTAAAGGGAACTCTGGGAACCGCGGTTGTAAGGGACACTAATTCCATTGAAAAGGGCTCTACCTCATGACCTAATCACCTCCCCAAAGTCCTACCTCCAAGTACCAGCACATCGGGGGTTAGGTTTCAATATAGGAGTTTTGGAAGGGATACAAATGTTCAATCTATAGCATCCCCTCAAACTGAATTACTGTTTGTCTTTGTGGCCAATAAATATTGGCAGAAATGAAAAAATACAACATTTCTAATGAGTTTCTATTAAAGAGATGGTTAATTTGATATTTACTGAAGGACAAGGGATTCCTTCTTTCATCACCACTGCCAGAAAGAGATGAATAGCAATAATGACAAACATTTACTGAGGATGCTCTGCTAAATGGTTTGTGGGTTTTGGAAAATTTATCCCTCAAACAATGCTATGATGCAGATATTATTATTCTTATTTTTTTGGATGAGGAATTAAAGTTCAAAGGGTTAGAGTGACTCAAAGTCACACAGCTATTAAAGGTCAGATCTTGCTAAATATAAAACATATATTCCTGGGCTTCCCTGGTAGCTCAAGTGGTAAAGAGTTCACCTGATATTGCAGGAGACATGAGTTCAATCCCTGATCCTGAAAGATCCCACATGCTGCGGAGCAGCTAAGCCTGTGAGCCACAGCTATTGAGCCTGTGTTCTAGAGCCTTGGAGCTGTGACTATTGAGCCCATGTGCCATAGCTGGTGAAGCCTGTGTGCCCTAGGGCCTGAGCTCCACTACAGGAGAGGTCACCACAACAAGAAGCCTGCTCACCTCAACTAGAGAGTAGCCCCCACTCCTTGCAACTAGAGGAGAGTCTGTGGCAGCAGTGAAAACCCAGAATAGCCAAAAATGAATAAATAAATAAATAAATATATAAATAAAATGCATTTATTAAAAAAAATAAAAAAAAATATGTTACTAATCAGTAAAACTGTATTATCACCCTATTTGAGAAATGTGTTTTCAAGAGGCCTTGAATTTAAAATATGGAACATAGGTTCTAGCTGTTCAGGATATAGGGCTAGAGTCCCAGGGAAGTTGATGCTGATCATGTGAACTCTGCTTCATTCTCTGAGCTATTCTTACTCCAAAATTTTCGGTGTTAGTTTATGTAATAGAAATCACACAGATCACACTCTGGTAGTCCTACAGGAAGATAAATGAGATGACTACATGCTACAACTAATGACTCTTGGGCCTAGATTTCCTGCTTGCATTTCCTAACTGAAGCCACTTACTGGGATCACAGGCTGTCACCGAAGTTAAACAAAATAAATCATGGGTTGTAAAATTAAAAACAATAGCCCAATTTTATGGCTGTTTTGCTCAGACTGTAAGAGCATTGAGGATAATGGTCACGGCTGAACCAAGCTTAGATATTGCTAAGGCCAATTTTATGCCTTGTCATGCTTTTCATCTTCCTTTGCTTCAAGCTAATAGTAAAACAATTGGAAGATTGCTTTGAATCAAACATACCACAGCAGAAACTTTAAAGAGAATATATTAACTTAATAGCTCAATAAAGCAAAATTCAAATGTTCCTTTTGGCCAAAGTTTCATTTAATTTCAGTTCAAATTTTCCAGGATATTCTTCAAAAGGTAATGGATTGGCAAATTATTTGCCATTTCTAGTTGCATGTTTAAGTGAAGATAAATCTTTATAGTTTTCATATTGAGAAGTTATAGATTCCTGTTCCCTTGCAATGGAAATTAAAAATCTATCAACCACAAGCCAAAATGGTATAGATGTATCTGTGCATAACTGTGTGTGGAGGGTTAGGAGGTGGTGTAGGGGAAGGGCCCAGAAAGGGGAGAGGCACAAAGTAGAACTGAAGGGTATTGTTACAGTTGGAAGATACTCATGTGGGGGAGAATACTCACCTGTCTCAAAATCAAATTAAATCTCTCTCCCAATTTGGTAGAATATTCTCTCAGTCATTTTGAGACTTTAGAGTCATAAGAAAGGTAAACTGATGCCTGAAGAATTGGGAGACAGGCTCATGGCTGCTCCTGAGCTCCTAGTTGTCTGTGCCCTGCTGAGTGGGAATGGCTGTACTGTCCTGAGGCCAAGTTGGCTATGGTGTGTTTGCCTGAGCAGGGAGCCCCACTTGCTAGGATCAGTCTTCCAGATCTACTAGGTAGCCATTTTTATGGAAAGTTTTGCTGCCTTTCAAAGTACTGTCAGAAAGTGAGGCATGTGCCCTCACTACCAGTGGAACCCTTGACTCTATTCCCTTCCCAGGGCAATGTCTGACTTTCAATGCTGCTTCCACGCCTTTCCCTTCAAAAGCACTCCCCTCTCTCCTGCCCCCTTCGTATCCTTAGTTTAATCCCTTTAAGGAATTCAGGATTTCTGAGTGCAAAAGAAAGGTTGGGGGCTGAGATGCTCTCAGAAAATTTCTAAAACAAAAATCTTTCCTAAGGCCAGTAGCATAGGGAACTTGGCTTCCTTTTTAGAATGAGGGGGACACAGACAAAAAGTAAGGGTAAATAAAACTCAATATCTCAATGTATTAATGCTTTGCTGTAACAGCAAAGATTCCTGGCAGGGAAATGCTGGTTGAGTAACAGCTCACTAGCCATATTCAGATTGGCTCTGTTCCAGTGGAAGCTCAGTTATTAAAGAGCAGGCATAAATTCTTCATAAATAAGACTTTATCACACCCCTTACTCTGGACAAAGTTCCTTTAGGGAGGACCTACCAGTGCTGTGCTGTCTTTACTGTATATCAAAAGTCAGAGAAGGTAAAGATTACTGGCACTTCAAAGGACTCCCCAGTGGGTTTGTAGTGAGTTCAAAGGTTAAGATGTGTTCACAACCTCTTTGGAGAAGAGCATCCTGGGATAAACATTGTATGTATGTGGCTTAGTCACTCAGTAGTGTACGACTCTTTGTAACCCTATGGACCGTAGCCCCCCAGGCTCCTGTATCCATGGGATTCTCCAGGCAAGAATACTGGAGTGGGCTGCCATTTCCTCCTCCAGGGTATCTTCCCAACCCAGGGATTGAACTGCATCTCTTATGTCTCCTGCATTGACAGGCAGGTTCTTTACCACTAGCACCACCTGGGAAGCCCAGAGATAATGTTAACTCTGCATTAGAACAGAGTACAGCTTGTCACTTATTTGGTTCTGACGTACGGCTGGAAAATACCTCTTGCCCAGTGTTATCAAGTGAGCTGGCTAACTTCTAGAGAAAGCTGCTCATAAAACTGATAAGGGCCCTTTCTTCAACAACCTAATTTGAACTTTATCCCAGAAACCTTGAGAAACTGGAACTGTGTTTTTATAATCCAAGAATTGAATGTGGTCCTGCATAACTGGACCTTGAAACATCATTCTAAAAGTCACATTTCCCCCTTGCTGGCTTTGGCATTATCTGTACATCAGTGTATACTTTCTCATGGTAATGAGTCAGGAATGTGCAGAATGGTTGAAGAACTTGGATGCCAGGACAGTTTCAAGTTTGCTGGGCTCTTGTATTGGATCAGTTGCTGGAAGACTGTTATACTGCATATGCTGAGGGTAGGGCAGTGGGAGGGAAAGACATTCATGACCAAGTTGCTTTCAAATGCAGTGCAATGTGTTGACTGAGAAGGGTCTGCTTAGCTAGGATTTTCCTCTTTGAGTATATTCTCTTGTTGCTACTGAGATATGCCACAGAAAATGCTTATTTTCTTATTTTAGTCTCAGGAAAGCTATAGTGGTTTATTTGCAATGAAGTGCTTGAATTTGAAAATTGATCTCTCTAATGTAATGGTTAAGGGGATAAACTTTTGGGGCAGAGTCCTGGGTTTGAATTCAGGCCTGTCACTCACTAGCTCTGTGAGCCTGAAGTTATTATCTCTGTGAGCTTCGGTTTTGTAATGTGTAGAATGGGTAGAATAATACTTGCCTTTCCAGACAGTTGCATATTATGTTGAGATAATTTGTGTCATGCCCTTGAGCTTCCTAGGTGGTGCTAGTGGTAACAAACCTGCCTGCCAACATAGGAGATGAAGAGATGCAAATTCAATCCCTGGAGGGGGAAGATCTTCTAGAGAAGGAAATGGCAATCCACTCCAATATTGTTGCCTGAAGAATTCCATAGACAGAGGAACCTGGTGGGCTACAGTCCATGGGCTCACAGGCATAAGACATGACTGAAGTGATTTAGCACACAACATAGCACATGCCATGCCCTTAAGGGCATTAAGAAGTAGGAAAATGTCAAGAACTATTTTATCATATTGTTTACCCTATTTGTTCTACCTGTCCAACAGGACTGCAAATTTTTATAAAACTTTAGACACACTTGATGTCCAATATTATATAATTTACAGGTGTACAATATAATGATTCACAATTTTTAAAGGTTGTATTCCATTTATAGAGAAAGTGAAAGTCGCTCAGTCATGTCCAACTCTTTGTGGCACCATGGACCAGACATGAAATTCTCCAGGCAAGAATACTGGAGTGGGTAACCATTCTCTTCTTCAGGGGGTCTTTCCAACCCAGGGATCAAATCCAGGTCTCCCACATTGCAGGCAGATTCTCTACCACCTGGGCCACCAGGGAAGCCCAAAAATACAGGAGTGGATAGCCTATCCCTTCAGGGGATCTTTCTGACCCAAGAGTAGAACCATGGTCTCCTGCATTGCAGCTGGATTCTTTACCAATTGAGCCACCAGGAAAGACATTTATAGTTATTACAAAATATTGACTACATTCTTTCATTGTCCAGTATATTCTTCTAGCTTATTTTATGCATAATAATTTGTACCTCTTAATCCCATACTCCTATGTGGTCCTTCCCCAGTTTTCTCTCCCTACTGGTAACCACTAGTTTGTTCTCTATATCGATGAGTTTGCTCCCTTTTTGTTATATTCACTAGTTGGCCTGTCTTGCTTTAAATTTTTCATGCAGGAAAAAGCAAAAAAATGAAGACATATCAGATAGTCAATAAATATTTGTTATCGCCTGTTTTTTTTAGAATCCTCTCTCAGCCCAGTTACACTGACTGCTTCTTGTTTGAACACCTCTCTTCTCTCTGTTTTTGATGGGAATGTCATAGAATGTAAAATAATATTTACTAGTTTTTTTTTTTTTAATCTCTGCATCTTGTAAGTCATTTAGAAAAGAGAAAAGTACTCAAGTGCATGCAAGCATTGAGTTCTTTAACTGGTGTTCTATGTACCTTCCTAGTTAAGATGAGCACTTTGTGTATCTTAATAATTTACCTGAGATACTATGTGAATTTCTAGACTACCTCTGTCTTTGTAACTCCATTTATCAATAAAATTATAAATAAAATCCTCCTAAAATTGAGCCAGACATCTACACAATCCACATTGTGGCAGCAATATTCATGATGTGGGGAGGAAGCAAGGAAGAAGACTAGGGAGATAGTAACCCTAGGCCACGTGATCTATAGTTGCTCTGTGGTCACCACAAAGCAGGTGTTTCTTTTCCTCATCACTCTATAGGAAAGACTGTAGGAGATTTTAGGTCCAATTTTGGGCATTTTGAAGGAACAAAAGAAGCCTTTTAAATTAAATAGATGGCTATGACCAGTCAGTTTGTTGTCTCCTATGTTTCATAATACGTTAGGAAAAATGCTAGAGACTCTCAGTCTTGAAAGGAAGGGCAATGTGTGACGTATTTTATTCTGTAGAATTGAACTAAGTACACGTATGTAACACCAGCTGGGTTAACATGGAAAAGGAAAGGGGATAAATACTAGTTTGCTTGTTTTTTTTAGTTCTTTTTTTTTTTTTTGGCCTCTTTTATTGTTTTTTATTTATTTATCTTCATCCATCTTTATCCTTTGGCCTGTGTGGGCCTCCCATTACCACGGTCCCTCTTGCTGCAGAGTACCTGGCTCTGGGCGCGTGTGCCCCAGAGCACCGGCTTGCAACTGGACACATGGCTCCAGCCACTCTGAGGTGCATGGGATCCTCCCACTGAACCGGTGTTCCCTGAACTGCAAGGCAGACTCTTCAGCCACTGGACCATCAGGGAAGCTCCAGTTGCTTATTTGTTTATTTTTTCAAACAAACCTTTAATTTTAGAATAGATTTAGGTTTACAAAAAAATAAACCGTGAACCCAGTTGTCCACACTGGTAGCATCTTACATTAGTCTGTATGTTTATTAGAATTAATGAACAAATAATGGTGCATTATTGTTGACTTTAAGTCCATACTTTTATCAAATATCCTTAGATTTTACCTAATTTCTGCTTTCTGTTCCAGGATTACATCCAGGTGATTAAACTGATACTAGTATTTTTAAATAGCCAATTCAGTACTAGATGCATTCATGTCATTATTTCATTTACTTTTCATACACAGTATTTATGTAGGTATTATAGTTCACCCTTGAATAACACTGATTTGGACTGCAAGAGTCCATTTACAGCTGAAATTTTTTCAATAGTTGGTAGAATCTGTGCATGAAGAACTTTGAAAATGGAGGAACTGTGTATGTAGAGAATCTGAGTATATGATGGCCACGTGATCTATAGTTGCTCTGTGGTCACCACAAAGCAGGTGTTTCTTTTCCTCATCACTCTATAGGAAAGACTGTAGGAGATTTTAGGTCCAATTTTGGGCATTTTGAAGGAACAAAAGAAGCCTTTTAAATTAAATAGATGGCTATGACCAGTCAGTTTGTTGTCTCCTATGTTTCATAATACGTTAGGAAAAATGCTAGAGACTCTCAGTCTTGAAAGGAAGGGCAATGTGTGACGTATTTTATTCTGTAGAATTGAACTAAGTACACGTATGTAACACCAGCTGGGTTAACATGGAAAAGGAAAGGGGATAAATACTAGTTTGCTTGTTTTTTTTAGTTCTTTTTTTTTTTTTTGGCCTCTTTTATTGTTTTTTATTTATTTATCTTCATCCATCTTTATCCTTTGGCCTGTGTGGGCCTCCCATTACCACGGTCCCTCTTGCTGCAGAGTACCTGGCTCTGGGCGCGTGTGCCCCAGAGCACCGGCTTGCAACTGGACACATGGCTCCAGCCACTCTGAGGTGCATGGGATCCTCCCACTGAACCGGTGTTCCCTGAACTGCAAGGCAGACTCTTCAGCCACTGGACCATCAGGGAAGCTCCAGTTGCTTATTTGTTTATTTTTTCAAACAAACCTTTAATTTTAGAATAGATTTAGGTTTACAAAAAAATAAACCGTGAACCCAGTTGTCCACACTGGTAGCATCTTACATTAGTCTGTATGTTTATTAGAATTAATGAACAAATAATGGTGCATTATTGTTGACTTTAAGTCCATACTTTTATCAAATATCCTTAGATTTTACCTAATTTCTGCTTTCTGTTCCAGGATTACATCCAGGTGATTAAACTGATACTAGTATTTTTAAATAGCCAATTCAGTACTAGATGCATTCATGTCATTATTTCATTTACTTTTCATACACAGTATTTATGTAGGTATTATAGTTCACCCTTGAATAACACTGATTTGGACTGCAAGAGTCCATTTACAGCTGAAATTTTTTCAATAGTTGGTAGAATCTGTGCATGAAGAACTTTGAAAATGGAGGAACTGTGTATGTAGAGAATCTGAGTATATGATGGAGGGCAGACTATAAGTTATACTAGGATGTTTGATTCTGAAGAAAATTGAGGCCTCCAACCTCCAAATTGTTTAAGAGTGAAATGTTATTTTTTAAAATATTGTTGTTGTTCAGTCACTAAGTTGTGTCTGACTCTTTGTAACCTCATGAACTGCAGCACTCCAGGCTTCCCTGTCCTTCACTGTCTTCTGAAATTTGCTCAAACTCATGTCCACTGAGTCGGTGATGCCATCCAACCATCTCGTCCTCTGTCACCCCCTTCTCCTACCGCTCACAACCTTTCCCAGGATCAGGTTCTTTTCCAATGAGCTGGCTCTTCCCACCAGGTGGCCAAGATATTGGAACTTCAGTTCTAGCACCAGCTTTTCTAATTAATATTCAAGGTTGATTTCCTTTAGGAATGACTGGTTTAATCTCCTTGCTGTCCAAAGGACTCTCAAGAATCTTCTCCAGCACCACAATTTGAAAACATCAATTCTTTGGCACTCAGCCTTTTTTACAGTCTGACTCTCATATATGTACATGATCGTAATATGTATTTTTATTTATTTATTTGGCTATTCCAGATCATAACTGCAGCACTTGGGGTCTTTATTTTCAGCATGGGAACTATTAGTTTTGGCATTTGGAATCTAATTCCCTGATCAAACCTGGATGCTGTGCTTTGGGAGCACACAGTCCTAGTCACTGGACCACCAGGAAAGTCTTATTTTAAGAATGAGACAACTGATATTAGAGAGTGTCATTGACTTTCTTTTTTTTTGTCATTGACTTTCTTAGAGAAACTAAAGAAGTAGTAAACATTTATTCAGATCCAAGCCTTCTACCCTCAGTTCCATTTTTTTTTCCTTCTCATATCTTGTGATCTTTCTCACTTGCAGTACAATAATCACATTTATATTGGAAAAATGTACTGCACCTGTAGTGTTGCATCCACATTTTAGAAAACAGTTATGAAAGCACTCCCTTGCTTGCACTAAAAAAAGTAGAATTGTTTGTATGAATTTGCATCTGATTTCTCAAAACCAGAGAGACATATTTGAGCCACAGAGGTCTAAGTTGAAGCTGCCAAAGTATAACTGGTCTTTGAATGACAGATACTATTGCCATAATAAGTTTAATAATGACCTGTTTCCTTTTGAAGTTTCTATGTTACAGAAGATGCATTTTGACTCCTATTTTACTCAGAAGTGATATAAAAGAATGTGAGCAAGTTTTGATGTGAGCAAGGTTTTGATCTGAGTCATAGCAATGCAGGAGGTTCTTTTTTTTTTTTTTTCTAAACTAACAAGGTTTCCCCACAAACAATTCACATCAGAAACAAAACACATAGTCAATGGAAAGTGAATTCAAGGGACTGTTCACAATTTTAGTTATTTACCTGATACTTTACTGCAACTCAGTTACACAAAATCCCCATTCTAAAGTTTAAGCTCCTCTCAGATGCACAGTATTAGTTGTAATGTGGCTGGGTGGAAAGTTGTGCCTTCAAAAATTTTGAATATGCTGGAGAGAAAGGTAAAAAAAAAAAGTCAAGGCAATAAGATAAATTGCTAGCCGTTATTTTAAGCAGGTCTTTTTTCTCACAACTGTATTTTACCTACTTACCAATAATCATTAAAAGAATCTAAAAAATAGTTTTATGTGAGCCAAAGTTTTCAGTAACAGATTAGACCCATCAGATAGCCATTTCTTGTGATGACTTAAAACATAAAAGGGTGATTATTCCTAACAGATATTTCCTCCTTCACATAAAACAAGGAAATATACCAAAAAATACTGACTGTTCTTGGTAAGTAGATTTTAATTTGTATCTACACTGTGTTCTTCTCACTTCATTAGGCTTAGAATTTGTGACTGAACAGCACTGTCTGGGCAGCCTGCTGCCTAGTTGGAGATGTCAGAAGCAATTATTTTCACAGATTTAAGATTTTGTTATTATACATACCCTGTCTTTAGCTATCTGAGTGGACAGCCCAATCAAGGATGATATGTATTTCATCATCTCTTCCTTGTTACTGTGTGATTTTAATAACAGTTCCAGTAGCATCCCACGTTTCACAAGAATGCAATGCAGCAGCTGGATGAATGGTTAAGTAGAGCCATCCAAAGTCAGAAGATTTATTTTTCTTCCCTCTAATTTCAAATTCTTTTAGAGGAGTAAATGAACTTTACTAGACTTAGTGATGAAGAACTTCCCAAAAGCCACCCCTCATTTTCAGTGATGCTGAAAATACTCCCCAAAATATATATCTCCATCTAGGTAGGTTCTTGAAATAACAACTTCATCCAGTATTAGTAAAAACCTCCCACATACTTGTATTTTTGGAAGACGCCTGTGTTAAACTGCTTCTTTTTCTTATGGGTTTATGGTCCCTAGGAGGAGAGTGGTATTAATATATCCTCTTATATGTATATATATATATATAAGAAACCTAGAAATCATCATAGACCCAGCCTGACCTTTTCATTCCATCAGAGACTGAGTCTTGTGGTGTTTCCTCTTTGACATGTACCATTCATAATCCCCTCTCTATTAGTACTTCTAGTGTCTTAGTTTTTACTTGTCTGAGCTCTTACAGTAGAACTGTTTTGTCTAATTCCTTCGTCCACACAAGCACCAAAAAGCTTTTAAAAAATGCAAATTTGATCACAGTTTCCCCCAATTAAAAACCCTTCAGAGGCTTCTTATAGCTCTCAGGCAAAAGTACAAATTCACTGGCAAGGAAGATTCACCAGGATGTTATTTTTGTTGTCTCTTTTCTTATCTGTGGTGCATAGGCCGTTTTATACAGGCTTCTATTGAATTTCCTTCCTTCTTCTAGAGACTTTTCATTTTTACTCTGTTAAAGAACAAGTAAAAATATACCTTTTAGAACCAAGTATAATGTCACAGGTTTTCTGAAGATTCTCTTGACCTCATGGAAAGGCAGAACCATTCTCTTGTCTCCTTGTGTATATACCTTCTGTGTGCCCTGTAGTACTAATTATGGTAAACATTGTTTCTAAGCCTGTAGACCCTCTACAGACTTAACTCTTTATATTTACTATGTGATCAGATATTCTTTTATGCACACTGATGTTTAAGATTCATTGTCAGTCTTGCAAATCAATCCATGTCTGTGACTGATCACAAACTTGGTTTAGGACAGTGGTGCTCACACTTATTGAATGGAAAGATTGCTGAGGTGTTAAATAATGTTCAAATTCCTGGAACCCCAAAAGAAATCAGTTCCTGGTTCAAAAGTAAAGAGGAGAGATCCAGAAATCTGCCATTTCTACAAGCACTACAAATAATTTTGAAACAGGTGCATGCATAAGGATGAAACTTTAAGAAACTGACTCCTCCATCTAGGTAGGTTCTTGAAATAACAACTTCATCCAGTATTAGTAAAAACCTCCCACATACTTGTATTTTTGGAAGACGCCTGTGTTAAACTGCTTCTTTTTCTTATGGGTTTATGGTCCCTAGGAGGAGAGTGGTATTAATATATCCTCTTATATGTATATATATATATATATAAGAAACCTAGAAATCATCATAGACCCAGCCTGACCTTTTCATTCCATCAGAGACTGAGTCTTGTGGTGTTTCCTCTTTGACATGTACCATTCATAATCCCCTCTCTATTAGTACTTCTAGTGTCTTAGTTTTTACTTGTCTGAGCTCTTACAGTAGAACTGTTTTGTCTAATTCCTTCGTCCACACAAGCACCAAAAAGCTTTTAAAAATGCAAATTTGATCACATTTTCCCCCAAATTTAAAAAACCCTTCAGAGGCTTCTTATAGCTCTCAGGCAAAAGTACAAATTCACTGGCAAGGAAGATTCACCAGGATGTTATTTTTGTTGTCTCTTTTCTTATCTGTGGTGCATAGGCCGTTTTATACAGGCTTCTATTGAATTTCCTTCCTTCTTCTAGAGACTTTTCATTTTTACTCTGTTAAAGAACAAGTAAAAATATACCTTTTAGAACCAAGTATAATGTCACAGGTTTTCTGAAGATTCTCTTGACCTCATGGAAAGGCAGAACCATTCTCTTGTCTCCTTGTGTATATACCTTCTGTGTGCCCTGTAGTACTAATTATGGTAAACATTGTTTCTAAGCCTGTAGACCCTCTACAGACTTAACTCTTTATATTTACTATGTGATCAGATATTCTTTTATGCACACTGATGTTTAAGATTCATTGTCAGTCTTGCAAATCAATCCATGTCTGTGACTGATCACAAACTTGGTTTAGGACAGTGGTGCTCACACTTATTGAATGGAAAGATTGCTGAGGTGTTAAATAATGTTCAAATTCCTGGAACCCCAAAAGAAATCAGTTCCTGGTTCAAAAGTAAAGAGGAGAGATCCAGAAATCTGCCATTTCTACAAGCACTACAAATAATTTTGAAACAGGTGCATGCATAAGGATGAAACTTTAAGGAAACTGACTCCTCCAGTTACCCGTTGTTGTACAATCACCAATCTTTAGTGGCATAAAAACTTATTAGAGTCATAAAAATGCAACTGTTTTATTATGCCCATGGGTTCTAAAGGTCTAGAATTTGTGTAAAAGAAAGCAGGAATAATTCGGTCTGTTTGAGATTTTCAGGATCTCAGCAGGGGAAATTCAGATGTCTAGGGGTGTCTTGATTGGTTGAGAGCTGAAATAGATAGGGGGAAGTATCTCATGCACTGGGGCTTTCTCACATGCTTAGCTTCAGGACTCAGATGACTCAAAGTTTGGGTTTGAAACTACCAATAGGAGCACCTTCAACATCTCACAGCCTAGCAGCTGGGTTTTGAGACTTTCAAGAGAGCAAGCATTCTGAGAGAACTAGGCAGAACCTGTGTGGTCTTTTACAACCCACCTTCACTTTCCCAGGAAGTTTCAAGTCCATCCAGATTCAAGGTGTGTAGCGGCATAGACCCTACTTCTCAATGGGAGAAGTGTCAAAAAGTTGGAGGCCATATTTTAAAACTGAAGCGCTGATTTGAACTTTGCTTTTTGTATATACTCCTTTCTCTTTGTGATTTGAAGATAAAGATGGTATCTTATTTAGTTTTGAGCTCTTGGGACTTCAGACAAGTCTTACCGCTTAATATAAACCTAGTAAATACTTGTTGCATTTAACTTGTCTAAAGGTCAACAACTATAACCCTTCAATTACTGGGTATTATGGAGTATTGACCTACACACAGTTTTTCAGCAAGAAATTCTTTAAACAAGACAAGGGACTTGCCTCATAAATGATTGATTTTTCATTGCTACTCGAATCTTAGTTCCATATTTTCATGACTGTGAGATCCTGGGCAATTTACTTAACTCTTCATACTTCTGTTTATTGTTACTCATTTGTAACATGGAGAATATAATCATATTTGGTATAAGGATCAGATGAAATAAAATTCTTTGATAGTGAGATGTAGTGGGATTAAACAGAAAAATCCTCTTTTTATAAAAGATATTACTATTCTTACAATAGCTATTGGTTTAATTGTCAATATTCAACCAATCATTAATCAACCAACTATTAATGTAGTAAACAGTTAAACTACTGAAAGACAGCCTCATAAACTTTGTCTGTGTATATAGGTATGCACGTGCATGTGTGCTCAGTCACATTAGTTGTGTCTGATCTTTGTGACCCACCAGGAATCAGAATTTGTGTAAAAGCAGGAATAATTCGGTCTGTTTGAGATTTTCAGGATCTCAGCAGGGGAAATTCAGATGTCTAGGGGTGTCTTGATTGGTTGAGAGCTGAAATAGATAGGGGGAAGTATCTCATGCACTGGGGCTTTCTCACATGCTTAGCTTCAGGACTCAGATGACTCAAAGTTTGGGTTTGAAACTACCAATAGGAGCACCTTCAACATCTCACAGCCTAGCAGCTGGGTTTTGAGACTTTCAAGAGAGCAAGCATTCTGAGAGAACTAGGCAGAACCTGTGTGGTCTTTTACAACCCACCTTCACTTTCCCAGGAAGTTTCAAGTCCATCCAGATTCAAGGTGTGTAGCGGCATAGACCCTACTTCTCAATGGGAGAAGTGTCAAAAAGTTGGAGGCCATATTTTAAAACTGAAGCGCTGATTTGAACTTTGCTTTTTGTATATACTCCTTTCTCTTTGTGATTTGAAGATAAAGATGGTATCTTATTTAGTTTTGAGCTCTTGGGACTTCAGACAAGTCTTACCGCTTAATATAAACCTAGTAAATACTTGTTGCATTTAACTTGTCTAAAGGTCAACAACTATAACCCTTCAATTACTGGGTATTATGGAGTATTGACCTACACACAGTTTTTCAGCAAGAAATTCTTTAAACAAGACAAGGGACTTGCCTCATAAATGATTGATTTTTCATTGCTACTCGAATCTTAGTTCCATATTTTCATGACTGTGAGATCCTGGGCAATTTACTTAACTCTTCATACTTCTGTTTATTGTTACTCATTTGTAACATGGAGAATATAATCATATTTGGTATAAGGATCAGATGAAATAAAATTCTTTGATAGTGAGATGTAGTGGGATTAAACAGAAAAATCCTCTTTTTATAAAAGATATTACTATTCTTACAATAGCTATTGGTTTAATTGTCAATATTCAACCAATCATTAATCAACCAACTATTAATGTAGTAAACAGTTAAACTACTGAAAGACAGCCTCATAAACTTTGTCTGTGTATATAGGTATGCACGTGCATGTGTGCTCAGTCACATTAGTTGTGTCTGATCTTTGTGACCCACCAGACTATGGCCCACCAATCTCCTCTGTCCGTGGGATTTTTTAGGCAAGAGTATTGGAGCAGGTATACCTTCCTCCAGAGGATCTTCTCTGGAATGAGTATACCCTCCTCCAGGGGATCTTCCCAACCCACAGATGGAACTGATGTCTCCTGCATCTCCTGCATAGCAGGTGATTCTTTACCCACTGAGCCATTTGGGAAGCCCCTAGGTATGAGGGACTGTTAATTATATGATTTTATAAAAATATACTTTTTTAGTAAAGTAAAACATATTTAGTAAAATACAGAAATAATAAGTGAGCAACTGAATGCATTTTTACAGTGAAGATACTCAAGCCAATTCCACCTAGATAAGGAAAAAACCCTTCATTCCCGAAGAGTCTCTTGTCTTCCTACCAGTCATCTTTCATTTAGGGTACCTTCTCTTTTGACATCTACCAACACATTTTTTTTTTGCTTGTTTCTGAATTTTATATACATGGAGTCATATACTATATATTTCTTTATGTCTGCCTTTTTTGTTGTTGTTCAACAATAATGTTCCTGATATTTATCTATGTTGGTTCATACAATAATATTTAATTTATTTCATTGTATAGTATTTTATTATTAATACAGTCTACTTTTTACTAATATTTGGGTTGTTCCTAGTTTTTGGTTACTATGAATAATACAGTTATATATGTTCTTGTATTTATTTTTTGATATATGTGTTCATTTTTGGGATATACCCATAGGAGAGTAATAGATGATGGTTGATAGGTTACTATGAATGGTGTTGGATTCTTGATCTCCAATGGAGAAGAATTCATATTGGGATCAAAAAAAATTTCGTTTTGGTCACTCAGAGCTTTGTGCATGAAAAGTTTTATTAAGGAAAAAAGGATTGAGAAAGCTTCCAGCATAGGCACTGGAAGGAAGGATAGAAGAGTACCCAAAGAAGCTAGTTTAGGTAAGGCGTTTTGTACTTTTCCAGTTGATTATTAAAAATAGATCAAAAGAATATTTTAAGGTGATAAAGGTCTTACCAAACTCACACCCACAACATACATGTCTAGATAACATAGTTACAACCTAAGGAGCAACATATCCTCCAGCAAGATACATTGTTGTTATAAACATTAGCTCTGGACATAAAGAAAGTCTTAGGCCAAACAGATTATTTTCCCAGGTTTGGCAATCAAGGTGAAGGCACCTTGGCTAAAAATGTTTGTTCTCCCACCTCGTTCTCCTTCTTGGAACCCTCTGGTCTCCTTACCAGGTCTGCCTATTCACCCATTTCAAGAGGAATTTTTAAACCATACAGTAAGAGAATTCTGTTAGAATATGTTATAGAGTAAAGCAGTTTTCTGTTTATGCCTTGTTATTCTGAAGGAATGCACACACATACATGTTCTCGATATATACATATATCTGAGTTTATGTGTATATAGGTATATATCTGGACAAGAATCTCCAGTTGACTATATGTATTACAAATATCTTTCCCCTCTTTGTGATTTGCCTTTTTATTAATCAAATGACCACTTTTGATGACCAGAACTTAATTTTAATACAGTCCAATCTTTCAATCTTTTCCTTTATAGTTAATGCTATCTGTGTAATGTGTAATAAATCCTTGTCTAACCTAAAATTATAAAGATATTCTTCTCTTCTAAAAAACTTATAGTTTTGCCTGAAAAGGTGAAGTTTAGGTATACACCTCCCTTGGAATTGATTTTTTGTCCATAGGTTATTGTAGTTGTTGTTACTTTTGTCCCATGTGCATAGACATTTAACTCTGCATCAGTTTTTGAGAAAAAAGAAAAGAGATTATCTGTACTTCACATTCTAATTCAGCAAGTCTAATTTTAGACTCTTTATTCTTATTAATGAGTCTAGAGAGCTTTAGAATAACTTTTAACCAGTAGTTTAAATTGTCCCAGATCTTTTCCCCTCAAGATTGTCTTTTAGAACCAGACGTGGAACAATGGATTGGTTCAAAATAGGAAAGGAGTACATCAAGGCTGTGCATTGTCACCCTGCTTATTTAGCTTATATGCAGAGTACATCCTGTGAAATGCCAGGCTGGATTAATCACAAGCTGGATGTATCAAGATTGCCAGGAGAAATATCAGCAACCTCAGATATGCAGAGGCAGAAAGTGAAGAGGAACTAAAGAACCTCTTGATGAAGGTGACAGAGGAGAGTGCAAAAGCTGACTTAAAACTCAACCTTCAAAAAACGAAGATCATGGCATCTGGTCCCATCACTTCATGGCAAATAGATGGGCAAAAAATGGAAACAGTGGCAGATTTTCTTTTTTGGGCCTCCAAAATCACTGTGGATGGTGATTTCAGTCATGACATTAAAAGGCACTTACTCCTTGGAAGAAAAGCTATGAAAAACCTAGACAGTGCATTAAAAAACAGATACTACTTTGCCGACAAAGGCCCATATAGTCGAAGCTATTGTTTTTCTAGTAGTCATGTATGGATGTGAGACTTGGACCAAAAAGAAGGTTAAGCCCTAAAGAATTGATGCTTTTGAATTGTAGTGCTGGAATCTTGAGATTCCTTTGGGCAGCAAGGAGATCAAATGAGTCAGTCCTAAAGGATATCAACCCTGAATATTCACTGGAAGCACTGATACTGAAACTCCAATATTTGGCCACCTGATGCCAAGAGCTGACTCATTGGAAAAGCCCCTGATGGTGGAAAAGATTGAAGGCAGGAGGAGAAGGGGTGACGGAAAAGGAGAGCCACTGATGAAGATTTTTTTTTAGTTAATGCTATCTGTGTAATGTGTAATAAATCCTTGTCTAACCTAAAATTATAAAGATATTCTTCTCTTCTAAAAAACTTATAGTTTTGCCTGAAAAGGTGAAGTTTAGGTATACACCTCCCTTGGAATTGATTTTTTGTCCATAGGTTATTGTAGTTGTTGTTACTTTTGTCCCATGTGCATAGACATTTAACTCTGCATCAGTTTTTGAGAAAAAAGAAAAGAGATTATCTGTACTTCACATTCTAATTCAGCAAGTCTAATTTTAGACTCTTTATTCTTATTAATGAGTCTAGAGAGCTTTAGAATAACTTTTAACCAGTAGTTTAAATTGTCCCAGATCTTTTCCCCTCAAGATTGTCTTTTAGAACCAGACGTGGAACAATGGATTGGTTCAAAATAGGAAAGGAGTACATCAAGGCTGTGCATTGTCACCCTGCTTATTTAGCTTATATGCAGAGTACATCCTGTGAAATGCCAGGCTGGATTAATCACAAGCTGGATGTATCAAGATTGCCAGGAGAAATATCAGCAACCTCAGATATGCAGAGGCAGAAAGTGAAGAGGAACTAAAGAACCTCTTGATGAAGGTGACAGAGGAGAGTGCAAAAGCTGACTTAAAACTCAACCTTCAAAAAACGAAGATCATGGCATCTGGTCCCATCACTTCATGGCAAATAGATGGGCAAAAAATGGAAACAGTGGCAGATTTTCTTTTTTGGGCCTCCAAAATCACTGTGGATGGTGATTTCAGTCATGACATTAAAAGGCACTTACTCCTTGGAAGAAAAGCTATGAAAAACCTAGACAGTGCATTAAAAAACAGATACTACTTTGCCGACAAAGGCCCATATAGTCGAAGCTATTGTTTTTCTAGTAGTCATGTATGGATGTGAGACTTGGACCAAAAAGAAGGTTAAGCCCTAAAGAATTGATGCTTTTGAATTGTAGTGCTGGAATCTTGAGATTCCTTTGGGCAGCAAGGAGATCAAATGAGTCAGTCCTAAAGGATATCAACCCTGAATATTCACTGGAAGCACTGATACTGAAACTCCAATATTTGGCCACCTGATGCCAAGAGCTGACTCATTGGAAAAGCCCCTGATGGTGGAAAAGATTGAAGGCAGGAGGAGAAGGGGGTGACAGAGAATAAGATGGTTAGATGACATTACCGACTCAATGGATGAGTTTGAGCAAACTCTAGGAGATAATGAAAGATGGAGTGCTGGTTTGCTGTAGTTCAATGGGTCACAAGGATCTTTTTTGTGGTGCATGGAGTCTCTAGCTGTTGCGTGTGGACTTAGTTGCTCTGCAGCATATGGGATCTTAGTTCCCTGACCAGGGATCTAACCCAAGTCCTCCACATTGCAAGGAAGATTCTTAACCACTAAACCGCTAGGGAAGTCCCTCAAATACATTTTAGAATTGATTTGTTGATTGCTATACACAAAGAAATCCTACTGGGATTTTGGGTAGGAATTTATGGTATATCCCTCTATTTAAGACTTGTTACTTTCCCTCAGTAATATTTTATTTTAAGTGTAAAGATGTTCACATATTTCAGTAGGTTAATTTCTAAATATTTGATATTTTTAATGCTATTTTAAATAGTATAACTTAAATTACATTTTATTATTTGTATACAGATAATATTTGTGTTTATTTTTAACATCCATCAACCTTGGTGAATTCATGTATCAATTGTAATAGTTTACAGCATACTGTCTTTAGTTTTCTAAACATAATAATATCATCATGAATAGCAAATTTTATTTCTTCACTTTCCACATTTATATATATTTTCTTTCTCTTTCTAAACCATAATAATATCATCATGAATAGTTTTATCATTGTGGATGGTGATTTCAGTCATGACATTAAAAGGCACTTACTCCTTGGAAGAAAAGCTATGAAAAACCTAGACAGTGCATTAAAAAACAGATACTACTTTGCCGACAAAGGCCCATATAGTCGAAGCTATTGTTTTTCTAGTAGTCATGTATGGATGTGAGACTTGGACCAAAAAGAAGGTTAAGCCCTAAAGAATTGATGCTTTTGAATTGTAGTGCTGGAATCTTGAGATTCCTTTGGGCAGCAAGGAGATCAAATGAGTCAGTCCTAAAGGATATCAACCCTGAATATTCACTGGAAGCACTGATACTGAAACTCCAATATTTGGCCACCTGATGCCAAGAGCTGACTCATTGGAAAAGCCCCTGATGGTGGAAAAGATTGAAGGCAGGAGGAGAAGGGGGTGACAGAGAATAAGATGGTTAGATGACATTACCGACTCAATGGATGAGTTTGAGCAAACTCTAGGAGATAATGAAAGATGGAGTGCTGGTTTGCTGTAGTTCAATGGGTCACAAGGATCTTTTTTGTGGTGCATGGAGTCTCTAGCTGTTGCGTGTGGACTTAGTTGCTCTGCAGCATATGGGATCTTAGTTCCCTGACCAGGGATCTAACCCAAGTCCTCCACATTGCAAGGAAGATTCTTAACCACTAAACCGCTAGGGAAGTCCCTCAAATACATTTTAGAATTGATTTGTTGATTGCTATACACAAAGAAATCCTACTGGGATTTTGGGTAGGAATTTATGGTATATCCCTCTATTTAAGACTTGTTACTTTCCCTCAGTAATATTTTATTTTAAGTGTAAAGATGTTCACATATTTCAGTAGGTTAATTTCTAAATATTTGATATTTTTAATGCTATTTTAAATAGTATAACTTAAATTACATTTTATTATTTGTATACAGATAATATTTGTGTTTATTTTTAACATCCATCAACCTTGGTGAATTCATGTATCAATTGTAATAGTTTACAGCATACTGTCTTTAGTTTTCTAAACATAATAATATCATCATGAATAGCAAATTTTATTTCTTCACTTTCCACATTTATATATATTTTCTTTTTCTCTTCTTATCAATTTGGTTAAAAACCTCAGTAAAATAATTTATAGAAGTTGGTAGGAAGGATCCTTATTTTTGCACCTGAATGGAAGAAAAAATCTCAACATTTAGTTAAGTTTGAGTTTTGGTGGTATGTTTTATCAGGTTAAGAAAATGTCCTACTGTTCTTGATGTGCTCTCCATTTTGCCATGAACATGTTGAATTTTGAATTGTATCAGTTGAGATGGTCATGTATTTTTCCTCCTTTTGTCTGTTAATGTGTGAACATTAATTTTTGAATGATTAAAATTGCATTCTAGAATAAAAAGGACCTCTAATATATCATTCTTTATATATATAGCTGGATTTATTTTGCTGATATTTTGTTCAAGACCTTTATAGCCACATTTTTGAGGGAAGTTGGCCTATAATTTTTCTTTCTTTAAATGTTTTTGCCAGGTATTGATGTCAAGGTCACGCCAGCCTAATAAAACAGATTAAGAAATGTTCTGCCTTTCTCTGTTCTCTTCATGAATTTGTTTAAGATTAGTGTTTTTCTGTTTGCTTGTTTGTTTCCTTAGATGTTGAAAATAAATAGTGAGGATAACCACACCTTAACCTTTCTTTTCAGGAAGATTTTTTTTTTATCATTATGGCTTTATTTTATTTACTGGGTTATTCAGATATCTCTCCATCTTTCCTGAGTCAGATTTGGTAAAGCGTGTTTTCTAAAGGATTTTTCCATTTTACCTAATTTAAAAAATGTATTGACATCATATTGTTTATAGTATCCATTTTTTTTATTTTTAATGCTTTAAGTATATAGTGATGTTTTCTTCTACAGTTTGGTAATTTCCCCCATCTCTTTTTTTTCCCTCTTGTTCTTTCAGGGTAAAGTTTATCTTTTCCTTGAATATTTTCTTCAGAATTAATTCCCTTTTGGTTTTTAGTTCTCAAAGTGGGAACATCGATCATTGGATTTTTGCCTTTTTTATTTTCCAATATACGCATTTATTATTAGAAATCCCCTTCTTGTAGCTTCATTCTAAAAGTTTTTATAGGTTACACTTTTTAGAATTATTTTCTTTTACATTTTTTTTTTTTTTACTTTATTTTATAGAAGTGTTGGTGACTATCCAAGCTTTTGGGAATGTTTTAATTATTTTTTGTTATTGATTTCTAGCTTCGATTTACTCCTATAGGTAAATATACTCTGTATCATTGATGTCTTGTCTTCTGAAACATTTGGATAGCTTTTACAAATTTTCCAGCATATGGTCACTTTGGCAAATGCTTCATATAGGTTTGAAAAAAAATGTGTAATCTAGAGTTGTTGGCTGTGGCATCCTATATAGGTTAATTAAGGCATAGCTTGTTTTTAAAATCTTTTACATCTCTGCAATTTCTTTTATATTTATTTATTTATTTTATTTTGGTTTTGGGAAAGATGCATACTAAATTGTCCAAACATTTTTGTAATTTTTCCTTTTAGTATCATTAATATTTTACTTTGTATATTTTAACTCTTATATGCATATATTTTTAGAATTGCTATATCTTTTTGATGGACTTAATCTTTTATTTTCATGACATGTTTCTCTATCTGTAGCAGTTTTTGTCTCAAAGTATATTTTGTTTGATAATAACAAAGTTATGCCAATTTTATTTTGCTCAGTATGTTAATATAGATATTTTTTCATCTCTTTATCTTAAATATTTTTGTTCTTACATTTAAAGATAACTCCATAAATAGCATAGTTATTTTTTTAAGGAAAATCTAGTTTGAAAATATTTGTGTTTTAATTGGAGTTTTTAGCTTATTTATACTTCATGTAATTTGATATAATGGTTTAAATTGACCATCTTACTATCTCATATCCATTTGTCCCATTTGTGTTTGTTCTTGTTTACTAACTTTTCTTGTCTTCCTATTAATTAAAGATTTTGTATGATTGCATTTTCCTCTCTATTAGTTCTACGTATTTTATGTCTTGTAAATGATTATTTTAGTGGTTTTAGAGAGTACACCATGCTTTGTCTCTTGTAATTTACATATTATGAATGAGTACTTTTGCTACTTCACAAAAAACATGATATCATTAAATCGTTTTCATGCCATTTACTTTCTTCTATTAATACTTGTGTATTATTTTGAAGCAGGTAAATATAATATGTTTTAGGCTCCATAAAACATTAATATTATTTTACACAACCAATAGTTAATTATTCTACATACTTATTTGCTTTTCTTATTGCTCTTCATTTCTGTCTGTATTTTTCTACCTCTGAGATTACTATTTTTTGCCCATGAAAATGTACTTTTTGTGTGAGTCTCATGAAGAGGAATTTTCTTTGATTCTTTTTTTTTTTCTTTTTCATGATCTAAAAATATGGCCTTCAGTTTTGCTGGTATAGAATTTTAAGTTGGCAGTTATCTTCTTTTGACATTTTAAAGTTGAAAATTCTTTCTTTTCTTCTAATTTATTTAGTTTCTGTTGAAACATCAATGTCAATGCTTTTAGTGTTTATTTGAAATAATGCGCCTTTTTCTCTGGCTGTTTTTGTGATATTCATTGTCCTCAGTGTCTAGTAGTTTGAATATTTTGTGCCTAGTTATAAATTTTCTCTGTGTATGTTCCATATGAGGCTTCATGATTTGTTACTTAGTAATATACCTGTTATATAATTGTGGCAACTATTTCTTCAAATAAGTTTTTTCTCATTCTCTCTGTAGTCTCCTCTGGGATTCCAATTATAGATATGTTAAGCTTTGCATCATGTTTCATTTAATCTTTTTTAAAAATATTTTCCATTCTTTTTTGTATTGTATATATTTTACCAATCTATCTTTCAGTGTACCTTTCCTTATTTCTGTTGCATCTAATATGCCATAGAATATTAGTTTCAGTTATTCTGTTGTTTACTTCTAACTTTCAACATGATTTGTTTTTATGGTTTCCAGTTCCTTAGTGCATTCTCCACCTTACATATTTTCTTAGATATAGTAACTACAACTGTTTTAAAATCAGTGTCTGATTAACCAATTTTATGTTTATTTGCAGTGTGATTATTTTTATTGTCTATGTTTTTATCTTAGGTTTTGCCTTTTTGGACCTGTCTTCTGGTATTCCTGGTAATTTTAGATTGCATGCCAGTCTGTGGCTAGAATATTTTATTCCAGAGAGAATTGGTTTTAATTTTGCCAGGCAGTTAAAAGAATGGAAGGTCATGTTTATTCAATAAAAGACTGAGATGATTCCAGGTCTATTTCTGTTTTGCTCTCACTCATGATCTGTTCCTCATAGGTCTCAATGGAAATTTTGGGGCATTTTCCATGATCTCTTCTTTTTCTTGACATGCACTATTCTTCAATTTTTGACTTTCTAGTATGATACTATTTATGCAAATCTCTGATTAGGTTTTTAAGTTCTTAGCTGTGGATTTCTTTTCTTTTTTAAATTTTTATTTACTTATTTTTATTTTTGACTATTCTGGGTTTTCACTGCTGACACGGGCTTTTCTCTAGTTGCAGGGAGTGGGGGCTACTCTCTAGTTGAGGTGAGCAGGCTTCTTGTTGCCGTGACTTCTTTTTGTTGTGAAATTCAGGATCTAGGACTCACAGGGTTCAGTAGTTGTGCCACATGGGCTCAATAATTGCAGCTCTGAGGCTCTAGAGCACAGGCTCACGGACTTACTTGCTTCACAGCATGTGGGATCTTCCTGGATCAGGGATTGAACTCATGTCTCCTGTATTGGCAGGCAAATTCTTTACCACTGAGTTACCAGGGAAGCCCTAGCTGTGGATTTCTACTTGGGTTTTCTGGCTCTCATTTTATACAGTTTTATATTTTTTAAGGTTAAGAGAAATGTTAATCATTGGGGCATCTTATCTAGGGTTGTGACATATCTGAATATAAAGACATTTTGGAACTAGGGTAAGAAATTAGTTGGGTTTTATTGGTTGATTCCTCAAATAGTGTGTAATTTTTGGGACCCTTTGTGTTTTCAAAACTCTCGGTACAATTTTCAAAGGAATTTGTGTCTGAAAAAGAACAACGGATATTTCACTCTTGGTAATGTATATTTCTTCTTTCCCAAGTGATTCAGAGAGCAAAACAAGTAGAAGAGGTCAGTACATGCAGTATGAGCTGTAAATGAGACAACAGGGGAACAGGGTCTTATTGTAATACTAACCTGGATTCCAGTCTTGGTCTTCTGGTATTCCTGGTAATTTTAGATTGCATGCCAGTCTGTGGCTAGAATATTTTATTCCAGAGAGAATTGGTTTTAATTTTGCCAGGCAGTTAAAAGAATGGAAGGTCATGTTTATTCAATAAAAGACTGAGATGATTCCAGGTCTATTTCTGTTTTGCTCTCACTCATGATCTGTTCCTCATAGGTCTCAATGGAAATTTTGGGGCATTTTCCATGATCTCTTCTTTTTCTTGACATGCACTATTCTTCAATTTTTGACTTTCTAGTATGATACTATTTATGCAAATCTCTGATTAGGTTTTTAAGTTCTTAGCTGTGGATTTCTTTTCTTTTTTAAATTTTTATTTACTTATTTTTATTTTTGACTATTCTGGGTTTTCACTGCTGACACGGGCTTTTCTCTAGTTGCAGGAGTGGGGCTACTCTCTAGTTGAGGTGAGCAGGCTTCTTGTTGCCGTGACTTCTTTTTGTTGTGAAATTCAGGATCTAGGACTCACAGGGTTCAGTAGTTGTGCCACATGGGCTCAATAATTGCAGCTCTGAGGCTCTAGAGCACAGGCTCACGGACTTACTTGCTTCACAGCATGTGGGATCTTCCTGGATCAGGGATTGAACTCATGTCTCCTGTATTGGCAGGCAAATTCTTTACCACTGAGTTACCAGGGAAGCCCTAGCTGTGGATTTCTACTTGGGTTTTCTGGCTCTCATTTTATACAGTTTTATATTTTTTAAGGTTAAGAGAAATGTTAATCATTGGGGCATCTTATCTAGGGTTGTGACATATCTGAATATAAAGACATTTTGGAACTAGGGTAAGAAATTAGTTGGGTTTTATTGGTTGATTCCTCAAATAGTGTGTAATTTTTGGGACCCTTTGTGTTTTCAAAACTCTCGGTACAATTTTCAAAGGAATTTGTGTCTGAAAAAGAACAACGGATATTTCACTCTTGGTAATGTATATTTCTTCTTTCCCAAGTGATTCAGAGAGCAAAACAAGTAGAAGAGGTCAGTACATGCAGTATGAGCTGTAAATGAGACAACAGGGGAACAGGGTCTTATTGTCATACTAACCTGGATTCCAGTCTTGGTCTCTTTTCCTAATAGTTATGTGACCTTGGAAAAAATAGTTGTTCAGGCTTCTATTTTTCACATTTGTGAAGTGCCATCCTCACAAGACTTTTGTGAAGATTAAATGGGAGACCTATAAAAGGAAATGAGCACAAGGTATAACAGACCAGGTGCTTCATTTCTCCCCTCTTTTATTCCATCATTGTAGCTGTGATAGTAGAAGGTCCATATATCGCTGCAGGCTGTTTACTGTCTGTTTGATTAGTCCAGTTAGAGCTAAGTGACAGTGAGACCTGATTCGTACGTTAAAAGTCTGCCTGAGTCAGAAGAGTCTCTCTCTCTTGTTTCTGTCTCGGTCTCTCTATTTCTTTTTCTTTGGGCGGGGGTCGGGGCGGTGGGTTGGGGAGGGAGTGGGACGGGCGGGCCACTTCTTTTGGTCTTTCATTTCTCTGTTTTCATCTGTCTTTGTTCTTTGGCTCCTGTGGGCCTCCCATCACGGTGGCCTCTGTTATCGCAGAGCACAGGCTCTGGGCGCATGCGCTCCAGAGCTCCGGCTCGGTAATTGGACACATGGGTCCAGCCGCTCCACGGCACATGGGATCTTCCCAGGCCAGGGATCGACCGGCGCCCCTTGCCCTGCAAGGCGGTGTCCACCCACTGGACCACCAGGAAACCCTCTCAGTTTCTTGAAATGACCTCTGTGTCATGGCTGAGCTTCCCAGGTGTCTCAGGAAAACTGCTGGAACCATTTTTTTAATTTTTTAAGGTTAAGAGAAATGTTAATCATTGGGGCATCTTATTGGGTTGTATATCTGAATATAAAGACATTTTGGAACTAGGGTAAGAAATTAGTTGGGTTTTATTGGTTGATTCCTCAAATAGTGTGTAATTTTTGGGACCCTTTGTGTTTTCAAAACTCTCGGTACAATTTTCAAAGGAATTTGTGTCTGAAAAAGAACAACGGATATTTCACTCTTGGTAATGTATATTTCTTCTTTCCCAAGTGATTCAGAGAGCAAAACAAGTAGAAGAGGTCAGTACATGCAGTATGAGCTGTAAATGAGACAACAGGGGAACAGGGTCTTATTGTCATACTAACCTGGATTCCAGTCTTGGTCTCTTTTCCTAATAGTTATGTGACCTTGGAAAAAATAGTTGTTCAGGCTTCTATTTTTCACATTTGTGAAGTGCCATCCTCACAAGACTTTTGTGAAGATTAAATGGGAGACCTATAAAAGGAAATGAGCACAAGGTATAACAGACCAGGTGCTTCATTTCTCCCCTCTTTTATTCCATCATTGTAGCTGTGATAGTAGAAGGTCCATATATCGCTGCAGGCTGTTTACTGTCTGTTTGATTAGTCCAGTTAGAGCTAAGTGACAGTGAGACCTGATTCGTACGTTAAAAGTCTGCCTGAGTCAGAAGAGTCTCTCTCTCTTGTTTCTGTCTCGGTCTCTCTATTTCTTTTTCTTTGGGCGGGGGTCGGGGCGGTGGGTTGGGGAGGGAGTGGGACGGGCGGGCCACTTCTTTTGGTCTTTCATTTCTCTGTTTTCATCTGTCTTTGTTCTTTGGCTCCTGTGGGCCTCCCATCACGGTGGCCTCTGTTATCGCAGAGCACAGGCTCTGGGCGCATGCGCTCCAGAGCTCCGGCTCGGTAATTGGACACATGGGTCCAGCCGCTCCACGGCACATGGGATCTTCCCAGGCCAGGGATCGACCGGCGCCCCTTGCCCTGCAAGGCGGTGTCCTTACCCACTGGACCACCAGGGAAACCCTCTCAGTTTCTTGAAATGACCTCTGTGTCATGGCTGAGCTTCCCAGGTGTCTCAGTGATAAAGAATCTGCCTGCCAGTGCAGGAGATGCAAGTTCCATTCCTGGGTCAGGAATATCCCTTGGAGGAGGAAGTGGCAACACACACCAGTGTTTTTGCCTGGGAAGTCCCCTGAGCAGAGGAGCCCAGTGGGCCATGGTCCATGGAGTCACAACAGTTGGGCACAACTGAGCAACAGAGCATGCCTGCATGCTATGTCATGGTTATGAGGTAACAGAGACAAAATGTGGGCACAAGTCATTGTACACCCGCCTTCTCTGAAAGGAAGAATAACTTAAAACTGTGCCTGGGAGGTGGGTCAGTATCGTTGACCTTCATATATGAAGTATACTATAGGACATAATACGGGGCTTTTTGAGACTTTCTTCAAGCTTGATTCTGTTCCATGGCCTTAAGGTAGAAGACAAAGAGCCCCTGGCATCTTTGAAAAGGACCAGAGGTGACCTTGTTGTTACAACCCACATTAGCTATCCAGCATTTTCTAAAGCTTATTCTTAGAGCTAAGGGGCTGAGCAAGCTCTTACTGAGCAGCAAATGGTTCTGTATTTGCCTCCCAAAGCTGTGTACTTCTGGTGCATGACTCATTGCTTTCGGGTGCAATAACTTGAACTACATAAAACCAATTTTAATTCTAAATATAATTTTGACTCTTACGGAAATAATATACAGCATGCATCACTTGAATTACAAAGTAGATAAAAATAGTCAGAATTAGGTTATCATCTGTACATCAAACAGGGTGATTTCTCAGCTGCATTTTGAACTGTGGCGTGCAGCAATTTTATAAGTAAAGCTAATTTAAATATGGCATACAGGCACACAATTCTCTCTAAGGTATTCGGGTAACTGGAGAATGATGGCACTTTTGTTCTAAGAGTTCACTCTCATTCTTTGGCTTTTTGATTTTAATAAGCTTTTATACTTTATTTCTTGAGAGCCACATATTTGCTATTCTCTGGTACCTTACATGATTTAAGTTGTTGCTTTAAATTGGCAGCATTCACAGTGTTAAGAAGAGTGACTGTTTGATGGATCGTTAGATTTGATTTTAGGGTTTTCCTTGCCCATTTACATTAATCAGTTTTATGTACCTTGTGCCTTGGTTCTTTTTCCCAGTTCACATAAATATTGATGTCATCTTCAATTGGAAGTTTCAGAAAAGAAATTGGAATGAGAAAGCTGGCTCCAATAGCCATCAGTTGTAAAAGCAATTCCCCTCATATCTATCAAAATTAGCTACTTTTTCAGTACATAAAATCCATTTATGCAAAAGGAAAATCAAATAAACTCTCATTAAAAAACTATTGTTTTTTCCATTTCCATCATTAAAAAATGATTTTCTACCACTACCAGTCAAATTATAGTATTTCTCTAATAACTCATATGAGTAACCTATCAGTCTGTAAAATATATAATATTTCTATGAAATTAACCATTTACCTTCTCTATTCATTTTGGACTTTGAATTTCAGAGTAACTTAGTTTAGAATAAGGTCATTCCATAGCTTTTTATCTGATGTGAAGAACCAACATATTGGAATAGACCCTGATGCAGAGGGCAGGAGAAGGGGGGTGACAGAGGGTGAGATGGTTGGATGCATCATCGACTCAATGGACATGAGTGTGAGCAAACTCTAGGAGACAGTGAAGGACAGGGAAGTCTGGCATGCTGCAGTTCATGGGGCTGCAAAGAGTCAGACACAACTGAGCGACTGAACAACAAATAGCTTGGTTAGCTGGGTTGAGGTTTTAATCACATCTATTTAATAGGGATGTACTAGATAGAGCTCTTATAGGATGATAAGTGGGAATAAAAGCAAGTTATCTGAGAACTCAGTGCTCTGAAGTCCCAGAGCTCTAAAAATGCCCCATAAACCCATAAATGCACATTTTATAAGTAAAGCTAATTTAAATATGGCATACAGGCACACAATTCTCTCTAAGGTATTCGGGTAACTGGAGAATGATGGCACTTTTGTTCTAAGAGTTCACTCTCATTCTTTGGCTTTTTGATTTTAATAAGCTTTTATACTTTATTTCTTGAGAGCCACATATTTGCTATTCTCTGGTACCTTACATGATTTAAGTTGTTGCTTTAAATTGGCAGCATTCACAGTGTTAAGAAGAGTGACTGTTTGATGGATCGTTAGATTTGATTTTAGGGTTTTCCTTGCCCATTTACATTAATCAGTTTTATGTACCTTGTGCCTTGGTTCTTTTTCCCAGTTCACATAAATATTGATGTCATCTTCAATTGGAAGTTTCAGAAAAGAAATTGGAATGAGAAAGCTGGCTCCAATAGCCATCAGTTGTAAAAGCAATTCCCGTCATATCTATCAAAATTAGCTACTTTTTCAGTACATAAAATCCATTTATGCAAAAGGAAAATCAAATAAACTCTCATTAAAAAACTATTGTTTTTTCCATTTCCATCATTAAAAAATGATTTTCTACCACTACCAGTCAAATTATAGTATTTCTCTAATAACTCATATGAGTAACCTATCAGTCTGTAAAATATATAATATTTCTATGAAATTAACCATTTACCTTCTCTATTCATTTTGGACTTTGAATTTCAGAGTAACTTAGTTTAGAATAAGGTCATTCCATAGCTTTTTATCTGATGTGAAGAACCAACATATTGGAATAGACCCTGATGCAGAGGGCAGGAGAAGGGGGGTGACAGAGGGTGAGATGGTTGGATGCATCATCGACTCAATGGACATGAGTGTGAGCAAACTCTAGGAGACAGTGAAGGACAGGGAAGTCTGGCATGCTGCAGTTCATGGGGCTGCAAAGAGTCAGACACAACTGAGCGACTGAACAACAAATAGCTTGGTTAGCTGGGTTGAGGTTTTAATCACATCTATTTAATAGGGATGTACTAGATAGAGCTCTTATAGGATGATAAGTGGGAATAAAAGCAAGTTATCTGAGAACTCAGTGCTCTGAAGTCCCAGAGCTCTATAACAAAAATGGCCAACACATAAACCCAGATAGGAGGAAAATTAATCTACCTAGAGTTCTCTGACTCCTTCACCCCTAATCTGCTTTGTATTCTATTTTGTTAAAGAGCTCTAGGAATGTCCTGTTCAGTATAGTAGCCAATCTGTGGCAATTTAAAAACATTAAATTTACTTTTTAGAGCAATTTTAGGTTCACAGCAAAACTGAGTGGAAGGTGCAGAGATTTCTCCTATGCCTCTGACCTGCAGAGCCTCCCCCAGTATAAGCCCCCTTCAGAGTGGTATATTTGTTACAGCTGATGAACCTACTGTGGTTCACACCTTGTTATCACCCAAAGTCCATAGTTTACATCAAGGTCAATTTTTGGTGGTATATATTCTGTAGTTTTGGACAGATTTATAGTGACATGTACACACCATTCTAAGGAATAGTTACACTGTTCTAAAAATCCTCTGTAACTGCCTATTCATCCCATCCTTCCCCTTAACCTCTGGCAACCACTGATCTTTTAACTGTCTCCACGGCTTCCCTGGTGGTTCAGATGGTAGAGAATCTGCCTGTAAACATGGGAAATTATAGTTCAATCCCTGGGTTGGGAAGATCCCCTGGAAAAGTAAATGGCAACCCACTCCAGTATTCTTGCCTGGAAAATCCCTTGGACAAAGGAACCTGGCAGGGTATGATCCATGCGGTTGCAAAGAGTCAGACATGACTGAGTGATAGCCACACACATGGCTTGCGTTTTCAGAAAGTATAATGCAATTGGGATCATACACTATGTACTCTTTTAATATTGGCTTCTTTCACTTAATAACATGCATTAAAATTCTCTCCATGGCTTGATATCTCATTTCCTTGTAATGATGAATAATATTCCATTGTCTGTACATATTATACTTTCCTTATCCATACAACTACTGGAGGACATTTTTGTTCCTACATTTGTTATACACAAGTTTTGCCAACAATGAATAAAACTACCATGAACAGGACTTTCCTGGTGGTCCAGTGGGTAGAGTTCTCCTTGCAGTCCAAAGGGTGCTGGTTTGATCCCTGGCCTGAGAGGATCCTACATGTGCTGGAGAAGCTGGACTGGTGTGTTCAGCTGCAAGCTGGTGCTCTGGAGCACATCCGCTCAGAGCTGGTGCTCTGCGGCTTGAGAGGCCACTGCAATGCAAGGCCCACACAGGCCAAAGAATAAAATATGGATGAAAATAAATATAAAAATAAAAAGAGGCATGATGGGGGAAAAGAAAAAAATTTAAAAGAAAAACTACTATAAACATCCAAGTGCGGAATTTTGTAGGTATGTAAGTTTTCACTTCCTTTGGGTAAATTGTGCTGTTAAGTGTCTGTACCATTCTGCATTCCTACAAACAATAATAGTTGCTCCAACACTTTACCAGCATTCAGTGTGTTCAGTGTTCTGGGTTTTGACCAGGCTAATAGGTATTAAAGGAATCTCATCTCTGTTGTAATTTGCATTTCCCTGATGACATATGAGATGAAATACTTTTTCACGTGCTTATCAGTCATCTATATATTTTTTGTGTGTTTGTTCAGGTCTTTAGCTTATTTTTTAATTTTGTAGTTTTATTTTTAAATTTTTTAAAAAGATTTATTTATTTATTTATTTTGGTGGGGGTGGGGTGGGGAGGGAGGGGAGCAGGCGGACCACTTCTATTGGTCTTTCATTTGTCCATTTTCATCCATCTTTTGTTCTTGGCCCCTGTGGGCCTCCCATCGCGGTGGCCTCTGTTGTCGCAGAGCACCGGCTCTGGGCACATGCGCTCCAGAGCTCCGGCTCGGTAATTGGACACATGAGTCCAGCCGCTCCGCGGCACGTGGGATCTTCCCAGGCCAGGGATCGAACCGGTGCCCCTTGCCCTGCAAGGCGGTGTCCTTACCCACTGGACCACCAGCGAAGCCCGTGTAGTTTTCTTATTGTTGAGTTTTCAGTATTCTTTAAACATTTTTTTTCTTTGTGACTCATATCACTGTGTATATTTTATTTGGGGCTGATTTATATGTGGCTTTTTAAATCAAGAAGTTAGGAAAAAATATGTATAATCCCAGATTAGTCATGTACACATGACTAATCTGTATACATTTTTGACAACAAGCCTTTACCGGCTATGTCTTTTGCAAAAGGTTTTCCCAGTCTGTAACTTGTCTTTTTGTCGCTCGGTAGTGTCTTCCTTTTAAAGAACAGACATTTCTAATTTTAATGAAGTCTAACTTATCAGTTCTTTCCTTCATGGATTGTGCCTTTGATGTTGTATCTAAAAAGTCATCACTGAATTCAAGATCATCTAAATTTCTCCTATTATATCTTCTGGGAGTTTTATAGTTTTATATCTTACATCTAGATCTATGATCCATTTTGAATTAATTTGGAAGGAAGATGTAAGGTCTGTGTCAGGATTCTTTTTTCTTTGCATGTAGATTTCCAATGTTCCAACACCATTTGTTGAAAGACTATATTTTTCTCTATTGTATTGCCTTTACTCCTTTCTCAAAGGTCAGTTACTATTCATTTAGCTATTTTTCTGGGTTCTCTATTATGTTCCATTGACTTGTCTGTCTATTCTTTTGTCAATACTACACTCTTTTTATTAATACAGCTTTAGAGTAAGTTTTGAAGTTGGTTAGTGCCAGTCCAGAGATTTATTCTTCTCTTTCAATATTGTGTTGGCTATTCTGGACTTTTCCCTTCTCCACTTCTTTTGGATTTCTTTTAGATGATCATGTCATCAATGAAAAAAGTTTTATTTCTTCCTTCCTAATCTGTATAAATTTCTTGTTTTGTCTTGCCTTATTGCATTAGCTAAGACTTCCAGTACAGTATTTAAAATCAGTGCAAGAAGGCCTGTCTTTGCCTTCTTTCTGATCGTTTTGGGGAAAGCTTCAAGTTTCTTATTATGAAGAGTGATACTAATTGTAGGGTGTTAGCAGATATATGTATTTTTTTTTATCAAGTTGAAGAATTCCACTGTATTCCTAGTTTGCTTACTATGAATGTGTATTAGATTTTGTCAGATATTTTCTCTGCATTTATTAATATGACAGAATGATTTTTATTTTTATTCGATTGATAGACTGAGTTTCATTAATTGACTTTCAAATGTTGACCCAGCCTTGCATACGTAGGAAAAATTCCACCTGACCAGGTATATAATTCTTCTTGTACATTATTGAATTTAGCTTTTGCTGAGGACTTTTGCATGTGTTTTTATCAGGCAGATTAGTCTGTAGTTTCCTTTTCTTTAAATGTTTTTGTTTGATTTTGATATTAGGGAAACACTAGCCTTGTAGAATAAGTTGTGAAGTACTCCTCTGCTTCTATCTTCTGAAAAAAATTGATGATTAGTATTAATTTTTCTCTTAAATGTTTGGTAGAATTCACCAGTAAAACCAGAAACCAATGGTTTCTGTGCTGGATGTTAAATATTGATTAAATCATTTAAATAGACAGAATCCTATTCAGATTGTGTCATTCTTCTTGTGTGAGTTTTAGTAGATTGCGTCTTTCATAGAACTGGTTCATTTCATCTAAGTTATAAAGTAAACATGGAGTTATTCATAGTATTCCTTTATTACGCTTTTAATGACCACGAGATCTGTGGTGATATTCCCTCTTTCACTGGTGAGATTAGTAATTTGTGTCCTCTCTCTCTCTCTTTTTTTTTTCCCCTTAGTTTTGCTAGATGCTTATCAATTTTGCCAATCTTAAAAAGACACCTTTTGGTTTCATTGCCTTTTCTCTGTTGATTTTCTGCTTTCAATTTTGTTTATTTCTGTTCTAATCTTTATTATTTCTCTTAATCTGCTTACTTTGGATTTAATTTGCTCTTTATTGGTCTAGTTTCCGAAGGTGGAAGCTTGGATGGTTGATTTTAGATCTTCCTTCATTTCTAATATATTCATTCAATGTTAAAAATTTCTCCCTATCACTGCTTTCACAGCATTCCCCAAATTTTGATGTTTTTTAAATTTTCATTTAGTTAAAAATGTTTTCAGATTTCTTTTTGGATTTCTTTTTTGACCCATGTTATTTAGAAATATGTTGTTTATTTTCCAAGTAGTTTTGGATTTTCCAGCTATCTTTTTGTTATTGATTTTTAGTTTAATTTCCATAAATTTGAGAGCAGATATTATATGACTTCTATTGTTTTGAATTTTTAAAAATGTTTTGTGGTCCAGGATTTCCCTGGTGGTCCAGAGGGTAAAGAGTCCACCTTGCTGTTCAGGGGGCACCTGTTCGATCCCTAGCCTGGGAAGATCCCATGTGCCATGGAGTGGCTGGACTGGTGTGTCTAATTGCCAGCCAGCATTCTGAAACACATGTGCCCAGAGCTGGTGCTCTGCAACAAGAGAGGCCACTATGATGGGAGACCCACACATGCCAAAAGAATAAAAGAGATGTTTGAAAATAAATATAAGAAAATAAAAGAGGTATGATGGGAAAAAATTAAAAAAGAAATGTTTTGTGGTCCAGAGTGTGGTCTATCTTGATATATGTTCCAGATGAACTTGAGAAGAATGTATATTTTACTGTTCTTGGATGAAATGATCTTAAATGGCTGTTATATACAGTTGATTAATGGTGTTGTTGAGTTCGCTATGTCTTTACTGGTTTTCTACCTCAGGAATATGTCTTTTTCAGATACAAATGAGTTGAAATTCCAACTATAATAGCCTACACATCTATTTATCCTTGCAATTTTATCAGCTTTTGCATCACGTATGTTGAAACTGTTGTTAGACGCAAATATGTTAAGGATTGTTATGTAGTCTTGCAGAACTGATCCCCTAATCATTACTTAATGTTCATCTTTATTCCTAAAAACTTTTCTTGCTGTATAATTTATTTCATCTGAAGTTAATGCAGCAGTTCCCAATTATTTTTGACTAGTATTCCAAGGTATGTTTTTCTTCATCCATTTACTTTTTATCTAGATGTGTGTCTATGTTTAAAATGACATTCTTAGACAGCAAACATTCTGTTCTTGTTTTGTGATCCATTCTAATCATCTCTCTTTTTTTTTGGAAGGGGAGATGGTGGAGAGGAAGTGGGGCAGATGGGCCACTTCTATTGGTTTTTCATTTGTCTATTTTCATCCGTCTTTGTTCTTTGGCCCATGTGGGCCTCCCATCGCGGTGGCCTCTGTTGTTGCAGAACACTGGCTCTGGGGACCTGCGCTCCAGAGCTCTGGCTTGGTAATTGGACACATCGGTCCAGCTGTTCCATGGCACGTGGGATCTTCCCAGGCCAGGGATTGAACTGGTGCCGCTTGTACTGCAAGGCAGTGTCCTTACCCACTGGACCACCAGGGAAGCCCCCATGTCTATTTTTTAATTGGTGAATTTAGAACATTGGTATTTAAAGTGATAATTGATATAATTGGATTAATCTATACCCTATTTGTTACTACTTTTTATTTGTTATAGTTGCCCTAGATTTTGCAATATACATTCATAACTAATCCAAGTCCATTTTCAAATAGCACTATACCACTTTATAAATACATCAAGTATCTTATAATTACAGAATAGCCCTAATTTTGTTTTGCTGTCTTTTGTGACATACCTATAATTCATTTCACTTACACATAAGCATATAGATAGATAGATACACTTCACATATGCATACATAATTGAATCATTTCCTGAATCTATGGTTTGCTGTTTGACATTAATTTGGGGAAATTCTCAGTCATTTTTTAAAAATATACTTTCTGTATCTTTCTTCTCCTTTTGGTATTCCTATTGTGCATATATTATACCTTTTACAGTTGCAGCATGATTCATGAACATTCTATTATTTCAGTGTTTTTTCTTTGATTTTCAGTTTGGGAGGTTTCTGTTGAGATACGATCAAGCTAAGAAACTATTTCTTCAGCTGCAACCCATCTATTAATAAGCCCATCAAAGTCATTCTTTATTTCTACTGAAACATTTTTATTTTCTAGGTTTAATTTTGGTTCTTTCTTAGAATTTTTATTTCTCTGCTTTTATTGCCCATTTGTTTGTTGTATGCTGTCTGCTATACATGTTGGAGCCCTCAGCACATTAATCACAGTTGTCTAAAATTCCTGATGTGATAATTCCAACATCTCTACCATACCTAAGTCTGATTTTTATGCTTTCCATTTCTCTTCAATTTGAGGGGAGCTTTTTTATAGTTTTTTTCTTGGTAGGTGTTCTGTGTGAAAAGAATTTCTCTATATAGGCCTTTAGCGATGTAGCAGTTAGGCATGGGGTTTGGGGAGAAGAATGCAGTAGTCCTTTGATTAAGTCTCTGTTTTTTTTTTTGCTGAGACCATGCCCCTAGACTACAAACTGCACAAGTGCTTCTCAGCAGACTGGTTAGAGTGGGCTGGAGTGGGGTATTTCCCTTCCTACATGTGGAAGACGACAGACAGGTAAAGTTGGATATTTGTCTTCCTCCAGATCAGATATGGTCAGATAAAGACCAATCTGCTTAGGCTCTGGTTAAATAATTTCTCCTGAGGACAGTCCTTGTTAAGAATAGTGCTCTAGCATAATTCAAAAAGAATCCTTTACTCTTCCTAGAAGCATGAGGGGAATTTTCTCTGACAGTCACTGTAAGAGAAACTGGTAAAGCTCTAGGAGGTAAAATTTACAAGTGTTTCTCCTACACCCTGCTCCCCTCCAATGACATGGTCTCCCTAGATATTTTATCTCTCAGACTTGCTCACACTGAGTCTCCAGTACTTCATTAATGATAGTTCAGGTTTTCCTTCCCCAGGACTGATTTTCACAGAGATGACATCTCAGGGGTTCTGCTCTGATAAGTTGTGATTCTCTGTATCTGCCAATCAAACTCTCCAGTTTGTGGGGAGGGGCATTAGTTTGCCCTGCAATCTCACTTCTCTTATGAAGAAGAGCTGTTGAGGTTTTTTTTTTTTTTTCAATTTGTTCAGTTTTTTACTTGTTAGGGCACAGTGGTGATATGGAACCTTCTTACAGGTAGGACTAGACACTGGAAATTATCTGGATATTTAAATGAACTAAATTAGATACAATTTAAAATTAATTCCTCTGCTAAACTACCCACACTACAAGGGCTCAATATCCACATGTGACAAAGGCTATCGTGTTGGAAAGTGCAGGAATAGAACCTTTCCATCATCACTGAAATTAATATTGTATCACTCTGCTCTTTAATGTCACATTAGAGCCCTTTCTTTGGCATAGAAAAGAGTAATTAGAATTAGGCTGAAATTAAGATCAGATACATTAAAAGGCCTTTTTTTTGGGTTTTTTCGGTAGGTGTTCTGTGTGAAAAGAATTTCTTATAGGCCTTTAGCGATGTAGCAGTTAGGCATGGGGTTTGGGGAGAAGAATGCAGTAGTCCTTTGATTAAGTCTCTGTTTTTTTTTTTTTGCTGAGACCAAGCCCCTAGACTACAAACTGCACAAGTGCTTCTCAGCAGACTGGTTAGAGTGGGCTGGAGTGGGGTATTTCCCTTCCTACATGTGGAAGACGACAGACAGGTAAAGTTGGATATTTGTCTTCCTCCAGATCAGATATGGTCAGATAAAGACCAATCTGCTTAGGCTCTGGTTAAATAATTTCTCCTGAGGACAGTCCTTGTTAAGAATAGTGCTCTAGCATAATTCAAAAAGAATCCTTTACTCTTCCTAGAAGCATGAGGGAATTTTCTCTGACAGTCACTGTAAGAGAAACTGGTAAAGCTCTAGGAGGTAAAATTTACAAGTGTTTCTCCTACACCCTGCTCCCCTCCAATGACATGGTCTCCCTAGATATTTTATCTCTCAGACTTGCTCACACTGAGTCTCCAGTACTTCATTAATGATAGTTCAGGTTTTCCTTCCCCAGGACTGATTTTCACAGAGATGACATCTCAGGGGTTCTGCTCTGATAAGTTGTGATTCTCTGTATCTGCCAATCAAACTCTCCAGTTTGTGGGGAGGGGCATTAGTTTGCCCTGCAATCTCACTTCTCTTATGAAGAAGAGCTGTTGAGGTTTTTTTTTTTTTTTCAATTTGTTCAGTTTTTTACTTGTTAGGGCACAGTGGTGATATGGAACCTTCTTACAGGTAGGACTAGACACTGGAAATTATCTGGATATTTAAATGAACTAAATTAGATACAATTTAAAATTAATTCCTCTGCTAAACTACCCACACTACAAGGGCTCAATATCCACATGTGACAAAGGCTATCGTGTTGGAAAGTGCAGGAATAGAACCTTTCCATCATCACTGAAATTAATATTGTATCACTCTGCTCTTTAATGTCACATTAGAGCCCTTTCTTTGGCATAGAAAAGAGTAATTAGAATTAGGCAAAATAAAAGAAATAGTACAGCCAAAATATTGGCTTTATCCAGAGTATTATCCTGGCTTCTTGGGAGCCTAGGATTCTGCCCGCCAGATTCTGAACCATTAATCTGGCTTCCACTGTCAATATTTATTAACAATGGAGTTTATTCATGTGTTTTTTCCACATTTCCCTCTCTGAGTTCTCTTCTGAAAAGATTTTACTTGTAGTCTCTGACTTGTTTAATGAATGATTGTTAACATTCTTTGGCTTGTCATTATGTTTTTTCATCTGTGATATACTGTGGCTTATCAGCACACCAGGATATTCACTCACAGTTTTAGAGTGCTTTTCAACTACCATTCAGTTGCAATTCCTTTTCTCTTTTTCAAAACTGAGAAGAGGTTGCTTTTTTAGCTCAGTTGATTATCAGGCTCCAATTCAGCTTGAGAAACACAGATGAGCTAGTGCTTGAAAGCAAGGATGGTGATTCCTGAGCACAGCCATTCTTCTGCAACCTGCTCATAGGGTAGTTCTTCCCTTTACCACACCCTTGCTCCACAGGACTTGGTAGATGGAACAGGTGTTCTTCTTGCTCTTCACTTCAGCTTTCAAGTCCTTCTTCTTCCCCTCCTCTCTACAATCACATCTTTGAATCTCAGGTTGTTTGTGCTATCTGCTTTCCTTTGTTGCAATCACCTATAAAACCACTATTCAACTTCACAAACTGTTTGATGCTCTTTGAGAAGTTTGTAGTTGATTTTGGTCCCTTAGTCATGTCTGACTCTTTGTGACTCCATGAACTGCAACATGCCAGACTTCCCTGTCCTTCACCATCTCTCAGAGCTTGCTCAAACTTATGTCCATTGACTCAGTAATGCCATCCAACCATCTCATCCAATGTCATCCCTTCTCCTTCTCCTTTCTATTTTTCCCAGCATCAGACTCTTTTCCGATGTGTTGTCTCTTCACATCAGGTAATCAAAGGATTGGAACTTCAGCTTCAGCATCAGTTCTTTCAATGAATACTCAGGGTTGATTTCCTTTAGGGTTGATTGGTTTCATCTCCTTGTGGTCCAAGGGACTCTCAAGAGTCTTCTCCAACACCACAGTTCAAAGGCATCGATTCTTCTGTGTTCAGCTTTCTTTATGAGAAGTTTTAGCTACCTTGCATATTCTCTCCGAGCTTCCCAGGAGACTCAGTGGTAAATAATCCACCTGCCATTGCAGGAAATGTGGGTTAGATCCCTGGATCAGGAAGATCCCCCGGAGGAGAAAGTGATGACCCACTCCAGTACTGTTATCTGGGAAATTCATGGCCATAGGAGCCTGATGGGCTACGGTCCATGGGGTTTCAAAAAGAGCCGGACACAATTTAGAGACTACACAACAACATATTCTCTCTAGCACTGCTCCCATTGTAATTCCTTGTGATTTTAGTACTACAAGGACAAACCTTCAGTTCCTGGTCTCTCCATTCCTTGTCCACCTTCTGACTTCAAAAACTGTCTGCAGTGGACATACTCAAGCTTGTTGTATTGACAGCTTCAACCCTTCCATAATCACCATTCGAAACATCTTCTCCAGCTACTACCTCCTATCTTGCTTTTCACATTCTGTAATATTTTTACCTCAGCAGTTCTGTCAGGACCTACAATCCACCACTTTGTCATGTTCACACTTTCCACCTTTCATCAACTCCCTTTGCCTCTCTCCCTTCTTCATACTCTTCTGGCAAAACCAACGCTGTTGCCATCCAACACTCTTGCCGAGCCTGCACTGGCTCCTTTACAGACTTGAAAAAAAGCATCCAATGGTCTTATTTTAAATTCAAGTCTAATAACTTTCCAGTGATTCCTCAGTTTTGTGAGGCAATCAGGCTACATACACCTAGTACATCCAGCCTCTCACACCTGGGTAACTGCTTCATGCCTTCACCTTTACATTTCAAGCCTTCTCTCTCATTTGATCATTCTTCCAATTTTATTGATAAAAGAGTTGCAATCAGAAGCCTGCCATTTCATGTATCACCCTTGTGCCTGTTTCCTCCCACCGTCTGTTACTGTGGATAACCCATTCATTTTGGACTCCCAAAGGGAACTCTCAAGAATGAATACTCAGGGTTGATTTCCTTTAGGGTTGATTGGTTTCATCTCCTTGTGGTCCAAGGGACTCTCAAGAGTCTTCTCCAACACCACAGTTCAAAGGCATCGATTCTTCTGTGTTCAGCTTTCTTTATGAGAAGTTTTAGCTACCTTGCATATTCTCTCCGAGCTTCCCAGGAGACTCAGTGGTAAATAATCCACCTGCCATTGCAGGAAATGTGGGTTAGATCCCTGGATCAGGAAGATCCCCCGGAGGAGAAAGTGATGACCCACTCCAGTACTGTTATCTGGGAAATTCATGGCCATAGGAGCCTGATGGGCTACGGTCCATGGGGTTTCAAAAAGAGCCGGACACAATTTAGAGACTACACAACAACATATTCTCTCTAGCACTGCTCCCATTGTAATTCCTTGTGATTTTAGTACTACAAGGACAAACCTTCAGTTCCTGGTCTCTCCATTCCTTGTCCACCTTCTGACTTCAAAAACTGTCTGCAGTGGACATACTCAAGCTTGTTGTATTGACAGCTTCAACCCTTCCATAATCACCATTCGAAACATCTTCTCCAGCTACTACCTCCTATCTTGCTTTTCACATTCTGTAATATTTTTACCTCAGCAGTTCTGTCAGGACCTACAATCCACCACTTTGTCATGTTCACACTTTCCACCTTTCATCAACTCCCTTTGCCTCTCTCCCTTCTTCATACTCTTCTGGCAAAACCAACGCTGTTGCCATCCAACACTCTTGCCGAGCCTGCACTGGCTCCTTTACAGACTTGAAAAAAAGCATCCAATGGTCTTATTTTAAATTCAAGTCTAATAACTTTCCAGTGATTCCTCAGTTTTGTGAGGCAATCAGGCTACATACACCTAGTACATCCAGCCTCTCACACCTGGGTAACTGCTTCATGCCTTCACCTTTACATTTCAAGCCTTCTCTCTCATTTGATCATTCTTCCAATTTTATTGATAAAAGAGTTGCAATCAGAAGCCTGCCATTTCATGTATCACCCTTGTGCCTGTTTCCTCCCCACCGTCTGTTACTGTGGATAACCCATTTCTGTTCCACTCAAAGTCCATTCTTCTCTTTCTGTACTTGATCCATCTCCTCCCTCACAGCCTAGCCAAATACATGGATCCAGTTCTTTCCTTTCTCTGTCTCACAGTGTCAGTGCTAAACCATCTACTGGATTATTCCTATCAGCACAAAGACATGCTGTTGTTTTCTCCCATCGTTAGAAAAGAAAAAGAGTACTATTTAGGGAAAATCTGAAAAAATAGAGAAAAGCATATGATTATATACATATTTGTATACATAGATACATACATATATATACAAACGTACAATTTGTTTGGGATTTTTGTAAAAATAACTCTATTATGCTTTTGACAGTTTAATATTTTCTTCCAGTTATTTTTGCTATATCCATATGCATTTTTACACAAGTAAGTTGTAATATGTGAATGGTTTTGCCTTCTTTTCTTTCCTCTTTAATATGCTATGGTAAATAAATTTTTCTGAGTGCTTGCAGTGTCTCAGATTTTGTATCACCTGGTATGTATATCATTTCCAAGTGACTATGCCTTTATAAGTATCATTACAAATTAGAAAGCTGAGATTAATTTTATGAAGCTAAAAATCCTGTTAGAAACAAGATTCAAACTCTGGTCTGACTCCAAAGTACTTGCCTATAGCATTTTAAACTTTTATAATGATATTTAATTGCTGCATAGTATTTCATTCTTATCATAATTTGCTCAAATATGTCTCTATTTCCAGGTAGTTTGGCTGTTTGTTCTTACTTTTTATACCAGACTTTTATCATGATTTAAAAAAGCATCCAATGGTCTTATTTTAAATTCAAGTCTAATAACTTTCCAGTGATTCCTCAGTTTTGTGAGGCAATCAGGCTACATACACCTAGTACATCCAGCCTCTCACACCTGGGTAACTGCTTCATGCCTTCACCTTTACATTTCAAGCCTTCTCTCTCATTTGATCATTCTTCCAATTTTATTGATAAAAGAGTTGCAATCAGAAGCCTGCCATTTCATGTATCACCCTTGTGCCTGTTTCCTCCCCACCGTCTGTTACTGTGGATAACCCATTTCTGTTCCACTCAAAGTCCATTCTTCTCTTTCTGTACTTGATCCATCTCCTCCCTCACAGCCTAGCCAAATACATGGATCCAGTTCTTTCCTTTCTCTGTCTCACAGTGTCAGTGCTAAACCATCTACTGGATTATTCCTATCAGCACAAAGACATGCTGTTGTTTTCTCCCATCGTTAGAAAAGAAAAAGAGTACTATTTAGGGAAAATCTGAAAAAATAGAAAAGCATATGATTATATACATATTTGTATACATAGATACATACATATATATACAAAGCGTACAATTTGTTTGGGATTTTTGTAAAAATAACTCTATTATGCTTTTGACAGTTTAATATTTTCTTCCAGTTATTTTTGCTATATCCATATGCATTTTTACACAAGTAAGTTGTAATATGTGAATGGTTTTGCCTTCTTTTCTTTCCTCTTTAATATGCTATGGTAAATAAATTTTTCTGAGTGCTTGCAGTGTCTCAGATTTTGTATCACCTGGTATGTATATCATTTCCAAGTGACTATGCCTTTATAAGTATCATTACAAATTAGAAAGCTGAGATTAATTTTATGAAGCTAAAAATCCTGTTAGAAACAAGATTCAAACTCTGGTCTGACTCCAAAGTACTTGCCTATAGCATTTTAAACTTTTATAATGATATTTAATTGCTGCATAGTATTTCATTCTTATCATAATTTGCTCAAATATGTCTCTATTTCCAGGTAGTTTGGCTGTTTGTTACTTGTCACTATTATAAATAATACCAGTAATGAACATCTTTGGAGTCTCTTATTTCCTGTATTTAGGGCTCATATATTGTGAGAGATTCCTAATTTATTGTTAGATCACAAGGCATGAACTCTTAGCATATTGACATTTCGGCAATATGAACCCATGGCACTTTTGGTATTCTGTGAACTATTTACTTCAATGAAAAGATTTCCTATCTTTGATTGATGGACCTCAGATATAGTGCTTCATTGACCTCTTTATAATGAATTCACTACTCTAAATGATTCAGTGCAGTACATTCTTCATTCAATCTATAATCCACAAAACAATTACTTATTAAAATAAAAATAATTATAATAATTGCTTGGCTTAAGTAAAATCCCAGAATAATATAAGTAACTTTAAAAAACTTAAATAACAAAAACTGTGACAATGTCAACAAAATCAACCCTAGCTCACTCTTTCCAATATATCTAAATGTGTGTTGGGTTCTGAATAAAGAATGCATTATTATTTCTCAACAAAGCCAAATTTGCCCTTGTGTGTTTTACGAGGGATGAATGTTATTCAGAGGTGAGACTTTGATCACCATTTCTGTTTCTAGGACATGCTTTTACATTGGCAGTAACTGAAATTTATCCAAATAGACTTTCAAAGCTCCCAAGTGTTCTAAATTTATCTCACTCAATTTCTTTGGTTCAGAAACTAGTTTGGAAATCTCACAAGGCCGACTTGTCTTCAGTAATTTCTAGTGCTTCTTGTTTGGGGCAGGCTAGAAAAAGCTCTGAGAAGCTGCTAAATTTGGTGCTTGGCAGAAACCATAACACACAGAGAGAAATGCATGAAGTGTAAAACCTAAAATATCAAACCTCTTTGACATTTCAAACTAATTGCAAATATAGAGATATTAGAAAATGATAACATCTGCATAAATCAGCTGTGTAGACAACTTATGTTAATGAAAGCAAAAAAGGAAGTCTAAATGGAATAATAGATTTCTTTAATATATATCAATAATTTTATAAATCTAATGTTTGAAAATGATTGAAGTGATTTAGCCCAAGGGGAAAAAAGACTATATATATAATATATATATATATATGCATATATATATATATAAAATATATATGTTTTCCTACTGATTAAAAACAGTATTAGATTTTGACAAAAGTGAACATTTATTGTATGGGACAACAATAAACACTGTGTTGTGATAAGAGATAGAATTGTTCCTGAAGACTTGGGCCTAAGTCCTATTACACATGTTTTTACCATAGAATTTGGGTGGTGAGCAATTTACTCAAATAGTTTGCATCTTAATTGTTTCGACTCCAAGATGGAAATAACAATATCCATCACTCTAAATTATTCTGAGCATCCAGATGAGCCAGGCATTGAACCCAGGTCTCCCACATTGCAAGTGGTTTCTTTACCATCTGAGTCACCAAGCAAGTCCAAGAACACTGGAGTGGATAGCCTCCCCTTTCCCCAGGGGATCTTCCAGGTGCAAGAATTGAACTGGGTTCTCCTGCATTGCAAGTGTTTTCTTCACCAATTGAGCTACAAGGAAAACTGGTGAAACCTCGAAAGCCTTCTCTAAATATGAAGTGTTACTTTAATTTTTTCTCAATTCCTAATTACACTAAGAGATTTTAGGATTAACTGAGAAGGATATGCTCATGAAGCTTAAGAAAAATTTTATCTTTTAAATTTGGCAAAGGGACATTGTTAATTAGACTGGGATTTTGTGTGTGACTTTCTCTTAGATGTAGATGTTTAGGCAACTGTTATTGAATTGTAATTGTCTCCCATCATTCCCTTTCTCCTTCTCCTAGTCAGTCATCAAAGAAACACAGTTTGATTATTCAACTGCTCCTTTCAAGTGACAGGACAGGGGACAGTGAAAAATGAACTTTCACTAATAGCATGGACCTTTCCGTGGATTTTAGTACCAAACTGGAGTGTAAATGTGAAAGAAAATGGCTGAATTCTAAGGATATATTTAGCCGTTCTATTCACCCCACCCCTCCCCTTAGCAAAGTGATGTCCCTGTGAATAGAGTTTGGCAGAGATGTTGCAGTAAGGAAATCACTGTTCAATGACTGGGGAAATTCCAGGCAAATTGGATAGTAAGGGAAAACCCATAAATAGGTATTTGAACCCAGGCCCATGGCAGGTCCTCAGGCTCCCAAATCAACTTCCTTGGAAGGATAAATCCTCTGATTTGCAGATGTCCTTTCAGAGGCAATGTGTGCACAGCCCAGAGGAGATTTTGACTGAGGTTCTATTGCATTTGGCTCCAGAGCTCAAGTTACTACTAGTAATAGGCTTTTATTCAAATATCTGTCTGTAAGTAGTTGTAGTCAATGGAAATTGCTAGTGAGTAACAGGGAGATGGATTTGGCATTGCACTTTGAAGAATGGAACAACTGCTTAGTATTTATCCTGCCTATGAATCTGCACTTCAAATACTTGTTAGTCATCCAAATAACTTCTCCGTGGTAAATATATTTACAAAATCAACTTTTTTTGGTTGTTGTGAATGTTTTGTCTTCCAACATTTTTGACCAGTCTTTTTAAAAGTATTTATGTGAGGATCAAATTTTCCATGCAAATATGAATTAAAATAACAACAACAAATGGATTGAATGTTACCTTCTTCCACCTGCGAACACAAGATTCTCGTCTGTGTTTTTCAAGATTAAAAATATATTCTAATTGTTAAAGATTCTAGCCATACAATAGCTAATGGAGAAGCTGTTGTTTAAGGGGTGTACTTTGACCACCTGATGCCAAGAGCCAATTCATTTGAAGACCTTGATGCTGGGAAAGATTGAGGGCAGGAGGAGAAAGGGGCAACAGAGGATGAGATGGTTGGATGGCATCACAGACACAAAGGACATGAGTTTTAAGCAAACTCTGGGAGACAGTGAGGGATGGAGAAGCCTGACATGCTGTGGTCCATGGGGTCTAAAAGAATCAACTGTGACTTAGCAACTGAACAATGAGCAACATTGAATATACAGTTTCAATTTTCCAAGATGGAAAGAGTTTTGGAGATTGAACAGCATCCGTGTGCTTAACACCACTCAACCATATACCTGAAAATGGTTAAGATGGTAACATTTTTGCTAGGTATATTTTATTAAAATTAATTTTTTAACCTCATAGGGTAAAAATGAAAGTATCGCTTTTATCCATGTCTCAATCCCATGTTCCTCCCCAACGTGACTGTAGAAGCAGGTCGACCCTGCAACTTTGAATTCAGTTACAGTCTAGGAGACAAGCAGCCTCTTCCTGAGCAAAACAAAACTTCACAAAGAATCCCATTAGTAATAGTGGTTAACAGCTCCATTTTTTAATGGCATAATCTTACGAGTTGTTGCAGTCAATGGAAATTGCTAGTGAGTAACAGGGAGATGGATTTGGCATTGCACTTTGAAGAATGGAACAACTGCTTAGTATTTATCCTGCCTATGAATCTGCACTTCAAATACTTGTTAGTCATCCAAATAACTTCTCCGTGGTAAATATATTTACAAAATCAACTTTTTTTGGTTGTTGTGAATGTTTTGTCTTCCAACATTTTTGACCAGTCTTTTTAAAAGTATTTATGTGAGGATCAAATTTTCCATGCAAATATGAATTAAAATAACAACAACAAATGGATTGAATGTTACCTTCTTCCACCTGCGAACACAAGATTCTCGTCTGTGTTTTTCAAGATTAAAAATATATTCTAATTGTTAAAGATTCTAGCCATACAATAGCTAATGGAGAAGCTGTTGTTTAAGGGGTGTACTTTGACCACCTGATGCCAAGAGCCAATTCATTTGAAGACCTTGATGCTGGGAAAGATTGAGGGCAGGAGGAGAAAGGGGCAACAGAGGATGAGATGGTTGGATGGCATCACAGACACAAAGGACATGAGTTTTAAGCAAACTCTGGGAGACAGTGAGGGATGGAGAAGCCTGACATGCTGTGGTCCATGGGGTCTAAAAGAATCAACTGTGACTTAGCAACTGAACAATGAGCAACATTGAATATACAGTTTCAATTTTCCAAGATGGAAAGAGTTTTGGAGATTGAACAGCATCCGTGTGCTTAACACCACTCAACCATATACCTGAAAATGGTTAAGATGGTAACATTTTTGCTAGGTATATTTTTTTAAAAATTTAAATTTTTTTAACCTCATAGGGTAAAAATGAAAGTATCGCTTTTATCCATGTCTCAATCCCATGTTCCTCCCCAACGTGACTGTAGAAGCAGGTCGACCCTGCAACTTTGAATTCAGTTACAGTCTAGGAGACAAGCAGCCTCTTCCTGAGCAAAACAAAACTTCACAAAGAATCCCATTAGTAATAGTGGTTAACAGCTCCATTTTTTTTAATGGCATAATCTTACGAGTTGTTGCAGAATGAATACATTTTCATAGTCATATTACTTTGGTTTCTGATTCATTTTGCTTAAATGGAGACTTTTAAGACCATGAGAAAGAGCCCCAGATACCATCACTGGGGTTTTCCCCTTCTGTGACAGCCCACTCAAGGACTTAGGGCAACAGGAAAAGAGGAGAAAATGTATTCGAACTTGTCACCTAATCAGTGCGTATTTTCTTTAATACAGTGACCTCACCCCCATATATGTTTGTTCCACATTATTGACAAAATACTGGCAAGTTGGCCGCTTGTCTGCCTGCCCAAGGTGGATCTGTCTGAGAGGCTGTTGCATGTCCTGTTCCTTGTTCTCTGAGTCATGCCTTCCTCAGCTGTATGTTTTTGCCAAGACAGTGCACAAACAAGTTGTTCATTGTTTAATCTGTTACTGGGGCCAGGGCTTAGAGCTTCTCCAAGCTTCAGGTATTATTCAACTCTTCTCTCTCCTTCTCACCTCTCTTTTTAAGTGTTTTGTACCTCAGAGAGAGTGTCTTTCACATAATTTTCAAAAACGAAAAAAAAAAAATCTCCTTGTGTAAATTCCCCCTTAAAATAATGTATGTATTTTCAGATCTCTTCGTTCTTTGCTAGAGTGAATGAATATTAATTGGGAGTTGTGGTTCTTACCTGCTTCACAGCAGTGTGCTCATTAGATGCTTGGTGTGAGTGAGAAGTGTGATGTGACTGCAAGGAATGTTATTTGGATTTTGAGGGAGTATTAAATTGCTGCCTGGGGAAAAAAGTGGGGAGGAAGGATCATGCTGCTTCTTATAGCAAGACTGTATCTGCAGCCTGGTGGTCTCTTCTGGTGGCATCACCTTAATTTCAGAATGGGGGACCTGAAATTCCAGCAGCTGAGTGAGTAAAACTGAAACCACGTCCTTTCTTAATTGAATCATACATTGAACTCCTAACCTGTGTCTTCTGTAGGCCGTGGGGATTATTTTTGGTGTTTAGCACTGAATCGTGTCTGACTCTTTCAAGACCCCATAGAACTACCCCCTTTTACCAACCTGGGCTCTGACACATGAGAAAAAATAAAAAGGCCTCCATTTTTAATGGCATAATCTTACGAGTTGTTGCAGAATGAATACATTTTCATAGTCATATTACTTTGGTTTCTGATTCATTTTGCTTAAATGGAGACTTTTAAGACCATGAGAAAGAGCCCCAGATACCATCACTGGGGTTTTCCCCTTCTGTGACAGCCCACTCAAGGACTTAGGGCAACAGGAAAAGAGGAGAAAATGTATTCGAACTTGTCACCTAATCAGTGCGTATTTTCTTTAATACAGTGACCTCACCCCCATATATGTTTGTTCCACATTATTGACAAAATACTGGCAAGTTGGCCGCTTGTCTGCCTGCCCAAGGTGGATCTGTCTGAGAGGCTGTTGCATGTCCTGTTCCTTGTTCTCTGAGTCATGCCTTCCTCAGCTGTATGTTTTTGCCAAGACAGTGCACAAACAAGTTGTTCATTGTTTAATCTGTTACTGGGGCCAGGGCTTAGAGCTTCTCCAAGCTTCAGGTATTATTCAACTCTTCTCTCTCCTTCTCACCCTCTCTTTTTAAGTGTTTTGGACCTCAGAGAGAGTGTCTTTCACATAATTTTCAAAAACGAAAAAAAAAAAATCTCCTTGTGTAAATTCCCCCTTAAAATAATGTATGTATTTTCAGATCTCTTCGTTCTTTGCTAGAGTGAATGAATATTAATTGGGAGTTGTGGTTCTTACCTGCTTCACAGCAGTGTGCTCATTAGATGCTTGGTGTGAGTGAGAAGTGTGATGTGACTGCAAGGAATGTTATTTGGATTTTGAGGGAGTATTAAATTGCTGCCTGGGGAAAAAAGTGGGGAGGAAGGATCATGCTGCTTCTTATAGCAAGACTGTATCTGCAGCCTGGTGGTCTCTTCTGGTGGCATCACCTTAATTTCAGAATGGGGGACCTGAAATTCCAGCAGCTGAGTGAGTAAAACTGAAACCACGTCCTTTCTTAATTGAATCATACATTGAACTCCTAACCTGTGTCTTCTGTAGGCCGTGGGGATTATTTTTGGTGTTTAGCACTGAATCGTGTCTGACTCTTTCAAGACCCCATAGAACTACAGCCTGTCAGGCTCCTTTGACCATGGGATTTCCTGGGCAGGAATACTGAAACAGGTTGCCATTTCCTTCTCCAGGGAATCTTCCCAACCAAGGAATCCAAGCTGTATTTCCTGCATTGGGAGGTGGATTGTTTACCACCGAGGGGATGTAATTGTGAAAAAAAAAAAAAAAAAAGGGACAGTCCTGATGTTTATGGCCCTTACATTCTGGTTGGAGTGACAGACCATAAATAGACAAATCAATAGAAAACTATTGCATAGTGATAAGGGCTGTGAAGAGAAATAGTTAGCGTTAGGGGATTGAGAGTGAGCAGGGTGCTGAGTTTTGAGTGTTCAGGGATCATTCAGAGGAGGTGACACTGAGTAGACATCTGAATGGAGTAAGGGAATAGGTTGTGGAATATATGGGAGCAGGGTGGTCCAACCAAGGGGAAGAGTGAATAAAAAGAACATGAGATGAATATTTGTGTCTCATAAAATGCAGGAGTTGAAACCTAATCCCCAGTGTGATGGCCTTAGGATGCAGGGCCTTTGGAAGGTACTTAGGTCATAAGGGTGCAGCCCTTGTGAAGAGGATTAGTGCTCTTATAAGAGACCCCAGAGAGTTCTCTTGCCTCTGCCACTATGTAAGGACCCAGTGAGAAGATGCTGTTTGTGAACCAGGAAGTGAGCTCTCATTTCAGTTCAGTCACTCAGTCATGTCTGACTCTTTGCGACCCCATGGACAGCAGCTTGCCAGGCTTCCCTGTCCTTCACCATCTGCCAGAGCCTGCTCAAACTCATGTAGGCTCTCACCAGACGCCAAACCTATTGGTGCCTTGATCTTGGACCTCTAACCTCCATAACTCTGGGGAGTACATTTTTGTTGTTTATAAATCACCTAATCTGTACTTTTCTTTTTTCTGTTATAGCAGCCCAAACAAACTAAAGCAGGTGAGAACACAAGAGTGAGAAAGCTTTGAGTCTAAAGTGGAGTGAGATAACAGTGATGGGAAGTGGGATTGAGAGAAAGTCTTGTTGGCTCTGATATAGGCTTTGCTTTCATTCCAAGAGTGATGTGAAACTGTTGAAAGCTTGACTCTTTCAAGACCCCATAGAACTACAGCCTGTCAGGCTCCTTTGACCATGGGATTTCCTGGGCAGGAATACTGAAACAGGTGGCCATTTCCGTGCCCAGGGAATCTTCCCAACCAAGGAATCCAAGCTGTATTTCCTGCATTGGGAGGTGGATTGTTTACCACCGAGGGGATGTAATTGTGAAAAAAAAAAAAAAAAAAAGGGACAGTCCTGATGTTTATGGCCCTTACATTCTGGTTGGAGTGACAGACCATAAATAGACAAATCAATAGAAAACTATTGCATAGTGATAAGGGCTGTGAAGAGAAATAGTTAGCGTTAGGGGATTGAGAGTGAGCAGGGTGCTGAGTTTTGAGTGTTCAGGGATCATTCAGAGGAGGTGACACTGAGTAGACATCTGAATGGAGTAAGGGAATAGGTTGTGGAATATATGGGAGCAGGGTGGTCCAACCAAGGGGAAGAGTGAATAAAAAGAACATGAGATGAATATTTGTGTCTCATAAAATGCAGGAGTTGAAACCTAATCCCCAGTGTGATGGCCTTAGGATGCAGGGCCTTTGGAAGGTACTTAGGTCATAAGGGTGCAGCCCTTGTGAAGAGGATTAGTGCTCTTATAAGAGACCCCAGAGAGTTCTCTTGCCTCTGCCACTATGTAAGGACCCAGTGAGAAGATGCTGTTTGTGAACCAGGAAGTGAGCTCTCATTTCAGTTCAGTCACTCAGTCATGTCTGACTCTTTGCGACCCCATGGACAGCAGCTTGCCAGGCTTCCCTGTCCTTCACCATCTGCCAGAGCCTGCTCAAACTCATGTAGGCTCTCACCAGACGCCAAACCTATTGGTGCCTTGATCTTGGACCTCTAACCTCCATAACTCTGGGGAGTACATTTTTGTTGTTTATAAATCACCTAATCTGTACTTTTCTTTTTTCTGTTATAGCAGCCCAAACAAACTAAAGCAGGTGAGAACACAAGAGTGAGAAAGCTTTGAGTCTAAAGTGGAGTGAGATAACAGTGATGGGAAGTGGGATTGGAGAGAAAGTCTTGTTGGCTCTGATATAGGCTTTGCTTTCATTCCAAGAGTGATGTGAAACTGTTGGATGATTTTGAGCAGGGAAAAATTGATTTGTTTCTTAAGATCACTCTAGCTGCTTTGCAGGCTTCCCAGGTGGTGCAGTGGTAAAGATCCCTGGGTTGGGAAGATCCCTGGAGTAGGAAATGGCAACCCATCCCAGTATTCTTGCCTGAAGAGTTCCATAGACAGAGAAACCTGGCGGGTGACAGTCCACGAGATTGCAAAGAGCTGGACATGACAGCATGCATGCCAAGTCATGCAGCTGTGTTGTGGAGAATGTATGGTCTTGATGCCTCATGGGCAGGGAAGGGCCTTGGTGTTGCTTCAAATGTTTAAAGAATCTTTATGAGTAGAAAGAATTTTTTCTTTTATGTATCCTCAAGCAAAGTATGCTGAAATTATTTTGAAAAGGAGAGAAAATTTTGGTTCAATTTAAGGAAGAAACTCCACTATAACTTGTTCTCTTATTACAGAAATAACCATCTTCTTAGAAAGTCTGTAAGAAAAGAATTAAGTACAAATAAAATATACTACTTATAATCCCACTGCTCCAGAAATAACAACTAACATTTTCTATAAGTTTCTAGACTGTTTTTATGTGCATACAAATAGAATTTGTTTTAAAAATTATTTTGTTATTCAGCTTGTCATACTTTCCTCTAGTATAACTTTTCCTTTACCAATATACCTTCAGTATTTCTCCATTTCATGAAATATTATATAAAATGATTTCACTGGGACTTCCCTGGTGATCCAGTGGGTAAAGAGTTTGCCTTACAGTGCAAGGGGCAACAGTTTGATCCCTGTTTTAGGAAGATCCCACATGCCATGAAATGGCTGGACTGGGTTGTGCAATTACGAGCCAGAGCTCTGGAGTGCATGCGCCCAGAGCCAGTGCTCCGCAACGAGAGAGGCCACTGTGATGGGAAACCCACACAGGCCAAAGAATAAAGATGGATGAAAATACATAAATGAAACACCAATAAAAGAGGCCAAATTTTTTTTTAAAAAATGATTTCACTGTACTCATATACATGAACCATCATTTATTGAAGTCATTTTATATAGCAGTGAGCAGTCAGGTGGTGTTTGGTTTTCTTTCTTTTTTATTATTATAAATAACACTGCAGAGAACAGCCTGGAATTTGCACCATTGTGTAAATCTCAGGTAATTTCCTTTAGATAGATGTTTTTATGATTACCTGGGTGAAATATATGCATATTTTAAAGACTCATGATATATATTGCTGAAGTTTGTGCTAATCATAGTTTTCTACCAATTAGCAGGTTCCATTCTTCTCAGATTCTAGTTTGAGAAAGCTAAACGTGGAAATAGCTCCATTAGAAGGAATAGGCTTCCATGTCACTAGAGGCATTTTTGTAGGTGCTGGAATGTCATCTGGATGGGAGGTTATCCAGAGAAACTTAGTTGAGTATTTGAAGTGTCAGTGGAGTCTTAGGATTCCTTTCCAATTTAAGAACGGGAGTAGGGGGAAAGAAAGAGGGAGGAATGTTGAATAATTTGGTTGCCTATACTCTGTTCTATATATAGATCAATCAGTTGATTTTGATGATAATTCACATAAAGCAATAACAACACACACACACCCAAAAAAACAGTGGGTGTCTATGTAAGCAATTTTCTACAACTTGTTGAAGATTGAACTTAGCAAAGACTAAGCAGGATAATAGAGGTTGGAGATATACTTTAGCTAATGAACATTCAATTTAAAATAAAATTTATATAATTTAAGAAAAGCCAACTATTTGTTTTCTTTAGATCTTCCCTTGTACAAAGCATAGCAATGCGTAACTCAAATATTTTCACCTCTATTATTTATTTAACAGTTTATGCATTAATTGAACATACTGTCTATGTAGCACAGGGAGCCTAGTTCAGAGCTCTGTGATGACTTAGAGGGGTGGGATGAGGGGGTAGGAGAGAGGTCAAGAGGAGGGATATGTGTATGCTTATGGGTGATTTTTGTTGTTGTATAGCAGAAACCAACACAACACTGCAAGGCAATTATCCTCCGTAAAGAAGAAAAATATATTATTGAACACTAATTCTAAGTAGTCTGCTGGTCTCAGGTTCCAAAACCAAACAGAACATGATTTCTGTCTTCCATGGACTAACTGCTTACAAGGGGAGACAGGTGAACAATTTAATTACAGTCTGATGAACAGCCTGGAATTTGCACCATTGTGTAAATCTCAGGTAATTTCCTTTAGATAGATGTTTTTATGATTACCTGGGTGAAATATATGCATATTTTAAAGACTCATGATATATATTGCTGAAGTTTGTGCTAATCATAGTTTTCTACCAATTAGCAGGTTCCATTCTTCTCAGATTCTAGTTTGAGAAAGCTAAACGTGGAAATAGCTCCATTAGAAGGAATAGGCTTCCATGTCACTAGAGGCATTTTTGTAGGTGCTGGAATGTCATCTGGATGGGAGGTTATCCAGAGAAACTTAGTTGAGTATTTGAAGTGTCAGTGGAGTCTTAGGATTCCTTTCCAATTTAAGAACGGGAGTAGGGGGAAAGAAAGAGGGAGGAATGTTGAATAATTTGGTTGCCTATACTCTGTTCTATATATAGATCAATCAGTTGATTTTGATGATAATTCACATAAAGCAATAACAACACACACACACCCAAAAAAACAGTGGGTGTCTATGTAAGCAATTTTCTACAACTTGTTGAAGATTGAACTTAGCAAAGACTAAGCAGGATAATAGAGGTTGGAGATATACTTTAGCTAATGAACATTCAATTTAAAATAAAATTTATATAATTTAAGAAAAGCCAACTATTTGTTTTCTTTAGATCTTCCCTTGTACAAAGCATAGCAATGCGTAACTCAAATATTTTCACCTCTATTATTTATTTAACAGTTTATGCATTAATTGAACATACTGTCTATGTAGCACAGGGAGCCTAGTTCAGAGCTCTGTGATGACTTAGAGGGGTGGGATGAGGGGGTAGGAGAGAGGGTCAAGAGGGAGGGGATATGTGTATGCTTATGGGTGATTTTTTGTTGTTGTATAGCAGAAACCAACACAACACTGCAAGGCAATTATCCTCCGTAAAAGAAGAAAAATATATTATTGAACACTAATTCTAAGTAGTCTGCTGGTCTCAGGTTCCAAAACCAAACAGAACATGATTTCTGTCTTCCATGGACTAACTGCTTACAAGGGGAGACAGGTGAACAATTTAATTACAGTCTGATGAACACTAGGACCAGTACTTTATAGCATACACAGCGTTCCATGGCAAACAGTGGAGAGGTATCACCACACAAAGGTGCATGGGGACAAGCATGCTTGGTTTCAGGGAAAAGAATCACTGGACTGAAATTTAGATTTCTCTTCTCTTGAGGGTATTATCTGGCTAGATAAGGTTGGGTAACTCATTTAACCACATCTGAAATATTTGGGAAAAATAATGTTTACTGAATATGGTCTTTGTAAAAGTTAAATAGAATAGCATGTGAGATCAACATGAAGTGTGAGTAAATGTTAGTGAATCCTTGAATAGAAGCATCATGTGGTAGAATACACCTTCCCAAGTAATTTTATGAACAGTCCACCAGAAAGGCACAGAGTGAGACAGTATCTATTACAAATAGAAATAGACTTTTTTGCTACATCCAAAGCATTTTCCCCAAGCAGTATATCCTACATAAATCTGAGATCAAAATTATGTCTTGTATATGAATTTTCATGAAGTTAGGATACAAACTAATATGTATGACATTTGGACAAAACTCAGAAAGTCAAATGAAAGTTTTCTATTCATAGCACACACTGGCAGGAGGAATTTCTCTTCACTAATTATCTCATGTCCTGAGCAGCACAGAGATGATTGCTTTGTGCCTAATGATTAGGAAGGTCAAGTTAAATTTATAGACAAATAGAGGCACACATTCAGTGTGCCAAAATACCTCTCTAAAGAAAGACAAAAGTGCTCTCAAGCATGGCACACTTGATAGAAGTGATTGTTGGGTATGGCTGATTGGGGGAATTCTGGATGTTAACCTCTCTGGAGATGGTTCTCTGCCCCATTCCAGACTGACTTCTTCCCAGGGACATGGAGTCTGCCAAAAAGAGGAAGCTGGTGCCATCTCCCAGGCTGTGTAATGTGCTCTGCTGACACAACAGCAAATAAGACTGCCAAGTTATGGGCTTTGTAGAGCGTAAAGTCCAGCAAGAAATTCATCTATTTAAAAATACACAAAGACCTGACTCTTATGGAAGTGGAAGTCTAGGAAATGATGACAAGTTCTAGTGCAAATGGATTCAGTCTGAGGCACCCGGCCCAGAGTGATCTCAAAACATGGTATGAACTCTCAGGAACCTGATAATTGTAAATTTGTGGTCAGAGATAATTTTAGTCTTCAAATGAACAGTGATGTAGTCATTATCAGAATCCCAGAAGTCTTTGTCATTGTTCAGTCCCTCAGTTGTGTCTGACTCTGCGAATCCATGGACTGCAGTACACCAGGCTTCACTGTCCTTCACTATGTCCTGGAGTTTGCTCAAACTCATGTCCACTGAGTCAATGATGCCATCCAACCATCTCATTCTCTGTCACCCTTTTCTCCTCCAGCCCTCAATCTTTCCCAGCATCAGGGTCTTTTCCCAATGAGTCAGCATTTCCCATCAGATGTCTGGTTCTAGCCATTGCTTCTTGTCCTGCATACAGGTTTCTCAGGGTACAGGTAGAGGTAGTCTATTATTCCCATCTCTTTGAGAATTTTCCTCAGTTTGTGGTGATTCACACAGTCTATGGCTTTCGTGTAGTCAATGAAACAAAAGTGAATGATTTTCTGGAATTCTGTTGCTTTTTTTTCGTGATCCAGGGAATGTTGGGCATTTGACCTCTGGTTCCTCTGCCTTAGTTAAATCCAGTTTGTACATATGGAAGGTTTCAGTTCACATACTGTTGAAGCCTAGCGTGGAGGATTTTGAGCATTACCTTGCAGCATGTGAAATGAGTGCAATTGTGGGGTAGTTTGAACATTCTTTGGCATTGCTCTTTGGGACTGGAATGAAAACTGACCTTTTTCAGACCTGAGACCACTGCTGAGTTTTCCAATTTTGCTGGCATATTGAGTGCAGCACTTTCACAGCATCATCTTTTAGGATTTTTTGAAATCTCTCAGCTGAAATTCCATCACCTCTGCTAGCTTTGTGTACAGTAATGTTTCCTAAGTCCCATTTGACTTCACCCTTCAGGATGTCTGACTCTAGGTGAGTGATCACGCCATCATGGTTATCCAAGTCATTAAGACCATTTTTATACAGTTCTTTTGCGTATTCTTTCCACCTCTTCTTAATATCTTCTGCTTCTATTAGGTTCATACCGTTTCTGTGGCACCTTTATTGTGCCTCTCTTTGCATGAAATGTTCCCTTGGTATCTCTAATTTTCTTGAAGAGATCTCTAGGTTTCCTATTCTATTGTTTTCCTCTATTTCTTTGCATGTTCACTTATGAAGGCATTCTTATCTCTCCTTACTATTCTTTGGAATTCTGCATTCAGATGGGCATGTCTTTACTTTTCTCCTTTGCCTTTCGCCTCTCTTCTTTTCTCAGCTATTTATAAGGTCTCCTCAGAAAACCATTTTGCCTTTCTTTTTCTTTGTGGTAGTTTTGATCACAGCTTCTTGTACAGTGTTACAAACCTCCATCCGTAGTTCTTCAGACACTCTGTTAATTATAATCTAATCCCTTGAATCTATTTGTTACTTTCACTGTATAATCATAAGGGATTTGATTTAGGTTATTTTGGAATGGCCTAGTGGTTTTCCCTACTTTCTTCCATTCAAGTCTGAATTTGGCAATAAGGAGTTCATAATTTGAGCCACTGTCAACCCTTCGTCTGCTTTTGCTGACTGTATAGAGTTTCTCCTTCTTCAGTTGCAAAGAATATAATCCATCTGATTTGAGCATTGACCATTTGGTATGTCCATGTGTAGAGTTGTCTCTTGTGTTGCTGGAAGAGGGTGTTTGCTATGACCAGTGCATTCTCTTGGCAAAACGCTATTAAACCTTGCCCTGCTTCATTTTGTACTCCAAGGCCAAATTTCCCTGTTACCCTAGGTATCTCTTGACTTCCTACTTTTGCATTCCAGCCTTCATGCTTTTCTGTAATAGATGACCTGAGCTATTGGTTCTGGCCTGATGACAAGTCAGCCTTAGCTTCCTCCAAATAAATGCAATCAATAAAAAAAGGGAAAATGTTTAACTTAGCTACTAATCAAATAGATACAAATCTGAATAACTTGTCTTAATACTATCAAATTAAATATTTAAGTGAATATTCAGTGCTTCCAATGGTCAAAAAGTGCTCTTATGGTTGGTGAGTGAAAATTTATGTAATCTTTGGAAAGTAAATTGGAAGTATGAATCAAGAGCCTTACAAACTTTATACCCTTTGATTAATTCATGCTAATTCTGTAATGGAGCCAAGGTAATATTTGTTAGCTATTTTGATTTTGCCAAAGAAAGTTACTCCAAAGATTCAAAAAAGAAAAAAAAAAACTGATTCTAAAAGGAGTCCCCCAAATAGGGGAAAAGATCATTGCATACAAACATGCTCATAGCAGAATTATTTGGAACACTGGAATCTTGCAAATAGTCTAAATGTCTAACAACAAAATGATTGATTAAATTATGTGCATCTAATACAATCTCTATGGAATAATGGAGCCAATAAAAAGGATGGTTAAAATGATGCTTTGTTATAATGTTCATATAAAAGCCAACTTTTGGCTTCTAATAAAAGAAGCTCCTCAAAGCACTAATAATGTGCTACCATTTATTTAGTAACTCAGCACATAGTACCATGTGACATCTAGAACTGCAGGGTTTAGTTTTTAAATATGCACTGTTAATTAATATAATTGCTATTTTGTCAAACAAATAATAAACCCCACACTTTGCAAAATAAAAAAAGACTGGAGGCCTTCCCTGGTGGTCCATTGGGTAAGGAAACCGCCTTGCAGTGCAAGGGGCACCGGTTCGAGCCCTGGCCTGGGAAGATCCCATGTGCTGCGGAGCGGCTGCACTGATGTGTCCAATTACCGAGCCGGAGCTCTGGAGCGCATGCGCCCAGAGCCGGTGCTCTGCAACAACAGGCATAGGAGGCCCACGAACTTGTGCTCCAAGGCCAAATTTCCCTGTTACCCTAGGTATCTCTTGACTTCCTACTTTTGCATTCCAGCCTTCATGCTTTTCTGTAATAGATGACCTGAGCTATTGGTTCTGGCCTGATGACAAGTCAGCCTTAGCTTCCTCCAAATAAATGCAATCAATAAAAAAAGGGAAAATGTTTAACTTAGCTACTAATCAAATAGATACAAATCTGAATAACTTGTCTTAATACTATCAAATTAAATATTTAAGTGAATATTCAGTGCTTCCAATGGTCAAAAAGTGCTCTTATGGTTGGTGAGTGAAAATTTATGTAATCTTTGGAAAGTAAATTGGAAGTATGAATCAAGAGCCTTACAAACTTTATACCCTTTGATTAATTCATGCTAATTCTGTAATGGAGCCAAGGTAATATTTGTTAGCTATTTTGATTTTGCCAAAGAAAGTTACTCCAAAGATTCAAAAAAGAAAAAAAAAAACTGATTCTAAAAGGAGTCCCCCAAATAGGGGAAAAGATCATTGCATACAAACATGCTCATAGCAGAATTATTTGGAACACTGGAATCTTGCAAATAGTCTAAATGTCTAACAACAAAATGATTGATTAAATTATGTGCATCTAATACAATCTCTATGGAATAATGGAGCCAATAAAAAGGATGGTTAAAATGATGCTTTGTTATAATGTTCATATAAAAGCCAACTTTTGGCTTCTAATAAAAGAAGCTCCTCAAAGCACTAATAATGTGCTACCATTTATTTAGTAACTCAGCACATAGTACCATGTGACATCTAGAACTGCAGGGTTTAGTTTTTAAATATGCACTGTTAATTAATATAATTGCTATTTTGTCAAACAAATAATAAACCCCACACTTTGCAAAATAAAAAAAGACTGGAGGCCTTCCCTGGTGGTCCATTGGGTAAGGAAACCGCCTTGCAGTGCAAGGGGCACCGGTTCGAGCCCTGGCCTGGGAAGATCCCATGTGCTGCGGAGCGGCTGCACTGATGTGTCCAATTACCGAGCCGGAGCTCTGGAGCGCATGCGCCCAGAACCGGTGCTCTGCAACAACAGAGGCCGCCGCGATAGGAGGCCCACACGGGCCAAAGAACAAAGATGGATGAAAATGGACAAATGAAAGACCAATAGAAGTGGCCCGCCCACCCCCACCAAAATAGATAAATAAATAAATCTTTAAAAAAAAAAAAGACTGGAAAGAAGTGCACCATTTTGTTAGCAATGGTTGACTCTCAGTGATGGAATGGGTGATTATTTTCTTCCTTTCATATTTTTTCATTTTCCGACTGTGCCACAATTAGCATATATTACTTTTAGAATGGACATATGGACATCAAGCCTGACAAAGTCTTTTTTTTTTTCTTACAAAGCAGTTCTGTCTTGTGTTATGTTGTCTTGGGTGAAAACAAAGCCTGAAGCATTTTCTTAATAAGTAGGACTCACATGGCTTAAAAATGTCAGAAATCCACGACTCTTAGGGTTGAGAGGTCACTAATTTCAAGGCAATACTATTTTTTTTTTCCAGAACAAAAAGATGGTTACATATTGCGTGCCTACTATGTGTAAGACCCGCTTTGTATCAGTTCCCACCTGCTTTGCCAAAGCTTTCCACTGGCAAATTCTTACTCATTTGTCCTTGAAAAGAGTCAGACATCAATTGCTTTACATAGATTTTCTCAACTTCATTAGGCTTCCTTCCCTCTGCTCCTCCTCCAAATGATCTGACTCAGAGGAGATTATTTATTGAGAGCTCTCTGAGGACAGGGAATATCTCTAGCTCCTGGCATAAGGTGAGTACATAAACTGTTGAATGATATGTGAATGAGTAATTATTGGAGGTAGTATTTTTGGTGCTTTAGACTGTACCATGTGACATCTAGAACTGCAGGGTTTAGTTTTTAAATATGCACTGTTAATTAATATAATTGCTATTTTGTCAAACAAATAATAAACCCACACTTTGCAAAATAAAAAGACTGGAGGCCTTCCCTGGTGGTCCATTGGGTAAGGAAACCGCCTTGCAGTGCAAGGGGCACCGGTTCGAGCCCTGGCCTGGGAAGATCCCATGTGCTGCGGAGCGGCTGCACTGATGTGTCCAATTACCGAGCCGGAGCTCTGGAGCGCATGCGCCCAGAACCGGTGCTCTGCAACAACAGAGGCCGCCGCGATAGGAGGCCCACACGGGCCAAAGAACAAAGATGGATGAAAATGGACAAATGAAAGACCAATAGAAGTGGCCCTCCTGCTCCCCTCACTCCCCACCCCACCCCCACCAAAATAGATAAATAAATAAATCTTTAAAAAAAAAAAAGACTGGAAAGAAGTGCACCATTTTGTTAGCAATGGTTGACTCTCAGTGATGGAATGGGTGATTATTTTCTTCCTTTCATATTTTTTCATTTTCCGACTGTGCCACAATTAGCATATATTACTTTTAGAATGGACATATGGACATCAAGCCTGACAAAGTCTTTTTTTTTTTCTTACAAAGCAGTTCTGTCTTGTGTTATGTTGTCTTGGGTGAAAACAAAGCCTGAAGCATTTTCTTAATAAGTAGGACTCACATGGCTTAAAAATGTCAGAAATCCACGACTCTTAGGGTTGAGAGGTCACTAATTTCAAGGCAATACTATTTTTTTTTTCCAGAACAAAAAGATGGTTACATATTGCGTGCCTACTATGTGTAAGACCCGCTTTGTATCAGTTCCCACCTGCTTTGCCAAAGCTTTCCACTGGCAAATTCTTACTCATTTGTCCTTGAAAAGAGTCAGACATCAATTGCTTTACATAGATTTTCTCAACTTCATTAGGCTTCCTTCCCTCTGCTCCTCCTCCAAATGATCTGACTCAGAGGAGATTATTTATTGAGAGCTCTCTGAGGACAGGGAATATCTCTAGCTCCTGGCATAAGGTGAGTACATAAACTGTTGAATGATATGTGAATGAGTAATTATTGGAGGTAGTATTTTTGGTGCTTTAGAAAAACAGAGAGTAGTATGAGAATGGTATTTGCTCTTAAAGCTTTTATGAATAATTGTGATGCAAAAAACTAATTAACAGTGCATATTTAAAAATTAAAAAAGACAGCAGTGGATGTCAGATGGTTCAATGTGCTTATTAAAAAAAGGGTAGTCTATGACTAATGATGTAGGGGTTGCTTCTTTTGCTGGAAATCAAAAGATACTGGGATAATATCACACAGCTCACATGTACCTTTTCATATGATTAAATTATAACATTTTTGTTTATAATTTTTAAATCAGTAAAATAGTACACTACTTAAAAACCATGTCTTCCATTTATACAAATATAAGACATTATCAGGATACCTTTTTACTTTTTTTGTCATGACTAATCACCCAATTGACATAACTGAACAAGGTCAGAAAATGTAATGTCTTTCTTAAAATGCACATTTGTTTTTCTGGTGGGATTGTGTGGCTCTTAGTCTTTGTTAGTTGTTGAGCTGTCTACCATGTGAGTTACAACAGTTGGTTCTTCAAATAGCTTATAACTGGAGAAAACATTTTTACTTAGATTAGTCAGTAAGAGTTTGTTTTTTCAAATCGAGAATTGCAGATACTCCTACTTGGGAAGAAATAAGCTTCCTCTGTGGGAGGGTTTATACTTTATTGCAAGGAGGAGCAAAGAGAATCCTCATGCACTTTTCTCTTCATTGAATGGATGACTTGGCAGATTTTCTAGATTATGTCAATTTGCCTTCCTTTCACCTTTACCACATGGGCAGGGATACCAAGGATATATTTTCCCATCTTTATATTGTTCTCTAATGCAAATTATATCAAAATTTTAAATTATGTGAATTGTTTATTTATGGAAAAATATGCTCCACTTATCTTTCTTGTTGCTCTTCTTGAGTCACTAAATCATGTCTGATTCATTGTGACCCCATGGACTGTAGCACACCAGGCTCCCCTATCTTTCACTATCTCTTGGAGTTTGCTCAAATTCATGTCCATTGAGTTGGTATGCTATCCAACCATCTCATCCACTGATACCCTTTTCTCCTTTTGCCTTTAATTTTTCCCAGTATCAGGGTCTTTTCCAATGCGTCATCTCTTTGCAGTAGGTGGCCAGAATTTTGGAGCTTCAGCTTTAGCATCAGTTCTTCCAATGAATATTCAAGTTTGATCTCTTTTAGGATTGACTGGTTTGATCTCCATGCAGTCTAAAGAGCCCTTAAGAATCTTCTCCATCGGGCTTCCCCTGGTGGTCCAGTGGGTAAGGACACTGCCTAGCAGTGCAAGGGGCACTGGTTCGAGCCCTGGCCTGGGAAGATCCCATGTGCCGCGGAGCGGCTGGACTGATGTGTCCAATCACCGAGCCGGAGCTCTGGAGCACATGTGCCCAGAGCTAGTGCTCTGCAACGACAGACGCCACCACGATCGGAGGCCCACAGGAGCCAAAAGACAAAGATGAATGAAATAGAGAAATGAAAGACCAATAGAAGTGGCCTGCCTTCCCTCCCCAACCCGACCCCCGCCCAAAGTAAATAAATAAATAAATCTTTTAAAAAAAAAGAATCTTCTCCATCACCACATTTTGAAGAGATCAATTCTTTGACACTCAGCCTTCTTAATGATCCAACTGTCACATGACTATGGAAAACTGTAGCTCTGACTACATGCACCTTTGTTAGCAAAGTGATATCTCTGCTTTTTAACACACTGTCTAGGTTTGTCATACCTTTCCTTCCGAGGAGCAAGTGTCTTTTAATTTCATCTGCAGTGATTCTGGAGCCCAAGAAAATAAAATCTGTTTTATATATACATGATCTTTAATCTATAAACATAGAATGTACCCTCTCAGAGCCCAAAGAATGTGGAAGTGGAATTCAGCTATGTGGAATCTGTAACATGGCTTGTTATTAGGATTAATAGGGCATGTCTTAGACTGACTATATCTACCTATAAATATCCCTGAGTAATATAGACTTAAACATTTTCATTATGCAAAAGTTTATTTATAACACTTATCAAATTGATGCTAGTAAAAGGTCTGATTCATTGTGACCCCATGGACTGTAGCACACCAGGCTCCCCTATCTTTCACTATCTCTTGGAGTTTGCTCAAATTCATGTCCATTGAGTTGGTATGCTATCCAACCATCTCATCCACTGATACCCTTTTCTCCTTTTGCCTTTAATTTTTCCCAGTATCAGGGTCTTTTCCAATGCGTCATCTCTTTGCAGTAGGTGGCCAGAATTTTGGAGCTTCAGCTTTAGCATCAGTTCTTCCAATGAATATTCAAGTTTGATCTCTTTTAGGATTGACTGGTTTGATCTCCATGCAGTCTAAAGAGCCCTTAAGAATCTTCTCCATCGGGCTTCCCCTGGTGGTCCAGTGGGTAAGGACACTGCCTAGCAGTGCAAGGGGCACTGGTTCGAGCCCTGGCCTGGGAAGATCCCATGTGCCGCGGAGCGGCTGGACTGATGTGTCCAATCACCGAGCCGGAGCTCTGGAGCACATGTGCCCAGAGCTAGTGCTCTGCAACGACAGACGCCACCACGATCGGAGGCCCACAGGAGCCAAAAGACAAAGATGAATGAAATAGAGAAATGAAAGACCAATAGAAGTGGCCTGCCTTCCCTCCCCAACCCGACCCCCGCCCAAAGTAAATAAATAAATAAGTCTTAAAAAAAAAAAAGAATCTTCTCCATCACCACATTTTGAAGAGATCAATTCTTTGACACTCAGCCTTCTTAATGATCCAACTGTCACATGACTATGGAAAACTGTAGCTCTGACTACATGCACCTTTGTTAGCAAAGTGATATCTCTGCTTTTTAACACACTGTCTAGGTTTGTCATACCTTTCCTTCCGAGGAGCAAGTGTCTTTTAATTTCATCTGCAGTGATTCTGGAGCCCAAGAAAATAAAATCTGTTTTATATATACATGATCTTTAATCTATAAACATAGAATGTACCCTCTCAGAGCCCAAAGAATGTGGAAGTGGAATTCAGCTATGTGGAATCTGTAACATGGCTTGTTATTAGGATTAATAGGGCATGTCTTAGACTGACTATATCTACCTATAAATATCCCTGAGTAATATAGACTTAAACATTTTTCATTATGCAAAAAGTTTATTTATAACACTATTGATCAGAAGTTTAGATGCTAGCTCTAAAAGGAATATAAGAATCATTTCCAGTCTTCTTAGAAAAATGTGTCATATGGTTCCAGCAATGAGGGAGAGTTGTCAACAAAAAGAAATTGTTTCTAGTAGAAAATTGTAAATAGTGAATTTTATTCAAATGATCAAGGCCCAAATTATTATGAAGTAATTATCAAAATTAAATGTCATCATATTTACATAAAGTTGGCAGTAAGTTGGGCTCCAGGGAATTAACTTGCATGACCGACTGGGCTGTGGAATACCTGGCCCATCATCTCAATGGCTCTTGAGGGTTATGTTGAGATGGTGCCTTTTGTCAAACTTAGGGGAGATAGAGGGCTATTGATTTGTCTATGGATTGCATCAATTAGAAGCTGGAGAGCTCAAGAGAGCACTTAGTTGTGTCCAGTGCTTTACCATTCACGACAAATCATGGAGTTATACAGGCAAGAATACTGGAGAGGGTAGCCTTTCCCTTCTCCAGGGGATCTTCTCAACCCAGGGATCGAACCCAACTTCCCTGCATTGGAGTAGCCCAGAAAGACAGTATTTTTTCAAAAGACAGACTCAGATTAGTGGGTAGAAAATTTAGGGAGGCAGATTCTTTTTAGTCTTTTTTTTTTTTTTTAATTTTTTGACCACTTTTACTGGTCTTTCATTTATTTATTTTCATCCAGCTTTGTTCTTTGACTGTGTGGGCCTCCCATCACAGTTGGCATGTCTCATTGCAGAGCACCGGCTCTGAGTCCATGAGCTCCAGAGCTCTGACTCTGTAGTTGTACACATCCGTCCAGCTGCTCTGCGGTCTAGGTTTGTCATACCTTTCCTTCCGAGGAGCAAGTGTCTTTTAATTTCATCTGCAGTGATTCTGGAAGAAAATAAAATCTGTTTTATATATACATGATCTTTAATCTATAAACATAGAATGTACCCTCTCAGAGCCCAAAGAATGTGGAAGTGGAATTCAGCTATGTGGAATCTGTAACATGGCTTGTTATTAGGATTAATAGGGCATGTCTTAGACTGACTATATCTACCTATAAATATCCCTGAGTAATATAGACTTAAACATTTTTCATTATGCAAAAAGTTTATTTATAACACTATTGATCAGAAGTTTAGATGCTAGCTCTAAAAGGAATATAAGAATCATTTCCAGTCTTCTTAGAAAAATGTGTCATATGGTTCCAGCAATGAGGAGAGTTGTCAACAAAAAGAAATTGTTTCTAGTAGAAAATTGTAAATAGTGAATTTTATTCAAATGATCAAGGCCCAAATTATTATGAAGTAATTATCAAAATTAAATGTCATCATATTTACATAAAGTTGGCAGTAAGTTGGGCTCCAGGGAATTAACTTGCATGACCGACTGGGCTGTGGAATACCTGGCCCATCATCTCAATGGCTCTTGAGGGTTATGTTGAGATGGTGCCTTTTGTCAAACTTAGGGGAGATAGAGGGCTATTGATTTGTCTATGGATTGCATCAATTAGAAGCTGGAGAGCTCAAGAGAGCACTTAGTTGTGTCCAGTGCTTTACCATTCACGACAAATCATGGAGTTATACAGGCAAGAATACTGGAGAGGGTAGCCTTTCCCTTCTCCAGGGGATCTTCTCAACCCAGGGATCGAACCCAACTTCCCTGCATTGGAGTAGCCCAGAAAGACAGTATTTTTTCAAAAGACAGACTCAGATTAGTGGGTAGAAAATTTAGGGAGGCAGATTCTTTTTAGTCTTTTTTTTTTTTTTTAATTTTTTGACCACTTTTACTGGTCTTTCATTTATTTATTTTCATCCAGCTTTGTTCTTTGACTGTGTGGGCCTCCCATCACAGTTGGCATGTCTCATTGCAGAGCACCGGCTCTGAGTCCATGAGCTCCAGAGCTCTGACTCTGTAGTTGTACACATCCGTCCAGCTGCTCTGCGGCACGTGGGACCTTCCCAGGCCAGGGATCGAACCGGTGCCCCTTGCCCTGCAAGGTGGAGTCCTTACCCACTGGACCTCCAGGGATGCCCTTGGAGGCAGATTTTGATAGCTATTTATTGAACCTATGTTTTCATAAGTTACTTCAGAATACGTCATAACATAATGAGCAATCATACTTGTTTTCAAATTCTGGTTTACATCCCACCAGCCATGAATTTGTAGCATGTTACCTATCTGATACTTAGTTTTCTCAACTATAAACTAACAGCACAAGTAACAGCTTTATGGAATTGTGATCAGCATTAAGAATGAGAACAGGAAGAGGACTAGCATAGTTATCATGAAGTCTAGCTCATATTTGTGTTGTTATTACCATTTCAGCCTCACTGAAAAATAGGATCATGGGGGCATTAGTAAACAGTCTCCTACTTCAAGTTCCTCCTGTTCTTGAGGTTGTCTATTCTTCTCAAATTCTTCTTAGATATTTCTGAGGATCCTCTGGACAGAGTCTCATGTGTGGAAGAGGCTTCTCAGCTACTCTATGGTACTTCAGTGTCCACCATGTATCTCCTCGCTAGTGCCCCTCCCTTATGGTTATATCTGCTAAGATCACTGGTTGGTTATAAACCCATAGCAGCTCAATGGTCATATTCCCTTTTCTATGCCAGCTGTAGTCTGGTCTTCTCTCTCAGAAAGAATCCCAGTCTTGCTATGCTGCCTAAGGTCAACTTCTGTTTTGCTCCTTAATGCAAGTTGGGTTCACTCAGTGTTTCCTGTGATCCTAATGTTTTATTCAGAGACCTGTTTTATTTTTTTTTCAGTGCTCTGGCTGCTTCAAAAGATTGTCTACTGAGTACACGAGGGCCAGAGGAAATATGGGAAACTGACAGTGTGATCTATTTAAAATGGCCTTACCATCTGACACTAGCTATTTTCCTTGGGTCAAATTTATATTTCTTGAACCATTTTTCCAATTCTACTATATCCGCTGGCTTGACAAACATATCTGAAGCCTAGGGTTGTCATAGCACAGGCTGTGAAGTTCAGAATCCTGCTATCTAAAGAAAAGTCCTTAATAATTAGAAGTAGTCTCTCAAGTGGAATGAAGTTGGTTAAGAAAAAACAACCTTCTTCCAGTAGAAGTATGTTAACAGAGACTCAACCATTATGTTGAAAATAGTTCTGTAAGGAAGAAGGTTGGAATGTGGGTTAACTATCCAATAATGTCTTTTTTATCTGTAACAGATTATTGACCTCTGGAAAAATTTGCCATTATATTTGTATCCCTAACAGGCTAAGTAATCCTATTTATGAGCAGCAAGAGTAAAAAGGGAACAAATGCACACAGCTGCAGGCACAAACTCTTGGAACTCCTGTAGAATGCTTGTCAAAAGTTGGTCTAGTTATTTCATTAGTTTTTTTCCTTAGGGATTATTTGGGTGTCCTGGATGCTAAATCACTTCAGTCACGTCCCACTCTGATCTTACAGACTCCTCCATTTAGCCTGCCAGGCTCTTCTGTCCATGGGATTCTCCAGACATGAATACTGGAGTGGTTGCCATTTCCTAATCCAGGGGATCTTCTTGACCTCGAGATGAAACTCATGTCTCTTATATCTGCATTGGCAGGCAGGTTCTTTACCACTAGCACCACCTGGGAAGCCCAGGGATTAATACTCTGAAACGATATTCAGCGGCCTTTAGTACACCCAGTAACTTAAATATAGAAGATGCTAAATATATGAGTAAGTGAACCTGGAAGATGGCCACTTTCCATTCATTCATTTACTACAGTGCACTACAAGATATTTTCTGAAAGCACATTTACCTTGCCTTTACAAATGGTGGGAAGGGCTCGCAGTGTACCCTTTGTGTGGGTATTAGGGATTCCAGTTCTTTGTCCTGTCAAAGAAGATGCTCTGTTAATGATTAAAGTCTACCACTTCATCCAAAAACCATTGTTATACTCACTGTTTGATCTAAAATGGCTTGATATAAATCTGTGAGACTTGAGAAGGTCATTTTTAATGTATAATAGACAGGATTTTAAGTTATGGAGGATTTTGAAATTTTTTCTGTAGTATACAGCCCAGAAGTAACACGGATTAGGTTATAAAAACAATTAAAGAAGAGACAATAAGACACTTATTTTAGCTCCAGTTCTACTAATTTCTAGCCATATGGTTTTGGACCAGTTAATTGACTTCTTTTGAATCTCTGTTTCTTCATCTGTAAATACCATTCACATTGAGCTATACTGGTATTATTTGCTCACTGAAGGACAAAGAGATGTTTATGTACTCCACTCAAAAGGTCAGACAGATGGGATTATTTTAGATTGAAAGTGCATGTGTAGGAGTCATGCCTTTTGTGAGCTACATAAATTCCCATGGGGTCTGGTATCTTGCTGTGTACCCAGCAGGAACCTAGAAAATCTTGTGATGGTGATGAATATGACACCTTTAAATAAGGCCACATTTAACACAAAGGGAAACTTGGAAACAAAAACAAAACGAAAACCTAGACTCCATCTCTAGGTACTTTGTGTGACTTCAGAGAGGTTACTTTATACCATTTTAGCTCTTTAATCGACTCATAAAAAGAACTAAATGCTAACAAAGTGAGGGAGAGCATATAATTGGAACAATACAAAGGATTATTGAGCCCATGAGGTGGGAGGTAGCGTACTCTGAATTGTATGACATCCTGAAATGCCTGGCTTCCTACATCTATTCCTCTCAAAGGGACAGACTTCCCATAAAAGTTAATACTGGACGATGCTAGTGAAGGCATTTATGGGAGTTGCTTAGGATACATAATATGCTTGAATTGGGAAGGAGCTTAGAGATATTTTAGGCTACCCTCTTAATTTTATGGTTTTGAAAAATAAGTCTAAAAGAAATTATGTGAATTCTTCAAAATTATATAATTTATGAGAAAACTAGAACCAGATCAACAAAGCTGTAAGCCATTGGGGAATTAAAGTCTTTCTGTTTTCACTATTTTGCTTATTTTTGAGTTTAAGTGACAGAAAATAATCTAATTTTCTAAATGTCCTCGTTTCAGGCCTTGTCAATGTCCTCTCATTTCTTGTCTATGAAAACACATTGAATCTAAAAAGAAATTTCAGAAACAAACTGCCAGTCAGGCACTGCCTTTTGTTGGTCTTTGGTAACAAAACTTGCTCCAAGGTACTTGCTGCTTCTGAATAGATTTCTTTCTTTCTTTCATTTTGTTGGTGCTCAATGTGCTGTTTATTTAGGAAATGACAACATATTATGAAGATCTACACATTCATTAAAAACAGGAGTTTAACTTACAACTCTTTCCTACATAGGTTTTGAGGTAGCATAACCCAAAGGACAGTTTTCTGCAGTAGACGTGAACTGCTGTCAATTTATTCTCTCATGAAATAAATAAACTCCTTCTTAGAAATAGGTATTTTCTTGGTTAATGAACTTTATACTCCTTGAGTCTTCTGCTTAAATCTGAGGCTAAACAACAGAAGAGACTTCATGCGGGCGGGGGAATGGAAATGACATGAGACCCTGCTTCTTTTGCGTCTGTGTGTGGTTGTAGGGAAAATCTTGGGGAAAAAGCAACACTTATAATTGCACAGTTCAGGACACAGGATGTCAAAGACAATGCCCATGTCAGGAGAGCTGCCTGTGCTTCTTGCAATGTCTTAAATGCTCTTAATCCTTTTGCAAATACTTGCTTAGTTGTAAGACAAGTCAAAGCAGCATTGATGATGTCTCAGCGGAGAACTTGTGGTCACTTAGGTAAAGTATAGCAAAGAGAACTATCTTGATAATAATAAGATTAAGTTTTCCTTGAGATCTAGTCTAGGAAATGTGCCCTTTTGAAACTCTTTTCCTTTTTCAAAAAGTAAAGTGACCAGAGCAATGATAATTGAGCAGAATAATGGCTTTCTGAGTTTAAAGCTACTGACTTCCTATTGAACTGTTTATAATAAAATTTCCACATAGATTCTATGCAAGAGAAAAAGATTAACTGAATCCCATACGATCTATCTAAGAAGTTGCAGGATAGGCAGATGAAAATTGTCTCCAGGGGTAAAATAATCTCTCCACCCCTGCAATGATTTGCTTCTGCTTCTTCTGGTCTGATTCTCCCCAAATACCAGATTTCCATTGGGAGATTGCAAAAGTGCCCCAGTCTAGGTGCATCTGATGAGTGAGTGTCTAGGTTATGGAAACAGAGATACACTCTTCCCATTATAATGTTTCTGTTGATAGGCTTTGTTTTGAAGGTTAATTCTCAATGTCATTTTCATGAATTACAGGGAATGAAAAGCAAGAGGAAGGAAATCAGAGAAAGCTGTGCTGAGGTTATGATGTTTTGGTGATATTTTCAAACCCTAAATTTTTCTACCAATCAGACCATGTCATGTAAATTTAAGACCATAATAACATTGGCTTACAGAAACATTTTCACTTGTGTGACTTCACCCATCCTTGATGCCAGAGTTCAAAAGGGTATATAAATAAGATGAGAGGAAGAGCACACAATCACTGACAACCACCAACAGAAGTAGCTCAAAACTGTTAAAAAGTCTACACTGAGAATGAGCTGAGGCTTGTGCAGCATGCTAATTCATACTAAAATGACCTTAAAAGCAATATTCAGAGAAAGAAGGGTAATGGAGATGCAGTTATGACACAGATGGTGTAACTTTAACAATATCTCAGAGGATGCAGAGCAACTGATGGGTTCTACTTACACCTTCTCATTAAGGATCTTCACATCAGAAAGGAGGGAATAAACATCACCATTAGGATGGAACTGAAGCCCTAAATTGATAAAATACTTGCTTAGTTGTAAGACAAGTCAAAGCAGCATTGATGATGTCTCAGCGGAGAACTTGTGGTCACTTAGGTAAAGTATAGCAAAGAGAACTATCTTGATAATAATAAGATTAAGTTTTCCTTGAGATCTAGTCTAGGAAATGTGCCCTTTTGAAACTCTTTTCCTTTTTCAAAAAGTAAAGTGACCAGAGCAATGATAATTGAGCAGAATAATGGCTTTCTGAGTTTAAAGCTACTGACTTCCTATTGAACTGTTTATAATAAAATTTCCACATAGATTCTATGCAAGAGAAAAAGATTAACTGAATCCCATACGATCTATCTAAGAAGTTGCAGGATAGGCAGATGAAAATTGTCTCCAGGGGTAAAATAATCTCTCCACCCCTGCAATGATTTGCTTCTGCTTCTTCTGGTCTGATTCTCCCCAAATACCAGATTTCCATTGGGAGATTGCAAAAGTGCCCCAGTCTAGGTGCATCTGATGAGTGAGTGTCTAGGTTATGGAAACAGAGATACACTCTTCCCATTATAATGTTTCTGTTGATAGGCTTTGTTTTGAAGGTTAATTCTCAATGTCATTTTCATGAATTACAGGGAATGAAAAGCAAGAGGAAGGAAATCAGAGAAAGCTGTGCTGAGGTTATGATGTTTTGGTGATATTTTCAAACCCTAAATTTTTCTACCAATCAGACCATGTCATGTAAATTTAAGACCATAATAACATTGGCTTACAGAAACATTTTCACTTGTGTGACTTCACCCATCCTTGATGCCAGAGTTCAAAAGGGTATATAAATAAGATGAGAGGAAGAGCACACAATCACTGACAACCACCAACAGAAGTAGCTCAAAACTGTTAAAAAGTCTACACTGAGAATGAGCTGAGGCTTGTGCAGCATGCTAATTCATACTAAAATGACCTTAAAAGCAATATTCAGAGAAAGAAGGGTAATGGAGATGCAGTTATGACACAGATGGTGTAACTTTAACAATATCTCAGAGGATGCAGAGCAACTGATGGGTTCTACTTACACCTTCTCATTAAGGATCTTCACATCAGAAAGGAGGGAATAAACATCACCATTAGGATGGAACTGAAGCCCTAAATTGATAAAATGATGGTAATGAAACAGCTTTTTTCTTTAAAATCATCAGTTAAATATCTAAGCTCAGAAAAGAGTATTTTTAGAACATAAAATTTTTGTATATTTTGGTCTCACAATGTATCCAACATGGAAAACTATGGCAAATGGGAAATACTTCTCCCCATCCTGGCAAAAATTAGATATAGGCTAATATATAGGGTTTTTTTTTTTTAAAAGTAGACTCAAGGAAACAAAAGCTGGTGACCTTAATGCAGTTTTCTAAAAACTTCCTAGAAACTAAACTAAGCTTATCAGCTTGTTTCTATGACGTGTAGGTACTGAGGACAGAAAGCACTGATTTATTAAAATAATTCATGCTAAAATAAACTCACTGCATTTTTATTTTCTTCAGTCTTCAATGAGGAATTTAATGGAATGTTAGGTTATGCAGTGTAGAAATATGTGGATATAAAGCTGGAAGGGAGTATACTTGTGCAAGTTCAAAACTGACTGAAGAGCTGAATTAAAAAAACATGGGAAAGTAATTCATGCCCAGTGGGATGATCTTTATTGGTGAGCGACGAGACTACATTGGGCCAGCCTTGTTGGATGTCATTACTAACAAGTTCAATGGTGACAAAGGAGTAAGTTATGCTTCCCAATTTTGTATAAGTTACCAAGATGGGAAATACACAGAGGCACACTGTGTGACTGCTAGGATGACTGGGGTTTGGGTCTCAAACATGAAGTTGAATTCTAGTTCCATTCTTATCTAGAGGTCTTGCCTTTGACCTTCAGGGTTCCCTTTATGAAACTGTAACCATCTGGCAGGGCTATGACAATCACATGAATTAATGTATGCAATGTGCTTACCTTGGTGTCTGGCACAAGGCAAGTTCCCTTTTCCTTCTCTTTCTCCTTCCCTCTTGCTTGGAATATAGATTTATAGAATCCCAATGAGGCTTGTGCAGGATGCTAATTCAGACTAAAATGACGTTAAAAGCAATATTCAGAGAAAGGAGGGTAATGGAGATGCAGTTATGACACAGATGGTGTAACTTTAACAATATCTCAGAGGATGCAGAGCAACTGATGGGTTCTACTTACACCTTCTCATTAAGGATCTTCACATCAGAAAGGAGGGAATAAACATCACCATTAGGATGGAACTGAAGCCCTAAATTGATAAAATGATGGTAATGAAACAGCTTTTTTCTTTAAAATCATCAGTTAAATATCTAAGCTCAGAAAAGAGTATTTTTAGAACATAAAATTTTTGTATATTTTGGTCTCACAATGTATCCAACATGGAAAACTATGGCAAATGGGAAATACTTCTCCCCATCCTGGCAAAAATTAGATATAGGCTAATATATAGGGTTTTTTTTTTTTAAAAGTAGACTCAAGGAAACAAAAGCTGGTGACCTTAATGCAGTTTTCTAAAAACTTCCTAGAAACTAAACTAAGCTTATCAGCTTGTTTCTATGACGTGTAGGTACTGAGGACAGAAAGCACTGATTTATTAAAATAATTCATGCTAAAATAAACTCACTGCATTTTTATTTTCTTCAGTCTTCAATGAGGAATTTAATGGAATGTTAGGTTATGCAGTGTAGAAATATGTGGATATAAAGCGGGAAAGGGGAGTATACTTGTGCAAGTTCAAAACTGACTGAAGAGCTGAATTAAAAAAACATGGGAAAGTAATTCATGCCCAGTGGGATGATCTTTATTGGTGAGCGACGAGACTACATTGGGCCAGCCTTGTTGGATGTCATTACTAACAAGTTCAATGGTGACAAAGGAGTAAGTTATGCTTCCCAATTTTGTATAAGTTACCAAGATGGGAAATACACAGAGGCACACTGTGTGACTGCTAGGATGACTGGGGTTTGGGTCTCAAACATGAAGTTGAATTCTAGTTCCATTCTTATCTAGAGGTCTTGCCTTTGACCTTCAGGGTTCCCCTTTATGAAACAGTAACCATCTGGCAGGGCTGTGACAATCACATGAATTAATGTATGCAATGTGCTTACCTTGGTGTCTGGCACAAGGCAAGTTCCCTTTTCCTTCTCTTTCTCCTTCCCTCTTGCTTGGAATATAGATTTTTAGAATCAATTGAACTGAGACAACCAGTCATTTGATTCATATAGAATTAGACTTAAACAAGAATTGATCTCAGTGTGAAACTATTTATATCACTTATATGTATGGTAAGTGTTTGTGGGCTGAATTCAAACAGCAGTACTAGTAGTTTCTGGCTTATTTCTTTCAATGTTTCTCCTTAGCAGAAAATCACACAAATGCTTGTCATTTCCCCTTCTTTCTACACAGAACTTAACATGATCGCTTCCTTTCCAAAAAGTGCCATATGCACTGTTAAAGTACCTTCCTTTTTTCACCTAATGGTATATAGTCCAGTTACCAATTCAGTGAGAGGTTACTCATTCTCCATAATCACTCTAATCACTTGGTCCATATTTTTCAGGGTCAGTAGGAGTTTGCCAGGCAGACAGTGGAGACAGTAGTTTTCCAAATGAGGAAACTGGCCGTTTCAGTACTCACTCGTCCGCTTTTCAACTTTTTGAACAAATGTTTATTAGTACTTAATATGTACCAGGCCATAGGGCAAATATTTTCTATTCATTATGTCATTACATACTTACCACAACTTTATTAAGCATACAATATTACTTCATCATTTTACAGATGAAGTCATGGTTGGACCCACTATATAATTCAAGGGAAAAAAATTGAGAAAGTCAGATTCAGAGCCAACATGATTTCCTCCAGAGTCATGCTCTTATTCACACACTCAGCTTTCAGATAAATAGTGGGAGTGAGTCAGAGAAGGTTCTAGATGTGCAGGCAGCAATGTAATTGAAAAAGCATGATGTGCAGAGGAACTGAAACTCTTTCAGTACTAGTAGGTCTATGGTAGGAGCAGAGCAGGAAACATTGACAGAAAACAAGGTTGAAGAGGTTGACATGGCAAAGGACTGAGAACCCAGCAGTATGTGGCTTTGATCCTAATTCTTGTTAAGTATCTTTAGCATGAGTGTCCTCAGCCCTCAGTAGTAACCTCATGGGGAAATGTGCTTTGTCCTGAAGGATAGGTCTAGGAGAAAAGAGTGAGGCTTCCAGGTTGCAGACTGTGTGGGGCAATTTACAACCAGAATCCTGTGAATTTAAATGTTCTCTGTGGTCAACCCAGAGTGAAGCCTGGGATTCTTGGGGCAGTTTAGGGGCTGACTGGGGTTCCTGAAGCTCCTATAAACCATGGCTCTGACTCTTGCGTGGGTCAAGGCAGCATATCTTTGGTGGATCCATTATTTGTGTTGAATGCCAGGTGTGACAGTAGTGTAATCTCCCAGCATCTTTATTGCAGTCCCTTGTTATCCTTTTAAATTGAAGGTCTTCTCTTCATAGTAACTGGCAGCCTTCATGAAGTCATGACATCACATTCAGATAATAGACTTAGGTTTACTTCATGTCACCAAACACTGTCACCCTAAATCATGATATTGTCCCAGATGAAAACCTTCCCTGCTAGTAAGTAAAGACTGTGAAGTCAGATTCTTCACTCTTTTCTCATATGATTCCTAATTCTCTTCCTTCCTTCAGTTATCTTTGGGGTTCTGTAACCTTCCCAAACTGGAGATGATGGAAGATGGAGAGGAAAGGTAATAGAGGGGTTATCTAACACTTTCCTGATGATCAGAAACTACCTACCCTCTGTATGGACTCGATAGGTGGGTGAAGGCAGTTTTCACTCTATCACGGACACTCTCATGGGTTTGCAGAGAGTCTTCTCCCTACCCCATCCCCACAACAGTGAAGGTCTCTCACCTGGCATTTTCCCTTGAGAAAGGTGAATGCTGTTGATTTGACTGATCACTTATTCATCCCTTAGTCCCTATGCATCTAGCAGAAATTTCAGCTTCCATTAGGATGTGTGTGATCATCTGGATCCTCCTTGAGAAACCCACCACAGATGTTTGGAGGCTAAGCTTTCCTAAGTCATTGACCAAAATTCATATATTCTTGGTTCCAATAGGCCAGGGCTGCTGATCCATCTCAGCATAGCCCACCTCCTCTGCATCTCTGTTGAAAAACTAATCAGTTCATCTCTTTCCTAGGTTTTCAGTGGATCAGATACCACCTAACCTGCAGATGACAAATACTGAGTTCTTAGACTAGTCTTGCTGTAGTTGCTTTTCTTCCATCGAGGGGCCAGCCCCTGCTACTGCTGTCTCCAAAAATTTCTTCCTTGTGTTATTACCTGGAAGCTCTCTGACTACATTTGAGATTAGAGCTATCTTCTGCTCTCCTGGGCCAGAGATTTGGTGGTTATGTCTCAGATCAAAGGCCTCTCCAAATAAATCTTCTCCTCTCCCAAAATTCTCTTCTAATCTCCAATCTTGACCATTCTCTACTCTGATGTGGCTGAGGCATTTAAAACTTATCTCTTACTTTTTTTTTTTTTTTGGTCTATTACCTTACTTTGGAATGTGCCTAGATTGAAACTTCCATTTTAAATCTGACAAGCCATAGATACTATAACCCAAACAACATCCTTTTCATCTTTTATGATCAGAGTGCTCTTTCTAGAGTTCAGATATGACCACATAGCTCTTGTGCATAGCACTCTTGATAAAAACGCTATGCCATGTGTCCAGTATAATGAGGAAGACAGACAGCATACAAGTACACAGATAAAGAAGTCTTTACGAAATTAACTCACAGAATGCCGAGGCAGACAGTAAATGAAGAAGAGCTGAGTAGGGAGGAAATAGGCTCTCTAGCCTTCTAAACTTAGAGCAGTAACATAAAACCAAGAAGTTGAAAAGCATAAACTGACTCCAGAATGCCTGGGTTCCAACCCAGCTTCACTATCTACTAACTATTTAACCTTGGGAAGTTACTTATCCTCTCTGTACTTCGGTTTCCCCATCTGCCAAAAGGGGATGAAAATAATTTCTCTCATATGGTTATTGTATTACCATACAATTGCAGTCATTTCACATGCTCCTAAGGTTGTGCTAAAATTCCTTCAAGCTAGGCTTCAGCAGTGCACGAACCGAGAACTTCCATATGCACAAGCTGGATTTAGAAAAGGCAGAGTAACTAGAGATCAGATCATCAACATTTGTTGTATCATAAAGAAAACAAAGGAATTTCAGAAAAGCATCTACTTCTGCTTCTGGCCATACTAAAGCTTTTGACTGTGTGGATCACAGCAAACTGGAAAATTTTTAAAGATATAGAATACCAGTCCACATTACCTGCCTCCTGAAAAATATATGGAGGACAAAAAGCAACAGTAAGAACTATACATGGAACAATGGACTGCTTCAAAATTGAGAAAAGAGTATATTAGGCTATATACTGTCACTTTGCTTATTTAACTTATATGCAGAATGCATTATGTGAAATTCTGGGCTGGATGAAGCACAACCTAGAATAAAGATTGGTGGGAGAAATATCAACAGTCTCTGATATGCAGATGATACCATTCGAATGGCAGAAAGTGTAGAGAAATTAAAGATCCTCTTGATGAGGGTGAAAGAAGAGCGTGAAACAGCTGAATTGAAACCCAACATTCAAGAAACTAAGATCACAGCATCTGATCCCATCATTCCATGGTAAATAGAAGGGGAAAAAGTTGGAACAATGTCAGATTTTCTTTTCTTGAGCTCCAAAATCATTGTGGGTGGTAGCTTCACCCATGAAATTAGAAGACATTTGCTCCTTGGAAGAAGTGCTATGACAAACCTAGACGGCATATTAGAAAACAGAGATACCACTTTGCTGACAAATGTGCTTATAGTCAAAGCTATGGTTTTTCCAGTAGTCATGCGTGGATACAAGAATTGGACCATTAAGAAGGCTGAGTACTGAAGAATTGAACTGTGGTGCTGGAGAAGACTCTTGAGGTTTCTTTGTACAGCAAGGAAATCAAACCCGTCAGTCCTAAAGAAAATCAATCTTAAATATTCATTGGGAGGGCTGATGCTGAAGCTCCAATACTTTGGCCACACGATGCAAAGAGTCAACTCATTGGAAAAAGACCCTGATGCTGGGAAAGACTGAAGGCAAATGGAGAATGGAGTGGCAGAGGATGAGATGGTTAGATGGCATCATTAACTCAATGAACACATGTTGGAGCAAACTCTGGGAGATAGTGAAGGACAGGGGAGCCTGGCATGCTACAATCCATGGAGGTGCAGAGTCAGGAACTATTTAGTGACTGAGAAAAACACCCAGGAACTTACAATCTAGCAGAGAAGGCAGACACATGAATGGAAGGATAACTGAAGTCAAAAATAAACTGAGAGTTCTTTTTTGTTTTAATTACATTAAATTTAATTTTTTACAGTTTTATTGTCTACTGCCACACATTGACCCAAATCCTACATAGGTATACATGTGTCCCCTCCCCTGAACCTCTAGGTTGACTAGGGTTTGAGATCTCCTAGGCCCACAGCATATTCCCCTCACTCACCCCAATGTCCATAACAATGTTCTTCATGTCTGCCTCTCCACTGCTGCTCTGCATATGCATTTATTAGCACCATCTTTCTAGATTCCATATATATGTGGCAGTATACAATGTTTATCTTTCTGACTGGGAGTTGTAACAAAGAAGATCCACTTATTATCATTTCAAGAATTTGTTTTGTAAACTGAAGTCCTAATTCCTAATTATTTCATCTCATTTTGATGTATTACAACTTTTTTCACCTAGAATTTACTGTAGTAACTGCACTGAAAGAATAATTTCTTGATTACACAGTTCACATAGAAATCAAAAGGCCATTTTACAATAGCCTTTCTTTTCCTTTTTATAAATCTTGCTTTCTTACCTTTTGAATGAACTTGTACAGCATTTGTGTAGCAATATTTTCTATTTAGGAGATCAATGTTGTCAGTATAGAAATTTGGAGCTTGAAAGAAATGCATGAATCATTTGGTATATACTCTTCTCTTTTCTCTTCTCCTTCTTCCCTTCCTTCCTCCCTCCCTCTTTCCTTTCTTTCTCAAAGTTAATTATTAGAACAGGCAAAAGAAAACCCTGACATCCTGATGCCCAATACAATTCTGTTTTCCATTATGCCATGCTGCTTCTAGAATAATTTTAGACTATAGGAAATGCAGTCCTAGGGAAGATATTTATAACAAGTCTCTGGCTCATTTAGCATGCCGTTGTTTGGGATATCCAGCTGCACACTTTGTTCTTGTCAGTAATAAATTATTTCCTGACAATTTGGTTGACAAACGGGATCTCAGCCCTAGTGATTTGTACCCATCTTTTAAAAAATGATCAGGTTAACTGTTCTAAATAGCCTTTTTGTCCTTCACTTATCTTTTAGCATGAAGAGAAGGAAGATTCAAGATCTTCAATAAGAGCGTAAATCACACCCACAGTCAGAACTCTGTTTATATAGCATTTAGGGTGAAGGCATCCTTTTATGAGCCTTTGTTATCCAATAGAGAGTCTCTGGAAGTCACAAAATCTTTGCTCTGCCCTGAAACTAGCTACGTTTGCTTTTCTAACTTCCCAGTGGACTAGGATACAAAGTATGTGGACATTTCAAATGTTTGAAAAGCAAAACAGAATCAGGAGGTGGGGGTAGAGAGGGGAATGTAGGGGTAGCCAATAAGAATTCTTTTACAACACATATTTCTCTATTGAAAACTGAGATTTCTGGTCACATCAGGGCAGAATAATTGATAGCAGCTGCAGATGGGAAGGTCTGAGCATGCATCTCCCCAGGCAATATTTTCTTTGGTATTCTCTACGGTATGTCGTAAAGTATAGCAGTTCAATATTGAACCATAGTTTCTTTAGTTAGCTGAGTAGATAAAAAATATTTTGTTCATTTTCCTTCACAAAACTTGCCTTGCTCTAGGTTCTTTCTTAGTGTGCTGGTGGCCATGGCATTTGACCATCATCACTATTTGTGATGTTGGTAATGCCCTCCTGTAGTATGCAGTGAGGAACAGAACATGAATAAATACGGAGTGAAGACAAGCTGGCACCATCTTGGTGGCAAACTTGTCTCTTGTAAATTAAGAATCCTTGGCCTCATTAGGAAGGAGCAATCAGTCTTAAAGGAACAACCTCTTTCAGATCCTGTTGTTACTAACAGTAAGATAATGAAGAACGGGTTGATCTTTAAAATATTTCAAGGTCTTAGAACAGGCAGTAAACAAGTCAAAATGTAAGAGATACCAATAACTCACAATGTGAGAAAGAGTAGGGTATATTTCCAAACTTATATGTTGAAAAAGAGCGGTAGGGAAGTTTTCCCAATGTGGATGCACTTGAAAGACCAAGTCTCTTATTTCTTTCATGCCGTTGTTTGGGATATCCAGCTGCACACTTTGTTCTTGTCAGTAATAAATTATTTCCTGACAATTTGGTTGACAAACGGGATCTCAGCCCTAGTGATTTGTACCCATCTTTTAAAAAATGATCAGGTTAACTGTTCTAAATAGCCTTTTTGTCCTTCACTTATCTTTTAGCATGAAGAGAAGGAAGATTCAAGATCTTCAATAAGAGCGTAAATCACACCCACAGTCAGAACTCTGTTTATATAGCATTTAGGGTGAAGGCATCCTTTTATGAGCCTTTGTTATCCAATAGAGAGTCTCTGGAAGTCACAAAATCTTTGCTCTGCCCTGAAACTAGCTACGTTTGCTTTTCTAACTTCCCAGTGGACTAGGATACAAAGTATGTGGACATTTCAAATGTTTGAAAAGCAAAACAGAATCAGGAGGTGGGGGTAGAGAGGGGAATGTAGGGGTAGCCAATAAGAATTCTTTTACAACACATATTTCTCTATTGAAAACTGAGATTTCTGGTCACATCAGGGCAGAATAATTGATAGCAGCTGCAGATGGGAAGGTCTGAGCATGCATCTCCCCAGGCAATATTTTCTTTGGTATTCTCTACGGTATGTCGTAAAGTATAGCAGTTCAATATTGAACCATAGTTTCTTTAGTTAGCTGAGTAGATAAAAAATATTTTGTTCATTTTCCTTCACAAAACTTGCCTTGCTCTAGGTTCTTTCTTAGTGTGCTGGTGGCCATGGCATTTGACCATCATCACTATTTGTGATGTTGGTAATGCCCTCCTGTAGTATGCAGTGAGGAACAGAACATGAATAAATACGGAGTGAAGACAAGCTGGCACCATCTTGGTGGCAAACTTGTCTCTTGTAAATTAAGAATCCTTGGCCTCATTAGGAAGGAGCAATCAGTCTTAAAGGAACAACCTCTTTCAGATCCTGTTGTTACTAACAGTAAGATAATGAAGAACGGGTTGATCTTTAAAATATTTCAAGGTCTTAGAACAGGCAGTAAACAAGTCAAAATGTAAGAGATACCAATAACTCACAATGTGAGAAAGAGTAGGGTATATTTCCAAACTTATATGTTGAAAAAGAGCGGTAGGGAAGTTTTCCCAATGTGGATGCACTTGAAAGACCAAGTCTCTTATTTCTTTCACAAAATGTTTCTCTAGGAACTTTACATCCCTTTCTGCTAGTGAAGAGTTCTCATTGTAAATGCTCCTATTATGGTAAACAGAATGGAAAAGATATGAAAAGACTATTAAAATAATTACAGAAACTCAGGTCATAAATTAGCTGTTGATTCAGCCTGTCAACAGGTAAGTCAATTTGTTTAACATTGAGGACAATTGGCTGGACTAGAGAATTGGCTGTAAATGACTTCAGACATCTGGTCAGATGTAAATCATCAGCCTGGCCAGTAGGATACAACCTGCACTGAGTGTCCTCCTTTGATCAAAAGACATTGTGTGTTATTAGAATTTTATGATATTAGTTTGCCACTGTGCTGCAAAGCATGATGGGATAAAGCACTTGTATGTGTAACAGCAGAGGATGATGGTGACCAGAAGCCTGGAGTAGGGAGGGAGTTTTCACCTGAGAAAACATGGTCAAATAAAACTGTTAGTGAATATTTACCATGATTGGGTTCATAAGCTAACAATTATTTTCTGCTTGCTATGCTCAATAAAACTTAAATTTAGCCAGTTTTGCATGCTTCACAAAATGTTTAACCTGGAAACTGCAATCTGGTCCAGTCACATTCTTCTGTACTCAGATTGTGCTCAGTCACTCAGTTGAGTCTAAGTTTTTGTGATTCCCATGGATTGTAGCCCACCAGGCTCATCTATCTGTGGGATTTTATAGGAGAGAGCACCATTTTTGGGATCTTCCCACCCAGGGATCAAACGTGCTCTTGCATCTCTTGCATTAGCAGGTGGATTCTTTGCCACTATTTGTGATGTTGGTAATGCCCTCCTGTAGTATGCAGTGAGGAACAGAACATGAATAAATGAGTGAAGACAAGCTGGCACCATCTTGGTGGCAAACTTGTCTCTTGTAAATTAAGAATCCTTGGCCTCATTAGGAAGGAGCAATCAGTCTTAAAGGAACAACCTCTTTCAGATCCTGTTGTTACTAACAGTAAGATAATGAAGAACGGGTTGATCTTTAAAATATTTCAAGGTCTTAGAACAGGCAGTAAACAAGTCAAAATGTAAGAGATACCAATAACTCACAATGTGAGAAAGAGTAGGGTATATTTCCAAACTTATATGTTGAAAAAGAGCGGTAGGGAAGTTTTCCCAATGTGGATGCACTTGAAAGACCAAGTCTCTTATTTCTTTCACAAAATGTTTCTCTAGGAACTTTACATCCCTTTCTGCTAGTGAAGAGTTCTCATTGTAAATGCTCCTATTATGGTAAACAGAATGGAAAAGATATGAAAAGACTATTAAAATAATTACAGAAACTCAGGTCATAAATTAGCTGTTGATTCAGCCTGTCAACAGGTAAGTCAATTTGTTTAACATTGAGGACAATTGGCTGGACTAGAGAATTGGCTGTAAATGACTTCAGACATCTGGTCAGATGTAAATCATCAGCCTGGCCAGTAGGATACAACCTGCACTGAGTGTCCTCCTTTGATCAAAAGACATTGTGTGTTATTAGAATTTTATGATATTAGTTTGCCACTGTGCTGCAAAGCATGATGGGATAAAGCACTTGTATGTGTAACAGCAGAGGATGATGGTGACCAGAAGCCTGGAGTAGGGAGGGAGTTTTCACCTGAGAAAACATGGTCAAATAAAACTGTTAGTGAATATTTACCATGATTGGGTTCATAAGCTAACAATTATTTTCTGCTTGCTATGCTCAATAAAACTTAAATTTAGCCAGTTTTGCATGCTTCACAAAATGTTTAACCTGGAAACTGCAATCTGGTCCAGTCACATTCTTCTGTACTCAGATTGTGCTCAGTCACTCAGTTGAGTCTAAGTTTTTGTGATTCCCATGGATTGTAGCCCACCAGGCTCATCTATCTGTGGGATTTTATAGGAGAGAGCACTGGAGTGGGTTGCCATTTCCTCCTTTAGAGCATCTTCCCCACCCAGGGATCAAACTGTTGTCTCTTGCATCTCTTGCATTAGCAGGTGGATTCTTTGCCACTAGCAGCCCCTGGGAATTACCCCTTTGCAAAAACTTAAGACCAGGAATGGTGTATACTTTCATATCAGCATGTATGTATTTACATGTGAATGGATCATCTGAAAAAAAAATTGTTTTTTTTGTTTAAAACTAGAGTCCCTTGGTACCAGAAAAAGTGCAGGATCTAAGAAAAACCAGAAAATGAACTCAGTAACAAGGCACTCCAGTCTGATGTACCCACCATAGCTTTGCTATTGTCAGCAAAATCCTGCCTCACTCATGACATTCATCTCCTGATCAGAAAAACATTTTCGATGTGACAACAGGCTTATTCTCTTCTAGATAAACTTCTAAACCTTTTAGTTTACAACTACTGATAACTTTTTACTTAAACATGGTAAGCATTTGAACTTTAGAGTTATTTCAATGCCAAAAGCCTCTCTTAGTTTTGTGGATGCCTAAAAATGAGGTGTTCTGAAAAAATTAATTTCCCAAATATCTCAAGTTTAGACTTTTTAACCCTGAAACTTAAGAAAAACTGATTATTTTTATTGGAACTGTTTATAACTGTACTTGCGAAGTAAATGGCAACCCACTCCAGTATCCTTGCCTGGAAATCCCATGGACAGAAGAACCTGGCAGCTACAGTCTACGGGACCCCAAAGAGTAGGACACAATTGAGTGACTCACATACACACACACACACACACACACACACACACACACACACACACACAAAATTGTATTTGAAACTTCTATGCTTTCTTAAACATATTAAAGCACATGTTAAACATACCTATTTTTATGACTCAGGTATAACCATAAATATTAATGTACCAATGAACTTATGGCTTATTAAAAGCATGAAGAAATTTTTGCCTTTTAATAAATCTCCATATAATCTCAAATTACTATATTTAATTTACCCACTTGAAGTAGTTTTTCTAATAGCTATTTATCCCTGTCATTGTTGGAGTGCTTGCATTACTCACTTCTGTCTCTTTTCCATTTACAACTTCTAATCTGCCAGGATCTAGAAAGTACATAGCTAACATTCTTAAAATTTTCTGAAGACAAGAGAAAAACACCTTATGAAGTAAAAGAGCTTTCCACTGAGATGTCAGGAAAACTATTTCTGTTGCCCAGAGACCTTATTTGCTTATGCAATTGAATGACAAAAATGATTGTTTTCAGATGACACAACACTTTTTTTTTTGATAGAGAAATGCTTTTGTATCTGTATTACTCTACCATTAATATTACAGGTACTTTGATACTCTGGTGAGTATAGATGAACATACTCATAATTAGGATTCTTATGAACTTGCAAAACGTACATCCTAGCATATATCCTCAGGTGACTGTAGTATGAAGAAAGTGCGTTGATGTCAGGAAAATGCATACTCAAAATGTTGACATAGATATTGTGGTGTATATGCTTTGTTTTATTTTTATTTTTATTTCTTTGTGGGGGTGGGTGGTTGGCAGGTTGGGGAGGAGGGAGGCGGGCGGGCCACTTCTATTGGTCTTTCATTTATCTATTTTCATCCATCTTTGTTCTTCCGCCTGTGTGGGCCTCCCATCGCGGTGGCCTCTGTTGTCGCAGAGCACAGGCTCTGGGCGCATGCACTCCAGAGCTCTCGCTCGGTAATTGGACACATCAGTCCAGCCGCTCCGCGGCACGTGGGATCTTCCCAGGCCAGGGCTCGAACCCGCGCCCCTTGCACTGCAAGGCGGTGTCCCTACCCACTGGACCACCAGGGACGCCCTATGCTTTGTTTTAATATTAACTTTGCTAATTTTAGGTAGAAAAGTTCCAGTAAAAATCATCTGCTTATGTTTCTGTTTACACATTCTAAAAAGGAACACTAAGCCGAAAATCACTGTCAGAAAAAAAAAGCTAAGTACAATTTAGAGAGGAGCAATGTATTGTCACTAAAGAAATGTAATAATAACAACAAAAAAAATACCTCTGAATCTTTGTAAATATGAGATTCCATTAAATCCCTTGCTGAGTTTTTTCTTTTTTCTTTTTTTTAATATTTATAATTACTCACATGGCTTAAAGTTTATCCCCTTTGGGGAGCAAATTAAACATTTAATGTGTGTTTCTGACTTATTCACACTTAATACAACAGAGTTTGTTTTTTTTTTTTTCTTAATAATGAGAGCTCTCCATCCAAAAATCCTAGGATGATCTGCAGTCTAACATATATAACAGACTTTCAAATAAGCATTTTGATTCTGTTCTTTCTGATCTAGGAAGCTTCTTTAGTAGGTCACAAGTAAACTTGAACTTTAATTGCAGTTTGAAATCAAGGACATGTCAAATGGTTACTAAAGTTGAAAACCAATGTATAAAGTACAGATTCCCTTTTCAAATAGAAATGTTGCAAAGTCATTACTTATAAAGTTACCCTAGAAAAAATACAGATGAATCTTGTATTACTTTAAAAATAATTTTTTTCAGTGATTACTTTTAAACTTTTTCTGCAGATTTTTTTTTTTCTGCTCTAAGTTGTTGTTTCTACTTTGTACCACTGCCATTGAAATTGATGTATGGTTCCATCTATCTTGTGTGTGTGTGTGTGTGTGTGTGTGTGTGTGTTGGTAGGTGAGATGGTTGGAATATGAGGGGAGTTGTGGAGGAGAAAACTCCAATTTAGAGGTGTGTATATGATGTCTTCAGGAAGCTGATATCAACCTTGGAAGCTTGATTGATCAACAGTTACTTTTCTTTTCTTTTTTTCTTCTTTTTAAAATATCACTAACAAGTCAAAAGGTCGCAGGATTAAACTAAACAAATTTGGTGGAAATTGCATTCATGCTTCAATGAGCTGTGAGAACAGTGAATTTAGCCAGCTATGGAATTAAGTCTCAATTCCTACTTTGTCATCACATACAGTAGTTTGTTTACTTCTTTCCATGACTAAAAATGAAGAATGTTCAATACAGAGACCATTTGCTTTGCCTCTTGCCATCTTTCTGTGTATTATGCAACAGTTGAACTAATCAGGGAGAAAGTTAGAGTCGGACTCCCAGGAGAGATGCCAATTATGTGTGTCTTATTATAACGTTCAACTAGATCAACTTCACTTTACGTATTAAAGAAGTACCTCCTTAAAGCACTTTTTCTGACCTCTAATGCAATTCATTTCACAGAACATGAAAAACAAATCATCAAAATAAACTTCCTGAGTTGTATTTGTGAGCTAATTCTCAATCTACTTGTAAATATTATTAGGTGTATTGGTTAAATGCTACCACATGTTAGCACGGAATTTGTAGAATCAAAATACCATACACATCAACAACATAAATGAAGTTAGTTACTTCTATCATCCTTAGTTATTTTTACATTATACTTGTGGTGTGTTATGAAAGCTATTCCCCTCTAAGGAACATGTGCTGTATATAAATTATTAACTCATTAATTCCTGAGGTCTTTATGCCCTAAAGACATAAGAGTTTATTTTTCTCCAGCTTACTGACTTTATAAATGTGGAAACTGAAAGACTTACAGCAGGAAATCTGTGCTTGAGTTCAAAATAAAATTTAGCTCTTTGAGTTCTTAGTATAGAGTTAAAGAACTTTTGCATAGAAATAAATCATTGCTATTTATGGGCATGAGATCAATTAAGATTAGAAAAATTGTGTTTGACCTATCATTATGTTCAATTATTTAAAAAAAATTGCTATAAAGCCTAAATATGACATTTTGGTTTAGAGAAAACTCCAATTTAGAGGTGTGTATATGATGTCTTCAGGAAGCTGATATCAACCTTGGAAGCTTGATTGATCAACAGTTACTTTTCTTTTCTTTTTTTCTTCTTTTTAAAATATCACTAACAAGTCAAAAGGTCGCAGGATTAAACTAAACAAATTTGGTGGAAATTGCATTCATGCTTCAATGAGCTGTGAGAACAGTGAATTTAGCCAGCTATGGAATTAAGTCTCAATTCCTACTTTGTCATCACATACAGTAGTTTGTTTACTTCTTTCCATGACTAAAAATGAAGAATGTTCAATACAGAGACCATTTGCTTTGCCTCTTGCCATCTTTCTGTGTATTATGCAACAGTTGAACTAATCAGGGAGAAAGTTAGAGTCGGACTCCCAGGAGAGATGCCAATTATGTGTGTCTTATTATAACGTTCAACTAGATCAACTTCACTTTACGTATTAAAGAAGTACCTCCTTAAAGCACTTTTTCTGACCTCTAATGCAATTCATTTCACAGAACATGAAAAACAAATCATCAAAATAAACTTCCTGAGTTGTATTTGTGAGCTAATTCTCAATCTACTTGTAAATATTATTAGGTGTATTGGTTAAATGCTACCACATGTTAGCACGGAATTTGTAGAATCAAAATACCATACACATCAACAACATAAATGAAGTTAGTTACTTCTATCATCCTTAGTTATTTTTACATTATACTTGTGGTGTGTTATGAAAGCTATTCCCCTCTAAGGAACATGTGCTGTATATAAATTATTAACTCATTAATTCCTGAGGTCTTTATGCCCTAAAGACATAAGAGTTTATTTTTCTCCAGCTTACTGACTTTATAAATGTGGAAACTGAAAGACTTACAGCAGGAAATCTGTGCTTGAGTTCAAAATAAAATTTAGCTCTTTGAGTTCTTAGTATAGAGTTAAAGAACTTTTGCATAGAAATAAATCATTGCTATTTATGGGCATGAGATCAATTAAGATTAGAAAAATTGTGTTTGACCTATCATTATGTTCAATTATTTAAAAAAAATTGCTATAAAGCCTAAATATGACATTTTGGTTTGGGGAAGCATTCTGCTCTTAACAGAGTATTACTTGACTGGAATTTATTTATTCAATAAACTTAGTAGTAGACTTGGAGAAAAAAAGCACTGATAGATTCAAGTGTGACCCACCAGTCATGGATGCATCACAAGTCCAGTGGGAACCCACTGTGAGAGAGGAGTAAGGGAGTTGGTAGAACCGAGAGGAGTAGCCCTGAGGAAAAGAACAAGTTATGATGGCTTTTGGATAAACGCTTTCAGAATTCTCCAGAGGCCTTACCAGCTATTCAGCATTTTTAAAAAATAATTTTCTATTGTATATTCTATAATGACATCCTTAGTAACAGCTTGTTTTGGGATCCTGTGTCAAGAATGCATTACAAATACAGTTTGAGGATATAACTATAATAACAAAACACAAGGTAGCTGAATCTAACAATAGTTTGACAAATATTAATGAAGAGTTTACCAAAGCAATGTTGATTTAAAGGAGGCAGATAAAGTGAAAGAAAGAATAAACCTAAATAGTACAATTGAGGTACAATTTCTAAATGGCACAATTTCCCCTAAATAGGAGAAAGAAAACTTAAATGGATACAATTTGTGTCTACAATAGAATGGCTTAGTTTTTGCATAATGGAATACTTAAGTAGTATTTTACAGTGAAGCATTTTCTAAAAGACTGAGAAATTCTTTTTAGAAGTTTCTCAGCATTAATATTGCTTTCCTCTACCCCTTAATATGCTTTGAAGACCAAAATTGTTCTAAGAATCGGTGCCATTGTAATCATACTATACAAATATGTTCCAAATCTACTAAATTCACAAATTAAAGGAATAAGACAAACGACCAATGGACAAATCGTAAGAGAAAGTGGTTTTAAGCTGGCAAGATACAGGTATAAAAAGGCATAACAGCCTATGCTTTATTAAAAATGCTTTTCTTTACATGCATTTATTCAGCATCTCAGTTGTGAAAATTAGTGGACATTCATAAGAAATTTGATACAATAAATCCTATTTATGGGCATGAGATCAATTAAGTTTTTTCAATTATTTAAAAAAAATTGCTATAAAGCCTAAATATGACATTTTGGTTTGGGGAAGCATTCTGCTCTTAACAGAGTATTACTTGACTGGAATTTATTTATTCAATAAACTTAGTAGTAGACTTGGAGAAAAAAAGCACTGATAGATTCAAGTGTGACCCACCAGTCATGGATGCATCACAAGTCCAGTGGGAACCCACTGTGAGAGAGGAGTAAGGGAGTTGGTAGAACCGAGAGGAGTAGCCCTGAGGAAAAGAACAAGTTATGATGGCTTTTGGATAAACGCTTTCAGAATTCTCCAGAGGCCTTACCAGCTATTCAGCATTTTTAAAAAATAATTTTCTATTGTATATTCTATAATGACATCCTTAGTAACAGCTTGTTTTGGGATCCTGTGTCAAGAATGCATTACAAATACAGTTTGAGGATATAACTATAATAACAAAACACAAGGTAGCTGAATCTAACAATAGTTTGACAAATATTAATGAAGAGTTTACCAAAGCAATGTTGATTTAAAGGAGGCAGATAAAGTGAAAGAAAGAATAAACCTAAATAGTACAATTGAGGTACAATTTCTAAATGGCACAATTTCCCCTAAATAGGAGAAAGAAAACTTAAATGGATACAATTTGTGTCTACAATAGAATGGCTTAGTTTTTGCATAATGGAATACTTAAGTAGTATTTTACAGTGAAGCATTTTCTAAAAGACTGAGAAATTCTTTTTAGAAGTTTCTCAGCATTAATATTGCTTTCCTCTACCCCTTAATATGCTTTGAAGACCAAAATTGTTCTAAGAATCGGTGCCATTGTAATCATACTATACAAATATGTTCCAAATCTACTAAATTCACAAATTAAAGGAATAAGACAAACGACCAATGGACAAATCGTAAAGAGAAAGTGGTTTTAAGCTGGCAAGATACAGGTATAAAAAGGCATAACAGCCTATGCTTTATTAAAAATGCTTTTCTTTACATGCATTTATTCAGCATCTCAGTTGTGAAAATTAGTGGACATTCATAAGAAATTTGATACAATAGGTGACATTTCAGCTGTGGAATGTGTTTACCTAGAGAAGGTAGATATAACTAATTAAACTCATTTGGGAATGGGTGTCAGAGTTAAAGATATCAGTCTCTAGAGCTATTCTGAGGGATTAATGAGGAGTGCAGTTGGTTCCAGTGGTTCTGTATCCTGACTGTTCATGAGAGAGGCTTGAGGAGCTTTTAAAAAATACTGAGGGCTGACATAACCATCCCCACTGCCCTCTCTGAAAACCCTCACCTCCCATATTATGACTCAGCTGAGAGTGGAGGACAAACAAAATACCATATTTGGGCAAGATTGGAAAAGCCAATTTTCTGTTTGCAAACTCTCGTCTTGTGACTAGTGCTGCAGATGATTTAAAAATAATGGTGAGGGGAAAAGCCATGGAGAAAGTCATAATATTGAGGGGACTGAGGTAAGAGAGAATGAATTGACAGAAAGGGTGGGAAAAGAGGCATGCCATTCATGGACACATACGTCCAAGGAATTTAATTGAGATGAGTAGAAGGTAAGTCACTATCCTCAAGAGATGTATTCTTTTCCTAGTATGCATGTAAAGGCGATAATTGGTATTTCTGGGTTAATCTCCCCAAAGCCAGCTTTTTCACACTAAATTTCCAGCAACTGTTAACAACTTCCACTATCATTCAGCCAGAAGTCTCTGAAATTGGTACCAGACAAAGAAAGCCCTCAGGCATTCTCAGCAGGCCACAAGATTTTGGATCAATTGAGTAAGAAAGGAACAAAAGGACTAAATTGGAAAACCAATGGTAAGACTGAGAATATCTACTGAGGTTTCTACCCTGAAACAAAATAGTTCAAGAGTTACGCAATTTGTGTGAGGTTTCTGAGGAATCTTTATTTTGCAAGATTTGTTACACTTTGTTATTTTGGCTCAGACTCCCATAAAACAAAGTCATTTCAGAGAGTGAAATGAAAATCTTTGCACTTTCTCTGTGTTCCAAGCCAGGGGACTAGCCATCATTCTACAAATCTATCAGGCCAAACTGCATTTACTCTTGATGTTTGTCTTCTTGGAATGTCTTTGTTCATAAGAAATTTGATACAATAGGTGACATTTCAGCTGTGGAATGTGTTTACCTAGAGAAGGTAGATATAACTAATTAAACTCATTTGGGAATGGGTGTCAGAGTTAAAGATATCAGTCTCTAGAGCTATTCTGAGGGATTAATGAGGAGTGCAGTTGGTTCCAGTGGTTCTGTATCCTGACTGTTCATGAGAGAGGCTTGAGGAGCTTTTAAAAAATACTGAGGGCTGACATAACCATCCCCACTGCCCTCTCTGAAAACCCTCACCTCCCATATTATGACTCAGCTGAGAGTGGAGGACAAACAAAATACCATATTTGGGCAAGATTGGAAAAGCCAATTTTCTGTTTGCAAACTCTCGTCTTGTGACTAGTGCTGCAGATGATTTAAAAATAATGGTGAGGGGAAAAGCCATGGAGAAAGTCATAATATTGAGGGGACTGAGGTAAGAGAGAATGAATTGACAGAAAGGGTGGGAAAAGAGGCATGCCATTCATGGACACATACGTCCAAGGAATTTAATTGAGATGAGTAGAAGGTAAGTCACTATCCTCAAGAGATGTATTCTTTTCCTAGTATGCATGTAAAGGCGATAATTGGTATTTCTGGGTTAATCTCCCCAAAGCCAGCTTTTTCACACTAAATTTCCAGCAACTGTTAACAACTTCCACTATCATTCAGCCAGAAGTCTCTGAAATTGGTACCAGACAAAGAAAGCCCTCAGGCATTCTCAGCAGGCCACAAGATTTTGGATCAATTGAGTAAGAAAGGAACAAAAGGACTAAATTGGAAAACCAATGGTAAGACTGAGAATATCTACTGAGGTTTCTACCCTGAAACAAAATAGTTCAAGAGTTACGCAATTTGTGTGAGGTTTCTGAGGAATCTTTATTTTGCAAGATTTGTTACACTTTGTTATTTTGGCTCAGACTCCCATAAAAACAAAGTCATTTCAGAGAGTGAAATGAAAATCTTTGCACTTTCTCTGTGTTCCAAGCCAGGGGACTAGCCATCATTCTACAAATCTATCAGGCCAAACTGCCTTTACTCTTGATGTTTGTCTTCTTGGAATGTCTTTGCCTCTTCAATACCATCTTTAAAATCTTACTCAAAAAGTCACATTCTTTGTAAAACTTCCTGCACTTGATAAAACCTATCCAGGTACACTGTCATCTAGAATACATTCAATCTTTAGTATTATTCTTCATGTTGTTCTGTTTACTTATCTGTCTCTCCTGGATAGACTGAGAATAATTCAAAGAGAATTTATAACCAGTGTCTTGCAGAGTATCTGTTTTTAATTACATTGGAAAGCTAACCCTTCTGTTGGGTAACTAGAACCCCTAATGGGAGCTCAACAAATGTTTGTTGCATTAAACTGATATCCTTCACCTACTTGGAAATTTTTCCTCTGGGCAGTCAGTCCTGTTGAAGCAACTTCAGTTATGTCAGTTGAGTCTATCCTGGGGTGAATTTTTTTGTCTGAGTATTCATCAGCCTCAAGGGATGTATGAGTCAACTGAAAATACATGAGAAATTTGCTGATTTACACAATACTAATTTGAAAGGAGGATAAAAAGGGTCTGTAGCTTTTATTAGATTCATGAAGTGATGATCTGAGGCCCCAAACAGATGATACAACAATAACATAAACAGTAAAAAAAAAAAGCCTTTCTCATTGAATTCTGAATAAGACATGGCTGACTATTGTCATTATTGTACACATTTTAGAAAATAAAGGCAAAATGTACTACCTATAGCATTATGACAGTCTAAGAATAAAACCACAAAAAATGACTGAAACCAATTGAAAATTTGCTAAAACTAATTGAGACAAAGAAAGCCCTCAGGCATTCTCAGCAGGCCACAAGATTTTGGATCAATTGAGTAAGAAAGGAACAAAAGGACTAAATTGGAAAACCAATGGTAAGACTGAGAATATCTACTGAGGTTTCTACCCTGAAACAAAATAGTTCAAGAGTTACGCAATTTGTGTGAGGTTTCTGAGGAATCTTTATTTTGCAAGATTTGTTACACTTTGTTATTTTGGCTCAGACTCCCATAAAAACAAAGTCATTTCAGAGAGTGAAATGAAAATCTTTGCACTTTCTCTGTGTTCCAAGCCAGGGGACTAGCCATCATTCTACAAATCTATCAGGCCAAACTGCCTTTACTCTTGATGTTTGTCTTCTTGGAATGTCTTTGCCTCTTCAATACCATCTTTAAAATCTTACTCAAAAAGTCACATTCTTTGTAAAACTTCCTGCACTTGATAAAACCTATCCAGGTACACTGTCATCTAGAATACATTCAATCTTTAGTATTATTCTTCATGTTGTTCTGTTTACTTATCTGTCTCTCCTGGATAGACTGAGAATAATTCAAAGAGAATTTATAACCAGTGTCTTGCAGAGTATCTGTTTTTAATTACATTGGAAAGCTAACCCTTCTGTTGGGTAACTAGAACCCCTAATGGGAGCTCAACAAATGTTTGTTGCATTAAACTGATATCCTTCACCTACTTGGAAATTTTTCCTCTGGGCAGTCAGTCCTGTTGAAGCAACTTCAGTTATGTCAGTTGAGTCTATCCTGGGGTGAATTTTTTTGTCTGAGTATTCATCAGCCTCAAGGGATGTATGAGTCAACTGAAAATACATGAGAAATTTGCTGATTTACACAATACTAATTTGAAAGGAGGATAAAAAGGGTCTGTAGCTTTTATTAGATTCATGAAGTGATGATCTGAGGCCCCAAACAGATGATACAACAATAACATAAACAGTAAAAAAAAAAAGCCTTTCTCATTGAATTCTGAATAAGACATGGCTGACTATTGTCATTATTGTACACATTTTAGAAAATAAAGGCAAAATGTACTACCTATAGCATTATGACAGTCTAAGAATAAAACCACAAAAAATGACTGAAACCAATTGAAAATTTGCTAAAACTAATTGAATTTAGAAAAGTGGCTGGAAGTAAAATACAAATTCAAATATCCATAGACGTTGTTTATATGAGTAAAATCATTTGAAAGTATAATGAAAAAAGTCTCAGATAATCAGAAATAGTAATATAGAGTAAACAGAAATTTAATTATAAATTTGCAAGATACCTATCAGGAAAGTAATATGACCTTTTGAAAGACATAAAGAACACTTAATAAATGCAAAGCTATGCCACATTCTTTGATGAGATGGCTCCGTATTGTAAGGATTCCAAGTAAATATGTGCAAATAATCTCAGTGTAGCTAAAAATGTAAACAATGATAGTTTATTTTTCAGCTTAGAAATATGTGGAGTGGCCTATTTCCTGATCCATTGTTGATAGGAATATAAATTATGACATTTTTGGAGGTAACTTGGAAGTATGTAGTAGAAACCTTAATGGTGAAGTTAGTTCTGTTTTTAGAAATCTATCCTCCAGAAATATTGACTCAAGTGATTGTAGTATTGATAGATCAGAAATATTATAAACGTTTATCAATAAAACTGGTTAAAAAATTCATTTTCCATTCATTTGGTGTAACTGAACAGGCAATAAAAGAACATGGCAGTTCTATACATCAAATGAAAATATTGTCCTTGGTATATTGGTAGGTGTACAAAAGCAAGCTGAAACATAGTTTGACATGTCTCTATTTTTAAGAAGTGTGTGTGTGTGTGTATGTGTATAAAAGTGCAACTAAAATCTAGTCTTTGGTCTAGGGAAAATAGATCAAACAGGAACCATCTCTGGAAGCAGAATTTCAGGGAGTTTCTCTTTCTTCTTTTTTTCTTTGTCCATTGACAGAAATTTTCAAGATTTTGAAAATGATAAAGCATTTCTTTAATCAGGAACAAACATATACATATAATCTTTTACTTCCTTAGGTTTTTCACTTGTGATTATTGTCACTTCCTTTTCATTTTGCCCAAGTCTGAGCTTCAGGACACAATTCTTTTTGAGGGGAACTGCCTAGATCGTCCCTTAGCAGGGCACAGATAGCGTACACTGCTTCAGAGTTGAACAAAGTTAGTGATGGCAATGACAGTGATAGTGACAAGAAGGACCTGATGCATCCGTGAGTGTCAGTTTCCAGCAGTTTTTACTCTTCTTTCTTCACGTCCTTTCTATCATATGCTCAAAGTGGTAGTTTGAAAATCTATGTCACTAAAGTGCATTGAAATTGAAATACCACCATGAAAAAGGGAACCAAGCATCACAAAGTTGCTTCTGCTTCACCAAATGAGAAACACATTCATCAGAATGGCAAATGCTAGGCAGAACTTCTTTGTGATGGAAATTTGAAATTTCAAATTGAGAGATTTTCTTTTTTGGGGGGGAGGCCACTTCTATTGGTCTTTCATTTATCTATTTTCATCCTTCTTCCATTCTTTGGCCCGTGTGGGTCTCCCATCACAGTGGCCTCTCTTGCTCCAGAGCTCTGGCTCAGTAATTGGACACATTGGTCCAGCCGCTCTGCGGCACGTGGAATCTTCCCAGGCCAGGGATTGAACCAGCGCCCCTTGCACAGCAAGGCGGTGTCCTTACCCATTGGACCACCAGGGAAGCCTGAGAGATTTTCTTGATAAGGAAAAAAACCCTCCCAATGGAGACAGAAATTAAGTTGGAAATGTCACAGGTATTTGGAGAGCTTTAGTTGTTGGCTTTCAATGTATAATGTTTACTACCTCCCTGGGCATCTAGAGTTTTTATTAAAATGCTTTTTCCACATCTTGTCAATGCATAACCTATTGGGCACGAAGAAAATGTTCTCATTGTTAGCAAGTACTGAAGAACCTTGAACAAACCCCATCGTTTCTTTAATTTTATTGCTTTTTTGATTGCATGATTATTTATTTCAACATTAAAGAATATTTCTGCTTTTAAATTCTGAACTGATCAAGCTCACAATGAGTTATTTTAAAACACATTCCAAATATTTTATTTCGCCCAGCTTCATGTTGACAGGTACAATAGTCCCATCTTAGCTTCTGTTCACACAAGAACACATTCTGAAACCCGATTAATAAAAGGTAGAGCTGTGTAAGCTGTGCAGAGCCCAGCACCTGCTGAGCAAACTGTCAAATGTTTGCTACGGTACTTAGAGCTGCATGATGGCAAAATGAAAAAAAAAATAGGCATGGGAATGAAATTAAAAACTCACAATGAAATAGTTGATTAAGAAAATTAAGCCATTTAACATAGACCCATGCCTCTGCCTCCTGGAAGAAGCCTTGGGAGGTTGCTGTGGAGCAGAGCCAGTTAAAACACTTGTTCTCTATGGCAATGACCGCTTAATTTTACTCACAAAGGACTCCTTTGGCATTCATCTAAATTTTCAGACCCCCTTTCAAATTTATTCATAAGTTTCCTCTTTCCCAGTGACCCCAACATACTTGGTGCTGGGAAAGGGTCTGTCAACAAATGCTGGATCTACACCTAAACTAGAATGAATCCTTAGGGGTCCTGAGGCCTGATTTTCGATAACTTCTATAGGGGCTCAGGCTGAACCCATAGTCTCCCTAGGCCTGATAGTTTAATTGCTAGGTTTTTTTTTTTTTTTTAATGTCTAATGGAGGATGGGGAGGAAAGTGTGATAAGGGGAGCTCTGAAGGATTAGTGATGAATAGACCTGGTCCAATTTTCTTCCACCAGAAAGCCTCTTCCTATTAATTTTACTCTTATATGACCATCTTTTTGTTCTGAGTCCCCCCAGCCCCTGGGTTCTTAGCTGGCCCAAAGTAGTTTTGTCTCTTTTGAGCTGTGTTTGTTGCTTTAATCACTGAATAGAACTCCCTAGCCAAGCAAGGGAAACTTCTAGAAAACTAGGAGTATACATTCCATTCTTCCATGTGTTTAATAATGCCTAGTGTTTTACTCAGTAAGAAGAGGAACTCAGTTAAGTAAAGGTATTATGTATATTCATTAAAAGAATTACACTGTCCATACTGAACCTCAAAGGGTTTCTGTGAAGAGAAAAAAAAAAAAAAATAAAGCAAATGGAATCAGTGAGACTGTTGTTCTCATGGAAGAACCTTTTCAATTTGACATGGTTATAAACTCTTTGGGATTCAGGTTCAATATTGATTTAGTGGGAGTAAAATTTTGATATTTATTAGGAGCAATTTGGGGGACCTGACATAGATATATGGCATTTACATGTTTAGAAAGAATCAGTAAGATGATACTGCTCTATATTTAATTAATTAGTTAATACATATATACCTTCACATTGCTCTTTAAAGGACTTGAAGTGGTTAAGAAAATTAAATAAAATAGACCAACTAAAAATTATTGTGAAAACAGGGCTTCCCTGGTGGTCCAGTGGGTCCCTTTCAGTGCAAGGGGCGCCGGTTCGATCCCTGGCCTGGGAAGATCCCATGTGCAGCAGAGTGGCTGGACCGATGTGTCCAATCACCGAGCCAGAGTTCCGGGGCGCATGCGCCCAGAGCCGGTGCTCTGAGACAACAGAGGCCACTGCGATGGGAGGCCCACATGGGCCAAAGAACAAAGATGGATGAAAATAGATAAATGAAAGACCTACAGAGGTGGCCCGCCCGCCCCCCTCCCTCCTCAACCCACCCTCCCTGAAAAAAAAATTAAAAAAAAATTATTGTGAAAATATAGGATGACTTACCACTTTACACTGGTCAGAAGGGCTATCATTAAAAAAATATATAAATAATAAATGTTAGAGAGGGTGTATAGAAAAGGGAACCTTCTTACACTGTTAATGGGACTGTAAATTGGTGCAACCATTATGGAAAACAGAATGGAGGTTCCTCAAAAAACTAAAAATAGAGTCACTATATGATCCAGCAATTCTACTCCTGGGCATATACACAGACAAAACTATAATTTGAAAAGATATATGCATCCCTATGTTCATAGCAGCACTATCTATAATAGCCAAGACATGGAAACAGCCTAATGGTCCATAGATAGATAGGTGGATAAAGAAACTGGTGTATATATATATATGCAATGGAATATTACTCAGTCATAAAAAGAATGCATTTGAGTCAGTTCAAATGAGGTGAATGATCCTAGAGCCTATTATACAGAGTGAAGTAAGTCAGAAAGAGAAAGATAAATATTTAATATTAACACAAATTATGGAATCTAGAAAGATGGTACCGATGAACTTATATGCAGGGCAGCAATAGACAGAGAACAGACTAATGGATTTTGCAAGGAGGGAAGAGTGGGTAAGATTTATGGAAAGAGTAACATGGGGGCTTCCCTGGTGGTCCAGTGGGTAAGGACACCACCTTCCAGTGCAAGGGGCGCTGGTTCAATCCCTGACATGGAAAGATCCCACATGCCACAGAGCTGCTGGACCGATGTGTTCAACTACCAAGTTGGAGCTCTGGAGCACATGCGCCAGGAGCCTGTGCTCTGCAAGGAGAAAGGCCACTGCAATGGGGAGGCCCACACAGATCAAAGAACAAAGGTAGATGAAAATAGATGAATGAAAGACCAATAGAAGTGGCCCCCCAAAAAAAATTCTTAAAAAAAAGAAAAGAGTAACATGGAAACTTGTTTGACCATATGTAAAATAGATAAGCCACGGAAATTTTCTGTAAGACTAAGGGAATTCAAACATGGGTTCTGTAAACGACTAGAGGGATGGGATAGGGAGGGAGACTGGGAGGGAAGTTCAGGAGGGAGGGGCATATATATGGCCAGTTCAGGTTGATGTTTGGCAGTAAACGCAAAAGTAAAGCTATTATGCTTCAATTAAATAAAAAATGAAATAAAATGAGCATGTGACAGAGAAAAAATTAAAACAAAAAAATTAAAATAGAGTCACAAAATGATCCAGCAATCCCACTCTTGGGCATACACACAAACAAAGCTATAATTTGAAAAGATAGATGCATGCCTATGTTCATAGCAGCGCTATTTATAATAGCAAAGACATGGAAACAACCTAAAAGTTTATCAAGAGATGAATGAATAAAGAAAATGTGGTACATATATACAAAGGAATAGTACTCTGCCATAGAAAGGGATAAAATAAAGCAATTTGCAGCAACATGGATGGACCTAGAGATTATCATACTTAGCAAAGTAGTGCAGAAACAGAAAGACAAATACCGTAGGATGCCACTTGTATGTTGAATGTAAAATAATGACACAAATGAACTTATCTACAAAAGAAACAGACTCACAGAAATAGAGAACAGACTTGTGTTTTCCAAGGTATGCAGTGGGGAAAAGGGAAGATTGGCAGTTTAGGATTAACATATGTAAAGTAGTATATATAGCATGGATGAGCAACAAGTCCTACTGTACAATATAGGAACTATATTTAATATCCTGCTATAAACCATAATGGGAAAGAATATTAAAAAGAATATATATATATATATATATATATATATATATATATATATGTATGTATGTGTTACAGAGTCACTTTATTGTATACTGGAAATTAGTATAATGTGGTAAATCAGTTATACTTCAATAAAATTTTAAAAATCGTGAAAATAGAAAGTAACACATAGACTAGATACATAATAAAGAGTCAAAAGTAAGTCTTTGAAAAAAATTGGCTTGTATATTTCTAGCATTTTGTCTCTAAGCTTCCTGGTAACCAGCTTGATTACTGTCCCTCAGGTATATAATACACAGTATTTAAGAGGCAGAAATAGTTCATTTTGCTCAGAAGAACTATAAGAATTCTTAACCCATCCCCCAGGCAGAAACTTCTTCTGAAGATGTTCACTGAGTTATATGCTGGTGGAATGCCCTTAATCCATGACTACTTTTGTTTAAGTGGGGACCAGGGTGAGTTTCATGAATTGTGCTTACAGTAATTTTCAGTATGAATGATCTTCACATCAAGTATTGTTCAGTAAAAGGACTTCTATTGATATGTATGTAGTAAACTCCATGAATAAAATTTCTTCTGATCTGGCTAAATTTGGGAATACATTTGAGAATGTCTGCTTAAATGGAAACAACCAGAAAATCTTAATGGCTTAAAACTCCAACGTTTATTTCTTGTCCATGTTGTATATTCATCTTAGGTAGATAAATGGTTTCGGTTCATTATAGTCACTTAGGAACCTAGGTGAATAGAGTCCTCAGGCTTTCATAATCACTGAAACTAGGGAAGAGAACGTAGCATACTCTACAGTCATTCAAACCTTCTGCCCAGATGACTCCTCAGGTTTGTTGTTGCTGACAATTCACTGGCTAGTAAGTCAGCCATTGAGGCAGGCCAGTCAGTCTTCCACAAGAACATTCATGGGCTACTGTGAACCACATACAAGTTGTGACAACTCTACTTCCTTAAGAAAAATACCGTGGATGCCATGGAAGAAAATGACACAAATGAACTTATCTACAAAAGAAACAGACTCACAGAAATAGAGAACAGACTTGTGTTTTCCAAGGTATGCAGTGGGGAAAAGGGAAGATTGGCAGTTTAGGATTAACATATGTAAAGTAGTATATATAGCATGGATGAGCAACAAGTCCTACTGTACAATATAGGAACTATATTTAATATCCTGCTATAAACCATAATGGGAAAGAATATTAAAAAGAATATATATATATATATATATATATATATATATATATATGTATGTATGTGTTACAGAGTCACTTTATTGTATACTGGAAATTAGTATAATGTGGTAAATCAGTTATACTTCAATAAAATTTTAAAAATCGTGAAAATAGAAAGTAACACATAGACTAGATACATAATAAAGAGTCAAAAGTAAGTCTTTGAAAAAAATTGGCTTGTATATTTCTAGCATTTTGTCTCTAAGCTTCCTGGTAACCAGCTTGATTACTGTCCCTCAGGTATATAATACACAGTATTTAAGAGGCAGAAATAGTTCATTTTGCTCAGAAGAACTATAAGAATTCTTAACCCATCCCCCAGGCAGAAACTTCTTCTGAAGATGTTCACTGAGTTATATGCTGGTGGAATGCCCTTAATCCATGACTACTTTTGTTTAAGTGGGGACCAGGGTGAGTTTCATGAATTGTGCTTACAGTAATTTTCAGTATGAATGATCTTCACATCAAGTATTGTTCAGTAAAAGGACTTCTATTGATATGTATGTAGTAAACTCCATGAATAAAATTTCTTCTGATCTGGCTAAATTTGGGAATACATTTGAGAATGTCTGCTTAAATGGAAACAACCAGAAAATCTTAATGGCTTAAAACTCCAACGTTTATTTCTTGTCCATGTTGTATATTCATCTTAGGTAGATAAATGGTTTCGGTTCATTATAGTCACTTAGGAACCTAGGTGAATAGAGTCCTCAGGCTTTCATAATCACTGAAACTAGGGAAGAGAACGTAGCATACTCTACAGTCATTCAAACCTTCTGCCCAGATGACTCCTCAGGTTTGTTGTTGCTGACAATTCACTGGCTAGTAAGTCAGCCATTGAGGCAGGCCAGTCAGTCTTCCACAAGAACATTCATGGGCTACTGTGAACCACATACAAGTTGTGACAACTCTACTTCCTTAAGAAAAAACTCTATGTAAAGAATTTTCTCAGCTGATATGTCCCAAGATATTCGATGACAAAGCCCTACAAATTGCATTATTTCCTCTTGACTCCTTGAAATGCAGTGTTCTCTGTTGGTGGTTAAAAATGAGAACTGTCTGCATTCACAGAGAGACCTGCTGGGGACAGAAGAGACACGCTGCCTTGAAAATGCAGTAGCCTATCAAGAATCCAGGCCAGAGTATTCTTCAAAACTTAATACTTTTTATTGTCTTGGCAAAATACACTCTGCTTTTTTCCTTCTCTAATTACAACATACTGACAACTAGACATATATCCAACTACATAGTTATAATGATGGTATCTTTTATGATTCACCTTGACCGGTCTCTTGTGACTCTTCCCATCAAACATATTTAGTGACTCCCAGTGACATTCCTAGCATTTTTGAAACCTTGACTGAATTATTTTTGTAACATCCATCCCCCACCACTTCCCCTTTCCCACCATGTGATAAAATTATTTTCATGTAGTAATTGGTAATCAACATAATTTTTTAATCTTTTTAAAAAAGCAACAAATAAATGTGATTTTTAAAGGATAGCTCAAGTTCATAGAATATTATGTATGAACTAAAATTTGCATTTTTCAAATAAAACTGTATTTGCATTTCAGCAAAAATAGAAAATGCCAGCAATCCAATGGAATGGCAGAAGTGAAATAGCTCAAGTTTTCATTCTCTGACTTGCTTCACAGCTATGTCTTTCCGAAGCAGACTCGAGGATTCCCAAACAGCAAAGTATGGATATTTTGGGGGTCAAGAGGCTAACTGGGAGTTAGCTGAATTAATTTCCATGTAGAACACAATGTTTGGTAAAGGATATTTAATAAAAATGTGATAGTCAAACCTTATGTATTATTAGAATTCAACATGAATGGCAGTAGTTGTTTAAAAGTAAGGTTTATAAAAGTTCTTATTTTTTTGAGGAGGGATATTTTATCACTTTGTTGTTTAGAGTCATAGGCAAGAGGTATTGAATAAACTCAGAGTGACTGGCTTTATTACTGCTTTAAAATTCTGTATATACAGGATACCCTCTAATTGCTTTCACCTGGGACTAACACTAACACCCCTATATATGGTTAGCCACTGGTAACTGTCCAAGATATTCGATGACAAAGCCCTACAAATTGCATTATTTCCTCTTGACTCCTTGAAATGCAGTGTTCTCTGTTGGTGGTTAAAAATGAGAACTGTCTGCATTCACAGAGAGACCTGCTGGGGACAGAAGAGACACGCTGCCTTGAAAATGCAGTAGCCTATCAAGAATCCAGGCCAGAGTATTCTTCAAAACTTAATACTTTTTATTGTCTTGGCAAAATACACTCTGCTTTTTTCCTTCTCTAATTACAACATACTGACAACTAGACATATATCCAACTACATAGTTATAATGATGGTATCTTTTATGATTCACCTTGACCGGTCTCTTGTGACTCTTCCCATCAAACATATTTAGTGACTCCCAGTGACATTCCTAGCATTTTTGAAACCTTGACTGAATTATTTTTGTAACATCCATCCCCCACCACTTCCCCTTTCCCACCATGTGATAAAATTATTTTCATGTAGTAATTGGTAATCAACATAATTTTTTAATCTTTTTAAAAAAGCAACAAATAAATGTGATTTTTAAAGGATAGCTCAAGTTCATAGAATATTATGTATGAACTAAAATTTGCATTTTTCAAATAAAACTGTATTTGCATTTCAGCAAAAATAGAAAATGCCAGCAATCCAATGGAATGGCAGAAGTGAAATAGCTCAAGTTTTCATTCTCTGACTTGCTTCACAGCTATGTCTTTCCGAAGCAGACTCGAGGATTCCCAAACAGCAAAGTATGGATATTTTGGGGGTCAAGAGGCTAACTGGGAGTTAGCTGAATTAATTTCCATGTAGAACACAATGTTTGGTAAAGGATATTTAATAAAAATGTGATAGTCAAACCTTATGTATTATTAGAATTCAACATGAATGGCAGTAGTTGTTTAAAAGTAAGGTTTATAAAAGTTCTTATTTTTTTGAGGAGGGATATTTTATCACTTTGTTGTTTAGAGTCATAGGCAAGAGGTATTGAATAAACTCAGAGTGACTGGCTTTATTACTGCTTTAAAATTCTGTATATACAGGATACCCTCTAATTGCTTTCACCTGGGACTAACACTAACACCCCTATATATGGTTAGCCACTGGTAACTCCCCATTTTTGACATAATTAAGTGCAAAGTAATGACGTTAACAAAGTTCTTCATCATATGGCCTCAGCCTATTTTTAGCCTACTCCTCCACAATTTCCCTTTTGTGAAAATACCCTCATCATCTACAACAGTGGAAAAATTCTACTCCCCAGGCCCTCCTCCTTAAAGAAAATAACTTCTATTTATTCATTCTTATTTCTCCAACAATTTAAATGCAAAGAGCATAGATTTTGGAGCCAGGATTTTTTGACTCTGAATTCTCTCTCTGAAGTTCATAAATTGTGTGACTTTGGGCAAATTATGGAACCTATTCTAGGGCTTGGCTTCCAAGGTGGCAGTGGTAAAGAGTCTGCCTGACAATGCAGGAGATGTAAGTGATGCATGTTTGATCCTTGGGTCAGGAAGATTCCCCAGAGGAGGAAATAGCACCCCAGTCTAGTATTCTTGCCTGGAAAGTTCCATGGACAGAGGAGTCTGGCAGGCTACCGTCTGTGATTTTGCAGAGTTGGATACAATCGAAAACCTGTGCATACTTGCCACTGGGTTAGATGAAAACAAAGTATTTGTGTGATTGTCACAGTAAATATATTTTTGGCTTTTATCACCCTTACCAAAATTTACACGTCCAGCATTTGAAGTTTGTTCAAGATAGGTTCTCACAGAACTTGAACAAGTGCATTGGACTGGTTGAACTTGATGGTATACAAGCTACAAAGGTGTACGTTATAGGCTCACACTTAAGTCCTTTCTCTAACTGCTTCAGCTGTGAGCCTTGAGCAGCATCATGAGAAGAAAATCTAGGCTATTTTTCATTTAGTCTCAGTTCTTCTTCTTCAGCTGTCAGGACCTCTTTCATTTAGAGCAAACATTGTGGCAAAACAAGGAGGCAGCCGATGCATAACCACACAGGAATCTGGAAGAGGTGTCCATTTCACCTCCAGAACTGTCTTAGCATTTTGAGCAGCTCAGAGGTCAGGAATGCTGTTGTCATCGGCGTTAGAGCTGAGTCCTGAATAAATACCAAGTTAGGAGGAAGATGACTCAGCCTTCAGAGCTGCCTAAACCTCATACTCCTCTGATATTTTAGGCAACACAAAGTGGTAAGCAGCTGTTAGATATCTTTGCTTCTTTGTTCAGGCAAAGCTCAGCCTGTTTCATTCGGAAAGAAAATGGTCATAATTTCCAGTCCATTTAAAGCTCTTCTTTCTTAGAATTGTTACTGCACATGTAGCCTGGACCACAACTTAGTTTTATATAGCCTCATCTCTTTCTCTAATTATTTCCTGATTCCAAGTGGGTATTAAGTTCGTTGTGTGAGGAGGCCATACTTAATATTCCTCTTACATTCTCTCCACATTTACAGATTAATCTTGGACTCATAGTAGGTGGTACATACAAACACTAATTTCATTTGCTTAGGACTTTAAAATGAACAAGTTACTTATCCATGCATTCTTTCCTTTGAACTTCACTATGATCCCATACAGTAATTGTTATTATCTCTATTTTATAGACCAGGACAGCAAGGGTTCACTAGAAAGAGCAGTCTAGTATTCTTGCCTGGAAAGTTCCATGGACAGAGGAGTCTGGCAGGCTACCGTCTGTGATTTTGCAGAGTTGGATACAATCGAAAACCTGTGCATACTTGCCACTGGGTTAGATGAAAACAAAGTATTTGTGTGATTGTCACAGTAAATATATTTTTGGCTTTTATCACCCTTACCAAAATTTACACGTCCAGCATTTGAAGTTTGTTCAAGATAGGTTCTCACAGAACTTGAACAAGTGCATTGGACTGGTTGAACTTGATGGTATACAAGCTACAAAGGTGTACGTTATAGGCTCACACTTAAGTCCTTTCTCTAACTGCTTCAGCTGTGAGCCTTGAGCAGCATCATGAGAAGAAAATCTAGGCTATTTTTCATTTAGTCTCAGTTCTTCTTCTTCAGCTGTCAGGACCTCTTTCATTTAGAGCAAACATTGTGGCAAAACAAGGAGGCAGCCGATGCATAACCACACAGGAATCTGGAAGAGGTGTCCATTTCACCTCCAGAACTGTCTTAGCATTTTGAGCAGCTCAGAGGTCAGGAATGCTGTTGTCATCGGCGTTAGAGCTGAGTCCTGAATAAATACCAAGTTAGGAGGAAGATGACTCAGCCTTCAGAGCTGCCTAAACCTCATACTCCTCTGATATTTTAGGCAACACAAAGTGGTAAGCAGCTGTTAGATATCTTTGCTTCTTTGTTCAGGCAAAGCTCAGCCTGTTTCATTCGGAAAGAAAATGGTCATAATTTCCAGTCCATTTAAAGCTCTTCTTTCTTAGAATTGTTACTGCACATGTAGCCTGGACCACAACTTAGTTTTATATAGCCTCATCTCTTTCTCTAATTATTTCCTGATTCCAAGTGGGTATTAAGTTCGTTGTGTGAGGAGGCCATACTTAATATTCCTCTTACATTCTCTCCACATTTACAGATTAATCTTGGACTCATAGTAGGTGGTACATACAAACACTAATTTCATTTGCTTAGGACTTTAAAATGAACAAGTTACTTATCCATGCATTCTTTCCTTTGAACTTCACTATGATCCCATACAGTAATTGTTATTATCTCTATTTTATAGACCAGGACAGCAAGGTTCAGAGAGATGAAGTATACTGCCAAAGAGCATATAACTAGTAATTAGCAGAGCCTGAACCTATACATATATTCTGAAAATACATATGGAATGTGTGTAATATAATTTCAGAAATCCAATCCTAAATTTCATTTTTTAATGAAAGCTAAAGTGAAAGACTTAAGTATATATATACATTTTTCTAGGTATTGCATTTCTGTTGCTCACCTTTTCCCTCTGGCTCTGCAATTAGAATACCATTTGTAACTTGTGAAGATGTAGATCTAAAACCTGATTATTTTATGTATACACAGAAAAGTTTATCTGTGCATATGTAAGCAGAAATGGCACAGGAAAATTCCTGCATAATAAGAAAACACAAATTCATTTGCATTCTAGTTAGTATGTTTGTAGCAGATATTCAAAGAATTCATAATATTGGGGGCATCACTGTTCATATTAAAGATAAGGAAGGATGAGCAAGAGTTATGTGGTTAAGGAGAGCAAAAATGGTGTAAATAATTTTAAAAGTTTTAGAGTCATTTGATCCAATCAACAGGTCTTTATGGAGTATCTGCATTTTCTATTATGGTTTTGCGGGAGCTCAGGTTACTCTTGGAGTTCAATCGTGATAACCCAGGTTGCACACTAAAATGAATCAGAAGAAACTGGAGAGATACCTAACCTTTTCACTTTGGTCTCCTGCTACAAATGGACACTAGCTCTGAGACTGATGGAAAACACTGCCCTCGATGATTATGTTATGATTCATAGATTCCTGGTATAGAATGTAATTGAGTATTTTGCCTTTAGCAGCTTCCTCTTTCAGTTATTGCTAAACTAGAATAGATAAACACTTTATTTATATCAACAAAGTAATAATTTAAGTAAATTAAATGTTAAAGCCTATTAAATCTATAAAGAGACCTGAGTTTCAGTATGAGTGCAAGCACAACAGTTTAGTTTTTATTTGAGAGATTATTGAATATGATGTGCAAACATTTTATGTTGTTTGTATAATTAATGACCTTAGTAATTTATCACACCTTTTACTTCATTCATAAAAATTGTAAAGGATTAATTGTGAATGGATATTTGAGGAAGTTGGCTTCATTGATCACCAAAGTAGAAAGAGTGGTTTAGGGAGGGGTGGGGAGTAGAAGAGCGTTCTGAAGATTGCTATTGTTGCTACAGAGAAATATATGTTTCTGTCTCCCAGTTTAATCCCTCCATCCCACCCTTTTCTGTGCATATAATTTCAGAAATCCAATCCTAAATTTCATTTTTTAATGAAAGCTAAAGTGAAAGACTTAAGTATATATATACATTTTTCTAGGTATTGCATTTCTGTTGCTCACCTTTTCCCTCTGGCTCTGCAATTAGAATACCATTTGTAACTTGTGAAGATGTAGATCTAAAACCTGATTATTTTATGTATACACAGAAAAGTTTATCTGTGCATATGTAAGCAGAAATGGCACAGGAAAATTCCTGCATAATAAGAAAACACAAATTCATTTGCATTCTAGTTAGTATGTTTGTAGCAGATATTCAAAGAATTCATAATATTGGGGGCATCACTGTTCATATTAAAGATAAGGAAGGATGAGCAAGAGTTATGTGGTTAAGGAGAGCAAAAATGGTGTAAATAATTTTAAAAGTTTTAGAGTCATTTGATCCAATCAACAGGTCTTTATGGAGTATCTGCATTTTCTATTATGGTTTTGCGGGAGCTCAGGTTACTCTTGGAGTTCAATCGTGATAACCCAGGTTGCACACTAAAATGAATCAGAAGAAACTGGAGAGATACCTAACCTTTTCACTTTGGTCTCCTGCTACAAATGGACACTAGCTCTGAGACTGATGGAAAACACTGCCCTCGATGATTATGTTATGATTCATAGATTCCTGGTATAGAATGTAATTGAGTATTTTGCCTTTAGCAGCTTCCTCTTTCAGTTATTGCTAAACTAGAATAGATAAACACTTTATTTATATCAACAAAGTAATAATTTAAGTAAATTAAATGTTAAAGCCTATTAAATCTATAAAGAGACCTGAGTTTCAGTATGAGTGCAAGCACAACAGTTTAGTTTTTATTTGAGAGATTATTGAATATGATGTGCAAACATTTTATGTTGTTTGTATAATTAATGACCTTAGTAATTTATCACACCTTTTACTTCATTCATAAAAATTGTAAAGGATTAATTGTGAATGGATATTTGAGGAAGTTGGCTTCATTGATCACCAAAGTAGAAAGAGTGGTTTAGGGAGGGGTGGGGAGTAGAAGAGCGTTCTGAAGATTGCTATTGTTGCTACAGAGAAATATATGTTTCTGTCTCCCAGTTTAATCCCTCCATCCCACTCTCTGTGCATTAATCTGGAATAGATCACTAGGCTTCTGCATTAAAAATAGAGTACGGACACTTAGATTGATGATTACCGCTACATTCAAGGTTCTGTAAATAATGATAACATTACTGTCTAGCACATTATATAAGATCAGTTAAATTATAAGTAGAAGATGTATCATGTCATGGTCAAGTCTACTATGTATAATTTATAGGCTTAATTCTCACTGTTAGAAGTGTCTGTTGAAGAAGCCAAGAGAAATCACCCTTATCTAGAAAAATATAGGAAGCCTGTATCTTTCTCTAAATCTGGAGTTTAAGAAAAATTGTGCAAACCAGAGGAAAATCCCTCTCAACAGGGAAAAGTTAAATCTCTTACCATCACCCCTACCTCACTCAGTTTCATTAAGCACATTCTGTGAAACTAGTATGTGTTGGACACAGTGCAGATTATGATTGTGGCCATGTTGGGAAGTGGAAGAAAATTGTTGGATATCTGGTTTGCTTTCAAGGTTATCATGAGCTCATTCAGGAAAATTCTAGCTGTCTGTTTTCTCTTTAGGGTTAGGAGGTACCCTGAAGTGTTATTAAAGATTCTTTTACTGTACTTTCATTTTGTCCTCCAAGTCTTATGCTTTAATTTTTTTGTTGTTATTCTCTGAAATCATGTTCAGCTAATTTTACCCCTTCTAATAGATCTGTCTACCCATTTCTCAAATAATTTTTCTCTCCCAAGACAGTTTTATCATTTCTTGTTCCATCTGTCTTCTTTCTTGTATATTTTTGCTGATTTTCTTAACATGAGAACTTCAGACTCAGTTTTGGCAATTTATGATTTGGTGTGTTTCTGTTGTACAAAATTTACTTTTTATTTGAGAGATTATTGAATATGATGTGCATTTATGTTGTTTGTATAATTAATGTTGAAAAAAAAGGATTAATTGTGAATGGATATTTGAGGAAGTTGGCTTCATTGATCACCAAAGTAGAAAGAGTGGTTTAGGGAGGGGTGGGGAGTAGAAGAGCGTTCTGAAGATTGCTATTGTTGCTACAGAGAAATATATGTTTCTGTCTCCCAGTTTAATCCCTCCATCCCACTCTCTGTGCATTAATCTGGAATAGATCACTAGGCTTCTGCATTAAAAATAGAGTACGGACACTTAGATTGATGATTACCGCTACATTCAAGGTTCTGTAAATAATGATAACATTACTGTCTAGCACATTATATAAGATCAGTTAAATTATAAGTAGAAGATGTATCATGTCATGGTCAAGTCTACTATGTATAATTTATAGGCTTAATTCTCACTGTTAGAAGTGTCTGTTGAAGAAGCCAAGAGAAATCACCCTTATCTAGAAAAATATAGGAAGCCTGTATCTTTCTCTAAATCTGGAGTTTAAGAAAAATTGTGCAAACCAGAGGAAAATCCCTCTCAACAGGGAAAAGTTAAATCTCTTACCATCACCCCTACCTCACTCAGTTTCATTAAGCACATTCTGTGAAACTAGTATGTGTTGGACACAGTGCAGATTATGATTGTGGCCATGTTGGGAAGTGGAAGAAAATTGTTGGATATCTGGTTTGCTTTCAAGGTTATCATGAGCTCATTCAGGAAAATTCTAGCTGTCTGTTTTCTCTTTAGGGTTAGGAGGTACCCTGAAGTGTTATTAAAGATTCTTTTACTGTACTTTCATTTTGTCCTCCAAGTCTTATGCTTTAATTTTTTTGTTGTTATTCTCTGAAATCATGTTCAGCTAATTTTACCCCTTCTAATAGATCTGTCTACCCATTTCTCAAATAATTTTTCTCTCCCAAGACAGTTTTATCATTTCTTGTTCCATCTGTCTTCTTTCTTGTATATTTTTGCTGATTTTCTTAACATGAGAACTTCAGACTCAGTTTTGGCAATTTATGATTTGGTGTGTCTGTTGACAAATTTACTGCCATCACCACCTATTGGTACATAGAATTGAGTTATTCTTCCCAGTTAGTAGCTTCTCAGACCTCAGAAAAGAGCCTTCTTTTGTTTCACTCTATTCTTTAATCCTTTCATCTACATCTCTTATCCTTCTTTCGTAGGTAACCATTAGTTATTCAGTGTATTAAGTTGAAATAATATAAGTCAAAACAGTCTAATATTAGCATTTCCATGTGATTCAACTTGGTACATCTTTCCAATCCGCATTGATTATTACTTATATGTATATAATTAAAAACATACAATATTTATGTATGTGTGTGCACCTATTCTCTGACTAAGTTAGTAGTGCCACCTCCATCAAGCACCAAGTTCATGTGAACATGAAACCTTTCCTGGGCTCTATAGTCTTTCACTGGTGCTTAATGATGCATAGTTATCAGGCCATGCAATGGCTTTGTTTCTTTTTCTGACATTGTTTTCAATGTTTATGGGTTTTTACCATTTTTTAGATAGATTTTAGTTAATATTTAAATGATTTCTCTCCTATGATCTATTTGTTAGTCTGTTCTACTGTCCATTAGAATTCTCCACATATTTCAGATTTTCTACCACATTTCTTATGCTGGCTTTCATAATTTTGAAAGCCACAATTTCCATTATCTTTTCTGATTGTTCCTTGTATTGGATCTTATTCTTGATTCATGGATACTATACCTTCTCTTATCACTTTCAAAGTAATATTAGCTTTCTTTGTTTAGTTTTCTTCTTGCAGAACCTTTTTTTCCTCCAACTTGCTTCTCATCACCCCCACCCCCACCCACAATGCCTGCTTATATTTAGATGTGGAGCTTTATGAGACAAATGAAATAGTTTCTTAGATTTCTCTTTTGCCAGTTTAGGATTCTCTGTCAGTTTCCTGTCATTTAACACACATTCTTCTGTTTTAACCATCTGAAGTTTTATTGCTCTTCTTTCATCCTCTATTCTTTTTGTCCTTGTAGGGTTTATGCCTTAAAAGATGCCTTCACCATTGTTCTATGAGCTTTATGTGGAGGGTGGATTAAAAGGCATACCTCCAATTCCCCACCTTTAACTGGAAATTTATACTATTATCTTTTATTATTTCCTTTTGTTGGTTTGCTTGCTCACTCTTGTGCTTTGAGTAATCACTTGATTTAAATCTCTTATCCTTCTTTCGTAGGTAACCATTAGTTATTCAGTGTATTAAGTTGAAATAATATAAGTCAAAACAGTCTAATATTAGCATTTCCATGTGATTCAACTTGGTACATCTTTCCAATCCGCATTGATTATTACTTATATGTATATAATTAAAAACATACAATATTTATGTATGTGTGTGCACCTATTCTCTGACTAAGTTAGTAGTGCCACCTCCATCAAGCACCAAGTTCATGTGAACATGAAACCTTTCCTGGGCTCTATAGTCTTTCACTGGTGCTTAATGATGCATAGTTATCAGGCCATGCAATGGCTTTGTTTCTTTTTCTGACATTGTTTTCAATGTTTATGGGTTTTTACCATTTTTTAGATAGATTTTAGTTAATATTTAAATGATTTCTCTCCTATGATCTATTTGTTAGTCTGTTCTACTGTCCATTAGAATTCTCCACATATTTCAGATTTTCTACCACATTTCTTATGCTGGCTTTCATAATTTTGAAAGCCACAATTTCCATTATCTTTTCTGATTGTTCCTTGTATTGGATCTTATTCTTGATTCATGGATACTATACCTTCTCTTATCACTTTCAAAGTAATATTAGCTTTCTTTGTTTAGTTTTCTTCTTGCAGAACCTTTTTTTCCTCCAACTTGCTTCTCATCACCCCCACCCCCACCCACAATGCCTGCTTATATTTAGATGTGGAGCTTTATGAGACAAATGAAATAGTTTCTTAGATTTCTCTTTTGCCAGTTTAGGATTCTCTGTCAGTTTCCTGTCATTTAACACACATTCTTCTGTTTTTAACCATCTGAAGTTTTATTGCTCTTCTTTCATCCTCTATTCTTTTTGTCCTTGTAGGGTTTATGCCTTAAAAGATGCCTTCACCATTGTTCTATGAGCTTTATGTGGAGGGTGGATTAAAAGGCATACCTCCAATTCCCCACCTTTAACTGGAAATTTATACTATTATCTTTTATTATTTCCTTTTTGTTGGTTTGCTTGCTCACTCTTGTGCTTTGAGTAATCACTTGATTTAAATCTTTTGTTAGTTTCTGATAAATCTATTTAAATTTTTCTTTTACCACTATTTCTATGTCAGAATTTGATGTCTATGATTTCAATGCTATTTCATGGTAATTGTTTCACAATTTTTCTTATTTTTCGCTTTGACCTATTTTTTAATGTTCTATTTTTAAATAAACTGTTCTGTAATTTTCTGTAATGTGGAGTTTTGAAAGCTATCATTTAATAAGTTTCTGATTTTACTGCATTGTGATCAGATCAAAAATTTCTAAGTGATATCAATTTAGGGGGGTTTATTGAATCTATTTTGTGACCTATCGCATGCTAGAGTTTTTGTTTTGTTTTGTTTTGGATAACTCAGTTATACCTGAAAAAAATTGTTTCCTTTGTGTTATTGAGTGTAAAGATTTCCAGGTAACTGTAAATTGTTTATTCACCCTCAAATCATTTTTAACCTTGGTTATTCTTCACAACTGCTTGTTTTTTTTCCATGGGCCTTCTGTCCTTTCTCAAGCCTAAAAGTCTCCCTTGGCTGTCTGGCATTGCTGGAACTTGTAAAAAGAGCTAGGGATTCCTGAAAATTGTGATAGTTCTCCATTCTGTGAGTTTGTCCTATTCTTCTTCCATTTATACAATGCAATGCAATTATGGCTGTTTATATTTTTTCATTTGGTTGTTTCTTTTTAGAGTCTTGTGTTCTTTGTCTTTATTCTTTACACTGTGAGTTCTTATATTTTGGATACATTTTCGGAGCAACCTCGTTTCATGCATAGTGTACATAAGCATTTATCCTATGAGTATTTTCAGTATTACATTAGATGAAGAGATGTGTTCAGTTGCTCAGTAGTGACTGACTCTGTGATCCCATGGACTGTAACCTGCCCAGCTTTTCTGTCCCCAATTATGGGATTCCTTCTCAGGTTTCCCGACCTAGGATTGCTTTTGTAACCATCTGAAGTTTTATTGCTCTTCTTTCATCCTCTATTCTTTTTGTCCTTGTAGGGTTTATGCCTTAAAAGATGCCTTCACCATTGTTCTATGAGCTTTATGTGGAGGGTGGATTAAAAGGCATACCTCCAATTCCCCACCTTTAACTGGAAATTTATACTATTATCTTTTATTATTTCCTTTTTGTTGGTTTGCTTGCTCACTCTTGTGCTTTGAGTAATCACTTGATTTAAATCTTTTGTTAGTTTCTGATAAATCTATTTAAATTTTTCTTTTACCACTATTTCTATGTCAGAATTTGATGTCTATGATTTCAATGCTATTTCATGGTAATTGTTTCACAATTTTTCTTATTTTTCGCTTTGACCTATTTTTTAATGTTCTATTTTTAAATAAACTGTTCTGTAATTTTCTGTAATGTGGAGTTTTGAAAGCTATCATTTAATAAGTTTCTGATTTTACTGCATTGTGATCAGATCAAAAATTTCTAAGTGATATCAATTTAGGGGGGTTTATTGAATCTATTTTGTGACCTATCGCATGCTAGAGTTTTTGTTTTTGTTTGTTTTGGATAACTCAGTTATACCTGAAAAAAATTGTTTCCTTTGTGTTATTGAGTGTAAAGATTTCCAGGTAACTGTAAATTGTTTATTCACCCTCAAATCATTTTTAACCTTGGTTATTCTTCACAACTGCTTGTTTTTTTTCCATGGGCCTTCTGTCCTTTCTCAAGCCTAAAAGTCTCCCTTGGCTGTCTGGCATTGCTGGAACTTGTAAAAAGAGCTAGGGATTCCTGAAAATTGTGATAGTTCTCCATTCTGTGAGTTTGTCCTATTCTTCTTCCATTTATACAATGCAATGCAATTATGGCTGTTTATATTTTTTCATTTGGTTGTTTCTTTTTAGAGTCTTGTGTTCTTTGTCTTTATTCTTTACACTGTGAGTTCTTATATTTTGGATACATTTTCGGAGCAACCTCGTTTCATGCATAGTGTACATAAGCATTTATCCTATGAGTATTTTCAGTATTACATTAGATGAAGAGATGTGTTCAGTTGCTCAGTAGTGACTGACTCTGTGATCCCATGGACTGTAACCTGCCCAGCTTTTCTGTCCATGGGATTCCCCAGGCAAGGATATTGGAGTGGGTTGCCATTTCCTTCTCGAGAGATCTTCCTGACCTAGGGATTGAATTCATGTCTCTTGTGTCTCCTGCATTGTAGGTACATTCTTTACCCACTCAGCTATCAGGGATGCAGAGATAATCTTGTCCAAATAACTCTTGCACTCTGAAATCAAATGAACAATCGTAGAGTGTGGTAAAGGGGAATTTTAAAAAATTCATATCAAACATTTTCATTTTATAAGTATAAAAACTGAAGCCTAGAGAAGTTAAGAAACTTTACTGAAATTCTATCAATACAATTGAAGTGAAGGTGTTAGATGCTCAATAGTGTCTGACTATTTGTAACCCCATGGACTATAGTCCATCAGGCTCATCCATCTATGGAATTCTCCAGGCTAGAATACTGGAGTGGGTTGCTATACCCTTTTCCAAGGGATGTTGCTGACCCATGGATCAAACCCAGGTTTCCTGCATTGCAGTCAGATTCTTTCCCATCTGAGATACACAGTTACTTTTTCTAATTAGTTAATTTGATCTGTCAACACTTTTGTTAACTTAAAATTGAAGATAAAAATGTTTTCACAGACCTAATGACCAGATATGATAATATTTATAAAGATTTATTTTAAGCTATGAAGTGTTTTACAAGTTTAAAAAATGTTATTATAGTTTAGTACTGCAAGGTTTATGATAAAATTCTTCTGAATGCCTGGTGTATATATTGACTATTATTGCTATTAAGATGTATCAGGCACACTGCATTTCCTATTTCAAAAGTGATTAAATATTCTAGCTCTCTCAGAACTTCTGGTTTAAGAGAGAAGGCACACATATAAAATGAAACTCAACAGAGAAAGGCAACTTCTCTAAGAGATGAAAGTGACAAATCAGAGGTTTTCCAGTGAGGGAACATCCCCTTGGTACCCCAAGAGATCAAGGGAGGCTTCCCAGAGGAGAGATGAAACTTTCTTTTTTTTTTTTTTTTTTTAGGATTTTATTTATTTTATTTTGGGGGAGAGGCAGGTTGGGGAGGAAGGGGGCAGGTTGGGGAGGGAGGGGGCGGGAGGGCCACTTCTCTTAGTCTTTCATTTATTTATTTTTCATTCATCTTTGTTCTTTGGCCCATGTGGGCCTCCCATCGCAGTGGCCTCTGTTGTCGCAGTGCACCTGCTCTGGGCGCATGCGCTCCAGAGCTCCGGCTCAGTAATTGGACACATTGGTCCAGCCGCTCCGCGGCACCTGGGATCTTCCTGGGCCAGGGATCGAACCAGCACCCCTTGCACTGCAAGGTGGTGTCCTTACCCACTGGACCACCAGGGAAGCCCCAGATGAAACTTTCTGACACCTGTGAGTCATCACTGCATCTATTGCTTGAAATGACCATTTCTCTGATTCTCTGGCAAATATCCACAGGAAATTGTAAGTCCTTTGGTGCTTCTACAGAATATTGTGAGAATGGAGGTGTGTAAGAAAATGAAGTTTCACAGTTAAGCTGTGCTTGATCTATGGAGAGCCATGGGATCCCATATCCTGTAGAAAATGGGGAGCCATTAGAAGAAAATATTTGTGTCATAGTAGTGATGTCTTAGGTATATGAAAACATCATTGGTGTATTGAATAAGTAGATTGGTTTGTTGGATATTTACTGGAAAATATTTGTTGAATTGCCATGGATAGAGGAGGCTGGCAGGCCACGGTCAGTAGGGTCCTAAAGAGTCAGACATAACTGAAGTGACTTAGCACAGAGGCTTAGGGTTACCATTTTCTTTCTTTGTTTTTTTTTTTTTTTTTTTGGACACTTTTATTGTTCTTTTATTCATCTATTTACATCCATCTTTGTTTCTGGCCTGTGTGGGCCTCTCATCACAGTACCCTCTCTCATTGCAGAGTACCGGCTCTGGGCCCATGTGCTCCAGAGCTCTGGCTTGGTAGTTGGACACATCAGTCCAGCTGCTCCGTGGCATGTGGGATCCTCTGAGGCCAGGGATCAAACCGGCGCCCCTTGCACTGCAAGGCAGTGTCTTTACCCACTGGACCACCAGGGAAGCCCCACCATTTCTTTTTATTTCTGGTTGTTCCTGATCTATTCATCATTATTTCACTAGTGAAGCCATAATTGCAATGAGATGCCAAGACCCCAGGGAGGTTTATGAAGGTTTATGAAGACAGAAATTTAGGGGAATTGTTTATATTTTCCAGACTTGTCAACCTTTCAACTACTTTCCAGAAGTCTTCTTTATATATTATTCATTCTCTTTTTCTCTCTCCTTCTTTCCCCATCTTCCTTTTTTTTTTCTCATCTGTCTTTCTCTGATCCACATTTTTTCCTTTTTTCCTCTCCTTCCTCTTCTTTCCTTCTCTCTTTCCTTCTTTTTTCTTTCTTTCCTTCCTTCCTTCAACACAGAAGTGGACTCTATATTTTTGTTCTCATCTGGTAGATTTTTTGGATGAAAATGGGTTTATGGAAGCAAACACTTTGTATTCATGGCTCACTGGTAAGTCCTCAATTGTGGACTCTTTCTAACCTGGGACAGAGTCAAAATTCAAAGCACTTTGACTGAATTATTTATTTATTAATTTTTGTATTTTAGTCACATATATCTAATTTGTTCAATGGGAAAAGAATTTTGAAACAATGTAATCTTCAACCCCAATTTTTTTTTCAATTACTAAAGAAATTCCTTGGGCAGTAAAATGTTGAAAAGCCAAAGATTTTTCATATTTGTTCAAAATTACTTGCATTCGCATTATATCACCATGCACCCACCCACCCAGGATGGCAGCCCTTGGTTTAGACAAGTGGTAGCCAGTGATTTGGCCTGTGGCATGAGTTTGTATTAAATTTGATATTGCTTTCCGTTCATTCTGTATTGTTCCAAAATTGTATTAGAGTTTCTTTTTTATTTTTAATTTTATTTTGTATCTTTTCTTCAGGATAATTATATTTTCATTATAACATCAAATGGATAAACATTTTCTATTCTTTCAAAATAATATGAAATTACAATATCATACAGTTTAAGATTGGGAATAAATGTGTCGGTCATATTCAATTTGCTTACTTGAATGATTTAAGCCTATTCTATTTTCTCTTTTAAAGTTTAAAATCCAACAGTATGGTTTTGTGTGTACATCTCTGTGTATCTGTGTATATGCATGTGTGTGTGTGTGTTCATTATTTCACTAGTGAAGCCATAATTGCAATGAGATGCCAAGACCCCAGGGAGGTTTATGAAGGTTTATGAAGACAGAAATTTAGGGGAATTGTTTATATTTTCCAGACTTGTCAACCTTTCAACTACTTTCCAGAAGTCTTCTTTATATATTATTCATTCTCTTTTTCTCTCTCCTTCTTTCCCCATCTTCCTTTTTTTTTTCTCATCTGTCTTTCTCTGATCCACATTTTTTCCTTTTTTCCTCTCCTTCCTCTTCTTTCCTTCTCTCTTTCCTTCTTTTTTCTTTCTTTCCTTCCTTCCTTCAACACAGAAGTGGACTCTATATTTTTGTTCTCATCTGGTAGATTTTTTGGATGAAAATGGGTTTATGGAAGCAAACACTTTGTATTCATGGCTCACTGGTAAGTCCTCAATTGTGGACTCTTTCTAACCTGGGACAGAGTCAAAATTCAAAGCACTTTGACTGAATTATTTATTTATTAATTTTTGTATTTTAGTCACATATATCTAATTTGTTCAATGGGAAAAGAATTTTGAAACAATGTAATCTTCAACCCCAATTTTTTTTTCAATTACTAAAGAAATTCCTTGGGCAGTAAAATGTTGAAAAGCCAAAGATTTTTCATATTTGTTCAAAATTACTTGCATTCGCATTATATCACCATGCACCCACCCACCCAGGATGGCAGCCCTTGGTTTAGACAAGTGGTAGCCAGTGATTTGGCCTGTGGCATGAGTTTGTATTAAATTTGATATTGCTTTCCGTTCATTCTGTATTGTTCCAAAATTGTATTAGAGTTTCTTTTTTATTTTTAATTTTATTTTGTATCTTTTCTTCAGGATAATTATATTTTCATTATAACATCAAATGGATAAACATTTTCTATTCTTTCAAAATAATATGAAATTACAATATCATACAGTTTAAGATTGGGAATAAATGTGTCGGTCATATTCAATTTGCTTACTTGAATGATTTAAGCCTATTCTATTTTCTCTTTTAAAGTTTAAAATCCAACAGTATGGTTTTGTGTGTACATCTCTGTGTATCTGTGTATATGCATGTGTGTGTGTGTGTTCATGTATACGCAGGGAATCTCTTAGTGATTTATAGATATTAAGCACTTCATCCAGCTTGTGAGTAGGCATGACCAGATTTAGAACTCAGATCCCATAAGTCCTCATATATTGACCTCTCTTCTCTACTATTCCTCCTTTGATATAATTAACATATCCAATCAACCGCTTTGGTCTCTAAAGGTTAAGTGAAATAATTTCAGATGTGAGTCTCATCCATCAGATTAGGGCAGGTGGATAGTATTAAAATTTTTGTAGTTACTAGTTGGGTATTTATATCTGTTTGAGCATCAGGGTGTAAATAATGAGGTTTACAGTAATATAACATCACAAATTTGGAAGCAAAATTACAGAATGCTTTACCAGGTCAAATAATTTTGCTTAATTTTTAGGGTTGATTTGTTCACTCTGCTTTTCTCATGGAATAACTATATTAATGAAGCTCATTGTCTTTCAGACCACAAGATGATGGAAATGAAGGTATGTGGGAGTGCTTATTTATTTCACTCCCTTGAACTATAATAGGACCAAATTTTCCCAAGTATCTGGATATGCACCCTGTTTTTGAGAAAACATCTTAATCTTATAGAATGAACAGTAGACACAACTCAGCTCTTACAGAGATCAGTAAGATATGGTCTCTAAATTTTTACAAAAAGCCTAAAACCTGAAAAAGTTATATGATCAATACTTACCTGATTGTTACAGGTGTGCATGCGTACTAACTCGCTTCAGTCATGTCCAACGCTTTGCAACCCTATAGATTGTAGCCTTCCACTCTTCTGTCCTTGGGATTCTAAAGGCAAGAATACTGGAGTGGGTATTGTTCCAAAATTGTATTAGAGTTTCTTTTTTATTTTTAATTTTATTTTGTATCTTTTCTTCAGGATAATTATATTTTCATTATAACATCAAATGGATAAACATTTTCTATTCTTTCAAAATAATATGAAATTACAATATCATACAGTTTAAGATTGGGAATAAATGTGTCGGTCATATTCAATTTGCTTACTTGAATGATTTAAGCCTATTCTATTTTCTCTTTTAAAGTTTAAAATCCAACAGTATGGTTTTGTGTGTACATCTCTGTGTATCTGTGTATATGCATGTGTGTGTGTGTGTTCATGTATACGCAGGGAATCTCTTAGTGATTTATAGATATTAAGCACTTCATCCAGCTTGTGAGTAGGCATGACCAGATTTAGAACTCAGATCCCATAAGTCCTCATATATTGACCTCTCTTCTCTACTATTCCTCCTTTGATATAATTAACATATCCAATCAACCGCTTTGGTCTCTAAAGGTTAAGTGAAATAATTTCAGATGTGAGTCTCATCCATCAGATTAGGGCAGGTGGATAGTATTAAAATTTTTGTAGTTACTAGTTGGGTATTTATATCTGTTTGAGCATCAGGGTGTAAATAATGAGGTTTACAGTAATATAACATCACAAATTTGGAAGCAAAATTACAGAATGCTTTACCAGGTCAAATAATTTTGCTTAATTTTTAGGGTTGATTTGTTCACTCTGCTTTTCTCATGGAATAACTATATTAATGAAGCTCATTGTCTTTCAGACCACAAGATGATGGAAATGAAGGTATGTGGGAGTGCTTATTTATTTCACTCCCTTGAACTATAATAGGACCAAATTTTCCCAAGTATCTGGATATGCACCCTGTTTTTGAGAAAACATCTTAATCTTATAGAATGAACAGTAGACACAACTCAGCTCTTACAGAGATCAGTAAGATATGGTCTCTAAATTTTTACAAAAAGCCTAAAACCTGAAAAAGTTATATGATCAATACTTACCTGATTGTTACAGGTGTGCATGCGTACTAACTCGCTTCAGTCATGTCCAACGCTTTGCAACCCTATAGATTGTAGCCTTCCACTCTTCTGTCCTTGGGATTCTAAAGGCAAGAATACTGGAGTGGGTTGCTATTTCCTCCTCCAAGGATCTTCTTGACCCAGGGATCAACTCAGGGATTGAACCTGTGTCTCTTGTGTCTCCTGCATTGGCAGTCAGGTTTTTTACCACTAGCACCACCTGGGAAGCCTTTATTACAGGTATATTATAATAATGGTCATAAAATACATGTGTAAAAAGGTATGTTCTGGGAAACCAGAGTAAGACAGGCATCTTTAACTTTTAGGCATATCAGGAAAGGCTTCCCAGTGGAGGCATTAAGATGAACACTGAAGGGTGTATAAGAGTTCAGGAAGGGGACTTCCCTGGTGGTCCAGTGAGTAAGGACACTGCCTTGCAATGCAAGGGGCACTGGTTCGCTCTCTGGCCTAGGAAGATCCCACGTACCGTGGAGCAGCTGGACCAATGTGTCCAACTACCAAGCTGGAGCTCTGGAGCGCATGAACCCAGAGTCAGTGCTTTGCAGTGAGAGAGACCACTGTGATGGGAGGCCCACACAGGTCAAAGAACAAAGATGGATGGAAATAAATGAAAGACCAACAGAAGTGCCCCCCCCCCCCCCCCCCAAAAAATGAATTCAAGAAGGGCAGGAGGGTGGAAGGGACTGGGGGTTATGTGCATATGCAAAAACTTCCAGTCTTGGAATGTATGACCCAAGTAGGAAAGGGCACAGGTCACGGGTAAGGAGATCCTGAGAGGTAATCCTGCCTATGGAACAGGGGTGGAATAGAGACAACCTTAATGGCAGTGTATTTATAGTCTGTAGGACCATGTGGGGTGAATACTGTACGCCTGGGGTCAAGAGGAATCAGGAGAACAGCACTTTAGTTAGATGAGTCTTGCAAATTGTGTAACAGGAATTGAAAGGGGCATATGACTGGAAGTAGGGGGAAGGCAAACAAGGAGATATGGCAAGGGTGGCAACAGGAAGGAGATTGGAGGGAAGTGGTTGATGGCAAGAGATTTCCTGGACTGGGCAATTGATTTGATAAGGGAAGCAAAGGAGACAAAGTGAACACAGCAAAGAAAACAAGGACCCCTTCCTCTCAGTGTTTCTGCCTGGTTGACTGGTCTCAAGGTGCCCTTACAAATAGACATTGGAGTAGAAACTTTTGGGGTAAGGTGAGAGTTGTGGATGGTGAATAAAAGGCCACTTTGTATCTAAATGAAATGTGTCCTGTGTCAGTTTAAAACACTAGACAGATAAAAGGTGTAACATCTGACCTTTTGTTTTCCTGTGGGCCTCTGTTATTTTTGTGCTGGCTTTTGCTTACAGTCTGTATTTTATGAGCACACCTTTATTGAAGAAGAACCAAGCCCAGCCTGTAGCTGGAATAAATGTTGTAATTTCCTGAGCTTGGAAAACAACCTCAACAGTAACAGTAATGATACCCTTGACAGAGATTACAGCAACCAAACCCAGGAAATCCAGCTAGAGTTGGGGGTGTGCAGCCCTCTTTGCTCACCATCCCATGAAACACTTCTCATTATATTTTTTTCCTGCTCTGGGACTCCTAGGCTAACTTCAGCCCGCTGGGGTCAGCCTGCTGGGGGTGCCGCCTGCACCATTGTGTGTGCTGCCCCAGGATCAAAGCATTCTTTCTCCTTCCTCATCTACCTCTTCTCCCTACTGTTTGTCTGCCTTCTACTGCAGGGGGTCAGCCTGGCCACATTTGCACGTCCCAGTGCCTAGCCCTTTTATACAAAGTTTTCTTTGTTAATCCGGAGAAGTAAATGCAAATCCTCTCCATGTACAATGAACTGCTTTCAAAAGAAGGTGTGACAGTGATGTAATGATCTGGTGAATTTTCAGACAAGGAAGATCAAAATATCTTGGTTTTATTTTTCAGAGATTAGTATTTGAGAGATCTGTGTGTGTATTTGTGGTGTACATCTTTTTTGTCCACATTCTTTCCCTGGAAAACAGGATCACCATGCAATAGAGTCCTTGAATTCTCTTCTTTTTCATGCTCCTATCTGAATCATGCTTAGTATTTGAGTATCAGTGCAAGAAGTCTTTGTGTTTACAGTCACAGGATTGTCTGTGCCTTCAGTGGGTTAGTGAACTTTCATGTCTAACCTTAGAGTGTCTGTCTCTCTTGCAGTCCCTGAATAGGGTCAAGAGGGGTGAAGGCTACCTTCTGGTTGTTAGTTATAAAGTCAGATAGAACTCAGGCATAACCATTGCCTTCCATCATGTTTCTCTGCAAGATACTAATAAAAACACAGAGACTGTTCATTTCTGTTTTTCATTTACTTGTCACTGCTTCTTGCACCAATCAAACAAACAGTTGGTCTTCTCTTAATTGAAGTACAGGTTATCTATGAGGCAATCTTTTGAACAGCACAGAGAGCTTTGGGTATGCTTACACTGGAAGACCTTCTTGGATGACAGGCCCAGAAGTTGTTAAACGTTTCACAGAAAAGACATAAAGCGAAGAGGCCTGTGTCGTGTTTTATTTAATTTCTCCTTCTTTTGTTAGCCTGGTAGAATCAAGAAGACGGTGGCATTATTTGACCTCCCCTCCACAGGAATAGTGACGATAATGGGTTTAATTAGCTATGTGGTATTGACGTAATTAGTTATCCTGGTGATTATACTTCTTTAATAAAAGCACTTCATTTAAGATGCATTGGTGTCTGCAGTGGCCGAACCCTACCCAAATACTTCATAACTGTCTAGACATGAGCACTGTGTACATATTTTACCAACAGCTCTTGAGAGAGGTTATCTTGCATGGCTTAAGGTAATTGGGAACTAATGATTTTGCCCCCTGGTTTCAGACTCGGCTGGCTTGGAGAGCAGAGAAACTGTGGGGGAGGGGAGCAGCCCATTTTGTGTAAACCAGAAAGGAGGGGGAAGGGCTGTGTTTTGGAAACCATATGCTCTCAGGAACTGTTTCTCTTTAAGCTAGCAATCAGGGAGACAGTAACACCAGAGGGAATTGGGGGTGTTTAATCTATGAATGGACTGTATAAATACATTGAAATCAATGTACACAGTGTGCGGAGACATATGTTCATATTAACAGGAATCTTGGCTCTGCACGGATCTATTCACAAACACGAAGGGCATTTGGGTATTAAAAGTAGATCACTGCTTAAATTCGGTCAGCAGGTAACTGACAAGGTCCCTTTCACATGGCACAGTACACAATGCAGTCGAACTGCATGGAAAAAAATAGGGCAACTATAAAAGAAGAAACATATAATGCAGAAATTTCCATATGAACATGTCAATAATACTATCCCAAGAAACCCCAAAGAAGAAGAAAACAAAAGCAAAAAGATTATCTAGCTGTACCAGGACCATCCACAATAAAACATCGTGCCTGAACCCCCTTAGTCAGCTATTCAAACTTGGGGGATGGAGGAGGAGGGGGGAAAGATGGGGTGGGGAAGAGAACAGTGTGGACACAGGGAGGAGGTTGAGAAACTGAGCTGAAATAGGCTCTGCTGAGAAATAAGAGGTTTTGCACACAATCTCTTTTTTGGAGCTAGAAGTGCTATTTCTTTTTCAGTCTGTTTTATTTGACTCCTCTTTTTTTCAAAGCTGTGCTTCCCATCACCTCTTCCCGCAGCTCTTTATCCTGCGGGAGTGTGCTGCCTCCCTCCGTGGCTGCCTGTCTAGAGACACACAGGGAAATCACTGCAGGCATCCGACTGGTTCCTGCAGCCCAGGAAGGAACACTGTGGGTCATCCTCACAGCCAAACCCAAAAGCAAGCACCATGGCAAAACCTAACAAATGGAAAAGCAGTGTCTCGTTGGAGGTACCTGCCAGTAAGACGGTTTCCTCTGCCATGAGGGATGCTCCGGCAAAAGCTTCCATCCCTCATTAAATCAATAAAATCAAGTGTCCTTTATTTTAAGCCTCTGCACTGTAATCCAGTAGCAAGGAGAGGGGCCCAGGCTTTTCATCTCATTGTTTCAAAACAGATCGTTTGGTTGGAATTGACAAAAGGTTCATTCCTTTACCTTTGTGGAAATGTCAGTAAAAGGCAGGTGCTGGGCATTCGGACTCTTTTGCTTAGTAGAAGGAAAAAAAAAGAGAGCGTGTGTGTTGGGGGAGGGGGATCTGTGACAGGCTAACTACATGTACTGAAGCTTTCTAAGACATTTTGTTTAGCTTGACATTGTGCAGCAGTGAGAGAGAAGTGGAAGCTATTGTGTGCCAGCTGCATGAATCACCGGATTGAAGTCTAACAGCCTCAGATCCTCTTTTATACAGTAAAGGGGAGATTAAAGCAGGGAGCTCATATGTCACGAAATAGAGGTACAATGCAGTTCTGGCTTGCTTAGTGCACTCAGCCAGCATTTGATCCATATGAACATGTCAATAATACTATCCCAAGAAACCCCAAAGAAGAAGAAAACAAAAGCAAAAAGATTATCTAGCTGTACCAGGACCATCCACAATAAAACATCGTGCCTGAACCCCCTTAGTCAGCTATTCAAACTTGGGGGATGGAGGAGGAGGGGGGAAAGATGGGGTGGGGAAGAGAACAGTGTGGACACAGGGAGGAGGTTGAGAAACTGAGCTGAAATAGGCTCTGCTGAGAAATAAGAGGTTTTGCACACAATCTCTTTTTTGGAGCTAGAAGTGCTATTTCTTTTTCAGTCTGTTTTATTTGACTCCTCTTTTTTTCAAAGCTGTGCTTCCCATCACCTCTTCCGCAGCTCTTTATCCTGCGGGAGTGTGCTGCCTCCCTCCGTGGCTGCCTGTCTAGAGACACACAGGGAAATCACTGCAGGCATCCGACTGGTTCCTGCAGCCCAGGAAGGAACACTGTGGGTCATCCTCACAGCCAAACCCAAAAGCAAGCACCATGGCAAAACCTAACAAATGGAAAAGCAGTGTCTCGTTGGAGGTACCTGCCAGTAAGACGGTTTCCTCTGCCATGAGGGATGCTCCGGCAAAAGCTTCCATCCCTCATTAAATCAATAAAATCAAGTGTCCTTTATTTTAAGCCTCTGCACTGTAATCCAGTAGCAAGGAGAGGGGCCCAGGCTTTTCATCTCATTGTTTCAAAACAGATCGTTTGGTTGGAATTGACAAAAGGTTCATTCCTTTACCTTTGTGGAAATGTCAGTAAAAGGCAGGTGCTGGGCATTCGGACTCTTTTGCTTAGTAGAAGGAAAAAAAAAGAGAGCGTGTGTGTTGGGGGAGGGGGATCTGTGACAGGCTAACTACATGTACTGAAGCTTTCTAAGACATTTTGTTTAGCTTGACATTGTGCAGCAGTGAGGAGAGAAGTGGAAGCTATTGTGTGCCAGCTGCATGAATCACCGGATTGAAGTCTAACAGCCTCAGATCCTCTTTTATACAGTAAAGGGGAGATTAAAGCAGGGAGCTCATATGTCACGAAATAGAGGTACAATGCAGTTCTGGCTTGCTTAGTGCACTCAGCCAGCATTTGATCCAAATTTAGCCAAAGGGAGCGAATAAACGTGTGCTGCGATCAGCCAGGGAGGTGACAAATGTTGGGCTATAATATCCAAAATTCCTTTTCTGTTTCCAAAATGTCATCTCTCCTTTGTCAGCTTCATTATGATTGAATCTATGTATAGTCACAGACCAACTGGAAACAAACAAAAACACCCAAACCCTAGCTAAATTATTCTACACCTGCCTCTTCCTAAGCTGTGTAATTGATACAGAGCACAGGGAAGTGTTTTAGGTTTGGGTGTTTTTTTTGTTTGTTTTTTTAATCTAGGACTGATAACCTCAGGTATTTAACAGGCATTTGCTGAATGCTATAGTATATTCTAGAAGTTGAAAGGGATACACAAGGAATCTAACACATATCTTTCTATTCTCTAAAAACTTACAGACTGGTTAAGGAAATAAGATTGGCAGACAGACAGACATGCACACACACACACTGTTAGGAACAAAGGCAATGGACCATTTTGTTTGACTAAATATGGGAGCATAAACAGGCCATAGGAATTCAGAAAAATGGCTTTTTAGCTAAGTTATTTTGGAAAACAGAGTTGAGAAAGGGAACAACTATGTTTGGAGTATCAATCCTTTTTGATATTTGACATGTGCCAAGTCATGTCATATTGAGTGAGTACGTAGTTGTATTATTATCATCCCCATTTAATGGAGAAGTGAGGCCCAGAGAGATACGTTGTTTGTCCAGAGTCACACAGTTGATAAGAGGTGAGCAGGAATTTAAACTATTTACTCTGCATCACATCCCCAGCCTGCTTGGCAAAAGAATGGAAGGGAGGTACTCTGAAAGTGCATTCAGCCTGGCCTCTCACCTCTTCACCTTTGCTAAGTGAATCCTCCATCTGTCCTCACTGAAACTTCCAGGCCTTTGTTTCTGTTTCAACTGAATCATTAGCCCCTTTCTCTGTATTTAGATTTCCTTCTTAGACAGACTTGATGATCACATCAGTAATAAAACTTTATTTCTAGAGGAGATCGTACTGGTGGCTTGTCTAAGGTCGAATAGGCTATTGGTTGGAGACATGAGCTACAATTTGTCTTTCGAGGATCAGCCCCGTTTCCTTTCTGGTAGCGCCTGTTGCCTTTCTTACCTGCACGCTGAGCTTCAAGATTGACTTCTGAGACCTACCAAACTTCTGCTGTGTTTATACCCCTACTATTTGCTTTTCCTTTGGCTTTATAGAGAAAGCCTAAAGCAAGATGGAGACTCACACAGCTTTGGCCATCTGTAACGTCAGGGACTCCAATTACAACCGAGCAATCACATCTGCTCACTGACAGTGTTAGTCCTCTCTTGTTGAGATGCCCAGGAGCCATTCCAGACACTCTTTTCAATTCCTCGATGCAACTGGTAAATGATCTCTTATTTCAGTGAGGCCATGGGCATCATCTGACATGAGATACCTCATTTTCATCTCCATACTCATCTCCAACTCCCTGCCCCTATGCTCCCAAAGGCACTGTTCAGTGCCAGAATAGCTGCTCCTGACTCAGGTTCCTATACTAAATAGTAGGGTCATTGAGGGCTGGTTTTAGGGCTGCGTCCTTTTTAGCCTTCAGGTTTCCCCCATTCCATTCCAAAAGTCCTAGGTCTGTACACTGCTACTGCATACTGCAATCCATATCTGGGCTCAGGGAAGCACCTATAAACATGGATTTGTAAATTTTTTTAGGCTCAATAGGCTATTCTCTCCACATACGGGATTTTACTTATTAATTAGGAGAGAGAATCCACATGCTGAAGAAATACATTTGTAATTTGTGGAATATCAGGCATCCATGAAATGACTAAGGAGTTTTAGAGGCAGCAGTCTTAAGATCATATCTCCTCAGGTAGTGGTCCATCTTCTCTGTCTAATGGACAGCCTGCTCTGCTTATCAGCTCAACACTTAATCTTCAACTTAAAGAACATCTTTCTGTCTTGCTAGCTTAAGACAAAGCTTGTTATCATGACTTTTCTGGCACTTTTGCATCTCTACTTCCTCTCTTTCCATGGATATCCTCCTCTTTAGATACACAGGTTCGTGCAACTTGACCATTCTTTATTTGATTCTGTTTTTTATTCTACCAATCTGTATAGCTCCTCTCTTTTACTGCCCGAACTTCTAAGTGCATACTGTATGTATTCTCTGCCCCCATTTCTTACCTGCACGCTGAGCTTCACGATTGCCTTCTGAGACCTACCAAACTTCTGCTGTGTTTATACCCTACTATTTGCTTTTCCTTTGGCTTTATAGAGAAAGCCTAAAGCAAGATGGAGACTCACACAGCTTTGGCCATCTGTAACGTCAGGGACTCCAATTACAACCGAGCAATCACATCTGCTCACTGACAGTGTTAGTCCTCTCTTGTTGAGATGCCCAGGAGCCATTCCAGACACTCTTTTCAATTCCTCGATGCAACTGGTAAATGATCTCTTATTTCAGTGAGGCCATGGGCATCATCTGACATGAGATACCTCATTTTCATCTCCATACTCATCTCCAACTCCCTGCCCCTATGCTCCCAAAGGCACTGTTCAGTGCCAGAATAGCTGCTCCTGACTCAGGTTCCTATACTAAATAGTAGGGTCATTGAGGGCTGGTTTTAGGGCTGCGTCCTTTTTAGCCTTCAGGTTTCCCCCATTCCATTCCAAAAGTCCTAGGTCTGTACACTGCTACTGCATACTGCAATCCATATCTGGGCTCAGGGAAGCACCTATAAACATGGATTTGTAAATTTTTTTAGGCTCAATAGGCTATTCTCTCCACATACGGGATTTTACTTATTAATTAGGAGAGAGAATCCACATGCTGAAGAAATACATTTGTAATTTGTGGAATATCAGGCATCCATGAAATGACTAAGGAGTTTTAGAGGCAGCAGTCTTAAGATCATATCTCCTCAGGTAGTGGTCCATCTTCTCTGTCTAATGGACAGCCTGCTCTGCTTATCAGCTCAACACTTAATCTTCAACTTAAAGAACATCTTTCTGTCTTGCTAGCTTAAGACAAAGCTTGTTATCATGACTTTTCTGGCACTTTTGCATCTCTACTTCCTCTCTTTCCATGGATATCCTCCTCTTTAGATACACAGGTTCGTGCAACTTGACCATTCTTTATTTGATTCTGTTTTTTATTCTACCAATCTGTATAGCTCCTCTCTTTTACTGCCCGAACTTCTAAGTGCATACTGTATGTATTCTCTGCCCCCATTTCTTACTGCCTGTCCATTCTCCAATCAATAAAAGTTCTTGAGGCAATCTACTAACCTTATTCTCCTTAATGCCTTTTTGAAATCCAAGTTTTCTAACAAACCCTTCTAGAATAATCATTCTCAATCCTATCAGACCTTCAATTCCTTTTCAAGCAAATGTTTGTAAAGCTGCTCTGTCATCTTGAGTTGAAAGGCATTGACAACATAACTTTCCTACCCATATAATTTAATAATTTAGCATAACTCTTTAATAGTAGATCAATGAGAATTAAAGTTATTCCTAGTAAAAGAATATACATCAATATATAAAATCATCATTAATATAATAGGCACAAAAGCAGACTGATACAAATGTCATTCAAATATCATGAGCCGCACTATGCTCAAAGTATGAATTTATGAACTGATGAACAAGGTTTGCTAAAGATTCAAATGAAGCAAAATAAACAACACAGTAGTTGCATTTCTAGAAAATACAATGTATTTAAAAAAAAGCAAATAAATTAGAACTTAGGCAGAAATAATTTTGACTTTTTTTAGACCTGTAGGAATGTCCATGAGTCATTCAGAAGTTTGATGCAAAAAGAATTCTTCATTATATGGGACTGTGTCAGACATTGCAAGGTATGTAATATTCCAGCCCTTACTCCCACACAGTACAAAAATATCCTCCTATATTGTTTACAGCCAACAATTTCTAAAATACTCCTTCATAGGTGGTGTGGTACTCCTTAAGAACCGATACTTGATATTATCTCATCTTTGGCTCAAATGGCATTTCTCATTTTCTTCCTACATCTCAAATCCCTCTTTTTCCTTTAGTGGGATATCCTCCTCTTTAGATACACAGGTTCGTGCAACTTGACCATTCTTTATTTGATTCTGTTTTTTATTCTACCAATCTGTATAGCTCCTCTCTTTTACTGCCCGAACTTCTAAGTGCATACTGTATGTATTCTCTGCCCCCATTTCTTACTGCCTGTCCATTCTCCAATCAATAAAAGTTCTTGAGGCAATCTACTAACCTTATTCTCCTTAATGCCTTTTTGAAATCCAAGTTTTCTAACAAACCCTTCTAGAATAATCATTCTCAATCCTATCAGACCTTCAATTCCTTTTCAAGCAAATGTTTGTAAAGCTGCTCTGTCATCTTGAGTTGAAAGGCATTGACAACATAACTTTCCTACCCATATAATTTAATAATTTAGCATAACTCTTTAATAGTAGATCAATGAGAATTAAAGTTATTCCTAGTAAAAGAATATACATCAATATATAAAATCATCATTAATATAATAGGCACAAAAGCAGACTGATACAAATGTCATTCAAATATCATGAGCCGCACTATGCTCAAAGTATGAATTTATGAACTGATGAACAAGGTTTGCTAAAGATTCAAATGAAGCAAAATAAACAACACAGTAGTTGCATTTCTAGAAAATACAATGTATTTAAAAACAAGCAAATAAATTAGAACTTAGGCAGAAATAATTTTGACTTTTTTTAGACCTGTAGGAATGTCCATGAGTCATTCAGAAGTTTGATGCAAAAAGAATTCTTCATTATATGGGACTGTGTCAGACATTGCAAGGTATGTAATATTCCAGCCCTTACTCCCACACAGTACAAAAATATCCTCCTATATTGTTTACAGCCAACAATTTCTAAAATACTCCTTCATAGGTGGTGTGGTACTCCTTAAGAACCGATACTTGATATTATCTCATCTTTGGCTCAAATGGCATTTCTCATTTTCTTCCTACATCTCAAATCCCTCTTTTTCCTTTAGTGGGATATCCTATGTCCATTTAATGGTGGATGTTCTTCAAGGTATAGTGCTTGACCTTCTCCTTCTCGCTGCTTTACTGAGACAGTGTATACACAGTATAGTTTTTATATATATGTGTGTATGTGTATACATATATATATATTAGTTTTATATATCCAAAGTCTTAGCTATTATAGAATTTCATGTTAATTAACTCATACATATTTAGTGTTTACTAATAATTTGTTCTATAATGTTTCATCCATTACTAATTCCATCCTGTGTCTTTATTCAAATACTGTATTTTTTACCTCTAGAAGTTTGGTGTTTATTTTTTTAAGTTATTTTGAAGTATAGTAGATTTACAGTGTTGTGTTAATTTTTTCTGTTATATGCTTTTTCATATTCCTTTCCATTATGATTTGTCACACTGTACTGAATATAGTTCCCTGCAGTAAATAGTAGTTCCTTGTTTACTTTTTTAATAGACTATTTTTTAGAGCAGTTTTAGGGACACAGCAACATTGAGCAGAAATACAGAGATTTCTTATATATCTCTTACCCATATACATGCATGAAGATTTACTTTTAAAAATTGTTTCCATTTTTTACTTTATCATGTTGACGTCTTTTTGTACCTTATTTAATATGAAATATATATACTCATATGTGTAAAAGTTGTTTTAAATTCCTGGTCTTTTAATTTTATTACTTCTGTCATATCAGTGTTTCTGTTGATTTCCTTGGGTTTTTTTTTTTTTTGGTTATGGGTTATTATTTATTATTTTCCCACTTTTGTTTTCAAATATGACAGTTTTTAATTGGATACCAAATATTGTGATTATTATGTTGACAAATTATGTGTGCTTGTTTTGGACTTTTCCTGGTGCACATTAGTTTGAAATCAGAGTTTTAGGCTTCATTTGAAACTTTCTAGTAGGTAGGTGAAGTAAATTTAGAGCACCTTTTAGTCTAAGAGCAATATTCTAATAATCTAAAGCTACTTGTTATTGTTGTTTAGTTACTAAGTGATTTCCAACTGTGTGACTCCATGGTCTGAGGCCTACCAGGCTCCGCTGTCCATGGGATTTCCTAGGCAAGAATACTGGAGAGGGTTGCTATTTCTTCCCCAGGGGATCATCCTAACCCAGGGGTCGGACCCTTGTCTCCTGCATTGGCAGGTGATTCTTTACCACTGAACCATCAGGGAGAATCAATCTAAGATCACTATTGACCTCTAAAATTTCTACGCAGTGCTCTGTGCCCTTCTACACTGACTGGTGGAAACATGAACCAGTCCCCGTTTTGTCTGACTTCTGGGAATCATTTAGCCTGCCGGTTTCCAGTGGATTTTTCTCCAGCTCTTTGTAGTTTCTGCTCCTTTATGTATAGACCAGGACTGACACAGATACTGGATGGTCTCGCTCTGCAGTCTGTAGAGCAGTCTCTCTGTGTCCTTCCTGTCTGATATTCTTCTGCCTAGAGTTTCTAGCCCATTTGACCTTTCTGCAGACAGAAAATTGGGGGCAATTGTAGGGCTCATCGCTTTTGTCTCCTTTCAGGGATCATAGAAATGGGTGCTGCTGAGTGAGTCAAAACTCTTATTTCATATTTTTTTTGTTGTTTCTGTTAGGAGTGTAGATCTGGTCCCTATTAATCCATCATGATCAGAAGTAAAATTCCTACTGTTCTTCATGGCCCCATCATTCATCCAATACAATATTTGCCTTTATGAGGCTATCTTGTGATGTTGAAGCTCAGTTGGTGACCTCTTACTCAGGTATGCCTGTTAGATTTCCAAGTGTACATTTACTCAATTCCACATGAATATTTCCTTGTCTTGTCAAAACTGACAACTTTTCCTTTTATCAGGGTCCACAAAAGACACTATTATATTTTTGTGGGATACCAAATATTGTGATTATTATGTTGACAAATTATGTGTGCTTGTTTTGGACTTTTCCTGGTGCACATTAGTTTGAAATCAGAGTTTTAGGCTTCATTTGAAACTTTCTAGTAGGTAGGTGAAGTAAATTTAGAGCACCTTTTAGTCTAAGAGCAATATTCTAATAATCTAAAGCTACTTGTTATTGTTGTTTAGTTACTAAGTGATTTCCAACTGTGTGACTCCATGGTCTGAGGCCTACCAGGCTCCGCTGTCCATGGGATTTCCTAGGCAAGAATACTGGAGAGGGTTGCTATTTCTTCCCCAGGGGATCATCCTAACCCAGGGGTCGGACCCTTGTCTCCTGCATTGGCAGGTGATTCTTTACCACTGAACCATCAGGGAGAATCAATCTAAGATCACTATTGACCTCTAAAATTTCTACGCAGTGCTCTGTGCCCTTCTACACTGACTGGTGGAAACATGAACCAGTCCCCGTTTTGTCTGACTTCTGGGAATCATTTAGCCTGCCGGTTTCCAGTGGATTTTTCTCCAGCTCTTTGTAGTTTCTGCTCCTTTATGTATAGACCAGGACTGACACAGATACTGGATGGTCTCGCTCTGCAGTCTGTAGAGCAGTCTCTCTGTGTCCTTCCTGTCTGATATTCTTCTGCCTAGAGTTTCTAGCCCATTTGACCTTTCTGCAGACAGAAAATTGGGGGCAATTGTAGGGCTCATCGCTTTTGTCTCCTTTCAGGGATCATAGAAATGGGTGCTGCTGAGTGAGTCAAAACTCTTATTTCATATTTTTTTTGTTGTTTCTGTTAGGAGTGTAGATCTGGTCCCTATTAATCCATCATGATCAGAAGTAAAATTCCCTACTGTTCTTCATGGCCCCATCATTCATCCAATACAATATTTGCCTTTATGAGGCTATCTTGTGATGTTGAAGCTCAGTTGGTGACCTCTTACTCAGGTATGCCTGTTAGATTTCCAAGTGTACATTTACTCAATTCCACATGAATATTTCCTTGTCTTGTCAAAACTGACAACTTTTTTTCCTTTTTATCAGGGTCCACAAAAGACACTATTATATTTTTGTGGGATATTCAGACTCTTCATTTTGAAGTTATTTTTGAATTTTGATAGTTCTTATACTGCTCATATGTCATCTAAGCCTTACAGATTCTTTCAAAAATTCTCTTCTGTCTAGTTCTCTCTATATCCACTGCCACATCTTTATTCAAGATCTTTGTTATCTCATGTCTTTAATAAAAAAGTGTTTTATAACTGACCCTACACTCTATTTTCTCCGACACTAATTTAATTTGTATAAAAAATCATTCATGCATTTATATGCTTGCAAAATAATGTCAATACTTATATTTGACATTAAATAATTCAGCTGAAGCCAGCTTTTCATAACTTATCTCCCCATGCCTAACTTTATCTTCCACTTCAAACAAAACTTTGAAGATCTCCTCAGCATGTTATAAACTCATCATGGTAATTCTGGCCTTTATGTTTTTGCTCCTGATATTCTTTGTGCTTAGAATTCCCACTTCCATTTTTTTATGTCTCCCATTCTTCTAAAATCTAATTTAATTTCCACTTATGAGAGTGAAGTCCTAGCATGGATCTTCCTCTAAGCTCTAGGCTAAATTTTTTTCTTTTCTATGCCTATTGGAATGTAATCACATTACATAACAGAGTATTAGTGGATGACTGAGTGTGGTCTCCCAGACATTCCTATTCAATATAGCCAACTAATCACATCCATGCTTTGGTGCTGTGTACAGCAGGGGAGAGGCCAAGCACTTAGCTGCTTGCCTTGAGTTGACCCCACAACTTCTTTTATGCTGTGTTACCTTTCCCTCTCCTACACTTTATTTTTATTGGAGTATAGTTGATTTACGATGCTGTGTTAGTTTCAGGTGTACAGCAAGGTGAATCAGTTATAATCAGATATATGTATATATACCCACTCTTGTTAAAAAAATCTTTTCCATTACAGAGTCATTACAGAGTATTGAGTAGCACTCCCTGTGCTATACAGCAGGTCTTTATTAGTTATCTATTTTATATATACTAGTGTGTATTTGTCAGTTCCAGTCTCCCAATTTATCCCTTGTCACCTTACCCCTTGACGCTTCCTACATGTTTTCATTAGACTCTGCTTTTTGTTTGTTTTTGCATTTGGTCTATGAGCAATTTTTTTTTCATTTTTTTTTTTTTTTAATTTTACTTTTTACTTTTGCAGAGTTTTGTTCTTTACAGATATGTATAGGGCTTCCCCTGGTGGTCCAGTGGGTAAGGACACCACCTAGCAGTGCAAGGGGCACCGGTTCCATCCCTGGCCTGGGAAGATCCCACATGCTGCGGAGCGGCTGGATCGATGTGTCCAATTACCAAGCCAGAGCTATGGGGTGCATGTGCCCAGAGCTGGCGCTCTGCGACGACAGAGGCCACCGCGATGGGAGGCCCGCAGGAGCCAAAGAACAAAGACGGATGAAAATAGAGAAATGAAAGACCAATAGAAGTGGCCCGCCCATCCCCCTCCCTCCCCACTCCACCCCGCAAAAGATACATAAATAAAATAAATATTTACAGATATGTATAATCCCAGATTAGCATTACACTCTGTTAAGGAAGTAAGTGCCAGTCTGAGAAAGGAAAGAAAAAAAGGAGGAGGAAAGAGAAAGAGAAATTTCACTTAATTGTAATAAGAAAATAGACGGATTTATAGATAGGTATGTAGGTAAATAGGAATATCTGGTAAAACACTGTGCATATAATTTCAAAACGAATTCCAGACCCTTTTTGGGCAATTATAATCACAAGAATATGTAAACATCTACTAAGAAGTTTATTGCTGAGCACTTTCTTTTAGATATAGTGATTAGGAGTGCAAGTGTGCACAGGAACTTCTCTAGGCACAAATCCTATCCCTGAGGCTTATGAGATGTATTGTTCTAGCCACTTTGTTTGCTGTTTTCGACTTCTTCATGTGTGAGATGGGGGTGATACTAATCTCTAATTCGCAAAGCTGTGGTGAAGCTTAAATTGCATAATCTCTGTGTCAAGTGGATTAATGGGAGGAAAGTTATGTTTGTTTTTTTTTTAACCACTTCTATTGGTCTTTCATTCATCTATTTTCATCCATCTTTGTTCTTTGGCCTGTGTGGGCCTCCCATCACAGTGGCCTCTCTGGCTGCAGAGCACTGGCTCTGGGCGCATGCACTCCAGAGCTCTGACTGGCTCGGTTATTGAACACATCAGTTCAGCTGCCCTGCGGCATGTGGATCTTCCCAGGACAGGGATCGAACTAGCGCCCCTTGCACTGCAAGGTGGTGTCCTTACCCACTGGACCACCAGGGAAGCCCCAAAAATTATGTTTTGATGACATTTTAAATCTGTTGTTACTTGATATAATTTTTAAAAATTGCTGAAACAGAGTTTGGTTAGTTTGGTTTGGAATAAGATCTAATTCTGGCCACGATTCAAAAGTTTTTGACTCTTGAAAATAACAACTGGATGAGGCATCAGAAATTCACTGTAAGTAGAGCTAGTTCATATAACTTAGTCAAGTTTTTGACTCAGCTTTGTCCATCTGTTCTTTTTCTTTCTCATATATTCTCCTCTAACTTCTCTTGAGCTGATCTCATCGCTGGTGTAGTCCTACAAAGCTCAGAATTTCAGATTTATGTAGGATTTAAGATATATGAGGAGGGAGAGAGAGTGTTTTGCATGTCATCCAATAAAATATAGAAAACTGATTTGAAAAAAGTTTAATTAAACTAGTTATTGAGGCACAGAGCAAAATACTTCTATAATATTTTCTTGATTTTTCTCCTTTACATTTAAGTGCATTCAAACAAACAGGTCTGTGCATATGTAGCAGTACATAGCTGACTGTACAATCACCTATGGCATCTTATGACTGGTTGGCTTTTGCCTGTCCCATATGTATCATTATTTCCAATCATTTACATGAGGAGTTAGCTAAGCATCTGACCACTGATCCATTAGCAGCACCTTGACAGTAAAATCATGATTCTAAGTGGGAGGCATTAGGTGAAGGCTGTTTCAATCAAGAATTCAAAATTTTAGAGCAGCACAAAGCTTAACAGAAAAGATATCTAGGTCAGAATCCATCATCTGATTTTCATCCATCTTTGTTCTTTGGCCTGTGTGGGCCTCCCATCACAGTGGCCTCTCTGGCTGCAGAGCACTGGCTCTGGGCGCATGCACTCCAGAGCTCTGACTGGCTCGGTTATTGAACACATCAGTTCAGCTGCCCTGCGGCATGTGGATCTTCCCAGGACAGGGATCGAACTAGCGCCCCTTGCACTGCAAGGTGGTGTCCTTACCCACTGGACCACCAGGGAAGCCCCAAAAATTATGTTTTGATGACATTTTAAATCTGTTGTTACTTGATATAATTTTTAAAAATTGCTGAAACAGAGTTTGGTTAGTTTGGTTTGGAATAAGATCTAATTCTGGCCACGATTCAAAAGTTTTTGACTCTTGAAAATAACAACTGGATGAGGCATCAGAAATTCACTGTAAGTAGAGCTAGTTCATATAACTTAGTCAAGTTTTTGACTCAGCTTTGTCCATCTGTTCTTTTTCTTTCTCATATATTCTCCTCTAACTTCTCTTGAGCTGATCTCATCGCTGGTGTAGTCCTACAAAGCTCAGAATTTCAGATTTATGTAGGATTTAAGATATATGAGGAGGGAGAGAGAGTGTTTTGCATGTCATCCAATAAAATATAGAAAACTGATTTGAAAAAAGTTTAATTAAACTAGTTATTGAGGCACAGAGCAAAATACTTCTATAATATTTTCTTGATTTTTCTCCTTTACATTTAAGTGCATTCAAACAAACAGGTCTGTGCATATGTAGCAGTACATAGCTGACTGTACAATCACCTATGGCATCTTATGACTGGTTGGCTTTTGCCTGTCCCATATGTATCATTATTTCCAATCATTTACATGAGGAGTTAGCTAAGCATCTGACCACTGATCCATTAGCAGCACCTTGACAGTAAAATCATGATTCTAAGTGGGAGGCATTAGGTGAAGGCTGTTTCAATCAAGAATTCAAAATTTTAGAGCAGCACAAAGCTTAACAGAAAAGATATCTAGGTCAGAATCCATCATCTGATTTTCAGGTTCCTAATTTTGTTCTCACCTTTCATTGTCCTATGAAACCCTCATCAAGCAGTGCTGATTAAGTTTCTCCTTGCCTATAGCTGTGTTAGAATTTTGATAATTTGAATTAATTGGTTATAGTTCCAGTCATTTGGAAATTTTCTAAAAGGTATTTCTTCTAAGCCTTTTCATATTTTAATGTTGAACCAGGTTAAGAGTTATAATAGTGGTGAAATCCCATTTAATTTTGGCTTTATTTTATTTATTTAGTCCACAAATAAAACTTAAGGCACAGTTTGATAATCTTTAAACTTTTTCATTAGTCAGGGATGTATAACACAGGAATCACTTGATGGCTCACAGTATATAAAGTTAGATATAAAAATATTGATCAAGAGATGCACTTAAAGTAATATTTTAAAAGAATGAAGTGCCAACTTTGAGACTGATCCAATGAGGAGTAAACCAGAATGGACTCAACGGCAAATCAAAAAATTGATAAAAATTCTATTTTTATTGTGAAGTGTGTGTTTGTGTATGTAGAGCAAAAGAGGTAAAATTACAGGTAGTGTGCTTGGAATTAAGGCAGTAGTAAGACATCTATTGATCATTATTTTGTGCTAATTCCCATGCTGTATATATATATGTATGTATTATTTCATTTATTTCTCCCAAAACTTATGAATTAAGTATTATTTTTTTCCCCATGCTTTACATAAGAAATAAAAACTTAAGAGAAGCTACATAAATGGCAGAGCAAGGCGCTAATAAAGCTGTGCTTCATACTGATGCCCGAACCGAGGCACGTGGTGTCTACAGGAGCACTGACCTTGGCCAATAGTGCAGCAGAAATGAAGCCAACAGTCCCTGACACCCCTGCACATCTATGAGATGGTTTATAGTTTACATGACATGTTCACACATTTGATTTCCTTCAAATCTGTCAATGTTATTGAGGCATTAGGGGGGAAGCCCGGGCTAAGCATCTGACCACTGATCCATTAGCAGCACCTTGACAGTAAAATCATGATTCTAAGTGGGAGGCATTAGGTGAAGGCTGTTTCAATCAAGAATTCAAAATTTTAGAGCAGCACAAAGCTTAACAGAAAAGATATCTAGGTCAGAATCCATCATCTGATTTTCAGGTTCCTAATTTTGTTCTCACCTTTCATTGTCCTATGAAACCCTCATCAAGCAGTGCTGATTAAGTTTCTCCTTGCCTATAGCTGTGTTAGAATTTTGATAATTTGAATTAATTGGTTATAGTTCCAGTCATTTGGAAATTTTCTAAAAGGTATTTCTTCTAAGCCTTTTCATATTTTAATGTTGAACCAGGTTAAGAGTTATAATAGTGGTGAAATCCCATTTAATTTTGGCTTTATTTTATTTATTTAGTCCACAAATAAAACTTAAGGCACAGTTTGATAATCTTTAAACTTTTTCATTAGTCAGGGATGTATAACACAGGAATCACTTGATGGCTCACAGTATATAAAGTTAGATATAAAAATATTGATCAAGAGATGCACTTAAAGTAATATTTTAAAAGAATGAAGTGCCAACTTTGAGACTGATCCAATGAGGAGTAAACCAGAATGGACTCAACGGCAAATCAAAAAATTGATAAAAATTCTATTTTTATTGTGAAGTGTGTGTTTGTGTATGTAGAGCAAAAGAGGTAAAATTACAGGTAGTGTGCTTGGAATTAAGGCAGTAGTAAGACATCTATTGATCATTATTTTGTGCTAATTCCCATGCTGTATATATATATGTATGTATTATTTCATTTATTTCTCCCAAAACTTATGAATTAAGTATTATTTTTTTCCCCATGCTTTACATAAGAAATAAAAACTTAAGAGAAGCTACATAAATGGCAGAGCAAGGACGCTAATAAAGCTGTGCTTCATACTGAAGCCCGAACCTGGGCACGTGTTGTCTACATGAGCACTGACCTTGGCCAATAGTGCAGCAGAAATGAAGCCAACAGTCCCTGACACCCCTGCACATCTATGAGATGGTTTATAGTTTACATGACATGTTCACACATTTGATTTCCTTCAAATCTGTCAATGTTATTGAGAGACAATATTATTATTTTTATTACACACACTTGAAAAAGAGAAAAATGAAAATTGGCAGAGCTGAATACGTGACTTACATTTGAAGAACTGGTAAGACATAAACCCAAAGTGAAACTCAGGCCTCTGAATCAAGATCCTCTTACTATTTCCTCTACATTTCAATACTTTCCAGTGTAAACATTCAGTTATCAAAATCATGCACGTATACGCCTTTGTGTGCTAAATATAAATTTAAGGTACCATTGCTTATTTCTCTTTTATAAATAAATAACCCAAAAGATAATTCTGGCAGTGAAAGTGTTAATTGCTAAGTCGTGTCCAATGCTTTGCTACCCCACCAGACTCCTTGTCCTTGGGATTCTCCAGGAAAAAACACTGAAGTGGGTTGCCATTTACTTTTCCAGGGAATCTTCTCAAACCAGGGATCAAACACTGGTCTCCTGCATTGTAGGAAGATTCCTTACCACTGAGTCACCAAAAGATAATCTGGGCACACTTTGGGCTATGTGACACTTTCAATATTCTACAGCAAGATGAAAAAAAAATCTCTCTGAATTATTAAAAGCTAATTTATTTACAACAGGCCTGGCAAACATGTCCTCATAGGAAAATTAAAATGAAGAGATATATTATTTAAAGAAAAATGTCACTGCAGAACCCTTGACATAGATTCCACCACAGAGTTAAGAGGGAAATGAAACTGGAAAGGAAACTTTATCAGACTTCTGAGACATGCGATTTGGTTGTGACAGTTTTATCCAGAAGTGGACAAGATTTGTTTTTTTTAATCATGATTTATGATGTCCAAGAAATAACTTTCCTGTCCAGATGATCTTTGCCATTTACAGTGACTGCTATCCTCATTGTTAGATTATATTTTAATGGAGTGAAAATATAATCTCCAGGAAACTTCATGAAGGTCCCCTCTTTCCAACACAGAAATCTATACTTGATGTTAATCATTATCAGATTGCTTTTAGTAACAACTGGCAAGGGAGAAGAGTACATGGGACTAATGTGGGGGAAAGAGAGCAAAAAGTCAGAAAGCTGTACCTTTTGATTGGAAAGATAGGCATGGTTTTGGTGCTGAGAGACCTTCGTTCATTCACTTAGTCATTCAACAAACTTCTAATCTAGCCATATGTAGCGTGTCATTCCAGGGGCTGAGACAGCACCTGAAATGAGCTTGTATTCTCATGAATATGCTCAGTCACTTCCTCACGTCCGACTCTTTGGAACCTTTTTTGGACTGTGTCTCGCCAGGCTTCTCTGTTCATGAGGTTTTTCAGCCAAGGATACTGGAGTGAGTTGCCATTTTCTTCTCCAGGGAATCTTCCCAACCCAGGGATCAAACTAGAGTCTTTGTCACCTCTCCAGCATTGCAGGCAGATTGTTTACCACTGCACTGTCGGGGAAGTCCCTGTATTCTCATAGCCAAATGATAGTAGTCGAATAGTCAAAACACATTCTGGTTTCGCTTCCACCATCTTTGTAACTTTCTCAAAAAAATATCATTAAGGTACGCAAATCTCAAATTCAAGTGTATTTTACCCCTAAAGAGGTGCAAGGTGCAATAAGCAAAAAGAACCTGGAGAGAAGAAAGATGTTTCAAAGAATCTGTTTTGCTTTTTTTTTTCTTCATATCTTCTGGCAGAGTGGAGGTTTGCCGGACAGGGAGCAGCAAGTAATGGTGAAGCTGACTCGAAACAGTACAGCAGAGGATGCAGTTGAGAACATGTCAGAGTCTGGCATATCTCCACGGGAACTGATGAGGGCTCAAGCCAAGCAGTGTGAAAGGATATCTCTTCCCCTTGGGAGAGTCTGTAAGATAATTCAGGTTCTTGTTATGCTAGGATTACTTCCGACATAGAGCTTACATAGGTGACAAAAAGTCTTCTGCTAGAAGGATTGATTATACAGTGAGAATTTCACTCTTGGGAAATGTTTCTTCTGCTTTTGTTATGTATCCAAGGAGATAGGAAACCACGAGCTGGGGAATCAGAAGAGGGGGAACACCAAGTCCCTAAATTTAAGAATGAAATGTGATAGAATTGGAAAGAAGTATATAATATAATAAACATAGTTGAGGATGACAGTTCTCAAGGTCTGCAAAGTCCTGGGTGCCCTCAGTACCATTTTGGGAGTCCGTGATGTCAAAACTATTTAAATATTTTCATAACAATATCAAGGTATCATTTATTAGTTTCATTCATTCTTTCATAAATGGTTGTTGGGATTTTCTGGTAGCTTGATGAGATGTTTGATATTATAACAGGTGAAATGCAGAAGTAGATATGAGACTCTAATTCCCTTCTGTTTGCAAGACATTTAAGATACTTGTAGAAATGTAAACCAATGTCACTTCCTTACTATTTTTTGTTTTTCAAAATACAGTTGTTTTTATAAAAAATATATGGGCAGGCAATGTGTTAGAACCATTTTAAATACAATAAATTAATTTTAAATATTCAGTTTTAATTTCTGCTGTAGCATATGTATCATATAACATAAAAACTTTCAGAACAGAAGAGTCCTGAGGACAAAAAATTTGAGAACTGATGCCTTAGAATATTAGAAAAAAAAAATGAGTTCAGATATTTGTTAGAATGTGAGAAGAAAAAACATCATACATTACCTTCTATTTTTCCTTAAAATCAATTAAAAAATGACAACGTGAGAAACAAAAATCTAAACTATATAGTCAATGAGATAAAAAATATCTAAAACTCTGATCTAAAATATTTGAAGAACAATGGCTAAGAATAGTGAATTGTGGACTAATGAAAGAGAAGAGAAACTGACATCACGCATTGGCTGTTGCTGAATCCCTTGGGCAGAGATGGCAAAATATATGATTGTCCTAATAGATGGCACACCTTTACTATTGTTTCCTACTTCTGTATAATTTATATACTGTAAAATTGCCCTTTCTGTTGCCACAAGAAAACCGTATCTGTTAGCAGCCACTCCCAATCTACTTTCTGTTCCATGGGTTTCCCTAGTCCTGACATTTTGTATAAGGAAAATTAAACAGTGTGTGAGAATTTCACTCTTGGGAAATGTTTCTTCTGCTTTTGTTATGTATCCAAGGAGATAGGAAACCACGAGCTGGGGAATCAGAAGAGGGGGAACACCAAGTCCCTAAATTTAAGAATGAAATGTGATAGAATTGGAAAGAAGTATATAATATAATAAACATAGTTGAGGATGACAGTTCTCAAGGTCTGCAAAGTCCTGGGTGCCCTCAGTACCATTTTGGGAGTCCGTGATGTCAAAACTATTTAAATATTTTCATAACAATATCAAGGTATCATTTATTAGTTTCATTCATTCTTTCATAAATGGTTGTTGGGATTTTCTGGTAGCTTGATGAGATGTTTGATATTATAACAGGTGAAATGCAGAAGTAGATATGAGACTCTAATTCCCTTCTGTTTGCAAGACATTTAAGATACTTGTAGAAATGTAAACCAATGTCACTTCCTTACTATTTTTTGTTTTTCAAAATACAGTTGTTTTTATAAAAAATATATGGGCAGGCAATGTGTTAGAACCATTTTAAATACAATAAATTAATTTTAAATATTCAGTTTTAATTTCTGCTGTAGCATATGTATCATATAACATAAAAACTTTCAGAACAGAAGAGTCCTGAGGACAAAAAATTTGAGAACTGATGCCTTAGAATATTAGAAAAAAAAAATGAGTTCAGATATTTGTTAGAATGTGAGAAGAAAAAACATCATACATTACCTTCTATTTTTCCTTAAAATCAATTAAAAAATGACAACGTGAGAAACAAAAATCTAAACTATATAGTCAATGAGATAAAAAATATCTAAAACTCTGATCTAAAATATTTGAAGAACAATGGCTAAGAATAGTGAATTGTGGACTAATGAAAGAGAAGAGAAACTGACATCACGCATTGGCTGTTGCTGAATCCCTTGGGCAGAGATGGCAAAATATATGATTGTCCTAATAGATGGCACACCTTTACTATTGTTTCCTACTTCTGTATAATTTATATACTGTAAAATTGCCCTTTCTGTTGCCACAAGAAAACCGTATCTGTTAGCAGCCACTCCCAATCTACTTTCTGTTCCATGGGTTTCCCTAGTCCTGACATTTTGTATAAGGAAAATTAAACAGTGTGTGGCTTTGTGCCTAGAATATTTCTCTTAGCAGAATGTTTTCAAAATTCATTTATGTGGTAGCACATACCAGTTCTCTTTTTTTTAATTGAAGGATAACTGCTTTCCTAAATGTTGTTTTCTGCCAAATATCAACATAAATAAGCCATAGGCATACATAGGTATACATATGCACTCTCCCTCTTGAACCTCCCTCCCGTCTCTCTCCCCATCGGACCCCTACAGGTTGTTACAAAGGCCCTGTATGGGTTCCCTGAGTCATACAGGAAATGCCCATTGGCTATCTATTTTACATATGGCAATGTAAGTTTCCATGTTACTCTCTCCGTACATCTCACCCTCTCCTTTCCTCCCAATCCCATGACCAAAACTGTGTTCTCTGTCTTTTTCTCCATTGCTTCCCTGCAAATAAATTCATCAGCACCATCTTTCTAGATTCCATATATATATAGATATATACGTTAGTACACAATATTTCTCTTTCTCTTTCTGACTTGTTTCACTCCGTATAATATGCTCTAGGTTCATCCACCTTGGGCTTCCCGGGTGGCATTAGTGGTAAAGAACCCACCTGCCAATGCAGGAGATGCCTGAGATGTGGATTTGACCCCTGGGTTGGGAAGACACCTTCAAGTAGGAAATGACAACCCACTCTATTATTCTTGCCTGGAGAATCCCATGGACAGAGGAGCCTGATGGGCTACAGTCCATAGAGTCACAAAGAGTCAGACACTTGTTCAAACTGACTCAAATGTGTTCATTTTTATGGCTGAGTAATACTCTCTACATATCATTTCTTTATTTGAAGAACAATGGCTAAGAATAGTGAATTGTGGACTAATGAAAGAGAAGAGAAACTGACATCACGCATTGGCTGTTGCTGAATCCCTTGGGCAGAGATGGCAAAATATATGATTGTCCTAATAGATGGCACACCTTTACTATTGTTTCCTACTTCTGTATAATTTATATACTGTAAAATTGCCCTTTCTGTTGCCACAAGAAAACCGTATCTGTTAGCAGCCACTCCCAATCTACTTTCTGTTCCATGGGTTTCCCTAGTCCTGACATTTTGTATAAGGAAAATTAAACAGTGTGTGGCTTTGTGCCTAGAATATTTCTCTTAGCAGAATGTTTTCAAAATTCATTTATGTGGTAGCACATACCAGTTCTCTTTTTTTTAATTGAAGGATAACTGCTTTCCTAAATGTTGTTTTCTGCCAAATATCAACATAAATAAGCCATAGGCATACATAGGTATACATATGCACTCTCCCTCTTGAACCTCCCTCCCGTCTCTCTCCCCATCGGACCCCTACAGGTTGTTACAAAGGCCCTGTATGGGTTCCCTGAGTCATACAGGAAATGCCCATTGGCTATCTATTTTACATATGGCAATGTAAGTTTCCATGTTACTCTCTCCGTACATCTCACCCTCTCCTTTCCTCCCAATCCCATGACCAAAACTGTGTTCTCTGTTTTTTTCTCCATTGCTTCCTGCAAATAAATTCATCAGCACCATCTTTCTAGATTCCATATATATATAGATATATACGTTAGTACACAATATTTCTCTTTCTCTTTCTGACTTGTTTCACTCCGTATAATATGCTCTAGGTTCATCCACCTTGGGCTTCCCGGGTGGCATTAGTGGTAAAGAACCCACCTGCCAATGCAGGAGATGCCTGAGATGTGGATTTGACCCCTGGGTTGGGAAGACACCTTCAAGTAGGAAATGACAACCCACTCTATTATTCTTGCCTGGAGAATCCCATGGACAGAGGAGCCTGATGGGCTACAGTCCATAGAGTCACAAAGAGTCAGACACTTGTTCAAACTGACTCAAATGTGTTCATTTTTATGGCTGAGTAATACTCTCTACATATCATTTCTTTATTTATTCTTATGGTCAAATAATATTCCCTTTTGTTTATCCATTCATCAGCCTATGAACATTGTTGTTTCTACTATTTTGCTGTTATGAATAATGACGTTATGAGCATTTGAGTACATTTTTGCATGGAGATGTTTTAAATTCTTTTGTCAATATATCTAAGTGTGAATTTTCTCAGTCTTATGATAACTCAGTTTAACCTTTTGAGTAAATGCCAAACGTTTCCATAGCAACTATGCCATTTAACTTTTCTACCAGCAATAAATGAGAATTCTGTTTGCTTTGTATCCTCACTAATACTTGTTATTATTCATCTTTTTAAATTATAGCCATCCTTGTAGTTGTAAGTAGTATATCATTGTGGTTTTCATTTCTGTTTCCCTCTTTTCATATGCTTATTGGCTATTAATGTATCTCGTTTGAACAACATCTATTCAAATCCTTTACCCATTTTAAAAATATTCTTTTTATTGTAAGTTGTAACAATTCTTTGTCTTAATAGATACTATTTATTTATAAGATCTATATCAAAGTAAAGAAATTGACTTGAACTGGTAATCAAAAATATCACAAACAAAAAAATCCTAGGACCAGACAGTTTCACTGGTGAATTTACTAAATATTTAAGGAAAAATTGATATGAGATCTCCACACAAGTAAAACAAATTCTTCTAAAAAATAGAAGAGAGGTGATCAGAAATTTCTATACCTAAGAATAAATTTGTGAAATGTGAGCAATCTTTATAAAAAACTTTAATACACTCCTCAGTGATGAGTTCTGACTTGCACCCATTGCTCTAGGTTCATCCACCTTGGGCTTCCCGGGTGGCATTAGTGGTAAAGAACCCACCTGCCAATGCAGGAGATGCCTGAGATGTGGATTTGACCCTGGGTTGGGAAGACACCTTCAAGTAGGAAATGACAACCCACTCTATTATTCTTGCCTGGAGAATCCCATGGACAGAGGAGCCTGATGGGCTACAGTCCATAGAGTCACAAAGAGTCAGACACTTGTTCAAACTGACTCAAATGTGTTCATTTTTATGGCTGAGTAATACTCTCTACATATCATTTCTTTATTTATTCTTATGGTCAAATAATATTCCCTTTTGTTTATCCATTCATCAGCCTATGAACATTGTTGTTTCTACTATTTTGCTGTTATGAATAATGACGTTATGAGCATTTGAGTACATTTTTGCATGGAGATGTTTTAAATTCTTTTGTCAATATATCTAAGTGTGAATTTTCTCAGTCTTATGATAACTCAGTTTAACCTTTTGAGTAAATGCCAAACGCGTTTCCATAGCAACTATGCCATTTAACTTTTCTACCAGCAATAAATGAGAATTCTGTTTGCTTTGTATCCTCACTAATACTTGTTATTATTCATCTTTTTAAATTATAGCCATCCTTGTAGTTGTAAGTAGTATATCATTGTGGTTTTCATTTCTGTTTCCCTCTTTTCATATGCTTATTGGCTATTAATGTATCTCGTTTGAACAACATCTATTCAAATCCTTTACCCATTTTAAAAATATTCTTTTTATTGTAAGTTGTAACAATTCTTTGTCTTAATAGATACTATTTATTTATAAGATCTATATCAAAGTAAAGAAATTGACTTGAACTGGTAATCAAAAATATCACAAACAAAAAAATCCTAGGACCAGACAGTTTCACTGGTGAATTTACTAAATATTTAAGGAAAAATTGATATGAGATCTCCACACAAGTAAAACAAATTCTTCTAAAAAATAGAAGAGAGGTGATCAGAAATTTCTATACCTAAGAATAAATTTGTGAAATGTGAGCAATCTTTATAAAAAACTTTAATACACTCCTCAGTGATGCAAGAAACTTTAAGAGAAGCTCATAATACTTTTGGATAAGAAGAGTCAATATAGTAAAATATCATTTTTAAAATAAATATATTAACATCATAGCAATAAAATGCCTAGATAATTTGGGAAAATTTACACAACTAGCATACTGAGTTCATATGGAAAAACAAATGAGTAGAGACAATTCTCAATAAAACAATAATATATCATATAGTTAGATAAATCAAAACAGTGTGATGATGGCAAAAAAAAAAAAAAAAAGGGTGGATAGATCAACTGAACAGAAATAACACTCCAGAAAGAATTTAGCACCCATGAACATCATTTCAAATCAGTGGAGAAAGGATGCATACATTAGATAAATTACTGAAATATTATTGCTGGATAAATCTGTTTGAAAAAGATCACCATATAAAAATAAATTATACAATGGAGTGGCAAAAACTTTTAACTAAAATACAAATTTCATTAATAACATGAAGATTTAAAAATTGTTCCGCATAAAATGTATGGTTAGGAAAAATCACCATTAATCAAATAAAAAGATAGACAAATGTACAAACTATTTGTTGTTTATAATTTCTATAATATATGTGGAAATTTAGAGCCAATTAATCCAATAAAATTGGATTAGGTATATAAAGAAGAGCTTAAGGAAAAGGAGATACAAATGGCTCTAAAATATGGCTAACTACTCAACCTACAATAAGATAAATACAAATAAATACAATAATAAATACCATCATTTACTTATCAAATTGGCAAGGTGCAAACATTTCATTACACACAGTAATGGCATAGATGGGAGAAAGTTGATACATTACTGGTGGAAGCGAGAAGTAGGGCATCTCTTACTGAGCACAACCTGAAAATATTTACATAAATTACTAAAGCAAACACCTTTTAGTTCATCAACTACACTTTTGAGAGTGTACCCAGCAAATATACATCCACACATGTGAAACAGCATACCTGCCAAGGACAGCACTGTTTGCAATAGCAAAAGAATAAAAACACATATTTGCTCATAAGAACCTGAATAAATATATACAAAAGAGTGCTACACAACTTATAGAAAGGAAGAAAAGAAAATGGGGAGAAAGGTAAAGAATCTCTTTATATATTAATGGGAAAGAGATCTAAGATATATTTAAAATATAAAAAAAATCAAAATGCAGAGTAGAATGTATACAATGTACCAAAAGGAAAAATAATAAATATTTTTATTGCTTGTATATCTGAGAAGATATAGAAGAACATTTGTTGTCTGTTGGAATAGGGGGAACTAGAATTGGGGTACTGGGGTATAGAAAAAAATGGAAGAGAACATTAATGCCACCTTAGAGACAAAGTATATTTTGGAAGTAGTTAAAATCATAGACACAGGCCAAAAACACGATCAGGATAGCAGACATTTGATTAAAATGGGCAAAATTAAATTTAAAAAAGTGTTAAAGAATTAGCAGGAAAATTTGAGAGGCTCTGAAGCATCAGCAGATCTAAAACCAATATCCGGTAAAAGGACAAAATTTTGAATACATTCAAAGACAGTTTTCCTGGAATGATGAGAGATATTGTGAAAATTGAGAGGAGAGCATGTCACAGGAAAAACTGATGCTGACTGATCAGCTATGAGTCTTTCCTGAGAAAAATTATCAGATGTAATCAGATCAGAACACTCCTGTGAGCCTGTAGCAAAGGAAGAAAGAAATAGTCTGATATTTAAGGATGAAAAACAGTTAAGTCTTGAATCAGACCTCTCCAGAAACACATCTAATGTTAGCAGCTGTGCTGTGATGTCTGTACAGTTTTAATGGAAAGGAACATCATCATATTTTATGTCCAGATGTGCTATCATGCCATAATCAAAGCCAAGGAGAAATATATTCAAACATACAAAAAATCAAGAAATATTTTTTCTGAAAACATTCCTGTAAAACTACCAGAGGACAGGCTTCAGCCAATCAAAATATGGATTTTTAAGTCAAGGTAAATGGAGTCATGTTGAGCAGTGAATCCACTTAAATGTTCCATTAGTGTTAACAACTGTGGAAACTATATGTTTAAAAAAGTAAATATGAACATCTTACACCCTGTAATTGTAGAAATGTTATAACTAATAAGAGCTGAAAGGTGAAAAAATGTAGGAGGTTAACATAAGCAGTTAACATAGCTTAGAGGAGGTCACATATACCTCATAATGTTTTAAAAAGTAAATTATATAAATGTGGTGACCTTGATGTAGGAAAATAAGTCTGGGACAGGACTTGTTCTGATATTACCTGTGCTCTAATATTAGTGTATTGGTAAGACTTCTTCCTCTCTTTGGTACATCATTAAAAAATATGTGTGAACCTCTAATAGTTTCCACAGTATCTGCTTATAATAGAAGCCAAATAATCAAGATTTCTGCCTATATCTGAAGTCTAATGACCAGGTCTCACCTTATAAATATCCCTATTATGGGAAAAAGTCAAGGTTAGAATTACCACATGATCCAACAATTTCACTTCTCAGTGCATCTAAAAGGAATTGAAAGAAAGGGCTTGATGAGATATTTGTATGCCTTAGGTTCATAGCATATTATTCACAACAGCTAAGATGTGGGAGCAACATAAGTGTCTATAGATGAATGAATGGATAAAGAAAATGTGCTATATACTCACAATGGGACATTACTCAGCCTTGTAAAGGAAAGAAATTCTGCCATATGCTACAATATGAATGAATCTTGAGGACATTATGCTAAAAGAAACAAGCCAGTTACAAAAGACAGCATACTTTGTGATTCCACCTGTAAGAGCTACCTTAATAAGTCAATATCATAGAGACAGAAAATAGAATGGTTATGATCAGGGGCTGAATGGAGGAGGGAGGAGTCATTGCTGTATGGATACAGAGTTTATGTTTTACAAGATAAAAGAGTACTGAGATGGATAATAGTGATACTTGTATAATGTTATGAATGTATTTAATACCACTGAATTGTACACTTAAAAATGGTTAAGATGTTAAAAATTTAAGTTATGTGTGAAAGTGGAAGTAAAGTCTCTCAGTTGTGTCCAACTCTTTGCAACCCATAGAATTCTCCAAGGAAGAATACTGGAGTGGGTACCCTTCTCCTTCTCCAGGGGATCTTCCCAAACTAAGGATCAAACCCAGGTCCCCTGCATTGCAGGCAGATTCTTTACCATCTGAGCCACAAGGGAAGCCCAAGGATATTGGAGTGGGTAGCCTATCCCTTCTCTAGGAGATTGTCCTGACCCAGAAATCAAACCAGGGTCTCTTGAATTTCAGGTGGATTCTTTACCAGTTGAGCTACAAGGAAATTCCATGTTATGTATATCTTAAGACAGTAAAAAAAAAAAAAAAAAGGAAAATTCAGGATCAGATACTTCTATTGGTTGTTTTCTAGCTGGAAATAGCAGAATCCTCTTTACCTAGTTATACAAGAAGGACTGCTTTGAGATCATTGGAAAGACTGTCATTACATGATGTGGGCTAAGCCTTCAGGAAAAAATGTCCTAAAGCATATGCCAATGCTGGCACCATCCCCAGGTTGCTATGTGCCAGTGCTCCAGAGCCCGTTCAGCTACTGTTCTGTAGCTGTGATAAGGATGTTCTTCTGACTCAATGCTCTTAGAATTAAGGGAACTTCTACAGATTATTGCTTGGTCCAGGGACTGGTGCTCAAGGCAATTCCAAGTGAACAGAAAACCCATAAGCCCTCTAACCCTCAGGCAGTACCCTTACTTAAACATTCCACAAGATGGATCTTGTCTCATTGGCAAATTTCACTTATTTCTATGTATGTCTGGGCAGACCATTCTGTAGGCTGCTTCATACTTAGCTAATATGTCTCAGCATATGCTTTGTTCATTCACTTCTCCCATTCTCACATAACTGTTTTGTACCATGAGACCAAGTTGTAGGGTACAGAAGAGTATTTTCTAAAGGTTTGAAGATACTGCAGGGTAATTTATAGCACAGAGCAGGAACTAATTTTACTGCTAACACAAAGCAGTTGGTGTAGAGAATGCCTTTACCAAAATTTTGAGGTTAGTGAGGCTAACTAATTAATAAAGTGGAATCAACTTCTTATTTGATGGGAAACAATTAGTGTAGCAGAAGAGTGGAAGTAAAGTCTCTCAGTTGTGTCCACCTCTTTGCAACCCATAGAATTCTCCAAGGAAGAATACTGGAGTGGGTACCCTTCTCCTTCTCCAGGGGATCTTCCCAAACTAAGGATCAAACCCAGGTCCCCTGCATTGCAGGCAGATTCTTTACCATCTGAGCCACAAGGGAAGCCCAAGGATATTGGAGTGGGTAGCCTATCCCTTCTCTAGGAGATTGTCCTGACCCAGAAATCAAACCAGGGTCTCTTGAATTTCAGGTGGATTCTTTACCAGTTGAGCTACAAGGAAATTCCATGTTATGTATATCTTAAGACAGTAAAAAAAAAAAAAAAAAGGAAAATTCAGGATCAGATACTTCTATTGGTTGTTTTCTAGCTGGAAATAGCAGAATCCTCTTTACCTAGTTATACAAGAAGGACTGCTTTGAGATCATTGGAAAGACTGTCATTACATGATGTGGGCTAAGCCTTCAGGAAAAAATGTCCTAAAGCATATGCCAATGCTGGCACCATCCCCAGGTTGCTATGTGCCAGTGCTCCAGAGCCCGTTCAGCTACTGTTCTGTAGCTGTGATAAGGATGTTCTTCTGACTCAATGCTCTTAGAATTAAGGGAACTTCTACAGATTATTGCTTGGTCCAGGGACTGGTGCTCAAGGCAATTCCAAGTGAACAGAAAACCCATAAGCCCTCTAACCCTCAGGCAGTACCCTTACTTAAACATTCCACAAGATGGATCTTGTCTCATTGGCAAATTTCACTTATTTCTATGTATGTCTGGGCAGACCATTCTGTAGGCTGCTTCATACTTAGCTAATATGTCTCAGCATATGCTTTGTTCATTCACTTCTCCCATTCTCACATAACTGTTTTGTACCATGAGACCAAGTTGTAGGGTACAGAAGAGTATTTTCTAAAGGTTTGAAGATACTGCAGGGTAATTTATAGCACAGAGCAGGAACTAATTTTACTGCTAACACAAAGCAGTTGGTGTAGAGAATGCCTTTACCAAAATTTTGAGGTTAGTGAGGCTAACTAATTAATAAAGTGGAATCAACTTCTTATTTGATGGGAAACAATTAGTGTAGCAGAAGAGTGTTACACATCTCCCATCTTATGAACTTTCTGATCAGTCCCATCCCTCCATCTGCTGCTGCATCCACCATGTTGCTGGGGCTCACCTCCTTCCAGAGGCCTTTTCTCATCTCTTATTGTTCCTGTTTCCCTTATTCTCTTGCCTGTGTTGCTTATAGGAACTTCTCTTACTTGTTTATCTTTTTGTTTTACAGGTTTTTTTCTTTTCTCCAGATCATGTCTTGGGTAAGGGGTTAATTTTTGGCACCAAATTAGATTCATTGAATTATTTTTCAAAGAAAAACATTTCTTCCTCATACAAATTATGTGCTCTTACCTCTGCAAGTAAAAAGCCTATCTCCAGAATTTTTTGTACTATAGCTACCTTGCCCTCTCTGAAACAGTAATAATAATAATAAAAAAATTAATGGTGGAGATCAAAATGAAAAACTCCTAAAAGGTAGAAAAGATAAAATTAAAAATTTGGTGTTAATAAAAATAATAAAAACATTTTTTTTTTTTGCCACGTTGAGCAATATTATTCTTTCATGCTCCAACATATAAAAGATGCTCCAGAGGTCTTTCATTTTAGCTAGAATTACTTAAAGACATGAGAATTCACTTAAAATCATTTGAGTAGAAACTCTGTTGCCTTTGTATAATTTGCACAAATACCATTCTTTTTTCAGCTGTGTAAGTGCGAATCTCTGTCTTGTTCATCACCTTTACAACTTAATTGAATTCCCAAAGCATTATTGGCATTAATGTAGTTCATGTGCTATTCTGGAACTTATTTAGTATTCTGAGTTTATTTATTTAATTTTAATTTTTATTTTTACATGTATGTTCCCAGATCATTCATATGCATATCCCTGGACCCTCCCCACCCAGGTCTCCCCTCCCATCCCTCCAGACCATTGTAGGGTACAGAAGAGTATTTTCTAAAGGTTTGAAGATACTGCAGGGTAATTTATAGCACAGAGCAGGAACTAATTTTACTGCTAACACAAAGCAGTTGGTGTAGAGAATGCCTTTACCAAAATTTTGAGGTTAGTGAGGCTAACTAATTAATAAAGTGGAATCAACTTCTTATTTGATGGGAAACAATTAGTGTAGCAGAAGAGTGTTACACATCTCCCATCTTATGAACTTTCTGATCAGTCCCATCCCTCCATCTGCTGCTGCATCCACCATGTTGCTGGGGCTCACCTCCTTCCAGAGGCCTTTTCTCATCTCTTATTGTTCCTGTTTCCCTTATTCTCTTGCCTGTGTTGCTTATAGGAACTTCTCTTACTTGTTTATCTTTTTGTTTTACAGGTTTTTTTCTTTTCTCCAGATCATGTCTTGGGTAAGGGGTTAATTTTTGGCACCAAATTAGATTCATTGAATTATTTTTCAAAGAAAAACATTTCTTCCTCATACAAATTATGTGCTCTTACCTCTGCAAGTAAAAAGCCTATCTCCAGAATTTTTTGTACTATAGCTACCTTGCCCTCTCTGAAACAGTAATAATAATAATAAAAAAATTAATGGTGGAGATCAAAATGAAAAACTCCTAAAAGGTAGAAAAGATAAAATTAAAAATTTGGTGTTAATAAAAATAATAAAAACATTTTTTTTTTTTGCCACGTTGAGCAATATTATTCTTTCATGCTCCAACATATAAAAGATGCTCCAGAGGTCTTTCATTTTAGCTAGAATTACTTAAAGACATGAGAATTCACTTAAAATCATTTGAGTAGAAACTCTGTTGCCTTTGTATAATTTGCACAAATACCATTCTTTTTTCAGCTGTGTAAGTGCGAATCTCTGTCTTGTTCATCACCTTTACAACTTAATTGAATTCCCAAAGCATTATTGGCATTAATGTAGTTCATGTGCTATTCTGGAACTTATTTAGTATTCTGAGTTTTTTTTTTTTTTTAATTTTAATTTTTATTTTTTACATGTATGTTCCCAGATCATTCATATGCATATCCCTGGACCCTCCCCCCACCCAGGTCTCCCCCTCCCATCCCTCCAGACCATCACCCCAAGTGGTTGTAGGTACTCCTATTCCCCTAGCACAATGGCAATAGCTATCTTTTCCACACATGACAGTATAGGTTTCCATGTTACTCCCTCCATGCCTCCCTCCCACTGTTCGGTCTCCACAATGTCTTTATGTCTATTCTTTTGTTTTTTCATGAGTTCACTGTGTGTGTTATCATGACCATCTTACTAGATCCCATATATATGAGTTAGTATACTATACTTGTCTTTCTCTTTTTGACTCACTTCACTTTTTATGATAGGTTCTAGAGCCAGCCACCTCATTAGGACTGAGTCTTTTGCATTTCTTTTAACAGCTGAGTAGTATTCCATTGTATATATGTACCAGAGCTTCTGTATCCATTCATTTGTTGATGGACATCTAGGTTGCTTCCATGTTCTGGCTATTGTATAGAGAGCTGCAATGAACATTGGGGTACAGGTGCCTCTTTCACCCTTGATTTCATCAGGGTATAGGCCTAATAGTGGGATTGCTGGGTCATAGGGTGCTTCTATTTTTAGTTTTTTAAGGAATCTCCATATTGTCTTCCATAGAGGTTGTATCAATTTACATTCCCACCAGCAATGCAAGAGGGTTCCCTTTTCTCCGCACCCTCTCCAGCATTTGTTGTCTGTCGATTTGTTGATGATGGCCATTCTGACAGGTGTGAGGTGGTATCTCATTGTGGTTTTAATTTGCATTTCTCTGATAATAAGCAAGGTTGAGCATCGTTTCATGTATTTTTGGGCCATCTGTATGTCCTCTTTGGAGAGGCGTCTCTTTAGATCCTTTTCCCATTTTTTGATTGGGCTGCTCATTTTCCCTGTGCTGAGTTGTCTGAGTTGGTTGTAGATTTTGGAGATTAATTCTTTGTCTGTTGTTTCATTTGCTATGATTTTCTCCCACTCTGTGGGGTGTCTGTTCAGCTTTTTTGTAATTTCTTTTGCTGTACAGAAGCTTTTAAGTTTCATGAGGTCCCACGTGTTGACTTTTCTTTTCAGTTCCACTATTTTAGTAGGTGGGTCAGAGAAGATCTTGCTTTGATTGATGTCCTTGAGGGTTTTGCCTATATTCTCCTCTAAGAGTTTGATGGTTTCTGGTCTTACATTTAGGTCTTTAATCCATTTTGAGTTGATCTTTGTGTATGGGGTCAGGGAATGTTCCAACTTCATTTTTTTGCATGTAGCTGTCCAATTTTCCCAGCACCATTTGTTGAAGAGGCTGTCTTTGTCCCATTTTATAGTTTCTCCTCCTTTGTCAAAAATAAGGTACCCATAGGTGCATGGGTTTATCTCTGGGTTCTCAATCTTGTTCCATTGATCTATAGTTCTGTTTTTGTGTCAGTACCATACTGTCTTGAGGACTGTTGCTTTGTAGTAGAGTCTGAAGTTAGGGAGGCTGATCCCTCCAACTCCATTCTTCTTACTCAGGATTGCTTTGGCTATTCGAGGTCTTTTGTGTTTCCATATGAACTGTGCTATTGTTTGGTCTAGTTCTGTGAAAAATGTCAATGGTAGTTGGATAGGTATTGCATTGAATCTGTAGATGATATTTGGTAGTATGGTCATTTTCACAATATTGATTCTTCTGACCCAGGAACATGGAATATCTTTCCATCTGTTTAAGTCTTCTTTAATTTCTTTCATGAGTGTCTTGTAATTTTCTGTGTACAATTCTTTTGTTGTCTGTCGATTTGTTGATGATGGCCATTCTGACAGGTGTGAGGTGGTATCTCATTGTGGTTTTAATTTGCATTTCTCTGATAATAAGCAAGGTTGAGCATCGTTTCATGTATTTTTGGGCCATCTGTATGTCCTCTTTGGAGAGGCGTCTCTTTAGATCCTTTTCCCATTTTTTGATTGGGCTGCTCATTTTCCCTGTGCTGAGTTGTCTGAGTTGGTTGTAGATTTTGGAGATTAATTCTTTGTCTGTTGTTTCATTTGCTATGATTTTCTCCCACTCTGTGGGGTGTCTGTTCAGCTTTTTTGTAATTTCTTTTGCTGTACAGAAGCTTTTAAGTTTCATGAGGTCCCACGTGTTGACTTTTCTTTTCAGTTCCACTATTTTAGTAGGTGGGTCAGAGAAGATCTTGCTTTGATTGATGTCCTTGAGGGTTTTGCCTATATTCTCCTCTAAGAGTTTGATGGTTTCTGGTCTTACATTTAGGTCTTTAATCCATTTTGAGTTGATCTTTGTGTATGGGGTCAGGGAATGTTCCAACTTCATTTTTTTGCATGTAGCTGTCCAATTTTCCCAGCACCATTTGTTGAAGAGGCTGTCTTTGTCCCATTTTATAGTTTCTCCTCCTTTGTCAAAAATAAGGTACCCATAGGTGCATGGGTTTATCTCTGGGTTCTCAATCTTGTTCCATTGATCTATAGTTCTGTTTTTGTGTCAGTACCATACTGTCTTGAGGACTGTTGCTTTGTAGTAGAGTCTGAAGTTAGGGAGGCTGATCCCTCCAACTCCATTCTTCTTACTCAGGATTGCTTTGGCTATTCGAGGTCTTTTGTGTTTCCATATGAACTGTGCTATTGTTTGGTCTAGTTCTGTGAAAAATGTCAATGGTAGTTGGATAGGTATTGCATTGAATCTGTAGATGATATTTGGTAGTATGGTCATTTTCACAATATTGATTCTTCTGACCCAGGAACATGGAATATCTTTCCATCTGTTTAAGTCTTCTTTAATTTCTTTCATGAGTGTCTTGTAATTTTCTGTGTACAATTCTTTTGTTTCTTTGGGCAGGTTTATTCCTAGATATTTAATTCTTTTGGTTGCAGTGGTAAAGGGGATTGCCTCTTTGATTTCATTTTCTGATTTTTCATTGTTTGTGTATAGCAATGCCAGTGACTTCTGTGTGTTGACTTTGTATCCTGCGACTTTGCTGAATTCATTGATTAGCTCTAGTAGCTTTGTAACCGTGTCTTTGGGATTTTCTATGTATAATATCATGTCGTCTGCAAAAAGAGAGAGCTTGACTTCTTCCTTTCCAATCTGGATTCCTTTGATTTCTTTCTCTTCTCTTGTTGCTGTTGCTAGAACTTCCAGGACTATGTTGAACAGTAGTCGTGAAAGTGGGCACCCCTGTCTTGTTCCTGATCTTAGAGGGAATGCTTTCAGTTTTTCACCATTAACAATAATGTTCGCTGTAGGCTTCTCATAGATGGCTTTTATTATGTTGAGATAGGTTCCTTCTATGCCCATTTTCTGGAGAGTTTTAATCATAAATGGATGTTGTACTTTGTCGAAGACTTTTTCTGCATCTATGGAAATGATCATGTGATTTTTGTCTTTCAAATTGTTGATATGGTGTATCACGTTGATTGATTTGCGGATGTTGAAGAAGCCTTGCATGCCTGGGATGAAATCGACTTGATCATAATGTATGAGTTTTTTGACATGTCGTTGAATTCTGTTTGCTAGGATTTTGTTGAGGATCTTGGCATCTAAGTTCATCAGTGAAATTGGCCTATAGTTTTCCTTTTTTGTGTTGTCTTTGCCTGGTTTCAGGGTGATGGTGGCCTTGTAGAATGTGTTTGGAAGTTTTCCTTTGGGGCTGAAGTTAGGGAGGCTGATCCCTCCAACTCCATTCTTCTTACTCAGGATTGCTTTGGCTATTCGAGGTCTTTTGTGTTTCCATATGAACTGTGCTATTGTTTGGTCTAGTTCTGTGAAAAATGTCAATGGTAGTTGGATAGGTATTGCATTGAATCTGTAGATGATATTTGGTAGTATGGTCATTTTCACAATATTGATTCTTCTGACCCAGGAACATGGAATATCTTTCCATCTGTTTAAGTCTTCTTTAATTTCTTTCATGAGTGTCTTGTAATTTTCTGTGTACAATTCTTTTGTTTCTTTGGGCAGGTTTATTCCTAGATATTTAATTCTTTTGGTTGCAGTGGTAAAGGGGATTGCCTCTTTGATTTCATTTTCTGATTTTTCATTGTTTGTGTATAGCAATGCCAGTGACTTCTGTGTGTTGACTTTGTATCCTGCGACTTTGCTGAATTCATTGATTAGCTCTAGTAGCTTTGTAACCGTGTCTTTGGGATTTTCTATGTATAATATCATGTCGTCTGCAAAAAGAGAGAGCTTGACTTCTTCCTTTCCAATCTGGATTCCTTTGATTTCTTTCTCTTCTCTTGTTGCTGTTGCTAGAACTTCCAGGACTATGTTGAACAGTAGTCGTGAAAGTGGGCACCCCTGTCTTGTTCCTGATCTTAGAGGGAATGCTTTCAGTTTTTCACCATTAACAATAATGTTCGCTGTAGGCTTCTCATAGATGGCTTTTATTATGTTGAGATAGGTTCCTTCTATGCCCATTTTCTGGAGAGTTTTAATCATAAATGGATGTTGTACTTTGTCGAAGACTTTTTCTGCATCTATGGAAATGATCATGTGATTTTTGTCTTTCAAATTGTTGATATGGTGTATCACGTTGATTGATTTGCGGATGTTGAAGAAGCCTTGCATGCCTGGGATGAAATCGACTTGATCATAATGTATGAGTTTTTTGACATGTCGTTGAATTCTGTTTGCTAGGATTTTGTTGAGGATCTTGGCATCTAAGTTCATCAGTGAAATTGGCCTATAGTTTTCCTTTTTTGTGTTGTCTTTGCCTGGTTTGGGTATCAGGGTGATGGTGGCCTTGTAGAATGTGTTTGGAAGTTTTCCTTCCTGTGCAATTTTTTGGAAGAGTTTGAGAAGGACAGGCATTAGTTCTTCTTTAAATGTTTGGTAGAATTCGGCTGTGAAGCCATCTGGCCCTGGATTTTTATTTTTGGGTAGATTTTTAACCACAAATTCGATTTCTGAGCTTGTGATTGGGTTGTTCAAAGTTTCTGTTTCTTCCTGGCTCAGTTTTGGGAGATTAATCCTCTCCAAGAAACTGTCCATTTCTTCCAGGCTGTCCAGTTTGTTGCCATAGAGTTGCTCATAATAGTCTCTTAGAATCCTTTGGATTTCTGCATTATCTGTTGTAATCTAATTATCTGTTGTAATGTAATTAAAAATTTGGTGTTAATAAAAATAATAAAAACATTTTCTGACCTGTACTAAATTCAGTGAAGATCACTGATGAGCTTCATGTGTATATTTTATTCTTTGAATTCTGGAAATCAAAAGTAAATTCATTCCTTCTGATCTTATTTTTACATAGGTCACCATTCTGCTTTCATCTGACATCATAACATCTTCAAATAAAGTCCCTGTTACCTGTCTTGTTATATTGGCAGGTCACCAGAATCTATAAAATGAAATAGAATCATCCTCATTAGAACCCGTGTTTCACTAGTTCTCTACGACAAGCACTAATTATTGGACACTCAGTATATTGGCAGTGAGGTACTCTTCATCTCTCTTCCCACCCAAAAAAACAGTCATGGTCAATAATAGAAATGGAAGCTGATCTTTATTCACTGTGATGTCAGAAAACAAACAAGATGTAGTTAATATTCCTTAATTCTTTCTTCATTTCATTCACGCTCTATAGCAGGCTAAAAACCATTGCCCAAGTAGATTAATGAGATGGAATTCATTCTTTACTATTCATTTGAATATTCATTAGTGATAGGAAGATTGGGATACTCTGGGAGTTCTTCTTCTCCCCACTTTGGGTAGTTTGGGTGCGGCCTGACTCTGCAGTTGTGAGATTTGCCATAAGAAAGGATACCAAGTATATGTTCAAAAGGCATCACTTTCTAATTTGGCTCCTTTTCCAACCACTGCTATGTAAATGTGTCATGGGAAGGAGGACCCTCTCTACTAGAATGGTAGACATGGGATGGAAATAAAAACCACCCCTTTGCCAGCAAACGTCTGTATTGCCAAAGCTATATTTTTCCAGTAATTTTTTTTTTTTTGGACACTTCTATCGGTCTTTCATTTATGTCCATCTTGTTCTTTGACCTGTGTGGGCCTTCCATCACAGTGGCCTCTCGTCAGAGCCATGTCATGGGAAGGAGGACACCTCTCCAAGAAACTGTCCATTTCTTCCAGGCTGTCCAGTTTGTTGCCATAGAGTTGCTCATAATAGTCTCTTAGAATCCTTTGGATTTCTGCATTATCTGTTGTAATCTAATTATCTGTTGTAATGTAATTAAAAATTTGGTGTTAATAAAAATAATAAAAACATTTTCTGACCTGTACTAAATTCAGTGAAGATCACTGATGAGCTTCATGTGTATATTTTATTCTTTGAATTCTGGAAATCAAAAGTAAATTCATTCCTTCTGATCTTATTTTTACATAGGTCACCATTCTGCTTTCATCTGACATCATAACATCTTCAAATAAAGTCCCTGTTACCTGTCTTGTTATATTGGCAGGTCACCAGAATCTATAAAATGAAATAGAATCATCCTCATTAGAACCCGTGTTTCACTAGTTCTCTACGACAAGCACTAATTATTGGACACTCAGTATATTGGCAGTGAGGTACTCTTCATCTCTCTTCCCACCCAAAAAAACAGTCATGGTCAATAATAGAAATGGAAGCTGATCTTTATTCACTGTGATGTCAGAAAACAAACAAGATGTAGTTAATATTCCTTAATTCTTTCTTCATTTCATTCACGCTCTATAGCAGGCTAAAAACCATTGCCCAAGTAGATTAATGAGATGGAATTCATTCTTTACTATTCATTTGAATATTCATTAGTGATAGGAAGATTGGGATACTCTGGGAGTTCTTCTTCTCCCCACTTTGGGTAGTTTGGGTGCGGCCTGACTCTGCAGTTGTGAGATTTGCCATAAGAAAGGATACCAAGTATATGTTCAAAAGGCATCACTTTCTAATTTGGCTCCTTTTCCAACCACTGCTATGTAAATGTGTCATGGGAAGGAGGACCCTCTCTACTAGAATGGTAGACATGGGATGGAAATAAAAACCACCCCTTTGCCAGCAAACGTCTGTATTGCCAAAGCTATATTTTTCCAGTAATTTTTTTTTTTTTGGACACTTCTATCGGTCTTTCATTTATGTCCATCTTTGTTCTTTGACCTGTGTGGGCCTTCCATCACAGTGGCCTCTCGTCGCAGAGCACCGACTCTGGGTGCATGCGCTCCAGAGCTCCAGCTCAGTAGTTGGACACATCAGTCCAGCCACTCCATGACACGTGGGATCTTCCCAGGCCAGGGATCCAACCAGCACTCCTTGTACTGCAAGGCGGTGTCTTTACCCACTGGACCACCAGGGAAGCCCTCCAGTAGTTTTGTATGGATGTAAGAATTGGACCATAAAGAAGGCTGAGCACTGAAGAATTGATGCCTTTGAACTGTGGTATTGGAGAAGACTCTTGAGAATCCCTTGGACAGCAAGGAGATCAAACCAGTCAATCCTAAAGGAAGTCAAGCCTGAAAATTCACAGGAAGAACTGATGCTGAAGCTGAAGGTCTAATACTTTGGCTGCCTGATGCAAAGAGATGACTCATTAGAAAGACCCTGATGTTGGGAAAGATTGAAGGCAAAAGGAGAAGGGGATGACAGAGAGTGAGATGGTTAGATAGCGTCATTGGGTCAATGGATATGAGTTTGAGCAAACTTTGGGAGATAATGAAGGACAATGGAAACTAGAGTGCTGCAGTCTAGGGGATTGATAAGAGTCTGACACAACTTGGTGACTGAACAACAAGCAGCAACAAATAACTAGTCTAAGCTGCAGGGTTATAGAATTTAGATGATTGCTTGCCCTCTATTACATCTTGGTTTGTAACTCCTCCCCGTCCCACTGAATCCTGTATTGACACCATGTGACATGAATGGTCTGTGTCTGTCATCCCTTTAGGCAGCATTCATTCCTCAAATATTTACTGAGTGTCCACTGTGCGCCAGGCACTGTTTAATTCTTGAGATACTTCAGTGAACAAAACACAGAGCTCTGTCCTTCTGTTGGTTAAATTTCAGTGGTGATAATTAAGTGGAAGAAGACAAAACAATACATATAAGAGGTAAATTATATAATATGTTAAAAGGTAAAAGTGCTATGGAAAATAAAATGTAGAATTGGGTAGGCAGACATCAGGTGTTGCTTTCAGAGTTGAGAAACAGTGATTAATGTGTAGCTTGGCTATAAACAAATTATTATATACCATATACATTCTTTAAGATTAAGTTCATGTTTTTCTAAAATCTACGTGGCCCTAGAGCAGTGCCCAGCATATAGTAGGTATCTGAAGATTGTTGAATTACTTTTTCTGATGCAATTTAGAGTACAAAAAGTGATTTATCAGGTCTTATATGTAAGCAGCATTACCTCAGCACATTTCTAGCTTAAGGACATTCCACAACTTTTACGAAGAAATACCTAGCACATATTCATTTTAAGGAAACTTCATTAAGAAATAATGTTCTGTGCCATCACCTTTAATTTAGTTAATGTCTCCATGGAAGTCTGGTCACTGTGCTGTTTCTAGCATCTGGCAAAATATAGCAGATAGCCTAAGAAGAGTTGGCCATTACGTACTCAGAAATAGAGGATACAACAAACCATCAGGTGTGTGTTGCAACATGGACAAGCCTGAAAATGCTAGCAGAGAAGTGAAAAATGACTCATTAGAAAGACCCTGATGTTGGGAAAGATTGAAGGCAAAAGGAGAAGGGGATGACAGAGAGTGAGATGGTTAGATAGCGTCATTGGGTCAATGGATATGAGTTTGAGCAAACTTTGGGAGATAATGAAGGACAATGGAAACTAGAGTGCTGCAGTCTAGGGGATTGATAAGAGTCTGACACAACTTGGTGACTGAACAACAAGCAGCAACAAATAACTAGTCTAAGCTGCAGGGTTATAGAATTTAGATGATTGCTTGCCCTCTATTACATCTTGGTTTGTAACTCCTCCCCGTCCCACTGAATCCTGTATTGACACCATGTGACATGAATGGTCTGTGTCTGTCATCCCTTTAGGCAGCATTCATTCCTCAAATATTTACTGAGTGTCCACTGTGCGCCAGGCACTGTTTAATTCTTGAGATACTTCAGTGAACAAAACACAGAGCTCTGTCCTTCTGTTGGTTAAATTTCAGTGGTGATAATTAAGTGGAAGAAGACAAAACAATACATATAAGAGGTAAATTATATAATATGTTAAAAGGTAAAAGTGCTATGGAAAATAAAATGTAGAATTGGGTAGGCAGACATCAGGTGTTGCTTTCAGAGTTGAGAAACAGTGATTAATGTGTAGCTTGGCTATAAACAAATTATTATATACCATATACATTCTTTAAGATTAAGTTCATGTTTTTCTAAAATCTACGTGGCCCTAGAGCAGTGCCCAGCATATAGTAGGTATCTGAAGATTGTTGAATTACTTTTTCTGATGCAATTTAGAGTACAAAAAGTGATTTATCAGGTCTTATATGTAAGCAGCATTACCTCAGCACATTTCTAGCTTAAGGACATTCCACAACTTTTACGAAGAAATACCTAGCACATATTCATTTTAAGGAAACTTCATTAAGAAATAATGTTCTGTGCCATCACCTTTAATTTAGTTAATGTCTCCATGGAAGTCTGGTCACTGTGCTGTTTCTAGCATCTGGCAAAATATAGCAGATAGCCTAAGAAGAGTTGGCCATTACGTACTCAGAAATAGAGGATACAACAAACCATCAGGTGTGTGTTGCAACATGGACAATTCCTGTGGATAGAAAAGAAAGAAGCACAAATTCTGCCAAAACTCAAGGTACCTCTTTATGTATTATCTTTGAAGACTGAATTCAATTAGAATTCAATTCTAATTGACAATAGAGATATTCCTGATGTTTCTAATTTTTACCATCTTGTACTTTTTCCTTTATGAAGACGCTAACAGACAATTGATGAGATTTCAATCAGCTTCTGTTTTAATTGGGGTTGAGATTATGCCCCGCATGCTCCTTTGTCCATGGGATTCTTCAAACAAGAATGCTGGAGTGAGCTGCCATTCCTACCATCGAAACTGTGTCTCCTGCATCTCCTGCACTGCAGCCAGATTTTTTACCATTGAGCCACAGGGAAGATTCTGTGAGATTGTGCTGCTGTACCAGAGCACAAATTCAGTTGTTTTAGGAGGATAACAGTTTATTTTGCTTTCAAATAAAGTGACCAGTTTCACCTGAAGAGGCAGATCTTCCTTGGACTGGCCATTTTCCATGTGTGTTCAATTCCAAGATTCGTCTGTGTCCTGAGTTCTAGCTATCAAGTAAGAGAAAGAGCCTAGAAAAGTCACACCAAGTGTTTTAAAATTTAGACCTGGAAAAAGTAAGCATCATTTCCTCTAAAAGTCAATTTGTCAGAAGCAAATTTCATGCACACTTCTAACTGCAAAGATACACCCTGCTGGGGAGCAGAGTATATCAATGCAGTCAGGGACTGAATGATGAAAGATGGGGAGAATGTATTTCGGTGGGCAATTTGCAGTTTCTTTCATGATCTCTGAATCAATACAACCTAAGAATGCGTGTTTTGTGTTTGTAATACATCCCATGCACGTGAAAAGACCATTACAGGGTTACACCAAGATGAAGCAACCTCTCTCATCCTCATTCCTGGCGTCTCCTGGAAGCTCTTGTAAAGCAAACTAATACTTTCAATGCTCTAGGGTGTGCTAAGTCACTTCCGTTGTGTCAGACTCTTTGTGGTCCTATGGACTGTAGCCGGCCAGACTCCTCTGTCCATGGGATTCTCCAGGCAAGAATACTGGATTGGGTTGCATGGCAACCCACTTAGAAGATCCTTCAAGGGTTCTTCTCAACCCAGGATCTAACGCATGTCTCCTATGGCTCTTGCACGGCCGACAGATTCTTTACCACTAAGATATCAGGGAATTCCAATGTTCTAGGAATAAGGACATAAGTTGACTTGGGAAGTGCTGCTGATTCTCACATGACTCCATGTGAAGATCACAAGAAGGTGCTACACGTGACAGAATAAAATCAGAAATAACATAATACGCCCCCTAACTCTTCTAATTTGGCTTCATTCATCCCTTTTCAAAAAGACACTGAACTCTCATAGTCCTTGATATCATGATTCTTAGTCAATATGCAGGACAATGACTCCATTTTTCCCTTTGCAAAGAAATAGGCAGAAATTACTGTTGACTTTATTTACAAGATATTTTAGAGATAAAAAGAAAATCTTGAAAAACAATTGCTGGAAATCATATTGTTCAGTGCAGTCAGTGAGTCACACTGCCAGCAGATAAATTATTTCTTGGTTGTAAAAATTGTCCAGCTATCTTTTTGTTCTCTAAACTGACAAGAATTCATTGATCCTTAATGTGGAATACTTCAGATGACCTAGTCCAAAAACGAAAATCAAAACCAGTAAAGATTGATTTGGCAGCCTAGAAACAGATCACCTTGGAATCAGTGGGTCAAAAGTCTGAATAGAAGGTAATCCTCAGGATTGTTTCAATTTTTTTTTTCATTATGGAGTCCATAAGATTTTAATCTGAAACCATCAAGTGGAAGTATTTATTCAGAATAATCAAACAGAGAAAAGAAACATCCATTCAAAAGCAAACATATATGTATTAAAAATAGAGAAAGCACCTTAAGCCTTTTGACGGGTATCTTTTGGCTCAGTTTCTGTAAAGAGTAAATGCTCTATGTTTACAATGTAACTTTATATCAGACAGACAAAATGATTTGCAATGGAGCAAATAGTGTATTTGTAAAATAATAGGACTGTAGTGGAAAAGCCATTTACACTAGATTATTCCAAATTTATGAATGTTGCTAAGTCATTTATGTCTCTAGCCACGTAGGGTTATTTCTCTCAGGGCAACTGTAGCCAGATATCTGAAAATTGGGTTGCATGGCAACCCACTTAGAAGATCCTTCAAGGGTTCTTCTCAACCCAGGATCTAACGCATGTCTCCTATGGCTCTTGCACGGCCGACAGATTCTTTACCACTAAGATATCAGGGAATTCCAATGTTCTAGGAATAAGGACATAAGTTGACTTGGGAAGTGCTGCTGATTCTCACATGACTCCATGTGAAGATCACAAGAAGGTGCTACACGTGACAGAATAAAATCAGAAATAACATAATACGCCCCCTAACTCTTCTAATTTGGCTTCATTCATCCCTTTTCAAAAAGACACTGAACTCTCATAGTCCTTGATATCATGATTCTTAGTCAATATGCAGGACAATGACTCCATTTTTCCCTTTGCAAAGAAATAGGCAGAAATTACTGTTGACTTTATTTACAAGATATTTTAGAGATAAAAAGAAAATCTTGAAAAACAATTGCTGGAAATCATATTGTTCAGTGCAGTCAGTGAGTCACACTGCCAGCAGATAAATTATTTCTTGGTTGTAAAAATTGTCCAGCTATCTTTTTGTTCTCTAAACTGACAAGAATTCATTGATCCTTAATGTGGAATACTTCAGATGACCTAGTCCAAAAACGAAAATCAAAACCAGTAAAGATTGATTTGGCAGCCTAGAAACAGATCACCTTGGAATCAGTGGGTCAAAAGTCTGAATAGAAGGTAATCCTCAGGATTGTTTCAATTTTTTTTTTCATTATGGAGTCCATAAGATTTTAATCTGAAACCATCAAGTGGAAGTATTTATTCAGAATAATCAAACAGAGAAAAGAAACATCCATTCAAAAGCAAACATATATGTATTAAAAATAGAGAAAGCACCTTAAGCCTTTTGACGGGTATCTTTTGGCTCAGTTTCTGTAAAGAGTAAATGCTCTATGTTTACAATGTAACTTTATATCAGACAGACAAAATGATTTGCAATGGAGCAAATAGTGTATTTGTAAAATAATAGGACTGTAGTGGAAAAGCCATTTACACTAGATTATTCCAAATTTATGAATGTTGCTAAGTCATTTATGTCTCTGGAGCCCCTATTCTTTTTGGTAAAACGGGGGACAACTATATTTATTTACCACAAATATTATGCCAGTCCAGTGTGGTAATACAAGTGAACATGTCCTGGAAAGCACTGAATACTGTATACATTTGAAGATTGATAATATTTATTATTTTGCATGGATTCTAGAACAAATGATTTCTTAATCATATAATCTCTTGTCCCAGAATTGCTGCTAGTATGAATGTGACTTTCAGACATTTTCCTTACTTCAATGTTTCTTATCTCACTTTCCTCTCAATTCACCTGCTATGTCTGTGCTGTCTGCACGATTCCCCCAAACTCCTACTTCCCTATTCTGCAAAGGCCAATGCTGGTACCATCTCTCTGCCTACCAGATAAGGAACACTATCTATCTGTGTTCCCCTGTTAATCTATTGACCTTTAAGCACAGTTGTGTTTCATTAAGAGGGCATGTGCTTTGAGGCAAACATTTTCCACTGGTTTAATTTTAGCTGTAAGAGAGACAAGGGAGATGTATCACCAAAAGAGGTCACATACACGGAGAGAGAGAGGAAGACACTCTAAGGCACATTCCTCTGGTATCATCTGGTATTTCATTTTCTGCAGCAAAGAGCTATGCTGTACTGATTTCATGGAAAATACTGAAAGATAAAACAATAGAGCATTTCAGCATTCCTTTCAAGAGGGTACACTGCCAGAGCATTCGAAGCACAAAATAAAAATCAGATTGAATAGACTATGGTTGACTAGTTTGGTTTCACAGGGTATTTATTAGGATTTCAATTGCACCAGTTTTTAACTGGGTAACTCTGGGCATGTCAAAGGTTTTGAACCTCATTTTTTCTCTGTTAGAAAGGAGTAACAGTGACTTTCTTGTGTTACTATGTAACTTTATATCAGACAGACAAAATGATTTGCAATGGAGCAAATAGTGTATTTGTAAAATAATAGGACTGTAGTGGAAAAGCCATTTACACTAGATTATTCCAAATTTATGAATGTTGCTAAGTCATTTATGTCTCTGGAGCCCCTATTCTTTTTGGTAAAACGGGGGACAACTATATTTATTTACCACAAATATTATGCCAGTCCAGTGTGGTAATACAAGTGAACATGTCCTGGAAAGCACTGAATACTGTATACATTTGAAGATTGATAATATTTATTATTTTGCATGGATTCTAGAACAAATGATTTCTTAATCATATAATCTCTTGTCCCAGAATTGCTGCTAGTATGAATGTGACTTTCAGACATTTTCCTTACTTCAATGTTTCTTATCTCACTTTCCTCTCAATTCACCTGCTATGTCTGTGCTGTCTGCACGATTCCCCCAAACTCCTACTTCCCTATTCTGCAAAGGCCAATGCTGGTACCATCTCTCTGCCTACCAGATAAGGAACACTATCTATCTGTGTTCCCCTGTTAATCTATTGACCTTTAAGCACAGTTGTGTTTCATTAAGAGGGCATGTGCTTTGAGGCAAACATTTTCCACTGGTTTAATTTTAGCTGTAAGAGAGACAAGGGAGATGTATCACCAAAAGAGGTCACATACACGGAGAGAGAGAGGAAGACACTCTAAGGCACATTCCTCTGGTATCATCTGGTATTTCATTTTCTGCAGCAAAGAGCTATGCTGTACTGATTTCATGGAAAATACTGAAAGATAAAACAATAGAGCATTTCAGCATTCCTTTCAAGAGGGTACACTGCCAGAGCATTCGAAGCACAAAATAAA